>OX419743.1:13412500-16077500 GCA_948477245.1 Thumatha senex
GTACATACTACAAAACTCAAAAAAGTACGGACGGAATGTCACATGTATAACTGTGTCACAATTTCAATTGTCTTAAAAGAACTGCACTCGCCTTAACAAAATTGTGTCAATTTTGTGGTGCCAGGGACTCGTAAGGTTATTATAAAATAAAAGTTACATCCGTACTTTTTTTAGATCTGTAGTGTTTCACAGTTTCTTTTAGGGTTTTGTACCCAAAATGGTAAAACGGAAAACTTTTACTAAGACATTATACGCTTCCAGTTCGTCTGTCGCTAGGCTGTATTTGACATGAGTTTTTTTTGCCGTTTTTATAGATAGTGGTACAGAACCCTTCACGTGCGTGTCCGACTGGCACTTATACGATTTTATTTTTTCAAAAGTGATAGAATCAGGCGTCATATAAATAGCTGTGAATGAAAAATATTAAATCGTATCAGTAAGAGGCGGAAATCCGTTATATTGACAATTATATCCAGTCCTGGATTATGATTCAACATATTGTCATTAATAGCTTTTTAAACAATGAAATAGGTAATAATAAGTGTGAAAATCTGCAGAATAAAAATGATCCAAATTTTATTTAGGTTTAGTTTTGGGTTTATTCCTCGCTATAGTTGATCAACATTCAAAGGAGTAGCAGTAGTTTTAATAATATTGTAATCTATTATATTTTACCCAGGATACTTAGGTTACTTTCTCATGGGCATTTTGTGTTGAGACGAGTATGATATTGTGTCTTTGAGTACTATGCGGTACGCACTGTATAGAAAAAAAGATAGCTATTTTCGCAGACAAATGCAAAATCTACCTATTTAGGGTTCCGCAGTACCTACACACCTAAGACATTGTGCGGGGCCCTACAAGCACTTAGCTTCATAGAACTCTATAACCTACACTGAAACTCGTAGATAGTCAGAGCAGGTACCTATCAAAAATGTAGGCTGCGTTTAATCAAACTATATAAAAATAAATGTATTGTGAAGAAAATTTGAACCTAATTAATCGTATTTAGAGTCCTTAATATTTTGGTAGGTTGGTACCTACTCTTATTTTTAGTCTGTGATATTGAGAAACAGATGGGTTGAAAATGCAACGGATAGGCCATATTATTATAAAACACTAATTAGTTTAGTTACTAAGAATTTAGTGTAACTATATCTAGTAATAAAAATTAGACAATAATGTAATTTATCTTATGAAATAAGTACATATATAATTTAAAGATGACAGCGGCAGTTGTCATTACAAGTTTGTAGCTTAGTTGTAGTGAAAAAATTGGCTACGCGCTGTTCGCTGTCAAAGTGTGAGTTAGATGTAACACAAGATAACAAAAATAGCTTTATACAACAAATGGCAAGAGTGAAAAGAATGAAGTATTACTCCATAGGCAAAGGCATATGTTTGGTCTGCTTACTCTTGTACGTCTGTGGGAAATAATAATTACTTTAAGTAATGAATACCTTTCCTTACATTCATCAAATTAAAACTTAACTTTTACCTTGGTAACCCAAGAGATTGTAATCTCGTCTAAATTCCAAAACTCCCGTAAAATTTTTTTTTGACTTCGCCCTATTCCTTTTGAAGGCAAATACCCTCGGTCCTTGCAGTCTTGTAGGTTGTCAAGTCCTAAGTCTTGTGTCCGGCCCCATTATAGCGAAAGAAACTTGACTGAAGCTTTCTACGAAGATTTGGGAGTATACTGTAGAAGTCAACAGTGGATTTATATTGTCACATTCCTACGTTCATGTATGTTTTCAAACTGATTATGTCTGTAGTGAGTTTGAAATCGTGCTCATATTTATTTGAATAAGCAACCCTAGCGGTTTAGACCAATCTGATGCTAATTATTTCCTAAAAAATATTTATTACTCTCTAATTTGCGTTTTATTAAATTAAACTTAAATTAGAGTAGGTTTATTATTAAGTAGGTATATTAGTCAAAAGCTACCAATTTTACATATTACATAAAAGTAATAATTACATATTATGTAAAATTGGTGGATTCTTCGACTTACAAAGTGCAATAATTTAGGAATGTGATATAACGTGTCAAATGTTGGTTTACTTGTTACTTCATAATCGCCCAGAAAGCCACAGTAAACATTCCACCCCTTTATTGGAGTAGATATTTGTAGTGGCAGACAAGCATACGGCCCACCTGATGGAAAGTGGTCACCTTAGGCTATGGACGTTTGCAACACCAGAGGTGCAGCACTCGCACTGCCTACCCCTATGCTGTCCCTAGGATTTTGACCAAACCTTGACATGAATTACCAACACTTCTATCTGTATGTATATTATGTACTTCTTATAAATGATGAACATTCATATTATTCTATCAAAGTAAAGAACTAAATGAGAAACAGGGAGAATTCAAATTATTCAACGCTTGCAAAACATCAAATCGATAAAGCCTAAGAATAAAAGTGAAGTACTTAGTGCAAATGTAAAGAACCTTGCCATTTTATTTTATTTTATGACTTAACTTAAAAATAGCTTTATTTTATGTTTTTCTTTTATCTAACAACCTGATGAATTTTAAATGAACCTGATGATTTTTAGTTTATTCTCATTGTGCATAATTGTAAATAATTATGCCTCTTTAAATTAAATAATCACACTTTTTTTTTCTTTTTTTGTAAGTAAAATAAAACTTAACTATTGACTATTAATTCATACTTGTTTTATTTTATTGGTTACAAAATCATTAAACCTACAATAATAAAACAAACAATAGGCTACGGATACTAAAGACCGAAACAATGGAAATAACGTGGACAGGTAATTTGATCCCATTGGCTCCTAGAAACAAAGATTTATGATGAAAATCTATGTTTCAAGAAAATGTTCTCCTTTAATGTCTAACTCTTTAACACACTAAAGTTAATTTATCAAACACTAGTTATTCTATATCTTAGGGGTCTAACAGTTATACAACCCTCCGTCTTACATAGGTACGTGGTGAGATACCTCGTACCTATGTAAGGCGATTAGCATTGTGCGCAATCAACAAATCAACTAGATTTATAATAATTGAAATGACTGCCCCTGTGGCGCGGTGGGAGTGTATCCTACTGCTACGCATGAGGTCGTGGGTTCGATTCCCTTCCAGGATAAAACTTTGTGTACTGAGCACGATGGTTTATTCTGTGTCTGGGTGTTATTTATCCATAATATGTATGCATTTAGAAATTTATATTTATGTTTATCAGTTATCTGGTTATCATAGTACAAGCTCTGCTTAGTTTGGAATCAGATGGCATTGTGTGAGTTGTTCCAACGATATTTATTTATATTTAATTCACTAGCTGATACCTATTTGAAGATACCTGTAGGTCCTACGCGTGAAGTTACATTTTGTAGGTATTGTGGATTGGATGTAAGGGACCAAACCTGAAGAGATTTTATATGACGTCACTGTTCCCGACCGCATCGCGCCCACTTCGCTCACACAATACTGGTGGGCCCGAGTGGGCTTTCAAGCATACCACCTATAACTTTTGCACACTACTTCGCGCCCGCGGCCTTTTTACGTTAGTAGAACAGTAAATTCAGCTGTCGCGGGCGTTAAGTGGAACGTATTAATTTTAAGTCAGTAAGCAGATCCCACGTTATAGCGTAGCCCAGTGGTTCTCAAACTTTTTTGGTGTCGGAACCCTTTTGGGAAGCAAAATACTTGATGGAACCCTACAATAAAACAATAGTTATTAAAAGTATATTCTTTATTAATAAGCATAATAAAAGTACAATGTAACAGTTACTAATTATTACTTACTTTACCACATGGCAAGTACAATCATAGAAGATATTTAAAAAGAAAAAATCTAACTAATGGGAGATATGAAACTGTTTTTTATGTTTCATCAATGAGGGTTTTCGACACATTTTCTGCCGCCAGACGGCGCTTCGTATGCGTCAGGTCCAAACAGCTGTCAGATAGCACAGAATCTTACCGAACGTATTATTATTTTAGTAAAATTTTATGTATTTGGAAGTGTTATTGATTTTATTATGGATTACGGCCAAAGAAAGGTTGCCGAACTGAAGATTGAGCTCAAAAAGAGAGGCCTCCTTTTTTATTTGCACACATAGGCACTGCACAACACTGTGGCATTTTGGAAAACAATATTCCGTTTGTAACGTTTTTAAGAATAAATAAACCAAAAAAATGATCGAAAAATATAAATCGTGTATGTGTTTTGACAGGTAGTTGGACCTGACGTTACAGCGCTGCCATCTCACGGGGAACATTTCAAAAAACCCTCATTGGTTGATATCAGGTTTGATAGAAGACAGTTGAAGTCTCATATCAGGCTCGGCGTTCAGTCTATTGCGATATTTTGTATTCGCTGCATAGGTCGAGAATCCTGTTTCGCACAAATATGTTGTTGGGAACGGGAGAAGAATGTTCAGAGCCATTTTCCCAAGCATTGGATATTCATCACGGATTCTGCACCAAAAATCGTCGTTTTGAACAGTGATTCCATACTTGTGTCTGATGACATTTCTAAAAGAGATTCATATATCTCGTTTGACATACCTCCGGGCTTTTGCAAGTTGAGTAAAAGAGGATTATGAATCCATGAATTCAGTTTAATTTTTGTATTCTGTTCTTCGGGAAAATACTTTTCAAAAGACGCGCGCATCGAACTGAGATATTGGACCAATTCTTCAAACACATCATCTTGAAACATTTCTGAGTCGTTATCGCTAATAAACTCACTCGCTAATAAATTCAATTCGTTCAGTTTTTGAAAGATATCCGCCATTAAAGACAATCTGAACAAGAACAACCAAGTTTTATTATACAATGGTCCTTCAAATTAAAAGAAGTATCTGCTGAAAGATACATTGGTAACTCGGCTCTAAATTCATATAGCCTTGTTAAAGTTTTACCCCGAGACAGCCATCACACTTCTGTATAGAGCAGCAGTGTTTTATGTTTGCTGCCATAATCTTCACACAATAATGAGAACAATCGGGATTGTAGTGGTCGTGATTTGATAAAATTAATTATTTTTACCTCTTCATTCATAACTAATTTTAGATTATACGGCATTTGCTTCATCGCAAGTGCTTGTCTATGCAGAATACAATGGCTGGAACTACAATTAGGCGCTTTATTTTTTATGACACTGCTCCTGCTGTTTTACCTGTCATCGCCTTGGCCCCATCTGTACAAATGTCAATGCAATTGTTCCAGCTGAGATTATTTTCTTCAAAGATATATTTATTTTATAAAAAATTTCTTCAACGGTAGTGTTTGTGAGCAGCGGTGAACACATAAGCATTTCTTCTTCAAAAGAACTTTCATATGGTTATCTCACGATAACCAGCAAGATATCCAAACCAGCTATATCAGTCGACTCGTCCATTTGCAAGGTGAATCGTATATCGTGTAATCCTTTTGTAGACGTGTAACTAGCTCTTGTTTGACGTAGTTTGCCAGATCATGGATTCGCCGTGAAACAGTATCGTTTGATAGCGGCAC
This sequence comes from Thumatha senex, assembly GCA_948477245.1. Lineage (NCBI taxonomy): Eukaryota > Metazoa > Arthropoda > Insecta > Lepidoptera > Erebidae > Thumatha > Thumatha senex. The sequence continues at coordinate 13,417,992 of OX419743.1, forward strand.
AGTAGAAAGATGCTTTGCAGATTTTTCATCGAGCATACATTTTGTTGTCTAATATACATGGCTTTATTAAATTCTCAGCGATAGTGTGCGCTTAACCTGCTTGTGCAATGCGATAGCTCCGTGGCATTTTCGTTGATAGTTTGTGTAACAGGCATCATATTTTTTTGACTTTCCAATCCAATAACTGATCTTTTTTACGAACAAAAACTTTTTTATTCTTGTCTTAGACTCGGGGTGTACAGTTTTTAAATGTCGGCGCAATTTGGCAGGTGCCATGGAACTATTAGGAAGCAGTTTACTACATAGTATGCAGAGAGGTGAGCCGTTGGACTCAACAAATCCGAAACTGATAAATGATTCATCATACTTCCTTTTTTTCGACTTTGAAACCGTCGAGCTTGACGTCGTGGCATCATCATCTGGATCGGTGATTGCTATATTCTCCGCGCGTACTGCTTTTGAACATTCAGCGTCATCAGAAGATGTTGTTGCAACACGTTTAACACCTTTAAGCCAACGTTCCATCATCATCATCCGAGCGTCTGTCCCAGTTGCGTCTCGCGACGCCCGGGGTCCGCTTTCCTACATTTTCTCCTCCACTTCGCACGGTCGTCGGCATCCCCTGTAGTGAGACCATTGGCACGCATGTCATCCCTTACAACGTCAAGCCAGCACTTCTTGGGTCTTGCCCTCTTACCGGGACCCGGCGGGGCTGACATGGCCAGACATTTGTTACCTACGTAGCCCGGCGGTTGCCGCAAGACGTGACCATACCAACGAAGGCGACACTCTTGCAACTTGTCTGCAATGTCACGGACGTGAAGGCTGCCGCAGATGCGAGAGTTCCTCACGCGGTCCATCCGCGTGACTCCACACATCTACCGCAGCATCTTCATTTCCGTGACACGCAGCTCCTGCTTGTGTCGCTCCAATATCGGCCACGTCTCACTGCCATGTAAAGGACAGGTCTAATAATGGTTTTGTAGACCTGTTCCTTCAACCGGATCGGCATTTTAGGGTCACAAATGACACCAGTCATCTCCCGCCATTTGGCCCACGCGGCAGCAATGCGCGACTTGACATCGCAATTGAGGTCACTGGACGTGTGAAAAACAGATCCCAGGTATTTAACCTGATCCGTGCGCTCGACCAAATCACCGCCTATGCGGACGGATGTGGGATCTGTCGAGTTTAGTGCCAAGTACTCGGTCTTCGCCACATTTAGTTTCAGACCGCCGTTTTCAAGCATCTCCTTCCACGCCTTTACACGTCGCACCTATCTGCCCCTGTCCGCGTCTGCCAGCGCAATATCGTCCGCATACATGAGCAACCATGGAGGCTGCTCATGCGAGTTCCTGATGCTGTCCGACAATTCGTCTAATCGACCGAACCCTGGTGTACCCCGACGGTGATGGGGAAGGGTTTCGTGTCGCCAACAGCAGTCCAAACCATTGAATCGGAGTCACAGTACATGTCCCGGATAGAGTCAATATAGACCTCTGGAACCCCTTTGGGCCGCAGTGCCCACCAGATCATCGCACGAGGAACACAGTCGAAGGCCTTCTGCATGTCTAGAAACAAACAGTGCAGAGGCGTGTTCTTCGACCTGTATTTTTCTGGGACAATCCTCAGGGCAAAAACATGATCCGTGGTCCCATGACCACGGCAAAACCCATATTGACACCAGGAGAGAGTACACTCCTGCCGGATCCGAGAGTCTATAATCCTCTCGAAGATCTTCATGGTGTGGGACATCACCTTTATACCGCGGTAGCTCCCGCACTCCTGCACTGACCCCTTACCTTTGAAGACTGGAGTAATAATACTCAGTCTCCATTGGTTTGGGATCTGCCCGCTGAGGAGAATGCCGTTAAAAAGGCTTACTAAGATGCCCACACCGCGAGGACCCATCGCCTTCCAGGCTTCGATGGGGACTCCATCGGGTCCGACAGCTTTCCGATTCATCATGCGGCGAAGCGCAGTCAGGACTTCTTCAGGCGTTACCGGTGGCACTAGTTCCTGATTCGGAGGGAGGTCCGGAGGCTATACCTCTTTGTGCTGTTTATTAAGTAGCTCGTTGAAGTACGAGCGCATCTCTCTACCGCGAGGTCTTCGCTTAACAGGTTGCCCTCAGGGTCTTTTACACAGCGACACTTGGATATATCCTGTGCCGCTTTGACCCTGGAGCGCGCCAGCTTATAGATGAGCTTCTGCCCCTCAGACGATTCCAGCTTATCATACAGAGGTTGTAAGTGGTCTCGTCTGGCTCTGGCTACAGCTCTCTTTGTGGCGCGCTTGGCAGCTCTGTACGCGTCGCGGTCTTCGGGAGATCCGGTCGCTTGCCACTTTTTAAAGAGGGCTTTCTTCTCCCTAGTCTCCCTCTGGACTGCGTCGTTCCACCACCAAGTTTCCTTGTCACATTTGCGTCCACCCTTAGACTCACCGAGCACCACCTTCGCCGCTCCAAGGATGGCCGCCTGAACTTTGTCTCAGTAATCTTGAACTGGTTCGCCTTCAGTGTCGTTGCACTTGTCACCGACAGCTGAGACGAACTCCTGGGACCTAGTTTCATCAAGCAGCCACCATCTGATGCGGCGCTGGCACCGCTCGATGCGTTTGCCTTTGGGCTTCACGCAGAGGTCCATGAAAAGGAGACGGTGTTGTGCAGTAGGACTCTCTCCGGGTATGACCTTGCAGTTGGCCACCTTGCCGATGCTGTGTCCATGTTCCATTCTTCTTTATTTATAATTTTACACGTCAAGATGGTGGAGTTTAAATAATGCACAATCGTTACTGCGTATAAGAGACTAAGTTTAGTACAATGAAGAAATGTATAAAACTGAGACAACAGAATACAGCAGGCAGTAGAACAATGAACACTAGTTTCTCGCTAGCGAGCTTGTAAGTAGGTAGGCAGGAACTTATCGCTCCGAACGCTAATCGTCAACTAACTGACGAGGCGCGACGCGCGATCGCCGCTTTTATACTTAGTCCTAGACTAGATCTCGAATATTCTCGAAAATACTCGAGTCGGCGCATTTGATAAACAAAAAGCAAAAATAAAAAGAGAATTATAAAATAATTTATACTGTTGATTGATGGCACTTGGTGGAACTTGCTACACATTTTCAATAATAACACTTGTACTATTCCACAATATTTACTTGATAAACCTTACCGGTTTCGCCTCACGGCATTCTCAAAGGCACACAATATGACAACTGGATCTAGTAGGTGTACTAAAATTAAAGATATATATGTCAAAATGAGAAGTTAATGACAAAATGCAATATTGAAATCTTGACATTTAATCATTTTGACATATATATCTTAACATTTAATAATTTGACACGTTGACATTTGAAATTCTAATATTTTGAATATAAATTGTATTAAGATCAAAATTTTGTATTCTCCCTAATTTTGGGGTAAATTTCGAAACTGGTATCTTGATGTGTTGATATACCTACATAATAATGTTATTAATTTTAGTACACCTACTAGATCCAGTTGTCATATTGTGTGCCTTTGAGAATGCCGTGAGGCGAAACCGGTAAGGTTTATCAAGTAAATATTGTAATATTGTGGAATAGTAAAAGTGTTACTATTGAAAAAAAATAAAAAAAGAAATATAAAAATTGCGTTGAAAACAATCTCGACTTTACCTTTTGAATTTAGAGTCGAAAGTCGCTTGTTGACAACTATAGCGTCTAATTCAGAGGCGGCTTTTATCAAAGGGACTGCGCGCTCACAAGTAAACATGTTGATACCAAAGTTATGAGATATTGTACCAGCTATTGTAACACATGTTTATACAAATACAAATAAATATACCTACGCGCGGCCGCGTAGTCAAAACGTTCGACCAGAGAGAGGTGTTATGATTATTTTTCTAAATTTTTGCGGAACCCCTACAGAGGTATCGCGGAACCCTAGGGTTCCGCGGAACACACTTAGAGTATAGCTGGCGTAGCCTATTACACACACATAAACAAGTAGCTCAGCTTGGTTATTTCTGGTGATTTCTTGATAAAAGCCTTCATCACTCTATGCACAACACCTTTGTGTATATTTTTTGTCAACTTTTGTAACATTTTACAATAAAAATATTTAATTTTTTCACTTCGACACATAAATCTTTGATGTAAAGATGACAGCGGCGGTTGTCCATACAAGTTTGTAGCTTAGTTGGAGTAGAAAAATTGGCTACGCGCTGTTCGCTGTCAAAGTGTGAGTTAAATGTAGCTACACAAGAGTAACAAAGAGAGCTTTATACAACAAATGGCAAGAGTGCAAAGAATGAAGTATTGCTCCAAGCAATGGAATTTGTTTGGTCTGCTTGCTGCTGTACGTCTGTGAACTTTACCTTTTGAAGGTGTTACGTTTTGTTTCCTATCTGTGGTGATAATATTATTACTTTTGTTGCAGCATTTCAATTTTGTTAACCCTAACTTTTTAATAGAAATGTTATGGACATAACATACCTATTGCCCGTGATGGAAATTATGTATAATGCCCAGTCAATTTGATTATTTCAATAAAAATTATCAAATTGCCCTATCATATTAAGTATTTTTCATATTGTAAAGTGTCTGGTCATTGTGAAAAATGACCGATTTATTACTTGATACATCCCTTAAATTAATGACACAGGTGACACTATTGACATTTTTGTATAGCAATGCATTGTTGTGTTGTTGACGTTGTTGTTTTAAAATAATATTATCTTTATTTCTTACACTATTAGAAGTTAAACTGTTAAGTCTACACACTTGTATTGTTACGGATTACTAAATAGGTAAATTCATATTATCCAAATGTAAATTTTAACCCGTTTTCGATATTATATTCTTACGTAAATCGTCCTACTTATAAATGTAAATTATTTGTTAGAAAGTGAAACGTTGTGTATGATATAACTATAGGTGAAATTATGAGATTCGGCTTTGTGGGGAGCTTGATTCTCGGTCTGCTCCGTTGCATAGCAGCTTATTAGTTATCTGAAGTAGAAAGTCTAGGTCCTGTCTACTTTCTGTGTAAAGTTTTATTAGAACATAATTAATATGTCTTTGGTGTTTAGTTCTACTGCTTGTTTATCTGTGATGCCTGAAAGTAAGTTTTATTGTGAGTTACTGAAAATGTGTAAGTTGTGTATTTTTCAATAAAACTTATTTTTCGATTACGATGCATAGTGGCAAAACCATGCAGAATATGCGACTGCGTATTACGTCCAATTTTTAAAAAGCATAACAAAAGTTTTCTTAATCCAGGTGAGCATAGACCTCTACCCAGCAGAATGTCAGCGCCAGGCTTAACTTCTGCAGCACAACTGCGATACTTGCTGCAATGGTTTGGAGAGTTTAGTGAACTTCAACGAGAGGACTTTTTGCCTGTGTTAGCTGCGGCACGTAGTGATCAGTCAGAGCAGCTGGCTGCCTCACTAGCCAACATATCCTGCCATGATAAACCTGTCAGTTTGTTTCAGTGCAGGGTAAGTTATCATTGTGTAATTCTTTTCAAATTGATAACATGATACGCTTTGCCCGTGCTGTCTTAGGTACGTAGTGGTCTGCCAGAGCAGCTGGCTGCCATGCTAGCCAACATTCACCATGTCTATGTATCTGTAAATAATAATAAATAAATAAATATCCATCACGCCTTATCCCCGAAAGGGTGGCAGAGGCCTATATTATATGCCCACTTTTCACCGTGTGGATTTCTGTCCCACGTAATAGGTGGTGAGCCCATTGCCGTGTTTAAGTAGACAGACGCAGGTTGTGGCGACCTGCTGTTGAAGGTTTTCAAGCCGCCCATAAGGCCTTCAAACAGGCTTAACGACTGCCATTTTACTGGCAACTGGGACCAACGGTTTAACGTGCCTTCCGAAGCACGGAAATGCTCGCAAATATAAATGCCACAAAGTGGTCACCCAGCCAAGGACCAGCCATAGTTAAAGTTGCGTAACTCAGTGATAGTTTACAGAACACTGAGACCGCGGGGCCGCGAGCGCTTCTATGTATCTGTAGAACTTATAATTGGCAATCCGAAATTAAAATTTATATCTTATTTAACTACAAGCTATAAGTTTAAAAATCCTAAATTTGAAAATAAATGTCCATAAACCAGCAGCTTGTTTTAGTGCAGGTTAAATTATCATTATGCTATTACTTTCAAATTGATTACATTTTTTAGCACCTATTCTAAATTGTCACCTGAGCAGGGCCACAGTCTTTACTTTGTGCTCGCTCTGAGTAATATGTTTTCTTAAAACACTAAAGTATAACAATATGTGTTAAACATTTTCATCATTGTTGTTATATAAGTGATGTCAGAGTTACAGCATAAAAATACTAGTAGATAGATGATTTATTTTTATATTGGGAAAATTTGATCAAAATCTAATTAGCTAATTAATAAATTAGTATGTTATGAGTACAAACATGATTTATAGCAAAAATAGTCACCTTATCAAGTTTGAGTAAATAGTTGGGCAACAATGAGGTCAAAAGTTCAAAGAAGTTGGTTTATTTAATTGATAATAGTATTATAGCAGTGTTATGATGCATGGTCAGGCCGCACAATCATATCAGTATCGCAACCTGTCGGTCCTAAAGAATTGCCCTCACACATACATGCATGGAATGGGAGTACCCGCACAGCTACCCTACCCCTGGGCCCTATGAAAGCAGGTGTCAAGAGGTTTTGGCACCAGATCTGTCAGCACAGCAGTCTTCATTTAAATCTAATAGCAAGGGGACTAACTACTACTTACTTAAAATAGTAATTTGAGAAATTATTACTACTACTACTACTACTACTACTATCTTCACGCTGTAACCCTGACAGGGTAGTAAGATATGGCAGATTTAAAAAAAAAAATAGACCATGTTTACTTTTTACGCTTCCTGTTGATTCAATAAATGCTTCAAAGAAATTATTGGACCCGGAATATCCCATGTCTATACTGTTCCAGTTCTATAGTCCACTACCACCTGCTTCTCAGAAAATGGCGTAATAGAACACTCCAGATGATATTTAATTTTTTTTTAAATATATAAATTCAGCTATTTCCCTACTATTGATCTCTGTAGTATACTGATCGCGTTTTTTATGTATGACATTCAAACCTTTTCGATTGCCTACTCTGTCTTGAATCAAAGTTCATTTGAGAATATTCTCTCAAATGGACTCAAGAACAGAGGGCACGCTGCCACTGGGCCTGTCAATTTGTGACTGGCCGGTAGATCCTGGGGGCCGAGTCAACTTTTTTGATTCTATAGCGGTTCTATTGCGATTAGTCCAAAACTACGTAGTCTACTAAAACTATTATATATTTTACTTGACTGCCTCTGTGGCGCGGTGGGAGTGCATCCGACTGCTACGCAAGAGGTCGTGGGTTCGATTCCCACCCAGGATAAAACTTTGTGTGATGAGCACGATGGTTTATTCTGTGTCTGGGTGTTATTTATCTATAATATGTATGTATTTAGAAATATATAAGTATGTTTATCAGTTATCTAGATCCCATAACACAAGCTAATATTAGCTTACTTTGGGCTAGATGGCGCTGTGTGAAAAGTGTCCCACAATATTTATTAATTTATTTCGCAGTTAAACTTCTCAAGCTGCAGAATAGAGAAAAAATAGCTGTTTTTAGCTATCAAAATATTAAGACTACCAAAAATTCTAATTAAGAGCTACTTACAGGTGCTACACGTGTTAATAACATTCTGTCGGCAGGCTGATTAGAGACTACGAAAACTGTCCATTTTTTTCTGTCGGCTCTCTATTGAGCGACGATTTCTATTCTCTTCTGGCGTGATTGAATTAGTAGTAGACTTGGCCCCCTGGTAGACAGATCAGCCAATCAAAAAGGTATGAATTTTGTGTTTTCTGTATGTAACGCACTCACGACCCCTTTATTTGCAGCTAGTAAGTGTATGCTTAAAAAAATCTCTTTGCCTTTATCCCCAAAGGGAATCCAGGAATATCTGAGTCTTATAAAAAGTGGTATGAAATTTACCAGATTATTCTTACGTAGGTAGGACAACGGACCACTTGAGATCTATTTCTACCTATATTCTTGTTTTGCTATCTAGAATCTCTAAATATATTCGTTAAATTATATTTCCAGATAAAACTCTTTAACGAGTGGTTTCCTACTTGGTCTGAAGAAGAACAAGATAGATTGATAAAAGGAGTCTCTGAGCAGGATGTAGAATTTGGTACTAAACTGCAAGAACTCTTATTGAATGGGCCAAAAGTGAATGGGGAAGAACCTGACACTATTGAACATGAAATAATTGAACAGAATGGCACTAATGAACCCGAGTCCTCAATTGAAGAAGCAAGTAAGAATGAAGCAAATGGTGCTAATGGGGAACCTGGAGAAACAGTTGCTGAGGAAAATCCTGAAGAACCGCCTTTAGTTTCAGAAAACATTCCAGTTGAAATTGCAGCTGCCTCTTAATTGGTGAGGCCTCTTTGTACTGTACCTATTATTTTTTAATTTACAATTTTCTATACTTTCTTTTATTTCACAAAAGCATATTAATCTTTTTTCTCAGTATTGTTGTAGGGTTTATATTTTAAGGGAAGCTATTTATATAGGTACATAAGTATTTTAAATAATGCGTAGATATATGTAAAATGAAGGCGATTACAAAAAGTGACGAATTTCGTCTTACGTCTGTATGACTCTGAAGCTCTATACTTAGAGTATTTATTGCCTGTCTGAACTTAATTATGTTTTTACCAAAATAAAATAAACTATAAAGAAGTTAGCATACTAATTGCTCTAAAAATATATCCAAAACATTCCATTTTGTCATTCCATGTGTATAAAATTACATAAATCAAATATAATTAAGTATGTACGTTGATTTTTTGCGTCACAATATATTATTCTTGAATCTCGAATGATGTCCTCACAGAATAATTAGTTAATTATTTTCATGTTTGATATTAATAACATAAATATCAGATTTTATTTCTTAGGTGTCAAAAAAATTATGTCCTGTAGTAGTGAAATTGTTATAATTTTTGGCTGCAACATCAGGCATGTGACTAAAGGCAGAACATTGGCAGTATTTTTTAAATTTATTGACCGTGAATATTTTTGTTAATTTGATTTGATAATTATATTAATGAGTGTTAAATGATAAGGTACTGCAGCTAAATATTATAAAAGACAGCAAAATGTAACATTTAAAGGAAATACTATGCCAAATATTTACGATTTTGAAGGATTCCTAAATCGAAGGGATAAGGTTGGAAGTACAAACAATAATTTGTGCCAAGATAAATTGAGTATATTTCAATGTTTATGAGGTAGGTTCTCAGAGTATACAGAAACAAGCGATAGAGCGATTCTGCAACCACTATGCGAGCTGCTCACATTGGCGACACGTGAGAAGCTCGCACACAAATGCACAAATGAAATAAAATAACACGCACCGCACGCGGCTGAAGCTGAACGACAAATGTCACTCCCTGCTTTCTTCACCCCCGCTGTGCATAACATCGCTTACGTATGCAGATATAATTGATATGTACCCACTAGATTTAGGACGATTTAACTACTTGACTCGTAATGTACTCAATAAAGAATGAAATCACGTTCAACTAACTTTTTTTTGGGAACAACTACACACATTGTTTTGTTACTCTTGCATGAAGTGTTGTCACTGTCCAACAACTAATAAAAATACAACTGCAAATACAACACATGGAAAAAAGGATGGTATACAATTCGAATTTGACCCAATATTATTCCGCTAATTTGAGATGGTAATTCTTTTTATGAGGTTTATAGAGAATGAACGTAAATTAAATATAGGCCGATTAAGTTTTAGATATGTTTCAAAAATTAATGTTTGTTGGTGAAAATAGTTATATAAATGACATACAATTTTACTTACCGAGTGAAAAGAAACATTAGTTGTTTTACTTACCGAGTGAAAAGAAACATTAGTTGTTCGACCGCTATAACTTTTACACCATTTCACAGCTAATTTTTTCTTTATAAATTACCCTCCAAACGTGTGCGATAGACTAAGTCCGCGGCATAGCAGCCTAGTTAAAAGATACTTGGCAAATGGCAAGCGGCGCATACGGTAAGATAGCGCAGCGCGTCCATTGGTTAAATCGTCCTAGTACTAGATTAGTCGCGCTTGCTTGTTGTATACTCTGAGGGTAGGTATATAAATTTGCCTATGTTCACGAAAAGTAATATATTCCTCTAGTTATATTGTTAAATGGCCTGACATGTGAGTGATAGCAAGGTGCTGGCGATAATAGGCTCGTATATGAATTGACGCTGGCCAATTATACATAGTTATAACAATAAATTATTTACGTAATAAAAAATATATTGTAACTTATACTTTTATTGTATTTCTTCTTCATTTTCTGCTCTGTTGGGTGCGAACTCAAGCCAGACTCACCTGCAACTTCTGCAAATACTCCTTCTCCTACAATTTCCATTAGTCAGGAAAACTGATTCGATGGATTGATTTACTACTTCATCTTTCGAACAATTTATAGTGTAGACAATAGTATCGGTAGAGATTTTCCTCTCCGGAACATAGAACTAATAAGTCCAACTGGTTAACACATGATAGTACAGCATCATTAGTAAAACCGGTTGGACTGTTGAATACTCACAATAGGCGCGTTTAGGTAAATATGTATGGAATCGAGAAAACACCGCCGTCTAGCTGCAAAACACACCGTCAGATCTGGTAACTTCTCCAATCTATACAAATTCGGCCAAACATTATCACTGCTACAGATCCTTCCGTCATTTTCTGAGCTCGAGCTTCACCTGCAGTGATGCAACAGATCACTAACAACAGAAACACTAATATAAATTGGGAGAGGCCTACGTCCAGCAGACTGAACTGCAATAAGCTGGACATAAGGGATTTGTTTACTTAGGTACACCGTGAGCCGTGAGTTAGTATTGGCAAAAACTCATTCTAAGGACTCTGTTAGAAGCACTGTCACCAAATACTGATCTGATTGATTTTTTGCTCAATCTTGCAAACAATTTGCAGTGTAGCCATCGGTATCGGTAGAGATATTCCTCTCCGGAACTTAAAAACTTAACTATCTTCACGCTGTATCCCTGACGGGGTAGTCAGAGAGGACAGATCGCCAGGCAATAGTAATACAACTAATTAGTCCCAACTGGTTGAACAAATGATAAGTACAGTATGTTTTGTTAGATGCTTTATCATGGGTAAGTGCTGAAATGAGAAAGGTGGAGCGTAGTAAGAAATGATTACGGTTTCATAATCTATGTTATCCGACATCTATTCTCTGTTAAACATGCAAAATGTGCAAATTGTAGTTTGTCACAGTCATATCCAGTTTGATATACTTAGTACAAAATCTGGTTAGCTGCGAAATTGCAAAAAAGCTGATTAGAGAATCTTGTAAACTGCTTCTGAGGGTACCAAACATTCAAGAGTGGACGACGATAGCTGAGGTGTTCCAACAAGCAAGAAACAGAATTATGGTACTCGTAGGTAGATACAGCTGTCACTAGCGCTATATCTATCTAATTACTTAGTTATCGTCATCTTAATCTATGCTGATGATTATAACATAGCTGCGTCTACAAGATAAGTTACACATCTATCGGTACTAATAGGTTTTTTTTCGTGTTGAAATCCGATATAAAAGCTGAAGCGGTCGTTTGTTTGGTTGATCGCAGTAATCTCAGTCTAACCATTTATTGAGGAACGTTAGGCACTTGGTGGAACTTGCTACACATCTTGAACAAAAACACTTGTACTGTTCCACTTATTTACTTATGCTACTACCCAGGAGAGAAGAGCAGTAATTATAAATGTCGATAAATCGGGCAAATTTTTTATACATTGTTGTAGAATTTATAAACGGATAAATTTTTAAGCAATTATTAAATTCGCATAAATTTTCAATAAATTATGGTGAAGAATTTCAAATTGATTCGATAAGGTTCGGGCATTAGGTATGTGGCTAGAACATTGCCATCACCATCTCGAATCGAATTGTCTTTATTCACTTTACTAAACAATTATGAGAATTTACGTGTTTTTATTTTTGTGCGACGGAAGATCGAATTATGTCACGGGGAGTCACCTAGTTATTTATGAACGATCTATATTGTTATTTATTTTTCTTTCACAGGTACTGTTTACCATCGATATCATAATATTATGTTATAAGAAACGAAACAGTGATCTGATGTAAGAACTTTGCGTCTAGTTTATTAACAAAACTAGCTGACCTCCACGGCTTCGCACGAGATATACTTACTTATTTTAAATCCCCGTCGCACCCATTTAATCCCGTCGTTTATGACTTTTACAAAAATGTATGACAATTTGCCCAATTTGTTAACATTTATGGTTACTATTCAGGGTAGTAGCGTGATGATATATAGCCTATAGCCTTCCTCGACGAATGGATTATCCAACACAAAAAGAATTTCTCAATTCGGACCAGTCATTCCTGATAGCGCTCAGGTAGATAAGCGCGTTTAACCAAACGAACAAACTCTTCAGCATTATTGACTGAGGAGGCGAGCGAAGCGAGCCGAGGAAAGTCTCTGTTTTTATATTAGCATAGATTACCGACTCTATTACTTACCTATCAACGCCCAGCATTAACCCTTACGCCTGGAAACTTGAAATTTATCTTCATACTGTAGGCACCAACTAACTAAGGGTTTCCCCCTAAATGAGTTTAGGTTTTATAGTTTGTAGTCTAATAGACAGTGGTGCTAATTCTGTTGTTGAAACCACTAAACTAAATTTCTCTAACTAACTTAACTTAAGTTAAGTTAGTTTAGCGGTCTCAACAACAGAATTAGCACCAGTGTACTTAAAAACACGCGTTATTAGTCGTTTTGTAATTATTTAAATTACTAAGTAATCATGAGTAGGTACTTTCTTAGCCTACTTACAACTACGAGTGTTGAAGTTTGAGTGTCGATATCTAAACCTACTAAACGTCCAAAACCTCGCATGTGGTTGATGCTCAACAGTCTTACGCCTTTCCTGACCTAGTTTTCTGCTAAGATCCTAAGGGCTAGTCTTATTTTAGACTTTTTTCGGGTCAAATTTTTCACGGCTGTGTACAATTGTTTTTTCTACCCGTCACCTGAAGGCTAGGTACCTACAAGATTATATCCTATACAAGAAAAAAGAATTATCAAAATCTACTCTGGACTACTCTGTAAAAAGAAATGCGTGGTCTAAAAAAAATTTATACGCGTCGACTTGACAACCTCCTCATTCCGTATTTCAGAATGTTTCCCAATACTCAAGAAGTGCTTAAGGCTAGTGTTTGCCTTACAAATACCACTCTCAAGTGTTTCTTGAGTATTGACGTTCGGGAATACGGCCCTAAGTTTGACGACGTAATTTTCATAATGCTATTAGAGTCTGAATGCTGCATTAACTTGGAAAAAATCAAAGTCATGTCAAGAGACATCTCATCTGGGGACTATATGTAGAAAGAGAAACACAAGTTATAGTAACTTGTGTTTCTTTTTCTATCTTAGATTATATAATTTATATACTTAATCTTAAGTTTTCTATATTTAGCTCACCAGAATGACGCCGCCGGCCTACGATATCTAGCGAAATGAGGGACATTGTCACAAGTCTCTTGACAATGGCCTTTGGTAGTCAAGTTGGCAGCCCAACCAAACATGAGTGATACCATACCCGTGCGCTTTCTACATTTATATAGGTACCTAACGATATTTACCTACACAATGCACCTCCATTAGGACAATAATAGGTATTTGGTTAGGCATAGTGTCGTCGGTGTCGTGGTTAAACTCTAAATTAAAAAGAAAGTTCTCATTTCGAGTTGATTGCTAAAGGATGGCTCTCATACGAGAAGACACCTTTACGATTTTATTTTATAAACATTCGTAACAAATTACTGCGGTAATTAGGAAACTAGTTTAAGATTTAATGTAAAGTATAAAAGCTATTAAAATATATAAATAAACAATAAGTATTTATAAATCTCAGTCGAAAACGAGGTACGGAGGTAGATATTTATAACTTAAGACTGCATTTTGGATACTATCCAATCAATGTATGCTCCTACACGGGTGTAGACTCCAGGCCATCCTTGTGTACCGCAGGGTGAAGGTCCGTACGACACCACACCGACAACCATCCAGTTATTGGCAGAAGGAGCTTGACCCATTAGCGCTCCTCCGGAATCTCCCCTACACGAGTCTTGGCCAGCATTGCCGCCCGCGCACATCTGAGAGCTGACTATTGATCTGCTGACTCTGCTATAAACCCTAGAGCATTCGTTGTTCTTCACGACAGGTACTCTCACTTTCAACTTGACATCAGATTCGCTACCTGCAACAGATAAGCTGTTTATAAACAAGAAAGTTGTTTGTTTAGTTTAATCAATACATATGTGTGTGTAAACATTTTTTAAGCCTAGTCTGGTAGATTAGGATCTAAAAATAACATAAAATGGCTCTGGACACATAGAAAAGACGCAAGCGAGGACGTAGCGCAGACGGGGCGACTTGCCTTGCGTGACGTTTCTATACAGTTTGTATGAAACAGACGCTGAAGAGACATAAAATGTGCCTGCGCATCTGCGTCCTACGTCCATTCTGTGTGTCCATCGGCTTAGAGGAAATAGCTAAGTGGCATGGCGGTATTAGTTAAATAGGTACAAGGTTCAAGGCTTTGCCATGCATTATTATAGCTAGGCAGTTAAGTATCTACATCGTTGAAGCATTAATAAAGTCTATGGTCCTCGGAAACGTAGTCTTATATAGTAGATTTATTTCTCATTGTAGGTACCTACGCTTGATGCACGGCTGCTTACTGTTTTAATACAAAACTAAAGTATGTCAGTCATCGCGATTTCATTACGCATATTGTATGTACCTAGGTACTATCTTTGTTGAAATACCAAGTGGAAAAATGCGTCCAATATTATTATGACTGAATGGGGAGCCAGCTAACAATAATAGCATCTTTGTCGTACGTGAGTACAATGCTCCATGGACACAGTAGCACCACAGTTTAAAGAGAAAAACCTACCGTTTAATTTATTTACCGTATTTTGACGTGTCTATAAAGCTACTCCTCCGTGGAAATTAGTAATTTCCACGAAGGAGTAGCCCTATATTGAGTAAGACCGAGTAAGACCTTATTTCAAATTAGGCCTTACTCCTTACTCAATATAGGGCAAGGTCACATAAAATGTATCTACTATTAGTTCAATAATTGACAATATACACGAGCAATACGTTTCGTGGACACACTTACATGTTGGACTGTACAAGCTGTCCGGCGTATTTTGAAGTGTCATTCGTAGACAAATGGGTTTTCTCTTACTTAAAATAAAATGGGATGTCTTTAACTGTAATATTTTAGATCCGAGAATTGTCGTTGTGTAAGATGCACACGAATTCATAGTGGGTGCGTAGATTGCCAACAATTAGGTATCCTACATTTCTTAATATGCACATAGTTTAAGCAGTATTAGCACGGAATAAGTAGAAACCTGTATTAGTTAGCTGCCCTTTATAATTGCAATGCAATAATGCATGCATATAAATTACAGCGCACCTGAATAACCGGGGCGATACAGCCGCCATGAGCTGTCATCGGATTCTTCTGAAATTAACGGGTAGGTAGGTACTATGTACATTAAAATATCAATTATTCGAACGTCGATTATCCGGACTTCCAATCCTATATCCCTGGTGCAAGCGTATCTACACTCGTATTTAGAGGTAAGATCGTTTCTTATCAGTCACGCCTTTATTCGCGAAAGAGTGGCAGATATATGCCCGCCTTATAAATTTTTGTCCAACATAACAGGTGGAGAGCTTATTGCTGTTGAAATGAACAGGCAGAGTACTCTAGAATTTTCAAATTTTTATATTGCGTATTGGAGACGCATTACGGTAAGACGCCGAGCAGATGACGCAACGATAACCATTATGTACATACCTAAGTAGGTATGTGGTAGGTAATGGTAGGTAGTAGGTACATAAACCTTAGGCTTAGTGTAAGAGGTGTGATCTACTTACGGGTTTCAGTTTTTCCCCAGCCAGCTACTTCCATGTCGTAACCCTCAAATGTAGACCGCTGCAAATCGAGGCTGTGTGGCAGGCAAATGGGCTTGACGAAATCTAATAATAAACAAAATAAATAAAGATAACTTATGTACCTAGTTACATAGATGCATTCATCCTTCCTTTCCTTCCATTAAACTCTACAGATCTCACATGCGTCCGCATAGGCGATGATTTTGTCGAGCGCACGGACCAGGTTAAATACTTGGGATCTGTATTGCACACGTCCGGTGACATCAATGGCGACGTCAAGACATGCATTGCTGCCGCGTGGTCCAAGTGGTGGGAGATGACTGGTACCATTTGTTACCCAAAAATGCCGGTCAGGTTGAAGGGAAAGGTCTATAAAACCATAATTAGGCCTTTTATATGGCAGTGAGGCGTGAGTGAGTAATTCTCGCATACGCGGCACATTGCAGATAACCTTGAAGAGTGTCGACTTCGCTGGTATGGGTGCCATAGTATGGTATGGTATGGGTACGTCTTGCGGCAACCGCCGGGCTACGTGGGAAACGAATGCCGGGCCATGTCAGCCCCGCCGGAAGAGGGGAAGGCCCAAGAAGTGCTGCCTTGGCGTCGTAAGGGATGACATGCGCCAATGGTCCACTACAGGGGATGCCGACGACTGTGCAAAGTAGAGGAGAAAATGTAGGAAAGCGGGTCCGCTTTCCTACATTTTCTCCTCCACTGCGTGCGTAGCGAGACGCAATTGGGACAGACGCTCGATTGATGGTGGAGTCAGCCTCGGCCTGTGACCACGGCCGGTACAACCTGGTCAAAACACCAGACAACAAAAAGGTATAAAACGTTGACATTATCGGGTTTTATTAAAATTTATCAGAATCTTACTAGTACTTTTTGAATTATCTATATCTATACTAATATTTTAAAGCTGGAGTTTGTTTGTTTGTTTGGCTGAACGCGCTAATCTCAGGAACTACTGGTCGGACTTGAAAAAATATTTTTGTGTTAGATGGCCCATTTATCGAGGAAGGCTATAGGCTATATATCATTACGCTATTACACTGGGAAGCAGAGCAGTAGTCATAAATGTCGACAAATTGGGCAAATTTTTATGCATCATAGTAGAATTTATAAGCGACGGGATTACATAAGTGCGACGGGAGGTCGAAATATTCCACGGGCGAAGCTGTGGGGGTCATCTAGTCCTTAATAATGCGTATGTATCCCCGTGGAATCGATTTAATCCCGTCGTTTTACTTTTACAAAAATGTAAGAAAATATGCCCACGTTTATTCAATTTTGAAACATACAAACAAACACTCTTCAGCTGTATATTTTAGTAAGTATACGTGGGTAACACTGAAAATGTTTAGAAAATAAAAAACGGCTTAATGTAGAAAGTTGCTAATACTTTTATTGTTTTTCGAAGTAATCTCCGTTCCTCTCTACACATCGTCGCATTCGATGGAACCACTGAGAAAAGCTGTGGGCCCATTCTTCCTTAGGGGTCTCTTCTATGGCATTTTCGTACGCTTTCACCGCATCTTCAGGGCTCGTAAAGCGAATACCTCGAAGTTTATCTTTAGTTCTTGGGAATAAATGAATTTTGCAGGGCGCCAGGTCGGGACTGTATGGCGGATGACTCATTATCTCGACACCTGCCATAGTCAAATATTCAACATTCCATTTTGCGGAGTGCGCTGAAGCATTGTCGTGGTGAAGAAGGATCCTGCTTTGAGGGCGCTGCTGTCGATTTTTTTCCAAGACAACAGGCAAAACAGCGATTGACGTACCAGTCTGCAGTAAGTGTCCTTCCATCTTCTAGCATAACTGTCGCGAAATGACTTTTCCGACCAAAGAACGAGGCTATCATCTTTTTTCCTTGACTTCTTCCTTTCTTTACCTTAGTTGGCCGATCCTCAAAAGGAAACACTCACTGAGCTGATTGTCTTTTGGTTTCGGGTTCTTAGCAATATATCCAGCTTTCATCACCTGTGATGATGTCAAATACAGCATTTGAGTCACCGCTGTTGAACTTATCTAACATTTCG
Source organism: Thumatha senex (assembly GCA_948477245.1). Taxonomy (NCBI): domain Eukaryota; kingdom Metazoa; phylum Arthropoda; class Insecta; order Lepidoptera; family Erebidae; genus Thumatha; species Thumatha senex. The sequence continues at coordinate 13,436,133 of OX419743.1, forward strand.
CGACACCAGTCCATGCGAAGGCGTTTCTGGTCGTCGGTTGAAGTATGGGGAATCCATCTGGTACAAAGCTTCCTGACGCCTAAATGTTCGTGTGATATTTTTTGAATTTGACTCATACCAATGCCTAGGCTTGCCCGTATCTGCTGATAGGTCACTCTCTTATCTTCCTCTATCATACGTCGCACAGCACTGATGTTATCTTCAGTAGTCGCTGTTAAAGGACGTCACTCACGCGGATCATCACTGAGATTGCTACGTCCACGCTTAAACTCGTTAAACCAATTGTAAATAGTGGCACGAGATGGGGCCTCATTATGAAATGCTAATCGCAGCCTATCATAGCTTTGTTGTTGAGTAAGCCCACAACGAAAGTCATAATAAATCATTGACCGAAAATTTTCTCGCGTTAAGTTCATTTTCACGTTTAACAAGAGTTTTACATTTGCCGCCAATTCACAAAAAACAAATGACAAATGAATGCAATATATATTACATTAGGTTACCAAAGAGTTCTATAATTGAAATTCAAAAAAAGTTTTCATTAGCAATATTTCTTTCTGGCCAGTTCTAAACATTTTCAGTGTTACCTAGGTAGATATTATATTTATTGGCATATATAATATGATTTAACATAAATCTTAGTTAAAAAAAACAATTAAAACTATACCTAAATAAAAAAAAACTACCTAACCTATTTATTAAAATTTAGACTGGGTCCCCTCGGTAGGGTACCCATGATGCAGGCAGCATTCCCACGCTGAATAGCTATGGAAAGGGCGCGAGAAAACTACCTGCACGAGGATCGCCAGTTTCTTCCCTCAGACGCTTACTTAAAGCCGTAAAAAGACCATGTGCGCCGCGACCCCATGGACCTAGTGTCTCGACACCAAATGGAATGAATTCATATTGGGTACCGAGACAACTGTACTTGCCAACCTTCAGCCGCTCGCGAAGATTTGCCGCAGCGCTTGCCTTTTTGCTAGTAGCCGGGAGATAGGACGTTGCAAGAGTATCGGTGCAAGTGGCATCCCATACTAGTGCACGTCCCATTCTCCAGGGTACTAAAGACATCCCGTCGGGCCGCTTACCATCATCTCGTATAATTTGCGGTTCTAAGACCGCGGGGACATTTATACTGACAAGGGCTCGTCTCAGGATATCATTTAGTGCAGCGTGACGGGAGTGACGGCCAGCGGCAAAAGAACAGGCAAGCCCATGATGTCCAAGGTGGCTCACATAAGCTCCGCACGATACACAAGAGTGTTCAATGCACACATCAGCACCCAACCGGAGACAAACTGCTATGCGGAGTGTAGTGGGATCAATGAAGGTGCCAGTGTTCGGAGAAGGAAAGGCGTGAAGCCATTGCCCAGACTCTGATCGAGATACAGCTAAAAGCCTTGCTCGATTAGTACCGGAAGAGTTTTCAATAAGAGTATTGAGAAAAGCAGAAGAAGCTATTGTGTCCCAGGCCCTTTGCTTTTTGAGCGTCGGGGGTAAATTTGGACTTGGTCCAGCTAGCCAAGCATTCAAAGCTTCGTCCAGACTCGCAATCTCACAGTATGAGGCTGTAGGAGCCTTTAAGACTTTACCTATGAGGTCACGAGTGCTGAAAATCGAAGACAGGAATGCTGGTAAAGCTATACTAGAAATTTTTCGGGTCCCCAAACCACCGAACCTTATAGGTAAGGAAGCTTGGGACCATGCTTGCTCATTGAGATGAATATTCAGAATAGTTTCAATTTGGGATTTTAAAACATTTTCAATGGGTAACATCAGATTAGGAAATTTCCAAATAGGGCAGCAACGGAGCAAGTAAGTAAATTTGGGCACAAATAAGCAGAATTTAAGGATAAACAAAGCGCAGTGACTACTAATTTAGACAATGCGGTCTGAATATTGATTGAATTTTGTTACCAACTCTCCTAAGAGATGAGGAATGGCGTCATCGAAAATGGGAGATCCCAGGAGATATAGGCTGTTCTTAGATAAGAGTTTAATATTTGGGCAAACTTGGTTAAAATTTTGATGAATTTGAGAAACTAAGGATGTGTTGATTTTGTCTGAAATAAATAATTCACATTTATTAAAATTTAAATGCAAACCAATACTGTTAAATTTGTCTATTATTAAAGTTAAATCTGCAAGAACAGTCTGTGAATCACCACCTAAGGTCCCATCATCGAGATACCAAATATTTAATTTTGAATTTAAATTATGAATTATAGAATTTATAACCAAACTAAATATAGCTGGACCAAGGGGATCACCTTGCTGACAACCCACGGCTGAAAGGATTTCGTTACTCTTGTGAATTAATTTAGAAGGGCAGTGGTAACACTGAAGTAAGAAATTATAGATTTCAGGAACATGTAAATTAATTTTATTTAGCAAGGCGTCCCGATTAACCGAATTAAAGGCATTTTTAACGTCTAATTTTAAAAGAACCTCGCATTCATCGGTCTGTGCAAAGGTGCGAACAGCATGAACTGCCGCTTCACAGCCTCCGCGGGTGCCAAAGCCAACCTGAACGGGTTCAAAGAGGTTCTGCAACTTGGAGCGAGATAGTCGGACACAAACTTTGGCAGCTAAACGACGAAAGGTAGAACCCACCGCTATAGGGCGCACACCACCATCTTTTTTTGTGAGGGCTATTAGATTGGCTCCATATAAGACAGCAGTTACGTCTTGACAGACATCTCCCAGCAGCATAAGGTTTACCAATTTAGTGAGGGCAACAACGAGACGTTCGCCAGCAATACCAGTGCCATGGCATGTAAGGTCTATAAGGTGCTGCGGAGAGATGCCATCTAAACCGGAAGCAGACCCTTTAGGAAATGATGCAAGAGCTGCTACAATGTCTTTTTGCGAAGCCTGGATACAAGTCTGAGGATCATAAGGTGGGTCAACAAAAAGTGGAGTGGAAGGGCCTGGTGGATGCTTGGACCTCAGTACAGCTATGGTCTCCGGTGTATCAGGTGCTAATGTATCATTACAGAATAAAAGCCGCGTAGCACCTTTGAGATCGCCATCGTAAATTTTCTCTTCAATTTTTCGTGTAATGTCAAAAAGTTGTCCTCGTGATTTGGGAGCTGGAGCGGAAGAGAGCAAAGGATTATTTGCAACATTATTTTTAATTTTTTGCGTTAATGAAATGTTATTGGTGGAATCATGTACCACATGTAGATTTGAGTATGAGAAAGTGAGCAAATTATGCCAGGATGGAGTATCATTAAATTTAATACATTTGGAGATTGTGTTGGTTAAAGCCTCAGCAACCGAACATCTAGCTCCACGCGGTATCCTTTTTATTAATGGGGTAGACTGTTTAAGCTGACTGAGGAGAGTGTGTAAGGTAATAGGATAATGTGATACAGTTGTTGCGATACAAAGCCTGTGTTTGAAGATGAAATGGATTGTGAATGTAATATACGAACCTGATGAGTACGTGACTGGTGGATATGTAAGCCTCTGAGCGAAGAAAAGGTTTTGTCACAGACAATGCATGAGTTCATCCGAGTAGGTATATACAACATACACTAAATAAAAATACTTAAATTAGCAAAAAAAATACACCACAATCACAAAGAACACTAAAAATAAAATGACATAAGGCTCCTGTCAAACTTCAGAATGGCTTCTTGCGCCCCCAGCATGCGCTAGTAAATTTTCTTTACGACGCAGCGACGCGACGTTTAATCCGTAAAATTACGTATAAATATGTGAGTCGTACTCTGTCTAAGATGTAAGTACAATCGTTGTAGTTCTTTGTAGGTACTTGATCTCCGATTTCGTTTGGTTGTATCTTGTCAAATAGCCGTAGCTATCCAGCGTTTCACGTCTATACAAACACGTCTACACAACATTTTTTAGTTATTTCTGTTATCATATCTGATTTAAATAACTAATTCGACACTGTCGTAGAACACAGACGGATATGACAAATTGATATAAATACAATTCAATTTATTATTCGAGCTTTTAACGAGCGAATAAAATTTTAATTAATAATTAATTAATTAATTAATTAATTATTATTTTAATTTTATTACTATTTAGATATAGATTTTATATAGTTTAAGTAGAATTATAGATACTATAAGTAGGTATGTAAAGACTATATGTTTTCTAGGTAGATAGTTTTATCCGACAGATAGGTGCTTTATCCTTATAAACGAATTGTGTAATAAAATATCCAAGCAAAAGAACAGATCCGTCATATTTTAGACTAGTTTAATTCTTGACTAGCTACAAACGGCGCATATACACACTACAACAGCTCCACGTATAACTTCGACAATATTGATGTACTGTACTGCCACGACTGAGGTCCAGGGTTCGATACCCGGGTCGGAAAAAATATTTGTGTGATCCTGATATTTGGGTGTTTTCTATGTATAATATGTATGTATTTAGAAAAATATAAGTACCTATGTTTATCAGTCGTCTAGATCCCATAACACAAGCTGTGTGTAAAAAAAAATCCCACAATATTTATTTATTTATTGATCTTACCATTTGGTTCTGCGTTCCGCGTAAGCCTTAACAAGGCAATATCATTATGTTGATTGGTGTCTTCAGGATCATAAAGCTCGTGCGCCATTATTTGATCGACAGGGATGTCTTGTACTGGCCTGGTGCAGTCGTCCCCGACGCAGTCCACTGCAGTCGAAGTGTTCCATTCGCCTAGACGTACTTGAGATCTGTGAACAATGATTTACATTTTACAGCGACTAATATGCTAACTTATTAAAGAAAAAAAGAAAATATTTTATTGCAATAGCACGACATACTTTACTGATATTATTTGATAACAGAAGTTCCCTTAAATACAATATAAATATACTAATAAGTAAAAAAAATCTATAATAATAATAATAATGAGTCATCAGCATATAAAATGCAGGGGTAATTCGTCACACTTGGTAAATCATTAATACACTCCCGGACTCTTGAATCGAGCCACCTTACATTCCCGGGCCTAAAAGCCCAATGCACAAAAAATGTACAATATAACAAAAAAGTTTTTATGCATTTTTAATGCTGGCATATTTCATCGTCTTTCCCGTATTATTATTCCAAATTTGAATTTTAGAATTTAAAATAAAGAATAAAAGCCGAGCCTGGTCACTGATTTGAAAAAAATAATGACTGTTGAAAGTTGCTGCAATTTAATGTCGATTTGGTTTGAATTTTCGCAATTGTTGTTAACCAAAGTTTTTGGCTATAAAATTATGGATACTTCACCTGAAGTAGCCGCGCAAGCTGTAGCACTTCTTCAATCTGGGCTAAGTCAGCGAGATGTGAGTTCACAACTTCACATAAATCGTTCCGCTGTTCAAAGAGTGTACCACCAATACCTGGAGACTGGCGGCTTCGATTGGCGAACAGGAGGACCTCGTTACCGAGTGACAACGGCGAGACAAGATCAATACATTGTCACTACTAGCTTACGAAATCGACGCCTTAACTCTGTTCAGATACAAGAACAGCTCAGGGACTTTCACGGAGTGGCTGTAAGTGCTCGGAACGTTAGAAGGCTACTCAATGAACGTGGTTTAAAGCCCCATAAGCCAGCCAATGGACCCAAATTGACACGAGCACACCGAATAGCCCGTCTAGAGTTTGCGCGCGAACATCTAAATTGGACTCGACATCAATGGAGCCAGGTTCTCTTCACAGATGAGTCCAAGATAATGCTATACGGTATACTCTAAATGAATGAATGATGAGTATACCAGCTCCAAACTGCATCAAAACATTTTCCTTCTACATACATCTTTTATAAGTTACAGTACTACAAACCAAAAAAATCAAGGTGGCTCGATTTAGGTGTCCGGGAGTGTATAAATCAAGAATAAAAGTGGCAAGAACTTCCTTGGGGCACACCAGATAGTTTTACTCTATATGAGGATTTGTGTGCCATTAATTGATTTTTATTTTGTATACCCATTATTTCCACACATTGATCTCTATCCTTTAAATAAGTACAAAGCCATTGATGGGCTGTGCCTCGAATTTCATATGTGTCTAATTTATTTAACAATTATACTGACGACAGGTCTGTTTCATATGCCTGCCCAAGGTGGACGAAGACAAATAACAACAACATCAATATAATTAATAATATATCAATAAATATTTAAAAAAAAAATATAAAATTAAAAAAAAAACAATTTGATTCAGAAAGAATTTCAACCCGTGACCTTTGCGCTGGTTTACAAACGTCATGGTTTCTAGTCTCGTTGTATACTTTAACCAACTACAACGTTTCAATGTATAATAGTTTATACTGTGTTTATTTTACCCGCGTAACTACCCTTTCCTGGGAAATACCGGAAATTCCTTTCTTAGTGCTCATCTAAAGAATACATTCACTAATTTTACGTTTCTATGTTTAATAGTTTAAACTACGTATAATAAATAAATAAATAAAATGTCTTTATTTTGCATAGAGCATTTCAACGGTGCTTACAAAATGTCATACACTAAAACTAAAGAAAAAAATTGTATTATTAAAGTGACCACCGGTTCGGAACGCGGCCCACCTGAGAAGAACCGGCTAAAAACTTAGGAAGGCTTTTTTTTTGATGGCCTATTTACAATTTAATATTTTATGACTATAATATTTTATTTGCCAGCAGATCATTTCCATGCATCCCTGTCCTGTAAATAGTCTTGAATAGAGTAATAACTTTTTTCACAAAGCTTTCTTTTAATTTACTTTTTAAATTTATTTAATGGTAAATTTCTCAGGTCACAGGGAAGCTTGTTGTAAAAGCGTATACAGTTACCCAGGGTAACTATAGGTAAAGATTCGTCAATCTTATGCAGCCGACTGTGGTGAACTGAAAGATTGTTTTTATGTCTAGTGTTTATATTATGTATATCACAGAGTTTAGTAAACTGTGATAGATTTTTCTGGACATACATAAGGTTGGCAAAAATGTATTCTGATGCTACGGTTAGAATATTTACTTCTTTGAATTTTTCTCGGAGGGAGACTCTGGGGCCCAAATTATATATAGCGCGTACAGCCCCCTTTTGAAGAACAAAAATGTTATTTACATCTGCAGCACTCCCCCAAAGGAGAATACCGTAAGACATAATAAAATATCCATTACGCCTTATCCCCGAAGGGGTGGCAGAGGCATATTATATGCCCACTTTTCACCGTGTGGATTCCTGTCCCACGTAATAGGTGGTGAGCCCATTGCCGTGTTGAAATAGACAGACGCAGGTTGTGGCTACCTGCTGTTGAATGTTTTTAAGAAGCCCAATAGGCCTTCAACCAGGCTTAACGACTGCCATTTTACTGGCAACTGGGACCAACGGCTTAACGTGCCTTCCGAAGCACGGAAACGCTCGCAAATGTGAATGCCACAAAGTGGTCACCCATCCGACGACCAGCCACAGTGAAAGTTGCGTACCTCAGTGATCGTTTACCGAACACTGAGACCGCGGTAAGACATAATACTATGAAAATAGCTGAAGTAAACCATTCTAACCGTATCTACATCTGTTAGAGTCCTGATCTTTTTACAGCGTATGCAGCCGAACTTAACCTAGAGGCCGTCTTTTCTATGTGTGGGCCCCACTGCAAATTGGCATCAATAGTTATACCAAGGAACACAGTTGATTCCACAAACTCTAACTTGTCCATTAAGTTGAGTATGGTGTATGAGTATGGTTTACCCGCGTAGTTCCCGTTACCATAGAAACGTTAAATTTTGTGATAGTAATATTTAGGTAGCACCTTATATAATTGCCAACAAAGGAAATCATGACAATATTATTTAGGTACAGTGATAGTATTATTTAGGTAGCACCTTATATAATTGCCAATAAGGGAAATCCTGACATTCCCACGGAAAAGAGAACTACGCGGGTGAAACCAAAACAGCCTAAACTATTAGACATAGATACCGGAAATATGGTGAATTTCAAAAAGCACCAAGAAAGGTATTACCGTTATTTCCACGGCAATGTAATCTAATATAAAGTTTGTGAAAGTTTTATATATTTAAATGTTTGTTACTTAATCACATTTAGTCGGAATGTAGATAGAACATTTTCTGGATTAACACATAGGGAACTCTTTATACCGGAAACATCTTATTCCCACGAGAAACAGTTTGAGCAATAACCAAATTTCACGTAAGCGGAGCCGCGGGTATCAACTAGTTAATAGTAAATTTACTTGAAAAATTATTAAAATGAGAATTACACTGAGATAGTAAAATGATAATTGTTAACGGCACTACTACGATCGATGCTCATACAATAATAGTGACCGAAAACAGTGTAGGGAGTATGAAGGCTTATTGTGCGAGAAAGTCAGGAGGCTTCAGTCTCATCCTTATTTCGTGCTGTTTACTGGGTGAGAAGTGACACAGTTAGACGCCTTATCAAGTGATAATTGATCAGTTATCGACCAGAGTTAAAACTGGGTTGGGATGGAAGAGTGAAAATTTAGGGATGTATGTATTTCTTAATGCCACATAATAAAAAAAAAATACAAAAATAAAAATAAAATTTTTGGGGTGGACACTCTTTATCACTTAGGGGTTTGAAAGATAGATAGTAGCCGATTCTCTCACTTACAAATATGCATATAAAATTTCATAAGAATCGGTCGAGCTGTTTCGGAGAAATATGGGAGCGAACATTGTGACACGAGAATTTTATATATTAGATGTTTGGTTGAATGTGCAAATCTCAAGAATATTCGAATTGAATTTTTTTTTGTGTTGGTTAGCCATTTGGGTGGATAGGTTGAATTTGGTTAAAGTATTCTATAGGTAGTACCTTAAATAACCACGCTATTCTCTCGGGAATGTATTCGTACTAATATTATAAATGTGGTTGTTAAGTGTATTATGGAAAAAATGTGTTTCAGATCCTTTATAATTGTAATATAGACACTTACGCCCCGCTCTCTTTTGCTATCTCTTTCATATGTGGCGCTAACGAAGTTGCGCGGGTCAGCTATTCTTTATATATTAATATACTCGTAGATATGTTGAATTTACATATAGGTTTTTATAGATCTGCTTTTTTTTCTACCTAAACGGAATTTTAGGATCGCATTAGACACCAAATGACAGATATGACAGTAGCGACACGTGGCCCAGACGGCAGCTTGGGAGCTTTGACGATCGTAGCCGATGCTACCGGACTTATGACCTCAGGTATATATTTCTCTTTGTCCGTGCTCGACCATGTCATCGCCCAACCATTGAAACAGTAAGTATAATACAAAAAATGCTAATTAGCAATGGTCATGAGAAAATTATTCTTATTATAATACAATCGGTAAAGTCAAGTCAATTTAAATTGACTCTTTTAGCAATGCAAGGCATAATGTTTTTAAAACTTATTATCGCATTATTGAAAACAAATAATATTATTCGATGCTATCATTGATACCGAATACAAAATCTTTCGCCCCAAAACGACTATAAATTCAGACCAAGATGAACAATAATTCAGTTTACTAACAATCTCCAGTTCCGCGGCAAATCAGACCCTTTGACACAATGCGCAGCTGTGAGTACGTATTTGTAGGCTATCAGCACTCCTCCACAGTAGAAGCCCCAACCATAAGCTGAAATCAATAAAAAGGATATTAAAAACGAACAAGGAATTAGCATAAAGAGAAATCTCGCTGGGGATATCGTCTCTAATGCATAGGTACCCGGGCTCTAAATCATTAGGTATAGGAGCGCCGTGTGGTTATTGTCGATACGAACCAGTCATAGCCACCCATCGAACAGGCGTGACGGAATAAAGTTCATGAAGATTTCCACATAATTATAAAAAAAAATGCTTAAAATTAGGCAAAGCAAAAAATCCCAAAAAATTATCAAATGCAAGGTATGGCAAGATGTGCTCAGGAAAGAAAAAAGGTTCCATACGTTACCGACCTACAATCCAACAAAGAGGTAAGTAAATAAGTATCTTCTTTTGTAAGTGTACTCGGAGAAGAAAGGTTCCGTAAGATACTGACCTACAACTGAGATACTACAACTGATGAAGAAGAGACTTATTAACTTAACTCTTTGTTGGTACAAAGAGTTAAGTTAATAAGTCTCTTCTTCATCATCTTAGTATATTCCAATATCCAAGCCGTATCTGAGTTATTATATATTGGCAGAGCCCAGAGTCTACTTTTATTTGGCAGCTAGGACTATTGTTTGACATTTGTTGATTTCTGCTTTCTTTTGATAGGAGCGACTGCCATCTGATCTCCCAACACCGTAAGGGTTTAGGTTCCCACATCTTGCCATACCTTGCATTTGATAAATTTTTAATTTTTTTGCTTTGCCCAAATTCCTTTTTATAGTTCTAAAGAAATCTTCATGAACCTTAGCCCATCAGGCACGTTCGATGGTTGGGTATGTCGGGTCATAGTGCCCCGTAACCTGCATCGTAGTCTCTTCCATTAGTCAGCACCACTAGCAGGGTAGATCCCTTAAGCCCCGAAAATCTTGATGGGGCCCATAGAAATCGTAAAATCAGAAGAAGTGCTATGCGGGAACATATATGTGTCACCGCGGCATGCACAATGTGCTCAAGAATATTTGCAAACGGTGCGTCGGACAAAGAATAGAATAAACTTTATTACACACCAATATAAAGAGATTATGTCAGTTTTACAGATGTACAGAGAGGAGGCCTTTCGTAACCCATGCATATCCAAGCCAGAAGCCAGGGGGCCGAGTCTATTTTCCAATAGAAAGCTGTTCTAGTTCTATTCTTTAGCGGTTCTATTGCGATTAGTCCAAAACAAGGTAGTCTACTAAAACTATTATATATTTCAAAATCACAATTCTCAAGCTGCAGAATAGAGACTATAGCTGTTTTTAGCTATCAAAATATTAATGTAGACTACTAAAAAGGGAAACTAAGAGCTACTTACAGGCGCTACACGTGTTAATATCTAACATTTTAATAGAAGACTACGAAAACTGTTTTTTTTTCTCGCTTCAGCATGTCGCGGCGATACACATATGTTCCTGCATAGCACTCCTCCATTTCTATCACCTTACACCCAAGTAAATTTATAAGTATGTTAATTTATTGTCTTTGTGTTACCCTATTCTGTACAAAACGATTAAGAATACGAATGAAATAGGTTTGTGGTTTATACGTATATTACATGATATTTTTTAGTTTAAGCATGTAAGTACTATATATTGTGGTTATGTATGATAAGAGTAATTGTGGTTTTAAGTGTTTAAAATTGTCCTGTACAGTCGATATCCAAATGTAGGGACCTATTCAGTTACTTGGTATCAGTCGGTATCCAACTATATTCAGTTACTTATTTGAAATTATATATTGAAGAAATATGCTTGAAGTCTCGGGTTTAAATCCCGAGCCAGAACAGTCGGAATAAATATTTATATTCCGATAATGTTTGATTCGACATTTAGGGTTTTTTTTATATGTACTCATATATAAGTATGTTTACCAGTTGTCTAAATCCCGTTGCTAGCTACGCTTATAGCTAAATAAGCCAAAAAGTGTATCCCGATATTAAAATTGAACTAGCTGAGCCTCGCGGCTACGCCTGGTGTTGCACCCATTTAATCCCGTCGTTTATAACTTTTACAATATTGTATGAATATTTTTCCGATTTTTATGATTATTGCTCCGTTCTCCAGGGTAATAGTGTGATGATATTTAGCTCATATAGACTTAATTGATAATTGCAAAAGTGCAGCCTACGGACCTCCCTCCGAATCAGGGACTAGTGCCACCGGTAACGCCTGGAGAAGTCCTGACTGCGCTTCGCCGCATGAAGAATCGGAAAGCTGTCGGACCCGATGGAGTCCCCATCGAAACCTGGAAGGCGATGGGTCCTCGCGGTGTGGGCATCTTAGTAAACCTTTTTAACCGCATACTCCTCAGCGGGCAGATCCCAAACCAATGGAGACTGAGTATTATTACTCCAGTCTTCAAAGGTGCAGGAGTGCGGGAGCTACCGCGGTATAAAGGTGATGTCCCACACCATGAAGATCTTCGAGAGGATTATAGACTCTCGGATCCGGCAGGAGTGTACTCTCTCGGAGTGTCAATATGGGTTTCGCCCTGGTCATGGGACCACGGACCCTGTTTTTGCCCTGAGGGTTGTCGCAGAGAAATACAGGTCGAAGAACACGCCTCTGCACTGTTTGTTTCTAGACATGCAGAAGGCCTTCGACTGTGTTCCTCGTGCGATGATCTGGTGGGCACTGCGGTCCAAAGGGGTTCCAGAGGTCTATATTGACACTATCCGGGACATGTACTGTGACTCCGATTCAATGGTTCGGACTGCTGTTGGCGACACGAAACCCTTCCCATCACCGTCGGGGTACACCAGGATTCTGTCCTTAGTCCGCTTCTGTTCAGTGTAATATTAGACGAATTGTCGGACAGCATCAGAAACCCGCATGAGCAGCCTCCATGGTTGCTCATGTATGCTGACGATATTGCGCTGGCAGACGCGGAGACGCTTGAGAACGGCGGTCTGAAACTAAATGTGGCGAAGACCGAGTACTTGGCACTAAACTCGACAGATCCCACATCCGTCCGCATAGGCGGTGATTTGGTCGAGCGCACGGACCAGGTTAAATACCTGGGATCTGTTTTTCACACGTCCAGTGACATCGATTGCGATGTCAAGTCACGCATTGCTGCCGCGTGGGCCAAATGGCGGGAGATGACCGGTGTCATTTGTGACCCTAAAATGCCGATCCGGTTGAAGGGACAGGTCTACAAAACCATTATTAGACCTGTCCTTTTACATGGCAGTGAGACGTGGCCGATATTGGAGCGACACAAGCAGGAGCTGCGTGTCACGGAAATGAAGATGCTGCGGTGGATGTGTGGAGTCACGCGGATGGACCGCGTGAGGAACTCTCCCATCCGCGGCAGCCTTCACGTTCGTGACATTGCAGAAAAGTTGCAAGAGTGTCGCCTTCGTTGGTATGGTCACGTCTTGCGGCAACCGCCGGGCTACGTAGGTAACAAATGTCTGGCCATGTCAGCCCCGCCGGGTCCCGGTAAGAGGGGAAGACCCAAGAAGTGCTGGCTTGACGTCGTAAGGGATGACATGCGTGCCAATGGTCTCACTACAGGGGATGCCGACGACCGTGCGAAGTGGAGGAGAAAATGTAGGAAAGCGGACCCCGGGCGTCGCGAGACGCAACTGGGACAGACGCTCGGATGATGATGATGAGACTTACTTGATAATTGGACTATCCAACCCAGAAATATTTTTTTGATTCGAATTAGTAGTTCTTGAGGTAAGTGCGTTCAGCCAAACTAACTCTTAAGCTTTTTATAAGTACTAAATGACGCGCGCGACTTGAACTCGCGCGCGGAACTTGTTCCCGGGATAAAAATTAGCCTTAGTGTTATTTTGATGTGTTAGCTATATTATTGAAAAGTTTCATCAAAACACATTTAGTGGTATTTACGTGAAAAAGTAACAAACATCATTTTTACAAACTCACGCGTTTATGAAATTAGTAGGATAGATTAGAAAATATATTATATTTACGTTTGTCATATCGAAGTAATGCCATCCAGGGATGCTCATCCAGATCAGTTTGCGTTCCTCCAACTATTCTGTCATTATTCTGTATACCACATTCTCGCTCGTTAGGCAGAAGACCAACGGGAATTCGTGGAGATCTCGACTCAACTTGAGGATCGTCACTAGGGGGTCGGTTTGTCCTGACGTCGTCATTCGAATGTAAAAACTCCGGTGGACAGCATATCTGTAATTATAAAAACTATATAAACTTTTCTTTTCTTACTAGTACTAAATATACTTTGGTTCACAATGGCTTTTCATTATGGCACGATAATTTTTTGATAACAACTTTGATATAAACAAGCCGATCAACAATATTGTGATCGAGTGGAACGATTGACGAGGAATTATTGATAAAATTATATTGTACGAAAGTAGAGGGTTTACGAAGATCACGTGAGCAGATTGCTCAAAAATGGAAAGGTTTTTGACCTTTCCGTTTTTCCATTTTTATGAAGGTTTTTAAAGGGTCGGCAGCGCGAGTGCTGCCTGCACCTCTGATGTTGCAAACGTACATAGGCTACGGTGACCACTTTCTATCTGGTGGGCTGTAAGCTTGTCTTCCAACTCAGTGGTACAAAAAAAATTCAAAAAGCTTTAATTTGTCATTTAAAAGAGGTACACTGTGGGGTTACGGGGCTACCCAAGGAACCCAGTAACCTCACCTGCTGAACGTACGAGGCAACGACGCAGGCGCCCTTACGGGGTTGGGAGTTCAGACGACACTAGTCGCATCCAACAATCCCGAAAATAAAATGCTAAACCTAAGGTGCTCCTACCAGCTAATAAATGAACGGACCCCAGGTCTCAAATTCAGGTAGGGTTTGGATCTAACTGAGAATACGCAGAAGAACTGAAAAGCGCTCGTGGCCCCACTACTCTGTGTTCATTCAGTTCATTGTAAGAGGAGGGAAACACGGCGCCCGAAGACATTTTCATGCCTTTATGGTGCTACATAAGAAAGACGTACGGCACGGCACGATTGTGTCCAGAGACTATCGACTGTCGGAACGTCAACTGTCCGATTCACGCTGAGTAATAAAATAATATTGCGTTAAGACATGGTAAGCTCACTAAAACACAGAAATAATTTAGAATCGTTACGATTTCTATGATCTAATATATACAATTCTCGTGTCGTAGTGTTTGTTTCCATACTTCTCCGTAACGGCTTGACCCGGTAAGTCTGAAAATCAATCTTTATCTCTTTTTCATACCCCTAAGTGAGAAAAGGGTGGCCCTATCATTGACAAAACAAAGTTTGCCGTCAGCTAGCAGAAATATAAATTATCCAATTCACGGACATAATAATAAATAGAGATAATAATTCTGTTAAAATTATACACAATAAATACTTGTTGTTCTGTATCTAGTAGGTCATTAGAGCGGACTGGTGGTGAAAATCAGCTTAGCTTTGATAGTTTATTTACTGATAGGGTATGATTCATAAGTTACGAAGGAGTGGCAGAGGCATACTATTACACCGTATACATTTTTCTCTCGTTCTTGTAGTGGTGAACCCATTGCCGTGTTAAAGTGGACTGGCTCAGGTTGTGGCGACCTGCTGGTGAAATTTTTCAAGCCGCCCATAAGGCCATCAATTTAACGTCTGCCATGTTACTGATAGGGTATGGTTCTACGCAGATATTTGTAAAAAAATGTTAAATAGTGGTTATCTTGGTTACCTTAGGCATAGTGCCATCCTCGAATCCGCAGTGTAGATTGCGCAGTAGCTTTGTTAGTTGAGGGGTGTTGCCTCGCTGTAGCTGTGAGTATAGACCTTGGCAGTCGTTCACTGGAATACAGGTAGCACCTCCATTGCACTGCTCTGCAACACAAAAAAGAGGTTCTTTATTTAGCTGCAGTTGCTTTCAAATTCTACCTGGATTTAGAGCCTGGGATCCACTTTTATTGGCTATTAGTTCGAAATTGTTGGGATCTGACATCCCATCCAGTTGAAGTTATACTTCTTTTGGCGCGTCAGGGAAAAATTATGAGAGTAAATTTATACGATGCGCGCGCAGACCGTGACGAAAAACCGATACCCTGAAGTTAGCTGATAAGTGTTTCCATGACGACTTATAACTACATTCAAAGTAATTTTGAAACACCCTGAAGTTAGCTATAGTCAAAATTTTGGTTTTTTCTACAAACTTAGGATAAAGGCGCCAAAGAAGTAGATATAACTTCTAACGCGTGTACATAAGTACATACACACTCTTTCTTTTACTTGACTTGGTTCTAAACCTTATCGTGTTGGAGGCGCAGTATTCGTAGTATGAAAATTATGTTATAGAAAAATTGATAGCTATATTTCGCCTTCGCTAGAAATCTATATATATAAAAATGAAACCCGTTTTCCGTTGTCACACGCCATCACGCGTGAACGGCTGGACCGATTTGAAAAATTATTTTTGTATTGGATAGCCCATTTATTGAGGAAGGTTCTTAGCTATATATCATCACGCTACTACACAGGAGAGCGGAGCAGTAATCATAAATATTAACAAATCGGAGAAACTCTCATACATTTTTAGAAAAGTAATAAGCGACGGGAGTAAATGGGTGCCACGGGGTTGGAAGTATGTCCCGCACGAAGCCGGGTAGGTCAGCTAGTGATCTATAATCATCCTCATCTATCTCTGTACTAAAATCGGTTTAGGAGTTTAAAGAGTGAAAGCGAAGCGTTTGTAGGGTTCTTTGTGTGTTGTCAGGGCAAATAATATAATCAGGTTGATTTCTTGATAAATATATAATTTTCGGACTGGTACCAACTACACATAATTATTATATGAAATACTATACTATAGTTTTGTATCAAATATGATATGACCTACCTAACCTATTGTTTATTAGAGTATGGGAAGACGACTGACAGCATCTAGGTATATAAATCTCATGCTTTAGCCGTTTTTTCCTAAACGTTTGAAATACATCCATTTTCGTATGTAGGTACCTCTACTTAATATTAGAGATTATGTTTGCCAAGATTTCTTCCATGACTTGTTACCTTATTCAATGGGAGAATTGAGATTAGGGGAGAATTTTCAGAGCGAATAAGTTTGACTTTACTACATATTATAAAACAAAGTCGTTTCCCGTTGTCTGTCCCTATGTATGCTTAGATCTTTAAAACTATGCAACGAATTTCGATGCTTGACAGAGTGATTCATAAGGAAGGTTTTTATGTATAATTTGTTGTTTTTCTATACGTTAACTAAATTATAACGATATTTGTTAGGGGTTCGGAAAAATTAAGAGATATAACAAAATAATGTATGCTGCATTGTGTATCTAATATAGTTCTACAAAAAAGTCCCCGGCGGTATATGTCTATCTCTTAAGGGTAACATACTATATTAATTTTAATAAAAGTACTTTGAAGAAAAAACTAGCAATTATTAAGCGGTAATTGGAAGGCTATTTACACAAATATCCTGAGTTGTCATCGTTGCAAAGGGAGGTTTCCGCGTCACCATGCCCTCAACGACATTGTTCGGAGAGCTTTTGTCTTGGCGGGTGTCCCTTGCGTCCTTGAGCCACCAGGTCTCTGTAGCTCTGATGGTAAGAGGCCGGACGGTCTGACCTTGTTGCCTTGGAGGAATGCCAAATGCCTGGTGTGAAACCACGTGCGTTAACACCGTTGCCGCTAGTCACCTAGGCCACACCATGCACTCAGCTTCAGCAGCGGCGAAACAAGCAGAGGAGAACAAAAAGAAGAAATATGCCAAGATGGAGGCTAGGTATTTGTTTGTGCCCATTGCCGTGGAAACCATGGGATGCTGGGGATCCGAGGCAAAAATTTTAATTGGGGATATAGGACGCAGAATAAGGGAGAAAACAAGTGACTCCCGCTCAAGATCGTTCCTGGTGCAAAGGTTGGCTATAGCTATGCAACGTGGAAACGCGGCTAGTATTATGGACCCCTTTGGACCGGGAGCGGTCAGGGGCGGGTTATTTGAATTTGACATGTAAATATTTTTTGAATTGACATTGTATTTAATTAAATTTATCAGTATACTTATTAATTAGGTAAAAATATATTCGAAGTTCTAGAATATCCTTATCATTTTTAATATGTTAGTTGGCTTTAGCATTTTGTGAAGAATATTTTGTCTCTTTACACCTTGCAAATTAAATGAATATCTTAGGAGATATGGCAAAGTCAAAATAATGCGCAAAGAAATTAATTTTGTATAACCATAATTCGACCGGCCGTGCCGTGTACTGGAGAGCGGTGAAGTAATCAAATAATTTGGAAAATGTTCATATTTTTTTGTGAAATTAATGAACGACGGGATTAAATGGGTGCCACGGGGTTCGATGTACGTCGCGGGCGAAGCCGGGGGGCTCATCTAGTAATCTATATACCCGTACACATCTTTTAGGTTATAACGAATTAAAACGAATTTACTATCAGTCCCACTTGTGCTTATAACGCTTACAAATCTGTCATGGTGGTAGATGGCTAATGAGACATATGGAACCTTCAAGGCTGTTAGCGCGGAACATCATCTTAAAAGAGGGAATTACATACCTATTTACAATCCAATGAAATCTAGGTATAAAATAGACATAAATAACATTGTAAATTTATTAGTTAATTTATGGTTTATCCCCTAAGCTAACAAAAACAATAAGGTCAAAGTTTACTAGTGTCTATTACATTAGGAAATGGTGTAAGTACCTAGTATGAAAAGTACTTAGTATGAATGGCGTAATAGTATAGTCAGAGATCAATCAGTCTGGGGAGATTACTGTTCCAACACTGAACAGTGTTGTACCTAAACTAATAATGTACATTGGATGGACAGTGTTATACTTTGAACAGTCGTCATTTTAAGGAAACCCCCGCAATTTATGATACTTTGGTACTTGAATAATACATTTGTTTAAATAAAGTGGAATAAGACAATTCGATTCGAGACAGGGATTGAACCTGTGACCTTTACCTAACCAGGGCAATGTTCTAGCCACCTAAACTACCCGAACCGTATCGAATCAAGTTGAAATTCTCCACCATATTTTAATCGTCATTTTAAGAGTATGACCAGAGCCATCTATCGAGCTAATGAACAACTCGATACCAATGAACAGTGTTACAACCATTTTTAAACATTGATGCAATGGAATCCACTCAGTATATAAATAAATTTTCAAAGTAATTATTTTGCTAAATTTCTCATAAATTTTTAATAAAGTGGAAAAAGACAATTCGATTCGAGACAGGGATTGAACCTGTGACCTTTGCCTAACCAGGGCAATGTTCTAGCCACCTGAACTACCCGAACCGTATCGAATCAAGTTGAAATTCTCCACCATATTTTAATCGTCATTTTAAGAGTATGACCAGAGCCATCTATCGAGCTAATGAACAACTCGATACCAATGAACAGTGTTACAACCATATTTAAACAGTTTGACTCACTCAACTATCAACGAAACCCTTACCTACACTTATAAACTTGAAATTAAACACGGTAATCTCGTGGACTATAAGGTCCGTATTCCAGAACGTTTCTCAATACTCAATCAACTCTTGAGGCTTATAAATACTACTCTCAAGAGTTTATTAAGTATTGAGAAACGTTCTGTAATACGGCCTCAAGAGTGGCTCTCGATTCGAGACAGACAACCACACATAAAGGTACTTACGGTAAGTATTAGTTTTTGTTATTGTTTTTAATCTGTATGGCTGTTTGTTCCGGCTCTACTTACGTAAGTCTATGTAGGTTTTGACGGAACTTTTATTGATCTGCTGAGAGAAGAGAACTAAAGTTAATAGACGCATCATAACGTTATTTTATTTTTAAAAAACGGTCAAGCATTATTCGAACTCGTGGGAGGGATTCCGTACCTACCTATTACACAGCCAAGCAAAGCAAAAAGGGTAATTGCGCATTCGATTCTACACTCGATAACACCCGTGCATACACCGCTCTAGCGACCCAAGCTCTACTCAACGAGTCTCATATTATAGTGTTACCGTGGCCAGCTAACAGTCCAGATTTAAATCCCATCGAGCACAAGTGGGACCAATTGAAACGAAGGGGTTAGGTAGAATGAACAAGGGTCTACAACCAGCAACAGCTGATTAACACTTTAAACCTTGTCTGGGAGTAGATTCCAGGGGGCCAAGTCTACTATACTAATTCAATCGCGTCAGAAGAGAATAGAAATCGTCGCTCAATAGAGAGTCGATAGAAAAAAATTACAGTTTTTACACTACTATTACAATTGCGCTCCAATAGAATTCTATCGGACACTGTTCCTGCTGAGTGTAAACCACGGAGTAGAGAATAACATATTTCTGTCCTCCGTGGCGTAAACGCATTCCCCACGAAAAATAAATATAATTATTATATTCAGACAATTTTCTATTCTTGTTCATATTGTCGAAAAAAAAAGGATCAGAGGTCTCTATGAGTTAAATGTGTTTCAGGAGGTAAATAATGACTTTGAATAAATTAAACCTTGGTTCTATTATTAAAATGTTTCATTATACGTTTTTAGTACTTACGTGTTTTGCTTAATTCATTTTCGAAAGTTATAGTTGTACCTAGTTATAACTGTATTTAGTTTTGGTAATGGCGGCTCCACATTCACGTAAGAATCTCGCAAGAACGCGAGAAAAGCTTGAGAAGCGTGAGTGTGGAGCATAATCACATACTCTTCACGTGTTCTTGCCTTGTTCTCTCATTGCAGTCGGGTTTTTGGCGGAAATCAAAGGAGCAGAGAACGCGACAACAGGCAAGAAGTTGCATTGAGTCCACTCTCGCATGTTTCTCAGTAGCAAGTAACTCGCCAATTAGAACAGTTGTGCATAGTATTTACTGAGCATCAATGTGAGCTGGATTTAGACGAAAGAGCTTGTAATTTTAATTATAAACGATTTTTGGGAACTCACATCTAAAAAATGATAAATATAAAATAAAAAAAAATCCATGATGCGTGAAAACGTATTAGTATCTTGATGGAATTACCCATAAACTAGATAAATTAAAATCCAAAAAAAAATCGTTACAGAGGAAACAATAATAAAGTCTAGAAATTGGATAAATTTAGAGCCGGTGTCGATGATACTTATCAACCAATATGGTTCGCATACGAATAGGTACATGGACTTCTTTTTCAGGGATACAACGAAATGTAAAAACGCAGTAAATAGGTAATATGCAAATGCGCATAGCAATAAGCTTCATCGCAGCGTCTTTAATTTCTTTTCAATTCTAATTCCATCGGCATCGAGTGAGAGAATTGTATTGAGAATCTTGCGAGTGTGAAACAAAGACAAGACAAACACAAAGAAGCTCTCGCCGAGATGATCGCTGAGTTTTTTCTCTCCGAGATTTTTTCTCTCTCAATTACTGTATTATGGCCGGGAGTCCCAGGTAAACCCTAGGACTTGGTCTGCTACCGCGACCTCGTCTCTTGGGGTTCAGGTGGTATTCCACCGCTCTTTGGGGGTTCGAGTGTTGTCTCGCGAAATTGGGGGGGTTCAGGTGTTATCCCCCTACCTCGAGGGGGTGAAGAGAGCATTAACCCCCTCGAGAAAGTGGGATAAAAATGTGGAGCTTTAATTTTTTTGTTTAACGTGGTATGGAAAGGTTTTGAAAATGTTTGACCATTCGGTGGAAAGGAATGATAGTTTCAGTAAGGTGGAAATTATCAATATTAGGGAAAGCCCAAACATTCAATGGATAGTGTTGTGCCTACTGATAATTACAATTTAATTGTGGTATAAGACCTTGCTTCTAACCAAGGTTGACAATTTTAGGTCAACTGGAAGTACCTTATAGATTTTAGGTTGAAAAATAATACCTAGGTAGCTCCCGTCGTCACAAAATTTGAAGGAAAAATCCCTGAATGTTAAAAAAAGTAAATAACCTATTAACATAGACCTCTGAGTTATATGGACGCTCATAAAATTTGGAGGTCTAGCTTAAATGGAAATCACCTCAAATAGGGTACTATTTTATTACGGAACCCTCAGTGCACAAGTTCGACTTGATTTGAACGTTGTTTTTTTTTTGAAAACAATATGCAACGGCGAACGTGCGTCATGTTCGATAATTGCTGCCAAAACTCCTGCCCAAAGAGGTTTAGTTGCGCTTACATCAATCACTTTATAAATTTTCGTACTATTTTAAGTCAATTTTCTTATCTAGGCAGGTTTTATTTTTTCGTAAGCAAATCACTGTATCAGGATCTACATAACTAGTTTTTGATAATTACTACTATTAAACAAATTAATAGGTAAAGTCCATCAGCTAAATGTTTAAATTCATTGGGATTCAATTTTTTCTTTTATTTCACATACCGCCGCTATCTAAAATAAGCTAATAGAAGATTGTGTTACGGGATCTAGACAACGGATAAACATATATTTCTAAATACATACATATTATAATATGTATGTATATAGGTCAGGGGAGGCCGAGACTTACATATGAAGACCACGTGAGCAGATTGCTCAAAAACGGAAAGGTCAAAAGTACTCGGATACCCAGACGTGCATGTATGAAACGATTGATGAATCTCGAAGAAGCGAAAGAAGTATGCATGGATCGCGAAGCATGGCGATCTGTCCTCTCTGACTACCCCGTCAGGGATACAGCGTGAAGATAGTATGTATTTAGAAATATATAAGTTGATCCACAAATGTTTGTTTCACAGTTTGAGTGTTTTCTATGTATTCACAAAAATATTTTTTTCCGACTGAGCCGCGGCAGACGCATACACTACCACTGCGCCACCGAGGCAGTCAAGAACGAATTATAAACCAAGAAGAATTATCTTGAAGCACTCGTGGCCCCGCTAACTCAGTGTTCTGTAAACGAACACTGCGTTAAGCAACTTTCGCTAAGACTGGTTATCGGATGGGTAACCACTTTGACGTATTTCTATTTAAGAGCGTTTCCGTGCTTCAGAAGGCACGTTAAGCTGTTGGTCCCGGTTGCCAGTAACATAGCAGTTGTTAAACCTAGCTGAAGGAATTTGGCGGTTTGAAAGTTTTCAATTGCAGGTCGCCACAACCTTCACCTGTCTAATTCAACACGGCAATTGGCTCACCACCTGTTATACGTTGGACAAATATACTTACAGTGAAATGTGGGCGTATAATGTCCCTGCCACCCCTTCGGGAATTAAGGCGTGAATGATAAGGGAGAGAATATCATTTAATGTCTTTGGACATGTAATAATTATCAGAGACTAGTTGACGGTTTCGTACGCGTATAGAAGATTTCCCGTTCGCGTTTCCCACAGGAACTTGATCCTAGGATAAAAAGTAGCATATGTGATATTCTGACGTGTAAGCTTATTATTGTAAAGTTTCATTAAAATCCATTCAGTAGGCTTTGAGTGAATGAGTAACAAACCTACATCCATACATTATTACAAACTTTCACGTTTATAATATTACTAGTTGACGCCGTTCCCGTTCCCGTTTCTCACAGGAACTAGATCCTGGGATAAAAAGAAGATTATGTGTTATTCTGACGAATGTGATGTGTAAGCTTATTTTTGTAAAGTTTCATCAAAATCTATTAAGTAGTTTTTGCGTGAAAAAGTAACAAACCTACATCCATACATTATTGCAAACCTTCACGTTTATAATATTACTAGTTGACACCCGTGACTCCTCACGCGTATAGAAGTGTTTCCCGATCCCGTTTCCCACAGGAACTTGTTCCCGGAATAAAAAGTAGCATATGTGTTATTCTGACGTGTAAGCTTAGTATTGTAAAGTTTCATCAAAATAAATTCAATAGATTTTGCGTGAAAGAGTTACAAACCTACATCCATACATTATTGCTAACTTTCACGTTTATAATATTAGCAGGATAGAATTTACAGATGTACCGTTTTGTGAATTAGTACCTACATCTGAACTTGAAGGTTCCATATATATTTTTAATAAAATGTCATACTTATAAATGACGATTAAAATATAAGTAAAGAATTTCAACTTATTTCGGTACGGTTCGGGTAGTTCAGTGGCTAGAACATTGCCCTGGTTAGGCAAAGGCGACGGGTTCAATCCCCGTCTCGAACCAAGTTGTCTTTTTACACTTTAATAAAACTTTAAGGTTTCAATTATAAAGTAGGTATCAAAATAATAGTATAATAATAGAACAGATAACGCTTGATGTACTTGTACTCGTTTTTTTTTGTATTTTTGTTTTATTTTTTCAGTGGATTCCTTTTTTTTCGAATCGACACGTTTCCCTTCCATCTGTCTATAGACAGGAGTCCCGGAAAAAGTCCACCGCCAAAAAGAGCTACTGCCGCCTTCGCCTTAGCAATTTTCGTTCTCCTGTACAATCCACGATACTGTGGTTCACGATACCAAAATCTTTTCGAAACTCTTCCGAGTTTTCCAACAAGGCAGTTTGCGACTACTCTCGAGAACAAATGGCCTAGAACTTCAGAAGTGAGATGAGTTTGTAGTTCTTCATTAAGGTCTTTTCCCTTTCAGAGTGTGGTGGACACTCGAGGTCAACGTTGTGGGTGTCTTGACTGGATGATAAAATTCTCGTCAGATCTTGGAGGCCCGAAGCCAGGCTCTGCTTTAAGGAACTTCCTCGTTATCCATCCCCAACGGATTTATCTGTATCTATACTAATATTATAAAGAGGAAAGATTTATATGTACCTAAGTATGTTTGTAACGAATTGGCTCAAAAAGTACTGTACCTCTCTCTCTGTAAGATAAATTTCATGGGCAGATTACGTCAGGTAAACAATCTAATTTTCAAAGTCTGGGAATGGTGCAAGAGTGCATTTGTTATTGAGGAATAAAGGTTATGTCCCACAAAATGAAACTTTTCGAGATGTTTATTTCTTTCTAACTCTGACTGAAATTTATCATCGGAGTGTCTATTTAATATATGGGTTCTGCACTACCCATTGCAGCCGCTTGATTTGATAAAAGCGGTCGTTACGACTGTGAAAAGGTGGCCGATGCTTAAACGACTGTAGGTATGTATATTGAGGAGATTGATAATTATGCAGCTGATATACGGAGGTGGCCTTCACGTGCAGGCAGACAATATGTTCACCTGTGCTGATCCGTTCATGTTTCATAAACACTCAACGGACATTTTGGAAGTACAAAGTATCTCTTCACCACCTCCATAAAGACCCAATAGGAAAGTCAGATTCAAGAGCGCGTTTTTTAGGTGAAGAATTCGTTATTAGAGTACTGATGCAAATATTGAATATTGGAAAAGTTTGTTCGAGACCAGTAGGAAAATAGACGCCAAAGCAACGACGCTCAGAAGACAATAGTTCAGTTCACGCGAACGAAACAGCGTCCGTTGGCTAGGGTGAAGGAGCTCAAACCCTATTTTCGTTTGTGACGTGTACCAATACTAAAACGATATAGGAAAGAACTGCCTGCTACGACACAGGAACCAACTTACATGTTTATACTTCACTGATATGGATATGTTTTATGTTGTCTTCGTGAGGAACACCCGCTTCCGACTTAATAATAAATTGTGGTCTTACGAAGACCAACCGAGCATTGTAAGGAATATTAAGTATCTGATGATGGTACTTCCACCGTATCAGATTTTTCTTGATTAACCTCTCTTACTGAGGTTTTTCTTGATTAACCTCATATTCCCAGTCTCATTAAGATGACTTGCATGTACTTATTAGAGATTTCGATGACCTTGCATGAAATGAAAAGATCCTTCTTACAAATCATTCAATGAGGAGGAAATTGATAAAGAAAGTAAACACAATCTATTGAGAAATTTAACGAACAACATGGAAATGAATCAATGAAATTTGAAAATTGTTAAAATTTTATATAGTGATGTCAACAAAGTACTCTACCAAGTATATATAAATGAGTAAAACCCTAACCAGTTCATATAAGCGGGGGAAACCGCAGGCGATAGAGTAATTAAAAGTAGTTTTACATTTGAATGCACACACGTCACAGCTATTTTTAATTACTGACGTTATTTTATTTAGATTTGTAGTCTGTTGAAGAACAAAATGTATTGCTTTCTAAGTGTATTTCAGACGGAGTCAGAAGTATAATGAGAAGATCAATTTTTTTACCAATCGGATCATTACTTGTTTATATATCATCTACCTACCTTGGAATGTATAAAAAGACGTGTCAAGAAAATCCAGTATTTACAGATATGATATTTAGTACAGTCAAATCAGTGTTAGGTATGCTGTGGTCTTTCGATACGATATTAGGTAGGTTACGTCACGAATTTACCTTTGACATTAAAAAGATAAACGACAGGCCAAATTTATAGGTCCATGACTTTAAATAGGTATATACAGGTCGATGTATCTTGTATCAACTGATCGTCAATAACTCACTGCTTAATTTTTCGTTTCATTAAGTAACTCTAAGTAAAAAATAAAAAGCGGTTTCGTACTTACCCACTAAAAAAATAAAGTCAAATCTTTTGTTAATCGTTTTAAAGACTCTTTGCTTAGTAAACACTAAACAGTATCAGTTCCAAGTAACAGAGGTTATATATTATGCATAAAGGTCAGCGGAATTTAAAATCTTGTTTGTTTTTAGGTAATTTAAGTTAACTATGTACTTACGTCCACCAGCAGTATAAAACATAATCACTAAGTTTAAAATGACAATATACTTTGGTTCACAGTGGCTTTTCATTATGGCACAATTATTTATTGTAAAAAACTTTGAAATAAACAAGCCGATCAACAATATTGTGATCGAGTGGACGGTCGGTATGAGACTGATAGTTTACTTGAATTAAACTTAACCGACCCTGACTGGTCGCCGCACGACATTAAGGTTATCAACAATAATATTTAAAAAAAAGCAAATATATGACCAGGTCGCGATGACGCACACATATAATTAATACACATCTTAGACATAGCTTTGATTTTCCTTGTTTTACACGATAATGTTTAAGCCAGATTACAGACTAAGTATTTCAAAGTTGATCTATGAGAAAAACAATTTGTCCTATTATCAAGTTGTCCCAGTGGCTTCCGAATGCCTGCTTGGATTTGTAGCCTGAGGTATACTTTGATTTGGCTGCTAGGCACACCTTTTGTTTGACATTGAATTTTCAGAATTTTCATTCATTTCATTGGAGATTTAAAAAAAAGTACTTGGGTTATGTTCAA
Organism: Thumatha senex; assembly: GCA_948477245.1. NCBI lineage: Eukaryota > Metazoa > Arthropoda > Insecta > Lepidoptera > Erebidae > Thumatha > Thumatha senex. The sequence continues at coordinate 13,462,863 of OX419743.1, forward strand.
TTTACGATTCTGAATGTAAAAAAAAATATATTCTTTTATTGAATTCTTGTGGGTATGTTCGGTTGCGATGGAGACCAAAACTAATGATCTGAATTTTCTGTAATTTTTTTTTCATTTAAGTATTTTAGTTAATATAATACCATACCACTTAGGTGGTAGACAAGCATACGCCCCACCTGATCGAAAATGGTCTATGTAGCCTATGGACGTTTGAAACACCAGAGGAGCAGTGATCACCCTGCCGACCCTGGAAAAACTTTTTAAGACCCTCATTGAAAAAGCCCATACTGTAATCGTCGGGGAAAACCCAGGCAGGGAGTTCATTCCACAATCTAAGAGTACGCACGATAAAGCCCTTATCAGACGTAACCGTAGCTAGCGCTCCGGACACAAAGCGTGGGGGGGAAACAGTCTATGACGAGCGGTGCGATGATAGAAAGTAGCCGTGAGGATCATATCAAACAATTCCTCTGAGCACAGACCATTGAGCACAGAACACGCATACGGAGTTGAAGTCTACCCTTCTTGGGGACAGGATGTAGGTACATGCGCGGTATTCCACGAAGCCGGGACTTCTTTCATAGAATACGAAAGCGTGAAAACACGTCTGTAGTTATATAAATAGCGAACATCCTGGGGACTGAGTGTACTATTTTCCAATAGAAAGCCGTTCTAGTTCTATTCTATAGCGGTTCTATTGCGATTAGTCCAAAACTAGGTAGTCTACTAAAACTATTATATATTTCACCATAGATTAGAATACATACTACGTATTTCACAATCACACTTCTCAAGCTGCAGAATAGAGACAGAATAGGTGTTTTAAGCTATCTATACTAATTTATTAAGCTGAAGAGTTTGTTTGTTTGGTTGAACGCTCTAATCTCAGTAACTACTGGTCGGATTTGAAAAAATATTTTTGTGTTGGATAGTCCATTTATCGACAAAGGCTATAGGCTATATATCATCACGCTACTACCCTGGTGAGCGGAGCAGTAGTCATAAATTTCAACAAATCGGGCAAATTTTTATGCGGTATTGTAGAATTTATAAGCGACGGGATTAAATAGGTGCGACGGGAGTTCAAATTATGTCACGGGCGAAGCCGGGCGGGGTCACGTAGTTAAAATATAAATATAGACTACCAAAAATGCAAATTAACAGCTACTTACAGGCGCTACACGGGTTAATAACATTCTATCGGCCGGCTGATAGAATTCTATTGCAGTGCAATTGTAATGGTGGACAACGAAAACTGTAATTTTTTCTCTGTCGGCTCTCTATTGAGTGACAATTTCTATTCTCTTCTAACGCGATGGAATTAGAAGACTTGGCCCCCTGGATTAAAACATAACTTTTGATACCGGCAACAAGTTTCTGTGTTACGGGTACGGGAAAACACTTTCACCGCGTACAAGTAAAGCCACCGGCATCAACTAGTTATTCATAATCGTTGGAATCGAAATTTATCATAAGAATTTTGTCTGATGATATCCAACTACGTACTAACTATCTTGACCCTGATGCAGTCAGAGAGGACAAATGAAAGTTAAGTCAAGTTAAAATATCAATTATTTTTCTGCAACGTTTTTGTCACTTCATTAATGAACTACCCATGCATTATACCACTCATTAATTACTGTTCATGCGTATCTAATAAACCACCAGGTTGTAACAGTTCAGTGAAATCATGACGTACGGGAAAGCTTCACCTCGCGGGTGGTGCCGCTGGCATTACCTAGTTTTTAATCATTTCTACATGAAACAAGTCAGTGTGAAACTGGAAAAGGGCGTGCTCCGTTAGTTTGGAGTTTTGGACACGTCCAACGAAGAATGAGGAACGATTGACGAAGAATATATATTGTGCGAAAGTTGAGGGTAAAAGGAGTCACGGGTACGTACGTTTCGGGTTCGGTTCCCGAAATAATTGTTTGTACATTTTGCGTGAGTAAGGTTATTATTTCCACAGAAATTAAAATCACGCCAGATATATTATTGGAATCAAACATTTCTAATTAATTTCGATGCGGATTTAAATACGGAGACATTTTAATTCCTTACGGACTTGACTTAGTGCGAGTTCGGTGTAACTTTCCTGGTCTTGGTTACTGTTGAAGATCACTGGTTACAGAAATCACAGCATATTCTTAATAAAAAAAATATGATAATAATCATGACAGGTTGAAGCAGAAACTCCTAACACATCATTCAAATTCTAGGCCAATGTTGATATTCAACTTTGTTCAATGTTAATATTCTGATAACAGTAGCATATATTATATACTTAAATGCCAATACAAAAAACATTAAACCCGCATTTTTAAAGTGTTCCAAGGTGAAAAACTAATTATCTTATTTCACTGTTATTCATTTCCTTTACAACCAAAAAATAACTTTGTATATTGAAAGTTAGTAAACTGATAAAGAATATATGCACCTACAGGCAGTGTTCCTACCACAACCTAGCTTATGGAATGTCATGCATGTGAACCTTGCTTCGTAGGAACTCCACCAAGTAATGTATTGTGGCAATTTGTAAGTACCTACTTATTGGCAATTGGAAAACAAAGTCACCAACCAAGACTTCTTGCCAGATTCTTACTTACTTAGAAGAGAGTTTTTTCCGTTTTCTATGTATTTTTAGTAAGAATCGCGGGGGATGATTTTTGCAGAAATTAACCTGTTATTTATGAAAGAATATTTTTAATTACCTATTTGATCTTTATTCCAGCGTCAGTCCCAGTTGCGTCTCGCGACGTTCAGGGTCCACCTTACTACGTTTTCTCCTCCGCTTTGTCGTCGGCATCGCATTCCCTGTAGTGAGACCATTCATTGGCACGCATGTCATCCCTTACAACGTCAAGCCAGCACTTCTTGGGTCTTCCCCTCTTGCCGGGACCCGGGAGGACTGACATGGTCAGACAGTTGTTTCCCACGTAGCCCAGCGGTTGCCGCAGGACATGACCATACCAGCGAAGGCGACACTCTTGCAACTTATCTTCAATGTCACGGACGAGAAGAGAAGAGTTCCTCACGGGGTCCGACCGCGTGATTCCATGCATCCAACGCAACATCTTCATTTCCGTGACACGCTGCTTCTGCTTGTGTCGCTCCAATATTGGCCACGTCTCACTGCCATGTAAAAGGACAGGTCTAATGATGCTTTTATAGACCTGTCTCTTCAACCGGATCGGCATTTTTGGGCCAAAAATAACACCAGCCATCTCCCGCCACTTGGCCCACGCAGCCGCAATGCGTGACTTGACATCGCAATCGATGTCACTGGACGTGTGAAATACAGATCCCAGGTATTTAACCTGGTCCGTGCACTTGAACAAATCACCGCCTATGCGGACGGATATGGAATCTGTAGAGTTTAGTGCCAAGTACTAGGTTTTCGCCACATTACGTTCAGACCACCTTTCTAAAGCGTTTTCGTACCACGCCTTCACACATCGCACCAATCTGCCCCTGTCCGCGTCTGCCAGCGAGATATCATCAGCATACATGCGAGTCCCTGATGCTGTCTGACAATACGTCTAATATCACACTGAACAGAAGCGGAATAAGGATTGAACCCTGGTGTACCCCGACGGTAATGAGAAGGGTTTCGGGTCGGAGTCGCGGTACATGTCCCGGATAATGTCAATATAAGCCTCTGGAACCCCTTTGGACCGCAGCGCCCACCAGATCATCGTTCGAGGAACACAGTCGAAGGCCTTCTGCATTTCTTGGAACAGACAGTGCAGAGGCGTGTTCTTCGTCCCGTATTTCCCCGCGACAAGTGTGACAAGTCCGTGGTGAAACCCTTATTGACACTCCGAGAAAGCAGTACCTTGCCGAGTTGGACACACGCAGGTTGTGGCGACCTGCTATTTAAATTGCAACGACTGCCATGTTACTGGGAACCTAGATCAACAACTTATCGTGCTACACGGAAACACTCATAAAAGGAAAAGTAGGTACAATAGAAAAAAATAACAAAATACAAAAAACCAATGCCGCTGTAATTCATTAGGTATAATTCTACTAGGAACATTTCTTTTAACATTTACACATACAAGTCGAAATTCCTAACTTCATCAGCAGTTTATCGGCCACTATCTTCACATAGGTAACCCTCAGATAATTGCATTGAGGGTTTACATAAAGATATATATCATAGAATACCTTCAACCCCACAGTGAAGAGGAGTAAACTCTTGAACAGCTGCCATTTAAATCGATCAATGTAATATACCTTGCTTACGTTTGCATAAAGAGAATTTATTACTCTTTCAAATCTTCTTTTGAGAAGTTTGGCTCTCGTACAAAACTGCAATAAGAGATGAAATAACTATTTTTTATACTACTTACTTGGCACACCTGCATATCTTATTTTAACGTGTGGAAGTCTTCAAGAATATCATGCCAAACTAGAACCGAAAATCACACCGTCCATCATCATCCGAGCGTCTGTCCCAGTTGCGTCTCGCGACGCCCGGGGTCCGCTTTCCTACATTTTCTCCTCCACTTCACACGGTCGTCGGCATCCCCTGTAGTGAGATCATTGGCACGCATGTCATCCCTTACGACGTCAAGCCAGCACTTCTTGGGTCTGCCCCTCTTACCGGGACCCGGCGGGGCTGACATGGCCAGACATTTGTTTCCTACGTAGCCCGACGGTTGCCGCAAGATGTGACCATACCAACGAAGGCGACTCTCTTGCAACTTGTCTGCAATGTCACGGACATGAAGGCTGCCACGGATGCGAGAGTTCCTCACGCGATCCATCCGCGTGACTCCACACATCCACCGCAGCATCTTCATTTCCGTAACACGCAGCTCCTGCTTGTGTCGCTCCAATATTGGCCGCGTCTCACTGCCATGTAAAAGGACAGGTCTAATGATGGTTTTGTAGTGTCAATATAGACCTCGGGAACCCCTTTGGACCGCAGTGCCCACCAGATCATCGCGCGAGGAACACAGTCGAAGGCCTTCTGCATGTCTAGAAACATACAGTGCAGAGGCGTGTTCTTCGACCTGTATTTCTCTGCGACAACCCTCAGGGCAAAAACAGGGTCCGTGGTCCCATGACCAGGGCGAAACCCATATTGACACCCCGAGAGAGTACACTCCTGCCGGATCCGAGATCCTATAAACCTCTCGAAGATCTTCATGGTGTGGGACATCACCTTTATACCGCGTTAGCTCCCGCACTCCTGCTCTGACCCCTTACCTTTGAAGACTGGAGTAATAATACTCAGTCTCCATTGGTTTGGGATCTCCCCGCTGAGGAGTATGCGGTTAAAAAGGTTTACTAAGATGCCCACACCGCGAGGACCCATCGCCTTCCAGGCTTCGACGGGGACTCCATCGGGTCCGACAGCTTTCCGATTCTTCATGCGGCGAAGCGCAGTCAGGACTTCTCCAGGCGTTACCGGTGGCACTAGTCCCTGATTCGGAGGGAGATCCGGAGGCTGCACCTCTTTATGCTGTTTATTAAGCAGCTCGTGAAAATACGAGCGCCATCTCTCGTTTACCGCGAGGTCTTCGCTTAACAGGTTGCCCTCAGGGTCTTTTACACAGCGACACTTGGATATATCCTGTGCCGCTTTGACCCTGGAGCGCGCCAGCTTATAGATGAGCTTCTGCCCCTCAGAAGATTCCAGCTTATCATACAGAGGTTGTAAGTGGTCTCGTCTGGCTCTGGCTACAGCTCTCTTTGTGGCGCGCTTGGCAGCCCTGTACGCGTCGCGGTCTTCGGGAGATCCGGTCGCATGCCACTTTTTAAAGAGGGCTTTCTTCTCCCTAGTCTCCCTCTGGACTTCGTCGTTCCACCACCAAGTTTCCTTGTCACATTTGCGTCCACCCTTAGACTCACCGAGCACCACCTTCGCCGCTCCAAGGATGGCCACCTGAACTTTGTCCCAGTAATCTTGAACTGGTTCGCCTTCAGTGTCGATGCACTTGTCCCCGACAGCTGAGACGAACTCCTGGGACCTAGTTTCATCAAGCAACCACCATCTGATGCGACGCTGGCACCGCTCGATGCTGTGTCGCCTAGTGAGTAGGAAATCGATCTGAATCGTACGCCTCCCACTCTTGTAGGTGATGAGATTTTCGGATTTCTTTTTGAAATACGTGTTCACAATGGCCAGATCGGCAGCCGCACACCTTCTGAGGATAGTTTCTCCTTCAGCGTTGCGGGTGTCGTATCCAAAATCACCATGAACACGCTCAAACTCCTCACACCTCTCACCCACATGACCGTTTAGGTCGCCGCCCAAAACGATTCCCTGTGACAACGGAATGCTCCGAAGCACTCCCTCGAGTTGGCCCCAAAACGACATCTAATCGGCGTCGCTACAACCGGCCTGTGGCGCGTAGGCACTTACCAGATGGGTTATAATCCCATCGATAAGCACCCTCACGATCATAAGCCGGTCGCTACAGCGTTTCACCTCCAAGATGCCGCTCTGCAGCCCCTCGGAGAGTTCTCCCCACCAGGCGCACCCGTATAATACAGCTTGTAGCCATTCTGCAAAGGCCGAGCTCTGTTGCCCTTCCACCGAGTCTCCTGCAGGAACGCCACGTCCACCCTCCGCCTGGAGAGTACTTCGGCCAACTCTACCGCACGCCCAGTCAGCGTGCCAATGTTCCACGATGCGAAGCGGATACGGGTTGGGGCTAACTTCTTTAGCCGTGCTGGCCCGACACACGGCAGCCCTAGCCCACATGCCACAGGAGTCGGGCGGGGCTCCTGCGCGCCGTTTTGCAGCGGCGCCCTATCCCTAGCTACATTCCGATTGTACATTTCCATTTAGTTTTGGCGGGTGGCTTTTATGGGAGCGACGCCCTCAGACCTCCCAACCCCAGAGGGGAAAGCCAGCGCCAGAGCCTCGTCCGTTGGTCAGCAGGTGCACGCACTAGCACGGGAGGTTGACTTGGCCCCGAAGATCTTGGTGGGGCCCCTTACACCCCATAATAAAATCACACCGTCCATACCTTTCTAATCCGACAAGTACCCGGCGAACCCAGGTAAGTTCTCGAAAGGATGTTCCTGAACGCTCGGCACACTTTGGTTACCACCTCTTCTAAGTGTTCGGGTGTTATCCCGATTTTTTAAGCGTGAGGCGTGCGTGAAATTTGCAGATCACACCATCGTCTTTTGAGCCTTCTTCTGTAAGGACGTCGAGTGGCCCATCCTTTGAGTCGCTCGTATGAGCTGAGCCTGAGTCCTCGTTCTTGGACGCCGATGGTATTTAGCCCACCTAACCGCTAGTGATCACCGCATCACTTTTGCAACACCATAGGTGCTACACTTATGTCAAGATGAAGAAAGAAAGCATACAAACATAACCAATCCGTCTGACCAGCTTGGAATACTTAGTACGATCAAAACTCCCCAAAATGGATTGGCTATGAAGTACCAAGCACGTTTTAAATTCTCGGCTGTTGAATATACTCACTATATTCATACAGACAATCTAAATCAAGACTACGATATTGTAGACAGCCAAGAGCTCGTGGCCCGCGGACTCAGTGTTCTGTAAACGATCACTGAGCTACGCAACTTTCACTATGGCTGGTCCTCGGATGGGTGACCACTTTGTGGCATTTACATTTGCAAGCGTTTCCGTGCTTCGGAAGGCACGTTAAGCCGTTGGTCCCGGTTGCCAGTAACATGGCAGTCGTTAAGTCAAGTTGAAGGCCTCATAGGCGGCTTGAAAAATTTCAACAGCAGGTAGTCATAACCTGCGTCTGTCTATTTCAACACGGCGCGGGCGATGGGCTCACCACCTATCACGTTAGACAGGAATACACATTGTAAAAAGTGGGCATACAATATGTATGCCTCTGCCACCCCTTCGGGGATAAGGCGTGATAGATACATATTCATACAGACAATCTAAATCAAGACAACGAAATTGTAGGCAGCCAAGATTCAGTAGACGGAGGAGAAATAAATTTCTTTATGGAATCCAGTAACCATAAAACTCCAGGCTAGGGTCGATAAGTTTGGCAGTACCAGGGTATACGTGATGGTTTTGGTGTATAACCCTTTTATTATTAGATGGTTTAATTTCAACATGTATACCACCATACTTTTAACTTCTATAGTCCGATGGTTTTAGTTAGAATAAAGCTCGCGGAGGTTTCCATATTTCACCGCTTTTTATACATCAAAGAAGGGTATGGTAAAAGGTACGGTACTCACAGAAGGGGGCGGTGCAAAAACCGAAGGTTTGTGGTACGGATAACGTTTTTCTTCATCACCTGTCTCTGCAACATCTTCAGAGCAATCAGGATTAGAGCACGATGGTATGCGACATGCACTCATTACATGACAACATAGGTTTAGAATAGTTTCATTTCTATGACTTTGCTTTGTATAATATCGTAATGTTTTATGGTTATATTTCACGAATCGATAAAAAAGGGAGTCCAAATGCGTTTTATAGCAAATCTAGAATAGTTGTAATATAAAAGTACAATGGAAATTAATTTAATGTTTGAAAGGCACGATGATTTCTGACATTTCTTTCAGCATGTCAATTTGCAGTGTAGTCACATGAGCGCAAATGAGTCACATAAATACTGCACAGAATATAGCTAGATCACAGACATACAAGAGCTAGATAGAAACAGAATAAGAAATAAGTGAGAATAAGAATCACCAAAGAGTTTTAACAGATGCGAGGAGAAATGATGTGTGAATATTATCTATATAAAGTGTGAAAGATGATAGGGTGGACTAGCGGCTATAGCAATTAATTAAAACGTAAATAATACTTGAAAACATTGTGTTTACTTGAACATGAGAAAAATATAATACATAATTACACCGCACATCAAAAATAAAACAACATAATACAAAATTCAAATGCAGTGCATCATAGACAAGTATACGTGGGCAGCATCACGAACTTCCAACACCTTCTCCTGATGTTCACTCATGTTGCCGAGACACGTTTTCTATACATGCATTAATCTTGCACAGTATCTTTCAAACTTTACTTTTGACAATGGTTTTGTCATTACGTCAGCTATCTGAATTTCAGTGGGACAGTAGCTAATATTGATTAATCCATGCACGAAGTGTTCATGTATAAAATGGTACCGCACGTCTATGTGCTGCGACCTTTTGTTGAAGGATCCAGACTTCACAAGTTGAATCGAACTTTGATTATCAACATGCAAATTTATTTGTATGTCCAACCGGTTATTTCTTGTAATTGAGATTTCAGATACAATGCCTCTTTGCAGCAGTCTGCTGCAGCTATGTACTCGGCTTCAGTCGACGATAGCGCTACTATAGGCTGCCTCTTGGATGCCCATGATATTGGTCCATCAGCTATCATTAGCACGGAGCCAGAAGTGAGTGAGGATCTGTTAACTCTCCGTATAAGAAAGCTGTCTTGATGTCAAATGTCATGAAGTAGTAAGATTGAGATGCGGCAATTGCTAATAAAGTTTTTAATGCAGATGGGATAGACTGGGATAAAAATGTCTTCGAAATCCAGGTTTCCTTTCTGCTCGCATCCACGTACGACTAATCTAGCCTTGTACGTACCGTTATCTTTAATCCGAAATACCCATTTGTTCGACAGTATTTTGTGTCCTTTGGCTTCCGACTTGTCAACTAATACCCAGGTGGTATTTTTCTGTAATGATTCTATTTCAGTTTTAATCGCCTTCTCCTAATTTCGTCTGTCGGTGCCAGTCACAGCTTCTTTGTATGTGAGTAAAGAGCAGTCAAAATCGTCATTATTTTCTGACGTAAACATGGTCACGCAGCGACTTAACTTATAATCTTTGGTCCATGCTGGTGGTCTCACGTCTCTTTGTGGTCTTCCACATGAGGGAGATGGTTCATCAACAGGATTTGACTAGAGCTGGAATAAAGGGGGTTAGATTCCTGAAAAGGTAAGTTCTCATCAATTTTGTTTCTTTTTTCTGGAATATAAATGAAAATTTGTTCTGTTCTAGGTTCTGGAGTAAGATCTTCACGTTTTTTCAGCAGGAGTACCGCCATAATGCATCTTTTCGATGACTTTTACATCTCTGCTGATAACAACATCATTCCTTTCGGGTATATAGATTCTAAAACCTTTTGTATATTCCACATATCCCAAGAATACTCCTTCTGTGGCTTTGGCTGTCAATTTTCCTCTTCGGTTTTTGTACATCACAAACGCTCTATTTCCGAATACGTGTAGGTGATTTCCTAATGGTATTCGTTTAACCCATTCCTCATATGGGGAATTGCCTTTGAGAGCTCTTGCTGGGCTTCTATTTATCAAATAGTTTGCAGTGTTTACTGCTTCTGCCCAAAATTTTGCAGGTATATTGGCATCTAGCATCAGACATCTGGCTTTATCCATCAGCGGCCGATTTTTTCTTTCACTCATGCCATTTTGCTGTGGGGTATAAGGTGCAGATAGTCTTCGGCTTATACCGTTATCTTTGAGAAATTTGTCAAACGCTTTAGATCTGTATTCGCCTCCATTATCAGATTGTAGATTTTGAATTTTCTTCTTATGAAACAGTTCAACATAGTTTTTATATTCCTTGAATTTATCAATTACTTTGCTCTTTTCTTTTAAGAAATATACACAGCAGTATGTTGTATAATCGTCAATAAATGTTACGAAATACTTTGATCCGGCCATTGATTCATTCTCAAATGGGCCACACACTTCACTATGAATTATCTGGAGCACTTCGGTAGAGATTATTTGTCCATGGCTTTGGAATGGTAGAGTGGAAAATTTCCCTTTGATACAAGTCTCACAGGTACCCAAAGTTTTTTTTAGTTTTTTTTTTTAGAACCTTATAGCTATGATCCGTAATTTTGCTTGCAGAAATTAGATTATTCGATAAATCAGGTACATATAATGTGTCAGAAAGACTAATTTTATAGCGTCGATCCTTTGTATAAAGTTCGGCTTTTCCTTTCCCTTTAACTTCGGTCGTATGCTTTTCTGAAGCTAGTCAGTCGCGGGGATTAAGTTATGGAGTATACTTTATCACCCGTCATATGTGACGTACAGCCACTGTCAAGATACCATAAATTGCCTTTACATTTCGACGTTCCTGTTGTTAAACAGATGTTATATGAGTTTTCTTGACCTTTAGTTTTATTGGGGTTATTGAGTCTCTTCTTCGACCAACAAGCTTCTGTGGAATGCCAATTCTTATTGCAGTTTTTGCAAAATTGTACCTTTTCTTCGTCCTTGTGTAGACTGCTTCTGAAGTCTGAGGTTCACTCGCATCAGTTTGCCTTCTTGCTTCGTACTCTTCTACGATTTTTATTTTTAAATTGTCAGGACTTAGCAGAACATCTCTCAACTCAATTGCCGTTCGGAAGCTGTCGAAATTTGTTGGTAAACTGTACAACATCATTATGCTTAATAACTCTGGATGAATTTTGACATCCATGTCTTCTAATTTACATCTTATATCCATAAAATTACTGAGATGTTCTCTCACATCTTCTTGTGGAGTCATTTTCTTCAATACTAGTTGCTTTAATAGCGTAGCCTTTCATGCCGGCCCTGAACTTTGATGTACAGACTTTAGTTTGTCCCATACCTCCTTGGATGTATTACACCCTTTAATTTGTTTAAGTTCTGGTGGAGATATAAGTAAAAATAGCTCTGACCTTGCCTTTAAGTCTTCCTTTAAGAACGCACTCTTTTCTTCGGCAGTCGCAGTTGCCCCTAACGTTTTATTACCACTAGCGTATTCCCACAAATCGTATCTTATGAGAATCGCCTGTGCTTGTAAGCACCAGGTATCGTAATTTGATTTGTTCAATGGTTCTATGCTGATACTCGAGCTCATTTTAAATCTTTTATTTTCTCTTTTACTTACAATTGTAAATATGCTTCTTCCATTTGCCACTAGTTATTTATTCAACTACGCTCTGCTACCACTGATAGAGTGGATTAGCGGCTATAGCAATTAATTAAAACGTAAATAATACTTGAAAACATTGTGTTTACTTGTACATGGGAAAAATATAATACATAATTACACCGCACATCAAAATTCAATTCAATTCAATTTTTCTTGAATGGCAAACGGTATCGGTAGTGATGTCCACCGACGACTACTGCCAAAATCAGATGTGTTATGGACACTCGCGTGTATAAAGATAGTAAAAAGAAAGAATTTTGATAATTCTCAAATTAAATGATATTGTGTATCTTCCTGATTAAGTTAAAACACAGAGATTACGAAGCTCTCTAAAGTTTACAATCTGATAGAATTAGTTCGGACAAAGCTAATCATGACCTCAAGGAGTTCTGGAGATGTGCCTGTTAGAAGTGACGGAATGTTGGTAAGAACGGGTACATTCTGTTTAGGAAGGCGGCTGTAAAGGTCAAAACTGTTATTAATTGGACAGCAGAAAAAAATATGCTCCAGGGAACCCTCGTCTATACCACACTCACATAGAGATGTATCCCGAACATGGAATTTATGCAGATATATTGGAGTACAACAGTGGCCCAGACGAATCCTGCAGATAACTGATACAACAGGTTTGGGAACCTTTTTATAATGGTAGAACCAGGGTCTCGGGGGAATGTCAGGCTGTATAGCATAGTAGAACTTTCCTTTTTGGGTGCTGCTTTTATTCCAGTATTCTTGCCATGACCTCCTAAGGCGTTGATGGTGATGGTTCATCAGGTCACGGTTCTGGATAGAGAAATGCTTATGGTCAGCTATATCTGAAGTGACAGCATTTTTAGCTAAGGAGTCAGCATACTCGTTTCCTACAATGCCACGGTGACCAGGGATCCAAACAAGAATGAAGATCTTTTGATTCTGGTTACATTTAAAAAGGGATTCTTTAATTTCAATCAGGAGAAAATCCTGCTTTTTACTTCCACAATGGCTTCGTTGTAGTGCTTTGAGGCAGCTAAGAGAATCAGTGAATATTACTGCCTTTTGTATGCTGTGGGACTCTACATACCGACAAGCCTCAAGGATACCAATACATTCGCCAGTGTAGATTGATGATTCACTAGGGGATCTAAACTGTAGGGCTATTTTAGAATTTTGGAAGTAGACTGCGACACCTGCACATTCGTTGGGACCCTTCGATGCATCTGTGTAAAATCTTTGGTAGTCACCCCAGTGCTCGCTCACCAGAGCATTAAAAACGGCAATTTGCGGCTGGGGATCTCTTAGAAATTCCAATATCTAAGATGACATTAGGCTTAAAACATAGGTTTTCATATTTAGTATTGAACATGGGGAGTCTAGGGAGGGATATGATCTCACATTCGAGGTTTTGAATGAATCGGAAGGCTTTTATGATGTGGGGAAGTTCTTTGTGGCGCCAATAATCAACGTGGTTAGAGCACAAGCCATTCAATATTCTCAGTCTAATCATAAGTGGATGGGTTGATATGCCTACACACTTGGATACAAACCTGGAGGCCAAGTACTGTCTACGTAGTGATAGTGGGGGATCCGCAGATTCTACCTGAAGGGCATTTGTGGGAGTAGATTTCATGCACCCCAGAACAATCCGAAGACACCTGTACTGTATCTTGTCTAAGTTAACTAGAGCTCCCTTATTGCATGGAGGAAGGAGAAATGTACCATAATCCATAATGCTCCGAATAAGAGCATTATACACCAATTTCATTGTGAAAGGGTGGGCACCCCACCACACCCCTGTCAGAACTTGTAGGATGGGTATTACTCTCTCACACCTCTGGATAAGGTAGTTTATATGAAAAGTACCAGAGAGCCTGCGATCCAAGTAAACACCTAAAAATTTAACTTTTTGTACAACAGGAATTGCCTGTCCCTGTATTTGGACACGAATTGGGGGCGTGTTGTACCTGCGAGTGAATACCACTAGGCAACTCTTTTGAGCAGAGAGGCCATGACTCAGTAGCCACTGATTCAAAGAGTCCAGGGAGATGAACAAAGAGGAGGCAGCATCGCTGATGGAGTTATTAGTCACATATACTGCCAGGTCGTCAGCGTACTGAAGCATACTGCAGTTAATATTGAGACATGTCCCAATATCATGAGTATACACATTATATTGAAGAGGACTGAGGATGGAACCCTGAGGCAATCCCCTCCACGTCCGCCTCTTTTGTAATTCCCCGCCCTGAACACGTAGTACCAGGGAGCGAGACATCATAATACCGCATATGCATTGATCTATTTTCGCCGGGATTCTCAGAAGCAATAACTTCTGCCTGAGGATTGGGAGAAGGACGTTGTCATATTCTGAAGAAATATCCAAAAACGATGCTACCACCGAATCTTTTTATAGACAAAGGTATTCTGATGTCTTACATTAAGATAGAGATACTATCCATAGTTCCTAAGCCCTTCCTAAACCCAAACTGAAATTTAGGCACTAAGTCGCGAGACTACACCACCCATTCCAGTCTTTTTTTAATTAAGCCGCACATCAAAAATAAAAGAACATAATACAAAATTCAAATGCAGTGCATCATAGACAAGTATACGTGGACAGCATCACGACCTTCCAACAAAAGATAGTTAAGACCACAGATATAGAAGAGAGAGAATAAGAATCACGAAAAGTTTTAACAGATGCGAGGAGAAATGATGTGTGAATATTATCTATATAAAGTGTGAAAGATAGTTAAGACCAGGGCTTGATAACATTACCAATTAACAAAAAAATTAACGTTACCTAACGTTAATTTCAAATTGATACCTAGCTTACGTTACAAAATGTTAACACTACCGTATTTAACGTTAGGAATTACCGTTAGTTTTTAAGTGAATTTTAACGATATCTGCAGACGTTGCCGTTCCGCATCCTTTGATGCGCGGGCCATAGCCGCGTACTCGTACCGCCCGCATAGCCGCTTGCTTTATACCTGTTGCCACTACGTGCAGACTAAGTACAAATGTGTTGCCGTGTACGGGATGCGCAAGCAAACAAGTACTCATTTCGCCGTAGTCGATTGAGGTATAGCGGGCCGCTGCAAACTATCGCGTAAACTAACTCATTCCGAAACATCGATATGAGTTAGTTTACGTGATAGTTTAAGAATAATATAAAAACGATCTGGACGAATTGTGGACCATCCTAATATGATCAATTCTTGATCTATACTATTTTATAAAGCTGAAGAGTTTGTTTCATCGTTTGTTTAGATTAACGCGCTAATCTCAGGAACTGCTGGAGCGGTATTGAATAATTATTGTTTTGTTGTATAGCCCAATAATGTTTTTTCAAGAATCGTGAATTGACTGCAGCTGAGAATTTTAAATGTAACTGCACAATAAAAAAAAACGTTGCCCCCCGGGTCTGCTTGTGAACACACGTTGCACCTAACATTTGACCCATGCCATGCCCCTTATAAGTTTTCAATTACTTTCATAAACTTGAACCCCTAGTTTACATACTTAAGGGTACAATATTTGGAATACTGGAACACGTGGTTATTTATTTTTAATCATAAGCAGTTATACGAAATAATATAAGTACACTAAATTAATTTATTAGTTTAATGGGTGTGAAGGGCCCCAGCGTTTGTAAGTACGTACTTAGTAAAAATTTAGGTAAATACAATTTATTTTTTCTGATATTAATGTAAAAATGATTTTTTTTATTGACTTTATAAAATTACAAATTCTCTAAGAATTTTCCATGTAAACTTACAACCCTTATTTTATAAAATATAGATAGTACCCCCAGCTCTGCCCGTGATATACTACTTCCTGTGTAATCAAAAAACTTTAACACTTGCACCAAATTAATACCCGTGGAGGCGGCTTTGCTTCACTTCAGATTAGTGGTATTTTGGTATGCTGGCTGGTATTGGTATCTTGGCGGGTATGGAATGTTATATTACACTGGCTGGCTTGTGGTTCACCAATTCTGCCGATGAAATCAAATTTAGCTCTGGTAATAGCTTTTTTGCTGGCCCTCGAGGCGACATTCAGTTTGCGTTTCACTTCTGAGATGTTGATGTCATTATTGGCCCAAGCCATGGTCCACGCTTTATAGACATACTCCTTTTGAATTTTAGCTTCTCAGCAAAGCCGATTAAACCACGGTCGCTTTTTGGCCCCTGCAAAAATCCAGCGGTGAGGAATATAACATTTTGTAAGCGCGGTCAAAATGGTCTATGCAAAATAAAGACTTTATTTAAAGAGTTTTTTTTATTTTAGAGGCTTTATCCCGCGTACGCTTAGATTGTGGAATGAGCTCCCGGTCGGTTCTTCAAAAGGGGTCTTAGAAGGTATTATAAAAGGTCGGCAGCGCGAGTGTTGCACCTCTGTTGTTGCAAACGTCCATAGGCTACGGTGACCACTTTCCATCAGGTGGGCCGGGCCGTACTGCCACCTCACTGGAATAAAAAACAAAAGTTTTGAAATACTTTCATTCTAACTTTCATCTCCTATTTTACACGCATAAGGGTAGAATTTTAGGAAATTGTAAAACGTTTTTTAATTTAATTGATGAAAAGTATACGAATATATGGAGATATACGAAATTTTGTGTTGCTATCTATGAAAATGAAGAATCTTCCATATAAACTTTGCACCCCTATTTTACCCTTCAAATTAAAATTATGTAAAACTGCAAACACGTCCATTTACTTGTAACCAGAAATATTTGTACCTAATTTTATGTTTCTAACCTACCTTACAATACTTAAGGCAAAAATTTTGAAAAAAATGTTTCTTTGTGAACGACTACATAATAAGGGTAGCTCACATTAAAAAAAATAGGTTTGTACTAAGAGCTTTAGCTGAACGTTAATTATAAGAATGAGATACTCATTGACTTTATTAATGACTAGGTGACACTCACGAATTCGCTCATGACATATTTTGACCGTTGCACCTATTACGATTTTTTGATTATTTGATTAGATACAATATTGTAGAATTTATAAACGACAGACTAAGACTAAATATTCCTGTCGTTTATAAATTCCACAATATTGTATAAAAATTTGCCCGATTTTTCAATATTGATGATTACTGCTCAGCTCTTCAGGGTAGTAGCATGATAGTATATAGCATATAGCTTTCCTCGATAAATAGATTATCGAACGAAAATATTTTTCTAAATCCGACCTGTAGTTCTATAGATTAATGCGTTCAACCAAAAACACATACTAATTCGTCAGCTTTATAATATTAGTATAGAAGACAACCTCTATTTTACATCTGAATACCTAGTTAAAATTTCGCAAAACCGCGATATACTTGTCCATTTATTTATAACTAGATGACCCCCACAGCTTCACTCGTGGAATATTTCGACCTCCCGTCGCACCTATTTAATCCCGTCGCTTATAAATTCTACAATGATGCATACAAATTTGCCCGATTTGTCGACATTTATGACTACTGCTCTGCTCACCAGTGTGGTAACGTAATGGTATATAGCCTCGATAAATGAGCTATCTAACACAAAACGATTTTTTTCAAATCCGACCAGTAATTCCTGAGATTAGCGCGTTCAATCAAACAAACTCTGCAGCTTTATAATATTAGTATAGATGAGGAACAGATATACGTAATTTCATTTAATTTCATTTTTAACTTTGAAAATGATGAACTTTCAAACAACCGTATAGCTTTTATTTTATCCCCTTAAAGGTGAAATTTTGAAAAATCTCTTCTTATTTATTACACTTCTTCTTCTACATTATAAAGATAGCTTACCTTAAAAAATTCAAGTTCCTAGGTGTATCTAAGCGTTTCGCCTGGGCGTTGATAGATGAGTGAGTCACTCCGTAATTCTATTACTAGAGATACTTAGTTTCCAACATCAAATTTAAATAAAAAACCACTTACAATTTTCACTATCTTAAAAGAAGCGTTCGTGGCCTCACTAGCTCAGTGTTCTGTAGACGATCACTGCGTTATGCAACTTTCTCTATGGCTGGTCCTCGGATGTGTGACCACTTTGTAGCATTTATATTTGCAAGCGTTTCCGTGCTTCGGAAGTCATGTAAGGCCGTTGGTTCCGATTGCCAGTAATATGGCAGTTTAAAAGCCAAGTCCTTATGGGCGGCTTAGAACATTTCAACACCAGAAGGCTAATTCTCGTAATTAAAGCACGGTCAAAGTTAAGTTCCGATCTAAGCTCAGTGTTAAGTTATGAACTTTATCTTTAGTATCGATAGATGGCGTTGTTAGAAATATTAATTCGCACTATTAACATCCACTCGATATACACTCAAACTCCCAAATCTTAAAAAAGGTATTCACGTAACAAAGTTTTATGCATCTAACATTCCCTGTAAGTTGATTAAATCGAATTGTGACTGAAAGTTGAAAATGACAAAATCAGTATTCTGCTAGTCTTATTATTTGAGACTCAATTTTGAATGAACTGTATTTGATATTCTCGTCATAATTTATGTGTCAAATTTGACATTTATATCAACACTAGATCGACGGAATACTCCTGAAAACCTGTTTTTATTCGGTTGATACGCGATTCGTGTTAAATATGAGCGGATATTTACGATGGTTGCACGAGTCTCGTATCGAAACAATCATCGTACATCACGTTGCGCGTATTCAGCAATTTACGCCGATTTGTACCATTTCGGCTCTACATTAAATTAGTGCATCATCGATTACCATTCCGTTCGGGTGTACTCATAACCATCAACCATTTAGCAGAAGTTAAGACAATATACCAACTTTGTCCTTATCTTATGTTTTAATACAACCAATTCCTGTACGGCTACCAGTGTCCTGTAAATTGTGGTCCTTCGAGTTTTGTGTCGTAAATCGGGATCTAGACGCGTGTTACAGTATACTTCGCAGTGACCCCGGTTTACGTTGCGTAACCAGTTAACCATACAGTACCATTAAACTTACCAGTGACCATTGATAGTATCTCGATTGTACAGTTACCATAACTAACTAACTAACTATCTTCACGCTGTATCCCTGACGGGGTAGTCAGAGAGGACAGATCGCCAGGCTTCGCGATCCATGCATACTTCTTTCGCTTCTTCGAGATTCATCAATCGCTTCATACACGCACGTCTGGGTATCCGAGTACTTTTGACCTTTCCGTTTTTGAGCAATCTGCTCACGTGGTCTTCATATGTAAGTCTCGGCCTTCCCTGACTCCTTCTACCGTCTACTTTTGAACAATATATATTCTTCGTTAATCGTTCCTCACTCATTCGTTGGACGTGTCCAAACCAACGGAGCACGCCCTTTTCCAGCTTAACGCTGACACTTTCATTCAAACCTGCCATATTGCGTATCACTTCGTTACGTATTCGGTCGGCCAAGGTAACGCCGCACAATTTTCGAAGTGATCGCATCTCCACAGCATTCAATTTACTTTCATGCATCTGCTGACATACCCAGGTTTCACTACCGTAAAGCAAAGTTGGCACTAGCACTGCGTTATGAATCGCCATTCGTGCTTCTTTTACGATGCTTTGTCGCTTTACTAACTGGGACAAAGCACCGTTAACTTTGTTTCCGGCAGCTACTCGCCGTTCTACATCCGAATCACATCTTCCATCCGCGCGAAACATACTTCCTAAATACACAATTTCATTCACTTGCTCTAGACGTTCCTGGTTTACCCTAATCTCGCATTTAGTTCTTACGTCACCTCTTTCAAATACTAGAACCTTAGTTTTACTTGCATTCATGCGGAGACCCTTACTTTTTTAGGTACAGTAAAGGCGTAGAACCATTCGCGAGTGTTAATAGTGTACACGTCGAAGTAAACCAGACTTACCACAGTGTAGCGAACCATTGACCATTGTGAATCATTAAACCATTGTGAACCATTGACCATTGTGAAGTGACTCCAGAGCTCAAGAGCATTTCAACAGGATCGAGCGCCGGGACAAACCAGGTTACCAAGTAGCAGTCCTTCAAGTAAGATCTTTCCTTTTTTTTACCACTTTTGACAACGCTACACGAATCCATCATGGAGGCACTTTTGACCACGCAAGAACAAATCATGTCCGCGATGGACACCCTCCGCATTAACTTCAAGAAAGATGGGTCGGAGCGTAAGACACCAGCTTATCTTGAAAAACGTTTGACCACTTTGGATGCGTATTGGAACGAATTTCAGATGAACCATACCAAATTACGTGCTGAATTCGAAGATCCAAACCATCTATATTTTAGCGAAAACTACTACCAAAGGGCTCTTAATTTCTACAATGAAATTAAGACGCTAATTAAAAAATATATAACCACTGACGTTACTAAACCACTCCTAAAACCAGCGACACCATTATCACAATCGTCCGATCGGCAGGATATTACTTCCAATCCTACCGATACAGATACCACTCGCTCACCATTTCCAACCAATACAACCACTCAGGGTAATCCCAGCAAAGTTGAGGAAATGCTGCGCAAGCAGAAAACCAATTTTAAAGCATTCTCGCGTACAATTGAAGCCATTGACCTCGGGAGTATTTCCGAGCGATGGGAATTCGAGGATATTCTGAAAACCATACAGAATAGGTGGTCAGCAATTGATAACATGCATTGGGAGATAGAAAATGAAAGTATCGGGAACAACGAAAGATACCAATTAGTATATGACGAGTATGAAGAAAAGTACAATACAATAAAAAGGTCTATAAACAGCAAAATGTGGTCTACATCGTATAGGGAGAAGTCCACACCAAAAATGGAAATACCAGCATTTAGTGGCAATTACCAGCAATGGATTTCTTTTAAAGATCTGTTTTGTGAAGCCATTTATAAGAACAAATCCTTACCAAAAGCTCAAAAAATGCAGTATCTCAAAGGTAAATTCAGGGGAGAAGCTGATAAGCTGATTCAACACCTACGCATAACTTCGGACAATTACCAAATTTGCTGGGATATACTGAACTATCGATACAATTATATGAGACTTATATTTAACTCCCATATACAAATACTTTTAGACCTGCCAAACTTACAACATCAATCCGCTGCGATGATTAAAAAGTTACACGACACTACCAACGAATGTCTTAACGCTATCAAAGCGATGGGGGTAAGCATAGACAACTGGGATCCACTAATTGTGTATATTCTAGCCCAGAAATTAGATGCGGACACCCACCATGACTATATTAATACGATGCGAAACCCTAGAGATTTGCCAACCATAGCCGAATTTCTCGATTTCCTCGAAACCAAATTTACGTCCTTAGAGTCAGCAAGGCGTAAACAAGAGGTCAATAAACCAACCACTTCAAATTCCTCATATGCTGAAAGACATTCTTATAAATCAGCAAATAAGACATTTCTACATAAAACCACAATTAATCATGCGACGACGAAATTACAGCAAAAATGTTTACTCTGCAATAATCATCATGCATTATTCAAATGTAAATTATTTTCTGAATCGGGGTCAGAAAAACGTCGTCAAATAATTGAAAACAATGACCTGTGTAAAAACTGCCTAATTGACCATTCTATTAAGCCGTGCAAATCAGAAAAAAACATGTCGCTATTGCAACGAAGCACATAATACACTGTTGCACAATGCGTACGTGACACACAAACCATCTACGGAAAAAGAGTCATGGCAAGCAAATGTTTGTTGCTAGGAGTCCATCCGAGAGTATAACCAAGCTGCTAGCCACAGCATTAATTAACATCAAAACCATTGATGGCTGTTACCATACCTTGCGCGCCCTAATTGATCCTTGTGCTGAGTCGTCACTAATCACGGAAAAAGCGGCTCAACGATTGGGTCTACCCCGTATGAAACGAAATTGTATGGTTGTAGGGGTAGGAGCTAAGGCTAATACGAGTAAGGGGCTCGTCAAAATTACCATATCTCCTTTACACAACAACTTTACCATTAATACAGAAGCTTATGTCATGAAGCATATTGTCAACAACTTACCAAACCAATCTTTCACCAAACCAGTGTGGCCTCACATCAAAAATATACCCTTAGCCGATCCCGAGTTTCATAGAAGTCGCTCCGTTGACTTAATATTAAGCGTAGAGGTATATGAGTTGATAATTTTACCAGGCGTTATCAACAAGGGCGTAGCCTTGCCAATTGCCCAGCAAATCGAATTCGGTTGGATCTTGAGTGGAACAGTTCAACCCCAGAGCTCCTGTAATGTTCTAAGGGTGGATTTAAATGACATACGGAGATTTTGGGAGATAGAAGATATGTCTCAAGATACACCAAATATGTCCAGTGAGCACTAACAATGCTTGAAACAATACCAGTTTCAAACGAGACGCCGACCAGACGGGCGTTATGTTGTACGATTATCTCTTATTTCGGATGCGATGGACAAATTAGGAGAGTCTAAAACCAAGGCCATCGCACAATTTCGGCAATTAGATAAAAAGTTAACTAGAAATAAAACGATTTATGAAAATTATAAACAAGGTATCCATGATTATTTACACTTAAACCATATGATAGAATGTGCCGGTAACCAGAGACCGGAGTCATATTTACCTCACCATTGTGTACTTTCCGAGTCTAAAACCAACGCGATGCGGATTGTTTTTTAATGCATCAGCTAAAACATCGACAGGTTATTAACTTAATGACCTTATGTACAGTGGACCAAACCTTCAAAACGAGTTATTGTCTCTTATCATTAGTTGGCGGCAATATCCAATAGCATTTATCGCTGATATAGAGAAAATGTTTCGGCAGATTTTTGTTCATGAAGATGATCAGGCTCTACAGAAACTGATCTGGCGCAACAGTCCAAAAGAGCCACTGCGAGAATACCAGCTTACCACTGTTACCTTCGGCATGAAAGCTGCCCCATTCTTAGCTATGATGACACTAAGACAGCTTGTGCAAGATGAAGCTCATCGGTACCCGGAGGCGACAAAGGTTGTAGAAACCAGTTTCTATATGGATGACCTTCTTCAAGGTCACTTCAATATAAAAGCAGCTAAGAAGTTTAAATCGGACCTAACGGAGCTCCTAAGCAGCGGAGGGTTTAATCTTCGGAAGTGGGCCTCCAATAATATGGAATTATTAGATGAATTAAGCTCAAACGACACCAGTCATCAGACTTACAGCTTCAAACACCAAGAATCCACCAAAGCACTTGGATTACAGTGGCAGCCCCTAGAGGACAGATTTTCTTATCAATTTAAAATAGATCAGCCATTCCAAACTTACCAAAAGGACCCTGCTCTCTACTATATCCAGGATCTTCGCTCCTTTAGGCTGGTTAAATCCAGTAACTACGAGATTTAAATTACTATTCCAGGAACTCTGGTCCCTAAATGTACAATGGGATGATGTCTTACCAGATGACATTATCTCAAGGTGGAATACCATGAAAGAAGACATTACCAATATCAACGGTATCCAGGTTCCACGCTGGCTGCAATGTGATGAGAGAGACACCATAGAAATACATGGATTTTGTGACGCATCGGAGAGAGCCTATGCGTGTGTCATTTACTGCAAAGTAAGTAGTAAGGGACAGAAAAATCCACCTGTAGTCATCGTTGCGGCTAAGTCACGTCTCGTTCCAGCAAGAAAAACAGTATCCCTACCTAGATTAGAGTTGTGTGCGGCTGTTTTACTCGCAAGGTTGATGAAAACCTCTCAGCAATGTTTGCAGAACTTCAAAATTAAATCGTTTGGCTGGTCAGATTCTACGGCAGTTTGCAGAAGACACAACCCTTCTAACCAAACCCAATTAATGGGAGACCTGCCAGCAGCTAGAACCAACATAACCAGACCCTTTTACCATACAGGGGTAGATTACACAGGCTTTGTGGAGGTCCAATCAGCGAAGGGACGTGGAGTGAGGTGCACCAAAGGCTACATCGCAGTTTTCGTTTGTATGGCAACCAAGGCTATACATTTAGAGATAGTATCCGACCTCACTGCATCAGCATTTTTGGCCTCTCTCCGAAGATTTGCAGCAAGACGGGGAGCACCAGGTCAATAGTACAAATTTTGTAAAAGCCAACAGAGTATTACAAGAAGAGATAATTAATCTAAAATCAATTTTGGACGATCACTTCTATATATCATAACAGAAATGCAGATCGAATGGCATTTCAATGCACCACTGTGGCCGAGTGCTTCAGGACTAGCAGAATCCGGCGTAAAAAGTTTTAAGTACTATTTAAAACGGGTAGCAGGGGAGCAAAAGTTGACATATGAAGAATTTTCTACCTTACTAGGTCAATTTGAAGGCTGTCTCAATTCAAGACCTTTATGCCTACTCACAGAAGATCCAGAGGATTTAGATATTCTCACACAAGCACATTTTCTCTCAGGGGAGCCCACATTGACCATAGTGGACACAGAAAAGGACTTGAGAACCAGATGGCAGTTAACCCAAAAGATTTTTCAAGATGTATGGAAGAGATGGCAGTCCGAGTATTTAACCCAACTTAGTGCTCGGTCCAAATGGCAGCGTACACAACCAAATATGAAAATTGGAGATATTGTAATTCTTCATGACGCACAACTCCCTCGGGGTAAATGGTCATTAGGTAGGGTGGTGGAACTCCATCCCGGGAAAGATTCTTTAGTCAGGGTGGTTACCGTGAAAACATCCACTGGAACAGTCCGCAGACCGATTGTAAAGTTATCTCTGTTACCTATAGCTGATAGTACCACCAGTTACCAGACCGAAGCTTCAAGTTTACCTGACACAGTGCAAGAAAACCAGGCCCAACAGGGAAACCAAAAGAAAGATAGATTATCTAAAACCAGATCGAAAAGTCGGAAAGAAACGGGTGTATATCATTTTATTACCATAGTCCTCGCATTTCTTTCCTTTCTCATATCATCAATCACTTGTGCTCATAGCGTAGTAAACCTAAATGATAGCCAAGGAGTATATTTTGATAGATTGTCCTCTGTGCATATTGTAAGAGATGAATGGAAACTCATAGTTTACTACGATGTTAATCCGTATTGGCAAGGTACCACATTGCTGTTGAAATACATTGACCATTTAGAAGATATATGTCATCAATCTTCTGCAAAAATTCACTGTGCATCCGTATTATTACAATTACGTCACAGCTACAACGAACTGGAGCGGTACAACAATATTTTGTCGAGTAAGAAGTTCCCAGGCGGCCACGCGCGACGTACGCGACGGGGTCTTATTAACGCCGTGGGTAATATTGCACACAGCTTGTTCGGTGTACTCGATGACCAATTCGCTGAACAATAAAAACAGGATATCGACTTAATAAGACTAAACCAAAATCATTTAATGACTCTATACAAGAACCAGACTTCGGTAGTAGAGGCCGAATACAACGTATTGCAAAGGATGGGCTCTTCTATTGATAAGCAACACAAAATATTTAACCAACATATAACCCAGTTGCAAAATGTAACCAATCCGATAAAGAACCAGGTTCAAGACTTTGAAACCACGAACGAGTTCCTTATGTCTTCGATCGCTGCAAACCGTTTGTTGATGAATTTGAAAAGTATTCAAGATGTACTTCTAGATACTGTATCAGAGGTCAATTATGGCAAGTTCAATGTTTATTTATTAAAACCAGAACAACTACTAGACGAATTAAATACAATCTCCGGAAAACTTTCAAGAGAACTGAGTTTACCTATTGAAAATATTCCTTCTGAATTACCAAAGGTATACCATTTGTTAAAAGTAAGAGCGAGAATGACCAAAAAATATTTTATTTTTGAAATTAAAATTCCCCTCACTGGTCGAGATACGTACGAGTTATATAAAATATACACAGTCCCGAAGAAGGTTAAAACCAGTATGGTCACCCTAATCCTTGTCTCAGATTATGTGGCTATTAACTTGCAAAAGGATTTGTATATACCACTGTCCGTCGATAATATCAATGAGTGCGTACATTTTGATCTGACGACACAATTATGTCCATTGCAAAGGCCTATTTACCATATAAAAACAGACGAAAAATTGTGTTTCAAAAACCATGAATCACAACAGTGTGCTCGTAAATTAGAGACGTGTCGAGATTCATGGGTGCAGTTAAGTACTACCAATACATATATATTCTTTTGCTGCGATTCCCGATCCGTCAGAATCATGTGCGGAAACGATGTAACCTCTGAACATCTTAGCAATAATGGCATCCTGACATTGGGTAACGACTGCATAGTAAAGGGTACAGACAATACTATTTTTTTACAGAAACAACAATTTAATGACATGACTATACAGGCTGAGGTCATAAAGATAGAAATACCACCTATGAACTATATACTTCACCAGAACAGTGAGTGAACACCTAACACTATTGATCAACAAATGGTCAGCTGTTTTTTATAGTGACCATTGTAATATAAGTTTTTTATTTTATTTTAAATATGTGTTACTAGTATATGTTCTCGACTTCACCCTCGATCATATTTTCAAATAAAATATTTTTTCTTCTTTTTTCCTTATGTTTAAATCGCTCGGATTTGCACTTACCGTTTAATTCACTTGTTGCAGTTGTATTAGTGCCTGGACTGTATAATTATAATTATTTACTCTTAGATTAATTAAATTATAAATAAAAGATATTATTATCTCTTATATTAATAAGCGCTGAACTGGGATCAGACCACTACCTAGTCATAACTAGGATTAGGGGTCTGTTCGCGGGTTGGCGTCATCGTACCGAGTGTCCTGAGCTTGAGCCGACTTATAGCATCAAAAGCTGGAAGCTGCAGGATGCATCCATTAGGGATAAATATAATGAAAGGGTAGCCGAAAAGCTTGGCGACGTCAATGTAAGCGGTGAGAATGTGGAAAGTGTATGGCAGAACCTTAGGGATAGTATGATAAATGCCGCTGTGCAAGTGTGTGGAGAAACGAAAAGAGGCAGTATAAGCATGATGCATGGTGGAATGAGGAAGTGCAAGAAGCAGTTCGAATGAAGAAGAAAGCATGGCTAGACTACTTAGCCTCGCGAAATGATTTTAATATGAAAGAAAGATACAAGCTGCAGAAAGTTAACACGAAGGCACTGATAGAAGAAGCTCGTGAAAGGTGCAGAATGAATTGCAGAAGTGCAGAAATCGGATGAAAGGTTGTCGTCCAATTTCCGGGATAATGCCAAGCTCTTCTGGAAAGAGGTAGGCAAGACCCGGAGTTGTTCGGCAATCTGCAGTATGAATAAAGTGCTTAGTGTTAACAATGACGTCCTAACAGACCAAAGTGACGTCCTGCAGAGATGGAGTGAATATTATGGAAAGATGTATGCAAGAAAAGACAGAGATGCCACATCGGGAAGTGGAGCTCACTTCGATGCTCCGGATCCCGATGTCATTGAAGTCATTAGTATGAAAGAAATAGAACAAGCGATAAGAAGTATGAAATGTGGTAAGGCTGCGGGAAAAGACAGAGTTACTGCTGAGATGATCAAGTACGGTGGGTCGCGTGTCTGGGACACACTATGTCTGTTATGCAACTTGTGCTGGCGGACGGGTGAGGTCCCGGATCACTGGCGAGTAGCAGTTGTAGTACCTATTTACAAAGGGAAAGGCTCGCGTCTAAACTGCTCCAGCTACAGGGCGATCAGCTTAGTCAGCTTAGCTAGTAAAGTATATGCAAAGGTTATAACGGCACGAATACAAGAAAAGTCTGAAAGGTATTTATGGGAGGCTCAATGCGGATTCCGACGTGGAAGAGGTTGCATGGATCAAGTGTTTTCTCTCCGCATAATCGCGGAAAAGTTTCAGGCTATTAAGAAGGTTTTCTGCGTTTGCGACTCCTGTCTATGTGAATCCCTAAATTGTCTGACCTGTTTATCCTGGGGTCCTCAGCTGCAGGAGCTGAGCCGCAGAATATATGCAGCCTCGGCATCCCTGCGCCGATTAAAAAATATTTCTACCTATTGAAACTAAAACTGCCCTTATTCAATCACTTCTTTTTCCTATTCTTGATTATGCCGATACCAGCTATCTAAATCTCACCGAAGAGCAACTAAATAAACTTAAGAGACTCCAGGATTATTTTATCAGATTCATATTTGGTTTGCGCAAATATGATCACATCTCTGAATATCGTAAAAAGCTCAAGTGGTTACCTATTCGTCTTCGCCGGAATACACATATCTTATCCTTGCTATATAATATCATCTGTAATCCTTTCACTCCTTCCTATCTAAAAAAGCGCTTTGAATTTTTAAGTGACACCCATTCTAGATCTCTGCGATCATCGGAGAATTTGAGATTGAAAATGCCTGGACACTCCACTGATTTCATGGACAAATCATTCACTGTTCAGGCGGTTCGTTTGTGGAATGCACTGCCAGTGTCAATTAGACGTACACAAACTTTGAACACCTTTAAAGTGGTTGTTAATAATTATTATCTGCGTGTTGCTGACTCTGCCTAAAGTGCAATGCCTTATTAATATAATGTATATATTATAGATTTGTATACTTTATATGTATGCATGTATATATGTAGTGTTTATGTAAATTTATTTTAGCGCGTATTTCTTTAGTACTCTTGTACCTAGTGTTACGTTGAAGGTATTGGTGCCCCAAATCATTTTTTCATCTTCGTTTCCATCCAAAGGTTGCCTGTAAGAGATTGCCTTGTGCGATAAGGCCGCCAATTGTATTACCGATAAGTTTTTAATAGTAGTCCAATACTGTTATATTTCTGGTGTACAATAAAGAGATAAATCAATCAATCGGAATTGGACTATCCCTCTGTTGGTAGCAGAACCTATTCTCAGTGGTCATGAAAAGGATTTGGGAGAAATAGGTTCAAAAATCAAACAACTTAAATCGGAGACCGGCTTAGTGACCCAGGTCTCACAGCACGACGTATACGATTACGTTGTCATATACTTGCTGGTGGCAGTATGTTTAGGGACAGCAGCCGCAAACGGAGTGCGGCAGTGGCGGACCCGCCGCCGCAGAGCTTCTACAGAAGCCCCTTCTGCTGCGGCACCAGCCGTGGCAATAACATCTGAACAAACTTTCCATCGCGGCTTAAACAACGCTGCGTTTCATTTTAGTGTAACTGACCAAAGTGTTAGTGTAATTGAAAATGCAAATCAAGGTGCAGTGAAACCAACACCTAGTGTCCGCGTTAACGAGTCAACCTCACCTATAATCTCTAGACCAGTGTTTAGTGATCTAACCAACGGCATACCATAGGGACACTAGACACCTTGTTTCACTATCATATACCAAATTGTTTATCATCTTGTCTCATCTCATTAACAACCATCAAATCATCTCCACCGCTCATCTCGCCAGGCGGGAGCATGTACGAGTCTCGTATCGAAACAAACATCGTACATCACGTTGCGCGTATTCAGCAATTTACGCCGATTTGTACCATTTGGGCTCTACATTAAATTAGTGCATCATCGACTACCATTCCGTTCGGGTGTACTCATAACCATCAACCATTTAGCATAAGTTAAGACAATATACCACCTTTGTCTTTATCTTATGTTTTAATACAACCAATTCCTGTACCGCTACCAGTGGTAGCCGTACAGGTACAATGGTGGTAATGAAATTCTATATAAATTGTCTCTGGGTGATGCTTAGCTGAAGTATACAGGGAATTTGCGCGGGATGTTCTCGGATAGCAGCAGCTTGCTGTATATTATTTTCAGAAACTAGTACATTAACCTTGTTTTATGTTTAAAAATGGTAGTTTCTTAGACATAAAAGTTGTGTAAACGAGCTATAGTGAAAGACAGTGATTTGCAATGAAATGATATTTACTATCTTGCCGTGCAAATTCCACTGAAAGCCTCATTAACGCTCAACCACATTTAAAAAATTACATGAAAAAATACGGGTTGCACTCTGGGAGTTTATTAATAATTTATTTATCTAGACGCGTTGGGGGTCTGCTATATGTACCTACATGCATATATGCACACACACTATACCGCGCTAAAAGAAGTTATCACTTCAAAAATTGACCGGGATCGACATTAATGATGATGATGATGAAAAAAATATCTATTCTGAAAGATTCTTAATTGATTACACAATATTATTTAATAAGACCTGTAGATGACCGGGATCAACAATAGATGATAATGATGATGATTATAGTCGAGAGTCCAGAGATTAGCGGCAGCGAACCAAAGCAATGATTGATTAGGTATCCAACGCAATGTATCCCCACATTTACAAAGTTAACGATACCAAATTGACATTGAACTAACGTTCGTTTTGGTTAGTTTACCATGAGCGTTAGTAAAGACTACCGGTATGACCTAATGAAATAACGTTAAATTTCATAACGATACTTTTATATTAACGTTATCAACAGTCCAGAGAGGTAACGTTACTTTTTTTTACCGTTATTTGAAGCCTTGGTTAAGACCACAGATATAGAAGAGAGAGAATAAGAATCACGAAAGAGTTTTAACAGGTGCGAGGAGAAATTATGTGTGAATATTATCTATATAAAGTGTGATAGATAGTTAAGCTTGCTCTTCAAAATCTGTGGTTAAGACTTGAATAGAAAAGGTTTGATAATGTGCATAGGTATAAATAAAAAAATGTGCATTGGTAAAAATACTTATAACGGGAATAAAGCTAATACTGCGCTATATGTTTTATAAACAAACATACGAGTATAGCGCAGTAATAGGTACACGCGGTTTTTCTTGTAACTTGCCAACTCATAAAACTGACCACCATTACTTAAGAGTGAGTAAATGGTACAAGACTATTACTACCAAGTTAAAAAAAAACTAGACTATTCCGTTAAAATCAGTTTATTGTAATCCGAAATCATTATTACAACGAAACAATTCATTCAACTAAGATATACATTATAACCATTTTATTCTAAGAATAAAACAACTGAGTTGCCCTAAATATAATCATCGAAGCTATTTTTAAACATATATATTTTTTATTTGGTAGAATTTTCGAGAGCATTATTTAATTAATGGTGCAGTCAAATCACAATTTATTTTAGAATTTAAGTTGATAGATATATTAGTATCTAACCAAGCAACGATAACTACCTACTTAACTATTTTTATTTATTTACATTTATTTAATTTTGTAAGCAGATATTACGTTACCCAGCACCAAATACAAACCAAGTTTCTAAATGCATTCTGTAAAACAAATAACAATTACCTAAAGGCTAAAATATTTACTAATATATAATTAATTAATTAGTTTTGTCGCTTTCATAAAAAAGTACATATTGATGGTCAAACATAAACTAATTAATGTAAAGGTTAATAAATCAGCCCTTATTTCAAATACAAAAATCACAGATACGGGAATCTCTTATCATGATGTTAAAAAAATCTAAATTTTAATTTTAGGCCCGTATTCCAGAACGTTTCTCAAGACTTAATCAACGCTTGAGAGTAGATTTTATGAGGCAAAAACTAGCCTCAAGCGTTGATTGAGTATTGAGAAACTTTCTGGAATACGGACCTTAGATTAAAATGCAAATATAAATTTGTAAAAAACTTGATACACTATAAAAAACCCAATAAATGCCATAATGATGTCTGATTATATATGTGGTATAATACAATATTTTTTATTCTTAGATTGTTGCTGGCACCTCCTTACCCAGGCAGCCCTATCATTCTTCTGGGAGGCGATATCAGACGCAGACTTATTTATGTAATTGTAATATTCCTTCGACACCTTTAATCCCATCGCAAAAAGCACAAGACTCTTGAAGAGCTGCCATTTAAATGAATTATAGTACACGTTTTTCCATAATTTTAATCCATTTTGTAGAAAGCTTAAAAGACTGCTAAAGACGCTTCGCTGTAATATTTTTTTTTTTTAATTCTTCCAAATATATTAGTAGGTAATAGTGGAAACATAAGTCACAGTGGCGGTGGCGTTGACCAGTCGCAATGAATTCTCTCTGTAAGCCTACTTCAGGGTTTAACAAACTAACTCCTTTATATTTCATCCATAACACAACTTTTTAGAATTCTTGACCTTAAAGTTTGGAAAGGTCTTAAAAAACAGTTCAGTAGGTCCGTCTGTATCCATTTATTTCTCAAGAACCATAAGAAAAGAGAGATAAAAGGTTTGCAGCATTCGATTCAAGACACCGCGAATACGTGCATCGGCGATTTTGAAGTTTCCACCATTACCGGTATTGAAACTGTTTTGGTTCATAAGTCTATGATTCCTTCACTACTATTTATTTTTATACCACTGAGGTGGCAGACCAGCATACGACCCACCTGATGGAAAGTGACCTGATGAAATAGTGAAGGCCGCGTTACTTGTTTTACTAACTAAAGCACTATTATATCATCTACTAAGATATCAAGCTGGTTGGACGAGGGCTTGCTGTCTTAGAATGAAAGGTTCCGTGAAATTATTGTGCAGGTGAAAAAGAGAACCTCAGTTCGTTCTAATCAAGAAAAGTATTTTTCTATTACTAACTTAATTACTTCGTGCTTCTAGCCACTAGTAACATGGTAGTCATTAAGTTTAATTCAAGGTTGGGTGGTTTGAAAATTTCAACATCATCTAGCCCAATCCTGTCTTTGTCCGTTTCAACATGGCAATAAGCTTGCCATATTATCTATCTGTCTTCACACTGTATCGCTGAAGGGGTAGTCAAAGGGACACGTTCCAGGGTTTGCAAACCCTGCATACTTTTTTCGCTCCCTGTAGATTCTTAATCGTTTTCGATTTCGATTCGTTCGTTTGGGTATCTAAGTACTTTAGACCTACCATCGTACCCACTTTTACCATCTTCATTTCATTCATCATCAACGTAAACTCTAATGCAATTGATGAACAGAAATCACACGGTGAAAAGTGGGCATATAATATGCCTATGCCACCCCTTCAGGGATAAGGCGTGATGGATATTTATATTTTATGGATATTTACAATTGATGAAATAGGGGCGTAATATGGCCTCTTGGGGAAAAATGCCTTCTTTTATATTATCAACTACGCATAGCTTCCAAAAAGTCTCTTTGTTTTAAATCTAAAAAGATGAATTAAATATCACCATTGGCCACTAATGTCAGATACAATTTGAAAAACGCAGTCAAAAATGCATCATGGAAGGGCCTATTGAATAATAAAAATAAAGTATAATATTTACTTCAGGAATTGGTGAATCGACTTCTGAATGTGAAATTGCTGGTTGATGCCTTTCCGATTGCCCGTTAACTTCAGAATCTCTTGGGCGTACAGTTTCTCTAGAAGATATTGTAAGATCTGCTTTAGGATGCTCCACAACAGGTGATGGTAAAATGGGCAAGTGGCTTGAAACTTTACGAGCCATTATTGGTATCATATTTAGAGAGTATTAGTAAAATGAACTCTAGAACAGTTTTTACTTCATCCGTTGGCTGGAGTGTATTTTCTGATTGAACTGATTCATTGTTAGTCATTTTGCATCTTTTTATTACGTGAACATTGTTATGATCCAAAATTTTGAATACACACAAAGTGATAACATTTCAGCCATAATTTAAAGGTCACATTCTACGAACTTCAGCACACATCACGAAGAAATTTCTCCACTAACATTAAGATAGTTTTAATTTATATTCATTATATTTCTATCAAAGTTTACACTACTAAAAGCAATGTCATGATATGTCAACTGACATATGCATGCAATACACAATACACAAACCCACGTTAAGTTACCCACAGATAAGAATATAAGTATAGTCTGTGACGTTATATATCCTCAAGTCTTTGAATTCCTTTCGTTACATACTGTGGCTTGCGTTGGCGCTTTAATGCCAAAAATGCCATAAGAAGAATAGACTTGGCCTCATTATTTTTGATTGACAAATATTATTTACAGTATAACATTTATGGACATTTCCATACGTTAAAAAAAGGAGCTATCAATGTTACCCATGGTCTAAGATGTTACATATAGGTTACATCTAAGGTTACATATAAACAATCGTTTATGGTGTATGGAGACAATGTCACTACTTATATCTCATTTTACAACAGCTCTGAGGGAAATTGGCGATTTACTAATAAGATCACAGAAGGCGATAAAAATAATATAGGAATTGTTAACCATTACCTCAGAGGTACGTAATATGATGTCAGACCATATTATCCCTGAGTTGAACTCTCTGAGTTGCAAAGCAAGTACCCACTCTTAGCCTTCGTTCCCTAGCGACTCTTCACACATATCCTTTTTTTAAACGTGCGGATATTTAATGGACGTTTTATAGGCAGGAGGGTATGTCGGACTCGTACCGACTAAACCGCACGGTGTCTTCTTTTTGCATGTGTACTCGAAGACCCAGGCACTCCCGTGGAGGATATTCCCAGGACCTCAAAGGCATGGCCGCTGGAGGGTCCTGCGACACCAGCTCATTGGGGGACGTTGTGGTCCACACCAGTAAGAAAAACACGTGCACAGACATAGTGTAACGCGCCCCACCCTAGGCCTGCCTCTACTAGGGCAAAGTTAACCCAATCTTTGCTCCCAGGCGCGCATTCACGCATACCCCTGATTTAAGCGTAACTTGAGAGTAAAAGGTCGGATGGTATTTATAATTAATGAGCAACTATGGTTTCATGTCCTATGTCCATCACTAATGCTAAATAACGCTAAATAGTAATGGGCTAAGCACGAAGCCCTGGTGAACTCTAACAGTATTTGGGAAAGTTGTCAGGTCACCAACTGCACAACAACAAAATAAATACCGAGGTTCGAACACTCTCGGTATTTATTTAATTTATTGACATAAGGACGTGGATAACGTATGGTGCCTCATATCACTTAGCGAAAACAAAATGCCATTTAGAAGATCTTATTATAAGGCAGTTTCCCTGTTTCGTAAGCAGTCCCAATCAACGTTTAATTTGCCTTTTTAAGATAATATATGATCAAATGGCCGGCGAGGGCTTATAAGCTGGTTTGCTTGACCGTTTGAAAAAAGTAGTTTAAGGTCCGTATTCCAGAACGTTTCTGAATACTCAATCAACGCTTGAGGCTTTTGCCTTATAAAATCTACACTCAAGCGTCGATGGAGTATTGAGAAACGTTCTGGAATACGGACCTTATACTGAATGACTCGGTCAGAATGCGGTCGCGCATTCAGTAATATTACTAGCCAACTGTTAATATTACTACGTAGTACATTACAGTTCAATGTGGTCGCGGCTATTACCGTTAATTTCAAAGTTATTAATGCTATACCATATTCCACTAATTCATTACGATATTCAATTTGAAAGTCTTATACAATAAAAATCACGTTAATTAAATAATATCAAATTTAATCACGTATCATTTTTGAACTTGATTGAGACAACAATATATTAAAAAATACTAACACTTAGTTTTTTTTCGGGGGGCACAGTTCTTGTTGGTGCCACCTCCGACAGATTGTGCTGGGTTCATATATGCGAACACATCTTTTGATAATTTCAATCCTATGGTGAAAAGCGTTATACTTTTAAACAGCTGCCATCTGTAGGGATCACCGTAAATGCGCTCCCAAAATGCACACCCAGTTTTCCAAAATCGTGCAAATAAGATACGGTACTTTTCAAAAAGACTATGCTGCAATCAAACAGAGCAGTATTAGAATGGACAAAACCTGGAACATGGTCACCTTTGACCGTCCACTACTACTTTTTGAAATTCCACTTAAAGATAAATAACATAAACTTAGTAGTTATGTAGAACTGTTTGAATTTTTTGATGTAAAACGGGGTGTAACTTATAAGTATACCAAGGTTACTATCTATCGAAGCTCGATATGACTAGGTAGCCAATACAACTAACGGCCGGTCTCAAAAGTCTATCTATCTTTTACTTTGTCTAAAATAATGTCAAAATATTTACCATCGGTACCTATCGGCTAAGGAAAAACTTGACTACATAGAAATCTATGTAGTCAAGTTTTTCCTTAGCCGTTTCCCACGGGAACTTGGTCCTATAAAAGCTTGTATTATAATAGGGTAATAACTATCTTCACGACCAGTAATAGACCGACCGGTTTCAGCTGTATTTAGACAGCCTTTTTCAGAGGTGCGAACCGTTCGCCGAGCACTCTTTACGCACACTGCGCGCATCCGCTCTCACCGCTCGCGAGCTGCCCGCGTTTTGTTGTTTGGGTATTCGGTGGACGTAGGATTGCGCCGAGGCACACGTGAGATCCGCTTCACTATCGCTCCCATCCAAACTATTTGGAGCGTCTCTGCATGCATAGCTCACTGTGTCTTCAACAGACTCGCTTTCCACATAACAACGAGCACCACGAAGGCACGGCTTCCATGTAGGAGGTAAACTCCAGCCCCCATCTCTATTAAAATTCGGCCGCCTCCCTATCTCTATGGCTTCTCGAATTTTCCGGGGTACAAAGTGCTTCTCCCGCGACAAGATCTTCACCTTATCAAACCGGATAAAGTGACGCGTATCAGAGCTCAGTGCATGCTCCACCACCGCGGATCCGTTGATATCTTGGAACGTATGTGCTCGCTGAGTCTCGTAGAAACGTTCCGCTTTGTCTCCCCGACGTAACATTTTCTACAATCACAGGGAATCATATAAACACCGGGGACACCCAGAGGGTCTCCTTTATCCTTTGGAGAGCGCAGTAGATGTCGAAGTTGTGTAAAGGGACGGAAGATAGTCTTGATGCTGTATCTTCGGCGTAACAAGTGTCCTACCACATCCGTCACCCCTTTGACATATGGGAGGAAAGCCACCGCTCTCTCCACCGATGCAGGCAGAGTCCGTGCACACGTATTAGCCACCCGCCAACTCTGTCTCCAGTTGTATCCGTTGCTGCACAACACACCCTTCACATGCTCCAGCTCAGTATCCAGGTATTCCGGGTCACACAGGCTCAAAGCCCTGTTAATAAGCGTCCGTGGAACTGAAGCGAGATGCGCTGGGTGATGATGTGAATCCGCTCTCAGATACCTATCTGTGTGAGTTGGCTTTCTGTATATCCCGTGAGATAGCCGACCACTCGAATCTCGCTTTATCAGTACGTCCAGAAAAGGCAAGGCTCCGTCTTTCTCGTATTCCACGGTAAATGCAATCTTCTGATGGACACCATTCAGGTGTTGCAACAATGGCCCTACACTATCCCTCCGAATAATGACAAACACGTCATCCACATAACGCCACTAGTGTCTCGGCTTGTATGGAATGTTAGCCAATGAGGTATCTTCAAACCATTCCATAAATATGTTGGCTACAACTGGAGCTATAGAAGAACCCATGGCTACACCGTCGATCTGAAGGTAGTATTCACCCTTCCACACAAAATAGCCGCTAGTCAGTATGTAGCGTATCAACTCCATATACCCTACGTCCACCGAATACCCAAACAACAAAACGCGGGCAGCGCGCGAGCGGCGAGAGCGGATGGGCGCAGTGTGCGTAAAGAGTGCTCGGCGAACGGTTCGCACCTCTGAAAAAGGCTGTCTAAATACAGCTGAAACCGGTCGGTCTATTACTGGTCGTGAAAACGTGAGTAATCCCGTTTACTTATTTGTAATGTGTAATAATAACGTTAGTTTTCTAGTTAAAATTAATAACTATCTGTTTAACAAATTTCAGCCAGATTGGTTCAGAGATTAAATCATGATTTATATTAGCAAACTTATTTACAAACTCACGCTTATAACATTAGTGATGAGGTTTTTTCTCTTGGCATAGACTTAACTTACTAAGTCATCCATCTTAGCACCGGTCGTATAATAACTGCTTAACGCAGAGATTGTTTACAGAACACTGAGAAAAGCAGGGTTATGAGACAATTAATTTCCCTTAACTTAATTTTATCACTGCTCTCAAAATCCTTTCAACGTGTCCGAAGCATCTTAGTATCCCATTCTCTATTTTACTACATCTTACATACTTTCCATTCTCTTTTCATCTTCAGATAGAAAAATCTTATATATAAGGTATTATAGAAAGCAAAAAAAAAGTTATTGGTAAAACTAAAAAGGGTATTAACTTCATGAACTTCAAGTGGAGGATTCACTTCTGCTGCTACAGTTTCTGGAATTGATACTCGATGAGGCTGCTCTTGGTCATGACAGCTGACCACAACTGGTTCACCAGCGGCGGGACATGGACGCGGTCCACATGTATGAGCACTCATCACGGGACAAATTACGACAGTAGGAATTTCTTAGGCATTTCACTGAGTATGCTGAAGCAACATTGAAGAAGTAGTTGAACTAAAGCTTATGACAATTATTTTGATTTTAGCGGCTTTTTGTGGTTAGACCCCATAGGACTGTCAAGAAAAGACGTATTAATATACAAATAAAATGTGAATTAAATGTGATCGGTTTGTTTGACATTAAGTTATATGATACCTGACAAACATAGACAGAGAATACTATATATAAGCTTATTGTAAAAAAAAAACGTCATACTTTGTCTTTGCGAAGGTGCAAAAGTATTTTTAGTTTATTTATTTATTATATACTTTATTGTACGCCAAGATACTATAACAATTTAAAATAAATGTTACAAAATAGCAGTACAATGGGCGGCCTTATCGCTTAAAGCATTTTCTACCAGGCAACCTTTAGTTTAGTTGTATTCTTTCAGAAGAAACCATCTTTAGTTTCCAGGTTTGTACTCTAAGTCGACCTGTACCAGTGTGTTCTGTCCATATATTTAAAAAAAATCCCTAACATCTTTACTCATACCGGAAAGTTCTCTTATTACCGCTTTTTCGTTAACTAAGGGTGGATTGCATCATGTAACTATCACAATAACCAAAGCCAAAGCCGCCGTCAAATCTCAGGTTAAACCATTTTTGGATTGCAACATCAGTGGAAATAACGTCACGTCTGACGCTAACTTTAACAAGCCGATAATTGGTGGTTAAAGTTATATATAGTAACAGTAACAGACGTAATGACGTGTCAACTTGATACTACAATCTACAAACAATAATGTAAAATAAATAAATGCTACTTTATTTATATTCAAATATAAATAATGTGACATTGTGAAACGCATCATCGTTAAATATTATTGCTACTGTAATTGTTACTGCTAAATTTAATTTTAACTAAAAGTATAACCAAAATTTGGTGCAATTCACCCTAAAATGTCACACGCAACATTCGATGCCATATACTATACACAAGAATAGAGACAAGTACTTCTCTATGTACAGCCAAAAAGTATCTATTATTCAGAAACTTGCCAGTGGCGGGCTCTTGAAACGCGTTTAAGAGCATTGAAATAACTCTTATGATCATAAGTACTTACGTCATTCATCTTAAAGAAGGCAGTCTAAGTGGAACGCTAAACTTCGTGATGATAACAAAATAACAAAAAATCTTTTGAAGAAGGTAAACCTAACTTCAAAAGTAGGGAGTAGCCAGATTTTCCTCTACGTTAAGCATTACGTTTCGCATACGTCGGCTCACATAAAACTCTGAAAATACAAAAACAACATTATTTTGGTTACAAACATTATTTTGGTACTGTGGCAATTTCCTATGTAAGCCCCTTAACACGACGGATGATCATTTGATCACGATCTTAGACGAAGTTACAAATCACGATCATTCTAATACGTTCTAATCAATTGACTTGCCAACACAGATTCTTTACAGGCTTGTATTAACTGTGGTATTATCCTATTAACACTGCTGAGTTCCACTTATCGCTTTCAACAATGACATTTTTTTTAATTAATCGACACAGTGAGTATTTTATAATTTTCTTTAATGTTTTAGCCAGAGTGGTTATGAAACAAAATCCAGATTTGAAAATTAATACTGCTGAAAAACCCGGATTTCAAACATTATGATATTTAAAAAAATCTACTTTTGAAATATTAAAATGTGGACTGGGAGACTGTGTTTTGGAACCCTGTTCCATCCGCAGTGTATCATGGCTAGAATTCATACTGGATAATTTAAATTTGGAAAAAAATATTAGTCTTTGGATGTCAAATTATCCGGATTGCAGTCACTGGCTGGTAGTGTAAACAATTCGAAACACAGCAAGATTTCGCACCCCTTTTTTCCACTGATGATTTGGCTACTCCTATGATGTAGCTTTGAGCGATTATATTCTTAAGTTTGATGACTAGCACAAATTTAGGAGAGCAATGTTATAATAGTAGACAGCACAACTAAGTTTTTATAACTCGATTTACAACAAAAGAAACCAACAGAGAATCATATGCAAACTCTATTGGGATTACATAGACCAGCCTAATAGCTGGAGCCAACCGTTACCTGCCACTGTAGCACAGTAAGAGCTCGCAACGATTATATCGGTCATGTATGACATCAAGTGATCGCTCACAACGACCAAGAGCCTTAAGTACTGGTGAATCCGAGTGGTCTTTCAGGTGCTCAAGATGTGCGTTCTACCTATACATTTGACTACAACGCCCGCGTCCTTTCTACGTTAGGGGCCATTCGTTTATTACGTAAGACGATTTATGGGGGAGGGGGGTCGATCAGGTCTTATTTTTTCTTATAAGGGGGTGGAAGGCAATTTAGATAGTTCTTACGTAAAATCACAAAA
The DNA here is from genome assembly GCA_948477245.1 of Thumatha senex. Lineage (NCBI taxonomy): Eukaryota > Metazoa > Arthropoda > Insecta > Lepidoptera > Erebidae > Thumatha > Thumatha senex. Next base: position 13,503,294 of record OX419743.1, read on the forward strand.
ATGCGCAGTTAAAATTATAGAAGAGGTTTAAAATCCTGCTATGGCCCATTACACCTATAGCATATACTTACTGTACCCCACAGCTTTGACCGTAACATAGTTCGATAAACTTTAACTGCTATTTTATCCTATTTAGTGAGCGTCGACATGATAAGGGTAGCTTACCTTTTAATTTTCAGTTTCTCGATCCAAGGATATCGGCTAGGCGTTGTTTGATGAGTGAGTAATCCCGTAATTATATTAATATGTATAACAGTTTCTTTCATCAGTCGGCAGTCCCAGAAATCGTTCCTACTGACGACTGCTGTGACCACCGACTGACCTTTCTGGGCCTTTTTGGGGCTGTCCCCACTAAACCCGGCGGTGACCCGCCTTCTTTCCAACGGGGTTGCATTATAGGCTTGAGGGCTATTTACCGCTACGCGAGTAAGAGAATGACCCTATAATAAGGCTCTCCATGGGGTGAATAGGTATAACTGTAGTTTAGTACTTTTAGTTGAATAATGATGAATGTTGGTAAACTTTTAAGATTTTAAAATTGATAGCTAGTAATTCATAATATCTCTGTATATAATACGTACCTATAGTATATTAAAATGTTATTTAATCAGGCAATATGAAATTATAACATAAGTATATAAAACACCATTTACACAAAAAAGAAACCAACGCGATTAGGTCCTCGTTCAAAGATTAAAAATAAGTTCCATAGTTCATGGACAGAACTTACTTTTTTAATGCCACCACCAAATATCTCTGTGATCGTATGTTTCGAGGTTTAGACATTTTCTTTGAATAAAATATATGTAGTTAGAAATATATAATTCGATTTGGTTTTTCTGTTATTGAGATCACATTGCTCGATAGAGTTGGGAAAACAAGGTCCCATAAAACTTTAGGAAATATTTAGGTATCAAAGAGTGTGGGCAGGTCCATCAGGAATGTGCGATACCTAGATCAAACTGATCTGCAAGCTGCTAGGACATCTGGTAAGATAAAAAACTAGGCTCCGGCTCATCAAGTGCCTCTAAATGTTGAGACATAGGTAGTCGATTATACACAAAAAAAAACAATCTATAATTAAAATATTAAAATTCTTATATAATAATTTAATAATAATTACTAATTGCTTTACAAAATTATATCCAACTAGTTGACGCCCGCGGCTCAGCACGCGTGGTGAAGTTTTCACGTTCCCGTTTCCCACAGGAACTTATTCCCGGGAAACTAAAATATCAACAAATCGGTCAAACTTTTATTAATTATTGTAAAATGAGTGCGTGCATTAATGAGACGGGATTAAATGAGTGCAGTTCGAGTAAGTCACGAGCGAAGCCGCGGGATCAGCTAATACATCTAAACAGATAAATAAAATGAAGGAGTTTGTTTGTAAATCTTTAAATTACCAGCTTTTCATTAAATGCACATGAAAGTACATACCGACGGTACTTGCTCTTGCATTAAAAAACCATTTTAATGGATTCCAGTCTGTTTGTGCCAGCTACTCTCTGAAATGGCTTGATCGCGTTCAGATTTTTCACTGGCAGATAGCTGATGTTATAAGGAGTAACTTAGGCTACATTTACATACATACTTACATGCAATTATCCCCGTATTTCCACGGGAACGATCACTACGCGCGTGAAACCGCGGGGCGTCCGCCAGTAATACTTAAATAAAGGTAAAGATAAATTCAAAATAATAGATGACTGTATTTAATATTGTTTAATTTTAATGTTCCACCCAATTTTTCAGTCTACTTATTACATATTTTGAATAGGTTTAGGTTCAAAGACTTTATTCTAAAAAAAGACTTACAGTCACTTACATAAGAAAAAATTTTTTAACTTAATAAATAATTTCATACTTCGGTCGTCTAAAGTATACACAACAAAGAAAGAAAATTGGAGTAAATTTGAATAAGTAATTGAATCTGGCGTTTCATGGCGGATATCCATCGTAGAACGATAATAAAGGAGGTTCCCACCACACATCCTCGATTCGTCAATCCTCTACGACGAATCGCGAGCTCGAAAAAACAACCATAATAGGGTAATGTCGCCTGTTCACGTCCACCGCCCCGTTCGCGTCCAAAAGATGGGGCACTCCTCAAAAACAGTGGGAAATAACCATACCGAGTCACTAATAAAAATGAACGGTATTTCTATTAAAGCTTAGATATGTGGTAGGTATATGCATATAAATAAAAGCTTTGTGCGCGTTACCACCATTACGTAAAAAATATAGTAAAATCTTGTATAATAAATACTTGCCATCGTATGATATTATGCAAAAAAATTAGTGAGGAGCAGCGCGTTTCACGGGAAAGTTTTAATGACTTTATTTCAAATTCGGGATACATTTCGTTTCCAAACCTTAATTATGAACCATATAATAAAGTAATGATGTTTGTGCTCAATTTTTATTAGATTAACAGTTAAAATAACACTGGAATTGAATTGAATTGAATGAACTGTACCACCAAATTTGTACATTAGCCACATTGCGTCCGCAATGGACGCCATCTAGTCTATCTAATTCTAACTTGGATGGTTTTTATTATATGACAAATCATGACAAACATTATGAGTTTTATATTGATTCCGTCACTATTAACATACACATTGTGATAGCCTCTTTGCGTCCACTGTAACGACTATAGAAATAGATACAGATGTCGAAAATCATACTTGGACGCAAACTGTACCTATAGGTGAGACCTAAGAAAAGATTGCGTCCACGTTTTAGTCACACACAAAAAGCGCCTTCTCCTTTACTGTGCTCTTGTGGATCTATTTTAATCTACCCGGGAGCTGTAAGACATCGTCGCTCTTGCACTAAGTCTCTGTCAACAATACTACACCTAAAATCTCTTATTTTTATTAAAGAATAATATAGTTTTCTCTTATATTTATGTCTTCTAAGTTGGTGGACGCAAACTGGATTTTATGGACGCAAAATGGGAAAATCATATGTTTTGGCTATTAGTCTATTTATTTATTAATATATTAAACGGTTTGTCCAAAACTGTATAATAAATATAACAAGACTGTATGCAGAATATGTGAAATCCATTTTTCATTCGAAATTACTACTCTAACATTTTTATTTCCTTGTTCAAACCTACCAACTCCACTAAGTGGACGCGAACAGGCGAACTTACCCTACTGTGTTTACACTCGCGACTCGCAGCTCATCTCGTGGCTCGCGCGATAGTGTAAATGAGTAATAACGCACAACTATCAACGATAACCTTTACTAATTGTAACGGAGGAATGACAAACCAAACACCTCAAGGAAAGGGATGTAGAATAGGTATAAGGTAACCTTACCCTCCAGGTTGTTAAGATTGTGCAATACTCCGCTGTACAACGAAACACGTGTCGACTAAATGTGCATTCTACTTATTTTCATAAAACTATATAGAATAGAAGATATAGGAAGTAAATGAACTAATCGAGATACACGTCAATATAAATTCACTGTGAAATGAAAACTCTTGTCAAAGAAAAACTATAACATAGAAAATTCAGCCTACCCGGCTAAACATGATTCTGATCGGACTTTCGAAAGAGACATCCGCTGGTTTCGACTTAATAGAGCGTCCTCTCTTTTACACGTAATACTTGAAGGGTTTGGTAGAGCATCATCTCGGTCGCACCGAGATGATGCTCTACCAAACCGAAACCAATAGATGTCTCTTTCTAAAGTTGGAAAGTTGGATGTACATAAACTGAACGTGTTGCCCCTACTATTTTCATTTTGTCCTCAGTACTTCTAATTCAAATCCTTCTACATACATTTTAAGACTAGCAATCATTTATTCGGCCTTTATAGTAGCCATTTAGTTTGTTCTAAATTAAAAATCAACTGCGTATATTGTCCAATATCCAATCCATATAATGAGCAACGTTAGTGTACACTCCTGGAAAACCGGCAATACCACATCGTTTCGAGCCATAGGAAACTATACCATGTTGAATATACCGTAGCCCAGATGAACCATACTGTCCTGGATACAAAAGTGGACCGCCGGAATCTCCACCACAGGAGTCCTTGTCTTTGATCCCACCAGCGCATAGTTGCTTCTCACTTATGCGTAATGATCTGTAAAATAATCAGTACTAATATTAAAAAGACGAAAGTATGTGAATATGGCACTTGTAAAATATATAAATCTTACAAGGAAATGTGAGCATATTGTATGCCTCCGTCTACCTTTTCTTGGACGAAGGTCTGACAATATGTATGCGTATTGACTAGTAGGTATGGGAATCGGGACCTGACTACAACTAGGTACTAATTATGTTTTGAAATTGGCTGGATTACAAAATAAATGTGTACCCATTATAGTTTAAATGCCTATTACACAAAGAAAACGTGTGTGCGAAACCCAATCGTAAATTTTTGCTTTAATTTCTGTGGTCTTTTACTGTATACTAGTGGTCGAACATTGGCCGAAATTCGAACAAAATTAAAAAGAAATAGTTTTGAGGATTTCTTGTTCACATAAACTTTAATGTAACTTTTGTTTTACATTGAAATAAATATTTTTTCAAATAAGAAATCTTAACAGTGTGAAATACTACGATCATCCGTTTGTTATCTAAAAAACGGGTACAAAGTTTTCGCTTTTTGTATTAATATAATATAGATGCTACTATTCGGGATTTTATGCAAAAAAATAGTTACTTACATAGCAGCACCGATGTTTCGAACGCGTTGTAGCCTTCATGGGGGCCGAGTCTACTATTTTCCAATATAAAGTCGTTCTAGTTCTATTCTGTAGTGGTTCTTTTGCGATTAGTCCAATATCTACTAGGTATAGTCTACTAAAACTATTATATATATCACAATCACACTTCTCAAGCTGCAGAATAGAAACAAAATAGCTATTTTAAGCTAACAAAATATTAATATAGATAATCAAAAATGTTAATTTAGAACTACTTACAGGCAATACACGGGTTAATAACATTCTGTCGACCGGCCGATTGAATTTTATTGGAGCGCAATTAAAATAGTGGACTACGAAAGCTGTATTTTTTTTCTGTGATTTCTATTCTCTTCTGACGCTATTGAATTAGTAGACTTGGCCCCATGATCGCGGCTGGACTCCGAAACTTCGGTGTATGTAAGTAAATATAATTAACTATGAGTATACTCGTACAATGCAAAAGTTTTAAAAATAACAGTGGTCTTTCTTACTTAAGCTATAACTGGTAAGAACCGAGATCTAGCTGACTGGAATGCAATTAATATATCATAACCACAACTTTACTCCATTAAAATTTATGAGTTTAGTAGTTTTTACTCATATCGTTAATATCATACCTATAAATATATAAATGCATGACAAATATTATCCTCTTGGAAGGATTTACGTCGTAATATATAATAAATTAATAATGGAGTTAATAATATCATATCCAATAATAGCATAAGCGTTGCTCGAACTGCAGATCATCATCATCCGATCGTTTGTCCCAGTTGCATCTCGCGACGCCCGGGGTCCGCTTTCCTACTTTTTCTCCTCCACTTTGCACGGTCGTAGGCATTCCCTACCATTGCTCGAGCTGCAGTTATAACTTGCTTTTGTCCACGTGTAACCTCTATCCTGTGGCTATCGGAATTTTGGTTTTTTAGGACGGCTTGTTTCTTACGACGGCTTGTTGATCCTACAACCATGGGCGTACCCAGGATCTGGGCCAGGGGGGGAGCAACTCAGATTTTTTTATAAAGTAACCTGTTTTTAACCCCCGACGCAAAAAGAGGGGTGTTATAAGATTGACGTCGATATCGGTCTGTGTGTCTGTCTGTGACATCGTAGCTCTCAAACGGATGCACCGATTTCAATGCGGTTTTTTTCATATGAAAGGCCGTTTCTTGGTGGTGGTTCTTAGCTATTTTTGGTTTACATAGATCCAGCGGTGTAAGAGTATGAGCTATGTGCTTAACGCGTGCCATTATAATCGTTAAATGACAATTAACTGAGAACTTTGACCTAATGCTGCAATGATTTTCATTGCAGCATTAGGTCAAAAGGTTCTCCAGAGAACCCGACTCTTTGAAAATTCACAGCAGACATGGGTTCAATAGTACCTACTTTTTAAGGGTTGTTCCTTAAAATACAAGTAGGTATATTTTTAAATTTTTTTTTTTAATTATAATTTATTTTAAATTTTATTTTTTTATTTGGCAAAGTCCAAATCTATATGTACAGACAAATAAAATTGAAATGTCTGTTTGTAATTCCAAATTAACAGATTTTCACTAGAGAAAAAAATGTCTTTATTTTGCATAGACCATACTGCGCTGACAAAATGTCATACACTAGTATTAAAGATAAATTTAATATTTTTAGAGTGACCACCGGTTCGGAACGCGACCAAGAAACTTAGGAATGCTTTTTTTGATGGCCTATTTACAATTTAATATTATTTCACTTTGCCAGCAGATAATTTCCAGGCGTCCCTGTCCTGCAAATAGTCTTTAACAGCGTAATAACCTTTTTCACCAATTATTTTTTAATTAACAGAAGAAGTAATTTGAAAGAGGTCGAGAGCTTTGCGTCTTAATCCATAGTGATGTAATTTTCTGCACAGCGTTTCATGCTGAACTCAATCAAAGCTTTGGATAGATCGCAGAATACACCTAATGCATCTTGCTTGACGTCAGATTTTGATAAATCAAATAATTTATTTACATATCAAAAAACTTTTTTAAAATGTTTCTCTGTCTGTATGTTCCGGCTAATCTCTGACACAACTAAACCGATTTTAACGGGACTTTCACTGGCACTCTTATAATATGTAGAAGAAGTAACATAGGCTACTTTTATCCAGTTCTTTAGTTTAAACCGTTGTGCGTCCACAAGTAAATAGGAAAAACATATAAATTAAAACAGGTATGTATAACATATTTTTTAAATAACTATGTTTAGTACGCTGACTGTTTTTACAGAAGCAGGTCCAAGACGGCGGCTTGACCTTAAAATTTCACGCTCGCCTAACTAAACTCCATAGAACGCCCAAACCATTAAGAGATGCTGCGATGGTAGCCAAACTCTACCGGAAACCCAGGGAGGATTTGCGAGGAGTTACTGGGGCCGCCCGGTGTTAAACTTATAGGTAGAGATCGTGAGTTTTTTAGTCGTTTCAAGTCCGGCTTAACGCTGCTAACAAACAGTTAAAAGGGGCGTGCCTCACGATATTTAAAAGATGTATAGGGTATTGCACATGGCAAAAAGTTATTTTTGTACTATTATCGACAAAAGTCTAGTCTAGACTAGCCCAAAGTAAGCTAATGTAAGCTTGTGTAGTGAGATCTAGATGACTGATAAATACATATTCACATATTTCTAAATACATGCATATTATACATAAGAAACACCCAAACTCCGAAACAAACATTTGTGGTATCGAACTCAGTTGGCTGGACCTCAGTCGCGGCAGTAGTACCACTGCGCCACCGGGTAGGTAAAAAGGGGTGAAATTCTTTAACTTACAGTCACGCCTTTTCCCCTTATGGTACTATACTAGGCCTATACTTTCCACCAGTTTTATATTTTACTTGTGTAAATCCTCATGGATGCAATACCGGACTCCAACGACTAAAACAACACGGTGCCCTTCCAATTGCCTATTTCCGGGAGTCCCGAGTAAACCCTCAAAAGGATAAACTCAGGTTTCATCAGTTAACGAATTCCACCTATTAGACTCACCCGCCTATTGCCATGCTAAAATGGACAGGCGCGGTGTGGTGGAAATTTTTCAAACCGTTATAATGCCTTCACCTTGGCGGATAACTACCATGTCACTGACAACCGTGACCAGTAACTTATGGTGCCTTCCAAAGCAAAACGCAGAAACGTTCTTAAGTGAAAATGCGTAGCGTAAGGATAATGGCATAAAGGGTAAAGGTATGAAAACCGATCAAGAGCGTATCTGATCACAACACTTAACGCTAATTTCTAAGTAAAATCATATTTTACACTCTTACGGCATGACTAATAATGTACATCCACGCCAAATTACAACTTTTCTGTACAGTCTCTGAGTTAAGGTCAGACAGACGAACGGACACGGCGAAAGCTAGGGACACCGCAGACTAAGTTACTTTTCGCAACAGGCGCTTTTATTTGAGATTGATTCGATGTATTTAGTTTCTGAAAAGGCACTAAATCGCCAATCGCCGCTTCCAAAAGTAGCTAGTCTGTACTGGCCCGAAGAGTTCGCTACAAAACCCTGAAAAAGAAATACGATACTTCGCCTACTTATGTGTGTTCTATCGCCTGTACAACGGTCTGTACTTTGAGGAATTGTTTGATATGATGCCCACGGCTATCTTCTATCATCCGCTCGCCATAGACAGGGTGTTCACCCTCACACTGCGTCCGGAGCACACGCATACGGTTAGGTCCGATAGAGGCTTTATTTCGCGAAAGCTTAGGTTGTAGAATAATCTCTCTGCTTGGGTTTTCCCGAACGTCTACGGTATGGGGTTCTTCAAAAGGGGTCTTAGAAGGTTTATAAAGGGTCGGCAGCGCCAGTGCTGCACCTCTGGTGTTGCAAACGTCCATAGGCTACGGTGACCACTTTCCATCACGCGAGACGTATGCTTGTCAGCCACCTCAGTGGTATAAAAAAAACGATAAAACAAACGTACCCGTTATATGCAATCTCACAAGTGTCTGGGGATAAGATCGGAAGGTCCACACTCAGCAACACAGGAGACTGCATGCCATCTTCGGTGACTCCCCATCCAGCTACGACACCGTTCAGACCCGATATTGTCTTACTTTGGAGTTCACGTGATATGGGTAGACATATTGGTTGCTGGTTGGCTGGAATTTTTAATCAGGATTATGACTGAGTGTATCGAACTGACCATTTTAATTAGAGATAAGTGAAGGTTAGGTGTACACTAGTTACGGCTTTTCTTGTGGTGTTTATATTTAATATGAAATAACGTAAAAACCCCTACTAATATAATAAATTCACGCCTTGAATCAATTTAAATAAAATTTGGTGAGTATAGCTCGCGAAATGACATAAGATATACTACTTTTTCTCCACAAAAAAAATACACTAACTATTTTCACGCTTTATTCCTGACAGGGTAGTCAGAGAGGGCACTTTGCCAGCCTTAGCGATCTATGCATACCTTCTTTCGTTTCTTGAGGGTTAATTAATCGCTAGCTACAAGTTCATAATAAATATTTATACTGGGAAAAAGAGGACCTTCGAATTGTCTTAATATGTTAAAATGTAAAAATAACATGCCTCGAGTAAAGTCAATTGGCTGCGAAAGTCTTATTAAAGCGATGTCATCCACTAGGGTCTGACGTGTATATCCAGGATGTGCTATTATTGTATCTATGGTAGCATTCTGAAAAATAAAACAAATAGGTATGTTTTAACTTACGATACCCATGTAGCATAGTTAATAAAAATATTGGGATAAAATTTATATTTGTAAAGCTCCACAACTTTACTGAGACACAGGACTTAGGATTGCAGTTACTAAAGACTAAGTAAATTTTAACACCTAGGCAGCATGATGTCTGATCTTAGCCTGTTTCTTAACGAACTAACGCAAAAATATATAAATATTGTATTCTCGAAACATAATTTAGATACCTACATGAGATCTGTAAACTAGATGGGCCGTGAAAAGGGGACAGATATAAACAGCCCTGGCTTGGCGTCTTAGAGGAAGATGCTTGAGGACATGGTCTTACAGTCAAAGAGGCTGAAGATCATAATTGGAAACGTTATAGTAGGAAGAAAAACGAGTGTAGAATCGAATGCCGAATTACCCTTCTCCGATAAACTGTTTACTGAAAATACCCTTCGTCCGTCGTCGGTTCTACATTTTATCGTTCGCCGATGAACGGTTCGTCAAAAACACCCTTCGCCCGTCGTCGGTTCGCCAATGAGCTTCGTTCGCAAAGGGTGTTTTCGGTCAACAAATCATCGGTGAACTGTAATATGGCGATCCGAAGACGGACGAAGGGTGTTTTCAGTAAATAGTTTATCAGAGAAGGGTAATTCGGCATTCGATTCTACACTCAAGAAAAACATCGGGTTTTATCCGCATCCAGTAGGCTCCCACGATCTTTATTAGGTTGTTAGTCCTACGCTGTCATCAAGAAAACTTTAGCTTTATCGGTCGTCAATTCTTCTTTTTAAAGTCACTGCTTCTTAAGCCGGGCGAAATTCTCAACTGTGTCGGTGACCTAAGTCTTTCTTTCATTCCTCGTTACGAATAACTAATAAAAATTATAACAGAACTTACGACCACGTTAGGAGCACAGTCTTCTCTACCATCTAATATCTCACAGTCTGGATCACTCCTTACGTCATATTCTCCAATAATCACACCATCCAAACGCATCTTACGGAGGAAGGTGACGCAGTGCGCAGCAGTCAGGATGTACCATTTGTTAATTATGGTACCGCCACAACTTAACTTTATACCGCGGCCTATAAACAGAATTTCTAATAAGAGCCTTTTTTCTTTAAAATGCCATATTCGTATCATATTGTGATTAAAATATCGATAAAAGCAATCAATAACCGAAATTATTAATGTTTTTCTGTCTGTTATCATTATCAGGTTAATAATTCCGCTATAACGACTTTTCTACTCTAATGGAATTTCCTTATATTTCCCCATTCTACCCGTACCACGTACGACTATTGCGATATAGCCAAAAACATATAAAAAATACATGTTGATGGTACGCGATAAAGACCCAAATACCAAAAGGATTATAATAAATAAAAGTGCTTGAATATGTACAAATGGCGACCTTATCGCTATAAAACAATTTCTTACAGGTAACCTTTGATAAGACAAAATATGAATTCCAAAATTGTGAGTAATGGGTACTTAGTGATCGGATATTGTTGTTATTTAAGTAAGCACATTGCGTTAACGAGAACTCCCTCGTCTGTGTGGCGTTTCTGAACGCATAATCTACAATTGGTCTCATTTTTACTACCCAACTTTACATGATGATTAATTATTTAATTATTTAGTTGGCACTTGTGGCTTGCTAACTCAGTGTTTTGTAAACGATCATTGCGCCATCAAGTAATTTTCGCTACGGCTGGTCCTCAGATGGGTGACCACTTTACGGTATGACGTCTATTTACAAGGAAAGCTTCGGAAGGTACGTTAAGCCGTTGGTCCCGGTTCCTAGTAACATGGCAGTGAAGGCTTTATGGGCAGCTTGAAAATTTTCAACAACATGTAGCCACCACCTGCCCATGTCCTTTCAACCTGGCAACACGGCTCACCAGTCATTTGTTACGTAGTACAAATATGCTTACGGTGAAATATGGACTATACCTCTGTCACCCCTTCGTGGATAAAGGCGTGAAAGATAAGTAAGTATTTATTTAAATAACACATTTAGCTTTGAATTTCACTTACTAGTATCATACGACAGCAGTACCATCCATGGCAATTCATAAAGCTTCGTCCGGTTTCCTCCAAGTATTCGGTCACTTTCAATTGAACCACATTTCCTAGGTAATAGCCCAAGATTTGGATGTTCATCTACAGAACTTGGTCCCATTGGGTCTGAGGGCCGGTTCGTAGAAGTTTCTATGTTATCTCTATTGGCTTTATCTTCTCCAACGAAGTTGTAAGTTCCTTCGCCGCGAGAGAAACCTGGATTAATTGGTACATTATGGAAGTTACGTTCAAATTCAGACTCATCAAGTCCTAGTGTTGCGCAACATATCTGTAATGAATAATGGTTTTCTTCATAAGTACTAAGATTAGTAGTACTAAGTATTATTTAGTAGTAGTAAGATTAGTAGTAGTATAGTAGGGTCCGCTACTATTAGTATAGATACTGATACTAGCGGACCCGACAGACGTTGTCCTGCAGTATACCGACTTCAGCGCAACCATCAAGGGACCGTCAAGGGCGCCGGCAAACGCATACACAAATATCATACAAATCAGTCCATCCGTTTAGGAAGAGCTCAGTGACATACACACGTACAGTAGAATTTTATATATTAAAGATATAAAGCTGAAGAGTCTGTTTGCTTGTTTGGTTAAACGCGCTAATCTCAATAACTACTGGTCGGGTTTGAAAAACTCTTTTTGCGTTGGATAGCACATTCATAGAGGGAAGCGAAGCTATACATCATCACGCTACTACCCTGGAGAGCGGAGCTGTAAACATAAATGTCGACAAACCGGGCAAATTTTAAACATTATGGTAAAATTTATAAACGACGGGATTAAATAGGTGCGACGGGATTTCGAAATATGTCACAAGCGAAACCGTGGGGGTCACCTAGTTAGTATTATAAAGACATGTTTGAATAGCAGGTCGCCACAGCCTGCACCTGTCCATTTCAACTCGGCAATGGGTTCACCACCTGTTACATGGGACAAAAATGCATACGATGAAATGCATAGTATGCCTCTGCCTACTTCTTCGGGGATAAAGGTGAGACAATATGTATGTATGTACGTTTAAACGGATGGACGGATGGAGATAAAATATGCTGATAGCAGATTATGTGCTGATAGCTAATACCCTACTTTAACACATAGGCTACTTTTTATCCCGGGAAAAAGTTTTCTAGTACCCGTTTTCCAACAATAACCTGCCTGCGGGTACGGGAAAACTTCACCACTCAGCACTATGTCACATGTCAGAACTAATTTGTGAATGTGCGTATTTGGTACTTCTACATAAATGTATGTGGAGGTAGGTATCTGAATGCCTGGATTAACACTATTACTTTTTATCCCGGGAGCAGGTTTATGTTGGAAACGAATACGAGAAAACTTTACCACGCGGGCAGGGCCGCGTGCAGTCTCTGGTATGACATGTGTCTTAGATTTTAAAAAACGTCTACTATCAGGGTGAAATTTAAAGTAAATAAGCACTGCCAGTGAATGCAAGGGGCCCCACCTAGATCTACGGGGCCCAAGCGAACGAGGCGACGACGCAGCCGCTTCACGTGGTCGTGAGATCAGACGTGAGTAGCTCTAAATGATGCCAAATATTACCAATCAAACGGCAACTACTCCTAACAGGCAAATATTAATAGTCAATCGGTAGCTACTCCTAGCAGGCAAATAATAATAGTCAAACGGTAGCTACTCCTAGCAGGCAAATAAAAGTTGACTACTAGCTCCAAATTCAGGTAAGGTTTGAGCAGCTGGGAATACATTAAGGTGAACAAAAACAATATAAAAAAATAACGATATCAATATTACTGTCATCTCTTTTTTTCATTTGATAATGACATCGTTCAAACAATATTTTTAGTGTAAACAATGAATTCACAAAGATAATTTGGTATAGACGGAACGAAGCGCGATAAATAATTACAATATTGTTAAAATTTTCACATTCTTTTGGCACGGTAATACTAATAGTCAAACGGTAGCTACTCCTAGCCGGCAAATATTAATAGTCAAACGGTATCTACTCCTAGCAGGCAAATATTTATAGTCAAACGGTAGATACTCCTAGCAGATAAATATTAATAGTCAAACGGTAGCTACTCTAGGTGAAAATTTTCATATTCTTATTCGCTAACGGTTCTCTAGCTCAGTGGTTAGAGCACCGTCCTTGATAACCAAAGGCCATGGGGTACTAAAATTCGTCAAAATTGATTCAAGGAGCCAGTCATAAAAGCTTAACAAACTCACTCTTGGCTTGTACTTGCCCTATTATAATATGTATCAATACATGATAAACACCAACAGTGGCCTCGATATTATGCCTCTGTGGTAGCACAAAACCGTTCTTAAAATAGATCCCGCCACACCAGTTATCAGGTCTATTGTTGCCACAACCAGTTTACCTACACAGACAGAATCTACTTTTCTTAGAAGTTATGTGTAACCATCTTATTCACAACAGATGATCGCTCGTCGTTTGACTAGCGTGGTGCTCGATCCCGCGGGAATACGGGGATAAAATTCAACATAAGTTACTCCTTATAACATCAGCTATCTGCCAGTGAAAACCCCATTAAAATCGTCCCAGCAGTTTCGAAGTACAATAAACATACAGAATAAAAAAATAGATTTTGTTATGTAAGTGCCGTATTTATTTTCATTTATTTATGTGAAAAATGGTTAATTTTAATTTAGAAATACAAACAGACATACAATACAAATCAATATTAAAGACTATGTCCATTCTGGCCATAGCGGCTGCGGCTGCGTCGGGTGTCAAAAAAAAAGTCGACTTATTTAAATTAGTCTTTTTTTTTGACACCCGACGCAGCCGACTGAAGAAAAGCTTTGGCGACATTTAGCGTATTATGGATCACCTGAGGGTGGCCATTGTCAATAGTCTGTGAGACCCATGATGTGCCTCTTCAAGCTCTGTTTGAAGAATCCGGGATTGGTGGAGAACGACTTTAATAAACGTTTATTTACCATGAACTTCCCGTGCTTGTGAAAGATACAAAGTTTAAATATGGGTTTACCCATAGCATGGGATATCTACTACGGAACACGTTATAATAGAATAATTATAATAATTAGTTCCACGAATGGATAATGGAAAACTACCTCAGATACCGCGAAGCGTTTATTTTGGTGAAAAAGAAAAAATACTTTATTTAAAGAACGATGTGATTCATAATAATTACATAAATATTACTATTCTACTAATCTAATTGCTAATTTAGAAGTGTGATGATAATTTGGAAATAATAGGTATTCGGATATTGGAAATACATTGCTACGAGTATAATTAACTTCTTGTTAGTACTTTTGTTTGTTAACGTTTTTATAAATGAGGGTATAGAGGTCTGGCATAATGATAACTGTAAACGCTTTAAGTATGTAAAATAAAGTACGTTGACAAACACGAGTATTGGGGATACTCGTAGTACCAATTACATTATCAATACTGTTGTATTCGTGGATACTTATCACGGTATGGGGCCAAGCTTGCTGGCTGGTCCCAGCGATATCCATTAGGAAAATAAACAATTATTATTTAAAAATAAAGAACGGAAAATAAAAGATAGATAGGCTGATGTCACTTCTTCGATGATTGGAAGGCTTAGCTGCGTGGCGACGACTTCGCTCTTGATCGCCACCAATAAAAATCTGGTTTAGATACTGCATTGAATTTGCAGTCGCGTTTGTGATCCCAATATTAAATTTCTGTGCAACGTAAAATACACGCGATAAGCCTAAATAATAAATTACATATAGTTCATATCGATGTTTGCATTTACAAACCAGTGTATCCCACGTCCCTAGCACAGGAGTAGGCGTGGGCCAGCAGCACAATCCAGTAGTGGACAGTTGCAAGCCCACAATCTCGTACTCCTGTTACTGTTGCCTCCAGAAGGGGGTCACAATACACAACTTGGTTGACAGATCAAAATTGATGAAACTTCAAGAGTTAGAAACCCCAGGGCAACGTTGATGATACCCAATGAGGAATTGGTTATTCCGAATATATTTTTTACTGAGTAATATGACCTCATAGTAATTAATCGATTAAAGCTACGTAGGTTGATACTCATATGAAGATATTCTTTTGTGGTTTTTTTATTATATCTTTTTAAAGGGGCTTTTATTCAACACGGATATGCCAGCCTACATGTTGTGGTTTCTTCTAAGAAATACGGTGGTTTGTGGTATGTACAAGTTCCGTGACGGAACCATACATTTTTCTCATATGCGCTCCGTAAATGAGAAATTCATTGCCTGCTTAGAATCTTACGAAAATGCGTCAGTTTTCTTTTCTTGTGTTTTTAAGTTTATTTTTCCAATATTCCTTTCTTCCGTTTTTATCTACGAGTTCGGCGTTCGAATAGGGTTCGACACTATCCTTTTTACTACCCAAAATCTCAAATGGTGACATTTACATTATGTCTAACGCCACTGTTATCGCATTAAGGACAACGTAGTCATGCCATAAACATTATTTAAAAAAAAATACACACTACGTCAGTGCTAAGATGACTAATCCCATTTACGGGTGTTTTCGTGGTTTGAATGGGCTCGGGTAACAGTATTTGGTAGTCATTAAACCAAGTTGTAAGCCTTACGATCGGCATTAAACAATTTGCAAAGTAGTCACAGCCTACCCCTGTCCGTCTCAACACAAGGGGTTGGTAGCGCAAGTGTCCTAAGGTCCATAGCCTTTGATCTAGTGAGCCGTATGCTTGTCTACCATCTCTCTTCGTCTTAAGTACTTTCCCAGTTGCTTAAAAATTCTACTTGGAGCCGCTGGTCTAATAGGCAGCAGGTGAGGTTTATAAGAAAAATTGTAATGTCTGAACACATGACTAAATTATATGGGTACTATTAATTTTAACAGAATATAACCTTACCAATGGCTCAGAATAGATAAAACCACATGTAAGATTCTGCAGTTTTGTCCTCATGTGGAGAGGCACGGGATTGCCTGCTCTTCTGACTTCATTGGAAATAGTCCTGCACTCCGATACGGGCAGGCAGACTCCAAACTGTCCGTCAACATAGCATTCGTCTCCGCAGAATACTGCAAAAGAAAATTGCACATCAGTCATACCCTTATCTCCAAAGGGGTGGCAGTGGCATATTATACGTCCACATTTCACCGTGTGCATTTTTATTCCAAGTAATAAATAAGTGGTGGAATTGGTTGCCGTGTTGACTTGAACATTGTGTAACGATTGTCTTATTACTGGGGGCCGAGTCAACTATAGACAAGCCTTAGAATAGAACCAGAATCGCTGTTTTTAGCTGTCAAAATGTTCGTAGACTATCAAAAATGCAAGTAATTAGCGGCCACTGGCGCAGTACGTGTTAGTAGATTTCTATCGGCCGACCGATAGAAGTCTATTGGAGTACGATTGTAATAGTAGACTATGAAAAACTGTCAAAATTGTACAAGACGCGATTGAATTAGTAGACTTGGTCCCCTGGAAACCGGGACCAACAGCTTAACGTGCCTTCAGAAGCACGGAAACACACGTGAATAAAAATGCTACAACGTGGTAAAAGAAAAGTAAAACATTCATGATTATCTCAATAAATTAATGGACGCTGCTGGAAGCAGGATGATTGGCATTATTGTACATACTACGTTAGTGATATGGATTAATACAAGGTTTTGTTTCGTGTTTTCCATCCCTTCGCCATGACCTCGTCCGCTAGTCAGCAGGTGCACCAATCACAGATTAGGTTGGCTCGGCCCTTGAAGATCTTGCTCTCATACCAAAATTAACTTGGGACTTGTTAAATTGGCAACATCCCCGCGTCATCAATGTTGTTGCACGTTTTATCACGTTGTCTTATCTATTTTCTAACAAAACAAGGCGCGTGGGAGCGTGTCGGTTTTGCCATAGAGGTCATTGCTATATCAAAACATTGTTTGAACTGCAATACAATGAAAATACCGTACATACGTTTGAAGAAAGGCGCACTGATTCAGAATTATAACGTTGTGTTGACTACCCCGTTAGGATACAGCCTGAAGGTAATTAAAATGTTGAGAATTTTTTGAATATTGATGGGTATCCATCCTTACTCTCCAACTTGTTGACCTTCATTAGTAGCCATAAACATCAATATTATTGATGGTATAAAATTCCGATCGACTTTTGCAAATTAACTTATATTGTGAATCCACTTTTTACACGGTTGCGTTAGTGCGGCTGACATCATCATCATTATCATCCGAGCGTCTGTCCCAGTTGTGTCTCACGACGCATGGGGTATATACCTATACTTCGCAGGGTCGTCGGCGTCCCCTGTACTGAAACCATTGGCACGCATGTCGTACCTTACGGCGTCAAGTCAGCACTTTTTGGGTCTTCCCCTCTTACTGGGACCCGGCGGGGCCGACATGGCCACACATTTGATTCCCACTTGATCTCCGGTTGCCGCAAGAGATGGCCATACTAGCGAAGGCAACACTCATGTAAGTTATCTACATTTTTACGGACCTTGCCGTGGATGCGAGCATAGTACTCCACATATTCACCGCAGCATCCTAATTTCCGTGACACGCGGCTCCTGCTTGTGTTGCTCCTTTTGCATATTGCACAATATATATATACACACATTAGGGCTGCATGGGCCAAGTTACGGGAGATGACTGGTGTCATTTGTGACCCATGCATGGCGGAAGATGAATGTCTGGCCATGCCGTCCCCGCAGAGACCTGGTAATAGGAGAATACCCAAGAAGTGAATGATTTCACTACAGGCCTATGCCGGTGACCATGCGTAGTGGAGAAGAAATGTACAAAAGCGGACCGCTGACGTTGCGAGACGCATGTGGGACAGACGCTTGATTGATGATGATGCATAAAACATTTTTTGAATTATGTCGACATTTTTTGAGCTTTGGTTTCAGTAGAATTTGGAGGAATTGGGCTATTCGGTATTTGAATAGACATTACGTGGTGCTATCTGATGACACATTTCACAAAAGTTTACCTAAAATTAATGGAATCCTTACCAAACTGAAGCTCCAGTAACTCACACACATAAAATAAGTAAAAGACTTTCCTTATTTTATGTGTGTAACCGGATTTATGGAGCTAACGAGGTATTGCATTGGGATTCAATATTCGATCAGTATCAAATCGAATAAAATCAATAGATGAGTAATCGAATGCACTCTCAAAAGAAAATACCAGGGACCCTGACAAGTTTTAGTCGTCCGGACTGGCTACTCTGCCTGTTGTTTGAGAGTAAACTCCAGAAAGGGCCTCTACTAACCCGAACCGTGACCCCCAAACCCTAATGGTTGATATTACATGGCAAGAAAGATCGGAGTAAATAAAAATAAACTACTCATCATTAACATCAGAACTGAGAGCTAGTCCAAAAAAATAGATCAACTTTCTTACATATCTTTCACAATTTCTCATGGTCATCCCTAAGAATGAGATCATTTTCACTCATGTTATCCTGGTACCTACATACAAACGATAGTCTATGCTTAGTACATATTCTACTCTATGATACAATTAATATTTTGTTATACCTAAAGTCAATGAACGTAGTAATATTATTTACCCACAATTTAATTATATAATCACAATTTTAACAGGTAATTTTTCTCTATCAATAAAATGTGTGTGCTTAGTACCGCGGCATGGTTGCGTCAAGTAACATAACCGATTAAGTAAATATCTAATTTGATTCAAATAATGCATTAGTTACAGGCGAAAAATTAACATGATTGACGTTCCGTTCCGTTTTTAAGTCAGGTGTATAATCAAATTGCACTTACAACATTCCGTTTGCAGCAAGCATCGTTGAAGAATAGTTACAATTATTATAAACCTCAACATTTTTGTTTATTTGCATCACTTTAAAAAACACTGGCCACTCACAAACCACAGACGAATATAATATGATCCACAAAAATTTATCTTCTGTGATAAATTGTTAATTATTTTTTATAAATAAATTTCGTCTAACTGGCGCCAAGGATGGGGTTTTCTCTGATAAAAGCGAGGCACGAAATGCGCCAGAACATTATATACGACCACGGACAAGTGCCGATCACACAAGCGTTGTTTTCCTTGTCTTGTTTTTATCTGTTTTCAAAGTAATATTTTATAGAGAGAAATAGCAAATGAACGGTATCACTTAAATAAAGAGATGTTTATAATGATGTGACGTTGTGGGTCACCGCTGAATAGATAGTAAAACCGGTAATTAGCATAGGTACTGGTTCAATGGGATATCGTACTTCATTAATAGCACCTTTATTTTTATCTAGCACTACTGGTTTTTTTTTATTTCCTATCACAGAAAATTACATAACTTAGTATTTTTATCAAATTTTATTTTATTTATTTGTATTCTATGTTTAAGGCCCGTATTCCAGAACGACGACCAGAAACTCAATACTCAATCGACGTTTGAGAGTAGATTTTATATGGCAAAATCTAGCCTCAAGCGTTGATTGAGTATTGAGAAACGTTCTGGAATACGGACCTATAAGGCAAAATCTAGTCTCAAGCGTTGATTGAGTATTGAGAGACGTTCTGGAATACGGACCTAAATCTAGATGACCGATGATGATTAGATGTAACCCTATTCAATAGCAATAGAATTATACCTAAATCATGTTTAGATCAAACTTTTTACTCATTATCTTATACTAGGTGACCCCCACGGCTTCGCCCGTAACATACTTCGAACTCCCGTCGCACCTATTTAATCCCGTCGCTTATAAATTCTACCATAATGTATAAAAAAATTGCCCGATTTATCAACATTTATGATTACTGCTCCACTCTCCAGGGTAGAAGCGTGATGATATATAGCCTATAGCCTTTCTCGATAAATTGACTATCCAACACAAAGAGATTTTTAACAAATCCGTCCAGTAGTTCCTGAGATTAGCGCATTCAACCAAACAAACAAACTCGTCAGCTTAATATATTAGTATAGATAATTTATAATCTACTAGATGACCCCCACAGCTTTGCCCGTGGAATATTTCGACTTCCCGTCGCACCTATTTAATCCCATCGCTTTATTCTACAATGATGCATAAAAATTTGCCCGATTTTTCGACATTTATGACTACTGCTCTGCTCCCCAGTGTAGTAGCGTAATGGTATATAGCCTATAGCTTTCCTCGATAAATGGGCTATCTAACATAAAAATAATTTTATTTTTCAAATCCGACATTTATTTCCTGAGATTAGCGCGTTCAACTAAACAAACAAACAAACTCTTAAGCTTTATAATATTAGTATAGATTTATAAGCTATGATACCTACTTAATATAAATATATTATTGTAACAACACATATTGCCTTGTGATCTGAGCAATGCCATGACTCATACCCTATCTACTAATTTGTCAAACAACGACTTTTATATTAGAGTTCAAAATATCGACAAAATATTCCTTTATTTAATTTACTGTCATTTCTGATTTTAGATATTTGTTAATAAACCCATCATTGCGCTCGTGGCCCCGCGGTTCAGTCAACGATCAGTCTTCTGTAAGTCGTGTGTTCTGTAAACGATCACTGAGTTACGCAACTTTCACTATGGCTGGTACTCGGATGGGTGACCACTTTGTGACATTTACATTTGCGAGCGTTTCCGTTCTTCGGAAGGCACGTTAAGCCGTTGGTCCCGGTTGCCAGTAAAATGGCAGTCGTTAAGCCTGGTTGAAGGCGGCTTAAATTTCAACAGCAGGTAGCCACAACCTCCGTCTGTCTATTTCAACACGGCAATGGGCTTACCATCTATTACGTGGGACAGGAATCCACACTGTGAAAAGTGGGCATATAATATGCCTCTGCCACCCCTTCGGGGATAAGGCGTGATGGATATTTATTTATTATTTTATATTTTTTTCTATAAATGACTTACAAATTTCTCTTTGGTACCACACTTTCACCCATATTTACTGAATTCGTGCTGGGAATTCTATGCAACACAGCTTCATGTTTTTCCGCAACAACTGTCCACAACAATGTTATCATTTGCATGATATATGGTTAAACATTACTAAATAAATGTCGTGGAGCAAACCTAAAATGTGTTGTAATAGAATTTATTAGATTTGTGGAAGTAAAGTGAATTTCTAATCAATTTTCAAGGTAAGATGCCTTTGACGAAATCGATTTGTTCAACCTTAACGACACGCTACTATGCTTCTACAAGTAATGGGATGCCATTATAACTGTTTATTCAAATAATGTATATGGAACCAGCGATTTTACAGGTTTTACTTTGAGTGCTGAGTACTTTGAAAACTATCTTCCAGAATAACATTTTGGTAAGTAGGTAAGTATGATATAGCACTAAAATAAGTATACTACATGTAATGGCAATATGACTCATACGTTACAGCGTCTACTGCTTAGCTTGTGCTACTTCTGTTTTTATAAGTACAGATTGCTTGTAAGACTGTTTATATGGTTTATCGATGACACTTGGCGAAACTTGCTACACATCTTCATCCATATTGTATATTATACTATCTGACCCGCCCGCCTTCGCTCGTGACATACTTTGAACCCCGTGACACCCATTTAATCGTACGTTTATTAATTTAAAGAAGCGCTCGTGGCCCCGCGGTCTCAGTGTTCTGTAAACGATCACTGAATTACGCAACTTTCACTATGGCTGGTACTCGGATGGGTGACCACTTTGTGGCATTTACATTTGCGAGCGTTTCCGTGCTTCGGAAGGCACGTTAAGCCGTTGGTCCCGGTTGCCAGAAAATGGCAGTCGTTAAGCCTGGTTGAAGGCCTTATGGGCGGCTTAAAAATTTCAACAGCAGGTAGCCACAACCTGCGTTTGTCTATTTCAACACGGCAATGGGCTCACCACCTATTATATATATACGTGGGACAGGAATCCACACGGTGAAAAGTGGGCATATAATATGCCTCTGCCACCCCTTCGGGGATAAGGCGTGATGGATATTTGTTTATTAATTTCACAATAATGTATGAACATTTAGCATATTAGTTGATTACTTCTCAGCTCTCCAGTACGCCCGCATGGCCCGGTCGAATTATGGTTACAGGAAATTAATTTCTTTGCGCATTATGTTGGTTTTGCAATATCTCCTAAGATATTAATTTATTTGGAAAGGTGTAAAGGGACAAAATAATTTTCATGAAATGCTGAACCCAACTGACGTATTAAAATGATAAGGATTAATTAATAACTTATTTGTATACAGCGGTAATTTGAAATTACCGTTTTATAATTGCTGGTTTATTAAAGTATTAAAATGGATATACTATGTTATCCTTAAGAGATAGACATATACCATCGCGGACTGTTTTGTAGACCCAAATTAAATACACAATTTTGATACACCACTATTCATTATTTTGATATATCTCAAAGGCAATGTTTTCGATGAATTCTCCCGGAGGGCTTATTTTTTAAACGTAGTAATGCTGCCAGCATTCTGGGTACGGTTGTGATTGACAGTTGACAGCGACGTGGAAGAGTTTTGAAATTGTATTAATTTTGATACATGTAAATATTCCTTACCTTCCTTTTTGTTATAAAGTGTAAAGTTTATAGTAGCTGTAAGTTGTAAATCTAATTAATAATGCTTTATATAACATTAATTAAATGAACTCCGAGAGTGCCGATAAAAGTGAAATCAAAATTTATTAATCATTTATTTATCTAGACGCGTTCGCGGTTTTCACTTAAAAAATTGACCGGGATCGACGTTAATGATGATGATGATGATGATGATGAAAAAATACTATTTTGAAACCCAATTACTTTAAGAAAAAGACAAAAAGAAATCTGAAAGGAAATGCAAAAAGTGTTACTTCGAGCCGGATTTGAACCAGCTAACTTTGGATTCCAATTTATAATCATTAACAGTCCACCGCTCTACCAACTGAGCATCGAAGGGTGATAACTGAGTTCGAAATTATCAATCTAATACTTCAAAACTTTTAATAGCGTCTCGGTAACGGTATAGCGAGTCTAGAGATTTTATCTCAACTAAAAATATGCGTACCGCGGTATAAGAAGTTTTCACTATAACAAAGTGTATACTTAAACCTTCTTCTTAAACCACTATATCTAAAAGTGAAGTGAAGAAGTGATAAACCGCAGTGAAACTAGTTGTTTTATAGTTTCAAACGCTAGTACATTTTTAACCACTTAACCACAGTACATAATATATAAATACTATGACTTGACTGGAGTAGAATTTTGGCCAAACATGTACGAGTACATCAATCTATACTAATATTATAAAACTGAAGAGTTTGTTTGTTTGGTTGAACGCGCTATTCTCAGGAACTACTGGTCGGATTTGAAATTTTTTTTTGTGTTATATAGCCCATTTATCGAGGAAGGCTATAGGCTATATATCATCACTCTACTACCTCGGAAAGCGGAGCAGTAGTCATAAATTTCGACAAATCTGGCAATTTTTTATGCATTATTGTAAAATCTATAAGCGACAGGATTAAATAGGTGCGACGGAAGATCGAAGTATATCACGGGCGACGCCTTTCATCTAGTATATAAAAATAATACATAACAAAAATTGCCTTTTATTCAAACCCACTTAAAATAGGCTAGGAATATTGAAATTCCTTGCTTACTCTGGAAAATTTTTCAGACCAAAAAACCCCAAGAAGAAAAGAAACATTACATTTTCACATCGTACATACGCTTGATACTTATTCTCACAAATAAGGGAGTCTAAAAACAGAGTAAATGGGAATGTCAGAACCTTCCGTGATTTTACATTCCCATTTTCTCTGTACAAACGAAGGTTTCGGACAACTGGAAATCATGCTAGTTATTAAAATATACTGGAAACGAAATTCAGTTCAAATTAATGTAATCGATATGTCTCACGCAATAAAATAATTTCTTTGGAGTAGTCCCCACCACTTTGATTTCTCACCCAAAGATTTAAATCGGTATAGACTGATATATTTCACAATTCTATTGTAATCATTTGACGCCAGCAATTAGAGTGAATTCGTGATCGTGATATGGATTGAAAGCCTCCGCTTTAAACTAACATATTATCAGCTCTCCTCCGAGAGCTGATAATATGTTAGTTTTAATCAACACATTAAATTATCACAATATTGATAATTAAAAAGATAAATACATCACTATTAATATTTTACACAATTTATGTAAAATATCAAGTGTTCCTCGGGGTAGTATAATGGGTCCAAAACCACAATTTTCCCTGTACAGACGTCTGGGGATGTAAAATGTGAAATAATAATGACAGCAAATCCTCTGAATATTGCTGAACCTAAAACTAACCTTGACCAAATGTCATAGAGATTCATGAAATGGTACAGCAAACCACAGAATCAAATTTATATCATTGGAACAAACCAGTCATAGTAGATGTCTAGAATGATCCAAATATGTTGTGACTACTTTCCTTTGAAGAGTTATGTCTTTTAACAATTAGGAGTCTTACAAATAGAAATATTTGTTTATTATCTAAACAAATATTTCTATTTGTAAGACTCTACTGAGAAGATTGTAAGACTCTTTTTCTTAATTATTAAAGAACAATGAAAAAAATCTAAGAAAACAGAAGAAAAAACATACTCCAATAATATCGCAATATTCGAGATGAACAGGTGTTCAGTACTCAATTAATGCGATATGTACAATTATTCATTTAGTACAAAAATAAAACAAATAGGTACGGAACGGGATTTGAACCTGTGACCTGTCGAAAAAGGGCAATGATCTAACCAGCTGAGTTACTCGAAAGACTCTGATACCAGTTTCTTATATTATAATCAACTTTTTTATTTTTACAATATAAACAAGCAATCACAATACATGGTTGAAAAATCATTTGTTTGAGTCCACCGAAATTAGAATTTAGATCTTTGGGATTTTTTTAAATATGAGGGTAAATATCATATAGGCATTATGGAATACGATTTGTAGCATGTAAAATATATAAATAAATAGTGCATATAAAATTTTATGTAACGATTG
Source organism: Thumatha senex (assembly GCA_948477245.1). Classification (NCBI taxonomy): domain Eukaryota; kingdom Metazoa; phylum Arthropoda; class Insecta; order Lepidoptera; family Erebidae; genus Thumatha; species Thumatha senex. The sequence goes on from OX419743.1 coordinate 13,528,763, forward strand.
GCTAACATCGCACCCCGATTTTCATCTCTGCCGCGCAAAAAACGTGAATGGGAAATTCACCCTTGTATATTATTATTATTATTGCGTTGAATACCTATTATTTTGTAGTTCAAGATCTATTTTCAGCTATATCTACTGCTATGTTATTACATAGCTGTAGATTTAGTAAATTAATGGAAAAGATTCTTTGAAAAATGTAAAACATTCAATGAAGGAGTATATGATATAACCTACTTAAAAATAATTTCAGTTTTAGGAGCATACGCTGTTTTGTTACGATTAACTACGCCTAGCGAATAATAAATTTACAGCCAACTTAATTAATTATAACTACTGACAACCGTGGCTTCACGAATTGCCCTGTTGTACATTTATATTTTTAGGACAATTTGAGATATTCTTTTTTTGAATGAAATATTTTGTAACAATACATGTGCATGGGAAAAATAAGTAAAACCATTAAATACATTTAGTCACATTTAGAAAAAAGACAAAGCTTAGTACAAGAATCACACCTTAGTTACGATCCACATTGCACTGCTAATATTAACATTATTTTTAGATTACCTATGTAAAACCTAAGTATGTTAGAACATCTAGGACGATTTAACCAATGCATGAAAATAAATGAAATGTTGTAGAAATGAAATAATTTCTAAAATTGTGCGGTGTAACGTTGGCCGACCGAATCCGTACCTAAAGAAGTGATACCCAATATCGCAGGTTTGAATGAAAGTGTCAGTATGAAGCTGGAAAAGGGCTTACTCCGTGGGTTTGGACACTAACTCTGACTGAAGGTCAAAGTTTTGGACAATGGGTGAGGAACGTTTGGCGAAGAATATTAATTGTGTGAAAGTAGAGGGTAGACTGACACTCACATACGAAGACCACGTTAGCAGATTGCTCAAAAACGGAAAGGTTAAAAGTAATGGAATACCCAAGCGTGCATGTATGAAACGATTAATGAGTCTGCAGGAAGCGAAAGAAGTTTGCATGATTCGCAAAACCTGGTGATCTCTCCTGATTCTGGTTCGGTCTGATTACCCCTCAGGGATACAGCATAAAGATAATTTGTTGAAGAAAACATATCTCCTTCCTCGATAAACGAGCTTTCTAACACAAAAAGAATTTATCAAATCTTTATAATAGTAGTACCTAGTAGCTTTAGATTATTAGTATAGATTACTTATTATTGATATTTATTTAGCTAATCGAAATGGTGCCACCCGTCTTATGGAAAGCAAAGGCGACGACCCTTGATTAAATACCGCTATCATAGCCACCAGGGCGCCGATAGCAACCCTCAAGTTGACAGCCCAGGAATAATAAATATGAAATACATGTACTTGTCAAAATTAGAATGTTGCGTCAAAGGCTCATGAAATGCCTGTACACTAGTAAAACAATGAAGTTATTGAATATCTAAAGGATTCTTTAACATAAATTTTACTTTTGGGTAACTACGGAAAGGTGAAACCCTAAACACAAAAAGGTCTGGGGGCCGATACTACAGTAAAAAGCAGTTCTATTTCTTTTCTATGCTCGTATCTATTCCATGTGATTAATCCCAAATTAGGTAGTCGGCTTTTATGCAGGGCGTTTGTAATAGTAGAAGAAAACTGTTAAATTGTACCGTCGACTTTCTATTGATGTAGATTCTATTCTGGTACTATTGAAACAGTAAACTCGGCCCCCTCTTGAATCTATATACTAATATTATAAAGCTGAAGAGTTTATTTGTTTGTTCGGTTGAACGCGCTAATCTCAGGAACTACTGGTCGGATTTGAAATTTTATTTTTGTGTTAGATAGCCCATTTATCGAGGAAAGCTATAGGCTATATATCATTATGCTACTACATTGGGGAGCAGAGCAGTAGTCATAAATGTCGACAAATCCGGCAAATTTTTATGCATCATTGTAGATTTTATAAGCGACGGAATTAAATAGGTGCGACGGGAGGTCGAAATATTCCACGGGCGAAACTGTGGGGGTCATCTGGTAAGTTTATATGAAAACCCAATTCCGTGGTATTAATACGTTTAAATACGTGTTTATAATATTGCGCAGTTTGTAGTGCAAGTATCTATGATTTTATTTTATAGAACGAGTATGTAAATGTTAATATTTTCATGCAATCACTTTACGATAATTAAAGCGAGTAGAATACATACCTAAAATAAAAAATTAAAGGATTCTACAGCATAAATTAAACTTTTGGGTAACCCTAAAAAGTTGAAACGCTAAAACAAACAAAACTGGTATTGAACCATATTACAGCACGCTATTTATGCATAAAATCATTTTATTTACCTGACAAACAGTAAATTCTGTTGCCATCCTATTAGTTAGCTGAATGCATTGTAAAACGCGAGTGGAACTAATATCGTTTGTACGCTGCTCTGCACTGCCAGCACATTTGAACTGTTACAGCGATCCACAAAACTAACAGTCATGAACGTTTCTTCAAACAACAAACTTCGAAAATATATCCACATAAACATATTGAGACAAAACACTAATTATGGTTTCACTGAAGTGGCGGCACACACTGACTTTTACAATTTTTTTGCACTATTGCGTTATGGGTGAGATAATCGATTTATTTTTATTCATTATAACTATATCGGTTACCTACGCCAAACTCAATATATTTCTTCTTATTTTTTATATTGTCACGCTGGAAATTTCATGATAATTATTGCTTTTGATTATTTTTTATAGTTAAGGAGATTGAAATAGTTTCAAAGTCAGTGGAGTTTAAAACGGTACAGTATTAGCTTTTCTTATAATGGAGCTCTACTATCATTATGATTATAACCCTTGGTTTAATATGATGATGAATTTTCTTATCTCAATTGGAAGACGTAAGTTATCCATATCAATTTGATATACTTTGTCAAAAGCTAAACATATTATTTATTGTATTCTACGATAACTTCTCCGATATTTGTTTGTGTGTCATTCATGTGACATTGATTCATTTGTGTGTTTCACAACATACAAATTTTGTGTTTTTTTAACCAACCTGTACCTACTTATTTGTTGCGAAACGTGTATAGAAAAATAATTGAATTTCATTCATTTCCTCCTTATTCTATCATCAAGCAGAATAAACATGTTTTTATATAGATTTTCTTATGCGCATCATAATGTGAACACTATATCAGTAGAATATTTTTCTGATTTCCTGTTGATTTGATATTTATTATTTCCGTCTATGATTTTAGATAAATATTTAAATTAACTTTCACAATTCGAAGTAGCCAAAGCCAAGCTGTGTGTAATATCTTAGTCAGAACACTGTATAATATTGCATACACTTTGTCAGGTACTTTCGGTCTAACGGCCAAATCAGTTATTTAAAAGAAATCAAATTACTGAATTTAAAATATTATTCAACTTAGTTTTTTAAAATTCGGTTCATTCTAATAATACTTGCAAGCTGCATCTTTTGTCTAACAAAGGAATGTATCCACTTCAATAATCATATTAGAAAGAAATAATTTATTCGATATCATATTTCACTTCGATGATTATCAATGTCAAGAGTGCATGTGTTAGAGTCCTATCCGTTAACCAACCAGCACTAGCTGGTGGAGTTGGCTTGAGCTGATTTCCTGTTGATTTGATATTTATTATTTCCGTCTATGATTTTAGATAAATATTTAAATTAACTTTCACAATTCGAAGAAGTGCCAAGCTGTGTGTAATATCTTAGTCAGAACACTGCATAATATTGCATACACTTTGGCAGGTACTTTCTCAATATAACGGCCAAATCAGTTATTTAAAAGAAATCAAATTACTGAATTTAAAAAATTAATCAACCTCGTTTTTTAAAATTCGGTTCATTCTAATAATACTTGCAAGCTGCATCTTTTGTCTAACAAAGGTATGTATCCACTTCAATATTCATATTAGAAATAAATAATTTATTCGATATCATATTCCACTTCGATGATTATCAATGTCAAGAGTGCATGTGTTAGAGTCCTATCCGTTAACCAACCAGCACTAGCTGGTGGAGTTGGACTTGAGGTCCCAAGATCCTAAAGGGGATTCAACACGTACCGAGGCCGCGGCAGACTTTCAATGTTGGTAAGCTGCAATACACAGATTACGTTTTACTACGATTCTCCAGTTACGAGGGAACCAAAAGGCAAAAATATATAGATAACCATGACAGAGGAGTTATACTCTGCCAAGAAACGGTTGAAGAGGACCCACAAAATTAAAACGCTTATATAATTAGGGTAATAACTACCAGTTTCCTCAATAAGATACGCGTCTACCTAATCATCTTCCCACAATATTTGAAAGCTGCCTCTCTACAATGTATCCGGTTTCCTTTTCAGGTGACACGAGTGACACGACAATAGATACTATATTAAACCACCCGGCATGGTCGAACCTCACATTTGATTGCGGCGAGAGTGCTGCTAATCGTATCATCGGTGGTTACAATGCAGCACTTGGTCAGTTTCCGTGGATCGCGCGTCTCGGATATGTTGGTACGTACTTTTTGATGTGCCTTTTACAAGATTTTATTGCTCAGTGATGCACTCAGAAGTTACCAAGTAGAAAAATCTTTTTGGCGGGTGCCGTACCACCATGCAGCTACAGAAAGCCCCCCAAATAACTTTTGGATAATGTTCAAGGTTCTGTGACTTTTGTGAAGAAGTATATTTCTGGGCTGTCATCGTGAAGGCCGTTATCGGAACGCTACTGGCTATGATAGTGGCCCTCAATCATAGGTCTCCGTTTTTCATTAGGCAGGCGGGTGGCGCCATTTTAACGTGCCAAATATAAAAATAAGCAGCGAAAGAGCACTGTGTAGAATTATTTGTCGCTTCAATTCTGACAAAGCCATCTCACTGTTAGCACCGTAAGGTGAAGTCCAAATCAGGTTTCCACATAGTACAAAAGATATACTTTGCATTATCGCGGTTCTTCTAATCATCAGCTGCTCAATAAAACGATGAAGAAGTTCCAGGAGCTTAGGTATTGAATAAGTACTTTTCCGATCCGCAAACAACAAGTTGAGCAGTATACGCTTGACATTTGCATTCCCCAAATGTACTTAGCTCCGATGAATCAAATACGAAATGATTGGACATCAATTATCATACCTATACCTAAAATAGAACATTTCCAAATCCGAATAGGGCTAATGTTCAGAGCACATAACATATAATAATACTATTATTATATACTCTGTGGTTCAGAGTAACAACTCTAAAACGACATCATGCTTATACCTTTTCAATGCAGTGACAAAATAAACCTCAATTGAAGTCCCAGATTATCTATCACCTCTAATTCTGCGGTTTTTCCTTTTAGACGAGATTATAAATTGTATAGTGTCCGATACTTCTCCAAAGTAAACAAAATTATGTTATAAATGGTAAAAATATGTTTAAAAAATTTGCGTGCTTGTTACAGAGCGTGACTAAAAACTATTCTCATGATCAACATTCATAGTTATTCATCTACGGCAGCAATGAAACATTGTTTTAATATTAGATATTCATGATTTCACAACACATGGAAGTAGTTACTGGTAACCTGCTGGGACCAAGGCCTTTTAACTATTCTTATAGGTTTATAAACTCTTATCAGTTACGTTGCGTTGTGTTAAGTTGTATTAATATTATTGTTAGTACTCCCAATAATAATACCGAGTAAATAAATAAATATCCATCACGCCTTATCCCCGAAGGGGTGGCAGAGGCATATTATATGCCCACTTTTCACCGTGTGGATTCCTGTCCCACGTAATAGGTGGTGAGCCTATTGCCGTGTTGAAATAGACAGACGCAGATTGTGGCTATCTGCTATTGAAATTTTTCAAGCCGCCTATATGGCCTTCAACCAGGCTTAACGACTGCCATTTTACTGACAACCGGGACCAACGGCTTAACGTGCCTTCCGAAGCACGGAAACGCTCGCAAATGTAAATGCCACAAAGTGGTCACAATTTACCATAATACATAATTTTACAATAATACCGAGTAATTGCTTGTTAGTTAAAAGTATATTGTGATTGCGCGAATGGTAAAGTACTTTTTGCTATTTGAGGTATCTTTAAAGTTCTCGAATACCTAGACGTGCAGTACGAAGCGATTAATGAATATGCAGGGAGCGAAAGAAGTATGCATGGATCGCGAAGCCTGGTGATCTGTCCTCTCTGACTACCCCGTCAGGGATACAGCGTGAAGATTGTTAGTTAGTTAGTCTTTTTAGGGGTTCTCTCAACAGAGTTCACGGTGAGATGCACATGGTGCTCTCTGGGTGTAAGGAACCCACCAATATCTCCGCAGTCTAAGCGACTTAACCTGCTTGAGGTGCACCAAACCAACGGAACAGGCAACGACGACAATGGCCTGACGGGGTTGGAAGGTCAGACGGTATAATCACGGACTAATCACTCCCAATACTGCCAAAAATCTAAAGCCAAGCGATAGCTGCTCCTAGCCGCCAAATAAAAGGGAACTTCAAATCTAGATAGGGTTTGAAAGCACCTCCGAATACACTAAGATCAAGACGAAGAGAAGTACACGGTCCTTCCGTCAGGCAATAAACTTTATAAAAGACAAATCTTTGAGACAACCCTGGTGATCCCTGTTCGTGGCTTGAGGGTCAAATATTCCATAAAGTAAAGAGTGCTCGCTCGGTGAACATGTCACACCGCCATCGTAGGGCTGTGTTTGCAAGGGCGACAGCTAGTCCATTGCCCTAGTATCCAGACCCTAGCTCGTGGAGATCGAAGATAGTTCGCGCCCAGTGTATCTTCGTGCACTTAGACGATTTCCGTCTGCCGGTAAGAAACCTACCTTGGTCCGCATCTCCAGCCAACTCTCAATGACAGGTCTACCACCTTCATCATAGCGTACTTCATACTTCCTTCTCAAGCCGTTCCTTCTCTCTCATCACCAGTAGAACTCGGACCGCTGCCCCTCGATATCCCGTGGTGCAGGTCTAGGTAGTCAATAGAAATACTTACCTATAGAATATTAAAAAGGAATTGCAGTACTGGAACGTGGCTGTCTACTACATTTAAAATTTCACCAAGACCATGATAATAAAATACTACGATATGATTGATACATTTTCTAGAGTAAGTATTAATAATAATAATAGTAGAGTAGTATTTTTTTATAACTAATTTAAGAAACACTACATTGTGATAGACATAGGCTAATGTTTTATTTGTGAATATTTTAGAGGAAGGTGAGATGGACTGGATGTGTGGAGGTGCACTGGTTTCAGACCGATTCGTGGTCACTGCTGCGCACTGCGTTCAAACCTATGACTACGGCCCAGTACTGTAAGTTACGAGTAGAATTCCATTTAAGGAAATTGCCATATCAGTGTCTTTTTAGCATTAAGGCCCAAACTCTTCCCTTGAATTGCATTCTGAAGCCCTGGTGGGCTGGTCCTCAGATGAATAATTACTTTGTAGTATTTCCATTTACGAGCGTTTCCGTGATTAAGAAGGCACGTTAAGTCAATGTTATAATACGGCTTGAACAGCAGATCGCCACATACTGCGTCTGTCTATTTCAACACGGCAATGGACTGACCAGCTGTTACGTGGGTCAAAAATAGTATGCCTCTGTCACCCCTTCGTAGATAAAGGCGTGAATATATATGTATAATCATAGGAATATTTCATGCAAGGAAGTACAAAATCGGCGTTCGTTTTCCTTTGTAGGATACCTTTGGGTTGAAGTTACACCGTTCGATTTGGTAAGTAAATGTACCGTTCGATATCAACATGTTCATATTACCGTTAGGTTCGATGTGGTTCGATAATAATTGAGGGTTTTCCACAGATAATAAAAAGCATAAGTGTTTAGGTATGTACGATATAAAATTATGGATTTCCTTGTATGTTTTTTTTTTGTTTTTAAATGCACATTATAACTGGCTGACTAAGCTATAAACCCCACTGCTGCACGTGTCAGTGAAGCCTATACGTACAGATTGTAGTAAGTACAATCAGGAATATACAGCAATTGCCTGTTTACATCGTCCCAGACATATGAGGAAAAAAAATTAAAGTACCAAATTCCAGCACCCTCATTAGTCTTAGCCTCCTTAGTACCTAACATCTGCCCTTTACTTGGGTTTTTTTCCCCTTGCTCTGGGAATGCGAGGCACCTGGACCTGTTTATGCCAGCTATGGAACTGTGCTTATGAAAGATGGAGACGGCGTATTATATCTCTGTTGTTCATTTTCAGCAACTATACATGTCACGAGACCAGGAGGCCGAGTCAGCTATTTCAAACGTGTCGAAATAGAATCGAAATCATCGCTCAATAGAAAGCCACTGACACAATTTTGAGTTTTTCGTAATCTACTATTACAATTGTACTCCAATAGACTTCTATCGGTGGGTCGATAGAATTCTACTAACACGTACCGCGCCAGTGGCCGCTAGCCATTCATTTTTATAGTCTACTAAAATTTTAATAGCTAAAAACAGCGATTTTGGTTCTATTCTACGGCTTGTCAATAGAAGACTCGGCCCCCTGATCCTTAATAGGTACATCTAAGTATGTTGCAAAGGCGGCAACCCTAACAATATTTATGATACCCTAATAATTTGCCAAACTAACCAAACTACTTTCTTAAAATTTTTTTTTACCTTTTTTTTCAGAACTTCGATCCGCATCGGCGAACACGATGTCCGAACAAATCCTGACTGTGAACTATCTGTGTGCGCTCCAGCAGTCCAAGATATTTCTATCAAGAAGATAGTGCCACACCCAAACTTCAATAAACCTGCGTTCCACAATGATATTGCTATTATAGAACTAGATACTCCAGTGAATTTAAATAGTGAGTTTTATCTATTTACATTAGGAGTGATTTGTTTATTTACTACACTCGCCACCAATTCTTCTAGTCTATTGGTTTGAGTAGATGCCTTTCTACGAATCAATGGATTGCCTTCATACATCTCGTGATTGCATTCATAGTCACGGCAAATAACGACTAGGGCTAGCACACCGCTCCTCGAACAGCGCTAGAGGGCGAAACTTGTACCTATTAATCCCAGGACGTCGTTTCGCACAACATTGCTGGAGCGTTGTATTGTTCCAAATTCAAAAAACACTCCAGTAATTAATTCCATTTTCTTTGTACGTAAATGCGAATACGCGTATTCTTTTTTCGAAAATGTGACAGTATTTCCATGCAAGTTTGAGAAAATACATTTCGTGTTCTCCAGATTATGTATCGCCGATATGTTTGCCGCAGACAAAAGAGCAGTTACAACCATTGCCAATGGGAGAGGATCTGATCGTGGCAGGCTGGGGCAAAATCAATATGACGACAGAAGCACGAGCTGATATACTCCAAGCGGTGGCAGTAAGTAAACAGAGTTGTCACGCATCAGCATGTTATGTTTATCTAACACTAAGTAATTTCATAAAAAAATCTACCAGTTAACTAAACTATCTTCACGCTGTATCCCTGATTGATTGGTCAGACAGGACAGATCGCCTACTTCGATCCCGGCATACTTTTTGGCTTCCCGCATATCATTAACCGTTTCATCCTTGCACGTCTGGGCATCCGAGTACTTTCCTGTTTTTAAGCAATCTGCTCTCGTAACTACTCTATCAGTTTTAATGACATTACATTAAAGTAATGTAGGTCAATCCGATTGACAGTGCGGAGGTTATAATATTGAATATGTACGAGTAGGTATTAAATGGAAATTGAAGTAATGACAGTAATATTAATGGAATTCTGAATAACCGCGTCTAGTCTGCTTATTGGACGAAAAAATCATTGTCATTGATCATGTGCAGCCGAGACGAAGCAGTTACGACTGAGCACTGTAGCAGTACGAAGCTAGTCGATGTTCTTTATGCTTCTTTGTTGTGTAGTTTGCTACTTAGCCAGCAACATCGAGTATGTCTTTGTTAAAAGTATGCCCATACACAATGTTTTAGCGCGCAACGCGATACGAATCTGCGGAGGCTAATGTAGTTCCAGCAAATTACTCCGAAACAATTTTTTTTTTACTATAAGGCTTGCTCTTGACTCTGTGGCACAATAGTAGTGTATGTGACTCGATCTCTGCAACTGAGACATTTACATTAACTGCCACTGCACCACTGAGAAGTTCTGAAATATATGTATTACGTATATTATAGATACCAGTAGTGCCATCAACGAAATGTGACTCCTTCGGCAGAGGATTCAAACTGGCTCAGTCAGAAATTTGTGCGGGAGCACAACACAATAAGGATGCATGTGGTGGAGACTCTGGGGGTCCACTGATGAAGGTGATATAGTATAAACACATTTATTAAATGCAGAGATATATAGATATTGAAGCACTCGTAGTAGCTCGCACAGTGTTCTATAAACGATCATTGCGTGAAGCATTTTATGATTAAGTTAATTCTGACATGTATGACTGTGTACGGTATTGCCGTACTTAGTAAGATACGCTAAGCTGTTGGTAAAGGCAGTCAGTAACATAGTAGTCGTTAAATCAAGTTGAAGGTCTCATGGGGGCGTTGAAACTTTTCAAAAGCATAAATCTATACTAATATTATAAAGCTGAAGAGTTTGTTTGTTTGTTTGGTTCAACACGCTAATCTCAGGAACTACTGGTTGGATTTGAAAACATATTTTTGTGTTGGATAGCCTATTTATCGAGGAAGGCTATGGGCTATTTATCATCACGCTACTATTCTGGAGAGCGGAGCAGTAGACATAAATGTCAATCAAATCATAAATGCAAAGACAAAACAGGCAAATTTTTAGATATAATAGGTGCGACGGGAGTTCGAAGTATGTCACGGGCTAAGCCGGAGGGGGTCAATTAATAACTAAATATAACTGGTGAAATGTGGCCATTTAGTATACTGTCTCTGCCTATCTATTCAGGGAGAACTGTACTAAGGCGGGAGAACTGTACATATATATTTTCTTAATCCGCAGGTCTACGATACACCTGAAGGCCCAAAACACTATCTGGTTGGTGTGGTATCCTTCGGCCCAACTATTTGCGGTGTCAAGAAGCCTGCAGTTTATGTCTCCGTCTCGTACTATCTTAAATGGATCCTCGATAATCTAGTCTAAATTATTAATATCTTCTTTAAAAATTTGTTATGAAATGTTAGGAATAAAATTACTTATGACTTTTTAACATTTTTATTAGCTTTTATTTTATTTTATGCTTACATCGTGGCAGACAGAGAACTTGTATACATATACGTGTTTAATAGTAATGTCTGACACAGAATTAGAATTATATAACTAATCCTTCTCCTGTCCTTCTACTATAAATCTGTTTAGAAAGCATTAATTATCTTTACCTGGAACATGGCGGAATAACAGCTAGTTATGAGTAGTTAGTCAAAGTACAGGATAAAAATTACAATAGAGTATTTGGGTGGGTGGGATCAGCGTCACGTTCAGAAGTTGAGGAATGTATTGACCTTAATAATAAGTTCGATAAATTTAGTTAACCGAAGTGTTTTATGAAAACAAGAAAACAATTCAAGATGATTTACCACGACCTCCACTTACCGAAGCTATTTCTGAATCTGAATATTTGTCGTCAATGTCACCAATTTTATTAAGAAATTCTGCAACATCTGAATGGTATGTCTCAGCAACATTGTTGATAGATACTTTACGAGATCGATTGGGGCTATTATAGTGATATGATTTATTCTTCGAGCTACTACGAACCTTTTTAGTTTTTCTCGGAGACAGTTGTAATGTATCAAGAGGTATGGAATGGAACCGTGGAGCGAAATATCTTTCAAAAAGCATTGGTTGCTGTTGAACTCTTCCGTACATCAACTCCATCTCATGAAGAAATTCCTCTCTTCTCATTCTCTCCTCGTCACGCCGAGTTTGAAGTCTCATAGCAATATCTTCTTCGTGACTGTAAGAAAAGTATTCGTCATTATATTTGAAGCAGACGTGGGTGGCACTGAGGTGGCAGACAAGCATACGGCCCACCTGATGGAAAGTGGTTACCGTAGCCTATGGTCGTTTGCAAGATCAGAGGTTCAGCACTCGCGCTGCCGACCCTTTAAAAACCTTGAAGGCGTTAACCTTATTGTGCCCGCTAATAATGTAATGCTGAAGGAGCAAGGCTATAAATAAAGATTGTGGTTGGTACTTTTTGATTTAATAAAAAAGAGCTTATATGTCAAGAGGGAGAGAGAGAAAGGAAGTTGCACACCCGGCTGCGAACTCACTTGCTCGTGTGCTCATTTGCTGGTAGTAGACTCGATACACACACGCAACACGCACAGCTTACGGTATGTTGTTACGTGATGATTTCTCCTAAATCGCAAAAGAACCATGATCGAATTGTTGATGACGACGAACAAACCGATTTTGATGCGAAGTGTGCACCTTGTGAGAGTAGACATATTTTTCGTCTCAAAATAAAATTTTATGAACTAACTTGTTTTTGACAAGATGCCAAGCGGGTTTACAGCGAAGCTGTCGATCACGTTGCCGCATTTCATTTCGTCGACGAAGCTCAGCTAAGTGTCTAGCAGACTCTATTTCGAACCTTCTTCGAACTGCTTCGGCTCTAAGCAAGGCTGCTAAGTTCGACCTTCCAGAGGCGGAAGTCCGTAGATCCAACGCTGAGTAAGCCCGTGCCCCTGGTCCATCCCCTATAGTACGGCTGCCGCCACTAACGGTGCTTTTATTTTCCTGGTAAATCTTCATTGTGACGTCATGCATCTGTGAATTATATCCATTATATATCAAGTCGGCAATACTGTAGGTACAGTTCACAGTAACTTATATAAGAATTATCATTTGGACTGCCTCGGTTGCGTAAGTCGTAGTGTATGCAACTGCCGAGCTGAGGGTTTCAGGTTCAATTCCAGAAATAAATAAATAAATATTGTGGGACACTTGTCACACAGCGTCATCTAGCCCAAAGTAAGCTAATATTAGCTTGTGTTATGGGATCTAGATAACTGACATACAAACATACTTATATATTTCTTAATACATACATATTATAGATAAATAACACCCAGACACAGAATAAACCATCGTGCTCATCACACAAAGTTTTATCCTGGGTGGGAATCGACCTCTGGCGTAGCAGTAGGATGCACTCCCACCGCGCCACAGAGGCAGTCACAGAGAAATATTTATGTGATCTGATAATGTTTGTTCGGTTTTCAGTGTTTAGTTGTTTCCTATGCATATTACTATATATTTATCAGTTATACCACAAGCTTTTATTACCTTAGGCGCTGTGTAAAAATGTTCCTCAACATACAATATTAAATTGTGAAGATTAAATTTTTTTAGTTCTAAAAATTAATATGTACCTTGAAGGGTTTTTCATAATAATAACAATAAAAAAAAAATTGGCGATGTCATCAGCATTAATTTTTAGAGATATTTGTACATCAAGACATTTTTCAAGTAAAAATAGAATTTAGTCGTACCATTACAAGATACAATAGAAAAATTAAACCGTACAATAAATAAATATGCAAAATACAAGAAATGTATGATGTTGAGAATGACATGACGGCTAAAGTCATGTCAAACAGAAGATATTAAAGTACGAAAATTATGTAAATATATTATGCTAACAAGAGCCAGAACACGAAATGCACAGAAAACACCACCGGAGTCGTCGCAAAGCTCCGCCTCGCAGCACATGGAAGTATTGACTTTGAATGCTGCTGAGGCGTTGAGCTCATCACCGAGCGACGAGTATTTCTCCCCCCCACCGACGTCGCCAACACCTGTACGTCGCCAGGGGAGACGCCGGCCACCGACGTGCTTGGAGCCCAGAGGCCCACCGACCTCGATTAGTGCCCCCGCTGTCGGTGGTACTGTGCACCGCATACGATGGACTTCGTCTATGAATGAAAACGTTATGCGGGCATATTATGCGGCTACAGAGGGAGGAATTAATCTCACTGCGTACCGTGTTCGTATGCTGCCTTTGTTTTAGGTACTAGAACCAAATGTCAACGTTTCGGCACAACGGCTGTCGGATCAGGTGCGAGCCATTCAACGCTGTCACATGTTAGATGACGCCGCACTTGAGAGGCTCCGCTCTGAAGTACAGTGTAACCACATCATTCCTACTTCGTCTCAATCTAGTGTAATAAATGAAACACCTAATGACGTACAGCATGTTGAATCAATTGATGAAGTACTGGATGATGTCGATACTAGAGTAAGTACCCAGTACAGTGATGAATTAAGGAGTACTTTAGAACGAACGATTAATGAGTATAGGTTTTCTGATCCTAAGCATCGCCCACGTCTGCCGCGTTTGCCTACGCATAAAAAGAACATAGCGCTAGTGTGTGCCCTGGACTCGGTTTTATCAAGTTATTTTGATAATTGTGTAGCCGCACAATACAGTTTGTCAGGTAGCTGGTGTTAAATTAACACAATTTGAATCAGCTATTCGACCAAAATCTGTCCCAGCCTGGCAATGCAGAATTGAGCGTCGTATCGCCGAGACTAGGGTGTTCATTGGCAAGCTGTGTTGCTTCAGGGCGGGTAATACACGTCCGACAGTAATGCGTTTTGTGACCCGGGCGTTCGCAGGGACTGATATCGGTCCTTGCGAATATTCTTTACGGGTCACAGAACGTATTGACCACCTGAAGCAGAAAGTTTATGCGTGGGCAAATCGTATACGACGATACAGGAAGAGAGTAGATCGCTCAAAATCGTTCGTTCCAAAAAGATGAGAGGTGGGTGTATAGAAGATGGGAGCAGCCTGATCATGGTGTGACTGACATGTGCCTACCCGATGCTGAAGCCACAAATTCATTTTGGCAAAGGTATTTGGTCGGCGCCTGTTAGTCATACAGAGGGTGGGTGGATGCGGGATGTCGGGTTGTCATGTGAGTCCATTCAAACTATGGAACCAATAATAATAACGTCTGATGACATCGCCAGTGCAGTTCGTTCGTTACCCAATTGGAAGTCACCTTGGCCGGACGGACTGCACAATTTTTGGCCAAAATTGTTGCATATTATGCTTGGCAACACCTTCACAGGGGAGAACCTCAATAAAACAAGATGGCTTACAATCAGAACTGTAGTTTTAATTACTTTTAATTTTATATCAATAATTGTTTCTATTGTGCATACGAAACATGATGTCAGGTGTAAAACTAATGTTAATATTAAATAGTGATTAAGAAGAATAAATATCTATTGTTTTAAAAATCTTTGTGAGTCAAAAATAGTCAAAATGCAAGACAAGAAGACATCAGCTTCATTGTCACAATCAGTGGATGGTTTACGACCACCAAAAGGTTTAAAACTTAGTGGAACCGATAACAACTGGATGAAATATAAACAACTTTTCGAGATTTATATTGAAGCTGCGGGCTTAGCAAAAAAAAATGAAAATCGTAAGATCGCCATTTTTCTTAACGCGGGTGGTGAAGAATCTGTTGACGTTTATAATACACTCAAGGAGTCGGATAAATTATCCTTGAAAACTTTATTTAATGCTTTAGATGCATATGCGGAGCCTCTAAAAACCTTAGTGCTCAAAACTTATGAGTTCCTAAATTACAAACAACAGGAAGATGAAACTATAGACCACTTTGTAACACGACTCAAGAATCAAGGTAAAAAGTGTGAACTAGGGGACATGCAGGACAGGTTAGTGGCAATAATGCTAGTAATAGGGGTTGCAGACAGTAGTTTAAAAGAAAGGTTACTGCGGGAAGAAAGTTTAAATTTAGAAAGGGCCGTAAGTATTTGTAAAAAAAAAAAAAAAAAAAAAATATCCATCACGCCTTATCCCCGAAGGGGTGGCAGAGGCATATTATATGCCCACTTTTCACCGTGTGGATTCCTGTCCCACGTAATAGGTGGTGAGCCCATTGCCGTGTTGAAATAGACAGACGCAAGTTGTGGCTACCTGCTGCTGAAGTTTTCAAGCCGCCCATAAGGCCTTCAACCAGGCTTAACGACTGCCATTTTACTGGCAACCGGGACCAACGGCTTAACGTGCCTTCCGAAGCACGGAAACGCTCGCAAATGTAAATGCCACAAAGTGGTCACCCATCCGAGGACCAGCCATAGTGAAAGTTGCGTAACTCAGTGATCGTTTACAGAACACTGAGACCGCTAAGCTGAGCTGGAAAGAAGCAGCTGCAAGGGTTAGGTGGTACACAAAAGGAAAGTGTTGATGCCTTTAGAAAGAACACACTAAGAAAGCATACTGAAGAAGAGAAAAAGAGTGTAAATAAGCTAGCCTGTAATAAATGTGGAATGCATCATGCGCCAAGAAAGTGTCCGGCTTTTGGCAGAAAATGTGCAATATGTAGCCGTTTTAATCACTATGCCAAGCTGTGTAGACTCGGGGAAAGTAAGAAGTTGCATTCTATGGAAGAGGAAAACTCTGATAGTAATAAGGATTTTTTTTATCAAGCATAATAACAAACAACAGTATCAAACAACAGTGGTTAGTTAAGTTAATTGTGTATGATAAGGTTCTAGAATTTAAGATTGATACAGGAGCAGACTGTAACACTTTATCGCTACAAACTCTTAATAAGATATAGACTGGTAACTATATGTTAAAAAAGTGTAATAGTGTTTTAATTGTGTACAATGGAGAAAAAATTAGCACTGTAGGACAGGTTGAGTTGAACTGCTACTATAAAAGTTCAAATTATCTGGTGAAGTTCAATATTATTAACCTTCCAGTATAACCAGTAATTGGCGTGCCTGATAGTGTCAGACTGAATTTAGTTAAGAGAGTAGAAAGTATATCACAATCTAACTGTACCAAAGAAAGTTTTTTAAACAATAATAGGGATGTGTTTATGGGTCTTGGTAATATAGGTACATATACAATTAAGTTAAAGGATGATGCGATTTCCACCATTAAACCGATAAGGAGAGTACCTCTTGCAATTAAAAACAGATTGAAAGAGACGTTAGACAGTTATGAAAAAAAAGGGGAAATTGAAAAAGTAGAGGGGCCAACGGATTGGTGTAATAATCTAGTTATTGATGAGAAGCCAAATGGTACTCTTAGGTTATGTCTAGATCCTAAGGAATTAAATAAGAACATAAGGGAAAATTTTTTGATTCCATCCCCAGAAGAGATTCATAATAATTTACAAGGAAAGCGAGTATTTAGTGTGCTAGATATGAAAGATGGATTTTATCAAATACAGTTATTAGATGAGAAAAAATTGTGTACATTTGGAACATCTTTTGGTAGATATAGCTTTAAGAGATTGCCCTTTGGTATCTCTTCAGCACCAGAAGTCATGCAAAAAATGAATACAAAGATATTTGGAGATATAGAAGGAACTATGATATACTATGATGATATCATAGTGGCAGGAGAAAATGAAAATGACCATGATAGAATTTTAGCCAAAGTCAAAAATAGAGCCAGGCAGTATAATGTCAAGTTTAATAGTGCAAAATTACAGTAAAGGCAAACGCATGTAAAATATGTAGGGTTAATAGTCAACAGAGATGTAATTAGTGTAGATCCAGAGCATATAAATGCAGTAGTTAACTTGGAAGAACCAAAAAACATAAAACAGCTGCAAAAATTTCTGGGTATGTGTAATTATTTAAGTAAATTTATTCCTCAGTACTCTAAAACAACAGACCCAATGAGAGCTTTGTTAAAGAAAAATGTAGAATGGGTTTGGGGGTCAGTGCAAACTCAGGCTTTCAATGACATAAAAAAGAAGCTCACTTGTGCTCCTACATTAGCAATGTTGAGTAGTAAAGGTCAGGTAGTGTTGCAAACAGATAGTTCAAATCATGGTATGGGAGCATGTTTGATGCAAGAAGGTCGGCCAATATCATTTTATTCAAGGTCTTATACTGATTGTCAAATTAGGTGGGCTCCTATAGAGAAATAACTCTTTGCAATCTGTATGTCGGTTGAAAAGTATCATCAGTTTGTTTATGGGCGCAAAATAGTAGTTGAAACTGATCATAAACCACTGGTAACAATATTGTCCAAAGATATAAGTAAAATCTCATCCAGGTTGCAAAGAATGGTTTTGAAACTTTTAAAATACAATATTGAAATTAAATACATACCAGGGTCAAAAATGTATATAGCTGATTACTTGTCGAGACATTTCAGTAATGATAAACAGAAATAACCTACCTTGCAAGAGATGATTCATGCTATTGATTCTGATTTCGTGTATGGTTTAGAGAAAGAGTTGCCTAATTCTGGAGAACGGTTGTATAATTTGAAAAATGAAACTTTGAAGGATACTAACTTGCAAATTGTGACTAAATGGTATTATCATGAATGGCCTAGTAATACTAAAAGTATAGATAACAAAGAACTTAAAGATTTCTTCAAGTTAAGAAATGACATACATGTGAATGATTGTATTATATACTTTAAGGATAGGATATTGGTCCCAAAAAATTTAAGGTTAGAAATGGTTAAGCGTGTGCATGAAGGTCATGCTGGTATTGTAAAATGTAAGCAGCGAGCCAGAAATATATTGTTTTGGCCGGTTACGTCTGTGGACATTGAGAACTTTGTCTCAAGCTGTAAAGCTTGTGAAAAATATGGGCCATCGAATGTAAGAGAGCCTATAATATGCCACGATGTGCCAGAAATACCATTTCACAAAGTTGGCATGGATATTTGTACCTATGCGGGAAATGATTATATAGTACTGATAGATTATTATTCTAAATAAATAAAAATAAATAAATAAATATCCATCACGCCTTATCCCCGAAGGGGTGGCAGAGGCATATTATATGCCCACTTTTCACCGTGTGGATTACTGTCGTGCTATTATTCTAAGTGGATAGAAGTCAAGTATTTGGAGCAAAAAACTGCAAGTAATGTAATTAAACAGTTCAAAGTCATTATATCTATTCATGGTATTCCAAAAATATGTGTAAGCGATAACATGCCTTTTGCTAGTTATGAGTTCAAAAAATTTGCTAAAGAGCATGATATTCAGTTAGTGAGGTCTAGCCCTAGGTATCCACAGTCAAATGGCCTATCTGGAAAGCTGTGGGAATTGTGAAGTTAATGTTAAAATAATGTAGAGAAGATAATTCAGACTTTACTATAAGCTTATTAGCATATAGAACAACACCGGTAGCAGGATTAGAATATAGTCCATCAGAACTATATTCTAATCCTAAAAAAGAATATTAAGAACAACATTACCATGTGTTTGATAAATTAAGGCCTAAATTACGCATTAATGTGAAAGAAAAATTTGAAGTAATTAGAGAAAAATACTCTCAACATTATAATAAAATAGCTAAAGCTAGAAAATCTTTTGTAAAAGGGGAAAATGTTGTTATACAAAATCTACCTGATAAGACTTGGGCGCCGGGGAAGGTTTTAGAGAAGGTCCAACCAAGATCTTATAATGTTTTGAATGAAAAAGGAAATATAGTTCAAAGAAACGAAAAGCATATCAATCCTAGTAGAAATGAGCCAATTATTAAGAAGGAAGTACTGTGCAATGAGATACCTGTCATTGGGAATAGTCAGGAAAGAGGTAGTGTGGTTCCCACATCCTCTGGCCAGCAGGTTGTTGATAGAGAACCACATGTGTCTTGTGAAGTTCCTTTTGCTACCAGTACAAGGTCTGGAAGGGTAATTAGGCCACCAATGTTTTTAAATGATTATGTCTGTAATTAAAGAGTAAAAGGGGGAGATGTTGCATATTATGCTTAGCAACACCTTCACAGGGGAGAACCTTAATAAAACTAGATTGAAAGAGACGTAAGACAGTTATAAAAAAAAGGGGTAATTGAAAAAGTAGAGGGGCCAACGGAGTGGTGTAATAATCTAGTTATTGAGAAGCCAGATCGTACTCTTAGGTTATGTCTAGATCCTAAGGAATTAAATAAGAACATATTAAGGGTTCCATAGCTCACATGATTGTAGCATGGCATCTTGCTTTCAAACATCACTTGAGTCAGGGTCGCTTCCATCTTTTATGACCTCAGGCATTACTCACCTTCTCTATAAATCAGGTAGTACCACGGACCCTAAAAATTATAGACCGATAACGTAAACACGTTATCGGTAGGTAAACACCTACGGTCTATAAGCTTCTTACATCTATTTTGAGAGTAAAATTAACAACTCATATTGATAATAATTCCATAATATCCAACTCTCAAAATGGATGTAGAAGCAGGTCACGTGGTACTAAAGAACTACTTATTCTTGACATGGCCATTAATCAGCAGGTCCGCCGTAACCGGAGAAATCTGGCGACATGCTGGATTGATTACAAGAAAGCCTATGACTCTGTGCCTCATACATGGTTGTTGAGGGTGCTAGAGTTGTACAAAGTTGATACAACTCTGTGCACCTTCTTGAAAGCATTTATTGGGGCAATGGATAACGGCTCTTGTATATCCAGGATGTCGTCACTTTCTTGGAAATGGTGAATCTATCAAGATCGAGAGGGGTATATTTCAGGGTGACAGTTTGAGTCCTTTATGGTTTTATCTGGCACTGAATCCTCTCAGTAAGTACTGAGAGGATTCAGTGCCGGAGGATGGAGGATTCAGGGTTAGGCTATCAGTTCCAGAGAGGAGGTCAGGTTGTGTCGCACCTTCTCTACATGGATGACTTGAAATTATTTGCTTCTACTGAATCCCATTTGTCTGAGTTACTAAAGGTCACTGAAACTTTTAGTAATTCAATCAAAATGAAGTTTGGTGTAGATAAATGTGCTGTCATGCATGTTAAGAAGGGGCGGATTGTGGAATCTGAACGAATAAATCTTTCAGACTTCACAAAACTTAGGTCTCTTTCCGCGACTGAAACCTATAAATATCTCGGTATGTCGCAAGCTTTGGGTATTACTGAGACTGACATGAAACGAACGTTGCAAGATCGTTTCTTGGGTCGCCTGAAAAAAGTACTAAAAAGTCTTTTGTCAGGCGGTAACAAGGTTCGCGCTATCAACGGGTGGGCCATGCCAGTCTTAGTATACTCCTTCGGCATACTTAGATGGACTCAAACTGAGTTAGACACCCTAGATAGGAAAGTCCGTTCTTTATTGACCTCATATCGGATGCATCATCCAGGTTCGTCTGTAATGAGGTTGTATATCCCACGGAAGTGTGGAGGTCGTGGCTTTTTAAACGCCAAGACCTTGCATAACCGTGAGATATGCAACCTTAGAGAATATTTTATTCATACTAGCGAGGGTGTGCATAGAGATGTGGTAGCAGTAGATATCGGACTGACTTGCCAAAGAGAACTGGCTTAAACCAGTAATACTTAGTACTGACGATCGCAAGAAAATATGGCAGAGTAAAGAGCTGCATGGACGATTTTATCGGGCTTGACATGGGCCTGATGTAGATTTATTAGCATCTGTATCCTGGCTACGTTTCGGTGATCTATTTGGAGAAACCGAGGGTTTTGTCTGTGCAATTACAGACGAAGTTGTTATGACGAATAACTATCGGAAGTATATTCTGAGAGATGGTACGGTTGACATATGTCGGGCATGCCACCTACCTGGCGAATCTCTTAGACATATAATTTCTGACTGTTCTCGTCTTGCCAACTGTGAGCATTTGCATAGGCACAACCAAGTGGCCAGGATTGTCCATCAGCAACTTGCACTAAAATATAATCTTGTCGATTCAGAGGTGCCGTATTATAGGTATGCGCCCGACCCAGTTCTAGAAAATGGTCGCGTCACGTTGTACTGGGACCGATCCATTATCACTGACAGGACTATTGTAGCCAATAAGCCTGATATTGTGGTAATAGATCGGTCAGAGCGCCTTGCATTAATCGTTGATATAACCATACCACATGACGAGAATCTTGTGAAAGCAGAAAAGGACAAACAAATAAAATATTTGGACCTTGCTCACGAGGTTGTCGACATGTGGGATGTGGATTCAGCGATTATTGTTCCGATAGTCGTATCGGCACATGGTCTGATTGCCATGAGCCTCGACCAACATCTCAAGAGGCTCGCGTTAGGCAGTTGGGTCAAGGGCTTGATGCAAAAGGCGGTTCTTCTGGGCACGGCACGTATTGAGCAGAAATTTCTGTCTCTGCAGTCCTCACCACCGATAGCTTGGTCCCTGTACCCGATGCCGGTGGGATACTATTTTTTATATTTTTAAATATATTGTTGTATATTTTATATAATGTATTTAGAAATGTAATTTAAATGTGTAATTAAAGAATAAAGGAAATAATAATAAAAAAAACAAATAAAAAATAAAATAATTATAAAACCCTTGAGGACAGTCGTTATCTTTTATAGGATTAACGCAACCCTATGAGGGCATAGTAGATTCGCTTTTTGAGTCATCCACTTTCTGATATCAACATGAAAATGTATCAGAAAGTTATTGAAAAGCTCACATCCGCAGGGCAGCTTGTAGCGAGCTGAATGTGTGTAGCTACACATCGGTCCCGATTCCTCAGAGTTTTGTTGCCCTTCTGCACCGGTTAGGATTTAATGGCCTAACGGGAGAGCAGTGAGAGTGCTACTCCCGGGAGTGCAGCAAATCTCAACTCTGGCTTGCCTTAATTGGCCGGTCAGAGGGAGGGAGCCAGAGCTATATGCTCGGGGGTGGAAGTGTCATTTTCAAGGGCATAACTACGGGGAAGCCCGCTCCGGCCCTGTCCCGCGAAGGTGAAACCGGCGCGGCACCGCTCGACACCCCAAGCCGCTCACACCGGTGTTGCCCTCTGTCGCCTTACAGGCTTATTTTGCCTATGGCGATTGTATAGGGGGCCCATCTAGTGAGTTGGCAAGTCACCGTCTGCCACTATTTTGATAATAATACCTATATTAAAAAGGCAGACGCCGTTTTCATCAATAGCTTAAATCACCCTATCCATTTAACACCCAACCCAAAAGCCCATTTCATAGTTAGCACATTTCACAATAGTTTAACTCCTATTGGATGTGATCCATTACCGTTCTTCTACATAAGGCGGGCGTGGATTGCCTGTAGTGGGGGTCCCATTTCCTATTAGATTAAAATTCTCAAAGGGCCTCTGCGTGTTGGACCAATATGTCCCCATGAAAACCTGCCAAAAGACCGGGTATCTTCATAAGAAAAAAAAAATAGAAGATACCCGTGAAGAAGAGACAATAATAATAATAATAATTCTTTATTATCAGGCAACACGAGAAAAGTTACAGATCTTATAAACTTATTCTACGACCCATAGATATATAGGTACCTTAATCCTAAAAATACATAAAATAATAACTTATCCTAAGTTACACGTAGTGACGTCGACGTAAAACCAAGTGATTTTTTTTAAACTCCAACCGGCAGCAAACTTGAACACACATACATGCATATTGTCACGTTTTATCCCCGAAGGGGTGACAGAGGCATATTATATGCCCACGTTTCACCATGTGTATTCCTGTCCCACGTAATAGGTGGTGAGCCCATTGCCGTGTTGAAATAGACAAACGCAGTTTGTGGCTACCTGCTGATGAATTTTTTCAAGCCACAGGCTTAACGACTGCCATTTTTCTGCAACTGTGACCAAAGGCTTAATGTGCCTACCGAAGCACGGAAACGCTCGCAAATGTAAATTCCACATAGTGGTCACCCATCTAAGGACCACCTATAGCGAATGTTGCTTAACGCAGTGATCGTTAACAGGACGCTGAGACAGCGGGGCCACGAGCGCTTCTAGCTAACTTGAAACCAATTAGGTATAGATTTTATAGCATTTACAATTAATTGTAGATTTCCCACTTTGTTTACGACAAAAATCTGCTAAAAGTACTATACCTACCTTCTTAGCAGCTCTATCTGCTGTATTGAAGCGAAATGGCTGAGGACTGGTTGTGATATAGGTATTCTTAGAATACTTGTCTTGGTTCCTACGCTCCTTAGTAGGACTAAAACATCGTTGCCTGTCAGAAGATAAGGTTGAAGGTATTCCTGGTGAAGGGTCTATAGGAAGGTCGCTGTGTGCTGCAGGGGTAGAAAGACGACTTCGATCTCGAGCCGCCATTGATCCTGGATAGTTGGCATGGCGTAACATTTCCTCTGCCCTTTTACGTTTGTTCATCGACCTGAAAAGATTATTTACAATCGTTTCTATTAACCAACTCCATAAATTGTCAAAGGTATTTGAGATTTACTTCATTTTTTTATGCTTAGGATCCTAGAGGATAGATTCAACTCCAGTCTTTGTATTTTTTTTGGGATGGCCTTTGTAACCATCAACAATGCAGTGTTTATTTTTAGCACTAATTTTATTTTGTACAGGTGTTCCTAATGTGCTTACCACCTGTTACGTGGGACAATAACTTCATACGGTAAAATGTGGGCGTATATACATGCCACTTCCTTCGAGGATAAAAAGGCGTGACAATATGTACGTATGTATCTTTGTATTTATCTACAAGTGTAAAAAGTCAATGAAATGTGTGTTTTACTCTTAACTCATGAAGCAACTTTTACTAGATAGGTAGGTATTCGAAACACCTATCAGACTTTTTGCAGGCATTCAAAAAATATATAAGAATAGGTTGCTGCTAAACTAAACTTACCTAAAGAATTCATCTTCCTTCATTTTATCATAAAAATAGTTAGAAAACAAATTCTTGGGCACCGGTCTGGCTTTAAATCTTTTTTTCTTTTTGCTTTTAGGTAGGACATGCACAGCTCGCTCGCACATCCCATTTAAACCCTTTTCTTCCTGTTTCGTGAAACTAAACGGTTTCATTTGCGCTCTCAGCTCAGCCTCACTGTTAATTTTTGTTATTGCACGTCTGTAAACCATACAAATCTTGTAACCCAAACAGAGATGTTATGTAGCTGAAACGTTTTTTTTTTTATTTCTCCAAGGCAACCTCGTCTGCTGGTATCCATACATATTGAATGGAATTGAAATATAGATAATTTCTTAAACCCAATAAGTTTAATTTAGCAGACTGAGTCGTGAATGCTTGGATGGAACCTGTGTTTGTAATCGGAAAAGAAACCACATGGCCAATATTGGAGTAACACAAGCAGGAGCTGCGTGTCACGGAAATGAAAATGCTGCGGTGGATGTGTGTAGCCACGCAGACAGACCGCGTGAGGAACTCTCGCATCCGTGGAAGTCTTCACGTTCGTGACATTACAAACAAGTCGCAAGATTGCCACCTTCGCTGCTATGGTTATGTCTTGCGGCAACCGCCGTGCTACGTGGGTAACAAATGCCTGGCCGTGCCGTCCCCACCGGATGCTGGTAAAAGGGGAAGACTCAAAAAGTGCTGGCTGTCAAAAGGGGATGCCGACATCCGTGCGAAGAGGAAATGTAAAAGTAAGAATGGACGTCGCGAGATGCAACTGGGACACACACTCGGATGATGATAAGGGAGAACGATGGTTACCTGCCAGATTCAGTTTACGCTTAGGTATATACCTGCTCCGCTAAGAAGTAGAATTTCTTCGAAATCATAAGTATATGGTCAGGTAACAGCACCGCATTATAATCCTCACAAGGTCAAATTTAACTAAAGATATACAACAGTGAGCTTATATTTACGAACTTTTTCTTTTGATTACACCCAGACCTAACTTGGTACAATGTAATACTACTTCAAGATATGTTGTACGTAACATAATACATAAATATTAGTACATAGGTACATCGAAAAAGCAAGCGGTACATATACATAACTCCTACAAACGCGTGCACTTCTAAAATGCAAATTCTGCGGAGCCGCGCGGGCTAAACGTAGGTATTAGGTAGGGTACATTAGGTAAAAGATATATAAATAAACAGAGCTTAAGAATTGAAGTTTTTCAGTAAATCCTGCATATATTTTTATGACGTTTTGTATCGTTACACTCAATAACTATATTGCTATTGTCTTTAGTCATCAAAAATCAATTCTTATAGGACGGCCCTGTATACCTATATAAGTTCTGTCATTTGCCCACCGTACATCCTAAATTGACCTACGTATTGGTAATGTTATATAGCACTATTGACAAAATATTAACAAAAATACAATCAGGTCATCATTTAGAACAAACGGCAGTGGGGGTGCCTCAAGGATCCGTGCTTGGTTATACCTATACTATTTTTATTTTATTTTTTTTGTTTTCGCGGGGAATGCCTTTACGCACCGTCATCCCTGCTTTGGGGGCAGCAGGGATGACGGTGTGTGAGGCTCCCGGCCCGTGAGAGAGGGGCCGTCCTACCTAAACCCCGCGATGTTCCGCCTCACCTTAAAACCGGCTCGCAGGGTAGGCCTGAGGTTAAATCATTGCGAGACCATACTATTATTATTGTGACAGGTTCGAAAAAAAGAGCACTGTAAAAAAGTGTAGTGAAAAGTAAAGTGCTTAGGTAATGGTACATTTAAATTAGTTTTAATATTGAAACATGAAGTTGTGCTTAATATAATTTTGTGTAGTAACAGACTGGCAAGAGAATATTTCGTTCCAGTGAACAATGAGGCCTTTTGTTATAAGACTTCGCTCCAGAGCTCAACATAGCTAAAGATGCAGTGATGCATGTGATCCTATGTCTGACTTCTACCAACTAAAACCACACGGTGCCCTTCTATCTGCTTCTGGCTCGAAGCCCCGAATGAGCCCTCGGAAGCATAATCCCAGGGTACCCGACAGATCATACGAATAAAATAAATAAAAATAAAATAAAAATATCTTTATTTTGCATAGACCATTTTAACGGCGCTTGCAAAATGTCATACCCTATTTAAAATATTTAAAGCGACCACCGGTTCGGAACGCGGCCCACCTGAGAAGAACCGGCAAGAAACTTAGGAAGGCTTTTTTTTTTGATGGCCTATTTACAATTTAATATTATTTCACTTTGCCAGCAGATCATTTCCAGGCGTCCCTGTCCTGCAAATAGTCTGTAACGGAGTAAAAACCTTTTTCACAAAGCTTGCTTTTAATAAACTTTTTAAATTTATTTAAAGGTAAATTTCTCAGGTCACAGGGAAGCTTGTTGTAAAAGCGTATACAGTTACCCTGGAAAGAATCGCCAATCTTATGTAGTCGACTGTGGTGGACTGAAAGATTATTTTTATTTCTAGTGTTTATATTATGTTTATCACAGAGTTTAGAAAACTGTGATAGATTTTTCTGGACATACATAAGATTGGCAAAAATGTATTGTGATGGTACGGTTAGAATATTTACTTCTTTGAATTTTTCTCGGAGAGAAACTCTGGGGCCCAAATTATAAATAGCGCGTACAGCCCGCTTTTGTAGAACAAAAATAATATTTAAATCTGCAGGACTCCCCCAAAGGCGAATACCGTAAGACATAATACTATGAAAATAGCTGAAGTAAACCATTCTAGCCGTATCCACATCTGTTAGAGTCCTGATCTTTTTTACAGCGTATGCAGCCGAACTTAATCTAGAGGCTGTCTTTTCTATGTGTGGGCCCCACTGCAAATTGGCATCAATAGTTATACCTAGGAACACAGTTGATTCTACAAACTCTAACACTTGTCCATTCAGTTGAACATTGGCCGCAACTTGTTTTACATTTGGTAGAGTAAATTTTATACATTTAGTTTTATTTTCATTAAGGCAAAGATTATTTGAGCTGAACCAATGAACTACTCTTGCAATTGCATTGTTTACATCGTCATAGTTATCTAATTGTCTTTTAATTTTAAAAATTAATGAGGTGTCATCTGCAAACAAAACAATCCTATTCCTGTCCCCTACATAAAATGGTAAATCATTAATATAAATGAGGAACAAGAATGGCCCAAGTATCGAGCCTTGTGGCGGCACACCCATTGTAACCATGGATCCTACAGAACGTGTACCAGTAATATCGACCCTCTGTATTCTATTGTTCAAATATGAAGACAGAAGGTCGAGAGCTTTGCCTCTTATTCTATAGTGGTGTAGTTTCCTGCACAGCGTTTCATGTTGAACGCAATCAAAAGCCTTTGATAGATCGCAAAATATACCTAATGCATCGTGCTTGTCTTCCCATGCTTCATGAATACATTTTAATAACTCAACACCAGCATCGGAAGTTGAGCGCCCTTTCGTGAACCCAAATTGATTCGCATGGAGTATTTTATGACTATTAAAATGGGATAGCATTTGATTCAAGATTATTTTTTCAAATACTTTGCTCAAAGTTGGCAGCACTGACACTGGTCGGAAATTAGACGGCTCTGTAGCGCTGCCAGCCTTGAACAAGGGAACGACTTTGCTGTGTTTCATTAAATCAGGAAATGTACCACTAGAAACACAGTCATTAAACACAGTTGCTAGATGGGGCGCAATTACCTCAATTATACATGATGCAGTTTTGACCGATAACCCCCAAATGTCCGCTATAAATATTAACTAATTTTCAGAGTTCCACTTATAGGGGCTTAATCTCGTTTACTTATTTATAAAGATGATCAATCGATATAATGTATAAATTCCAATATCAAATTGCTTTTTAGTCACTCTCCCAATTTTCGTCATGTACGAACTATGTACATGACGAAAATTGGGAGAGTGATGTCGAAAATTTGACGACTAAAAAGCAATTTGATATTGGAATTTATACATTATATCGATTAATCATCTTTATAAATAAGTAAACGAGATTATTCACGTTTTTCGCCCAGGTCAGACCGACTGAGCCCTCAGTGCTAAGTGCGCAAAATGATCCCTCGGTGCACGGAAAAGCCACCTCCGACAAAGGCTGTCTAACACAGCTGAAACCAGTCAGTCTATACGTGGTAGAAACAAATGAATAATCAACTTTACTTATTAATAGCGACTGATCATTGATACTACTGGAAAAATAAAAATAATTACCGTTTGTGTGCAAATAAAAACTTCTATGAAATTAAAAAAAATCTAGTAAGAAGCATACAGTGATGAACGTTTTCCTTTAAAGTGTGAACCTCATAGCTTGATCCTGAAGAATCTTATCATACAATGGAATGCGGGATTCAATAGGCACTGGCTTCGCCCTAAATGTCTTCCTTACACATTTCTGATGTAACATGTTATCAGAAAAAGATTTTTGGAGACACTGAAGCTCGTTGACCATACGCTCTTCCTCGTCTCTGTTGGTAAATTAAATATATTTAATATTTTGAGCCATGTTTTTACACATACAGCGTTAATATAATATGCTTGTGTGTATGGGAACTAGACCACTGATTAACATATTTCTAAACGCATACATATTATAGACACCAAAATTCCAAAACAAATATTTACGGATCACACAAATATTTGTTCCGACCCGGGAATCGAACACGGAACCTCGGAAACCGAGGCAGACAAAATAGATATAAAAAAAAACTAATTGTATTTTCATGTCCATTATTATAATGATAAAGCACGATATAAGTAGATTAGGGGTATAAAGGGGCCCCACCAAGATCTCCGGGGCCCAAGCGACCTCGCCTACTAGCGATGCACCTGATCATTAAGAGACGAGGCAGACCTTTACGGGTTGGGAGGTCAAACGGCAGTCGCACCTAACAAAGGTGAAAATCAAAGCAAAACGATAATTGCTATAGCTTTAGAAGCAACTATGGTTTCTAGGCTCCAAATCCGAATAGGGTTTAGAAGCAACTGTGGTTCGTAGAGTGCGGGCAAAATAACTGGTTTAAATGTAGTAGTTTCAGTAAAGAGTTTTGAAATTGGAATATGAAATCCTGGGCATAACGTCTACGACCAAGTAGTATGACGTCACTAGCAGGAGGGAACTTGAATGTAAGCTCAGCGCGCACCGCGGTGACCACGTTTTTTTTTAAGCTATTGCATAGCTTCTATCGCGGGCCTTGAGCGTGAAGACCGAATCCAGAAATTCCGTAACGAAAATAATCTAACACCCCCCACACCGACGGGCACAGCGGTGATACTTTTTAGTTTTGCCATCTATCGATGAATAGCAGAACTTTAAATGACTTTTTGAAATATTTTGCTTGTCTCTTTAGTTCGGCAGATCGCCTCTAGGTGGCATTGGTTGTATCGGCGTTACTGCGCATGCGTAATCCCCCTCTTCGCCCCGCAATCTGGTGACTCGTGCCTGCTTAGAGTTTCGGCGTTAGGGCACCTCCTCTTTGTATTAACTTCATGGTACGACTCTACGAAGCTCGCCCGTACAACAGTGAATATCTGTACTACGTACTAGTATTTTTTGTTTTTTGATTAGGGTTGAAAATACTTGGTACAAATGGTAATAAATTTCCACTTATCTTGGCTGGTGATTTCTACATCAACTTCGCTGATAAAAAATCAGAGCGGTTGACAACTTTTCGTTTGAAAATATTGAATTTGAAAATGAATAATGATCCACAAGAATCCACAATAATTTCAGAATTTCAACAGCAGGTAGCCACATCCTGCGTCTGTCTATTTCAACACGGCAATGGGCTCACCACCTATTACGTGGGACAGGAATCCACACGGTGAAAAGTGGACATATAATATGCCTCTGCCACCCCTTCGGGGATAAGGCGTGATGGATATTTATTTTATTTTTATTTTTAAGAATCCACAACATAATGTAGAAGATATCAAGTCTCAAACTTATGTTTCTTATTTCAGTTACCATAAATTGTTTTCTTATCGGTCACCACGCTCAAAAAGTGTAACTTGAATTAATATCAAAGAAAAACAAAGGAAAAATAAATACTGCATAAATAAAATAAATAAATAATTATAATTACATAAGTTGATAAAAAATGCTTAGCAATAGCTTTACCGCGGCAGTCTCCGAGTGCCACACGTCTTTTTTTTATCGTGTGGATATCCTCATGGATGCTATGTGGATCCGGACTCTTACCGACTACAACCACACGGTGCACTTCCAGTTGTTTATGGCCAGGAGTCCCGGGTAAGCCCTTCGGGAGGATAGCCCCAGGGCTCCCAGCAGACTTTATCCGCAAGCACGGTTTCATCTTCGGAGGGGGGGGTTCGGGTGTTATTCCGCTAATCTTATATATTCTTACTTTCTTGAGGGGGTGAAAGACGTACGCGAAATTCTCACGTCACGCCACCGTCTAAGGCCTGCTTCTGTAAGGACGGCGAGCAGCCCACTCTCCGTCCTCAGGCACCTGGTCATGGAGGCCGGTGGTTCTGGGCGTAGATCAGTATGCGCCGTAGACTGCGGAAGAGAGGGAGAATTCTCTCCCGCTCCCACTGGAGATCATGACTCTTACCATGGTTTCCAGCGTGAGGACGTCCACACCCAGACCCGCAACGAGGTCCCGGCGCTGCAGCGCCCACGCTGAGCACTCCGCCAGTGTATGCAGCGCCGTATCCTCGCTGCAGTCCCCCCACAGTGCTGGCACTCTGGTGTTACCTCCCGGTTTATACGCCACAGAAACTTACCGAAGCACCCGTGTCCGGTAAGTATCTGTGACAACCGGTAGGTGAGGCAGACATGTTACCTCTCCAGCTACTCCTCCATGACCGGCTTCACCGCCTCAATAGTGGTGTGTCCCCACTTAGGTTGCTCAAGTCGCACTTTCCACGTCTCCATGAGCTCCTGGCGGAGCAAGGATCACTGGGCGTCGATTTCTCTAGGCATCGGAATGTGATCCCGCTCCAGCGCCACCTTGCGCCATTGATACAACGACGCAAGGGCCCTCACTTCCAGGTCCCACGGAGGGGACCCGGCTAGGATACATGCTGCCTCGACGGAGATCCTGCGATACCCTCTAATCACCCTGACGGCCATCGTCTTCAACGGGCTATGTAAAATAGCCACGTTGGCAGCCGTCAGGTTTCCCGCCCATACGGGAGCCCCGTAAAGGGCCATGCTCCGCACGATCCCGAGGTAAAGTCTCCTGCAGGGAGCGTTGGGTCCCTTCAAGTGCCGATGTAGATAGGACAGCTAAATTATTTTAAACATGATCTATACAGATAAATGAAATTGAATTGTCTGTTTGTATTTTCAATTAAAAGCTTTCACTCAATATGTCAAAAAAAAAATTTTGTTTTTCCTAATCTCTGAAACGGCTGTACTGATTTTAACGGATTTTCACTGGCAGATAGCTGATGTTATAAGGAATAACTTGAGCTACAATTTCTCCCCGTAATCCCACGGGAACAGGCAATACGCGGGTGAGACCGCGGAGCGTCCGTTTGTTACAATAAAATTTAAAAACATATATATAAGTACGAGTGTGTAGTAGGAACCTATTTACAACATAAGTACGTTAAAAATAATCTAAGTATAATAAAAGTAAATGATTTGGTATTGATCAGAATCGCAGCGTTATTACAGTTTAAAGTTTAAAATGTTGCTAACCTTTCAGTCATTTTAAAAGGCTTCGGTATCGTAATACTCTTTCTGCGTTGCATAGACGATCCAACACGTTTCAATCGCAATGGACTCGAAGGCATACTTTGCGTTTTAAAGTCGTTTCCACCATTTACATCAGTTCTACCAATAGGTTCACCGTCGTTTATTCCATCAAAAAAATGGTCAAACTTCTGGTCAATTTCGGATATGGCCTCAATTTTTGTATCGTTCCATGATATAGAACAGGCTGAATGATTCCTCTTTGGTTGATCAGGCTTACTTTTTTCTAAAGTACTTTTGACGGAAGCTATTTTTAAATCACTTTGTATTCCATGTTCAATTTTTTCTCGTCTTATTTCCGTTTTTTTCAGTGGTCGTTTTAAACATGTTCGTGATAATGATTTGTTTATGGTCTTAGAATTATCATCCGAAGAATTTAAAGATGCCTTTATCTGATTACTGTTTTCTTTATTTCCCATTGATAATGTTCTTTTAACTTTATTACTTTTATTTAATCTAGAAGATATTCTTGTAATATCTTCTATTTTTTCTGGCATGTTTTCGGACAATTTATCACTTTGACCATTATCTATGTGTTCAATGGCAAGCCCTAGCATTACCTTCTTTTTATCTCTCAAAGATTTTAACGTAGAATAAAACTCATCATTTGGCAAATGGTTTATATCATTATAATCGGGAATACTTCGGTAAAAATCTTTTAATTTAACTGTGTCGACATTAGTTGCATTTACAGAACAAGTAGAAGACGATTCGATTGAACACTGCTGAGTCAAGAGTTTGTCGTTCCTCTCGTAAGAAGATTTAGGCATTTTACTTACAGGATCCACAGGAACTCTTAAACATAAGTTATTAAAAGCACTAGTTAAATGTGTCATCACGAGCGTAAACTAAAACCTTATAATATTTCCATTTTTATATTGAGGCGGTAGTTTGTTGACAACGCGGTTACCATGGAACCGCCTTACTTATGACTATAGCTTATGTTATTGTTTTTGTCATAAAAGTGCGAAATACAAACCAACATAAAGTGTGGAAGATATTAAATCTTTCCTGCTTTCTAAATTATTTCTAATCTGCATAGGACTAATAAATTCGATAATAAACATCCATCACGCCTTATCCCCGAAGGGGTGGCAGAGGCATATTATATTACCACTTTTCACCGTGTGGATTCCTGTCCCACGTAATAGGTGGTGAGCCCATTGCCGTGTTGAAATAGACAGATGCAGCTTGTGGCTACCTGCTGTTGAAATTTTCAAGCCGCCCATAAGACCTTCAACCAGGCTTAACGACTGCTATTTTACTGGCAACCGGGACACACGGCTTAACGTGCCTTCCGAAGCACGGCAACGCTTGCAAATGTAAATGCCACAAAGTGGTCACCCATCCGAGGACCAGCCATAGTGAAAGTTGCGTAACTCAGTAATCGTTTACAGAACACTGTGTCCGCGAGGCCACGAGCGCTTCAATTAAAAAATTCGATATTTATTGTCCTATTTAAGTAAACTTTTAGCAAATTTACACACAAGCGTCACTCAATGATATAATGAAGCTTTTTCTGTCATAAATCGCGACTTAGAGCAAATAATATGTGAGTGGACCTTGGATGATTTCCCGTGTTCAATGAGCACAACTTCCACAAGTTATTTTTGGTGAGATGCCATTACTTGTAAGTAATAGAAAGTGTTAAGAATTTGGATGTACATATTGATGTGAATTTATCTTGGGACCACAATTACGAGATGTCAGTCGTAAATTATATACCTCAGCGGGTTCCTTACGGAGACTGCATAACCTCCTTCCAACCACTACAAAGATCTCGCTTGCACAGTCTCTCTTACTCCCAATATTGGACTATGCACATGCCAGCTAAATATGTTCATGTGTCACAATATCGCAAAGCTCAAGTGGCTCCCAATTCGCCTTCGTCGGAATACTCATATACTCTTCTTACTTTATAATACATTATTATTCTACAAAATTCTATGATAAATCTTTCGCAGTGCAAGCCGCACGTTTGTGGAATGCACTACCGGTATCTATCAGGCGAGGGCGAGCTCAATCTTTAATATGATCGTTTAAAGCACAGGTAATACAATATTATTTATCTACCTATGTAAATTAAAGTAGTTGTATTTATATATAAGTTTATGTATTTATTTATGTGTAGTGTATAGGTAAATATATATTTATATTACTATCACAGAATTGCGTCACCATTAAAACTTCCCACAATCTATTTCAATATAATCCTATCCACCTAAAGGTTGCCTGGAAGAGATTGCTGTTCGCGATAAAGCCGCCCACTGTTCTTAAGTTTGAACTTAATGTCCATAATATTTTTAATTTTTGGTGTTCAATATAGCATATATTATTATCTTCAGCAAAAAACTTATTCAAAAAACTTTCCATCGCAGCCTGTTTTCTTCTAGGCCTAGAAGCAATACCTTGAATAACATCCCAAATAGCACAATAGACCGCGATACTATAAAGGAATTAACAAAAAAATCATTCTCCTCTACCAAATTATTCAAAATTACTGTCCACAGATAATCCCACAAGTAAATCTCAAAATAAAGAGATTCAAGAGAACATAGACAGCGAGAGTGGAAACTCACAGAAAATTTCAGAAAGCCCACCCCCCGAAAGTTCAAAGACATCAAACAGTTTAGTGATCTACCTATTGATCAAATCGAACCGGATGAAGTTCAGAAACGTCCTCAACCACCTCCAATTATTTTTTATGGCATTGAAGATGTTAACAAACTAACAGAGCTGCTAAAAACTGATGCTGATAAGAATAATTTCACCTATAAGATCGTAAACCGTAACCAGCTCAGAATCCATAGTGCTGATGTTGAAGTATATAAAAAACTAGTCTCACTGGTTAGAGATAAGGGTCTAATAAGACACACTTTTAATAGAAAAGACGACAGAAACTTTAGAGTCGTCATAAGAAACTTGCACCCTTCAACCCCAGTGTCTGTAATTAAAGAAGAAATTGAAGCGACAGGCAATATAGTCAACGGAGAAATAATAAATGCAAAGTTAGGTCCTCTCAAAATTGCAACCTCCACTTTCTTTGTAAACCTTCAGCAAGGACCAAATAACAAAGCTGTAAAAGAACTTAAGTATATTTTTCATCAAGTAATTATAATTTAAGATCCCAAAAAAAAAAGAAATGCCAACAGTATGGTCACTCAAAAAATTACTGCATGCGTCCATACCGTTGCGTCAAATGTGGAGAATCTCACAAGACATCAGATTGCAAAAAACGTGATCGAACAACTCCAGCAAACTGTGCACTATATGCCAAGGGCCTCACCCAGCCAATTACAAGGGATGTGAAGTTTACAAGGAAATCCTGGCAAGAAGATATCTTATTAGAGTCTTAGCTACAATTGTAAAAGAAGTCCAGTGCTTTGTTTTGTTTACATTATTTTTTGACTGACTGACTTGACTGACGTTCAATTGACAACATGTTTTAATAAATGTGTTAAACAGGGAACAGGCAAAGGTATTAAAACAATAACACCAACTCGGACTTATGTTAATATATCTTTTCTTTTATTTTTTTTTCATTTTGAACTGTTCATTGCAAAAAATGCTCAGCCAGTGCTCAGCTCAGCTCAAAAAAGAAAGATGTTATCGTATTTTATAGTTATTATTATATTTAATATTCTTACTTAGTAACACGCAACTGGCAGGTGAAATAGGTAACAGTACCTGAAATTTATTGTTAGATAATAACTAATAAGTATCGCCTTTTTTATATTTATTTTATTATTATTATTTTTTTTTTTTTTATATTTATATATTCATATCATATATTTATATTTTAGTTAATAACTAGATAATCATGTCAGATAGTAATGACAGTTTTGTTTCATGTTCATCTTCGAGTGCGTCCATGGAAAGTTTTCTTAGCACGAATGGTGTTGATGACTCCGTACACTTGCGTGAACAGCTGTTTTCAGTGTTTTCTTGTTTTCCCAGGTATTTCAACGTTGTTCATGTGAATGCTCAAAGCGTCCCTGCTCATTACCCTGACTTTCTTTCGTCTTTTGATGCTGATCATGTTCATGCTGTTCTTGTGTCTGAAAGCCTTTTCAAACCTGCCATACCTTCGACACAA
Organism: Thumatha senex; assembly: GCA_948477245.1. Classification (NCBI taxonomy): domain Eukaryota; kingdom Metazoa; phylum Arthropoda; class Insecta; order Lepidoptera; family Erebidae; genus Thumatha; species Thumatha senex. The sequence goes on from OX419743.1 coordinate 13,565,185, forward strand.
TATTCCCTTCCGGGATATAAACTTGTGCGAAATGATAGAACGGACAAGGGATATGGAGGTGTGGCCATATATCTTCGCGGCGACATCCCGCACAGGTTAGTTGACCAATCTCCAGGTGAATATTCCACATTCGCAGAACATCTTTTTATTGAAATTAACTTAAATTATAACAAAGTTCTATTAGGAGTCTACTATAATCCATCTAGTAAAATTGATTACTATTCTTCGTTTGAGAGTAAGTTGGAATACCTAAATTCAGTTTATAACCACGTAATTATACTTGGAGATTTTAACACCTGCCTGCTGAAGAATGATTCTCACAGTCATAAACTTCAGTCCGTTGTCCGTTCTGTCAACATGCATATTCTCTGCCTTAATGCTACTCACAAAGCACCTAATTCTAAGCCTTCACTTCTAGACTTGATTCTTGTCTCTGACTCCAGCAAAGTGGCCACCCATGGTCAGCTTCCTGCTTCTTTTTCTTATCATGATCTCATCTATCTTTCTTACAGAGTTCGTCCTCCTAAGCGCAAGAGTAAATTTCTTTATCTTCGTAGTTTTAAAAGCATTGATCTGGAACGTTTGGGTGAGGATGCGAGAGGCATTGATTGGTCACCGGTATATAACAGTGATGATTTGGATGTCAAGGTTGCTGCATTTACCACTATAATTCTAGGCTTGTATGATGTGCATGCTCCTCTCAAAAAGGTAAAAGTAAAGCGTTTGCCGGCTCCGTGGCTTACTATAGACATTAAAAAGTTGATGTCAAAGCGAGATAAGGCTAAACGAATTTATAATAAATCACCTACGACTGAAAATAGTGACAGATATAAAAAGTTACGTAATCGCTGCGGTCGTATGTGTAGGGATGCTAAAAGACGCCACATTCATAATTCCATACAAAACCTCAACTCATCACAAGTATGGCAATTCCTTCGGTCTCTGGGAGTTGGTAAGGCCTCACAAAGCTGTGATTTTAATATAGATCTCAATGAACTTAACAGCCATTTCTCAAGGTCTCCAGTCACCATCCCCAGAGACACTAAAACTTCCACGTTACATTTTCTTTCTAAACTTCCTTTGCCATTAAATACTTCTTTCTCATTTCACTCGGTTACGGAGGCGGAAATTAGGAGATGCTTACAATCAATATCAACGAAGGCTGTTGGGTACGATGGCCTACAGCTGCAAATGCTTCTTCCTATCTTTAACCATATAGTCCCTGTCATTACTCACGTTATTAATTACTCTCTGCATAGCCATTTGTTCCCCTCATCGTGGAAAAAAGCTTACGTCATACCTTTACCTAAAGTATCGAATCCTTCTAACTTATCCCACTATCGTCCCATTTCCATTCTTCCATTACTATCTAAAATTCTTGAAAGTGTAGTTCAAAATCAACTATCTTCTTTCTTCTCCTGTAATAGTCTGCTTAGTCCATACCAGTCGGGTTTTCGTCGCGGTCACAGCACTACCACTGCGTTAGTCAAAATTACAGATGACATGCGGCTGGCAATAGAAAATAAACAATTAACTATACTGGTTCTATTGGACTTTAGCAGTGCCTTTAATTCTGTTGATTTTGATATTCTCCTGGGAATGCTGGCCTCTCTTAATATTTCGTCTACTGTCATTGAGTGGTTCAAATCATATCTTCAGGGTCGTTCACAGTCTGTCCGCTATGATGATGCCTTTTCGGAATGGTGTGATTTGACTGCGGGAGTCCCTCAAGGTGGCGTTTTGTCTCCTCTTCTCTTCTCCGTTTTTATTAACGCAATCACTAAAGTAATTTCTTCACAGTACCATCTCTACGCTGACGACCTCCAGTTATATCGTCACTTTAGAGTTGAAGAAACTGACGAGGCTATAACTGCTATTAACAATGATCTGAACAACATAAATCTATGGGCAAAATCTTACGGGCTTATGGTTAACCCTACGAAGTCGCAAGCAGTCATTGTTGGTAGCAGATATATGCTAAATCTGCTAGATGATCAATCTCTCCCACAAATAATGTATGACTCGATTCCGATTGGATTTGCTCAGCACGCGAAAAATCTTGGTGTCCACATAGATTCTTGTCTCAACTGGGACGTCCAAATTGCAGAGGTAAGCAAGAAGATATTTTGCTCGTTTCAATCCCTTAAACTTCTCCAGAAATTCTTGCCTTTCGACACTAAAGTTACTCTTGCGCAGTCCCTCTTGCTCCCGATTTTAGACTATGCTGATGTCTGTTACCTTGATGCAAAGGAGGTACACCTTAATAAACTTGAACGTATGCAAAACCTGTGCATCCGCTTCATTTTCGGTCTACGTAAGTACGACCACGTGTCCGAATTTCGAGCAAAGTTGAAGTGGTTACCTATTCGGCAGCGTCGTAACTTTCATATTCTCTCGCTTCTATTTTCTATTTTATATAATATAAATTCGCCTCCCTATCTGAAGGAACGTTTTGAGTTTCTTGTTCCCAGGGATAAACCCTGTCGTACTTCCTGTTCTCTTCTTCTTCGAACTCCTTCCCACATTTCTAACCGTTATGACGAGTCCTTCACTATTCGAGCAGTGCGCTTGTGGAATTCGCTGCCTCACATTGTACGCGATAGCTTGTCGCTGAGCGTATTCAAGAGGAAAGTTAAAGAACTGTACCTATCTCAAAATGTTTAAGATCTGATTATCTATTTAAAAATATCTCAATGTATATATTTATATGTACTATGTATCTATTTCAAGCATTTATATGTATGTATTTGTTGTATTTATGTATGTGTGTATGTATGTATGTGTATATGTGTGTATATATCTATTTGTGTATATATGTATATTTATTTTATAATACCTTCTCTTATTTAAATAAAATTGTGCACTTTTCAGCCCTTCGTTGTGCTTTATCCCATTCACCCCAAGGTTTGCTGAAAGAGAACTCAATTCTGAGTTAAGCTCGCCTTTGTACATCATAATATTAGTACTTATTTTATGTAACACTATATTTGTTATGTGCAATAAAGAATAAATAAAATAAATAAATAAAATAAGAAGATCTAGCCCAACAATGACACATAAGCCGCCACAACTAATTATAAATAACCAAAAAAATGCAGCATCGCACTACACTGACGAAGCGCAGATGTCTTCAAACAACAAACCGAAAGAGAATGTTAAATCTTACTTCGAAGCCGTTAAACCACGCAACAAACAACTCCACGCAGAAGGCCCTTTCGACACTAGAAACAAGATAAACATAATAACTGAAAAATTTATAAATCCAGCAATAGAAGAAATGCTAATAAAACAATCAGAAAAGTTTGATCTTATCTTACAACAAATGAGTACCTTACTTGGGCTCATAGCTAAACTCGTTGATAAGCTGACGTGATGGGTCTCACAACTCTTAGATTGGCCACGTGGAACATAAGTGGATTAGCACCCAAAAAAGATGCAATTGAATCACTGATGATAGAGCACAAACTTGATATAGTACTTGTATCAGAGGCACATTGCACATCGACCAGCTCCATTAAGTTTCGTGAGTTTCATTGTTACCAAACACATCATCCTGATGGCACAGGCCACGCGGGAACTGCAATAATTATTAGGAAATCCATAAAACACTTCCTCGTGCCAGAATACAAACACAACCTTTTGCACGCAAACAATATTGCACTGGAAGATTACCGTGGTAGTATATTAGTTTCTGCGGTTTACTGCCCTCCTAAGCACAAAATCAGTGAAGTTATGTTTAAATATTTCTTTCAGACACTTGGCAACCGCTTTGTAGCTGGGGGTGACTGGAATGCCAAACACACGTCGTGGGGATCTAGACTTATCAATACTAGAGGTAGACAGCTAAAATTATATGCCGAATACAATAAAATCCATTGGGTATCACCTGCGGAACCTACATATTGACCGACTCATAAAGACAGAACTCCAAACCTTATAGATTTTTTTATGACCAAAGGCTAGGTAAACAATACACAAAAGCTGAAAGTTCTTTCGAGGTTTTATCAGATCATACTCCAGTTTTACTGACAGTGAGCACTCAGATAATAGAACGCAAAGATACTGAGACACTGTGCAATAGGTATACGGACTGGACCTCATTTAGAGATTTCATAGATAGCAGAATAGAACTCAAAATAAATCTAAAAAATGCTGAAGATATTGAAAACCAGGTCAAACTCTTTACATCACTGATTCAAGAAGCCTGCTGGACATGCACTCCTACTTTGAAGACGCAGAATAATGCCCTAAATATGCCACTGAAAATAAAGAAAGCCATCTCGGACAAGAGGAGACTAAGGCGAATTTTGCATCAAAGTAGACATCCGCAAGGTAAAGCTGAATTTGATAAGGCTTCCCTGGAACTAAGAAAAATTATCAGAGACTGGCACAATGACACCCTTGAGACACAGCTTGAATCACTTACTGCTACTGCTTCCACTCACAATGGAAATTCACTAATAACTATGATAGACCACTGGAAGCAAAGTCACCCATTCGAGTGGGTAATAATTGGACTAAAACGGATCAAGACAAAGGTAACGCTTTCGGGGAACACCTGTCAAAAGTTTTCACTCCTAATGACGCGTCTGACAACTCCTATGAGGCAGTGGTTTCCAAGATTCTTAACCAAGATATGAAGCCCTCACTGTCTCCAAAACCAGTTGCAGTGCGGGAGGTATGGAATATTATAAAAGACCTCAAAGACAAGAGATCTTGTAATAATTTATTTAAACATATTTAGTATTTTAAAAATATAATAATTAAATAATATTACATTTATATTTACAACTTACAGCTACTATATACTTTACACATATTACAAAAGGAAGGTAAGGAATATTTACATACTTATATCAAAAAAAAAATAGAAATATTTAGGCATCAAAAAACTCTTCCACATCGCTGTAAGCCACAACCGTACCCAGAATGCTCGCAGCATTGCCACGTTAAATTGTAATGCTGAGCCTTTGACCAAAGTACAAGCCAGCTTTCTGTTCATGAGAACCATCGACCAAAAGCTTAGATAGAGCTCTGAAAAGAAGCTTTGTACTAGGACCCCACGGACCAAGAGTTTCGACTGCAAACGGCTCAAATACATAATTTCCTGCAAAATTTGTGTATTTGCGCCGTTGTGCCTCAGCGGACGCAGCAGCAGCTCCCGCACAGCTAGCAGTGCCAGGAATATGCGAAGGTGCCAGGGTGTCCACACATGTGGCATCCCACACAAGAGGCCTTCCCATCTTCCAAGGCACCAATGACATCCCGTCAGGTCTCTTCCCATCGTCTCGCACCAATCCCTTGGGTTCAAGTACTGCTGGTACGCCGGCGGCAGAAAGGGCGCGACGGATGATGTCATTTATACTAGCATGTCGCGGAAAACGGCAAGCACTTTTAAAACAAGACAGTCCATGGTGACAAAGGCGGTCGACAGTTTCACCGCAGTGACAACGATGTGGAACGATGCAGGAAGTACCTAGGCGTAAACAGGTAGCAATGCGGAAAGTGCCATTATCTAATAATGTGCCAGTATTGGCAGATGGCAGCTTATGAAGCCAGAGACCCGATTCCCACTCCCCCACAGCCAATAGGCGTGCTCACTCTGCTGCACTGGATGAAGAGTTAGTTAGTTATTTTTGAACTGACTTGCAAAGTGGCAAATCCCACTGTCTCTGGGAAGAGTAGTTCTGCGCTCGGGCAGGTCATTTTCCAGACATTTATGGCGTCAGATAAATATGGCACTTCAAAGTTTACCAGTGACGAAGCTAAAATTTTCCTGGTCAGCTTATCTGTACCATACACCAACGACAAGAATGCCGGTTAGCTAATATCGGAGATTTTGCGAACACCTATACCACCCAACCGAATAGGTAAGGACGCTTGAAACCAAGCTCTGTCATCTAAATTTACATTCAAAATATCAATTAGAGTATTCCGGATAATTTCATCTATATTTTCTAAAAGTTTGTTGTGTTTCCAAAAAGGGCAAGATCAAAGATAGTACGAGTATGTCAATTTTGGGCCAAAAGAACAATAACGTATTATAGTAAAAGCGGAATGTATATTAATTTTGAAAAGTCGCTCTTTGGTATCCTGATAATTTAGAATTTTTTCATCTAATAACGAAGCAAATGATTCTTCAAAAATTGGTGATCCCAGGAGGTTAAGTGTACATTTGTTCATAATTTTGAAATCGGGAATAAAATCTTTAAACTTCAGTATAACAGTCTGTCGGTTTGTTTTATCCGTGATGAATAGTTCACATTTTGAAAATTTTAATTTAAACCAAATTTACCAAATTCACGTATTAAAAGCTGCAAGTCTTCCAAAACTGTATCGATGTCACCTCCAAGAGTACCATCATCAAGATACCAGACATTAAATTTCGAATTTAGTCGTCTAATAATTGGATGAATAGCTAAACTAAAAATAACCGGCCCTAGCGGGTCACCCTGCTGGCAGCCAACAGCAGATTCTATAAGTTTGTCACGATACAGTAATTTAGAAGGGTGTCGGTAATATTGCCAAAAAAAATTTTAAATTTGAGGAATTTCTTTTTTAACTTTTCCCTATAATAGGGACACCCTTCTAGCAGAAGATTTAGATAGAATTGAAAGCGTTTTTAATGTCATTGTCAACCTTAAGGATAACCTCTTCATCACAAATTTTTAAGTATCAACGTAGGGCATGTATGGCAGCTTCACAACCCCCTTTAGAACCAAAACCTAATTGAATAGGTTGGAATTTTTGACTTAAATCGTCACTGACATGTCTGCAACAAATCTTAGCCACCATACGCCTATATGTGCAGCCTACGGCGATGGGACGAATGCCGCCATCTTTCTTACGCAGGGCACACAAATTAGCTCCATATTAAACATCAATGACGGCTTAGTTCACATCACCGGAGAGCATTCTGTTGGCCAGATTCGATAACTCCCTCAGCAGTGACTCACCCGCCTCTCCGGCTGAAACACCCGTGAGGTCCTTCAGGTGCTGGGGAGAAAGGCCATCAAGACCACCGGCAGAACCACAGCGGAAAGAGTTTACGGCTATGGTCACCTGCTGAGCTGTAACTGTAAGTTTGTCTAACGAATCGGGATGGTCGGGAAAAGAAAAGCCTAGCAGCCCCTCTTATATCTCTTAACTTGGATTCTACACGCCTGGTGAATTTCTTTATTGTGACACGTTTTTATGGACTGGATTTCAGAATAAGTGACTGGGTTATTACAATTTTCTTTTATTTGTTTTGTTAAAGATTGTTGTGAACTAACATTTTTATTGACGTGTAGAATCCGGTATGGGAAAGTTAACAATTGCTTCCATGGCAGTGAGACGTGGCCGATATTGGAGCGACACAAGCAGGAGCTGCGTGTCACGGAAATGAAGATGCTGCGGTGGATGTGTGGGGTCACGCGGATGGACCGCGTGAGAAACTCTCGCATCCGCGGCAGCCTTCACGTCCGTGACATTGCAGACAAGTTGCAAGAGTGTCGCCTTCGTTAGTATGGTCACGTCTAGCGGCAACCGCCGGGCTACGTAGGTATCAAATGTCTGGCCATGTCAGCCCCGCTGGGTCCCGGTAAGAGGGGAAGACCCAAGAAGTGCTGGCTTGACGTCGTAAGGGATGACATGCGTGCCAATGGTCTCACTACAGGGGATGCCGAAGACCGTGCGAAGTGGAGGAGAAAATGTAGGAAAGCGGACCCCGGGCGTCGCGAGACGCAACTGGGACAGTCGCTCGGATGATGATGGAAGTTGTGAACTAACATTTTTATTGACGTGTAGAATCCGGTATGGGAAAGTTAACAATTGCTTCCAGGCAGTCAAAGAATTCTCGCGTGAGGCAAGGCGAACACAGTGCGATAGTTTGAGAGCCACTGCAGGTCTTGCACTCCTGGGTATTCGCTTCAATATGGGTACTGATCTTTTTAATTTAGAAAGTGTTTGCCAAAGAGGATCGACTAAAAAACTGTTGGTATTATCAAAACTCTGGCAGTTGGGTTTCGAAGACGAACTTTGGCTTTTATGAACCTTTCCAAAGTGCACCTTCAAACTCCGTGCACCTTTAAAAAGACGCGCCTGGGGGCGTTTTACTAGGCTACTATCCCCTGGTTGACTAACGCTGCTTTCAACATTGCTACTGTTACACTGACTAAACATTACTGAGATCTTGTTACAACTTCCCAGAAAGGCGGTAGTGCTACTAACTACTCTATTTAATGAGATTTTTTGAGTGCAATATTACCCACGTCTATGGAAAGTATCGCAAATTTTAATGGTAAACAAAGTGGGAAAACCTCTTAATGATACTATATCCTACAGACCAAGCAGTTTGCTCCCGGTGGTGTCAAAAGTCAATGAGAAGGTACTGTTGCGTAGGATCTTGCCTATACTCCAGGAGAATCAAGTCATACCTCACCACCAGTTTGGGTTTCGCCAGCAACAATCCACAATCGAACAAGTGCATAGAGTCTACAACAAGATAAGACAAACACTTGAAAATAAGGAATATTGTTCTTCGGTTTTTCTGGATATCCAACAGGCGTTTGACAGGGCATGGCACACAGGCCTACTCTGCAAAATAAAAACGTACCTTCTGCATTCGTACTTCTGTTTGTTGAAATCATACCTTTCGGACAGGATGTTCCAAGTCAGGGAGGCTGAAGCAACATCACAGTTTTATAACATACAAACTGGAGTCCCCCAGGGATCCGTGTTGGGACAAGTCCTTTACACAATATATACTGCGGACCTACCACAAGTGGATGGAGTTACTACTGCAACATTTGCCGATGACACAGCCATACTGGCCAGTAGTGCTGATTCGACACATGCTTCAACAATTCTACAGAGTGGACAAGACAAAATCACACAGTGGTTTCAAAAGTGGAGGATCAAAGCTAGCTCTACAAAATCAGTGCAAGTAACTTTTTCTTTAAGAAAAGGAAACTGCCGTCCAGTAATGCTAGAAAATAATATATTGCCGCACTCTGACTGCGTCCGGTACTTGGGACTTCATCTAGATAGAAGACTAACATGGAACTAAACATACGATTTCGTAGTCTCCACTGGCTGCTTGGACGCAACAGCAAACTCTCTGTAGATAACAAACTCCTCATCTATAAAACAGTATTAAAGCCCATATGAATGTATGGCGTACAGCTCTGGGGAAGTGCTAGTAACTCAAACATATCTATCCTGCAAAGAATGCAGAATATGATCCTTCGCACCATTGACAACTCGCCATGGGTTGTGACCACCAACGAGATACATGATCACCTCAACACGCCTACTGTAAAGGACGAAATTAAAAACAGTTTGCTAGGCTTTCACCGGTGACTGCGACATCACCCCAATCCCCTGGCTTCACAACGAACACATCGAGGTTATAGCAAAAGATTAAAAAGGAAAGACATAATCAGTGACGACTGAGCCCATTGGAAATAAACGAGGAGATGTTACCACTGGAGAGCACACTCACTCACCTAATTACCCTCACACAATCTGCTTATAGTAGAACTGATTGCAGAACAAGAAAAAAAATCTTCAGCAAACGGTGCGTAGAACAAAGGGTGTTCTTCTGATCCCCACCGCGTTTTTATGGAAACTTCTAACCTTCGCAAGCTATAGATAATATCTATATCTATAGCTATAGAAGCGCTCGTGGCCACGCGGTCTCGGTGTTCTGTAAACGATCACTGAGTTACGCAACTCTCACTATGGCTGGTCCTCGGATGGGTGACCACTTTGTGGCATTTACATTTGCGAGAGTTTCCGTGCTTCGGAAGGCACGTTAAGCCGTTGGTCCCGGTTGCCAGTAAAATGGCAGTCGTTAAGCCTGGTTGAAGGCCTTTTTGGCATTTATTGAAACAATTCAACAGCAGGTACCCACAACCTGCGTCTGTACATTTCAACACGGCAATGGGCTCACCACCTATTACATGGTACAGGAATCCACACGGTGAAAAGTGGGCATATAATATGCCTCTGCCACCCCTTCGGGAATAAGGCGAGATGGATATTTATTATTTATTTATAGATAATATCTATAGTTTGCGATTCCAGGACTAGTGAAGGTTTTAATTAATTGTACTTGATTGTTGATCAATTTGATCATATTGCTGCGATATGTGGAAATACCCCTATGCCACTTTTCCCAGTCAGGGTGGAACATACTCATAATAAGGCCAATCCACAGACATATAAGACAGTAAGCAGACCCAACGTTAGTGAAAAATAGCGTAGCCTATTACACACACATAGACTACATAGGTAGCTTAGCTTAGTTATTACTGGTGATTTCTTGATAATGAAACTTTATCACTCTATGCATAACACCTTTTAGTGAATTTTTTGTCTATTTTTGTGTCATTTTACAATTATTTTAAGTAATATTTTAATTTTTTATTTTAATATTTTTGTATTTCTTCGGGGATAAGGCGTGATGGGTATTTATTTATTTATTTCATTTATATTTTCACTTCGACACAGAAATCTTTGATTTAAAGATGGTCGGTTGTCATTACAAGTTTGTAGCTTAGTTATAGTAGAAAAATTGGCTACGCGCTGTTTGCTGTCAAAGAGTGAGTTAGATGTAGCTATACACGAATAACAAAGATAGCTTTATACAACAAATGGCAAGAGTGAGGCAAGAGGATGAAGTATTGCTCCATAAGCAAAGGAATATGTTTGGTCTGCTTACTCTTGTACGTCTGTGGGCCAAGAGAAATGTTATAGCTGTAAAATAATTGTCGTAAAGAAGTTTCACTTCTTACCTGTGTACTCTGGTAACACACACATATTTATTTTTAGTTTATTTGATCACATATTGTGAGAGGTCACACGTATCGTGAATCATATATGAAAGATATCTGAAAATATAGTTTTTATCGTTGAGTTAATCGACATAGGTGTAACCCTTACAAAATTTTTCTTGCACACAATGTTACACATTTGAGTGCGAGAATAGAAACGCAAGTAACAACAACATATTTTTCATAGTGTGTTGCAAATTATTGTAATGTGATGCAGATTTTAATTGTGTGCGTTTGTAATTACATGATAGTAGTGAGCCGATGCAGTGAATTGTGCATGTGTGTGATTCACCACGCACCCCTCCACTACTAGAAGTATATTTTGGTATGCACTGGATCACGAAAGGCGGGTCCACTAAAACTAAATTATAAGAAAATATGAATACCAAAGAGAAGGCTGTACGGACTAAGTTTCCTTTGACTGCCCAAGATGGACGAAGACAAACAACAACAACCAACAAAAACAAAATATAACCTCAAATTTCAAAAGTGACCGCTTTATGTTTTGTTTTGTTTTCAATATACTTGTAAATTTTAAAGAAAAACATACTATTCATTAGTTGTAGAGTTATTTAATTTTAATATTTAAGAGCTTGCAGTGATTGCCGTCATTATGTTGATTAATAACTGTGTAAAACGATGTTTAATTTCATACATAAAGTCAAATACAAAAATTATATTGACACATCGAGCAATGAGTACAGCTGCACCTCAGACTACATCTGAAGACCAGCATGTTGACACCACAGATCCCAGCGCTAACTACAAAGGCAATTACGATGTTATCATTGCCGGTGGAGGAATGGTTGGCTGTACTCTGGCCTGTGCATTAGGTAAATAGGTACATACATAGATAATTGTAGTAAACCGATTTCCGATTCCGCTTCTGATCTTTCATTTCTTCCAAACCGATCCTGGAATCCGCTTTTATTGACGGCTAAATGCAAATATAATTAGGATTTTTAGTTTTACGTTTTTTTTGTAAGATGCCCAGAGCTTCAATTGTTGATCTGCAGAGCATGTGAGGTTTGCTTGGCCCCGAAAATATTGATGGGGCCTGGGTACCACAGTATATCTAAACTGTTTACAACTCTTTATACCTGTTTCCACAGTGTTTGTTAACAAGTGAATTTTGATAATGAATTTAATTTGTGGCTAATGGAAAAGCTTCTTTCCTGTTTCGTTGAAGCCTTCGAAAAACTCCAATAATTATTTGTGCAGAAATTCACAACAAGGAAAACATGAAATTTACAATAATGAATATTTTCCCATCATTATTTCAGCCAAACACAGATTATTATCCAATTTGAAAGTATTGCTATTAGAGAGCAGTCCTTCAAAGAAAGTTGAAATTACTCCAGAATATAGTAATCGAGTTGTAGCCTTAAACCAAAATACCAAGGATTTGATGCAGTCGTACAAAATATGGAATCATGTTGAAAAGTTAAGGTTGCAGCCTGTAAGAAATATGCAAGTAAGTTACTATTTAAATACTACTGTGAGCAGATTGCTAAAAAATGGAAAGGCAAAAGTACTCGGATACCCAGACATGCACGTATGAAGAGATTGATGAATCTGCAAGAAGCGATAGAAGTATGCATGTATCGTGAAGCCTGGCAATCTGTACTCTCTGACTACCCCATCAGGGATACAGCGTGAAGATAGTTTAATAAAAGTGATGGGTATGTCAGTAAGAAAATCACAAAAAATTCAGTCCATAAGGTGAAAATCAATCAAATTGCCTAAAGCTGTCTGCAATGGTCAAGTACAGTATCATCTTCAATTGCTCCTAGCAATAGTCCCTATATCCCATCATATATTTTTTACTTTCTTTGTAAGGGTGTTGTATTTACAAATTGTAAATGTCCTCCATATCCCATCATTGTGTTAATCCATATTTCCCCTTAAGAGAGAAAACTCTGCTTCGCTAGTGCTAGGAGCAGGTGGCATTTGTAATTTTTAACATTGTTGGATGTGATTGTCAACTTTTTGATATTAATGCCAGACCATATATCGTTCAAGAACTGCTCCACACTTACAGATGGGGTTAACTTTGGTGCTCTTAGATCTTGGTAGGAAATCTATACATTCAAACTTTGAAGCCAGCTAATATTTCAAATTTTAGGTATGGGATGCAAGTTCTGATGCCATGATATCCTTCAGCAGTGATGAAATCCTAGATGATGATATTGCTTATATAGTTGAAAATGATGTTTTGCTCCATGCTGTAAACACTGAGTTATATGCCAGCAAAAACGACAATGTCAATGTACTTTACGATGCGAAGATTGCTGGGTACAAGCTTCCCACAAGCAATGAAAAGGCCCCGAGAAGTACTGTGAAGATGGCAAATGGGGACACATATACTTGTCAACTGTTGGTAAGTACATTATAATTATGATGTAGTATCAATTCTGTACTGGAAACCATCGTTAGGAGGTGTCTCTAAGTGAACTGGCAATGTCTACAAGCTCGCTTAAGAATAGTGGATACAGGTGGCGCAAGAGTAGATATTGTAGCAATATTTGTAGGCTGCATAGGTATGACCCACACTGAGTGCCCATCAACTGAGATCATGATGATACTACACTCACACTTATTTCTCTATAGGAAAATATGATAACAGTAGCTGTGGTGGCAGATACGGCAAGTAGTTGATGTTTGAATAACTATGAAACCCAAGTTCGGATCCTCCTGGATGATTTTCTTGATATAATTGTGTATGTAACCTATAAATTATTAGTTGGTTAATAAATAAATAAGCCATTAAAAATAAAAAGCTCATCGGGAAGTTAAATAAATAATATTTATATATTTAAAACTGGGAATAACCCTTAAAAAGTATGACTTTTTGAAGAGTCTGGTTTTATGGAGAACGCCCTGCTTGCAGCACCAGGTCAACGTGACCGTATTGCTAGATACCTACTCATTGAAACTAATGCCTAATGAAACTAAGACTACCTCTATGGCGCGGTGGGAATGTATCCGACTGCTACGCAAGAGGTCGTGGATTCGATTCCCACCCAGTATAAAACTTTGTGTGATGAGCATGATGGTTTATTCTGTGTCTGGGTGTTATTTATCTATAATATATATGTATTTAGAAATATATAAATATATTTAAGTTATCTGGTTACCATAGTACAAGCTCTGCTTAGTTTGGAATCAGATGGCGTTGTGTAAGTTGTCCCAACAATATTTATTTATTATATTTATTTTAATCTATTGAACCCAAAAACAATATGTCTGCTGTGAGTTTTCAAATAGAGTTGGTTTCTCTGGAGACCATTATTGTTGCAGCATCGATCAACGTTAAAAATTAAAAAAAAAATTAAATATCCATCACGCCTTATCCCCGAAGGGGTGGCAGAGGCATATTGTATGCCCACTTTTCACCGTATGGATTCCTGTCCCACGTAATAGGTGGTGAGCCCATTGCCGTGTTGAAATAGACAGACGCAGGTTGTGGCTACCTGCTGTTGAATTTTTTCAAGCCGCCCATAAGGCCTTCAACCAGGCTTAACGACTGCCATTTTACTGGCAACCGGGACCAACGGCTTAAGGTGCCTTCCGAAGCACGGAAACGCTCGCAAATGTAAATGCCACAAAGTGGTCACCCATCGGAGGACCAGCCATAGTGAAAGTTGCGTAACTCAGTGATCGTTTACAGAACACTGAGACCGCGGGGCCACGAGCGCTTCTACGATTATACTGACTCGCATTAAGCACTTAATCGAGTAGTCATACGCCAAAAATGCCATACAACATTTTGAATAAGAGCTCTTACAACGCTGGACCGTCGGCTGGTTAAAAATTCCACAGACAGACATACAAAAACCCAATATAATAAAAAAAAAGATATGCTACTTTGACATAATACCTGTGTTATAGGTGACCACCCCGGCTTCGCCCGTGACATACTTCGACTCCCGTCCTTACTTATTTGGAGGGAACATAACACAAGATTGAAATTTAAGGATTTTAATTGTAATATAAGGATTTGCCGAACCTGTTTCGCAGAGAAACCTGTTCCCGTGATAAAAATTAGCCTATGTGTTAATCCAGGGTGTCAGCTACCTCCACACCAAATTTTATTCAAATTGATCCAGCCGTGAAAAATAGCAATACAAATTAGTACGGTAATGTACCTACTGCGTTATAAAGTTTTCCTGTACCCGTTTTCCGCAGCAACTTAGGCTGTTCCCGGAATTTAAAGTAATCTATGCGTTTACAACATAATTTTTTTTTTATTGGGACTAATCCCACCCACATTCCCATTACTGTGACTCCTGTAAACCAGGATCTACAGCAATGACCAAAACACCAGAAAAGTTACACCGAGCTCGATCTCGGTGATGTCCCAGGAGAAGTTAG
This sequence comes from Thumatha senex, assembly GCA_948477245.1. Lineage (NCBI taxonomy): Eukaryota > Metazoa > Arthropoda > Insecta > Lepidoptera > Erebidae > Thumatha > Thumatha senex. Next base: position 13,580,376 of record OX419743.1, read on the forward strand.
CATGTCTTGGAACCCACAACGAAGTTAATCAGAAGATAATGTGAGGAAGTAAGAAAAGAACGTAATGCCTCTTCCCTTCTTTGCAAAGCGGGAGACCTGGAAAGCAACTAGGTGTAAATCCTATTGAAATAGGGAAGCACCACGGTAATAGTATATTACGGGTCCTATGTGAGCTATGTTTGATTCCAGTAATATGTATGGCGGAAACGTTTAATAGCACGAAAATTCACCCTCGATGCCACGAGATCCGCATAGTAAACTATTCCCGACGTTACTTGTAAACAATTAAGCATATTATATCGCTCATTTTGCCAAATGCTACACTCTCAAAGTATGTGATGGGCGGTCTGATCATATTTGGCGTCAGCAGTTGAACACTGACAGAACGGTGACTCAACCAGCTTAAACGAATGTAATTTGCTCCTAAAGTTACCATGTCCCATAAGAAATTAAGCAACACAGTGATCAACCTCCAGCCAGGACATTCCCAGGCGTTTACGAACGTCTGGGAAAAACTGGTAGAGGTGGCGCTCTTTGATGGAAGTTTTCCAACGCAGCTGCCATTCGTCTAAAAGTTCTTCACGTACATTATCACGATACAGTCTGGCAATTCTATGGCGATCTCTTTCTAACAAAAACCTATCATCCATGCCATCCTTAGCCGAATAGTATAAAGCCGCGCGTCTCTGAATTTCGAGATCAACCGGGAGGACCCCTGCCATCATCAGTAACTTTAAACGTGCAGCACCAATAGTAGCCTTATCTGCCCATACCGGCGCCCCGTAACACATACAGCCTAGATAAGTGGCCCCGTAAACGACCTTCAGTGTTTTGAACGAAAGTCCCCATGTAGCAGTAGATATTCTCGACAACGCATAAAAGCTAATTTAGCCTTTTTACCTACAGTTTTTATGTGCTCAACGAATGCAAAATTTCTCTCTAAAATCAATCCTAAATAGCAAACCGAAGTTTTATTTTTAATGTAAACGTTATTGAATTTAATGCGCGGTGGTACTTTCAAACTTCCTTTTAAAAGCAACTGAAATGTTTTATTGGGTGCAAAAAATAACCTGTTTCGTACGCCCCACTCCGCAACGACGCGCAAACACGTGTGGGCCAAGCTGTCGAGTCCCGCACGAGTATTCGACTGAACGAGCAACATACCGTCATCGGCGTATCCTGTCATTGAACAGCCCTCCGGTAATGGTAAACTGAAAAAGTCATCAAATCCTTAGTTCCACAAGTGTGGTCCTAGCACAGACCCCTGAGGACAGCCTATTGTTAACGTTTTGGTAGCAGAATAATGACCTAATTTTAAAGTTGTTGTACCTTGTGAAAAATATGAATAAATAAGCGAGTAAATATTTCTATAGTGTTACGAGTACGTTCGTAGGGTGGGTACTAATAGGAATTGCACTAATACCACATATTTAAAAGAAACACTTTAATAACTCTAAATAAAAACGGTAAAACCACTACTAATAATCGCCACTGAACACACTAAACACAAATTCTTCGCTTAGATAATTGCACTGTAACAGTATTAAGCTTCTTCGAACACTTCGATTCGCACTGTTCGCTACCTCAAAGGAGACTGTCCTGTAGCCGCGAGCTCGGCCCTTTATATACGCCTAGTAATGTTCTGGAATATTCGGGAGAATTCGTTCGGTACCTACAATCGGGTACATCTCTAGAATGTTCCACACGATACTAGTTGCTCCTTCGGTATGTGCCGGAAGGTTCTCGACCTATTGCTGTCCCTTCTGGTGCTATCTCTATCACATAGTTCTAGAATGTTCTTAGTGTAGCTATCTCTTTTTAATAGTGCTATCCCTGTCTAATAGCTCTGGAATATTCTAAATGTAGCTCTCTCTTTCTGATACTGCTATCCTTGTCACTCTTTCATGAAATTACGCTATATACTGAAGTGGGCTTCAAAGGCCCATAAGGGATCCTGAAAACGCCTGAAAAAGGGTTTTCAGGTTATGATGGCATGTGATAGGGGGTGGCCTGAAACGAACTGAAAACATGTTTCAGGCGCCTGAAAACAACGGCAACTGGGGTGAAATTTGGATAATTTGGTATTTGATAGAGCTTTAGTGGGCGTATAATAAGCCTCTGCCACCACTTCGGGGATAAGGCGTGATAGATATTTATTTCTTTATTTTTATTTTGATAGAGCTTCCTCGGAAACGGCCTGAAACCGCTTTTCAGCCTGCTGAAAACGTTTCCAAGGCCCAGGAAATGACGTTTAAAGTTGTTCACTAGTCCGCCGGCGTAACACTACCCCCTCCTAAGACATGCTTGTCCCGAGCATCGTTGTCTCCATGATATCTGGCAAGTCGGTAAACGTGAACTATCTTGCAGGGACTACGAGGACTCCGCTGTATTCGATACGTGACGTCATTGATTCTATTAACCACTCTATACGGTCCTTCCCAGTTAGGGGATAGCTTTGGGTACTTCCCTTTCCGCCGCATAGGATTATGTAACCACACCAATGAGCCTTCATCAAACCCAACTTGGTTTGATCTCCGATCATATCGAGTTTTCATCCTTTCACTAGCTTGAAGCCCGTGTTCACGAACAAGTTTGTGAACATCGTCGATCCGAACCCGTAACTCGCTCGCGTACTCGGTGATGGATCTAGGTGAGTCTCTGAAAGACCATAGATTCAAAGTTCCTGCCCTAGTCGCTATGAATTAAAAGTGGCACTCCAAACCGACAGAATACCTCATTCACTAATTTTTCCGTTATGGTGGTCGCTTCCTGGTTGGGAATGGCAAATACCTCCGGCCATTTGGTGAAGTAATCCATCACCACTAAAATGTACTTATTCCCGGAGTCTGATGTTGGAAACGGGCCCGCAACATCCAAAGCAATTCTTTCCCAAGGTACTCCAACGTTGTACAACTTCAGTGCTCCTCTACTGTGTAGTACACTTTTTACACCAGTCTTCAACGTCTTCACGGCAGTGAATCCAGTAAAACTTCATTTCTTCAGCCCTTTTCATTCCAAGATGTCCGCCGGAAGTTCCGTCATGAAAACTGTTCAAAACATCTCTCACTCTTGTCTTTGGAACAACAACCTGCAGGTGAGCATCTTTCCCATTCGCAGACTCCCATTTCCTGCACAGTACGCCATTATGCATGACCAAGCTATCCCATTGTGCCCAATAGCTCTTTGTTACTGTGCTCATCGGGGCTACTTCACACCATCTTGGTTTGGGTATTCCTGCGTTAATCCAATTAAAAATGGGTTGAATATCTAGGTCCTCTTGCTGCGCTTGTTTCATAACTTCATCGCTCCACTCTTCGCTCACGGTGTCGGGCCTTAGCATTCTCACACATTCCTTGTCTTCTTGCCTTAGTCAATGTTTACAGTCGTGAGGACAAGGTTTTCGAGAGAGAGCGTCTGCATTTCCATGTGTCTGCATGCTACGATGTTCGATGCACATGATCATGATTCGTGACGAGGTGTTCCACCAATTTCTCCTTTGACAACCTGACTATTCCCGCCGTACGCCTGTGGGATCATGACTGGGACATTTTGACCAAGGCCCAGAAAATGACGTTTAAAGTTGTTCACTAGTCAGCCGGCGTAACAATAGGAACCGCGAGACTTTAATTTCATTAATAGCATTGGCCACCAAGCGTTATTGAAAGCCCCGGAAATATCTAGGAAGATGGCCAGTACATTTCTAGAAACCGATGAAGTGACAGTCTTTCGCACTCATATCGCTGCGTCAATAGTAGATTTTCCTACTGTAAATCCAAATTGATTTTCGTGAAATTTAATACCGCCCGGCAGGAGCTGGGGTACTATGAGACGCTCTAAAAGCTTTCCCAAGGAGGGCAACAATGTGATCGGTCGGTACGACTTAGGGTCATCTGGCGGCTTGTCGCCTTTTTTAGGAATAATCCGAATATAGCCACATCGCCAAATACGGGACGCTCCCTCGTAAATACATCGGTTAAAAACATTTAATATTACTTCACCCGACAGCTTGCAAGCCTCCTTTATCATTTTGTTAGATATTTTATCGTCACCCGACGCCTTACCTATGGACAACGAACTAACAATTTCGAGGAACTCATCGGAAGTTGGTAGGTCCTACTGGGGTGAGTATGGTGGCGCAAGAGCCTACTGTCTTATCTGTCGGTGATAATCACTATCGTTCTCCGAGCAGTCGTCGGGTATAAGAGAATCCAAGAGGTAATCCGCGGTTTCCTTCAGACCTATAGTATGCGAGTTGCTAATTTTGATATTTCGTACATAGGAAAGAAAAGATAGAAAGAAATAATATTTATTCTTGGCAACAAAAGTACATACACATTTACTATAGGTGCAATATAGTGTGACAAAATTTCCATGCAAATGAAATGAGAAATAAACAAAATCAACATGATTAATACAGGAAAATGAAAAATAAATAATCTAAAATTCATTGCCAAAAATGGTCGCTTCTCAGCTATATGCTGCGGTGCAGTAGTTCAAAGAACATGAATCTACACCACAGCGCTGCTTTTCGTTCACGAAGGCAAGATCAACAGAACGGTTAGCCCTAAACTCATGGTATATAGGCGACCACGGACCCTCAGCTTCCAGCCCATGCACTAGTTTACGTAGCTAATAACCCAAATATTTAACATAGCCGCCCTGTAATGGGACCTGGCAACTCTAAGTGCAAGTAAAGCGCTATTGTATTCCGCACCGGCACTAATTTTATGCTTTTTAAAATAATTTAATTTTCTACGAGCTCTCCGGAAACGCCTTCGAAGCTCAGCTAAACGATCACTCCACCAATCGCATTTCCGAGTGTTGTTAATAGATCCACAACCAAAGGCCACGTCGGCACAGTAGGTAAAAGTTTCTGACATTAACGAAGCACTCTCTTCGACAGACAGGACAGGACAGACACCACGACCAAAATCTACAGCGTGAGCCGCAAACAGAGAACCAAAGAGCTCCCAGTTTGCTCCCACTTTTTATTTGAAATTACAAGTAGTACTTTGCGCCTCTCGTGCATCAACGGGTAAGAGCTTGTAAAAGCCACTATAATTAAAGAAGGCAAAAATTCCTAATGAGGAATACCTTCCCCTGCCACTGCTATCCTTACGCATCTGCTCATAGTCATAAAGACTGATTGCAAGATAAAATAAAAAAAAAAAGAAGAAAAAAAATGTGTTAACCAGGGTGTCAACTACGTATAGCATATGTATAAACGCACTAACAAACTTTTGCCTTTATAATATTAGTAGGTACTAATTATTACTGTGAGCCTTTCTATCATTAGCAGCATTTTTCTCGTTTGCATGCGATGCTTTCCTTAGCCTTAAGGTTTATACTTAACTAGTTGACCTGCACAACTTCGTTAGCGCCACTTAAGAGATTTGTTACATAAAATGTGATAAATGAAAAACCGCTCGACCGATTTTGTGCAAACTTCACATAAACCATCTATTAAATACTCCGAACAAAGCCTAAACATTTGGTTTGGAAAGGTGAGCCTGTTCTTGAGTTATAAAATTACAACGAAAAGTGGCATTGATTTTTATATATATAGATGTGCATTCACTTAGTTAAAATTTACCATAAACAAAAAAAATAGAAAGCATTTTTAACATCATATTTTATTTCATCAATTAAAACGTATTTTTTAATACTTATAAGATTCACAGTCTCATTTTTAAATTAAAATTCGTTACAGTGACGGATCGTTCTTGCTTTCGATTTGATTCAATCTATTCTCTGTAATTTCAATATGTTTATTGATTTTTTTCGTTAGTTCCATCAATTGAGTCTTTATGTCCACCATGCATATTTCTTGTATGGCGTTGATTGTCAATGATGGAGGTCTGGTCTTGTCCGCATTTGATGCTGAAGTCGTACGCTTTCTACGCTGGCTTTCATAAGAATATCTATCGAACAAGTTACTTCTTCTCTTAACGATATCTTGCTTGGGTTTGTCTTCCTCCTCTCCTTTACACTTTTTGATTTTAAACTCGTAATTATTGTTTTTACGTATACTTCTCCTGTTTTCTTTACGGCTTGCCATCTTCATCTTGTATATTGACGATATCAAGTCTTTTGGGATCTGAAAAATTAAGACTGCCATTTATATTTTAACTTTTTTGCACGCTGTATCCCTGACGGGGTAGTCATTTATATCTCAATGCACATATTCCTTATTCTGATTAGTGTAACACCTCATTTACAATCTCGCGCGAAGCACGAGACCAGCTGCGAGACGAGCCGCGAGTGTAAACACAGTATTATGGTACATTTTTTTCTAGCTCGCAGCTCGTCTCGGATCTCGTCTCGTGGTTCGTGCGAGAGGTGTAAATGGGGTATAAGAATTAGTGACAGTTGTGCTTTGTTGTTTATGACCATGATTAATGCTGTAAGTAACGCAGCCTTATCAGTAAAATGACATTCCATTTTACTAATTTTATACGTAGTAGGGTGTGAGGACCACCAAAATCCCCGGGATCCAAGCGACCTCACTTGCTAGCTGTACTGGGAATTGGAATTAAGAGCGGGATTAGGAAATCAGACGGCAGTTTCTCCCAACAAAGTCGAAAATCAAATGCTACATAAAGCTAACATACCTACACTATTATTACGCGATTGAGGCAGTTATGGACATCGTCTATGCTGACCAAATCTATAGCTAAGTATAGATTTACGTCGCCATTTTAACGTCAAATATTACTGAAAATTGCAACGATCATTCTGGCATTATCTTTACTTTTAATAAAGGCGGGATTGAGATCAATAGTTTCTCATAATTTTATTTAGTAAAAATTCAATAGGTGGAACAGGATTTGATCCTGTGTCCTTGCCCAATCCGGGACCACCACTTTAGTCCGCTAAACTACCGGCCCTCACTTGATGTTAATCAAATTTCCTCATCAACAGTACGGTAGTCACGGTTTGTCATAACGGTAGTTAACAGCTTCTCATTTGATTACTTAGAAGAATCTGCTTTAAATATAGTCAACAGAAATGTCTTATAATCAATTTCAAGTCATATTACCCTAGTTTCTCTGGGATCATTTGGTCGTATAGTAAGAGTGCGCATGTGGGAGACAGTCAGGAGGGCCCCCCATCGTAATACAGCTAGCAGCTGGCCCGGTACACGCGTTAGCAACGAACTGAATAGCATGCTCTCTAAATGCGCCACTAGTTGCGTCTGACGCACTAGCCGATCCAATCCTGCACTCTCTTGTAGTGCCTGTAACAGATGAAATTATATGTGTTAATGATAAATAGGTGGTATAAGGGGCCCCGCCAAGATCTCTGCGATCAAGCGACCTCACCTGCTGACTAACGTACGAGGCAACGACGCGACGTAGGTGCCCTTACAGGGTTGGGAGATCAGACGGCAGTCGCTCTCAAAAGTGCCAAAAATCAAAAGCCAAACGATACCTGCTCCTAGCAGCCAAATAAAAGTAGATCCCAGACATTAAAGTAAATCCAGGTAGGATTTGGAAGCAACAGGAAATACACTAAGATAAATTAGAATAATCGGATGGTATAAACTAGAGAGAAATAGCTATGTGGCAACCTACGACACATTTTCCTATTTATTAACGATTATCGCGACGACATAAAACCTTTTTTGATCGACCATAGATCAATTAGTATTTTGTACTTTGCGTGAATTTTATGAAAAAAAATACAATAAAGAATTGGAGAGTCCTCGGTCTATTATGAAACACAGGTCAAAAATTGTCTCAGAATACGGCATACTCACATTCACTGGTTCCTTTTTTCTCCACTCATCGGCACCTAATATTCGGCAAAGCCTTTGCCTAAAGATCACGAAATCTTTTTACGCAATCTCCGCATGGTCGTCAGTCAACCTTTTGGTAAATCTAACCACGATGCAATTCTCTTTGACTTTAATAACTATACTGACTATAATATAAATTAATTTAAAAAATCTACGCGTTCACTGCAAGTATGTACGTACCTGAATATCACTGACAGCCAAACCAACCAAAAGGTTTGTTAATATCACAGTGACCAATAGCACAAACATAAGAAACATTGCATGTGCCGTCAATGGGTAATTGCTATCAGAACTGGTACTGTTGAAGAATATATCATCATACTCCAATTCTCCAGACATCATAATGACAGTTTTCACTAAGCTAGCTGGTAAACGAAACGATGCGTAATTTGTGAATAAAATACTGAACGCTAAAGCAAATGCTATCAGGAGGCAACTGTAGGCCAGTAGAAATGTAGCGAAGTTCACTGTCACTGAAAAAGGAAATAAAATTCCTATTATAATTCAAAATAATGTAAAAAACCCTCAAGCGCGAATCGTACTCGTGTGCCGAGGATTCCGTACTTACCCATTATACCGCAATATTAATACATTATTTGTGGTGAGTGCCAATTAAGCTAGACCTCTAAATTGCATGAGCGCCTATACAACTCAAAGGTCTTTGTATGTGGGTGAGGTTAATTGGTGGCTTTGTATGTGTGTGTCAACGGGTTAATAGCACAAGTATAGGGAATTTCCTAAAATTAAAAAAGTTGTAAGTTAATGTAAATTTTGGTACTTTAAAATTTTCTCGAAAATCCAAATTTGCCATCTTTTTTACTTTGTTGACTCGTTGATTTTAATACATCCAATAGGGGCTATAGACCTCAGTATCTGGTATAAATTTCAACTTGCTAGGTCTAACCGTTACTGAGAAAATTCGATGGTGACACACGAACAGACAGACGGATAAGAAAGTGATCTTATAAAGTTTATTTTAAATCATTTGGTGAACGGAACCCTAAAAAGTGGTTCTCAATCGTTTATTTATCTTAAGTTTAAAATGGGAGCAACAAGACCTATGGAGTCAAGCTCATCTGATAGCTGAATGATGCAGGCTTTGCTACAGGCGTCCCTTTTGGGGTTTGAAGATCAGATGACAGTAACTCCCAAGAAAGCTAACGAAATCAATATCATCACCTGTTATTGGCCTTAATCCTATAAATGAAGACGAAAAACTACAGCTGATACTTACCAGTAGTAAACATCTCAACGTATAGACCAAACGTCGGAAATCGTCCTATAATCAACATAAGTTCTAACCAACAGAAGAATATTGTAATAGCTGCGATGTAGTGTTGCCAATTGGAAGTATCTGTTCTAATCGCAACGTTGTTCCAATTTGGAATCTAGAACAGAAAAATGTATTGGTCTGTTATCTTTTCACTGTGTATCAGATGTCAAGTTTTTATTTCTTTTTATACCACTTAGGTGGCAGGACAAGCATACGGCCCACCTGATGGAAAGTGGTCACCGTGGCCTATGGACGTTTGCAACACCAGAGGTGCAGCACTCGCGCTGCCGACTCCTTAAAAACCTTCTAAGACCCCTTTTGAAGAACCCCATACTGTAGACGTTCGGGAAAACTCAGGCAGGGAGCTCATTCCACAACCTAAGCGTACGCGAAATAAAATTATTTGTATATATGCCAGACTCTCTTATTTTACTGGGATCTTATGCGGTTCGGAGGTGAGACGGCAGTCGCTCCGAAATGCCAAAAATGAAAAGCCAAACGATAGCTCCTTCATCATATCGGACACTGATTCAATTATTATTTTTTGTCCACCACTATGGCTATTATTTGCATTAAAAATATACACAAAACACCACGTTCACGACGAGGCCCCTTGGAGTCTCTGAACATTTAAGTTTTTCTTATAAATGAAATAAAAATTAATAAATATCCATCACGCCTTATCCCCAAACGGGTGGTAGAGGCATATTATATATACTTTTCACCGTGTGAATTCCTGTCACACGAAATAGACAGAGGCAGGCGGTGGTTACCTGCTGTTGAAATTTTTCAAACCGCCTATAAGTCCTTCAACCAAGCTTAACGACTGCCATTTTACTGGCAACCGGGACCAAAGGCTTAACGTGCCTTCCGAAGCACGGAAACACTCGCAAATGTAAATGCCACAAAGTGGTCACCCACCCAGCCATAGTGAAAATTGCGTAACTCAGTGATCGTTTACAGAACACTGAAACCGCGGGGCCACGAGCGCTTTTTTTATATCATTTTTTTTTAATATCATTGAATTAAAAATGTGAGGAAACCGTCTGTCCTGGTATGGGCATGTGATGAGAAGGGATAAAAGTAATGTAGCTAAAAGAACTATGAATATGAAGGTTGATGGATGGAGAGCCAGAGAAAGGCCAAAGAAAAATAGGATGGATTGTTTAAAGAGTGATATAAATATGAAAGGAGTGAATGATCAGATGACGAATAACAGGGACTCCAAGTAAATTGGGACAAGGACAAGTGGATGATGAATAACCACAAAGATATCTTACCGTACATAAAAATACACCTAGAATAATAAGCCACTGCAACCAATTTTCCCACTGTCTAATGTAAGCAGACCAGTCAAGATATGCCTGAAACATCTCCTTGGTCAAAAAGCATAGGTTTAGTAACACTATGAGTATTTGAACAGGCTGAAGATATGAGGGCACTATGCCGTTTGTGGTTGGGGTATTTTCAAATAAGAATATCCCTGAAAACAATTATTCAATCATGTCAGGTGTATTATCATGTAAAAATTTACACTGAGTGTAAGGTGTTTACGAGTTTGTTTGTCAATACTTCAAAAATCTTGAAGTTATCGATAGAAATTAAACCAAGAGGCGATTGTCCTAAACTGTACAACGACTTAGATCAGAACAATCTCTAAAGCAGGCAACGAAAAGTCCCTGCAACCGCTACGCTACCGTCTAGTCAATGTCAAGCAAGAGATGTGCCTTGTACCTACAGCACCAAAGAAACCTCATCCCCTTAGAATCTATAGAATATCATTGATGTCTCGGAATGTTTATAAAAAATGTATTAGTATACTCAAAAAGCAATCAATGTATTTGAAGCTAATCTCCAATTGAGAAAAGTAACACCGAAATTGTTATCGCAAAAACTTATAAAAATGTCCGCGGCCGTAATTCCTATTTGAGGGAGTAAAATGTATTAATTGTGTGCTTTCAATGGGTACCACTGTTTATTTTAAGGCCACGTATATTACAAATTTTTATTCCAAAGTATGACCTGAATTTCTGGGATATTGATCAGGATCAGATATTGTTTAACTAACCAAGCGACCTCAACTGCTAGCGGTGCACCTGCTAATCAACGGACAAGGCAACGACGCAGTTGCCCTTATTCATGTGGGAGGTCGGAACTCGGAAGTGAAACGATTCCAGTGTTGCCGAAAATCGAACACAAAATAATAACTGCTCCTAGCAGCCAAATGAAAGTGGACCCCAGGCTCCAAATCAAGGTAGGGTTTGGAAGCAACTGGGAATACATACACAATAAGATGAAGAAGATTGTTTTAATGCAATACATACTTACGAATTATATAAATACTATATAATGTGATAAATAAAGCGTGATATATGAAACTGAGTACGAAATACTTTCGAATTCTTCTCCACTTCAAAAACAGAAAGGTTTCCGCTACTGGATGCTTTAGCACGTCTTTATGGCCAACCTGAAATAATCACATTCTATTTTCAGTTGCATAGCAATCAATTACAATTGTATATTTTGTTTAAATTTATGCACAAACAACATTTAATTCTGATGCCAACTGCTTTTGAAAATTCCAATGTAGGAATTTCCTTGTACTTAAACCTAAATGCTCCTTCAAGATCTTCAAGGTCCAAGCCACTTGCAAGCCACAGACACAAATGTTGCAGGAACGTGTGAAAGGGTCGGTTGAACAGATGACAGTCTTTTACAATAAAGTCAAACCCATAGCCAAATCATACAACATAAAGCTGGTTTATTTTCCTTATCTGATCTTTACCGCACAACCGTTTGCGTTGAACAGATTTTGTCGAAATTTGATCTGATACTTGCACTAAGAGTACATTTTTCATAACTTATACTTCCGAGTGGTGCAACGAGGTTTCGAATCACGATGAGGGTGAAACTGCGAAGCATAAGTTAGATATATTAATACCTCAATGAACGCTAACAAAAGCTCCGCTTCACCTCTTGCTAGACACGGTACTAAAGGTCTAAAATCAATGGTCAGTTCGCAATCAACATCTCCTAATTCGTGTTCACTGACATGAACTGCATCATCAAACTTGCACAGATATCGAGGTACTACATCTGGAACACGGCGTACAATGAACGATAATACTGATACTCCTCCGTTTGTTCGCAATGTTACATCTCCACCGTAATCTGAAATGTAAATAAACAACTATTGCATTTTTGCAGCATGAAGTGAATACATTTTCAATAATAAATTCGAAGTAGAGACTGATGAAAGTTTATATATATTAGGTACTATTTCCGATGAGTGAAACATCACCGCGCTCCTTTGTTTAAACTTCTACGTGGAAGCATCACTACATATGATAAAATAAAGCCGTTTCCCACTGTCTGTCCCTATGTATGCTTAGATCTTTAAAACTACGCAAGGAATTTCGATGCTGTTTTTTTTTATAGATAGAGGGATTCTTGAGAAGGTTTTTATGTATAATTAGTTTAGATTTTGAATACGTTAACTAAATTATAACGATATTTGTTGGTGGTGTCGGAAAAATAAACCGTCTGGGAGCTTTCAACGAAAACACTGCTTAAACCGTTTGAGATATAACAAAATAATGTATGGTGGAATTGTGTATCTAATATAGGTCTACAAAAAAGTCCGCGACGGTATATGTCTATCTCTAAAGGCTAACATACTATATCCATTTTAATATTTTAAAAATCACGCATTTATAAAGCGGTAAGTTCAAGGCTATTTACACAACGTTATTAATCCTTGATGAATGATTTTTGATATGTTAGTTGGCATCATCATTTCATGAAGATTATTTTGTCCTTTTACACCTTGCAAATTAAATGAATATCTTAGGAGATATGGCAAAATCAAAATAATGCGCAAATAAATTAATACTGGAGAGCGGAGATTTAGGTTTTGAAAATTAACTAGTTTTGATAATGTTCATACATTATTGTGAAATACGGGCGAATCCGGGCGGGTCAGCTAGTTTATAATAATTTTCTAGCTCCACGCCAACACAAACTTGAGTAAATGAAATCTGGCTTACCTAATAATAACAACACGCAGGCAGAGAATTCGTTCAAAGCAGCTATATGCATAGGTGTATACCCAAAATTATCGGGTGCATTGGGATCAGCTCCTGCCGATAGCAGGTGTCTTGCCACTTCACAAGCTCTAGCCCCTCTTACTATAGCCCCGTGTAGAGGAGTGCGACCATCAGCGTCTTGAGCTCGCACATTTGCCCGTTTGTTGACAAGGAGCTCTACCACTTCCAATGATTGTGCCAAGGCCGCTGCAACAATACCGAAATGTCATTATTCAGAGGTTATGAATTATGTATATTTCTAAGAGGAACTAAGCTTAATATGATTTCAGAAAAACGTTGCATTAGTTGTCAACATTTTACCTAAGTGTAAGGGCGTTTGTTCTCTAGAATTAGGCCAATCAATTTGTGCTCCGCGTTCAAGTAGTAATCGAGCACATTCCGCATGTCCATCTTCTGCGGCAAGGTGTAGAGCTGTGGTTCGGCCAGGGCCCATTGCTGCTCGAACGTCTGCACCCGCATCGAGCAAAATTTTTGTACAAGATGCTGAACCTAAGGATGCCGCCACATGCAGAGGTGTCTCGGTGAAAACCTAAAACATATATAAACGATCCTTTTAAAACTGTTTTCATTACTATCTATCAAGTCAGGTCGAATTCGCTCTAAAATCAAATTTAGAACGCACCTGTTGTGTATCAGGACAAGCACCTGCTTCCAATAACTCCTTCACAACATCCGGTGCGTGGCTGAGTACTGCATAATGTAAAGGAGTACGCTCAGAAAGACCGGCGTTTACGTCAGCCCCAGCAGAAATCAGCACCTGTCCAGATAAATATTCCATTATTACTTTGTGGACCGTGTTTCATATACAAGAATAACTTTGTTTACCTTAACACAAGCTAAGCTTTTTGCGCTGGCTGCACAGTGCAATGGTGTGGCTTTTCTCTCGATTGACGAGTCCCAGAGATTTGGGTCGGCGTTATGTTCCAATAACTTCTTGGCACATTCTACGCTACCTACTAAGCAACTTAAATGTAAACATGTCCTGAAAGTTATTAAATGATTTTAGTAAAAGATACAACCAATTTTCTACGATTATTTATAAGTAATTCATTAGTTACCTGCCTGCTTCGTCAGTTTTGTTGGGGTCGAAGCTTAACTTTAATATTTTATCTAGCAGTAGACTTCTTCCAAGCCAGCACGCCCATAGTGCAGCAGTCAAGAGTCCATAATTTGTTTGAGAGGCAATTTCTAGTACCTCATCGTAATGTCCATTTTCGACACGTACTGATATTTCTTCGGCAAACGGTAGGTGTCTCAAATTAAATTCGATCTCGTCTGAAAATTTATAAACTTAAGAAATTTGTTCGGTTATATTTACCACTGAATCGTGTTATAACCTCAGTTTCAGACAATCATTCTGTCAGCAATATTAGCTAATGACATACTCTCTGTTAACATTCACATAGTCACACCGTCTCCCCGAAGGGGGCTGTTGTGTAAATATGATCTATTACTCAGGAAAATGTATTGTGTGAATAATAAGTACCAACTGAGATCACAATAGATAGGTACTACTTATTTGAAACATTCAATACGAATATTTTAAATTTAGGTACAAACAAGTTTGCATACATTTTTACATAGTCTAGTCTTAAATTTTTATTTAATAAGAATAATGGAATTTCACCTAACTCCCAAATATCGGGCGAGGGCTTGACCCTCAGCCGTTCAGCCAAGTCGACGCCATGTGCAGACTCATCACTGGATATGTATCCAGCCTCCACGTCATCGTCAGTGTCTTCTGTTACCTGGCTCATACCTCCGTACCATCGCCCACTATCTTCGCGATATACCTACGCACAAAAAATTACTTTTTCAAGACTTTTTTTACAGTTTTTAGTCATTAACCTTAGTACAAATTCTAACACAGTATACGGATCAAATTATCTGCATACACAAAAATACACAATTCATATTTATAATAATAACCTTTCTATCAGTTTTTTTCGGCGCATTTTTATTCGCATTGCGCAAACGTTCATTGGCAGAGCGTTTCATACCGCGTGTCCGCGCTTCACTGAAACTGAAAGCTATTTCACGCCCACTCTGTTTATCCCCGCCGATGGAAATTATCATAAATCTGAAAAAAATATGTGTGGTTCCCTCCGTTTATATTCCCGTTTGATGTACTTTTTCGTTTAATATATTTAATAAATTTCTCTAACAATTGTTTTTCTTTTGTCTAATTACCGAGTTATATAGACCGATGTCAAAATTCAGTACATGCACTATTATTCCTGAATTCAGTAGTAATCCTTTTTAAGAAGTTCAATAAAATAATACAATATGAGATTATTAGAGCACTGCATTTACTTAACCCAATTGGATATTCTATTTCAAATACCAGATCAAACGAAAATCTGGCACAGATATATCTGTCAACACCGTCTCAAATCGAGTACTACGGGTTTATTTTGTTAATCTAACTGTAATATTTTTGTTGTTGAATCCTGTTTTGTACCATCGTCCAAGAAAGTATACTAATCTAGCTTGACTGTCAGGTCTCTAAGGTTAGCTTTTCTAATAGAGGTGGTCGCATAATTTTATTGTCAGAGAAAATGAAACTTGTTGTTTTATAATAATAATAATAATATATCTTTATTTTCAGGCATCATGAGAAAAGTTACAGGTGTTATAAACTTATTCTACGGCCCATAGATAAATACCTTAAAACTAAAAATACATATAATATAAACTTAACCTATTTCACACGCGACGTCGACGTGTCGCGGGGCGAGGGGTCGCGTGTTGGCAGACGTCCTATGAAGCGTCGGAACTTCACCCCTGTCGGCCAAAAATCGGGACTCAAGAAGGTGGCGATGCGTAGTGTGGGAACCCTCACCACAAAAGAGTTAAAACTCACTTTGTGACGTGATTCCAGCTTCTCCACCCTCAAATCCAACCCGGTTTTCTTCTGGAGGTAGTCCACGACGTCTACGACGTTCACATTGTAGTGAACTCGCGATACGAAGATTAACGTAGTCGGTACCTCTGCTCGGAAGTGCTGCTCGATAGGTCTTGAAGCAGTACCACATTGATTCTTGCAGGAGGGCTTCTTCTTCTTCTTCACCATTACCGTGAAACCCTCTGCGTCACAAGGCTCCTTCCGCGAAGCCTTAATTTATTATGAGCCTTTTATGATGAACCACAAACTGGAGGGCAGAAGACCACATGTTTGACTGTCTGTACGTTAAAATTCAAATTAAAATGAGTAAGTTTAGTCTTTTACTTCCAAGACAGAAACAGCGTGATAAGAGAACATTGCGATATGATAGATGATGTAGTGATTAAGATAGAGAAAGGGACGCTTAGATGATTCAGACACGTGAATAGGATAGATTATCTAAGCAGATTTATGTGGCGAGAAACGTACGGCGAAGGTACGTATATTAATCAACTCGAAGATCTTTGAAAAAGGGCCAGATCAAGAGTACCTTAACCGGCGAGAGTGTATCAAAACACATATGAAAGTAAAAAAAGCGAAAGTTTAATGCTAGGATCGTAGTAAGTGGAAAGCCTATTTCGATAGACTCTGCCTATCCCGATGGAAGACAGGCGTGATGCATTGTATATGCAATGTAGTCACATGTGATAACCATCAAGAAATAAGCCTGTTCATTGGGATATCACACTGGAGGAATCTAAAACGTGGTGTGATGTTCTTTCGACCAGACAAGGTGATGATCGATCACGTCTGACAAACCGTAGCGAATCGGTGTACCCACATTACTCCATAGTGGAACTCTGACGTGATCCTTTACCAAAATACCTTGCGTTTTCAAACAATTCATTCAACAGAGCTAAATTTATCATGTCGTAAAGAAGCTGGCATCAGTAAGAATTTCATTGGAACATGCAAGTAATAGAACTTCCAAATAGCAATGTATCACATAGCTGCGGCGCCGTAACTTTTATAGTGTTGGTGTAAAATGTTCAGTAATAACCGATTTTATGACTGAAATTGTTGTTTTAATACTGCTTACAAACTTTGAGGCAGTTACAGTCACGTTGGATTCCATAATTCCTATAAGTGCCGTTGGCGGAACCATTTTAGAGAAAAAACTCTCGTAGCTCTGTTAACTCAGTGCTCTGTAAACAATCACTGCGTCAAGCAATTTTCATCATGGCTGGTCCTCAGATGGGTGACCGCTTTGTGGCATTTCGATTTACGAGCGTTTCCGTGTTTCGGAATGCACGTTAAGCCGTTGGTTCCGGTTGTCAGTAACATGGCACTTATTAAGCTAGGCGTATATAGAATGCCTCTGCCACCCCTTCAGGGATAAAGACGTGACTGACTGAAATAATCTCACTAGTAAACTAGTTCTGCCAGGGAACTTCCTCCAAGGAACTACTGAGAACAATACGTCATGGCGAGTCGCTTAAGGTATTTTGATACGGCAACTAAACGTGAACAATTTCTCATTGAAATCGTAAAGTGTACATTTAAACTTTGCATTATAATTTTACTTGGTCTACAAAGTTAATGTTCTATTTTAAGCTTTGTTTAGACATACGTCCGCGAGATGTGTACCACGTAATTTGTTTCTTTACACACTGACTGTTTTTGTAGATATTCCAAGATCTTAGGTATTAACAATTGTTATCAAAAAAAGAAGCTATATTACCATAAATTTTCTTAAAAATCTATTCTTTAGTTTTTTGCAAAAGAGTGACATCCAATCTCACAAATTTCCACATTGATTTATGCTTATAATGTTAGTGGAGGATGTACACTGGGCACAGAATATTTAGAATACAGCGCCAACAGCGCTCTATAAACATAGTTTTTTTTTTTTCAGAGAAACTTTCATATACTTGTGTATGATATTTGCTATAGTTATTAAATGAATGTAGGTACCTAATTATGTAGCCAATAAAGGGTTTCCTAAAAAAAATTATCCGTGTAGGGCGGCTTTTATACTTATATCCTTTGCCTACTATACGTACAATATATAGACTTATAAATTGTCCGAGAAGAACTATTTGCTTTTTAACGTTCAGACTATATATCTGTAAAATGAGGTCTGCATATTAAAAAAGGTACATAAGACGACTTTTATGCTGTTGCATCTCTCTTCTTCTGTCAGGTGAACTATAATGTACGCTTTTTGGCCAATTGTGTGGTTTAAAAAGTGTTTACGGGAAAATCTTACCTGCGAATTGTTTTCTTTGATCTTTTCGCGCAGCATCCTGCTATATAAGTATTAACTGTATACCAAAATAAAAACACTTTCAATGACTGTTATTTCACGTGAGTTCTGATTTTATCGATATATTTTGACACACTGTGACCTAAATTTTTCTGGGCATCCATGGGTGTTATTAAAATTTAGGACGTTGGGGTAAATTTTTTCAGGTAATTGTACTATTTAAAAACAGCTGTGATTGGTATATTTTTTATAATTTAAGGTGAAGCCTGTAACATCATCAGCATGTGAGTGTTTCTCCTGATTACAATCGAAGCCTTTACTTTGAACACAGGGTCCACTTTCCTCTTATATCTTTTCTGTTTCATAAAAATGGTAATTAGTAACTAACCCAATTGTGAGTGAGATATTTTTTTTGTTTCTGTTGCGAACTGATGGAGATGGTATTGTCAGACAATATTCTACACCTAGCTGCTTGTTTATCAAAACAACGATGGTAACCTGCTATTGGAACTTCATTTGACCGCAATACCACCAGAAAAAGACTCCAAGAACACTATCAAAGACTTTCTCCATACATAGAAACCGTAGGCACTATGCATAGATGCTTAGTCCTCGTCCTTTATTTGCCCATTAGAATCCTTAGGCTAAACAGAGCTATAGTTCTTTGACTATGTGAGGCGGTATAGCACCTCGATCAACAAAACGGGCGGAATAGCCCAAATTATTAGACAATTAAAGCTACAGCCTAAATAATTAGATAAGTGTTTTGTGTTTTTTTAATGTCTGTAAATACTAAAAGAAATGTATATTCGAAGTTTAAACTACACGATTGAAAAGTAGGTAAGCTTTTTATCGTGCTATGAATAACCAAAAACCACAAGTTCCTTTTGTGGTTTTTCATTCGCACGCTGATAATGAACCAAAATTACAATTAGGACAATTGGATAGGTAGGTTTTATTCGTATATCCAACATTGAAAAATATGTGATTTCATTAATAAACTTAACGATTTCATAATTATTTGAATTTTGATAAAATTTATACCGAGCAATGGGAACTATTCTGTACTTTTGACACATTGATTCCCTAAAAAAATATAGCGAACCATCGAAATTGAAATTAGCCAAGTTAACAGATTTCTTCTCTACTTTAGTATTAGAATCACATTCACAGCACTTGCACGAAACAACATCTTGCGCGGGCGAGCACTTTATAGTCATGAACGCGTTTAATGTGTTTAATTTCGTATGGCGCGTTTTCTTGGAGCTCTCGAAACTGGCGAAGTGGTTTTGCATTGGTCTGGCCCGTTAAATACTGTACACAAATAAACCCGCTAACAATTAATGATTACACTGTTAACATCTGTTCGCTTGCTATGATACCTACATACTTTTGTCTAATGCATACGATTTATAAAACACTAACGGACGCCGACCATAGCTATTCCTAGCGGCTAAAGAAAATTGTACCCCAGGCTCCAGATCCAGATATGGTTTTGAAACAACTGGGAGTATACTGAAGGTGAAGTATAAGATACCTATTTACGACATTTGCCTATTCACAAAGGTGATTTGAATGGACTTTCCTATCTTTAGTGCTCAAACCAGTCATACTTGCAACTTTGGCTACCCACAAGGTAATGTCGAAGAAAACTCTGAGCCAACCCGATCTGGTCAACGTGGCCCGTAAGGCAAATGACTGTCTCAAAATGATAGCGATCGTGTCTTCGTTGCCAAATTTGGGAGAAGTCACGTCCAGCTGCGATAGATTAAATTGATTGATTGATACTAATTCTAAGACACACCTCTGTTGATCGCATTACCGGAGATGCACTAGAGGCCCTTGATTTAGAGCCCGACCCTTAATCCTTGGATGGCGACATGTGTTTCCATCTGGCAAGGCGGCGGTCGTTTGTATCAAAGTAGATATGTATAATTTTTTTTTATATATCCGGAGCCCGAGCAACTTCACCTTTTAGCGGTGCACCTGCGGACCAACGGACGCTCGTAGTGATAAAAGACAAAGTTGAGACGAGTTTCAACCATAGTAGATATTTCTACTGCTCTTTCTATTACACTTAATAATTAATTCAAGATCGATTTCTTCTATTCCAGGTCGGTGCTGATGGTGCAAATTCAATGGTTCGCCAAGCGATGGGTGTACAATATTTATCTTGGAGTTACGACCAAATGGGCGTGGTAGCAACTGTGCACTTGGCTGAGGTACGTATTAATATATTGTATCACTAGGGGGCTTAATAAAATATTGACGACGCAGGCAATAATGACGAAGTGAAATAAGAATATAGTCCTGATCAGCTGTCCTAACAAGGAAGGAGATCGTAGAACGGAGTGGGGAAATCAAAATATGCTATCATCTTGATTCAAAACACCTGTTATATTTTGTTGTTGTACACTTGCTAGGTTTTTTTTTTTTTAACGCGCAGAATGCCTTTACTCACCGTCATCCCGGTATGTGGGGCTCCCGGCCCGTGAGAGAGGGGCCGTCCTACCCACTAAACCCCGCGGTGTTCCGCCTCACCTTAAAACCGACTCGCAGGGTAGGCCTGAGGTTAAATCACTGCGAGCCGGCAAGGGGCACCCCAGAGTGGAGGGGTCCGTCTCGGACACTTGTTGGGTGTGCCTCCCGGCTCTTCTCTTGACATTTGTCGAACACCCGTTGCACCTCACAGATTTGACCCATGCTCCTTAGGCGGCCCCTAGACGATCAATTATATTGCGCAATATTTCGAATTGTGCAATATAATTGATTGATTAGGCTACATATTGAAGATTGGGCAATGATTGAACAAAAGTTTGAGCGACTTTAATTTTTATTGTACCTTATTTTTCCATTGCATCGTGTAGGGCCAGTATTGCGCAATATTTTTTAGTCTTTGTTTCATCCTGACGTGGAGAACACACGCGCGCGCAAAAATGGCGGGAAAAGAGAATCTAAAAGTTAAGTAGAGATAGTTTATTGTCGAATGTATCGAATTATACAGCGAATTACCATCTCTGTGGAATGTCAAGAGCAAAGAATATCATGACCGCGATAAAAAAAATGCAGCTTACGAAACATTGTTGTCTAAATACAAAGAGATGTTTCCACAGGCAAGCAAAGATGATGTGAAGAAAAGATTCAACTCTTTGAGAACTAACTACCGAAAGGAGCTCAAGAAACATCTCCAGTCGATGAAATCCGGATCTAGTGCTGACTAGCCCTTTCGATCGCATTTTTTTTTCAGCATAATGTTGTTTGGCATAACAGTTTCAGCATAAAGTTTTCTCGCATAAATTATGATAAGCAGAGTGTTGTAAACGCATAATGGTTTTATTGGCATAACATTAACTTACTCTAATTTTTTTATAATAATTTTAATCAGCATACATGTAAAGGGTATAATTGTTATACGCCTAATTTATCATAAAATACAAAACGCATAATGGAGATATGGATAACCGTTTAAATCATAAATGAAAAAAAATTGACGAAGAATATTTAAGAAATGATAAGACACCATTGTATATAATCATCTCACTCATAGCCAAGTTTGTAGGCTGTAACATATAAAACGATATTTGAAAAGTGTTATTTTTTTTAGACTAGTCTTGAGCAAAGTCGTAAATAGGTATGACGACGAGCAAAGCGAGGAGGAGTGTTAGGTCACTTGTGACCTAACGCCAGAACTGAATCGCTCGTTTTAATCTACCTACTTCTTTTTGTACTTTATTTTTATATTCTATAAATGAGTGTTGACATTTTGAACTTCAGTATAGTGACTATCGACATTTTTAATCAGTGGGCATTTCAGTCTTAGACAGTTCAAGCTTAGATATAAAAATATGTACTTGTTAACATTATGGTATTCTATATGTATGACTTGTAATCTTTATGCGAGAGTGAGTGAGATGCCAATAAATGTTATGATAAGTAATCGTTATTGTAAAAAAAAATATGCGTCATCATTTTATATCATTATTATAAAGAAGTTATGGGAAAATAAAGTATGCCTAATGATTTATTCTGTTTGAACGTTATGCAAAACGAAGAGTATGCCAAAAATCGTTATGCAGTTTTAAGTTATGCCTCTAAAATTTATGCAACCCAATACGGACCCGACGACATATATATTTCATTAAATGTTTTTTTTTACAAGATCATGAATCCACATCTGATTCACAGTCTAGTATGGATACTCAGTCTACTATACGAAGTCCGGGTGGAGAGAGTGAACATTCTAATGTGGACAATAATTATACACAGGTAATTTTATTTTATTTATTTATTTATGTATGTTATACTAAAAAAATATTCGTTTTAGGAGACCATTTTCTCTTGCCATGGAACTGCACCTTCGTTGTTACAAAATCCATTGTATTCGTCCCGTTGCTTCGCGATATTAATCAAAAATTTTTTTATTGGTATATTCCAATATTTTCAACTGGAATACTTCCTGAGTGTAATTCCGGGTGTAATTTTCCTGAATTTCACGAAACATGAATGATGGAGATAAATAAGAACGAGATTTTTTGCCAAAAAATTGTGTAGATAACAACAAGTTAAACTATTTTCCTTACTTTTATAGGATGAAAAGGTAATGCTCTTTGAAATACTCCAAAACGAGTAGCTAGTATACCAAAACACTTTCTAGCTCGCGATATTCGATAGTTGTAAATTCTTTTCTCTTTTGTTAATCCACTTTGGCTGTATGGTTTTAGTAAATTTTGAGACATTGGAAAAGCAGCATCCCCAACTAAGAAGTATGGGAGTTTTCGGGAACTTCCAGGTAATAATGAAGGTGGTGGGATATTTAAAGTATTATTTTTTAATTGCTCTCCAAATGTTGTATTCTGCAGCACACCTCCGACCACACATCTGACGCACGACCATTGGTCCCCACATCAACCATAATGAACATGTAATTTGCATTAACAACCGCCGTCAACACAATACTGAATGTTTTTTTGTAGTTATAATAGTATGAACCAGAACCAGGTGGCTTCTTTAATTCCACGTGTTTTCCATCGATCGCACCGATTACATGAGGAGCATTCCACTTGATCTCAAAATCTTTAGCAACTTGTTCCCATTCCTCGGCTGTTTGTGGCAACTGAAAACAAAATAACAATCAATTATTTATCTTTTTCAGGAGGGTACTACAACTGTTGGAGCAGATGAAGCACCAACTACATCCTTTGCAGTTCCGAAGACTAAAAGAATTTAAAGAAAAATTTGAAGATGACCTAATGCAATTGGCAGCTAACCGTCTTGCAGAGAAACCAGATGAATATCAAAACTGGGCTTTGTCTTGTGCTGATATAAAGAAACTGGAACCAATGCAAAAAATATTTGCTAAAAAAGCTATTGCTGCCATTATCATGGAAGGACAATTAGGACTTTTACACCGCAATTCGTTAAAAATAAATACACAGTTACGATAACGTCAACTTCAACATATAGCAGATCCACGCCAACTCCAACAAATTACAGCAGCACGCCATCGCCACAGTATCATGTAATAAGTTATTCTCAACAGTAAAATTCTCAACTTCCGCCTGAGCAGCTGCTACGTAACCAGCAGAATTATCCTGTTGTTGGAAGTAGTACATACTCAATGAGAGATAATGAGCAGTACATGAATAATTTTCAAGAGGAAAATGTTGCTGATGATACAATGTTAAACGAAGATTCACTATGTCAATATATAAAGTTAAATAAATAAATGAAAATATTAGTCTTTACTTATCGCATTGTTCAATGTTATTGTATTGCACAATGTTATTGTAGGTCTAGGGGCCGCCTTATATAATTTCAAACAAACTTGATCCCCTATTTAACACCCTTAAGGGTAGAATTTTTGGAAATCAAGAAACAAATGTTTATAGTGATACATAGTATACGAAATTATGTGTAGCTAACTTTGAAAATAAGGTATATTCCATATAAACTTACAACACCTGTTTTACTCCCTTAAAGGTAAAATATAGATAGGCTGCGCCCGTGTTATACTTCGAAATTCCGTTGCAACCCTCGCCCCCACCCCTTGCCCCTAATTATTTTCAAATATTTTCATTCAAACTTTCATCACCAATTTGTCCGTTTTGTGTAGAATTTAGGAAAACCCTGAAACGTCTTCATACGAAGTTTGTTGCTGCTATCTTTGTAAATGGAGAACCTCACATAGAAACATAGAACCCCTATTTTACCTCTTTATACGTAAAATTAGACAAAAACCATTTATTTGTAACGTGTTTCAAATTGTTTCGAACTTAGAAAATGACGAACTTTCATACAACTGGTTATACTCGTATTTACCTTTTTATTTATTCTTTACTTTACCACCTTAGGGTTATAATAAGGAAAAGCGTTCATAGATAAGTGGAGTCACCTGTAATTTTTTTATATATAGATTATTTACTCGATTTCGCCTTACGGTGTTTTCTAAGGTCGACACATTTTTCTTCTCTTTTTAGTATGTGTCATCCTTATGGATAAAAAGTAAATAATTTGATATAATACAAGTGTTTTCATTCAAAATGTGTATCATGTTCCACCAAGTGCCATCAATCAACAATATCCCTATATTTACTTGGTACGATGGCCACACCGAAATGATCAGGAACAGAAAAAACTACAAATAGAATCAAATAAAATTTTTTTTACTAAGCAAAATATAAGCAACGAATTAATGTCACTCGCGTCCAGCCGGGAGCGCATAACACTTTATATTTCATACAAACCAATCGTGTGAGGGGGCGTCACCTTTTACTCACGATTACACTAATTACTACAGACGAATAGAAGGCAATTGACAGGCGGCGTATGCTATTTTTGCCTATAGCCGGACGAATACTTGACCCGCGATATTATTATTGCTTTCATCTATTAGGGACGCCAGGGAGCGAGCACCATTCCTCTCTCTGTGAGTTAATCATTGTCATCGTCGTGTAGTGTGTCCTAAAGCACATTTTGACGAGAATCTTTTTCAGGAGTGCAACAATACTACAGCGTGGCAGCGCTGGTTACCGACAGGACCCGTAGCGTTACTACCACTTGACAATAAACGAAGCTCGCTCGTGTGGTCAACGTGGCAGGACCACGCTAAAGAACTACTCAAACTGCCTGAGGATCAGTTTGTGGATTCTCTGAATGATGCTCTGGTAAGATTTACAATGGCACTGTTTTTGTCCTATCTAACTGTAAATCACCAAGTGAAAAAGAATTCCTGTAAAATTAAATTAAATTATACACACTCACTGCCTGGGTTTTCCAGAAGGCTTACAGACTTTTACAGTGTTGGGAGCGCCAGTGTTGCAAACGTTCATAGGCTACGGTGAGCACTTTCCATCAGGTGGGCCATACCTATGCTTATTTGCCAACTCAATGGTATAAAAAAAGCATTCTTCATTATGTTGAAATTTTAATATTTTCTAAACTGAATACAAATAAAGCAACGCAAAATGAAAACACACAATACAAATAAAGGTTTTATGTGGCGCATGGCGCTTAGCCACGCACGATCTACCCTTATGATGTACCATGAAGCATTTTGTCTATAGTACTTACAAAGAAAACCATAATGTATTAAGAAGGAAATGGTTTTCGAATTAAATTGATATAGATTATATTTTCTTTTGTACTACTAAAATGATATACAAGCATTTGGCTCATCCGAACACGAAAAATATTCACCGAAGTCTATGTTGCACACCAGCACTGCTGACCCAAAAGAATTTATAAAAAAAAATCGTGAATATCCTCAGTACATACACAATGAGAAATACTAAAATTTCATTTTAAAAAGTTTTAAAAAGCGCCTGTCAGTTATGCTTTTGCTGGATTACAACACACCGGTTATCGACTATAAAAAAATGGACAGGCTCTTATAACATAAATTTTATGATGTTTTATTCCAGTGGAAGCAATACCCACGCAGTACCGGAGTGGTGACTGCCACATCATGGATGTCTTCGGCTCTCCGTCGGGTGGGTTTGTCTGACGATGCTGTTAGACAGATGCCGCCGTCGGTCAGACAAATCGTACCCAAATCTCGGGCAGCATTCCCGCTCGGATTCGGACATAGCACGCGATATATCGCTCCTGGAGTTGTTCTTATCGGGTAAGCTGTAGTACTTTATACTAAAAGGTTCCTTTTTTAGTGATCACGGTTCTGTCCGGAGCCCTGGGGCTATCCTTCCGAAGGCTCACCCGGGACTTACGGCTATAGACAGGTGGAAGGGATACGTGTGGTTTTAGTCGGTATCATCCATGAGGACTTCCACACGAAAAAAAAGAAAAAAAATGGTCAAGGCTGCATTGGAAGTCATCGCTTCGCTTCCTGATTAGAAGATCTTAGTTGCAAAAAATAATCACTCATAAAGTCTTATTAGTAATAGTCTTACTTGTGAGCCACTGTTATTAGTCTTGTGGATTGTGACAGTGACTTTCAATTCGCTAGATGTCGCCATTTCCATCAGGCAGGCGGCGTCACTTTGGCGAGCTAAATATAAAAAAGAGGCTTATTAGCATAGTATCATGTAGCAAAACATCCAACTATCAGATGTCAGATCTGTTCAGAAGAAAGTCTGTTTAGCAAATGAACATTTTTAAAATAATATGTAAGTACACTCGTCCTATAAAGTCATTTGTTAAACTCATTTATAGTATAAGTTTACGGTCGTCTGAAAATACTAATTATAAATTAAAGCCGCCCATAAGGCCTTCAACTTAACTTCACTACTGACATATTACTGGCAACCGGGACCAACAGCTTAGCGTGCCTCCCGAAGCACGGAAATGCTCGTAAATGTAAATACCACAAAGTGGTCACCCATCTGTGACCAGCCATAGCGAAGTTGCTTAACGCAGTGATCGTTTACAGAACACTAAGTCCGCGGGACCACGAACGCTTGTCGAGGGTCGAAAGTCATGAAATTTATTACTTTTAAAATCTGCGTTAAACATTATTAGAATAGACCGCTTTGTGGCATTTCCATTTACGAGCGTTTCCGTGCTTTGGACGGCACGTTAAGCAAGGTCCTGGTCCAGGTCGCCAGTAACATGACACACACTACACGGCAATGAGCAGAATGAGCACTGCTTGTTAAAAAATGCATTCGGTGAAAAGTGAGCCTATATTATGCCTCTGCGCTCTCTTCGGGGATAAAGGCGTGACTATATAAATGTACTTACTCATTGCCTTTTATGACTACATGTATATAAAACTAACTATCTTCACGCTGTATCCCTACCAATGTAGTCAGTGAGGACATATCACCAGGCTTCGCGAACCATGCATACTTCTTTGTCATATTGTAGTTATGAATATATGTATATGTATTTAGAAATTTATAAGTATGTTTATCAGTTGTCTAGATCGCATAGCACAAGCGTCCTCACAATACATGCCGTGTCAAGAAGGACTGCCTTTTGTATCAGGGCCCTTGTTCCAACCCCGTCAGGGATACAGCGTGAAGATAATTAGTTACAAATTATATATAGGAAACACCCAAACTCCGAAACAAACATAAGTGGATCATACACCACGCAATCTAATGATTGTAATTAGTATAAGTAATTTAGGTGCTACGACTTAAGTATGTTTATTTAAGTTTTTAGGAAATATTTGTGTCTATTTGTCGATAAGAATACCTAATGACCTATTAATTATGGATCTTAATTACCTAGTTAAACAAAATTTGGAAAAATATATGGTTTTGGAAAAATATACACTGTTTATGTCTCGTGCAATAAAAGTAAATCACATTATATTGTATTATCTTCCTGTTAAAAATATGATGTAGAAATGTACACGGTTAAATGTGGGCGTATAAAATGCCTCTACCATCCCTTTGGGGATAAACAATTTTATTATAAGGCGGCCACCTTATTATTATATATAATAATAAGGTGGCCGCGAGTTTACGAATCACCGAACCGAAATTGATGACCATACTCTATATATATAGATATACCGTACAAGGTGTATCCGATAAAAAGGAAAGTTATGAAATGAGATAAATGTCATATCTAAGATTCGTATGACAAAGTTACGAAAATTACCATGTTGAAAATGACGAGTTGCGATAATAACGAGAGGTGAAGATGACTAGTGACGAAAAAATGGCGTTATGCAAGTGTGAATTGAGTGTTAGTCTGGGTTTGGAACGACTTGCTACTAATCCAAACTGAGGCAGGAACTCATTTCACAATCTAAACGTATGCCGCAAGAATCCCCTACTAAACTGATTGTATGTATGTATCTGATGCAAGGTGTGCAAACACTTTACTCTGTTAGTTACACTTTACTTTGTTCTGTTATTGCCATTGATACAATAATCACACCTTTTTCATCGATGTGGTAAGCAGCAGCATTTATTCCGCGATTACTTAAATAGAATAGATTAAACTTTATTGAACATTAATAACAAACACTCATGTATAGATACACCTCACAGTCTTATAAATGTAAAAAGGGCGGACTTATCTGTAAATAGCAATCTCTTACAGGCAAATTATGATTATTTAGTATACCATTATAGGTATACATTAGAATTTATACCTATATTGATGTATGAAGCTGTATGAAGTAATTAGGACAGCTTAATACCTACGTTATACTAAATTATAATGAATAATTTAAGTAATCGTGACAATTAGTGTAATATACTTACCTAATTATAGCATGGTTAAAAAAATAAAGCTTTACACACACATTAATTACTTACATAAATGTTATAAAATATTAAGAGTAGACGCGGCCATAAATGCTGAGCCCGATAAAAAAGTTCTCTGGCGTTTAGTTTAGTATCTAAAACAATTTTTATGCTCCATATAGGTATAATGTGAGAGCCGTGAGAGGTCCGTTGGCACTCGGTAATCGCGGCAAACAATATCGAAAAAGACCAAAATCAACACTCTTTTCCCTACCTACAGACTTTAATACAAGACCAAATATTTTATCAGTATTAATAACATTACCGCGTGACCATACATTCATACATACATATTGTCAAGCCTTTATCCCCGAAGCGGTAGGCAGAGGCATACTATACGCCCACATTTCACCGTATGCATTTTTGTCCCAACGTATTTTCATATGGTATTATGTGGTCATTTATGTATATCGGTTCATAGCTAGACCTTTGATTAGTGAAGTCTATATGAATCGATTTAGATTCGTTAAGTTTTATTCTCCATTTTTTCGTCCAACTGATAATAGAATTAACTGCAATTTGCACTTTTTTTACTGCTTCTTTGCGAGTAACTCCAGTTGCCATTATTGCTGTGTCATCAGCAAATGTGGCAATTAAATTGTTTTGTGATTCTGGGATGTCACAGGTGTATAACAGATATAAAATTGGACCAAGGACACTTCCCTGCGGTACTCCAGCTTTTATTTGTTTGAGGTTTGAGTATGCTGTCTCATGTCTAACTCTGAGAGTTCTTTCTGTTAAATAAGATTCTAAGATGTCTGCAAATTGTTTTGGAAGCATTTTTCTTAATTTGCTTATAAGACCTGTGTGCCAAACTTTATCAAAAGCCTGTGCTACATCTACAAAGACTGCTGAGCAAACTTTCTTTTCCTCTAGTGTTTTTTCTATTGTATTAATGATTCTATGTACTTTATCAATAGTAGAATGATTTTTCCTAAATCCAAACTGGTAATCAGGAATTAATTTTCTATCTTCTATGATCAATCGCCTTAAAAGAAGTTTTTCTAATAATTTTGATAGCACTGGTAAGAGTGATATTGGTCTATACGAGGTTACTTCGTGAGGTAGTTTTCCAGGTTTAGGTACCATGATGACTTCAGCAACTTTCCATATGTCAGGCACATCTTTTAGTAGTATTGCGCTGTTGATAAGAGTCGTCAGTTTTACTATAGCTCTCCTTGGGAGGTTTTGTAGTATTTCACTAGTGATGAGATCGTAACCAGGTGATTTCCTTTTAACCAACGTTTTAATCATATTTTGAACTTCCTTTGGTGTCACGAGATTTATTTCAAAATCATCTTGACTGTTGTTACTTGACATTATATCTGTAGTGATTTTTTGATTGTTTATTTGAAATATTTCCTCTAAATGCTCAGCAAACCTCATTGCCTTCTGTTCATTGCTTATGGCCCATTGCTCAATAGTTCTAGTTTTAATCGGTGGACAATGTATGATCGGTTTATTTAGTTTTTTGGTAACTTTCCATAGCGAATAATTTGTTGATCTATTACTGGTTAATGTACTAAATTAGCTCTGTGTGGATTCGTCATGATAATTCTGAATGGCTTTACTTAAGCGTTTTGTGAGATGATTTAGTATGTTTTTATCAGGGGGATATCTAGACTGTTGCCACTTCTTTCTTTGAGCTCTTTTTGTTATTATGAGATTCCTTATTTCTAATGGATATATATGACTCGCTACCCTTCTTTTAGTATCAGGTGTATTAGTCCAAGCGCATCGTTGAATATCAGTGATGAATTTGTCAACTTCTTGATTTCGCTGATGTGTACTTTTTAGTGGTACTTTGAGGTCTATAAAGTAGTCTAAATCACATTTAAACTGTTCCCAATCTGTATTTTTGTTAACAACTGCTGGACTTCTTTCTTTTTTTACAACTGTTTCACTTACGGTTAGTATAATAGGTGAATGATCTGAGTTCATATCATATCCCTCGTGTATATCAATAAATGCTTTAGATAGATTTTAAAAATGAAAAAGTCAAAAAGATCTGGAAGCTTATGAACATCAGTTGGCCAGTAAGTGGGTTTTCCTGTTGAAATCACTTTGCTTTTGTTTTCTCTGATGACATAAAGTAATTCCTTTCCTTTAGTGTTTGTGAGTCTTGACCCCCAATGTGTATTATTTGCATTGAAGTCACCTCCTAGTATAAATGTATTCCCTAAACCATTCAATATGTAATTATACTGCTCTGTTTTCATATTATAGCGTGGAGGACAATATATAGCTGCCACTGTGATATTATGACGACTTTTGGTTCTAATGCTAACAGCTACAGTTTGTGCAAAAGGTTCTTCACACTTCTGTTGTAAGTGATGGGAGATATGCTCTTTTATAATTATAGTGCTACCCCCTCTTGCAGTGTTATTGGGGTGGAGAACGTGGTATACTTTATAACCCTTAATTTGAATATAGGATTCTCTGGTGAAGTGGGACTCTGATATAAGGCATATATCAATTTGTTCTGTGTTTAGGACTGCTTTCAACTCGTTGTAATGTTTAAGGAGCCCGTTTGCGTATCATGCCATAATTTTTAACGTGTTTTTCATATTTCATTTATAATAGGTAGTTGATTGGCACTACTTTCCAGGTTCCTAAGCCTATTGTCGAATGTTGTTAAAAGGTTTAAAATCTTATTTATATTTTCTTCTGTCGTTGGTTGGCTGGGCTGGCCAGACATTTGTAGCTGCGAGTTAGATTTGGAAGTCTTTGTTACCTGCGCATAGGAAATATTATTACTTACTGTTTAGTAAGTTAATCGTGGTTTTTGGCTTTTGTTAGTACTTGCAGCTTGTAAACTTTGTTTATTGTCATTTTTTCTTTGTTTATTTCTTAATAGATGCCGTTCTTTTGCTGCTATACACCCCCTATAGGTAGCTGGGTGTGGTTCACCACAGTAAATGCATTTTGGTTTGGTTTCTGCAGCTTTTGTGCAATCTATGGTGAGATGTTTACCAGTACATTTAACACATCTAGGCTCTTTGGAGCAATATTTTTGTGTGTGACCATAAGCTTGACACCTTTTACATTGGGGGATCAACTTTGATGTTTTTATAGGCTGTAAATCTACTTCACAACCTAGTATGGCTTTTATGCTGTATATCTTGTTTATATCTTTATCTTTTTCAAATGAAAGTATAAACATGTTGAGTAGTTCTTTAGTTCTCCAGCTTAACTTGTTTACAGCTCCTTGGATTTTATAGCCTTTAGCTGACAGCTCTTCGACTATTCTGTTGGGTAGGCATGACGAGTGTAGATTTTTAGCCATTACTCTAATCGGCCTATCTTACTTGTTCTCATAAGAGTACCAAAGGCTGTTACTTTGGGACAAAAACTTGGTTATGGCTATAGAGCCATAACCAAGTTTTTGTCCCAAAGTAACAGCCTTTAGATGAGCCATATAGATGAGCCCTCGTTTCTGGCATTTATTTTAACTGTGTCACCGGACATCATTTTAACTAAGAAAGTATCTATAGATAAGTTGGTTGAGAGCAGATCGTAAAACTTCTGGTAGTTTTTAATGTTTTCTACTATGATGGGTGGAGGTGAATGTACCTTTGGGCATGACCCTAGATGCAAAGTTACGCTGCAAGGCTCATGTTAAAAAGAAACTGCGAGAACTAGACCTACGCTATAAAAAAATGTACTGGCTACTGGGTACACATTCCAATTTATCAGTGCATAACAAAGTACACTTGTACAAGCAAGTTCTCATGCCTGTATGGACATATGGTATTCAACTTTGGGGGTGTACCAAACAAACGAATGTACAAATAATACAACAATTTCAAAATAAAATACTAAGGAGTATAGTAAATGCCCCTTGGTATATCAGAAATAAGGATATACACCGAGATTTAGGAGTGGACCTTGTTGCTAAAGTTATAAGGAGATATGCCGAAGCACATCAACAAAGGCTTCATCAACATGTGAATGTCGAAGCTATTCAACTGCTAGACACCACGGACATAGTAAGAAGATTAAAAAGAACTAAACCATTTGAGTTGGTATAGTAAGTGTTAATATTAGTGCAGTGCAGTGAGTGCTACAAGAATAAGTGAGTGCCCAAAGAACACATGAAGAAAGTGATATTCTACTTCAATAGAGACAATAAGAAAAGTGACGTTGGTCACATTTTTAACATTTAAGTATTTAGCAAATTAAGTTAAAACTAAGTTACTTATTAGCTTAACGGCTAGATTGTAATAATAATTATGATGTAATATTTAATATAATAATTACAACATAATAGAAAAAAAAATTGTCCCACGTAACAGGTGGTGAGCCCATTGCCGTGTGACCATACTCTCGATTAATAGTGTGGTTATTTAAGGAAAGGAGACAGAGACTTCTTGTGACCATGTTACTTGTCATGACGCTTCTGTTCCTCGTCATGATCACCCGTCGGAGATTAGGGTGCGTGTTCATTTACCGGCAACATATGCGCGAGTATCATGGCATTCTATTCCATTGCTCTTAACAAATTTGTTTAAAGAGGTTGTACATAGCACGTATTTTTGACATGTATACGTTTTTTTACGTACTAACGGACGCCCGGTGGTTTCACCCGCGTAGTATCTATTCTCGAGAGAATACGGGAATAAAATGTAGCCTAAGTAGGTACCAGTGCCAATCCCGTTAGAATCGTTGCAGCCGTTTTAGAGATTAGCCGAACAGTTATACAGAAGAATTTATTAAAATTAAATACTTTTTTTTTTTAATTAATTGACATTACTATCAGACATTTCATTTTTATTTATGTGTTTACCCTCACACTTTGCGTCCGGAGCGCTCACAAACGGTTAGATCCGATAGAGACTTTATTTCGTGTACGCTTAGGTTGTGGAATGAGCAACTTGCCTGGGTTTTCCCGAAC
Source organism: Thumatha senex (assembly GCA_948477245.1). Taxonomy (NCBI): domain Eukaryota; kingdom Metazoa; phylum Arthropoda; class Insecta; order Lepidoptera; family Erebidae; genus Thumatha; species Thumatha senex. The sequence goes on from OX419743.1 coordinate 13,614,315, forward strand.
GTCTATAATATAACAATAAATTAAATTTATTTGTCTCTTCACAATCAGTGCCTTAAAATGTAATACATATATCTTGCTGATTTATTACTAAAACAAAGCATGATTTGTGAGAGACAGGTGACTGAAGTAAGTTTCGGATGAAACCTGTGTCACAGGTCACCTGATCTCCCTCGTGGCTGAGCAGAGTTTAGTGACAAATTTGACTGATTAGTTGTACGGATACATACTGATGAAAATAAGTAATCAAGTAAAATGAAGTGAAAATTGTTATAATACCTAGTAAAAATGGTTATACAATTAAAATTATATATAAATATGATGAGTGTATGTTATTAATGTTATTGGTGGGAGTGATGCGTTTAGATGGATAGTGTACCTACTGGTGTTTGATTATAAAGGGGGTGTGCAAAGTTAGGTGTGTTGAGTATGAATTTGTATGCGAGTTTATACAGTAGAAATCTTGTGCCCTGTAGGAGAGATTCTCTTAACATGGTTCAGCGGCTGCCAGGAGCGTAGCAAGTGGGACGCTACAGTCTCCACTTACTACATATAAAGACTAGGCTGTTATTATTCTACAGTATGGGGTTCTTCAAAAGGGGTCTTAGAAGGTTTTTAAAGGGTCGGCAGCTCGAGTGCTGCACCTCTGGTGTTGTTGTTGTTGTAACTGGGCTGTTTCCGCACTTAGCCACTTGATTGGGCCATTGTGCGTGTATTTAAGAGTGGTGGCGCAGTGGTAGTGTATGCTACTGCAGATTCTGCGCCACCAATGCAGAGTGTTAGTTTTTATGTACTCTTACTCATTTATGTACTTTGCCTATGATGCAGGGCGACTGGTCTAGGTTTAGTGTAGGTAGGTACTCTTAGTACCTGAAGAAATTACGTATTATATACAATGATATTTAAAAGGTATTCTCTATTGTATTGTAATATCATTGATTTTATACCTATGTATAGAGAGATATGTATGAGTACCATATTAATATATATTAATATGGTACCCCACGCGGTCCACGGGACCACGGGGACCACGGTATGGTCCCCTACGCGGTAGGGGAAATACGTACAAAATGACATATACGGACAAAACGACACAGACCTAGTATTTTGATTTTGGTGCGCTTAGACAAACAAGTGACATCTACATAACGTGACTACATACTCTGAAATACATGACAAAACATGAAAGCGCCCCGCTCAGTCGTTCAGGAGTTATGGCCGATTGCAAGTGTTAGTGAATTACGAGTTTTTTTTTTAAGTTCAACAGTTTTAAGATATTGGTAAGTTTACAATTGTTTTAAATGCATGTGTAGTATTTCTGCCAACCGACTTCTATTTATTGTTGCATACAAATAACTTTTTCATTATTAAATGGCTTCTACGTATTTACCTAACAAGTTTTAAATTTTATAACGTTATATGGACAAAATTACATAGGCAGATCACGGACATAATGACATATGTATGTCATTTTGTCCATTAAAAATAATCAAGTAGGTACGCTACTTTTACTAACTGTTTCTTTTCTTCCCAGATATAACGAAATGCCGCGTAATTATAAACGTACGACTGACCGGCAATCCTGGAGTGCACGCTAAGGGTGGCAACAAAACTTTGAAGTCCACTTCTAAGGGTCTTGGTTGTTGGAAGACTACATTTTCACCCAATGTGGAGAAGCAGTTAGTTGATCATCTGAAGTATCTCGAATCTCGTTTGTTTGGGCTGACTCGGACCGCGGTTCAAGAATTAGCTTTTGAGTTGGCAGTAAGAAATGGTATTCCTCACACTTTTAATACACAAAAACGTAAAGCAGGACAAGAATGGTTGGAAGGATTCCTAAGGCGAAATAAAGATATATCTTTACGCAAACCGGAGGCTACTTCAGCAGCTCGCGCTCAAGCTTTTAATAGACCTCAAGTTCAAAAGTTTTATAAGTTATATGGAAAGCTATTAGAATCTATAACTTTTAGGCCACATCGCATTTATAACGCTGATGAGTCAGGGCTGTCTACTGTGCAAAACCCTCAAAAGATATTCTCCACTACAGGCAGGAAACAAGTTGGCGTTATAACAAGTGCATAACGTGGTGTAAACACCACTGTGGTCTGTTGCTGTTCTTCCAATGATGATATTTGCTAGGAAAATTATAAAAAATGAACTAGTTGATGAAGCTCCTCTGGTACTTTAGGTGTAGCACAACAATCGGGGTGGATGACAGCAGATGTATATCTGAAATGGATAAAACACTTTCAAAGTTACGTTAAATCTTCTATTGATGACAAGGTTATTCTGATTGTTGATGGTCATGCAAGTCATAAAGGAATTGATACCCTATAATTTGCGAAACCAAATGGTATTATTATTATTTGTCTACCTCCACATTGCACTCATCGAATGCAGCCACTCGATGTTTCATATTTTGCACCTATGAAGACTTACTTTAATCAAGAAATAACAAAGTGGCTTATAGCACACCCAGGGCGTGTTGTTACACAATTTCAGATAGCAGGGCTGTTCAACGAAGCATTTGGTAAAGCAGCAACTGTACAAAATGCTTGTCATGGATTTAAAAGCACTGGTATTTGGCCTTTAAATCCTGATATATTTCCTGATTACATGTATGAGCCTGCGGAGACTACAAACATACCACTGGAACAAAACGCCCTTGCCATTTTACCTAACTGCAATAATGTGCCTCAAATATCAACATTCACTGAAGAACAAATCGACAATTCATCTCAGGTACAAGTCAATACTGAGCAAATACATGATTTGACTCCTTTCATTCAAGAACCATCGACATCTGCTCTTGCTGTTCCTATTGAAGAGATTTCTCCACTTCCAAAAGGGCGTTTTGTAAGTGGAAACGAAAACGACAAACATCGTTAGTATTAACTTCTACTCCTAATATGGAAAAAAATTAAAACTAAAAATGAGCCCAAAGTTCCTCCAGAAAAAAAGAAAACGAAAGGTCACCAAAACTCTATTCGTCGAAGACAGCGATGAAGAAAATTTTCCTAATAACTCACAAGATGATGAAGAGGACTGTGCATGCATTTATTGCAATGATCTTTTTTCTAGATCCAAACCCGGAGAAGACTGGTTACGGTGCTTAAATTGCTGTTGTTGGGCACATGCTTCTTGTGCTGACGTTCCGAAGAGCACCAAACGTTTTATTTGTGAACTTCCTATGATTAAAAAGTTTTTATTTCTATTCCATTTCGTCAATACGTAATGTGTCATTTTGTCCACACCATATGGACAAAATGAATTTTAGCTGATCTCAATTAATGTTAAAATATCTCTATTTTTGTTATTTCTATTTCATAAATGATTTTTATTTTTCTAAGATGATTAACCAAAGATGTTTGGTGTAAAAAACTACGAGGCTGTGGTGTAACAATAAAGAATTATTCTTTTAAAACAAAACCGTATGTCATTTTGTACTATGCAACCTGAAATAAAGATTTATTGTTATTATTATACAAAGGTAGGTTACCTGGAATACCTTTTTTTACCTTGTCTTTACAAGTAAAAAATAGGCAAGGTGAATAAAAACATTCTGGAAATACCGTCTAAAGATAAGGGTCGAAGCTCAATATTTTATTGTGCTCAAACTTTGTGAAAGTTTGTTAGTTAGTGCTCAATTGATTACGTAGGTATAATGCTACCCGCGGCTCCGCCCGCTTGGTAAAGATTTTCCGTATCTGTCTCCCACAGGATCATGTTCCTATCCTAGGATAAAAAGTAGCCTGTAACACTCAAGGATAATACACGTTTCTAACAGATTTTCAATATCGGTTCAGTAGATCTAGAGATTACCTAACAAACTCACAAACATTTTATCTCTGTCTGTGGGTTAGTTCTGGAAACTGGGATTTCTATGAGAACAAAAGAATAATAAAGATACTTCACATTGTACAGTACATTTTTTGTTATTATTATCTTACCACAAAATATAGGTACGTTAAAAATTCGCTTGCTCACCATTCTTCTTCCCAGTAGCTGTTACAGACTACCTGGATATGGAACCTGTCCACATTTATTGTTTATACTTTATTAATCTTGTGATTATTCACAAGATTAATAATGTATGGACATTAATATAAAAAAAAAGCATTAATTGTATAAGTCTGTCACAGTGCTAGAACACTAGCACCAATGTTCCAGCATCGGACAGCGCCATCCCAATACGCTTAGGATGCTGTGTGAGGTACATTCGGACTAAAAATTACTTTTTTTTTTTCATATTTTCATGCCCATGTCATCCACTTAGTGGTAGTTTATTTTTTATTTTTTTAAAACAATTGTCCAAATTTCCAGTTCGTAGCTAATCTGGAGCTTAGTTTTATAAATTACAAAGTTCCACCCGGAAGGACATCCAACAAAGCTAGGTAATAAAAACATGATAAAAAGGCCGTCGACTTGTGAACCATTATTGACATCTTGCCGGCAGATGTTTCTAAATATAATACATATAAGTATTTTAGCCAATGAGAGCACGCTTAGGATGAATACAATATGGGGTATTAAGGTGTATTGTTCGATGGCATATTCAACGCAAACTGGCGACCCCCATAGGCAGCTTTTTTTTTTACTGGGACATTTTTTACACAGCGCCGTCTAGCCCAACGTTTCCCAAAGTGGGCGCTGCAGGCCTAAAGGGGGGCGGTAAGGGACCCAGAAAAAAAATGGGGGCGTTGTGTAGGCTTCGGGGGGCGATTTGTAATTTCATCTAGCTAGGAGGACTCTTAGACACCGACAGAGCTCTTGTGAACATCAACTAATATTAATTAAGAGATTGCTCAAACTCGGTTCGATATTTCTCTCCGCGTAGTTCATGTATCTGTCCTGTTTTATTCAATAAATAGAAGAAAAATCATGTAAATCGATCGCTCCGTTTCTAAATAAAAGTCACAAACAAACAAATAAAAAGGCAATAGACACACTTTCGCATTTAATAGTTATTAGTATTCCTAGATAGGTAGGTGCCTTCTATGTCTAAAACATTTTCGAATGAAGCAATGAAGCCTTCAAGACGGCAAGATCATTTGAATAAAATGCATCCAGATAAGAAAGACAAGAATGTAGCATATTTTCAAGACCTAGAGATGAAGCATAATACTCAGCCAAGTGTAGTAAAACTATTTTCGGCAGCTGCTAAGCAAGATGACGACGGACTTCGAGCTTCGTACAATATCTCTTTGTTAATTGCTCAAAAAGGCAAACCACACAACATCGGAGAAGAGTTAATTTTGCCAGCAATAAAGGTAGTAATAACTACTGTGCTTCATAAACAGGAGGGGAAGTTGAGACAGTTTTACAAGATTTTTAAGAAGTTTAGAGCTTAACACAAATAAATGGACAAATGGATAATATGGACAAGAAATTAATATTTTCCAAATTTAATTCATTAACTCCAAAATTATCGGGAAAATTTCACTTCGCCTCCTATTCCCCAATTTTCGAAGATGCCTACAATAATTTTATAGAACAGAAAATTCAAGATTTTTGTGATATTTCCGATCGTCTACTCAAAATTAACATTCATTCGGCTTACACCATTCTCCGGTTTTGCTTGTTTGTACCAAAATTTACTAATGTTCTCAGGTCAACTCAATTTTGGAAACACTGTGGCCTTTTAGCTAAAATAGATAATATTATTATAAACACTCTCAGTAAGATTTTAAACGTGGCCTTGAATGACCGTTCGTCACTGCAAGCGACTCTGCCAATACGTTTGGGTGGCCTCGGCATTCGCAAAATTTCCGATATTAGTTTACCAGCGTTCCTGTCCTCAGTCCACAGTACGGAGGCGTTAACTAGGAAAATTCTCGCACCTACACTAGTTAATTCCGAAATACTGTGTAAGATTGATGCAGTAAATGCTTGGAAAAATGCCTGTCCGAACTCCGACTTGCCAAGGAACCTTTTCTCACAGCGTCAGTGGGGCGGGCCGCTTTGCAGTTTAGTAAGAAACAATTTATTAAGCTCCAGTACGACAGCTGCTGAGCGAGCCCGTTTACTGGCAGTGGGCACGTGGGAATCGGGTCTGTGGCTACAAGCTTTTTCGTCTAACATAGGAACCATGTTAGACGATACTACCTTTCGCATTGCTTCCTGCCTTCGTTTGGGTGCGCCATGTGTTTCTCCGCACCAGTGCCATTGTGGAGTAGTCGTCGATCGCCTTGGACATCATGGCTTGTCTTGCTGCAGAAGTGCTGGGCGATTACCACGGCACGCGAGCCTTAACGACTTAATCCGACGTGCTCTTGTCGCCGGCGGTGTGCCAGCTAAACTTGAACCGAATGGTTTGGCGCGCGACGACGGCAAGAGACCGGACGGTATGTCGTTAATGCCGTGGAGGATGGGTACGTGTTTGGTGTGGGACGCTACGTGTGTCGACACTCTGGCTCCTACTCATCTTCCAGGTACTGCTGGTTGTGCCGGTGCCGCTGCTGCGTCTGCGGAGACCCTTAAATGGCAGAAATATTTGCAACTCGTAAGTGATTACGTTTTTGAGCCGTTTGGGGTCGAGACGTTAGGGTCCTGGGGTCCAAGTGCTCATAATCTATTTCAAGAGATTGTAAAGCGCCTAATTGACACTACTCGTGACCAGAAGGCTGGACTCTTTTTCGCACAAAGGCTAAGCATTGCCATTCAACGTGGCAATGCTGCCAGTCTTCTGGGAACGCTACCACGTGAGGACTGCGATGCGGAGAAATTTTATGACGCATGTTAGGTCTTTGGTTCTTAGTTATTTTTAGTTAGTTAAGAATTAATTTATCAAAATATTAAGTTTCTATGTATTAAACTTTTATTTTGTATAATAATTCTAATAATAAAATACAAAAATCTTGCTTCATAAACCGGCCGCAGATATTATCCGAAAAATTCCTTTGAGTAATAATTCTGTGCAAAGACGAATTGATGAAATGGCTGAAAACATTGAAGGATCATTGTGCAATCATCTGAAGACTAGTCAATTCTCAATTCAGCTCGATGAGTCCACTTTACCTACTAATGAAGCATTGTTGCTGTCTTACGTGAGGTTTATTAAACATGAGAAAATATGTGAAGAACTATTGTTTGCTAGAAATTTAGAGACCGATACAAAAGGCGAAACCATATTCAATACATTGGAAAAGTTTTGTGATGAGAAAGAGATTCCCTTGAAAAATATTATATCAGTTGCTACGGATGGCGCTCCGGCTATGACAGGGTATCATAGAGGCTTCATAGCGTACTTAAAAAATAAAATTCCAGATGTACTTGCTGTACATTGCGTTATTCATAGACAACATTTGGTTGCTAGAAACTTAAGTGAAGGACTATTTCAATCACTGCAATATGTCATCAAAGCAGTCAATAAAATCCGTACCAGCTCTTTAAATGATAGATTATTTAATCAGCTTTGTGTTACTAATGACGAAGATTCCAACCGTTTGTTGCTTCATACTGAGGTTCGTTGGCTATCAAGAGGCAATTGTCTAACTCGATTTTACAACCTGTTTGACTCTGTGATAGAGTTCTTGGAAACTAAAGATACAGAATTGCGCAACAAGCTCATTACATCAAAAAATTATAGAGCTTACATGACAGACCTGTATAAATTATTCAATGACATTAATCTCCAACTGCAAGGCGATGAACTAAATTTAATTAAAACAAAAAATGTCGTTGCTGCTTTCGCAGCCAAACTGTTTCTACACAAAAAGAATATGGGCAGACATGAGTTTCACAATTTTCCGTATTTTATCAGTATCCTGCAGTAACGGCGACTTGTTTGCCTACTGCCAACATTTGGAAAACCTCCACATTGACTTTACCGAACGATACCAGGACATTTTGAAATTGGAAATACCAGGCTGGGTGTTAGATCCGTTTTCAAATGTCAACACAGCAATCTCACCTCAGCTGGAAGAAGAACTTATAGAATTGACAACAAACGAGGAATTAAAAATCAAGTTCAAAAATGACTATCAAGAATTTTGGCTACAAAAACCGATCCCGCAATTGTACCGTGGATTGTCGTCAATCGTTCAACGATTCTTGATAGCATTCCCATCGTCATATTTGTGTGAACGTAGATTTAGTGCTGTGGCAACGCTGCTTACTAAAAAGAGAAATCGTTTGCATGTTACCGAACGTGGCGACTTGCGGCTGTTCTTGAGTAAATTGGAACCTGATATCAACAAACTTATTAAACAGCATCAGATTCATCCTTCACATTAGTTTTTATACAAGAATCGATTATGTTTGTCTTATTTTGAGTAAAAGATACTCTGTCTGAATACTATAAAGTTGCGTTAAATAATCATTCTCATTGGCAGGTGTAGCCCGTAAGAGTTAACTTGAGACCTGAGCGTCGATATGCAGGCGCGTGCGGTCCATAGAAGCAAATAAGCACTGCATACCCTAGCCCACAATCCCAATACTACAAGTTGTATAAATAAATAATTCCCTATACAATTAAATATGTTTTAGTGCCATCTATTAGTATTTTAGGGAACTACTAACCTAACACCTAGCGGTATGTATGGATGTCAGTGCCTTATCGGCGAATCGTATCGCGACTGCGACTAGCAGCGCTGCGCGCGGATTTATGCAAAGCTGATGTATGCTTTTGTAATCATATTTTTATAGTGCAAATCATTTGTATGTGTGTGTCAATTTTACGATTGTGTGCGAAATTATGAGTCGCGGAGGAAGCACTGTCTCTGAATATAAAGCGACATATTTAAGTAGTTGTCAAAAATAGAATAGTTGTTTCGAATATAGATCTATTTTTTTAGGTAGTATAATATGAATACGCCATTTGTAATTAAAATGTTGTTTCACTACAAAGAGCTGTCGAGTGAATTTAAGCGCCGTGTTTGATATCTAATTAATAATTAATTACTTAGTTTACTAGAATTACTGTGAATTATGGAAAATTATAGCTGTGAAATCTGTGCTGGTGATGTGTGTTTAAATAAATTAAAAACTCGTGTTTTCTCGACGTTATCGTTTGATGAAAAAATCAATATTATTGTCAGAGGACGTTCTGTTCGCGATTTGAATCTAATTTAAAGAAAAGGTAATAGCATACGTTATTTTAATAAAAAGTATTACGATAATTATAACTGGCTAGTGGGCTGTGTACACACAAATAAATTATTTTGTTTTCCTTGTATATTATTTTCAAAACAAGATAATAATAATGTTTGGTCGTTTATCGGGTATTTAGATTTAAATATTTTTACAAAGCGGCTGCTAAACACGATTTATCGGAAAAACTTATAGATTCTGTTTAAAGTTCTAAATTTTTGGAAAAGGTAGAATAGAGTCTAGTTTGAATAGCCAGTTCAAATTGACGTTGATAGGCACAACGCAAAAGTTGATAGGAATATAAATATTTTTATACAAAGTAAACAAGTATTAGCTTTTCATGGTCATGATGAACACGCTTCATCATATAATAAAGGTAATTATTTCGAACTTGTAGATCTGTTAGTAAATATGACGGTAATTTAGAAACTCATTTACAATCGACATCTGGTAGCTCATTTACGGGGTTGTCGAATAGAACTCAAAATGATCTGATTTCTAGCGTCGCGTCTGTAATGTATAATGAGATAAAAAAAGAAATACACAATCTGATTTTGTTGTTGTTATTGGTGTTAATTCTGTTGTTGAGATCACTAAACTAAATTTCTCTAAAATTTTCTAATTTTTATTAAGAGATTGCCAAATGCTATTTTCTTATTAAGTCGTACTAAAGTTGGTGATATCATAAATAGCACTTAATTTGTATCTGATATCACTAAAATTCATTTTATGTGATAAAATAGAGCAAGATGTGAAAAATGTACATAGACAGTCGAATGTAAATACATGCCGACTAACTTGGTGATTGAACTGCCTATGTACATTTTTCACGTAACAACGTTTTGAACGTTTTCACGTTTCAAACGGTTACTAAATTTAATAAACGTCCCACTAAAATTAGTCTTTTCACTAAAATTTTGTGTGACGTTAAATTTGTATCTGACATCACAAAAATTCATTTTATGTGATAAAATTCAACAAAAAGTGTAAAATGTACATAGACAGTTCAATCACTAAGTTAGTCGGCATCTAAATACATGTTTTATTGAATTTTATCACATAAAAGGAATTTAAGTGATGTCAGATACAAATTTAGTGCTGTTTATAATATCACTAAGTTTATTTCGACGTAATAATAGAATAGCATTATGGCAATCTCTTAATAAAAATAAGAAAATTTTAGAGAAATTTAGTTTAGTGGTTTCAACAACAGAATTAGCACAATTGTTGACGAAACTCCGGATGTCAGCGGTCGCGAACAGTTAGTCCTTGTTTTAAGATATTTTCGCGACTCAGAAATAATATATCGATATTAGTTCTGATCGGAGAGCTGTCACTTTAAGGTCGATCATTATCAACGTTTTAGACGAATTTAATTGCCAAAATAAAGTAGTTGCTCAAACTTACGATGGGGCGTCAGTTTTATCTTCTGAGGTTAATAGAGTTCAAAGCATGATAAGACAAAAAGGAATTTAAGTGATGTCAGATACAAATTTAGTGCTGTTTATAATATCACTAAGTTTATTTCGACGTAATAATAGAATAGCATTATGGCAATCTCTTAATAAAAATAAGAAAATTTTAGAGAAATTTAGTTTAGTGGTTTCAACAACAGAATTAGCACCATTGTTGACGAAACTCCGGATGTCAGCGGTCGCGAACAGTTAGTCCTTGTTTTAAGATATTTTCGCGACTCAGAAATAATATATCGATATTAGTTCTGATCGGAGAGCTGTCACTTTAAGGTCGATCATTATCAACGTTTTAGACGAATTTAATTGCCAAAATAAAGTAGTTGCTCAAACTTACGATGGGGCGTTAGTTTTATCTTCTGAGGTTAATAGAGTTCAAAGCATGATAAGACAAAAATGCCCACTCGAGACGTATGTTTGGTGTTCACCACATGTACTTAATCTTATTCTTTCCAAGTCTTTTGAAAAAGTTTCGGAAACGAAACGGTTTTTCAGTATTTTTTTTTTTTTAGTATTGAGAGTTAGTTATTTTAAAAATATTACAGCTAGCAGCGACCGCGGTTTGTCTCACGTCGTTCCTGTTAACATCGCTACATCAGAATAATAAGTAGATATGTTAATCCAGGTCTCTATCTATCTACATACCAAGTTTCAATGCAATCCGTTGCTGTTTTTACACAACAAACATCCATCCATCCAAACTTTCACATTAATGTTTATCAATCACGCCTTTTCCCCGAAGGCAGGCAGAGGCATATTATACGCCAAATTAACACCGTATGTACTCCTGTGTCACGAAATAGGTGGTGAGCCCATTGCCGTGATGAAATAGAGAGACGCAGGTTATGGCTACCTGCTGTTGAAATTATAAAGTCGCCCACAAGCCCTTCATACTTGGCTTAACGACTGCCATGTTACTGGCCCCGGTTGCCAGTAATATGGCAGTCAAGCCAACCAACGGTTTAAGATGCCGGTGATGTTTTCGAAAGCACGGAAACACTCGCAAATATAAATGACACAAAGTGCACACCCATCCGTGACTAGCCATAACAAAAGTTGATTAACGCAGTGATCGTTTACAAAACACTGAGTCACTCGCGGGAATTTCTGGTAGTTAGGGCATGCATACCCTATCCAAAATCCTTGTGCACGCCACTGTCGTTATGTACTACCTACTGTGCTCAGGGCTCAAGTTAACTCTTTTTATTTGGATTATAGTAAAAGTTTATTTTAGAATGAATGTTTAATCTCCGCTAATATAGCTCACAACGTTTCATTAATTTAATTTAAAGTTATAGTGGTTTTTAAGTAGGTGAATAAATGGGGGCGCTAAAAATTTATTTAGTCTCAAAGTGGGCAGTAGACAAAATAAGTTTGGGAACCTCTCTAGCCCAAAGTAAGCTAATATAAGCTTGTGTTATGGGATCTAGACGGCTGATAAACATACTTATATATTTCTAAATACATACTTATTATACATAGGAAACACCCAAACTCCGAAATAAACATTTGTGGATCACACAAATATTTTTTTCGACCTGGGAATCGAACCCGGGACCTCAGCATTATAGAAGCTAAGACTAATAATGATTTGTTTGTACATAGGGACGCAGCGCACCGTGTTCACCCTCTCGCCGGTCAAGGCGTTAACCTCGGTTTTGGTGACATAAAAGATCTCACCGAGTTACTCGCTGAATCTATGTACTCAGGATTTGAAATAAGTAAGTGGAAACTAACTCCAAAATACTACATACATGCGAGTATCGTCGTGTTGAAAATGTGTTTATGTAGATATGCTTTGGTTTTAACCGATCTTCATGTGTCTATACAAAATTGTTTTTTTTTTTCTATATATTCCTTTATTTTTTAATAGCCACATCGCTATTCTGATTTGGTGGTATATTTTTGATCCGCCATACCACCACCTATATACTAGTATTACGCTGATGTTTTGATTCTGGCCCATTCTGTTCTCACTAAATATTTTTTCTTGCGAACTGTTATATATATTGTGCGAAAGTGGAGGGTAGAAAGGATCAGGGCCGGCCGATACTATGACGACCACGTGAGCAGATTGCTCAAAAACGGAAAGGTCTAAAGTACTCTAATAACCAAACGTGCAAATATGAAGCTATTAATGAATCTGCAGGAAGCAAAAGAAGTATGCATGGACCGCGAAACCTGGCGATCTATCCTCTCTGTCTACCCCGTCAAGGATACAGCTTGAAGATTGTTAGTTTAACAGTTATACCTTCTAGCTAGTACAAGGCTGGCACAGGTGCATTAAGTATTAGGAAGTCAGGTGAAAGCTACTTACAACAATGATTAAAATTAATTACAGCGGCCCCTATGTACAAATATTGGATGCACTGGCATTCAAAATTTCCACGTTCTATAGCCATCATCTTCAGCATCCAAGTGCTTGTCCCAGTTAGATCTCGCGACGCCTGGGTTCCGCCTTCTCCTTTTACTGGAACGGGCGATTTGAATAGACATTTATTCCTCACATAGCCCGGCGGATGCCGCAAGACATGACCATACCAACGAAGTTGACATTCTTACAACTTATCTGCAATGTCTCTAGAGTATGGACTTCTCCTATAGTGTTAGTACCTAGACATTATACATCATTTAGACTTCGACGAACATTGTAGTTATTCAAGGTTAGTTAAAATTGTTATCAAAAAGACATACGTTATACTAAAGAAAAAAACGTGAATCATAAGGTCGAAAACAGTCTTATCAGTTTGCCTTATCACAATCGTTACCCGTATACGTTGACGTCACAACAAGAAAATTTTCCGCAGAATATAACAAAGAAATAATTATGTCTGGCCAAAACATATATTTTAGTTATATTATTAGTTATATACGATAACTGGGGATTTTTCCGAACGTGGGGAAGTCCCGCAATTGGTGCACCTGTTGATTCGACGAGTTTAAGTCAAAACTCAACACAAAACCCGGTACTGGCCAGCGTCAAGCATGTACAGTAAGGTCAATCACCCTCCCAAAATAACATTGGTTGAGCCCTAAGTACAGCAAAGGACTGCTAATGCTCAATGAATTTACCGTAGAAACTGTTAAATAAATTTGAAGAAGATAATTTTGCCTTTTTTATAAAATAGATAAACTGCTAATAACCCTGCCTCTACAGATAACAATCGACTTCTAGCTCTTCCTTTAAAATGAAGACTTGAGATGACATTGTGTAGGTGAAGTTGCCAAAGTAAAACAAACAACAGTAGGTCAAAATGCCAAAGTAACACAAACAGCAATATATTCAAAATGCCAAAGTAATACAAGCAACAGTCATAGTAAATTTTTCTTCACAGCTCACTCAACTTGGATGGAAAAGTACGAAAGTGCTCGTCAAAGACACAACGTACCCACTCAGCTGATGGTCGAAGTTCTACACCGGCTGTATACCGTCGACTTACTGCCAGTCGTCTTGGCTAGAAGCCTAGGGTTACAACTCACCAATGCACTCCAACCCTTGAAGGTAATATCCATAAACTATAATATGCTGTAGGGATAACTAGTTTTATTTCAGGTTGACTTCCTCGGTGGCGCAATGGGAGTGTATGCTGAGATCTCAGGTCGAACAAAAATTTTTGATCTTTAAATATTTATTTCGAAGTTTAGTGTGTATGGTATGGTAACGGATGTTTGTTACTCTTTCACGTAAAAACTACTGAATACATTTTAATAAAACTTTACAATAATATAGCTTATACATCTGAATAACACATAGGGTACTTTTATTCCCGCGTCACCTAGTATAACATTTAATTAGATTCTGCCAGGAACCAAAAAGGTCCGACGCGGCGCTGGGAAAACTGTGGCAGTACCGACAGCTCCAAAAAATTCTCATCCCCTTAAAATGTAAATGTAAACAACTGGAGGTGAGATTTCTCTGGAGCTGACTGTACACTGAATTAAATAGGTGGCAGATTACACGGTCGGATTGTCCGCCCAGCGTCTCCACATAAAAATAACAATATGTGAATAGTAGGTGACCCCTACACAGCTGACAGCTTCGCCCGCGACATAGTTCGTAATCCCGTCGCTTATATATTCTACAATAATGCATAAACATTTTCCCGATTTGTCGACATTAATGATTACTGCTCCGCCGTCCTCGATAAATAGGCTATAAAACACAGAAAGATTGTTTTTAAATCCGACCAGTAAGTTCCTCAGATTAGCGCGTTCAACTAAACGAACAAACAAACTCTTTAGCTTTATAATATTAGTATAGATTTTAAATTCAACAGATAAACATTAGTATAGAAAAGAACGTTTAATTTTTCTTTCTTGTATTGCAGAAACTAATCATGGCGCAAGCGGCTACATAGTTTGATCTATAGGCCATTAATCCTATTACTAAACACTACACGCTATGTACATGGTCAATGGCTTGATGAAAAACAGAAGCAGTGTCTTGCATTGATGTACTTATTTATTATTAGTGCAATAAATAAATATTTATTATATAGTTAAACGTATTTTTTGACACGTCCTTCGAATGAGTGACGAAAGATTGACGAAGAATATTTATTATGCTAAATTAGAAGGTACAAGGAGTCAGGGTAGACCGAGAGTTACATACGAGACAGATTACTCAAAAACGGAAAGGTCAAAAGTACTCGAATACCCAGACGTGCATGTATAAACAGATTGAGGAATCTTCAGTAAGCGAAAGAAGTATGCTATGCATTGATCGGGCAGCCTAGCGAGCTGTCCTCTCTGACTGGACTGACTGCTGCGTCAGGGATAAATAGCCCTAAAATATTTAGTTAAAACAAAAAATCAATTTTATAGGCACAGACCAACAAGAACAGATATTCAGTGTCTCACTATTGAGACTACTCTGTCAAAATTTCATTTGTAAACAATCACTGCATTTGCGCAGATAAAAATCCTGTTCCATAAGATATGACCTAGGACGATTGATAAGACATTCCCATCTCATATTTGGGTTCAGTATTCGAACTTATTCACATATACATGCAAATTGCAAACGCTAAATGAATGTGTCTGGCTGGATCATTCGTTTGTATCCAAAAGTACACGCTTTATAAAAACTACCTCTACTACCTACCTACCTATGTACCTAGGTATCTTTTAGTGTGTAAGCCAGGTAATCAGGTAGACGACTAAAGACTGTTAGTGACAATGACGGTTAGTTCCGTTATAAAAAAAAACTGCAGCTGCCAGTTGAACAACCCAACATAGGGTTGGATTGGAATGGAATTTGAAATGAACAGGTAAAAATAGCGTGAGACTGCGTACGTGTCGCGTGACTTGAAGGGGGTGACGTCACAAAGCGACTGACTTCCAAGTAAAACGTGTTTATTACTCCACTTTTACAAAGCGCGTTGCATACAAAAATCAACCTTAGTTGTATAGTGATGATGGTCATTTTTGAATTAATGGCAATCAACTATGATTCGGATCATTCGGACAATAACATTCGATGCCTCGGCGGTGAATTGGTGACTGTTGAAAGTAACAACACAAGTAAGTACTAATGATAAAGATAAAGTTTATAAAATAAAGTCTACGCAGATTATTTGTTTAAATTAGACGCTGATATCAAGCAGCTAGATAATTGTTACTTTCTATAGGTAGGTAGGTACTACTCGGGACATACTGCGAAATACCTAGGTACCTAATACTTATGTATTTTTTTCAGCTAGATCGGTACCTAATGCAAGCAATCAATCAATCTCAAAAAATGTACCTAGGTATGTGTGAACTGAGGGACCTTGCTCATTTTTCGCAAAACTGAAATAGGTAGTATGTTTAAGTACCTAGTGGTCTTACTGTCTATTCTGTCTATAACAATTTTAAACAAAGAATCTTAGACAATCCTATTTTTTTAAGGAATCTTAATCTATCTAGCGTCTAGTAGGTACCTACATGTGCCTATGTCAGTGGATATGAGGATTGAGGGACCACTTTTTACAATCGATGTCATCACGTTTCTTTTCATTTTACTAAATGTTGTAAGACCACATGAGCAGATTGCTAAAAAACGGAATAGTCAAAAGTACTCGGATACCCAGACGTGCGTGTATGAAGCAATTGATGAATCTACAAGAAGCAAAAGAAGTGTGCATGGATCACGAAACCTGGCCTCTCTGAACACCCCGTCAGGGATACAGCGAGAAGATAGTTAAATAAATAAATATTGTTGGGACAACTCACACAATGCCATCTGATTGCACACTAAGCAGAGCTTGTACTATGAAACCAGATAACTGATAAACATACTTATAAATTTCTAAATACATACATATTATAGATAAATAACACCCAGACACAGAATAAACCATCGTGCTCATCACACAAAGTCTTATCCTGGGTGGGAATCGAACCCACGACCAATTGCGTAGCAGTCGGATGCACTCCCACCGCGCCACAGAGGCAGTTAGTTAGTTTTTGTAAGTTCTACTAATTTTTTTTTGAGAAAAGGACAGATTTTATCTATTTGATTGGCTAATATTCACAAGATATTTTTTTTGTCTTGTGTGGTGTGAGGGACCACAGTTAAGTCGCTATATATTTGTTTTCTTTGATTTTGTTTTTGATGTATTATTCAACAAATATCTTATACAAGTATTCTACTAAGTGTCTTTAGTCACAATACCTACCTTAATCTTGCAGATACTTTCCTAGATCTGGCTGACGGGCTGTGAGAACTGAGAGATCACACTTTAAGGGCCATATTCCAGAACGTTTATCAATACTCAAGAAACACTTGAGAGTAGATTTTATAAGGCAAAAATCTAGCCTCAAGCGTCGATTGAGTATTGAGAACCGTTCTGGAATACGGCCCTAAGAGCTGTAGATTTTGGTATATTTCTTTACAAAATTCCAGGTTTGTTCTACAAGTGTTTTAAGACTACTACTAAAACACACTATTTCAATTTTGCGCAAAATGAGAATGTTCCCTCAGTTCACATACATCTCAAATCAGCCTATGGCAGACCATTGCTGGAAAAATCCTTTTGGGATTATAAGCCTAACTGTACCGAGCCAGAAGATTTGGTATAAGGTTTTGTTTTGAGTCTTTTCGCCATGACCTTGTCCTTTAGTTAAGGTCTCTTTAGTGCCCCACAACACGCCAGCACAGCTGCCTAGTAAGATTTTAGAAACTCAGGCCCGTATTCCAGAAGGTTTCTCAATACTCAATCAACGCTTGAGGCTAGATTTTTCCTTAAAAATCTACTCTCAAGCGTCGATTGAGTATTGAGAAACGTTCTGGAATAAGGCACTCAGACTGCTAGTTGAGTAGTTTTACTTTATAAGATCACGTGTTCTAGTTAATTCAAAAAAGAAATTTATAAGAACAAAAGCTAAAACGTATCGTAGGTACCTAGATGCTCTTTTATGCCCTTTAATCTCAAATTGAGATTGAATTCGACAAAATTAACGTTGATTGAGATTCCCAATCAAAGTTTATTAAAATGCGAGAGTCCTACTCCCTAGTACCTAGCTTGATGATTATAATTATTATAACAACAGCGTGGTTGAACAATGGTGAACCCATGCCAATATTTTTTTTGAGGTTTAAAAGTAAGTTTTCCAGTAAACATGTTTTTATCAAAATTGATTCGGTTTACTTCTATAATCCAAGTTCTATAAGTACCTACCTAGACCGTGATAAAATGAAACATCTAGAACTTGTCCCCAATTAAGCCCCTTGCTTGAATTGAATCGAATGCGGACGGACGGACGAAGTATTGCGATCGATCAACCTTCGTAAAACGCGCGGAAGAGAGAGCGAAATACGATACTTGTATACTTGTCGATCTCGCTCTCGCACGGCTGTTCGATCACCTCACCAGCCCGACGAATGCGGGTAGCGGTAGCAACTGCGGGGCGCTGCGGCTGTTGGAGCGTTTCCTGCGTGCGTTGGGCTAGGGGGTGCGCATTGATCGGACAACATTCGGCAATCTTCGGGTTGACTTCGGTTTCGTACAATGCAACAGAAAGAAACAAAGTAAGCAACAGAAGTCGAATTGCATCTCTTTTTATTATGACGCATGCACGTATATTCCGAATTTTAGTCATTAGTTAGTATTTATTATTACTGCACAACTAAAAAGTTCGTAAAAAAAAAGGATGTCTTTGGGGTCTCAAGGGGTTTAGGCAGCGTTTTTGTTGAAAGCTCCCAGACGGCTTATTTTTTCCGACATTCCCAACAAATATCGTTATAGTTTGGGTAATGTATACAAAAACTTAACAAATTATACATAAGAACCTTCTATAAGAATCACACTAACTAATAAAAAAAGAACCGCATCGTAATTCGTTTCGTATTTTTGAAGATCTAAGCATACATAGGGACAGACAGCGAAAAGCGACTTTGTTTTATAATATGTAGTGATATTAGGTAGTACCACAGATTTAGAAGAGTAAGCAGATCAAACATATTCCTTTGTTTATGGTGTAATACTTCATCCTTTTCACTCTTTTTATTTCTGGTATAACGCTATCTTTTTTTGTCATGTGTAGCGACATGTAACTCACACATAGACAGCGAACAGCCTAATTTTCTACATAATTTCAACTATTGCCGCCATTTTTGAATCAGGAATTTGTTAGTGTTTTGTGCCGAAGGGATATAAAAGTATAAAAAACATGATGAAGTGTTGTGTAAAATGTTGTGATAGCTCCAGTCACAAGAAATCACCAGGAATAACTTTTCACAGGTAATTGATGTTTTAGTTACGACTACGTGTAATTATTCTAAGATTTTTATTCAAAAATTGTGATTCTTCTAGACGAACACTTGAAAAGTTGTTAATATATGGTTCATAGCATCTGTTCCATAAACCGTTTGGTCGCTATCGTCATCTATATCTAAATTTTTTGTTAATTTACATACATTTTGTACTGTTACGGCATGGGGACGAATTCAGTTTAGCAAATTGTTTGCAATTTCAATATCCAAAGTCAAGCTAAATGTAGTGCCCGATTAAATTAATTATGTTAATAATGTTTTAGGTTTCCTAAGGATACCATTAAACAAGATGTTTGGTTAATAAACATAAATTATGAAAGATATTAAAATGACATAATATGGTAGCTGAATGCGACCCTGGATTAAGCTACCTGTTTATATGTGTGAAATAGGCTACGCTATTTTTCGCAAATGTTTGATCTGCTTACTCTTCTACTGCTTCTTTCTGGGAGTACCATATTTATGTGGACCTAACTGCAAGCAACATAGCCTTTTCTATACGATGTAGGTACCTACATCCAGTAAATAAGTCCCTCAATTTATATTCTGATTAATTCCTGTGCGGGTTCCAAGACAATATACAAAGTAATAGGAGTAAGAGTTGGAATAGTGTCAATGAAAAAAAAACCGCCAAGCATGTTTGCCGCCTCCACACACAGAATATTTGGGATGGGTTTTATTTTTCATCTTGGAGATTCTTTTCTTGATCGATGGATTACCCATTTTCAACTAAAACTCAATTAATCTTTTATTTATGAAATCAAACATAAGAGGATGTCTTTGTTATACTGTCTAAATTATATGTAAATGATAAATTACATCCACAAAAATATGTGTGTATGTTAAATATTGATGGATAGCGAGCCAAAGGAAGGCTAAGAAAAAGAGAGTTTGCGTAAAGAGTGACATGACTATAATAAGGACTGTAACATAAGTACCTATATAATTACTATTTTTAAGACGTAGGTATGCGCTATATCCTGCATCATATTACTATGTGATATTCTAACTAAATAAAATGAAAATGAGATATATTCGTATGTAATGCATGAAGTTTATCCTGTGCGTCATAAAATGCCACAACATTTCTGAATAGACGCATTATTGATTTGAGCGACGCCATTTTTTTCGAGGCCAACTGCGCAGTACGTCCCTCCCGCAACCCCCACGAATGCCCTCATATATAAAGGGCGCCATTACGTCAGCGCCCACATTCATTTTTCGCTGTGCTGTGGTGAAGACGTAACTCTCTGTGCTGTGAAGAAAAAGTTCCAGTGTTCTGTGCTGTGCATGTGTATAGAAGAAATCCTTAAAAAAACATTTGTGCCTGGTCGGATACAGGTGTGTACTATTGTCTCATACCTATAACAAGAGTACTTGCTATACATTCAGTAATGGGCTACAGTAATAACGAAATATCTGTTGTTGATTTTTGTGAAAGTAAAACTGAATCCTTATGTAATTGGGTTCATAAATTTAAAGCTAAATCTTCAAATGCTAAAAGAAAGTCAAAGCGAGATTTGAGAATAATCGCCATTTTGACCACGTCGCTATCACGTACTGAGGATGAACTCCTCGCTAAACAACGAGAACGCGCCAGGAGATGGGCCCAGATGCAAGTTGATCTGGGATTGCACGGCAAGCAAGAAGAGCTTGCCAGGCTAGAACGGGAGAAAGTTGATAATATATGGAAGACAGATCTCAGCGGTCTAGATAATTTTTTCAAAGAATTAGACAAAGTCAAGCCAGCTGCAACATGAGTCGATTTTAGGTAAAATTAAATTTGTATCTGTGATATAAGTAGGAATTTTTTAAATTACAGTCCCATTGCGTTTCGCGTGGGCCTGCATCCGTCGGCCGCCATCTTGGTTGCCACTGGGGCGTGTTCGCTGCTCTACATAATGGGTTTGTAACTGTATCACGTTTTTATTCCTATTTTAGTGTACTTACTTAGGTATTTATATATTTTTCAATTTAACTATTATTATGTAATCAGTAAATTGGAATTTGAGTTTTATTCATATTGAATAATGAAATTGTACATATGTTTAAGTATGGAAATAAATAATTTTCAAAACGAAACTCGTATTAATGGATTCCAGTTTTTCTAAATAACAATTTCACCACACATACAATGTATTATTCCATGAGTCATCATCGTCTCTACGTGACAAAATGGCGGAGTTGCGTCAACGCTGGAGAGTTCGTGTTGGGAGTGTTCGAGAAAATGAGTCACCTGTGCGGCGACGTTCACTTTGCCTGCCACACTGCGATCGCCAGAGTCAAACTTGGTTGTCAGCCCATTAGGTAACAGGTTGATGTGTAAAGGTTTCATCATAATGAATATCTATAAAGTAGGCATTGCATCTATTAAGCCCGTACGCGGGCCTGCGTATAACATTGTCTTTAGATCTCAGAGCGTCTTGCGTTGTGGCCAGCAGCTGCCACGAGCGGTGAACTAAGGTCCTAAATTCCAATCCAAAGCTACGTACATACCTGGAATGCATGGAGTTGACGAGCCACACGTATAAGGATTGTCAAACATTCTTGGAAGTTGTGTCATTTGGTGAGTCATTTGTTTTCAAAATGATGATTGTCATTGTTCCTTAAATATATAGTGAATGGAACAATACACCTATGGTATGCCGACATTTTGTGTTATAACATTACTGCTTAGCAAAGCAAACATTGATTTAACAGTTTCATAGGAGCTGAATAGGTCTTGTAACCAACACTGCATCATCAGTTCTAAATAGGTCTTAGATATTCGTGAGGAGGCTGAGGCATCAATTAGAATGAAAGACATCAAGATAAAACTTTTCTAGAGGCACTGAAAATTTAAAACAAAGACCACCTTTACCATCATTGGTCCTAATCACAGTTGGGAGTGGGAGCTGTCTGGAGCAGGAGCAATTATTCTAGATATGAGGTAATGATTGGTTTAATAACTAAGAAACCACAAGCATTTATAGGTTTGACTTACATAGATATATATCTAGCAGCATAGTGTGCAATTTGCTGTATTCAAGCAAATTTAGTTGTGCATCCATTAGCTGACTAATTTAGAACTTCGGCTGAGCTGAAACTTGACTAGTGACATGAAACCTTGGGCTGATAACAGGAACTCTGAACAGAAACTTAACTATATACTTTAATCTTGAAAGAAAATTGACACTGATGGTGAGTTATCAGAACTCGTAATCTAAAGTTTACTTTCTAGATTTACCCTACCTATAGGGATGTATTACCGGGATGGATGTTCCCAGTAACAGATCCCCGTGGGTCTGGAGATATATGTAAATTAAATTGCGTAATTAAGTAACAAACAAACAATCTTTTTCATTTATAACGGTTATTATTCAAATTACTAATATATTCTACTTCTTCGTATATTTTAAAACAAATTAACCTGATTGCATAATATACAATCTTCACAGCTTACGACAAGTTTGGGAACGGTGGCGTGAGCAAGTTTCACTCTAGACCATATGAAAAGTCTGGTGAAGGCCTTCCTCAACCTGAAGGCTTACACAGCTACGAGCACCGGCTCGAAATTGCGAGTGGACCGTCACACTGCATCCACAGATAAGTGAAATCGGTCATACACTTCAAAACTAAGTGCTATCTTCATTTCATAACCGTTAACCTACTGGAAAACTTACTGAACCGAATTTATGATTAAAAATTTACATGTATAAATTATAAATTTGCTTAAATATGTTGAGTATATTTAAGCAAATAATTATTATTAATCTAAACGATGTAGGGACCTACTTATGAAGCTTCTATTTTCAGGTGAAACAATTTTAGGTACATAATTCGTAAAAGTTATACTCAAATATACATATATCATACTTAAAATACTTATACTAATTGTCAGTTTTGCAATGGACCAGATACTATCAATAATAATCTCATTACTATTGAGTGTATCGAATGAAATGATGTGATTACTGAAGCAAACTGAACGAATAACAATAATATTGATAGCATTATTGCTGATATTAGACAATCATAATACGATTATAATAAGTACTTCAATACATTAACGCTCATCAACATAAGTTGTACCTACGTACCTAATCGATAAATTAGTATAATTAGCAAAGCATGCCTCATTATTGAAATATTATCATCGATATGAACTTTGTGTAAGATATTTTGTCCCTTCAAAGGACCTGTGTGAGAATTCTGATTGGCAGGCAAATGTGCTGCTACTCCTACTGAATCCGGGAGTGGTGCTATAAAATGTAAAAATAGGTACTTTCCAAAAATAGTTGCCGTAAATTTGCGCAACCTCTACCAACTCTACATGCTCTACATTGCGAAATTCTGACATGGTCTACCATGCTCATGTCTAATGATGCCATTTCTTCACACAACCTTACAAAATGAAATAAGGAGCAAAGGTGATTTCAGCCGATTAACAAAAGGTATGTTTATCTGTACCTACTCAAAACTGAGTTTTGCTTATTCTTTATTCACCAGCGCGTTTACCGACCAGCCTCTAGCGGTTACTGTAATTCAATTCGTTCAATTCTAACATTTTAGAAAAATGGCTTGTCGCTGAACTTGCTAGCGAGTATAGCGTGAGCAACTAAAAAATAATCGTGATATTCCAAAATAACTAAATACAAATTCATTAAATGAAAAATTTACCCGGAATTACATATGTATAAGACATTAGTCTACCAAACAAATAAAAAAAGTTTCACCACACTTTCGACAAACGTCAAGATGTCATGATTGGTACTAAATAGTACAAAAATGCGATGAAGCACTCTAAAAATAAGTCTTGAACTTGACCTTTTGACGTTTGTTAATTTTGTGGCCGATTACGTACCTATCTTAATATTCTAGTCGTTCTTATTGCCGACATTTAGGTACATAATGTTTGACCAACCAACGAGAGTATTTCATTAACCATACATGGGATACCGATTGTATACTCTATCAATGGCTTTGGCTCATGACCCATATTTTTATTGTATTTCAGATCAAACCCGCGTTAAATATTTCGGCCCATTCATAATTTTAAAATGACAGTTGTGAAGTTACACACAACTGTAAATCTAAAAAGCCATCTACACATCATTAAAATGGTGCATTAAAACCTTCAGATTTACATATAAACTCATATTTTTCGGATACCTATGTATAATTTGTTGTGCTAAACAACTAGGTAATTCTATATACCAATTCGTAAGTATATTCTATATATGACAACACAATTGTAAACAATATCGCATGGTATGTACATACCTACAAATGACAAACCCATTTCTTTTTTAGCCAATCTATGTTGTTCCTTCAGGGGAACTTGTGTTTTAAGAATTGTTATTGACAGGTAGTTATGCTGTTGCTCTTGCTGGCACCGAAGGAGTACCAACATTAAAGTACGTGACAATATAAGAGTTAATTTTCCGTTATGCTCTACGTGTTTGCGGCGGGTTTATCCACTAAATCTACCTACTTCACATCGCGATATGATTACATGACTTACCGAGTACTCCAGCATTTCAAAATACAACCGTGTAAAACATCTGAAGTAAAGAGAAAGAAAGGCGAAATGTCGACCAACTATAGAAAGGTTTGCTCGTTACTCTCCCCATCAGGTCATCGACTTATATATATGCAATGTCGACCAACTATAGAAAGGTTTGCTCGTTACTCTCCCCATCAGGTCATCGACTTATATATATGCACGAATACAAATTGATCCTTATAAATAATGCAATCAAATATAAAGAAACCTACCTGGATGAAGGTCTCCGTCAACGACGTTCGGAGTTATTACCATTATGAACATTGTAAGGACCTATGCTGTGCCGGTGAAAAAAAACTAAAGAGGATCGTGTAAATAAGTTAAAAACCAACAAAATACGATTGACCCGAATCACCCTCCACCAAATTAAGTACCTAGGTAGGTACCTATATTATGTATAAGTATTTATTAACACAATTTACAGTATTTTTTCTTTCGAAAATGGTCGATGTGTTGACTGAACCAAGCTTCTCTACATCCTAGTCATTTTTTTTTATTTCAGTGTGTAGTAAAATTTTTTGCCTTTTCAATATTCCTTGTAATAGATAGGGCTGATGATCAATTTAAAACTTTTGATTTCAGATCACATTCGTGTCATTCAGAATTTCTGATAATTTGATACCTAATAAAACACGTAGCAGTAAATCCGATAAAAAATTGAATTTTGAAACGGGTATAACCTCATCAAAGATTATATAAAAAAAAATCACAATTCGATTGCTTTACTAGGTAGGTACTGAGGCATGCGCAATGACTTAAATTTCCCACCTTTGTTAGGAAATTTTATACGACTATTTCGCACGGTACCTATGCGTAATCTTGTATTATTACTGAATCTAACTATCAATGTTTCATTCTATGACTTTTCTGTTAGTTCCTTCAGAAGGACTGTGTGTAAACCTTTGATCGACAGGTCCAATCCAAGAGACGTTCAATGCTGCTCCATCTTCTGTCTACCTTCTGCAGATAGTACCGCGCCCTATCTACTCGAACATTTCTTAATATAATATTTATAAATAAACTGATGCAAGGAACTATATGTAAACGGGATATAAAACATGACTTGTAAAAAGCAATTAGCAGTAAAAATATAGAATTATATTTAGGTATATAAACTACACGGAATAATACTACGAAGATTTATTTATTAAAATATAATATCGAGAAGATCCATAATGTGACGTAAACAGACTGCAGGATGGTGGTACATTGAAAACAAAATCAATATGAGACACCTCTGTGACAATTATTACTGACGAGTACCTACCAGACGACATCGCCCAAATTGATAAAAATACGTGAATGAATACAAAATTATTGAATTTGGAGGCATCCTAAAAGTTCCTGAAATTTTCTGCTATAGTAAAACGTATTAACGAAACATTAGCATAATCGTAAATAGAGAAAATTATATATTCAACCGATTTCGTAAGGTAATGTTTGCCAGTTTATTTAATTAAAATACCATATTTTGAAAGATTAACAATATGACTCCTGTAGTCGTTTAACAGATAGGATTGATAACTCAATTAGAACTTTTTATTTCAGATCTAAGCCGTATTAAGATTTTCGGAAAACATCGCAGGGTCAAAAAACTAAGACACGTAATTAAAAAAAATTACATACAAGAATAAGGCTTAGGCACAAAAGTTTGATTGTTATTTTATCACTTGTCGTACTATACAACTATTTTCATTATATCTATAAATGTGCATCTCTCATTACATGACTATCATCAATACTATTAATAAATGCCAATACACTATAAGGTATGTACCTACGTTACGTATAATAAAAGCAATATGCTGATTTCCTATAACGCCAATCTATGGTTCCTTCAGGGGAACTGTCCTTCTAAAAAGTTTGGTTGACAGGTCTGCGCGGCTACTACCGGCTGACACGGAAGTAGTATCATAAACAATATGCCGACGATAATTTGGGGCGACTGCTTCCTCTATCCGCCCAACGCGGTACTGCACCGACCTTTTGCGACTAGCATTTCTAAATGCAACCTTAAACTTCGTAAGAAGCGAGCGAGAATGGTGAAGTTTATACAGATGGTCGAAATATTTCCGCATTCCCTTCATACAAAGATGAAAATCATAATGGTCTTACAATATAAGTAAAAGTAAAATTAAGACCTGGCAAACCCCACGACCCACGAACGATGTTATTACTTACGTGATTATCTAAAGGTATGTCCTCCTCAGTTTCTCTCCCAACCAGGTCATGTTAAATTTTATAACATGGCGATTTAGAGCAGACAAAGTATATATACCAAAAGCTTGACATAATATTCAACTCGCAAGCTTCCTTCAATAACTCCATCAGAAATTCAATTATCAAAGTCCATCAACATGATTGATAAACCACAAGAAAATATCACAAGGTATGTATCTTACCTACACTTTCCTGGGACCATATTTTGTTCCTTTCGGGGAACTTGTGTCGTTATATCTTTGATTGACAGGTAGTTGTGCGGCTACATCACCTGGTATGGAGGTATTAAATCTTTAATTTCCGGTAATTCTCAAGGAGACTTAGAATGGCGACATTCTCTACTATCTACTCTAAAGCACACCTCTAACCTATAACCACAAGTAAACCTATAAAGGTGAAATTTTGACCGATTATCGAAAGGTACGTTGGCCTACTTGTCTCCAGATCCATCAACAAAGAGAAAATAAAAGATCTGGTGAAGAAAATAGACTAGTTTTGGAAGATGAAAGACTTCCTTCAAACGGACATACTAAATTCCACTCGAATTTGATTTAACCGGATATCGAAGATATGTCTGCCGTTTGTCTTTGCCCAGTTTTCCAGCCACGTAAACTAAAAAGGTTTCTTTCAAAATTGTATGAGTACCAAAATCACAAGCTGGTGAAATCGAACACAAAATGAATGAATTTCCTGGCTAATCATTCTGACGGTCATTAGAATGAATTCTGATTCTATGCATAAGTACCTATGTCATATATGAAGATAAGGAATGTGAAGACGGGACCCCAACCCCGTAACCTTGGAAAGTTGACATCTTATTTTCCACATTTCATATCAATTACGCTTTCACTGCAAAGGAAAATATCAAGACAAGTAAGGCAATTCTTATCATCTACATATATCAACTTGTAAGTTTTGTATTCATATACCTACTGCATGCACTTTAATTACTTACAGTGCAAGATTATTCTCTACCTAAAAGTGCATAGATGCCATCTAAATATTTTTGCTATTTGCTAACTGCACTACATCATAACTTTTTAATACTTCTTGAATAACGACAATATTAAGAGTAGTGAATGTCTAGTACTTAGTACATAATTAATTACGAAGTGATGTGGGTACTAATTAAGTACCGATTTACGTAGATAATGTCTTAGATTTTTTTTGTCCTGTGTTTATTTGCTGTATCGGCAGCCCCATTGCGCTATTTTTTTTTGTCTTGATACAGGTGTGAATGCACTTTCTCTTCCAACACACAAAACTGGAAATAAGCTACAGACTGCAGTATGTACTTATGAATAAAAGCTGTTCTATAATCTACTCATCAATGAAACAGTTCTGACTGAAACTAAACTATTGTAAATTATCCACAAAACTACGAAGTATTGAACCGCATCTGGCTGTTGTCTAATCTTCCTTCCTTAGGCATTTCTGCTAGATGCGGATAAAAACTGATAATAATTGAATGACTTGCTGTTGAAACGTGGGCTATTTAAAATGAATATGGAATTAATCTTAATTGTAAAAGTTCACATCTACGAGCTCTCGAGTCTGAATCTGCAATGAATAGACGAATGTAATTACTGCTCAAAGGTGATTTCGCGGGCGTCAACACTTAAAAAGTAAGTATGTTTTGAGTAAATTAACTAAGGATAATAAATGTAATTAATTCCTTTTTCACTTTAACTGACAAGAGTTATTGCTCAAGTGTTGAACCTTTATTTATCAAAAGCTGATAACAATCTTCATTACCTAACAGAGTGTCATGAAGAAATGAGTAAAAATTTAAAACCTGTTTTTAGCTGAGAGTTGGTAACAAACAAAAGTGTCGTCGACTTACCTGTCTAATGAGTTTACTATTGCGATTTTATTAGCGTTAAAATGTTGAATCACTCAAAATGGACACTGATACCTTTTTGTACTATCATAAAAAGTAAGGCAGCTTCCATATAGTTAATATTGCACTGCTCTCTCAATTGAATATGTGACCCCGCCATTTAATTTTTATATAAACGAATAAACTCCTGACATCTAAGATCGGCATCTTAGATGTTAGAAGTTTATTCGTTCTGCCGTCCATGCTCTCAGACTAGAAATACACAATGTGAATTTGAATAAAGGAAATGTTAATGTTCAAAAATTTAATTATGTATGGATTCATTTCTACATGTTCTTTACCTAGTTGCTTTGGCCAAACTGCATGACAGGATGTTGGCAGATTAAGCTAGAAAAGGAAGCTGTGGACCCACTATTAGAATATTCAACTGTTTAGAAGGCGTAGCATTTCCGTTTAGCCTCTACTGCTTGCTTACTGCGTTTCGACTTCCAATCAAAAGAAGGGGTAGGTACCTACGTTATAAAGCTTCTAACAGTGGCGATAGCAGGTACCTAAAGGATCCATACAAGATCTTGATGTCCTCCTCCTGTGACTGCATTTTACGGAACCGACTTAAAAGGCTTAACCAAAAACAAAATTCAAAAATTAAAGCAATATGAGGTAACTAACTACTTATACTTATATCTTGCGAGTTGCCTTTGCTTGCATTTCTTGCTTTACATTTACAGTGTGGGATGTTGATTTTAAAATAAAAAAAAAATAAAAACTAACTAACTATCTTCACGCTGTATCCCTGACGGGGTAGTCAGAGAGGACAGATCGCCAGGCTTCGCGATCCATGCATACTTCTTTCGCTTCGTCGAGATTCATCAATCGCTTCATACACGCACGTCTGGGTATCCGAGTACTTTTGACCTTTCCGTTTTGAGCAATCTGCTCACGTGGTCTTCATATGTAAGTCTCGGCCTTCCCTGACTCCTTCTACCCTCTACTTTTGAACAATATATATTCTTCGTCAATCGTTCCTCACTCATTCGTTGGACGTGTCCAAACCAACGGAGCACACCCATTTATTTTTAAATAAATTCTGTAAATAGCTATTATAGTTCAGGCTAAGCTAGAATACTACCACCTTAATAAAGAACAATTTAGTCATATAAAACAGTGCCTAAAAGATTGCGTAATTTTCATTGATGCTGTTTTGACCAGTCAAAACGTTTTTTTTTGTTTCGCAAACTGGATCCTCGTCAAGACATAAACATTTGGACTCAGTTCGACAGAGCAGTCTATTATACAAATTCGGTACATGTGTCAGTTAATAATAATATATACAGGCCCAGTGTGATTGAAGCTGTAGTTGCGGCAGAAGTGGTGGTGAACCTGTCTCATCGGTGTGAGCGTTAGCAGTGACCCGAGCGCTAGCAGTATCGCGTTCCGTAACACCTTCGGAAGAATTCGCATGTTTTCCGTGCGTATCAGATATTCGCCCTCCACGCAGCTTGCAGACTACTTAAGTTCGGTACGCTACGCCGCAATCAGTCTGCCTCAGTCGGGATCAGGCCAGTTGCACTCTCTACTCACAGTCAGCGGGGGTCGTCCAGGCTGAGAGCGGGCGTTCTTCTATCCACACTGCTCGCTACCAGCACGAGTTTCGCTGTCCGCACTGCGGTACTTCTGCACTCGTCGCTCTCCTGTCCGCTGAAGTTCCACCGTGTACGCTTTCCTGTCAGCGGGAGTTCCGCCCGCTAACACGCTCCTGCAGCTGAGCTCCACCCCCGTACATGTTGCTCGCTGTCAACACTCAGTCACGAGTTTCACTGTCCAGGCTGCTCGCGTACAAGCTACACGCTGTCTTCGTAAGTACCGTCGTCCTGGCTGCAAGCTGTCAGCAGTAGTTCCACCGTCTACGATACTCTCCGACATACGCTGCTCGCAAGCAACGCGAGTCTCGCCGTCCGCGCTGCTCGCTGTCAGCGGGAGTCCCGCCGTCCGCGCTGCTCGCTGTCAGCGGGAGTCCCGCCGTGTTCGCTTTCCTGTCAACGGGAGTTCCGCCCGCTAACACGCTCCTGCAGCTGAGCTCCACCCCCGTACATGTTGCTCGCTGTCAACACTCAGTCACGAGTTTCACTGTCCAGGCTGCTCGCGTACAAGCTACACGCTGTCTTCGTAAGTACCGTCGTCCTGGCTGCAAACTGTCAGCAGTAGTTCCACCGTCTACGATACTCTCCGACATACGCTGCTCGCAAGCAACGCGAGTCTCGCCGTCCGCGCTGCTCGCTGTCAGCGGGAGTCCCGCCGTGTTCCTCCGTCCGCGCTGCTCGCTGTCAGCGGGAGTTCCGCCGTCCATGCTCCCGTCAGCGGGAGTTCCTCCTCGCAAGCAGCACGAGTCCCGCCGTCCGCGCTGCTTGCTGTCAGAAAGAGTTCCGCCGGCCATGCTCTCGTCAGCGGGTGACACACCCGCGCACACGCCGCTCGCTGTCAGCGGGAGTCCCACCCGCGCACACGCTGCCTGGTGTCAGTGGGAGTTCCGCCGTGTCCCGCTGTCAGCGGGATTCCCACCCGCGCACCCGCTGCTCGTTGTCAGTGGGAGTTCCGCCGTGTCCCGCCGCTGTAAGCGGGTATCTCATCTGCGCACACGCCCGCTCGCTGTCAGCGGGAGTCCCACCGGCGCACATGCCCGCTCGCTGTCAGCGGGAGTCCCACCGGCGCACATGCCCGCTTGCTGTCATCGGATGTCCCACCAGCGCACATGCCCGCTTGCTGTCAGCGGGAGTCCCACCGGCGCACATGCCCGCTTGCTGTCGGCGGCAGTCCCACCGGCACACACGGCCGCTCGCTGTCAGTGGGAGTTCCGCCGTGGCCAGCCGTATACGCCGCTCGCTGTCAGCGGAAGTCCCACCCGCGCACACGCTGCTCGGTGTCAGTGGGAGTTCCGCCGTATACGCTGCTCGCTGTCAGCGGGTGTTCCACCCGCGCACACGCCGCTTGCTGTCAGCGGGTGTCTGACCCACGCACGCGCTACTCGGTGTCAGCGGTAATTCCTCCCGCGCACACGCTGCTCGCTGTCAGTGAGAGTTCCACACGCTGTTCGCTGTCGGCGAGAGTACCACCAGCTACGGCTTGCTGTCATCGGTATTTTCGTCGTCTACACTACACACTGTCACCGGAAGTTTCTGAACACAAGCGGCGTGAGTCCCGCCGTCCACGCTGTTAGCGTGAGACAGTCCGCTCGTGCATCTTTGGTGTCAGTCAGTGGACACCGTCCACGCTAGTTGCTGTCAACGGAAGTTCCTCCCGCGGACACAGCTCTCGTTAACGCTCGGTGTATTCATAAGTACCAACGTTCATGCTGCTCGCTGTCAGCGGTAGCTCCGCCGTCTGCTCGCTGTCAGCGGGAGTTCCACGGTCCACGCTGCTCGCTTTAAGCGCGAGTTCTGCTCGTGTACACGCTGCTTGCTGTCGTCGTAAGTGGCGCCGTCGACGCTGTCAGCGGGCGTACCACCGTCTACGCTGCTCGCTGTCAGCGGGCGTACCACCGTCTACGCTACTTGTCATCA
This sequence comes from Thumatha senex, assembly GCA_948477245.1. Classification (NCBI taxonomy): domain Eukaryota; kingdom Metazoa; phylum Arthropoda; class Insecta; order Lepidoptera; family Erebidae; genus Thumatha; species Thumatha senex. The sequence continues at coordinate 13,646,791 of OX419743.1, forward strand.
GCGGGAGTTCCGCCATTTTAGCTACACGCCTTCAGAGGGAGTCCCGCCGTCCGCGCTGCTCACAAGCAGCGTGAGTCCTGCCTTGCAAACAGCGTAAGCCCCGCCGACCGTGCTGCTCGCTGTCAGCGGGAGTACCGTCGTCCATGCTCTCGCCAGCGGGAGTACCGTCGTCCATGCTCTCGCCAGCGGGAGTACCGTCGTCCATGCTCTCGCCAGCGGGAGTTCCGTCGTCCATGCTCTCGTCAGCGGGAGTTCCTGCAAACAAGCAGCGTGAGTTCCCCGTCCGCGCTGCTTGCTGCTAGCGCGAGTCCCGCCGTCCGCGCTGCTCGCAAACAACGTGAGCCCTGCCGTCGGTGCTGCTCGCTTTCAGCGGGAGTTCCTGCTCACAAGCAGCGTGAGTCTCGCCGTCAGCGCTGCTTGCAATCTGTATAAGTTCCGCCGTCCACGCTGCTCGGTGTTAGCGTTAGTCCCGCCGTTCGCGCTGCTCACTGTCAGCGCGGGATCCTTCCCGTCCACGCTATTTGCTATCAGTGGAAGTTTCGCCGCCATGCTGCTCGTAAGCAGCGTGAAAGTCCCGCCGCTGCGCTGCTCGTAAGCAGCGTGAAAGTCCCGCCGCTGCGCTGCTCGCAAGCAGCGTGAGTTCCGCCGTCCGCGCTGCTCGCTGTCAGCGAGTTCCGCCGTGTCCCGCCGTCTACGCTGCTCGCTGTAACCGGATTCTTCATGTCCACGCTGCTTGCTGTCAGCAAGAATTCTGCCTCGTCAGCGAGAGTTCCGCCGTGTCCCGCCGTCTACGCTGCTCGCTGTAACCGGATTCGTCATGTCCACGCTGCTTGCTGTCAGCAAGAATTCTGCCTCGTCAGCGAGAGTCCCGCCTTCCGCGCTGCTCGCTGTTAGCGGGACTTCGACTGCGTACACGCTGCTAGCCGTTGTGGATGCCGCGCCCGCGCTATGCTGCTGGCTGTCAGCGTGAGTACCACCTTTTACGCTAATTACCGTCAGCAGAACTTCCATCGTCTACACTGCACTCTGTCAGCGGGAGTTTCGCCATACAATCAGCTTGGTGGCAGCGGGAGTAAACTACTCTCGATCCGTATGATTGCCGATCCACGCTGCTCATTGTCAGCGTGGGTTCATCCCGCTATTCGCTGTCAACGTTGGATCATTCCCGTCCACGCTGTTTGCTATCTGTGGAAGTTTCGCCGTCCATGCTCCACAGTTCCATCCGTATACACGCTGCTCGTCATCAGTGAGAGTTCCGCCCGGCTATACGCTGTTTGCTGTCAGCGTGACCAATGCCGGCCACGTTACTTGCCGTGAGCAGGATTTCCGTCGACCGTTCGCTGTAATCGTAAGTTCTTTCTCTTAGCAGGAGTTCCATCGTCCACGCCGCTCATTCAGAGGGCGATCCGCCATATAGGCTGCTCATTCAGAGGGAGCAAGCCTGCACGAGCCACGCACTTCTCACTGTCAGCAGGAGTTTCCAACCACTAGCTGTCGTCCACGCCTGCTCGCAGTTTGCAGGAGTTGCGCCGTGCATGCCACTTGCAGTCTATGTAAGATTTGAGACTTATGCTGCATGCTTGCTGTATAGTCTGTAATACGCTCCTCAGAGAAACAGAAGCTGTCCGCAGGCCATTACGGTACATGCCGGTTCGTACGGTCTTGACCCGTACATGACTCCTATAGGAGTCACAACCCGCGCTTGCTGTGTCTTCGTGCTTCGTTTTTGCAACAAACTGCCACTGCTGTACCGTCATTCAAGGTTTTATTTAAAAAGCAAATGTGAATTTTACTCTGTCGATAACGACAGTAGGTCTAATCATATTTAAACAGATCAGCTTGTTCCTGCACGTGGTCGAAAACACTCGAGTTCGTTGCAGTTCCGGCGTCCATTGTCTCACTATCGACGAGAATTCGCGAACAAGAGTAAGTGCATCATTTGCCAACAACTGATGTCATCGAAATGAACACCAAGGACACTGTACTAATTAACATTGTTCTCAGATCACACACAGATATACCGGGTACACTATGTATATACAAATAATAGTAAATTAATTTCTTACCAGTTTTGAAATGCCGTATTTAATATGCATGACAAAATATTTTTCTCTCTGGTGGTGACTTATCGTTTTCAGCACTTAATATTTTCTTGTCTGTATTAAATTGCAAGCCGAATTATCAGCATACCTGTATGCCTTCAATATTTGCTAATGCTGCATCACGATTGTAATCCCATAGTGCGTAGTCAATTCAATGTGCGTAGAATAATATTCGTTAGATTAAAACCGAGTTTAGTAGCATTATCTAATCATACATAGGTGAAATGATGATATTTTGTTTTTTCTAACTGAAATCCTGTGTGAGAGATGGAGCATAAGCGTCGACTGGTAACCTTTTTGACTGCGTAACTTAAAATTGCATGTAGAATGTCGTAAACATAACAAGCAACCAGGTGAGCTATTAGTTATCTAAGCGATTTTGTAATATACCTATATGCTTTTGTGATGTAATTTTGCACCTTACAAGTGGTACAATGTAGTATGTAATTGACAGACGATGGTATACGGATGAAGTAATGCTTAATTTATACATATTCATGAAAAAAGAATAGAAAATAGATAGATAGGTAGGTTGTAATTATTACTGCTTTTTAACAGATAATTCATGAAGAAAATAAGTAAAAACAAAATGCAAATCGTATGTGCATGAGGTGATAGGTGCATGATTTTGTTACGATATGCTGTACAAAGTAGTAGTATGAAGAGTACGTACTTGCTCTTCGCTAAATACTAGTGCAAGTTGCGAAGTGACTGCAACTAACTGCGAAGGCGAGAAAAAAGAGATTAAATTCAAGTTTACGATGAAACAGCTTATACAACCTGTTATTATTGAGGGTAAGACTTAATCCAAGTTCACGCAGAATAACTTGATAGGTAAGTGCTTAACTAGTTATTGTTGACAGACAACTGCCGCCAATAACTTGGATAATAAAACTCATCAAATTAAATACTAAATACCTTAAGGATTACTACTGATCGTGCTGGAAATTGGTAAGTGCTTAATGAGCTATTGTTAACAGAAAACTGAGGCTAACTAGATGTGTAAATGGAAGATAAATTACCCAAATATGGAATTCTATCAAAATTTAATATTTCTACTGATCATATTGCCAAGAAAAGGACTGGAAGTTGGTACAAGCGCTTAACGAACTATTGTTGACAGACAACGGACGCCGGCAGTTTGGTGAAGAAAAAATCTCCTTCGCTCAAAGATTGAAGTTTAACAAAACGGAAAATTACTACTGGTCGTGATGCCAAGAAAAAGCTAATAGTTGGTAAGTGCTTGATAAGCTATTGTTTTCAGACAATGGACGTCAACAATTTGCGGAGTTATGAACTCGATGATATACCCTAACTCAAAGATTTAATGTTAGTAAAATAAGGATAACTTTTGATGGTGCTACAAGAAAAGGGCTGGAAGTCGGTAAGTGCTTAATGAGCTATTGTTGACAGACGACAACAACTTTGGAAGCAAAATCTGGAGATCAAATACCTTAACTCAACGTAACTGAATGATTGAATGTCAAAACATGGAAGATTACTATTAATCGTGCTTGAAGTCGGTAAGTGCTTAATGAGCTATTGTTGACAGACGACTGACGGCAACAACTTTAAAAGCAAAAACATGAGATTGAAAGCAAAAACATGAGATCGACAATACCTCGACTCACTGACTGAATGTCAATAAATGGAAGATTACTATTGATTGTGCTGGAAGTTGGTAAGTGTTTAATGAGCTATTGTTGACAGACGACAGACACCAACAACTTTGGAAGCAAAAACTCGAGATCAAACATCTTAACTCAATGATTGAATGTCAAAAAATGGAAGATTACTGTTGACCGTGCTTGAAGTTGGTGAGTGCTTAATGAGCTATTGTTGACAGACGACAGACGCCGACAACTTTGGAAGCAAAAACTCGAGATCGAATACTAAAACTCAATGATTGAAGGTCACAAAATGGAAGATTACTATTGATCGTGCTGGAAGTTGGTGAGTGCTTAATGAACTATTGTTGACAGACGACAGACGCCGACAACTTTGGAAGCAAAAACTTGAGATCGAATACTATAACTCGAAGATTGAAGGTCACAAAATGGAAGATTACTATTGATCGTGCTGGAAGTTGGTAAGTGCTTAATGAGCTATTGTTGACAGACGCCAGACGCCAACAACTTTAGAAGCAAAAACTCGAGATCAAATACCTTAACATAATGATTGAATGTCAAAACATGGAAGATTACTATTGATTGTGCTGGAAGTTGGTAAGTGCTTAATGAGCTATTGTTGACAGACGACAGACACCAACAACTTTGGAAGCAAAAACTCGAGATCAAACATCTTAACTCAATGATTGTGTGTCAAAAAATGGAAGATTACTGTTGACCGTGCTTGAAGTTGGTGAGTCCTTAATGAGCTATTGTTGACAGACGACAGACGCCGACAACTTTGGAAGCAAAAACTCTAGATCAAATACCTTAACTGAATACCTTGAATGTCAAGGAAGATAACAATTTGGGGAAGTATGAACTCCAGGACAAACACCATTACTCAAAGATTGAATGGAAGATTACTACTGATCGTGCTGGAAGTTGGTAAGTGCTTAATTAGCTATTGTTGACAGACAACAGACACCAACAATGTGGGTAGTAAAATATCAGAACACAAAGATTGTATATAAAATAAACGACTGATTTCAAATTATTAAAATAAAAGATTGTAAGTACTACTTATAAAGCTGCCAAGAAAAGGGATGGAAGTTGGTAAGTGTTTAACGAGCTATTGTTGACAGACACCTGATGCTACACTAACAACTGGGGAAGCAAAACCTTAAGATCAAATACCACAACTCAAGATTGAATATAGAAATATAAAGGATTACTTATCAAAAAGGTAAATAACCACTGATCATGCTCCCAAAGGGCTGGAAGTTGGTGTTTAACGAGATATTGTTGACAGGCAACGGACGCTAATAACAGGGGAAGCAAAAAGTCAAGATCAAATATCAGAACTCTAAAGATTGAATATTTAATAAAATCTAATATTACTACTGATCGTGATGTAATTTGTTAAGTGCTTAATGAGTTATTTTAACAGACAACAGCTTGGGAAGCAAAAGAAGAAATACTATAAATAATAGACAACAGACACCAATAACTAAAGTAGTAAAACTCATCAAATAGCAGAACTCAAACATTGAATATTAAAAAAATTAAGGATTTCTACTGATCATGCTGTAAATTGATAAGTGCTTAATGAACTATTGTTAACAGAAAACATGTTAACTATTGAAATTAAAGATTACTACTGATCATTCTCCCAAGAAAAGGATTGAAAGTTGGTAAGTGCTTAACGAGTTATTGTTGACAGACAACGGATGATAACAATTTGGGGAAGTACAAACTTCAGAACAAACACCACTACTTACTCAAAGATTGATATTCAACGAAATTGAAGATTACTACTGACCATGCTGTCAAGAAAAGGGCTGAACGTTGGTAAGTGCTTAACGAGTTATTGTTGACAGACAACGGATGATAAGAATTTAGGGAAGGACGAACTCCAGAACAAACAGCACTACTTACTCAGTTTGATATTTAACGAAACGGAAAATTATGATCATGCTGTCAAGTAAAGGGCTGAACGTTGGTAAGTGCTTAACGAGTTATTGTTGACAGACAACAGGTGATAACTATTTGGGGAAGGACAAACTCCAGAACAAACACCACTACTTACTCAAAGATTGATATTTAACGAAATGGAAGATTACTACTGATCATGCTTGTCAAGAAAAGGGCTGAACGTTGGTAAGTGTTTAACGAGTTAATGTTGACAGACAACGGATGATAACAATTTGGGGAAGTACAAACTCCAGAACAAACACCACTACTTACTCAAAGATTGATATTTAACGAAATGGAAGATTACTGATCATGGTGTCAAGAAAAGGGCTGAACGTTGGTAAGTGCTTAACGAGTTATTGTTGACAGACAACGGATGATAACAATTTGGGGAAGTACGAACTCCAAAACAAGCACCACTATTTACTCAAAGATTGATATTTAACGAAATTGTAGATTACTACTGACCATGCCGTCAAGAAAAGTGCTGAACGTTGGTAAGTGCTTAACGAGTTATTGTTGACAGACAACGGATGATAACAATTTGGGGAAGGACAAACTCCAGAACAAACACCACTACTTACTCAAAGATTGATATTTAACGAAATGGAAGATTACTACTGATCATGGTGTCAAGAAAAGGGCTGAACGTTGGTAAGTGCTTAACGAGTTATTGTTGACAGACAACGGATGATAACAATTTAGGGAAGAATGAACACCAGAACAAACAGCACTACTTACTCAAAGATTGATATTTAACGAAATGGAAGATTACTACTGATCATGCTGTCAAGAAAAGGGCTGAACGTTGGTAAGTGTTTAACGAGTTAATGTTGACAGACAACGGATGATAACAATTTGGGGAAGGACAAACACCAGAACAAACACCACTACTTACTCAGTTTGATATTTAACGAAACTAAAGATTATGATCATGCTGTCAAGTAAAGGGCTGAACGTTGGTAAGTGCTTAACGAGTTATTGTTGACAGACAACGGATGATAACAATTTGGGGAAGTACGAACTCCAAAACAAGCACCACTACTTACTCAAAGACTGATATTTAACGAAATGGAAGATTACTACTGATCATGGTGTCAAGAAAAGGGCTGAACGTTGGTAAGTGCTTAACGAGTTATTGTTGACAGACAACGGATGATAAGAATTTAGGGAAGGACGAACTCCAGAACAAACAGCACTACTTACTCAGTTTGATATTTAACGAAACGGAAGATTACTACTGATAATGGTGTCAAGAAAAGGGCTGAACGTTGGTAAGTGCTTAACGAGTTATTGTTGACAGACAACAGGTGATAACAATTTGGGGAAGGACAAACTCCAGAACAAACACCACTACTTACTCAAAGATTGATATTTAACGAAATGGAAGATGACTACTGATCATGCTGTCAAGAAAACGGCTGAACGTTGGTAAGTGCTTAACGAGTTATTGTTGACAGACAACGGATGATAACAATTTGGGGAAGGACAAACTCCAGAACAAACACCACTACTTACTCAAAGATTGATATTTAACGAAATGAAAGATGACTACTGATCATGCTGTCAAGAGTCAAGAAAAGGGCTGAACGTTGGTAAGTGCTTAACGAGTTATTGTTGACAGACAACGGATGATAACAATTTGGGGAAGTACAAACTCCAGAACAAACACCACTACTTACTCAAAGATTGATATTTAACGAAATGGAAGATTACTACTGATCATGCTTGTCAAAAAAAGGGCTGAACGTTGGTAAGTGTTTAACGAGTTAATGTTGACAGACAACGGATGATAACAATTTGGGGAAGTACAAACTCCAGAACAAACACCACTACTTACTCAAAGATTGATATTTAACGAAATGGAAGATTACTACTGATCATGCTTGTCAAAAAAAGGGCTGAACGTTGGTAAGTGTTTAACGAGTTAATGTTGACAGACAACGGATGATAACAATTTGGGGAAGTACAAACTCCAGAACAAACACCACTACTTACTCAAAGATTGATATTTAACGAAATGGAAGATTACTACTGATCATGGTGTCAAGAAAAGGGCTGAATGTTGGTAAGTGCTTAACGAGTTATTGTTGACAGACAACGGATGATAACAATTTGGGGATGTACAAACTACAGAACAAACACCACTACTTACTCAAAGATTGATATTTAACGAAATGGAAGATTACTACTGATCATGCTGTCAAGAAAAGGGCTGAACGTTGGTAAGTGTTACGAGTTAATGTTGACAGACAACGGATGATAACAATTTGGGGAAGGACGAACTCCAGAACAAATCCCACTACTTACTCAAAGATTGATATTTAACGAAATGGAAGATTACTGATCATGGTGTCAAGAAAAGGGCTGAACGTTGGTAAGTGCTTAACGAGTTATTGTTGACAGACAACGGATGATAAGAATTTAGGGAAGGACGAACTCCAGAACAAACAGCACTACTTACTCAGTTTGATATTTAACGAAACGGAAGATTACTACTGATAATGGTGTCAAGAAAAGGGCTGAACGTTGGTAAGTGCTTAACGAGTTATTGTTGACAGACAACAGGTGATAACAATTTGGGGAAGGACAAACTCCAGAACAAACACCACTACTTACTCAAAGATTGATATTTAACGAAATGAAAGATGACTACTGATCATGCTGTCAAGAGTCAAGAAAAGGGCTGAACGTTGGTAAGTGCTTAACGAGTTATTGTTGACAGACAACGGATGATAACAATTTGGGGAAGTACAAACTCCAGAACAAACACCACTACTTACTCAAAGATTGATATTTAACGAAATGAAAGATGACTACTGATCATGCTGTCAAGAGTCAAGAAAAGGGCTGAACGTTGGTAAGTGCTTAACGAGTTATTGTTGACAGACAACGGATGATAACAATTTGGGGAAGTACAAACTCCAGAACAAACACCACTACTTACTCAAAGATTGATATTTAACGAAATGGAAGATTACTACTGATCATGCTTGTCAAGAAAAGGGCTGAACGTTGGTAAGTGTTTAACGAGTTAATGTTGACAGACAACGGATGATAACAATTTGGGGAAGTACAAACTCCAGAACAAATACCACTACTTACTCAAAGATTGATATTTAACGAAATGGAAGATTACTACTGATCATAGTGTCAAGAAAAGGGCTGAATGTTGGTAAGTGCTTAACGAGTTATTGTTGACAGACAACGGATGATAACAATTTGGGGATGTACAAACTACAGAACAAACACCACTACTTACTCAAAGATTGATATTTAACGAAATGGAAGATTACTACTGATCATGCTGTCAAGAAAAGGGCTGAACGTTGGTAAGTGTTACGAGTTAATGTTGACAGACAACGGATGATAACAATTTGGGGAAGGACGAACTCCAGAACAAATCCCACTACTTACTCAAAGATTGATATTTAACGAAATGGAAGATTACTGATCATGGTGTCAAGAAAAGGGCTGAACGTTGGTAAGTGCTTAACGAGTTATTGTTGACAGACAACGGATGATAACAATTTGGGGAAGTACGAACTCCAAAACAAGCACCACTATTTACTCAAAGATTGATATTTAACGAAATTGTAGATTACTACTGACCATGCCGTCAAGAAAAGGGCTGAACGTTGGTAAGTGCTTAACGAGTTATTGTTGACAGACAACGGATGATAACAATTTGGGGAAGGACAAACTCCAGAACAAACACCACTACTTACTCAAAGATTGATATTTAACGAAATGGAAGATTACTACTGATCATGGTGTCAAGAAAAGGGCTGAACGTTGGTAAGTGCTTAACGAGTTATTGTTGACAGACAACGGATGATAACAATTTAGGGAAGAATGAACACCAGAACAAACAGCACTACTTACTCAAAGATTGATATTTAACGAAATGGAAGATTACTACTGATCATGCTGTCAAGAAAAGGGCTGAACGTTGGTAAGTGTTTAACGAGTTAATGTTGACAGACAACGGATGATAACAATTTGGGGAAGGACGAACACCAGAACAAACACCACTACTTACTCAGTTTGATATTTAACGAAACTAAAGATTATGATCTTGCTGTCAAGTAAAGGGCTGAACGTTGGTAAGTGCTTAACGAGTTATTGTTGACAGACAACGGATGATAACAATTTAGGGAAGAATGAACACCAGAACAAACAGCACTACTTACTCAAAGATTGATATTTAACGAAATGGAAGATTACTACTGATCATGCTGTCAAGAAAAGGGCTGAACGTTGGTAAGTGTTTAACGAGTTAATGTTGACAGACAACGGATGATAACAATTTGGGGAAGTACAAACTCCAGAACAAACACCACTACTTACTCAAAGATTGATATTTAACGAAATGGAAGATTACTACTGATCATGGTGTCAAGAAAAGGGCTGAATGTTGGTAAGTGCTTAACGAGTTATTGTTGACAGACAACGGATGATAACAATTTGGGGATGTACAAACTACAGAACAAACACCACTACTTACTCAAAGATTGATATTTAACGAAATGGAAGATTACTACTGATCATGCTGTCAAGAAAAGGGCTGAACGTTGGTAAGTGTTACGAGTTAATGTTGACAGACAACGGATGATAACAATTTGGGGAAGGACGAACTCCAGAACAAATCCCACTACTTACTCAAAGATTGATATTTAACGAAATGGAAGATTACTGATCATGGTGTCAAGAAAAGGGCTGAACGTTGGTAAGTGCTTAACGAGTTATTGTTGACAGACAACGGATGATAAGAATTTAGGGAAGGACGAACTCCAGAACAAACAGCACTACTTACTCAGTTTGATATTTAACGAAACGGAAGATTACTACTGATAATGGTGTCAAGAAAAGGGCTGAACGTTGGTAAGTGCTTAACGAGTTATTGTTGACAGACAACAGGTGATAACAATTTGGGGAAGGACAAACTCCAGAACAAACACCACTACTTACTCAAAGATTGATATTTAACGAAATGAAAGATGACTACTGATCATGCTGTCAAGAGTCAAGAAAAGGGCTGAACGTTGGTAAGTGCTTAACGAGTTATTGTTGACAGACAACGGATGATAACAATTTGGGGAAGTACAAACTCCAGAACAAACACCACTACTTACTCAAAGATTGATATTTAACGAAATGAAAGATGACTACTGATCATGCTGTCAAGAGTCAAGAAAAGGGCTGAACGTTGGTAAGTGCTTAACGAGTTATTGTTGACAGACAACGGATGATAACAATTTGGGGAAGTACAAACTCCAGAACAAACACCACTACTTACTCAAAGATTGATATTTAACGAAATGGAAGATTACTACTGATCATGCTTGTCAAGAAAAGGGCTGAACGTTGGTAAGTGTTTAACGAGTTAATGTTGACAGACAACGGATGATAACAATTTGGGGAAGTACAAACTCCAGAACAAATACCACTACTTACTCAAAGATTGATATTTAACGAAATGGAAGATTACTACTGATCATAGTGTCAAGAAAAGGGCTGAATGTTGGTAAGTGCTTAACGAGTTATTGTTGACAGACAACGGATGATAACAATTTGGGGATGTACAAACTACAGAACAAACACCACTACTTACTCAAAGATTGATATTTAACGAAATGGAAGATTACTACTGATCATGCTGTCAAGAAAAGGGCTGAACGTTGGTAAGTGTTACGAGTTAATGTTGACAGACAACGGATGATAACAATTTGGGGAAGGACGAACTCCAGAACAAATCCCACTACTTACTCAAAGATTGATATTTAACGAAATGGAAGATTACTGATCATGGTGTCAAGAAAAGGGCTGAACGTTGGTAAGTGCTTAACGAGTTATTGTTGACAGACAACGGATGATAACAATTTGGGGAAGTACGAACTCCAAAACAAGCACCACTATTTACTCAAAGATTGATATTTAACGAAATTGTAGATTACTACTGACCATGCCGTCAAGAAAAGGGCTGAACGTTGGTAAGTGCTTAACGAGTTATTGTTGACAGACAACGGATGATAACAATTTGGGGAAGGACAAACTCCAGAACAAACACCACTACTTACTCAAAGATTGATATTTAACGAAATGGAAGATTACTACTGATCATGGTGTCAAGAAAAGGGCTGAACGTTGGTAAGTGCTTAACGAGTTATTGTTGACAGACAACGGATGATAACAATTTAGGGAAGAATGAACACCAGAACAAACAGCACTACTTACTCAAAGATTGATATTTAACGAAATGGAAGATTACTACTGATCATGCTGTCAAGAAAAGGGCTGAACGTTGGTAAGTGTTTAACGAGTTAATGTTGACAGACAACGGATGATAACAATTTGGGGAAGGACGAACACCAGAACAAACACCACTACTTACTCAGTTTGATATTTAACGAAACTAAAGATTATGATCTTGCTGTCAAGTAAAGGGCTGAACGTTGGTAAGTGCTTAACGAGTTATTGTTGACAGACAACGGATGATAACAATTTAGGGAAGAATGAACACCAGAACAAACAGCACTACTTACTCAAAGATTGATATTTAACGAAATGGAAGATTACTACTGATCATGCTGTCAAGAAAAGGGCTGAACGTTGGTAAGTGTTTAACGAGTTATTGTTGACAGACAACGGATGATAACAATTTAGGGAAGAATGAACACCAGAACAAACAGCACTACTTACTCAAAGATTGATATTTAACGAAATGGAAGATTACTACTGATCATGCTGTCAAGAAAAGGGCTGAACGTTGGTAAGTGTTTAACGAGTTAATGTTGACAGACAACGGATGATAACAATTTGGGGAAGGACGAACACCAGAACAAACACCACTACTTACTCAGTTTGATATTTAACGAAACTAAAGATTATGATCATGCTGTCAAGTAAAGGGCTGAACGTTGGTAAGTGCTTAACGAGTTATTGTTGACAGACAACGGATGATAACAATTTGGGGAAGTACGAACTCCAAAACAAGCACCACTACTTACTCAAAGATTGATATTTAACGAAATGGAAGATTACTACTGATCATGGTGTCAAGAAAAGGGCTGAACGTTGGTAAGTGCTTAACGAGTTATTGTTGACAGACCACGGATGATAACAATTTGGGGAAGTACCAACTCAAAAACAAGCACCACTACTTACTCAAAGATTGATATTTAACGAAATGGAAGATTACTACTGATCATGGTGTCAAGAAAAGGGCTGAACGTTGGTAAGTGCTTAACAAGTTATTTTTGACAGACAACGGATGATAACAATTTGGGGAATGACGAACTCCAGAACAAACCCCACTACTTACTCAAAGATTGATATTTAACGAAATGGAAGATTACTACTGATCATGGTGTCAAGAAAAGGGCTGAACGTTGGTAAGTGCTTAACGAGTTATTGTTGACAGACAGCGGATGATAACAATTTGGGGAAGTACGAACTCCAGAACAAACCCCACTACTTACTCAAAGATTGATATTTAACGAAACCGAAGATTATGATCATGCTGTCATTGGGCTGAACGTTGGTAAGTGCTTAACGAGTTATTGTTGACAGACAACGGGCGCCAAAAACTTACAAAGAAAAACGCATCAAATACCAGAACTCTATGATTAAATCTATGATTAAATTTTATTAAAATGATGATTTACTACTGATCGCGCTGGTAATTGGTAAGTGCTTAGCGAGCTATTGTTAACAGGCAACGGGTACTATCAACTTGGGGCAGTACGAACACGAGATCAAACGCCTCTATACAAGCTTAAATTTTAACAAAATGAAGGATACTACTAAACATGCTGCCAAGAAAGAGATCTGGAAATTGGTTAATGCTTGACGAGCTATTGTTGACACAATGGAAACCATGAACTTTCGGTGAAGTGGGAACTCGTGATGAGATACCATAACTCAAAGATTTAATTTTTACAAAATGAAAGATCCAAGTTTGAAGGAAAAGCTGGTAAGTGTGTAACCCTTTGTTGACAGACTACAAACGCGAACAACTTAAAAAAAAAAACGATTGTTTATGTACTAACTGCTGGCAAAAGTAAATAGTCCACAAAGAAAAGGTTAGTAAATGCATAGAGTTAATTGTGGAAAGACAACAACAGACGCCTACTGCTTCGGGAGATGTGAACTCTACTGCCATACAGCTACTACAATAAATCATTGGTTATATTTTTATAATACTAAAAAGTACGTAATATACGAAAATGAGAGTAAATCCAGGTCCGCAAAGTTAATGCTGGTAAGTGCTTAAAGTAAATTGTGGGCAGCCGACAACGGACGCCAACAGCTTGGCGAGATGTGAACTCAAGAGCAGCTACTACAATAAAATATTGGTTATATTTTTAAAATACTTAAAATTACATAAGCATAATACATAAGCATCACTATACGTTAAATGACGAGAGTAAATCCAGGTCCACAAAGAAAATGCTGGTAAGTGTTTAAGAAGTAATTGCTGGTAGATAATGGACGCCATTAACTTCGAAATAAATTCAGCAAGAACCTTAGACTCAAGGTGCTGGCAAAAGTAGAGGTTGAATGCAAATCCGTAAAGAAAAAGCTGGTAAGTGCTTAATGAGTAATGCTTGTTGACAAACACGGACTGGCGCTCTATAAAAATCTTGATATTATTATATTATAAAGTAGATAGTGAAAGTGCAGTTGAATATTAAGAGATCGAGTCCATTGTCCATGCTTATTGAGCCAATTCACGCTACAACATGTGGAAATTGTGAATATAATCATAACTCATTGAAAAACAACAGCATTTAAATCGCGGTTTACGAGCTGAAAGCTGGTAAGTGCTTAACGAGTTATTAAGCATATATCAATTATTTAAGGCTTACAGTCCGTGCTAAAATAATAAGATAAAAGCAGATTCTATAAGAAGACACTGGTAGGTGTTAAACAAGTTATTCTTTGATAGAGAACAGATACCAAGAAATATAAGAATTACTGACCGAGTAAGAAAACGAGATAATCTATCTGATGCAGATCTGGTAAGCGCAAAAATAATTCTTAATAGATATGGTAAAACTCTCAACGTCTTCTACGACAATGCTACAACTACACTTCAATATATTTTATCAGGCACGCCATTATCCTCGAAGGTGTTGCTTATTATACGCCCATGTTTTACCGTAAGCATTTTTGTTATATCGGAATCACCTAGTTTGTATGTAATCTGTCATGAATGTCAGTTTCACACTAATGTCTTGGAGGTTCTTACATAAAAACGAGATCCAAAACTGGCAGTCACGTGGGAATAAGGTAAATTTAGCCAAGATAAAATAACAACCTGTAAAAAACGAGAATATAAACCAGGTCTCTTTATCCTAGGATCAAGGTCAGTAGAATAAAAAAGAAAAAGCAGTTATGACAATATTTTAATAAGGCGAACTGGCTACTGAAGCAAGTGGTGCGAAAAAATACTCTACGACGATAAATCTGGTAGGTTGTTAACTAATCAAAGATGTTTCGCAGATATTTTCGAAGAGGCGAATTTCACGATGACAACAGCAACTAATTATCAATATATAAGCATACATATAATTATATAAAACCGGAAAAAAAATACGGTGTGCTCTGTTATGGTACAAAAATTATTAACTAAAGAATTTTAGTTGAACACAACTTTTATGTATCACTGATTAGCTTCTGGGCAGAAATCGGAAAGGCGTATAACAAAATATTGTTCCCAGATCATTCGTTGAGTAATAAACATAACAACAACAACGGTGACCGCAAAATAAATCGCAAGCTGTCGGGCAATAATCGAAAATAACATATATTCATCGAGTAATTAACACAAGAGAAACACAGAACAGTAAGGCGTATAACAAAATATTGTTCCCAGATCCGTCAACGAATAATTAATATAACAACTACTACGCTAACAGTAAAATAAATAACAATCATGTTTTACCAAGATTCATTGTCAAATTGACGAAAACAAAAAGAAAAATCTCCAATGTCAAATAAAGTTCTGGGTAAGTGCAGAAATAATAATATTGTTGACAGATAACATACAACATCTACAATAATGAAATATATTAACCATCATAATAATCTAGCATATAAATTAAGAATGCTGTAATGACATACATTAAAACAACAAATATCTACTTGCAACTTATTGATCAGCTTTGATATCAAGTAAAATAAAGAATAAGGTTAATGATATGAGTTAAAATGAGTCATCCAGTAAAGCAACAAAAACATAAATGAATAGAATCCAGGCAACTAAAGCAAAACCCTAAAAAGTGTCTAGGTAAGTAGCTAATTATTGTTGACAGGGCCTCTCATCAAAAAAATTTAGTCTTCTAAATACAACAGCAATAATACCACATATTCGTCATATGGCTGGTTACTATTAAACCAACGTAATCCGACATAAAAAGTCTATGTGTTATGACGTTAAACCACGCTAACAAGAAAGTAAAAATGAAGTAACCAGTCATAGTGGTAAAATCACATAATTTATTAACGTCAAAGGGAATAACACAAAATAATAAAATGAGATAAAAGAGCAACGAGAAAACAATATTATGACAAGAATACTGCTAGGACTTTACATTTTTTTAGTGCATTTAGGTACTTTTCTTTCTTCAGAAAACAGTAAAACTTTAATTGCAGTAAAAGCAATATAATATTATAACATAATCAACTTTACATGAAAAAATAATTATTATAGTAGTTGAAATCATCACAACGGCAGAACAATAAGATTTTATCATTATAAACAGTATTTAATAACCTTTATGGATAGACGAAGATGAAAATAGACAGATGCAAGAAAGGCTACACTGGTAAGTGTTGAACTAATTATTGTCAACAGGTGACTTAACAAATAGACTTGGAAAACGAAATTATCAAACCAATATTGATTCAACTATAATACGCGTCGTGTTACTGTTCTATGACAAAACAAAAGACTTCCAAAATTCTTCGAAGAATAAGAATAAAAACTACACTTAATTATTTATTATACATAGACATGCATGCACGGTGAGTACTAAATCGCTACATCGCCGCAAAGGTTTCCGGTAAGTCTATAGCTACTCAAAAATTGTTATTATTATATTGTTGTAATTGGGTATTTGTGAAATTATAGGATATAGATATCTAACATAAAACTAATAGAACTGACGCGAGTAAATAATAGCATAGTAGGTATGCAGCTTGAAGTAATTACATGATAAAATTAAAGATGATTTTTTTTTCTGATCTTATTAAGATCAGAAAAAAAATCATCAATACATTCCAATTGCAGTGTAGCATGAATATTTCGACTTCGCTACCAGATGACATTAGCACATTAATCGCTGTATCAAATCGGAAATACTGATTATATTAATTGTAATTTAGAATATGATATTATGTGCCGCTTGTTAATTACATTTATGTGTGCATGGTGAAATAATATTTGTGTATTTCTCTTGAAATTGGTACCTGTATGAAATCTGAAAATCACTGGACTAATTATAATTTAAAATATGACACTATGTGCCGCTTGTATCATTTTGTGTTAATTACATTGAGGTGTGCATAATGAAACAACATTTGTGTAGTTCTATTAAAATCGGTACCCACGTTCGTAATCACTTTGGATTAATTATAATTTGGTATTATATTGTCGCTTGTATCTTTTTTTGTTTATACATTTATGTGTGCATGATGAAAAAATATTTGTGTATCTTTCCTAAAATCGGTACCCGCGTTTGTAATCACTTTGGTATTAATTGTAATTTAAAGTTTGGTATTATGTGCTGTTTATAACTTGTTATGCATTTTATGTGTGCATGATGAAATTAAGATTTGTGCATTTCTCCTAAAATTTGGTATTGTGTGCCTCTTGTATCATGTTATGTAAATTACATTTGTGTGCATGAGGAAACAATATTGGTACATTTCTTCTACATTTAGTCTTGGTGGCTAGCCTAATAACCTGGCAAAAATTTCAACAGTGGTGTCTAATGTTATATTAAGATGTTAATTTCAACTAAATTGCTATTTAGTTTGCAACTATACGTTAATTTACGTAAAAATATGCATGTGAAGCTAATTACACTGTAAGACCAACTCACTCTTTATAAATAGCAAATGTTTGTGAACAATTTCAACATAACCATGTGTTCTAAACTTTTCAATCAGGCAACAGGAACTAACACAATAAAATATTTTATAAAAATAACTCAATCTTAAAACTAGAAGGCAACATGGCAACGAAAGTTATCATACCAATGGAATATGTGTGATTTTAAGCTGAACAAATATATCAACTGAAGTACGACACTATTATATTAAAACTCGAAGCAGCCTGAAATTATTATGTGAGGTTGTTTACTTCTAGATTATTAGGATGTTTATAACTAAATTCTTAACAGATTTGACAAGGAGTCCAGCAAAAATGAAAACAATTGATGACTTTAGAGACGATGCCGAGAAATATACTTCACATTGTGGAAAATAGAACTAAGAGAAGCAGGTACACGGAAGAGGTACAGAAAACTAAAAATTAAGAATAAAGTATACAAAGATGTAACCATGACGCGAGAAAAATAATTTTCAAATCTGACAAGTTTATAATCTAACATTAAAGATTCTCTGGATTAAGAACAGAAGATAAAGACAACTGTTAGGTACGTAGAATGAGAATCATATAATATTCATAAAATAGAACTAAGAGAAGCAGGTACACGGAAGAGGTACAGAAAACTAAAAATTAAGAATAAAGTATACAAAGATTTAACAATGACGCGAGAAAAATAATTTTCAAATCTGACAAGTTTATAATCTAACATTAAAGATTCTCTGGATTAAGAACAGAAGATAAAGACAACTGTTAGGTACGTAGAATGAGAATCATATAATATTTATTTATTATACACTTTATTGTACGCAAAGATAGTATTATATCATGAAAAAGCTAAAATGTTGTTAATAAATCTGACAGAATCACCAATTCTGATGTAGGTTATAATTTTACAGGTGAAACAAATGAAGAGTAAATGAAAATGCAAAATGCAACTAAAATATTATTGGGCTGAGGTGCAGAACACAATGAGGCGCAAAGATGAAAATAGGAGGCTCCACGGAGCAGGAAGTAAAGATTGAATCCGTGGACTAGGTGAAGAAGAGCAGAACATAAAGAAATAAATCGGTATGTATGTGTGTGATAATGTATATTTCGATATGTATAAGCATAAAATATTCTGAATAAACTGCGAAAGAAGACTACATGGACACTGCAATAGACTCACCTGGGACAAAAATGCATACGGTGGAGTGTGGCCGTATAGTATGACTCTGCCTTCGTATATATGTTTGTATAAGAATAAAAATCATTACCTGCAGGAAACATGGTCTACCGATTTCGTGTATTGTTTATCAATCACGCCCTATCCCCGAAGGGGTGGCAGAGGCATATTATACGCCCACATTTCCCGGTGTGCATTCCTGTCTCACGTAATAGGTGGGGAGCCCATTTCCCTGTTCAAATAGACACGCAGGTTGTGGCTAACTCCTGTTGAAAATTTTCAAGCCTCCCGATGTCAAATACAAATTTATATCAAATATTATCACATTATTATTATATCAATTAAGTAAGTTTAGAAAGGAATAGTAATACATAATGCAATCCAATAATTTCAGTTAATAATCAAAAGAGTCCATATTAAGTATATTATAATTATTTTTAGGCAAGTCACTGGAGATGAATGAAGACTAGACGGAGGAGGTGGAGAACCTGGAGAAAGAAGACTAAACGGACGAGGCGGAAATGAAGAAAGATTACTACACGGACGAGGCGGAGATGAATAAAGAAGACTACACGGACGAGGCGAAGAAGATGAAGAAAGATTACACGGACGAGGCGAAGAAGACTACACGGACGAGGCAAAGAAGATGAAGAAAGAAGACTACACGGACGAGGCAAAGAAGATGAAGAAAGAAGACTACACGGACGAGGCGAAGAAGATAAAGAAAAGACTAGACGGACGAGACGGAGAAGATGAAGAAAGAAGACTACACGGACGAGGCGGAGAATATGAAGAAAGAAGACTATACGGACGAGGCGAAGAAGATGAAGAAAGAAGACTATACGGAAGGGGTGGGGAAAGAAGACTACACGAACGAGGCGGAAATGAAGAAATAAGACTTCTCGGATGAGGTCAGGAAAATGATGAAAGAAGACTACACGGACGAGGCGGAGTAGATGAAGAAAGAAGAGTACACGGACAAGGCGAAGAAGATGAAGAAAGAAGACTACACTGACGGGACGGAGAAGATGAAGAAAGAAGACTACATGGACGAGTCGAAGTAGATGAAGAAAGAAGACTACACGGACGAGGCGAAGAAGATGAAGAAAGAAGACTGCACGGACGAGTCGGAGAAGATGAAGAAAGAAGACTACACGGACGAGTCGGAGAAGATGAAGAAAGAAGACTACACGGACGAGGCGGAGAAGATGAAAAAAGAAGGCTACACGGACGAGGCGAAGAAGATGAAAAAAGAAGGCTACACGGACGAGGCGAAGAAGATGAAGCAAGAAGACTATACGGAAGGGGTGAAGAATGAAGACTACACGGACGAGGCGGAAATGAAGATATAAGACTTCTCGGATGAGGTCAGGAAAATGATGAACGATGACGAGGCGGAGAAGATGAAGAAAGAAGAGTACACGGACAAGGCGAAGAAGATGAAGAAAGAAGACTACACTGACGGGACGGAGAAGATGAAGAAAGAAGACTACATGGACGAGTCGAAGTAGATGAAGAAAGAAGACTACACTGACGAGGCGAAAAAGATGAAGAAAGAAGACTACACGGACGAGTCGGAGAAGATGAAGAAAGAAGACTACACGGACGAGTCGGAGAAGATGAAGAAAGAAGACTACACGGACGAGGCGGAGAAGATGAAAAAAGAAGGCTACACGGACGAGGCGAAGAAGATGAAGCAAGAAGACTATACGGAAGGGGTGAAGAATGAAGACTATACGGATGAGGCGGAAATGAAGAAATAAGACTTCTCGGATGAGGTCAGGAAAATGATGAAAGAAGACTACACGGGCGAGGCGGAGAAGATGAAGAAAGTAGACTACCCGGACGAGGCGGAGAAGATGAAGAAAGAAGACTACACGGACGGGGCGAAGAAGATGAAGAAAGAAGACTATACGGAAGGGGTGGAGAAAGAAGACTACACGGACGAGGCGGAAATGAATAAATAAGACTTCTCGGATGAGGTCAGGAAAATGATGAAAGAAGACTACAGGGACGAGGCGGAGAAGATGAAGAAAACAAGACTACACGGATGAGGCGGAGAAGATGAAGAAAACAAGACTACACGGATGAGGCGGAGAATATGAAGATTTCACGGACGGGGCGGAGAAGGTGAAGAAAGAAGACTACACGGACGAGGTGGAGAAGATGAAGATTTCACGGACGGGCGGAGAAGGTGAAGAAAGAAGACGACACGGACGAAGTAGAGATGAAGAAAGAAGACTACACGGACGAAGCGGTGATGAAGAAGACTTCACGGATGAAGATGATAAAGAAAGAAGAACACACGGAAAAGGCGAAGAAAAAGAAGATGAAGACTAAATGGACGAGGCGGAGAAGATGTAGAAGACTCACGGACATCGCTGAGAGAATAAAGCAAGATCATGCAAGAGACTGACATATATATGGAAGGTACGTATTCAAAGTCTAGAAGATAGATAGCTTTGATTTAAAACGAATAATAATGCATAGTATATTGTTGTTCAGGAGATAGAAAGAAGATTGCATGAAAAAGGCGAAGAAGCTGAAGTAAGAAGACTAGGCAGAGATGAAGAAAGATTCTGACTACACGAACGAGGCGGAAAAGATAAAGAAAGAATACTACATTGACGATGCGGAGAAGATGAAGAAAGAACTACACGGACGAGGCAAAGAAGATGAAGAAGACTACACGGACGAGGCGGAGAAGTTGAAGAAGTCTACATGGACGAGGCGGAGAAGATAAAGAAAGAAGACTACACGGAAGAGGCGGAGAAGATGAAGAAAGAAGACTACACGGACGAGGCGGAGAAGATGAAGAAAGAAGACTACACGGTCGAGGCGGGGGAGATGTAGAAAGAAGACTACATGGACGAGGCGGAGAAGATGAAGAAAGAAGACTACACGGACGAGGCGGAGAAGAAGATGAAGAAAGAAGACTACACGGTCGAGGCGGGGGAGATGTAGAAAGAAGACTACACGGACGAGGCGGAGAAGATGAAGAAAGAAGACTACACGGACGAGGCGGAGAAGAAGATGAAGAAAGAAGACTACACGGACGAGGCGGAGATGAAGAAAGAAGACTACACGGACGAGGCGGAGATGATGAAGAAAGAAGACTACACGGACGAGGCGGAGAAGATGAAGAAAGAAGACTACACGGACGAGGCGCAGAAGATGAAGAAAGAAGACTACACGGACGAGGCGGAGAAGATGAAGAAAGAAGACTACACGGACGAGGCGGAGAAGATGAAGAAAGAAGACTACACGGACGAGGCGGAGAAGATGAAGAAAGAAGAAAGACTACACGGACGAGGCGGAGATGATGAAGAAAGAAGACTACACGGACGAGGCGGAGAAGATGAAGAAAGAAGAAAGACTACACGGACGAGGCGGAGAAGATGAAGAAAGAAGACTACACGGACGAGGCGGAGAAGATGAAGAAAGAAGACTACACGGACGAGGCGGAGAAGATGAAGAAAGAAGACTACACGGTCGAGCCAGGGGAGATGAAGAAAGAAGACTACACGGTCGAGGCGGAGAAGATGAAGAAAGAAGACTACACGGACGAGGCGGAGAAGATGAAGAAAGAAGACTACACGGACGAGGCGGAGAAGATGAAGAAAGAAGACTACACGGACGAGGCGGAGAAGATGAAGAAAGAAGACTACACGGACGAGGCGGAGAAGATGAAGAAAGAAGACTACACGGACGAGGCGGAGAAGAAGATGAAGAAAGAAGACTACACGGACGAGGCGGAGAAGATGAAGAAAGAAGACTACACGGACGAGGCGGAGATGATGAAGAAAGAAGACTACATGGACGAGGCGGAGAAGATGAAGAAGACTAACACGGTCGAGGCGGAGAAGATGAAGAAGACTAACACGGTCGAGGCGGGGGAGATGAAGAAAGAAGACTACACGGACGAGGCGGAGATGATGAAGAAAGAAGACTACACGGACGAGGCGGAGAAGATGAAGAAGACTAACACGGTCGAGGCGGGGGAGATGAAGAAAGAAGAGACCACAAGGATGAGGCGGAGAAGATGAAGAAAGAAGACTACACGGACGAGGTGGAGAAGATGAAGAAGGAAGACTACACGGACGAGGCGGAGAAGATGTAGAAAGAAGACTACACGGACGAGGCGAAGACGATGAAGAACGATCTAAGACGAACATCTATAATGAAGGTGTGTAATTAAAATCAAATAAATAAGAACTAAGACTTACGAATTATGATGCATGGTATATTTATGTTCAGGAGATGAAGAAGGAAGATGAGGAACTAGGCGGAGAACATGAAATTCAACAATTACACGGACGGGGTAACAGGAGGCAAAAAACCAAACGATTTGGAACGGCAAGCGAAGATGGAAACCTATTCATACATATGACTTCCTGTATATAAGAAGTCTACAGCGTATTACGATTTAAAAGAAATGATGATGCTAATTAAAATAATGTTGTTCAGGTATAGCACTGAATACGGGAATCGTACGGAAATTAAATGAAGTAGACACAGATTGGGCGAAAAAGGGAAAGAATAAATTACATAACACAGATGCACAGGTTGAAGACACAAGACTAATCAAAAGGGGCGTAGAAAATAAAGACAAGGCGGTTAAGATGATGAAAAAATGCTGGACGAGTCGTAAAATAACAGTTGCATAGAAGAGGAAGACGACCCGGGCGAGCGAGTAAAGCGGCAGAGATAAAAACAGAATAGACAACGTGGATAAGATTGAGAAAGAAGACTACATGTACGATGCGGAGAAGGTGTAGAACGAAGACTACATGGAAGAGGCGGAGAAGACTTTTCGGACAAGGCGAAGGAACTGAAGAAAGAAGACTATACTATTGTGACGGCTGAAGGGGAGAATAAGACTGTAGAAGATGACATGGATGAAGATGAGAAGACGGATCCCCTAATCCATATTAAATTCAGGTATTTATTACAAGCCAATAAAAAATCTACTGCATAAAATTATAATGCACAAGATGAAAAATGATGCTTAGTATATTTGTCGTTCAGGAAAGGCGTTGAAAGAAAACTACGATAACACGAAAAAGTTGGTGATGACTATGTTGACGAGAAGCAGAAGACGACACCATGTACGAGACATAGAACATAATAAACAAAGAAGACACCGCCGAGGTGGAGACATCGAAGACCAACACAGAAAGGGCAGAGAAATGAAGGAAGAAATCCTCACTATTTGACGCAAGAGGTAGGTACTTGTTTTAAAACTGGTCTCCATTTGAAGTCAAAATAACATCTTAATCTTAATCATCACTACATATTATAAACAAAGTCGCTGTTCGCGGTCTGTCCCTATGTATGCTTAGATCTTTAAAACTACGCAACGGATTACGATACGGTTTTTTTTAATAGTTAGAGTGATTCTCATAGGTTTTTATGTATAATTTGTTAAATTTTTGTATATATTGACCAAATTATAACGATATTTGTTGGGGATGTCGGAAAAAATAAGCCGTCTAGGAGCTTTCAACAAAAACGCTGCCTAAACCCTTTGAGATATAACAAAATAATGTATGGTGCAATTGTGTATCTAATAAAGATCTACAAAAAAGTCCGCGACGACATATGTCTATTTCTTAAGAATTACATACTATATCCATTTTAATACTTTAAAAAAACAGCATTTATTAAGCGGTAATTTGAGGGCTATTTATACAAATATGCTATTAATCCTTATCATTTTTACTACGTTAGTTGGCTTCAGCATTTCATGAAGATTATTTTGTCCCTTTACACCTTGCAAATTAAATGAATATCTTACGAGTTATCGCAAATTCAAAATTAGGCGCAAAGAAATTATTTTAATTCGACCGGGTCGTGCGGGTAGGTAAGGTACCTAGGTACTGGAGAGCGGAGAAGTAATCAATGAATTTGGAAAATGTTCATACATTTTGGTGAATGTGAAATTATTAAACAACGGGATTAAATGGGTGCCACGGGGTTCGAAGTATGTCACGGGCGAAGCCGGGCGGGACAGCTAGTAATATTATAAATGCGAAAGTTTGTATGGATGTTTGTTACTCTTTTACGTAAAAACTGCTGAATGGATTTTGATGAAACTTTACAATAATATAACTTACACATCAGAATAACACATAGGCTACTTTTTATCCCGGGAACAAGTTCCTGTGGGGAACGGGAAAACTTCTCTACGAGAGCGAAGCCGCGGGCGTCCACTATTATTCTATATTCGTGTTATTAGTACTTATAAGCTTAAGTCTATAGACTTGAGCTTATAAGTAATGTAAATTTTTCACGTTACAACGTTTTAAAAGTTTTCACGTTTCGAACGGTTACTAAAATTAATGAACGTCTCACTAAAATTAGTCTTTACACAAAAATTTTGTGTGACGTTCAATTTGTATCTGACATCACTAAAATTCATTTTATGTGATAAAAATCAACAAAATGTGAAAAATTTACATAGAAAGTTCAATCACTAAGTTAGTCGGCATCTAAATACATGTTTTGTTAATTTTATCACATAAAAGGAATTTTAGTGATGTCAGATACAAATTTAGTGCTGTTTATACCTAATATCACCAAGTTTAGTTCGACGTAATAACAGAATAGCATTTGGCAATCTCTTAAAAATAAGAAAATTTTAGAGAATATTAGTTTAGTGATTTCAACAACAGAATTAGCACCAGTTTATAGGTTATTTATTTAAACCTGTTGTTACGTTTGACACTAGAGAATGATGTTTGTATTCTATACAAATTGATAAATGTCGGAATATTCGTCGCGCTAACGCCTTTAGAAATTTCTTAACTAACTTAACTGTTTTTGTCATAATGATTAAGAATACATTATTTTGTTTTTCTTTTACAGGTATTGGATTTATATCTGCATAGTCTACACAGCTAAGGAAGAAGTTACTTCACAGACAGTACAGAAGACAATGAAGAGTTTGAATTCGATTTTAGAATGAAATGATATGGAATATAGAATCAAATTACCTGACCACGATTGGGTAATCGCTGAGCGTCATAAATTAATACCATCTGTTTATGCTGGTATCAAAGTTACTTCCAATATGCTAGGACAACCGCAAGCCGTCGGATATTCTGGGCCAACATTCATCGCTATTCGAAGTGGAAAGCATAGTTCATCTACTGCTAATACTCATGCTCAGGATTTCGAGACGCTTCTCGAACTTGAAGAGTTTCGACCATTAGCAAAAACTGACCATGGACTAGTAAAACCAGTAGTAATTATGACGGTTGATGGAGGGCCAGATGAAAATCCGCGTTATCAAAAAGTCATAGGGTTTGCTATACAACATTTTAAACGACATGATCTCGATGCATTGTTTATAGCTACCAATGCTCCTGGAAGGAGTGCGTATAACAGAGTAGAGCGAAGAATGGCTCCTCTGAGTCGGGAACTGGCTGGTTTAATACTGTCTCATGACCATTTTGGGTCTAATTTGGATGAACGTGGCATTACAATTGATGAATAATTAGAAAGATATAATTTCGAATTTGCAGGAAATGTATTAGCTGAAGTATGGAGTTCAATGGAAATTGATGGCTATAATGTTACTGCAAAATATGTTGAGGCTGATGAACAAGATGTTCCTGAATTTCCAGACATTAAATGGTACTCAGAACATGTGCGTGAAAGCCAAAACTTGCTTCAAATTGTAAAATGTAAAAATACAGAATGCTGTCGTCCAAGAAGTGGCCTATTCAGATTACTAGACAACAGGTTTCTTCCACCACCTGCAAAAGTAAAACAAACAGTTGATGACTTGGTTTTGGATGAAGGAGGACAATTTCTTGATCTTCCAGTCAATTTAGCTCTACGCTTGAGTACTACCCTTAAAGATTTTTTGCAAATGCCCTACGATTATTTTTGTCCGACGGTAAAATTGAGGCTCTCAAGCCGAACATGCAAAACGTGTGGTCTTTATCATGCTTCCGTCAAATCATTAAATCGTCACATCGAGAAGATCCATAAAAAAGTAAACACGCCCACAGAGGGAAAAGTTAGACCTGTAAGAGTCGCTGCTCGTCGTGCTAATGAACTGATGTGCATTATTCAAAATTTAGAGCACCAAGATGTTGAATGGCTCGATGAGAGTGACGTAGACATTCCAAAATCGGAGGAAAGTGAGCAGACTCACAACACTGATCAGCAATCCAATGTCATCGATAACTTAGAATCATGGATTCAGGTTTCATGGACTGAAGACTGTTAATGTGTTCCGAAAATATTCTTTATGTTAGTTATGTTCTTTATTTCTGATTATATTTTTTGTCATTTACTCTATGTGTATCAGTTAAACCTAATATTTTCATGAATTTTCCTATTTTAAAAATAACAATATAAAAAAACATTTATTACTAAAAATGTTTACGTAAGCATAGGGGGAGGGGGTAAGTGCTTTGCTTACTTTTGATGACAAGGGGGGCGGGGGGGTAAAAAATGGTAAGAAATCTGCTCACGTAATACTTGAACGGCCCCTTATAAGAATACAGAAATAAATTTATGCAATATATTATTCTTTTCAATACCCGGCTTTCATTTGGAAATTAGAGTATCTCTCCGAAATTTGTGCACCCTATAGGTTTAACTTTGTAACGACCTGCTTATGATCGTGAGGGTGCTTATCGATTGAACTCCTGGTATGTATGTGGATCTGCATTTCACACATCCAGCAGCATCGTACAAGCATCGTTTATATAACTAGTGGTTCTGTGAACCATCGGAGTAATTTTATTTTCTTCCTTTAAAAATAAATTCAACATTTCGTTTTGAGCGCTCTTGCCAACCACTTCGGGACCATTTCCCCTCTCCTGCCTTCATTCCAATTCCAGATCGAAAAACCCCCCTCGCTAAAAGTTGACGGCTACATCAAGGATTGTCCATGCCAAGTTGCATGCAAATCCGATAAAAATGCGACCTGTAGACTGAATGGACGGTCGGACATCAATAGCATTTTTCCCGTTAATACGGAGACTTTCGTCGGGTCGCCTCCTCAGTCAATGGTAGGTACGCATTGCTGCCGCGTGTGGGCCAAGTAGCACAACTATCATAAATTACACCAGTCATCTCCCATTACTACTATTGAAGCGACACACAATTATTCGCCTTCTAAAAAATTAACACAAGAATGATCTTAATTTGTCGAAACTAATGAAAGCAATAGATACTACTAAAGTTTAGTTAAACAGGAGATATCGGTTCAAAATAAAAAGTCCGTGGCCGCGCGAACGAATGCTACTTTGTAGGCTCATATCTCACTACCTATAATTGCTAGGATTTTGGTCTGAACTTCCATTTATTTGGCATATTATCCTTATTATAATGGCGTATTGTTTTACCCTCAAAACAGTTTACAACTCGTGTTAAATCAAAAATAATGATGTCTCATATGATGTTCTACCAGGGTGAGGGTAGTCAGAGAGGACAGATCGCCAGGCTTCGCGATCCATGCATACTTCTTTCGCTTCTTCAAGATTCATCAATCGCTTCATACACGCACGTCTGGGTATCCGAGTACTTTTGACCTTTCCGTTTTATGAGCAATCTGCTCACGTGGTCTTTATATGTAAGTCTCGGCCTACCCTGACTTCTACCCTCTACTTTCGCACAATATATTCCTCGTCAATCGTTCCTCACTCATTCGTTGGACGTGTTCAAACCAACGGAGCACGCCCTTTTCCAGCTTAACGCTGACACTTTCATTTACATTTTGACCTTTTCTACAAATAACTAACTAACTAAATGCATCTATTAGGAATAATTGATTTATATCATTACTTAGATTATATAGATTAGAGATTATATAGATTATATTTATATTACAAAGTTAAATCTTCAGCTTGTATACTTTTTGTTTTGTTATAATTTGATAGCCATGGAATTCCATAGAATGAGTTAAAACAATCATCACAAGAATCAGTAACCTAAGGCTATCTATGTGGAGACTGCAGACCCAGTTCAATTTGCGGCAGTTTTAGCTTACCATCATTTTTTTTATATTAAAGCGTAAGCAAATGACGCCACTAAGATATGTATTATATTACCAAAGCTGGAACTAACTGAGCTAGGGACGTTGAATGCCACACCATCATGGTGTCGAGCTTCAGCGTGTCGCACAAGCGTGCATTCAAACTATGGTGCGCACTTCCATTTGTTACATTTCATTTTTCACATAACACTAAATATAAAAATGTCTTTATTTTGCATAAACCATTTTAACGGCGCTTACAAAATGTCATGGGTACATTAGAACTAAGTATAAATTTAATATTTTTAAAGGGACCACCCGTTCGGAAATCTGCCCACCTGAGAAGAACCGTCCTAATGTATCTATGTATGCTGTCCCGTGCAACTTCGTAAGGGACAGAGAGAGAGAAAGAATGGGGCGTACGAATTTAAATTACAATTCTAAAGGAAGATTACTTAGATTTGGGTTATATATGTATTTTAATGCGACATCAAAAATAAAATCAAAAAAAAATGTTCAAAAATAAAATAAAACATTTGGGAACATTTGGTGGGTGGTATCACTAAGGGGTATGAAAAATAGATTACGACCGATTATCTGATCTATCAAATAAATTTAATAATAATAGCGACACGAGAAGTTTATATATTATATAAATAGAGACAAAAAGCAGAAAGTGAAATGGGCGGGTATATTATGTCTTTGCCTACCCCTTTGAGGCCATAGGCGAGACTGATAGGTAATTTTTAAAATTTATTTATAATTATTCATTTTTAAAAATAGTTCTGTTCAGATCTTCAGGTGATTGTTACACCGCGTGGACAGTGTACGTCGACGACGAGCAGCGCCTGCTTTTGTTATTGTTCATCATATTATTGTGATATATGTTCCGGTAATCACTATATTTACTGTTCCATACAAAATGTTTAGTACCATGTCGTACTCCATGTATTCGCCGCGCGCGTTGTATAAAATTTGTCATTTTTTGCCGCGCTTTCAAAAACATACAATGATTGGTTCGTCGCCAATGTTTGCTGTTGATGAATAAATATATTATTTTTTTTATTTACTCGTATTTTTATCTAGATGTTATTCAATTTCATAGCTGTCCTCAAGTTATTGAATGTAAATGTATTCCGAAATAAAATTAAATTATTGTCACTCTGGTAGAACATCATATGAGACATCATTATTTTTGATTTAACACGAGTTGTAAACTGTTTTGAGGGTAAAACAATACGCCATTATAATGAGGCTAATATGCCGAATAAATGGAAGTTTAGACCAAAATCCTAGCAATTATAGGTAGTGAGATATGAGCCTACAAAGTAGCGTTTCGTTTGCGCGGCCACAGACTTTTTGTTTTGTACATATATCTCCCGTTTAACTAAACTTTAGTAGTATTTATTGCTTTCATTAGTTTCGACAAATTAAGATCCTTCTTCTTGTGTTAATTTTACTATAAGAAATCGTAAGGTTTAAAAAATAATCAACATTATAGAAACAACGAGTGGAGGATTGCGCGGCCATAACTTCAAAGGCGAATATTTCGTAAAATATTGCTCTAGGGCTTATACTTCTTTTATCGACAATTTTCGACAAATTCAATCTTTAATTGACAAAATGAATTTGATCTCTACCCCATGTAGTTGCTGAGATCTCCGTGGCCGCGCAATGCGCCACGTTTCGTTCGCGTGGCCATCTTTCAACCCTAATATCTTCTTTATTTCTACTTTGACAAATTTTTGGTTTGTTGCATTCGGTTTTAACAAATTTCGACACATTTTTGACGGAGTGCTTTTTTTGATTGGACACCGTGGCGGAGCAATCGAAACGCACACAAGTTGCTAGAGTGCTATGTTCATATCTTGCATTGCAGTAACCGCCGGGCTATGCGGGAAATTAAATGTCCGGCCATGTCGATTCCGCCGGAACCCGGTAAGAGGGGGAAGACCCAAGAAGTACCTTAACGTCGTTTAGGATGATATACGACCTCGTGAAATTTTTTTTACATTAATATTATCTTTTTATCTATCACGCCTTATCCCCGAAGGGCTGGCAGAGGCATACATATTGTATGCCCACTTTTCACCATGTTTATTCCTATCCCACGTAATAGGTGGTGAGCCCATTGCCATGTTGAAATAGACAGACGCAGGTTGTGGCTACCTGCTGCTAAGGCCTTCAACTTGACTTAATGACTGCCATGTTACTCTGGCAACCGGGACCTACGGCTTAACGTGCTTTCCGAAGTACGGAAACGCCCGCAAATGTTAATGCCACAATGTGGTCACGCAAAGTTGCGAATAGAAACCGTCATTCAATAGAGAACAGACAGTAAACTGACAAAATATTGTCAGTTTTCGTCTTGTCAAGCCGTGATAAAGAGATGAACGATTGATTGATTACGATGATTACGGGACTGGATAAATGCCCAAAGACATTTATACCTACTTGATTTTATACTTACGGACGCCATGGTGTAGTTTCCCTTACCAGTTTTCCACAGGAACGTTCTCAGCATAAAAATTAGTTTATGTATTAGGTAATCTAGGGCAGGGGTAGCAAACCAATGGAACACGTTAGATGCACCCTTGCCATTTTTTGGGAACTCGAAAACTAACATTTTTGTGGTGAATAACGTTTTGAGACTACAGTAGGTACATTATTATAAGGTATTAGCTGACCTGCCCGGTTTTGTCCGTGACATACGTCCAACCCCGTGGCACCCATTTAATCCCGTCGCTTATTACTTTTCCAAAAATGTAATTAATTAAATACCTTTGAATATTTTATTCACATATAAATAGAGTACACGAAGGTGATAAATAGGTTACAGTTCTTCCATTTAGCCTCAATGGCATGTGAAATATAATTGTTACATTATAATATTAGTCATGCAATGTCAAAGATCAAAGTTTACATAAAAATGAATAAATTAAAAATAACAAAACAATTATACGCACTAAAATGTCATAAATACCATAAATAAACTCAATTCAAAATTATAATCAACATATTTCTCTAATTTCATAAAAACTATTTTCCAGTAGCCAAGTTTTGAGCCTTTTCTTGAATAGAGTTAGTGGAAGATCTTTTATACACTGTGGTAATTTATTGTATATTTTTATGCACATAGCGTAACAATTCCTCTGATACATTGTAGTTCTTGGCACAAACTCATGTACAAGCCTATTAGGGTTTCGCGAATTACGAGGATAAATATCCTTAGCGGTAACAAATAGCGACGGACTTTTTTTTACAAACACTGCTATTTCAAAAATGTACATTGAAGTTAATGTAAGTATGCCATATTGTTTAAAGTAGGGCTTACATGACTGATCGGGAGGAATCCCAGCTATAGCTCTAATACAGCGTTTCTGTGAGACAAATGCCCTGTTGATATGTGTGGAATTACCCCACAATAGTAATCCATATCGTAAAACAGAGCTCACGTAACCATGGTAGGCCAGCAAGGTAGTTCCGAGTGATGAAGTTCGTCTTAGCCTACTTAGAACATAAACAAATCTATTGATCTTACTGCATGTTGTATTTATATGTTCCTTCCATTCAATGTGCACATCCATAGTTATTCCTAAAAATTTCACACAGTCCGTTGCCTGTATATCTACGCCATTATATTCTATATGTCTATCTATAAGTTTTGTATTTTTGTTGTGGAATTGAATAAAGTTAGTTTTCGCCAAATTTACGGTAAGATTATTATGTTTTAACCACTGTATTACTCTAGCAAATGTATTATTTATTTCGTCATCATAATTTGTCAATTCATTATATGTCAATATTACAGATATGTCATCGGCAAATAAAATACATTGATAATTTGTTATGTCAGGAAGATCATTAATATATAATAAAAATAATAAAGGACCAAGCACGGATCCTTGGGGCACCCCACTGCCGTTTGTTTTAAATGATGACCTGTTTTGTATTTTTGTTAATGTTTTGTCTATACTGCTAATTTCTACACATTGTTGCCGATTTTTTAAATAGGATTCCAACGAATTATATTATTTTATCTGTGATTCCAACCAATCAAGAGCAGGTCCACGAATCCCATAGTCATGCATCTTCTGTAAGAGCAATTTGTGTGATACTAAATCAAATGCCCTAGACATATCGAAAAAGAATACTAAAGTAGGGATTTTTCTGTCCAAATATGACGTTACCCTATGAACTAGATGAAATGCCGCTAATGTTGTGGATTTTCCCCTTTGAAATCCATTTTGTTCCTCTTTTATAACATCGTACTTATTTAAAAATGTGGTTAATCTTTTATGCATTGCTTTTTCAAAAACTTTAGATATTACAGGGATTAGGGTTATAGGCCTATAATTTAACATATCTTTTCTGTCACCTTTTTGTAGAGAGGCTTTACAAGAGACTTTTTTAGACGGTCTGGAAATATTCCTCATCATCATCATCATCATCATCATATCATCGGAGATATACTAACGACACACTTTTTTATGATGACGGTGGAAATGCCGTCATAGCCTACCGAGTAACTATTTTTTAATCCTAAAACTATTTTATTTACTTCTGCAATGCTTAAAGGTTCTAAGAATAAACTGTTTTGTACCGAACTTTTGTTAGTGTTACATATTACTCCAGTTCCTTTCGCTATGTCTATAAAAAAATTATTGAAATATTCAGCCATTTGGTCTGGTCTGTTTATTGTTTTGGACTCAATAATTATTTCATCAATGCAATCTGTAAAGTTCCTGCTACTATTCTCGTTTATTATACTCCACGCTGCTTTGCATTTATTCTGTGACTCCGAAATGAATTTATGGTTACAATTTTTTTGCGATTTAAACAAACAGCGTCTCAGGATAGTTGAATACTTCTTATATTGGAATCTACTTTGCTTTGTTTTAAGTTTATAATATTTAAAGCGCAGCATTCTCTTTGTATTACAACTACGTCGCAAGCCCTTTGTAATCCACTTGAGATCACGTTTCTTAGTATTAACTTTGTGAGATACGATAGGAAAACACAAATCATAAAAAAGTAGGACGTCATCATGAAACATATTAAATGCCACATTGACATCATTCTCCGCATAAACCTCACTAAAACTAAGACTGTTAATACACTCTATGAACCTTAAGACATTATAAGGATCATAGTCTCGCCTTTGAACTAGTACTCTGGGAGGGTGCTTAATTACAGCCGTAACTGGTATATTTAACATTTGGGCTGTGTCATGATCTGATAGTCCCAATAATAAAACCTTCCCCTGCGCATTTGATATATTGCTTCCTATTATATGATCAATACAAGATTTTTGCCTCGTCGGATCAGTAATATAAAATTTTAATTTGTAATTATTAACAATTTCTGTTAATTGTTGCACTTTGTTACTAAAACGAAGGGTATTAATATTCAAATCGCCCACTATAATCACTCGCTTCTTCCTACAGCCAAGCAGCTTAAATAGCATGAGCTCCAATGATTCAAAAAAAATGTCAGTATTAGATCGCGGTGTGCGATATAGACATATAATTATTAGTTTATGGTCTACTACTTCTATTCCGCAACACTCAAACACATCTTTTTTCGCAATATCTTTTAGAAGGGTTATATCTTTAGTTTTTACTCCTCTCTCTGTCAATATACATACCCCTCCCCTACTTTTCTCTCTACAATAGCAAGAACTCAAATTATAGCCGTTAATTTTTAGATTAGACTCTGTACCACTCTTGATGAACGCTTCTGAAAAGCAAAGAACCGTTGGCGTCTCTTTTGACAAACTCAAATTACTTAATACAACTTCAACTTCATCTTTTTTCTTTTTTAAACTCGCAATGTTTTGGTGGAATATTCTAAACATATCTTTATTTCTAACGAAAAAATATTTGAGACTCAGTTTCTGTATCAATTGAAATAGGTGGTCTTTTGCAGTAATTAATACCTTCATAAGAATCAACATTAGATACTGTGTAAGAATTAATATAATATGTTAAATTATAAAAAATATTTTTCATCCCAAAATAACTTAAAGCGCCAGTATATTTGGAAAAAATTACATAATCGCATGTCAAATCTAAATTAGAGTCAAACATAGTTGTATAGCAATGGGTATTAATATCAAGATACAATAGGTTGTTAAAAATTTCCACCCTAAAGTTAAACATTGTAGAATAATAATTGTATTTGTAAGTGGGAAGGCACAGTATTATGTTAGTATGTTGCAAATTCATTAATGTGTTACGTATATTCATTATAAGGTCAAAATAATCAACAGTCTTCCGGAAATCTTCGGGTCCTATAAGAATTACACAGTAGTCATTTTTTGTGAAGTTTGATAATTTTACTTCCAAATTGCTTAGTAGTAACTCAATGCCACAGTTCGTTGAGATATAATGGCAAAGATTGTAATTAGAGAACTTCTCTTGCGCTATAGAAAGTACATCATTAGTATTATTAGTACTCAAAATACACAGGTTGTGTTTTACTTTTTGCGCAGCTTGTTGGGTAATACGCTGCTGCTTGTATTGATAAAGTATCCTGGATTGACATTTCAGTTACTGGTGTACTGATGCAGTCCTGAGGTTGTGCAATTTTACTTGATATAGGTCTATTTTTTTTGGGGGTCGTAACGTCTAACGATATTCTTTTAGTAGCCTTTTTTATTAATTTATTTTTACTTTGTAAATGTTCAATCGTGACTTTTAGTTCTGTGTTTTCCAATGATAATTGGTTTATTTCTTCGTGCGCCGATAACAACTGAGCCTTAAGTTGTTCAATTTCACGTTGCATTATTAGAATATCATCATCTTCGTCGCTTGATAACATTAAATCACTGTTAGAAAGACTGTGTGTGGTGCCATCTAGTGGTAACTCCAAACTCCTGTATGAAAGTTCCCCGATTTGTTGACATATACGATTACGGCTCCGCTCTCCTGTGTAGTGGCGTGATGATATATAGCTAAGAACCTTCCTCAATAAATGGGCTATCCAATACAAAAGGAATTATTCAAATCGGTCCAGGCGTTCACGCGTGATGGCGTGACCAAGGGAAATAGGGATTCATTTTTATATATAGGTATATCGTCAGTTTTTCTTTTTAAATGGCATGATGGTAAGCGCCGTTCCACTAGAGTGGGCACGAGTGCCCACAACTCAAATGAATATACTTAAATCTGTTAACTGATGATATTTATAAAGCCTTAATAAAAAAATAATTGGTGCGTGATTTGGATAACACCAAAAAACTTCGATGATATGCCCAGACCCAGACATTCCTTATATTCTCACTAATGAAACGTTTAGGATACAGTAGTGGTACTGTTAGTAGGTATAAACTTAAAATTTGTGTATATTTGCTAGCTTGGACTGACGTTATATTTACAGGTGCTGAAGGTTGATAACAACAGTCCTCTATTTCTCAAAATTGATATTTACGTATTTTATAAAACATTGTCAAAAGTTAATTATCAATGCAGCCAGACACTTTGCACCGGCGACAACTGTGACCAGACACTTCAAACTAGCCAAAAAAATGTATATGGCAGGATTGATTGAAGGTATCAGCGTATCTGGAAACGGAAGTACTCCGTTGGTTTGGACACGTCCAACAAATGAGGGAGGAACATTGACGAAGAATATATATTGTGCGAAAGTAGAGGGTAGGAGTCAGGGTAGGCCGAGACTGCCCGAGACTTATATATGAAAACCACGTGAGCAGATTAGGTACTTAAAAACGGAAAGGTCAAAAGTGCTCGGATACCCAAACGTGCATGTATGATGCGATTAATGAATCTGCAGGAAGCTAAAAAAATATGCATGTATCGCGAAGCCTGGCGATCGGTTAAGATAATTAAGTTTAAAAAAATTAACATTGTAATCACGATCTGGATTTTTAAATATGATAGTCGAAGATTTATTTTAATATTTTTTTAGCAACCAGACTAATCGGATATGCTACATCTCTTCAGACACGCATAAAGAAAGGGTCGCAGATGTGTATGAGCAAGCGATTCGTCCGCTTGAGCACGAGAGAAATATATATGAGAATCATTTCTTCTCCTGTTTTTACCGTCTGTTCTCCCGTTCTTCTTCATCATAATGTAGGTATTCCCAGCCGCTTTCAAAGCCTACTTAATTTGGCGCTTGCGGGCCACTTTCATTAGGTTGCTAGGGACACCTCTTGTTTAACTTTTGGCAATTTGGCAAAACGATTTTTGGCATTATTGGGAGCGCCTGCCGTATTCCCAACTCAGCCATTGTCTTGTCCGTTAGTCAGCAGGTGCACCTCTAGCACGTGAGGTCACTTGGACCTCGGAGATTTTGATGACCCTTACACCCAATTTTAATCTATTATTCTCTGTACTGGTCTTTGTGTGAATGAGCGTATGTGCTAAGCTCCCAAAATATCACGATGTTTTTGGGAAACGTTTCGGTTTTGCCCACAGCCTTTCAAGGGTTGGATCCGCGCCTGTATGTTGATGCCATTTGCTTCGCCACCCCTGGTCGATTGACAGCCAACTCCAAAATTTATAATTAGTACCTACAGCCGTTTGAGAGTGTAGAAACAAACACACACTCACAAACTTTCGCCTTTTTAATATTAGTACTGATAAAATAAACATCCAGTTAAGTTACCACGTGTAATTTATTTATTCCAATTACATTTTACAGAAAACATATTACACACATATATTTATATATATAGGTACCATGGTAAAGAAATTCGGAGCGTCTATTTTGGTGAATAATAAGAATTAAAATTAAACCTAAAATATATTCGTCCCCAGGGGTTATCTTCGGTCGTCAACATCTGAAATGTAAAATAAATAGGCATTATTTCTAGTTACAATGAATTAATGCTGATTGGCTTTTATACTTTTTTTGGGTTCTGTAGCCAAAGGATAAAACGGGACCCTTTTACTAAAACACCACTGTTCATCTGTGTCACTGGACTCACAGGATGTATCGCATGAACTGTCATAGCTAGACAGATTAACTAGAATTTTCACAGATGATGTATTTCTGTTGCCTTTATGGCAATAAATACTAAACAGAATACAATAAATATTTGAAAGAGATCCTTTACAGCAAACACGACTTTCTGACATTTTTGTTAGCTAGACAGATTAACTAGAATTTTCACAGATAATGTATTTCTATTGCCTTTATGGCAATAAATACTAAACAGAATACAATAAATATTTAAACGAGTCCTATACAACAAACATGACTTTATGCCGTTTTTGTAGTATAAAGTCTGAAAAGGTCATAATTATAATATAGTGTCTAGTGTTGTACAGATAATGGTACGAAACCCTTTTGTGAGTGAGTCCGACTCTCGCTTGTTTTCCCAAGTTAGAACAGAACCCACTGGACGTAACCCTCCCAAAAGTCCTCCCAAAAGTTCTCTCAAAAGTCTATCTCCCTAAAGTCCCAATTTTGGGACGATTTGCCTTACATGTACCAAAGCGCTTGTGGCCCCGCAGACTCAGTGATTTGTAAATGATCACTCCGTTAAGCAACTCTGGCTATGGCTGGTCCTCGGATGGGTGACCACTTTGTAGAATTTACATTTGCGAGCGTTTCCATGCTTTGGAAGGCACGTTAAGCCATTGGTCCCGGTTGCCAGTAAAATGACAGTCGTTAAGCCCAGTTGAAGGCCTTATTAAAAATTTTTAACAGCAGGTCACCACAGCCTGCGCCTGTCAATTTTAACACGGCAATGGGCTCACCACCTGTTACGTGGGACAAAAATGCATATGGTGAAATGTGGACGTATAGTATTCCTCTGCCTACCCCTTCGGGGATAAAGGCGTGACAAATTGTATGTATGTACCAAAGAGCAGGTAGTGTTTCGAGTCCTTACAATCAGTTAGTCAGCAGGTAAGGCTGGCTAGGGCCCTGGAAATCTCGGTAGGGCCCCATCACTCCCTAACATTTTCTACCACAAGGTACTTACCAAAACCTTTAGTTTACAAATAAAACCCCCATAGTTAATGACCCCAGAGCCTCGCGCCCAAATTTGTTAGGGATTTGGTAGTTTGAATTCTTTCAAGTGTCGCTCAACCTTTGTTATGGCCCATATAATAATAAATGATAGGATCAAAACACTTGAGGTTAGCTTTCACTTTAAACTATATTTCAACTATATTTAAGCATTTCTTGAGATTTGAGGAACATATGGCCCTAAATTATATAATAAAACGTAGGTAATTACTAATATTTTTATATACTTAATCAGAAATGCGGAAATATTTCAGAATATATTATTTACTATTTTTGGTTTTAAGATCATGCATGCTTTGTACAATATGTTCGAGAAATAATTATCTTATTAAAACAAATCACTCACTTTTCCCATCACATGCTACTATCTTCACTTTGTCAACTTTAGCAACTTCCTGTACTTCACGAAACTCCACATCATTCAACATGAAAGTCCATACATTATCACAAAACCTGCAATCAATAAAATCAATTACTAAGACCAGTGTTTATAGGTTGTTACACTATTTTAATAATGGTATGTTTTTTGCTCATGTTGTGGCAATGTCTATGTGTACTTGTTCCACTGACACCCAATTCTTTAGGTGGCTAATTCTGAGACATATAAATTAAATAAGAAATGTTGATTTGAGCGGAAGCAAGTTAGTTGCTGGTTACATTAAAGAAAGCTATAAAAATATACAACAGGGATCACCCATTTGTCATCCAACTATTTATCTAATATAATCCCAATTATTTGAAATCAATGTTGATTCCTTATTTTTGATCAAGACTATAAGTAATATATGAGACAGCATATAACTTTTGTGGTCCAGTTTAAACAACGCACAACATTACATCTGACTTCTTCCAAGTGACGATTAACCTTTGTTATGGCCCATATAACAATAAATGATACCTAAGAATAGCATGAGATTAGCTTCGCCTTATCAACTAGATTTCTTGAGATTTGAGGAACATGTGGTCATAAATTATATAATAAAACCTAGGTAAATAACTATATTTTATTGTACTTAATCAAAAATGGTGATTTGATCGGAAGCACTTCAAGAGTTATATAGTATACTGATATAAGCTTGTGGTAGACATGTTTAGACAACTAATGAACATACTTATTTTACTATACATAGAAAACATTCCAAACTTACAAAACAAATATTTTTGAACTGGCTTGTTGGTTGTGTAAAGTTCCACAGGGCACTCAACTTATTTCGTTTACTTTTTAAAGATAGGAGATTTTTTAGGGGCTCTATTGGAATGCACCAGTTTGCACCTTAGTAATATACTAATAAAAAAAAACTGGATTAGGGACAAGTATTTGGCTGTGATTTGGTTGTTTGTTGATCAATGATAAATCTGTAGGAAGCAAAAGAAGTATCCATGGAATCGGCAACCCTGGTGATCTGACAGGGTTTCAGGAATAGATACAGCATGAAGATAGTGTTTAGTGCATTAAAATAGTATCTTATATATTCTAAAAGTTGTAAATAATAAGCATATGGTAAAGAAGTTACTGAAATGAGTATGGTAGTTAAGTGCCCATTCATCATGGCTTAGGTAACCCTTGCCATAAGCAAACATGGCCACAGCACAATAAAAAGGGTACTATCTTCAGTACCATCATGGCCATTTCTAGAGTGGGCCAGTCCTCATATCTGACATCCTATACCAATATAGACCATAATCATATTATGTTAGCAAATTTTTGTTAGGTGGCGATCGCACATTTGAACACTTGATCTTCCTTAGTAAATAACTATATTTTATTATATTTAAGGTTTAAGTGCCTCAAATACCAAATGAGGCACTAAAAAATAGTTCGAAAACAATTGCCACTTACAATAAATCCATTTGCCAACTGCCATACTGTGGCTGTTCTTGTGGTGGGTAGCGATTCAAGTAGAAAATTAGATTTAGTTGAGTATAATTTTATAATAATAAGTAGTTGTGTACCTGTAGGTATTTAATTTTCCTGCTTTGAAGGTTAATCTTGACTTAACACGGTTGGATAGCGCCTGGTTAATAGACTTGTCGAATTGCAACAATACCTTTACAGCTAAAGCTGGTGTTATCTGTCCATACTGAAATTATTTAAAAACTATTATATTCGTCTAAATTTGCCACAAATTATCACAAAATAATACATGTAAACAAAACGTCACAAACCTGTATTAATTCATCAAGGCTTTCTTGTAATGTATTTCCAATTGTGGTGTTTCTATATAATTGATAGGACATAACTAGCGTTTATAAATGTAAATTTAATATATCTAAATAACACGATTCTTGCAAAATATTTTTATGAATTCAAACCCGCTCTCACTTTCACTTTGCGAATCTAAGAATGAGGGAATGAAAAACAAATTAGACCTGTGTCGATCGCGATTGATCGAACCGTTTTGATTCGATCACAGCCTGTGCGTGAGTGATCGAATCACAGATCTTTAAAAGACCCGATTATAATTAACCTGATGGGTTACACAACAAACTAAATTGAGCTTTATTTTCACATAGTTACCCTAAGTAATTGCTTGCAAATAAAACTGATCGAGTCTTGCATTCAATCACGTAATGAGACGTAAAAAACTAATGTTTCTATCTCTTTCGTTTACTTACATTTTAAAACACGTTCGTTTCGTTCCCACTCTTTTTCGATAATGGGGATTGTGCTTCGCTCGTGGCCAGTGAACGAACGAACTTAAACTGTCGATCGCGTTTAATTATTGAGATCGAATCAATCAAATTACATTAGTTGCACCGGCGACCTATGTATGACCCGCGACATGCGCGTAAGATTGGCTTGCTGTATTTCGGTTGCTTACGTATTTTAGTGGATTTATTAATGATTGTTATTTATATTAGGATAAGTTAACAAACAATATGTTGTTTAACTCCCAGTAAAAAAAATGTGTGTGTGTACCAAAGTACACAGATGAAGTGAAACTTCATTCCGACATTTTTTTACAGCTATAAATTTTCTCTCAACGTCGATAAAGAAGTTTCACTCCAAAAATGTCACGAGCCGACTCTGAGTGATCTGTTTATAGAATTTAATAAGTAGGTATAACATACAGACAGTCAACATGACCTAGACGTATGTACACAAAATGGTATAGAAAATAGTTAAGGTTATGTCATGATTCTATCTAGCAATAACCTGCTCTGCATCCTTCACTCTGTCGTACGAACAAAACTAAAGTTCTGTGTGTGACCCAAACGATCGAATCATTTTAATTCGATCACCACCCGAGTGGGTCGTGATCGACCCGGGTTACGAAAAATAAATCGATTGACACAGGTCTAAAACAAATGAATGACCAAAAATGACAACTAATGACAAGTAACCCTTATTTTTTAAATAATTAATATTATTTATGGCCTGGTTGCTGACCTTTTGTCATAGAAATAAATAAATTTAATAATTTGTAATGAAAAAATAAAATAAAATAGTTATTTCTTCAGGGCCACGAAATAAAAAATTACACAAGATATTTGAAATCTCAGGAACGCAAGATGTAAACATATGCCGCCATATTCGTCATCTCTATCTGCTCTAATGATATTATAACCACTTGTCCTAATTATATCATTGTCTGATAGCCATGTTTCGCTAATCAATACTATATGTGCTTTCTCTTGGTGTAGCAGGGCTTTTAATGCACTTAATTTTGGTTTTAGACTGCCAGAATTCCATTGAAGCACGGTCATCAAACCATCTCTACCTCTATCTATTTTTATTTTTTGTCATTTCTATCAGCTCCCACAATAAATTTATATTTATGTGTTCACGAAATAGAGAGTATAACTCCTCCAGTAAATATGATATGATACACCAAATTTTTCTACCAAATTCCAACTCTGATTAAGAATTTCTTTTATCTTAATTATAAAATAGAAAATGATGAAATCCAATCAAATGTGTCATTCACTTTAGATTTACCTGCCTTATTTATGTTGCCTTAGTTATGTGTTTCCGATTCTTCTGCTTATTGGGGGTATAGGGACGGTCATTTTGTTTTGTCTTACCAATCTGTATAACATCTGCATAATGTTTGTTTGAGAATACAACCTCAGTCATCGTTTTATTTGTTTGTGTTGTAAGCATATCCGGAAAATCACTGTCATAATTATTCTGTGTATAATATTCATTAGTATTGGTTTTTGCCATCTCGTTCAAAGCTGTCTTGTAATTTCTTTCTCCC
The DNA here is from genome assembly GCA_948477245.1 of Thumatha senex. NCBI lineage: Eukaryota > Metazoa > Arthropoda > Insecta > Lepidoptera > Erebidae > Thumatha > Thumatha senex. Next base: position 13,689,955 of record OX419743.1, read on the forward strand.
TTTGGAAAGCGGAACATATACTCTTAACAATAGACATGTGGTTACTTTTGCAGTTTCCACACTTTTAGCTAGTATTCCCACAATTGTCATGATTGCCCATGATATTGGACACACTTGTGATTTCTTCAGACAATAAAATCTAATATGTCCATACTTTCAACACTTGGAGCATTGTGTCACTAGGAAAATGTACTGTTCCACGTTCATCCTGCAGCCATATGCTAGTACTTATGGGGGTAAGGCGGACCCTTTGAAGCAAATGCCTATTGTTTCACTGTTAACCCATTTTCCCTCATTGTCCTTCTTCTGTAACCTTTTAACTTTAATAATTTCCACAGTACTCTTCATTATCCATTATTTGTTCCTCTTCTACATCTGTATCTATGTCCGTAACTAATCCATAACTGTGTGACATATCCCCTGTTCGACGGCATGTCCAAAATTTGACACTCTGTTAGAGCTATGGAATGCTCGTAGGTATCAAAATGGATCAAAATTTTATGTGGATTCTTGTATGACACCTTAGTAATTCCTTGGATGCCAGCCTTACCTAAAATTCTTGCCATACCTAGTTGTTTTGGGAGTATATCTTTAGAGGTAACTGCTATTTCATGTTTCTTTAGGTTCAGGACTATGTGATACTCCGATTGCTCTCCTTTTCCCTCGTCTGGAAGCTACTACAAACTCTGAATCATCATTGGACAATGGTCTAGGTCTTTTTTCCCTATCTATCCTCATCACCAAGTATTTCAGACCGTGTTAGCGTAGCTTCTGTTTCTGACCCCATTATAAACGATTAATTTCAGCAGGTGACAGGGTAACTCTCACTATTTGATCATCCTCCTCCTCATTTTCAGAGTCCATTGCGAAAATGTACTTATATATTTAGCGCAAAGTTTGAGGGTATATTAATAAGTTTTAAAATGTTTTTACGTTATTTCAGAGAAAATGATAACACTTATCACTGCTCTGATATCACATTTTTTCACTTTTATTATGATAAAAAGCTTTTTTACGTTAAAAAGTTTTTAGAGAATTGGATTTGCAAACAAAACTTAACTAATATTAGAGCGAAATTCTGTTTTTTTTTTATACTAGTCTAGTAAAAAACTTAAGACAAAAATAAAGATTCTTATTATTCTTTCCACCCAAAATTTAAAATTAGGCTGGATGGCGATAACGAACTCTTACTTACTGATGGGCTCTCTAGCCCGGTGCGTCATTTATGGAACAGTGGACCGGATCGTAACTTACGTCTATGGCAAAACGCACTAGTCATGTAACTACCTACTTACTGTACGAAAAACTAACTACGTAATGAAAAGCAATCATTAATTTAATTCATTTAATATTTACTATAAGATAGTGTAGGAAACGAGATATATATTTATACATGTATTTACAGACGCCTATGGAGAAACACAAATGCGTGGTACGGCGCAAAATTTCATGTAACAATATGCATACATGCAAGATCCTCCCTCAATTTGGTACGAAAGAAAAAAAGTATTTCAGTTACACATACACTTGAATTTTAAATAATTTTAAAAAGCAATTTGTCTGTTTGTCGCTCGCAGACATCAGTTTTATTCTTTATTTTAGTTCTTCGCACAATATTAAATTACTGGTAATTACTTCGAGAAACAATATAAGAATTTAATAATCTATTTAGTAGAATCCACTAATTGTACCGCACCACAAGTTAGCACTTCAACTTCGACGCAGTTTAAGCCGCATTAACAGGATCAAAGTGTACTTTAATTTGTAAAAACTATTTATTCACTATTTTTATTGTAGCCTCTTTAATAAAGAAAGGCACATTAATAAAACTTGTGAATAGATAGAAAAATAGTTGAATGAAACGTAAGAAATCAATAGAGACATCAATGAGAACTAAGCATGATTTGTTAATGAAGCGCTTGTGGACCCGCTGACTCAGTGTTCTGTAAACGATCACGGCGTTAAGCAACTTTCGTCATGGCTGGTCATTGATGGGTGACCACTTTGTGGCATTTACATTTGCGAGCGTTTCAGTGTCTCGTATGTTGAAGGCCTTATGAGCGGCTTGAAAATTTCAACAACATCACAACCTGTGTATATCTATTTGAACAAGGCAATGGACTCACCACCTACTATGTGGGACAGGAATACACACGGTGAATGGTGGGCGTGTAATATGCCTCTGCCACCCCTTCGGGATAAGACGTGATTAATAAACAATTTATAATTAAATTGAATGCATTATTGATATAATTTTTATAATTTTCTGTACATCTATTTGTTCCGGCTAATTTTAAAAATGCCTGGAACGCTTTAAACGGGATCTTCACTTAGCGGTACTATAGCGGATGGTATAAGGAATAAGATACGGTAAATTTTATCCTCGTAAACCCACGGAAAACAAGCACTACGCGGGTGAAACCGTGGGCCTTCCGCTAGTAACCAAGATATTATTTCATATTGCACATTCACAGCCAGTACAATGACCTAAATACTTCAACATAGAAAAATGTCGATCACAAAGTTTTTGGCGGAAATATCGTCCTATATAGGCAAGAGGCCATAAAAAAAAGAATATAAAGTGATACTGCCACATCTACTTTATATATAGATAGACTTTGAATATGTCAATGCGGTGAGATAAATCTTTTACAACACAATGCTATTGTTGGCGTTATTAAAAAATAAATGATATTTGCAAATAAAGGCTTGCATAGACCTAAAAAGAAATACGGCATTTATCTATTAAAGTATGAAAATAACGGCCTATCTATATTGTGGAATTCTTATTGTGTTAAGTGAACTGGTTCGACGCAGTTTCTGTAAAAAAAAAAGAAAATTTGTGACAGTTATAGTTTCTCTCTCTCAGATGACTGAAATTGTGTCCGTACTTTTTTTTAGGTCTGTGTTAGCTAAACTTAAAAATAATAACAAAATATTTATAGCAATTAAAAAAAAGTTACAGCAGTATTATGATTTAACACCTTGTCTATCGCCCATTAGGTTTATGAGTCTTGAGCCACCACCTTGATGGGTGTCTTTGACCTAAATACTTAGTATTTACAAAATAACAAAGAAAACAAGATTTTTCTTGATCCGATGGCGATTTGATTATTCAATACAATCTAAAACAATACACCTTGTGAGACCACCACACAAATTTTATGTCAACACATAATATCAAATACAATAAAAAAATAAAATAAAACAATATTTCATAAAAAGAAACATTCAGAGTCGATAAAATGTTACTATTACTATTATTATCACAATTAAACCTTGCTTAAACGAATACTCGATTAGAATTTAATCACCATTCACGCGCAATACGACGGTGGTGATGTCAAATCTGCAAGGAGATCCAATTCTTCTTCTGTCAGTTGTTCACGGTGTTTGGGCCAATCGTCCTGATGGGTACGTCGGAAATCTGCTAAAGACGACCTTATAGTGGCTGGTATAGGATCCGGTGCGCTTGTGTGACGAGCCAATTCAGCCAATACATCGCCCAACTTCGAACCGAGACTATATGGCCTCGATGCTAAATATGCACAAAGACCTAGCACACCAAAATGCCGTTCGACCAACTCTTTTGAGCGGCAAGTGCGCATCAGGGACCTAATAGTGCGATCCTCGTTCGGTAACGCACGACAATGCATTAGACCTGTGAGCAATTTAGCAGCCGTTTGACGTACCTGAAAATTAGAAGTAAACTTAGATATTTTATTAAAAACCAGTTTAAAGAAAATTTTGCCAAGTCAACTGGTTTTGATCAATATTTCTAGAACGTAAACTCGTGTGAATTAAAATTTTACCTATGAAAACGGTTTGATTTAGAATTTTAGCTGTGACAAAAGTTTCAATTAAAAATAGTAGTAATACTGATTTGCATTAAAATTTATTTTAGCTGTGACAACTGGCTTCAATTAAAATATTAGCAAAGAAAACGGGGACTTTACGCGGGAACATTGACAATTGCGGACGCTTGCTGTATATTATTTTCTAAAACTAGTGCATTTCTTTTGTTATATGTGCGGGAGTGGTGGTTTCTTAGACATAAAAGTTGTGTTAACGTGCTATAGTGAAAGACAATGATATATATGCAGTGAAATACTATTTTCTCTCTTGTCGCGAAAAGTCCACTGAAAACCTCAGTATAAGAATCACCATTATACTGAGGGCAAGGACCAGGATCTAGGACTGAGGACACGACATCGACATAGACTGAACAGGACTAATTAGAAGATAAGATTGAAGAAATATGATTTAAAAAATAAGATTTAGTTAAGATCTTTGTAACCAGGCCATAAAATACATACATACATACATATTGTCACGCCTTTATCCCCGAAGGGGTAGGCAGAGGCTAATTAAACGCACACATTTCACCGCATGCATTTTTGTCCCACGTAACAGGTGGTGAGCCCATTGCCGTGTTGAAATGGACAGGCGCAGGCTGCGGCGACCTGCTGTTGAAATTTTTTAAGCCGCCCATTTGGCCTTCAACTTGCCTTAACGACTGTCATTTTATTGGCAACCGGGACCAACGGCTTAACGTGCCTTCCGAAGCACGGAACTTGGGTGGCTAGTATGGGCCGAATAAATTTAATAAAATGTGTCTAATTTAGTTGTTAAATTTGGAAGAAATTTTGAACCCGTTGCCGTTTTAGTGAGGTTAAAACGGCTAAAAGGTCTTATGTGCTTGACACTAATTAGCACGACCAATTAAAGTCCTGGTAGTCTCGGACTTTAACTTATATAAAATAATTATAAAAAAAATGCTATGAAAACTGGCTTCACTTAAAAAAAAACCTATGTAAACTGGTTTAAATTAATATTTATGTTGTGTAAACTAGTACTAGAAAATATAAATCTGTCTAACCTCCAGTCTCTTATCCTGCATGAGCTTGAGAGCGAATTTCTCAGTACGCACAGCCTTGTCGGCCTGGTCGTTAAGTAGCGGCAATCCGTAGAAAAACAGCGGCTGGGCGAAGTCCAGGCAAGCGAGACGGGCCCACCATGATTTGCCTGGTATTAAAATATTCTGTTAAAGTTGACTGAGAAAAATCCTCGGTGGCGCAGTGGTAAGTGTATGCAACTGTCATGCTGAGGTCATGGGTTCGAATCGGAAGAAATATTGTGTGATACACATATGTTTGTTTCAGAGTTTGTATGTATACTATCTATATTTATTGTGTTTATCAGTTGTCTAGATTTCATATAATATTATAATAAATACACCCATTCACGTAATCCGTCTATTTCACCAATACTTATCATAATACAAATCATTAACGAACTATGCATAATAATCTCGGACCCTTTGCCTCATTTTTTTCATTACATAAAAACGTCTCTAATGACTGACACTTGTCAAACATTGTGCGGGGGTTAGAAAATGGTACCGCGGTTACCGTATATGATTTCCTAAAACTTACACTAGTTTTAGAAAATCGTGTCATAATGCGTGATTTTGTATTTAATAATAGTAAATTCTTAAAAATGAAGCATACACCCAAATTGAAAAAGATATATAGGTACTTTAGACTTGAAGACGAAATTTACACAACAAAAAAAGGTTCTAAATACTTGACTCTGGAATTAATCAAGCCACGAAAGTAAAAAAAAAAAAAAAGAGTAATGTTACCATCAGCCAGCGCATCCAGATGTTTTAGTGCGATTTGAAAGGCAGCCGGGTCATGCAGTGCTAATGCAAGACTGGCCAGGAAGCCAGCGGCCGCGCGAGGCAGTTCATCATGAGGTTGGGGAGGTCCTCGGGCAGCCACTCCGCAAGCCGCGTGGACCAACGCGTAGCTCGCAATGGCGCTGTTTTGGACGCCGCGTACTATAACTCCCATTGTTCCGCGAAGCACTAAAAGGAATGTATTATACAGTTTGGCAAAAACGGATCTTGAAAAAGAACTTATATTTTTGCATACTGGTTACATTAAGGGTCACCATAGAAATGGATTCTACGCGAGAAAAATGACAGGATCGGACGCTTGCTTTATATTATTTTCTGAAACTAGTGTATTTATCTTGTTTTATGTGCGGGAGTGGTGGTTTCTTGGACATAAAAGTTGTGTTAACTTGCTATAGTGAAATTGCAAGGTGTAAAGGGAACAAATAATCTTCATGAAATGCTGAAGCCAACTAACGTATTAAAATGATAAGGATTAATAACGTATTTGTATAAACAAATAGCCTTTTAATTCCATCATCAGCCGAGGGACACCCGCCCAGTTGCGTTTCGCGGCGCCCGGGGTTCGCTTTCCTACATTTTCTCCTCCACTTCGCACGGTCGTCAGCATCCCCTGTAGTGAGACCATTGGCACGCATGTCATCCCTTACGACGTCAAGCCAGCACTTTTTGGGTCTTCCCCTCTTACCGGGACCCGGTGGGGCCGACATAGCCAGACATTTGTATACCTCCATTTGTATACCATATTTCTCAATCAAGGGTCATAGCTGAAGCAACGATGACCCTTGATTGAGAGCCACTATCACAGCCAACATGGCTCCTATAGCGGCCTTCATGTGGATGGCCCAGAAGTATGGCTTTTCACGCATCTTTTAAAGGATCCAGGATTGTAAGTAAGGGAAACGCGTGCTCTAGCAAAGAGTACCATATTTTTATGGCGCGACATAAGAAAGACCTTCGGAATCTTCCGGTTATGGGAACACTGGTGCGCGGATAACAACTCTGCCCCGGGCGTCGTTGCGACGGGAGTTCGAAGTATTTCACTGGCTAAGCCGTGGAGTTCATTTTGTTTACAATAAATTTCATTTAATATTGTACCAAGGGCGAATTGGTCGCTTAAAAGCAATTTCTTCAAGGCAAGACAATCAGCCTTAAGATAATCTTCTACTAGGACTCGGTAGAAGAGATGCTATAGAAGGAAAGCGCTTACCAGTGGTGAGCAAGTTGAGTGCCATTGCATGGTCTTGTGGAGCTGGAGTAGCACTGTCTCCGGTCAGCCTCAGAGCGGACTCCAAACGGACGCCTAGTTCCTTATCGACGCGGGACGATACAACGCCACCTTCCGTATCTGATTCGTTGGTTTCCGTGGGCTGTAATGGTACAATGAGATTATAATCTACTAAGGGACTTTGGAAATTAAACTTTTTTTTGGCGCGTTAGGGATAAATGATGTGAGTAAATTTTTCGATGCGCGCTCAGACCATCACGTTAAACCGACACCATGATGGTAGCTGATAAGAGTTTCCATGACAACTTATAACTACATTCAAAGTATAGTTGAGTCATTATAAGAAGCCACATTTGACAAGTGTCAGTTTCAGCTTCATAGTGAGATGAAATGATTAAAAATATCGATTAATGTGAACGAACCGATACGGACTTCAAACATGAATCAAATTGAAGTTATTTTGAAAATTGAAATTGTATTCTAAAAATGATCAGTCTAATTTTTACTCAACGTTTTCTATCGTAAATTTAGAAACAAAATCAGACAACTATTAAAATTACAACGAGAATATTGTCATCATCGTCACTGCACTCAGATATACTTATTTATAATTTAATTGCAAAAATAGTGTCTAAATTTGCATCGCGTTGGATTCTTTTTCCGTAGGAAATCAAAAGTGGAGCTGAATCACAGATAAAACGAATAAAGAAAGATATTAAAAGGTATATAATTATTAATTCAATAAATTGGTGTTAAATGTTATCATTGTTATTTTATTTGAGTCCTCTATGACGTGAAGGATGGCAATGTGGGTTTTCATTTATTGTGAAATATTTTTGCACAAAAACATAAAAAGTATAACTGCCAGGTAATTTATTTTTCTATAAATATAAATAAGATGCAACTGTACACAGAAAAAAAATACATATATAAATTCCTGAAGTATGCATTTAGAGAAGAAATTGATTGTTTGGAACGCCCGACCTTCATGCATCGGATTTTTACAGCACTAGATCTTGGCCAACTGGATCACTAAGCACTGATGTGTGCGGCGCTGGATCCCTATAGCTTTGGATGTGGATAATAGTCTTCCATGGGAATAGTGAGCTGATTTTCTAGAAGGTTAAAAAACTTCTATATATGTTGATAGAACAGCGTTAGGATCATATTTTAAGTGGTTAGGAAAAATGTGTTGAAGTTGCGATGTTGCAAGCAGACTATACCTTAAAATGTTATACTTAACTATCTTGACACTGTATCCCTGTATACCTGACCTGGTAGTCAGAGAGGACAGATCACCAGGCATACTTCTTTCGCTTCCTGTAGATTCATTAATCACTTTATACATGCACGTCTGGGTATCCGAGTACTTTTGACATTTCCGTTTTTGAGCAATCTGCTTACGTGGCCTTTATATGTCTCGGCCTACCCTGACTTTTTTTTTATTTATTTAATTTTCATATACAAATTGTTATAGCTAGCCAGTACAACAGTTATCAAAAAACCTTTACAGGTTTATCCTGACAACCACATTCATTCGACACTATTATTCCATTTTTTTATAAGTAATTACTTACGAATCTAAAGAAACACATTTTCCCACTCTAAAAAAAATACTAAAGACTACTTATTATCTACGAAAAATCATTATACATTGATAAATTAAATTCATCAACATCTTATGTGGGTAATTAGATAAAAATAAACAGAACATCTGAAACTTGGTATTGAAAACAGCGAAAGTGCAGTATTAAGCTATAATAAAGGGCACATTCGCCTCTTTGAATGCGCATAGCTATATAGCAATAACGCACGAACCAACTACAGCGTGATCTGAATTCTTTATTTTTTTTTAATACTATTTATTAAATAGGTAATTCATTTAATAATCGTACTATAATACTACGCAATGTTGATCTATGAGTACCTAAATGAGTTAATATGTTATAACTATTATTAAAAATTTTATAAACGTATTTAGTAGTAATTTTGTATCTTTTCTTTCTATAATTTTATATTTATATACAATTTGAAAATTTTATTTCCTTTTTTATAACTTGTAAATAGTATTTCTTCAATTTTCGTTTACAATTTTTTTCGTTGAGAGTTTCCCTAAACTCAACAGACTCCTTCTGCCCTCTACTTTCGCACAATATATATTCTTCGTCAATCGTTCCTCACTCATTCGTTGAACGTGTCCAAACCAACGGAGCACGTTAAAATGTTATGAAACCAAATATTGAAATAAAATTAGTAAACCCTAAAAATAAGAGAAATATTTTAGTGAAAGAAAATTATGTTAAACAAAGATGAAAAGAATGAATAGATGTGTACGAGTACTACATAAGAATGACGAAATTATGAAGAATAGTATGATTTAAATAAAACATTAAAAGTCGTGGAATATTACCAATAATTCTCATTTCATTCGATTCTACTAATAAACTTTAGATTTTCTTGGTAACGTCCCTAGTGTTTAAAATGGAAAAGGGTTCACCGCCGCAACGTTGTGGCGACGTTCAGTTTTTTAGAACAGAATTTTTTTATTTTCTTTACAATGGTTTATTAGAGAAAGTAAATAGTAAAATTACCTTCTTTGGGCATTTAGACAATAAAATATGTAATTTTAACTGGAAAAAGTTCAGCAATTGTCAAGTTCTAACTTCGAATTATGTAATAATATTATATACCCGCCGTTACAAGGATACGCTGGTGATTTTGTAAGAAGTGTCAAATGTGGCCTATTAAATTGACTCGACTATAGTTTTCATTCTTTTGATGTTTTTTTTTTTCTAGCTAATTTATCATTCCTGTTACAAACAAAGAGTTGTGGTATGTGTGATGAAATCTTATCAGAATACATTACATAAGTACACATACACTCTTTTTTACATAATATAGGAAAGAGAACAGACTAAATAAAATAAAGGTACAGTAGAATCTCAATTATCCGAATATCTGGACTCATCTAAACGGCTCTAATAACTGATTTAGAAATGATTTGACGGCGCACGCAGTCGTGCTGAGGCTGGTTTAAAAATTATTAGTTTTTAACAAAAAAATACTGTTGATTGATAGCACTTCGTTGAATAAAAACACTTGTACTATTCCACATTATTTACTTTTTAACCTGATCGGTTTTGCCTAAGCTTGACACATACTTTTCTTCCACACTTCTTTTAATTATATATAATATAGCTTTATATCAGTGGGGCCTGGTGAGCCCTTGTAATTTAGGTTTGTTTACCTTCTACTTGCATCACTAATCCTCAATCTATAATTATTTATATTATTAAATAACACCGCTTCAATTTCAGAGAGTCAGTGCCGTGAGGCGAAATCGGTTAGATTTACAAAGTAAATGTTGTGAAAGAGTACAAGTGGTGTTATTTAACATGTGTAGCAAGTTCGACCAATTGCTATCATAGTATATAGTCTGAGACTACCAGGACTTTAATTGGTCGTGCTAATTAGTGTCTAGCACATTAGACCTTTTAGCCTTTTTGTTACAATCTCACTAAAAAGGCAACTGGTTCAAAATTTCTTCCAAATTTAACATGTAAAATAGACACATTTTATTTATTAAATTTATTCGGCCCTTAAGACCCACCCCAGTTCCGTGCTTCGGAAGGCACGTTAAGCCGTTGGTCCCGGCTGCCAATAAAGTAGCAGTCGTTAAGCCACGTTGAAAGCTTTATGGGCGGCTTAAAAAAATTTCAACAGCAGGTCGCGCATTTCAACACGGCAATGGGCTCACCACCTGTTACGTGGGACGAAAATGCATACGGTGAAATGTGGGCGTTTAATATGCCTCTGCCTACCCCTTCGGGGATAAAGGCGTGACAATATGTAAGTATCATAGTATAAACTATTATTTATAAAGATTTTTTTAAAGGAATTGGTATATGCTAACTTTCACATAAACTATTTATTAAAGTGAAAAAAGACAACTTGGTTCGAGACGTGGATTGAACCCGTGACTTTTGCCTAACCAGGGCGATGTTCTAGCCACTGAACTACTCGGTTCGACTACTCGTTGTACCGAAACAAGTTGAAATTCTTCATTATATTTTAATCGTCATTTTAAGAGTATGACCAGAGTCATCTATCGAGCTACTTAACAACTCTGATACCGATGAACCATTTTTAAACATTGGTGCGATGGACTCCACTCAATCAATAGATAAATTTTTAAAGCAATTAGTATGCTAACTTTCACATAAATATTTCATGAAAGTGAAAAAAGACCTAGGTTCGAGACGGAGATTAAACCCGTGACCTTTGCCTAACCACGGCAATGTTCTAGCCACTGAACTACTATTTATAGTAATTAAATGTATTATAATAAAAAAAAATGCTTTATTTCGAAATAGGGGGATCTTGCGCGGGATTTTGGTAAATGGCGACCGCTTGCTGTATATTATTATTCAAAACTAGTGCATTAACCTTGTTTTATGTGTAAAAATTGTAGTTTCTTAGACATGAAAGTGGTGTAAGCGTGTTGTAAGCGTATTAGCTATTTGCGTGGTGTAAGCGTATTAGCTATTTTGATTTGTGGTGAGATAAAAAAAAATGCTTTATTTCGAAATCGGGGGATCTTGCGCGGGATTTTGGTAAATGGCGACCGCTTGCTGTATATTATTATCCAAAACTAGTGCATTAACCTTGTTTTATGTGTAAAAATTGTAGTTTCTTAGACATGAAAGTGGTGTAAGCGTGTTATAGTGAAAGACTATAGCTATTTTACAACTTGTCGTGCAAATTCCAGTGAAAGCCTCATTTACGCTCTACCACGTTAATGGGGCAAGGACACAGGACCTATGACTGGACTTGACATCGACAAAGGACTGGACAGGACTAAATTAGAAGATACGATTGAAGAAATATGATATAAAAAATAAGATTTGGCTAAAAAGTCTTAGTAAGCAGGCCATAAAATAAGTTAAAAAAAAAAGTTTCGAAATCATGGAATTACCTGTGGCGAATCTTCGTCGACATGCGACCCTTCTGGCGACAACCGGGCCACGTCGACCATTTGGCCGACCTGTGTGACGGGCGCGAGGCTACGCAGCGGTCTCGTCGGAGTGCCGCTAGTACACTCCGCGCTGTCCTCGCGACCGCTACATTGCATAGCGGCCGCTGCTGATGCCGCAGTTTTTATCACTATTATAAAACAAATAACGTATTGAAATTGCTGCTAGAACAATTTTTATTACATACTAATTGGCCGTTCACGTGAAAATACGGTAAATATATGTAGCCTAAATAACTCCTCTTAACATCAACTATCTGCCAGTAAAAATCCCTCAAAATCGGTCTAGCTGTTTCGGAAATTACCCGGAACAAACAGACAGATAAAGAATATGTGTGTGTTCTAAAGTGCATAAACGAATTGTATATATTTGTATATTTATGTATTACATTGTTGGTGCCTGAACTAGGAATACCTGTGTTTCAGGCTTACATGCATTTTGTTGTTGAGGTCTATTTACAAATTATTTATTTTATATATTTAATGCATAACAAAATTATTAAATATCGTAGTGCATGTTAGAATTTAAATATAATATAATGTAAGTTTTTACAAATAATTTCTTAGAACTATCGCTAATTAACAATACCTATTTTAATACAGTAATTAACTCTTCAGTTTTTTCTTAAGTACTCTTATCAGAGCCCGCTTACACAACCAATAACTTAGAGAGTAGATGTTAGCGGAGGCGTTTAACCTATTGTACAGTAGGGGACCCAGGAACAAATAAAATTTGGCTGCAAGTTCGCTTCTTATCGGTGTTCTTTGAGTGCATACAATATCTTTCCGTCTTTTATTAAGGTGATTAATGTCGTATGGAAGTGATCTATGCTGTTTTAACACTGTGCTTAACACAAATAGCTGACGCACTGTTAGTATCTCACAGGATTTGTAAAGGAGGTTAGTAGGAAAAAGGAAAAGACGGAAAGTTGCTACTTTAAGTATCGCTCTCTGTGCTCTTTATCTTATCGGCAATAATATTGTTTTGCCTACTCCACCCCAGGAAGTTATACAGTAATTTAGTATGGATTGACAAAGAGTAAAGTAGACTTGTTTGATTAAGCTTGGATCAGCAATATATCTAATCTTTTTGAAAATAAATATCAGCTTACGGAGTCTTTTAATGAGCGTATGGTCTATAATAATATATGTGTGTACACAGAGTACAAAGGTAAGAAGTGAAACTTCTTTACGACATTTTTTTACAGCTATAATATTTATCTCATACGTCGATAAACAAGTTTTACTGCAAAACAACATGGCGCGTAACCGAAAAACGTGACGATTTGATTTTTTAGTTATAATATTTCTCTCAACGGTGATGAAGTTTCACTTAAAAATGTGTTTTCATGTTATGTTTTATTTTTGTCGTATACTTTCATATGTATTTATAGAAAAGCTGTTGATTTTAAATTACAAACAGACACTTAACACAGCGCCACTGAGGAAATCAAATTTTCATCATACTAATAGGATACTATGCTATACCATATTATATAATTGACTGCCACTGTGGCGCATTGGGAGTGCATTCGACTGCTACGCAAGGGTTTGATTCCCACCCAGGATAAAACGTTGTGTGATGAGCACGATGGTTTATTCTGTCTGGATATTATTTCTCTATATATTTTTTGTTTTTTTTTATGTATGTATTTAGAAATATATAAGTATAATTCAAGCTCTGCGTAGTTTGGAATCAGATGGCGTTGTGTGAGTTGCCCCAACGAATTTTTTTTTATATATTTATAATATACCTACTGCACTGTACTACACTGCAATGCACTATACTAGCTGACTCGCGCAACTTCGTTAGCGCCACCAAAAATGTGATAAATGAAGAACTGCTCGACCTATTTTGTGCAAACTTCACTTAAACCATCTACTAAATAGTCTTAACAAAGCCTACACATTTGGTTTGGATAGGTGAGCCCGTTCCTGAGTTATAAAATTACAACGAAAAGTAGCATTGATTTTTATATAACTAGTCAGGTCATAAGTATTGTCACACAGTAAAAACTTTTCTTTTAGAATGCTGGCCACAAAAAAGTTTATTGAATTCATATTTCGAATTGTTCACGAAAATAAAAATGTATACTTTTTAGAATTTTACTTATTTTTAAATATGGAGTGGACGCTTAAAGAAGACCGTGTTGCAGTTATTGCGTTGCATCGTTGCGGTTACGCGCCAATTCAAATTTTTGAAATACTGAAAAATTTGAATATAACCAAAAGATTCGTTTATCGTACCATCAAACGATACAATGAAGACTCTAGTGTAGATGACAGGTTAAGAAGTGGTCGCCCTCAGTCTGTTACGACTCCAGCAGTGATAAAAGCTGTGAAGGCGCGAATTCAAAGAAATCCCAAACGTAAGCAGAAACTGTTGGCCCTTTAGATGGGGTTAAGCAGAACCACGGTGAAAAGGGTGTTAAATGAAGACTTAGGGCTTCGGTCATATCGAAGAAAAACAGGACGTCGTTTAAATGCTCGTCTAATGGACCTGAGACTGAAGAGATGCCGCGCTTTGATGAAGCGGTACGCGGGAAAATAATATCGGGAAATTCTTTTTTCGGATGAAAAATTTTTTACCGTAGAAGAGAGCTACAACAAACAAAATGATAAGGTGTACGCACACAGTAGTGAAGAAGCGAGCAACCGTATTCCGCGTGTCCAACAAGGTCATTTTCCACCCTCGCTCATGGTATGGTTGGGAGTTTCTTATTGGGGCTTAACAGAGGTACATTTTTGTGAGAAAGGTGTAAAAACGAATTGTGTATCAAATACAGTCCTGACGAACCTTGTGGAACCTGTTTCTCATACCATGTTCAATAACAGGCACTCGGTATTCCAACAAGATTCGGCGCCAGCTCATAGAGCGAAGAGCACACAAGACTGGCTGGCGGCGCGTGAAATCGACTTCATCCGGCACGAAGACTGGCCCTCCTCCAGTCCAGATTTGAGTCCGTTAGATTACAAGATATGGCAACACTTGGAGGAAAAGGCGTGCTCAAAGCCTCATCCCAATTTGGAGTCACTCAAGACATCCTTGATTAAGGCAGCCGCCGATATTGACAAGGACCTCGTTCGTGCTGCGATAGACAACTGGCCGCGCAGATTGAAGGCCTGTATTCAAAATCACGGAGGTCATTTTGAATAAACTTTATTGTCATAAGAATCTATGTTTTGTTAAGTTCATTTTGGTATATAAATGGTTACATAATGAATAAACTTGTTTCAATTTTTTTATATTAAACATGTGACAGAATTTATGACCTGACTAGGTATATAAATAAATATCCATCACGCCTTATCCCCGAAGGGGTGGCAGAGGCATATTATATGCCCACTTTTCACCGTGTGGATTTACCCGTCTCACGTAATAGGTGGTGAGCCCATTGCCGTGTTGAAATAGACAGACGCAGGTTGTGACTACCTGCTGCTGAAATTTTTCATGCCGCCCATAAGGCATTCCACCAGGCTTAACGACTGCCATTTTACTGGCAACCGGGACCAACGGCTTAGCGTGCCTTCCGAAGCACGGAAACGCTCGCAAATGTAAATGCCACAAAGTGGTCACCCATCCGAGGACCAGCCATAGTGAAAGTTGCGTAACTCAGTGATCGTTTACAGAACACTGAGACCGCGGGGCCACGAGCGCTTCACTAGGTACTATGTATATTGATAAGGTATAGATATACGTACCGATATCCCCATGAACGTCATACAAAACGGACAGTCGAGGTAGCACCGAAGCTAAGAATTCCACCAGATTTGGTGCACCGCCTCTCTCGCCGCCCGGAAATATCACCTCCGTATCGAAGATTGTCATTAGCAAACTGAAATATTACGAATCTAATTAAACTGTACTCTTTTGAGTACCCTTTGAAGGGAATTTTAGGATTAAATAAGTATCAAAACTTTATAAAACTATTATTAAACTGTATTTAAAAGTTGTGTGATAAGCATGATAGGTTATTCTGTCTCTGGGTGTTATTTATCTATAATATGTATGTATTTAGAAATATATAAGTATGTTTATCAGTTATCTAGATCCCATAAAACAAGCTAATATTAGCTTACTTTGGGCTAGATGGCGCTGTGTGAAAAGTGTCCCACAATATAATATTCAATATAAGGGCTATATAATAATATACGCACACATTTCACCGTAAGCATCATTTTTGTTCCGC
This sequence comes from Thumatha senex, assembly GCA_948477245.1. NCBI lineage: Eukaryota > Metazoa > Arthropoda > Insecta > Lepidoptera > Erebidae > Thumatha > Thumatha senex. The sequence goes on from OX419743.1 coordinate 13,706,103, forward strand.
GTAACAAATTGTCAACCCGTTGCCGTGTTGAGATGGACAGGCAGAGGTTGTGGCGATCTGTTGTTGAAATTTTTTAAGCCGTCCATTAAGCATTGAGCCTGGCTTAATGACTGCCATGTTGCTGGCAACTGGGACCTACGGCTTCATGTGCCTTCCGAAGCACGGAAACGCTCATAAATAGAGCAGTTATAGCGAAAGTTGCTTAACACAGTGATCGTTTACAGAACACTGTGTCAGCGGGGCCACGAATGCTTCTAAGTAAGCGAGTAAGTACCTATAGTTATTATTAAAGGTAGAAAAAATTATAACTATTTTTCTACCCTTTAAAAGGTGCTCTTAGGGGCAATAGCATACTAGGCATACTATACTATAGAACACCATCGACATTTAACAAATAGACTTTAATTGAGCGGCCATTTCCCATTCTACTATCAAACGCAATACTCATGATAGATCAAAATATGTCCTTAGTTCTGAGTAGATGGATAAATAATTTTAACATTTTAAGCGCATCATTTAACTTCAAAAATCTGTATCTAATATAAAGCTGAAGAGTTTGTTTGCATGAAAGCGTTAATCATAGGTTTGAATTGAAACATTATTTTGTGTTGAATAGAGATATCGAGGATGGTTATAGGCCATATATCATTACACTACTACTCTGGAGAGTGTAGCAGTATCATAAATGTCAACATATCGGGCAAATTATCAAGCATTTTTGTAAAAATGATGGGATTTTATGGGTGTGACGGGGTTTCGAAATATGTTACGGGCGAAGCCGCGGTTGTCATCTAATAACTAATATATACATAGTTTATTGGCATTTAAAAAGGTCACAACAACCGCAAATTGTTATTACCTGCCAACAGTTTCTCGAACATTCTGATAAGGATGCTGTATAAAGTTAGCATCCTCGAGCCGCTGCAATAAATGAGCTGCTAGCGGCGCCGCCCGCCACTTTAGAGAACCTAGAGCACCCTGGAAATAGAATTATTGATAAAGATAGGTACATACATATACAAGCGGTAGGAAGAGGAATACTAGACGCCCACATTTTACCGTATGCATTTTTTTCTCACGTAACAGGTGGTGAGCCCATTACCGTGTTGAAATAAACAGGTGCAGGCTGTGGCGACCTGCTGTTGAATTTTTTCAAGCCACCCATTAGGCCTTCAACTGGGTTTAACGCCTGCCATTTTATTGGCAACCGGGACCAACGGATTAACGTGCGTTCCGAAGCACGCAAATAATGCTCGCAAATGTAAATTCCACAAAGTATTCACCCATCCAAAGACCACCTATAGCGAATGTTCTTAACGCGGTGATCGTTTACAGAACACTGAGTCAGTGGGGCCACTAGCGCTTTTTAAAGTTTTACTTATTAGTACAATATGTTAGTTGGGTACAGAGACCTCCGACCTCAACGCTAGCGGTGTACCTGCTGACTAGCGGACGAGACTTTCAAGGTTGGGAGGTCAGACGGCAGTAGTTCCCAACAATGTCGAAAATTAATGGCCCACGACAGCTGCTCTTAGCAAGCAAATGGACTCTAAATACAAATAGGGTTTGGAATGGCAGCAACTGAGAAAACACTAATGTTAACATACTTTCAATAAATATATTAAATATGTCTGTATAATCATACTTATTACATAAGTAATTGAAAAATGAAGCGCTCGTAGTCCCGCGCACTCAGTGTTCTGTAAACGATCACCGCATTAAGTAACTTTCGCTATGGCTGGTCACGGATGGGTGACTACTTTGTGGCATTTACATTTGCGAGCGTTTCCGTGCTTCGGATGGCACGTTAAGCCGTTGGTCCCGGTTCCCAGTAACATGGCAGTCGTTAACTCAACTTGAAGGCCTTATGGGCGGCTTGAAAAATTTCAACAGCAGGTAGGTGGCTACCTGCTGTTGAAACCTGCGTCTGTCTATTTCAACACGGCAATGGGCTCACCACCTATTACGTGGGACAGGCATACACATGGTGAAAAGACGACATATAATATGCCTCTGCCACCCCTTCGGGGATAAGGCGTGATAGATATATAATCTAGTTATAATAAATTTGTTAATATTTAATCTGACAAGCTAGAAGTGTCGAACTCAGGCTGGCAACAATATTACTTGCTGATAAAGTTACAAAAGTATCGCACGAGCCTGGTTCGATCTTTATTATTGTTATACGAAATAAAAGTGAAACAAACCAGTATTTTATTGGTTAACATTTAAAAAGAAAAAACAAAAGTATACCTGCAACGCATAAAGTCGTGCGCAGACGCTGAACGAGGTGTCGTTGTCAGGCGCGGAGTCTGAGCCGGCCTGAGGAGCGCAGAGACGCAATATGTCCCGTAACAAGTATGCCCCTCGCCTAGGGTCTAGCTTTTCGACCCCCGTTGCTAAACACGTGCCCCAGTCCTCCAGAGTTTCCACTGTCACTGAGCCAAGACCTACGGTACCACAGTCATATGTATACAGCAGGAATTTAAAGTACTCTTCATGGGCCTCAGGGACCTATGTTAGGTCTATACATACATACAGTCATACATACATATCATCACGCCTGTCTCCCATCGGGGTAGACAGAGACTATGGCATTCCACTTGCTACGATCCTGGCATCCAACTTTCGCTTCTTCAACTTTCATAGTTGTTTTTATACACGCTCGCCGATTAAGGCTACTCTTGACCTGGCCTTTTGTCAAAAGATCTTGAATTTGATTGGCATATAAATATTTTAGGTCTTTATTTTATTTGGGACTAATCCCACCCACATTCCCATTACTGTGACTCCTGTAAACCAGGATCTACAGCAATGACCAAAACACCAGAAAAGTTACACCGAGCTCGATCTCGGTGATGTCCCAGGAGAAGTTAGCATGTCTTGGAACCCGCAACGAAATTAATCAGAAGATAATGTGAGGAAGTAAGAAAAGAACGTAATGCCTCTTCCCTCCTTTGCAAAGCGGGAGACCTGGAAAGCAACTAGGTGTAAATCCTATAGAAATAGGGAAGCACCACGGTAATAGTATATTACGGGTCCTATGTGAGCTATGTTTGATTCCAGTAATATGTATATATAGATATAGATGGATATTTTGGGTCTAGGCTTACTTTATAAAGGACATTTTTATCACACAGAGTCATCTAGCCTAATGTACGGTAATATAAACTTGTGGTATGGGATTTAGTCTAGACTGCTAATAAATATACTTATATTTTTCTAAATACCTTACACATCACCACTTTTTTTAGTACATTGTACTTATTTTCTTTTAATGTCTTACTGTATTATTATGCGTGTACAATAAATAAACATAATAGATAGGAAACAACATTTCCAAGACCGAAACAAACCTTTGCGGATCACACAAATATTTGTTCCTACCTGGGAATCGAACACGGGACCACATACACAACCACTTACACAAGCTTATATATTAACTAAGGTTGGGTTTGACGGCACTGTGCAAAAAAAGTATATAAAATATATTTAAAAAAAAACAAGCGCTCGTGGCCCCGCGGTCTCAGTGTTCGGTAAACGATCACAGAGGTACGCAACTTTCACTATGGCTGGTCGTCGGATGGGTGACCACTTTGTGGCATTTACATTTGCGAGCGTTTCCGTGCTTCGGAAGGCACGTTAAGCCGTTAGTCCCGGTTGCCAGTAAAATGGCAGTCGTTAAGCCTGGTTGAAAGTCCTTATAGGCGGCTTAAAAAAAATCAACAGCAGGTAGCCACAACCTGCGTCTGTCTATTTCAACACGGCAATGGGCTCACCACCTATTACGTGGGACAGGAATCCACACGGTGAAAAGTGGGCATATAATATGCCTCTGCCACCCCTTCGGGGATAAGGCGTGATGTATTTTTATTTTATTTAAAAAAAAAAAACTCCGGGAGTGCCGACAAAAGTGAAAACTAAATTTATTATTCTAGACGCGTTCGCGGTCTGCTATATGTACATGCATATATATGCACACACTATAGCTGCATCCGTAACGGTGTCGCGAGCTCAGAGATTTTATCTCATCTAAAAATATGCGTACCACGCTAAAATAAGTTTTCACTTCAAAAAAGCACAACGAAATAACTTACCAGCTTCAATAATATCAAAAGCATGTCGGTACATGTCGAGGGCGCGCTGTCTCGGCCAGTAACGAGGCGCCCTTAGTGCCGCGGCTGCAATCTCGGCCGCGAAACGCTGTTGCGCTTCTTGCGCGTCAGCCGCTCTGACGCAATTTAGCGCGTGCGTTATGAACTTGTTCGCGACCTGTTCACCGAATTGCGAGAAAAGGAGCTGCAACAATAAGAAACTGTTATTAGAATTTGCGCGGGAATATGGCGGACGCTTACAGTATATTATTTTCTAAAATTATACTAGCAGCACGCTATGATGTCCGTTTGACATATTACAATAATGCAAAAAAAAAACATTTTTTATGTAATAAAATACCTTACGAAGTTACTTTAAAAAAAAAAAGTTTTAAGCTTACTATATATTTAGGGTATTTTTTATTTTTTATTAATATCAATCTGAAATATATTATTTTCCTGAGACCAAAATCTGAAATGAACGGCCATCATAACGTGCCGCTAGTGTAATACATAAACCTTGTTTTTTTGTAAAAATTGTAAATTATTAGACATAAAATTTGTGTCAACCTGTTATAGTGAAAGACAGTGAGAGTGAGATATATCGCAGTGAAATGCAATTTTACATCTTGCCGCACAAATTCTACTTAAAGCTTCAGTAACGCTTCAACCAATTTACTGGGGCAAGTTAAACTTAGATGTAAAAGACGAAGCCATTAGGCAATTAGAATTATGAAATAAATAAGATTGGCTAAAAGGTAACCAGGCCATATAATAACTAGAAAGAAAAAACTTCAAAAAAAAAGAGCGCTTTGTAGTATCAAATAATATATAATAGTGCTACATGGTAGAAGGTCCGCGTTGAGAAAGTATAGAGTACAAATGTCTACCCCAACTTATCCCATGAGTGTCCTAAAAGGCAAATAAAGGTTGAACTACATCTAACCGCACCGAATCGCACTTTTCTATGCTTCTATTCTTTTCTGTTACTTAGAACATCATCACATTCATCTGGAATTACTTTATCTATTTTTAAAAACTGCAATAAAATCCGTTGAGTAGTTTAAAAGATCTAAGTGACTTCAATTAACGAGATACAGTGATCATTTTTCATCAGTTGGGCTGTATGTTTCTCTGCCACCCCTGTAGTATAAAAATATTGGTTGCATTAGTGGGATAGTACCATTTAAAAATGTCTTATTATCAACCTTGCGCACCTTCCTTTACTTGACTATCTCTGCATAAACCCTAAGGTTTTAAGGCACGAATTCATACAAAGGAGCCTATGGCCGACGGTATTAAGTCAACCTTTATATAAATTCGTGTAATATGTTTAACAAATAAAAAACATTCGTGAAAACAGCCAATTGCCCCCATTGCACTACCTCGCCTTACCTTGAACATAGCGAATCTGACACCATTAAACTTGTCTTTGCCCTTCTTCTCTTCGACAGTGAGAAAAGCGACGAGCTTGTCAACGTTTTCATCGTTTGTAAAGAATTCGTATATACATCGTTCGCCAGCCTCCATTTGTTCAGGCTGAAGATCCGATGAAAATATCTGTTGAGACGACGGTGCTGCCACCTAGTAGACACAAATTTATTGTAAGTTTATACTCTATGTTTTCATTTTATGGCATCAAATAGCATATATGACTCAAGTTTATTAATCGCGCTGTGGACAAACCTTCGTCATAAATTTCAGTTCTAGAAACTATTGATTATTTTTTTTTGGCAAATGGTAATAAGTGGGTATAAAAAGTACATGTGTATATTATAAGAAACCAAAGTATTGCAAATTGTATAACAAGGGAGGAAACTAACATTCTTACGGCGATGGCAATCCAATGAAAACTGTGGTAAAGGTTTTAAATATAGAAATCGAAACGCAGCGAGGAATTCACAGTACGTTGACGGATAATAAAAAAAAAATTCTGCTACTTTTATTTTAGAGTGAGCAAAGAGACGGTGCTGAAGTTCTCCTTTCTGATAATTACTTTTTATATACCCTTATTGGCGCTCGTGGCCCCGCGGTCTCAGTGTTCTGTAAACGATCACTGAGTTACGCAACTTTCACTAAGGCTGGTACTCAGATGGGTGACCACTTTGTGGCATTTACATTTGCGAGCGTTTCCGTGCTTCGGAAGGCACGTTAAGCCGTTGGTCCCGGTTGCCAGTAAAATGGCAGTCGTTAAGCCTGGTTGAAGGCCTTATGGGCGGCTTAAAAATTTCAACAGCAGGTAGCCACAACCTGCGTCTGTCTATTTCAACACGGCAATGGGCTCACCACCTATTACTTGGGACAGGAATCCACACGGTGAAAAGTGGGCATATAATATGCCTCTGCCACCCCTTCGGGGATAAGGCGTGATGGATATTTACTTATTGGCGAATCGTTTTTACTATTTTGAATATTAGTAAAAAAACAACGCAACAATCTCATTTGAATGCAATAAAATTATATTATGAATGTATTTTCATCAAAAATTCATGTATGTATTATACAGTAATTGTACAAACCTCTAGTGTTTCCGGCCAAGAATAGAATCCATATACTGGATTCCTCAACCACGGCTTTTCCCATTCTTCATCAGTCTCTGGGAAATAATCTTCAGACCATATCGCCCACTCCAGGTCTTTTCTATATCCTAAATATAAAAATAAGATGAAATAGTATCAAGTTCTAAGTTTTAACTAATATCCTAGAACGGCACTCTTCACAAATGGTTCTTTGTGACTACTCACATTAATAAATAACGGAAATATTGGCCACACAACCAATAGAGACATCTTGTTCTTTATTTTACGAACAAAACTTTGTGGTAACTAGTTGATGTGTAAGGCAGGAAGATGCGGTTACGGAAGAGATACTAAAAACTTTTCGGGTGTAAAAGAGATAGAATAATATTCACTTGACCAGATGGTCATATTTTCCGAAAACCTAGTAAATTGTGTAGCAAGGGAGAAAAATAATGTTTTTTACGGCAATGACAATCCTTTAATCCTTTTTTATCCTTTTAATCATTTTTTTTTTTGACCGAATACGTAACGAAGTGATACGCAATATGGCAGGTTTGAATGAAAGTGTCAGCGTTAAGCTGGAAAAGGGCGTGCTCCGTTGGTTTGGACACGTCCAACGAATGAGTGAGGAACGATTGACGAAGAATATATATTGTTCAAAAGTAGAGGGTAGAAGGAGTCAGGGAAGGCCGAGACTTTCATATGAAGACCACGTGAGCAGATTGCTCAAAAACGGAAAGGTCAAAAGTACTCGGATACCCAGACGTGCGTGTATGAAGCGATTGATGAATCTCGAAGAAGCGAAAGAAGTATGCATGGATCGCGAAGCCTGGCGATCTGTCCTCTCTGACTACCCCGTCAGGGATACAGCGTGAAGATAGTTAGTTTTTAGTTTTTTAGACAATCCTTTGATTGCAGCTGTAAAGTGTTTTAACATTGAAATCGAATTTCAGATAGGTTATCAGAAATTTGTGCTTTATTTCAAAGCGTGATCGATGTATATAAAACTCACCAGGTATTCGTTTAGCTGGCTTCGCCACTCCAGCTATCTCATACGGGTCCATGGACACTTTGTTTACTTTGCGTTTTCGCTGTTTGAGCACGTAATGTGTGAGTCGTAACGCTGTTCGACGGACCGTAATGTCGTCATGTATAAGCCCGCGGACACAAGCGCGGACTGCGCTCACTGGGTATGACGTTTGTAGTGAGGGGCAGAAAGATAACATCTGCATAGCCAGCTCGAGACGACGCCATTGTCTGTAGAAATAATTCAATTGCTTTCAGATGATCATTTTCACATTCAGTCAATCAAATGAGCCTATGTCAGTCCACTGCTTGACTAAGGTCTCTCCTTATTCACATTTTCGATAAGTTAATATTATAAAGTTGGGAATGTTTGTTTATTCTTCTTTCACAGCGTAAAGAAATAATAGATGTTTTTGTACGAGTATAGAGTTAAAAAGGGTGTACTTTTTATGCAGCAAAAACCCTAGTCCCACGGCCGACTGCATAGAAAAGGCTACCTTTATAAGATCGTCAATCTACCTTGCGGAAGGTCTAAAGACTTCTACGAATAAACCCCCTTTATTTAACAATAAAACTACTCGACAGGCTTATTTTTGCTCCAGTGGTAATGGTACCTGATTTAGAAATCAGAGGTGTCATGACCGCCTCGGTGACGTAAGTGATAGAGAATGCAACTTCCGCGATCCACAGATGTTTGATTCAGAGTTTAGGTGTTTACTATATATGCATTTCAAAATATATATGGTATATATATATATGGTATCTTTATCAGTTGACTAGATCCCATTGACCAACTAAATATGAGCTTTATTTAGTGGCGCTGTATAGAAATGTCCCAAAATACCTATTTATTTTATTATTATTTACTTACATATTAGGAATCTCAATTATTTTCACCAAATCATTCATAAGTTCCAAGTATACGCTCTCAGTTTTGTTCGACATCGCGACCTCTCTTTCAACGGCACCGCTCAACTGTTCCAAAAACAGTTGCTCATTTAACTGGTCCTCGGCAAGGAGTTGAGTCGCAGCTTCCACAGCTGATGTGGACATAGTAAGCTTTGTGTTTACGGTAGGGAACTGGCGATGGAGTGCATCATAGAATGCTTGCTCTAACCTGTATTTAAAATAAACTTAATATATTATCAGATTATTTATACTGTTGATTGATGGCACTTGGTGGAACTTGCTACAATTATTAAATAACACCACTTGTACTGTTCGTGTAGGTTTACAAAGTAAATGTTGTGGAACAGTAAAAGTATATTATCAATAGACAAATTTTGAAAGCAATTAGTATGCTTACTTTTATATATTTTTTTTATTAAAGTGAAAAAAGTCAACCTGATAGATGACTGTTTATGATGAGTGGATGATAAATGGCTCTGGTAATACTCTTAAATGACGATTAAAATATAGTGAAGAATATGAACTTGTTTCGGTACGGTTCGGGTAGTTCAGCGGCAAGGGCTTTGTCTAGGTTAGGCAAAGGTCACGGCTTCAATCTCCGTCCTGAACCAGGTTGCTTTTTTTTACTTTAATAAAAAAATATATTATCAATATACCTTTTTTAAATTATATCAATCGTTTATATTGCGTTACCGTTTTATCTATACAAATATTATAAATGAAGAATTCGTTTGGTTGAACGCGCGCTAATCTTAGGATGAATCTGTTACAAATTGAAAAATACTTTTTGCGTTGGATAGCCCCCATTAATCGAGGAAGGCAATACGCTATATATGATCAAGTCACTACCCTGGAGAGAGGAGCAGTATCATGTCAACAAATCGGGTTAATTATCATACATCATTGTAAGTTATAAACGACAGGTTTAAATGGGTGGGACGGGGGTTCGAAGTATGCCACGGGTGAAGCTGCGGAGGTCAGCTAACTATAGCCTACTAATATTATAAACGCGAAAGTTTGTATACATAGATGTTTGTTACTCTTTTCACGCAAAATCTACTGAATGGATTTTAATAAAACTTTACAATAATTTAGCTTACACATTAGACTAGCACACAGGCTACTTTTTATCTCGGAAACGAGTTCCTGTGGGAAACGGGAAAACTTTACCACGCGTGCGGAGCCGCGGGCGTCAACTAGTCAAATATAATTCTAGATTCAGTTGTTATATCTTTTAAATGGGTGTTAGAGGCCCTCCACCAGTATCTCGGGGGCACTAGGGACCTCATATGCTTGAGGTGTACCTGAGGACCAACGGAGAGGCAAACGTAGGCGCCGGGGTTGGGCGGTCAGACGGCAGTCGATCTCAATTTTTTTTTGTAATTATTTATTGCCTGGTTACAAAGACCTTTTAGCCGTATCTTAATTCATATTTTTTCAATCATCTTTCTTATTACGAGGGCGGGTCAATAAGTCCGTGACTTTTTGAATATAACACAGTTTTTTTAATTAAAAAATCATCTTATTTTTCAACGTAGTCTCCCTTGAGCTCTATACACTTTGTCCACCGCTTCTCCAATTTTTTTATCCCTTCCAAAAAATAAGATTTGTCGAGGTCCTCAAAATAGGTCTTTATTTGTGAGATGATTTCATCATTCGAGTCAAATCTTTTTCCACCAAGCCATTTCTTCAGGTTTGGAAACAAGAAGTAGTCACTCGGAGCCAAATCTGGAGAATAGGGCGGATGAGGGAGCAATTCATAGCCCAATTCATGGATTTTTGCCATGGCAACTGCAGATGTGTGCACCCTTGCATTGTCTTGGTGGAAAAGAACTTTTTTCTTGGCCAAATGAGGGCAATTTTTTTTTAAATCGTCATCGAATCGGCCCAATAAGTTGGCATAATATTCTCCATTGATTGTTCTTCCTTTTTGAAGGTAGTCAATGTGGATTATCCCGCGTGCATCCCAAAAAACAGTCGCCATGACTTTATTGGCTGACAAACCCACTTTGGCCTTCTTTGGCGCCGATTCACCCTTAGAAACCCACTGTTTTGACTGTTGTTTGGTCTCTGGTGTGTTGTGGTGGATCCAAGTTTCGTCCACTGTTACAAAACGGCGAAAAAACTCCTCCATATTGCGGTTAAACAACGCCAAACCCTCCTGTGAAGTTGTTACACGATTGCGTTTGTGGTCGACTGTGAGCAAACGCGGCACCCATCTTGCGGAAAGCTTTCTCATGCCCAAGTGATCATTCAAAATTGAAACCACTGAACCATGCGAGATCCCTATGGCTTCCACAATCTCTCGCACTTTAAATCTTCGGTCGGCCAAAACCATATCGTGAATTTTTTCGATTGTTTCGGGTGTAGACACCTCAACTGGGCGTCCAGGAAGTTCGGCATCTTCAGTGCTTGTACGGCCACAACGAAACTCAGTAAACCACTTTTTCACCATTGAAATCGATGGTGCAGAGTCCCTATAGTATTTACCAAGCTTAGCCTTGGTTTCGGTAATGGTTTTTTTTCGCAAAAAATAATGCTTAATAAGCACACGAAATTCACTTTTTTCCATTTTCTTCTCAGATTGCTGGGTAGTCTGATAAAAATAGCTGCCAAACACAAACTAACTGACGCAGTAAGTTCAAATTTTGACAGGAGTCGACTGACAGATGCCTGTTGACAGGAGCAGTGTTTCTTTTTCAGTAAAAAAAAAATTATAAAAAAAATATACATCACGCCTTATCCCCGAAGGGGTGGCAGAGGCATATTATATGCCCACTTTTCACCGTGTGGATTTACCTGTCCCACGTAATAGGTGGTGAGCCCATTGCCGTGTTGAAATAGACAGACGCAGGTTGTGGCTACCTGCTGTTGAAATTTTTCAAGCCGCCCATAAGGCATTCAACCAGGCTTAACGCCTGCCATTTTACTGGCAACCGGGACCAACGGCTTAACGTGCCTTCCGAAGCACGGAAACGCTCGCTAATGTAAATGCCACAAAGTGGTCACCCATCCGAGGACCAGCCATAGTGAAAGTTGCGTAACTCAGTGATCGTTTACAGAACACTGAGACCGGACTTATTGACCCACCCTCGTATCTAAAATATCCCAGTCCTCTACGTCTTAGTCTAGTCTAGTCTTAAGTCAAGGTCAGTCTCACCCCAGTATAATGGTAGTTGTTATACGGAGGTATTCAGTGGATTTTACGCGACAAAATATCAAATAGCTTTTCACTGCATATATGTCATTGTCTTTCACTATAGCACGTTAACACAACTTTTATGTCTAAGAAACCACCACTTCCGCACATAAAACAAGATAAATGCACTAGTTTTAGAAAATAATATACAGCAAGCACTTGTCAACTTTCCCGAGTAGAATCGTTGTCCAGTCGCTCCCAATAAAGTAAAATGGGAAAAACTAAAATAGCTGCTCCTAGCAGCCAAATAAAAGGGATTTTGTAATTATATATATATTACTTACCCGTAAAGTCTGTAGCCTTTCCCTGACCGTCTCAATACGGCAACAGGGTTGGCAGCGCGAGTCTTACACCTGTGGTATTGCAAACGTCTATTATAGGCTACAATAACCATTTCGATAGATGGATTGTATGCCACCCCGGTAATATAAAAAAATGTGCCCACGTCAACATTACCTACTGCTATACACTCTTATTATAGGTTCTAGTTGACCCCCGCGGCTTCGCCCGTGACATACTTCAAACCCCGCACTAATTTAATCCCGTCGCTCATATATTAATTTTACAATAATGTATGCCGATTTGATGACATTTATGGTTACTGCTCCGCTCTCCTGCATAGTAGCGTGATAATATATACTTACTCGATAAAAGAGCTATCCAACACAGAAGTAATTTTTAAATTCAAACAGTTGTTCCTGAGATTAACCAAACAAACATACTTTTTAACGTAATAATGTTAGCTAGGATCAAGTATCATAATGGATAGACATAAATATTTTAGTGTATCCATTTTATGGTAGTGTCTACTGGCAACTATCGGAGTGCATTAGTGTGCGTGACTAGGTCTTGAATTTCCTACAAATGACTACAAAATTAATGCCTATTTCAATTATAAATTGTTTAGCGTGTCCCATTTTATGGTAGTGTGCGACTTTCGGGGTGCATTATTTGCATGACTAGGTCTTGAATCCCACAAATGACTACAATATTCATGCATATTTCAATGATAAATTATTGATATAAAACATGATATTTAACTAATGCAATCTTAAACAATCTTACTTGGAACATTTAAAACTGCTGATTTTTATATTTTAATATTTAAAATTGAAACTTGTTAGTGAAATAATGCTTATTGAAAACTTACCTATGATATGCGATTTCTGAGGTTTCCATAGATCGTATTTTAGATCTCGAGGAACAGAATACCGCAACATAAGCCGTTACACGAATTTTTATTATAATTTATAATATATCTATTTCAAAAATTCGTGTTATTGTCTCATAAGGTTACATAGAAAAAGAAAGGTGTAACCGGCACCAAAACACAAAGATTGATCATCCTTTGGTGACTACAGTGCAACTTCACACAGGCAGTGTGAAGTTGCTAAATTTACACTTGCTGTAACTGTCACTCTTATGACAATCATAACGATAGACAAAGATAGAGCGGTCACAAGGATACAAGAACGGCAACAGCACGGCTTATGTTTATGCTCGGTCTATTATAATACTTGGTCTTAGAATGTTAGTAAAGATTGATACAAAAGATATACTTACCGCACCATACTAGGTTTTTCACTCAACGGCGCTTTAAGTATGGCCGGCCACAGTACTCGTACCACTTCCCAATCTTGTTTGGCCACTAGCGGACCCGTCCTAGGACCCAACATCATGAACAAGATCCCTTTATGCTTGGCATGCCATTCTTCACCCGTTCCCCCTTCAGCTAATTGAGCTGCTAGTGAAGGTACGAGCGCGCGATATGAGTACGGATAGTGGGATAGCATCCAATATAGACGAATCTGGGCTAGTACACGGACCTGTTTAAAAAAATCTATCTATTTATATGAAGATGAGATTGAATCAGATTATTACGAATGACAAAGTTATTTTGGTGAAATACATTTACGTGCTAATGTACAGTAACTAAGTAAGTAAACCAATATGGCAGGTTTCAGTGAAAGTTAGCTGGAAAAGGGCATGCTCCGCTGGTTTAGACAAGTCCAACGAATGAGTGAGGAATGATTGACGAATAATGTACACTATATTGCTACATTACAGTACAGCTGTCATTTTGATTTTCGGAATTGTTGGGACCTGCTGCCTGATCTCCTAACCCTATAAGGGTACCTGCATCGTTGGCTAATATTTAGCAAGAATAAATAGAAATTCATTTCAATTTATGTCCATTTCAACACGGCAATAGGTTCACCACCTGTTACGTGGGACAAAAATGCTTACAGTAAAAAATGGGCGTATAAATCAGCCTCTGCTACTAAATCAAGCAAGAAATTAAACTTACAGAACTATAAGTATTGACAGATAACTCCGCAAACGCATGCAGTACTTTCAACACAGACGGGGTGATGCCAGCTTCGCAAGCAAGATCATATCTCGCATCGTCATGTAACCTAGCAGCTTCTGCAGCTAGCATACGTAGTCTTGCTGGCCCCGAACCCTTGTCTGCCTCATCTGCCCGACTGTTGAAAGGACCCCCACGACCTTCGAGTGCTCGTTCTAGAGCCGCGTACGAACGGAGTCGTGCTTCTAAAGGAGGTCCGCCAGGCATACTTTTTAATACAACTACGCGTTCCCATACCTGTAAGAGAATTTATAAGTGTTATTTGAAGTTTATAATACAATAGCTGTTGCCTGCGACTTCGTCCACGTGAAAATCAAAGCACACGGTCTTGCGCCTTCCGCATTGATTCTCTGCCTGCGACTTTTTCCAAGTCATCGATCCATCTCGCGGGGCGTATCCTAGCGTACGTAACGATCGTCAATCCTTAAGAACGGTAGGGTACTATTAGCATAGAAATAATGTTGAAAGCTCTAAAATAGCTTACCTAACTTCGGAGCTTATTACTTGTCCTAATCGTGATCCAGAAAAAAAAGTTATTAGTACTAAGAACAAAACAATCGGTAAAAAATTAAAAATTTACCATTATGAGCATTTCTAGGCCGCGAGTATCGTCGCTCTTATCAGCAATCAAACGCGCTTGCACATCCAACAGTATGTTTGTCAGAGCCACGCGAAGGTTTTCACCGTTCACGCGCACTTCGTAGTTCACACCGCGCGTGAATGGAATGCTCGTAGCAGGCACTCTGGATTCCAGCCTGGAATACCAAAAAAGTATACTATATGATGTATATGTTTGTAGGTAGGTATGTATGTTTCTGTATTTCTAAATACATACATATTGTTATGTATGTATTTAGAAATATGTTATGGGATATTTAGAATTAGATATTTAGAAATATGTTATCTATGTTTGTTTCTGCGTATGAATGTAATCATCGATTTACATGCGACTTTTACCGATGATACTACAATGAATAATTTATGATACTTTTCAAACTGCTGTTCATTGTACATAAAACTCCAAAGACTGGTTCAATTTATTTTGTAGTAAGTCTGATACTACATTACTCTTAGTCACTATTAATATGAACAGTTCAAAAATATTAAATTTCTACAAAGCGATTTCTATAAAAACACTACTTTAAAAAATGATATAAGAAAATTTTTAATCAAGTGATAAAAGACAACTCGTTTCGGGACGGCACTTGAACCCGTGACCTTTGCCTAACCAGAACAATGCTCTAACCAATGACCTACCAGAACCGAACCGAAACAAGGTAAAATTCTTTACTGTATTGTAATCGCCATTTAAAAGTTATAACCAGAGCCATCTATCGAGCCACCAAGCAATTAAAGCGAAAGTAATAATAATAGTGTGATACTTACAGCGCAACAGGTTCCTCAGGAGGCGGCGGGTAGAACTGACTACACGACAGGATAGCGAACATTACGTGGAAGCTCCTCAGCCTACGTTCACGGCACATATCCCTTTCACCACTCAGCCATTGTTGAAGTCGCGAAATCTCTGGCTTCAAATATCTATCGATTAACATCTGAGCACATTCGGCTTCTTCTGCACTGGGTACATGCCATTCGAAGTTACAGTCTTTGAGTAAACATCCTGAACCCCATTCTCGAATTGGTAGCCATTTTTCCGGAGCTGCTCCGTAATCTTTCGGTGAACTGCGCCATTCTTTCATATCAACATAGCTTAAAGATGACAGTATGTTACTGAGGACGTCACAAACTCGAGAGTGAGCTTGTCTGTTGTGGAGTTTTAACGCCCTATCTAAAATCGGAAGAATGTTTGGTATGTATTTGAGAAGAGCGGTGCCATCACACTCAACCACATGTCTCAGTAATACCAATCTGTATAGAAGAACGCGAGGCAGATTATCTTCGGTTAAGATCTCATCGGACGAGAGAATCTCGTTCAGTTCCTCACAAAGGTTAGGAAGGAACGCAGCTAAAGTAGCCTCAGAATTAATACGGGCAAAAACACGCAACAGTACGCCAACCATACTGCCAGAGACATTCGTCTCAAATGTAGTTTCTGTCGCGAAAGCTTTGAATTTTCTTAGCACCTCTCTGAATATTTTAGGAGAAGATTGTATTAACACCGAAGCCATGGCTGAGCTGAGAGCAGTTTCCATTACAATGTCAGTTTTACTGCGACTTAAATCTGATTCTTTCGTATCTAATCTGACATGTTCGAGTGCACTGGACTCGATAATAACGAACATTCTATCCATGAATACAAGAACGAAGTCTTCCATTTGCGCAGTAGACTCACAGGTCAACAGTTCTTCCTCAGTAAGATCGTCGTAATACTCATGAGCTCCGCTGCAATCTATAAATGGTACCATCCAACTAAATATGAGAATAAAATGTAAAGAGACTATCGTCTTTTTAATATCATTCGGATCTAGGCCTGGTAAGACGGCCATTAGGAGAGGTACTACGTGGGTTGGTCCTTCTGGATAATCAGCATCGGGGCCTCGGAGTAAAGGTCTGGCAACAGCGGCAACTGCCGTCATAGCTGCAGTTACTCGATGAGGTTCTGTTAATGATGTTAGCGATGTCCGTAGTCTTTCCAATAGCGGAGGGATGACTACAGCGGGACGAAGAGTGGCCAAGTTCTGTAAAGCATTCGATATGTCAAGTGAGCCACTACGACTGTACACAGCTTGCAACGTCGGTTCTAGCACGATGGTTACAAAGTCAGAGATATCCTCTTCTCTTAGTTTATATGCTTCAGGTACTTGATTCTCCCACGTTTCTGTGAATCTCTTCTCACGTTCGCGACGTACTCTAACAAAAATAAAAAGTTAATATAAATATTGGTCTTTCCTTCGAAATGAAAATATTATTTACACATTTGTGATCAAAGCAGACCCACATACTATAGAGCAAATATTTGTTTTGAAGTTTGGACGTTTCCTATAAATATCATTTGCGGAGTTTGAGTGTTCTTGGTGGAAACACAACCAACCAAAAAAAGGAACTACAAACAACATAATGAATGATAAGATGATGAACTGAATAGTAAAAATAAAGTTTACCTATTAAGGAATTCTCTAGCAAGTTTCCTGAGCAAATCCCTAAGTTTGTACGACCATCGGCCAGAGTTCGCGCTGTGAAGATAGCTCTCAACTCCAGCCAAGAAACTGCGAAGTTGCTTCAGAACTACGCCGTCAGGGTTTATTGACCACACGATCCATGATGCCACATGTTTCATGTCTAACAGGATGAAAATTTCGGGGTCATTATTCGTTTTCCAATTTTCAGCCACAACTACTAGCCACATTATAATACTCACCCAAGGAATGAGTTCTTGTGATTTGCATATCTTTGTAACTGACGGGCAGATTGAGTGCGTGAAGAAATCTCACAAACATTTTAGGTACATACGGTGACCAATTAACAGCGCCGGGATTTCGTTTTGCGAGACCCGAGAAGAGAACCATTAGCTCCTGGAAACACCATAAAAACATACATAAATAGGTTAATTATTTTTGCTGCAGATTGGTAGCTCAAGCGGTTGCGTTGGTCTTGTTAGGCAAAGATCGTAGATTTGAGTCTAGCTGCGAACCAAGAAGTATATTTTCACTTAAAAAAATTGGTCGTATAGTTTGCCTCTGCCATCCCATAGGAGATAAAGGCGTGACTGATAAGTAAATATATTATTGACAAAATAATTGAGTATCCCATTCATTCCAAAAATAAAAAAATATAATTTGTACATAAGTTGGTAGTTTAAAATGCCCTCCAAAACTGAATGTTTTGATCTGTAGACTATATGCCTAAGAGAGTATTAATAGCTAATATAGGCTATTTTAAGTTGCGCATTGCATTAATATACTTATGGACCAAATTAGAAGAATAGTAAGTACATATGTACCACTATTTTCTATAAATTTTACAACACCTACATTCTTAAATCCTTTCGTAACAATGATGAAGTAGGTAACCGAAAAGTTGTCATACATCTTACCGAAATCCCACACTGCGCGTTATACCACGTATCCCAAAGCGTCATAAGTTCATCGAACCACAGCAAATGACCTTTATCTGCATGTTGTGGGTGCAAGGCCACTGGTAGAAACATCGCCAATTGACAAATCACATGTGTATCAGAAGACCACGGGTTTGTCTGTGGTAGAAACGCCTCCAATATTTCTTTTGAGGCGTTTAATTCAAAATACCTAAAAGATAATTTATTTATGACATTATTGATGGCCTGTATTTCTAGATTATATATTTTATGTGCCTCACAAACGGCTGAACTGATGGAGAGTGGTCATCGTACCATACGAAGTGACAATGGTGTTACACTCACACTTCATTTCATATCAAAAGCTAAGGAAATCCGTGGCAGGTCCCTAAATGTTTATGAGTTACATACAAGTTGAAAAGTATACAATGTATGAAGGAAATGTAATACTTACGGTCTTGCGCATTTAATCATCGACATGTAGGATCCTTCGAGGGAGCTGAAATAAATTAAGTACATCAATATAAAGACATTTTAGAATAAATAAACACATGCACAGCCTGCCACCCACTTCAACGCTACATAGATCTGGCAGAGATGAACTAGCAAACAAAATCGGTTTAAATGGTAGCTGATTTTATAATATTATTATATTAAAACTTAAAGCGAAAACTTTGTACCGCCTTTAAAGAAATTTGCGCGAACTTCACCATTTCCAAAGATCAACAACATCAATATTCATCAACAACAATATTCGTATTAAAAATAAATAAAAACACGTATATCAGGATTATTCAAAATTTTATCATTAATGGTGTAAATAAGGATAAAAGTTTGTATGAAAATATTTGAAAACTGTTAAGGGCCAAGGATTAAAAGTGTGAAGTGCAACTAAAGTTCGATGTAGGTATTTCGGATGTGAAGGAAGCACATATAGGTCTATATTCCAGAACGTTTATCAACACTCAATAAACACTTGAGGAAAGGAGCGGGAAGTGCTCGTGGCCCCGCGGTCTCAGTGTTCTGTAAACGATCACTGAGTTACGCAACTTTCACTATGGCTGGTCCTGGGATGGGTGACCACCTTGTGGCATTTACATTTGCGAGCGTTTCCGTGCTTCGGAAGGCACGTTAAGCCGTTGGTCCCGGTTGCCAGTAAAATGGCAGTCGTTAAGCCTGGTTGAATGCCTTATGGGCGGCTTGAAAAATTTCAACAGCAGGTAGTCACATCCTGCGTCTGTCTATTTCAACACGGCAATGGGCTCACCACCTATTACGTGGGACAGGAATCCACACGGTGAAAATTAGGCATATAATATGCCTCTGCCACCCCTTCGGGGATAAGGCGTGATGGATATTTATTTATTTTTTAGTCTCAAGCGTAGATCGAGTATTGAGAAATGTTCTGGAATACGGGCCCTAGTATACATATTTTTCTTATCATTGAGACATTGTTTTCATTGTAAATCCTCTACCTTTATAGAAAAAACATTTTAAAGTAAATACTTCTTTGTGCAGTTTGAATAATTAAGAGTCATCCTATATTTACCATTCGAATATGACTCAAATGAAATTTAACAAATCAGTTTTGTTCTCAAAACTTGTCATTCATGAGAATATAATCGTCATGTCATATGGAAATTCTTATTACATATTGTTGGAATATTATATATCCTGTATTTAGGAATAATTACATACCAACCTTAGTAGTAAATTTGCAATGGATATAATGTGCATAAGTCCATAAATATTGTAGCACATTTTTTTAAAGCCCAAAGTAAGCTAATATAAGTTTGTGGTATGAGTATAAACCAATCGATCAACATACTCATATATTTCAAAATACCACCGAGGAAGTCTAGGTATAGTATTGGTTACCCACATTTACTAAACAAACATTTTCTTTTCATTTATCCAATTCATGGTAGTAAGAAAAAAAAAACGCTATTATCGAAGGTTTACAAATGTAATTGTCGATCTAATTGAAAAAATAATACTGTTTAACAATAAAGATATTTTAGAAGTTAGAAATGAGTGGCTACAGAACCATTATATTGCGCGGAGCCCACGCACTTGGCTTGTGTGTAAAATTAACAGGGTTTTGTAATCAAAAATAGAACGGAGAGTTCTCTATATTTTTCAATTTAATAATCAGCGAACATTTGAACACATCTTTGTAAGAACATATTATTATGTATTTTCGATGACGAACATAATCTATAGACAAGAATGACGTTTATGGGTACTGCTAATGAATGACACCAGGGCGGCAACTCTCAACATCGTTTTGAAAGTGTACTCGAAAATTTACTAAAGAAATACCATGTGTCTCATGTTTTGTTGTTTCGAAACATGAGACAAACGATTCATTTTTAAATTTTGACTACGCTTTTAATACTAATGGTCGAGAATTGCCGCTCAGCCCATCTGCCACCAAATGTGCGAACAAGAAGCGTGTCCCCGAAAAAATAATGTTGTTGTTCTATGTTTACGTGGGCAGTTGGTTGTCGTCGGCTCCTGGGAGGCCGAACAACTCTAGGGCGTCGTCTAGCCCGTCTCCCGACAGGAATTTGCGAATCAAACCGAGTATACCATCTCCTTGTTTGCCAGAACACTTTGGCCTAACCACAATAAAACACACCATATAAATTATAGTTATCATTTTTTTCATACAGGTATCTATTGCCTTTTACAGAATTTTATTTGGCTTATAAACTGACTATATAATTCAGAGATATGGAAGTTTTACTTCTCTTCGCCATGCTCAGAACATTAAACAGCAGGTACACCATTTGCAGATGAGACTCTCCATGGTTTATATTTCAAATATCAATTTCTCTCAAAATTATCCCATGTCTAGCTCCATGGTGGTGTATATTCTTTAATACAAAATAACTTAATACACAACAAAAAATAACGAGATCGAACAGAATTGCACCGATGTATGTATAGGGACCTAGAATTGTCAATTTTGGTTAAAATGGTGGTCTTACATCACAAATAAAAAAAAATTAAAAAATAAGAGTTGTAAAGACCCCATACATATATACCAATTAACATATACCTTTGAGTTTTATAGGCGCTTATACTATTTGGAGGTCTAGCTTAATTGGCAAGATATAACTTTTGGTTCCACCATTACCAGACTGACTGACGGTCAAATCTGCTATGTATTGGTAAAGAACTATTAATGTTATGAATATCAGCCGGTATCAAATTCCTTGTGAAAATTAACGCTACCTCCCCTACTATAAAGTTGTGCTCAAGGGCGTGGGCTCAAACCCGCTCCACATCGTGAAATCTTTACAGTTTTAATTATGGTATAAGTCAGTATATTAATAGCTTTTCAAATTTATTTCGAATACTAGTTGATGCCCGTGGTTTCGCCTGCGTAATAAAGCTTTCCGTTCTGGTATCCCACAGGACCTTGTCCACGACAAAACGTAGCCTATGTTCTTTCTCGGGCTCTAGACTATATCTGTACCAAATTTTAATCGGTTCAGTAATTATGGCGTGGAAGCGCGACATATAGACTTAGTTACTTTCGCATTTATAAAATTAGTAAGGATTTAATTTTTAATATATTATGCACAACCATGGATACACATACAATATTATCGCTTATCCAGCCTTCGCAAAGAAACATTACATAATTTGAATGTTACATTTTATACTTATCACTTAATATCGATTTGACCAACGTTGTAATAGTGACGTCACGATTATTAAGCGATATACATGCACTTGCTGTTCATTTCATGCGTTTTTCTTTTTCAACATTGCCATGTTATGATACAATCATAATAACAAGTAAAGCAAGTTTAACGAGTTTTCAACTTTATTATATAGATAGACTTATATGATTGAGTATAATGCATTGAATTACTTACTTTAGATAATGGTACATTCCGATACTGGTTGAGCTTTTGTCGAAAATCTTTCTTCCCAATTCGTAAAGGGGCCGCCATGGCAGTGTCAGTTCATCGGGAGAGATTAATTGTCTTTTTCTGTGAAAATAATGCCAAATTTAAAATAGAATAAGTTTTACTGTAGGTACAATACAATACAATCATTTTACTGCTGAACATGTTACATAAGTTATATACATACAAGATGTTTTATGATGTTAAGCAATCCATGTTCTACCAATTTAGGCATCCAACTTTTTAACATTTTTATATATAATCTACACTATATAATTAGGTACATCAATTTTTTGTTCATTTTGATTAGGAAAAAATATTCTAAAGAACCTACTCTGCTGCAACATGTGTTCTTGTTAGCTAACATGTTAGGGGCCTGGCCTAACATATTTTTTCAAGAAAAACACGCAAAGGCCGGGTCTGCAGAGTCAATTTTCTAAATTAGCATGTTAGCAAACATGTTTGTTTATATTGTGTCTTTCCAGTTGCTTTCAAGTCCTACCTGGATTTAGTGCCTGAGGTCTACTTTTATTTAGCTACTAAGAGCTGTTATCGTTAGGATTCTATTTTTCGGTATTGTTTGAAATGTCTACCGTCTGTACTTCCAACTACATAAGGGCCAGTCGTTGTCGGGTTGATAAGTCCGCAGCACTGTTTGCAGGGCGCTTTACTCCCTATCGAGTGAAGTATCCTTTATGATCGGATCTTAAGACTAAAACGTAAAGAATCATTACAAAAACAACATTACAATAATATGCAATCATAATCTGAATTTTTAGCAGGATTACGAACACCGTCAGTTTTGGCATTAGGTTTAATACACATACTGTCACATACATGATTTTTTTATACCACGGACGTTTACAACTCCAGCACCTCGCGCTGCCGACCCTTTATAAACCTTCTAAGACCCCTTTTGAAGAACCTCATACTGTAGATGTTCATGAGGCTGTTTATCACCGCTAGAAACATCCATAAGCTATGGAGACCATATTTCGATCAGTGGGAAGTACAAGGATACTTATAGCATATTTTTCACGTAGTGGTATTAAAAAACTGTATGGACAAAAGAAAAGAGAAAAAAAAGACTTCACAATACTTACTTAGTGAGCATTAAGAACATGGTAGCAAATTTGTGAATTTTGCATGGTTCTAAATCTGGAATGAGTACTAATTCGTAAGCTAGTTTTATGAATGCTATATGGTCCTCTTTTGAAAACTTCAAACCATGTATTCTCATGTACCTGGAAAAAGAAAAAAAAATTTAAGGATGTTTATTCCGTTCACATGGATTTATAGGAAACCCACGAATTATATAATTTAATTATTTTCTTAATTATCATTCAATTATTATGGAAATTATTTTCCCAGGGAATCACGAAAACTGACCTCGGATAATATAATATTTAATAAAATAAATCTGAAAATATGCTTACAAAATAAAACCTAACAGAAAAATATTTTTCTTTTTTCTGTTTCTAAGACAAATTATGTATCCTATATTGGCATAGGTATATGATTGTTTAACTCTACTGGTAAGAGAAAAATGCTATTGATGTCCGACCGTCCGGACGGTCATTTTTACCTCTACAGGTCGACAACAACTTTAAGCGACGGGGTTTTTCGAATAGGGGGAAATGGAAGCAGGGGAGGAGAAATGGAGGCAGGGGAGGGGAAATGGTCCCTTAGTGGTTGGCAAGAGCGCTCAAAACGAAAAAAAGAAATCAATCTATAAAAAAAGTACTCCGAATTCTACAGAACCATTAGTTTAATTTGAGGATTATTTGTAAAAATCAATGAATAAAGTGTATTCTATTTTATATCAATGTTCAAATACCTAATCAGAAAGTCCCTCATTCAACTGAGAACCTCTTCGCCGATTCAGAAAACAATATTATTCATTACTACATAATTACAGTAAGCATACTTTGATTGCTTTAACTGACAATTCAGTTTCTTTCAATTGACCTAGTATAAGGTCATCACTCACCAAATGCATCTGTAGTTGTATAAAATATGTACCTATGCGTTGTGAGTGACAACGGGATTTAATTGCCCACTTAAAATCTGCTATTACAAATGTACGTTAGGTTAGATGTGCTATCATGGGCGTACCCAGGTTCTGGGCCAGGGGGGGGGGGGGGGATTAAAAAAATCAACAGCAGGTAGTCACAACTGACGTCTGTCTATTTCAACACGGCAATGGGCTCACCCACGACCTAGGAGTAAAATGCTTACTGTGAAATGTGGGCATATAATATGCCTCCTTCACCGCATTGGGGATAAAGGCGTGACTGATGAGCATAAAACTTCTTGTTTTAATTTATACAGTTAGGTTCAAATCTACTATACAAATAAATAAAATTAAAAAATTAAATGTCTGTTGGTAATTCTAAAGTGAGTAAAGTAGTACACACATCACGCACAACATCTCTGGGGATTATATCATAACTGAAAGTTAAGATATCTATGGGATTTTCACACCGAAAAAATGCTATTTTTAAAGTAACTTCTGAGGGCCTTCAGCAGAACAGTTTATGTCGTGTTCGTGGCAGAATAACATATTATAGTGTTAACAAATTTTAATGTAGACGACCATCAATCAAATCAGCCTATGGCACTGCTAAACGTAGGCCTCTCCCTACTCACGCCACAACACACGTTCCTACGCCTTTCGCATGTATCTTATACGACCATAATCTATCTTTTTAAGAACATCTAGAACTTTTTTTTTACTTAAACGACATGTGTGCTATGTTAATGTACGGTGCCGCATCTCTTTTGCACTCGCCATAAGCTTTTTGACCGTTAAGCAATAAAAATTAAGCTTGTCTGCATCTGATAGCGCTGCAAAATTTAATACGAAATGCCTAGCCGCCGCGTACTCCGTGGGCACTGGCGACAAGGTGTTTTGGACCACTGCACTGTGTGTGCGTTGGTAGTACAGAATTATCTGTGTTCTATCGTGTGCGGCGAAATTGTCCGGACTAGACCGCCGCCGCAGATGCGCTTTTGCTTCAGGTCTAGTATTACTATTCCGATGCCGCCCGCGTTTTATGAACACCCGATTGGGACGTCATTAAGCTCAAGTCTAAGTTAATGAGTAGGTACAAGTAGTAATAATTATCTTCATCATCTTAACGTTTTTCCAGTGACTTTCAAGTTTTTATTGGTTTAAACTAGCAACAAGTGAATCAGAAAGCCTGTACTGGCAATGGGGATAGTTTTCAAGTTGTTGGCTAGGCTCCTTACTGACGGCAGAAAAGGTTAGGGAAAGAACCAGTATCTTTCCCGGCCGCAGAAGACGCACCGGGCGCCGTAGATCCGAGACGGATCTCCGACCTCCATGAGCGTGGGCCTGGAGGCAAGGGTTTGGGCTAACCTTGTCCTAGCACAGACAGGCCCAGGGCGGAGCGCGTTGCACTGTGTCTGTGCACGCGTTTTCACACTGTGAGGACCACAACGTCCCCCGATGAGCCGGACTCGCTGGACCCCCAGCGGCCATGCCTTCGAGATTCTGGGGATATCCTCCACGGGAATACCCGGGTCTTCGAGCACACAAGGCACTCGAAGACACCGTGCGGTTTAGTCGGTAGGAGTCCGACATACCCACCTCGCCGCTAGCTCACGGCGATGTGAAGACCATGAGGACTCCGCATGTTTAAAAAAAAAAAGGGCTCCTTACTGAATCAAAATAGACGCCTCGACCACAGAATTAAGGGTGTTTACTTAGTTGGCGAATGTTCTGATCCTATTTTCTATTACGAGTTGTACTTGATGCACATGTACTGCAAAGGCCTGCCTACATGCCTATAAGCTTTGTAACATGAGTTACATCAGAGGAGTAAAATGATAAGCGCGAAGCTCACATTCATGCAGTCTTAGCGAGTTACTTAAATAGAAGCATAGTGTTGTGAAAAATTGTTGTATGTGTATACGTGTGTGAAAAATTGTTGTGTGTGTATGTTGTGGGCGATATCTTAAGACTATTACACCAAACATGCATGTTAAATAATGTATCACAGACAATACGGAATAAAATACAGTACTACAATAAGGAATAGCATAATTATATACAGAAATCTAAGGTCAGATGTATGCTACAGGAAACTCTGGGCTTTAGCCAATACAATCAAAACTTCTACTGCCAAAGGTTACCTCAGCTAAACATGACTAATATTGTATAATACTGTTTGCTATTATTTGATTAGTTTACTGCAATCTATTATTATTTATTAAATACTAATATATTTACTAGGTATATATTTGTACTGCCACACCTGAGTTTCCAGAGTTCGAATCCCTGATCGGGTAAAATATTTGTGTGATTCACAAATGTTTGTTTGGAGTTTGGGTGTTTCCTATGTATAATATGATGTATTTAGAAATATATAGGTATATATATAACTATAAAACTAACTATTGTTTGGAGTTTGGGTGTTTCCTATGTATAATATGATGTATTTAGAATTATATAGGTATATATATAACTATAAAACTAACTATAACTATCTTCACTCTGTATCCCTGACGAATCGACTGAAAGACTGGAGTTGCACTATGAACATTTTAATGCCTCACTCGAGGTCAAGTTAGGCACAGAATACATAGCATGGCTATGGAGAATATATAGTTAAAGAGTGCGTAGCATGACTTGGATGCTCAAAAGAAAGTCTGAACTGTCACTGGTAATAAGGTTGCAACTTTATAAGAGTATTATTAAACCATAGGGATGTATAGAATACAACTCTGGAGAATAGCTGCTAAATCTCACATTGATATCAGTCAAAAATACTGAGGATGATAGTGGATGCACCTTGGTATGTCACCAATGACAGAATCCATCGAGACTTAATGATCAACACTATAGCAGAAGAAATCTCAGAAAGAGTAAAATCCTATAGAGGCAGAATTGCAAAACATAGAAACCCTCTGGTGAGACTTAAATGAACCCACAAACAGCCTCCATATGATTAAAAAGGGCGATTCCTCAGGACTTGGCAACATAGAGATGTGAGCTCATCATTTGACAAGTATCACTCAAGTCCCTTAGAAAATTAGCGATCTATTGCTGTGTTTTCGTTCGGAAGTATAAGGTATGCTTTGACCTAATAATATACATGGCGAATAAACTCAAAATATCATAAATATCTATTGCTGAATGTTGCATAATGATAGATTACAATAAAAACTTTAAAATAAAATGTTTGTATAGATTATGATAATTTAAACAGTACCTAATTGTTATTCAAACCTACTCAATTTTACTAACACAAGTTGTCTGGGTTGATATCATATTTTATTCATTATATTATCAGTTAAGATTTAAAAGTAATGATTTTAGCAACAGTAGCTCACATATTCTCAATATAACATTAATTATACTGACAGAACTGTAACAGCTCAAACTGCTGAACAGAGGTTGTTTAAATTAATTTTGGTTATATATATAATTTTAGTTTCATTAAGGTTGTCTTCAGCAAGGGGTTGATGTTCTCATAAAGATCCAAAGAGCCTTTCCCAGAATGAATCCGAAACAAACATTTTTGGTTTACATAAACTTTTTTTTTATTTTATATAAAAATTCCAACCTGGGAATTAAACATATGTCAGCACAGCAGTCACATACACTATGACTTACACCACTGAGGCTGGCTTAAGGTGCAAAGATCTTAGTAGAGCTCCATGGCATTGTATTGTGTTATTATGATTCATTATTTTTCTTGAGTATTATTTTTATGAATCTACAAGAAGCAAAAGAAGAATGCATGGATCGCAAAGCCTGGCGATCAGTCCTTTCTGACTACCCTGTGAGGGATACAGCGTGAAGATAGTTAGTTAGTTATTATTTTTCTTTTTGGGGTGCCGGCACTGCCAGACATAATGTGCTATTAGACATCTGATAAATATATTTATAAATACATAAATATATATTGTCATGTATATGTATGCCTTTATCCCCGAAGGGGTAGGCAGAGGCATACTATACGCTCACATTTCACCATATGCATTTGTCCCATGTGAGTGGTGGTGAGCCCATTGCATTAATAGATACATATTATAATAGGGAACACCCAAACCCTAAAACAAACTTAGGAAAATAAATATTTGATCCAACCTGGGATTAGTAACCAAAACCTCAGCATGGCAGTCATATACACTACCACTACACAACCAAGGTAGTCAAGAGGCAATTTATGTCCACAACATTGAAAGAGATTTTTTATTTTAATATTTTTAAGTTGTAAAGAGTAAATTAGCTAAATAGTTTCAGATTGTTTTCTTTTTGTTAAACAATTCATATTTTTTGGTTGTTTGAAGTAATAAATTGGCTAATTAACAGTCTATTTAACTTTATAATCTTTTTGGCGCAACTGCTACCCACATCTAATTGACATTAAATAATTTAAAATTGATAAGAAAAATAGTGTTTACTTCATGAGTCTGGAGGACCACACACCGCATGCCGGCTTCATCTCACGCAGCATAACAGCCTTTGCTAGATTCGTCTTCACTTGTGTCAGGAATCGGGTCGATTCCTCATCCAATTCGTTAGCATATGGCAATAAATGATTAATCAATATTTCTTTCTGGGGTTTGAACCCTAGAACCTTAATTCGCTCTGGGGTGGTGACCAAAAACTCAAATTCATCGTCTTGAATCATTGTGACTGATTTACGTTGTTTGTTGTTATAAAAAATATATCGAATCACTGTGTAAGGTAGGTCCTGTACGTCTGGCGGCTACATGAGCCCGGTTATAGACCTTGACGATGCACAATCACTAATCACAACCGTAATACTGTCATATTAACAAATCAAATTAACATTAAATTTCACAAGTCATTGAGATAACACTGAAATGAAAAGAAATTCTAAATCGCCAAATTCGCCAAGTCAGTGGAACAACGTTTCGTTTCACAATAGAATGACATGCGTCAGTCTAACATTTTTTTTTTGGTAGTCTTCGCCCATATTGGCAAGGGAAACTTTGTCCATACAGCCTAGTTTTCGGTATTTATATTTTCTTAGTTTATAGTCCTGTACAGTCTTTGTCGATGTCGAGTCCTCAGTCCTTGTCCTTGCCCTCAGTATAATGGTGATTCTTATACTGAGGTTTTCAGTGGACTTTTCGCGTCAAGAGAGAAAATAGCATTTCACTGCATATATATCATTGTCTATCACTATAGCACGTTAACACAACTTTTATGTACAAGAAACCACCACTCCCACACATAAAACAAGATAAATGCACTAGTTTTAGAAAATAATATACAGCAAGCGTCCGCACTTGTCACTCTCCCGCCAAAACTCTCAGTCTAACATTTTATAAAAGTCAGTTCATAGTCGAAAAATCAATTTACGCAGATAAAATAATGTTTGATAATAAACATTGACGTATCATTGGAACCATTACATCATTCGATCGTATTTCAACCTCTGAGATATAATTTGCATACCTCTAGTCATCTTTGTAGTACTATGATATAAAATTTACACGCAGAAATGTGGCCATATAACATGACCCACGTAACATGAGGTATCTTTGGTGCTATTGGCTATAATTGGTCATCGTACGATTATGGTTGCAACGCACGAAGTACGTATTCTAATAGTGAGATTCGTAGTTGTATTTTGTTGCCAGTGATCGGAAATGGAGTGCGCGCCGCTGAGAGCACTTCGCGCACTCATCATCTCTTGCACCTAGGTAGCTTCCTCCTCTTTCATATTTACTTTTCCTTATTAAATTCGGTTGGAGGATTATCTCTTGGAGCGAAAATCTCACTCAGTTTCTTAGCAGTGTCGACCCTGACGTGATTGGAGGCAACCTTCACAGAGCAGTTGAGCAGCGTCATCGCCGTCACCACAGAACCGTCCTCATCAGGAATACCATAAGCTAGCAGGTTATTTGCTTTGCTCCCATACTTACTTTGTCTAGATTGAAAAAAAAAAATGTTTACATATGTTTTTAAACATTGCAGTGCAGTTGGCGGTTGGAGAAACAGAGTTTTTAGGTTGTAAAAGTTTATTAATTTATAAGTACATCAATAGTCAATAAGTGTATAAATAGGTGTAATTTCATTAGCACACTACAAATATTTTGAAGCGCTCGTGGCCCCCATAACTCAATGTTCTGTAAACAATCACTGCGTTAAGCAAGTTTCACTATAGCTGGTCCTTAGATGCGTAGCCCCTTTATAGCATTCAAATTTTCGATTGCCGTGCTTCAGAAGGCACGTTAAGCCGTTGACGCTAAAATAACAGTAAAACACGATATAGTGTACATTATCTAACTACTATTACAATAAATATTGCTTGATCATAAGGCAGTCTGACTAAAATACGTTTGTATATAGAGAATTGTAGCTATTAAACATATATTTAATGTTCACTAACCAAATATTGAAGCGCTCGTGGCCCCGCGGTCTCAGTGTTCGGTAAACGATCACTGAGGTACGCAACTTTCACTATGGTTGGTCGTCGGATGGGTGACCACTTTGTGGCATTTACATTTGCGAGCGTTTCCGTGCTTCGGAAGGCACGTTAAGCCGTTGGTCCCGGTTGCCAGTAAAATGGCGGTCGTTAAGCCTGGTTGAAGGCCTTATAGGCGGCTTAAAAAAATTTCAACAGCAGGTAGCCACAACCTACGTCTGTCTATTTCAACACGGCAATGGGCTCACCACCTATTACGTGGGACAGGAATCCACACGGTGAAAAGTGGGCATATAATATGCCTCTGCCACCCCTTCGGGGATAAGGCGTGATGGACTAACCAAATAAAGAAGTCTTTTGCTAAAGTAGGTACAGACTACTCTAGCAAAAGACACCAATACTAAAGGGTCCCTAAGCGAGGGTTGATTTGTTTTGCGAATCCACGCCCGTATACTCTTAAGTAGACTTGCAACGAATATTCGGTTACTATTCGGTATTCGGCCTATTCGGCTGCTTTTATTATATTCGGCCGAATACCGAATATCTACATATTATTCGACCGAATACTTAAATATATTATATTCCCAAGGAGGGAATCAAAAAAAGTCAGGCTGGCGGCTGACCATAAAAACCAAGCCATAACATTTTGCAGTATGGAATTTAGACAATTTACTTGGGGCCCCGACCCCAAGTAAATTGGGACAAGGGCAAGAGGATGATGATGACCGAATACTTAAATAATATATTTTGTTATAGAGAAATAATTGGTAAAATGAAAAATTAAAATCGATTGATTACGTATATATTCATATTTTCATTACTGTTATATATAATCATTTAAG
The DNA here is from genome assembly GCA_948477245.1 of Thumatha senex. Classification (NCBI taxonomy): domain Eukaryota; kingdom Metazoa; phylum Arthropoda; class Insecta; order Lepidoptera; family Erebidae; genus Thumatha; species Thumatha senex. The sequence continues at coordinate 13,737,409 of OX419743.1, forward strand.
TAGTCATTGGTACATAATCATCTTCTAAATTGGAAAAATGGAGGATTCTATGTATTTGAATTATTGTGGTAATCAAAATTTAGAAGGGTAAGGTTCTCATTTCTTTTATAATCATTTATTAAGTAGTCATTGGTACATAAAACAGGTACATAATTTAATCATTTTCGGTATTAAATAAGTTAAGAATTTTTCTATGCATTTGAATTATTTTCAGTATCAAAATTTAGAAGGGGAAGGTTATGGTGCAGAAAGATTAACTTTTCTGCATTTTTAGGACTTAATCAAACACGGAACCTCATTCATTGTTAAGAGTGGCAATGCGAGCGCCATGACCTATATAGTAGAGCAAGCTCAGTACACCACTTCTATGCAGCTTATGTTGGTACATAATGTTATTGGTTGTTTTCTTTCATACTCTTAAAATGACGATTAAAATATGGTGTTGAATTTCAACATGATTCAATATGATTCGGGTAGTTCAGTGGCTAGTTGAGTTCCAACGCGTGCTAACATTTTGGACTAATTCATGTTGAGGGAGACCCAAATCTTTTTGGATCGAATGCAGTTTTTCTTGTGCAGTACCAGAATGATTAAAATAAGTTACGATTTTTCTACCTGTAGCTATCATTTGAGTCACATCTAACTGAACCTTTAAACAATCATTGACAATGAATTGAATAGTATGAATAAAACAACGTGCAGAGGCCAATTCTGCATCACCTGTTAGTGATGCAGAGTTGGCCTCAGCACGTTGTTTTACTATGTTTCGTCCATTATCATGAATAACAATATGAATTTTTTCACGGTTGTCCCACAAATTTGCAATTTCTTGTAAACTCATAGCTATATTTGTTGCTGTGTGTTGTCCCTCAAAATGCTTGATGCTCAATACTACATGTTTGGGGTTGAATTGGCGGTCAATAAAATGTGCAGTAAAACGTAAAAAACTGTTATGATTATGCAAGCACGTCCACATGTCGGTCGTTACGGAAATATAATCTGTCTCTGAAAGTAAACTTTTAATTTTCTCAACCACTTTACGATAAATTTCTGGAATCACATTGTCTGAAAAGTGAGGACGACTTGGTATATTGTACCGCGGCGAAGCGCTATTAATCAGTCTTCTAAAACCAGCCCTTACTACTATATTTACTGCCTCATTATCAAGTGCGATCATTTCAGCAATTAACACATGGTACTTTTTTGCCTTGGGGTCATTAATATCCCATAGTTTATTAATTTCTGCACATTTTTCAAGAGTTAATTGTTTTTTGACGTTGAAGGTTTATTACTTACATTCGCATCTTGATTTGTAGTTTCTTACCTCTTAGGGAACGTGGGTACCAACTTATGATATTCTTCATTGTGTTTATTTTTTAAATGATTTAACATTCCCGATGTTGTCGCCTTTTTTCCAACGCCACCACGAGAAATTTTTATATCACACAGTTTACACACGGCACTTTTTGGGTCATTTACATCATCCTCGAAGTATGCCATAGGCGATTATTTTTTAAAGGCCATCATAATCGATTTTTTATTATTACAGTACGTTCCTAATTAGTTAATTGTTTATTTGTTAAATTTCACACTTACAAACAGATCAAAACTAAGAGAGCACAATAAACTGTACTTAACGTAATACGATATCCACGAAATGAACTTGTCGAAACGTGCAGTGCGTTAGCAATATACCGCGCAGAGCAACAGCGGGCGATGAGTACATTAGAACAAAACAAAGGAGCGCGAAACAATCACGTCTGTACAAGTTTTTGGCGTTAAAATCCAACCGAATACTTTTGCCTAATATTCGGCTATTCGGTCAGGGGCCTCGCCGAATATTCGGTATACTGCCGAATATACTATTCGTTGCAAGTCTACTCTTAAGTAGTCGTTTTACATTTTTGAATAGTCAATTACATTTATTTCAATCTCCAGCCCTTTGTTTATTAGAACTTAGTGCTTTCACTTCTGGGCCCCAATTCTCGATCATACTTGAAAGTAAATTAAAAAGTAAATTACTGGTGAAAAGTCTTCTGTCTCTTGTTTCGCCGTATCTAAATATGAAAACAAATGACATTTCACCAGCTAATTTCGTTTATGTTTTTAAATCGTATGATCGAGTATTTTGCCCCTGTTTTTTTTTGATTCTACACTAATAAACGCAAAAGTACAGTGATAATTTTCATAATAATCATTAATCACTGTGCCTACTCTAGAAAAATACATTAATACTAGGATCCTTAAACGAGGATTGATTCCTTTTGCAAATCCACGCCCGGAATACTCTTAAATAGCCGTTATACATTTATAAGTATGGTAATGATAAATATATGCTCTATAAAACTTAGTACTTTCACATATATTGTCCTACCACAAGTAATAGTAGCTTAAGTAACAGTTTAACATCATACGACAGTGATAGTTTTCATTAGCATACTAATATTACAATAAATATTGCTTGATCATAAGGCAGTTTTACTAAAATACGTATAGATAATTGTAGATAATGAAGAATACATTTTATATATATTTTCAAAAGACTAACGCTAAAGGGTCGCTAAGCGAGGATTTCTCATGCACATTTACACCAAGGATACTTTAGCAGCCGTTAAAGATTTCTGAGTACGCCATTGATATTTATTCAAATCTCCAGCCTTTTGTATATTAAAACTTGGTGCTTTTAATTTTTTTCTTTATTATGTTGGCTTACAATTAGAAAGCTCATATGTACTTTTAAATATCGTACGGTAGTGATACTTATCAGACTACTACAACCTATTTTATATAAACTCTCCGTGTTGTTTATCGCTCTTGTATGTTAAAAGTCCGATGTCTGTCTGTCTGTCTTGACATTGAAATTATAACATTCTTATGCATATTTGTACAATGTTAGGCACTTGTTTAAGAAAAAAACACACAGCGCCATATTGCGCAAATTAAGGTACTATAAGCTTCTATGAAGATTGAGAAGATGAAGATTGAAGATGAAGAGACAACTAATAAACATACTTATATATTTATAAATACAGACAAAATAAACACGCAAACTATGAAACAAACATTTGCGGATCACATAAATATTTGTTACAAACCCGGAATCGAACCTAAGACCAGCAGTTGTATACACTACCAATACAACACGGAGGCAGTAAGTTTTAATGAATCATGAGGTATTTTCCTTCTGTATAGTGTAAAGACTGGCGGCGAACACAATGTCCCTTTTGATAGCTGTTGAGGCTTCCATCATCTTAGCTTGAAGCCTAGGGTCTCCAATGACCATCGCTGCATCCTTAACATCCACAAGTAACTGAAAAAATACGCGGTAATTATTAGTTCAAACCGATCAATCAATCAAAGCAATCTACGGCAGTCCATTGCTGGACCCAATGGCCCATCACGCCACAACTCCCGGTTCTGTGTCATTTGTCTCTCCCTGCGACCTTTTTTATAAAGGAGAACACAGAATGGTCAAAATATTACTGTCAAATAAAGCTAAAATTGGAGCGTAGCTCATGTATATTACATTAGTTTTTATTACACTTAAATACATACAGTATTTCCTAAGATATAACGACGAGAATATTAGTCCTTTTTTGAATTTCCGAAATTAGGCGCGCCCATTATGACGTCACAGCCTCGCACAGCCTGCGGCAAGGCGCGGCGCGGCATTCTAGTGCTAACGAGAGCGCTGTTGAATGGTTATGACGTATGCGGTCACCAGCGTTATACGCACTTTGATCGTAAATATTTCAGTAATTTTTTAAGATATAACAAAGTAATACCACCGTTTTTCTCGTGTTTTTTTGTAGATTTATTTGGAATTTAAAGTAAATAACGTTTGTCAGACCCATTGTAGTGTTAGTAATATGTAGGCCTTCAAACGGAATTTGTAGGCCATCAACGTAATGACAATAAGTCAAATTTTGCCAAATAGTACATATCAATTCATACAAACACATTTCTGTTAGTCAATATGGGTAATATCGCAAAAATTACTAATATTTCGCGGTACAATTATGAATTCATATAATAATGTATTCAGTGTACGCAGTATTTTAGTCTTATAAGGGAAAAGTTTTTTGCAATTTGTGACTTTTTGAGTACTATAACGATGGCTGGTCTAATAGAAGTTTTTCATCTGTATTAGAAACAGGATCGATTGGCATCAAAAATTTTATGTAACTGGCTATTTTCTTGCTGACTGTAATTTTTTTTGAAAATCAAATTGCCATGAAAATTATGGATAGTCTCCTAAGACCATTTTCGTGTAGCTGCAACGGATAACGTACTTCTCCTTACTGCGAAAGTACTGACAAGAAGTAATCTACAAACTCACCTCATTCAATTGTTGAATGCACCTAACTATGATACCCTCTTGAACATCCGTGAGTTCCATTATCTCGGCGAACGGCTTTTCCCTCGCCCATTCATATACTACTTCCACTAAACCAAAGTCCAACTGCTCAAGTTGACTCTCGAATTGATCCACCTAGAAGTAATTCCGTAGCATGTGAACAAAATTAAAAATATTCTGGTAGGTCACAAAGTAAAACTTGTGAACGTCAAGATTATTGTTTCTACATTTACATTTACTGCCAGATTCGCAAAGCAATAGGTAGAGCCTGAGGAAGAAATTGGCAATAAAACTCATGGCTACTCTTTTCTAACCGCCAGTAATTACATTAGATTTATTTGCATATTTGAACAAATTATATAGTAATGTTTTTAACGTACGTAAGTAAACGAGTTTATACAAAAGAAACAAATTCAATTCTCACAATATTGACAGAAATTTACAATTACTATTTCATTAAACTTAACTATCTTCACGCTGTTTCATTTAACAAGTAAATTAATTTGATAAACAGGTAAAATTTTCAATTCTTATAAAACTAGGGGAAGCCCGCGGCTAAGCAATCATGGTTTCCTGTACCCGTCTCTACAGGAACCTGATTCCAGAATAAAAAGTAGGCACCAACATACTCTACAAAATGAAAAATTTCAGAAAAGAAAATACGTTATTCAATACAATCTTTGCAACCCCTTTTTTTAATTCAAACACTAAGGGGATGCCTGAGGGTCTAAATTTTCAAAAATCCTTTCTTATTACTCATCTACGTTACTTAAGGAATAGTTGTACAAAATTTCACGGTTCTAGGGCCGTATTATAGTAGATTTTATAAGGAAAAAACTAGCCTCAAGCGTTGATTGAGTATTGAGAAACGTTCTGGAATACGGACTTTACCGTAAAACCGATGGGCAGTTTCTGCTTTTACATAGATAAATTGTCATCCCATTTACGGTTTTCGAATGTTTTTTCGAGAATAATATTATTGATTATAATAGGTAGGTAGGCAAATATATTACATACCATATATAAATTTTCAATCTCGGTTAACTCGCGGGCGATATTCTCGATCGCCTTTACCCCTTCATTCAGTGCCGGAGGTATAGTAATACTAGTTTGTCTGTTTTTGCTTCTCGATTGGAAAACGAAACAACTGAGTAGGGCGGCTATTTCTGCTGGACTATTGTCGGTGAAAACATTTCTGAAGATAAGTTCTGATATTATTAGCTCATTCGTTCCCATTCCGCAAGCGACTCGCCCTGAAATATAATAAAAATTATAACACCATGGACGCGATTCACTAAACATTTTGAAGATTTGTCGAAGATCTCCTCTTTATCTTAGTGTAAAATAATATAAAAATTTCTTTATTTTGCACTAGTTGACGACCGCGGCTTCGCACGCGTGGTTTGTTGTTGTTCTTTTTTATTCGTTATGGTTTTACTGTCATAACATTAAGTTACTCTATTTTTTTATCATAATTTTAATCAGCATACATGTAAAGCGTATAATTGTTATACGCATAAAGATAATTTATCATAAAATACAAAACGCATAATGGAGGTATGGATAACCGTTTAAATCATAAATGAATATAAAATTTGACTAAGAATATTTAAGAAATGATCAGACTCCATTGCATTGTAAATAATCATCTCATTCATAGCCAAGTTTGTAAGCTGTAACATATAAAACGATATTTTAAGTGTTATTTTTTAAGACTAGTCTTAAGCAAAGTCGACGAGCGAAGCGAGTAGTGTTAGGTCACTTATGACCACAACGCGCGCGCCCAGCGAGCGAAGCGAGCGGGCCGCGGCAGCGCCCGGCGATGCGCCAGAACTGTATCGCTCGTTTTAATCTACCTATTTCTATTTGTATTTTATTTATATATTCTATATATAATTGTTGACATTTTGAACTTCAGTATAGTGACTAACGACACACGGCCATAATCAGTGGGCATTTCAATATTAGACAGTTCAAGCTTAGATATAAAAATAAAAATATGTACTCGTTAACATTATGGTATTCTATATGTATGACTTGTATTCTTTATGCGAGAGTGAGTAAGATGCCAATATACGTTATGATTAGTAATCGTTATTGTAAAAAAAATGTGTAAACATTTTATGCGGGTATATCATTATTATAAAGAAGTTATGGAAAAATAAAGTATGCCTAATGATTTATTCTGTTTGAACGTTATGCGAAACGAAGAGTTTGCCAAAAAACGTTATGCAGTTTTAAGTTATGCCTCTAAAATTTATGCTACCCAATACGGACCCTTTGAGAAGAACCCTCAAGAAACTATACTAGCGGCACGCTATGATGGCCGTTTTGACGTTGTATTTTTGGATAAAACATGTCTTAATGCTAACTATACTGTAAGCCGTTCTTGGACAGAAGACACTGCAGCATCTACGTTCAAAGTTCCTGTTGGAAAAAGATTCACAAAAAGATTTTCAAAAAGGATTTCACATAACTATTGTAATATGTCAAAACGGCCATCATAGCGTGCTGCTAGAGCAGTTTCTTGAGGGTTTCCATGACATAAGTGTTTCCATGACAACCTATAATTTAAAGTGGTTTTATTCATTTGATGCTTTTTTCTTACTAATTTATCATTCCTCTTACAAACAAAGAGTTGTGGTATATGTGATGAAATCTTATTATACTAAAGCGTATAACTTCTAACGCGTGTACATAAGTACGCACACATTTTTTATTATAAATAATCCATACTAATATAATTATAAAGCTGAAGAGTTTGTTTGTTTGTCTGTATGTTTGTTTGTATGTTTGTTTGGTTGGCTGAACGCGCTAATCTCAGGAACTACTGGTACGAAATGATAAATTATTTTTGTGTTGGATAGCCCGTTTATCGAAAAAGTCTATAGGCTATATATCTACTACCCTGGAGAGCGGCGACTAGGATAAATGGGTGCGACGAAAGTCCCAAGTATGGCACGTATCACGGGCAAAGCCGCGGGTGTCAGCTAGTAATAACTAAATGTGCGAATCGGTTTCGCCCGTGACATACAACAAACTCTCGTTATACCCCACATCTACAATATTTGTTTCAACCTAGAAACTGGTTTGTTGGAGCCTTGGCAGTCATTATTAATAAACGAACTATTCTATGAGTCTACCTTTAAGTATAACGCTATCATTCTCGTCGATGTACCGTAGCTCTCTTAGCACCATCAACCGCCGCTGGTAGTCCGGATACAAGACGAGATTCTCGAATGAAAGCAACCTCTTGTACATGTCACGTTTCCTTTCCGCTCTTCGACGTTCGTACACTATGGCAAAGTCTGATTTGAAATTTGCTATATCTGTATTCTTCTTATGTTCTCGTACTGCGCGCTGAAAAGTACAAAAAGTTTCTAATTTTTTTTCGAATCAAAAACAAGAAACACATTTTCACATCCTATTAAGATTAAAAAAAAAATATTTTGAGCAGTTAGTACCTAGGAATAGTAGCAGAAGCAGTAGTGATAACTTGGTTCATACATACATACATACATATTATCACGCCTGTTTCCCAACGGGGTAGGCAGAGACTATGGCTTTCCACTTGCTACGATCCTGGCATACAGCTTTTGCTTCTTCTACTTTCATGAGTGTTTTCATACACGCTCGCCGGTTAAGGGTACTCTTGACCTGGCCTTTTTCCAAAAGATCGTCGATTTGATTGACATACGTGCGCCAAGGTCGACCCCTACCAGTTTGCCCATTCACTTTCGCCACATATCAGCTTCGTCAGTCTATTTTCATCCATCCTCTCCACGTGTCCGAACCATCTAAGCATCCCTTTTTCTATCTCAGTCACTACATCTTCTGTCATACCGCAATGTTCCCTTATCACGCTGTTCCTTTCTTTATCCATCAACTTCACTCCAGCTATACTTCGCAGACTTCTCATTCCCACGACATTAATTTTACTTTTATGCGTCTTCTGCCATACCCAGCTTTCACTGCCATACATAAGTGTGGGGACCAGCACTCCTCTATGTACAGCCAGTCTTTCCTTCTTAGACATGTTCTGACTGCTCATAAAGGCGTACATGGCTCCATTCACCTTATTTCCTGCCAAAACTCTTCGCTCAATATCATAGTCACACTTTCCATCTCTCGTAAATTTTGTACCCAGATATACAAACTCTTTAACTTGTTCTACTCTTTCTCCTTCCACCAGAACAGAGAAATCCGTCGTACTTACCTCTCTTTCAAAAACCATTACTTTCGACTTGTTTACATTCACTTTCATTCCTTTGTTTATTAACGAATTACCTTGGTTCATACGGGATTTAATCCTTTGAACTTTGCCTAAACATGCCTAAACAGGGCTATGATCTTAAGTGATATATAGAAACACACTTCACTGTAAATAAATAATAAATAATAAATATCCATCACGCCTTATCCCCGAAGGGGTGGCAGAGGCATATTATATGCCCACTTTTCACAGTGTGGATTTCTGTCCCACGTAATAGGTGGTGAGCCCATTGCCGTGTTGAAATAGACAGACGCAGGTTGTGGCTACCTGCTGTTGAAATTTTTCATGCCGCACATAAGGCATTCAACCAGGCTTAACGACTGCCATTTTACTGGCAACCGGGACCAACGGCTTAACGTGCCTTCCGAAGCACGGAAACGCTCGCAAATGTAAATGCCACAAAGTGGTCACCCATCCGAGGACCAGCCATAGTGAAAGTTGCGTAACTCAGTGATCGTTAACAGAACACTGAGACCGCGCGGCCACGAGCGCTTCACTGTACTACAGAAAAAGTTGAAATTTCAAGCTCTTGGAAAGGGCAAAAGTACTCGGATACCCAGACATGCATGATTAATGAATCTACAGGAAGCTTAAGTATGCATGGGTAACAAAGCCTAGCGATCTACACTCTCTGAATATACTATCATGGATACAGTGTCAAGGAGGGTTGGTGTCAGGTTGGCGGCCGACCATAAAAACCAGGCCAAAACATTTTGCAGTATGGAATTTAGACATACTTCGCCGACCCCAAGTAAATTGGGACAAGGGCAAGAGGATGATGATGATACAGTGTAAAGTTAGTTTTACTTTAGGACATAATAATCGAAGCTTTGTAAACTATTATAATTTACTTGCCTCGGATTTCCGGAGTTTGTCCAATAACTCTAATATATGGTGGCTGGCGACGGACAGGTTTTCAGTTAGGCTAATGTGCTCTAACACGGTAGTACCATCTCTCACGGCATGCGTTAATCGAGCCAATTCTTGTACTGCAAGTGAGCAAGTTGTACCAACAGGCGAATCTTTAAACCTATGAAAAATCAACGAAAACTTTAAGATTTTAAGATAATTCTGAGAAACTAGAGGGCTACTTCCGAAATAAGAATAAATAAATAAATAGTGTTTCTCACTGCAAACCAAAACAATGTTATATTTTAAGAGCTTATGAGCTATTACAAATTTTGGTTGTAGATTGCTGGTGCCTGTGGTAGGTAACAGAAACCTGTATTACCCAATAAAGAAGTATCCAAGGCAAAAAATTGTCTTCATTACGTTCCGAAACGATCCTTAAATAATAAATAAAAATTTGGATAACAGATTCCATATATTTATTAGGTACTTATATTTCCAATAGCGTCAACTTGGCATGGACAATCCTTGATGTAGACAACAACTTTTAGCAAGGGGGTTTTTCGATCGGGCGGGAAATGGAGGCAGGGGAGGGGAAAAGGTCCCGTAGTGGTTGGCAAGAGTGCTCAAAATGAAAAAAATAAATAAATAAAAAGATAAAAAAATTACTCAGAAGTCTACGGTTCACAGAACCACTAGTTCATATCTGCATCAATTATGGTTGACTGCTAGAGAATGCCTATGGCATTCAGTTCGCTTGTGTAGATAGTTGAGCATGAAGTTTTAAATAATTAAATAAATATTTAAAGTAGATGCTTCTTATCTTTCTAAAACATTTTAAAAATGTATGGTAGATCTACATTGTGACATCTTAGCTGATTTTTGATCTTGTCTAAATTGCGACGTAAAATAGCTATAAATTATACTTTAGTTTGTTCCATACTTCTAAAGAAATGGATTTATTTTATACAAATTTCCTTAAGCATTTTGACATCATACCCCATTTGAATATAGGTTTAGCGCTAATATGAGAGATTCATAATTACCTAGGAATTTGTCGCCTCTCCCAATCATCAATTATCACTTTGCCGTCGACTTTCAGATTAGTTTTAGTTACGCTTAAAATGTTCATAGGCGTGATGCACAATATTGTGTGACGGTGTGTGTTTTCTTCAGGTCCTATAATGGAACGAAATCATTATTAATTTTAAAAACCCAGTTACCACTAAAGTTGTCACTGGTCACCTAACTGTACACCCCGGACGGAATGACCAGCTAAAATTGCGTTATTAAATAAGTATAATACAGTACAACATATTTAAATTAATACAAATTAGCAGGCAAAACTTTTTGTAGAGGGCACTGTGTGTTTGTTTTACATAAAACCTTAAGTATCATAGTAAAACCAATAATATCTTGCGTTATGTTTTTGCTTTAAGTTTCTTTTTTTGTGGTTGAAAAAAGCTTTACAACATGTATTTTACCTGGCGAGTCGTTTAATAAAAAGAAGAATTTAAAAAATGAAAAGGAGCCACATTTAAAAACCATACAGCGACCCATTCTTTGATAAATAATAAAACGCAAATTTTGAACCAAATAATATGAAGATTGACTGTTGCTTTGTAACAAACTTTTGGCACCCTCTACAATTAACCATTTGACAGGTTTCTTCCCCATTGGCCGCCTTATCGCATAGTTTATGAAATTAACTACTAATACACTAATGTTTAAAAAGAGTTTCATTGACATTAACTACCTAGTCACAGTCTGTCCAGCTATGATCATCTTGCATTAGCGTAGCAGGTGGTGAATGGTTTGGTCAGCATCTTCACAGGTCTTGCACGTCAGGTTTTCCGTAAGTCCTTGTGATCTTATGGAGGTGCTACCATGTTGTCTAATGCCCTGTGTGATATATATTCTATGCTATCAACAGGAAAAGGTAAGAAGGAATACTTGCCTATCAAGGTATGTATGGCCGAGTAACTCATCATTAAATACCAACTATCTTCGACATCAAACACAAGAGAATCATCTATATCTGTGCCTTTCAATATGAGCACTTTGTATGGCGCGTTCCTAGGACCTGTAACAATGAAATTCTGTATTTTAGTTCCTCAAAATGATACCGTCACCACAGTAGATACATATATAAGTAGTAAGGAAAATTCATACAAACGTGCAAAACGGCTTACCCACACAAATGCACGCATCTACAGGCCAAACGAGCACATCACAGTGTTACATGAGTTGACCGGTCGCGGTTGTCGCAGTGTTCATATAGATTGAGGATTGTATATTGAGAGTGACAATCCTAACCATAATCTGAAGAAATTATGTTAAAAATACTTTCTTTTTTTATTATTTTATGGCCTGGTTACTAAGACCTACAAGCCAAATCTTATTTATTTCGTACTCCTTCAATCTTATTATCTAAAATGTCCCCGCCCTCTACATTTTAATCAAGTATAGTCTTAAGTCAAAGTCAGTCGTACCCCATTATCGTGGTAGTAGCGTTTATGAGGCCTTCAGTGGAATTTGATGAAGATGTAGAATAGCATTTCACTGCAATTTGTCATCTTGCCATCTTAGACATAAAAGTTGCATAGATAATTTGTGTAAAAGTTGTGTAAACGTTATATAGTTATAACGTTTACACAACTTTTATGTCTAAGAAACTACTTTTTAAACATAAAACAAGGTTAATGCACTAGTTTCAAGGGAAAAGTGCACCAAATACAAAAAGCAAATTCAGAAATCGAGAAGTCAATTGAGTATATGTATAATCACTACGAGGACCTGAAACTGCAAATCATCAACCTTGAAAAGACACGACATGAATATGCTGAATCTATCAACAAGCTGGAGAGGCAACTTCAAGACCTAAAACTGAGTACGAGATCATCTGTCTCCTGCAACACAGTTCACACTAGCGCAGGAGGCAGGGGATCTTTAACTAAATGTACCACTTATATGTCAATAAAGATTTATTATTTATTATTTTATTATCTACTGAAGAAATTAGAAATATTCCGAACAAAGAAAAGGAATCAGTTGAGGAGATAATCAATGTTGTGTATCAGATCGGCAAAACTATCGACCTTGAGGTACCAGCGACCAAGATGCGCGCGGTATATCGCATACCAAACAAAACTGGGATGAACAAAACTATTGTAGTCGAGTTTGCCTCGGTACCTACCAAAACCAGCTACTTAACAGCAGTGCGCAAATTCAATAAAAGCCGAAAACTACAAGACAAATTAAATACGCAAGTGGTAGGCATGTGTGGAGATAGGAAGCCGATTTATGTCGACGAATATCTTCCCGGCACAATGAAGAAACTGTTCCTGCAGTCTCGAGATTTTGCCAAAAAGAATGGCTTCAAATTCTGCTGGATTATGAACGGCAAAATCCTGCTACGCAAAGGCCCGGACCACGCAGACATTTACGCTGTCAGGACAGAGGATTGCCTGACAAATATTCTGAAAAAGATTTGACTGATCGACCCGTATTGCGTCATTACCCTATCTCTTTTGTTCGCCATGCACTTAAAAGTACTATGTAAATATATTAAAATTATGTTTATGAAATTTTCTAACACAGGATGCAAGTCTCAAACACTCAACACTCTTCTCACACACCACACAGATTACACGAACGATACCTCACGTATGAAGCTCTGTTTCAATTTATCTAATGCTATTATTTTTTTCCTATACAAACTAACCCAGCCACTTTCACACTACACTAAATTGGAATCACTATTTTCAATTATTACTACTCTTAAAACCCATGAAATAGACTTACCTTTAGATATATCTATAATTTTATTTAATGTTAATTAAAAATGGCTTGTATTAATAATATTCTTGATGAAATCGAACAACATAGTGTAGCATTTAGTATTTTTGAAATCTGTGCCCCTCACGCATATGACTCTTTAAATAAAGCAGCGAATGCGTCAATTAACATTGTTCATATCAATATTCGTAGCATTTACAAAAACCTTGACAGTTTTTTAGTTTTTCTGGCGCAGATGCCTATGCAATTCGATCTTATAATTTCGACGGAATGCTGGCTAAAAAATTCACGGTCAATTCCTACTATAGACGGTTATACGGCACACTCCACTATACATAACTCAATTCAAAATGATGGTGTAGTTTTCTACGTTAAAAATAACCTACAATGCACTGTAACGGAACCGTCTTTCTTTGTAGACGCAAATTGCTTAGTCTGTCGTACACAAGATACTGCTATCATCGGCATATATCGTTCACCTTCATATACTAACCTAAATAATTTCCACAAAAGCTTGGGAACGGCAGTTTCTAGTTTAAAATGTTGCAAGTCTGTTATAGTGATGGGCGACCTGAACGTTGATATGATGAATATCTCCTACATACCGCAAAACTGGGCCTTTTGCCAGCTTTTTTACATCCCACAAGACCAATCTCAAATACGTGTCTAGATCATATCTTTTTAAAAACTAAATCCCTATCAAAGTCCTTCATTTTAGAGACGAGTATAACTGATCATAATGCTACGGTGTTATGTATAGCGGGAGGTAAGGTGAACTTCAATCCTGTTCAACAGACTGCTACACGTTTAAATTATAATAATGCTGTAAAAGATGTGGAGAAAGTTGATTTTTCTACAGTGATGAACGCTACTGACACTAACGTTGCTGCAGATAATTTAATTACCATTCTGAAAGACATCGTACTAACTCACAGCTCACAAATAAAAATTTCAAGAAGGCTAGAATAATCAAGCCTTGGATGACACCCGGTCTTATCCGGTGTATCAAAAATAGAGATAGCATGCATTTAAAGCTAAATTCAGATCCGCAAAATACTGTTCTTAAAACGACTTATACTAGATATCGAAATTTTTGTGATTCCCATCACTCACATCTGCAACCTTGCCATATCACAAGGCGCATTCCCTAGGGCCTTCAAAACGGCGTTGGTCACTCCTGTATACAAAACTGGGAACAAAGATCAGATCTCCAACTATCGTCCTATCTCTGTCTTAAGCGCTTTATCTAAAATCATGGAAAGAGTTCTTAACAATTATTTAACTAAAATTGACATCCTCGCAAACAACCAATATGGTTTCCGTCATGGCATCTCTACGGAAGATGCCGTGGTCAAACTTGTACAGTCGGTAACTAATAAACTAGACAACAAACTAAAATGCTATGGCATCTTCCTAGATCTCAGTAAGGCATTCGACACTGTCTGCATATCCAAACTTATAGAGAAAATGGAAAACGTGGGTATTCGAGGTCTGGCTCTTAACATCTTTAAAGATTATCTATCAGATCGTAGACAGTCTGTCAAGGTAGGTAATATAATTAGCGTAGAGGAAAGGGTAACCTTTGGAATTCCCCAGGGTAGTATTTTGGGTTTAACTCTCTTCCAAATATATACACTCCCGGACACCTAAATCGAGCCACCTTGATTTTTTTGGTTTGGAGTACTGTAACTTATAAAAGATGTATGTAAAAGGAAAATGTTTTGATGCAGTTTTACACCACTTTTTGATGCACCTTACTCCTTCCGTCATTACCGTATAGCATTATCTTGGACTCATCTGTGAAGAGAACCTGGCTCCATTGATGTCGAGTCCAATTTAGATGTTCGCGCGCGTAAATTTATTATATTCCCTATCTTTAGGTATTTTTTAGTTCTATGAGATAAAACAAAAAAAAAGTTTTGGAAAATAATATACAGCAAAAGCGTGTGCCATTCGAGAAGTTTCCGCGTAAACTCAAAAAAAAAATACTTTCGCTTTTATATTAATTAAACAGTTCACTCTAACGCTTCAGTCGAGAATAAGTACTTAATTTTAAATGTAGGACTAGATTCCTTATTGCTTTAACTGTGCCGTCACCCTGATCGAAAGTCATGTTGTTATTCAAATTTGACTTGAAGAACCTGGGTCATACTGAATAGTAGGTTCTTGCAAGGGTACGGAGAATACCCCATTACACTCGTATTTTTCAAATTTACAGCTTATTTGATTAAATGCATATGTAACTATATACAGTTCAAACGTTAAACTAACTTAACTATATACACTACGCGAGTGAACCCATGTGGCTTTCGCTAGTTATAATTATAAGAAGTCACTTACCGTTATCACTTAAAAACACCGCAAGTTGATTAATATATGGACCACAGGTAACAGATATTATCTGTCCAGACACTAACGCCTTAGACACTTTACCCTGGCTAAGCAATGTAGGCACGATTTCTTTCAACGCATCTATGTGCATCGCAGCAGCGTCATAAAATTCCACCAAAGGTGTTAAATGGGTAGGCAGTGGTGTACTGCATTTCTCCTCGTATTCTTTTTCAGCAATTTGAAGTTGTTTTTTGTAGACATCGGTTTGGCTAAGCTGGTCGAATTCTCGGAACGATCGTTTCATCATACCCTCTACAGATACAGTAGCTGCCCTGAGAATGGATTAAAAGAATGTTTATAAATAACATTTTTATCCCCGATATTATACGCCCACATTTTACGGTGTGCATTTTTATTGTCCAACTTATTTTTTTTTAATATAAAGTGGACGCCACTTTATGTAGATACACTTTAGCGATTACGATCTAGCTAATGAGCTAATAAGTAATTTTACGTTGACTTAAAGTGATTTTTCTTAAAGACTGAAAAACTTATTACACTTTGTTCTTGTGTTCTAAAGTCAAAGCACTAGACTTATTGTTTTCACTTATCACTACACTAATTCAAAAGGTTTAGTTGTTTTATATATACATAAGTACTTATATAACGCTTACCGTAACAAACTTAATATCATAGCGTAAGTTAGCCTGAACCGCGAACTGAGCTGTTGTGGCTGACCCAGCATCATTCCTTTCAACGTCATCATATCGGGTACGCCGTCTTTGCATAGAATGATTACAGTACCAGTCTCGTCCAAACCTGGGAAGGCAGTAAATGATTTACAATATGTTCATACCTATCTTAAGTGATCATGAATCCACAGAGTAACCTCATTAGCCATTTATTCGCAGCCTGGCAACCATAAGTTCCAAATTCAAACGATTGCACGTTTGTATTTGGAACTCTAGCAGATTATATGGTATTTTTTCGAGTTCTTGCACGGTAGCAAGCTATTGTATGTAACCGGTTTGCCAAATAAATACAATACATTTATGTTCATATCTCTCTTAAGTGATCATGACTCCTCAGAGTAACCTCATTAGCCATTTACTTAAAGTCTGGCAACCGTAAGTTCCAAATTGAAACTAATGCACATTTGTATTTGGAACTCTAGCAGATATATATGGTATTTTTTTGAGTTCTGGCACGGCAGCAAGCTAATGTAACCGGTTTGCCAAATAAATCTAATACATTTATGTTCATACCTATCTTAAGTGATCATGACTCCACAGAGTAACCTCATTAGCCATTTATTTGAAATCTGGCTACCGTAAGTTCTATATTCAAACGAATGCACGTTAGTATTTGGAACTCTAGCAGATATAAGGTATTTTTTCGAGTTCTGGCACGGCAGCAAGCTAATGTAACCGGTTTGTTGAGTTCTGGCATAGCTATTGTAACCGGTTAGCCAAATAAATACAAAAACATTTAACAATTAAGGTTGTCTTAAAAATCTCTTTAGCTGCTTTGTCAGTAAGCGAGTTCAGCCCAGGTCAAGTCCCACATGTTATGAAATTCACAAAGGAAGTTTTACAAGAACTAGTTGTACTAGTAATTAGTAGACTTCGTCCCCTTATGCGTGTTATGTCGCCTGTACAATAGTTTGAGCTCTAAGGAATTATTTGACATGATGCCTACGACTCTTTCAATTTTGGCGCTACTCGCTACAGACAGGGTGTTCGTCCTAACACTTTGCTTCCGGAGCGTTGCATACGGTAAGGTCTGATAGGGGCTTTCTTCAACGTATGTACGCTTGGATTATGAAATTTCCTGGCTCGATTTTTCGAATGTTTAGTATGCGGTTCTTTAAAAGGTGTGATAAATGGTTTTCGATAGGTCGGTAATGCGCAGAGTGCAACACATCTGATATTACAAACGTCTATATTGGTGTCATTTCATGTGTTAAAAAAAATCTGTAAGTTACTCTTGCATAGCGTATTAGGCATGAAATACCAACCTATATGTCCAATTGTATTTTATAACAATCCGGTAACCCATAAAAAAATACACAATATATTTCATCCAAATCGGTCCCGTCGTACAGGAGTTTAAAGTAGACCTACAATTAAGTCAGGATTCGTAATCGTTTGACATCGTCAAGAAGGATTCTTGGTATCGAAGTAGTTACATTGTTTTTCCGTTATGTAGCCCAGGCGAAATTCTGTTTCTGAGTCACACGGGTGAAGTATACATAAGGCTTACCTCGTCTACCGGCTCTTCCAGCCATTTGAATATACTCGGCAGGCGCCAAAGTTCGTCGTTGCTGACCGTCAAACTTCGTAATTTCGTTAAACACGATCGTGCGAGCGGGCATATTCACCCCCATAGCGAATGTTTCCGTTGCGAACAAGAGTTTAACCTGTATTTAATGAAACTTAATGATAAATTTAAAAGTGAACAATTTTCAGCCTCGAGTGGGACTTGAACCTACAACTACTCACTTGATAGGTTATCTGCTGAACCAATTAAGATACCGATGATACTAGTAACTAACGATGTTTTTTAAACGCGACCGAGGCGCCATTTACCGGCACTTAGCAAAGTTACACGGTACGAGTGTATAGAATTGCACCTATATTTTTTGTGGATTGTGACAAGTAACTAGAAAAATTACGTTTCACTGCTATAAATTATTATGCTACTTCTCGAAAAATGTTTAAGAATCCACTAATTTTGGAAAATAATTCAAAAAAATGTTTCGCCTCGCTGTTTCTGAATGGCGTTATATTATTATTTTACTTAACAAGGTAAGGCAAGTCGTCGTACATGGTAAGACGTCGGTGATTTTGATAAAACGCAGTAGAGATGATGGATGCAATCTGGATTTATTGTTAAGATGAAGAAGTGCCGCGAAAAGTGTACTTACAAAGCCCTGTTGAAATAACATTTCTACAATTTCTTTCAGCAACGGCAATATGCCACTGTGATGAACTCCGATTCCGTTTTCTAACACTCGCTGAAGTCTCAAAACCTGAAAGGAAAATTAAATATGTCGGAGGGTAGAAATTATATACCGAACGCAAGCGTGACGTCATAGCGAGTCGTGCATGAATACTGCCATTGTAGGCAAGTGGGCAGTCTATAATTAGAGTTCGTACCGAGCGGACGTGTCAGTACAATAACTCCAACTTGTAGCAATATTGTAATTGTTTTAAAATATATTTATGATTATCGCCACTTCCTTGTGATTATTGTTCGAGACTATCTATGTCGGAACCCGTCGTGATTACGGGCCCACTGAGTTCGGTGGCTACCAGCCTGTGACATAATATATGTAACCATTTACAACCATGTAACCTCTTTACAAAATGTTAGAATATTTATTCAGATTCCACTTAGTGGCATTTATATTTGCGAGCATTTCTGTGCTTCGGAAGGCAGGTTAAGCTGTGGGTCCCGGTTGCATGTAACATGGCAGTAGCTAAGTCAAGTTGAAGGCCGAATTTAATAAGGCCTTAGTTGAAGGCCTTGAAAAACAACAGGTCAACAGCAAGTCGTCACAACCTGCCCTTGTCCATTTCAACACAGCGATGGGCGTGCAGTGCAATGTGTATATATGCCTCTGCTAACCCCTAAGGGAAATGGGCGTGAATGATAAATAAATAATACCTAAATGATGATAAAACACCACATCTTACCTGTGGTAATCTTCTGTCCGGTTCTTTTAATCTCTGCAGACATTTTTGGAAGAATGATCTAATGTGACCCTTTTCTTTGGCAGTTGTCAAATCCACTGACATTAAATTATCGGCATTCTGATCGCATCTGAAGCATAAATGCAGTCTTTTTAAAAAAATATCTGGAGTAAATGTCACCACCAAAGTCTATGGGGTTCATGCGATCACAGCTACCTGCGGTGCACTTGCTGAATAACGGAAGAGGCAATAGTGCAGGCGGTCCCAATAATGCTGGAAATCAAAGTCAACGCAGCTAAATAAAAATGTAATCCAGTCGCTAAAACCAAGTAGGGTTTGGAAACAACTGGAAATACATTAAGATAAAGAAGAAAAGTCTATTTTAAAATCGATTCATGATGTCTTAGTTTAAGAATTGATCCCATAGAGAGAAGAAATTGACGGTTCAATCTGACTGCCTCGGTGGCGCAGTGGTAGTGTATGTGATTGTCGCGATTGAGTTCCAGGTTTCGATTCCCGGGTCGGAAAAAATATTTGTATGATCAACAAATGTTTGTTTCGGAGTTTGGGTGTTTCCTTTGAATGATATGTATGTATTTAGAAATATATAAGTATGTTTATCAGTCATCTAGATCCCATAACACAAGCTTTTATTGAATTACTTTGGAATAGACGGTGCTGAATAAAAAAAATGTCCCATAATTTTTTTTATTAATTGAGCTTCTATTACTATATATAATTTGCACATCTGACGCTGTATTGAAATGGTTGTCACGACTTTGACGTTGAGATAAAGTAGCGCAGTAGTATTAAAGCTAGCCAAAGAGAGCACAGTAAATCTAGATATTGATAAAATATTTCGCATTAGTAACGTCCTCTGACAAAGGAGAAAACCTTAGCCCAAGGTTCATATTTTCATTGATTTTACTGACTGACTCTTGAGCAATTTCTATTTTGAGTCCTAATGGATTAAGGTGTCTAAACTACTTGACCATTCTTATTTGACTGTGGAATAGCTAAGTAAAACGTACAAGTATTTTATTACAATTAACTTTAACGAAAAAGAACAGTGAAACAGAATCTATACAGATAAATAAAATTGAAGTGTTTGTAATTCCAAATTAACAGCTTTTAAATAAATGTATATGAAAATCTACACAGTACTTGAAAAAAAAAAAAAAAAAACATTTTATTCTGTCTGTTTGTTCCGTTAATATCTGAAACGGTTAGACAGATTTCGACGAGACTTTGACTGACGGATAGCTGATGTCATAATGAGTAATTTAGGCTACATTTTATCCCCGTATTCCTATGTGGACGGACACTACGGGGGTGAAACCGTGGGGCGTTCGTTGGTCAATAACATACTCAGGAAGTACCTACCTGTTGCGTGACAGTGTAAACGCCACAACTGGCAGCTTGTCTTTCTGTTTCAGATGGTCTATCAAAGCCACCCACATCGTCTGCTCAGCTTTTGGACTTATATGCGATTTACAACCTGAAATGTAATTTAGAAATAGTATTTTTGTTGAAAAGCAGAATATATTCTCGGCTACTTTCAGGCGTCACTCATGGTAAGCCGAAGTTACATTTTGCTACATTCTATAAGCGAACAGCACTGCCAAACCTTGACTTTTCAAGTAAATGTTGTTTGCGTAGTGTGTCGCAAAGCTTACAAATGCGCTAATTAGAGAGAGATAGCGCGCTCTGTTAAAAATGACTCTGTTAAACAAGCAGCTCATGCGATACCTGGAGGATCACTCGTTAATCAATAATCGGCAATATGACTTTAAGCCCAAACGATCAACGAGTGATCTTCCAGCGTACGTAACACATATTTGGGGTGAGGCTATGGAAAGGCACGGTGAGTCCTTGGCTATAAGTCTGGACATTGCCAAACTCTTCGATATAGTTTGGCATGCGTCGCTTCTTTCCAAGCTACCAGCATATGGTCTACTGCCTCAATTGTGCTGTAGGATGGCCAGCTTCTTACAAGGACTGCTAGGACGGCTAGACTTTTTGCGAGTTAATACCGGGGTACCACAGGGGTCTGTATTGTCACCAACTCTCTTTCTTCTGCATATCAATGACATGCTGTCCCTCAGGACCATTCATTGCTATGCAGATGATACTACGTTGCATGGAAGTTATTCTGCCCGTCCAGTGGCGGGACAGGCCGACACTCGATCTCGACCGGGATCTGAACCACATTTCTAAATGGGATTCTAAAAACCTGGTCGATGTTAATGCCCGAAAAACATAGGCGTGTGCGTTCACAGCTAAAAAGTCCTCTTTCCTACCTCTACCCTCTCTTCAGAATACTACAATACCAATGAAGAACAATCTAGACATCCTCAGCATAGATGTTCGTCGCGAGCTCAATAACAAAAACTATATAGAGAGCTGTATTGGACTAGCCTCGCGTAAGCTAGGAGTCCTAAATAAGATGTCTGTCTGTCGTACAAGACGACGCAGATTCATCCTTGCGTGGAATACTGTTCTCACCTTTGGGATGATTTCGCGAGGTACTTAATGGACGCGCTCGAAGATATGCAGAGACGTGCTATTCGCATTATAGATTGTCCTGAGGTAACAGGAAGTCTTGAGTCACTGGCGTATCGCAGGACCAGAAGAAGATCGCGAGTGTTCTGAAGAGCTTTTTAACCTAATCCCACCCTCTCCTTTTTGTTCCCGAACAACGCGTGCCGGGCAGAAGTGCCACTGTCATACAGTGGAGAGAATTTTCGCCAGAACGGAATGAATTAAAACATCGTTTCTCTGTCGAACTATAGTAACCTGAAACGCTCTGCCTGCGCACGTGTTTCTTTCCTCTTACAATCCCGGCTTCTTCAAGCGGAGCGTGAAGAGGCACATCATTGGGCCGCCAACTCGAGAGATGCTGACAGTAGTCATGTAGACTAAGAGAGTGCCCTTTAATTCGCTAGATATCGTCATGGCTTTCCATCATTATCAACTGAGAAAATACTTAAGACGTCAAGAAATAAATGTTCCGTCCACGTTCCGCATAACTAGTACAAATCCAAACCTTTAAGTCCAAAGTTCTTTTTATAATCACTTTCTCGGGCCTTCTTCGCAGCTACAGCTCTGTTATATCCATTCATCTGAAAGTTTCCGTTCTGGTCAACCAGTAGGAATCTTTCATCCTTCGATTTGCCCCCCGTTCCTGAAACCGGACACAGAAATATCGGTGTCAACAAAAATTTGTTGATTTTACATGTGGATGGAATGGAGAGATATCCATCACCCGCAGTGGCGATGTCACCATCAGAAAATCAGTACTAATATTATAAAGATGAAAGTTTAATAGTCATTTCTACAAGCTAAAACGGCTGGCTAATTTGGATAACATTTTATGTTAATGCAGGGTGTCTGACCTTGGATTAAAAGTAGTTTTTGAAGTTCCTGTGGGAGATGGGCACGGTAAATCTTCAGCTCGCGAACGGAACCGCGGGCGTCCTCAAGTAATAAAAATAAAGTGGGCTGATCATGACAGTCGACGAACCTATGCTATAACCAAGTAGACGAGTTCTGGACCGACAGGACCCCTTTCAGCCAGATGGATTGATGACTGAGAAAGTCGCGTGGATAGACTGATTGCAGAAGATGGAAGACTGCGATATGGCAAAAATAGGTAGTGGTAAATGTCCAGCAGTGGACTGCGAGCTGAGATAGATTGATTTCATTGATAACACAAAATTTAGTTTAAATGAAATATAGGCGTAGAGATAAATAAATAAATATTGTGGGACCTTTTTTTTACACAGCGCCATCTAGTCCAAAGTAAGTTAATATAGCATGTAGCACGGATTAAGACAACTGATAAACATGCTTATAAACTTCTAAATACATACATATTTTATACAGGAAATACTTAAACTTCGAAACAAACGTTTGTGGATCACACAAATATTTATTCCGACCTGTGAAAGGAAACCGAAACTTTAGCGCGGCCGTCACATACACTACCACTTACGCCACCGAGGTTATATAAAATTACTGACTATTTCCATGCTGTATGCCAGACAGGGTAGTCAGAATAGATCTCCAGGCTTCGGGATCCATTCAAATTTCTTTCGATTCTTGTAGGTTCATTTATCATTTCATACAGGCATGGGTATCCAAGTACTTTGAACCGATTTTTTCACCTTTCCATTTTTAGAAATCTACTCACTTGGTCGTATGTAATATACAAACCTGTATATAGATAGTGACAAAGCGGGACTGGCCGTTTGAGTGTCGATACCACATACACTTTACGTCCTTTGGTGCGTCCCACCCAATCCGCAAACTGTATTGTGTTAGGTACTGTAGCACTCAACATCACTATGCTCACATGGGCAGGTAATAGAATTAAAACCTCCTCCCATACATAGCCTCGCTGTAAACATATAGAATTATTATAAAATACAAGAAATCTATTAAGGGATGGACGGAAGCATAATATATGCCCATAAAATTTCCGACAACTACTCTGATTCGAGACGCATCCGAAACGCAATTTGAAAACGCCCTTTGAAGATTCTATAATATGTGTGAAGCGAACCTAACCTAACTCGGTGTCCTGTAAACGATAACGGTGTTAGGCAACTTTTGCTTTACCTGGAAGGGTGACTGCTTTGTGACATTTAAATTTACGAGAGCTTCCGTGCGTCGGAAGGCACGTTAAACTAGTGGTCACGGTTGCTAGTAAATGACAGTAGTTAAGCTAAGTTGAAGGTCTTATAGGCATCGTGAAAAATTTCAACAGCAGGTCGCCACAACCTTCGTTTATCCATTTTAACACGGCAATGGGCTCAAAGCCCGTTACATGGGACAAAAATGCATGAGGTCAAATGTGGTCATATAGTATGCCTCTGCCACCCCTTCAGGGATAAGGGCGTGACAATATATATATTAGATGAGTGAATTTTATATTTCTATATTAGATAAGATCCTAGTTACTAACTAAAAAAAGCTAGTTACTAACTAAAAATTTTGTATTCTCCCTAATTTTGGGGTAAATTTCGAAACTGGTATCTTGATGTGTTGATATACCTACATATGGTCATGAAATAAATTAAAAAATAAATAAATATACCTACATAATAATGTTATTAATTTTAGTACACCTACTAGATCCAGTTGTCATATTGTGTGCCTTTGAGAATGCCGTGAGGCGAAACCGGTAAGGTTTATCAAGTAAATGTTGTGGAATAGTACAAGTGTTATTATTAAAAAAAATAAAAAAAAGAATTTTGAAGAAAAATTTCCAAACAAATATAGAAGTTCGATGGTGTGAATCTAAACTTAACTTTTCTATGAAACTATTAGGTGGAACCCCACCTAATAGTTTCATAGAAAAGGTTGAGTTTCTGAAATAAAAAATATCATACCTCAACATTATTAATATAATGCACTTCATCAAATATAACGAACTCCAAATCTCTCGTAACATCAGAGCCACAGTATAACATAGACCGCAGAATCTCAGTGGTCATGACAAGACATGAGGACGTGGCGTTTATTTGTAAGTCACCAGTTAGGAGGCCCACATCACCAAATAGCTTATTGAAATCATTATATTTTTGATTCGAGAGGGCTTTAATGGGTGACGTGTATATTGCTCTGAAAATTAAAAACGACATTGAATCGCCAGCAAAGAAATGAGTCGAAATCTAAACCGAAACCAGTTTCAAAACCGAGAGTGGTAGAAACTTCAAAATCGCCTATGCACATATTCGTGGTGTCTTGAATTGAATGCCGCAAACCATTTGTCTCTATATCTTATAGTTCCTGAGAAATAGATACGCACAGGCGGACCGACAGACTGAGTCATTTTGCAAGAATTTTCTATACTTTAGGATTTAGAAGTGTAAGAAGAGGAAGGAGGGAAGGGAAGAGTAAAACTATGATTTAATAAGTTAATTTTGACAGCTGTCAGTCTAGTATACAACATATATGAAGTTTTTAAGTTTATATAATTGTTGGATTATAAATTAGTTATTATTTTGCAGATAGCTGAGTGAAATTAACGAAAAAGAAAAACTCCATTTTGATTGGACCCACCAATGTCACAATGGTCTTTAATGCATTTTTATGGTCAAACTATTGACTGAGAACCTAAATTAATAGTAGATTTGTCAATTCAATTTCTTTTACTATGTCGTATAAATAAGGCGCCGTATTAGTTTTGTAATCGAAGTGAAATACTCAATCAACAAGTAAAAACAACTAACTATCTTCATGCTGTATCACTGACAGGGATAGTCAGAGGGGACAGATCGCCAGACTTCGCGATACATGCATACATCTTTCGCTGCCTGCAGATTCATCGTTTCATACATGCACATCTGGGTATCCGAGTAGTATTTTTTCGTTTCTAAGCAATTTGGTCATGTGGTCTTCACATATAAGTCTTGGTCTACCCTCTACTTTCAGACGATATATATTTCGTGAATCGTTTCCCACTCATTCGTTAGACGTGTCCAAACCAACGAACTTTTCCATTTAATGCTAAACAGTAAAAAAGAACCTTAAAACTCAATACCTGGTACAATTCCTTCTCGACATGGCAATTGCATATTCAGCAACTACTGTTTTACCCGCTGATGTGTGTGCTGCAACAAAAACGTGATGTCCTTCTTCTAATTTTAATATAGCCTGCAAATATACTATGGTGTTAATTACATACGAGATATAGCGATGCAATATCGGAGCAGTCGCTAAACCGCACGATTCTGAAGTTACATCCGGACGTAGAGAGTCGCCAAAACGCGATGCAGCTCGATACAGATGCACAGAATAAGTAATAGTACTACGTACAGAAGTGTCACTCTTTAACAAAAGTCAGTTTTAGGTATGAAAACATATCTAGACTGAAACACAACTGAAAGACAAAATTGAAACTTATAGCTGCGCGTGAAAGTTGAGTTTACTTTGCGCGCCAGAATTTTATGACCAAGCTGAAAAGTCAGCGCGGGGTTGTCACTTGAGAAGATTCTGTACCTAGTTGATTTATTTAGGCGCGACTGTCGTGCGAGCCGAGCGGCAGCGGCAGCCCACTGTCATTGGCCGCTCTGAGCGGTGCGCTGCCCGAATATACCTAAACTGCGGAGTGACACCCCCCCGACAGAAGCAAAATGTTGGTCACCTTTGCAAAAAGTTAGTATTACTCGTAATTATTTCGATGAAATTTCGTTCTGGCTACTATGGGCTATAGCAAAATCCGCTTTCGCACTGAGTTATCTTTTGAGTTCAAAGGCCATGGCCAGGAGTTCAATATAATTGTTTTAGGTATAATGAGCCATTTGCTGACTGAAAGACAAGGCTTCAGTGGCTAAATAAAAGTGTAAAAAACGCAACTAATAATGATGCATGGGGTTTTAGAAGTATTAGACACATTAAGCGCTCGTGGCCCCGCGGTCTCAGTGTTCGGTAAACGATCACTGAGGTACGTAACTTTCACTATGGCTGGTCGTCGGATGGGTGACCACTTTGTGGCATTTACATTTGCGAGCGTTTCCGTGCTTCGGAAGGCACGTTAAGCCGTTGGTCCCGGTTGCCAGTAAAATGGCAGTCGTTAAGGTTGAAGGCCTTATAGGCGGCTTAAAAAAATTTCAACAGCAGGTAGCCACAACCTGCGTCTGTCTATTTCAACACGGCAATGGGCTCGCCACCTATTACGTGGGACAGGAATCCACACGGTGAAAAGTGGGCATATAATATGCCTCTGCCACCCCTTCGGGGATAAGGCGTGATGGATATTTATTTATTTATTTTATTTAGACACATTAAGGACTTGAGATGAAGAGTATCAAAATCAATCAAATCAGCCTGGCGCAGTCCACTGCTGAATGTAGACTTGTTTGCGAGGCTGTATAGCATTACTATACACGCGTAAGACGGGTTGGTACAGGGTTTTGACTGAGTTTCTCTTAGAAAAGACCTAGTCAATTTTTTTTTATAAATTGAATTCTAGCATGCGTTCAGTCTAGGGACTATAAGCAGCTGCTGTAGGGTTAAAATTTGTCATGCTAGACATGGCTCTCCACTGACAGGCTGTCTATGATATTAGAATTCTTTCCTCATAAGATTTGCAGCTACGCTCCACTTCCTCTTTTATGGTAGGCATTTCCAGGTATTGTTGTAGTTCATCATTTTTGGTGAACCATGGTGCATTTGCATTTGCCTCGTCAAAAATTGAAAAATTAAAAGATATGGGCGCATCACTTGCAGATGAGGCTGGGTTGGGTCCCAAGGATCTGGGAAGAACACCAGCACACCTTAAATTAAGAGTATGTGTTTTCGAAAAAAAAATTCTTACCTGTTTTTGGAAAGTATCCAATTCAAAGGGATAGCTATGTGCCATGTCTTTAATCTTTTCTCTGAAATCTGTTACAGGCTGTGATACATCTATCACTTTAGCCCACTCAGTAGATCCGCCCGCAGCACCGATCTTTTGAGCATGTTCACTAATATTTAAAATTGGAATCTTTGGTAATTCCACTGGGGGTGGGATGACAATATCGTCCAGGAAGGAATCATCAATTTGAGAATTAACATTAGTCCTTTCAGGTTTTATAAGTGGTTCCTTTACTTCTTTATTTGTCAGCTTCCATATATCTACAAAATAAAAAAATGCTAAAGAAAATTGCACTATTTGGCAATTTATAGATAGACCAACTACTTTCAATCAAGACAGTTTTCTTACCACTTCATTACCGTTAATCTTTACCACTTAATTTCCGTTAATCGTGAGTCATCCAAGGTGGACAGAGAGGCATTAAGATATCACATCATTGGCTGACTACTACAAAGTAACTGCTTGCATGTGGGATGTGCTCACTTTTGTGTATTGTCCTGTTACTTTGATTTGATTGTTTAAAAAATTGCAGAGAAGAACAGTCACATCCCATTTACAGTTGATGGGGAGGTGCTGAGATATATGAAACCTTGAATTAGAGTGGACAGGAGATAAGTGGCATATAGCAATAAACCACATTTAAAATGGCACATGTGGAAAATGTGCTTGTAAAGGTCTGTTTCCTTTTATAATAAGACCAGTGTACACTATTTTTTCAGGGGGTGCATGGGGCCCTACCAAGACGTTCGGGGCCCAAGTCAACCTTACGTGCGAGTTCGTGCAACTGCTAAATAACAAACAAGGCTCTGACGCCAGTTATGTCCCACACCATGAAAACGGATCCGGCAGAAGTGTACTCTCTCGGAGTGTCAATAGAGAGAAGTACAGGTCGAAAAATACGCCATTGCACTGTCTATTCCTGGACATGCAAAAGGCGATGATCTGGTCGGCACTGCTATCCGAAAGGTTTTCAGAGGCTAATATTGACATTATCCGGAACATGTATTATGTGCGATTCCCATTCCATGGTTCGGACAGCTTTTGATGACGCAAAACTCTTCCCAGTGGAATGCGTGGACACTACTGGAACGACACAAGCAGGAGTAGCGTGTCACGAAAATGAAGATGCTGCGGTGGAAGTGCGGCGTCACGCGGTGGGACCGCGCGAGGAACTCTTGCATACGCGGCAGCCTTCTCGTCCGTGACATTGCAGATCAGCTGCAAGAGTGTCGCCTGCGCTGGTATAGTGTCGTCTTGCGGCATTGTGGGAAACAAATGTCTGTCTATGTCGGCCCTGCTTTCGGGGAAATGAGCGAAGTGGGCGGCAAGACATGCGATCGGATCGTTCGCTCGGCGGTGCCAGCGTCCCCAACAAGAAAGAAAAAAGTTGGCCCTGCTGGATCTTGGTAAGAGTGGATGACCCAAGAAGTGCTGCCTTGGCGTTGTAAGGGATGACATGCTTGCCAATGGTCGCACTACAGGGGATGCCGACGACCATGTGAAGTGAAGGAAAAAATATAAGAAAGCAGACCGGGGCGTCGCGAGACGCAGCTGGGTAGGCGCTCGGATGATGATGATGACACTATTTATCCAGTCCTTTATGGTTACAAATTTTAAAACTGCATTGGGTACTCAGAATATGAGCCTCATCACAAATGTTGGCACTCAGTAATCTTATTGATACAATGTCAGAATATAATATGACAAAACCGGCAGTGTTTTTTCTGTACTTGAAACCAAAATAATACCTACACTTAGGTGCCATATTCCAGAATGTTTCTCAATACTCAATCAATGCTTGAGGCTAGTTTTTGCCTTTTATAATCTACTCTCAAGCGTCAATTGAGTATTGAAAAACATCCTGGAATACAGCCCTTAGACTAGCCAACAAGCTTGGATAATTTATTGTATTTACTTACCTCCTAATTCTGCATTTTTCCTCGAAACCTCTTCCAGGTTCACTCTGACATTGAAGTCTAGGTCTCCAACATCTTTATATACTGGCTTTATGCCTACTTTATTGTTTGGGTCATTTAGGAGAGTGTAGCCATCTTCAGCAAATAGTACACTTTCTTCACGATCCGGTAGTGTGTCAAGTATGTCTGAAATAAGAGACTAATAATTACAAGTAACTCTCTGCTGGTTTTAAGAAACCACTTTCCTGGGTGGTGTACATGGTAGTGTATACAACTCTGAGGTCTCAAGTTCGAATCCTGGGTCAGAACAAATATTTGTGTGACCCAAAAATCTTTGTTTTAGAGTTTGGGTGTTTACTATGTATGTATTTAGAATTAAATTAGTATGTTTATCAGTTGGCTAGATCAGATAGCATAAGCTTATATTAGCGTAATTTGAGATAGACAGCATGAGAATGACCCAAAAGGTTTTTTTATTTATTTAACTTTGTTGTCATGCAGCAAGAAATGAAAGGTAGTTTGGCTTACCTTGGCCTAAAAATTTACCAGGCTCATGATTGTCCACATCTATCTCAATGTGTTCATCATTGTTCAGCATATTTCGTAGCTCCTGTTCAAAGCCCGCTGGCAAGAAGGGGCTTTGAATAGTGTTGCCTCTGGTGGCCATATTTGGAGGCAATGGTGGCCTTGACATAAGTGGCTGAACACCTTCATGATCTATAGATTTAGAGATTTCCACTTCATCCAACCCTATTATTTGCCCTGTGGTTAAATCTCTAATCACCTGAAATTATGTGAAAATAATATTTGTATATGAAATTTGAGTATGGTCAGCAATAAGTCACTTAGCATAGCAGCATCATCATAATCCGAGCGTTTGTCCCAGTTGCGTTTCGCTAGCATAGCAGCATCGTAGTTAATATACCTACAAAGTCTAACTATCTTCACGCTGTATCCCTGACGGGGTAGTCAGAGAGGACAGATCGCCAGGCTTCGCGATCCATGCGTACTTCTTTCGCTTCTTCGAGATTCATCAATCGCTTCATACACGCACGTCTGGGTATCCGAGTACTTTTGACCTTTCCGTTTTTGAGCAATCTGCTCACGTGGTCTTCATATGTAAGTCTCGGCCTACCCTGAATCTTTCTACGCTCTACTTTTGAACAATATATATTCTTCGTCAATCGTTCCTCACTCATTCGTTGGACGTGTCCAGACCTACAAAGTCATTCTAATATTATAAAGTTGAAGAGTTTGGTTGCTTGAACGGCTTATTACCGGATCTGGTTTGAATTGTTTTTTTTTTGTCTTGGCTATCCATTTATCGAGGAAGGCTATAGGCTATACAGACTCATATAGGGTGATCATTACCTCCAGTGATGTATCAGGTCCAGATTCATCATTTTCGAAGATAAATAGAGAGTCTATGTTAGTTTCACGATGCCAGTGATTTTGAGACTTTTCCCATTGATGTATGGATAGTCTTTCGGGATTCGTAAGATAATCCTTTATCAGCTCTTGCAGATTTTCAAAGAGCGGTGGCGACTGCAAAAAAAAATGAAGAATAAATTGTTGCTTTTCAAAAGAATAGTAACCTACTCTAAACAATTGATTCATACATTGAAGTCATTATTAGTATCCATGAACATTTAGTAACAATAAATTACTAATATTTATTATTTATTTAATTATCGCAGGTTTTCAAAATTACTTCAACTTCAACTTTTAGATGTTTTTTTTTAGTTATCTTCGCCCATCTTGGGCAGGCAAAGGAAACATAGTCCATACAGCCTAGTCATTAGTATTTATTATTTTTTTGTTTTAGTCCTGTCTAGTCGTTTGTCGATGTCAAGTCCTCAGTCCTAGGTCCTAGTCCGTGCTCCAATAAGTTTGAAGAAATTTTTAGTATGGTCCAATAAGTTTGAAGAAAGTTCCAAGAAATTTGGCACTAACACAAACAACACCGCTATTCATTGCAATATATCACTTTCTTTAACTAATGCACTTCCGAACTCTTTATGTATAATATTCCACCATTATTAAACACAAAAACACGAATTTTACACTAGTTTTTGAAAATAATATACGTCAAACGTGCGTCCTTCAATTTTTAGAGCTTGTGGCATTTCAAAATTACTTTTTTTACACCTAACGGCGTTGACTTTGACATATGACATACATTTCTTTTTTTATTTAATTTTTTTAAAAAATATACAAATATAATTAATAATAATAATAAAGAAACATTATAAATATAATGTACATTTGTTCAACATAAGTGATCTGAAACGTCAGGTTAACTAATATAATGCTATATTATTATTAATTAATACCTTTATTTACAACAAATTATTAAATAACCTTAAAATATGAAAATTTAAAATATATTAATATAAGGAGTCCCTTTAGGCAAGGTTCCGAAGATACTGGCAGCGTTCCCCCTTTGAATAGCTAAACTAATTCTTTGGCCGAGGTAGCTGCCAGCTCTTCGGTCTCCTGTGATGTCGACTAACCTTTTTGCTATTTCTTTAAAAAGCCTTGTAGCCCTAGGACCCCACGGACCAAGGGTCTCGACACCGAATGGGACAAAATCATATTCGGAGCCTAGACTCCTGTATTTGCATGCTTTAGCTTTTTCAGCCGCTTCACAAGCCGCACCAGCTCTGTTGTTGGTTCCATGTAGATGGGAAGGGGCCAGCGTGTCTGAACAGGTTGCATCCCATACCAGCACCCGGCCCATCTTCCATGGAATCAAACTCATACCGTCCGGTCTCTTGCCATCGTCTCTTGCAATACCAGTCGGCTCAAGTAGACTTGGCACGTTGACAGTGGCAAGAGACCGGCGAATGATATCGTTTAGTGCGGCATGTCTCGAGAAGCGGCCTGCACTTTTTTGGCATGACAGTCCGTGATGTCCAAGCTTGTCGACATCACTGCCACAGGGACATTTATGAGGAACGCAGACCGGAACCCCAAGCCGTAGACAGGTTGCGATTCGAAGCGTGTCAGGCTCAAGAAATGTTCCTGTATTTGACGAAGGGTACGCGTGAAGCCAGTAGCCGGCCTCATGCGCACCCACAGCCAAAAGCCTAGCACGCGCCGAACCTGTACTACAGCTCAAAAGATTGTTAAACATTGTTGTTTTTTTTATTTTAGTTGTCTTCGCCCATTTTTGGCAGGCAAAGGAAACTTAGTCCATACAGGTCTAGTCTTCAGTATTTATTATTTTCTTGTTATTTTGTTTTAGTCCTGTCTAGTCGTTTGTCGATGTCAAGTCCTCAGTCCTAGGTCCTAGTCCATGCTCCAATAAGGCAGTGGATCCCTTATTGTAGCTCTCTATGGAAATTCGGCACTAATACAAACAACACCGCTATTCATTGCAATCGTAGATAGAGAATAATATAGACGAATTGATAGTTTTTGTTTCACTCACACAAGAAAGAAAGCAGCTTATGCTAGTCTAGTGAAAAGAAACATAATGATTAGATATTTTGTTTCTTCGAGCGTGCCGGTTTTTCCAGCACAATCTTGAGATTGAGCGAAACAAAGTTTGACAGCTGTTTTGCAGCAGTTCATTGTCATTATTGTAAAAAAATAGCTATAGAACGGTTTAAAAATGGTTTAAAGGCACAAAACTGAAGGTGTTTTATTTCTTTGTGGAGTAATATGACGAACGAAATATTAATTTAAATCAATAAAAGATAATGCGATGTAGTGTTTTAGGATGTAAGAGTGATGGTTAAAAAAATATCTTTTCATTCGTAAGTACTACCAAGTTTTATGAGTTTCTAGGTTTTAATAGAAGTATATTGTGCATCTTGCATTCAAGATGGAATTTTATTAATAAATAAGATCAAATATCATTATTTAAGAAGTCAAACACCTAACATAAATAAAAGTCAGGGTCGCCATATCAAGTATGCTAAATTACCCCAGATCTGATTTTATTTTAAAACAAAATGCTGGTCGTGTCGTACATGCTACATTTATTTAAACATAATAGACGCACAAAAATGGGAGACGTACAGAAAATTAACTTCGAGATATAAATAATAGTAGGATTATATATATCTCAAAGTTAATACCACGTAAGTAACGTTATTTATATTTTGTGCGACATAAGTTTAGACCTGGGGTATGTTGAAAATAACTACTCTCGAACCTCCGAACCATAACCTACTACGTGTATCAGCGCCCTGGCTTCATTATTCAGTTAGCACCAACATGCAAGCGAGGCGGAGATCTGGATTGCGATTCAAGTAGAAGTAGTTTATGGACACGCTTCTACATTACATACCCAAGATGTTTTCAGAACTGCTCTACGAGTATACTTCAAAATTTTATTATTGTATTGTATTACCTATCCGTGAGGTCTCGGTTCGTCCAAGTTTTCTACTTTAGTGGTCTGTGTCTGCAATGCTAGACTAATAGTAGCAGCTGTAATATCTTTGTTGTCGGTGCTGTTAGAAACGACTGCTGCATAATCTGTGAATGTATATGTGAATATACTAAAGCACTTTAATTAAATAATTATTGGTTTCTTGCAGCTTTACTAAAAGTTGCCTGTCGCGTCAGATTTGGATGGACAGCTACAGGACGAACCAATTGGTCACCAAAACCAACTTCAAGGATTTGCAGCAAACATTTTAAACAAAAGTTTTTGTTTAAAAAGAAGAAAAAGACTATTACATAGTGATGAATTTAAAAGACATAATAATTATTAATTTTATGGGAGATACGTTTTTTTATAACAGTCTCTGTTTGCTTACAAATGTTTATTATGTTAATTTTTTTTTTTTATACCACCGTAGCCTATGGACGTGTGCAACTGCCGACCCTTTATAAACCTTCTAAGACCCCTTTTGAAGACCCCAAATTAACTGCAATACTATATAAACGTATTAAAAAAACAACATAATGTATTATTTACTCACGAAAACTAGAACTTATCATGCCTCTGTGGTGCAGTTGGTAGTAAGGAGTTTAGGTATTTTCTATGTGAGTGTAAAGGTGTTTCCAAATACCCTCGCCTACTAGCGGTGTAACTGCTAACAAACGAATGAGACAACTACGCATGTGCTCTTACGGGATTGGGAGGTCAGACGGCAGTCGCTCACACCAATTCCGAAAACTAAAAGGCAAAATATGATCAATAGTACGGATCGTAGGTGGATACTTAGAATTTAAATAATACAAAATATGGGAAAAATTTCTTCATATGGGAACCCAGTTATAACACTACCTCTCCCTTTCTGCGGCACGCTGACTATGTGTCTATAGTATTCTCTGTCTACGATTGCAATATATCACTTTCTTTAACTAGTGACATACATTCCATTTATGTCAATGTCATTTGTTTTATTATTATTTTATGGCCTGGTTGGTACCCTTGGCCACTTCGTAACTTTCTTTTTAAATTCGTATGTTTCAACAAGTAAATGTAATTTTTTTATATTTATTAGGTTGTATAAATGTGTCGCTTGTCTGGCATCGTCTGGCATACTGACGCTTTGCAAAATATGTTTTAGCAGAACCGGTGTGTGCAATAACATGATTTCTGTGTTTCACTTTCAGTTGAAGGGTTGAACAAGGAACTAACGTTTATTGTTTTCTTATAATAATACAAAGTATGGACATACAACTTTCTTTCTTGTGAATAGTCTGATATCCGAATACAAGTCTTGTTTTTAGTGAAATAGAGGCGAGGCTCGAAATGTGCTATCTTTAGGAGGGCTCTTTGGGATCTTTCAACATCCAAGAATTTTACTTTTGTCGCACCTCCCCAGATAGATACGCAATAGGTTAAGACTGACTGCGCTAAAGCCTACACAGTAATATTATCAAGATGAATGACGCTATATTTCTTAGTCTTAAAAATATCCACATCAATTTTCTCATCCTATTGGCAACAGTTTCTAGATGGGGATGCCAAGATAGGTGTTGATCCGTCAGAATTCCTAGGTATTTCATTAAAGAGGCTATATTAATAACAGGACATTTACAGGAACTGAAAGAGTCGTTACAGTTATCGTCATGAGTTTTGATTTCAAAGTTTTCTATAAATTGAATTCCACATGTACTTAGTTTTTTGGTAATTTAAGGTAAGGAAGTTATGTTTTAACCAAAGATCAATTTCAGCAAGTTCTTTTTCAGTATCTATATGAAAAGATCGCAAAGATCTACCCGTCAAAACAATTACAGTATCATCAGCATACGAGAGTACACTAGCTTTATGTCTTTTCATGTTGAGCAAAGCATTGATGTAAGAGTTTTTTTTTCTTTTTTTATACAACTGAGGTGGCAGATAAGCTTACGGCCCACCTGATGGAAAGTGGTCACCCTAGCCTATGGACGTTTGCAACTCCAGAGGTGCAGCACTCGCGCAGCCGACCCTTTATAAACCTTCTAAGCGTTATGAATGTTATGATGAGTTTTAGATAGACTACCCATTTTAATTACAGACTATATTATTTAGGCTTATCTATTCGCGTTGTTGTATTTTAATGCCGTCTGATTCTCCGACCGTACTGAATTCTACATAATTCATCACAACTTTGGTGGTGGAACGGAATGAGATGTTCCTTTGACTAGGGAGGACGAACTGTGATCACAACCTTTATTTATTTGTTTCATCAATGGTATTCTCGTCAGCTGTAGCTCAGTGTTAGTTTTGGCTGATTCTATAACAATTTCATCTAAACAGTAATGCAGGTTACGCTAATAGTTAGTAGCATATACCTAAATATTAATCAATATTCATTGGTGATTTAATTTTCTGGGAGGGATTGAAATTGGTAGATAATGTTGGTAATTTTATCCTCAACATAGTTGTTAAGCCGTTGGTCCGTAGCCAGGAATATGGCAGTCGTTAAGCCTATTTGGCGGCTTAAAAATTTCAATAACTGGGCCCCAATTCTCAATCATACGACTTGAAGGCGACGCTTTGAAACGAAATTGAAAGCGTAGACTTTTTACTAGTGATACTTCTGTTGTATCGTGTTGAAATAAATGTCTTTTCTTGAGCAAATTTCCGTCTACGCTTTCAATTCGTGTGATCGAGAATGAAGGCCCAAGTCACCTCTACCTGCACCTGTCCATTTTAACACGGCAATGGGCTCACCATGTACACGATGTGGACGTATAACTATATGCTTCTGCCACTGAAAATAGCGTGATTAAAAAAAATACCGTATTTATTTTTGTCTCAAGTTACAGGTTGAGAGCACATTGACGTGTTAGCAATGGACAGGGCAGGTTGTGCATTGTGTGTTTGTGTGTATTGATAGATAGGTAGCTGCCATTGTTAGAACAACTAACTTAAGCCTTTTGGATTTCGGTTTAGACATTACCGACTTATTTTGAGTAAGTAGTGAGTAAGTAGCTCTGGGACCAAATCGAGTTTACCTGCTAGTGGTGCGCACCTGCTGCCTAACAACAATGCCAAAAAATAAAAAACCAAGCGATAGCTCTCTTTGCAGCTAAATTAGACTAGACTCCAAGGTCCAAATACAGGTAGGGTAGCAACTGGAAAAAATTCAGATAAAGAAGAAGATTGTCAAGTTATTTTGTGTTAAGATAAAACTTCTGGATGGTTAATGATTCAAGATACGAGCAAATTTGCTTTTACGCAGGCAAAGTTAGTCTATCAGAAAAAAGTTACCTAGTTGAACTATAAAATTCAACTTAAAAACTTAACTTAACTATCTTCACGCTGTATCCCTGACGAGGTAGTCAGAGAGGACAGATCGCCAGGCTTCGCGATCCATGCATACTTCTTTCGCTTCTTATCGAGATTCATCAATCGCATTTTACACGCACGTCTGGGTATCCGAGTACTTTTGACCTTTCCGTTTTTGAGCAATCTGCTCACGTGGTCTTCATATGTAAGTCTCGGCCTACCCTGACCTCTTCTACCCTCTGCTTTCGCACAATATATATTCTTCGTCAATCGTTCCTCACTCATTCGTTGGACGTGTCCAAACCAACTGAGCACGCCCTTTTCCAGCGCTGACACTTTCATTCAAACCTGCCATATTGCGTATCCCTTCGTTACGTATTCGGTCGGCCAAGGTAACGCCGCACAATTTTCGAAGTGATCGCATCTCCACAGCATTCAATTTACTTTCATGCATCTACTGACTACCCAGGTTTCGCTACCGTAAAGCAAAGTTGACACTAGCACTGCGTTATGAATCGCCAGTCGTGCTTCTTTTATGATGCTTTGTCGCTTTACTAATTGGGACAAAGCACCGTTAACTCTGTTACCGGCAGCTACTCGCCGTTCTACATCCGAATCACATCTTCCATCCGCGCTAAACATACTCCCTAAATACACAATTTCATTCACTTGCTCTAAATGTTCCTGGTTTACCCTAATCTCGCATTTAGTTCTTACGTCATCTCTTTCAAATACTAGAACCTTTGTCTTACTTGCATTCAAGCGAAGACCCTTACTTTCACACTCCTCTTTCATATTAGTGACTAATGCCTGAAGGTCGGCTTCTGATTAGGCCATGAGCACCGCAGCATCAGTGTACAGCAGACAGTTTACTGAAAATTCACCCAAAGTCACACCCATTTCACAATCTTTTAACTTCTGCAGGCAACTGTCCAGATACACTATGAACAGCCAGGCGGACATGACACAACCCTGTTTGACGCCTGTACAGACATCAAAAAGAGGTGACACATCCCCCCCTACTCGCACGCAAGCCTTACAGTCCTTATAAAGCGACTGTATTGCCCGCAGCAGCGAGCCGTCCACACCATATCCGGGCAGCAAATCCCACAGAGTTTCCCTCACAACGT
This sequence comes from Thumatha senex, assembly GCA_948477245.1. Classification (NCBI taxonomy): domain Eukaryota; kingdom Metazoa; phylum Arthropoda; class Insecta; order Lepidoptera; family Erebidae; genus Thumatha; species Thumatha senex. The sequence continues at coordinate 13,775,798 of OX419743.1, forward strand.
TATCAAATGCTTTCTCCAGATCTACAAAAGCGCAGAAAACCCTCTGGCTAATAGCCAGAAACTTCTCCACGATCATGCGGAGAGAAAACACTTGATCCATGCAACCTCTTCCACGTCGGAATCCGCATTGAGCCTCCCATAAATACCTTTCAGACTTTTCTTTTTGCATACACCTTACTAGCTAAGCTGACCAAGCTGATCGCCCTGTAGCTGGAGCAGTTTAGGCGCGAGCCTTTCCCTTTGTAGATAGGTACTACAACTGCTATTTGCCAGTCATCTGGGACCTCACCCGTCCGCCAGCACAAGTTGCATAACAGACATAGAGTGTCCCAGACGCGCGACCCACCGTACTTGATCATCTCAGCAGTAACTCTGTCTTTTCCGTCAGCCTTACCACATTTCATACTTCTTATCGCTTGCTCAATTTCTTTCATACTAATGACTTCAATGACATCGGGATCCGGAGCATCGAAGTGAGCTCCACTTCCCGATGTGGCATCTCTGTCTTTTCTTGCATACATCTTTCCATAATATTCACTCCATCTCTGCAGGATGTCAGTTTGGTCTGTTAGGATGTCATTGTTAACACTAAGCACTTTATTCATACTGCAGATTGCCGAACAACTCCGAGTCGTGCCTACCTATTTCCAGAAGAGCCTGGCATTATCCCGGAAATTGGACGACAACCTTTCATCCGCTTTCATTCTGCACCTTTCAGGAGCTTCTTCTATCAGTGCCTTCGTGTTAACTTTTTGCAGCTTGTATCTCTCTTTCATATTAAAATCAATCCGCGAGGCTAAGTAGTCTAACCATGCTTTCTTCTTCATTCGAACTGCTTCTTTCACTTCCTCATTCCACCATGCGTCACGCTTATTACTACTGCCTCTTCTCGTTTCTCCACACACTTCTACGGCGGCATTTACCATACTATCCCTAAGGTTCTGCCATACACTTTCCACATTCTCACTACTAACATTGACGTCGCCTAGCTTTTCGGCTACCCTTTCTTTATATTTATCCCTAATGGATGCATCCTGCAGCTTCCAGCTTTTGATGCTATGAGTCGGCTCAGGTTCAGGACACTCGGTGCGATGACGCCAACCCGCGAACAGACCCCTTATCCTAGTTATTACTTGGTAGTGGTCTGATCCTAGTTCAGCGCCTCGATAAACCCTTGTGTCCATCACCTGTTTACGGAGCCGACTATCCATTAGGAATAGATCTATCATGCTTCTCTTTGACTTACATCGCCTCGTATGCATATGAATTTGTTTGTGGTTGAACATTGTGTTCGCCACAAACAAATTATTTCCTTACAAAATGCCAGTATAAGCATGCCAGCGTCATTCACCCTTTTATCCCCATACTTCCCGAGTACCGACTCAAAACCATAGCGAGCGGTACCCACCCATCCATTCAAGTCTCCACATACTATAAGTCTTTCATTTCCTTCTATCACATTTAGAGCTTCTCTCATACTCTCCCAGAAGTCCTCTAGCTCACTCGCGTTCGACGAAGATACTGGCGCGTAAGCAGCTACCAGGAAAATCTTCGTCAAACCAAGTTTTAGACGGATACAGAGGATTCTAGGACCTACCAGTTTGTACTCATTAATACCGGAGGCCAATCGCGAGGACAAAAAAAAATTCCAACCCGCCGACTGCCTTGTTCGCTCTCTGGTACTCCAGACCATAGCGCGAGCACCCCACCCGGGAGCTCCATGACTTCGCTGCCCTTGCGCTTGGTCTCTGTCAAGCACACTCCATCTAACTTTCTCTCATTCATAACATCCATCAACTCATTCATCTTGTCTGTCATTCCTCCCCTAACATTCCACGCAACTACCCTGCACTCCATCCTCCACTTCCCGCCGCGACGGGCCGCGCGTGTAGGGTGGCGGTCCCCTACGCCGCTCTGGCACACACTTTTCGCACCAGTGCGGACGAACTGGTGCGCGTCGCCTCGGGGGCACGCCCTAGCATTATTCGTCCTTGCGGTGCTCGTGTTGGAGTAGAATTGCAGCCGTAGCTGGCAGGGATGGCGACGTGCACGCTTCTACTATTCACTTCTTTCTATAAAATTCAGGCAGTAGATTAATAAAATAATAAATATTGTGAGACATTTTTTTTCGCACACCGCCTTTTTTCTCAAACTAAGCTGATAAAAGCTTGTGCTGAGGGATCTAGACGACTGATAAACATACTTATTTATTTCTAAATACATACATTTATTATACATAGGAAACACCCAAACTTCGAAACAAACATTTGTGGGACACACAAATATGTTTTCCGACCCGATAATCGAACTTGGGACCTCAGTCGCGGCAGTCGCATACACTACCACTGCGCCATTGAGGTACAAAGATACGTAGTCTTTAGAGGGCTATTCAAATTTAGATTTGTAGGTACTAAATGTTACTAGTTGATGATAATGAAATTTTCCCGTTCCTGTTTCCCACAGGAACTTATTCCCGGAAATAAAAGTAATAATGTTTTATTTTGATGTACCTATAAGTTATATTCGGTACTATTAAGTTTCATTAAAATCCATTCTTCTTTTTTGCGTAGAAGAGTAAGAAACATCCAAACAAACCTTGTCTTTTAAAATATTAGTATTTTTTGAACATAATTTATATTTGTACGGATAAATTCAAAAACAACTGAACAGAAATTTAAACGGTTTTCACAAATCGGAAACGTTCGAGGTTCAAGTTAGTGAATATTTCCGTGCGAGTGAAACCGTAAGCGCCCGCTAGTGGGTTGAATCTCGTAGCTTTTACCTTATACTACTACGAGATTCCATTCAAGTGCAGAAACACTAAACCGAGAGCGTCATTGATAGTACCTATATCTACTTGCGAATGTAGCTGTATGCTTCATTAGATATTTTTTTATATTTAGGTAGGATTAAGTGTCGAGAGAAGACTGGATTGTGACGAATATTATCACTTTATGAGTCAGTTTCAGTGAGCTTAATGGTCAAGGCTGTTGAGGTCGAGCAATCCCTACTATAACTATACACCACTTCACCTGAGGCCACTATAGTGTTGTATCTTCGTCAAGCGCGACAGATCGGCGCGGGCTTGCCGCTTTTTTACTTTTTATTTTTTACTGGTGTTCTGTGTTAATCTATTTATAACTTCAAGATAATGGGGCATAGAATGTGCGTCAAAGTTTTATGTATACTGAATTTGTTTTTATTGAAAGTTGTGCATGTTTTATCAGAGGTAAGCAGCCTTTTCTGCATATTATTATGCTTTCATCTTGTTTAAAAACATTACACTGCCTTTTAGTTTTAGATAGCCAGCTAAAAGTAATTATGAAATACTTTATTTATTTTTATTTTTATTCATTAATTAGTACCATAAATATATAGATTTTTTAATTACATTAGGTAAATATGACGTTAGGCAGATGCGGTCTACAAGGTCTTTCCTTCTAAAATATATATAATTCTACAAACAAATATTATATTTCTCGTATATTGACTTAAAATTCAATTAATACTTTGTGATTAACTAGATATATAAGTTACAATGTGTTAATGCTGTAAGAATGTACAATGATATTTAGAATTTTTATGATTAGAAAGTATAGAACGATAATCCATTACTTGTACTGGAAAATTATAAAGAGTTCGGTAATGCAAATCTTGATAGTGAAGAAAAGTGTACATTTAGGTATTCTGATTCATTTCAACGCTGGGGTACATATATAATATATTTGTTTGATTGCTTAATTGCATAAATTCGAGAATCTTATATATTTTATTAACCTACCACTTAATAAAACCATAGAACAAGGCTGAACAAGCTGAGTGCAAAAGCCTTCCGCAAAAAAGTTAAAAAGCCGGTTCCAAGATTAAAACAAGGAAAACATACAAACGCGCGCTCTTGGGACTTTTTTTGATATTAATTATAGATGACGTATGATGGTTTATGAGAACATAAGTAGGTTTTTTAACCAATACGCCTAAGCAACGATGGTCTATGTTTTTAGTATTTCGGAATAGAACTAAAATTACACGACTGCCTGGGCTTGAGGCCAAATGTTTACCCTAGAAAAGAATTCTCTGGGATTTAATCAAACAATATAATTGACGATACCCATTTCTTCGCTGCATTTTTCCTTCATGAACCAATTTTTATGACCGCCCTATTACTTTTACTATTACTTATTATTTTTTAAAGTTCTTTTCCTACTTCTTCAAATTATCTGTTAATAATTTTGGTGAGGGTTCTAAGACTTCAACTTCTCCTGGGACTTCACCGAGATCGAGCTCGGTGTAAATTTTTTGGTCTTTCGGTCATTGCTGTAGATCTTGGTTTACAGGAGTCACAATAATGGGAATGCGGATAAGATTAGTCCCAATAAAAAAAAAAACACCCTATTATACGAGTTTGATGGTGCTTAACTTCTACTTGTACTTTGGTCTCTACAAACTAACAGGGCGCTCTTTTCGGAATGCTTTTTTGTATGTTTTTAGCAGTCGTTGACAAATCACTTCTTATTGATCCATTCTTCCCTGATTCGGATTTTCGCTTTGTCCTTGAACTCCTCCCAAACCACTCAATACTTTTTGATCAGATTTGACCCATAATACGACATCTAGCCATAGACGGTTTACAAAAAATTAAATTGAAAATGGGACATACTTACCATTGAGTAATCACGGAAAGTTCGTGTTCGGAAATGGTGACGGCAAAACGCTTCGCTCCATTTAGACTTACCGGTGACGGCAAGTGCACCTAGTTTGATTTTGAAGTTAGATCGATCTTGATAAGTTCTGCGCCCTTTCACACAAACTGCCATTGTACATCGTAACAGGGTGTCCGATACTAAAAGCTGGAAATTTACTTTGATATTAACTATTGGTCCTTTATGCGAGATACATAGCGTTGAATGTCTATGAAAATCTTGTGTTACACTAATATTATAAAGGTGAAGAGTTTGTTTGGATGAACGTACTAATCTCAGGTACAACTGGAAAAAAATTAAAAAAAAAATTGCATTGGATATTGATTTATGGACGAAGGCAGTAGTAGATAAATCTATCTAATGCAAAATCTCTTGGATAGTAGAGTTCTACTCCTGGGTAGTAGTTACCCAGGAGAGCGGCGCAGTAATCATCGATGTCAATGAATCGAGCCAATTTTTATTATTTTTTTTTAAAATAATTAACTTCGGGTTTAAATCAGTATATAAATAAATAAATATTGTGGGACACTTTTTTCACAGCACCATCTAGCCCAGACTGGGATCTAGACAAGTGATATCCATACGTATTTCTATATATTTCTGAACACAAGTACGTACATACATAAGTACATATAATACATATTATAGGAAACACCCAAACTTCGAAACCAACATTTGTGGAATACATAAGTATATTATATATTTGTTCCGACTCGAGTATCGAACCCGGGACCTCAGCGTGGCAGTCTCATAGCCCAATCACTGCGCCACCGAGACAGTCAAAAAGTTTTGGAGAATGTAACGGGGTTCGAAGTATTTCACGGGCTAAGCAGTGGGGCTCAGCTAGTGTGTAAAATAAGCGTGGCCTAAAAAACGTTTGCTGGGTCAACTACTAATCTATAACATTTAGGCAGTAATTACCTGCCACAACGATGCACTCGTTTTAAGCGTTTTAGAAATTAGGGGAGACTTAATCCCATAATGAAGGTAATCACATTATTACGACACCATTTTGTAATTATGCTATTATGAAACAAAGACTTTCTCGTGTGTTTTTCTGTAATTAAACAGGTTGTTTAGATATATCGTGCATGTTTCTGCGTAGATTGACTGCGGATAGTCTGATATGCTGAGAAACAGGAAGCGTTTCGCTACCTGAGTTCAAAAGCTTAAGTGCTCGTTATAATATTTTTCAACACACTTGCTCGTAAAGTAGATCTAATTTTTTTCGGATTTAGATACATAAAGCAGCTCATAAAGCACGCGTGCATTATGAACCCAAATAGTGAAGTTATAATAAGTTAACTAACCACACCATTTGCCTTTTTTTTTAATCAGCAAAGTTTTACATAAATATTTTTGTTAATAAATGAACTCTATTACTTAAAATATACAAAAATGCATACGGTGAAACGTGGGCGTTTAATATGCCTCTGCCTACCCCTTCGGGGATAAAGGCGTGACAATATGTATGTATGTACTTAAAAAATAACAAATAAACGTTTATATTAAAATAAAATATAATAAAATAAAATAAAATAAAAATATCTTTATTTTGCATAGACCATTTTAACGGCGCTTACAAAATGTCATACACTATTTAAAATATTTAAAGCGACCACCGGTTCGGAACGCGGCCCACCTGAGAAGAACCGGCAAGAAACTTAGGAAGGCTTTTTTTTGATGGCCTATTTACAATTTAATATTATTTCACTTTGCCAGCAGATCATTTCCAGGCGTCCCTGTCTTGCAAATAGTCTGTAACGGATTAAAAAATATTTTTCACAAAGCTTGTTTTTAATAAACTTTTCAAATTATTTAATGGTAAATTTCTCAGGTCACAGGGAAGCATGTTGTAAAAGCGTATACAGTTACCCTGGATATAATACCATTGTTTAGTTTTGTCAACAAATAAACACTAACTAGTGTTATTTTATTTAGTCTGACTACCCCGTCAGGGATACAGTAACAAGTGTGTTGGAAAATGTCGTACGATATTGGTTGAGCGGGCGAAAATGCGGAAAAGCGGGCCAAAATCTGTGCAGGTGTTAACCCGCAAGACAAACAATCGGCAGGGTTGTCCGTACCTGAGACGTAATAAAAGTTTTGCGGCGCCAATTCCGACGGAATTTTTGCCACCCTATTTGCGACAAATGTATCCCATCGATAAGGCGAAGAATGTGTCCAACACAAAGCGACGGTCGAGTCCGAGAATGCGAAAATTCTATCTATATTAATGCGGCTGCGACAACTACTAACAATCGAACTAATGAGCTGGGCTAGAACCAATATAGCGCACAGCTCGAGACGAGCGAGAGAGACTACCATACTAGGGGCTACTTTAGATTTAGCACTGATAAGGTGAAATGAAATGTCATCACCGTTACGAACGTGGAAGTACACAACACCCCCATACGCTTTCTCACTAGCGTCAGCGAAACCTAAAACAGTTACAATACTATCATCGGAGATGCCTACATGGCGCAGTATTCTAATTTGCTCGAGCATAGGAAGGTCGGCTCTAAAGCGGTCCCACAATTTAATGATGTGGTCAGGAGGAGTGTCGTCCCAGTCACAGTTAGACAGCCAAAGTTCTTTTATGAGAAGCTTTGCGTACAAGACGACAGGTGCTACAAATCCCATTACATCCCATATGCGTGCGACACACGACAATATGGTGCGCTTGGTGCAGGTTGACGGTGTAGGACAAACCTTCAAACTAAACATGTCGGACGAAGGCGACCAACGCAAACCGAGAACCTTGTGCGTATCATTACTATCAAACTCCTTGACTCGACAAGCGATGCGACGGTGGAATCGAATCCAAGACCGTTTACGAATTACTAGTCCATTTTACGAGATCAAAATGACCAGCCTTCATGAGAATTACTTCAGTCGCAGTTGCGACAGCTTGATCTTCGGTCTGCACAGAATAAATATAGTCATCCATGTATAGACCAGTTTCTACAGTCTCCTTAGCCTTCGGGTAACTGTCGCCCTCATAGGCGGCGAGCTGCTTGACAGTGTGAAGAGCGTGGAAGGGACTGGATTTAAGTCCAAAACAAACGCGTTAAATTCGTAAACCTGTAAAGGTTCCTGCGGCGAAAATCTATACAAAATGCGTTGAAATCGGCGATCTGATTCGCGAACACCAATACAGAGAAACATTTGTCTAATGTCGGCTGAAAGCGCGACAGCGAATAAGCGAAAGTTAACTATAATTTCGAACCAATTACCTTGGAGATTTTGACCACTGTGCAAAATATCGTTTACCGAAACATTCGAACTAGTTTTGGCGCTGCCATCTAAAACAACGCGCAACTTGGTGGTTAGTTTATCCTCGCGGACAACTCCATGGTGCGGTATGGTATACGAAGGAGCGTGCTTCGTCTCTTCGGTTTCGGGAGGCGCGGGTGAAATGAAACCTTTATCCAAATATTCTACTATTACGCTATCGTAAGCCTCCTTCAACTTTGGAGATGTCTGCATTTTCCGTTCTAAACAAAAGAAGCGTTTTTCGGCTGACTGAAACGAATCTCCAAGCGAATTAACATCACCCTCAAAGGGGAGTGCGACAACATAACGACCATCACTATCGCGAGTAGTCGTGGGACTGAGCGGGCGAGATAAATAAATTCGAAGTAGACTGTATTTGCGGGGAAAGACAAAAATGAAATTTACACGCGGTTGTCGACGAAAAAGAAATGGAAACAGGAATGGGCACGCTACCTTGCGGCTGCTGCGAGATGCTGAGGTGGAGGCTGCCGGGGACGTCCCCGGACTTGGATCCCTGGTTCCATTGCAAAACACTATTTATCCATGGAAAACACAACTATTGCGAAAAGTTGATGCGAGCGCGCGCGCGGCCATTGCAGTTCTACTTTTCAGAGCGTCTTCGCTGCCTGTGTGTTGACAGCGCTGCGGTGGAGTTTTCTGTCTCGCTCTTCTCTTATGCGAGACAAGGTAGGTGCGAAAGAGAAATGGAATAAAGGGTGGAGACGTGGGAGTGTCGACAACTAACTAATTAAAAACAAATGGAGATCGGTGATGCAACATAGAAAAAATAAGCAACTTTCGAATCGTATACCGGCGCAACTAATATTGATTAAAATGTCGTACTTATATCGTAACGTACTAACTTCAAACAGTTAAAAAGATTAAACAATTATACAGTAAATATAAGGACTCAAGTTAATAAGTGAACCTATAGGATTTGTAATTTTATTAAATTTCACGCACATTTTAACATTATAAGCAAAACGAGACGGGATTATTAGGTGGAAACCGTGGAAACATTACGTGTTGTCGAAGGTGAAACAATTGTCGATCTACAACCAGCTTTCGGCGGGAAGAGTGACAAGTGCGGACGCTTACTGTATATTATTTTCAAAAACTAGTGCATTTAACTTGTTTTATGTGCGGGAGTGGTGCTTTCTTGGACATAAAAGTTGTGTTAACGTGCTATAGTGAAAGACAATAATATATTTGCAGTGAAAAGCTATTTTCTCTCTTGCCGCGAAAAGTTCACTAAAAACTCAGTATAAGAATCACCATTATACTAAGGGCAAGGACCAGACCTAGGACTGAGGACACGACATCGACAATGACTGGACAGGACTAATTAGAAGATAAGATTGAAGAAATGTGAAAAATAAAAGATTTGGCTTAAAGGTCTTCGTAACCAGGCCATTAAATAATTATAAAAAAAACGATCTACAACACGGTAGTGTTTGCAAGTAAAAATCTCTTCTTGTTTATTTTGCTATAGGATTTGGTTCCTTTTTACATGTTCTCCCTAATATTGTAGCCTCGCCTGCAGTTGAGGTCTTTATCTTGGTGGGTTAGTTTATATACTTTTTATGGGGTAGGTAGGTGTGCTATTATGTTTTAGATATCTCTATTCTCCTTCTTAGCGTATTTCCAATCGCTTTCAAATCCTACCTGTAGTTGGTGACTGCCTAGGTGGCGCAGTGGTAGTGTATGCGACTGCCGCGACTGAAGTCCCGAGTGCGATTCCCGGGTCGGAAAAAAATATTTGTGTGATCCACAAATATTTGTTTCGGAGTTTGGGTGTTTCCTATGTATAATATGTATGTATTTAGAAATATGTTGATGTTTATCAGTCATCTAGATCCCATAACACAAGCCTATATTAGCTTATTTTGGGCTAGACTGCGGTGTGGAAAAAATTATGTCGCAAAATATTTAGATTCACTTTTATTTGACTACTAGGAGCGGTTATATCGTTTGGCTTTGTTGGGAGTGACTACCGTCTGATCTCCCAACGTCGCCGTCGTTGATTCGTCCGTTAATCAGCAGGTGCACCCCTAACATGTAAGGCCGCTTGGGATCTTGGCTTGTTAGAGACTTTTTACTCTGAGATTCTCTATTATGGACCACCACCAAACCGTAGAGACAAGCAAAGCAAGAGATTGCTTTTAGTTTTTTTCTATGCAATAGAGCAGTATATTATCACATCCGAAAGATTTTAAGCCGTAAGTAGGTACTTGTCGTCTCTACACTCTACACATTCAAATTCAATAAAACACATTTTGCTGCATTGGTATTTGTTAGGTAAGCTTATACCTCGATAGTTGTCTAAGTCCTACGATGTTCTTAAAAACAGGTTAAGAAGGTTTTAAAGGGTCGGCAGCACGTGTGCTAGACCCCTGGTGTTGCAAACGTCCATTGGCTAAGGTGACCACTTTTCATCAGGCCGTATGCTTGTTTGCTTCACCTCAATGGTATAAAAATAACGTTCTATGTTCAGGAAATCGTTTTCAATGCGTCTCAATCATGCTTCTTATATTTTTATGACCCGTTATTTTTTTAAAGTCTCGGTACGATGTACGTCATCTAAAGCATTAACCTCAACTATAACAAAGACTCTCACACTAATTAAACTTTTTTTAAATAACAGCATTTACTTACAAACAGCTCATTTAATTATTAATAAATAACACAAATAACACTTTAAGCTCTGAGGTGAAATAAAGAAATTGTTAAAACATCCAAATAATTGTCTTATGTGACTAGAATTGGCCTAGTGACACAGTGAATGAGTGAAACTCGTTTGTTACGTAACAATTTATTCGTCTCGTAATGCCTGTAGTTTGTCTTCTATTGGTATACAGATCTATGTTGGTTATTATTGGTTAGATTGTGGACTGAACTTCCTCCCTGCCTAGATTTTCCCGAAGGTCTACAGTATAGGGTTCTTTAAAAGGAGTCTTTGAAGGTTTATAAAGGGTCGGCAACTCGAGTGCCGCACCTCTGGTGTTGCAAACATCTACGCCAAAGGCGTGAGTGAACACTTTCCATCCATCCATCCATTCCGTACGCTTGTCTGCCACCTCAGTGGTATAAAAAAAACATTTATAAATCGGATGATGAGTCTATCTTCACGCTGTATCCCTGACGGGGTAGTCAAAAAGAGGTAAGCAAATTAACTACGTCAATTTCGGTGTTTACAATAGCGAAATGAATTAGAATCCAATTGAAATAAGCCAAGGCACTCCGGTGATCGCATCAGCGTCTATACTAACAGCAATACATGATATTTCCCACGGATATTTTATACGTAGTGTAGTAATAAGCAATAATTATTGTCCATGACACGACTGTCCAGAATTTTGGAACAAGACTCCATTGTTCAATGACAGATAGACCGACATTGTAAATTGTGTGAGATGACCATGTTTCCAATTGTTTTTAATGGCAGTTGAATTTGCAATGAAGACCGCTCATATAATTTGTTATTAATGTTACAAGACTTGGCCGACCGAATACGAAACAAAGTGATACGCAATATGTTAGGTTTGAATGAAAGTGTCAGCGTTTAACTAAAAAAGGGCGTGCTCTGTTGGTTTGGACACGTCCAGTGAATAAGTGAGGAACGAGTGACGAAGAAGATATATTGTGCGAAAGTAGAGGGTAGAAGGAGTCAGGGTAGGCCGAGACTTACATATGAAGACCATGTGAGCAGATTGCTCAAGAACCGAAAAGTCAAAAGTAGAAACTAGGATAACCAGACGTGCATGTATGAAGCGATTAATGAATCTGCAGGAAGCGAAAGAAGTATGCATGGATCGCGAAGCCTGGCGATCTGCCCTCTCTGACTACCCCGTAAGAGATACAGCGTGAAGATAGATAGATTAATGTTATAAGTATCTATCTAAATGAGTACTAATATTATAATTAGGTAGTACTGATTTTGATAGTACAAATTTGGAGAACATTTGGTGCCGTGATAGCTGACAGCCTGGAACACATAGGCTTCTTTTAAACCCGTTAATAGGTTCCTATGGAAAATGGGTACGAGAAAACGTCACCAGTCGGACGAAGTAGTGGGCGTCATCTAATATCAGCTGGTGGAAGTGTGCAAGGAGCCTTTTAATGCATTTTACACAATTCTCATTGTTGAGTGTTCTGAAGAGCTCTTTCACTTTAATTGTACCTTTCTGTCGAATAGCAACGCAATTAAGGTTGAGTTAATACTCCTTCACCTACGTACTACATTGTGACTAATCCCACCCACATTCCTATTACTGTGACTCCTGTAAACCAGGATTTACAGCAATGATCAAGATCAATAATGTTTCACTGAGCTTGATCTCGGTGAAGTCTCAGGAGAAGTTCAACTGTCTAGGAAAAACACAAAAAATACCCGTACACCCGACATCTACGTACCATGGATTTGGCCAAACTATACCTTTAATATATAAAGCTAAAGAGTTTGTTTGTTTGGATAAACGAGCTAATCTCAGGAACAACTGGTAGGATTTTAATAAAAAAATTGTAGAAAGAAGTTAGAACGGTACATAGAGGCGGCAGGCGAGACACTTTTTATGAGCGTAGTCAAATCATTATGCATATATTCTTCTGTGCGATTGGTGACAATGGTTCTAGCAGTAAAGTTGCTTAATAACTCTTCTAACTTCTTTTACTTGTTTAGTGCCTTCTCTTTACTAGAATATATATATTCCTCCTCTTTACCCTGGGTTTTTAACTTTTTACAGCAGTTCCGATCATTTCGTAAATATTATTTACAAGCGCCGTTAGCGTCCATGTGCTATTTAATGTCTACCTAATGCCTTTTTACTGTACTGGAAACAAAAATAACAATTTCTCGAATTGATGGGGTAGTCAGAAAGTACAGATCGCCAGGCGTCGCGATCCATGCATAGTGTTTTCGCTTTTTTACATTTTTCTTGCCACTCCTTTAAGCTGGGACGAGGAAAATGTTTTACAGTTTCTTAAGGAAAACAAGCGAAATAATAAGTCAAGTGCTATAAAGCTTCTCTCTCCTATTTTAAACGAATATGACAGAAAAGCTATCGATATATGAAACGGTAAATTTTAATTTTATTTCCTTATAGTTCCACGAATTTATTGCTCTGTGTCTCTATAAATTATAGTAAACTAGCTAAGCCTCGTGTCTTGGCCCGTGACATACTTCGAAACCACTGCGCACCCATTTAATCCCGTCACTTCTAACTTTTACATTAGGTAATATATGAAAATTTGCACGATATGTAGACATTACTGTTGAGCTGTCCAGGGTAGTAGCGTGATGATATATAGCCTATAGCCTTTTTCGATAAATGGGCTATCCCAACACAAAAACATTTTTCGATACGAACTCGTAGTTCTAGAGATTAGTGCCTTAAACCAACTAAACAAACAAACAAACTCTTCAGCTTTATATATTAGTATAGATAAAATATTAATTACCATTTTTTATCCTTGTACTTACACGAATTTATTGATATGTGTTTTTATACATTATAATAAATTATATTATAAGGCATTGACTTTTTATATTACAACTTGTTTAAATTTAACATTCATGTTTGCGAAAGGATTAGAGAAACCTTGGTTATTTCAGACTTTGAAGTGCGTAGTACCTCGGGTGCATCTCAACCCATTGTTCATGTCCAGTAATGCTGCGCTTACAGAATGTCCTGTAATAGAATGTAAATAAAGTAAAGCGCTCGTGGCCCCGCGAACTCAGTGTTCTGAAAACATCTGTAAACGATATCTGCGTTAAGCAACTTTTTTCTCGTGATTTTTATTTTCGGCATTGTTGGGATGGGATTTAGAGCGACTGCCGTCTGGTCTCCCAGACCTGGCGCTTGCATCCTTGCCTTGTCCATTTGTCAGCAAGTGTATCGCAAGTAGGAGGATATATCCAATAAAATCCATAGTAGAAGCAGGAAGTGAGATCTATGGGCCCCGGAGATCTTGGTTGGATCTTCCCGTGCACTAGTATGATATTTTATGAAAGACATTATTTTATGCATATGTATGTATGTACCTATTACTATACCAGTATGCAAAATAATTCACAACTGTATATATTCAGTATGTTAATCTAATTACTTTTTTACTTACTGTGTTTGTGTAGGTACCATTTATATTTTTACAAAAACTATCAGCAATTTTATCTCTGTATCACTCTATGAGTGACTAAAACTATAAGAATAATATTATACTTATTATCTGTGCTAAAACTCAATAATATAATTTTATTATTAAAGAATAATTAATTTACGTAATTTTATTTTGAATGCCTCGGTGGCGTAGTGGTAGTGCATGCGACTGCCGCGGCTGAGGTCCCGGGTTCGATTCCCGGGTCGGATCAAATATTTGTGTGATCCACAAATCTTTGTTTCGGAGTTTGGGTGTTTCCTATGTATAATATGTATATATTATTTAAAAATATATATGTATGTATATCAGTTGTCTAGATCCCATAACACAAGCTTATATTAGCTTACTTTGAGCGACGGCGCTGCGTAAAAAAAAAAAGTCCCTCAGTATAATAATAATAAGTATATAATGCTATAATGTCCTCGAGGACAGTCGTTAACTTTTATGGGATTAACGCAACCAAACGCAACAAAAATTTTATAGGAATAACGCATTATAAGGGCATAGTAGATTCGCTTTTTAAGATCAACTTTCTTATATCAACAAAAAATGTATCGGAAAGTTAATGAAAAGCTCACATCCGCAGGGCAGCTTGTGGCGAGCTGAATGCGCGTGGCTACACATCGGTCCCGATTCCTCAAAGTTTTGTTGCCCTTCTACACCGGTTAGGATTTAATGGCCTAACGGGAGAGCAGTGAGAGTGCTACTCCCGGGAGCGCAGCAAATCTCAACTTTGGCTTGCCTTTATTGGCCGGTCAGAGGGAGGGAGCCAGAGCTATGTGCTCGGGGGTGGAATTGTCATTTTCAAGGGCATAACTACGGGGAAGCCCGATCCGGTCCTGTCCCGCGAAAGTGAAACCGGCGCCACACCGCTCGACACCCCAAGCCGCTCACACCGGTGTTTCCCTCTGTCGCCTTACAGGCTTATCATGCCTATGGTGATTGTATAGGGGGCCCATCTAGTGAGTTGGCAAGTCACCGTCTGCCAATATTTTGATTATAATATATTAAAATGGCAGACGCCGTCTTCATCCATAGTTCTAATCACCCAATTCATCTAACCCCCAACCCAATAGCCCATTTCATAGTTAGCATATAGTACAATAGTTTAACTCCCATTGGAGGTAGTCCATTACTGTTCTTCTACATTAGGCGAGCGTGGATTGTCTGCAGGGGTGCCCTTCCGACCGCATATTTTTTTTCAGCATAATGTAGTTTGGTATAACAGTTTCAGCATAAAGTTTTCTCGCATTAATTATGATAAGCAGAGTGTTATAAACGCATAATGGTTTTATTGGCATAACATTAACTTTCTCTAATTTTTTTATCATAATTTTAATCAGCATAAATGTAAAGGGTAATGTTATACGCCTAAAGATAATTTATCATAAAATACAAAACGCATAATGGAGGTATGGATAACCGTTTAAATCATAAATGAATAATAATTTGACTAAGAATATTTAAGAAATGATAAGACACCATTGTAAATAATCATCTCACTCATAGCCAAGTTTTTAAGCTGTAACTTATAAAACGATATTTTAAGTGTTATTTTTTTAGACTAGTCTTGAGCAAAGTCGTAAATAGGGACGACGACGAGCGAAGCGAGGAGGAGTGTTAGGTCACATGTGACCACAACGCGCGAGCGCGAGCGAAGCGAGCGGGCCGCGGCAGCGGCCGGCGATGCGCCAGAATAGAATCGCTCGTTTTAATCTACCTACTTTCTTTTTGTATTTTATTTATATATTCTATATATAAGTGCTTAAATTTTTAAAAATAAAATAAAATAAAAATAAATATCCATCACGCCTTATCCCCGAAGGGGTGGCAGAGGCATATTATATGCCCACTTTTCACCGTGTGGATTCCTGTCCCACGTAATAGGTGGAGAGCCCATTGCCGTGTTGAAATAGACAAACGCAGGTTGTGGCTACCTGCTGTTGAAATTTTTAAGCCGCCCATAAGGCCTTCAACCAGGCTTAACGACTGCCATTTTCTGGCAACCGGGACCAACGGCTTAACGTGCCTTCCGAAGCACGGAAACGCTCGCAAATGTAAATGCCACAAAGTGGTCACCCATCCGAGTACCAGCCATAGTGAAAGTTGCGTAACTCAGTGATCGTTTACAGAACACTGAGACCGCGGGGCCACGAGCGCTTCACAAATAGTCACTTAACTGAAGTTAAAAGTTTAAATTTTTAACTTCAGTTAAGTGACTATCGACATTTTTAATCAGTAAGCATTTCAATCTTAGACAGTTCAAGCTTAGGTATAAAAAAAAAACGTGTGGCACTCGGAGACTGCTGCGGTAAAGCTATTGCATAGCATACCTTTGATTTTCTTTGATATTAATTCAAATTACACTAAAAAAAAAAACCCAAAAAAAAAATACCCTCACCCTCACCCCACCCTCACTCTCATAGTCACCCTCATCCACAGTCTCACACTCACACTTACTATCATCACGTCTCGATCCGTGCGAGCTTCGTACAATCGCACCATATAATATATGTACATATACGTTAAGCCAACGCTCGGCCGTGCTCTGTGAACTTCATGTGATCTCGTCTCGCCCTTCGTCTTAGGTTTTTTTCCTTACGTTATTTCTTGATTAAAGCCCACTCTAAGCCCGCGATAAAAACTATGCAATAGCTTAATAAAAATATTTACTCGTTAACATTATGGTATTATATGTGTGGCTTGTAATCTTTATGCGAGAGTGAGTGATATGCCAATAAATGTCTGCAGTGGGGTCCCATTTCCTATTAGATTAAAATTCTCAAAGGGCCTCTGCGTGTTGGACCAGTATGTCCCCATGTAAGCCTACCAAAAGACCGGGTATCTTCGTAAGAAAAATAAAGAAGATACCCGTGAAACAGAGAAACATAATAATATAATAAAAGAAAATCCCTCAGGCGTAAATTTAATTCACAAATTCAATGTGCATGAAGTTTTAAATAAAAAAAAGTGAATTAAGTCATTAAATCACGTGTTTTTTCTGGAAATCCCCACGCATGCTTAAGTTTGCCACAGAAGTTTGACGTTGAACACCTAGGAAACAATGTAACCGATTTAAAAAAATGTGATTAAGTGTAATAAGGAGTTACGCTGAGAACTTTAAGAAATCAAAATTAGTTAAATGGTATAGCAAAATTTTAATTGTCTATGGAAAATCCTAAGTAAATAAAAAAGCGCGCGCTTTTTATATTTTTATAAATAACCTATTTAATAAATAAAAAAAGTTAAATACTGCAAGCGACTGCAACCCCCGAGTAACTCTTCTCAAGTAAGCTTCTGCTACCACCGCAGTCTAACTTCATGGATGGGGTATTATCACGCTACTTAGGAGGCATTGGTACAAGATTAATTTAAATATAAAAAAACCCCAAACCAATTGTCTAGACTGTTTAAGCCCAAATCACTACATATTATAAAACAAAGTCGCTTTTCGCTGTCTGTCCCTATGTATGCTTACATCTTTAAAACTACGCAATGAATTTCGATGCAGGTTTTTTTAATAGTTGGAGTGATTCTCATAGAAGGTTTTTATGTATAATTTGTTAAGTTTTTGTACACATTAACTTTATTATAACGATATATGTTGGGGGTGTCGGAAAGAATGAGCCGTCTGGGAGCTTATAACGAAAACGCTCCCTAAACCCTGTGAGATATAACAAAATAATGTATGGTGCAATTGTGTATCTAATAAAGGTCTACAAAAAAGTCCGCCACGACATATGTCTATCTCTTAAGAATAACATACTATATCCATTTTAATACTTTAAAAAAACAGCAATTATTAAGCGGTAATTTGAAGGCTATTTACACAAATATGCTATTAATCCTTATCATTTTTACTACGTTAGTTGACTTTAGCATTTCATGAAGATTATTTGGTCGCTTTACACCTTGCAAATTAAATGAATATCTTACGAGTTATCGCAAATTCAAAATTAGGCGCAAAGTAATTAATTTAATTCGACCGGGCCGTTCGGGTGGGTAGGTACCTAAGTACTGGAGAGCGGAGAAGTAATCAATGAATTTGGAAAATGTTCATACATTATTGTGAATGTGAAATTATTAAACAACGGGATTAAATGGGTGCCACGGGGTTCGAAGTATGTCACGGGCGAAGCCGGACAGGACAGCTAGTAATACTATAATTTTCTAAGGAGATGAGAAAGCAGCAAATTCCAAGTTACCACACCATCAAAGTATTTCTGTATGCCCGATTTCAGATAATATCTCGTTTAATACTGGAATGGCGAAAGATGCGGAGGCCACTCTGTAACATAATTTTTCAAAAAAGTGTGTCAATTGAGCAGATTCTTAAATTCATAAAAGCTTTGAAAACCCGCACAAGTGTTGAGAAATTATAAAACGCGACTTATTGTGTTACTTTCAAAACTGTACTCTATAGGGTACAAATAAGCGTTCTAGGGGGGAGGGGATCAAGCTAAATCTTTCCAAATCTCACTTAGGGGGAGGGGGTGTCTTGGCAAATATCACGTAATTATGTTTCTTGCAGAAAACGGTGTAAACTTGCGTGAATAATTATTCTTATCAAAATCTAAGAAAATAGTATTTGTCATATTCGTTCGAACTTCGCTGCTAGACCAACGTCGCGGCGTAAAGAGCCGAATAACAGCGACGCACGGACAGGTTCTTCTTTTTCTCAATAATCCAACGCGTTTACAGTCCAAATAGAAGTATTGAAGAATCTCGCGTGAGATTAGGGGCGGGGGGAGGGAGTTGAGTAAAATCTTACGATATGTCAGCAATGATGAAAATTTGTTGAAAAACAAAATTGAAAAATTCTCAAAAACGCCTCACGTAATTAATGGACGCCCCCTTACTCAACAGATTGCTCAAGTAATGTTTCCAGCGCTTTACTGGAATAGAACTTTGTATAAACCTATACCTACATGAATACGCTGCTATCTACAAGAATTTGCTTCTTATAAATAAAGAAGATTCCTATTTGACTTCAAAAAACTAGATAAAAAAAACCAAAGCTCCATTGTCATAACATGTTCGATAAAAAAAGTGCCTCAGCTGATATTTTATTTTTTTATTGATTCTTCAAAAGGGGTTTTAGAAGGTTTTTAATGGGTCGGCAGCGCGAGTGCTGCACCTCTGGTGTTGCAAATGTCCATAGGCTGCGGTGACCACTTTGCATCAGGTGGGCCGTATGCTTGTCTGCCACCTCAGTGGTATAAAAAAAATTGATGTCGTAGAAGAGACGTTGCGTGCCAATGATATCAAAATTAGGGAAGAAAACCTAATGAAGAGGAAAAGTTTACCCGGAAGCCCTAAAAGCGAAAACAAGATAAAACCGCAAATAACAGATGCTCACGAATAAATCTTTATAGAGCCAAGTTATGAAAATTGTTATATTTATCTGTCTTTGAAACAAATACTTAGTTCAGTTAATGAGAGATCCTTGTGACTGAATTACTTAGTACGAAATATAAAAGATATAGAATAGATTGGTGCCCAACCAACTCACGAACCGCGACTGGCAGCCTCTCGTGACCTCGCCTTGCACGGGTAATGAGTACCTAACCTGCGTAATTTTATTTCCTGCTTATATATTTTCCCATTTATTATGTTTTTGATAATATCTTTATGTCATCATCCTTAAAAATAATATTTCAAATAAAAAAAACAATAGTGGAGTGCTAATTGTCAATGAAATAACAATACACTGACTATATACTATAGACTATAAACCATTGCGCGCTGCATTTCACACGCCACACCTATCCATCCTAGAAGGGCGCTTGCCACAGGACATAAGCTGAAGCGGTTAGCGGGCCGTGTGGTACAAGGAAAAGAATAAACAGAAAAGAAAATTGTGTTTTTATTTTTTGTTTATACATTGCAAAAGAGCATTTAGCACTATGTCCAAGATAAATCTGCAAGTGACGGGACCATAAATTTGATTGGACAACGTGATAAATCCCCTCCAGGCCAGGGTCTTATGCGTGGCAAAAAGAGAAGAGCAAATGATAACGATTACTTCAGTTCCTTCAGGGATGACATCAGAACGATGATTGAGTCTCTCATGTCTACCCAAGAAAAAGAATTGAAAAAGATGTTTTTACCAACTCTTTCAGATCTAAAAAAATCAAATGAAAACATTGAAAGCTCTGTTGCGTTGTTAATGAGCCAAAACGAGGCACTTACTAGAAAGCTGGAGCAACTAGAGTTACAATCTAAAAAGGATAAAGATTATATTACAATTCTTGAAAATAAAATAGAAGACCTGCAGAGATCACAACGTAAGACTAATATAGAAATTAAAAATGTGCCGAGAAATAATTTGGAATAAAAGAAGATCTAATAAGTATGGCTATAGGTCTTGGCGCAGCAGTGAGCAGTGACATCAATAGGGCAGATATCAAGGATATTTAAAGAGTACGCGTAGGAAAAGGAGAGAAAATAAATACTCCAATTGTGGTTGAACTATCTTCAACGATGCATAAGACTGAAATTTTGAAAATGTGTAAAACTTTTAACATTAAACATAAAACTTAGCTATGTGTTAAGCACTTGGGTCTGACCAAAAACGAAGAAATGCCAATTTTTGTATCTGAATAACTAACGACGAAAGCGTCACGACTTTTCTATCTCTCGCCAAATCGAAAAATTACAAATTTTGCTGGACCTCATATGGACGTATTTATGTAAGAAAAAACGAAAATTCACCTATTACCAATATACATAGTGAAATTCAAGTGAACACTTTAATGCAAGCGGCATGACTATGTTTCCTTGTTGCATGAACCTTTTTACTTTGTTTTGTAAGTAGTTACAGCTTTTACCATATAAGAACGCGGAGTCACTTTTTGAGCTTTTTGGGACTTTGTTATAACTTAACACTTACCTTTACACAAATTACCCTACACAAAACAACTCATTCATTTTTAGTATACATAATTATATACACACAGTTTATCTCACACAACACAAAATATATGTTTTTATTATGCACTCTAATAATCTCACAAACGCACCTCACTACCCATGAAAAATTTCTATCACATGGAAATTTGAATAGTTTTTGCTGTGGTACTTTGTTTTGTTACTTCACTCATATACTTACGTATCACAAACTATATGCGATTAACTACATAAATCAAGCCAATAAATATGGATAGTATATTACATAATCTTAATGAGTTAGATGACCTTGAAATTGTAAATAATATGTCTGAATGTAGCATATAAAACAGATCTTACAATTATTTCACAAAACATTAGAAGTATCTACAGAAACATGAATGACTTTGGAATTACACTTGCACAACTCCACTTTAACCCAGATCTAATTGTATTAACAGAATGTAGAATAAACTCAAATAAACCCATACTAGAACTAACGGACTATACTGTATATTATACTAAAAACAATCAAAATCAAAATGATGGTGTAACTGTATTTATTAATAATGCGCACAGTGCTCTAGTACAAGAGGTAATTTTAAATCAGGCTTCCTGTATACAAATTGGATTGAAAGACGCTGTGATTCTTTGTATCTATCGTTCACCGTCAAATTCAAACGCTGAAAATTTTATAGATTCGCTCATTGGTCATCTAGGTAAAATAAAATCATATGAAAAAATTATAATAACTGGTGATATTAATATTAATATTTTGCGGAAAAATAATGAAAATAATCAAGAAAAGAATAATAGATTAAAATATTTAGTTGATTTATCTGCGCTTGGCATACTTCCAGGACTTCAACTGGCAACACGGGAAAAAAGTTGCATTGATCACTTTATGTTAAGAATTGATACGAAGAAATCTGTGGCTGATGTTTTTGTAGTAGAAACTTCTATAACTGATCACCGTATGAAAACCTTCTGGCTAACAGCCAGAAACTTTTCCGCGATCATGCGGAGAGAAAACACTTGATCCATGCAACCTCTTCCACGTCGGAATCCGCATTGAGCCTCCCATAAATACCTTTCAGACTTTTCTTGTATTCGTGCCGTTATAACCTTTGCATACACCTTACTAGCTAAGCTGACCAAGCTGATCGCCCAGTAGCTGGAGCAGTATAGGCGCGAGCCTTTCCCTTTGTAAATAGGTACTACAAATGCTACTCGCCAGTCATCCGGGACCTCACCCGTCCGCCAGCACAAGTTGCATAACAGACATAGTGTGTCCCAGACATGCGACCCACCGTACTTGATCATCTCAGCAGTAACTCTGTCTTTTCCCGCAGCCTTACCACATTTCATACTTCTTATCGCTTGTTCTATTTCTTTCATACTAATGACTTCAATGACATCGGGATCCGAAGGATCGAAGTGAGCTCCACTTCCCGATGTGGCATCTCTGTCTTTTCTTGCATACATCTTTCCATAATATTCACTCCATCTCTGCAGGACGTCAGTTTGGTCTGTTAGGACGTCATTGTTAACACTAAGCACTTTATTCATACTGCAGATTGCCGAACAGCTCCGGGTCTTGCCTACCCCTTTCAAGAAGAGCTTGGCATTATGCCGGAAATTGAACGACAACCTTTCATCCGCTTTCATTCTGCACCTTTCACGAGCTTCTTCTATCAGTGCCTTCGTGTTAACTTTCTGCAGCTTGTATCTCTCTTTCATATTAAAATCATTTCGCGAGGCTAAGTAGTCTAGCCATGCTTTCTTCTTCATTCGAACTGCTTCTTTCACTTCCTCATTCCACCATGCATCACGCTTATTACTACTGCCTCTTTTCGTTTCTCCACACACTTCCACAGCGGCATTTATCATACTATCCCTAAGGTTTTGCCATACACTTTCCACATTCTCACTGCTTACATTGACGTCGCCAAGCTTTTCGGCTACCCTTTCATTATATTTATCCCTAATGGATGCATCCTGCAGCTTTCAGCTTTTGATGCTATAAGTCGGCTCAAGCTCAGGACACTCGGTACTATAACGCCAACCCGCGAACAGACCCCTAATCCTAGTTATGACTAAGTAGTGGTCTGATCCCAGCTCAGCGCCTCGATAAACCCTGGTGTCCATCACCTGTTTACGGAGCCGACTATCCATTAGGAATAGATCTATCATGCTTCTCTTTGAATTACATCTCCTCGTATACATATGAATTTGTTTGTGGTTGAACATTGTGTTCGCCACAAACAAATCCTTTTCCTTACAAAATGCCAGTATTAGCTTGCCAGCGTCGTTCAGCCTTTTATCAACATACTTCCCGAGTGCCGACTCAAAACCATCGCGAGCTGTACCTACCCATCCATTCAAGTCTCCACATACTATAAGTCTTTCATTTCCTTCTATCACATTTAGAGCTTCTCTCATACTCTTCCAGAAGTCCTCTCTCGCGTTCGACGAAGATACTGGCGCGTAAGCAGCTACCAGGAAAATCTTCGTCAAACCAAGTTTTACACGGATCCAGAGGATTCTAGGACCTACCATTTTGTACTCATACATACCGGAGGCCAATCGCGAGGACAGCAAAATTCCAACCCCCCGACTGCCATGCTCGCTCTCTGGTACTCCAGACCAAAGCGCGAGCATCTTACCCGGGAGCTCCAAGACTTCGCTGCCCTTGCGCTTGGTCGTTGTCAAGCACACTGCATCTAACTTTCTCTCATTCATAACATCCATCAACTCATTCATCTTATCTGTCATTCCTCCCCTAACATTCCACGCAGCTACCCTGCACTCCATCCTCCACTTCCCGCCATGTCGGGCCGCGCGTGTAGGGTGGCGGTCCCCTACGCCGCTCTGGCTCACACTTTTTGCACCAGCGGGGACGAACTGAACGAACAAAAATCTATCCAGTAGTTTTTACGTGAAAGAGTAACTAAACATCCACACAAATTTTCGCATTTCTAATATTATTTAGGTGGTAATAGGGTGGTGGCCTTTGTCATAATATATTGTATATGATACAGAAACAAACTTTACAAAAGTAGAAAATAGTTATATAGGCCATAGTGGTAGCCAAAATCTGTCGTGAACTATAGGACATTTCTGAGAAGTTACCCTCTTGACGCTAGACGGATAGGTAAGGACGGTGTGGTATAGTTGGATCGAGTCTGGTATTCCACATGTGAAGAAGGGTATGGAAGCTCTTTAATGCCCTCAATAATCCCTGGGTGTGACTCTGTAAAATTTAGTCAAGGTTCTTCTCGGCTAGTGGCATCATTTAACAGGCTACGAGCACAATGAATGAATTGTAAATTAGCAAACGAACTTCAAATTTAGACTTTTAGATTTGAAATATTAAGGGTAGATTATTTAATTTACTATCCAAGAAGGAATGTTATACTATAAAATTATTCATATGATAAAATTTAGAGTCACGGCACACTGGCTTCTTTAAGTATCTGCAAACGGCGATTTTCAGACTACTGCAATGCATTTGGGCAACTCTTGGATCTGGCATCCGGGTGCAGCATCGGTATACCGCGACTGCTCGGATATCATACAGTTTCGCGATTTAAAAGTGATTCAGTCGCTGCTTCTAAGATTTTTAAGAGTGAGGGGTGGCGGGAAGAATTTCTGGGGCTGTAGCGCTCGGTCGCTGCATTGGGTTTCTAAATAGCTAGGTACTAAGTCACCAGTTGCGCATACTAAAAGGAGCTAGACTGCGGAGGCCCTTAGATCACGATTGAATTAGTCAATGTCCTTGTCAGTCGGCCCTTCTATAGAAGTACCTAACTAGCCGGCATATTTACGTTAACCCACAAGGTTACTCCATTCTCCTTAAGTAGGTATAGCCGTCCAAATATTAATACTCTAAACTCGGCAAAAACATAACAAACAAAAGCGTCGTAGGTACGAACACATTAATTAAGAATCCATTTCAAAGATCATCTTTCATATTTTTTTTGATAATGTTATTTTGTGTATGACTTGCACGTCTAGTAAAGGGAACGCCGCGAGGAACATTGAATCCTTGCTCCAAGCCGTCTATGTCTTTCAAGAAATTAGCATAATATAGTTAATCTGCGTAGATCGGTGCCCAGCCGTAATGGGACCAAGTCAGTCTCTCTGCAAGTTATGCCGAAGATGAGGAAAATTATAAACAAACAATGTACCAATACCAAGCCTGGCCAGCGCGGTACAGTAAGGTCAAACACCCTCACCATACAAAATTAAAAAATAAAAAACATCAAAATAAATACACATAAAAAGAGAGGTCTCCAGTAGTGGACAGAGTGGGATACAAGGATTGATTCGGAAATTGGTTAAGGTCCAGTAATTGTCTAGAAAATGGAAGTAGTTGCATGGATCAAGTGATTTCTCTTAGCATGATCGCGAAGAAGTTTGTGGCTTTTAGCCAGAAGATTTTCTGTACACTCAAGACGAAGAGAGTCATGTTTGTTGTCCACAGCTGTTTTATTTATTTATCTTATTTATATATCCCCGGAGGGGTGGCAGAGGCATATTATATGCCCACCATGTGTATTCCTGTCCCCCGTAAGTGGTGGTGAGCCCATTGCCATGTTGAAATAGACAGACGCAGGTTGTGGCAACCTGCTGTTAAAATTTTTCAAGCCGCCGTAAAGGCCTTCAACTTGACTTGACGACTGCCATCTTACTGGCAACCGGGACCAATGGCTTAACGTGCCTTGTTTTTTTTTTATTCTGTATTAATTATAAAACTAACCTTACGTTGTATACTTGACGGGGTCAGAAAGAACAGATCGCCATCCGAGATATATATATACACATATCCATGCATACCTACTTCTTTTGCTTTCTGTATATTCATCTCTCTTTAAAATCCTATGTCCCCTGGATGGGGCAGAGGGCGTCCACAGTGCGTCGCCATCCCGAACGATTTTGAGCTTCGCGTTTTATCTCGCTCCAGGTCATTCCTATTGCCTTCGCTTCTGCAGTAATCGTCCGCCGCCAGGATTGCTTTGGGCGGCCGCGTTTCCGTCCTTGGGGATTCCAGTCTTGGGCTTGTCTCGGTATGGAGCTTTGAAGCGTGTGACCGATCCATTTCCATTTGCGGCGTTTGATCTGCTGGTCAATCGGAGTCTCACCGCAGCGTTTCCACAGATAGTAGTTGGAGATTTTCTCGGGCCAGTATATTCCGAGAATACGGCGAAGACAGTGGTTGAAAAACACTTGAAGCCGACGCGAGATGTCCTTTGTGACCTTCCACGTCTCACATCCATACAGCATCACAGATTTTACATTGGACCGGAATATCCTGAGCTTTACTCTCCTAGTCAGTTTCCGCGATTGCCACACAGGACGGAGCTGTGCGAAGGTTGCTTTTCCCTTTTCAATTCTCGAAGTGATGTCCTCTTCGGTCCCGCCTGTGTCAGACACTACACTACCGAGGTAGGTAAATTTGTGGACTCTCTCCACCCCCTCTGTGCCAATGAGCAACGGTAACGAGCTTGTCGCCCCGCACCTAATCTCTTGGGTCTTCCGGGTGTTGATTTTCAGTCCCATCCTCGAAGCCTCTCGTCGTAAGTCGTCCAATTTGGCTTGCATGTCGGCACGTGTATGGCTCAAAAGGCATAGGTCATCGGCATAATCCAAATCTTCCAAAACGTTGGACAGTCCCCATTCGATGCCTCGGCGCTTGCCGTTGGTGACGTTGTTCATGATGCCGTCAAGGACGACAAGGAAGAGGAGAGGTGAAAGAAGGCACCCCTGGCGGACACCCGCTTGAACCGGTATATCCTCCGAGACGAGGCCGTCGTGAGTCACTGTACAAGAATACCCCCCGTAGAAGACCTTAATTAAGTTAGTGATTTTCTCGGGGACTCCAATTTCACGTAGCCGTTCCCAGATACAGCTCCATCTTAGCGTGTCATTGTGTACATTTTTCTTTGCCATTCTGATGCCTGTTCGAGGATTATGCGCTATCGATATCGATCGATCGATAGCGATCGATCGGGTCGGAAGCCAGCTTGGTCTTTGCGAAGAAGGGGTTCGACGGCCCTCGACAATATTTCAAGAATAATCTTGCAGAGCACCTTAGAAGGTATCGAAAGCAAGGTAATACCTCTCCAATTGCCACATTCACTGAGGTCTCCTTTCTTGGGTACGGTGATGAGAAGGCCTCTGTTCCAGTAGTCAGGTAACTCTTTGGCTGACCAGATGTTCCACAAAAGGGGCGTCAGCCTGTTCGCAGCGGTAAAGATATCTGCTTTGAGCATTTTCACTGTTATGAGGTCCGCTCCTGGGGCTTTTCCGTTCTTCAGTGAATCGATGTCAAGCTTTTGTGCGGGCAAGCTGGCAGCAGTTGTAGACGTAGTCACGGGGTCGTTTGAGACTCGAAAGATCTCCCCAAAGTGCTCCCACCAGCGATGAAGCTGTCCTTCCGATGTCACAATCAGCTAATCTCTCTTATCTTTTAAGGGCTTTTTCTTCCTCTGGTGCCGAATTCCGGCCAAGGTCTTTATTGCCTTATACATCTCCCTGAGATTGCCGGAGTTGGCAGCGCGTTGTGCGCAATCCGCAACGCGATCAGCCCATACTCGCCGGTCATGACGAGTACTGCGGTATATTTTTCACATCGCTGGTTGCCAGGAGTTGTAGATGGAGCTCGCGCCTTTCTTCAATAAGGTTCCAGGTTTTGTGTGATATCCAGACTTCACGTGAGTATATTTTGTGTCCTAGAACAACGGAGCTGGTCTCTGTGTAGGCCATTTTGATGTCATTCCACTCCGTGTCGACAGTACCAGTGGAGTCCGTTTCGAGATCCGAGAAGCGATTTCGTAGCTCCAGTCTAAACGCGTCGCCTACCTCCGGGTCCTGTAGTTTGTTAACGTCAAATCGTTTACCTATCCTGGTGGTCGCGCTAGATGCCCGAACTACAGCTACTTTGAGCCGCAACTCGGCCACAACCAAGTGGTGATCACTGTTAATATCGGCGCTACGACGGTTACGGACGTCAAGCAATGATGAGAGCCACCTGTAGCTAATGGTAATGTGGTCGATTTAGTTCTTAGTGATTCCATCGGGTGAGTTCCATGTATACTTATGGTGGTCTCCATGAATGAATAAAGTGCCTCCAATGGTAAGATCATCTTCCTGGCAGACCTCCAAGAATCTCTCCCCGTTGTCGTTTCGGACTCCCAGCCCGTGTTTACCCATATGTCTTTGACAACCGTTGTTATCTGTGCCAACCTTGGCATTCAGGTCCCCCATGATGATGACCATGTCCTGTTTGCGGATATTCTTTAAAGTCAGATTTAGTGCACTGTAGAAATCGTCCTTGTCTTCATCTGATGCCAGATTCGTGGGCGCATAGCACTGAACGACGGTTGTTTTGCGAGCTTTGCTGTTAAACCGGGCTGTAATGATTCATTCTGAGATAGGTTTCCAGTCCAACAGACTCCTCCTCGCAGCATCGGAAAGGAGGAATCCAACGCCGTTTTCTTGCACATCTTCCTCGTTCTCCTTCCCGGAGTAAAGAAAAGTAAGGTCCCTAGACGTTCTCAGTTTCCCGAATCCATTTCTACGTACTTCACTGAGACCGAGTATCTGCAGTTTATATCTCCGCATTTCGGCTTCTGCTTGGGCTAATCGGCTATCCTCGCTCAGTGTTCGCACGTTCCAACAAGCAATTCGTGTCCGTATTTTCATGCCAAAGGTTGTCGTAGTGTTATCGGTCCGGTTTCGCACTATTTCAGTTTCAGTAATCCGTTAATGAAGTTTCGGGTAAGCGAGTGATTAGCCCACTATACCTTATCCCACGGGTGGGCTGCCACCTTGGAGCCTGTGGGCATGCTCGGTTACGTTTCGGGTTTCCTTCCTAGTGAGATTGGTTCTGTTTTGAGGCGCAGAATATTCGCCTTTCGCCCTGTATATTCATAGCAACGTTTATTTATTTATTTTATTTATTTATTTATGTACACACTAGGTAACAGATAGCAACAGTTGAAGGACACATAGGTACAAACGTACTGCTTATTTCTAAAAGAAATATCTTCCAGCAGACCGACGATAGGAGAACGTGAAGTAGGAAAATAACAAGTAAAAGTGTGTAAATAAGAGAGCAAAGATAGAAAATAAAATTAACCCACATACAAAGAGCGTAACTAAATAACACTATGTAATGTACTAAATAATATACTAGTACTAAGCTGAGTGCTCCAAGAAAGCGAAGTGTCCATAGTCACACCCAGATTCCTCACACTGTCCGAAAAAGGTATTCGAGTACCAGCCAACACAACAGGAATCATCTGGGACACCGGAAGAATACCACATTAGTATTTACTACCAATGACAATGGCTTGTGACTTTGAAGGGTTAATACGTAATCCAACCGAACTAGCCCAGCTGCTTAGTTTATCCAAATCTAGGTTTATGGATGAAATCGCTGAGACGGCGTCGGTAGGTGTAAAGTGGCAATACAGCTGGAGATCATCAGCATAGAGATGGAAGTTACTGGAAATAAGACTCGTAGCAGAGTTGATAAAGACAGAACATAAAAGAGGAGACAAAACGCCACCCTGAGGAACCCCCGCAGATAGCCCGGACCAATCAGAGGATGTCCGACCAATACGAACACACTGGGAGCGCCCCCGAAGGTAGGAGTCGAACCAGGATATGGCAGAAGTGATATGGGATACGTTCGTACGTACTTCATATTTAATAATGCCATGCAACGCAAAGACAATCACTTCATCAAGTATTTTGATAATATATTTTATATACTACTCGGGACTTCACGCGAAACAATTTTGTACTTATATTCACCGACGTTTTGAGCGCGTTGCAGCGCCCGTGGTCGCGGCTGGACAGACTAGAGTCCAGCGTGAGTATAAACCGCGAAAGTTTAAAAATAACATTATTTTGATAGTAAATCCCCCGTGAGAGGCGGAGAGTTAAATATATAATAAATAATTAAATTGGAAGTATAATAGTACTATCATTTTATGATAAGTTAATATAATAGTATGTTGTATATAGTACACGGAACCATTTGTTACGTGGGACAAAACAAGACAAGACTTTTTGTTACCACCTCACTAAAAAGGCAACGGGGTTCTAAATTTCTTCCGAATTTAACATCTAAAATAGACACATTTTATTAAATTTCTTTGGCCCTTTAGACCCATCCCTGTTCCCTGCTTCGGAAGGCAATTTAAGCCGTTGGTCCCGGTTGCCAGAAAAAATGGCAGTCGTTAAGCCAATTTGAAGGAGTTATGGTCAGCTTAAAAACTTTCAAGAGCAGGTCGCCACAGCCTGCGTCTGTCCACAACAACATGGCAATGGGCTCACCACCTATTACGTGGGACAGGAATACACATGGTGAAAAGTGGGCATACAATATGTATGCCTCTGCCACCGCTTCGGGGATAAGGCGTGATAGATAAATATAAATATATCTTTGCTTTTTGTTAAAGTATTCTTAAATTTTCCTCCATACATAAAGTCAATAGTTTTATTTTTCGTCAGTACCTACTGCATTTTATCCTCTTTGTTGTTAATTAGGCGTATTTACTATGCATAGTCGAGTCACAGATTAAATTAGATGTTAGTTCTGCCAAACCATGCCAAACAGATTTAGACGATAAAAATGTTGTGTGTTTACGAATTGCATAATATTCTGAATATGAATATTACATAAATATTTTCAAATTCTTATTCAGAATATCAAAATTCATTATTATTTATTCGAATATAAAATGTTAGGTTATATTTCGGAATCGTAAATAATGATAAGAATTAAAACACGATTGTGTAGGGTGTTATGTTTTTTTGTTGTGATTTTTGCTGTTCACAATATATTGGATCGTGGTGAAGATTTTGAATATGACTACATCTATTACGATGTGAGAACTAAGTATTTATATTTAAATTACTGTACGTGTGATAAAATATGTTCTTATGCGACGATGATCATGCACACGCGCGAACACGAATGTTATAGGCATCGGGGATATTTTTGTGGACAGGAGATATTGCGGGGACTATTTTACCCCTGTGTACTTTGAATTATTTTGAAATCTATTATGACTCTATGAATTGGAATTAACCTTCACCTTGCGACCCTGTCACAAGGTCAGTATGACGTGAATATGTCTTTAAATTGCTTCAATAGCGAATCGATTCGTAAAGCAAATAATAATAAAATCAGGGTTAACAGTTTGGGTTGCAGCTATCTATTATATCTATCCAAAATTCTATCAATAAATTTATTCCGCTAAGTAAGGACTATGACATATCCGCGGTGGAGAGAAAAGCACCGCCATTTTGGTGTCATTTTGCTTATTTATTATCGAGATTTCCATTTATGTTACTTTTGATTCCAAGAAGCTACGAAGTTTCACAAATATTCGTTAGAAGACCTATTCACGCACAAGACACGGACATGTCCGAATATTTTTTTAATTTAGCTTGTAATATATATTTAAACTGATATGTTGCTGAAGTTTATGAAACAATTCTTCTATTGTTCCAGCCAGTTCCCGCGTCGCGAGTATGTATAATCGGCGCTGGTTACTCTGGGCTGGCAACGGCTCGGTACATGAAGGAATATGGCCTCAACTACACAGTTTTTGAAAGCTCTCGCTACGTCGGGGGCACGTGGAGGTTCGATCCTAAGGTTGGAACAGATGAAAACGGACTACCCTTGTTTACAAGCCAGTATAAGGGTTTGAGGTAAGTTTAAATATTATGAATTTGGAAAGTTCTAGTCTAGTCTTATAATACGAGTGGATAGTCGACGAAATGCTAAGGATTTTGCAGATACTTAACAGGTTAGTTACGAAGTCTAGTCGACTCTAACTTTTGTTTGGAATACGTTGGTTTAGCGTTTCACAACAATTGCATTATACGACACGTTTTATGTGCAAGTGAAACTGCGGATGTTAGATAATTGTGTTTGAAGGAGAATACTCAAACAAGCAGATGAATTCTCTCTCATATTAACTGGAAATTCCAGTTGCATTCAAACGTTGGGGATTGATTGGTGCGCTGCGAAGGCCAGTTCTGCAGCTGTAGATTGAAATTGTGGATAACGGTTTGGGTTCACGATGATTAATATTGTTATGACTGTAATTATTGACTATGTTTTTTAATCTATGCTGTGGACACTCTTACCTACCACAGAAGATGTTGGACACACTAGTTGTTCCAATAGTAATAAAGGTAATTATAGACCAATCTCATTGGCAACTGTGATAGCCAAAGTATTTGACAGTGTGCTTGACTCGCATCTCAGTCAATATGTGAAATTACACGACTCGCAGTTTGGTTTTCGTGCGGGATTGTCTACTGAGACTGCAATACTTGCCTTGAAGCACACTGTCAAATATTATACAGATAGAAAAACACCAGTCTATGCTTGTTTCTTGGACCTTTCTAAAGCTTTCGACCGGGTTTCTTATAATGTCTTATGGGGGAAGCTTAGGGAAGCTGGAGTTCCTCCTGAGTTAGTGTCAATGTTCTCATTTTGGTATAATAAACAGAGAAACTTTGTTAAGTGGTCAAATGCATTATCTGACCCGTATAAGCTAGAGTGTGGTGTTAGACAGGGGGGTCTCACTTCTCCAAGGTTGTTTAATATTTATATTAATGCCTTACTTGAGGAGCTCAGCAGCACTCATGTCGGATGCCAATTGGAGGAGTGAGAAAATTACTAGCCATTTGTGAAATTTATGCAAAAAAACATGGGTTAAAGTATAATCCTGAAAAGAGTGAGCTGTTGTTATTTAGAGGGAAAAATAAAAATCCTTCTTATGTCCCTTCTGTAGAACTGAGTGGTTCCGTTTTGCAGAGAGTTAACAAATTTAAATATTTAGGGTATATTGTGACAGAGGATCTTACTGATGACATCTTCGAGAGGATTATAGACTCTCGGATCCGGCAGGAGTGTACTCTCTCGGAGTGTCAATAT
This sequence comes from Thumatha senex, assembly GCA_948477245.1. Lineage (NCBI taxonomy): Eukaryota > Metazoa > Arthropoda > Insecta > Lepidoptera > Erebidae > Thumatha > Thumatha senex. The sequence goes on from OX419743.1 coordinate 13,808,786, forward strand.
GGGTTTCGCCCTGGTCATGGGACCACGGACCCTGTTTTTGCCCTGAGGGTTGTCGCAGAGAAATACAGGTCGAAGAACACGCCTCTGCACTGTTTGTTTCTAGATATGCAGAAGGCCTTCGACTGTGTTCCTCGTGCGATGATCTGGTGGGCACTGCGGTCCAAAGGGGTTCCAGAGGTCTATATTGACACTATCCGGGACATGTACTGTGACTCCGATTCAATGGTTCGGACTGCTGTTGGCGACACGAAACCCTTCCCCGTCACCGTCGGGGTACACCAGGGTTCTGTCCTTAGTCCGCTTCTGTTCAGTGTAATATTAGACGAATTGTCGGACAGCATCAGAAACCCGCATGAGCAGCCTCCATGGTTGCTCATGTATGCTGACGATATTGCGCTGGCAGACGCGGACAGGGACAGATTGGTGCGACGTGTAAAGGCGTGGAAGGAGACGCTTGAGAACGGCGGTCTGAAACTAAATGTGGCGAAGACCAAGTACTTGGCACTAAACTCGACAGATCCCACATCTGTCCGCATAGGCGGTGATTTGGTCGAGCGCACGGACCAGGTTAAATACCTGGGATCTGTTTTTCACACGTCCAGTGACATCGATTGCGATGTCAAGTCACGCATTGCTGCCGCGTGGGCCAAATGGTGGGAGATGACCAGTGTCATTTGTGACCCTAAAATGCCGATCCGGTTGAAGGGACAGGTCTACAAAACCATTATTAGACCTGTCCTTTTACATGGCAGTGAGACGTGGCCGATATTGGAGCGACACAAGCAGGAGCTGCGTGTCAGGGAAATGAAGGTGCTGCGGGGGATGTGTGGAGTCACGCGGATAGACCGCGTGAGGAACTCTCGCATCCGCGGCAGCCTTCACGTCCGTGACATTGCAGACAAGTTGCAAGAGTGTCGCCTTCGTTGGTATGGTCACGTCTTGCGGCAACCGCCGGGCTACGTAGGTAACAAAAGTCTGGCCATGTCAGCCCCGCCGGGTCCCGGTAAGAGGGGAAGACCCAAGAAGTGCTGGCTTGACGTCGTAAGGGATGACATGCGTGCCAATGGTCTCACTACAGGGGATGCCGACGACCGTGCGAAGTGGAGGAGAAAATGCAGGAAAGCGGACCCCGGGCGTCGCGAGACGCAACTGGGACAGACGCTCGGATGATTATGATGATGATGATGATCTTACTGATGACACAGATATGGAAAGAGAACGCAGGGCGATGGCGGTCAAAGGAAATATGCTGGCACGCAGGTTTGCTGGTTGTTCAGTATCAGTTAAAATAACACTTTTAAAGCATTTTGTCAAACATTTTACACCAGCAGCCTGTGGGCTAATCATACACAAAAAACGGATAACGTCCTGCGCATTCAATACAATAATGCTTTCAGGGCGCTGTTGAAGCTTCCTCCCTACTGCCACAGATAATATAATATAATTCTTGTACTACTGCAGTGCGTCAGGAATGTTCGCGGATGCGCACACTGATGATTATTTCGCGATAATGCGCAGGAAAGTAGCATCAATAGTAAGCAGAGTGAGAGGAAGTAACAACAGCGTCCTGAGGGTATTTTCTAGCAGGCTAGATGGGCCTACAATGGATAGATTTGTTAAGCTAAGTGTCAGAAGTGGGGCTTAATAAATCTACTAACTTATTTAATATATTTAAACATTTAAATTATTGTTTTGTTGTTGTAAATTGTAAATCTGTTTGTTACTACTAACATAGGTTAAGTTATTTGTTATATTAACACTCTCTGGGCCTGTGATGCCTGAAAATAAAATATTTTTATTTATTTTTTATTATTATTTTATTAGTAACAAAGACACATTATGACAACTGTTTTGTTATCCCAGAAAGAAAATAAAATAAAAATAAAATTCAGCTTTGGCGACGTATACTAGCATATATTTTTTGAAAAATAGCACCATGTTTTTATAACAGACTAAAAAGTACTTCTTAATGTTTCATATTTTTATCCATGTCTGAGCCATTGTTAAAATTTCAAGCAGTTATCTCATCAAGGAATTTGTTTTAAATCAATTACATATTTCCACACGTAAAGACATAGGTAGGTACAATAAAACGAGATTATAACAGCATGGTAAAATACAATCAATCAATAAGAAAGACTTACAATCTCCATGAGCACCGCTGCGTCTTTAGGAAGTTGATTGTGCAAAGAGTAATTTCGACTCTGTAGGCACTTAGTCTTGATTTCAGAAGATTCTAAACACTAAATTTTATTGCGTAATGATCAATCTATCATTTCCCTTTCAGAACGAACACCCCACGCCAAACGATGGAATTCTCCGGCTTTCCTTTCCCAGACGACACACCTTCATATCCTTCAGGAGTATGTTTCTATAAATATTTACTGGCTTTCGTCAAACGTTTTGATTTGATGAAGAATATTCAGGTAAAATCTTATTTTTTTTTCTTTCAATTCTAGCAAACGCCCTAACAATGTATCCTACTTATATTATAAACGCGAAAGTTTGTAAGTATGGATGTTTTTTTCCAAACACCTAGGTATCCTTACCTAAAGTTTAAAAAAAATATAATAAATATCTTAATTCAAATTAATACTTTTAATTGATTCTATTATTGATATCGAGAGTAAAAATATTAAAATCATCATGCATAGGTATGAAATAAAAGATATTAACGAATAAATTACGAAAAATTTTAGATCGTTATTTTAGAACGTATTTTAGAACGTTACTCAATACTCAAGAAATACTTGAGAGTAGTATTTATAAGGCAAAACTAGCCTCAAGCGTTTCTTGAGTATTATGTAACGTTCGTTATGTGAAGCGCTCGTGGCCCCGCGGTCTCAGTGTTCGGTAAACGATCACTGAGGTACGCAACTTTCACTATGGCTGGTCGTCGGATGGGTGACCACTTTGTGGCATTTACATTTGCGAGCGTTTCCGTGCTTCGGAAGGCACGTTAAGCCGTTGGTCCCGGTTGCCAGTAAAATGGCAGTCGTTAAGCCTGGTTGAAGGCCTTATAGGCGGCTTAAAAAATTTCAACAGCAGGTAGCCACAGCCTGCATCTGTCTATTTCAACACGGCAATGGGCTCACCACCTATTACGTGGGACAGGAATCCACACGGTGAAAAGTGGGCATATAATATGCCTCTGCCACCCCTTCGGGGATAAGGCGTGATGGATATTTATTTATGTAACGTTCTAAAATACGGCCCTAAGACGACGAGTCTCCGTTTTAGTCCACTGGTACGGGAAAATGCTATCGATGTCCGACCGTTCGTCCGTCCATTCAGTCTACAGGTCGCATGTTAAAACATTTTTAGCCTTTTTCCTCAATTTACTCCGAAGTCTACGGTTCACAGAACCACTAGTTTATAGTTGTTTTAAACAATCACTAGTTATTCGTTTCAGCGTTTTTTCTATAAAAATGTGAAGTAATGGCTTCTCTAATTGAAAAGTGAAAACATTAGAAATACATAGAAATTCATTGCGAGTCTCATTTAATCAGTAGATAGTAGGATAGTAGGTAATATAACGAATGACAACAATACGAATTGCCAACACTTGTTAGGTATTCTTACGCCATTGAAATACTCTTACAATGATTGGCTTTCTATGCAGGTAGTATTAACCTCAATTCGTTAATGACTTAACGTTTTTATCATTGAAAACATACATGCGGCAATGGTAAGGCCACAATCTTCATGCTAATGAGTCTATACAAAAACTGGTCAACGCATTCGAGGTTTCTTATTCTCAATTTATCGATTTCTTCTTCTATTTAAGTGGATTTTACTTCGCAGCTAGGAACGCCTAAGAAATATTTTTTTTCTCAAACATGCATGAAAATAATGTCATTATTTCCAAAGAAGAATACGCAAAGTAGGTACTGCATTTACAGACAGAGAAAAATAAATTCATTGTTGAGCGTTTTTTGAATTTGGAACATTACAATGCTTCAGCAATGTTGTATGAAACGGCGTGCTGGGGTTATTAGATACTCTTTGATTGGATCTCTTTTATCATTCTTGGCATTGTATTAATGTGAGAGTGGTGGATTCTTGGACTCTTGGATAAAAGTTGTGTCAAGTTCACTTATTTTGTCGAACATTGTAACACCTAATCCTAAATAGCATGGGAAATAGAATACCGAGTGTAGAGCATTGATGATATTTATGTATCAGTTGTGTAGCGCGTAATATTGGCAATATTGCTTTATGCTTGTTGTAGTAAACAATTCCATAGTAGGAATACAAAAACCACTTCAGAAGTTTTAATAATGTACTTTTTGTTAAAGCATTGATTACGTATGCAAATAAAAAATAATTACTTAAAAGGACTTAGTAATTCCCCGTTTTTTTTTTCAAATTAATTTGTTGAAACAAGAATGACGACGTCAAAGATTTTATTTTAATTAAATACTAGCTGATGCCCGCAAATTCACCCGCGTGTTTTTCCAGTTTCATACTAGCACACATTTCTTTAGACGGGGTAGTCAGTCAGTATTATTGACTACCCCGTTATCAAGAGGTTATCAAGAGGGTAGTCAAGAATGTCATTATTATTGACTACCCCGTTAGGAATCAGCCTGAAGATAGTTATACTAGCGGCACGCTATGGTGGATGGCTGTTTTGACATATTACAATAGTGATGAAATTTAACTTGTTTTACATAAGTATTGTGTTTTCTACCGTAGTATAAATACTCTCTAATGTGGGCGACTATTCACAGATTTCTACAAATTAAATGTAATTAAAATTAATACGAAACTTCATGAAAGGACAAACGTCAAAACTGCCATTATAGCGTGCTGCTAGTATATTTAGTTAGTTATTAATATTGTTAAATGAGTATCACTCGGGGTTTAAGGCAGTGTCTTCATTCTGTACTTTTTGCGTGAAAGAGTAGGTGCCTATTTGTTATCTTTATCATCATCTATACAAGCTTTTACTTACAATATTTAGTAGTAGGATTTAAAACAAATGGCTGATTTAAGCGATAGATAGATACTAGTATGTCTGATTGGAAAAATATGGGTGGTGACAATTTGCTCTCTACCCCGTCACTACATGGACTCGCTCCGCCCATGGACGTTTGCCAAACAGAGGCGTTGCTGACTCTATTGTTGTGTCATCACAGCACAGGCAGTGTAATTTTTTAAACAAAATAAGCCCCAAACTTGGAACGGAGAGTTCTCTTCCGGGTTCCGCAGTCTGCGGTTAGGGCGCCGTAGTCTGCGGAAGACCTATGACCCTTTCGGCCTCCATGACCGGGGACCTGAAGGCGCTGGTTGGACTGCTTGCCGTTTTACAGAAGTAGGCCAAGACGGTGGTGTAGCCAGAGAGCTAAAATACTGTCATTCACCATGGGATTTGGATAACATCCAAACCTCCCAAAAAGATAACACACGAACACTTGAGGGGAATCCGCGGTGACTTACAATGTTTGTCGGGAGCCCTGATATTATCCTCCCGAGGACTCACCCGGGACTCCTGTCCATACGCAATTGGAAGGACATCGCGTAGTTTTAGTAGGTAGGAGTCCAGCATAACATCCATAAGGATTTCCACACGAAAAAAAATAGCAGCCTATAAGCCTATATTACTGTCTGTTAGAGCAAACATGACGCTCTTTAGCGCTCCGTGTCCAATTCAATAATGCGTTTAGAGCAGTGATGCTTTTGCTGCCAAACAGTCTCGATAATGCCTCGTGTGTAGGCGATACACGTGTCGACATAGTACGACATTTTAAAAAAGTGGAATATTGCAAAAATAACATTTAAAATAAAATAATTATAATTTTTTAACATAGAAGTTGGGAATTTTAACTTAAGGGCGAATATTTCATTTCGAGCATATTTGACGTTTTAGAGAATAAAAAAATAATTCCACATATTCATGTTTTTTATGAATTTTTTGAGAAGAATTTAATGATAGAAACTGATTTTTGTGAAAGGCCCAGCAATTTCTCTTTTCTGCTAAGAGATATAGACATTTCTTTTTTTTAAAAAAACGGTAATGTGATTTCCCATATATGGTAATTAGATCTCGAGATATGGTAGTGAAATAATTTGAAATGGTAATTAGAAATAAAATCAAATGTTTAAAAACAACCTCGACACAGGACTGGAGCAACACCTGACGTGGTTCTTAGGATTGCATCTTGATGCATTCCTCCTCGCGCCACCACGAGAGTGACCTCTCAGCAACGGACCGCGTAGCATCCAATCGTAGCCGATGTTCTACAGAAGTAGTCCTAGGACCGATCCCTGGGGAAACACAACACTTCTAGCCATGCCAGCCCTAGCTTTAGTAAGCTATGGCTCTCTCGGAAAGATAAGCCCCGACAATGCACTGGAGGCAGGGAGGCACTATATGAAAATAAGCGTCTTCTTAAAGCATTTCCAGAGCAAGGCGTTGACTATGTCATGAGACACCGCCATGACTACCTCACCTGTGATGATGCTCCTTCCGCGAGGACTCCGACACGCATGATCGCATCATTGGAGGAGCACTGAAACCAAACTGATGGAAACCAAACTGCTTATGTGCCAGATCCCCATGACTGTGACATATGCGACGAAGTGCTCTGCAATGATACACTCAAAGAGCTTGCATACCTTGTCGAGCAATACGAGCGACCAATAGCCGGAAGGCACGGCCGCTGGCCACCCTCGTTTTGGATAAGGACCAATTTCCCCATATACCATACCTTGGGAAACCAGTCTTTATTGAAGGATGAGCCAAAACCTTAATACTCTACATTCATAGAGATCCAGGAGTCATACTCACCCCGGAATGCTATCGAGTCCGGAGTGGTTCTCTTGCGGGGCTGGCTTAGCCCCGCAAGCACCATACAACACACCACATACCAACAACAACAACAGGTTTACCACAACCACCTTTGGTGGCTACGGGCACGTCGTTCTCGACGTAATCTTTAACATGGCTGGGGTTTGAGCCAGCGGATGGCCTTACCATTCCAGATTCTCTAGGAGCTATTTTTGGGTCAATTTCTTGGCCAGCTTAATGGTCTCCTAGAGGGACCTTTCGACACCCTTGTAAGACACGTGTGCTCCTTCTCTCGGGCCTCAGTGCCTGGTGTACCGATAGCGGAGATGCACGCTGCGTGAACATTACGATCTCCACCTGGAATCAGGCCTGCACGATAGCTTCATCCCGAAGAGCCCTTGATTCAGGCGTTTGACAGCCCAACGTATGCCGAAGTATTTAGGATAGCCAGTCGGTGGCTAGTTGGAGAAGAAACGTCAAACTAAATATAACTATGGACGAATAACGACCCCTTCTGCCACCACATTCCAGCCCTGGATGCGGCGTATGCGATTAGGGGTCGCAAACGATACATCTACGGTCGAACCGCGCACGTCATGGATTTGTCACCCAGACCGCCGAAGTTCTCCCCCTAACAGTGGTTTTTCGGGAGCCTCTAGTGTCATCCACAGGCGTTGAAATTTTCCAGGACTGGTACGAAATGCGGTAAGAATGACGTCTTGCTCAGCGAGCCATAGTTCGAATTGATATTGCTCACAGGTTGATGAGAAATAAGCGGCCACGATAACCACTCCGCTGCAATCAGCTGCAACGCAGCATCGGCAGGAGCCGATCTAGGAAGCAATAATTCCAAGGCGCGAGGTGTCCACGTCAACACCCAAAGCTAAAAAAAACTAAGCTGTCTATGGTGACTGAGCTCCCGTGGCAGACCCAGTACGGCTTGGCAACGGTGACCACGTTATAGAACCTTATAGATTTCTCGTCATCTCAATCATGTTACGCAACCAGTTGTAAAAGAAGAGTTTTCCTTCTCCCTTGATAACTACTTGCGGTAGACGAAAGTCCCTCTGGCACAGGAGATCCTGAGCAGCAGAGCAGTGGTTTAGATTCACCTGTAGGATGCGGATAATTAATCAACCTCCATTCCCCCATCCTGTCGTGAACATGGCCGTTCTAGACCGGTAACAACCACTACCATACCTGACGGGCCTCTATCTCGAAGCGGTCTGTACTTTAGCTCTACGCAACGCAACTAAAGTAGTGCGGTGAGACAGCGGTAAGAGTTTGCTTTGTGACAGGAATAACTGCAGCGGAAGCAATGGCAACTTTCACTGTGCACTGTACCCCCACACTCTCTCCGGTCAGGGACCTGTAGCACCTAGTTTCCCAGGACTGTAGGAGATACACTTTGGTCTTTCGGAAGTTCCAATGAGGAGATTCTGTTCGTCCGCTGTTTTTTACACGCTGGGCAGCGGAAGATCGTGACCGAAGTCGAAGCGTCTAGCTTTGGCTCTCGCCCGGTTACTGGGACAGCCGCTGGCCTCCACGATGGGGGAGGATTACCATCTCTGTCATTGCTACGTCATTCAGACTAAAAAAAAAATAATTACCGTTTGTTTCTTCTAATTACCATTCCATTTTAAAAAGAATGGGAATTAATGGTAATTATAATAATGGCAATGAGATTTTCAATAATTTCAGAATTAAAAGGATATTTTAAATAGGTAACGATTTGTTAAGTTTAACAGTGTATAGAGGGATATATCTTGGATATATCTAGCAAATAATTATATAATTCACATAAAATAATTACCTTTTAAAAGGCAAATGGTATGTAGACATATTTTAAACCAAACCAGTTTTCGAGCAGGAGAACTCTAAATTACATAGTAAAAAAATGTACTTTTAGGGGTGTGTTGATCACGAACGTAATGCGGTGATGGTCAGCGAATCTTTTATGTTTAATCTAGTCCATAACCGTGCGTAAATGCGAAAATATTGGGTCGTGAATGTCTTTGAATGGTAATTATGTGTAAGTGTAAGGAAATTTTTCTAAGTGTTATGATACTACTTAAATTTGTTATTTCGTAAACGTTACTAAAATATAATATGGATTTATTAACCTATTAACCGAAAACGTCTTAAAAAAATTCATTCTCTCAATAGACTTTCTAGAAAGACTCATAAATTTATTACAATCTGGGAAAAGGGACACGGATGGTGATTAGACTTTGGCTTTTATTTTCTAAATTTCAAGCATTTCTAACAAAAATCAAGATGTTTTAAGGATTGCGCCTAACGCAGGCCTATGTTAATTAAACCTAAAACAATGCAACATTTAAAAAAAAATATGTTTAATGTGTAATTTATCGTCCGCCTTGCAATATGCACGAAATTAAATATTCACCCATATTACGTTTAAAATACTATCTGTCTTGGTAGGTATTGTGTTCGTTTGACAGTCTATTCTTTCACACATCCAGGCTTGATATCACATTGTCATTCATTACTACCTCTTGTTCATTCATTGGAAATTGTTATTTAATAATGTTACACAGTTTGAGAGGCGTATGATAATTTCCATTCAAGTGATCACGTACGACGCGGAGTCTTCAACGTATTTTGCATACATATATAGTGTTTAAGAAATAGTGATGAAATCGAATGTCAGCGAAAGAATGTGCGAAGAATATTGTGTAATGGATATATCTGTGGTACATACTCTTATAATCTCTTATCTATACTTATTAGCCAGCTAGCTACTACCTAATATATAAAGCTGAAGAGTTTGCTTGATTAAGTGGTTGAATTGAAAAAAAAAATTGTGATATACATATATAGCTACCGAGTAAGGTTATAGGCTATATATCATCACGCTAGTATCAAAAGAGAGAGGGGGAGTAGAGAAAATGTTACCAAATCGGGATAATTTTCATACATTATTGTAAAAATTTATAAACGACGGGATTAGTTAGGGAAGTTTGTCACTGGCGAAACCAGTTAATACTTTTTTTTATAAATATTGTAGGACATTTTTAAAAAATATTATTATTTATGGGATCTAGACGACTGATAAGCATACTTATATATTTCTAAATACATACATGTAAACATAGGAAACACCCAAACTCCGAAACAAACATTTGTGGATCACACAAATATTTTTTTCGACCCAGGAATGGGACCCGGGACCTCAGTCGCGGCAGTCACATACACTACCACTGCGCCACCGAGGCAATAATTAATACGATTAAAACGACGAACCATAATTAAAACGACGATTACAATACAGTGAAGACCATCAGCTTGTTTCAGTGCGTTTCTGGTAGCCCAGTGGTTAGAGTATTGCTTTGGTTTAACAAAAGTTAATGGCTTAAGTCCCGACCTAAAACAAGTGTGTCCTTTTCACTTAATAAAAATTAATATATGTGATTAGAACAAATTGCTCAAAAACAAGAAAAGTCAAAAGTACTCGTATACCCAGACGTGCACGTATTAGGCGATTAATGAATCTGCAGGAAGCGAAAGAACTAATATGTACATACGTTTGTTATATGACTGATGTGTCTATTGGCCTTCTTACGCAATTTTTGATTTTTTTTTACCATTATAATCTATTAGGACACGCGATTTCATCCAAAGCTGCTAGATAATTAGTACTTCAAGGCGGGGCCCGGTAGGCAATCTACGAAAAGAACAAATACGAAAAATAATTATCGCACGGCAAAACCGCAATTGTGTGCATGGATGCATACAGACGCAATAACGCATCTAGTACATTTACGATAAATGGGCTATCTAAGACAAAAATATTTTTTTCAAATCCGACCAGTAGTTCCCGAGAGTAGCGCGTTCAAACAAACAAACAAACAAACTCTTCAGCTTTATAATATTAGTAAAGATACAATTTAATCAAGTCAGGGGGCGTCACCTTTTTTAATCCAAATATAACAAACGAATGTTAGGCAACATGTTGATTATTATTACTTTAGTCTCTATTAGGCGCGAGCTAGCAACATTCCTTACTCTGTGTTCTATAAATTATTTTCGAATTTATACCAATGGGCGACACCACCAGTAGTAAATAACTCAACTTAACTATCTTCACGCAGGGATACCCCTGACGGGGTAGCCAGAGAGGTCTTCGCCAGGCATCTCGATCCATGCATACTTCTTTCGCTTCCTATAGATTCATTAATCGCTTCATACATGCACGTCTGGATATTCGAGTACTTTTGACTTTTCCGTTTTAGAGCAATCTATGCCTAGAGCAATTTGCTCACGTGGTCTTCATATGTAAGTCTCAGCCTACTATGATTCCTTTTGCCTTCTACTTTAGCACAATATATAGGTATTATTTGTCAATCGTTCCTCACTCATTCGTTGAACGTGACCAAACCAAATAAAATATTCTTTATTACAGTTCGAAAGTTATGTGACCCGGGTGCGAAGAGCTGGAGACAAATGGGATGTCACTTACATGAAAAGTAACACCAAGGAAAACGTGTCCGAGGAATGTGACTTCGTTGTGGTTGCCAGCGGCGAATACAGTTCACCTTACATGCCGGATATTGAGAGTATGGGCGAGTTTAAAGGTAAACTTTATGACCTTGACATTTGGTACGCTGAGAATAAAAATATTCTATTCTAATAGATTCCGTGCACGTGAAACCGTTGGTCCAGGTTGCCAGTAACATAGCAGTCGTTAAGCTAAGTTGATGTTCTTATGGGCGGCTTGAAAAATGTCAACAGCAGGTAGCCACAACCTACTTCTGTCTATTTCAACACGGCAAAGGGCTCACCACCTATTATGTGGGACAGAAATACACATGGTGAAAAGTGGGCGTATAATATGCCTATGCCGCCCCTTTAGGGATAAGGCTTGATTTTTAAATAAATAAAATTTCCAAATAATTTTATTTAATTATTGTTGGATACAGATACAAAGTACTTTATATTATGTACTTTAAAATTTATAATATCTGTGGCTTTACTTGAGGCAACACACATAAATGGAAACTGTCATGATACAATCATCTTTAGTTGGGTCTGTGGCAGTGAGATAAATAAATTTTGCCGATAGTTAGTAAATAACTAACTATCCTCACGCTGTATTCCTGACGGGGTAGTCAGAGAGGACGGATCGCCAGACTTCGCGATCCATGCATACTTCTTTCGCTTCCTGCAGATTCATTAATCGCTAATCGCTAAATAAATATAAAGGTCTTCGAAAATTATGAGGTACATACATACATGCATATTATCACGGGTGGTTCCCATCTGGGTACGCAGTGACGTGACTATTCACTTACAACGATCTTTATTTACCACTTTCACTTTTTCTACTTTTATAAGTGTTTTCACACACGCTCGCCGGTGAAGATTCTTAACATGGCCTTTTCCCATAGGTCTTCAGTTTGATTGACACAAGCACGCTGAGTTTGACCCCTACCAGTTTGTCTATTAACTCTTGCCACATGAACTGCATCGTCAGTCTATTTTCATCCATCCTCTCCACTTGTCCGAACCATCTAAGCATCCCCCATCCCCCTTACTACATCTTTTGTCATACCACAATGTTCCCTTATCACAAACAACATTCTTTTTTTGATCCAGTATAATTATATTGACAATATATTGTTAGATGACTATACACTACCTGACTATATACACACTTTCTGTACTTTTCTAGGAAAAATAATGCACAGCCATGATTACAAAGATCCTGAAGATTACCGAAATCAAAGGGTACTGCTAATAGGCGCAGGCGCATCAGGACTTGATCTCGCCGTACAACTATCGAACGTAACCTCAAAACTGGTGCACAGTCATCATCTCAAGTATAATCAGCCGGACTTTGCTGAAACGTATCTTAAGAAACCAGACTTGCTCCGCTTCACTACAAACGGAGCTGTTTTTGAAGACGGTAGTTCTGAAGACTTTGATGTTGTAATATGTTGTACAGGTACGTCACTAGGTTTGCTAATCTTGTACCCTGATTTAAACGTAGTTGTATAGAAGTACTATCATGAACATAGGGGCTACCACCATCTCTTAAGGCAAAATAATTTCAATATTACTTTAACTTCCACAGTGTGAATCGTGACCGTGTCAGGATACTGAATGGATACCTGGAGTGTCCATTCAGACAATTCTGAATTCATTATTGCTATAAGAAATGGTGATAGACGGTAGTCCCGCAGGTTCTATAATTTCCAAAGCCATCTGAATAATATTTTGCGAAACAACGTTTTATAAATTTGTTCTTCAAATTGATGATTCGAATAAAAGTCATAAAATAAAATATAATTGCGTGTACCAGGTGCAATGGGGTCTTACTATTTGTAGGGACCAAGCTAGCTTCACCTGTAAGTGGTGCGGTGCACCTGCTACTAACGGACGAGGACATGGTGAAGAAGAGTAAAATCAAAACAATATATTGTACAAAGTGTCTGTCCAGCGTGGTAGTACCTAATGCTAATCACTCCGCCATTTTGTCGAAAATTGGGGGAAGACAACCGACAGTGACAGTTAAGATTTTCAGCTTTCCAATCTATTTTTTAAGTTATTACCATAGTTCTAGTAACGTTTATCAAATAATAGTTGCACACCCTTGCTGCACTTAAAAAGAAAACAATACGCAAATCGAAATAAATATGAAGAATTTAGAGAAATGCACCTTGATTTTTTTATAATGTCAATCTATTATGTTGCTAAATTTGATGCGTCACGACTCGCAGCCATGCCATAATAGACCGATCGAATAGGCTTGTAGTTGTGCCGAATCATTTCCAGTAATTCGTACCTGTTTACAGGAAGTGGTTTTAGATTCGTTAAGCTGTCAGCAACCATTGAAACGTACATCATGGAGTATTATACCTATATTAACTATGATTATGGTATGGAAACAGTTAATATTAACAATGGAGGATGGTAAAATAGTCATTTTGAATTCTCCGTCGTCATAACTTGACCAATTCCAACTTGACCAATTTTAAGGTCAAGTTGGAAACGACTAGATCCGAAATAATCTTTGATGATCAATTATATCGGATCCAGTCGTCGATCTGTAGTTTGGAAGTCGCCTGTCGCAGGAAGTTTTTTTTAAATACAGATTCTCTACAAATACAGGCTCTTCCACATAAGCGCATTATCATTGGCCGATAATACCGGATGAGTTATTGCGACAGTGCTTCAGATCGCGACAGCACCCGTCCTGTATTTTCTGTGTTTATTACCATAATTAGATAACTGTTAAACATACTTACATATTTCTAAATACATACATATTATAAATAAATAAAACCCAGACACAGACTACACCGTCATGCTCTTCACACAAAGTTTTATACTGGGTGGGTATGGGAACTTACGACCTCATGCTTAGCAGTCGGATACACTCCCATCGCGTCACAGAGTCAGTCAAATAATATAAAGCGTCAATAAAAAACTCTTATACTTCTCTATTCTTCAGGTTACCACTTCAGCCACCCGTTCTTGAAACAGCAGACCAGTGGTGTTACCACGACGACGAAGTACGTGCTGCCCCTGTATAACGACCTTGTGAATATAAAACATCCCACCATGGCGTTCGTTGGCATTTCGAAGAAAGTGGTGAACAAATTATTGGAAATTCAGGTTAGCTTTTTAAACCAGAAGAGAAGCTGAAAACGGGATCAATATTACTATACGGGGTTTTCGCTTGTTGTCCAGTGCGAACGGGACTAGATGAGGAACGCCCCGCACTCAAGATCCTGATGGAGTGTTCCAAACAAGGTCGAAACAATTGTCGATCTACATCGACCACACATAGTTGCTTCCACATATTCCGTTTTGTTTATAATACATAGTTAAAAATGTGCGTTAGTTGTAATATAAGGCAATTGCCCGATAGCTTCGCTTTAGTCTTTAGTCACCTCGTCCGTTAGCAGAAGTTAGCAGGTGAGGTCGTCGTACCTTTTCAGCCAAAACGTTTTAAGCCTATTATATTCAAGTCTTAGAAAGTAAGAATAATCTTGACTAAGACGAGGGAACGTAAGAATATACTCAACTAATTATGCATTGCAACTTAATATATACTATAAGGCCACCATTGTTCAAGTTCCCGCTCATAATTTTATATCTCTTAAATGATATTTATTGCAGGGTCATTATGTAGCAGCATTAGCAGCTGATAGGTTTAAGTTGCCACCTCAGGGAGAGATGCTTCGGAGGTGGTTGGATCACGTGCAGACGTTAAAGAAGAGGAATTACATCTCGGATGTCAATGTTATTCAAGATATGGTGAGTTTTATTTATTATGTTATGGGATTTACTCATTCTATGCATACTTTTTGTATGGATCGAAAAGCCTGGCGGTCTGTCCTCTCGGATTAACCCATCAGGGACGCAACTTAGTTAGTTAGTCATTCTATAAATAAGTGATCACTCAAAGACCAAATGATATACAGTATGGATTTAGGAACTGTTATCTTCGATCTCCCTTATTCGACGTCTCCGTTGTTACTCTGGGCATGTCTAAACTAGAAAAGATAATTTACCCTGGACCGCCGCACCCAGACTCCTGTACATGGAAGGTTGATTTCGTTGTCGACTTGCTCCAAGGTCTGCGCCACGACATAGTGCATTCATCTCCTTTAGAAAAGAGTGGCAATGAGTTTTGTTGCCAGGCTCTACCTTTTGCTTTGCGAATCTGGCAGTAAGTTTAAATGTAGAAGCAATAATCTTGACGTTTATAAGTGTTACTTTGTGACCTACATGAATAAATATATGTCATGTCATTCTGTTATAGTCGGACACCCATTAAGTAAATAAACAAACAATAATCTGCGTTCTGTTTGTACGTAGATCGAGAAGTCCAGAATATCGATTTCTCCTTTATTAAACTATGTCTCAGTATTTTGTTCTTGTTTTTCAGGACAATTATTTTGATGTACTCCACAAAGAAGCAGGTATTCCACGAGTGCCTCTTGTCATTACCAAGATTAGAGATTTCAACCGCATAAACCGCTTGGAAGACCTTCTACGGTACCGAGATTACGATTACAGGATCATCGACGATACGGAATTCGTAAGAAAATACAACCCAAGACAGGAAGTGTGTAATGTGTGAAGAAAGGTCAAGGATATTGAGAAAAGACTGTTTTTGTATTGTATACAAGGCTATATTGAAGGAACTTAATGTAAAAATATACCTAATATGTGAGACAATAATCTAAGTATAAATAATGTTTTTTGCAAGAAAGTGTTATGTTTGAGTTTTAGAGAGTTCAAAGTACAGTACTTTATTATTTTCACGTGACTGTCGACTTGTAATGTGTTCTTTAAAGGCTGGTTAACATAAGAAGGATATCATTAATTAGTTGCGATTGTTTTCTTAGAGAGAAATGTCTAGACGTCAAATTACAAATTAATTATTACGGAAGACACAACCTGCGTCTGTCTATTGCAACACGGCAATGGACTCACCACCTATTAGGTGGGACAGGAATACACATGGTGAAAAGTGGGCATATAATATGTGATAGATAAATAAATAATAATATAATAAATAGTGTGTAAATAAACCAATAAATAAAGCAAAAACTTAGCATTACTCTAAAGCGTTTGTTCTTCAATTCAATTCAATAGGTCCCTGGTCACACTTCAATGTCACGGTAGTGAGTTTACTGCCGTGTTGAAACGGACAGAGAGAGGAACGTGAATACACTTATAAACCCTAAAGTTTAGAAATACCTTATAAAACGGCTCGGTCTGTCCGTATGTCTGTTCGCACCTATTTCTCGTTAAACATAAGAGATAGATAGAGACGCCCACTTTTCAGCTTATGCAATTTTATCCCGCGTAACAGGGGGTGAGCCCATTGCTGTGTTGAAAATGGATGGCTGTGGCGACCTGCTGTTGAAATTTTTCAAGCCGCCCCTATGCCTTCAACCAGGCTTAACGACTGCCATTTTACTGGCAACCGGGACCTACGACTTAACGTGCCTTCCGAAGCACGGAAACGCTCGCAAATGTAAATTCCACAAAGTGGTCACCCATCCAAGGACCACCTATAGCGAATGTTGCTTAACGCAGTGATCGTTGACAGAACACTGAGTCAGCGGGGCCACGAGCGCATTAAGTGGTAGAGATTACTGTTACATGTTCCACGGGACCAGTGGCTTAACATGCCTTCTAAAGCAATATAAAATGCTCGTATATGGACTAACATATCTCAGCGTCGTATTTGCTTAACGCAGTGATCGTTTACAGATCGCTGAGCAAGTGGACCTACGGAACGCTTTAAATGTGTAGAAATAAATTAAATAAATTCCGAAAATGAGTATACTCATAATTAGTGCTCTTAAAGGTATTAATGTTGCTAGATCTTATTACAGAGCTGTAGGGCAGAGGTCTGAAAGAATTGCTAAAAGTAGTTGACACGAATCTCTCCAAAGAATCAGTCTGCATTCGTCTAAAATCGATTAAAGAAAATAGTCATGTATGACAATCAAGCACTTAGTAAACACATATTTTTAAATTTACAAAAAAAGGTTTCAAATGTCTTTACACTTTTCAAAGGAACACATATAATACCCAATGAAACAGCTTTGTGGTTGATTTGATAGAAATATATCTTTAAATAGAATAAGTTGAAAACCGCGGCTCCACCCGCGTGGTGAAACGTAATTATTAAAATTTTTCTCTCGATAAGAACCTTTCTGAGTTCAATAAAATTACTCGATTTGGTACAGCCGACTTCGAGTTTTATGCATAGCAACATATTTTGCGATTCATTTTTATTTATATAGATTATGTAGTATTATCTACATTAAACTGGTAGATAAACATTATGACACGATCCAAAGGAATTCGAGACAGCGTATAAATAAAAAAAAAATATATATAAATATCGCGGGACACTTTTCACACAGCGCCATCTAGCCCAAAGTAAGCTAATATTAGCTTGTGTTATGGGAACTGATAAACATACTTATATATTTCTAAATACATACATATTATAGATAAATAACACCCAGACACAGAATAAACCATCGTGCTCATCACACAAAGTTTTATCCTGGGTGGGAATCGAACCCACGACCTCTTGCGTAGCAGTCGGATGCACTCCCACCGCGCCACAGAGGCAGTCATAAAAGGTTGCGCGCCATCATATTACGTCAATAATGTACTCTGTTTCAGTGTCTGCTCTTCAACTCGTCTTGTAAAGGTGTGATTATCCACGACGATGTACTCATAATCTCTGTACGTGTAAAGATTTTCAAGCTTCGCTTCAGTGTCCTTAGCCCGAATCTTGAACATTACGGGAGGTACTCGCTCTATTCCAGATTCGGCAGATAGAGCTGCGTAATATTCATCCTGGAATTTAAAAGTAAGATGTATTTACAATACTGATTATGAAACTGTTCTCTAATTGGCACGGTCTCAAAGAATTCTTACTGGTAAAAGAGTAATGATTTTTTATACCACTATGACGGCAGACAAGCATACAAACGGCTCACCAGATTGAAAATACTTAGTAGCTGTAGCCGATGGACGTTTGCTACACCAGAGAGGTAAACTTGGGCTTCAGAGCTTATAATAATCTGAAGCACATCATACTGCAAACACTCAGGGAAATCGGGGCAGTGAGCACAATCTATATAACCGTATGCAGAAGTTCCCCTTGCTGTTTACGAACGCTTTGTAAGCAAAGTGTGAAGTTAAACACTTTGTCTGTGGCGAGTGATACGATGACAAATAGTACCCGTGGGTACAAATTATCGTACGAGCTCTAGGATGCTTAATGTATCAAAGGACAGTACAGTTTTTCTGAACTGAAAATAATGCGGTTAGGTCCGATAGAGGCTTTATTTCGCGTACGCTTAGATTGTTGAATGAACCCCCCGCCTGGGTTTTCCCGAAAGTCTATAGTATGTGGTTCTTCACTAGGGGTCTTAAAAGGATTATAAATGGTCGGCAGCGCGAGTGCTCCTTTGGTGTTACAAACGTACATAAGCTACAGTGACCACTTTCCATGAGGTGGGCGCCGTCTGTCTGCCACCTCAGTGGTATTTAAAAAAGTGAGATTTACAGCTGATGAGGAGCAATTTGAAAGCCATTCTATTATCATAATGCCAACCAAATGGTATGGTTGCCTTGTATAAACTTTAACAATACACAACATCTAAAATAGCTAAATTCGGAGAAGAATTAGACCTTTGTAGGTCTAATCATTCTCTAATGACCAAGGCTATATTATTTATAAGAAAACACCAATTAGAAGATTTGCAAGAAATTTAAGAAAATATTGACTGATAAGGAATCTGCACCCGCATAACCTCATTAAGTTTATCAGCAGCTGCACCACTAGACACCCGAAGATTCGAGTAGGCCCAACCAAAATATAATCACAGCTGTACAGATAATATTGAAGTGCTTTGAACCCCATTCTTACCTCTTTCTCTGCCAACACATGTAAGAATGATGGTCGTAGCTTTCTCTCAGTGATAACTGCCAGTTGTTGTTCCCATTTCTGCATCATATCCTCCTCAGAAGGTAGCTTGAAATCGCCCTTTATTATTGCTGTTGCATAGCGAGCCTATAAGACAAACAGTATTTTGAGGCTTCAAATGTACCGTGACTTCAATCACGCTCAATTTGCGCTCGAAATCTGGATCGTGGATATCGATCATTATGATTGACCAATTTACGGTCGGCTCTCCTTTATTTTGCTCCATGAAGATGGAAACTCACCCGTTTCCTAATGTTATAATCGTTCATAGGCTACGGTGACCACTGTTGGCTAGGTGAATCATAAGTAAGTAACGCGCCATTCATTATCGTAGCGAAACAATAAGAGTATTTCAAACTGAAACCAGTTTCAAAACCGGCTGTGTTAGAAACTTCAAAATCACCTATGCTACATGCATTCAATGGTGTCCTAAATCGAATGTCGCAAACCGTTGTTCTCTATTTCTTATGGTTCCTGAGGGATAGATGCGTACAGACGGTCGTCCGTCTAATAATATAAATATAGGATAAAACGGCTCAGTATGCTCGTGCATACTGAGCCGTTTTATAAGACTTTTCTAAACTTTAGGGTTTAGAAGTCTAAAAAGCGTAGTAAAATTCTTACCTGTGCATCTAAGGCGATTACAAGACAAGCTCTGACGACTAACCCTATGATGAACATTGTGGGCTGTCTGATGTTTACCACATACTGGTATAGTGGATATACAACCTCCTGTTCTATCGTCAAACCGCTCGATTTGTCTAAAAACCCGTAATCGTATTCGAAACCTGCAACAATATGTTACTAAAATTCAGTACATAATAGAGGAGGTATTGCGGTTGCATGATAATTGTAAAGGCATCACAAATAGTTTCTTGTTCCGAAGGATAAATAAGCACTTAAAGACAAATAACTTAAAACTTAACTTAACTATCTTCACGCTGTATCCCTGACGGGGTAGTCAGAGAGGACAGATCGCCAGGCTTCGCGATCCATGCATACTTCTTTCGCTTCTTCAAGATTCATCAATCGCTTCATACACGCACGTCTGGGTATCCGAGTACTTTTGACCTTTCCGTTTTTGAGCAATCTGGTCACGTGGTCTTCATATGTAAGCCTCGGCCTACCCTGACTTCTTCTACCCTCTGCTTTCGCACAATATATATTCTTCGTCAATCGTTCCTCACTCATTCGTTGGACGTGTCCAAACCAACGGAGCACGCCCTTTTCCAGCTTAACGCTGCCACTTTGATTCAAACCTGCCATATTGTGTATCACTTCGTTACGTATTCGGTCGGCCAAGGTAACGCCGCACAATTTTCGAAGTGATCGCATCTCCACTGCATTCAATTTACTTTCATGCATCTGCTGACATACCCAGGTTTCGCTACCGTAAAGCAAAGTTGGCACTAGCACTGCGTTATGAATCGCCAGTCGTGCTTCTTTTACGATGCTTTGTCGCTTTACTAATTGGGACAAAGCACCGTTAACTCTGTTTCCGGCAGCTACTCGCCGTTCTACATCCGAATCACATCTTCCATCCGCGCTAAACATACTCCCTAAATATGCTCTATAATAATGCTCTAGACGTTCCTGGTTTACCCTAATCTCGCATTTAGTTCTTACGTCATTTCTTTCAAATACTAGAACCTTAGTCTTACTTGCATTCAAGCGAAGACCCTTACTTTCACACTCCTCTTTCATATTAGTGACTAATGCCTGAAGGTCGGCTTCTGATGAGGCCATGAGCACCGTATCATCAGCGTACAGCAGACAGTTTACTGAAAAGACACCCAAATTCACACCCATATCACAATCTTTCAACTTCTGCAGGCAACTGTCCAGATACACTATGAACAGCCAGGCGGACATGACACAACCCTGTTTGACGCCTGTACAGACATCAAAAAGAGGTGACACATCCCCCCTACTCGCACGCAAGCCTTACAGTCCTTATAAAGCGACTGTATTGCCCGCAGTAGCGAGCCGTCCACACCATATCCGGGCAGCAAATCCCACAGAGTTTCCCTCACAACGTTATCAAATGCTTTCTCCAGATCCACAAAAGCGCAGAAAACCTTCTGGCTAATAGCCAGAAACTTCTCCGCGATCATGCGGAGAGAAAATACTTGATCCATGCAACCTCTTCCACGTCGGAATCCGCATTGAGCCTCCCATAAATACCTTTCAGACTTTTCTTTTTGCATACACCTTACTAACTAAGCTGACCAAGCTGATCGCCCTGTAGCTGGAGCAGTTTAGGCGCGAGCCTTTCACTTGGTAGATAGGTACTACAACTGCTATTCGCCAGTCATCTGGGACCTCACCCGTCCGCCAGCACAAGTTGCATAACAGACATAGAGTGTCCCAGACGCGCGACCCACCGTACTTGATCATCTCAGCAGTAACTCTGTCTTTTCCCTCAGCCTTACCACATTTCATACTTCTTATCGCTTGTTCAATTTCTTTCATACTAATGACTTCAATGGCATCGGGATCCGGAGCATCGAAGTGAGCTCCACTTCCCGATGTGGCATCTCTGTCTTTTCTTGAAAAGAAGACAAATAATGTAAGGAATATTGTCTATGTATTATATTTGTCAATCAAACCAGCCTAATAGCTGTCCATTGTTGCATGTAGATGGTATAGTCTTAGGTCCACAGAGGGAGAGACAGAGAGAGATATATTTCATAAATACTATCTTACTAAGTTAACATACGTCACAAAAAAATCGGGTGTAAGGGTCGATACCTCTGCTGCTCAAGCGACCTCATCTGCAAACGGTACACCTACTGACTAACAGACGTGGCAACGACAACGCATGTTATGGGGTTGGGAAGTGACAGTAGTCGCTTCCAACGAAGCCGAAAGGACCTAATAAGTCAAAATGGTTTGGTTTATTATTTTCGGCATCCATTTTGTGTCAACTTGAGATCGATTTTTATTCACTGCTACGACCAGCTATGAACCTGCAACCAATAAAAGTAGACCCCAAGCTAAGCCAAATCCAGGTATGGTTTGGATATAACTGAGAATATGCTGAGACGAAGAAGAAGATTAAAACATACCTAAAGAAAAAGATTAAGAAGAAGGAGAGAGAAGAACAAGATGATTATAAGGTAACAAAAAGTATAATTGAAATCGGTTTTGTATCCGTACCTGTACAATAAACAACATCATCCACTTCTTCAAAGGTCCCATCAACAAATACGGCGCCTGTCTCTTTGAACTCTTTTATATCTGGTTTAACTAAATAGTTTGAAGGAAAAGGCGTGTTGAATTTAATCTTAGAGTGTTGGCTATGAATTAGTTTTTTACTAGTTTCAGCTAGAAGAAGCCCAATGTCCATTCCTGAAGGTCCTGCTCCTACCACAAGAACGCGTCGATCTTTATATGGGTCAGGGACTCTGTAGTCGTGACTGTGGATTATTGTACCTATAAACAATCAATATAAATATTTTTTATTCTTCTTTATTTATTTCTGACTAACCAAATAAGACATCTTTGGTGTTACCAACGTCTATGGGCTACGGTAATCACTTTTGATCCAATGAGCTTTGTACTTGTGTTAAGTTTTATTTTATCTTTATTAATTTGAATAGTAATTCCTTATTATTTTAATATATCAGTGGTATAAAATGGAGGTAGTAGGTATATTTATTTTTCGGTTACAAGGCTTATTTTTTTTGGTTTGTGCTTCGGAAGTGCTATTGGACTCTAGATTTATTCAACAACGAATTTAAGTTAACAATAATAGTTTATGTTAACATGACTATTGTTTATATATTATTCATGTTTATAAAATAAATAAATATCCATCACGCCTTATCCCCGAAGGGGTGGCAGAGGCATATTATATGCCCACTTTTCACCGTGTGGATTCCTGTCCCACGTAATAGGTGGTGAGCCCATTGCCGTGTTGAAATAGATAGACGCAGGTTGGCCTTCAACCAGGCTTAACGACTGCCATTTTACTGGCAACCGAAGCACGGAAACGCTCGCAAATGTAAATACCACAAAGTGGTCACCCATCCGAGGACCAGCCAAAGTGAAAGTTGCGTAACTCAGTGATCCTTTACAGAACACTGAGACCGCGGGGCCACGAGCGCTTCACATTCATGTTTATAGTTTTCCTTTAATCGCCTTTCACGATACCCACGTGATGAGTTGGGGTGACGTTAGTACTCTTCACCACTTTGGTGACAAGCCGACAATTTACACTAAAGATATTATAAAATAATAGTACCTTTGAATAAATTTTCACCAGGAATACTCGGCATTTTAGGTTTGCTAAAATGCCCATTACCAACTATAACATAATCATAATCTTCTTGATACACTTGTTTTGTTAGTACGTGTTCGTAGGTCACATTCCATTTATCATCTTGTTTATGTACTTTTATAACATTGTGTAGAAACTGCGGATACGAAGTGAATAATCATTATCTTATCAAATTATCTCTTGTTATTTCCCGAAGAAAATAAGAGCCCAGTTATTTTTGATTTGATGGTTATTTCGTATTAGTTGAAGCAACAACAGTCTAAACTCCCAATAATCCAATTATTTTACTTTGGTAAATCACGTTTAGAATGTTCCATAACCCTGGATGTAATATTTAAAATAATCTCTCTCAGACCAACCATGCATACGCACAGATATTTAAATAAAAAACAACCCAAAACAACTCACAACATCCTTTCACATAATTACACAACCCAAAACCATTGAACATACATTGTCGGACGTATAAATTCTTGTTATGTAATAGTAAAATTTAAAAAAGACACTAGTATTATGAGGGTCCACTGTAGAGTAGTATTAGTTCCCCGCTCATCTAATCTTGGCGTAGTCCCAGTTGTACAATCTTTTTTGGAGTCCAGAGCGTTAATGGACTTTTGTACTTTGTCTGATCACCTTAATATGTATATGTATGTATAGGTATATGGACTCAAAACCTTATCTGTTGATTTGCAGGTGTACAAGTAAATTGGAAAATAAATATTCTCTTGTTAATGCGAGGCTATTCGGCCATTCTCAATTGCCCTCCACCAGAGAGCCACGAGTATATGGGCATATATTGAGATTAGTAATAATTGTAGGACTTCAATATTCCCTATCCAATAGGTACCAAAATTTCAATACTTATTAAGAAATATCTCACAAAAGAGAATATCTTACAAACTTTTAATTGGGTTATTAAAATAATGGTTTATCAAGTTTTATACTATCCTATCTTTGAACTGTTATTTGACGGAATAAAGTAAATCCTATCGTTTGAAATTAGTATATTGCTTAAATAATATCCTCTAGGACGTCAGCCCGATATTTAACAGGAAACAGCTAAAATATTTGGTTTTAAAATTGTATTTTTTCTTTTCTGTCTGTGTGACTCGCCTAATAAGAAAAACCATATTCTATTACCTACATAACAGTAATTATCTTAAAAGCGATGCACCATACCTTTATGTATTTACTTAAGTCAAAGTGTTTTACATACTCCTGCAGATAATGGTAGTAATCCTCCCAGGATGGGAATGAGGGCAAAAACTCTGGTAGTGGGAATCCCCCAAGTACCATGGTAGGCTTTGGTAGATTTGTCCTGGAAGAGTAAGATTATATTTATTTTGTTTTTAAATGTTATTTTTGCAATATTCCGCTTTTTTAGAATGTCGTACGATGTCGACACGTGTTTGGCCTACACACGAGGCATTATCAAGACTGTTTGGCAGATGACATTCTAAAAAAGCGGAATATTGCAAAAATTACATTTAAAAACAAAATAATTATAGTTTTTTAAAATTGATGTCCGCCATGTAACGCCTGATTCAATTAGTTATTATAGTACTTGGTAGAATAAATGTTGGTACCTACGCACAGAACCAATAAATTCTATACATTTTAAAAGCAATTATTTTGCTAAATTTCTCATAAATTTTTAATAAAGTGGAAAAATAATAGTATATATAATATATACTAAATATTATACAGGGTCTATATAATAATAATATTTAGTAAAGCGCCATACAATTATTTTTCTGTGCACTAACTGATCACGTGCCACTTGCTTGTGATGATACCTATCAGACTTTTGACAGAGATAAGATAAAAATAAAAATCAATATTTATATGCGTCTATCAACATGGCTACACTCACAAATTACTACATTGTTTTATGAAATGAAATGTATTGTGTACGTAATTTTACCTGAAACGTTTTAAAACTGAAGTTGAAGAACTCCTGGTAATACCAGTCTCATAAACGTGCTCTAAATGTCGAAATAACCAACAATGTTTGTCAAAAGTAGAAAACTTTATAAATTGTTTGTGTAGTTATTTCGTTTATAACATTCTTCTATTTAAAAAGAGACATTATCCTATTGCCCGTGGCTCACCTGCGTGGTTCTGATGGGTGGACCTAGGCAATTATTTTTTCTCCTGGTTGACCTGGGTGACCCGCAGGATTTTGTTCCTTAATAGTCAGGTGAACCACAAAAAAGTGCTCGTGGCCCACTCAGACATTATGAACCTCCAATAAGTTTAAATTTAAAAATAGAATGCAATGGGTCTAACAAACGTTTTTTACTTTAAATGCCAAATAAATTTACAATAAAATTCGAGAAAATCTGTGTTTTTACTTTTTTATATTTCAAATAATGGCTGAAATATTTACGATCAAAGTGCGTATAACGCAGGTGACCGCATACGTCACAACACTACACATTCAACAGTCGCGATCTCGTTCGCACCCGAACGCCGCGCCGCGCCTTGTCGCAGTCAGTGTTACGATGTGACGTCATAATGAGCGCGCCTAATCTCGGAATATCAAAAAAGGGCTATAACTTCTCGGCGTTATATCTTCGGAAATACTGCATGTATTGAAGTGAAATAAAAACTAATGTAATGTACATGAACTACGCTCCAATTTTAGCTGTATTTAATAGTAATATTTTGACCCTTTTGTGTTCTCCATTTTCCTCTTTATTGTTTGTTTAATAATGTATGTAAAGGTATGTATGTTCTATTTGCTCTGAAGGCCAATTCTCGTAATAAAAGCACGGTCAAAGTTAAGTTCCGATCTAAGCTCAGACTCCCAAATCTTAAAAAACGCATTCTCGTAACCAAGTTTTATGCATCTAACATTACCTGTAAGTTGAATAAATCGAATTGAGACTGAAAGTTGAAAATGACAAAATCAGTATTCTGCTAGTCTTATTATTTGAGACACAATTCTGAATGAAATATATTTGGTATTCTCGTCATAATTTATGTGTCAAATTTGACATTTATATGAGTTTGAATGTATATCGACAGTAGATCGACGGAATACTGCGGAAAACCTGTTTTTGTTCGGTTAAAACGCGATTCGTGTTCAAATATGAGCGGATATTTACGATGGTGGTAATGAAATTCTTTATTAATTGTCTCTGGGTGATGCTTAGATGAAGTATACGTCATGGAATTTGTGTGAATGAATTTGCGGTGTGCTATATGTACATGCATAATGCACACACTATAGCTGCGTATCGTAACGGTGTAGCGAGTCCAGAGATTTTATCTCATTTAAAAAATTGCGTACCGCGCTAAACGAGGCTTTCACTTTAAATAGTGACCGGGATCGACGTTAATGATGATGATGATGATGAAAATATTCTACACTGAAAGAGTCCTAATTGATTACACAATATTATTTAATAAGACCTGTAGATGACCGGGATCAGCGTTAGATGATGATGATGATTATAGTCGCGAGTCCAGAGGTTTTATCTCATCTAAAAATATGCATAGGTACCGCGCTAAAAGAAGTTTTCACTTCAAAAATTGACCGGGATCGACGTTAATAATGATGATGATGATGAATAAAAAAATCTACTCTGAAAGAGTCTTAATTGATTACACAATATTATTTAATTAGATCTGAATATGACCGGGAGCAACGTTAGATGATGATGATAATTATAGTCGCGAGTCCAGAGGTTTCATCTCATCTAAAAATAAGCATAGGTCCGCGATAAAAGAAGTTTTCACTTCAAAAATTGACCGGGATCGACGTTAATGATGATGATGATGAATAAAAAATTCTTCTCTGAAAGAGTCTTAATTCATTACACAATATTATTTAATAAGACCTGTAGATGACCGGGATCAACGTTACATGATGATGATGATTATAGTCGCGAGTCCAGAGATTTTATCTCTAAAAATATGCGTACCGCGCTAAAAGAAGTTTTCACTTCAAAAAAAAGTATACTTCATGTAAGGGGTGCTGGGTGCACTGTGTGTTTTATTCTGTAACATGAT
Source organism: Thumatha senex (assembly GCA_948477245.1). Taxonomy (NCBI): domain Eukaryota; kingdom Metazoa; phylum Arthropoda; class Insecta; order Lepidoptera; family Erebidae; genus Thumatha; species Thumatha senex. The sequence continues at coordinate 13,836,374 of OX419743.1, forward strand.
GTTTTTCTCGCGAGATTGACACGGTCTGAACTGAAATCATACCTATCATTTAACTAAAACCTAACCAACATGCTATTGTAATTTTGGTTAGGAGAATACCGATTTTCACTCACATAATAATTCAGTTTAGATTCAATAACAGTTTACTCTGTGATGCTTATTAATTAGGAGAATTGGCCTTCTGATTCAAACTTTTTACTTAAATTACGGGCATGACTCATGACTGTGGTCTCCTTGTCTAGAGGTCGTGGGTTCATTTCTACCCAATGAGCAAGTTGATTTATTCTGTGTCTGGTACTAATTCATCTAAAATATTTATTCATACATACATATTGTCTGTCCCCGGAGGGGTAGACCGAGGCATACCATACGCCCAAATTTCACCGTTTGCATTTTTGTCCAACGGAGGTGGTGAGCCGAATACCATATTGGAATGGACAGGCCCTGGTAGTGGCGACCTACTGTTGAAATTTTTCAAGCCGTCCATTCAATTGTACCAGTAGCTTTGTATTGAGCGACGATTTCGATTCTATTTCAACACGATTGAAATAGCAGACTCGACCCCCAGTCTTAGTGAAACTGGCATAAGGCAGTGATCTTTGAACTTAACGCACAGAGTTCGGTTAACTTAAGCGCTTCGCTAAAATATGTATGTATTTAGAAATATAAAAGTATATTTATCACTTCAGATCTCAAAGCACAAGATAATATTAATTAAAACTTGATAGCTTTTGGCTTGATTGTATAAAAATTGACCAAAATACTTTTATTTATGCTAACCTACCTCAAATGTTTGTACATACTGGTGAGTACAGGTACACCGTTTTCATCACTGCCGGTGCGAGGATCGTATCTCCAAGTGCCCCCAACATATCGAGTGGCTTCATAAACAGTAAAATCTATTCCTTCTTCTTTTAAATATCTTGCCGAAGATATTCCTGATATACCTGCTCCGATAACGCAAACGCGGTTAGGCTGAAATTATCATTCATGATATTATGAATTGTATATTTATGATTACTTATGCGTAATAATATTCAGCACTTCTCTAATCCATAAAGTACACGCCCTTAATAACTTGTTTAAACCAGGGTATAATTACTCGATGACATATAATAAAGCTAGGGCGTGGTATTTTAGTTACTGACGGGGCTCATCGTGATTATTTCTCCTAGGTACCTTTTGTTGCCTGACTTTAGTAAGGGCTTATACTTTATGGATTACATAACTTAACTTAACTTAACTTAACTATCTTCACGCTGTATCCCTGACGGGGTAGTCAGAGAGGAGATCGCCAGGCATCGCGATCCATGCATACTTCTTTCGCTTCCTGTAGATTCATTAATCGCTTCATACATGCACGTCTGGGTATCCGAGTACTTGTGACTCTTCCGTTCTTGAGCAATCCGCTCACGTGGTCTTCATAAGTAAGTCTCGGTCTACCTTGACTCCTTCTGCCCTCTACTTTCGCACAATATATATTCTACGTCAATCGTTCCTCATTCATTCGTTGAACGTGTCCAAACCAACGGAGCACGCCCTTTTCCAGCTTAACGCTCACACACTTTCACTCAAACCTTCCATATTGCGTATCACTCGTAACATTCGTTGCGTTTTCGGTCGGCCAAGGTTACGCCGCACAATTTTCGAAGTGATCGCATCTCTACAGCATTCAGCTTACTTTTATGCATCTTCTGACATACCCAGGTTTCGCAGCCGTAAAGCAACGTTGGCACTAGCACTGCGTTATGAATCGCGAGTCGTGCTTCTTTTACGATGCTTTGTCGCTTTAATAATTGGGACAAAGCACCGTTAACTTTGCTTCCGGCAGTTACTCGCCGTTCTACATCCGAATCACATCTTCCATTCGCGCTAAACATACTCCCTAAATACACAATTTCATTCACTTGCTCTAGACATTCCTGGTTTACCCAAATCTCGCACTTAGTTCTTACGTCTTCTCTTTAAAATACCAGAACCTTAGTTTTACTTGCATTCAAGCGAAGACCCTTTCTTTCACTCTCCTCTTTGGATTGGATCTCCTCTTTGGATTGGATAGATTGGAATGGATTACAGAAGTACTAAATATTATAACCTATTTGTTTTTTTTAAAATAACGGGTATAAACCTATTCTCGATGTTATAGGTATGTAGGTACATAATAGTACAACTAGCGGATACCCTACGGTTTAACCTATGCAGTTCCTGCTCCCATTGGAATACTGGGATGAAATGTCTTAGTTGTCCTTATATTATCAACTATCTGCCAGTGACAGTCCCGTTGAATTTGGTCCAGAAAATTTAGAGATTAGGCGAAACAAATAGACAGACAGAGAAAGATAAAGATTTTTTTATGTATCGTATTTTCATATGCATTTAGTGAAAAGCTGTTGATTAGGCCTTCTAAAAAGACACTTAAATTATATGTATCGATGTCTGTCAGTTTGTTTGATATTTATGATAGCCCGCTCCGTTATAATATGTAGGAGCGTGATGCCTAGAGCCTTCCTCGATAAATGGGCTATTGAAATCATTTTTTTTCTATTCGATGTTTCATTTACTGAGATTATTGTGTTCAATCAAACAAACAAAAACACTGTTTATTTTTTTGATATTTTGAGTATTATGGTATTACTTATCAATTTAGTGGTCGATAAATACCTAATACCTACATACATTAGTTTTTAGAAATATATCTAAGTAGGTCTATCAGTTGTCTAGATCCCATACCACAAGCTTATATTAGCTTGCTAGATATAGCTGTGTAAGTAAAAGATGCCCCACAATACTTTATTTCGCATACGCTTAGGTTATGGAATGAGCTCCCTGCATTGAGTTACTATACTAGCTCCCTGCCTGGGTTTTCCCGAACGTCTACAGTATGGGGTTCTCCAAAAGGGGTCTTAGAAGGTTTTTAAAGGGTCGGCAGCGCGAGTGCGCCTCTGGTGTTGCAAACGTCCATAGGCTACGGTGACCATTTCCATTAGAAATTTTTATTTATTCTTAAATTACGTAGCAGACTTCAATAGTAATTAATAATACAATTAATATTACAACTAATGATAGGTACCTAAGTATAATTACTCTCATGAGAAATAACCAAGAAAATATTTTAATAAAAAAGTACGATCATTTACCTACTTGAGCCGCAAAGTTATCTGAGAACTTAACTTTTATACAAAAACGTAAGAACAAAGAAAACAAATACAAAAATGATTATTGTAGTAAACTTAAGTCGACACAAAACTTTAGACACGTTGACGTCAATTTGTTTATTTTCAACTTAATGAATAGGTAATGAGTAGGACGGTAACTATTGCATGAATCATAAACAAAAAAAATAACATACCCATTTTATTTTAAGTATTTATGACACAAAAATAAAATAGTTTAAAAAAACGTAATTTAAATAAACAATCTTACCATTTTGCGAGTTTCATACGATCATAGGTAGAACACTATTGAAATACGTTTTACATATAAAATCATTCTATGTAATACTGCTGATAGATGCGAATGTAAAATAGGCACTTAATAAGATAATAAAACTTGTCTTACTCGTCGGTACAGGTTATCTAATGTTATTTATAATAATAATGGATACGCGCGTATCAATAGAGAAGTTGTTATTGACTGCAGTTTGGTTGTATTGTAAGGACGTAGAGCGGCATCACTCGTGTTGCTACATTCACATTGCTCGCGCTGTCATTCATAGCTCTACTTGCACAAACCATTGACATATATAATTACTCTAACGTACAACGCTTCTACCTCAGATACACTTCGCGCTGCACTACGTTATTCGCTTATGAACTTTAAAAAAAAGATAGAGAGAACAACAAAGATTTGGGGGCATTGGAATGCTAATGCGTCAATGCACTGCGAGTATAACAGGCTAAGGCGTCTGGTCCCGAGCATACGGTCCGATTAAGTAGTCCGAATGACCGAATTAGGCGTTACGAGTTTCATTTCTTTGTTACTCGCAGCTCGGAACACACACACCATCTTCTATAGCATAGAAGAAAAGAAATTATACTAATTTTATAGTTGGTGTAGGGTTTTGTTGGAACAGAATGAAACAATTCATTAGAAAACAATACATATTTACCTACTCTGTATGCAACTTCGATGTGGGAGGTTTGTTTCCAGACCCGCAACAATGATGTCACAGAATAAAATAATAGTACAAGCGTATTCACCTATTTCAATGTATCACTACAGACGATCATCGTGAGGAAAAGTATATGACGATATAAAACCGTAATTGAGAAACCGACATTGAGAAAAAGAGATGGCACTTGGAACGTAAACCAATTTCAATGCTCACAAAAGACAGAAGCGATTCATAGCAATGTTTCCTTATTATCTCCATTCTATCTTCAGAATGCATAATTCCTAGTGAAGGACATCGTCGACACCCTGGGCATAGACGCTCGTATTGAACTACAGAGTTTTAATGGGATACCTTCATGAAAACTAGGCGTCCCTAATAAGGTAAAGCGTTATTTCACGCCTCACCAAGCCTGCTGGGCAAGACTCAAATTCGTTCCTGCGGCGTCGAGAATCTCATCTTTGTGATGACTCCGCGAACCACTTACTGGACGCACTTGCTGCTATATAGCGACACATTGAGCTATTCGCATTATAGATTGTCCTGAGGTAACAGAAACCCTTGAGCCGCTGGCGCAGCGAACAATGGCGTCTTTGTCTGCATTCATTAATTTATCATTAATTTACTATGGTGAGTATCCTGATTATAAAGAGCTTCTCAACTGAACCCCTGCCTCTTCTTTTGGGTGCCAAACAACACGTGCCAGGTAGAGGTGCTATTATCATACAGCGGAGAGAATCTTCGCCAGAAGCGATCAATTCCAAAGAACGTTTCTCTGTCAAAGCCATATATATCTTTATAGTCGAACCATAAAAACTAGGAATGTTCTTTGATACATTTTTAAAGCAATTATTTGCTAAATTTCTCATAAATTTTTAATAAAGTGGAAAAAGACAATCCGATTCGAGTCATACTCTTAAAATGACGATATAAATATGGTGGAGAATTTCATCTTGGTTCGATACGGTTCGGGTAGTTCAGGTGGCTAGAACATTGCCCTGGTTAGGCAAAGGTCACAAGTTCAATCCCTGTCTCGAATCGGATTGTCTTTTTCCACTTTATTAAAAATTTATAGGAATGTTCTGCCATCGCTCGTGTGCCCCTTATAATGCTGGGTACTTTAAGCGTGAAGTGGCACAACATTGGGCCGTCAAATAGAGAGCCGCTGCCAATAGTCTTGTGATAGTGGCCCTCAATCGCTAGATATCGCCATGTCTTTCCATCAGGCGACTGCCATCATTTTGGTAAGCTAATTAAAAAAAGACAATGCTAACCGGTCTGGCTAGCGTGGTGCGATATAAAGTATAATAAATTTTGCTATATACGCTGTCAAATGGCACAATTAACAACGGTTTGACGATTGCCATCTTCTTTTATTGAATGGTCGAGATATACGATAGATTAACTTGCAATTCATATCATTGTTATTGCAGTGACATTAGTGGTTTGATGTGGAAAAAATTATAATTATTCGCTAACATAAGTACTCATGTGACGCAATTGATGGTTCCAATCATATGTTTATAATGGTTCCGATTTGCATTTTGCTTGGGGGTTTTAAAGTGTGACGTTATGTAGAATGCTTTGACCATAACTAAGTTAGATAGCAAGTAGTAGGTGAAAAACACTCTCTGAACACTTTTCATGTTCCGCCTAAATTCTGCTTATTACTTATTATTATCACAGTAAAAAGTCAAAATCTTAATCAGAGTGAAGGAGATTGGGAAAGAAGACAAAATGTTATACAGATAAAATGTAACCCCACCAAGATCTCACGGGCCAAAGCGACCTCACATGCTAACTATGCACCTGCTGATAAACGGGCGAGACAATGTCGCAGACGGGGTTGGGAAATCAGACGGTAGTCGCTCCCAACCATAGAAATCGTAAAAACAGGAGAGAAGTGCCATGTGGGAACATTTGTGTGTCGCCATGACATGCACAACGTGCTCAAGATTATTCGCAAACGGTGCGTCGGATAAAGAGTCTTCTATTGAACCCCAAAGCAAAGTTGGCTCAAAATACGGCGTTTTGAAGTAAAAACTGAATTTAAAACCTATACGTAAGCCATGCATAATACCTGGTACTCGAATCCAGGACTACTGAAGGTTTTAGTGGTATTTAATACGTACTTGATTGTCGAGCATCTCTAGGCGACACACAAATGTTCCCGCATGGCATTTAAAGCGACACACAAATGTTCCCGCATGGCATTTAAATTGACAAACAAAAGTTCACGCATTACTTCTGTTTTTACGATTTCTATAAAATATCCATAGCCAACGAATAGCTCAAATGTTCCTAGCAACCTAATCAAGTGGACCACAGGCTCCAAATCCAAGTAGAGGTTGGAAGCAACTGGGAAAACAGCAGAATGAAGAGAGAAAGAGAGAGATAAAAAATCCTTACCTTAGCCTTCACGTAAGCACTATAACAAGAAGTAATTTGGAATAAAAGTAGAATAAGAATTATAAGTCTATTCATTTTATTTTAAACTCAATTTACGTAATTCCAATGGTGATTACGAGAACGGTCTCAGCTCTATTATCAGAATTCAAGTTCAAATTAATATTTAAAGTTTAAACTAGTAGATAACATATATTGTGTAGGGAGAGGGATTAATTTTCTTGGTAACTATGATTCATGACCTGCTGTTTGTTTATATAATAAATGATTGTGACGTGCCATCCGTATAATTGGTCACTGGCAGTCTTGAACCGTTGGAGATGCGCAGAACTGTCGCCAGCTTAGCTGCGTTTTACCGTATCTACCAGGGTGAGTGTTCTGAAGAACGCTTCTACTTGATCCCACCATCCCCTTTCCGGTTTCAAACAATATAGGCGGGACAGAGATGTCATCCTCACGCTGTGGACACAATTGTGCCCAGAACCGTAATATTCCGCAGGTCTTACTTGTGTCGCACCATAAAAGCATGGAAAAAAAAATGTGATTCCCGGCTTTGCTTGTGATATGCTTTCGAATCGAACTCCCGTTGCACCTATTTAATCCCAATCGCTTCGTTTACAAATTTACAATAGTTTGAAAATGAATTTATGAGCGACGGGACTTAGTAGGTGCGACGGGAATTTGAAGTGTATCTCTGGCGAAGCCGTGGTAGTCATAGTGGTCACCTAGTAATATATAAACCTTTCTCTTGAATAACTCTATATATTGCTGATAAATTGCATTAAACTATAAAAATCTATTGAGCCATCATCATTATCCAAACGTCTGTCCCAGTTGCATCTCGCGACACCCAGGGTCCGCTGTCCTACTTTTTTTTTCCTCCAATTCGCACGGTCTTCGGCATCCCCTGTAGTGAGACGTTACGAGAGTTTCGCACGCGGTCCATTTTTATTAAAAAGTGAGTGAACAGCATAACTCACTCAAAGCAATACACTTTTATTTTAAAAATTTTGGTAATTTAATTAAGTACTTAATGAAATTGGTATTGGCAAAATAAAAATAAGCTGACGACAAAATTATCACTGGCAATGCTTTCACATGCAATGTGCAAATTGTAGGCACAGTGCAATACGACTGGTGCTAATTTTAACAAAGCGAAATCTGGTTGAGTGTTTTGTTGTCTATAATTTTAATTCCAGTACATAGTAATTTTTAATGTAGATACACAGTCAAATTTGTATATTAAGTATTAAAATGTAAAAAAATACAGATTGAAAAAACTTATATTTAAAATAAATAGAACTTATTTAGATAAGTACCATACTTAGAAAAAATTGTGAAAGTCCAAAGACTTAGTAAATACATGGATTTCAGACTTAGAAAAGTTTTGTGTTAAAAACACTTCTACAATTCTCAACACATCCTAAGGACTTAGTCGATTCTAAACTTGTAACTTAGAAAATTAACGAAGTTACTTGTGAGTTTATTTATACAATGGATTTGCATTTGGCAAAACAGCAAGATTTGTATCAACAAATCTGTAAGGCACACACTAATTATAAAAAGTATCCGCGAGATAGAAAAACGTTTTCATGTATAGAAACACGATTGCAAAGTATTAAGAAAGTGTGGGAAAAGTTTGTGACTACCCATGATTTAATGATCAATGACAGTACCAAAGAAGAAAGATCAACCATGGACAATTTTACTGACGACATAGTTACTACAGTTGAGTAAAGTTATTTTGATTATAAGAAAAAACTGAAAGATGATTTTGGTGCTCGGTCTGATACTGGTATAGCAAGTTAATGGAAGCATGAGAAGGAGACCTCATCCAGCTTCTAGGTGAAACTACCACGTATTCAACTACCTACGTTCTCCGGTGCCTATGAAGAATGGCAAACGTTTTATGACATGTTTGTATCGCTTATTCATGCGAATGGGAGTTTGAGTGCAGTACAAAAACTGCATTATCTGAAGGGCAGTTTAACCGGAGAACTAGGAACACTGCTTAAGAACCTCTCAACAACTGAGGCCAACTATACGGAGGCATGGTCACAATTGATTAACCGTTATAATAATAAAAGGTATAATGCTAACCAAATAATAAAGCGTTTATTCAATAATAAAAAAAAAGGATTTGCATGCAGAATCAGCCGACACAATTAAACATCTTTTGGACACGAAATCTGCTTACCTCAAATCATTACATAATCTTGGGATCAACGGAATATTGGGAAACTATCATCATTTACTTGACAGTTTCCAAGCTAGATCAAGAATCCCGTAAGCAATGGGAATTGCATGTAAGTCAAACAGATTCAGATAACTTACCGACTTGGAGTCAACTTACAAAATTTTTGGAAACTAAGGGCCGTATTCCAGAACGTTTCTCAATACTCAATCGACGCTTGAGGCTAGTTTTTGCCTTATAAATACTACTCTCAAATGTTTCTTGAGTATTGATAAACATTTTGGAATACGGCCCTAAATTTCGAACACTTGAAATGGTGGACGTGGCAAGAGCGTGTTAAGGATATCACACACTAATTCAAACCTGAAACCAGTATCGAAACAGAGATCATTTCATACCGCTTTGAAAAGAAACCAACCATCCTGTGCGGCCTCTGCTCAGGAAACACTGTAAAAAAATTGGAGAAAAGTGTCCTCAAGAGAGATCCGAGTATGTCCAATCCAATCGGGATAAAATGATCTCTGTTTGTAGTCTTTGTACCTAACTACCTGCATATTTAAATGCCTTATTAAGGAACAATAGAAAAATATATCGATGTCTGACCTATTCCTGTCTTCTCCTTGCTCAAGAAGTAAGTTGAAATCAGCAAAGCAACTTAAAAAAATCTATCTAAATATTAGGTAATTATGTAAGGCAAAGAAATAGAATAATTTAATAAACAACCTAAATAATTGCTTACGCTTTTCTTTTTGATTATCTACTTAAAATGATATATAAATTACGTATTTGTTTTCAGAGAGCAACTAGTTTAGGGTACATTATTTATTATTTTTCACTCCATACTGTGATATTTTTTATCGAGTCAGAGTTTTATTTTCTAGTCTTCTTATAAAAGTGTGGTCATTAAGTACAATGTACTCATAATCCCTGTATGTGTAAAGGTTCTCGAGTTTTGCTTCATTATCTTTTGCGCGGATCTTGAACATGACTGGAGGCACCCGCAGTATGCCAGACTCGTTAGAGAGGGCCTCGTAGTATTCATCCTGGAAAGAAAGGTTTTTATTATTATGCAGTTTAGATAACAACGCCATCTAGTTTAAAACTAAGTAAGTATGAAGCAAGCGACACTAAGCGACAACTAGATGAACTAAGCGAAACGAAATTGGTAAGAATTAGTTCTTGTTATTTTCACTAGACGGAACTGCATGTAACCATAAGAAACAATTCTTACGAATTTGTCTTCTTTTTCATCGTAAACGTTTTTTCTCATTGCTTGCAACCCTTACCTAGATTTGGAGACTAGGGAACCTACTTTTATTTGGGTGCTAGGAACAGTTATGTTTTGCTTTTGATTTTTGGCGTTATTAGAATAGATAAATAGATAGATAGAATTATTTATTTGCCCAAAACATGGAAAGAATATATGTGACTGTAACATAGAAGTGGCTGCCGTCTGACCCTCCAACACAGGAAGGGAGCCACACAGGCTCGTTGTCTCATCAAGTTGTCAATCAGTAGGTGCACCGAGAGCGGGTGAGTTAGTTTGGGCCCTGGAGATATAATTTAGAGCCCATTACATCTACCCGGGCATACCTAAATCTTAATAGTTATTTGTTCAACAAGTGAGTATAAATATTATTTGCACCGAGTGCTGATGTTAAATCACAAACCAGCGAAGTAGTCTAAAATTGCATCACGAGCATAGCGAGTGATTCGCAATTAGACTACTGAGCGCAGTGAGTGATTTAAAGGCACGAGTAAAAAATAATTTGCTCTCGTATGAAACATACAACTTTTCACCTCTCCAGCGTACCTGAAGTTAATCACAATTAATCATAAACTAAAGTCGAATAATCAAAACCATTTAGATTTTTTAAATTCCCGCTTTGTCCACAGATTAAACAGATTATTTTAGAGCTGCGGTCCGAAATTACAATGCATGTCAATTTTTGAAGACTAAATAATAATTATATTTTTTAGTAACGCGACATTTTTGTTTACTGAATTATATAGTTATTATTATTTTTCAATAAATCGTCCATAAATTAATATAGTTACACCTATAAACTAAAATAAATAAATTACATAATTGTACGGCCAGCGCTAGTCTTGAGTTTCGGACCGCGTTATAATAATTGCGTATTACAAATTTTATTAAAAAGTTACTTTGCCTCACGCTCGCAGCAAAAGTTGCTTTTTGTTCGAGATTTCACGAAGCAAAAGTGCTATTTCGCTGCTGGAGAGGTGAAAAAGAATTTGTGTCTGTACCTCTTTATGTGCCAATACATGCATGAAAGATGTCCTCAGCTTTGATGCAGAAATCTTCGCCATGCGTGTTTCCCACTCCATCGTCATCTCGTTCTCAGAAGGTAGTGTAAAGTTACCCTTTATTATTGCTGTTGCGTATCGAGCCTATACAAAAATATTACAATAAAATCCTAATAATATTAAAAACGCGAAAGTTTGTAAGTATGGGTGATTGTTTGCTACTTTTTTTTTATAAAGCTTTACTATAATATAGCTTACACAAAGGCTACTTTTTATCCCGGGAACAAGTTTCTGTGGGAAACGGGAACACGAAAACTTTACCGCGCATGCATATATATTTTTCATTTTAATTCTACAGTTAAAATATTCCTTATGGATGTTATACCAGACTCTTACCTACTAAAATAAAACGGAGCAGTGCAGTAAGATAATAATGAGCAGTTTATAAATGATAAATCAGTTTATAAATAAAGTTTATAATGATAATTATAGTTTATAAATAGTTTATAAATAATATATTTATAAACGGCAAATCTTCGCGAGCGGCTGAAGGTTGGCAAGTACAGTTGTCTCGGTACCCAATATGAATTCATTCCATTTGGTGTCGAGACACTAGGTCCATGGGGTCGCGGCGCACATGGTCTTTTTACGGCTTTAAGTAAGCGTCTGAGGGAAGAAACTGGCGATCCTCGTGCAGGTAGTTTTCTCGCGCAAAGGCTTTCCATAGCTATTCAGCGTGGGAATGCTGCCTGCGTCATGGGTACCCTACCGAGGGGACCCAGTCTAAATTATAATAAATAGGTTAGGTAGTTTTTTTTTTATTTAGATATAGTTTTAATTGTTTTTTTTAACTAAGATTAATGTTAAATCATATTATTAACAATTTTAATTGGTAAAAAAAAAAAAAAAATTATAAAGGTCATTTTGATGGTTGGCTAAAAAAAAAAAAAAAAAAAAAAAAAAAAAAAAAAAAAAAAAAAAAAAAAAAAATGAGCAGTTTTAATGTACAGCATAGATGAAATTAATATTAATACCGAGTGCTAAGTTTCCGTCAAACTGTATGCGAAAATCGCGTAGGCGACCTGTCAGTTATCTACATTCGTTTGTAGATTAGTGTAATCGTATGGTAAAAAGAGTGACGCCCCTGACACGCTTGCTTGAATCTATACTAATATTAAAAAGCTAAAGAGTTTGTTTGTTTGTATGTTTGATTAAACGCGCTTATCTCAAGAAATATTGATCAGAATCGAAAAAAAAATAGATTGGATAGTCCATTTATCCAGGAAGGCTAGGCTATATATTATCGCGCTACTACCAAGGAGAGCGGAGCAGTAATCATAAATGTGAATTTTCTGTAAAAGTAAAAGCGACGGGATCAAATGAATGTGACGGGGGTTCAAAATATGTTACGGGCGAAGCCGCAGGGGTCGGCTAGTGATATATATATAGAGTAAGGCGTGTCTAGTAGAAAGCGAGCGAGTGACATTGATTCCTTGCTCTGTGACTTTGCCAAATGTCTATCTATCCCTTTCTGTCAGGACCGTATGCATGTCCTTCTGCCACCTTTGCAGTTTTATATAAAAATCCATTACGGACTGGACAATGTCTTGAAAATGTTTGTTACCATCTGGACCATAGTTAGTCATTGCTAGGTTTCTTTAAATCAATGAACTATAATGACACATTAATACATTATACAATAAAAATAAAATAATTATAAGTTATATTACAATATTACGTTTAAATACATATAGTAACTTTACACGAAATAAATAGTTAGGTACTTTAACGTAGCTAGCTATTCCGAGGGATAGCCAGATAGGTAGCCAGGGACCGTGTGGTTAGCCGGTTCGAGTCTGGCATTACATCCGAGGGGAATTCTACACGTTAATAAAAATTGTGTGTGTACTTATGTACACGCGTTAGAAGTAACACATAGGTATACCACAACTCTTTGTTTATATCAGGAAACATAAATTGGTAAGAAAAAAAATACATCAAACGAATGAAAACTACTTTGAGTGTAGTTATAATTTGTCATGGGAACATTTATCAGCTAACTTCATGGTGTCGGTTTATTCTGACAGTCTGCGCGCGCATCGTAAAAATTTACTCTTATAATTTATCCCTAACGCGCCGAAAGAAGTAAAACTTCATAAAAAACGTAGGTAAGAAGGCTGAAAAAGCAACATGCTTTAGATTCTAGTACTCGAATGGTCAAAGTTCCGAGTACTTTATAGCTGACTGTGATAGCCCTCAAGTCTCTGCTTTCCATTAAGCGGGGACCGTCATTTTGACATTCCTAATATTAAATAACCTGTGGAATTGATTGGTCTAATAAAGTATGGAAATGAAATGAAAGAATCCTAATTTTTGTCCCTTCGTCCATGATTATATCTTGCAAAAAAACACTTGTACCATTTCAGATTATTTACTTTCAAACCTGATACATAAAATATGTATCAATCTTTGCCGTGAGGCAAAATCGATCTGGTTAAAAAGTAAATAATGTGGAATAGTACAAGTGTTTTTATTCAAGATGTGTAGCAAGTTTCATCAAGTGCTATCCTTCAACAGTATACACAGTCGTACATGATTAAAATTTTGATAGATTCTTATTGGTTTTTTTGGTGTGAAACATCTATAGGCGAGGGTAAACCTGGTTTTTGGCGTTGCGAGAATGGCCGTGGCGACACGCATCGCAACACATACGTAGGTAGTGAAATAATTTTTAAAATAATTAATCAATAAAATTAATTGATATTTTTTTACTGTTTTTTTTCTTATATTTCTGTTTTTTTTTGTTTCCGATTTCGATGTTTCACATCTGAAAGGCGTACGGCATATTTTTGTTCTTACCTGTGCATCTAAGGCAACGACCAAACACGCTCTGACGACTAGCCCCATGATAATCATAGAAGGGTGCTTGATGTTGACCATAAATCGATGAAGAGGATACACAATCTGTGGTTCCACCGTTAAGCCGCATGATTTGTCTAAGAACGGGTAGTCATATTCGAAACCTGGAAATCGAGAGAGGTTTTAAAATTTGACTCTCTGCTCTCGTCATTGTAAGTGTTTCCCAGTTGCTTTCACACTCTACCTGACCTTGAAGCCTGGGGTTTACTTTTAATTGGTTGCCATGAGCAACTATGCTTTGGTATTTTATTTTCGATATTGTTTAGAGCGCAGGCGCCTGTCGCCTTATCCTCGAAGGGGTGGCAGAGGCATATTATATGCCCACGTCGTACCGTCACCATTTCTGGCCCACGTAATAAGTGGTGAGCCCATTACCGTGTTAACATAGACAGACGCAACGTTACCTGCTATTGGAATTTTTCAATTCGTCCATAAGGCCTTCAACTGCCATGTTGCTGGAAACCGGAACTAACGTACTTTCTAAAGCACGGAAAAGCTCGTAATTGAAAATAGACGGTCACTCATCCGTAACCCGCATAGCGAAAATTGCTAGAACGCTGAGTTAGCCACGACCCACAAGGCCACGAGCTCTTCCATTGAATTAAATTGAAGTTATTTTAATTATTAAGTTACTTAGCTTACCAGTACAATAAATAATATCATCGACTTCTTCAAAATTCCCATCAACAAATATAGCGCCTGTTTCATTGAACTGCTTTATGTCTGGTTTCTTCACATAGTTTGAAGGGAAAGGGGTTCTGAATACCACCCTGGAGTGGCGACTATGGATCAGAGATCTGCTGATCTCCGCTACTGTAAGCCCGATGTCCATGCCGGAAGGTCCCCCTCCCACTATTAGTACCCGACGATCTTTGTATAGATCTGGTATTCTGTAGTCGTGACTGTGAGTAATTGTACCTGCAAAATATTAAATTGTTTATTTATTCTTACTAATATTTTAAACTAACTGACCCATGCGACTTGGCCCGTGAGATACTTCTAACTCCCATCGCACCTTTTTTAATGCCGTCGTTTATATTTTTTTAAACAATGTATGAATGCTTACCCAATTCGTTGACACTATAGTTACACATATTTTTTTAATAAAGTGGAAAAAGACAATTCCGCTTTATTAATAATTTATGAGAAATTTAGCAAAATAATTGCTTTAAAAATGTATTATAGTTACCGCTCTGTAGCATTTCCATTTACTAGCGTTTCCTAGCGGGAAGGTAGAATATCGTTCCGGTAGCCAGTAATATGGCAGATGTTAAGCTGAACGGGCGGTTTAAAAAATTTAACAGCAAGACGCCACCGCCTGCCCTGTCCATTTCACCACGGCAAATGGACTCACCACCTGCATAAAGGTGAAATGTAGACGTATAGTTTGCCTTTGCCTCTTTGGGGATAAATGCGTGACTATATCTATGTATGTTTGTGATCACCTTTGAACATATTTTCACCAGGAATATTCGGCATATGAGGTTTTGTATAATGTCCATTGCCAACTATAACATAATCAAATTCTTCTTCAAATACTTCTTTTGTAAGTACATTTTCATATTTCACATTCCACGTGTCTCCTATTCTAGATACTAATACTATATTGTGCAAGAACTGTGAACAAAATATTGTTGAGTTTTTATGTGTTCATGAAAATAAACTAACAAATAACAAAACCCTTTTCTTGTTCTCTTTGATTACCGTGTGGAAAGCCTCGTGGACCTCACCCCAGCAGGACCCCGTACGCTGGGACGCCTCTTCTATGCCCGGCCGTGAACTATAGACCCCCTTAAGACTTTGAAAGCAAATTCATTCGGAGGCAGCAGATTTTTTGTAGTATATGATTGTATTTTTGATGAACCGTCAATCTAACTTTCTATCCTAATCTTTGAATCCTTTTCATCAGGACTAGGGTGAAATTAACAGTAGTAAAAAATCGTCAATTAATTATGAATGAAAACCTTTTGGTATATTTTTACTAGTGCAAATCCTCATGGATCCTACAGGCTACAACCACGCGGTGTCCTTCTATCTGCCCATGGCCATGTAACCCGGGTGAGCTCTCGGAAGGATACCAAGGATACACAGCTCTCTAAGGTACTTACCGTAAAAAAATCACCATACCTTTATATACTTTAGTACGTCGAAGTGGTTTGCGTAATTCTGCACATAGCGGTAGTAATCTTTCCAGGATGGGAACGATGGTAAAGATTCTGGTATTGGATATCCACCTAGCACCATGGTCGGTTTTGGAAGGTTCGTCCTAAAATGTTATAAAACATTTGTCATTTCTTCCTATAGTCCAGTCATTAAATATATTTGGAAATGCAAATGAACCGAGAAAGCCAAATATTGGATATTACGTTGCTAGAAAAGCTTAAATTCAAATTGTCGACCAAAATAAACTGATGGGTTTTCCGCCGTCTAAAAACCAAAAAAAGTTAAATAAAAATGTCAAAATTAAAAAAAAAAAATTAATAAAAGAGTAAAAAAAAATTGAAATAAAAATGTGGCTTTCTCGGTTCATTTGCATTTCTAACCCGATTTTTCCCACGTAATGACTGGACTACTAGGAAGTATAATATTTATTTGCGATATGTACGGGACGACTTGAAGATCGCATAGTACAATGATACCTACGTATCTATAGACTAGTACGTACAGTACTTGTGGTTTCGATTTGTTTTGTTTACATGATTTATTATATAGTCTTTTTGTTGATTTTATATTTTTTATAGATGTGTAATAACGTAGTAAATAAGAAAATACATAGTTTATATACTTTTAATTAGATTTTAAGGTAGAAATCGACAAAAATGTGCCGCGGCTCTCGTTACGGTAAAGTTTCGAAGTAGCTTAGTAAAAATTTGTAAATATTGTGTAATTACTATTGGTTAAAATGTAGACATTCTGATTGGACTTGTATTTTTGTCCAATAATAAATAATGCGAAAATTGAATAAATACACCACCCATTTTGGGTATCGACACAGTCAACCAGGAACAGTCCTCAGGAACAGAACAGTCCACTACAGAAGAAATCCTCAAGAATCCTGAAGAAATCCTGGACCAGAAGAATAGTTCTAGCAAGAATTTACTGTGGCAGATTGTGTGGCAAGAATAAACGGTCAAGCACGATCTGGCATTGCGGTTTTCATTTAGTACTTCACCAACCCCAGTCCCACCGAACACTACAGCGGGGTAAATAGTGCTCCTCACGGTGCCCTGCTGTACATTTTGGTCCTGGTCGAGCCGGATTGTGAAGTACTGAAGATTCCAAGATGCCAGTAACCAGATCGGAGGGAAGAAGCCGCAAGCACGTGGAACAGACGCCGTCTTCCTCGGGGGACACTGCCGCTTCCTCGAGAACCGGTACAACCGGAGCAACAGTCACAGGGACTACCACCACGGGAGTCACAGAACAGACAAGATTATTAATCCCCATGGCATTGGAGTCCACATCAAGCCCGGTTGAAGCCATCACCACGCCGCCGCCATGCGTCGCTTCGGTCCTCACAGACGCCGCCGCCGCCGCCATCCGGTCTGCCGCCACTGCCGCCGCCAGAACTATCGCCGCCGTCTCGACTGTCACCGACGCCGCCCTGCTCTCCGCCGATACAGAATAACCAACTGCGGAAAGGAGGGTGCCGGCAACGTACAGAACAGAAGCACCTTTATATATGGAACAGAATAAAGGAGCACCCGGTCTGCCGGGCCCAAGCAGACAACAGGACCACCTCGCTACCAGCCGAAAAGGGGGTAAGGGGGGGTCAACTCGCAGCAAGAACAAGACTTACAGAATTGCAAAAGCAAAAGAAGAGCTCCTGCGACTACAAGTTGAACTAGCAACAGCGCGGATAGCCACGATGGAAGCCGAGGACTCCGAGGATGAAGAGGACAACGAGACCTCATCGAGCAGCAGAACAGAAGCCAACGAACGTGTCGACCACTGGTTGAAAACCCATGAACAACCACCCAAGCCTACGGTCACTAACGAAACGGACCACCCAGCCAAGACTCCCGTAGTCTCAAGACAAGACGCAGAGAAGCAAGAAGAGGAACCGTACTCACAGTCAAGGCATCCACCGACGGTTGCCCAGCCTGACTTCGCAGGACTAGCCGCAGCAATCACCAGCGCTGTCAAAGCCGCACAGCGCCCGAAGTTTATAGAGCTGCCCTTCTTCAGCGGGTCACATCAAGAGTGGTTACCCTTCCGTGCCGCCTACTACGAGACGGAGCACATGTTCTCAGCGGTCGAGAATACCAACAGACTACGGAGAAACCTTAAAGGAAAGGCAAAAGAAGCGGTCGAGGGCCTACTTATCACCAGCGCTCACCCATCCGAAATAGTGAAAACCCTGGAGTCAAGATTTGGAAGACCAGAATCCATAGCAATAATGGAGATGGAAGCACTTCGAGGTCTACCACGATTAACAGAATCAGCACGTGACATCTGCATCTTCGCCACGAAGGTCTCCAACATAGTAGCAACATTGAAGACACTGGGCTGCATCAACTACATGTACAACCCGGAAGTCTCGAAGACCGTAATCGACAAGCTCACACCTACGCTGCGATACAGATTCTACGACTTCGCTACAACTCTGCCAAGGGACGAACCAGATTTAATGAAAATAGAAAAGTTCCTGAAGAAAGAAGCCGAGCTATGCGGACCGTATGCACTACCTGAACAGATAGTACCGCATACTCCACTACAGAAGAGGTCGCAGAAGATACACAATGTTACAGAAAAAAACAGGTGATTCAAGATGTCCTATATGCCAAGAAAAGGGACATGCCTCAACAGACTGCGAACAGTTCAAGTCCGCTGATGAAAACGGAAGATGGGATATAGCAAAGACCAAGCGTCTCTGCTTCCGGTGCCTTCATTACAGAAACAAGACTCATCACTGTCGAGTCAAGCCGTGTGGTGTCAACAGCTGCAAGTACTTTCATCACAAGATGCTGCACTACAACAGAACTACAGATAGGCCGACAATGAACAAACAGAATGAAGACACAACAGAAGCCATCAACTCAGCCTGGACTCATAGAAAGAAACAGTCATTTCTGAAGGTCATACCAATACAGATCGAAGGACCCAAAGAAACAGTCGACACCTTCGCCTTGTTGGACGATGGGTCAACAGTCACTTTGATAGACAGCAACATCGCCGACCGCATCGGAGCAAGAGGGCCTACGGAAACTCTCAAGATAGAAGCCATCAACGAGTTGAAGACAACAGAAACAGCCTCAAGAAGGGTCAACATTCAACTTAGGGGCCGTAATGGATACGAAGAAAGAATACAAGCACGCACCATCACAAACTTACAAGTCTCGTCTCAGCAAGTTCCAGTGAGTCTGCTCAAAGGATGCCGACATTTAGAAGACATCAGAGGGCAGCTCACTTATGAAGAAGTAAAACCGAGAGTGCTGATAGGTCAAGACTCTGGCGTAAGGAAGATATAAACTTTCCCGATAACTACGACAACTCGTTGAAGCGTCTCCTCAGTATAGAAAAGAAAATAGATAGAGAACCCGAGCTCAAGAGAAAATACACAGAACAGATGGAAGCTCTCATCTCTAAAGGATACGCTGAACTCGCTCCGAAGAATACAGTTCCTGGCAAGACATGGTACTTGCCTCACTTCGCCGTCGTGAACCCAATGAAACCGGACAAACTACGAGTAGTCCATGACGCTGCAGCCAAGACGAAGGGCGTATCTCTGAACGACATGCTGCTTAAAGGCCCAGACCTTCTACAGTCGCTACCCGGTGTCATCATACGTTTTCGTCAACATCCGATCGCCGTGACAGCAGACATCAAAGAAATGTTCATGCAAGTCAAGATACGAAATGAAGACAGAGACACACTGCGGTACCTATGGCGCGGCAGCCGACGAGATAACCAACCACCAGATGAATACAGAATGACCTCATTGATCTTCGGCGCTTCAAGTTCTCCATCAACAGCGATTTACATCAAGAACCTGAACGCTAAAGAGTATGAGCACAGTCACCCTGAGGCAGCAGCAGCGATCATCGAAAAGCACTACGTCGACGACTACTTGGACAGCTTCAAGACGATACAGGACGCCACACGTATCACGACGGGCGTAAGAGAAGTACACACAAAGGCCGGCTTTAAGCTTAAACAGTGGAAGTCGAACTCAACGGCTCTGCTCGAAGAACTCGGCGAATGTCAACATACAGAAGATCTGGAACTTTACAAACCAGAAGAAGCAACAGAAAGGGTGCTGGGTGTTATTTGGAAGCTCGATACAGATGAACTCAGTTTCAACCTCAGCCTCACCCGCATCCCATCGAAACTTCTCGAAGGAAAAATACCAACTAAAAGAGAAGCTTTGAAGATAGTAATGTCTTTATTTGACCCGCTTGGTCTTGCGTCACCCGTCACCATAAGAGCGAAACAACTGCTACAGGAAGTATGGCGCAGAGGGACAGCTTGGGACACCGAGATTGACAACGACTTAGCCGAAGAATGGAAAAATTGGATGGCTCATCTGAACAGTCTACGTAACGTTTCAATCCCACGACAGTATCTTAGCTACAGTGACACTACTTCGCTACAGCTTCACGTATTTACCGATGCCAGCGAGTCAGCATACTCCGCAGTCCTATTCTGGAGAACGGAGAATGCCAGCGGCGAAGTCAACCTGTCGCTAGTTATGGCCAAAGCGAAAGTAGCACCGTTGAAGTTAACATCGATCCCAAGACTAGAATTACAAGCAGCCGTTATGGGGACAAGACTTGCGGAAACAGTAATAGAAGAGCACGAGAGGAAGCCTGACTGCAAGGTGTTCTGGACAGACAGCAAAACAGTGCTCACCTGGATACGAACCGGTTCAAGGTCGTATAAACCCTACGTTGCTCATCGGCTAGCAGCTATAGAAGAGAGCTCCAAAGTCAACGAATGGCGCTGGGTGCCTACCAAGAAGAACGTGGCAGATGATGCCACTCGCGACGTCCCAGCTGATTTCGGAAAGAACCATCGCTGGTACAAGGGCCCCGACTTCCTCTACGAGACAGAAGATCTTTGGCCTACTGAACCACAGACAGCGGAGCAACAGATACCTACTGATGAAGAGAAAACTCATCACATCAAATTGAAGACAGAAAAGAAGCTCGCAAATAGCCTACCAGACGTCTCTCGTTTCTCAAACTGGGATAGACTTCGGTATACATCAGCAAGAGTCCTACAGTTCATTCGACTTTGCAGACCACATAAACAGGTAGTCTGCTACAAGAGGACCAAGAAAAATACAGAGGAGGATTCAACATGGAAGAAAACAGTCAAACCCTCCGTCACTCAGACTGAATGGAAGAAAACAGCGTCATCACAAAATAAACAGTTCCTCCGAACCTCCGCAGAAGACCTCAGATTGGCCGAAGAATTATTAATGCGTGCCTCACAAGAAGACTCTTTCGCCGTCGAAATAGAAAATCTTAAGAATGAAAAACCGATCGACAAGGAGAGTCGTCTTCGACAGTTGAGCGTCGTGTATGAAAGCGGAGTCATCAGATTGAGAAGCCGTATCCAAGCCGTTCAAGGCATCACAGAAGAACTTAAAAGCCCTATGATCCTTGACGGTGCACACCCAACAGTCAAACTCTGGGTACAGGCAGTACATCGTCAGCTACATCACTCTGGAGTCGAAGCAACAGTGAACGAGTGCAGACAGCAATATTGGGTGCTAAGAATAAGACCCATCACTCGCACTCTACTCCGAAGCTACCTGTTCTGCCGAATGAAGACTCAAACACCGCCTCACCCGAGAACAGGAAACCTGCCGGCGTGTCGCCTAGCTCACCACAAGCGACCCTTCACATACACAGGGGTTGATTACTTTGGTCCCCTCACAGTGACTGTCGGAACAAGTCACCAGAAGAGATACGTGTCAATATTCACTTGTCTCACCACCCGAGCCATACATTTGGAAGTTGCTGCCTCGCTCAACACGGACTCTGCAGTGATGGCCCTAAGAAGAATGATGGCACGCCGTGGTTGCCCTACAGAAATCTGGTCAGACAACGGCACCAACCTAAAGGGAGCGGACAAAGAAATTCGACGTGGCATCGACGAAGCAACGCAGGCAGAAGCAGCCAAGAAGACAATCTCATGGCGCTACATCCCCCCTGGAGCCCCATTTATGGGGGGGGCTTGGGAACGAATGGTCCGCTCAGTGAAGACGGCCTTAACAGCAACGTTACATGAACGCTTTCCTACAGAAGAAGTACTCGTCACGCTATTAACAGAAGTCGAGTACACAGTCAACAGTCGCCCACTGACACATATATCAGTAAACGAAGAGGATCCAGAAGCCCTGACGCCCAATCACTTCCTACTGGGGGGCCAAGGGCGAGTACCGCAGCCTGGGTCATTCACCGATCAATACACAGTATCAAGGTCAAGCTGGCGGGCTTCACAACGCCTAGCAGACCTCTTTTGGACACGCTGGTTACGAGAGTATCTCCCTGAGCTTCAACACCGGCGGGAGCCCCACGGACGAGGACAACCAGTACAGAACAACGATCTCGTACAGATAGTCGACGCAAACCTTCCTCGCAACGTGTGGATACGAGGCCGAGTTATCGCCACGTACCCTGGACCGGACAACATCGTGCGGACAGTGGACATCGCGACCAAAGGAGGCGTCCTGCGGCGGCCGGTGAAGAAGCTGATAGTACTACCCGTGTCAACAGACGTCGCGCCCGTACTCGAAGATAATGCAACATAGTTGCACGGCGGGAGAGATGTACGGGACGACTTGAAGATCGCATAGTACAATGATACCTACGTATCTATAGACTAGTACGTACAGTACTTGTGGTTTCGATTTGTTTTGTTTACATGATTTATTATATAGTCTTTTTGTTGATTTTATATTTTTTATAGATGTGTAATAACGTAGTAAATAAGAAAATACATAGTTTATATACTTTTAATTAGATTTTAAGGTAGAAATCGACAAAAATGTGCCGCGGCTCTCGTTACGGTAAAGTTTCGAAGTAGCTTAGTAAAAATTTGTAAATATTGTGTAATTACTATTGGTTAAAATGTAGACATTCTGATTGGACTTGTATTTTTGTCCAATAATAAATAATGCGAAAATTGAATAAATACACCACCCATTTTGGGTATCGACACAGTCAACCGGCAACAGTAACCAGGAACAGTCCTCAGGAACAGAACAGTCCACTACAGAAGAAATCCTCAAGAATCCTGAAGAAATCCTGGACCAGAAGAATAGTTCTAGCAAGAATTTACTGTGGCAGATTGTGGGGCAAGAATAAACGGTCAAGCACGATCTGGCATTGCGGTTTTCATTTAGTACTTCACCAACCCCAGTCCCACCGAACACTACAGCGGGGTAAATAGTGCTCCTCACGGTGCCCTGCTGTACACGATACATCATTAAAAGATTTCTCACAACACTTATAGCTTTCAATTCTTGTTTTAGAAAATTTGGTACTATTTTCGGCTGAGCTACTGAGGGCTCCGGCGATGTTTTGCACCGCTTTAGAATTCGGTTCTATAGAAAATGTATAACCTGACATCCTTTTTTTTATGACATTTCTGTTTTCCTACCTTATTCCAGACAAAGACAAAACACAGAAATTATATAATCTGGTTCCGGTGGCCCGTTCTTGAGTTATAAGTGGTATAACTTTAAATATAAGTTTTAAATATATATGTATTTAAAAAGTATGGTACTCTGCTATTAGCTTAAGCCATTAAAAAATAAAAATTGAATATTAAAAATGTATCTACTAACGACAAATGGTATTACTACAAATAATATTCTTTATGTTTTTGTATTCCCAGATTAAAAGCTAGCTAGCAATTTTCTTAGACTGCGAGGACCTTTTAGATTTAGATTTTCAGCATTATTGAAAAGGACTGCCGTTGACCTTCCAATACCATAAGGGTGCCTGCGTAGCTGTGTTTGTCAGTAGGTGAGGTCGTTTCTTTTCTATTTTTTGTTTCCCTTCCACCCGGGTAATCTACCAATACTGAAACTAAAACCAAACTTGTGATCAAGGATTGTTTTATTTCGTCTGGGATATTGAATTGATTGAAGCGCTCGTGGCCTCGCGGACTCAGTGTCCTGTCAACTACTCAACGATCATTGCGTTAAGCAAGTTTCACTATGGCTGGTCCGCGGATGGGTGACCACTTTATAGCATTTACATTTGCGAGCGTTTCCGTGCTTCGGAAGGCACGTTAAACTGGTGGTCCCGGTTGCCAGTAACATTGCAGTCGTTAGGCCAAGTTGAAGGCCTAAAAATTTCAACAGAAGGTCGCTACAACCTGCGCCTGTCCATTTCAACACGGCAATGGGCTCACCACCTGTTACGTGGGACAAAAGTGCATACAGGGAAATGTGGGCGTATAGTATACGTCTGCCTTCCCCTTCGGGGATAAAGGCGTGACAATATGTCATGTCGTGATGTTGTCCAACCTCTTAATTTAAACATACCTTAGATGTTTATACATGCTTGTATGTAACGGTAAACCATTCTCATCAGTGCCTATGCGGTCATCATAGCGCCAGGTACCTCCAATATATCTCGTTGCTTCGAAAATGGTGAAGCTAATTCCTTCTTCTTTCAAATATCTTGCGGAAGATATGCCTGCTATTCCTGCTCCAATAATACATACTCGTTTGGACTGAAATTATGAGATAAATACATACAATCACACATTTCTTCCATGAAGGTTCCTAATCCTAGCCAAAATTCAGTGGTGTGACTGACCGCCGCCCACTAAGACTTCCCTTCGTTCGTTATTCCCACACGCTTCGCTCCCGAAATATTTAAAACCTTTATATGTAACTATCTTACCCCGCGTCTTCATTCGTGACATATTTTGAACTCCCGTCGCATCCATTTAATCCCATCGCTTTTAATTTTACAAAAATGTATGAAAATTTGCCCGATTTGTTGACTTACTGCTCTTCTGGGTAGTAGGGTGACGATATATAGCCTATAGCTTTCCTCGATAAACGGGCTATCCAATACTAAAATATTTATTCAAATCAAACTAATAGTTTCTGAAATTAGCGCGTTCAACCAAACAAACAAACTCTTCAGCTTTATAGTATTAGTATAGACAATAATTATAGAATATAACTATCCTTCATCTATTAGTTTGAAGCTGAAGAGTTTGTTTGGCTGATCGCGCTTATCTTAGGAACTACTGATTCAAATAGAAATATTTTTTTTTTCGATAGCCTATTTATTAAGAGTGGCTATAGCCTATATAACATCACACTACTGCCCAGGAAATCAGAAAAATAATCATAAATGTTAACAAATCAAGCGGGATTAAAATGGGTGCACGGGGTTCGAAGTATTTCAAGGACGAAGCCGAGGGGATTAGCTAGTTGAATAATAAATATATTACCCACTAGTTGACGCCCGTGGCTCCGCACCCTTCGTGAAATTTCCCCGTTCCTGTTTCCCACAGGAACTTGTTCCCGGAATAAAAAGTAGCCTATGTGTTTTCTGATGTGCAAGCTTATTTATTTATTATTGAAAAGTTTCATGAAAGTCCATTCAGTAGATTTTGCGTAAAATAGTAACAAACATCCATACTTGCAAACTTTCGATAATAATTGCAGGATTCACGCGTGATAGAGCTTTCCCGTTCTCGTTTCCCACAGGAACTTGTTCCCGGGATGAAAAATCGCCTATGTATTATTCTTATGTGTAAGCTTATTTATTTCTCATTTATTATTGTAAAGTTGCATCAAAATCCATTCAGTAGATTTTGCGTGAAAGAGTAACATACCTCCATACTGAAGAATCTTCGCGTTTATAATATTAATAGGATATATTATTCCATCTAGCCCAACCAAGTAATTTTTCTGAGAGTTAAAACAAAACATTCTGTGGCTAAGTAAGTGGTGTAGGTATGTCAAAGGTCAAGTTGTTCACTTCTTCACAAATATACCTATAATTTGTTGTAGGTCAAATCTAACAGATAAAAAAAATGAAGTGTCTGTTTGTAATTCCTTATACTTTTACTAATATGAAAGTAGACCTTACACGGGACTTACATAAAAAAAAAATCCTTTGTCTGTCTATCTCTCTGTGTCTTTGTAATTCCTTATTTACAGCGTTTCACGAGTTGCATATTGTATATGCAAAGTACCTATATACGAGACTTACATAAAAAAAATTGTGTGTACCAGAGTACACAGGTAAGAAGTGAAACTTCTTTATGACATTTTTTTACAGCTGTAAAATTTCTCTCATACGTCGATAAAGAATAATGAGAAAAAGTTTCACTTCAAAACAACATGGCGTGTAACCGAAAAAGTGACGCTTTTTTACAGCTATAAAAATTCTCTTAACGTCGATAAAGAAGTTTCACTTCAAACATTAATCTTTTATCTGTGTTCTGGCCAATATCCAAAACAGATCGACCGATTTTACAGGACTTTCCAGATAGAAGATGTTATAAGGAGTAGCTTAGCTAGCTTAAGTTACATATTAACCCTGGTAACCTATAAATACAGATACTATTGTATCTAGTTTAGGTACCCGTCCACAAATTATTAGAATTTAATTCATTTGTATACTTGTATTAACGTATCACTGCTTAGAAAGTAAAATTTATAATAATGTCTGGGACAATAAAGAAATTTTATTTTTATTATTAATTAATTTTTGACCGCATTCCCACGGAATCCGGCACTACACGGGTGAAACAGCGGGACGTTAGCTAGTAATGTAATAAATACCTATAGGTGGCGCTTATCGTTTTAAATACAAAGTATGGTTTGTGAATGCTTGATATATTATTATCTAATACAATAGAGCGTGTGCAATATTATAATATACTAGCTGACCCCCACAGCTTCACCCGTGACATGCATCGATCGGATTTGTCCGATCTGTCCTCCTTCTCTGACCCTCTAGGAGGACAGATAGGAAAAAAAAGTTCGATCTTTCCCCTATTATATCTATATACAATGTGTTAAGAGAACCCTGTCCGACCCGTGAAGGTATTGGTAGGTATCGAGGACTGATCTTATTCGGGTAATCCTTTTTAGAATTTACCCCGAAAACTTAACCCGATTAAAATAACTTAAAAATTCATATAATGTGGTAGCTTACATGGCAACACAGGGAAAGGATTATTCGAAAATGCAAGGTCAAAAGGTCAGCTTACATCTGCCGGCGGTTTCTTTTGATATCACATACACTCGTCGCCCCATGCCAACAAAGGCGTTGTAAGTTTTTGAAAAATTTGCTATATTTTAAGGAAATTGGACTATTAATGTTTTTAAACTTTCGCGATTGTCACTCATATTTATGATATTTCGGGTCTTATTCGCGACTTATATTATTAGGTACAAAGCCTACCTTATATTTTCCGACGTTTTGACCGGATTACACCAGCCGTGGTCACGGGTTGACTGATGCATTCAGCGTCGCCTCCGCGAAGCGCGAGTACTTTTCTCAACTACCCGCACTTGATCGTCACAATTTTGATTACGTGTTCTAAAGTCGGTCGGCCGTCACACAACACTTACAATGTCTGTACACTCGCGTACAACGTTCGTACTGTCGTTTTTGCACTTGCTGATGACAGGATTCCGATTGTCAGCCTCATGATATTAAAATAGAAATTGGACTAATTCTGATACTAAAAACACGCATTTTAAATAATTATAACTATTTCATACTTATAAGTAATATGATTTTCAATTTTTTTTTGGTAATGTTATTGAAGTGCCTATGTGCCGTGCCGCTTTCGGGTCGGACAGGGTTTTCTTAACACATTGTATTTATCTATGAATTTAAACTGTCATGGTCATAAACATTACTAAAATATGGATTGACAGGATATTTACCATGTCTACTTTCATTTGCGAGTATCCGATATTTCACTATGAATTAGATCTGACTCCCTATTGGTGGTAGGGGGACAGATCGAACTATTTTGTCCCATTCACGGAGTAGAGAATTAAAGTAAGTTCTTTCTGTTCTCCGTGGTCCCATCTGTCCCCTATGAGGACAGAGCAGGGGGACAGATCGGAATAGTCCCATCGATGGATCGATCTCCCGTCACACCTATTTAATAAGTTTCTAAATCTAAATTAATATAAAAGAAAGTCGTGTTAGTTACACTATTTATAACTCAACAACGGCTGTACCGATTTTGCGGAAAATTGGTGGAGAGGTAGCTTAGAGTCAGGAGACGGACATAGGCTACTTTTTATCCCGGGAACAAGTTCCAGTGGGTAACGCGAACGGAAAAACTTCTATACGCGGGCGAAGCCGCGGGCCTCAACTAGTCGTTTATAAATTTGACAAAGATGTATGAAAATTTTCCCGATTTGTTGACATCTATGATTACTGCTCCACTCTTCTGGGTAGTAATTCGATGATATATAGCATATAGTCCCTCAATAAATGGGCTGTCTAACACAAATAGAATTTTTAATTCGACCAATTGGTTCCATAGATTTTTTTCTATATTTAGCCCGCCAGAATGACGCTGTCCGCCTGATGGAAAGCCATGAAGACATCTAGCAAATTGAGGGGCACTCTTTTAGTCTACATGCCTACTGACAGCGTCCATCAAGTTGGCGGCCCTCTTCACGCTCCGCTTGAAGAACCCGAGATTGTAAGAGGAAGGAAACACATTTCCGCATTCATTCGCAGATTAGCGCATTCAACCAAAAACAAACAACTCTTCAACTTTATAATTATTAGTTTACTCGAGAGTGCACACGCTGTTAAATGTTGCACACGCCATTATCATAGGCTTTAAAATATTTGCGCGGTCTGCAGCTCCCTCAGGTCACTAGCAGAATTATCAACAGTCATTAAAAACAGTAAATAAAAATTATTACATACTATAGCCACATCTTATAACTCCCACAAACGATGCAGTGCTATATAAATTTCTAGTTGACTGACGCCCGCGCCATCGCACGCGTGGTGAAGTTTTTCCGTTCCCGTTTCCCACACGAACTTGTTCCCGGGATAAAAAGTAGCCTATGTGTTATTCCGATATGTGAGCTATATTATTGTAAAGTTTCATTAAAATCCATTTAGTAGATTTTGCGTGAAAGAGTAACAAAACATCCATACTTACAAACTATCGCATTTATAATATTAGTAGGATAGCAAACATGGGCGTAGCGATGGTTGGTTCATGGGGTACAATCCCACTCTCCCCACAAGGTCAACGATATTAACGATCCTTAGGTATCATTCAAGTGTCTGCCTTAGTTGTATTCACGACACCCAGGGTCTATTTTCCTACTCCTTTAAGGTCAGGTTGATTTGTCAGGTTTCCGTCTCGAACTTTTTTTTTTCTACACCTTTGGACCCCAAAAATGTAGGTAGGGCTTCATCGCCCTCAAAATCTGCATTAGAATGCTTAAATAAGTGCGGTCTATGCAAATATTTACACATTATTACAAGTATTAGAACACCCCCAAAGAAATAAAACCTGGTCACGCCCGTGCTAGCTAATATCCGCATTTGGCCGCGAGGCGTGGTCTTGTTCAGAAAGAAACATGTCCCCGTTATAAAAAATAGCTTATAGCCGCAGGGATAATATTACCTCTCTAACAGTAAAAGAATTTTGGAAATCAGTGGAGTAGATCCAGAGATTACCCCCAGCCAGGTAATAAACTCATTTCATTTTTTATGATCCTAGAATATAATAGGTATTTATTCTTCTTCTACGTACCTATTTTCATACATTTAATTCGGTAATTGGCAATCCTGACTCAGGTCACCTAGACTTAACAATTGACCGGTCCAACGATTAGTCTTTTTTTAAGTCTAGGTCGACCTTTACTACTACTACTATACTACTAGCTACTAGACGTACTAGCTTTTAAATTCACTCTCACCTAATAAATTGTTTTCGTCATTCTTCTATGACCGATCCTTTCTTAACGTCGACGTCACTACGTGTAACTTAGGTTAAGTTATTATTCTATGTATTTTTAGGATTAAGGTATATATCTATGGGCCGTAGAATAAGTTTATAAGATCTGTAACTTTTCTCGTGTAGCCTGATAATAAAGAATTATTATTATTTTTATATTATTAATGTCCAAACAAAATAAAATCTCAAAGAATTAGCTATAACAATTTACTATTGCCTGACGTACACCAATTGATGCAATTTAACATAATAATAATTATATTATGTCAAATAAATAATGATTTCACAATACTGTTTAAAAGTTTCACCATAGTCAAAATAATAAAATTAAAAAAGAAGAAATAAGTGAGTATGGTAGATAAGTATTTCTTTCAAAAGTAGAACTAAGATCTTACCTTAATATTTGCACAAAAACAATAACTAATTTGTAATAGCAGAAATATAAATAACTTATTCATTTTTATATTCACTTGTCTTTTAAATACGACGTTATAATTACGGCTATGCTTGTATTATCAGTCACCGAGTACATCTAGCTATCGGAACTCAAGTTCAATACATTATCGTTAACCTTTTATATAACTCATCATAGGACAAATATTTCTATTGAATTGAACTAATAAATTAATGTACAACGTGTTCACAAAAATTATAAAATAGTTTTGGGTTCCGTTGTAAAGTGTGAAGAAATATCGCTTTATACAAACATGCATGGGTGACCACTTTGTAGCATTTACATTTATTTACGAGCGTTTCAGTGCTTCACGTTAAGCCGTAGTCCCGGTTGCATACATAGCAGTCGTTAAGTCAAGCTGAAGGCATTACGGGCGGCTTCAAAAATTTCAACAGCAGGTGGTCGCAACCCGCGTCTGTCTATTTCAACACGGCAATGGGCTCACCACCTTCTACGTGGGACAGGAGTACACATGGTGAAAAGTGGGCATATAATATGTATGCTTCTTCATCTTCGCGGATAAGGCGTGATAGATAAATAAATATAAACATACATTTAATACGTAACCTAAATGTAATAAACGGAACCTAAAACTAATTTTATAAGTTTCGTGAACATATTTTTGAGTGGATTCTCACATAACACTGTCTAGGCCATAATTAAGCTAATATAAGCTTGTACTATGATATTTTGACAACTGATAGTCATACTTATTTACTTCTAAACACAAACATATTGTACAAAAAAGCATCTAAACATGTCTCTACAAAAAACCTGATATCAGGTTGGCTAGTAAATGTATATGTATGTAGTAGTAGCTCAATTACCTACCTACTTTTTATAATACCTGTGTTTTCAAAACACATAGCTCTAAATTATTGGTACATTTTGCTCATACAATTTTACGATAGTGATTAGACATCAGCAGTTTGTTCAAATTTTAAATATACGCGCTACGCCATCTTGATATCAGATTGGCGGATCTACGAATTTGTTTGCATAAGTGTGTGCTTCATACTAGTACTTTGTACTACTATTACTTTTGTTAACTTTTTTTTACCTCACATTCAAAGAGTTAGTTGGTTCTGTTTTAGAAAAAATCCACCATCCTGATGTCAGGTTGGCTGTCACTGTAGAATTGCAAAAGTACATTTCTCTAAAACGAGGTATCTCATCTCGCAAACGGCTCTAAAGATTTAGATCCACGTGTAGATTTAATCTTCTTTATACCTACATATTAATCGTCCTGACTAAAAAGTGAATAATAACAACACCGAGTGAAGCTAGTAACAGTTGTATCTAAGATTTTGTGATTTACGAATTTACTACAAAAATTTTAGAAACAAGTTTGAAAAGCAATTATACCAATTGCTTTACAAAATTGTTTCTAAAATGTTATAATTTAACTATTATCATCATTAATTTAAAATGAAAAAAAAATCGCCTCCTTAAGACAGAAGAGGTGAATAAATTCACCAGTTTCGAGTGTCCTTGGTAGTTTAGTTGGATAAGCGTCTTACTCGGCAAGTGAGAAGTCGTTGGTTTGGCTCCAACGCGAGGCTGAAAACTTGCCCACTTTAAATTTATTAGTACATAAAATCTGTACAAAATATATGGGAATTTACCAAATAACAGCACTTTTGTTATACGAGCTAGGTCCTACCACCTTATAAGTGTATGCCAGCTTAGCGGAGAAGGTTTCGTAGCCAAGCGCGTGATATTCGTAATCTCTGAACTTTTTGTAGTTGAAACATCTCGCTGCTTTACTTGCAAAACGTATCTTGAACAGAACGGGAGGTACTGGATCAATGCGCGATTCCGCTGCAAGAGCGCCGTAGTATGAGTTCTGAAAATTAAATACTAAAGTAATTTTAATTTATTTAAAACTAGTTGATGCTCGCGGCTCTACCCGTATAATGAAGATTCCAAGTTCCCGTATCCAACAGGAACATACATATACATGATACCTTCCAGTGCGAGGCGGGACGCGAAGCGAGCGCCCCGCACTCATGTTCCCGATGAAGGCTTCCGGATGAACCCGAAACAATTGTCGATCTACATCGACAACACATAAGTGTTTTTACGCTAAATCCCGTTTATGTTTTTAAACATTTACAATGTGCGTTAGTTTTAATAAAATTATGATACCTTCCCTTTATTAACACATATGCTACTCTATACCTAAAACTAATTTGTGACTAAGCATGTTTGTTACTTTTTCACATTCAAACAGCTGGACCTTTCTTCATCTAAGTGTATTCCATTTCGGGATTTCCACTTGTTAAAAAAATAAAGATAACTCAACAGTGAAAAATTATTAACAGTACATCTTTACCTCTTTGGTATTCAACACAAACATTTGAGAGACTGGCAACTTTTTAGCAGATATATCCGCCATTAGGTGCTCCCATTCCAACAACATGTCGTACTTAGAAGGCAGTGTAAAGTCACCTCTTATTAGTGCTGTTATGTAACGAGCCTGCAACATAAAAAACAATATTATATAAAAAAAATGTAAAGTAAGTATAAGAACTTAATTTGTTCAATAACGTAAATTAAAAATTCATATAATTGGTAGGGCAACTATTTAATATATATAGTCCTCCTCATCGATTTCGACGACGGCGACCCCCTGCTATATGTTCATCCGATTATGAGCCCTGATATGACTTGCCAGACCAAATTTTGTTTTGAACACCCTGTCACATGAGTGACAATACAGTTGACCCTGGGTGTTATATGTATAAGCGTAGGAGGGCTTTGGTCTGGTTATGTTGCCGGCGTTTTGCACGAGCCTCTCGAGCCGATTCTCCTCAAACGCCTTAATCTGGTTGTAGATTGTAGATCGCCAAGAGGACCTTTTAGAAGCAAGCTCCTCCCAACGATTAGGATATAGATATCAATATCACAGGCGTTCAGGTGTCTTTTTAATACGTAATAAAATATGATTTATTTTAATACTATTCAATATGACCTATATATATTATTCTATAATCTAACGACGCTGTTTTACCTCCCATCCCATGTAGGCGCCTGCGCCTCGTCCGTTGACAGTTTTTGTCATGCAAGTTTTTCAAAACCGACTTCGAGGCGACACACTGACACAGGTGTCTCAGTTGAGGTAAGACAGAAGTCGTTTCCAATAATGCCGAAAATAAAATCGCGATACTACTTCTAGCAGTCAAGAGGCCAGGTAACAAACCCATGTAGGGTTTGAAAGCAACTCAAAAATGGGACTTAACCTTACCTGTGTATCTAAAGCAACCACGGAACATGCTTCAGTAACTAGTCCCATGATAAACATAGTAGGTTCGTTAATGTTCACCATAAGCTTGTGCAGCGGGGATATGAAATTTGGTTCCAATTTTAGGCCACATGTCTCGTCTAGGAATGGATAGTCGTACTCATAGCCTGTAAACCAATTTAAATAGTACTTTTTAAATATTTTGAATTTCCATTTACGAGCGTTTCTGTGCTTCGGAACGCACGTGAACCTGTTGGTCCCGGTTGCCAGTAACATGGCAGTCGATAAGTCAAGTTGGAGGCCTGATGGGCGGCTTGAAAATGTTCAACAGCAGCTACAACCTGCGTCTGTTTGTTTCAACATGGCAATGATCTCACCACATATTACGTGGAACAGGAATGCAAGTATAATATGCTTTTGCCACCCCTTCGTGGACAAATGCGTGATTGATTTTATATTGATAGTCGTGCTTTAAAGTAAAAAAGCAGAGTTTTATATTTTATATTATTTTGAATTGGTAGCAAACTCCCTAAATGCAATTTTTTTCAAATTGAAATCTAGAGTTCAATACGATTACAATAATATTAAAAATAAGAAATATATACACGGAAGTCACCAAAAATATCCAAAGTACTATATATGTATAGTTATATAATTACCTGTACAATAAATTACATCATCCACTTCTTCAAAGGTACCATCCTTAAACACCACACCAGTTTCGATAAGATGATCTATGTCACGCTTTCTTACATAGTTTGGAGAACTAGATATTCTACAATTTTCTCTACGATGGCTGTGAAAAACTTTACCATCGCGAGCTATGTTCATGGCGATGTCCATGCCGGACGGTCCACCTCCTATTATTAAAACCCGACGGTTTTTGTAAGGGAATGCTGTTCTGTAGTCGTGGCTGTGGATTATTGTACCTAGGATAAGATATTTCGATTACATAAAAAAAAATAGAGGAAACAACAATTATTAATAAAGGATAATGTTATATCAAGTCCGATTTATGATTTGCTGGAAGCAAAGAAAATCCCTCTTTTATATCAAAAGAAAATTAACCCTCGGGAATAGTAAAAACGACATTTTATTCAAAATAAAAATTGCACAGGTTATTTGGCTCGTTGAACCAATGGCCAATGGGTGTTCTAACATTCGGGAGTGACAAAAGTCATCATCAACTGCCAATGACGCACCTGCTGATTAACGGATGAGTTCATGACGAAGACAAGCATACTCAAAACATAATATATTTTTTTTAAAGACTATTTTTTAAATTTTACAATAGTACAATTTACAAATTGCTATTACATTTTGAATTTTAAATGCTGCTAATGCCTAAGAAGGTGCAACCTGTCGTATAAGCACCAGCTTCCTTCCAGTTGCACAGATTACAGATTATATAATAGTAGCCTTGTAAAAGTAGAATTTTAAACTGTTTAACAGAGTTTTACGGTATAAATAAACTAAGTATATAAAATATGCCTTTGTGTGTGCATGACATTTGAATGTCTTTGATATTTATACCTCAATGCAATAAGATCAGAGAACTCTCACAAAATGAAGACATAAAAATTCAAGTGGCCGTAACACTACATAATTATATGAGCAGTAAGGAAACTAGACCTCAATTTAAGTTTACGTACCTATTCTCCACTAAAACATTACGGATCTCTAAGTAATTAATATAAAAGCGAGAGCATTTTATTTATTTAACAATTTATGTACACAAAATAGTACAACGGTGCTGTTTATTTCTTAAAGAAATCTCTTTCAGTCATTTCAATATAATTAATTACACTTGACCTGCGATAGTTAGCACTGGCACCGTAATAGTTATATTTTCAGATTAGGGTTAGGATTGTCACTCTCAATAAATACACTGCGACCACCGCAACTGGCCAACTCACGCAGTTCGCTTCTGCGACCTTGTAGATGCATTCGTCTGTTCTGCTCTTAACTTTTCGCTCGCAGATTGTTTGTTTGAATGAAATATACCTTACCTCTGAATAAATCTTCGCCAGTAATATTTGGCATCTTTGGTTTACTATACTGTCCGTTACAAATGATGACGTAATCAAAGTATTCCTCAAACTCTTCTTTAGAAACTACGTCTTTGTATTTAACTTTCCATCTGGTGTACTGTTTCGTTACTAAAGTAACGATGCGTCGGAACTGGGGAGGTAAGGGTTTAATATAGATTTCGAAAGATTAAAAAAACCAAAAGCTGGTGGGAAATCTAGAATGATAGCCATATCTCACTATGCTATTCGAGTTTACCAGTTCAACTGACTTAACTAAAAGCTTTTGAATCTTACCCCGTTCTTTTAATTCTTATCAACTGCTTTGTTTATATTGGGAATAAATGTAATTAATTCAGTCAATTCAACTTTGAGCATACGAGTTCAGATTCCGGGTGTACATTGTAAAATTTCTGACCCGAATTTTTTAGGAAGATAGAGATTTTTAAGGAAGATATTTATATACTATTTAGTAGAACTACTGGGAATTCCCAGTAGTTCTACTAAATAGTTCTACGATAGAACTTAGTGAGACTTTTTATCTCACTAGTTCTATTTATCACTTTGTTGTAATAGAAGTCTACCCCGTCCTTTGACGGCATGAAGATAATAGTAAAAGAAATAAACACATATTAATTATCAGACATACATACATATTGTCACGCCCTTAGATTATATAAACAACCAGATACTGCGTCCAGTACAACGCGTGCCGTCAAAGTTGCTGCCACTTTTTTAGCCATGTGTGGGTAAGCCGCGCGCGGCGCGAGTCTATTACGTACTCCGTTGCGTTTGTGTGCGTAGTGCAAAAGAAAGCGTGTAAAAACATTTACCCCAAATATTGGGAGATTTAGCTTATAATAATATGTGACAGTTTAAAAATTGTTTATTTCAATGGTATTGAATTAAATGGTTCATTTGAAGCTTGTATAGTTTATAGTAATATGTACAGGGGGAGTTTTTCAACTCGCAATATAATAATAATACCTTTGTAGGAACGGCACCTGATCTTATTCTCTTACGACCACCCTTCGTTTTGTAAGTATCTTCGAGATGAAAGTGAACTGAACAAATACATGTTCTTGTTTTGGGTTTCTACCAACTTAAATTTTTTGATTTTCTTATTATTTCTGTCCAACGAATTAACATTTTTGGATTGACTGGGAATCTATAGATATAATAACATTTGTTATTGACTGCCTCGGTAGTGCAGAGGTAGTGAATGCGACTGCCGCGCTGAGGTCCCAGGTTCGATTCCCTGGTCGGAACAAAAATTTGAGTGATTTACAAATGTTTTACTCGATGTTTGGGTGTTGTCTATGTATAATATGTATATATTTAGAAAGATTTAAGTATGTCTATAGTAGGTACCATAAGCTTATATTAGCTAATTATGGGCTAGATGGTACTGTGTAAAAAAAAATACCCACAATATTATAGCTATGAAAATAATATTCTCGCAGTGATATAATAAACTGATCAACATTATTCCAGAATACAACTGGATTTCACACGTGCGGAGCTGTAGGCGTCTTTTATTTCTACTGATATTATAATATTAAAGTTTGTGAAGATGTTTGTTACTCAAGCACGCGTTAACCGATTTAAATAAAAAAAGCGGCATTTAGCTAAATTAGCTAAAACATTGACCTAATTAACATACATAGTACTTCTAATTCCGATAAAAACATCTTATTCTCATGGGAAGCACTTTTTGTGTAATGACCAAATTTCATGCGGGTGGAGCCGCGGGCATCAGGTAGTATCTTATATTTAAAAACAAACTTGAGACTTGTTTACATTCTTATAATATCGCGGCTAGAATGAGACGTCTTCTAAGTGTTACGCCGCTTTTATAACATCGATGGCTCATGGCCTGTTTTACCTACCCACTTAATAATAAATAAATTTAAATAACGCATATAAAGTAATCTAAAAAATAAATAAACTAACAGTCAATACATCATTAGCAAATACTTGAAGTTACTAATACTTATTAAGAAAACACGGGTAAATAGATTTCGCTTCCTTGCAACACTGTGCACAAGTAGTAGTCACCGACATAATAATTGTTTTAAAATGTTTATTATAGAAATATATAGTGAAATTAAATACTTACTTGTGGAATATGATGTCACTATTAATATCTTTTTTGTATCATAGTTTTTACAAATTTGCACCGCACTAGTAGGCATTTTGGAAATATTGTCTCGCAGCTCGGAAGATGTGCACTCGCGATGACGCAATACGGTCACTGGCGGGTGGATTGACTGACTTACCCGAACTAGTGCCTATTTTTTGGCAGCATTTTCGTCGCGCGCATTAGTTATCTGGGTGTTTATATAATAGGTCACGCCTTTATGCCCACAGGGGTAGGCACAGGCACTATACGTTTACATTTTACCGTATGCATTTTTGTCCCGCGTAACAGGTGGTGGCCCCATTACTGTTTTAAAATTGACAGGCACAGGCTGTGGCGGCCTGGTATTTAAAAATTTCAGTCTGTTTAAATTAATTATTTATAATGGTGGTGAATCCATTCTCTTACCTTTATGTATTTTAAAAGGCCTACGCGTATCGCGAACGACTGTATATATTCGTAATACTCTTCTGCTGTAGGAAATGACTTAACAGATTCTGGTATCGGGTATCCCCGAAACGCAAGGACTTGTTTGGGTACGTTAGATCTAAAAATAAAAATAAATTAAGAAACAGTGCTGGTGTTCGCTTTTTTTTTCAAATGAAACCATTGACTTCGGTTAAAGGACTTACTATCCATTAAGTCCATGTATAATTTGTGACTACATATTTGGTGTTTGGAAAAGATTTTAGCAGATATCTTAAACCATTAATTCAATCGCGTCAGAAAAGAATAGAGAACGTCGCGCAACAAAAAGCCACCGGTACAATTTTGGCAGTTTTTCGTAGTTTACTATTACAATCGCACTCCAATAGACTTATATGGGTCGCCCGATAGAATTCTTTTAACACGTACCGCGCCAGTGGCCGCTAATCATTTGCATTTTTTGATAGTCTACTAACATTTTGACAG
Source organism: Thumatha senex (assembly GCA_948477245.1). Lineage (NCBI taxonomy): Eukaryota > Metazoa > Arthropoda > Insecta > Lepidoptera > Erebidae > Thumatha > Thumatha senex. Next base: position 13,874,994 of record OX419743.1, read on the forward strand.
CTAAAATCAGCGATTCCGGTTCTATTCTACGGCTTGTCAATTGTAGACTCGGCCCCAAGTGCGTTTTTAGTTTGGATAACAATTGTTAGCAGTCATTATCCAACACGGTAGAACACCCAAGATGGCGGAATAGCTATTTTTATATAATGGCTACAATATAAGTTTCAAATGAAAGGACTTGCTGGGATTAACTAGAAAAATAAATTGAAGTCATTTTAAATCCAGTATGGCAGACTTCTAAAGATGCAGGACTAACTTTTGCTTTCCTATAATATGAGTATCAAATAAAAGAACGTGATGGGAATCATACTTTCAGAGCATTTAAATTTCAACACCTGTGACGTGGGATTAAAATGCACACGGTGAAACGTGAGCGAATAATATGCCTCTGCCACCCCTTCGGGACTAGGGGCTAGAATGAATGATATTTTTTATTTCACTTTAATAAAAAATAATAAAAATTTGTTCAGAAAACTTTTTTAACTAATAATTTACTGTAAACGAAATGATCATACTTAGTTGTTCTTTCTCATTCATACCTGAAATTTTCATACATGCTGGTATACAACGGCATACCGTTCTCATCTTTGCCAGTACGTGGGTCATAACGCCAAGTACCACCCACATGTCGGGTCGCTTCGAAAACTGTGAAGTCAGCATCAGCTTCCTTCAAATACCTAGCGGCGGTTAATCCACCTACTCCTGCTCCAATTACGCAAATACGTTTCGCCTGAAAAATAAAGTTTTTTTCACCATAAAAGCACGGAACTCTCTGCCTGAGCAAGTGTTTTCCTCCTCTTACAATCCTTGGTCCTTTAAGAGAAGCGTGAAAATGTATTTTACGGGGTCGTCAAGATGGGGGTCGCTATCGGAGCCAGCGAGCCAATTGAGCCAGACGACGCAATTTTGACGTGCCACATTAAAAAAAACAAATGTCATGTCAGCCAGTTGACATTACCCACCGAGATCCGGAATTCCTGGGTTTCCCCGAACGTCCACAGTATGTGGTTCTTAAAAAGGGGTCTTAGAAGGGTTTTACAGCACCAGCAGCTTCAGTGCCGCACCTCCGGTGTTACAAACGTCTATAAGGCTTCGATGACTACTTCCTATCAGGTAGGCCGCATGCTTGTGTGCCATAGTAAGTCATAGTAACTTGCAAATATATATACATTTAGAAGTCTATAAGACTGTTTAGACTGTTGATTAATGGCACTTGGTGGAACTTGCTACACATCTTGAATAAAAACACTTGTACTGTTTCACTTATTTATTAATTAAATCTGACCGGTTTCGCCTTACGGCATTTTCAAAGGTCAGCGCATATTTTATGTATTTCGGATGTCATTGACATACATACATACAATATGAGTGGTATAACAACAAATATTGTTGTTTTTATAACTTCTCATATTGTACTCAATGTCATCCGACATAAGGCCTTAGGGCTTATAGACTTGAAAATAACGGCAATTCGCCACAACCTGCGCATGTTCATTTTAACAAGGCAATGTATTAAGTACGTGTGTTGGTCAGCACCAATTTTATTATTATAAAAATAGTGAAATATGTGTTTACAGTTTGCCTCTGCCTACCCTGGAGTATATAAAAAATGTCACATTTCACAAGTTAGCAGGGGTAGATTGTGGCTACATGCTTTTGAAATATTTCAAACGTCCGATACCTACGGCTTTTAACTTGGCTTAATCATGTCAATGGCAGCCGAGACCAATGGCTTGATAGTAACGGTGAAGGTCGAGGTACGGATAAGGTAGAAGACAAATGGATAGAGGCCTAATGATATCAGTAGTATTATTATAATGACCAAAGTTTATGGGTGCGGCTAGACCAATTTGGATTAAGGTTCGTGTGGAGGTAGCTGATAACCTGGATTTAAACAAAGGCTACTTTTCAACCTGGAAACAGGTTCCTGTAGGGAAACGAGTACGACAAAACTTCTCTTCTAGTTATAAAAAATATAAATAGTGCTGATGATTGGGCATATTTCATAACAAAACAAATAAACATACCGAAGAAAACACACCGGTTAAATAACACACAATTTACATCTGTCAGACATACTTATTCTACCATTCTTCCCTTTCGATGAAGCCGTTCAGACTACAAAGATTCATAATAGAACGGACTAAATAAACGGTACAAATAAACTGCCAGTCAGTTCGCCAAAAAAATAAGGGTTTAGACACACTTACCACTGCACTGCGCTACCACTGAGATAGTGTCCATCATAGATTAGAATAAAGATACTAAACTAACTAACTAACTATCTTCACGCTGTATCCCTGACGGGGTAGTCAGAGAGGACAGATCGCCAGGCTTCGCGATCCATGCATACTTCTTTCGTTTCGTCGAGATTCATCAATCGCTTCATACACGCACGTCTGGGTATCCGAGTACTTTTGACCTTTCCGTTTTTGAGCAATCTGCTCACGTGGTCTTCATATGTAAGTCTCGGCCTTCCCTGACTCCTTCTACCCTCTACTTTTGAACAATATATATTCTTCGTCAATCGTTCCTCACTCATTCGTTGGACGTGTCCAAACCAACGGAGCACGCCCTTTTCCAGCATACCGCTGACACTTTTATTCAAACCTGCCATATTGCGTATCACTTCGTTACGTATTCGGTCGGCCAAGGTAACGCCGCACAATTTTCGAAGTGATCGCATCTCCACAGCATTCAATTTACTTTCATGTATCTGCTGACATACTCAGGTTTCACTACCGTAAAGCAAAGTTGGCACTAGCACTGCGTTATGAATCGCCATTCGTGCTTCTTTTTCGATGCTTTGTCGCTTTACTAACTGGGACAAAGCACCCTTAACTTTGTTTCCGGCAGCTACTCGCCGTTCTACATCCGAATCACATCTTCCATCCGCGCTAAACATACTTCCTAAATACACAATTTCATTCACTTGCTCTCGACGTTCCTGGTTTACCCTAATCTCGCATTTAGTTCTTACGTCACCTCTTTCAAATACTAGAAACTTAGTTTTACTTGCATTCATGCGGAGACCCTTACTTTCACACCCCTCTTTCATATTAGTGACTAATGCCTGTAGGTCGGCTTCTGATGAGGCCATGAGCACCGCATCATCAGCGTACAGCAGACAGTTTACTGTAAAGTCACCCAAATTCACACCCATATTAAAATCTTTCAACTTCTGCAGGCATCTGTCCAGATACACTATGAACAGCCAGGCGGACATGACACATCCCTGTTTGACGCCTGTACAGACATCAAAAAGAGGTGACACATCCCCCCCTACTCGCACGCAAGCCTTACAATCCCTATAAAGCGACTGTATTGCCCGCAGCAGCGAGCCGTCCACACCATATCTTGGCAGCAAGTCCCACAGCGTTACTCTCACAACGTTATCAAATGCTTTCTCTAGATCCACAAAAGCGCAGAAAACCTTCTGGCTAAGAGCCAGAAACTTTTCTGCGATCATGCGGAGAGAAAACACTTGATCCATGCAACCTCTTCCACATCGGAATCCGCATTGAGCCTCCCATAAATACCTTTCAGACTTTTCTTGCATTCGTGCCGTTATAACCTTTGCATACACCTTACTAGCTAAGCTGACCAAGCTGATCGCCCTGTAGCTGGAGCAGTTTAGGCGCGAGCCTTTCCCTTTGTAAATAGGTACTACAACTGCTACTCGCCAGTCATCTGGGACCTCACCCGTCCGCCAGCACAAGTTGCATAACAGACATAGTGTGTCCCAGACACGCGACCCACCGTACTTGATAATCTCAGCAGTAACTCTGTCTTTTCCCGCAGCCTTACCACATTTCATACTTCTTATCGCTTGTTCTATTTCTTTCATACTAATGACTTAGAATAAAGATTATAAAAGAAATACTTTGTTATTTATTTAAGTAAAATTGCAATCACAATGCTATATCAGGTGGCCGAGTCTACTATTGACAAGCCGTAGAATAGAACCAGAATCACTTTTTTTAGCTGTCAAAATGTTAGTATACTATCAAAAATGTCACTGACTAGCGACCACGGGCGCGATACGTGTTAGTAGAATTCTATCGGCCGGTCGATAAAGCCTATTGGAGTATAATTGTAATAGTAGACGAAAAACTGTCAAAATTGTACCGGTGGCATTCTATTGAGCGACGAATTCGAATCTTTTTCGACACGATTAAAATGGCAGACTCGGCCCCCAAGTTATCAGCAACGACCCAGCATAGAAGACATGGCTAATAGACACTTTACAAACCTATAAAATTTATTTTTCTATCAAAGCAAAAAAATAGATAATGAAACCATATAATGTCTCACGTTGTGGTCATTCACAAACTGTTCGGAGCGTCAAGTAAGATCAAGGTCGCGTTAAAGCCCATTTCCTTATTGACATGATCTTAATTTCCGCCTAGCGCCGGATTAAGAACGCTTCTCAAAATTTGCCACAGTAATGAAAATAGGAATCCTGACACAAATGATAAAAACAAAATGTCGAATTACTTAGTATTTTGAACATTCTCAACTCATATTCAATATTAAAATCTTGTACTCGAGACATCACCAGAACAAAAATAAATAACTTGTTCATTTTCCTCTAAATATGCTTTACACTAGGTTTCTAACAACAAACTTGTAGCTAGTACATTAAATTTCAAATCCGCCGCGAATCTGATACCTGTATTTTTAATGTCTTAACAGGTATTTTTATTTGAATCTCATTTTTGTTTAGTAGCAATTGCACAGGTATCTATAATACTTAGTTGTTATGCAATTTAAAAATACAGTACTGCACTACCACTGATTTAATTGTGTTTATCATGGATTGAATAATGAATAGCTGTGACAACACGACTTGTTACTATACACTCTATTTTATACTATAACACAGCTGATGTTAATGCCATCTTATGAGGTGTGTTAAATTACATATCCAGTTAAACCTGTATTGACAGTACTATTTTAGAAAATTAGAACTACCCTCAGATTTTTGCTGTTGTGATTGGATCAGACTGGAGAGCTGGTGATGTTTGACCTTTAGTCTAATGATTAGTGAACCAGACAACTAACTTGGAGGTTAGTACTTTTTTATGCAAAAACTACCCAAGGATTTTGATGAAACTTTACAATAATAATATTGCTTACACTTAAACTTTACATTAGAACAACACATAGCAGATAGTTTTATCCCAGCAACAAGTTCCTGTGGGAAATATGACCGGCAAAACTTATCCAAGCGGGTGGAGCAGCGGGCATCAACGAGTAATAACTATAGTAGTGTATATACTTAATTTCTGAAGCGCTCGTGGCCCCGCGGTCTCAGTGTTCTGTAAACGATCACTGAGTTACGCAACTTTCACTATGGCTGGTCCTCGGATGGGTGACCACTTTGTGGCATTTACATTTGCGAGCGTTTACGTGCTTCGGAAGGCACGTTAAGCCGTTGGTCCCGGTTTCCAGTAAAATGGCAGTCGTTAAGCCTGGTTGAATGCCTTATGGGCGGTTTGAAAAATTTCAACAGCAGGTAGTCACATCCTGCGTCTGTCTATTTCAACACGGCAATGGGCTCACCACCTATTACGTGGGACAGAAATCCACACGGTGAAAAGTGGGCATATAATATGCCTCTGCCACCTCTTCCGGGATAAGGCGTGATGGATATTTATTTTATTTTTTTTATTTTATACTTAATATGGGCTACATGACACTAAGTAAGAATGTCCAAACAAAATGTTTAGTTTGATACTCGATTTGTGGAATATGTTGCTATTCCAAATAGTGCAAAATAACAGAAAATTACATAAAAAAGATTTCATACATTTTCTATGGCACCAAATTCTAAGGCGGTGAAAGCTCGCTGGGATCACAACTAGTCTAATTAAGTATACCTAGCAAAGTCATATTTATCTACATATGTGTATATCTTAACCCCTGAATCAATCCTCTGACCCCATTGAGGTGATGTCCGTAGGGTATTCTAAATATATAACAAAGATAAAATTTGGTAGTGTCCGCCAAATCGATCGACTAAGTGCAAATTAGATTCACAAGGGCCTATTCGGCGGCGACAACTATATTATATTTTAAATTGACCATGAAAAAGAATTTGTGTGGTTCACGCCTGTCATAGTATATACAAAAACGTGTATTCAGATAGATAATATTTTATAAGATAGAATAGAATAAAATTATATATACTTCATTGTACACCAATTATTAATATTTACAAGTATATATTAGTATAGGTCATAGAACAAAAGTGCCGAAGTTGACTTAATATATAATTTACTAGTTGACGCCCGCGGCTCCGCACACGTGGTAAAGATTTCCCGTTCCCGTTACCCATAGGCACTAGTTCCCGGGATAAAAAGTAGCCTATGTGTTATTCTGATGTGTGAGCTAAATTATTATGAAGTTTCATCAAAATCCATTTAGTAGATTTCGCGTGAAAGAGTAATAAACATCCATACTTACAAACTTTCGCGTTTATAATTAGTAGGATTACAGTATAGTTTATTAAACCAAATTTAAAATTATATAAATTGTGTTCTAACGGAAAGCTATGGAGCGGATTGACACTAAATATTTTTTGAGTTTATGAACTAAATATTTATACTTATGTATTACCATGTTGCTGAATGTTTTATTTTTTAGTTTTTCGTACTAAAAATAGGTCGATTGCGTTTTACTATTTTAAGGTATAAATAATTAAGTACAATATTTTTGTTTTTAGTTTTCCTCGAAACCCCATAAGATGCTCAGAATGGACAGTTATTATAGCAAAAGCCCGAAATGAATTAAACTTCAAGCCATATAAAGGGACAGTTGTATGCTCCAATCACTTTCCTCTTTCAGACATTTATACAACAACGAAAGGTTTTAGCAGGCTTAACAAAAATGCAAAACCTACTTTACAAGTAAGAATTTATCCTTTTAAATGAATTTATTATATTTAACTGACGATTTCGATTCAATTTGAGTTTCTAAGTTCTAATACATAAAACCTTTATTCCTCATATTAATTTTGTTTTATTCTGCTCTCTGCTCCACGCATAACCACTACTTACTTAATTTACTAGTACAATAATATGATAGGTAGATGAAATAAAAATACAGAAACCTTTTTTGAAATCAGATGGTAGTTTCGGAGTTCTTCTAGGTATATTTTAACTCACTCTTTTATACAGTCTAATTTTGTTATTTATTACTCTTTACATTTTACATTATACACTCTTTCTAGGCAAGTGCACTCCATCTAGGAACACTGCATTGCTTACCATCAGGCAACTTGTGGTCAAGCGCTTGCCTAATTTGATATAAAAAAAAAATGAGTTTCAATAACGTCTCCACTGCTGACTTGTTCCCTATTCGTACGCAAGCCCATAGTGAATGATGATGACAATGCATACGAGCGATTTTGAACATTATGCAATCGGCCTAGCGCCTAAATTCGAGCAAATGTCATTTTGTACTTTGTTATATTAAATGTATAGGTATGTAGAACGGCGCTCGGACATTTTTTGAGTGTTGTCTGTTTATGATTGTGACTTTATAGTATAAAACTCAATGATTATAACTCAATGTTTTGACTCATTTATATTAACGGATTCGATTTCAATACACATGATCAGCGCTGCGTACTCAGTTACAACCAACGGGAACTATCACAAACAGGCACTTCTGTGATAACTTTTAAGTTTTAACAATTTTGTAAAAAAAATAGCAGCTGCCCTAAATTGCACGTGGCCCGACACACAATTGGCCAGATTTTGATTTATTGTACAAGACTCGGCTCTGAGCCTATTCAGTGCAGAAAAATCTTCATTATTTAAATTTTATTTGGGCAAAGAATCAGCAACACAATACAATATTTGCTTATGTTTGGGCTATATTATAAACAGCTTATAAATGTGTTACCAACGAAATTTACCACAGCATAGTTAAAAAACGGACGGCAATGGGCTCACCACCAGTTACGTGGGACAAAAATGCATACGGTAAAATGTGGGCGTATATACCCTGAAGGGGTATGCCTCTGCCTACCCCTTCAGGGATAAAAGCGTGACAATATGTACGTATGTTAGTAAAACAAAATAAAAACCTTTTGCTTGTTTTATGAGTGGTTCATATTGAACATTTTAGGTAATCACAATTATATGGAGTTTGGGCTCACAACATCTTGATCGGTGTACAATTCTTATAAAGTCAATAGGATGCAGCCGAATTCTTTGCGTAAACCCGCCTACGCTAAATTCTCAACCGTATGCAGCAACAGCAAGTACTCAGCACTTGTAGATGACCTTCGATTTGAAATTCTTACTCAGGTATCTTACTTTACATCAGATAAATATGATGATGATGAATGAAATAGGGTATTTCATTCATCATCATCATATTTATCTGATTTTTTGTGATATACTACAGTATGCGGCCCCTCACTAGATTAGCCGGACGAATTTAAAGGGTCGCGGGAATCACACCGCCCATTTGTTGAGTTCCATCCGAACGTGTGCAATGTTTAACTTTTAATATTAAATAATCTTTAGATGGAGTATGAATATTATATAAGTAAATATCTTGGACGAATGTAACGATGATAAAAAAGTAAGATAATATAAATAAATTAATAACTTCTTTTTCGTCTTAAATGTTGATGACATTCAAACTCCACCTTCTTAAGCCGCTACCATATGTAAAGCGAAAAATTCGCGGACAGAGGAGTATGAAATTTCGAACACATATGTGTACTTACTATAAAGTTTGCATCGAGAAGAAGTCGAAAATGATAATATTTTTTTTAAATTAAAGCATTGAAATAAAAAAAAATATTAAATCAATAAAGCTACACTATCAGTTATTTGACACACACAGGTATATTACTATTTTGTTCATTGTTAAATTCTTTTCTCAAATTGAGAATAAGAAGGGCCGCAGAAAGGAAGTTTAAAATTAATTCAAACTTTAATAGTTATGACTTACTGTGGTAAGGGGTCTCTAGTACAAATATGTCGTTACGCTTTTAGTTGTAAGCCTACTTTGCTTACCGCTTCAACTTGCCCGCGATGATAAACAGCTAGGGGCCAAGTCTACTAATTCACTCGCGTCAGAAAAAAAATAGAAAACGTCGCTCAATAGAAAGCTACCGGTACAATTTTGTCAGATTTCGTAGTACACTATTAATACTTCAATAGACTTCTATCGGTCGGCCGATAGAATTCTACTAACACGTACCGCGCCAGTAGCCGCTAATCATTTGCACTTTTGATAGTCTACTAATATTTTGACAGCTAAAAAACAGCGATTCTGGTTCTATTCTACGGCTTATCAATAGTAGACTCGGCCCCCTAAAATATCTATAATCGACAATATTTCCAATAGTGTCATTGTAAGTAGGATGTATCTAGAACTGTGAAAACTTACTCTATTCAATGGCCCAATGTCTTAATTAACATTGACACAAAGGCATTTAATATAGTCGAAGCCTACATTCAGTAGCTTATTAACGTGGAATCCGCCCTAACAAGTAAGAGGGATGCCTGTTCTATTAAATTTTCTGTTAATTGATAAATACTTGACCACTGGCGTGTGTAATCGAATGTTCATACACGTATTGAGATATTGAAACAATTTGAATCTTATGCTATAGTGTTAGAGTCGGTTTTCAATTGAAATGAAAATAGTGAAATTTTGTACGAAAATGCCATACATTGGTCACAGTGGTGTCTCGTAAAATTGGTAGTCATGAATCTATAATAAAGCACTCGTAGCCCCGCTAACAAAGGGTTCTATAAACGATCACTGCGGCTAGAGCTTTGTGGAGATCCATTTACTAGCATTTCCGTGGTTCATGTGGCATGTTATGAAGTTGGTCCCGGTTGCCAGTAACATGGTAGTCGTTAAGCCAAGTTGAAGGCCATATGGGAGGCTTGACGAATTGCAACAATAGGCTTTCAATAGTGATTCGCTCGTGGCCCCGCGGTCTCAGTGTTCGGTAAACGATCACAGAGGTACGCAACTTTCACTATGGCTGGTCGTCGGATGGGTGACCACTTTGTGGCATTTACATTTGCGAGCGTTTCCGTGCTTCGGAAGGCACGTTAAGCCGTTGGTCCCGGTTGCCAGTAAAATGGCAGTCGTTAAGCCTGGTTGAAGGCCTTATAGGCGGCTTAAAAAATTTCAACAGCAGGTGGCCACAGCCTGCGTCTGTCTATTTCAACACGGCAATGGGCTCACCACCTATTACGAGGGACAGGAATCCACACGGTGAAAAGTGGGCATATAATATGCCTCTGCCACCCCTTCGGGGATAAGGCGTGATGGATATTTATTTATTTATTTATTTAACAATAGGCCACTACAAACGGCACCTGTTCATTTCACAACAAAATAGACTCACCTGTAAAGTAGAACAAAAATGCATTTAGTGAAATGTGGGCGGATAGTATGCCTTATGCTAGCCCCTTCGGGGATAAAGGAATGACTGGTGGACCTATAGAAAATAGCGGACAAAGCTGTTCGTAAAATATGGTAAAGGATAATATAATGTATGGGGGATATTTTTTTTTACACACCGCCCTCTAGCCCAAGGTAAGCTAATATAAGCTTGTCTTATGGGATCTAGACGACTGATAAACATACTTATATATTTCTAAATACATACATATTATACATATAAAACACTCAAACTCCGAAACAAACATTTGTGGATCACACAAATATTTGTACCGACCCGGGGATCGATCCCATGAAAACCCTCAGTCGCGGCAGTCGCATACGCACCACCGAGGCAGTAAATGGAGACTTCAAATCTGTGAGAACGAAGTTTAGAACTTATTCTTTATTTTTGTGTGTGGATAGCCTTGTGGCAGATAAGCCTACGGCCCACCTTATGGAAAGTGGTCACCGTATCCTATGGACGTTTGCAACACCAGAGGTTTGTTTACTACTAGGTTTTATCATTACAAGCAAAACAAATATTGTGTACAGTATAGATTTAGTGAAAAAGCTATTATTTTGGAATTACAAGTAGACACTTCAATTTTATTTATCTCTATAGATATAGAGATGATACATGTGACCAAGTGCATTTCAAACAAGTTTCTACCGCAATATAACTTCCTCAAACGTAGCGAGTACATTTTCCGCGTGAACGACTCTTTTGTGTATTCTCTCACTTTGAGGAGATCGGTCAAGTTGGCAATGATAAAACTAACGATGTGGTCTGCTATTGCTTGTATGCCTCACTGTCACCATTTTAATGGTTTATTGTGTACCTTGAAATGTTATATATAGTTTATTTTGTAAGCCTACCGGGTTTGCCTCACGGCTTCCCAAAAATTATTATTAAAAGTAGTTTTTATAAAATACGTAATTTACAGATTAAAATACTTACAGTAAAAATTAAAAACTTAAAATTAAATTACAAGATTGAAAATTATAATTCTGCATCAGCTGCATCTTAATATCATGTGTTCAATCATCACCCCTACTTTGCTTGTTTGAAAGAAATGTGATTTAAATTCTAACTAACTAATTATCTTCACGCTGTATCCCTGAAGGGCTAGTCAGTGAGGACGAATCACCAGATTTGTGATTATCCCTTTTATATTATTATATATGTTATTATTGCAGTATCTAAGTACTTTTACTTTCCCGTTTTTGAGCAATCAACTGTTAAAATGCTGTTTTATGTACTCATTTCGCATCTTACGAAATCTTACTACCTGCTTAATTCTTCATAAACTTAACTATCTTCACGCTGTATCCCTGACGGGGTAGTCAGAGAGGACAGATCGCCAGGCATCGCGATCCATGCATACTTCTTTCGCTGCCTGTAGATTCATTAATCGCTTCAAACATGCGTGTCTGGGTATCCGAGTACTTTTGACTCTTCCGTTCTTGAGCAATCCGCTCACCTGGTCTTCATATGCAAGTCTCGCTTTACCTTGACTCCTTCTGCCCTCTACTTTCGCACAATATATATTGTTCGTCAATCGTTCCTCACTCATTTGTTGAACGTGTTCAAACCAACGGAGCACGCCCTTTTCCAGCTTAAAGCTGACACTTTCACTCAAACCTGCCATATTGCGTATCACTTCGTTGCGTTTTCGGTCGGCCAAGGTTACGCCGCACAATTTTCGAAGTGATCGCATCTCCACAGCATTCAGCTTACTTTTATGCATTTTCTGATATACCCAGGTTTCGCTGCCGTAAAGCAACGTTGGCACTAGTACTGCGTTATGAATCGCGACTCGTGCTTCTTTTACGATGAATTGTCGCTTTACTAATTGGGACAAAGCACCGTTGACTTTGTTTCCGGCAGTTACTCGCCGTTCTACATCCGAATCACATCTTCCATTCGCGCTAAACATACTCCATAATTTCATTCACTTGCTCTAGACATTCCTGATGTACCCAAATCTCGCACTTAGTTCTTACGTATTCTCTTTCAAATACCAGAAACTTAGTTTTACTTGCATTCAAGCGAAGATACTTCCATCATTAATAATAATAATACTTTATATTTTTACTAGATGACAGCTTCGCCCGTGGAATATTTCAACCTCCCAGTGTAGTAGCGTAATGATATATAGCCTATAGCCTTCCTCAATAAATGGGCTATCTAACACAAAAAGATTTTTTTAAATCCGACCAGTAGGTCCTGAGATTAGCGCGTTCAACCAAACAAACAAACAAACTCTTCAGCTTTATAATATTAGTATAGATATGGAAGCGCTCGTGGCCCCGCGGATTCAGTGTTCTGTAAACGATGAGTTACGCAACTTTCACTACGGCTGGTCCTCGGATGGGTGACCACTTTGTGGCATTCACATTTACGAGCGTTTCCGTGCTTCGGAAGGCACGTTAAGCCTTTGGTCCCGGTTGCCAGTAACATGGCAGTGGTTCAGTCAAGTTGAAGGCCTTATGGTCCTCTTGAAAAATTTCAACAGCAGGTAGCCACAATCTGCGTCTGCCTATTTCAACACGGCAATGGGCTCACCACCTGTTACGTGGTACAATAATACACATGGTGAAAAGTGAGCATATAATATGCCTCTGCCACCCCTTCGGGGATATGGCGTGATAGATAAAACATAATAATGCTCCAATTATATAGCGTTCTCTGCTCACACAAAAACCGCACTGGTTTAAGTAAGTAGCATGTTATTTACCTATATTACTTAGGTATGGGTAACTTTGATTAATTAAAAAACAATATGGAGCCTGTGGTTGACCCTATAAAATTGGACATTTATTTAGCTGCTAGGAAGACTTTTATGTGACTTTTGAATTTCGGTATTGTTAGAAAAGCGAATATATATATATTGTAACGTTACAATTTTCCGGGAGGGGAAAAATGTAAGGTCTAGGAGATAACTATCACAGAACTGGAGGAGTCCCAAATTAAAAAGAAAAGTAAAAGAAAAAAAAGGAAAAGGTAATGTTAATTTATTAATTTTAAAAATATAAATATAAGGCCAGGGAAAACCAGGGGTAAAAAGAAGGAATCGCAGATTTCTTTTAAAAAAAACAGGATATCAGTTAGGCCTCGAATCAGGCCTCCACGTCGTCAGGAAGGGGCCTCGAGTCAGGCCTCCACGTCACCAAGAAGGGGGCCTCGAGTCAGGCCTCCACTTCGCCAGGAAGAGGCCTCTAGTTAGGCCTCCACCTCACCGACCTCGGAGAAGCAGGTAGCGGTGGTTGAAGGCAGGCAGAGGGCTGATAGACACCAGCCGTCGGCGTCACAAACCACGCAAGACAATCACGTTAATATTTCAGAGGGCACAACCCTCTCACTCAGCACTATTACTCAGAACCTCCTGACAAGGCGAGCACCAAAAGTAGACTGATTTGACGGCCCCGGCTCCCTTCTTTTACAGAACATTTCAAAATTTTAACAATATTATTCTGCAGAAGTTGAAAGATTTTAATATGGGTGTGAATTTGGGTGACTTTACAGTAAACTGTCTGCTGTACGCTGATGATGCGGTGCTCATGGCCTCATCAGAAGCCGACCTTCAGGCATTAGTCACTAATATGAAAGAGGGGTGTTAAAGTAAGGGTCTTCGCTTGAATGCAAGTAAAACTAAGGTTCTAGTATTTGAAAGAGGTGACGTAAGAACTAAATGCGAGATTAGGGTAAACCAGGAACGTCTAGAGCAAGTGAATGAAATTGTGTATTTAGGAACTATGTTTAGCGCGGATGGAAGATGTGATTCGGATGTAGAACGGCGAGAAGCTGCCGGAAACAGAGTTAACGCTGCTTTGTCCCAGTTAGTAAAGCGACAAAGCATCGTAAAAGAAGCACGAATGGCGATTCATAACGCAGTGCTAGTGCCAACTTTGCTTTACGGTAGTGAAACCTGGGTATTTCAGCAGATGCATGAAAGTAAATTGAATGCTGTGGAGATGCGATCACTTCGAAAATTGTGCGGCGTTACCTTGGCCGACCGAATACGTAACGAAGTGATACACAATATGGCAGTTTGAATGAAAGTGTCAGCGTTAAGCTGGAAAAGGGCGTGCTCCGTTGGTTTGGACACGTCCAACGAAGGAGTGAGGAACGATTGACGATGAATATATATTGTTCAAAAGTAGAGGGTAGAAAGAGTCAGGGTAGGCCGAGACTTACATATGAAGACCACGTGAGCAGATTGCTCAAAAACGTAAAGGTCAAAAGTACTCGGATACCCAGACGTGCGGGTATGAAGCGATTGATGAATCTCGAAGACGCGAAAGAAGTATGCATGGATCGCGAAGCCTGGCGATCTGTCCTCTCTGACTACCCCGTCAGGGATACAGCGTGAAGATAGTTAGTTAGTTTTTATTATTCTAAACATATTTTATGAATATAAATTTATAACAAGGTCTAATATCTATACAACCTAACCTACAGGCAGCTCTAGCAATAAATTAAAAATAAAACCTAGGCTTGTCATTAACTGACATTACAAATTACAAAAGGTAAACAAACATTAAGAGAACATTCGAAATATAAAGGCCTAGGAATGCTACAGATAATGGCCATAAATAATTTGAGAGAATGAATAATAAAAGATTTAACGTAAGTAAACATACATTACAATATATATATACTAATAAACATTCCTTATAATGTATATTGGTATACTGAACTATTAAGTACACGGCAATGGGCACCACCTGTTTTATGGGACAAAAATGCATACGGTGAAATGTGGGCGTTTAGTATGCCTCTGCCTACCCCTTCGGCGGGGATAAAGGCATGACAATAGGTATGTATTTATGAACTATTAAGATTGGTAGACAGGCAGATCTAATATATTTACAACAACTTATAATACGCTAGTTATAAAATTCAATGAATATATAGATAAAAACATACTAGAGAATATATAAAGATCCTTACATTATCTACTACGAAAAAATATAGTTTGCTGTCCGTTATAAATAATAAACAGTAGAGCTCGGGCAAGCTCAGCTATATAATAAAGAGCCGGAGCTCAATTTGTCCATGTAATGGAAAAATTCCATGGAAATAGGTTCGTATACGGCTAAGCGACTTGATCGCAGTTTCGAGAGCGGTAGATTTATTATCCAATAGAATATTATAATATAAGTAGGTTCATAAACTAGATGAAATAGGTAGTAAATACTTATTACTTTTATTATATCTTCTAATATTATTTTATTTAGTTAGTACTGCCCGTCAGCAAAAATTTTATAGATAGCAGAATACTACATTCAGCAACGAACTATGCTAATTTGATTGATTAAAAAAAAGTGTAATTCAAAGAGCTTTCAGTTTGGTGAGACCGTAAACAGAGTAACCAAGGTGAGACAGTGTCTACTATTTTATGTAATGGATTTGCTTGTCTTCGCTTATCTTGGGCAGGCGAAGGAAACTTAGTCCATACAGTCTTGTCTGTAGTATATATATTTTCTAAATATTTAATTTTAGTTATGTCCAGTCCTTTGTCGATGTCAAGTTCGCAGTCTTTGCCCTAGTAAAGCAGTCGAACCTTAACTAGGGCTTTCTATGGAGATAAGGCACTAACATACAGAATCACGCTGTTTGCTGCAACATATCACTTTCCTTCATTCATGCTCATTTTCGAACACTTTATACATCATAATCCACCATTAAGAACACAAAATAATGAAATATACACTAGTTAGATTGGACGACAAATGTGCGTCATTGTACATGTTGGCGCCTTAAGTCCTGATGGATTTCTATTTAATTCATTTTTTTTTAAATAATTGTTTTATGGCCTGGTTACTAAGATGTTTTAACTTAATTTTATTTAATTCATATTTCTTCTGAGCAGGTTCAATTATTTAAAAAAGTTAACCGGCGAATTTTCTTAAAAGCGCACTCCCAATTCTTATAATTTTAAGTCGAGTCCAAATAAATTGTGCGAGACTCTTAGCTGTGATGCATAAAAATTTATTTTTAGGGATCCGTACCTCAAAAGGAAAAAAAAAACGCTCACTCTCTTTGTTGTCGGTCCGTGGTCCCTGTTGTTCGTCCGTCGGTCAAGACAATTTATCTAAGGAACGCGTGAAGGTATTAAGTGCAAATTAACACAATATACTCAGGTCAACGGTCCCTGCAGCTGTGAAAAAATCAAACTTAGGTAAATAAATTATGACCGTTTTTGAGACAAAAAGCGTATTTTTACGGAACCCTCGGTGGACGAGTCCGACTCACACTGGCCCGGTTTTTATTCTTTACAATAGAAATATACTTAATTGTTATAATACCTTCAGTACTAAACATATTTCGCATCTTTGAACAAATCATGTTTATTTCTCATCGGTTGGCGAAATCCTCTGATGCTACACAATAGCCGTATTAGGGATGCCCATAGAAAGCCGCTGAAGAACTAGCTACGTGGTGACCGACAGAATGAGTCCTTGTGAGATTAGATAGCACAAAGGGCGGCTTACTGCGGAGAACTACGATATTTGAAGCTTAACTTGCCGTCGTCAATGTGTAGACGTCTACGTAAAGCCTGGCGAGGTTTATTGAGGAATCTACGGAAATTGCATTGAATTGAGAAATAGCAGACGTATTTTCGATGTCGTAACAAATTATAGTAAAAGAGGGTAGTCTTTATTGTCATAAATTATATATATACATATAAGTGATACATGAAACTAAGAAAAATTCTACTTAAAATTATAAACTAAAGGACGCCCCATGGTTTAACCCGCATAGTTTCCTTTCACATGAAAACGAAGAGAAAACGTAGCTTTAGTTACTCCTTAACTATAGCTTTTTGCCAGTAAAAGTCCCGTTAAAATCTTTAAAGGTAAAAAATTGAAAAAAAAAAAAAAATTATTTTATAATTTCTAAAGTTATTTTGATAAGTCTATTTGTGAAAAGAAGTAAACAAAGAAGAAACGAAGTAAACAAAGAAGTGATTTCATTGCATTTGCAGCCAGACTCGAGTACCAGAATCGAGTATTATGCGTATTTGGCATAGCACGAGTGTAAATAAAGAGGATAGGAGTCAATGTGGGGCTAGCTCCTAACAAAGTCGTACTTTTTAAATTCGATGAAGACGAATTTAAAAAGTACGACTTTGCCAAATATGCCAAATACGCATAATAGTCGATTCTGGTACTCGAGTCTGGCTGATTCTCCAAAAAAGACCAGGGAATAAATAAATATGAAGTAAAATACATCAATATTGGATTTGTATATGAATTTATGAAATAAAATAATTATCAACTTTTACAACTAATTACTACTTTTTGCATTCCTGTCCTTTTGCTTACTGTCCCCAAAAAAATTTAAGAAAACAGAAGTACCTACAAACAGGTTTTCTTTTTTGACGAAAAAGTCATTCTTTTTCTTTTTCTGTTCTCTCTAATTTTTTCAAGTTGTCAGATAGTGTGTGTACAATGTGTATAAAGTAAATAAGCACAATATTATTGCAATATAAAAATATTACAGCGAGGTAGGAATGTACCTACAATATTTTGTGTCGATAGGCTTACGTGACATCAAACAACTGTACCTCAGTAAATGCGGTGCCTAAGTAAATTCTATAAGCGTATTCTGGCCCTTCAGTTTGCTAATCTCCTATAATTCCTAATGGAATCACACAGGTGATCGACCGGCACCGATAATACTTTTTTGTGTATTTTATCAATAGCAATGTTTCTCAAAGTGTTGTATTGATACTTTACTTATTGCCCTCATTAATTTCACAGGCGTCACAGATATCATGTTTGGTTTATAAATTGATCAGTAATGCCAATATCCCGAAAAGCGTTACTAAGCTATTTTGTCCCACGTAACAGGTGGTGAGCCGATTGTAATTGTGAATTGATATTATGATAAATGTTGCGATCAGCGCCATCTAGTAGACAAAAGTCAGACTACTTCAATTCTTCTAGCTTTTACTCCTCTATCACACAGTTAATGTGCGATCACGTTGCTTAGTCTGAGGATCCGATTTTTGTTTTTGTCAGATAAATATTTCACGCCATGCCACATTTCTAATTAATGAAATATTTTACTCCTTTTCTGACAGTACATCAACACTATAATATAAAATTAGTCATTATATGACATGTATCAAATCTTTGGCAATATGCTCTAAACAATATTACTTCTATTAAACTCTTCATAAATCTACGGGCCAGCATGTAGCATGTTGTCGTCGTCTCGAAGATTATCCGTGAGATAACCTAAGTACTTGAAAATTTCAAGTACCTAGGTTATAGGCTCAAGGATAATCCAGCGAAGACAGTGAGGAGTTTCCAGTTGAAACTCCACATTCACTCCACTGGTGTTCTGTCCGGCGAAATCGGTGCTACCACCCCCGACGGCCCTTTGATTAAAAAACTTAAATTACCTTTTTCTAACATTATATTTTAAATTAAACCAAGGCTCTGAGCGTATTTCTCACACTCCATTAATGACTGAACAGGACCACGTCGCATGCATAACTTACATTATTTACACATGATTTTCCAATATGACACCCTACTCCAGAGTACCTTCCAGTGATCCTTCTCAGCTCCCCGATCAGATTATTCATATAAATTAAAAATGGTCCGATTAGGTCAGCTCACCTTGCCACCTACAAATTAAAAAAGGTAATTGCGGAGTATCGGTGTTTGTCGTATGAAAATGATAAAAAGTGATTATTTTTTATAAACATAAAGATTATAAAAATCATTTTGACAACCATTGGGCAATATAATCGCCTAATACAGATACCTATTATTATTGGGTATATCATAGAAGACGACCGCGTCTAATACGCGAGATCGAATGATTCGATCGCATTATTCGCTAATATCTACTGATGCCTTCAAAGGCTCCCTGCGAGGGGTTGAAAAAACGATGAATGGGTGGATAGAGCTTATGGAATCTAATAAAGTGGGACATTCTTCGCCGAGCTCCCGATGTCGCGACTAATTTCAGGATATGTACCTACTTATTGGTACTACTGAGCATATTTCTCTTGAATACGGTAGTGAAATGAGGTGGAATCATCTGTTATTCTTATGGCATTCATATACTGATAAGGACTATTAATGCCTTATGTTTTATTTGCCAATAAGTATACTTATTCGTGATGTTTGCTGGTAAGGTTAAGGTTTGCTGGTAGAATACTTAATATTAAGTTGATACAATAATTGAAATGAAACTTCTTTATCGACGTTAAGAGAAATTTCGCTCGTGGCTCGCGGTCTCAGTGTTCTTTAAACGATCACTGAGTTACGCAATTTTCACTATTGGTCCTCGGATGGGTGACCACATTGTGGTATTTACATTTGCGAGCGTTTCCGTGCTTCGGAAGGCACGTTAAGCTGTTGGTCCCGGTTGCCAGTAAAATGGCAGTCGTTAAGCCTGGTTGAAGGCCTTATGGGCGGCTTGAAAAATTTCAACAACAGGTAGACACAACCTGCGTCTGTCTATTTCAACACGGCAATGGGCTCACCACCTATTACGTGGGACAGGAATCCGCACGGTGAAAAGTGGGCATATAATATGCCCCGAAGGGGTGGCCTTCGGGGATAAGGCGTGATGGATATTTATTTTTAGAGAAATTTTATAGCTGTAAAAAAAATATCGTATTGTTTTTCGGTTACGTGCCATGTTGGGATTGCACGTAACCGAACCGAACCGTGGGACTTGCTGCCCGGATATGGTGTGGACGGCTCGCTACTGCGGGCAATACAGTCGCTTTATAGGGACTGTAAGGCTTGCGTGCGAGTAGGGGGGGATGTGTCACCTCTTTTTGATGTCTGTACAGGCGTCAAACAGGGATGTGTCATGTCCGCCTGGCTGTTCATAGTGTATCTGGACAGTTGCCTGCAGAAGTTGAAAGATTTTAATATGGGTGTGAATTTGTCTACTGTACTGTAAACTGTCTGCTGTACGCTGATGATGCGGTGCTCATGGCCTCATCAGAAGCCGACCTTTAGGCATTAGTCACTAATATGAAAGAGGAGTGTGAAAGTAAGGGTCTTCGCTTGAATGCAAGTAAAACTAAGGTTCTAGTATTTGAAAGAGGTGACGTAAGAACTAAATGCGAGATTATGGTAAACCAGGAACGTCTAGAGCAAGTGAATGAAATTGTGTATTTAGGAAGTATGTTTAGCGCGGATGGAAGATATGATTCGGATGTAGAACGGCGAGTAGCTGCCGGAAACAAAGTTAACGGTGCTTTGTCCCAGTTAAAGAAGCACGCATGGCGATTCATAACGCAGTGCTAGTGCCAACTTTGCTTTACGGTAGTGAAACCTGGGTATGTCAGCAGATGCATGAAAGTAAATTGAATGCTCTGGAGATGCGATCACTTCGAAATTTGTGCGGCGTTACCGTGGCCGACCGAATACGTAACGAAGAGATACGCAATATGGCAGGTTTGAATGAAAGTGTCAGCGCTGGAAAAGGACGTGCTCCGTTGGTTTGGACACGTCCAACGAATGAGTGAGGAACGATTGACGAAGAATATATATTGTGCGAAAGCAGAGGGTAGAAGAGGTCAGGGTAGGCCGAGACTTACATATGAAGACCACGTGAGCAGATTGCTCAAAAACGGAAAGGTCAAAAGTACTCGGATACCCAGACGTGCGTGTATGAAGCGATTGATGAATCTCGAAGAAGCGAAAGAAGTATGTATGGATCGCGAAGTCTGGCGATTTGTCCTCTCTGACTACCCGTCAGGGATACAGCGTGAAGATAGTTATTTAGTTAGTTAGTTAGAAATATATAAGTATGTACATGAGTTGCCTAGATCCCATAGTACAATCTTTAAGCTTAGTTTAGGCTAGATGGCGCAGTGTAAAAAGTGTCCCCACAATATTTATTTATTTATTACTATTCTCCACTTACCACAGGACGATTCTTAACGACACAAGGCGGTATGCTTTCAATTTAATATTTTTTTTCAATTAATATTTTACTATCGATAATATTATAAGAATCGCGTGCAAAATCTGTTGTTTCGTATGTAAATAAGTTTAAACAAAAATACATTTTGTTCATGCAAGTAATGACCAGTTACCAATCTTTCTTGGTAAACTGTATTAAATTATTTTACCATTTTCATTTAATACTAACATCAATAAACAGTTATAATACCTATGCAAAGTGAGCAAAGTACCAGTCGCATTATCAAACAAGCGACAAAGGGAGTACCACCATTTAGTGGTTCCACAATCCGCTTAACGCCATGCTGCATTAGACCATCATAAAATATGCATGCTTCACTCTTACATACACGCCACCAACGCCCAGCTTTATGAACCGCCCGCCCGCCAAACCTATTACTAACTAGTTGATGCCCATGGCTCCGCTCGCGTAATAAAGCTTCCCGTTGCAATCTTTCATTTTTTTCTCCATAAAACCTTTCTTAGAGTTCAAGAAAAAAATAAAAAAAATACTCGAATCGCTCCAGCCGTCTTCGAGTTTTGAGCTTAGCAACACATTTTGCTATTCGTTTTTATTATATATATAAAGCTAAACAGTTTGTTTAGTCGAACGCGGTAATAGCTAGCTCGGAAATGACGCGCTCAGAAGCTAAGTAGATACTTTCGAATTGAAATATTAATTTTTGTATTTGCCTATTTATCGAGGAAGGCTACAGGCTATATATTATCACGCTACTATCCTGGAAAGCGGAGCAGTATTCATACATGTGACATTGGGCAAGTTTCCAGGTATTATTGTAATCTTTATAAACGACGGAAGTCGTTTATACCACTAGCCTAGTGGTATGTATATGTAACTAGCTGATGACTGCAACATATTCACTCGCGTGAGGAAGTTTTATCGTACCTACCACAGCGTAGTAAATAAATATCGTTCAGACAACTCACACAACGCCATCTGATTTCAAACTAAGCAGAGCTTGTGCTATGGTAACCGGATAACTGATAAAGACACTATATTTCTAAATACATACAAATTATAGATAAATAATACACTGAATTAACCATCGTGCTCATCACACAAAGTTTTATCCTGGGTCGGAATCAAACCCACGACCTCTTGCGTAGCAGTCGGATACACTCCCAGCGCGCCACAGACGCAATCAATCTATCTACCTATCTATCTTGTCTATGCTTAAAATTTAGACTTATGCCACCAGGAACTTTTCTGTAGACCTGTAAAAAAAGATTAATAGCGTTGCTATGTATTAATAAAATGCACTATAATTCGTTCAGTATTTTTTATGTTTATTAGGAACTGATAGAAGCGGCAGATGACTTGTTAAGGATAAGGAAAAAATATAAGTGCGTGTTTGGTGGAAGATATTTGAAACATTTGCAATACTTTTTAGCATGCACATAATAAAGTCTATTGATGTAGCCCAAAGTACTATTATAATTCAAATTGTCCTTTTTTGCAAATTCCTTATATATTATAAGAAAATATTAAAAGATTTTATTTAGTTATTGAAGTAAAACTTCTTTATCGACGTATGAGAGAAATTGTATACCTGTGAAATAAGCGTAAGCCTGATCTACCCAAATTTCGTGAAGTTGTAATTAAGTAGTAGAAAAATGATATGTCGTACAGAAATTCATTCATTTCTTACTTGTGTACTCTGGTACATACACATCATCATCATCCGAGCGTCTGTCCCAGTTGCGTCTCGCGACGCCCGGGGTCCGCTTTCCTATATTTTCTCCTCCACTTCACACGGTCGTCGGCATCCCCTGTAGTGAGACCATTGGCACGCATGTCATCCCTTACGACGTCTAGCCAGCACTTCTTGGGTCTTCCTCTCTTACCGGGACCCGGCGGGGCTGACAAGGCCAGACATTTGTTACCTACGTAACTCGGCGGTTGCCGCAAGACGTGACCATACCAAAGAAGGCGACACTCTTGCCACTTGTCTGCAATGTCACGGACGTGAAGGCTGCCGCGGATGCGAGAGTTCCTCACGCGGGTTATCCGCGTGACTCCACACATCCACCGCAGCACCTTCATTTCCATGACACGCAGCTCCTGCTTGTGTCGCTCCAATATTGGCCACGTCTCACTGCCATGTAAAATGACAGGTCTAATAATGGTTTTGTAGACCTGTCCCTTCAACCGGATCGCCATTTTAGGGTCACAAATGTCACCGGTCATCTCCCGCCATTTGGCCCACGCGGCAGCAATGCGTGACTTGACATCGCAATCGATGTCACTGGACGTGTGAAAAACAGATCCCAGGTATTTAACCTGGTCCGTGCGCTCGGACTGTCTGTCCGACAATTCGTCTAATATTACACTGAACATAAGCGGACTAAGGACCGAACCCTGGTGTACCCCGACGGTGATGGGGAAGGGTTTCGTGTCGTCAACAGCAGTCCGGACCATTGAATCGGAGTCACAGTACATGTCCCGTATAGTGTCAATATAGACCTCTGGATCCCCTTTGGACCGCAGTGCCCACCAGATCATCGCACGAGGAACACAGTTGAAGGCCTTCTGCATGTCTAGAAACAAACAGTGCAGAGGCGTGTTCTTCGACCTGTATATCTCTGCGACAACCCTCAGGGCAAAAACAGGGTCCGTGGTCCCATGACCAGGGCGAAACCCATATTCACTCCTGCCGGATCCGAGAGTCTATAATCCTCTCGAAGATCTTCATGGTGTGGGACATCACCTTTATACCGCGGTAGCTCCCGCACTCCTGCACTGACCCCTTACCTTTGAAGACTGGAGTAATAATACTCAGTTTCCATTGGTTTGGGATCTGCCCGCTGAGGAGTATGCGGTTAACGCGAGGACCCATCGTCTTCCAGGCTTCGATGGGGACTCCATCGGGTCCGACAGCTTTCCGATTCTTCATGCGGCAAAGCGCAGTCAGTACTTCTCCAGGCGCTACCTGTGGCTCTAGTCCCTGATTCGGAGGGAGGGCCGGAGGCTGCACCTCTTTGTGCTGTTTATTAAGCAGCTCGTGGAAATACGAGCGCCATCTCTCCTTAACCGCGAGGTCTTCGCTTAACAGGTTGCCCTCAGGGTCTTTTACACAGTGACACTTGATTATATCCTGTGCCGCTTTGACTCTGGAGCTCAGACGATTCCAGCTTATCATACAGAGGTTGTAAGTGGTCTCGTCTGGCTCTGGCTACAGCTCTCTTTGTGGCGCGCTTGGCAGCCCTGTACGCGTCGCGGTCTTTGGGAGATCCAGGCGCTTGGCACTTTTTAAAGAGGGCTTTCTTCTCCCTAGTCTCCATCTGTACTGCGTCGTTTCACCACAATGTTTCCTTGTCACATTTGCGTCCACCCTTAGACTCACCGAGCACCACCTTCGCCGCTCCAAGGATGGCCGTCCGAACTTTGTCCCAGTAATCTTGAACTGGTTCGCCTTCAGTGTCGGTGCACTTGTCACCGACAGCTGAGACGAACTCCTGGGACCTAGTTTCATCGAGCAACAAACATCTGATGCGGCGCTGGCACCGCTCGATGCGTTTGCCTTTGGGCTTCACGCAGAGGTCCATGACAAGGAGATGGTGTTGTGCAGTAAGACTCTCTCCGGGTATGACCTTGCAGTTGGCCTAGTGAGTAGGAAATCGATCTGAGTTGTATCCTCCCGCTCTTTTAGGTGATGAGATGTTCGGATTTCTTTTTGAAATACGTGTTCACAATGGCCAGATCGGCAGCCGCACACGTTCTGAGTATAGTTTCTCCTTCAGCGTTGCGGGTGCCGTATCCAAAACCACCATGAACACGCTCAAACTCCTCACAGCTCTCACCCACATGACCGTTTAGGTCGCCGCTCAAAACGATTCCCTGTGACAACGGAATGCTCCGAAGCACTCCCTCGAGTTGGCCCCAAAACGATATCTTACGGCGTCGCTACAACCGGCTTGTGGCGCATAGGCACTTGTCAAGTGGGTTATAATCTCATCGATAAGCACCCTCACGATCATAAGCCGGTCGCTACAGCGTTTCACCTCCAAGATGCCGCTCTGCAGCCCCTCGGAGAGCACCACGGCCATCCCTTTCTCCCCACCAGGAGCACCCGTGTAATACAGCTTGTAGCCTTTCTGCAGAGGCCGGGCTCTGTTACCCTTCCACTGAGTCTCCTGCAGGAACGCCACGTCCACCCTCCGCCTGGAGAATACTTCGGCAAATTCTACCGCACGCCCAGTCAGCGTGCCAATGTTCCAAGATGCGAAGCGGATACGGATACTAAGTTCTTTAGCCGTGCTGGCTCGACACACGGCAGCTCTAGCCCACTTGCCACAGGATTCAGATCTCCCAACCCCAGAGGGGAAAGCCAGCGCCAGAGCCTCGTCCGTTATTCAGCAGGTGCACGCACTAGCACGGGAGGTTGACTTCGGCCCCGAAGATCTTGGTGGGGCCCCTTACACCCAACTCTGGTACACACACAGATTTGTTTAATTGTTGTACACACATAATATGACATCATGAGCCATTAAAAGCAAAGAAGTACAAAGAGGCTACTTATTTCTGAATAGAAATCCAACAGACCCAAGAAAGGTGACCGTAAAAATTAGAAAATGGAAAAACTAAAATAAAAAGTGTGTAAAAGGTTAATTTCATAAAATACATTTGACTATGCTTAGTTGCTAAGTTTTAGGCATGAATTTTAATCATTAATTATTACCTTATTACGGGTATGAAAAAGAATACGAGCCAAGATAGTAGGTAGCGAGGTTTAGTTTTAGTCAGGTTTTTATACTTCTTTTGGCGCGTTAGGGAAAAATGATGAGAGTACATTTCGCGAAAAACCGACACCATGAAGTTAACTGATAAGTGTTTCCATGACAACTTATAAACACCCTGAAGTTAGCAGATAAGTGTTTTCACGACAACTTACTCGTATAACTACATTCAAAGTACTTTTCATTCTTTTGATGTTCTTTTTTTTTACTAAATTATCATTCTCGTTACAAACAAAGAGTTGTGATGAAATCTTATGACACTAAAGCAGTATAACTTCTAACGCGTCTACATAAGTACACACACACACTTTTTTTGTGTAATCTCTGTTACCGCCAACCCTACCTATCTTTGGAGCCTGTGGTTCACTTTTATTTTGCTGTTAAGATCAGCTGCCGTCCCAACTCTATAAGGGCACCTGCGTAGTTGCACCGTTGTTGACAGCAGGTGCACCGCTAGCAGTCGAGGGCGCTTAGACCCCGGAGATCTTGATGGGGTTTCGATTAGGTAATATACTTCCCCAAGAAGCGGGATAAAACCCGAACCAACCCCAAAGAAGCGGGATAACACCCGAACCCCGGGTGAGACTTTAGCTACCACCGCGGGTGGTAGCTAAAGTCTGCTGGGAGCGCTGGAACATATTTCCCAGGAGTAACCCGGGGCGTCCGGCAACGGTGTGGTTCCTAGTAAGTATAGCCAGTTCGAGTCCGGCATGACAACCGAGGGGATTTCCACACGTTAAAAAAAGGAGTAATATACTTACTTTTCGTTCTTGGTTATTTCCTCATATTTGGGCAGATGCAACAGTGCTTCACGCGGTCTATCCACGTGACTCCACTTATCCACCGCAGCATCTTCATTTCCGTGACACACAGCTCCTGCTTGTATCGCTCTAATATTTGCCAAGTCTCACTACCATGTAAAATAACAGGTCTATGATGGATCTTTTATAGATCTGACCCTTCAACCGGATCAGCGTTTTTGGGTCAAATTACAAAACTGCTCAAATAAATAGAAAAATATCATCTAAGGCAATAACATCATTATTTAAAAAAAATTCTGACATCTTCTGTCAAATATGTCAATTTTATTTTTAAATAAACATTTGGCTTAGGTCCATTATAGATGTACTATTAATTTTTAGTAGGTCTATACATATACGTTTGTAGGTATGTTGATCAAGGAGCTTAAGCGATAGAATAAGCGGCTTGTGGTAATGGGCGGGGCGGATTGGCACGATCCTCCACTCAGAACCCGGATGGTGTGGGCGGTTTGTGCATACTTTATCAGTAGAGGTCCTTTGTCCCTTACTTTGTGCGATGTTGAAGTCGGAATATTTAAATTTTTAGGTAAGGGTAGAGCGTTGATATAATGTAAAAGATTGTTCAACTAATGTGTCTTTTTCCCGATTATACCTAGATGTTAGTACCTATAGGTAATACTTATAGTACTTTATCTTTAGTTAATTAATGTATGACATTTTGTAAGTTCCGTTAAAATGGTCTATAAAATATGAAGACTTATATTTCGTTATTTTATTTAAAAGAAATCTTGTTAGTGCCTCTGTGTTCACCTACAGCCATACCAATTTAAAAACTATGTAAATTTCTTTGCAATGATAGACCTCAACAAAATAGACCTAAGTAACTGTAAAACAATCTATGTTACATGTAATATATTATATACATTACAGTGTGGTGTTTGTTTATATGGGACTTGTAGTTTCGTCGAGAATAATATAAAACATACATTTACAACAAATTATTAAATACCCTAAAAATGTGATAATTTAAAATATATTAATATAAGTAGTCCCTTTAGGCAAGGTTATTATGCCAGTTTATTAAATAAAATTAGAGCTTCATATCCAATCAATCCGTTAGCGAGCAATGATCCACAGACAGATACACAGTTTAAACTTATAATTCCCGCCTTTTGCGTCGCAAGTTGAAAGTAAGAAGGAGTATGAAAGTTAATCATGTAATAAAACTTTTAGTAATAAGTCTAGTTAGGCCGCAACCCTCACTTTATTTGCATAATAAGCGCGCGTCAAAAACAGCTTTAAAATAAAGGAGCACCCATAATGGGTTTATAAATAGATTTCGAAAATATTTTCTATTAAATAAACTTCCATTTGACGTGGAGCGCAGCGAACGACGCGCTCGTATGAATAAATCATATCAAATAACTATCAGGGGAGATCCGCGGAGCATTCTTTTCCCGTTTACATCAAAACATTTTCGTTTAGGGTTGAAATGGCCTATTTGTTTGATGCGAACAGATTTTTTATTCATGATTTTTTAATGGATGTCCTTACCGTACGTTTCTCAGATTGTCTCACTGATTTATTTACTGTGGCAGAAATCCTATACGTTAACATACTTTGTGACTTCCTTCAGATACTGCTATGTGAAAATCGATTACTTACACTTCGAACGTATTCGCATCTGTAACGAGCTTTTTGTCGACATTTATTAGACCTTTTTGCTTTACATCACGCTGTTCATTACAGTGGAAATGTTTGTCGCACATTGAATTTTTCAAGAAAGCGGGTGGATTCCCTGAGGGTACGACAGACGCTTGAACACCTATGGTATACGGAGGGTTAAACCTTCCAGCTCTTTTATTATTATTTTTCTCTTAGATTGGATCGATATATCGTGAAAGAGATCTAGATACCGATAGTACTTAGTCTTTGGGAGTTACATAGAGCTATATAAATAGCTGTAGTAATTTGTAGGATTAAGTCATCATCGATAGGTGACATATTTTCTTCTAACTTTATTATTGATCACATATATGTGCAACCTAATATACATACATACACCAAATTACGCCGATCTCCCATCAAGGTAGACAGAGGCTATTACTTTTCACTTGCTACGATCATACAACTTTCGCTTCTTCTACTTTCATAGGTGCTTTCATACATGCTCGCTGGTTAATTAACTATTGACTTGGCCTTTGCGTAAAAGATACATGTGGAAAATTGTAAACATGTCACCATACAATTAAAACTATACAAAACCATTATAAACAGGTCACAATTGATTATTATTAAACTCTACACTTAGAATTACAGGATACACGAATCCATTCATCCTTTCGTGAATAAGTTGCAAATCTTCCAAAAGCAAGTAGTTTAAATGGTCCAAGAGTATGTGGGACTAATACCCTAAAGTTAAGAAACATAATACATACATACATACATATTGTCACGCATCTACTAATTTCACCGTATGAATTTTTGTGCCACTTAACAGGTGGTGTGCCCATTGCCGTGTTGAAATGGACAGGCGCAGGCTGCGGCGACCTGCTGTTGAATTTTTTTAGTCGCCCATAAGGCCTTCAACTTGGCTTAACGACTGCCATTTTATTGGCAACCGGGACCAACGTCTTAACGTGCCTTCCGAAGCACGGAACTGGGGTAAGCCAAATAAATTTAATAAAATGTGTCTATTTTAGATGTTAAATTTGAAAGAAATTTTGAACCCGTTGCCTTTTTAGTGAGGTGGTAACAAAAAGGCTAAAAGGTCTTATGTGCTAGACACTAATTAGCACGACCAATTAAAGTCCTGGTATTCTCGGACTTTAAGAAACTGAAGTTAAGAAAAGATTTATATTAAAACGGCTCTGTCTTTCCGTACGTCTGTATGCATCTATTTCTCAGGAACCATAAGAGATAGAGACAAACGGTTTGCGGCATTCGATTCAGGACGCCAAGAATATGTGCATAAGCGATTTTGAAGTTTCCACCACTTCCTGTTTTGAAACTGGTTTCTGTTTAGATGTCGTCTGATTGCTTCGCTACGATAGTAAAGGGAGCGTTACTCGTTTTATACATGTTACCTACTGAAGCACTCATACCGCTGACTCAGTGTTCTGTAAACGATCACTGCGCTAAGCAATATTCGCTATAGGTGGTCCTTGAATGGGTGACCACTTTTTGGTATTTACATTTGCGAGCGTTTCCGTGCTTCGAAAGGCACGTTAAGCCGTTGGTCCCGGTTGCTAGTAAAATGGCAGTCGTTAAGCCAAGTTGAAGGCCTTATGGGCGACTAAAAAAATTCAACAGCAGGTCGCCGCAGCCTGAGCCTGTCCATTTCAACACGGCAATGGGCACACCACCTGTTACGTGGCACAAAAATTCATACGGTGAAATTAGTAGATGCGTGACAATATGTATGTATGTATGTATTATGTTTCTTAACTTTAGGGTATAGAAGTCTTAAAGTTAGTAAAAAAGCTGGCTGGCTTGAAAAATTTCAACTGCATGTCGCCACAGCCAGCGCCTGTCCATTTCAACACGGCAATGGACTCTCTACCTATTACGTGGGATAAAATGCATACGGTGTAATGTGGGCGTATAGTATGCCTCTGCCTACCTCTTCGGGGGTAAAGGCGTGACAACATGTATGTATGTATGTTATTTACTACTATTATTTTATCTTTGGTATTGTTGAACGTTTTTCTTAACTGAAGAAACATTGGAGCGTAATATTATTATGTCAATTTTTTTTAAACATCAGTTAGTAATAACAGTTCTTAGATACAAATATATTGCTCAAAAACGGAAAAGTCAAAATACTCAGATACCCAGACGTGCATGTATGAAGCGATTGATGAATCTGCAAGAAGCAAAAGAAGTATACATGGATCGCGAAGCCTGGCGATCTGTCCTCTCTGACTAGCCCGTCAGGGATATTGCGTGAAGAAAGATAGTTAGTTTAGTTAGATACAAAAATATCTTACAAACACAACTCATCATTAAACATTCAGTCTTACAAAACAAAGCACGGTATAAACAAAGTAATCTTTAAAAAAAATCAATTGACAGCAAGTACAGAAGTCTTAACAAGGACGATCATTAGATTGGCGAGTGCCAATGACGCAGCACGTTGCATCGGGCTCAGCTATTGTCGAGCACGTCAGCAAGCCCTGTAATTATTGCTCTGCGGATGACATCTCGGCTCTGGGCTTAATATTATTTTTTACTTTGTATTTTAAATGTTAGGATTTAATTCTGATTTAAGACTTACATATGGAGACCACGTGAGTAGGTTGCTCAAAAACGGAAAATTCAAAAGTACTCGGATACCCAGACGTGCATGTATAAAGCGATTGATGAATCTGCAAAAAGCGAAAGAAGTTTTTCATGGATCGTGAAGCCTGGCGATCTGTCCTCTCTGACTACTCCGTCAGGGATACAGCGTGAAGATAGAATAGTATTTAATTCTGTAATTTAAGGACTCGTAGCCCTAATTAGTCAGTGTTCTGTTAACGATTACTGCATAAAGCATCTTTCTGGCTAGTCCTGTGACAGCTTCGTGGGATTTCCATTTACATGCGTTTTCGTGCTGCGACAACTCTTGGTCCCGGTTGCCAGTAACATGACAGTTATGCCAAGTTAAAGACCTTAAGCCCGTCACACACGTAGCTATAATATATATTAATATGCTGTACTATATATAGTAAGCTACCACACACGGAGACGAAGCTCTAATATATATTTTGCCTTCATTCATTAATGGTCGGCCTAGGTACGTAGTACTATTACTTATTCTGTGGCCTAGGGTTAGTAGATTTATTAATATGCGATAATATAAATTACGGTATATGGTGGTGACTTCATAGAAATATATATTATAACTGAGTGAATGACGGGCTTTATGGGCGGCATGAAAAATGTCGCCTGCCCTTTCATCACGCATCGAGCGTCTGCCTACCACTTCGGTGAAAGTGTCGTGAATATTAAGTAAAAAAAATAAATAATTATCACTACATATTATAAAACAAAGTCGCTTTTCGCTGTCTGTCCCTATGTATGCTTAGATCTTTAAAACTACGCAACGAATTAAGAAGCAGTTTTTTTAATAGTTAGAGTGATTCTTATGGAAGGTTCTTTTGTATAATTAGTTAAGTTTTTGTATACATTGACCAAATTATAACGATATTTGTTGGGGATGTCGGAAAAAGTAAGCCGTCTGGGAGCTTTCAACAAAAACTCTGCCTAAACCCTTTGAGAAATAATAAAATAATGTATGGTGCAATTGTGTAACTAATGTAGGTCTACAAAAAAGTACGTTACGATATATGTCTATTTCTTAAGGACAACATACTATATTAATTTTAATACTTTAAAACCTGCAATTATAAAGCGGTAATTTGAAGCCTATTTACACAAATATGCTATTAATGCTTATCATTTTTACTACGTTAGTTGGCTTCAGAATTT
Organism: Thumatha senex; assembly: GCA_948477245.1. Taxonomy (NCBI): domain Eukaryota; kingdom Metazoa; phylum Arthropoda; class Insecta; order Lepidoptera; family Erebidae; genus Thumatha; species Thumatha senex. The sequence continues at coordinate 13,907,363 of OX419743.1, forward strand.
AATAAAGATTATTTTGTCTCTTTACACCTTGCAAATTAAATGAATATCTTACCAGTTATAGCAAATTCAAAATAATGCGCAAAGGAATTAATTTCATGTAACCATAATTAACAAACGACCGTGCCGTGCTGGAGAGCGGAGAAGTAATCAACGAATTTTGAAAATGTTCATACATTATTGTAAATTAATTAACGACGGGATTATTGGGTGCCACGGGGTTCGAAGTATGTCACAGACGAAGCCGGGCGGGACAGCTAGTTCTGTGTAAATTGAATAGAAGCGCTCATGGTCCCACTAGCTTGGTGTTCTTAAACGGCATCTTAGGCTACGATTAGCCCTGAGATGGATAGTCTTTAGTTTTTGTCACAGTCTTTAAACAGGCACGGTCTAACAAGTAATAAGGGCAACTCAATTTACCTCTCGACGTTTTCATTTTATTAAGCTAATTAAGATATTCAAGCTTGATGTTTGCAAAATGCTGTTTTAATTGATGCAAAATTATAAACTACTGGGTACAGTTGTTCATTATTATCAGGTAATTATCTGTGGTATTGTTTGTTATGTAAATTAAACAACTATTGTGAGGAGTTGTTGATATAACGCAAAAAAAATATGATTGATACTTTGAATCTTAGGTCCGTATTCCAGAACGTTTCTGAATACTCGATCAACGCTTGAGACTAGATTTTGCCTTATAAAATCTACTCTCAAATGTTTCTTGAGTGTTGATAAACGTTCTGGAATACGGCCCTTAAAGAGTAAGTAGGTACTAACTACTAAACCCAACAGATCCAACATCCGTCCGCATAGGCGGTGATTTGGTCGACCGCACGGACCTTTGACCTGGGATCTGTATTCACACGTCCAGTGACATCGAATACGATGTCAAGTCACGCATTGCAGCCGCGTGGGCCAAATGGCGAGAGATGACCGGTGGCAGTCAAAAGTGGAGCGACACAAGCAGGAACTGCGTGTCACGGAAATGAAGATGCTGCGATTGATGTGTGGAGTCACGCGCGAGGATCGCGTGAGGAACTCTCGCATCCGTGGCAGCCTTCACGTCAATTGAATTAAATCCGTGACATTGCAGATAAGTTGCAAAAGTGTTGCCTTCGTTAGTATGGTCATGTCTTGCGGCAAACGCCGGGATAAGTGGAGGAGAAAAAGTAGGAAGGCGGACCCCGGGCGTCGCGAGACGCAACTGGGACAAGCGCTGGGATGATGATGTATCTCATCATCTACTTAAATTTTTAATAAAGTGAAAAAGTACAATTCGTTTCGAGACGGGGATTGAACCCGTGACCTTTGCCTAACCAGGGCAATGTTCTAGCCACTGAACTACCCGAACCGTATCGAATCAAGTTGAAATTTTTCACCAATTTTGAATCGTCATTTTAAGAATCATCTATCGAGCTACTCAACAACTTTATACCAATTAACAGTGTTACAACCATTTTTAAACATTGATGCGATGGACTCCACTCAATCTATGATTTTTTTTTTAAAGCAATTGTTATGACCGTTGTCAGTCAATAGTGGAGCGACACAAGCAGGAACTGCGTGTCACGGAAACGAAGATGCCGCGATGGATGGATGTTGCTTTAAAAAAAAATATATAGAGGTACTACTAACAATATAGCAGAACTCAGACAAGTATTTTTTAAAGTAAATTTTCTGTGACTGTTTTCGATTAAGCGTTTTTCGGGGATGTGATTTTCAATGAACTTTCATTCAAATATATTTTTTGGAAAATCTTTTCGAAGAAAAGTATGAGCACCGAATAATAGTGTTTGCTTTCAAGTGTAACTTTTTTTTGACTGACGGACTTTTTTACTTTTTCAGTAGGTAACGGAACCTCAAATTTGTTATTTGTCACAAGTATTTATTTTTACTCAAAGTTGTTTCGTAATGCAATCATGTATAGTAAAATAAAAAACAAATCACAAGTTCTTTGTTATTAGTTGTATTTCAGCAAAGACTTCCATTCAAAGGCAATTAGGACGTCATTGTGTAGCAATGTTAATTGTAGTTATTAACATAATTATTTTAGCGTGACTTAAAGTGATAAAATCAAACTTCGTAAACAAAATTTTAAAAACTCTCAACACTGAAGTATAGGGACTTCAGTGTTAAAGAAAATGGCCCAACTGATTTTCTTACATCATGTCTGAGAACCACTTCTAAAAAAATTGCTTCCAAATGTGTTCACTCGTTTAAGAGCTACTGTATCAAATACTGCGTTTTATTTTCTTTGTGTATGGCAAACCTCATGTATGCTGGACTCCTACCGACTAAAACCACAGCCGGGTAAACCCCCCGGGGTTCCCGGCAGACTTTGTCCGCTAATGGTATTATTCTGTTGTGGCGGCCAGCGCCACATAGCGAAAAGCCATCGAACTACATCGATACTAAGAATCCAAAGCTACATCGCGCTATAAGAGTTCACGCGCTGAAGAATGATATATGCAACAGCCAAACATCAACCGTTGCTGAAAGAACATCTCCACCCGTTCCTCCACACTGTCTCTTTGGGGGGTTCGAGTGTTATATCGCTTCTTTGGAGGGATCTAGTTTTTCGTGTAGCTCTCACGCTACGCCACCCACCGGGGCCGGCTCCTGTAAGAACGTCGAGCAGCCTACCCGCTGAGGCTGAGGATGATAGTCGAAGACAAGTCTGCGGCGTTCTCGTCGCATAGATAGATAGATAGATATATACTTTATTGTACAGCATAAAACAGAAAACAGTGAAATTAACAATAAAACTAAAATACAATGTTGTACAATTGGCGGCGTTACCACTACTTGTGATCTCTTCCAGGCAACCATTGGATGGATATACGTAAAATATATGTGAAATTTATTGTTGGGGCTGCTGCACCTACACAAAATTATATGATACAGTACGTTAATCATCAAAGAAAAACAATAGAATAATCACACACATCCTCATATACACAATATTCGTACAAAATCCCATGATATACACCCACTTAACATAGTAAAAAAAGTTCCATAATAGTTATTATAATTTAATGATGATAGTTGATGTTATATGTTCAAAGTGACATGTAGTACTCCTTCACCGCCTTATTAAAACTTTGTAAAGTTGGTACCCGTTTGATGGTAAGAGGCAATGCATTCCAAAGACGTACAGCCCGAACAGTAAATGAATTGTACATAAATGTCGTGGAATGCTTCGGTATTTCGAGTATAAGATTCTCAGACGACCTTAAGGACCTAGAATGAGTGTCATGTAAGAATTAAAAAAGTTCTTTGAGATATGGAGGTGAGTTAGGTTTGAAAAGTATATTGTATAAAAGAGAAAGGATGTGGGCATTCCGGCGAAGGCGTATAGATAACCACTTGAGCCTATTTCGATATTCAGAAACATGATCAAATTTGCGAAGGCCAAAAATAAACCTGATACAGAAGTTTTGAAGTCGCTCAAGCATATTAAGTTGGTTCTCAGTGAGATCAGGAAAGCTGGCGTCTGCATAATCAAGGATAGGGAGAAGGAGTGTTTCTGCTAGAGCAATTTTAGTTGAAACCGGTAGAAGATCCCTTAAACGTCTAAGAGATCCAGCGGATGCAAACATTTTTGCATACTGCGGAACTCGGGAGGAAGATTTCTCTCCCGCTCCCTCTCGGCATGACATGCTCGCAAATAGACGCAGTGGCGTCCCACTGGCTCTCGCTGGAGACCATAGCTCTAACCGTGGTCTCCAGCATGAGAATGTCCACGCTCAGACATACAACGAGACCCAACGCTGCAGCTCCCACGCTGGGCACTCCGCCAGTCTATGCAGAGCTGAAGCTGAAGCTGGCAGGCCGGTGTTTTATACGCCACAGAAACTTACCGTAGCACCCGTGCGCGGTAAGTATCTGTGACATCCGGTAGGCGACTACTACATGACCGGCTTCACTGCCTCGATAGTGATGTGTCCCCAATTGGGTTGCTTTAGTCCCACCTTCCATGTCTAAATGAGCTCCTGGCTAAGCAGAGATCACTGAGCCTCGATTTCTCGGGGTACAGATCAGTAGTCCCGCTCCAGCGCCTCCTTTTGCCATTAATAACCAAAGACTGCCTAGCAAACACTGCTTCTCTTAAGTTGTAATCCAATTTTACCCGTTCGATGTGGTACAAAGACGAGTTAAAACGTTTTTGCAGACAGTGTCGAGCATCTTCACGATAAGAAAGTCTTCGGATCTTTATGCGTATTTTACCACTGGTACAGTGATTTGTGATCCAGGAAATGTTTGAAATAATATCTACCTTTGTGGTGGGTAAATACGTGGTAAAAAATGTTGACTGAAGTTTACTCTTTAAAAACTATTGTTCTGTAGGAACTCGTATTATGTGAAAAGCGGGTAAATGAACTGTGGTGTCATGTTTTTACAACCGAGAGAAAAGAAATGAAAAGAAAAGGAAAGTTTGTTTTTTTTTAAACTATATATTTTAGACGTCAGTGTTCTGCTTTGGTAACTCAATAATGTTTCTTACTATTATAATTGTAAAATTAGCCGTGAAGTACATTTAAAATAAATTAAAAAAAATACTATAATCGACTATTTAAGGGATTCTGAGTCTGAAACTGTGTTTTTTTTTCCTCGTGTCTGTTTGTATGTTTATTCGGGGTTGGAGCAAAATCCAGACGGTTGATCGCAACTCTGCTAAAAGAATATTGTGCTTAATTTTCCAGCTTAAATACTGCGCTATATTTCATCAAAATCGGTTTAGCAGAAGTGATAATACAGCTTGAACTACATCTTACTAGACGAGCTATACACAGGACAGGTCAAAGTATTTTAGTTTGTTAGTTAGGCTTTATTAAGACATCATTTTTCACAATCATGCCCACTGATTTTCAGTGATGCACATTCTCATATCGAGTTGCATTCACTTATAACTAAACGATGAGTGAAGTACAGTTACCTAAATGCATTCAAATTTTGGATGGGTATTTTTATTCAGTTACAGTCGCTAATGGGTAAAGGATCAGTAAAGTTAAGCGCGCTTTGCGCGTTCTACTTTTAGATGGGTGACCACTTTGAAAGAATGTAAATCACATTTCAGCAGACACTTTGCTTTTAGTTACGCACATAACAAAATTCTGTTATTAATGGGTAAAAGATCAGTGAAGTAAAGTAATCCAAGCTCTATCTACTTTTGGATGGATGATGATTTTGCGATATCTGCAGTTATTTGAACAACTTCAGTGATATTTTTGCACTAAAGGAACACTCACTTGGCCCAATCCTGCTCTCCAGCATCTGCTAACTGATGGTGGAGGTTATGGTGTAGGTGCCTCGGAAAGCTCTGGAGGTCGGTAGGCCAATGGCAGTCGCTACTAATGTTTAATGTTTTATATACCATATACATATGGTCAAGTCTTTATCTCCGAAGGGGTAGGCAGAGGCATACTATACGCCAATATTTCACTGAATGCATTTTCGTCACACGTAACAGGTGGTGAGCCCATCGCCGTGTTGAAATGAACAGGCGCAGGCAGTGCAACCTGCTGTTGAAATTTTCAAGCCGCCCATAAGGGTTCAACTTGGCTTAATTTTACTGGCAACCGGGACCAACGGATTATACCAAATGAATGATAAATAAGCGGATAGATACCATTTTCAATTATAAAAAAAAATTGTAGGTACTATTAAGGTGAAAATTAAGCTACCTCACAAAAAATGTTCACCATAGCCTATATATGCAAAAATCAAATGTATTTAACATTTGATTTTTGCAAAACCAAAGATGATAATTCACTTGAGTTGCCAACCACTGTGTATGGATCTATAATTAAAGTTATCATTATGGTTTATACCTCTGCCTATCTCTTGAATAATTTAGTGATTGAAGGTTGTTATGTGCGTAATGCCTACTATACGCTATACGCCCACATTTCACCGTATGAATTTTCTGTCCCACGTAACAGGTGGTGAGCCTATTGCCGTGTTAAAATGGATAGGCGTAGGCAGTGGCAAACCGCATTTTCGGTAGGCCTTACAGGCCCACTATACCATGATGCTAGCATGCAATAGCGTTAGCTGCCTGGAATTTTAAAGATGACTTAAAAGGGGAAGCGTTTACACCAGCAAGTGGGATGCCGCTGCATGGTTTTGCGAGAAAGTCATGCTTACGAAAAAGGCGGCAGTGAGGGAGCGGGAGAAAATTCTCCCTATCGAGTTCCTCAGCTCGGGCGCCGCTGACATTTTTTCGCCCAAGACCCATTCGGGGGCGTGAAGACGGTGGGTGGCTGCTTGCTCGGCTCGCCGTCCTTACAGAAGACCCTAGACTGCTGTGGCGTGGCGTGATAACTATATGTACATCTTTTACCCTTTTAAACAAGTGGTATAACACTCAAACACGCTGACAATGACGCCGCAGTGGTCTGTCAGATGCCAATGGCTATCCTTTCGAAAGTTCACGCGGGACTCCGGGTGGACTGAGGAATTGAACACGTAAAGTGGAAGTTACCCGATTTGCATCTCAAATCTGAAAACGTCCATCAATGACCTTTGAAAGGAGCTAAGAGCTCTTAGCTCTACTCTCTACTCTCAAAAAATTAAAAAAAAGCACTCAAAAAGAAATCTTTTGAGACGGAGTAATGTAGAAAGATGGGAGTGATCGAGAACGCATAACTTGAACCAAAAAGCAAAAAGAAGGTTAACATTAGGATGCATAGGGGGTTCTCCCAAGAATTTATGGGCCCAGTACGACTTTATCTAGAAGTAGTGTTCCTACGTCAGCAGGTCGTAGTAGACGAGGTCATGGCTAAGACAAATAAAACTTTTAATCAACACCCTGTACTTAATTATCTGACTGACTCGGTATGGAGCATTGACCTTAAACACTTTTCAGATTACCTACTATAGGATAATTAGTACAAATAAAGATACTCATGCATTTTATCAAAGGTTAGTAACAATCGAAGCCGAAAAGTTTAAAACTTTATGTTAAGTTACATACAAAACACCACGTAAGCGAATGAGCAATCACGGGAATGTTAAGTACATACGAGTATTATAAGTTTTATCGTTTTTTAGTAAATAAATATTTGTTTTTCAAACTGTACATTTTAAGAGCAATTAAATCTTACCTAAAAAAGTTTATTTACATTATTTTCTACGCAGTTTATTAAATAATATCTCTAACCATGTAGAAAACATCCTATATCGACTCACTAACAGTCATAAGCTAGGGGATTTCCAGACGTAGGGGAGGTATCTATGAATATTTTAAGATCCGATTATGTTTAACAAATTGATCCGATTAATATATATCTATATACATGTCTTATCTACTCTAGAAATTGATTCTGTTTACTTGGGTAGGTACTTGTTATAAACCTTACTTTACTTACAATAAAACTTCTTATTTGTGAAATGTATTTGGGCATGACAACAATTACAACGTGTAATGTCCCACAATATGACCTTAGTCAGCAGGGTGATTTGTGTTAGGGTCTTAGCCTCGGAGAGCCCACACTAATCCTAACTACCGTCCTGGTCCCTCAATTTGCAAGTAAGAGAAGTGGAGTAATTTTCTTTCCAATACCTCATTTACCTGGTGGCCTTAATTGGAGCGGAACTCCCATGGATTAACTTCAACGACAAAGTGTACGTCACGCCATAAGTCATCGAGTTCTTATTCCATTTTAATATTTTTTTGTGTTTATTCGAATCAACAATGGACAGATCGTGACAGAAAATCAAACAAATCCGAATTTATATATGCATGTACTCGTACATATAGCAGAACGCGAACTCATCTATATAAATAAATTATTAATATATTTTTAGTTTTCACTTTTCTCGGCACTCCCGAAGTGCAGCCCGTATTTTTTTTGTGGCAGACAAGCATACGGCCCACCTAATAGAAAGTGGTCACCGTAGCCTACGGACGTTTGCAGCACCAGGTGCAGCACTCGCACCGCCGACCCTTTAAAAACCTTCCAAGACCCCTTTTAAAGAACCCCATACTGTAGACGTTCGGGAAAACCCAGGCAGTTCATTCCACAATCTAAGCGTCCGCGGAAAGCCTCTATTGGACCTAACCGTATGCGATGTCTATGAGATTATAGTGCCAACGAAGCTATGCAATTGCATCGAAAATATAACAATAAATATTGTGGGACATTACATGTTGCCGTCTAGCCCAAAGTAAGCTAATATAAGCTTTTGGTATGCAATCTAGACAACTGATGAACATATTTATATATTTCGTAATACACACATATTTTACATACTAAACACACTTATTAACATCAATGCTCATTGGCATAATGGTAGAAATATATACCTTACATTTCTCGACTTTCATTGCTGAGATGTTAGATTCGATTAATGAGTTGGAACAAATATTTATGTTATTCGCAAAAGGTTTGCTCGTTTTCTATGTATAATATTTATGTTTATACAAATATATAAGTTTGTCAGTTATTTACATACCATAGAAGAATGGCTTATTTGTTCTAATAATATTTATTTACTAGTTGACGCCCGCTGCAACGCACGCGTAGTGAAGTTTTCCCGTTCCCGTTTTCCACAGGAACTTGTTCCCGGGATAATAAGTAGCCTGTGTTATTCTGATGTGTTGTGGCTATATTATTGTAAAGTTCCATCAAAATCCATTCAGTAGATTTTGCGTGAAAGAGTAACAAACATCGATTCTAACAAACTTTCGCGTTTATAATATTAGTAGGATTCATTTATCACATTGGATTCCATACATTATATTCTCAATAGACAATTTGCACAGACCAGTCCCATCGTTCGTTTGCCATAGAAGGGTAGTGCGATTTGTCGAACTGTTGATTTATCGTACCTACGCCTATAGTGCCTCAGGCCTCTAATCGAGTTGGCGCCCTTGCGACAACGTTAAAATCGCAAGGCTAATAAAATATTTTGACCCCTTTATGAGATGAATACGCCCACTTTAAGGTACAGTCGATCAGAGATTTCTTTTCTGGAAAATATTATTCATTAGTATTTTTTTTATATTGTCAGTATTGTTTTATACAGCGTCATTTAGTCCAAAGTAAGCTTATGTAAGCTTGTGGTATGGGATCTAGACATCTGATAAACATTATTTATATACATATAATACATAGCAAACACCCAACTGACGAATGCGTGGTCGCACCGGAACCGTGGCTTCCAATCGCTCATAAGATCACGAAAGGAGTAATCAGCAATAGCATAACAGTAGAAACCAACCTTAGATGGAGGTCCTCGCTAGGCATGAGAAAGTCGAAGATCTTCATCAGAGCACGCGAAAAGGACAAGCCGACTAGTTAAACTTACCAGAACAAAGATGAGACTTGTCATAGAAATCATGTCAATCAGTGCCCCATATATTCGTTAACAAGATGGGAAATTATGGGTACCTACAGACAGACTAGGAAAAGAAGATATTATAGAACATCTGAAGGTGGATCAGATAGTGAGCTTCTGCAAGGAAACAAGAAGGTACGACGGGAAGACTGCTGGGATACACAATCCAAACCGCAAATAGGAGATCTGAGGAAATGAACGAAGTGGGCGGCAAGACGTGCGGTCGAATCGTTCGCCCGGCGCCAGCGTCCCCAACAAGAAAATAATAATAGCAAACACCCAAACTTCAAAGCAAACATTTGCGGATCACACAAATATTTGTTCCAACCTAGGTATCGAAACCGGGAGTTCAGCGCGACAGTCGCGCTGCAACTGCGCCACCGGGGCAGTTAAAGTCTTCAAATGTGAGTTACAGTTCTTTATGGTTGATGTTGATAAAAAAAGTATGCATTAAAATATCATTGAAATTTTAAAATTCAAGTGATATCACTATCAAATTATAATATTAACGTTATTTTTTTAATGTTCCGCGTGTATACTTAGTATACTTTTAGGAAAAATCTTAAAATATTTATTACACTAATTTGTACTACGATATGTACAAATTAGTGTAATAAATATTTTAAGATTTTGATTGCAATTTTTAAAACTTAATTTGACTTTTAATATAGAGTTACGCTGATGATGCGGTGCTCATGGCCTCATCAGAAGCCGACCTTCAGGCATTAGTCACTAATATGAAAGAGGGGTGTGAAAGTAAGGGTCTCCGCTTGAATGCAAGTAAAACTAAGGTTCTAGTATTTGAAAGAGGTGACGTAAGAACTAAATGCGAGATTAGGGTAAACCAGGAACGTCTAGAGCAAGTGAATGAAATTGTGTATTTAGGAAGTATGTTTAGCGCGGATGGAAGATGTGATTCGGATGTGGAACGGCGAGTAGCTGCCGGAAACAAAGTTAACGGTGCTTTGTCCCAGTTAGTAAAGCGACAAAGCATCGTAAAAGAAGCACGACTGGCGATTCATAACGCAGTGCTAGTGCCAACTTTGCTTTACGGTAGTGAAACCTGGGTATGTCAGCAGATGCATGAAAGTAAATTGAATGCTGTGAAGATGCGATCACTTCGAAAGTTGTGCGGCGTTACCTTGGCTGGCCGAATACGTAACGAAGTCATACGCAATTTGGCAGGTTTGAATGAAAGTGTCAGCGTTAAGCTGGAAAAGGGCGTGCTCCGTTGGTTTGGACACGTCCAACGAATGAGAGAGGAACGATTGACGAAGAATATATATTGTTCAAAAGTAGAGGGTAGAAGGAGTCAGGGTAGGCCGAGACTTACATATGAAGACCACGTGAGCAGATTGCTCAAAAACGGAAAGGTCAAAAGTACTCGGATACCCAGACGTGCGTGTATGAAGCGATTGATGAATCTCGAAGAAGCGAAAGAAGTATGCATGGATCGCGAAGCCTGGCGATCTGTCCTCTCTGACTACCCCGTCAGGGATACAGCGTGAAGATAGTTAGTTAATATAGAGTTCGATACCGAGTTTTGAGTCGATTAATTATCTTTTTTATTTCAGAAGATTTTATATTTTTAAATGGAGTTAGGAAGCTTTCATTAAAGAGTTTGTAAAGAGTTTAGAGTAAGTTTTTAGTAAATAATTAATTAGTTACATCATAATCAGTTTATTTATTTCTTTTACACCACTAAAGTGACCAGCAAGTGTGTTGAAGTGTTGATTTACCGTTTTCAACTATATTTCTATGTAAATCCTATTTAAAATTGGCTATTAATCTAACTGATGGTGGATGTACCACCGACCGAGCAGCCCCTACGAAACTATTCGGATGTGACAATAATTGAAATCTGTGCCCGGAGGCATTCATAGCAAATAACTTTATTCAGCATTTAGCTTCCAATTTTACTTGAATGTTTTGCACACGGAATCAATCGGCCCCTTACCCTAAGTGGATACCTACCTATATGAAAACTCATGTAGGTAAATTTATTTAGGTATATAGAGTTACCTAAAAGTAGAGATAAATTGTGTTGATACAAAGGATTTATAGTCTCTCCTGGAAGGTGAGTAGATGACCTAATAAAGGTTACAGGAGCCTGCTGGTTTCGGGCATCACGAGACTAAACGTTGTGGCGATCTTTCAGGAAGGGGGGTGGCCTATGCCCAAATGAACATTAGAATCACAAAAGAACGTCAGTTGCATCATCATCATCCGAGCCCATTGCCTTCCAGGCTTCGATGGGGACTCCATCGGGTCCGACAGCTTTCCAATTCTTCATGCGGCGAAGCACAGTCAGGACTTCTCCAGGCGTTACCGGTGGCACTAGTCCCTGATTTGGTGGGAGGTCCGGAGGCTGCACCTCTTTGTGCTGTTTATTAAGCAGCTCGTGGAAGTACGAGCGCCATCTCTCCTTTACCGCAAGGTCTTTGCTTGATGAGCTTCTGCCCCTCAGACGATTCCAGCTTATCATACAGAGGTTGTAAGTGGTCTCGTCTGGCTCTGGCTACAGCTCTCTTTGTGGCGCGCTTGGCAGCCCTGTACGCGTCGCGGTCATCGGGAGATCCGGTCGCTTGCCACTTTTTAAAGAGGGCTTTCATCTCCCTAGTCTCCCTCTGGACTGCGTCGTTCCACCACCAAGTTTCCTTGTCACATTTGCGTCCACCCTTAGACTCACCGAGCACCACCTTCACCGCTCCAAGGATGGCCGCCTGAACTTTGTCCCAGTAATCTTGAACTGGTTCGCTTTCAGTGTCGGTGCACTTGTCACTGACAGCTGAGACGAACTCCTGGTACCTAGTTTCATCAAGCAGCCACCATCTGATGCGGCGCTGGCACCGCTCGATGCGTTTGCCTTTGGGCTTCACGCAGAGGTCCATGACAACGAGACGGTGTTGTGCAGTAAGACTCTCTCCGGGTATGAACTTGCAGTTGGCCACCTTCCCGATGCTGTGTCGTCTAGTGAGTAGGAAATCGATCTGAGTTGTACGCCTCCCGCTCTTGTAGGTGATGAGATGTTCGTATCCAAAACCACCATGAACACACTCAGACTCCTCACACCTCTCACCCACATGACCGTTCAGGTCGTCGCCCAAAACGATTCCCTGTGACAACGGAATGCTCCGAAACACTCCCTCGAGTTGGCCCCACATTCTCTTTTGACTATTTGGTGAGTTATTTCGGAGATACGAGGGGCAACGCTTCGCCTGTACCGCAATGCCTGAAGACGAAAGTTTTCAATCAATGGATTCTACCAGTTATGATCTATGGTATTGTTATGTGAATAGTTATCGTAGTGAATGATAATATGTGTAGGCAATCTTTGGAAAATGAGATGTGATTTCTGATAACGTCGGACCCATATAAGTTTTGTGAAAATATGTGAAATTTTTGGGTTTTGTTTTATATTTACCTCGCCAAAATGACGTGGTGAAAAAGCGACTTCTACGGTGAGCGACAGTCTCCTAGTCCACAAGATTTTTGACAGCGTTCCACAAGTTGACAGTACATTGCAGTGCTTGGCTGTGATAAAAGAATTGGCGTTTGTATGAGAGAAGCACGTGTGCTAGCAGAGTATTCTAAATTTCTTTGGTTCGAAAGAGAAATGATGGCGAAGATTTCACTATTTACTTACCTACTTTAGATTTTACAGGTACGTACCAAATTGCTACCTTCAAATATTATGCATCATTGATCAACGTGTGAATTGGGTTATAAATTATTCTACTGTCTACAATAAAAAAGCCTGTGCTAGTTCATCATTTAATAGCAATTGGTTACTACGATCTATAATTAACCTGCAGTACATCTTAATAATATTATAAATGCGAAAGTTTGTATAGATGTTTGTTACTTTTTCACGTAAAAACTACTGAATAGATTTTAATGAAACTTTACGATAATATAGCTTATACATCAGAATAACACATAGGCTACTTTTTATAACGGGAACAAGTTCTTGTGGCAAACGGGAACGGGAAAACTTCTCTACGCGGGCAAAGCTGCGGTCGTCAACTAGTTGTAATATAAATCTTGCCATAGTTGTAGTTGAGAAAAATAAAACAAAAATACGAAAAATGTAAAGTGAGGTTAACATATTTGAAAAAGAAAAAAATGTGAACTTGTTTCGATTTTTAAACTTTGTGTTTTTGTGTTAGTTGCTCCATACAACATTACAAAAATAATCTTTTCTTTAGAGTTATGTTTGTTTGTTTGTTTTGTCTGGGCTGATTCCGCACTTAGCCACTTAATTGGGCCATTGTATTATTATGCCATTAGAGTTATTTGGACTTTTGGCGGGAAGAGAGACAAGAGCGGACGCGTGTTGTATGTTACTTTCTAAAACTAGTGCATTTATCTTGTTTTATGTGCGGGAGTGGTGGTTTCTTGGACACTAAAGTTGTGTTAACGTGCTATAGTGAAAGACAATGATATATATGCATTGAAATGCTATTTTCTCTCTTGCCGCGAAAAGTCCACTGAAAACCTCAGTATAAGAATCACCATTATACTGAGGGCAAGGAACAGGACCTAGGACTGAGGACACGACATTGACAAAGACTGGACAGGACTAATTAGAAGATAAGATTAAAGAAATCTGATATAAAAAAATAAGATTTGGCTAAAAGTTCTTTGTAACCAGGCCATAAAATAATTTAAAAAAAAAGTTATTTGACACAAACTAAGTAGGTATATGATTTTTTATATAAAGTATATTTCTTGAAGATGAATAGTTGTAGATACGGGTATGAGTATATTCTTTGTTTTTCGTTTGTAATTAAATACTTATCAATAAAGTTCCTACAATTTGTCTGTCTGTATTTCAACGCGGCATTGGGTTCACCACCTATTATGTGGGACAGTATTACATAAGGTGAAAAGTGGGTATATAAAAAGCCTTTGCTACCCCTTCGGCGTAATAGATAAATAAAAAAAAATCGTAGAACATTCTTTATGATGTTAGCTATGATAGCAGATTGCTGGAGTTATACAAATGACCCTGTACGAGTATAAACGTAGTACCTACGTCATTCAGTGTTGGTGTTTACAATACACGATGAGCTCATAAAACAAAATAAGATAAAATTATGGATAGTTTCTCAAAGCCATTATAAGTTAGTTATTTGTGACGCAACTCTCGAGTAGCGTGAGAGCTATCAACTGGATAATTTATTAGTCCCTTGTTGAATTATTCACACTTAAATTATTCTGACTTGCATGTCTAGTAAGTGCAGTTGTTATATTACTGTTTTTGTTGTTTATCAATCATATCTTATTCCCAAAGGGGTGGCAGAGGCATATTAGACGCCCAAATTTCAATCGTGTCCATACCTATCTCACGTACCTAATACTCGTAGGTGGTGAGATCATTGCCGTGTTGAATGAAATAGACAGACGCAGCTTGTGGCTAATTATTTACTGTTGAATTTTATAAAACCCTAGGAAAGCGGACCACGGGCGTCGCCAGACGCAACTGGGACAGACGCTCAGATAATGATAAATTTAAAAAACCTATGAGACCTTAATCATAGAATAATTTAGCAGACTTACATGTACAAAGAAACGTAATAGTATTGTACAAATATTTCGGTATTCGAACCCTTGATCTCAGCAACGACACCTACATTACCACTGCGCAATGTTATGCTATTAAATAATTTCACGTGATTGGTTCAACTATGAGAGGAGCCTTACTGCCCTCTAATGTACTACAGCCCTACTGTATAATATAGAGCTTGTAATTACGGCCGGCTTCAAACTCCAACATTATCACCTCCGGGAAAAAATTGGTTGGTTGAAAGTAAAATATCGATATCGATACGAGGTATTGTTGTTGAAAAGTTGAGTGATTATTGTATTTTGTTGACGATGCTAGTTGGAATTTGGTTGATAATGACTAAGTATACTCATATTAGGTAACATGACATTATGGCTAGTTACCTACTAAAATATGAAACGAAATGGATACTTTTTTATTATAAATTAAACCTGTAAAAAATTTAAAGAAGCGCTCGTGGCCCCGCGGTCTCAGTGTTCTGTAAACGATCACTGAGTTACGCAACTTTAACTATGGCTGGTCCTTGGATGGGTGACCACTTTGTGGCATTTATATTTGCGAGCGTTTCCGTGCTTCGGAAGGCACGTTAAGCCGTTGGTCCCGGTTGCCAGTCAAATGGCAGTCGTTAAGCCTGGTTGAATGCCTTATGGGCGGCATGAAAAATTTCAACAGCAGGTAGCCACAACCTGCGCCTGTCTATTTCAACATGGCAATGGGCTCACCACCTATTACGTGGGACAGGTAAATCCACACGGTGAAAAGTGGGCATATAATATGCCTCTGCCACCCCTTCGGGGATAAGGCGTGATGGATATTTATTTATTATTTGTAAAAAAATTTAGCCTAACACAAATAGGTGACTTTTCACTTGCCAGGTGAGCTGTTCATCTTAGCTACCGAAGACACTCGAAACTCACAAATTTATCCACTTCTTCTTCAACGTAAGGCAAGTAAGAAGTCGCGGGCTCGAGTTCAACTTTATGATATGGTTATTTACTAATTATTTTTATAACTTATCACTTTTACATTACTTTAAAAAGGCGTTGCGTTTGTGTTCTATAAATGTCCACCAAGGCCTTTGGGAGCCGATTAGACACTACCTGGATTTGGCAGAAATTGCAAAAACATTCGAGCAAGTTCCTAGTTTCAATTTTGATTTAACAAAACAATAATAATAATCATTTAATCAATAAATCCTGGTTGCAACCAGTTTGATAGCTCTGAGCATGTAGATTTTTCATATCTATTGTCTATCTGCTATTGATATCTTCTGATGCAGGTCCATTTGCTGGAAAGTGTTATCGTCTTGAACTTTGGAAAAAAATTAGGCCTATCAAAACTATAATGGCTATAACTGTTTGTTCCAAATAATACCTATTATTTACAGAAGTAGATATTAAAATAAAATGAAACTCAGTACATATTGGACAATGGTTATAATAATCTATTTCAAAGAATATTGTTTACACCAGTAGATAATCAGATAAAATTAATTGCAAATTATCGACATCACACACACCCACATCACTAATCCTTCCATACACCAATGGTACGATGGTATACCTTTAATAAAAATATTAGCTGGGCCGGCGTCAAAGACGTCTCGCTTAATTTAATTATCTCCACCTTTTAATAAACTGCTCCTCTACGCTTCTACAAGCAAATAACAATTAGTTACTTGGAGATCTTTCATGAGCCGTTTGTTTATAAATTGTTCATATTTAAGTGATTCTTGAAAAACATACTTCAAAATTTTATTGAGAAGTTTTTTAATTTAAATTGTTAGAATATAATTTATACTTATAACTTACCAAAAAGCGACAGCGATGATAGTGTTTTACGAGCTAATAATAAATAAATAAATAAATATAAATATCGTTAGTACAACTCACACAACGCCATCTGATTCCAAGAGAGCTTGTACTATAGTAACCAGATAACTAATAAACATACTCATATATCTCTAAACACATACATATTATAGATAAATAACACCCAGACACAGAATAAACCATCGTGCTCATCACACAAAGTTTTATCCTGGGTGGGTGGGGAATCGAACCCTAGCGTAGCACTCGGATACACGGAGAATCTGTGGGAGCCCTGTGGCTATCCTTCTGAGGGCTCTTCCAGCACTTTCAGCCATAGACAAATGAAAGGGATACGTGTGGTTTTAGTGGGTAGGAGTTCGGCACATAGAGGGTTAATAGGCTTGACAGATAGATGTTAGAATACTCTTATAATTGAACGAGCTGACCCCAGCTGCTTCGCCGGTGACATACCTACTTCGAACCCTGTGGTTCCGATTGAATCCCGTCGTTTATTACTTTTACAATAATGGATGTTTAGTATGAAAGTTTTTGATTTATGATTACTGCTCCGCTCTCCAAGGTAGTAACTTAATGATATATCCTAACCTATAGCCTTCCCTGATAAATGGGCTATCCAACACAAAAACAATTTATCAATTCGAACCAGTAGTTCCTGAGATTAGTGCGTTCAACAAACAAACAAACTCTTTAGCTTTATAAATTAGTATAGATTGATAGTTTGAATACAACCAAATAGAACCACTCTACGATTGATCGGACTGTTCTCTAGTTTATTCATAATTTATTTCCTCTTTTCTTACAATTTGCATGTGTGACCTACGTGAAAATCTTATATTCCATAGATTCTAATCCTACATTAAAATAAATTGCATTTAGAAGCCAGCTATCTGCCCTTCCACTGTATCAGGTGATGTAATACGCTGTAGGGTGAACAGGCGTGTGCTGCATTAATAAAGTAATTCAACGCTATAATGTTAGCCCCAAGCATAAGGCTCCTGTACCAGAGATTAAAGATCCGTGCACCATTATAGAAGGAGAGAGGGTACTGTGTTTTATTGAAATGTTTACAGTGGTTAATGATGGCAAGTAGGGTTGATAGTATAAAAAATCGTTTAAGTTAATGTATAATTTCAATCGATAGACGATTTAAATTTAATGTCAATTGGATGATCAAATCCAAGCTGTTATTGAAAATCAAAATTTATTAATTTTATTTTAGATTTCGAAATTAAAAAGCATTCTAACAAACGAATTTGAATATTTTTTGTTATATTCATAACTTAAAAACTTAACTATCTTCACGCTGTATCCCTGACGGGGTAGTCAGAGAGGACAGATCGCCAGGCTTCGCGATCCATGCATACTTCTTTCGCTTCTTCGAGATTCATCAATCGCTTCATACACGCACGTCTGGGTATCCGAGTACTTTTGACCTTTCCGTTTTTGAGCAATCTGCTCACGTGGTCTTCATATGTAAGTCTCGGCCTTCCCTGACTCCTTCTACCCTCTACTTTTGAACAATATATATTCTTCGTCAATCGTTCCTCACTCATTCCTTGGACGTGTCCAAACCAACGGAGCACGCCTTTTTCCAGCTTAACGCTGACACTTTCATTCAAACCTGCCATATTGCGTATCACTTCGTTACGTATTCGGTCGGCCAAGGTAACGCCGCACAATTTTCGAAGTGATCGCATCTCCACAGCATTCAATTTACTTTCATGCATCTGCTGACATACCCAGGTTTCACTACCGTAAAGCAAAGTTGGCACTAGCACTGCGTTATGAATCGCCAGTCGTGCTTCTTTTACGATGCTTTGTCGCTTTACTAACTGGGACAAAGCACCGTTAACTTTGTTTCCGGCAGCTACTCGCCGTTCTACATCCGAATCACATCTTCCATCCGCGCTAAACATACTTCCTAAATACACAATTTCATTCACTTGCTCTAGATGTTCCTGGTTTACTCTAATCTCGCATTTAGTTCTTACGTCACCTCTTTCAAATACTAGAACCTTAGTTTTACTTGCATTCAAGCGGAGACCCTTACTTTCACACCCCTCTTTCATATTAGTGACTAATGCCTGTAGGTCGGCTTCTGACGAGGCCATGAGCACCGCATCATCAGCGTACAGCAGACAGTTTACTGTAAAGTCACCCAAATTCACACCCATATTAAAATCTTTCAACTTCTGCAGGCAACTGTCCAGATACACTATGAACAGCCAGGCGGACATGACACATCCCTGTTTGACGCCTGTACAGACATCAAAAAGAGGTGACACATCCCCCCCTACTCGCACGCAAGCCTTACAGTCCCTATAAAGCGACTGTATTGCCCGCAGTAGCGAGCCGTCCACACCATATCCTGGCAGCAAGTCCCACAGCGTTTCTCTCACAACGTTATCAAATGCTTTCTCTAGATCCACAAAAGCGCAGAAAACCTTCTGGCTAAGAGCCAGAAACTTTTCCGCGATCATGCGGAGAGAAAACACTTGATCCATGCAACCTCTTCCACGTCGGAATCCGCATTGAGCCTCCCATAAATACCTTTCAGACTTTTCTTGCATTCGTGCCGTTATAACCTTTGCATACACCTTACTAGCTAAGCTGACCAAGCTGATCGCCCTGTAGCTGGAGCAGTTTAGGCGCGAGCCTTTCCCTTTGTAAATAGGTACTACAACTGCTACTCGCCAGTCATCCGGGACCTCACCTGTCCGCCAGCACAAGTTGCATAACAGACATAGTGTGTCCCAGACACGCGACCCACCGTACTTGATCATCTCAGCAGTAACTCTGTCTTTTCCCGCAGCCTTACCACATTTCATACTTCTTATCGCTTGTTCTATTTCTTTCATACTAATGACTTCAATGACATCGGGATCCGGAGCATCGAAGTGAGCTGTACTTCCCGATGTGGCATCTCTGTCTTTTCTTGCATACATCTTTCCATAATATTCACTCCATCTCTGCAGGACGTCACTTTGGTCTGTTAGGACGTCATTGTTAACACTAAGCACTTTATTCATACTGCAGATTGCCGAACAACTTCGGGTCTTGCCTACCTCTTTCCAGAAGAGCTTGGCATTAGCCCGAAAATTGGACGACAACCTTTCATCCGCTTTTATTCTGCACCTTTCACGAGCTTCTTCTATCAGTGCCTTCGTGTTAACTTTTTGCAGCTTGTATCTCTCTTTCATATAAAAATCATTCCGCGAGGCTAAGTAGTCTAGCCATGCTTTCTTCTTCATTCGAACTGCTTCTTTCACTTCTTCATTCCACCATGCATCACGCTTATTACTACTGCCTCTTTTCGTTTCTCCACACACTTCCACAGCGGCATTTATCATACTGTCCCTAAGGTTCTGCCATACACTTTCCACATTCTCACTGCTTACATTGACGTCGCCAAGCTTTTCGGCTACCCTTTCATTATATTTATCCCTAATGGATGCATCCTGCAGCTTCCAGCTTTTGATGCTATAAGTCGGCTCAGGTTCAGGACACTCGGTGCGATGACGCCAACCCGCGAACAGACCCCTAATCCTAGTTATGACTAGGTAGTGGTCTGATCCCAGCTCAGCGCCTCGATAAACCCTTGTGTCCATCACCTGTTTACGGAGCCGACTATCCATTAGGAATAGATCTATCATGCTTCTCTTTGACTTACATCTCCTCGTATACATGTGAATTTGTTTGTGGTTGAACATTGTGTTCGCCACAAACAAATCCTTTTCCTTACAAAATGCCAGTATTAGCTTGCCAGCGTCGTTCACCCTTTTATCCCCATACTTCCCGAGTACCGACTCAAAACCATCGCGAGCGGTACCCACCCATCCATTCAAGTCTCCACATACTATAAGTCTTTCATTTCCTTCTATCACATTTAGAGCTTCTCTCATACTCTCCCAGAAGTCCTCTAGCTCACTCGCGTTCGACGAAGATACTGGCGCGTAAGCAGCTACCAGGAAAATCTTCGTCAAACCAAGTTTTACACGGATCCAGAGGATTCTAGGACCTACCAGTTTGTACTCATACATACCGGAGGCCAATCGCGAGGACAGCAAAATTCCAACCCCCCGACTGCCATGCTCGCTCTCTGGTACTCCAGACCAAAGCGCGAGCATCCCACCCGGGAGCTCCAAGACTTCGCTGCCCTTGCGCTTGGTCTCTGTCAAGCACACTGCATCTAACTTTCTCTCATTCATAACATCCATCAACTCATTCATCTTATCTGTCATTCCTCCCCTAACATTCCACGCAGCTACCCTGCACTCCATCCTCCACTTCCCGCCGTGTCGGGCCGCGCGTGTAAGGTGGCGGTCCCCTACGCCGCTCTGGCACACACTTTTCGCACCAGCGGGGACGAACTGGTGCGCGTCGCCTCGGGGGCACGCCCTAGCAGTAATCGCCCTGGTGGCACTCGTGTTGGAGTAGAATTGCAGCCGTAGCTGGCAGGGATGGCGACGTGCACGCTTCTACTCTTCATCCCCTTGC
Source organism: Thumatha senex (assembly GCA_948477245.1). NCBI lineage: Eukaryota > Metazoa > Arthropoda > Insecta > Lepidoptera > Erebidae > Thumatha > Thumatha senex. Next base: position 13,928,600 of record OX419743.1, read on the forward strand.
CGTGCATGTTATATTCATCGTATTTAATTTTAAATTGATTATTAAAAATAGGTGTTAGTTATGTAGTTAGTTCATTCACATTGACGTCATCAGTACCATGAAACAGTTGAGCCTTTACATAAATAATTTAAAGAAAACTGTGCTTTTTTCCATTTCTAGGTAAAGGCGTTACTGCCATAATGCCAAAGACGACGTCATTTGAAAATTAAAGGTTGTTCACATTTTGCATGACATATTAATAATCCTTAATTATTTTTCATTTCTAGATTATAAACATTGATCAGTAACCCTATTCCTCAACCTAGTTTTTGATTTACCTTCACAACATAAAACAATACACAACAACACATTAACACATTTAAAAAAGTGAACTCAATGAATGGCCATTGAATAATAGTTATACGAAATGCTAGTTTATAAAACTAAATGAATCTCTACATGAGAATATTCTGTTACACTGTACATAAAATAAATTTCAATCTTTTCCAAAGAGTGAGTAAACAATAAAAACCTTCCCTCATATCACTCTTTGACAGCTTTCAGGAAGCAATCATGCATGCAAACCACCTTGGCCACGAACATACATCCTCACTAAATGTTAACGGAACTTTACTCAACTTACTGACGCTTACTCATATCCTGCTACACGTTGACAAAAAAAATCCCTATTTTTTAGTCAATAAAGTTGAAATTACTGTGTTATATTTATTATAGATGGTTCAGAGGGCGCATTGCAGCTTGCTATATCCGGAGTGTGTGAACAATGTCACCTTGCTGTGTTTCTATGGTGATCTACCAACTTCATGGTAAATTTATAACGATTTCACGCAATCATTTTGTACATCTGCTCGGTAGTGTCAGTTAATTTCATTGGAAATAACGTAAACATAAGGAATGAAATAATTTGACTGCCTCATTGACTCAGTGGTAGTGTATGCGAATGCCGTGATTGAGGTCCAGGGTGATTCGATTCTCGGGTCGGAAAAAATATTTATGTGATCCACAAATGTTTTTTGCAGAGTTTAGGTGGTTCCTATGTATAATATGTATGTATTTAGAAATATATAAGTATGTTTATCAGTTGTCTAGATCCCATAACACAAGCTTATATTAGCTGTCTTTGGGCTAGACGGAGCTGTGTAAAAAAAAGAGTACTAAAATGAAAGGACATTAAAGGCATGTTAAGCCGTTGGTCTAAGTTGTCAGAAACATGGCAAACGTTAACCCAAGTTGAGTCAGTCACAACCTGCCCCACATCACGGCAAAGGGCTCACAAGGGACAAAAATGTAAGGTATACTATAAAATAGTACACAGTACGCCCCTGGTGGTGATGGGATTGAGTTCATTATCATATATTCATGTACAACACTTTACACGCAACAGTTTTAACGTTTTTACAGTTTTAACGTAACCCATTACGTAGAAAAGAAAAACTGTAGGTATATTTTATTACCCCTCATTTTTTTGTGTTTTCCAAGGTGGATCTCCATGCAATCGGCTGAGATGACGATGACACAGTAGACAATAGAAGGTACATTTATCGGTCAGCAGGTGTGTCACGTCGGCAAGTACCTACTTATAATGCATCTGTAAGTTTTTATTTATTTATGAAGAACCTAATTTAATACATAAACAGATTTGCATCAGTAAGCCAATTATAGGTTCACACATTTACTACACATTATATACATTGAACACCTATGCGCTATGCCTATAAAGCGTTATGACAAATGATTGATGAGATTTCTCAAAATTTAAAAAAAATATCTAATATTAATATATGTTTAAACTTACAAACTACCTTACTAAACATTAGAATTTATATCTAATTAAAGAAATTTTCACTTATTATGCGCCTTGCCATTGGGACGCTGGTATTTAAAATATCTAAATCTAGCTTTCGAGACTATGTTAAAACTATTGGTTGCTCACGCTACTAATAGACAAGTTCGAGAAATGCCGCCCGGGTGAGATCTGTTTGATATGAAACTTGGGAAATCTAGATATAGATCATTTACACACATTAGCACAGCAAGCTCAGACTAATAATATTCCAATATCCATCATAGTAGACTATTACTGGTAAAGTGATTAAAATAAGCGGTGTGTGTGCTACGAGCCTTCTACGAGAAGGCGACGTAGAGCTACGCCTCGAGATTGGGCTTTTTCTTTATGTTAATCTTCATCGTTACAAAAAAAAAGGTCACTTTAAATAGTTCATGGAATAAGACATTTGTACCAATAGGTCATTTCGAAATAGTCAGCGATTTGTAGTTTCCTAGAACCGAGGTAATAACGATAAACGTTCTCGGTCCAACGATAGGTCATGACATATCGTCGAATAGGCTACTTCAGAGGGTAAAATGTCACCAGTGTGTAAAACCAATACAGTGCAATCATATCATGTTGCATTCATGTCGGAAACAATAGTCAGCACAGGGAGGTACTTACTGCGATAATAGTAGTTTAAAAAATGTTTATTCTTCATTTATACTAGACCTTATTGTAGAAGATTTTATAATGTAGTGATCGTTATAGTACTACCCATCAGGTAAACAGAAAGAAAACGGTATGGTATGGTATGGCATGGTAGTATGACATTGTAAGGTGTGGCATGGTATGGTATGACATGGTATTGTGTGGTATGGTATGGTAAGATATAGATCGGTACGGCACGGCTTGGCAAGGCACAGCACGGCATGGCACAGTATAGTACATTTTAATACAGTAAAGACCTGGTTTCGGTGCGGTTTCAGAAGCTCAACTCGTCATTCGTCGTCATCGTCGATAAAATAAATATAATTTCCAAGTCTTTATTGCACATGAAAATCAACAAACATCATAAAATCTCATATGTTCAAATACATTAAGCTTTCCAATCTAAGTTCGCTTCAGCCATGACTCCTCATCCCAATAAATTAAATAAATAAATAAATATCCTGGTATCTTGTATACATAGCTTTACGTTTTTAAGTCATGGCTGAAGATATAATGAATAAATGTTTGTGGACCCACAGCGTCGCGAGACGCAACTGAGGCAGACGCTCGGATGATGATGATGAAGATATAATGAATAAAATAAAATCGATCAAAATGTTATTTACAGAATTTATACGAGAAATCAAATTAAATTAATTCTTAATTTAGCCACTTACTCGTAAAAAGAATTTATTATCATTCAAAATCTGCCATTAGGTATTTAGCTTAGAAAATATTTTTGAAATTCGAATCTGTTCATAGATTTCTTTTCAATGCGCCACCATCGTTACTGAAAAAAATATCCGACTTGGTTGCACGGCGACTACTTAAATAATGAAAAAACTTTTTATTTACATTTTAAATTTCCTTATATTATTTAGTTTTTTTACAAAATAGGTTTCGCAAAATATGAGCAAGCACAGCAGCTGCAAATATATAACGTAACACTGACACTGAAAGAGTTATAACAAGTCTACATAATGCTGAATCGAGTTTTCTTCCGGAGAAATTACGCGAAGTCTACCGAATTTGCACAATATTTAGGTATATGCATGGAGACATTGCAAAAATTAATCAATTTAAATCAAGCAATTAACAATAATAGAAACACTCACTGTAGTGAGGTGAAGTAGGTAATACTTTATTGTACACATGTACAGATTTAGTTAACAATTTATAGGTGATTTTTTTATAACAATTTGGCGCACAATTGAAAGATTATTGTGTTTCGACAGCACAGATTTTCCATCTCATACCTTTAATATCATTCGCTTGTTCACGTTTTAATAAAAGATACAATTTCAGAAATCAAAATTACGGCTTTGAATAATAAGCTAATTCTGATGCGCAAATCCATACCTGGTTATTATAGAACACTTCGTACCACGCGCAGGAAACAAGCACGTGTGCATAAAGAAAGGTACACACCGGCGGATGACCGGACATTGCTTCCGTCCCCTTGTGGAGTGCGTACACAGTCTTTCTCTCATCTTAAGATTTTGTATTGTGACCATGCTACATTATGAACACAGGATATTCAATAATCATACGATTTTTTACTCGATTACAGTGTTATAAAATAATTGAAGATGCGTGATCCTTTAGATAGTTTTTGGTTGTTAAAACTATATATATTGGTTATTAATACCACAGTTTCCAATCTCTTTATTATCATAAATTTCATGAAAATGAATAACTATCGTGTTTCTAGCTTTTGTCACATATGCATTTGAAACGGTTACTTTTTTCCTTTTGCACCAAGAACTATATTTTTGCCTAATATTGGTATATGTAGTAAATCTCATCGACAACTTATAATCTATTATTATGTTTTTAAAGATGCTTACCTGAGTCGGACATAAATGGAATCTTTATAGAATCAATCGTGTATCAGTATTCCTATCATTCACAGTCAATATTGACTGCCTCTGTGGCGCGGTGGGAGTGCATCCGACTGCTACGCAAGAGGTCGTAGGGTCGATTCCCACCCAGGATAAAACTTTGTGTGATGAGCACGATGGTTTATTCTGTGCCTAGGTGTTATTTATCTATAATATGTATGTATTTAGAAATATATAAGTATGTTTATCAGTTATCTAGATCCCATAACACAAGCTAATATTAGCTTACTTTGGGCTAGATGGCGCTGTGTGAAAAGTGTTCCTCAATATTTATTTATTTTATATTCTCTGAATCTACAAATCCAACAGAAATAGTCCTTTAATAGATCACAGTAGAATTGCAAGCTTGTTTTATTTATTTATTTATCTATCACGCCTTATCCCTTTCACCATGTGTATTCCTGTCCCACGTAATAAGTGGTGAGCCCATTGCCGTGTTGAAATAGACAGACGCAGGTTGTGGCTACCTGCTGTTGAAATTTTTCAAGCCGCCCGCCCATAAGGCCTTCAACTTGACTTAACGGCTGCCATGTTACTGGTTAAGTAAGTAAGTAAAAGTAAATAATGCTTTATTGTACATCAAGAATATAAATAAACAGATTAGTTTAAAATGAACAGGTGATACAATTGGCGGCCTATTGGTTAAGTTTGATTTATTATTCAAATTTATCAATTATACATCATAAATATTTTTTGTTATGAAGAAATGAAGTATGATAATTTTGTCCATATTCAACGTTCTTGATATGAGAAATTATCTTGTCCTTGCTCAGTTGCTCCATAATATACCTTGACTTGGGCTGAATTTTTACTGCTACAATTTATGTAACTATTTCAAATAATATTCTCGATTTATTTTTCAAAATGAAAGTTTATGGATAAACTACTTTAAAGTCATGGGGGATTCGCAACTAATAGCAACACTGGTCAGTAAGGGGTCCTCTCAATAAATGGATATTTTTTCAATGCTCTCAACTTCATTCTGGAGGTAAAACGTCTTTCCGCCATTTGTTTTAGACGTCATCTTTGATAGCTTTTAATACTTATATTTATTGAATATGATATGAAAAGGTTTTGATCTAGTTTAGATTTGCTCTACTTCACTCTCAGATGCTCCTGAATGAGGCACTTATTCCAAATATCCAGTGTCATGTATTTGTATATCATCGTATTTCATAGTTTAATCTGTGACTAATTTAAGTATGTATAAGTTTATTAGTTAACACAGATAACACCAACTTTTTGTGTACTTTGGGCTTTAACTACATCTTAAATAAGTTTTAAATTTAAATTTAAAATGGAGTAATTTTTCAGTCTCGAGCTGGACTCTAACCAACGTTTTCTGGTTTAACGCACCAGACGCGATACCAACTACACCATCGAGAACTACTCGAAACTGACGAATTAATCTATCTCTTTCCATCTTAAGGCGAGATAAGTGTAGTAAAGTAACGATTTTTCGCTTTAAGTTTAAATTTAGTATATGAAGTTGGCAAACTAATTGCTATTCAAAATTGTTTCTAACTAACTAAAAACTAACTAACTATCTTCACGCTGTATCCCTGACGGGGTAGTCAGAGAGGACAGATCGCCAGGCTTCGCGATCCATGCATACTTCTTTCGCTTCTTCGAGATTCATCAATCGCTTCATACACGCACGTCTGGGTATCCGAGTACTTTTGACCTTTCCGTTTTTGAGCAATCTGCTCACGTGGTCTTCATATGTAAGTCTCGGCCTTCCCTGACTCCTTCTACCCTCTACTTTTGAACAATATATATTCTTCGTCAATCGTTCCTCACTCATTCGTTGGACGTGTCCAAACCAACGGAGCACGCCCTTTTCCAGCTTAACGCTGACACTTTCATTCAAACCTGCCATATTGCGTATCACTTCGTTACGTATTCGGTCGGCCAAGGTAACGCCGCACAATTTTCGAAGTGATCGCATCTCCACAGCATTCAATTTACTTTCATGCATCTGCTGACATACCCAGGTTTTACTACCGTAAAGCAAAGTTGGCACTAGCACTGCGTTATGAATCGCCATTCGTGCTTCTTTTACGATGCTTTGTCGCTTTACTAACTGGGACAAAGCACCGTTAACTTTGTTTCCGGCAGCTACTCGCCGTTCTACATCCGAATCACATCTTCCATCCGCGCTAAACATACTTTCTAAATACACAATTTCATTCACTTGCTCTAGACGTTCCTGGTTTACCCTAATCTCGCATATAGTTCTTACGTCACCTCTTTCAAATACTAGAACCTTAGTTTTACTTGCATTCAAGCGGAGACCCTTACTTTCACACCCCTCTTTCATATTAGTGACTAATGCCTGTAGGTCGGCTTCTGATGAGGCCATGAGCACCGCATCATCAGCGTACAGCAGACAGTTTACTGTAAAGTCACCCAAATTCACACCCATATTAAAATCTTTCAACTTCTGTAGGCAGCTGTCCAGATACACTATGAACAGCCAGGCGGACATGACACATCCCTGTTTGACGCCTGTACAGACATCAAAAAGAGGTGACACATCCCCCCCTACTCGCACGCAAGCCTTACAGTCCCTATAAAGCGACTGTATTGCCCGCAGTAGCGAGCCGTCCACACCATATCCTGGCAGCAAGTCCCACAGCGTTTCTCTCACAACGTTATCAAATGCTTTCTCTAGATCCACAAAAGCGCAGAAAACCTTCTTGCTAAGAGCCAGAAACTTTTCCGCGATCATGCGGAGAGTTTATTACAAAGTGAGACAAAATTAGAGAGCAGGTTATGGACTCTTAAGTAGTCTGAGAGTCATTTCATATTATGTTTATAAATATATACTCTACAACCCTTGTGTGTTTGTTTGATATTTGGTGATCGAACCAATATGATATTTTAAGGCTAAAAAGTGTAAGAATACATGTCTACTATCATTCCTTCCTTTTGATGGGAAGGAACTTAGGGATAGGGGTTTATTTAGTACCAGAGGACGACCATGGCTTCTATCGCGGTTTCACCGGTTTTAGCGGTTGAATAAGATATTTTCCAGGAAATAAAGTAGCTTTTATCCCTCTCTTGATCGACAAAAATTGTGTTAATGTATAATTTATCTGGGACGTGAAAGAAAGACATTCGCAATATCGGATATTTAATATTACTTTGTCATGGTTTACCAATTCAACTTTTTAAATACCTATACAAGGGAGTTTTGTGTTTTTATGCTGTTGAATGAATTTTGCATCGATATCATGACTTTTTGATAACATTAATATGTTTTTATGAGAAATAAAAATATAACAAAAGACATATTGGGGGTGAACAGTAAACACCCTTCTGATTACAATCGGTAAGTTTTGATAGTTCCATTAGAAACAGATGTTCGGTAACCATTAATCGCTAAATTAATGTGTAGAGTTTTTAATGATGGGATTAATAAAAATAAGCAACAAACTATCCTACTTATATTTTAAATGCGAACGAAATTTATGTAATCGGAAAGGTTCGTATATTGTTAATTTTAAAGATAAAGTTGCTGAACAGGTATGGATGAATTTTTGCTTTTATAGAAACGTGGAACTTTTTGTTAGGTTATGCAGAGATTCTGGATAAGACAGTCATTTGATGCGAATGAGATGTTCCAGACAGTCTTATATGTAGTAACAATATTCATGTCAGAAGAAGCAGGACAAGCTCTTAAATCTAGGAATACTGCAGCCGTCCACTTTTAACATTTGTTAAAAAAAATGGATGGACATGTCAGAAAAAATACACGTCGATCTGATAACATAATCTTTCTTTACTTAATGTCGGTTAAAACAATTAATATTGCTAGTTCTTAGTACTCATTTTACTGTCTCCAGAGAATACAATTATAATCTGAAATCACCTAATTCCTAACCGTTAAAGAGTTGTGTCTTCCATCATGCCAGCATCACGAGAAATGATTCACGTGCACAAATGGTTTAATTAATATCCTTAGAAAATAGTTTATTATGAAAAACATTGTTAATAACATATGTCGGATTTCCCTGAGATTCCATTATCACATACCGACTTGGTGCCAATGGGACCATACTCTTGCAAATTAAAAACGAATTTTATGAATCGGTCCTTTCGGGAGAAAATCTGTGAACGTACATACTTGTAAATAAAACTAACAGTCGAACATATAACCTCGACTTTTTTGAAGTCGGTTAAAAAAGCGCAATATCATAATCAACATGTCCTGCTTTATTATTTCCTACATACAATCACGCCAACATATGATCATATTTCGTAACAATGCGGGGTAATTATAAGAGGAATGTCACAGGTTATTAGTTGATTGATACACATGTGTCCGGACAAAATGGCGACCCTTGTACGAGCTCCCTATGTAGGAAACATTATTTCACAAATAATTACTGTGGCATTTATTCGCTCCTATGTGTAAACATACAATTGTTTATATTTTAAATTGTGATAAACTAGATGGTGCTCGATTCTGTGTGCGTCGTAAAATTTTCCCGTGCAAAATTCCCACAGGAACTTGTTCCCGGGATAAAAACTAACTACGTATTAATCAACGTTATCTATCTTAGTTAGTTAGCTATCTGTATATTAAATTTTATTCAAATTAGTTTGAGATTTACAATGAGATTAAGCAACTAACTTTCACATTAATAAAACCACCACACTGTCTATATCAGTGACATTAAGTTAATGTAATCTAAATCTTATGGAGCAAATGAGAGCCTAACTTAGTACATAATTAGTATTAAATTAATATTAGTGCTACTAATATTATAAAAAGTAAAGTTTGCGAGTGTGTATGTTTGTTAATTTTACTCCCCCAAACACGAAAGATTCCCTGGACAGAAACGTGCGTGAAAACGTCAAAACGCAGGTGGAGCCGCGGTTGTTGTCTAGTATAATTACAAGCACGTTGTTGACTTGTATGGTGCTAACTTCCAACTTTATCACTCAACTATAATGCTTTACGAATTTTAACTATAAATTTGAAATCTACCTATGTAATGTAAAACAAAGTCGTGTTGTTAGTGTTAGTTATTTATTAATAACTCAAGAAAGGTAAGGCCAAATTTTATGTTTCTTTATATGTAACATAAATAAATTTAATAATATGAAAAATATCGTTAACTATAGAACCAGATTCTAAGGTGATACAAAGTTTGCCAGAACAAGTACCTTATAATAAAATATAAATTTTCACATTCTTTTTTTGGAAATAACTATATAATTCTATATAAAACACTGCAAAGAAATTGCAAATTTATTTTTTTCTATCGAATTCAATACATTCCCTTATTAAATTCAATACCTATCATGATATCCACCAAAACAGCATTCATTTCCTTGTCCTAATTTAAACAAAATTATCAATATTACTTACTCACAATAATGTTTAAGCATTTAAATCAGGGTGGTTTTATAAAACACCAGATCTTCTGTGTAAAATAATAAAAATGTATATGGATATGATTAGTATTATTACAGCATAAGGCGCGGCGCATACGAGAGCGATAGTGCGACGCGGCACGGCACGCGTGCGCAGATTTATCAGCATGTAATTAAAAGGCGGCGCATTACCGTATGAATATAGCGGGTGCGTGGCGCGCGCCGCAGCTGTCGTATGAAATGTACGTTGATGTTTTAGTTTTGATCCTTGATTAAGAAACTTCAATTTCAAACGTTTGCATTGCAGTTCTCTCAATGTAAAAGAAGCAATTGTACATCTTTAAATTTCTTTTACAATGTTAAACGAGAAGAAAAGAAACAGCCAAACAAAGATCCTAAATTAAAATTACAGTTGTCAAATTGTGGGATATGTAAATAGCTTCTAATTCATTATTTTTAGTAGCAATTTGAGTTATCGAAACAGAAATTATAAAAATTATTAAAATTATTCCAAATTTCATGTACATATCCAAATACAACCTTGTTTATTTAAAATCGATTATAGCACTTTTCGAGACGAACGCGATTAATTTGACATATTTATTTTTGATTGTATTAGGAAAATATATTAATTCCTTTCAGCAAAATTAAGGCTATGTTCATCAAAGAATTGTAAATAAAGAGAACTGTATTAAGACTACTGACATAGTTATTTGAGTCAAAATAATGGCTCCTCATCGCCTTCTCTTAGAGAACTTTCTTAAAGCGTTGCATATACAAGAAAGATGTGATGTACCTCCTTAGATATCATTTATATATATATATATAAAATATCTATATTTCATAAATTATGATATCATTTATGACATCATAATTTATGAAATATTTAGTGATATATAAATGTGTTTCACACCTAAGCTCCTTTTGTATTTATGTAGGTTAAAGTATCAAAATGACTGTGTCGTATATAAAATCGCGTGACGTATCGTGATTGTCTAAACGCCGACAGATGTGTGCCGGAATGTAATTGTTTGTTCGTAACTTTACAAGCGGTGTATATTTTGTATCACTCGACCACCACCCTAACGTATTAGGATTCATTCACCTCGTCAGATGTTCAATGGGGTGAGCAGAGGGTCGGAAATTTTGCTTTTTTTGCGAAATGTCTGATTTTGAATTATAAAAATTGATTTAATGTGTAACGGTTGCCATTATAGGTATTGGTTTTGTTAATTAAAATATCATGTGTGTCAACTGTAACTGAGTCTTGTACACACAGCACATCTAACAAGACTTTACACTTGGAGCAATGTCCATAATAAATATGAGGTCCATTGTGAGGATAAAAAAAGACACTGCCTCGTATATATAGCAGAAGATTTTGTCAATTTTTACAGCTGAGCAAGACGGTTGAAGTTGAGAGAGGTCGTTCGACTAAAAATTGTAGACGGATTTTACTGGTGAATTGTGTGTTATCTTATATTTAAAAACTGTAAAACAAATCAATAATATTTCCGCAGTAAAAGTTTCTTCTACGCTTTTATAACCTTTGCCTACACTTTACTAGATAAGCTAACTAAGCTGCCCGCCCTGATCCCATCTTTACATGCATGCATAAATAAATAAATATGATGGGACACTTTTTACACAGCGCCATTTAGCCTAAATTAAGCTATAAGCTTAAACTTTGGGATTTAGACAACTGATACACTTACTTATATAGTTCTAAATACATACATATTATACCTAGAAAACACCCAAACTCTGAAACTAACATTTGTGCACCTTTTACGAGCCTCCTCTATTAGTGCCTTCGTGTAAACTTTTTGCAGCTTGTATCTCTTTTCATATTAAAATGATTCTACTATAATCTGATTAAAGAGTCCGACTATGCTTTCTTGTTTATTCGAACGGTTTCTTTCAATTTTTCATTCCACCATGCATCACGCTTATTACAACTGCCTCTTTTCGTTCACACACACACACACTTCCACAGCTGCAATTAGCTTACTATCCGTAAGGTTCTGCCAAACACTTTCTACATTCTCACTACTAACATTGCCGTCGCCAAGCGTTTCGGTTACCCTTTTTTTTATATAGCTAATGGATGTATCCTGCAGCTTCCAGCTTTTGATGCTATAGGTCGGCACAGGTTTAAGATAAGACACTCGGTACCTAATTACATATATTTAAACGAAGGCAGCGTTTCCACTGAAGCGGAGAGGTGCGGAGACGTGACAAAAATAGCTATCAGCTAGAAAGATTGACATGATTTAGGTTTTTTTGTTTTAAGCTTTCGCGATTGTCATTCATTTTAATGACATTTCGGGTTTTATTCGTGGCGTATATTATTAGGTACAAAGCCTACCTAATACTTCCCGATGTTTCGATCGGTCCGGACCGGACCGGCTGGTGTAATCCGGAGACCGGAGACCCGAAATATCATAAATATCACTCTGGTGAAGCTGAATAGTAGAGTGCGTGAAATTAAACACTCCATTCATTAAACAAATCAATTGAAAAATAAAAACAGTTAAGTACTAGGTGATTCAATCCCTATATACTCTCTATAATAAACAAGTGTCAGAACGAGTCACCCCTCAAGAAACAGGTCAAGGCGGAGCAACCTGTTGCACCCTCACGCCATTAACACAAATTAGGGGAGCACGCGCCTTCTTGCAAGGTGATTTATGAGCCATTGAATGTCTTGATAAGCTTTACGGTATTCAAAGTTTTGGGAATTCTCCTAAAGAGTTTGTCTTGATTATTGATTTGACTTGATTGGAACTTTCCGTCTAAACTACTACGATGGTAAGCATTCGGCACGGCACACTAGAGTGCCTAGTGCGAGTTTTAGGTAAAGCACCTGGTGAGTTCTTTAATGCGAACATTCCGTACACATGTACGGAAATAAGACAGCGCCCAACTAGTATCAAACTCCAGAACCCTTCTCTTTTCCATACAAATCCACGGTAAAGCGCACTCTCCTCACTCTGATGAAAAGTGGTCACCGTGGCGAGTGATGTTTGCACCACCATACTCGTTACGGCGACAGTAAAATAAATAAATAAATAAATATCCATCACGCCTTATCCCCGAAGGGGTGGCAGAGGCATATTATATGCCCACTTTTCACCGTGTGGATTCCTGATACGGCGACAGTCACGTTTCTAAACCTAAAAAAACTTCTAAGATTCCTTTAAGACGCATACATTCAGAAAAACCAAGGTAGAAAGGTCATCTGCAATCTTTGCCTACGAAGACGCAAACCTGTTTCGGATCATACCGTAATAGAACGCTATCTAGACTCAAAGTGTGACAACACCGTAGCGAGAGTGGTGCGTTGATAGTTAGAAAGTAGGAAGCCACCCTCACCTGCAAATGGTAGAGTTACTTACTATTAGATGAGGTAATAGCAAAGAAATAAACTCGAAACAAATCGCTGAAGCAATCCTTCTTAGAGGCGTAGTACAGTAAGGACAAATACAACAAATCGCTGAATCAATCCGTCTTAGAGGTGTAGTACAGTAAGGACAAATACCTTTCCAAAATTAAATTAGAAGAGGCCTACGTCCAGTAGGTAGATCTTTTAAATCAATCATATCAGCCTATGGTAGTCCAGTCATGGCATATTAAAAGAGCTGTTAGACAACTGAACCCTATTCAAATCATACTAAAGTTCGTTGTAACCCATATCTGAATAGCAAAAATCTACAATGGGTGGTGGAGTACCCGCATTTTCATTCGGTCCGTTGGCCACAGATAAGTTGTAGTATAGTGGCCATACAATACCCGATAGCACTCTTACTATGGTTTATTCATTTAGTGTTATGCTGGTAAGTATGCTCTACTTGAGCTTAGAAATAACTGTGTTGAGTAAATTCAAAGCTGGCATGTTCCAAATTAATAGTATATTTTTTTTATAGGTATGGAACTAAATACTATTAAGGTACATATCCTTTTTGTTATCTTCGTGTTGTTCAAATTTGAGATCAAGCCAATAAGGTTAAGGCAAGGGAGAAGCATAGGCAAAAGATGATTGCATTTTTTTTCTCTAAGACAGGTCCTGTCTGCACAGTGCCACTTTTGTTAAAGAACAAAAGATTGGGTACAACACCGTCTGCCAGTATTTGAAAAAAATAAAGATAAACGACCAAGAAGTCTCATCCAATTTCACCACGATAATGTTTCGGCACACACTGCGATAAAACAGAGTCGTTTTATCCTTTTGAAAAAGTGGAGCTTGTAAATTAGCAACGTGTGATTTCTTTACTTCCCTGAAATCAAAGATTAAATGAGGGGAATAATATTTACGGGGGCAGAAAAGGCAGTGTATGCTTTCTACGAACACGGGAAAAACATGCCCTCAGTGACCAATGAACTTCGTGTTACGAAAAATAGTTGAATCATTGTCTCTAACGAATGAAAAAGAATTTAAAATACATAGGCGAATATTTAGAAATAGTTTTATAAGTATAATTCACGCAAAACTTTCCGTGTATACCCCACAGTGGAATACCGTCATTCGAGAGGAACCTAGCTACTGTCTTCAAGGAGTACACTCAAGGTGTGTTCATGGCGAGAGAAAACTCAGTAGCGATATGAAACCACTTCTACTTGTTCGATCCTCATGGCTGCTTGCTCAGCAGCCATGAGTGTGAGTTGTAATAAAAAATATCAAAGAATGCCGTTCTTTGTTCATTTTTTTAATTTATTTCACAAATTGCTAAAAAAATTATTAATAATTCTATAGATCCTGTTACATTTGAACTTTGCATAAATTAAATACGACAAAAGAGAGCATATACCTACTTATATCACCGGTTCAAGTACACCTGCCCGTATCACGGCGCACGCGTCCGACCCATACGCAGCTGCACAAACATGCGCAGGAGTCCTTTCAACTGAGGAGCTTTGGGTAAGGGTTATGGTTGCTTATCTTATTGTTTATTATAGTTATTATTGTTTTAAATGCAGGTGAACAAATTATTCGCAATTATATGTCTGGAAATGGGTGGTGGAGCTACAACAAGATATTCAAAGCCCAAGCCAACCTCACTCAGCCCGTAAGGATATTTTCACTAGGAAGTGGTACTTACGGTGCTGGGAGGTTCTAAAAAAATGCTGTGTGGCCATATCGTAGACGTGGAAGTTTGTTTTACGCGAATACGAGTTGAACGAACATCGGTATCGTAGCTTCTCCGTGTATAAACGCGAAAGTTTGTAAGTATGAATCTTTGTTACTCTTTCACGCAAAATCTACTGAATGGATTTTGATGAAACTTTACAATAATATAGCTTACACATCAGAATAACACATAGGCTACTTTTTATCTCGGGAACAAGTTCCTGTGGGAAACGGAAAAACTTCACCGCGTGTGCGGAGCCGCCGGCGTCAACTGGTATATGAATAAAGAGCAAAGTAATTATTTGATTCTTTACCTATCCAGTGGTCAGTGGTGTAATTGAATTCAAGATGGGGTTGACAGATATGTAGCTGCAACACCAAACTAACTATACCTCTCTATCCTAATTTTACACGTGTAATTTCAAATTTTAGCTGCTCCTAGCAGTCAAAAATTATGGCCAAACTACAAATTACTAAAATAGCGCTGAGAGAAAGAAAAAAAGGAAAATGCGGAACGCGCGATATTTGCGTATGTGTTTTGAAGCTTTGTCGGGAGCTGCTGTGAATTCCACGGCTAAGGATAATCTACCTTAACTTTGATAAAAATTGAAGTAATAATTGTCTTCACACGCGTTCTGCCAGTTCCCATTGGAATACGTGAGTAAAATGTAGTCTAAGTTACTCCTTATATCGTGTGAAATCTTCTATCTGCGAGTGAAAGTCCCGTTAAAATCGGTCCAGCCGTTTCAGAGTTTAGACGGTACAAACAGACATACAGACAGAAAAAAATATGTTTTTATTTATGTAAGTACTGATACTTTTTATGCAGTTAGTGAAAAGCTGTTAATTTGAAATAACAAACAGACAATACAATTTTATTTATCTGTATACGTACTAGATTGTTTAATCTACAACTGTTCAGGCAATTTTGGATATGATAGTACATACATATTGTACACTAGGGGACCCCCCCGGCTTCGCCCGTGACATACTTCGAACTCTCGTCGCACTCGAATTAATACCGTCGCGCTTATAAATTCTACAATAATATAAAAAAATTTGCCTGATTTGTCGACATTTATGACTGCTGCTCCGCTCTCCAGGGTAGTAGCGTGATAAAATATAGCCTATAGCCTTCCTCGATAAATGGGCTATCAAACACAAAAGATTTTTTTCAAATCCAACCAATAGTTCCTGAGATTAGCGCGTTTAACTAAACAAACAAACAAACTCTTCAGCTTTATAATATTAGTATAGATTCAGATAATATTTTGCGTTCTTAATCTGAGATGTTTTCATTAAATACTGGCATTTTCTTAGTGCTTGGATCGAAACGAGATCAAATATTGCACAAATGACAAGAAAATATTTGACTGCCTCGGTGGCTCAAGGATTTTTTTTTCTTCTTTTTTTTTCTTTTGGATATCCTCATGGATGCTATGCCGGACTCCTACCGACTAAAACCACACGTTTCCTTTCATCTGTCTATTGTACGTACGTATATTACGCTACTACACTGGGGAGCAGAGCAACACTCATAAATGTAGACAAAATCGAGCAAATTTTTATGCATCATTGTAGAATTTATAAGCGACAGGATTAAATAGGTGCGACGGGAGGTCGAAATATTCCACGGGCGAAGCTGTGGGGGCCATCTAGTAAAACATATTCTGGAACAAGTTTAGACTTTCAAACACAATTTTGGGTGCAACAATAGAGTAGATATAAAGGTGTTCTGCCCTCCCCTTTAAGAGAAACCGTTCACTGACTAATACAATGAAATAATCCGGTGCTTGGTACAAATGTTGAAGTAGGGTCAGGCAAAAAAATATTGAGTTACGAATTAAAATATAATCTATACTATTTATATACAGCGTACTTATTAAAGACAACTATATATCTATGTAAATCTAAAAAATATCAAAATGCTCTTCTTCTGCAAAAGTAATAAAAATAACTAAAATCTGAAGAATTCTACATCGCTTGAACATATTCGTTTATCGAACTGGAACTGGACTGGAAAGTTAGTATTTATTGACTTTTATCTTATACGTCAATGTTAAAAACGTAATGAATGGATTATAAAGTTAATTATGCAAATACACTTTCAATTAGAGGCTAATTGAAAATATTCTTCAATGCTCACAAAGGTTTTCTGGTAGTTATCTTGACATTTTGTCAAAATGACAATGTAACCCTGCAAACCAAACCCTGTAAAACAAACAGGTTTGGGTTACAATTTTATACGATTTTATTTGGTGAGTCATTCAAATTTTGACCTTGTTCAAGGAACTTAGTATTAGCCGCAATGAACAGCCAGCTTGGCCTAACATTAATGTCATAAACACCGAAAATATCACTTTTCACATACAGGTCTGACGTCGTTTTGTATTGATGCGAGAGATGGTAAATTTCGAGTTGGCTATATAAATTCCTAGTTTCACTAATTTCTAAACCTATTTGTAAATAATTGACTGGGGCGAGCAAAGCGAGCCGACGAAAGTCTCCGTTTTAACTCCACTGGTACGGGAAAAATGCTATTGATGTCCGACCGTCCGTGCGTCTGTCCATTCAGTCTACAGGTCGCATTTTTCACCAATTACATTTAGCCAACAACATTTAGCGAGGGGGTTTTTCGGTCGGGGGGGGGGGGGGGAATGGAGGCAGGGGAGGGGAAATGGTCCCGTAGTGGATGGCAAGAGCGCTCAAAACGAAAAAGAAATATTGTTTTTTTTTAATTGAATAAAAAAGAAAAAAATAATAATAAAAAAAATACTCCGTAGTCTACGGTTCACAGAACCACTAGTGATATTAAGATGTAACAGAGTTATTTGCAGACCGTAGCAAGGTGCATATCAGGCTGCGCACAAGCGCGTGGCCGGCACGCGTCGCACGCGTCGACTCCACGTTTCTGCTCTGTCATGGCGGACGCTCATGCTGCTTTTTTATTCTTTTTTCTTTAAATCGACTATGAGTCCGTAAATTACTTCACTATTATGTCGAATTATTTGGCGAGGGGACAGAAGAAAGCGCCCATTCATGTTTACATGAAATATTTTTATGACCGTGGAAGACACAGTATTCGTTAATGGGCTTTATTTTTATCCTAATCCTGCTATATATTTTGCTAGCAAAAATTCTGTTGTTTTTTGGCAGCCCTGAATATTAATTTCTCGTAAAAGACCATAAATGTGTCGTTTGGCATAGGAACTAGAAGAGTCCATATAGTGCTAAAATTAAAATTATAATAAATAATTATTAATGAATTTCCTATCCCAATAGTATTATTCAGAATATATTCCAATGTAAAACTTTCAATATCAGGTACCCATCAGGTACAAAGCGTGGATGTATCGCTTACTGTTTTGCGAACCTAGTACTAATACTAATTACTTTAGGATTCATAATTCTTTTATACCACGCATTCTGCGTTTGTTATTGAAAAATATAAAATTAACCAGTCGTATCAACACGATTTTTAGTAGGTACGTATTCTACTAATGATAAAATAAAACATTTTACGTTAATAAAGTCACAATTACCATTACCAACCAAATTTTGTAAAACATTTTTTTCCAGTAGCAAACAATAGTTCTACCCTAAATAGTTCTGTACCTTTCATTTTCTCTCAGTAACGGTAAGTACCTACCCTTACCCCATAGGTGCGTTTGTTATGTGCGTATGTCAGTAACAATCAGTTGATTAAATCCTGCGCACACCTGCAGGATGGTACGGCACGGGCCGACTTGGGGGCGCGTTGTCATGACAACCAGCTATTTGATAAACAAGTTTTAAAATGTAACGAACACAAGGGTTAATGTTTTTAATTCTGTTCAAAGTGCTTGTAGGAGTTCAGAATAAGCACTTTAATTTAAATAGTAAACGGGCAGAAACGCTTATTGCTTCAATTTAATGCTGAATATAAACTTTGAAGAAGCCAATAAGTTATTGGCGGAGGCGGAGCATAGAGCGATATAATTCGTACCTTTTTTTAAAACATTCATTCGCCGAATGATATTACCAACTTGATAGATCTAATCTAGTGATTTGAGGTTCACTCTCACGGCTTACAACACACTTGACAGCGACCGTCAGATTGATGGCCCAATAATATTTTGTTCTCGCTTTCACTTGATGAACCCAGGGTTGTAAAGGGGAGGGAAATACGTGCGCTACCAGAGCGTTCCATGTTTCTAGGTTTTTTCAGTTGACAGAGAAACCATCACCCATAAAGTTTGTGTAAGAAATTTAAAAAAAAATTAAGCCGAGCATACCACCTGGTGGGAAGTGGTCACCGTAGCCTATGGACGTTTGCAACACCAGAGGTGCAGCACTTGCGCTGCCGACTTGTTGTCTATTTTAGTGGGACACTTTTCATACAGCACCAACTACCCCAAACTAAGCTTAAAGCGTGTACAATGGGACTATATTATACATAGGATACACCCAAACTCCGAAACATACATTTGTGGATTACACAAAGCCTACCAATATTGTAAATGCGAAAGTTGTAAGAATGGACTGGAATGGATTTGTTACTCTTTCACGTAAAAATAACAGAATGGATTTTAATGGAACTATACAATTATATAGTTTATACATCAGAATAACACATAGGCTACTTTTTATCCCAGGAATAAGTTCCTGTGGGAATAGGAACAGGAAAACTACTCCACGCGGGCAAAGCCGCGGGTGTCAACTAGCTTATTTTCCAAATGGAACCCGAGTCCTCAGCGCGGCAGTCACATTCAAACCACTTTCGCAGTCAGTCATATATATTTTTTTTAAAAGCTTAATGTATAAACGCATGTACTCGTAGCACCTTATCTATATATATATAAATAAATCCCTATTTCCCTTGGTCACGCCATCACGCGTGAGCAACTGGACCGATTTAAAAAAATCTTTTTGTATTGGATAGCCCATTTATTGAGGAAGGTTCTAAGCTATATATCATCACGCTACTACACAGGAGAGCGGAGCAGTTATCATAAATGTCAACAAATCGGGGAAACTTTCATACATTTTTGGAAAAGTAATAAGCGACGGGATTAAATGGGTGCCACGGGGTTGGAAGTAAGTCACGGACGAAGCCGGGCCGGTCAGCTAGTTTCAAATAAAATTAATTAAGGACAGTATTGTCGCTTCTACTATTGTTCTTTTCAGTCTTAGAAAATGTCTCTATTTAAAATTTTTGTATGAATGACTTTCGTCTTCAATTCATCAAATTGTAGTAATTTTAAAATAATAAACACAAACTATAACTTGCATACTACATACATACATACTACATAGAATGGCTCAAGTGTGAACAATCAAAAAAATTTTATTTTTAAACTTTCGCGGTTTATACTCACATTTTATATAGGTACTACTCAGGCCGCTGCCACGACCACGGGCGCTGCAACGCGCTTGAAACGTCGGTGAATGTAAGTACAAAATTGTTTCGCGTGAAGTCCTGAGTAGTATATAAAATATGAATCAAAAAATTAATATTTGAATCAGTGACTTTGCCATTAATGTACAAACAAAAGTTTATACGAACTCTGTATGATATGGACATATCAGCAAGTTGCTGCTCGTTCATTATTTAATAATAATAATAACTTATTATTATTATGTTTTCTAGCAGCTAGCAGATTTCTAGCTATAGTGAGGTGAAAAGTTGTGTATCGATCGGCAGCAAAGATATTTTTGCATCTTCAAATCGCTCAATACCTAAGGGCCGTAATTCCAGAACGTTTCTCAATACTCAATCAACGCTTGAGGCTAGTTTTTGCCTTATAAATACTACTCTCAAGTGTTTCTTGAGTAGTATTATTAAGTAGTATTAAGCCCGTCTTATGATCAGGGGACAGAGTCTGCTATTTCAATTGTGTCGAAATCGTCACTCAATAGAAAGTCACCGGTACAAATTTGACAGTTCTTCGTAGTCTACTATTACAATCGTACTAGAATAGACTTCTATCGGTCGGCCGATACAATTCTACTAACACGTACTGCGCCAGTGGCCGCTAGTCAGTTGCATTTTTGATAGTCAACTAACACTTTGACAGTTAAAAACAGAGATTCTGGTTATATTCTACGGCTTGTCAATAATATACTCGGACCCCAGGATTTAATACAAGCACTCGCTACAAAAAAAGAACATTGCAGCCTTTCAGAGCAAATAACTATTTCCCTTAACACATTATGTAAAAATGCAGTAAGCGATACACTATCAATATTTGTACACCGTACTTAAGTTTCGTTGGTAAACAGAAAAAATCGTCATTTTACCGTTATTTTATTACTCTGAAGTAATGTATGGTTCAGATGTTTACTCTCACACGCACGCACCCCAGTATTCATCCCGTAATTCCCGTCCATTCCCGTCACACAATAGTTAGGACAACAATAGTAGTGCGCGCGCATCTGTCGCGTTCCCACTTGTGATTGGTTGTTGAGGGCGGCGTTCGCGCACCCTACGCACTGATTTTCAAAGTACTTTCCGAATCAATATCAAATTTTGATAACGCTCATAGCTTTATCGCAATTTTGTTGAATAATATTGGGGTTTAGTGTAATTCCGTGACATAAAACCAAGTATAAACTAATTAAGTATAAAGTTATAACTTTAATTTTTGTGAAATTTCCCTATGTTCGATCTTCCCTTGATTCATCATCTTTGTGAAGGAAGTTACTTGTAATTTCTACCTGGATTAGGTACCTGGGGATGTACCTCAAGCGCCAAATCTAGGTGTCCTACCTAGATTTGGCGCTTGAGGTACTTGAAGAAAAAGACAATATAATAATTAAAAATAAAAAAAATTAAAATCTATACTAATATTATAAAGCCTAAGTTTATTTGTTTGGTTGAGCGCGCTAATCTCAGAAACTAGGTCGGCTTTGTATAGTCTTTTTCTATTAGACCGTCTGACCTCCCAACCCTGAAAGGGCACCTGCGTCGCCGTCGTTGCTTCGTCTGTTAGTCAGCAGGTGAGGTCGCTTGGCCCCAAAGATCTTGGAGGGGCCCCTTGTACGTTGTATTTAGATATTTGATAGCTTTTTTTTATACCACTGAGGTGGCAGACAAGCATTCGACCTCCTGATGCAAAGTGGTCACCGTAGCCTATGGAAGTTTGCAACACCGGAGATGCAGCACTCGCACTGCCGATCATACTACCCTAAGTTGGTCATTCTACAACCGTATTGCGATGTGATTTAATTATGTATTTATTTATTGACCTTCGTACACAATTATATAAGTTTACTAGCTAACCTCCGCAGATGTGCCCGTGATATATTTCGAACCCCGTGGCACCCCTTTAATCTCAACGTCTATTAATTTTATAAAAATGCATGAGACTTTGCCCGATTTGTTGACATTTATGATCACTACTCCGCTCTCCTGGATAGTATCGTGATGGTATAGCCTAAAACCCTTCACAATAAATGTGCTATTCAACACGAAAATATTTTTTCAAAACGAACCATTAGTTCCTAAAATTGGCTCTTAAAATTTTTTTATTTTTATGTATTAAAAAAGTGTACTATAGATTTTGCACTAATATTTTGTTCTTTGCACGGGATCTTGTCAATGGCGGACACTTGCTGTATATTATATTCCAAAACTAGTGCATTAACCTTGTTTTATGTGTACAAATTGTAGTTCCTTAGACATAAAAGTTGTGTAAACGTGCTATAGTGAAAGACAGTGATATATTGCAGTGAAATGCTATTTTACATCTTGCCGTGCAAATTCCACTGAAAGCCTCAATAACGCTCTACCACGTTAATGGGGCAAGGACACAGGGCCTGGGACTGAACTGGACATCGACAAGGGACTGGCCAGGACTAGATTAAAACATAAGAATGAGGAAATATGAATTAGGCTTAAAGGTCTATTGCACTAATATTTTGACTAGTTTTTGGCGGAAATGACGCGGTCGCCACTCGGTTATAAATTTTTCAAACTAGTGTATTTTCGGGTGTTTATGTGTAAAAATGATGGTGTTTTAAACATAAAAGCTTCGACAACGTGCACAAGTGTTGTGAAATTGGATAACTTAGTGGAGCGCGGTATTTTCTGTTACCTTCCAAAATCCACATATAACTGCAGTAAAATTTACCATCATTTTACTGCAGTAGAAGAACTTTGAACAAACCTATACATGAATACGCTGCTATCAATAAGAATAATTTACTACTTTTGAATGAAGAATATTCATTATCTACTTGAAAATTATCACTATATGAAAAATTTAATCTAATATTCGTAGTGGCTAAGTCCAAGCCGGACATTGCCAAAACAAAAAAAAAATTGCCTAACAACGTAACTAGCTACTACTTCAGGAGTAAGGGTCATGTGACAACACAGATACAAAAGTCCTCAACTAAGGTGAGAACAATGCACACGTGGGAACTAGCTGGTTGCTATTCTTGCCATCGGAAGGATGTGAACACGTTGAGTGTTGACATGCACCTTTATAATTATTTCCCTTTTTTTCTATTTGATAGGGCGGTAATGAGCCACAGTGGGAAAGTGAATTTTAGCCGTTGGTTTGGCTGTATTGGGATCGTGATTAGGTACTTAATTCTTCATATTGTTTTGTATTTATATTAAATTTTAATGTTTTTAGGCATTTCTGCCGTAAATGTAACATGTAGGTATAGCAGAAACGTTTATCCAGCAAGGCTCTTAAGTATAAAAGCTTAAAAAAATAAATCACTTCTGTGCTAAATAAATTTGGTTTGTATATCTGTGTTTGCGTGTGTATGTGTGTACATCAATTGCGATAACACCACATTGGACCCCGAAATAAATCAGACAATACAAATAATAATCAAAGTTCAATCCTTAAAACTATATATAAATAAATTTAAATATTGTGGGACTTTTTTTTCCACACCGCCGTCTAGCCCAAAGTAAGCTAATATAAGCTTGTGGGATCTAGACGTCTGATAAACATACTTATATATTTCTAAATACAGAAACACCCAAACTCCGAAACAAACATTTATAGATCACACAAATATTTGTTCCGACCCAGGAATCGAACCCGGGACCTCAGTCACATACACTACCACTGCGCCACCCAGGCAGTATATACATATATGAAAATAATACTAAGGCCCGTATTCCAGAATGTTTCTCAAGACTGAATGGACGATTGAGAGTAGATTTTATAAGGCAAAATCTAGCCTCAAGCGTTGATTGAGTATTGAGAAACGTTCTGGAATACGGACCTAAATATAGTTTGTCTATAGAGTAAGTGTTGATAACCAATTGGCGTGACGCTGTACCTGAGTTTTCCCACAGTTCGGCTCTCCATTAATTGATGTACAGCTGTTTTAGATAGTTCTCACACCCATGGGCACATTGTTTTGATCATCTGTCATCTAACACAAATTGATTTATATCAAGTAGTATATAATAATAGAGGTATATAATAGAGGTTATGACATGTCTTATCTATATCTATACTACTAATAAATAAAGCGGAAGAGTATGATTGTTTTGTTAATTTAGCTAATCTCAGGAACAACTGCATCGAATTGAAAAAATATTTTTGTGTTGGATATCAGGAGAGCGGAGCAGTAATAAATGGGTAAATTTGGTTACATTGTTGTAAAATTTATAAACGATAGAATTTAATGGATGCCACGAAGTTTGAGGTACGTCATGGGCGAAGCTGTCAGTGTCAGCCAGGTATCAAATTCCGGTGGGAAACGGGAACAGGAAAACTTCTCCACGCGAGCGGGCGAGGAGCAAGCGAGCGGGCGTCCACCAGTTCTGAAATATTTGACATTTGAAATGTAAGAAAATGCTTAAGAATTGGGTTCTTTTTCACACAGACAAAATTGCTCTTTTGGACCTAGTAATCAAAAGTAGTTAGTAAAAATCTGTTAAATATAATGGACGTGACAAACAGACAATGATTTTTTATATAATTATACACAGTAAGTATATATTTTTACTACGAATATCATGACTTACGATTCACAGCTGTACTTGTGTATTTTTTTTTTTACACAGCATCATAAGCTTAGATCTCCGAGTGGGTATTAGACAAAGTATTTTACATTGCAAAAAATGGCATCAAAAGCAGAGACTTTTACTAGAGATACAAAGTATTTTGATGCCATTTCAAGTATTTCGACAGTTATCCAAACTTAAAGTA
Organism: Thumatha senex; assembly: GCA_948477245.1. Classification (NCBI taxonomy): domain Eukaryota; kingdom Metazoa; phylum Arthropoda; class Insecta; order Lepidoptera; family Erebidae; genus Thumatha; species Thumatha senex. The sequence goes on from OX419743.1 coordinate 13,953,656, forward strand.
TCTGCTTTCGGAATCAAATGACTGAAGATATCGACAACTTCGTGCTTTTTAGAAACATTAACATTACCGTAAACGAAACGTCAGTATACTCTAAGACAGTCGAGATGCATAAAATACATATATGCTAACCTTTGAAACCAGACAGGTTTAAAAACTGCAAGTGTTTTCATTCTAGATTTGTACGAAGATCCACCAAGTGCCAGAAATCAACAGTATCTATAATAAATATTGTGGTAAATTTTTTTTACACAGTGCTGTCTAGTCCAAAGTAAACTAATATAAGCTTGTGTTATGAGATCTAGACAATTGATGATGACTGACTGACTGTAGATCACACAAATATTTTTTCCGACCAGGGAATCGAACCCGGGATCTCAGTCGCGGCAGCCGCATGCACTACTACTGCTCAAGTCTATACTAATATTATAAAGCTGAAGAGTTTGTATGTTTGTTTGGTTGAACGTGCTAATCTCAGGAACTAAAGGTCGGTTTTGAATTTATTTTTTTGTGTTAGATAGCCTATTTATCGAGGAAGGCTATAGGCTATAGAGAGAGCGGAGCAGTAGTCATAAATTTCGACCAATCAGACAAACTTTTATGCATCATTGTGGAGTTTATATAGACGGGAGTTAGAAATATGTCACGGGCGAAGCCGGGGGAGTCACCTAGTAATAATACAAAGAAGTAACAGGTATTACTTAAAACCAATTACTGTATAGTAGTGGAAGTATATTATAATGCTATCGACACAGTTAGTACACTTATTCAATTACAAGTCCACCCGGTGGTAAACGACACCGGTAGTAGAGCTGCGCAGGCGCAGAGTTTCCGGCGCGTGCGTGAGTACGGCTTCCCAGTTCCGTCCACTTACCACCTAAGACAATAATATATTTTTAAAACCAACCCTTATTTACATAGCATTAAGGTACATCAATAATTTGACTTTTTCAAACCCGAGTCATATGAAGAAGAACTTTAAAGCTTTATGTTTAGAGCCATAGTTGAATGTGTAACTATTTTAGTACTTTATCTTAATTAGGTCGATGCGCAGGCGCTAAGCCGGATACTTAAAGGGAAATGTATTATCTATTAAGGGTTAGTACTAGTAGGTACAATGACGCTGCACAGCCATTGTCTAAAGCAATACACTGTCAAGTTATAATTTATGCATAAATTACGTGTGTTTTTTTTGTAATTCAAGATTCTTCACGCATTTTGAGTCTAAACAACAAATTATTTATTCATCATATTTTAAAGATTTTAAAAATTCCTATAATAGTAAGTAATGATAGGGCAAATTTGTATCAATCGTGCCTTTTTTAACCGAATGCTTGGCCCTGCCTGAATAAATTAAATATGCGTAAATGCATTATACGCATATTTAATTTATTGTTGACAGGAAATACTTCTCTATCATTGCTGTTTTGCATTCGTTAAATATGCACATGTCTGCAAACGTAAACTTAATCTGGAGGCCAAGTCTACTGTTGACAAGCAGTAAAATAGAACAAGAATCTCCGTTCTTAGCTGTCAAAATGTAAGTAGACAATCGAAAATGCAACTGATTTGCGGGCACTGGCCCGGTACGTGCTAGTAGAATTTCTTTCTTTCGTCTTTTGGCCGACCGATAGAAGTCTATTGGAATACAATTGCAATAGTCGACTACGAAAAACTGTCAAATTGTACCAGTGGCTAGAAACAATTTGACAGTTTTTCGTAGATCAAGCCCAATCGCAGATCGTCGCTCAATAGAAATTGAGCGATTTTATTTATGATATTCGATTCTATTTCGAGACGATTGAAATAGTAGAGTCGGCCCCGTGTTCTTAGCCTTCAGTGTAGCATCATCGTTTTTTAGCATTCAACTCAAGTCTTAAGGACGAGAATTGACGACTCTATCGTCAATTCTCGTCTTTAAGACTTGAGATGATATAGACGAAATATCACTGATGAAATGCTTTTTGTCTCATGTGTTGCCATCTTTAAATATGAGCCCATTAACGACACGTCTTCTACTTACATGCCGTTATTGGCCTCATATTTAAAGATGACTTCATAATACATTCAATATTATTTTCAGTTAAGTTATTCAAATGATTTGTAATTATCTTTATTTTTGTTTTATTACACAACAGTTTTATAACATAATGCGCTAACATTTTAAATAATATCTTTTTTTTATTCATTTTCATTTACAAGTGTCATTATAAGCTAACCATAAGTCATAGCTAGCTGTATGACATCATCACAGTATAACGTACTAGCTGACCCGCAACTTCATTAGCGCCACCAATTTTTTTTTATCTCTCGTAAATGAACTGCTCGGCCGATTTTGTGTAAACTTCACATAAACCATCTACTAAATAGTCTGAACAAAACTTAAACATTTGGTTTGGATAAACCAAATGTTTAGGTTTTGTTCAGACTGTATTTTGGTGAGCCCGTTCTTGAGTTATAAAATTACAACGAAAAGTGGCATTGATGTTTATACAATATTGATTAGTTTATTAAGTACAGAGATAGGTTTTATTTAAGCGAGTGGACAATTGAACAATATTTACGGAAATATATCCAGAAGGTAAATTAGGTTTACTTTTATTAGGTGTTAAACATTGGGTAATTTTTAAAGTGAATAACACCCGTAACCGTACCCGTTCAACAGCAGGTAGCCACAACCTGCGTCTGTCTTTTTCAGCACGGCAATGGGCTCACCACCTATTACGTGGGACAGGAATCCACACTGTGAAAAGTGGGCATATAATATGCCTCTGCCACCCCTTCGGGGATAAGGCGTGATGGATATTTATTTTATTTATTTTTAACACCAGTTTAACTAATAATAGGGCTACGCTAAGTGAATACTCCGTCTGCCTTATATAAGGTAGACTGAGTACTCATTTAGCGTAGCACAGAGTATTTTCAAATAAGTACAAATTACAGAGCTAGGAATGTTGCACGCTCCCCTCCCTCTCTCTCTCTCGCTGGCGCCGAAATCTAGATAGCGCAAGTGACAATGATTCCGTTCTTTGTGGTACAAACGATTTTATCGTAAAGTAAAGACCGCAAAGATTATAGAAAAAAATACGTTTATAACTAGTTAAGCAGGGAAACGAAAAAATAAGCGTTGAGTTGATGTCATTTCGACTTTAGATTTGTTACTGTTTTGAAAACTTAGGTCCAATTAAATTGGATACTTCGTATAGAGCTGCAGTAGGTATGCTGTTATTCATTATGTGGTATCATAAACGAATTTTCTGCTTATTAATATATCTAAATGACTAAATATTTTTGAGACATTCTCATTCAACGCCATCTAACCCAAATTAATCTAATATAGGCTTCTTCTATCTTATATATGTATAACTGATAAATAAAATAATTATAAATAAATACATCACTACAAATTATAAAACAAAGTCGTTTTTCGCTGTCTGTCCCTATGTATGCTTAGATCTATAAAACTACGCAACGAATTTCGATGCATTTTTTTAAATAGATAGAGTGATTCTTATAGAAGGTTTTTTTGTATATTTTGGATACATTAACTTAATTATAACGATATATGTTGGCGGTGTCGGAAAAAATGAGCCGTCTGGTGGCTTTTAAAGAAAACGCCTCCTAAACCCTTTGAGATAATAATATCTAATATATGTCTACAAAAAAGTCCGCGACGGTATATATCTATCTCTTAAGGATACTGTACTATATCCATTTTAATACTTAAAAAAGCAGCAATAATAAAGCGGTATTTTAAAGGCTATTTACACAAATACATTACTAATCCTTATCATTTTTAATATGTTAGTTGGTTTCAGCATTTTATGAAGATTATTTTGTCCCTTAACACTTTGCAAATTAAATGAATATCTTAGGTGATATGGCAATATCAAAAAATGTGCAAAGAAATTAATTTTGTGTAACAAAAATTCGACCGGGCCGTGCGGGCGCGGGCGTAGTAGGTACTTGAGAGCGGAGAAGAAATCAAGTAATTTGGAAAATGTTCATACATTATCGTAAAATTAATAAACGACGGGATTAAATGGGTGCCACGGTGTTCGAAGTATGTCACGGGCGAAGCCTGGCGGGTCAGCTAGTATTATATGTTTAATACACCCAAACTCCGAAACAATAATTTGTGGATGACACAAATATTTGTTCCAACCGACTCATTTCGATTCAAAACCAAGACCTTAAGCAGGAGAGTCGTCTATATTTGCGTCACTGAGGCAGTTACATCTATCTATAGTATGAATCTGCTATGGAGACAAGGTACAATCAAATCATATAAAAGCCTGCATTCAAACTTACAAACCTTTCATCGCTACGGGGGCGAACTTCGCGCAGAGAACTCATCCAAACAATTGCACTGATTATTCAACGCAACTTCTGTTCCATATTAATTGAATACTTCAGCTACATGATTCAATTACAATCAATTATTTCCATTCAGCTCTGGGCGGCTGGATAGGCGGGTCGTTCATGCTGGGCGGGCGGATGGGCGGGCTTTGAACAGGCCCGCCCATCAAGAGATATCTTTGCGTCTCCTTTCGCGGAGAAAGCTTTACTGGGATGCATTTATACTGTTTATAATAAAATTTGTTGTGTTCAATGAAGATATTGATGACTAATGAAAAGAAAATTGTTTTGTTTTTATTATATTTCGCTACTGACGATTGTTTTTCATTGTTTCTGATTTTTGATGGTTGTGTTCAACTTTTAAAAAGTCATATATTTTTTCAAGTCTCATCATAAATTTTGTTTCTGATTTTTGATGGTAGAGTTCAACTTTTAAAAGGCTATTTTTTTAAAGTCTCTTCATCTATGAAGAGACATCATCTATGGAAGTTGAACACAACCATCAAAATATATTCAACTTTTAAAAGTCTCATCATAAATTTTGTTTCTTATTTTTGGTGGTTGTGTTAAACTTTTTACTAGCTTTTATTCATTTGCATTGATAATATTACATAAACAATCCCATCGCAAATTCAGCACTGCTTTTTATATATAAACATTGCGTAATTGTTCGGCTTAAGTGTTTTCCCAGTTGCTTTCAAATTCTATCTGAACTTGTATTTGAACTCTTCTTGTATAGCTCCGAGCCACACACGCTCCGAGAAATCATTATATATCTCATTTACACTCTCGCGCGAGCCACGAGATGAGCTGCGAGACGAGCCGCGAGCCGCGGAAGTAAACACAGTATTATGGTACATTTTTTTCGAGCTCGCGGTTCGTCTCGCAGCTCGTGTCGTGTCACGTGCGAGAGCGTAAATCGGGTATTACAGTACAGTTTTAAATGTTTTGAATTGATATACCTACCCTCATCTTAAATGAATTTAATAAAGAACTAACTATCGTCACGCTGTATCCCTGACGGGGGAGAGGCCACATCGCCAGGTTTTGCGATCCATGCATACTTCTTTTGCTTCCGGTATATTAGTTAATCGCTTCCACATGCACGTCTGCATATCCAAGTACTATAAACAAATATTCTATCCACAAATATTTAAATGAATTAATTTTATTTTTTATACCACTGAGGTGGCACACAAGCATACGGCCCACCTGATGAAAAGTGGTCAGCGTAGCCTAAATACGTTTGCAACACCAGAGGTGCAGCACTCGCGCTGCCGACCCTATAAATAACGGACTAGTACTCGTACCTACACAGCAATTTGGTGTAAGGGTAAAGTGTAAGGAGTTCTATCATGATCTCCGGGGCTCACGACCTCACCTGCTAACCTTCACCTACTGTGTAACGTACGAGGCATCGACGGAGGCATCCTTACGGGATTGAGAAGTTCAACAACAATCGCATCCCACTATATCGAAGATCTAAAGTCAAAGAAATATCTGTTCTATAAAAGTACTGTAAAAGTTAATCCTAGGCTCCAAATCTAGGTAGGGTTTAGAAGCAACTGGAAATACAATAAGATGAAAAAGAAAAACACATTTAATAAAAATAGTATTTTAAGTAAAAAGTACATACATACATATTGTCACGCCTTATCCCCGAAGGGGTGGCCGAGGCATATTATATGCCCACTTTTCACCATGTGTATTCCTGTCCCACGTTATATATATGGTTGTGCCCACCTGCTGTTGAAATTTTTCAAGTCGCTCATAAGGCCTTCAACATGACTTAACGACTGCCATGTTACTGGCAACCGGGACCAACGGCTTAACGTGCCTTCCGAAGCACGGAAACGCTCGCAAATCTAAATGCCACAAAGTAGTCACCCATCCGAAGACCAGCCATAGTGAAAGTTGCCCACCTATAGCGAATGTTGTTTAACTCAGTGATCGTTTACAGAACACTGAGTCCGCCCGGCCACTAGCGCTTCTGTCCATCCCTGAAGAGGAGGGCAGAGGCGTAGGTACTATAGCCCACGTTTCACTGTACACATGTTTGTCCCACGTAACAGGTGGTGAGCCCATTGCCGTGTTGAAATGGACAAACCCAGGCTGTGGCGACCTGCTGTTGAAATTTTTCAAGCCCATAAGGCCTTCAACAGGGCTTAACGACTGCCATTTTACTGGCAACCGGGACCAACTGCTTAACGTGCTTTCCGAAGTAAGGAAACGCTCGAAGATGTTAATGAAGAAAGGAAAAAAAAATGTTTCTAATTCGAAAATGAATAAGAATAGAGAATGGCACACAATAGAAAAAAAAGTAGTTTTGATTGAAGGTTCGTTTTTAAGAAGAGAGTAGACTGCCTAAGTCCTTGGTTGAGTTCCTATTCCAACTCAGTTTTGGTTGATTATTTACCTAGCACGCCTTATCCCCGAAGGGGTGGCAGAGGCATACATACTGTATGCCCACTTTTCACCACGTGTATTCCTGCCCGATGTAATAGGTGGTGAGCCCATTTGTTGATTATATTTGTCATATTCTTACAAATATTATAAATGCGAAAGTAACTCTGTCTGTTTGCCTCGTTATTACACTAAACTACTGAACTGATTAAATAAAATTTGGTTGGTTTAGAGCCCCAGAAAGGACATGGATAATTTTTGTCCCGGGAACAAATTCTGTGGGAAATGTGAACGAGAAAGCTACATTAAGCGGGCGGAGCCGCGGTCATCATCTAGTAATATAAGAGGTTACACAACATTTACGAAGTAACATTAAACTGTTAATGAGTCTTTATCTATTACGAATGCAAATGGTTACCAAACATATGTAACACAATGCTCAAATTACCTTGAATTTTGTCAAGTTCATGGATAACTTTTAAGGGCTACCAAAGAAACTCGAATATCATGACATTATTTTATAAACCTTTGAAGCACTTGTAGCCCCGCTAACTCAGTATTCTGAAAACGATCACTGCGTTAAGTAACTTTCGCTGTAACTGGTCCTTGGATGGGTGACCACTTTGTGACATTTACATTTCCAAGCGCAATAAAATATTTTTGATTTTTTTTTTATTTTTGATTTCCAAGTATTTTTTTAAGTTGAAGGACTTATGGACGGCTGTCAATTTCAACACGGCAATGAGCTCACCCACCACCCATTACGTGGAATAAAAATGAATACAGTGAAAAGTATAGGGACCTTGCCTACCCCTTCGGGGATAAAGGCGTCACAACATATATGTATGTATTTTATAAATAGAGGACGCCTGCAGTTACGCACGCGTGATTAAGTAATCATTTCCCAAAGAAACCTGTTTCCGGGATAAAAATTAGCCTACCTAAGTGTTAATTCGGGATATATAATATTGAATAGTAAACTGATATTCTTTTTCCAAGAATCTCTGGTGAAAGACACCCACTGCTCGACATAAATTTCCCTAAGGATCAAACAAAAGGAATATTTTTGACTACTCTTAGTCAGACGGGTTTTATTTTGAGTACTCCTTCTTCTCGCATTAGAATACTCTCGCATTATACTTTTGCGAAAGTTTTCCTTAAGTCATCTTTTACGACACCCACGCGATAGGTAGAAACATTTGTACTCTATATATATATATATTTCGGGTCTTATTAGCGACGTATTCTATTATTAGGTACAAAGGCTACCTTGTACTTCCAAACGTTTTGGATCGGACAGATTCAAGGGATCACACAAGCCGTAGTCACTACTACATACATATTGTCACGCCTTTATCCTCGAAGGGATAGGCAGAGGCATACTATACGCCCACATTTCACCGTATGCATTTTTGTCCCACGTAACAGGTGGTGAGTCCATTGCCGTGTAGAAATGGACAGGCGCAGTGGCGACCTGCTGTTGAAATTTTTCAAGCCACCCATAAAGCCTTCAACCAGGCTTAGCTTTAGTCACTACTAGAGCTGCTATCGTTTAAATATTAATTTTCGGCAAATTACGAGTAGAGAGTGAATGCCGTCTGACCTTCTGTGTTGTTGCCTCTCTCGTTCGTTCAGCCGTCCCATGGTACAGCAAAGTCAAGTCCACGAAGGTTAACAAAGAAAACACTTAATACGAAGGTAGAAAAAAAATTTTTTCTACTATAATGACATCTGGCCCCACTGACTCAGTGTTCTGTAAACGATCACTGCGTTAGGCAACATTCACAATAGGAGGTCCTTGGATGAGGGACCACTTTGTGAAATTTATATTTTCGACTGTTTCCGTGCTTCGGAAGGTACGTTAAGCCGTTGGTCCCGGTTGCCAGTATAATTTCGTTAAGCCTGATTGAAGGCCTTATGAGCGGCTTGAAGAATTACAACAGCAGGTCGCCACAGTCTGCGCCAGTCCATTTCAACACGGCAATAGGCTCACCACCTGTTTACATGGGACAAAAAATGTGTACGGTGAAAAGTGGGCGTATAGTATGCCTCTGCCTACCCCTTCGGGGATAAAGGCTTGACAATATGTATGTATGTATGTATAATGACATCTCGAAACGACAATAAAGTGCAACTCACTATAACGTAAACGATATTGTAGTGAGTTGTAAACGGTAGTCACCTAATACGGAATAAGATGGGGGCCTTATCTGATATCTACAGCATGTGCCGTGGCAAAGGTTTAAAAATGCCAAGTTGACACTTGTAGAGTTTGCATAGGGGTCCATGGTGCGTGGTTCGATAAGTGCCAGTACAGCTTTTAAACGTAAGCTTGGAGAGACGAAGCTTAGTCATGTGTCAATAACAACCCGGATTAGGTCATTTTATCTGTATAAAAACTATTAAAAACTTTTTGGTGAAATATTAAATATTTCAAAAAAAAAAATTCATAGACTTCAATTTTTTTATTCTCTGATCTCCGATAGTTATAATTATTTATAGCATTCTTAAACGTTATCATATAACTTATCTTCGAATTTATTTCAAATATTAACCATTTTAAATAGTTTACAAGTAACACGTGCCGTCCATCCGGACACCTTCCATTATTATTATTAATACGATCAAAATCAGGTTCCAAGTTATCAAAAAAAATGTATTGTTATACTCCGGTGGCGCTAGGGGTTAGATACCGCACACGTCAGGGTGCGCACCCTCGAAACATCAGTCCATTGCCGACCGCCCTGCCGAGCGGACCACCGTGCACCCCTAAACCATCACCCTGTATTTTCACTCACGATAAAAGTAAAAATATTCTAACTCAAGCAAAAAGTTTCCATACTTCTTTTTAAATTATAAATAAACTATTTAAAATTATAATTCTTTAATATTTCGAAATTTAAAAATAATATTCAAAAGTTTTTTGAAGTTTATAAGTGCAGGGGTGTCGGCTGAGTCAGCAGGACCAATGAAGGTGAGTCACTGAGTTTTCGCCATAGTAACACCCTCGTCACGCACCTAAGGCTAAGGTTAGCAATACACGTGCGAGATTGACATCTCTGTGGTTTTGATAGCAAAATGATGTACATGCGAAGTAGCAAGTTGGTTCAAAGGTTCATTGATGTACATACGAATATGAGTATTGCAGTTTTTTATTTATTTTCCAAGTATTTATTATTTTTTTAATTTAACGGACTCTTTTTATTACTTTTTTTAATTTTACGACTTCAATAGTACTCGGATACCTAGACGTGCATGTAGCGATTGATGAACCTACAGGAAGCAAAAGAAGTATGCATGGATCGCGCAGCCTGGCGATCTGTCCTCCCTGACTTCCCCGTCAGGGATACAGCGTGAAGATAGTTAGTTATTTTCCAAGTGAATTTAACTCTAAAAGAATTAAATTCACACCTTAGGTACGGTTTTTACAAGTGTAACGAATAAGAATGGTGAGAAATTGAATTGAATAGAAGGTTGCTTGTGGGTACCTGTCTAATTATTCTAATTGGTAACACATTATGTTTCAAAGAGTTGGTTTATTATATGGATCTGACATTTACCAATTCACTTCGATACTTTAGATGTATTTTTTTGAATTGTAATTTGTTTGTATTATTACAAAATCTATTGTTGTTGTAAATTTTGATTTATTTTTATCATCTATAATATTTCAAAGCTATAATCTTATGGGTTCTTTAAAATAGGGGAAACAAATTATTTGTCATTTTTTATAGCAACTTGCTAATAGTTGTTTTTTTTTTAAGTTATTGTAATAATAGGGTGACAAAAATATACGACCCTTAAAAAAAATGGCCACGGTAGATGTTTGCAATAACTGAAATGTTACACTTGCGTTACCAACCTTATTGCGATTTTTATAATCTGTGTTAATTATATTGATATATGACTCAGTTTTTTAATACCACTGAGGTGGCAAACAAGCATACGGTCTAGCTGAACAAAAGTGTTTACCGTAGCCTATAGACTAGACGTAGATATAGATTGCAATATCTGAGGTGTTACACTCACGCTGCCTACCCTATTGTCGTGTTAAAACGGACAGGAACGGGCTGTGGCTACCTGCTCTTGAAATTTTTCAAGCCGTCCATAATCTTCAACGACTTACCGACCATGTTACTAGCAACCGAAACGCTTCATAAAAGGAAACACCTCAAACGGTCACCCATCTCAGGACCGTAAGTAGCGTAAGATTCTTAACGATGCTTAACGCAATTAACGTTTACAGAACAAAGAGCTTCAGTGTAAATTACTAAATTTCTTAATTTATTCGTATCGAAAGTTTTCTGTAAAACAAATATAAAAAAAAAAATTTAAAAGAAATTTAAAATTAAATTCAAGCGTACGAGAATTTTTTTTTAAATATATTTTGTAGGGTTTGATAACGTATTGGTAACTCTAAACTCAGTGTTATTACGGTCCAAGTTAGTCGAAGCCGGACACAAGCTACGATTCTAAACTTTACAGATACAATCTATACTGAAACCTTGTAACACTGTATTTCAAAACATTTCTCAAACCTCGAGAAACAGTTTGAGTGCAGTTTTTTAAGGCGTAGACTAACCTCAAGCAGTTTTTATTGAGCATTTAGTCATCATAATCATCCGAGCGTCTGTCCTAGTCTCGCGACGCCCGGGGTCCGCTTTATTGAGCTTTGAGTACTATCTTGTAAACGCTAAGATTGATACAGTCTTTATTTAATAATATAACTTATTTACTAAAAGATATTCTGTTTATATAATTTTCATAAAATAAGCCTATAAATATTTTATTTAATCAGTTTTAAACAGCTGTATTATATTATATTTTCACATCTTTAAAAAAATGTTTTTCTGATATAAAAAGTAGCCTATGGCACACCCTACACCTCTACTATCTCCTATCTTCCTATCTTATCTATAGTTAAACTAAGCTTAAATTTTAAAACAAACAAAAAAATAATAATATATTAATTCCCGGGTTCGATTATAACAAATATTTGTGTGATCCACAATGTGTGTTTCGGAGTTTGGGTGTTTCCTAAGTATAATATGTATGTATTTAGAAATATATAAGTCATCAGTCATATATGAGGATCTGTTATCTAGATCCCATAACACAAGCTAATATTAGCTTACTTTGGGCTAGATGGCGCTGTGTGAAAAGTGTCCCAAAATATTATTTATTAATAAATTCGTTTTACTAATGTTCATGCATCGTCATCCATTTCTGAGCTACAGTCCATATTTAAAGTATCTAGCTCATCGAAAATGCTATGCAGCAAATAATTGGAGCGGAGCATTCAATTGATTCTAATTTATAAAATAAACCTATTTATAAACCTATTTAAAGATAGAAAAAGCTCGCTCTTTCGTATGTTTCAATTAATATGGATAATTTGATTTTCACTATAACTTTTAAGTAATTTCGATATCTTAAATTTCCCGGCTCCTCATTATGCTTAATCACAATTTTTTTGTTTTTTTTAATTCTTAGATTTAATTAAAATTTTTAAAATCGGTTAAATCGCTAACCTCTAAAACTTCATTTTTATAAACCCATACAGAGATATAAAAAGCTTGCGTTTTTTATGTTTCTGTTTTGTTTTTAATTTTTAAAATTGATTAAGTCATTATAGTGGAGTTCAACGTCAAACATTTACTCAAGAAGAGTAAATGTTTGACGTTGACCTCCACTCGATGGGAGCTCCGTTAATAACTATAACCGCTAAAACTATTTATAAACCGATTTGAAGATATAAATTATTTTATATTTCAATTAATATAGACAAATTAATTTTTGCTAAAACTTTTAAGTAATTTCGATTTCTTAAATTTCTCCGCACTTTATTATGCCCAATCACATTTTTATTAAATTTTGCGTTTTTTATGTTTCTGTTTTGTTTTTAATTTTTAAAATTGATTAAGTCATTATAGTGGAGTTCAACGTCAAACATTTACTCAAGAAGAGTAAATGTTTGACGTTGACCTCCACTCGATGGGAGCTCCGTTAATAACTATAACCGCTAAAACTATTTATAAACCGATTTGAAGATATAAATTATTTTATATTTCAATTAATATAGACAAATTAATTTTTGCTAAAACTTTTAAGTAATTTCGATTTCTTAAATTTCTCCGCACTTTATTATGCCCAATCACATTTTTATTAAATTTTGCGTTTTTTATGTTTCTGTTTTGTTTTTAATTTTTAAAATTGATTAAGTCATTATAGTGGAGTTCAACGTCAAACATTTACTCAAGAAGAGTAAATGTTTGACGTTGACCTCCACTCGATGGGAGCTCCGTTAATAACTATAACCGCTAAAACTATTTATAAACCGATTTGAAGATATAAATTATTTTATATTTCAATTAATATAGACAAATTAATTTTTGCTAAAACTTTTAAGTAATTTCGATTTCTTAAATTTCTCCGCACTTTATTATGCCCAATCACATTTTTATTAAATTTAGATTCGGTTATGTATTTATAGTGGATTTCAACGTCAAACATTCAATCTTCTTGCTCGGTGGGAGCTCTGCTCCAATAAATCTCTCCGTAACTTTATTTCTAGGAGTTGAATTCCTTACTCACAAGTGTCTTTTTTTTAATAAATAAATATTAATTAACATAAAATAAATAAATAAATATCCATCACGCCTTATCCCCGAAGGGGTGGCAGAGGCATATTATATGCCCACTTTTCACCGTGTGGCTTCCTGTCCCACGTAATAGGTGGTGAGCCCATTGCCGTGTTGAAATAGACAGACGCAGGTTGTGGCTACCTGCTGTTGAAATTTTCAAGCCGCCCATAAGGCCTTCAACCAGGCTTAACGACTGCCATTTTACTGGTTACCGGGACCAACGGCTTAACGTGCCTTCCGAAGCACGGAAACGCTCGCAAATGTAAATGCCACAAAGTGGTCACCCATCCGAGGACCAGCCATAGTGAAAGTTGCGTAACTCAGTGATCGTTTACAGAACACTGAGACCGCGAGGCCACGAGCGCTTCTAAATTAATTAACATAATAGCGTTATTCAGCCCAAATTATTCGAGTAAACTTATATCATAGGATCTAGTATAATTATCGATAACATCATTATGGAAACTCCGAAATAAACATCCGCGAATGATTCGCGGATCACATAAATATATTTGTTCCGACTCGAGATTCGAATTCGAGACCTCAGCAGCAGCACTAGTAGGTATAGACTACCACCACAGTTAATAATTATTTATTAATTTAAAACTTCTAAAGTCATATAATATAGACGTCACTCATCAACATCGTCGCTTATTAAGTGAAATTAATTGTATACCGTAAACGACGTGAGGTGTGTATCCCGCCTTAATAACTGGTCAAAATGATCGCTATTAAAAATTCATTTCAGAAACTAGTGTAACCGAGGTGTTATTATATGAATAGTAATGAATCCTAAATTGATAGTTTATTGATTAAATATTTCAGTTTTTAATGGAATTTCGTAATCATGTTATTACAAAGAAAAACCTCTATTATTTTTCTTTATATTATTAAAAATCTATGTATCTATTTTATTATTATTTACAATAAAAATCTTTATTCATACCTTAAACTTTAATCTTGTAGATAATCCTTTAAAAATGTTCACAATAAATTGATATAATTAAAGATTATAATAGAGAATAAGTCCACAAACCAATTTTTTTATGTAATATGCGTAGTTCTAAATTAAAAATTAACGAATTAAGGCATTATTTCGACCAATAGGCGACAGCTAATCCAGACCTAGTAGTAGATTAGAGTAGCTTGAAACGCTAGCTTTTAACCAAAAAGAAAATAAGCGCAGTCTATTAAAGCGGACCTCTAACTCCAAATGCAGATAGGATTTAAAAGCAACTGAGAAAACAATAAATTAATAATAATAATAATAATGAGATGGTCCATTACCGTTCTTCTACATAAGGCGGGCGTGGATTGTCTGCAGTGGGGGTCCCATTCCCTGTTACATTAAAATTCTCAAAGGGCCTCTGCGTGTTGGACCACTATGTCCCCATGTAAGCCTACCAAAAGACCGGGTATCTTCGTAAAAAAAAAAGAAGATACCTGAGAAGAAGAGACAAATAATAATAATAAATATTGTGAGACACTTTTCACACAGCGCCATCTAGCCCAAAGTAAGCTAAATATTAGCTTGTGTTATGGGATCTAGATAACTGATAAACATACTTATATATTTCTAAATACATACATATTATAGATAAATAACACCCAGACACAGAATAAACCATCGTGCTCATCACACAAAGTTTTATCCTGGGTAATCGAACCCACGACCTCTTGCGTAGCAGTCGGATGCACTCCCACCGCGCCACACAGACAGTCAAATTGAAGAAGATTTGTTGATTAATAATAAATCTATCAAATGGTATGCTTAAAAATAAATAAAGTTTCTAACTAAAATCAATCCCGATATACATATCAAATAAATCAACCTTTGTTGTCCATTTTAAGCAATAAAACCGGCCTTCGTGTATGAAAACACTCATGAAGAAGCGAAAGCTGTATGTCAGGATCGTCAGAAATGGAAAGTAAAAGTCTCTACCTACCCCGATGGGAGACAGGCGTGATAATATGTACCTATGTATGTAAAAACATCACGTTAGCATCGCTGTAACAGGCATCATCACGCATTTTGAACAGCGTTTATATGACCAACTAAAATAAATCGAGATAAACCTTTTTTTTTATTTTATTCAGGTGAGAAGTCTTGTTCTACGTAGTTGCAAAGATTAAAATTTAACAAATTGTTTTAACCAATCTTTGACATGTTTTTTTTAATTTACTAAGTTAAAAAAATTACCTATAAATTCCATAAATGTTATCAATTCAAACTTTAAATCAAATTCCAAAGCTACAATTAAGATAGGTACCTTATTTAATTCTCTAATATTAAAGATTAATCCAAAAATTAACAAAATCAATTATTGTTTCAACTAAAATCAGTTCGGACAAACAACGAATAAAGTAAACTTTTGAATTTTCCTTTACAATTTGCCAAGATTACAATAGTCCTTATTGTCGTAGAATAATCCACGTGGAGTAATCGCGTCTAGTTCCAGCGTAGGGTGTCACCACGTTACTTAATCGTTTGGCAGCTCCCACGCCTGGGGGACTAACCCTCGGCATTACAGGGTTTGTTTGGTTTACAATAATGTTGTGAATTTGTTGTGGTAAACGGTAGTATTAGAAATTACTTTTTAAAAGATAATTAATCATTTAAAGAATATACCTAGTGCTGTGTTCGTGCTCAATAATATATAATAGTATTCGCGTATTACTTCCCACTAAAAAAAAAAAACAATAATCTTCTCCAAAGGCAGGATAAAATATTAGACTTAAATATTTATACAGAAAAATAAAATTTTAATGTCTGTTTTTAACTCTCTACTAACATAAAATAATTATTTCTTGGTCTGTCTGCCTGTCTATTTGTACCGGCTAATCTCTGAAACGACCAGTGACAGAGAGCTGATAATATCAGGAGTTATTATTTTACATTTTCCCCGTACTTTTTACGTATTTCGTTGTTACGTACGTGTACGTTGTTGGACAATGTTAATTAAATTATGGATATTTATAAAAAATATAACTATTAATTGACTAGCTTGTAGACCAGAGGACAATCCTCCGTATCATTTGGAGTCACTAAGATAAAAATTTACACTCCTCCACTCAAAACTACACGAGTTTTCGTACTTTTAATTCAAATTCCAATGTATCAGAATGGTACAAAACAACAATAAATGCATTCAAATTTATAATTCGTTTGATTACGTAACGATTTTGGACAAAGTTAATTAAATGATGAACATTTATAAAAAGCACAACAAGTAATGGACCGGCTGGTAGACCAGAAGACGAGCCTCCGTATCATATGAAGTCACTAGTGTAAACATTTACACTCCTCAACTCCAAACCATATCTACAGAGTTTTCATACTTTTTATTCAACTTCGAATATAATCAGAACGGTAAAAACTGCAATAAATGCATTCAAATTTATAATCCGTTTGATTACATAACTTTCCTGCATTACAGAGAACAGTAAAAATTATGGCAAATAAACATTCCCGACGGTCTGCGTGTTACAACCGGACAGAACTTACATATTGTTCCATAATATGCACTTGATAATCCTTTAAGAAATGTTTTACTGTAACTTTTAACTTTTTGTAATGGAGACTGCCGCGTCGTAAAATTTCCATATATATTAAAATCTATCAAAAAAACTTACGTGAGTTATGTTAGTTATTTAAATGAACAATAAACAGTGTTATAATCGGTCTAAAAAATTCAATGAAAGTAATCTGAAGATTTTTATTATAAAACTATAATCATTATGTTTTAAATGTTATTTTTACAATATTCCGTTTCTTTTTTAAATCTACGATGGCGACACGTGTTTCGCCTACACACGAGACATTATCAAGACTGTTTGGCAGCTGCCAAACCGTCTTCAGTCTACCTAAAAATAACATTCAAAAAAACAAAAATTCAGTTTTTTAAAATGGATTTCCGCGATGTAACGCCTGATTCAATTTGTGATTTTTATTATTATTAAGGGATTACCCTCATAGAAATACCATGATAGATACATTAAACAAAGTCATGTTGGTCCCACCTTTTTTTTATAACTCAAGAATGGTTGGACCAGCTTATATGATCTTTGATTTGTTGGATTTTTCTCTATCTCGTTCTTTCATTGCCTACCTCTATAGCAAAACAAGTAAAAAAAACAGAAAAAAATACAAAAACATAAACAATAAATAAAAAAATATATTTTTCTTAATATTTTTCGCTTGAGAAGCGGTGCAAAGCTCGCTGGGACTACTATTTTCAAATATAACTTAACTTAACTATCTTCACGCTGTATCCCTGACGGGGTAGTCAGAGAGGACAGATCGCCAGGCTTCGCGATCCATGCATACTTCTTTCGCTTCTTCGAGATTCATCAATCAAATATTTTCAAATATAATATAGCTTATATATCTTAATAATATTATAAATGCGAAAGTTTGTATGGATGTTTGTTACTATTTCACGTAAAAACTAGATACTACTGGAACTGAATAGATTTTAATGAAACTTTGCAATAATATAGCTTATACATCAGAATAACACATAGGCTACTTTTTTACCCGGGAAAAGGTTCCTGTGGGAAACGAAAACGGACAAACTTCTCTACGCGGGCCAAGCCGCGGGCGTCAACTAGTATTTAATATAACCTTGCAAGTCTTTGCCACTACTCGTTATTACAATCAACAAATGGACCACTCGACAACAATCGAATCAGCGCCGTTTCTAGTGTCCTTTTCTTATTATCTTCTGAAGATTTTGTCCTGTCCGCTGCACTTTATTTTATCAATGTTCTCTCTATTTAATTTCGTCTTTTTGTTATAGATTATCTAATAAAAATGTGGATGATGGACGGCAAAGACCACAAAGAACAAAATGATTATAATAGCCATTGAGCAAGAAATCATAAAACAGTAATTATGGAAGCAGCATTGCCACACTTTCACCGGATGACATCTTCACGATTATACCACCAGTATGCCGCTCCACCGGTACGGATTTCTAGCAACTACCTTCATGATCTCCTTCCCCAACAGCATCCCACCATTCTTCAGCAATATTTGGCCTACTATAATGAACCTCTTGTTCCTCTTGATCTCTCCCTAAAGTCTACGACTCCGATAACTCCTCCATGCACTCCACCGCTCTCAAAAAAACGGAAAATCACGGATGATTCTAAACTTGAGAAATCTCCAAAAATATTTAGACATTTTGAAGATAATGATACTAAGGAAGAAATTGATAAAACAGAAAAAAGAAAACTAGATGATGAGAGTTCAAATGACAGTGACAGTCCAGAAGCTAAAAAAATAAAATTCACAAAAAAGTTTTTTGAAGAACTAAGAACATGTTTACCTACACAAAGAGAAGAGACACCATCCAAAAGTGAGAGAAGTTCTCCTGAAATAGTTGAAATAAAAGATATAGAAGAGCGGCCAAAGAAATCCCCAAAACTTGTCACGCAACCAAGCAAAAGAAGTAAAGCAGTTCGAAGGCTACTATTTGATGAGGATAAAACATCACCTGTTTCGGGGACAATAATCAGAGATCTAGCTGAAGATGAAACGCTCGTTGTGCGCAAGGTAATAAATTTTAGACTTTATTCGTAAAACAATAAATAAATCCACAGTAAAAGAAAAGTTTCAGTAAAGTGCAATGAAAGCTTAATTATACAGTATGTCTAAAATAATAGGTAAACTTGCACAGGAACTATTAATTAGACGTTCTTACCATACCATTACCGTTCGTTGCACGACGATGTTTCTTATCGCTGTGGCAATTAAATAGGTACAAAATCGGGTATTGTGTTGTGTTTCTACTAATAATAGTTCTATGGGTGACTCGCAACGCTCATTGGGGGTGGGTCAGATCGACATTAAATATGAAATAAATCGCCTTCTTAAGGTTCCAATGAATTTGAATAGTGAAGAAACGTTTCATTTGGAAGTCATAAAAATACTAATAATACAGAATTATTTAATAATCATAATTGTAGGTGTGATAAAACATGAAAAATGAAGCGCTCGTGGCCGCGCGGTCTCAGTGTTCTGTAAACGATCACTGAGTTACGCAACTTTCACTATGGCTGGTCCTCGGATGGGTGACCACTTTGTGGCATTTACATTTGCCAGCGTTTCCGTGCTTCGGAAGGCACGTTAAGCCGTTGGTCCCGGTTGCCAGTAAAATGGCAGTCGTTAAGCCTGGTTGAATGCCTTATGGGCGGCATGAAAAATTTCAAAAGCAGGTAGCCACAACCTGCGTCTGTCTATTTCAACACGGCAATGGGCTCACCACCTATTACGTGGGACAGGAATCCACACGGTGAAAAGTGGGCATATAATATGCCTCTGCCACCCCTTCGGGGATAAGGCGTGATGGATATTTATTTATTTTTATTTATAAAAAATACTTTTGGTTACTTGAATGTTCATATTTATGGTTTATTTTAGGGAGATATTGATCCGGCGTTTAATGTGGTGGAAGTGACGGACGAAGCTAAAGCTTTGATTGCTGCGATAGAGAACAAGCTTGGCAGATATATCTGCAGACTATGCCGAAGGTTATATAGTGATGCGTTTGGATTGGCACAACATCGATGTTCAAGAATTGTGCACATAGAATACCGATGTCCAGAATGTGATAAGGTAAGTCCAAGTCAACTTTACTTGCCGACTGAACAAGTAGATGACCATCCTGTTAATATAATTCTAGCGAATATGAAAATCAAACCGTATCAAGAAAACTATGTTACTCTGATATGACAGCTGCCATTGAGTTGCATAATTCTTTTTTATAATGGCTAGGATAATTATGAATAATTTGGGTCCCCTCTATATTGTTAACATTGTATTGTTTGTTGTTGACGGTAACTGTACTTTTTAACTTTTAAAGCATTTCTTACACACTCTGGTTTTTATAACATGTTTTATATTTATCTTATAAATAAAAAAATGTCCTTAGATGTTTAATTTTTCGTAAGCACAGCTTTGAATACCTATGAAAATTCTATCAAGTCACCTAAGTGACTGAGTAATAAAAAAATGTGCTTGCTGATGAACTTTGTTAACACTTGTTTGGATATAGAATGCCAGAATAAAAAAGAAAGTATAATTAACTGAAATATTCAGATTTGCATAAATTCATTCAACTTCAGTTATTTTCAGCAAATGCTTTACTTTACTTTGACGTTACACTAGAGTATTTATTTTCGATATGACTTACAAGTTTCAATCCCCGTTTATTATATTATCACGTCTTATTATGTTTATAGAGATAAGATTACACACGTTTCAATTAATAGTTATCAGTTCCCACGTGAATTTATTGATTAATGATGTTATCCTTTACTTTATCACACACTGTTACATTTGTCTTCGTTGCATCAATATCAAACTATTAAATAGTGCGCTTCAAATAGAAGTGTGGTTCATAATTTTGTTCGTGGGAACTAAAACGGGGGAGGATAAAGCACTTGGCACTTTTCCACGGGAAGCCTCGATAGTTATAGCAGTGTTTGTACAAGGGCTTCGCTAATTGATACGTATAATGGTGCGTGTCGGGAGTTATTAGCACTTATTATCTTTATGATGGTTTGCTGGGCAATATTTAGTATTTACTTGTAATAAAAATACGTACTCACTTTAGATTGAAACATTCAATTTTAGAGGACTAACTTTACTGTTCACGGTATATCTAGTATTGGATTAAAGATTTTATACTCGATGTCAAGACCTAATATATATGTCTAATATCTTTTTTTGCAATAAAAATAACTTCAACTTCAACTATTAGTTTTTGGTATTTGTGGAAAGGCTACCACTAATCCGCCAATGTCACTGTTTCGGTTCGTGAAATAATAATATCAATATTAATGTATAGTTCGTATTATATGTCAATATTTCGATAAATTAAAAGACAGTCATTGGTTTTTTTTAAAGAATAACTAGTGGCCAGTGCATTTCAACTGGAAGGAAATTCGGGTTCGGGGATATAAGTAGATTTTTTGACTGTGTAGAAAAAAAAGTCTTCAAGAGCAAAGAAAATATCTGAATCTAGATTACAGTTTCGCTTTCAATTAATTCTAATTTAGTATTGTGTTTTCAAAATTAATCATCGTGTAGAATTTTATCACTTGGCCATTATCTGCATTCGACACGATACGCACATCATTTAATTTAATCCTACAAATATTATATACACGAAAGTTTAAAATAATGGATGTTTGTTACTCTTTCACATAAAAACTACTGAATGTATTTTAATAAAACTTAAAAATAATATAGCTTATACATCAGAATAACACATAGGCTACTTTTTATCCCGGGAACAAGTTCCTGTAGGAAACGGGAACGGAAAAACTTCTCTACGCAGGCGCAGCCGCGGGCGTCAACTAGTATGAAATATTTAAACTCTCTCTCCATTGGTCAGGTTTTCAACTGTCCTGCGAACTTGGCATCCCATCGGCGCTGGCACAAGCCTCGCGTTCCTGGGACAACGAAACGTCGTGAGATACCAGGGAGTGATTCTGGTCGCTTTCCATGTCAACGTTGCGGCAAACTGTTCCGGAGGCAAGCCTACTTGAGAAAACATATGCTGGCCCATGAGCTGCCCGAAGGCGAACCGGAGAAGGAACCTTCAGCTTTTCGTCAAGTTCATGCGGAGTATGCTCCTTATCAATCTGTGAGTAAATGTTTGACATTTTAAACAAGAACACTTTGAAATATGTGGCATTATGGGTGGATTGTTCCTAGTCCGCAATATATTTGTCTGTCGCGATTTCCCAGATGAACAGAATTGGATAGTAGTAGTAAAGTTTAAAGTAGATAAGTAGTAACGTAAAATTTTAGAAGATTTTAAAGAATAAATATTCTTTTTAGTACTTATTCAAAGGGGTTCAATCCAAATATTTTAAAATATATTAAGGATACCATTAAAAAAAACTTACTCAACAGGAACCAATTAGAGACAACAACTTCAATACATTCTGGAACAAAATTCCACCACCACCACAAGAACTTACATGGGAGGCAGTGCGTCCAAAATGCGGTTCATCGTGTTCGTCAGAAGATTCCAGAAGTCTTGACGTCACGGGTTCGGAGGATGAAGGAGGAGGGCTAGGAGATGGGTGACGACGTATTCTGCGACCGGTGCCACGGCTTCCCCCGTATGCACCTGTCGCCACCTCAATCTATTCTTACTCTTCTGCTTACGGACATGATACGCCCATGTATTTTTCTTAAACAGTTAACAATTACCTGCGGTTTTTTCTAAATAGTCAAACACAGTATATTAAAAACTTTAATGTAGACGATTTATTCAATTTTTTTTATATCTCAAGTTAGTATCTATATCATACCATAATCGCAACGAGTCTAAATTATTAAATTCTTATTTTTTTGGAATTGTAACAGGCATCTTGTTACATGAGTTATTTTTAATCATCAAATAATAAATTAAGTACAGTTCACAATCGTAAAATTATTTTTAGTTTAAAAGGTAGTTATTATTAATAAGGATTTATGTAAAAATAAAATAATATATATAGAATTATACTTACACAATCAGATTGTAAATACATTCTTAAGTTATTAACTGAGGTTAGAGGAATTTACTTTAAAATAATATGTAAATATTTAAGTATTTGGATCTCCTACAGCACATTCCAAAATTATTATATCGTAAATGTTAAACATTTGCGCTAGTACCTATATAATAAGCTACTATAAAAAAAAAACTTATCCTGTAAATATAAAAATAGCTCAGTAATTTATAAATAGTAGATATTTTTACGCTTTATCAGTATTTACATTTAAAATCGATGTAAAAACTTATATTATTATTTATGGTAGAACACATTAAAAATATTTAAAATATTTTCACATCAATATCTTGTTACAGTATCGGCACATATTTCAATCGATAAGTCTTAGTGCGAAGGGTCACCGCAATCGATCGATTTACAAGCATATTTTTAGATGCACCAGTTCCGACAAGCAAAAGTACTTCCCAGGCACCGCCTTGTCTCATTATTATTTCAACCCCCCACCGTTCATCGGAATTGGTCACTTTAACTTTGACATATCTTCGTACTGTATACAAATTATAATTAACATATATATTTTGCTATGTTAGAAATATAATCTTGACCTGGTGAATTTATTAAAATTAACTAACAATAATTATCAAAACAACAAAATAAACTTAAACATACAATAATACCAGTTAATTTATCATTAATATAAAAAGCAATAAATAGTAACAAAACTATGGTCTCAAAATTTAATTTATAAGCCGCTCATTCTAGTCGATTATAGTAGTACTTAAATTTGTTTAATTTAAAAAAAAAAGAAAAAAAAACAGTTTAAAAAGAACAAACTATTAAATAAATAAGTTTTCGTTTTTAAACGTTTAAATCCTAGTCAATAGTATACTAGTCAATTTGGATACTTAAATTTATTTTTGATCTCATTTAGAAAAAAATTAGAACTAGTCAGTTTTTACTTAGTATTAGTTATTGTTAAACTTGATTTCTTTAAGCTCATCTCACTACTTTATGGGCTGAAATAATAGCTACGTATATTTTTAATTTGGTCTCATTTTTATCTAGTCCTACTCATAAGTTTAGTCATAAAACAAGACATATCACCAAAGTCTGCTAAGTAGTCAAAAGTTTACATTTTAATAATATTATATTTCATAGTATTATCAAATGTGATATTATTTTTCATAGCAAATTCATATTTAATGTCAAAAAATGTCTAAAATTATTTATTTTTCTAGTAAAAAGAAGTTTATTTTACTATTCAAAATTATCTCTACAGTATTTTCTAGTCAACGTGATTTTTTTTTCGTGTCAAAGTTATGTTAATCATTCTAGTCAACGTGAAATTATTTTTGTCATTTTCTAGTCAACGTAAAATAATTTTTATTTCTTCTATTCTAGTCAATGATGGCTTTTTATAGTAATTATTTTTGTCACAAAATCTTTTAATATTTTATAGTCAATGAAATTTTTTTAATATTTCTTCTATTCTAGTCAATTATAGGTTTTTATGATATTTTATTAGTCACAATTTTTTTTATTATTTTTTAGACAATGTAAAATTACTTTTATTTCTTCTATTCTAGTCAATGCTAGGTTTTTATAGTAATTATTTGTGTCACAAAATCTTTTAATTTTTTTTTCAGACAACTAGAAATTATTTTTATTACTTCTATTCTAGTCCATGATAAGATTTTATAGTCAGCGTCATAAAACAATAGTACTATTTTTAACTAGATATTTACATAAAACTGAAATATATTACTATCGAGTTAATGTCATATCATATTAGAACAATATGAATCTCTTTCTTTAAGGGAGGACTCAGTTCAGTTGATTGTGATAGTGATTGATGAAATTGCGGTGACCTTACTATTAACTATCTACTATTCGAATGAAATCTGATGTGGAAAATTATTATACTCATTTTTTATTGTAGAAAAAAAAAACAATATTATAACTTATAAATGCAACTTCTTGCATCGACAGTCCGGTTATTTTGCTGTGTCCTTTGTTTACTCGTATTTCATTTATTGACCTTTTTAAATTATAGTAACTGAAGTTAAAGTACTACGAGTAGATACCAGTTAAACAACTTAATGTTGGATGCATGGGATAATTTCGTAAAAAAAATCGTTTGAAATATCCTAATAACAATTTTAACAGTTTTTACTAGTAAAGTAAGTAATATAATAATATTGAGTTCTGTATAAACCACAAAACCAAATTCAAACAAAACCGCTGTTGATACCGCTCATATAGTTTTTTTTTTCTTTTCCTCCTTTTGATATAGTTTATATTTAAATAATAGAGTATCACACTCGTTTATTTTCATGAAATGATAATAACGAGTTATAAAATTATTTTAAGATATTAAAATGTATTTTAAATAATATAGTTAATTTATTAAGAATATTATCATAAAGTAAGAGTGGAAAACTAGTCAGTGTGTTCTTCGAAACGCGTTCCAAAGATATGTAAATAATAAAACGCTGTATAAACTTTATGAGTATATAAATGAAATATAATATATATAATATTATGAATAATTTGGTTAGTAAAATTAATGGCAAAATTTAGATGCTACGAAAATTATTATTTCGGTGAATGAATGGCTGAATGTTACCTTTAAAAATGTTTAGTACTAGATTTTAAATTTAGAAACCAATATTTATCATCCCTTATCTAAGACGTAGATATGATTACAACTTAAAAAAAGTAATGGCCATATAAAGCGGTAGGTATAATATTATGTACCTTTTTATTATTTTATTTCGATATGAAATTATTTTTAATGTGTAAAGCAACTAGCATACAGGCTTCATTATTTTATGTTTTAATTTTTTAATTATACGAAAAGTTCATAATTTATTTTATATTTTGTAAAAAATAAATAAATAATAAAATAATAATAATATAATTTTGTAAAATTAATATTTTAGTTAATTTTGCATCGAGTAGAACAACAATAGTTACAGCAACATTTTCTCACTACTATGAAATTCACAATTTAATATTAGGATTAGAAATGTCAATGTCTTCAATAATACTGATGCCATATATTATGTCGAGACATTCACTAAATTCAACAGAATTATAGGTATCAAATAAATACAAAAAAAAAAAAAATATTTCAAGCATTTGTAAATAATAAATTACTATCCCTGTAACACCAATTTGATGGTAAATTTTCATGTTTTCTTTTAATTATTTTTAATTTTAGATTTAACTCATTTAACGATCATAAATCTTTGTGTGTATTTAATTCAAGAATAGTATTGCTTTTACTATTTGTAATGAGTTTTGTTTTTGTAGAATATGGTTTTACCTAAAATTTGGTTAATAAATTAAATTATTTTTACACAATAAATGTAATTTTGAGCACTTTGGTGCAAAGACAATTATTATGCCAAAAAGATGAATTAGTTAATATGTTTTGGTCGAGATTAATATTTTGGATAGATTTTTTAACACATTTTTACATCGCCACCCAGCCTAGACATCTAGACAACTGATAAACATACTTATATATTTCTAAATACATACCTTCATATTTTAAATATAGAATATATTTACTTGAAGATAAATTAAGACGTCATTTAGTAACTTTAAATTTATCTAATACTAGTTGACGCCCGCGGCTTTGCCCGCGTAGAGAAGTTTTCCCGTTGCTGTTTCCCACAGGAACTTGTTCCCGGGATAAAAATTCTATGTCCGTCTCCTGGCTCTAAGCTACCTCCCTACCAATTTTCAGCCAAATCGGTACAGCCGTTGTTGAGTTATAAATAGTGTAACTAACACGACTTTCTTTTATATAAATAGATACACTATAAATATTTTAAAACTCTTGTAATATCATGTTTTGAGCCTCCTGTTTTTCAGTTACAATTTATTAATAGTACAGTTTATTAATAGTACAATTTAGTAAACGTAAAACTACAATTTATCGTAGTTACGAATCACAATCAAGTTTACAATTTCTTTATTGGGTTAGAGTTAACGGGATATTTACCATGTTTCCGATATTTTGAGATCTTTAAAAGCTGGTCACGAAGAAATTTAAGAACTGGCAGTTAAAGGTAAACTAAAAAGTATTGAAGAGAACAAAATTGTATCGATCTACTCTTCTTCAAAAACATGTAATCTTTACTAATATTATAAAGCTGAAGTGTTTGTTTGTTTGGTTGATCGCACGTAATCTCAGGAACCACTGGTCGGATTTGAAAATTTATTTTTGTATTAAATAGCCAATTTAACGAGGAAGGCTGTAGGCTATATATCATCATACTACTTCCCTGGAGAGCGGGGCAGTGCCCGTGTGCAGTGCAGTTCAGAGCAAATTGCCCGATTTCTACAAATCGGGCAAATTTTAATGCATTATTGTAGCATTCGTATAAGCGACGGGATTAAATAGGTGCAACGGGAGTTCGAAGTATGTTACGGCCGAAGCCGGGGGGTCACCTAGTACTTAATATATGATAAATATCCCGTTAAGTCTAATAGTAGTGTTAGTGACCATGAAAGTTTTAATACCTTTACGATTTCTAGTAACTATAGTTACAATATTTGACTGTTGGTGTTATAACTTTTTAAGAAACTAGTGGACGCCCGCGACTGCGTCGCGTAGACAGTTTTACCGTTCCAGTTTCCCGCAGCAACTTGTTCCCGGGATAAAAAGTAGCCTATGTGTTATTCTGATGTATAAGCTATATTATTGGAGTTTCATTAAAATCTATGCAGTAGTTTTTACGTGAAAGAGTAACAAACATCCATACAAACATTCGCATTTATTATTATTATTAGTTTTAATAGCACTCAAGTACCTTAAATTAGATATAGTTTGCACCGATTTATGTAACTTAATATTAGAATATTATGAAATAATATTGTAGGAAAATGTGTAGTAGTAGATTATCTGTCAATATAAATTAATAAATTATTAAAAATAATATAAAAACTTTTTCTATGATCAAAGTCACACTAAATTTCAAAAAAGTAGGTACATCAAAGCCAAATTAATTCTCGAAGTTCTTGTGTTGGCGGCTCGAAGTCTCTCTCGCTTGGTAAAGGACCAGCTATCGCGACCAGCTTAATGCAGTGATTGTTTACAGAACACTGAGTTAACGGAGTCAAGAAAATTAGTAATTTCGACCGATTCAAGATGACGCCGGTGATATAAGCGGCATGACTCAACCATTTATATCAATACCCTTGACCGAGAGACTGGAGATTTTAGATGCAGCCGGGACTCACACTAGAATGGGAGGTGAATAGTAAGCTTAACCTACCTGGGGTTCCATTAAAATCCTTGAAGTCACTGAATCTCACTAGACTAGACATTATGTCATTATACTTGACCGAGAGACTGGAGATTTTAGATGCAGCCGGGACTTACACTAGAATGGGAGGTGAATAGTAAGCTTAACCTACCTGGGGTTCCATTTAAATCCTTAAAGTCACTGAATCTCACTAGACTAGACATTATGTCATTATACTTGACCGAGAGACTGGAGATTTTAGATGCAGCCGGGACTTACACTAGAATGGGAAGTGAATAGTAAGCTTAACCTACCTGGGGTTCCATTAAAATCCTTGAAGTCACTGAATCTCACTAGACTAGACATTATGTCATTATACATTATACATATTGGCACGCCTTTATCCCCGAAGGGGAAGGCATAGGCATACTATACGCCAATATTTCACCGTTTGCATTTTTGACCCACGTAACAGGCCCATAGCCGTGTTAAATAGAAACAGATAAGGTCTTTAAGATAGCGAGTACCAGTAAAACCTTTGCTTTTGACTTTGTTAAAGAGAAAATATATTAACTTAACTTAACTTAACTATCTTCACGCTGTATCCCTGACGGGGAAGTCAGAGAGGACAGATCGCCAGGCTTCGCGATCCATGCATACTTCTTTCGCTTCTTCGAGATTCATCAATCGTTTCATACACGCACGTCTGGGTATCCGAGTACTTTTGACCTTTCCGTTTTTGAGCAATCTGCTCACGTGGTCTTCATATGTAAGTCTCGGCCTATCCTGACCTCTTCTACCCTCTGCTTTCGCACAATATATATTCTTCGTCAATCGTTCCTCACTCATTCGTTGGACGTGTCCAAACCAATGGAGCACGCCCTTTTCCAGCTTAACGCTGACACTTTCATTCAAACCTGCCATATTGCGTATCACTTCGTTACGTATTCGGTCGGCCAAGGTAAATCCGCACAATTTTCGAAGAGATCGAATCTCCACAGCATTCAATTTACTTTCATGCATCTGCTGGCATACCCAGGTTTCGCTACCGTAAAGCAAAGTTGGCACTAACACTGCGTTATGAATCGCCAGTCGTGCTTCTTTTACGATGCTTTGTCGCTTTACTAATTGGGACAAAGCACCGTTAACTCTGTTTCCGGCAGCTACTCGCCGTTCTACATCCGAATCACATCTTCCATCCGCGCTAAACATACTCCCTAAATACACAATTTCATTCACTTGCTCTAGACGTTACTGGTTTACCCTAATCTCGCATTTGGTTCTTACGTCATCTCTTTCAAATACTAGAACCTTAGTCTTACTTGCATTCAAGCGAAGACCCTTACTTTCAGAAAATATATTGATATGGTAATAGCTGGAAAAGGGCGTGCTCCGTTGGTTTGGACACTTCCAACGAATTAATACAGAACGATTGACGAAGAATATATTATTACGCGAAAGTAGATGGTCGAAGGTGTCAGGGTAGGCCGAGACTTACACGTGAGCAAATTGCTTAAAAACGGAAAGTCAAAAGTACTCGGATACCAGACGGATGCATGTATGAAGCGATTAATGAAGCTACAGGAAGCGAAAGAAGTATGTATTTCTGATGGGGTAGTCAGGGAGGACAGATATACAGAGTAAAGATAGTTAGTTAGTTAAGTTTAGTGACATATATTCATTAAATATTAGAAATTCTTAAGCACAAATTAATTAGGATTCATCGACTCCTCTAAGGGACTTGGTGTAAGCCTATTTAACAAAATTCCTTTAGGCATTATGATCCTCCTTTATAAATTCAAAGTGGCAATTAAGACACATCTCTTCGAAGAGAGCCTATTAAAATATTAATGATTATTTTAATAATAAAGAGAAATAGGAATGAGTTGCTTGTTCCTCAATCGAACTATCTTAATATCGATTTCGTTTCTATTGTATAAAATCACGAACCCAAGTTAAAGGCCTTATGGACGGCTTGAAAATTTCTACAGCAGGTCACTACAACCTTAGCCTCTTTATCTCAATACGGCAATAGACTCATCACCTACGTTACGTGGGACAACAAAATGCTGACAATGAAATGTGGGTGTATAATATGCTTCTGCAACACCCTTCGGATTAAGGCGCGGTTGATAATAGTAGATCATAGTACAAGTGTGTAAAGTTGGTAATTACCGCTGAGGCGCTATTGAAGTTATTGATCTAAAGGGAGCCGAAGACGGTAATCAAAAAACAAATAGATATTTTTCCTTGGAGTTTTCAGGTAGTAAACTTTCTATAACGTTAAGGGCTTCACATCTTATATCGGGCGGTGTAGGTACTACATAAATCGTTTTCTTCAAAACTAGTACTTGTAGACATATTAATTAATATATAACTTTAATTTCAACATGGAAAACTGGTAAAACTTGCGAAAACTTGGTACTGGCGGGAACAATTATTGACCACAGAGTGAACGAGGTATCTTTTTTTTTTGTTAAAGTTGTTGTATAAAGTTTTAAACAGAGAGACAACAAAAGTTATATTTGAGTAAAAGTTTTGTTTATTATACACGTACAAGATGAAATTTTCTATTTTTATACGAAGTTGCATGAAATGAGCAAGCAATAGGTAGGTATATTAATTTATTTGTTCTATTGATCGCGATCTTTTTTGTATCGATTTTTTTAAGATTAATGCTCCTCACCCAGTGCAATAAAAAAAATCTATTATCCAACTAGTGATATAATAACAATCAAAAAACCACAGTTTGATACTAGGTATCATTATGTGCCTAATTGCGGTGAGATTAGAGCTATATTATGAGTAAAATATGTGTTTGTACACAGGTAAGAAGTGATACTTCTTTACGACATTTTTTACAGCTATAAAATTTCTCTCTTATGTCGATAAAGAAGTTTCACTTAAATACAACATGGCTCGTCACCGAAAAACGTGACGATTTTTTATATATATTTCTAAATACATACATATTATACAAAGCAAACACCCAAACTCCATGGGGATCACACAAATATTTATTCCGACCCGGGATCTCAGGCGTGGCAGTCGTATACACTACCACTGCGCCAGTTACGCCGAGGCAGTTAAATTTTGCTTACCAAAAGTAAACTCGAGTTTGGGTATAACATTTTTCTTAATTTAAACGGTGCAAATTGTCATCTGGCTATTTCGCATACCTTTTGATAATGCTCTTAGTGCTTTTCATTTAAACAAGTAACGCGCCATATATTATTGTAGCCAAGGAATCAGGCACCATGGTCTTTTGTGCAGGAGTAGCGCAGGTCGTATTATGTCACATCATGCTCACCTTAATGACATTATTCGTCGTGCTAGAGTCCAGACGGTATGTTATTGGTGACATGGGAGATGGGAAGAACTTTGGGAACTTGCGTCGACACTCTTGCCCCTTCTCATCTTAATGGAACTGCGGGCTGTGCTTGTGCTGCTGCTGCATCTGCAGAGGCCCTCAAACGGCGCAAATATAATAGTTTAATTGATAAAAGCCAGTTTCAAAAGTAGTAGAAACTTCATAATAACCTATGCACGTAATCATGATGTGCTAAATCGAACGCCACAAACCTTTTGTCTCTCATCTTATGGTTCCTGAAAAATAGATGGGTACTGACGCTGACGGAAAAAGGTCAAATAAACTTTAAAATCGCCTATACACGTATTCATGGTGTAATGAATCGAATGCCACAAACCGTTTGTCTCTATATCTTATTGGTCCTGAGAAATAGATGGGTAAGACGGACCGACGGACAGACTGAGCCGTTTTTTAAGACTTTACTAAACTTTAGGGTTTAGAAGTCAGAAATTCACTAATACATGCAAAATATCGAACTTTGTTTTGATTGAAACTTTTGTTTTATCAAAATTCTTTTTCTATACTATTTATCTATTAATTTTTTCTTAAAATAATACTTTAACCCCCTTTAAACTTTAATTACTTTAACCGGTAGAGTCTTTTTTAACTAACGTTATTCATCGTCCTCTTGCCCTTGTCCCAATTTACTTAGGGTCGGCGCAGTATGTCTAAATTCCATACTGCAAAATGTTTT
This sequence comes from Thumatha senex, assembly GCA_948477245.1. Lineage (NCBI taxonomy): Eukaryota > Metazoa > Arthropoda > Insecta > Lepidoptera > Erebidae > Thumatha > Thumatha senex. Next base: position 13,985,897 of record OX419743.1, read on the forward strand.
GGCTTGATTTTATGGTCGGCCGCCAGCCTGACACCAACGCTCCTTGGGAATGCTATCGTTTGGTGGTTTGCCCGCTACCACACGGGTGCCTTTCCAAGCCTTTCAGTACTCCGAACCTTTACAAGGGGCAGGGTGCTTTTTTACAGGGTTAGGTTCTTCTTTGGTCTCCATCTCTGCAGGACGTCAGTTCTGCAGAGATGGAGACCAAAGTGAATATTATGGAAAGATGTATGCAAGAAAAGACAGAGATGCCACATCGAGAAGTGGAGCTCACTTCGATGCTCCGGATCCCGATGTCATTGAAGTCATTAGTATGAAAGAAATAGAACAAGCGATAAGAAGTATGAAATGTGGTAAGGCTGCGGGAAAAGACAGAGTTACTGCTGAGATGATCAAGTACGGTGGGTCGCGTGTCTGGGACACACTATGTCTGTTATGCAACTTGTGCTGGCGGACGGGTGAGGTCCCTGATGACTGACGAGTAGCAGTTGTAGTACCTTTTTACAAAGGCTCGTGCCTAAACTGCTCCAGCTACAGGGCGATCAGCTTGGTCAGCTTAGCTAGTAAGGTGTATGCAAAGGTTATAACGGCACGAATGCAAGAAAAGTCTGAAAGGTATTTATGGGAGGCTCAATGCGGATTCCGACGTGGAAGAGGTTGCATGGATCAAGTGTTTTCTCTCCGGATGATCGCGGAAAAGTTTCTGGCTGTTAGCCAGAAGGTTTTCTGCGCTTTTGTGGATCTAGAGAAAGCATTTGATAACGTTGTTAGAAAAACGCTGTGGGACTTGCTGCCCGGATATGGCGTGGACGGCTCGCTACTGCGGGCAATACAGTCGATTTATAGGGACTGTAAGGCTTGCGTGCGAGTAGGGGGGGATGTGTCACCTCTTTTTGATGTCTGTACAGGCGTCAAACAGGGATGTGTCATGTCCGCCTGGCTGTTCATAGTGTATCTGGACAGTTGCCTGCAGAAGTTGAAAGATTTTAATATGGGTGTGAATTTGGGTGACTTTACAGTAAACTGTCTGCTGTACGCTGATGATGCGGTGCTCATGGCCTCATCAGAAGCCGACCTTCAGACATTAGTCACTAATATGAAAGAGGAGTGTGAAAGTAAGGGTCTTCGCTTGAATGCAAGTAAAACTAAGGTTCTAGTATTTGAAAGAGGTGACGTAAGAACTAAATGCGAGATTAGGGTAAACCAGGAACGTCTAGAGCAAGTGAATGAAATTGTGTATTTAGGAAGTATGTTTAGCGCGGATGGAAGATGTGATTCGGATGTAGAACGGCGAGTAGCTGCCGGAAACAAAGTTAACGGTGCTTTGTCCCAGTTAGTAAAGCGACAAAGCATCGTAAAAGAAGCACGAATGGCAATTCATAACGCAGTGCTAGTGCCAACTTTGCTTTACGGTAGTGAAACCTGGGTATGTCAGCAGATGCATGAAAGTAAATTGAATGCTGTGGAGATGCGATCACTTCGAAAATTGTGCGGCGTTACCTTGGCCGACCGAATACGTAACGAAGTGATACGCAATATCGCAGGTTTGAATGAAAGTGTCAGCGTTAAGCTGGAAAAGGGCGTGCTCCGTTGGTTTGGACACGTCCAACGAATGAGTGAGGAACGATTGACGAAGAATATATATTGTTCAAAAGTAGAGGGTAGAAGGAGTCAGGGTAGGCCGAGACTTACATATGAAGACCACGTGAGCAGATTGCTCAAAAACGGAAAGGTCAAAAGTACTCGGATACCCAGACGTGCGTGTATGAAGCGATTGATGAATCTCGAAGAAGCGAAAGAAATATGCATGGATCGCGAAACCTGGCGATCTGTCCTCTCTGACTACCCCGTCAGGGATACAGCGTGAAGATAGTTAGTTAGTTAGTTAGGTTCTTCTTTGGTATTAGTAGTCCTTGTCTATACAATGCTTTGACGTCAGCCATAGCTATGCAAAACGGCATATCCCTGTCGTGTACCATACATGCTACTTGTGCAGCCCGCACTAATTATACCATGACGTCCATCGTGCTAGGTTCTTCTTCCATATATATTTACGGCTCCTATAGTATCTAAGGCTGAAGAAAACTAACGTTATTATTACACGTTATAAATAAGTAAATGGTATTACTTATGTTTTAGTTAGTTTCAGTTTGTGTAAAGAGTGCTCGGCGAACGGTTCGCACCTCTGAAAAAGGCAGTCTGAATACAGCTGTAACCGGTCGTTCTATTACTGGTCGTAAATACGTGAGTAATCTCGTTTACTTATATATAAACCAGTAGCGTCATCTGTATCTATTGTTGCAACCCTCATGACTAACTTTGCACCCCTTATTCACAACTCTCTAGAAAGTATTCAACAATTTACTGTAGAAGGCGGTTGCGAAGTTTTTTCTCCTTTTATGTTTATTAATCACGCCTTATCTCCAAAGCGCCAGAGGCATATTTTACGCCCACTTTTCACCATGTGTATTCCTGTCCTACGTGGTGAGCCCATTTTCTTCTTTTACTGGTTGAATTTACTATAGATGGCGTTAGGAAGGGGTTTCTCTATTCGATGAGTATAAGATCTTTTTTCATTATGTGTTCGATTGGTATTTTTTTTATGTATGTACATCGATTACGCTGAGATTTATAATCCGATTTACGTGATTCCTCTTTAGTTTGATGCAGAATGGTTGCCATTTGGTCCCATTAAAATTTCACATAGTTTGGCCTAGTAGTTTTTTACTGAAAAGACACTGTTTTTTCAATCTTATAAGCAGACTAGCTGACCCCCGTGGCTTCGCGCGTTATAAAACTACTTTGAACTCCCGGCGTACCCATTTAATTTTGTTATTTATAAATTTTACAATCCTTTATTGTAAAATTTATAAAATTTGTCTAATTTCTTAAAATTTATGATTGCGGCTCCTCTCTTCAGGATAGTAGCGTGATGCTATCGTGCTATCCAACACAAAGGTAAATGTTCAATTCGAACCAGTGTTTTTTAGATTAGCGCTTTCAACCAAACAAACCAACTATTCAGCTTTATATGTTAGTAAAGACTCTCCAGGGAATGGTGAGAGAATATAAAATTTTAAAAGTTAATTAAAAAAAGCTTTGTGAAAAAGGTTATTGCGCTGTTAAAGACTATTTGCAGGACAGGGACGCCTGGAAATGATCTGCTGGCATATTTGAATAAATAATATTAAATTGTAAATAGGCCATCAAAAAAAGCCTTCCTAAGTTTCTTGTCGGTTCTTCTCAGGTGCGCGCGTTTCGAATTTTTAAGTGACCACCGTCACTTAAAAATACATAAAATCTTAAAATTGTCTTTAGTTTTAGTGTATGACATTTTGTAAGCGCCGTTAAATAGTCTATGCAAAATAAAGACTTTTTTATTTTTTTATTTATTATTAATAGTCAATAGACAACTTCACTGTTCCAGAAAAATAAAACAAAATCTGATTAGAATTGGACAGGCATTGTGGCCTAGGTAAAACACTTAGGTACTATTTTGAGTATGAGTAAAAGGATCCACCAAGATCTCTGCGGCCCAAGTGACTTCCCTACCAGCGCGGCAGTGGTGCTTATGCGGTTGGGAGATCAGACAGCAGTCATTTCCAATAATGTCGAAAACTTTTGACTGCCTCTGTGGCGCGGTGGGAGTGTATCAGACTGCTACGCAAGTCATGGGTTCGATTCCCACCCAGGATATAACTATGTGTGATCTAGTGTGAGCACGATGGTTTATTCTGTGTCTGGGTGTTATTTATCTATAATATGTATGTATTTAGAAATATATAAGTATGTTTATCAGTTATCTGGTTACCATAGTACAAGCTCTGCTTAGTTTGGAATCAGATTGAGTTGTGTGAGTTGTCCCAACCATATTTATATTACTTCCCTTTTGGGCCTTTTCGTTAAAATTTGTATGTCACACTTAATATTAGCTCAATCGTATACTAGCAAAGTGACTGTAAATCGGTTGCAAATTAAGAAATTTTGACTACAACAGAGCAAGCTAATATTTTTTTTTGATTTAATTAGTAATCCTGCTAGAATTCGAATTTCAAAATGTTTTAGCGCCATCTACAGTTTTGCCAGTCAACTATTTGATCCTCTCACAACCCCTGTTATCTTTTCTGAGCCCTGCTCATTTGGTGTACAACAATATTTTCAAACATTTCCAATGAGTGTAGATGGCGATGTGATCTCACATTTCATACTTAATATTTTTTATTTGTGATGATTAACATTTCTACTGAGTATTTTTCTAGTTGTCTGTTCTTGAGCCTTTATTTTTACATGTAGAAATTCTCATGGATGCCCTACTACCGACTAAAACCACACAGTAACTTTTCATCTACGTATATATAGCCGGAACGAATTCAGAGTGAGCTCTCGGAAGACTTTATCCGCCACCCGGTCGTCTCCACAGAGGGTGTTATCCTAAATGGCGTGCGTGTAGCTCTAATGTTACGTCACCGTCTAGGGCGGCCCACCCACAGTCCCCAGGCTAGGCTTTGGAGAACTCAGAAGGGAGAGTTCTCTCCTGCTTTCTCTCCACCGCCTCTTTTGAGAGCATAACTGTTCTTGTCAGTCAAATAAATTATTTAAATAAGCCTTTGCTGAACGCAGGTGTCTTCCATTTTAGACTATAAGACTCCGTCATGCGCCTTTCGCAATTAGAGAAAAATTAAATCTACGATTTTATCAGATATGGCTAACCTGCTTACTCTACAAGCTATGTCTACCACTTTGGTTCTCTGACGGGCAACCCCACTTCGAAGTTTGTCCCTCAAAGAAATTCCATGCAATGCTTGTTCCACAGATCGCAAGCGGGTAATGGTAAGTAAAATTACTATCTATCTTTTAATTATTTACTAGGTGACACCCACGACTTTGCCCGTGACATACTTCGAATTCCCGTCGCACCTATTTAATCCAGTCACTTTAAATTCTATAAAAATGCATATAAAATTCCCCGATTTGTCGACATTTATGATTACAGCTCCGCTCTTTAGAGTAGTAGCGCAATGATGTATAGGTTATAGCCTTCCTCGATAGATGGGCTATCCAATACAAAAATATTTTTTCGAATCCAACCACTAGTTCCTGAGATTAGCGCGTTCAACCAAACATATAAATCAGCTTTATTTTATAGAATATGGTATTAGTATAGAAGTATAGATATTATCTTCTAGTATCATTTTAATTTGGGTATAAGTAACAAAATCTGCGCTGACCAAAGGACCTCAACTGATAGCGGTGCACCTGCGGACGCAGGAACTCTTAAGAGGTTGACTCTCAACAATGCAGATAATCAATAGTCTAATAATAAATGCTTCTTAGCAGCAAAATAAAATTAAACCTAAGGCAAATCCAAGTAGGATTCTAGGTCGTCTTTTATGTAGGTAGATTATATGTATGTAACATATAATCTTGCCAGAAATATCGTTAGAGGGAAAAAACATTCCTTTTCTACTGTAGGTATTTTTTATCTATCACGCCTTATCCCCGAAGTGGTGGCAGAGGCATATTATGTGCCCACTTTTCACCATGCGTATTCCTGTCCCATGTAATAGGTGGAGAGCCCATGGCCGTGTTAAAATAGACAGACACAGGTTATGGCTACCTGCTGTTGAAAGATTTCAAGCCGCCCATAAAGCCAACTCACAAGTTCACTTTAAACCTATCAATAGCCCGGTATACAAACATTCGACTAATACGAAGAGGATGTAGAGTTTTAAAAATTGCATTTTGCTCCATACCTACTTTGTGTAATGCTGTCACAGCAATTTTGATTCTCTTTTTCACCCCACTTTATTGTGAGATTGAGAAAGCACAATGAATATTCATATAAGAATAACAGATTCCAAATACAAATAAATATGTTTTTTTTATTGTGACAGTATTTATGGCCTGACTAAGTAGAATAAGTATATTAAATGATGTAATGCAGATAGCAAAGACCTATTAGATGGCAAGCAAATTCTTCAAAGCACGCCATGATTATAATGAGATATAATTGCTATTAGACTCAACGATTGCCTGCTATTAATTGCGCAAGTTATCGTTTTATATCCTAACATCATGTAATCTTTGTTTCAGTTGACAGAAACCTGGTGAACAATGAAGCTTGTTTATGCAATATTGAGTGTTTTTACAAATTTAACAGTATCTTCTTGCTTTGTGACTGAACGCACGAGACATACTGATCTCATAGAAACCACGTTAATACCAGCTCTAAATGATACACAAAATATTATTTTAAAAGAAGGTGATAAAAAGCTTTCCAAAAATGTGCCGACAAAAGAAACTACGGTTTATCTTGAGGATGTGATGTTTAATTTGAAAAATCATGAATGGAGTGCTGATCAGAAACCATGTTTGGATCAAATATATAGTATGCTATATAATTTGCAAAACTTTACGCTTTGGGCGGTTTGGGGTAAGTAAACATTAGTTTACAATTAGTAATTTAAAAAAACTTTTAATTACGAGTATGTTGGCGAATAATTCTTAATAAGTCTTTTAAGGATATCCAATTCACTTGATACCCGTATTGTAGGAAAGCATAATATTCTTATTCCGGTGTCAAACATAGTCCACTATATTGTATTTGGGTGATGACACTTTATTTTTTTCGACTGCCTCGGTGTCGCAGTATTAGTGTATGTGATTGGGATTGGGATAGTGGGTTCGATTCCCGGGTCGAAAAACATATTTGTATGATACACAAATATTTGCTTCGGAGTTTAGGTGTGTCCTATGTATAATATGTAGGGATTAAAAATGTCGCACAATATTTTATTCATTTAATATTTATTTGCACTTATTCTCCGCAAGCCCTTGAGTTAAGACCCATGTTGTCGCAGTGGATTAAAAAAATCCATCGTCATGGATTAAAAAAATCCATCGTCATTCTAAATCCAACATGGCTGTACCCATGTGATTTAGAATGACGTCACGCAGCTAATCATGCATTGTAATTGATTGATTTATCTCTTTATTGTACACCAGAAATGTAACAGTATTGGATTACAATAAAAAAAAACTTATCGGTAATACAATTGGCGGCCTTATCGCACAAGGCAATCTCTTACAGGCAACCTTTGGATGGAAACCAAGATGAAAAATTATTTGGGGCAGTATGGTGTACCTTCAACGTAACACTAGGTACTAAAGAATTACGCGCTAAAATTAATTTACATAAACACTACATGTATACATACACATAAAGTATACATATCTATAATATATACATATCTATAACATATCTATAATATATACATATATATAATAAATAAACATAAACATTATTATATTAATAAGGCATTGCAGTTTAGGCAGAGTCAGCAACACGCAGATAATAATTATTAACACCCACTTTAAAGGTGTTCAAAGTTTGTGTATGTCTGATTGACACTGGCAGTGCATTCCATAAACGAACCGCCTGAACAGTGAACGATTTGTCCATGAAATCAGTGAAGTGTCCAGGCATTATCAATCTCAAATTCTCCGATGATCGCAGAGATCTAGAATGGGTGTCACTTAAAAATTCAAAGCGCTGTTTTAGATAGGAAGGAGTGAAAGGATTAAAGAGGATATTATATAGCAAGGTTAGGATATGTGTATTCCGGCGAAGGCGAATAGGTAACCACTTGAGCTCTTTGCGATATTCAGAGATGTGATCATATTTGACGAATCCAAACTAGACGTGTATACAAAACTTTCAGCTCGAGCGCTTGAAGATATCAGCTTAAAAATTGAGTTGTTAGATTCCGCCCGAACAAAAATACATTATACAGGCACATTGCAAGTTTTATAAAGCTTGTAAAATTGTTTATTTTATCTAACTAAGAAATAATGAATAAAGGCAACAAATTCATAGCGAGTTCTGTAATTACTGAAGTGCAAGATTATCCTAATTAACTATTTACACAATGTGTATAATGTTTTTTTTAATAATAGTAATAATTATCTATATTTAATAATTGTATTTCTGTTACTTAATATCTTATTTAGATATTTGCTATTCGTCCGTAGTAAAAATAACTATTAATTATTATACAGGCACATTGCAAGTTTTATAAAGCTTGTAAAATTGTTTATTTTATCTAACTAAGAAATAATGAATAAAGGTAACAAATTCATAGCGAGTTCTGTAATTACTGAAGTGAAAGATTATCTTCACGCTGTATCCCTGACGGGGTAGTCAGAGAGGACGGATCGCCAGGATTCGCGATCCATGCATACTTCTTTCGCTTCTTCGAGATTCATCAATCGCTTCATACACGCACGTCTGGGTATCAGAGTACTTTTGACCTTTCAGTTTTTAAGCAATCTGCTCACGTGGTCTTCATATGTAAGTCTCGGCCTACCCTGACTCCTTCCACCCTCTACTTTTGAACAATATATATTCTTCGTCAATAGTTCCCACTCATTCGTTGGACGTGTCCAAACCAACGGAGCACGCTGTTTTCCAGCTTAACGCTGACACTTTCATTCAAACCTGCCATATTGCGTATCACTTCGTTACGTATTCTGTCGGCCAATTATTAAGGGTTGTCTAAATTAATAGTTAAGTATTATTTGCGGTCACCCTTTGTACGGGGTTTTAAACTAACATGTCAAAAGCGAACAGTTAACATTTTATTGAAATCAAGTTTTTAAGTTCGTTAAGTTTTCTTAAATATTACTAGTTGACGCCCGCCTCTCCGCACGCGTGGTGAAGTTTGCCCGTTCCCGTTTCACACAGAAACTTGTTCCTGGGATAAAAAATAACCTATTTGTTATTCTGATGTGTAAGCTATATTATTGTAAAGTTTCATCAAAATCCATTCAGTAGATTTTGCGTGAAAGAGTAACGAACATCCATCCATACTTACAAACTTTTGTGTTTATAATATTAGTAGGATTTCGTGAAACATTTCATAAGAAGTTTTTTCTGGCAATAACAAAAGACATCATTAAAGTAATAGTGATATGGGTCCAACCGTTCACCACGTGTTGTCTAGACCAAGGAAATAGGAAATCATTTTATATCTGCATTTAAAATAGAATTTGTCACTTATCTTGGATTCGATGCGAAAGCAAATAATTTTATAAATAATTTATTACGTCTGATATGATATTATATGAAGCAAAGGCCATTTTAAGATTATCTGGGCCCAAACTATCTGAACCTACTTGTGGAAGAGACTGAAAACTCGAAACAAAATCATGTACCAACACGTCTGACCAGAGTAAGGTCAAATATCTTCCAGCAGGTAAACAACTTGCAGATGAGGTTGATTGGAATCTTGATAGAACCTCATTGCAGGGTTAATGCTAAGTATTACAAAAATGCTCAACCAATGGAAGCTGTGTACCACGCGTTGTGAATTATGTCCCACGCTTTGATCTCTTCAAGCGGCTTATTAAGTCCGAGCTTCTAAAGAATTGTCTTAGTGTTAGTATGGGTTTCGTGGTGCTAAAGGAACAATAAAACTATTATTTTTCTAAAAAACAGACAACACAGAAAGAGGATTTGTTTGCTGCTAGATTTGAAATAGGTCTTTGTCAACCACAGGACTTCTGTGCCCCATCTGCCTGTACTATACAAACTTTTTAATTTGTTCATGACATGAAAATGTAAAATGAAAATATCTTTATTATGTAGGTCACAAAGTAACACTTATGAGCGTCAAGATTGCTTCTACATTTACTGCTAGATTCGCAAAGCAATAGGTATATGGCAATAGGTAGCCTGGGGAAGAACCTGGCAATAAAAGTCATGGCTACTCTTTTTTAATCGCCTGCAATTACATTATTTTTCATGTTCCTACATGATTAATATGATAATGATATTTTTTTAAACAGTGGGATTCCCTTTCATCTGGCATAAATCAACATTTTTTTTAAACAGATTGGGACGCTATCTCCTCAGAACCTCAAGGTCTGTTGTTCGGCAACAAATACCAGTTAGGTAACTACGACCAATGTATGAAAGCGCCTTGGTCCACAACTCATCCGCATCTGAGAACTAAATACTGCTTAGCTGAAGTTGTTCTTGAAAGAACTGATAAAGCTGTGCGAAGACGTGTGGATGACCGCTTTCACCCTTACAAATCTGCATTGGATTTTATTCAGGTACATTTATTTCGTACGATCTAGTGATGGAAATTAAATTAATGCTATTTTTTTCCTCCATTTTAGTGATTGTTTCATTATTCTTTCATCATCATTCATTCTCATGCTCAGCTGAATTGGAATGAAATAAAAATGGACATTCACTTGTCCTTTTTTACAATATGTCGTGGAAAGAAGTCGTGTGTCATGAAATTACTTAGTTTAATTTGTGATCGCTTTATCAAAGATTTAACAAAAGTCCTTGGTCTTTGGTCCTTGCATACTTCAAGTTCGTAGGTTCCAAAGACTTTAATAAAAATAAAGAAGTTCTTAAAAAACAGGAGCGTGTTTTTTCTCTTACTTGAACACCACTTCGTGAATGCTCGACGTTCGTATGTTAACACTGCATGATTTGAGACCAAATTGTCAAATTTGTTTACATATTGAAAATAAAAAGAAGAAGTAATGTGTACTCCGTTAAAACCCATTTAGAAACGCTACTCCTCGTGCAGTGCCTTAAGCAGCAACCACTAAAAAAAAATATTATTGTTTTTTCTACAGTACCATCCACCACACTATCGAACTATTAACGAGCTGACATGGGGCGTATGCGTACCATCTGGGTGTGCTCCTCAAACTGTAGAGCGACTCCTCGGCATTGTACTCGCGCGCAGTCACCTTGGTGCTGCAGGCATGAAGAGTAATATCAGCATTAATGAAGAATGTCAAACGAGTGAAGACCAGATGCCTTATGATGAACTTTTTTATGCTTTTTTGTAAGTAAATCTTTATTTTAACAATCACGCCTTATCCCCGAAGGTGTGGCTGCATTTTATACGCCCACTTTTCACCATGTGCATGTGAGGTGAGCCCATTGCCGTTTTGAAATAGACAGACGCAAGTTGTGGCTACCGGCTGTTGAAAATTTTCAGGCCGCCCAAAAGGCCTTCAACTGGCCTTAACGTCTGCTATGTTACTGGCAACCGGGACCAACGGCTTAACGTGCACGGAAACGATCGCAAATGTAAATGCCACAATGTGGTCACCCATCCCTGACCAGCCACAGTGAAAGTTGCTTAACGCAGTGATCGCTTACAGAACACTGAATCCGTGGGGCCACAAACGCTTCTTAAATAGTTATAGTACCAAACAGCAATGTGTACTAGCAGTGCACCTGCTGAGTAATGGTCATAATGGACGAGACAGCAAAGCCACCCTTACGGGGTTGGTAGGTCAGATGGCTATCGCTGTCAGCAATGCTGAAAATTATAAGTCAAATGATAACTATGTAGTCTACTATTGCAATTGCGCTCCAATAGAATAATATAACATTCTATCGGCCGGCCGATAGAATGTTATTAACACGTGTAGCGCCTGTAAGTAGCTCTGAATTTGCATTTTTGGTAGTCTATATTAATATTTTGAGAGCTAAAAATAGCTATTGTGTCTCTATTTTGCAGCTTGAGAAGTGTGATTGTGAAATATATAATAGTTTTAGTAGACTACTTAGTTTTGAACTAATCGCAAGAACCGTTATGGAATAGAACTAGAACGGCTATCTATTGAAAAATAGCAGATATAGAAAAAAATAGAAGCAACACCAAGGGGCCGACCCTTGGTGTTGCTTCTCGGTGGCCACTTTTTAACAGTTGTGCTTTGTTTATGTTTACCAATTTAGTGCTCAAATAGTGTACAATATAACCAGAGCTAGACAGATAGAATCATCATCATCATTCGAGCGTCTGTCCCAGTTGCGTCTCGCGACGCCCGGGGTCCGCTTTCCTACATTTTCTCCTGCACTTCGCACGGTCGTCGGCATCCCCTGTAGTGAGACCATTGGCACGCATGTCATCCCTTACGACGTCAAGCCAGCACTTCTTGGGTCTTCCCCTCTTACCGGGACCCGGCGGGGCTGACGTGGCTAGACATTTGTTACCTACGTAGCCCGGCGGTTGCCGCAAGACGTGACCATACCAACGAAGGCGACACTCTTGCAACTTGTCTGCAATGTCACGGACGTGAAGGCTGCCGCGGATGCGAGAGTTCCTCACGCGGTCCATCCGCGTGACTCCACACATCCACCGCAGCATCTTCATTTCCGTGACACGCAGCTCCTGCTTGTGTCGCTCCAATATCGGCCACGTCTCACTCCCATGTAAAAGGACAGGTCTAATAATGGTTTAGTAGACCTGTCCCTTCAACCGGATCGGCATTTTAGGATAACAAATGACACCGGTCATCTCCCGCCATTTGGCCCACGCGGCAGCAATGCGTGACTTGACATCGCAATCGATGTCACTGGACGTGTGAAAAACAGATCCCAGGTATTTAACCTGGTCCGTGCGCTCGACCAAATCACCGCCTATGCGGACGGATGTGGGATCTGTCGAGTTTAGTGCCAAGTACTCGGTCTTCGCCACATTTAGTGTCAGACCGCCGTTCTCAAGCGTCTCCTTCCACGCCTTTACACGTCGCACCAATCTGCCCCTGTCCGCGTCTGCCAGCGCAAGATCGTCAGCATACATGAGCAACCATGGAGGCTGCTCATGCGGGTTTCTGATGCTGTCCGACAATTCGTCTAATATTACACTGAACAGAAGCGGACTAAGGACAGAACCCTGGTGTACCCCGACGGTGATGGGGAAGGGTTTCGTGTCGCCAACAGCAGTCCGAACCATTGAATCGGAGTCACAGTACATGTCCCGGATAGTGTCAATATAGAACTCTGGAACACCTTTGGACCGCAGTGCCCACCAGATCATCGCACGAGGAACACAGTCGAAGGCCTTCTGCATGTCTAGAAACAAACAGTGCAGAGGCGTGTTCTTCGACCTGTATTTCTCTGCGACAACCCTCAGGGCAAAAACAGGGCGAAACCCAGGCCCATGACCAGGGCGAAACCCATATTGACACTCCGAGAGAGTACACTCCTGCCGGATCCGAGAGTCCTATAATCCTCTCGAAGATCTTCATGGTGTAGGACATCACCTTTATACCGCGGTAGCTCCCGCACTCCTGCACTGACCCCTTACCTTTGAAGACTGGAGTAATAATACTCAGTCTCCATTGGTTTGGGATCTGCCCGCTGAGGAGTATGCGGTTAAAAAGGTTTACTAAGATGCCCACACCGCGAGGACCCATCGCCTTCCAGGCTTCGATGGGGACTCCATCGGGTCCGACAGCTTTCCGATTCTCCATGCGGCGAAGCGCAGTCAGGACTTCTCCAGGCGTTACCGGTGGCACTAGTCCCTGATTCGGAGGGATGTCCGGAGGCTGCACCTCTTTATGCTGTTTATTAAACAGCTCGTGGAAGTACGAGCGCTATCTCTCCTTTACCGCGAGGTCTTCGCTTAACAGGTTGCCCTCAGGGTCTTTTACACAGCGACACTTGGATATATCCTGTGCCGCTTTGACCCTGGAGCGCGCCAGCTTATAGATGAGCTTCTGCCCCTCAGACGACTCCAGCGTATCATACAAAGGTTGTAAGTGGTCTCGTCTGGCTCTGGCTACAGCTCTCTTTGTGGCGCGCTTGGCAGACCTGTACGCGTCCCGGTCTTCGGGAGATCCGGTCGCTTGCCACTTTTTAAAGAGGGCTTTCTTCTCCCTGGTCTCCCTCAGGATTGCGTCGTTCCACCACCAAGTTTCCTTGTCACATTTGCGTCCACCCTTAGACTCACCGAGCATGGCCGCCTGAACTTTGTCCCAGTAATCTTGAACTGGTTCGCCTTCAGTGTCGGTGCACTTGTCGCCGACAGCTGAGACGAACTCCTGGGACCTAGTTTCATCAAGCAGCCACCATCAGATGCGGCGCTGGCACCGCTCGATGCGTTTGCCTTTAGGCTTCACCCAGAGGTCCATGACAAGGAGACGGTGTTGTGCAGTAAGACTCTCTCCGGGTATGACCTTGCAGTTGGCCATCTTGCCGATGCTGTGTCGCCTAGTGAGTAGGAAATCGATCTGAGTTGTACGCCTCCCGCTCTTGTAGGTGATGAGATGTTCGGATTTCTTTTTGAAATACGTGTTCACAATGGCCAGATCGGCAGCCGCACACGTTCTGAGGATAGTTTCTCCTTCAGCGTTGCGGGTGCCGTATCCAAAACCACCATGAACACGCTCAAACTCCTCACACCTCTCACCCACATGACCGTTTAGGTCGCCGCCCAAAACGATTCCCTGTGACAACGGAATGCTCCCTCGAGTTGGCCCCAAAACGACATCTTATCGGCGTCGCTACAACCGGCCTGTGGCGCGTAGGCACTTATCAGGTGGGTAATAATCCCATCCATAAGCACCCTCACGATCATAAGCCGGTCGCTACAGCGTTTCACCTCCAAGATGCCGCTCTGCAGCCCTTCGGAGAGCACCACGGCCACCCCGTTCTCCCCACCAGGCGCACCCGTGTAGGACAGCTTGTAGCCTTTCTGCAAAGGCCGGGCTCTGTTGCCCTTCCACAGAGTCTCCTGCTGGAACGCCACGTCCACCCTCCGCCTGGAGAGTACTCGGCCAACTCTACCGCACGCCCAGTCAGCGTGCCAATGTTCCAAGATGCGAAGCGGATTCGGGTTGGGGCTAACTTCTATAGCCGTGCTGGCCCGACACACGGCAGCCCTAGCCCACTTGCCACAGGAGACGGGCGGGTCTCCTGCGCGCCGTTTTGCGGCGGCGCCCTATCCCTAGCTGCAATCCTTTTGTGTCTGTCCATTTCTGTTTCGGCGGGTGGCTTTTATGGGAGCGACGCCCTCAGACCTCCCAACCCCAGAGGGGAAAGCCAGCGCCAGAGCCTCGTCCGTTAATCAGCAGGTGCACGCACTAGCACGGGAGGTTGACTTGGGCCCCGAAGATCTTGGTGGGGCCCCTTACACCCAAGAGACAGATAGAATATTCACATTTTTATCTATTCATTAAGTCCCTCTAGAAGTCCAGAAAGTTAGAAAGGTTTAAGAATCGATGGATATGTAAGATAGAAGTGTTTTTTTGTTTAATTTCGCTTTTGTAAGTCACCAATAACGATTTTTTTTTATTCTTACAGCATATTCATGGGCTCTATGGCATTCGTTTGCCTTATCTGCACCTATTTAAACAGTCAGACAGAGGAATCAGACCCTGAAACGACAAGTAAGTCTAGAATTGAATAATTTTTGTAATCCTACTTAACTGGACACCGAATGTTGCGAGGTATAATGCCTTCTGGCAACTAGCTCAGGTATAAAAAGAGGGCAAAGATAATATTTTGCTAACCAACTATAATTTGTTAAACTTTACTAACCCCCTTGCCTTTTCCCCTTTCAAGGGACTACTTTTTTCTGGACTTTTGAAAGCCAAAAGTATTTTTAAATATTTAATGCCCGAAGCTTTCCGGTTCCCGTTGCAATTTTTGGTGCGGCAGTTGCATACACTACCACTGCTCCACCGAAGCATTCAAATTGGTCCAGCTGTCTTCGAGTTATGCGCTTAGCAGCATATTTTGAGATGTTTTTATATCTAGCTCGCCAAAATGACGCCGTCCGCCTGATGGAAAGCCATGACGACATCTAGCGAATTGAGGGGCACTCTCTTAGTCTACATGCCTACTGACAGCGTCCCTCAAGTTGGCGGCCTAATGATGTGCCTCTTCACGCTCCGCTTGAAGAACCCGGGATTGTAAGAGGAAGGAAACACGTGCGCTGGCAGAGCGTTCCAGGTAACTATAGTTCGACAGAGAAACTATCTTTTTAATCGTTCCGTTCTGGCGAAAATTCTTTCCACTGTATGGGAGTGGCAATTCTGCCCAGCACGCGTTGTTCGGGAACGAAAAGGAGAGGGTGGGATTAGGTTGAAGAGCTCTTCAAACACTCGCCATGGTACATGCGGTAAAATGCAGCCAAGGACGCTATGGTTCTACGCTGCGCCAGCGGCTCAAGGCTTCCTGTTACCTCAGGACAATCTATAATGCGAATAGCACGTCTCTGCATAGCGTCCAGCGCGTCCAGCAAGTACCTCGCGGAATCATCCCAAAGGTGAGAACAGTATTCGACACAGGGACGAATCTGTGTTTTGTACAACATACATATCTGCTGCGGCGTGAAAAAACGTCTCACCTTATTCAGAACTCCTAACTTCCGCGAGGCTAGCCCAATACAGCTCTCTATATAAGATTTGTTACTGAGCTCACGATGAACGTCTATGCCGAGGATGTCTAGATTGTCCTTCATTGGTATTGTAGTGTTCTGAAGAGATGGTAGAGGTAGGAAAGGGGATTTTTTAGCTGTGAACGCACACGCCTGTGTTTTTCGGGCATTGAAATCGACCAGGTTTTCCGAATCCCATCCGGAAATGCGATTCAGAACCCGGTCGACATCAGCCACAAGTTGCCGTCTTTTTTCCTCAATGTCGGCCCTTCCCACTGCTGGACGGGCAGAATAACTCCCGTGCAACGTGCTATCATCTGCATAGCAATAAATGTTCCCGAGGGACAGCATGTCATTGATATGCAGAAGAAAGAGAGTTGGCGACAATACAGACCCCTAAGGTACCCCGGCATTAACCCGCAAAAAGCAAGAAGCCTGGCCATCACAGAGGACCCGCATACGACGCCCTTGTAAGAAGCTGGCCATCCAGCAGCACAATTGAGGCGGTAGACCATATGCCGGTAGCTTGGAAAGAAGCGACGCATGCCAAACTCTATCGAAGGCTTTGGCAATGTCCAGACTTATTGCCAAGGATTCACCGTGCCTTTCCATAGCCTCACCACAAACATGTGTTACGTACGCTAGAAGATCATCCGTTGAGTGTTTGGGCCTAAAGCCATATTGCCGATCATTGATCAACGAGTGATCCTCTAGGTATCGCATTAGCTGCTTGTTGACAATGAGCTCTAACACTTTACAGATAACTGAGGTGATGGCTATGGGGCGATAGTTGGCTGGATCTGAACGATCCCCT
Organism: Thumatha senex; assembly: GCA_948477245.1. Taxonomy (NCBI): domain Eukaryota; kingdom Metazoa; phylum Arthropoda; class Insecta; order Lepidoptera; family Erebidae; genus Thumatha; species Thumatha senex. Next base: position 14,002,913 of record OX419743.1, read on the forward strand.
TTTTTGGGAATCGGTTGTACGTTCGCTTCCTTCCAAGCCTCCGGCACGTCCCCCGAAGAGTACGAAAGACGGTACAGACGAGTTAGCGCTGGAGACAACTCGGCTGCACATTTTTGACGTACCACCGCCGGAATACCGTCAGGGCCACTCGCTTTCCGCGTGTCGAGTGACCGTAGCACTGCCCGTACGTCACATTGCCTGATCACAATATCAGGCATTGTGTAGCCACAATTAGTAATGGTGGGTGGCTGCAGGCCACAGTCGTCGACCCGGGAATCTTGAGCTTTGTGAGCCAGTGACCCATTAGGGTAACGCAGCGGGGGCAACGAGTTTTGGCAGAAGTTGGCCTGCACGGCTTTGGCCAGTTGCCAGTATCCACGGCTGCCCGTTGGATGTGACGTAAGCTCCCGGCCCTGCCGCGCGACGCGCTGGGCATCCGCTCTCCTGAAGGCCCTCTTGCTGGCCCTAGTGGACCTGTTGTACGCTGCCTTGAGGCGGCCTACTTTCGGATCGCGCACCGCCCGACGTTTCGTCGCATTTCGTCCTCTTCGCATTTAGTCCACCACACGAAAACATGACTATTTCGCATTTGGTCCTATTCGCATTTAGTCCACTTAGCGTTTGGTGCAATTAGCATTTGGTCCACTTCGCATTTGGTCCACTTCGCATTTGGTACGCTTTGCAGTTAATCCACTACGCAATTCATCAACTTCTAAAATATACTCATTTACATAAATATTTACATGCATTTATCCCCGAGTAGGTAGGCAGAGGCATACTACATGCCTATAAATCACCGTGTGCATTTTGTTCCACGTAGCCCAGGTGGTGATAGCGACGTCATGACTATGGCCAGCCGTGAGCATAGCGAGACAAAAGAGCAAAGCAGGAGTAAGATATGATATGCTAGGGCAAGAAAAGACTTTATTAACGATACAATTAAAGTCGGTAACAAAGAGTAAAATGGCTATAATACTGACTGAGACTGCCTCTGTGGCGCGGTGGGAGTGCATCCGACTGCTACGCAAGAGGTCGTGGGTTCGATTCCCACCCAGGATTAAACTTTGTGTGATGAGCACGATGGTTTATTCTGTGTCTGGGTGTTATTTATCTATAATATGTATGTATTTAGAAATATCTAAAGAACTCTGAGGTCCAGAGGGAGCAACCCAGCCAAGATCAGAGCCGAGTTCAGGGAGACCGTGCGATAGCCCTTGCAGAGCTTTTGGGCGAAGCCGCGCTGTACCACGTTCAGCTGCTTTCGGAAACCAAGCTTCTCCGCCGTCGCGTGCCAAGCACTGGCCGCGTACAATATCGTCGGCTCCACGGCCGCCACGTAGATCATCCGGATCACCTCGGGGTGTAACCCCCAGCTGATCCGGGCCATCCTCGCTAGCTTCCTGTAAATGCCCATGTTTATCAGTTATCTAAATCCCATAACACAAGCTAATATTAGCTTACTTTGGGCTAGATGGCGCTGTGTGAAAAAGTGTCCCACAATATAATATTCTTATTTAATTATACCTTACTCGAACGTACTCGGTATCTAAAATTCACCAAATGCGAAGTGGACGATTCGCGAATTGGACATTTTGAGAAGTGGACGTTTTGCGAAGTGGATTATTCGCGAAGTGGACTATTCACGAATATGACATTTCGCAATATGGACGAAGTGGACCAATTACGAAGTGGACGTAATGCGACGAAACGGCCCTGACCCAGGCGCGATACGCAGTCTGCTTTTGTTGAAAAGCTCGGCGCACTCACGCCCGAACCAGGGCAGCGTTTTGCGAATGCTGGCGACATCAGTATATGGGATGTAATATTCCATCCCTAAACTGATCTCGCCAGCAATCGCGGAGGCACTATCCGACACAGCTTTGCTTGCAAAGCAGCGCTGACTCCATGGGATGGATGCAAAGTACTCGCGAAGACCATCCCAATCTGCCGACGAGTAATGCCATAATCGCCGCGTTACCTCTACTGCACGTGCAGGAGATGACGCCAGCATGCGAGTCTGCACAACACAGTGGTCGGAGGTGCCCAATGGAGCGCCCACCGACAAACTTTGGGTGACTCGTCAGCAGTAGATCCGGCAAAGCGGGCGCGTGGTCTGACTTGTCTGGTATCCGCGTGATCCCCCGTACCGTCTGGGTCAGACCATAGGAGAGAGCGAATATGGGCGGCACATCCCGCAATATCGGTCTTGAGGGACCCCAGCCACTCAGTGTGGTGACCGTTGAAGTCCCCCAGAAACAGCAACTCGGCGTTCGGGAACCGCACCTGCGCGTCATCGGCCCCCTCGCCGAGGTATTGAAACAGCCTAGTCGCCTCCGCTTCCCCAAAATATTATTTATATTTGTATAGATTGTTTAGACTGATGCCCGCGGCTCCACCCGTGTAATGAAGTTTTACTGTTCTATTGCAACTTCCAATATTTATCTCATTAAAAACCTCCCTTAGAGTTCAACGAATAAATTAAAACAAATACTCGAATTGGTTCAGCCGTCTTCGAGGTTTGCGCTTAACAATATACTTATTTCAGCATTTTTATTTATTTAGATTTCTTTTTATTTCTTTCATAAAATTCCATTACCACTATATTAGCAAAGACATCAAGCAACAACATTAACTCATTTTTTTTTTAGAAAGCGCCATTGTCAAATCATTTTGTATTAAAAAGAACGCTAATGATCTCCTGACAATGAAAAAGGATGGCATTGAAGTATTCTACGGGATACGTTATCTGACGATATGCCTTATAGTACTGGATCACCAAGTAGGGATACTAAACGCAGGACCTGTCAGCGATGGTATAGCTTTCGATCAGGTAAACCATAGTCTAACTATCTTCACGCTGTATCCCTGACAGTCAGATAGGACTGATCGCCAGACTTCACTATCCATGCATACTTCTGTCGCTTCTCGCAGATTCATTAATCGCTTCATACATGCACGTCTAGGTATCTGAGTACTTATGACTTTTCCGTTTTTGAGTAATCTGCTCACGTGGTTTTCATATGTAAGTCTCGGCCTTCGCCGACTCCTTCTACCCTAAATATTCTTCGTCAATCGTTTCTCCCTCATTCATTGGACGTGTCCCCACCAACGGAGCACGCCCATTTTCCAGTTAAACGCTGAAACAATAGTCTCATACTTTGTAATGACCATTGGGTGTAAGGGAGCCCAATGAGAAAGTTTGCATACGGTGAAAGGTGGGCGTATAGTATGCCTCAGACTACCCGTTCGGGGATAAAGTCGTGACAATATGTGATGTATGTACGTATATAAAAAGATTATAGATCTTTAGCATCAATGGGCATGCTTTGGAATGCTACATCTAAATATATAAAGAAGCTAGGTGAGTGCTCCATCAACGCCCAGCCATTACTCAGTTTTCAGTGGTTTTGACATTAAGAAGGAGTTTTTCAAATTGCAACACCTCAAGAGGATAAACGAGGTGACAATATGAGTATGAGAAAAAAGACGTGTGGCATTCGGAGACTGCCGCGGTAAAGCTATTGCATAGCATACCTTTGTTTTTCTTTGCTATCAATTCAAGTTACACAAAAAAAAAAAACAAAAAAAAAGACACCCTCACCCTCACCCCCATCCTCACCCTCACCCCTCACTCTCACCTTCATCCCTCATTCTCAGCCTCACTCTCACCCTCACCCCACCCTCACTCTCACAGTCACCCTCATCCTCACCCTCACACTCACACTCACTATCATCACGTCTCGATCCGTGCGAGCTTCGTACAATCGTACCATATAATATATGTACATACACGTTAAGAAAACGCTCGGCCGTGCTTGGTGAACTTAGTGTAACCTCGGGTGTTAGGTTTTATGTGTTACGGAATTTCTTGATTAAAGCCCGCTCAAAGCCCGCGATAAAAACTATGCAATAGCTTAAAAATAAGTTAGCTTTTGTCTCGAAGCATGTTAAGGGACAATGATCCGACCACCATGACCGGGGGCCTGAGGACGGCGGGTGGGCTGTTCGCCGTCCTTACAGAAGCAGGCTCAAGACGTCGGCAAGACGTGAAAATTTCACGCGAGCCTCATGCCCCAAGAAGCGGGATAGTACCCGAACCAATCCCCATAGAAGCGAGATAACAGCAGAACCCTAGGTGAGGCCGCGGTGGTAGCCAAAGTCTGCCGGGAGCACTGGGACATCTTTCCGAGGAGTTATCCGGGGCGTCCAGCAAAAGAGAGTTAGGCAAAGATCGTGTGGTTTTAGCCGGTTCGAGTCCGGCATGACATTCGATGGGTATTCGACATGGAAAAAAAGTAACAACGGTTTAAATGTGTTCGGGGAGGGAGTTAAAGTATATAACGGTCGAAGGTACATCTAGTGTAATGTATAAAAATCTCATGTACTTTTTTATAACAAAGGATACAAAATCAGACAACAGATTGAGTATAACATAAACTTCCTTTTATCGCTTATCATGCAGTTCAATTTCTTATAATTACAGAAAATAGAATTTTAAATATATCTAAACAAAGATACTAGAACCAACAAAAGAAAGAAGATACAAAATATAAATTGTGATGCTCGCTGCAAACCCTCATCACATACAATTTTTCTAAATTCATTTAGGTTATTATGTAAGGCCTTATGGGCGGCTTGAATAATTTCAATAGCAGGTCGCCACAACCTGCGCCTGTCCATTTCAACACGGCAGTGAGCTCACCACCTGTTACGTGGGACAAAAATGCACAAGGTGAAATGTGGGTTTATATTATGCCTCTGCCACTCAGGGATAACGCATGATTGATAAGTATAAATTGACAAATATAGGTTCCCACAAAAATATTTGTAGCTGAAATGTACAGTCAGCACCAAAAGTCGCTTGTACACTTAAGCAGACAATATATTCGGAACATTAAACTTACCATAAATCGGTGCTGTCACACAATTTTAAAATAAACTTTACATCACAAATTTCCATAAAACGACGATAGGACATCTTTCATTTGTCACTTAACATCTTACATATCTTAAGTCACTGATAGACATTCACTACAAAATTAGATTAACAAATCGTATTTTTAATGTTCTTGCGTGCGAATCTACTTTAGGCGATTCTGGTTTCATTATATTTTTGTATTTTAAATCTGTTATTTTATAAGTAAGCCTATTTCATCGTTTAAATGTAACGATAACTATTATAAATTATTACAATACATTATTACCTTTATCAATTAAATAAACCCTTAAATATGGAAAACGTTTTTATAATTAAGTAATATATTGTGACATTTTTTTACACATCGTGTTCTAGCCCGTATTAAGCTAATATAAGCTTATGCCACAGGATTTTAAAAAATTTTAAACATACTTATATATTTCTAAAACATACATATAATACACATTTATGATCACACAAATATTTTATTTGACCCGGGGTTCAAACCTGAAACCTGACGAGAGCGCGTCAGTCGTATACCCTACCACTTACTCTTACACTACCGAGGCGGTCAAAAATTTAATATCATGAAATAAAAATAAATTTTGTAAAAAATTAAATCTGTAAATAACAAAGATATATTCTTTGTTATTTACAGTTTTCATTGTTTTTCTGAAAAACCTCATTGGTTGTGTAGGTTTCAATATTTTATTTCAATATATTAAATTAGGGTTACTATTGAATAAATAAATAAGTTCAAGGCGCACTTGAAACTTTGATAACAGTAACCAACCTTTACACGGCGACAATTCAAAATTACCCCAAAAGTGGGTAAATTAATATTATTTTCTTTTTCTACAGTCATCTTTTAAATCCTGCGTCTAATTTTGTTGGTTAAATCAACTATTTTTAAGACAGTAGATGTTAGACAGGGATGAACTTAATTAATCAGCAGTCAATACCTGAGAAAGCTTTTGGGGACAAGATATATATATGACAAAATGTGATATCTTCCATGAGGGAAAGGCTGGAGAAAACGTTATTCACGCAAATGGACTTAAAATTATTTTACCGAAGGTATATGTATACTCAATGAATTAATTGACTATAGTATTTAAACTAGCCTGTCTACCTTTCACTGGAAAATAGTAATAAGAAGATGCAGCAGTAGGTTGAGAGAGCGAGAGGGGAATCTCCCACTCGAGTTGCGCAGTTTGCGGCGGAATTGGCACAGACTTGACTTCTACTATCTTTATGATCGGGGGCCTGAGAAGGGTGGGTAGGTTCCTCACCTCCCTTATAGAAGCAGACCTAAGACGGAGGCCTGACGTGAGTATTTAACGCACACCTCACGGTCTAAGACATATGTGACATTAATACTTTACGACGTGGGATAACACTCAAACCCGCCGCGGTGATAACCCTCGTAACTCTGACATCTTTCTGAGAAGTTACCCTGGGCCCGGCACTAGTCAGATTGGTAGGGCCCGTTGGATTTTTGTTTTTAGTAGGTTAAAGCTCGGTATAATATATGTAGGGACTTCATCATGCAAAAAAATATACAACCTGGCTAGTATATAAAAATATGATAAACATTTTAAATAACCTTAGGTTTTAATTTTTTTTAATATATACTAGCCAATGCCGGGCCAAACCCGTGTGGGAAAATATCCCGTTTCCTACAGGAACATGTTAATGGGATTAAAATTCCATAGCAGTCAGGGATAATAGACCTTTAACTTTAAACATTAACTTAACTTAAATTCTTTTCAATTCTTTCTTTCACCTTTTTACCAAATTGAATACTGTCTTAAAATTAAAAAATCGAGAAACATTCCGATGGCCAAAAGTAGATTCACACTTCAAAACATTGAAAATACGATTTGTTAATCTAATTTTGCAATCAACGACTATCAGCGACTTATGGTATGAAAGATATTTAGTGACAAATGAAAGGATTCCTATCCTATCCATCGTAATATGGGGGTTTTTAATGTTAAGTTTAATTTAGAATATTGTTACGACACCGACATATGGTAGTTCGGATGTTCAGGTGTTTTGTAAATTTAAACACGTTAAGCAACTTTTGGAGGTGACTGTACAAACGCTAGATTCACTCAATGAGTTCACTTTCTCGCAAAGCTTTTGGGTAACTATGCATACCCTTTTCGAAATCCTTGTGCACGCCACTGAATCGTTATTATGTTATTTCTAAACTCCTCCGAAACTATTTCAACGATTTTTTAGTATGTTTGGTTGATCTGAGAAGCTCGTAGCTCGCAGGCTATTTCTTTAAATCCCTAGGTAATAAGGGTGGCTCCTTAATAGACAAAATAACGTTTGCTGGGTCAGCTAGTATTTATTATAGTATTTTATAACTTACCTGCAATTGTTCTTCTCCAGGCTCTTTTTTCCACAGTTGGCCTACTGGTTCTTCACGACGATCTATTCGTGGACACATTTTTCCTAATCTCTGGCTTCCTAACCATCACCTACCTGCTAAAACTCAAAAGAATACCCTATATAGTCATTTTGAAAAGATATATCAGGTAAGTATCTACACGAATTTTCAACATTATTTTTTTTATTTAGAAATTTTTTGTTGGTGAGTAAAAATAAATAGTGAAACCCATTTACCCCTTTTAAAACCCTTTTTACTTAAGGAGAACTTTCACAACAAATCCTTTGCATGAAGGATCACAGAAACTCGACCAAAAATAACTTTCTTAAAAACAGCATGAAAAACGTTAAACTAAAACATAACCAATGACCTCGCCTTTATCCCCAATGTGGTAAGCAGAGTTGAATTACACCCACCCACCCCCCTTTTACAGTAGTATTGTTATTCCGGGGGATTAGGCTTTCACTAAATGCAATGTGAAAATATATATGAACATAGAGCCCTAATCGATAACTACACCTGCAAAAGGGCGCAATGGTGCATCTAGAGTACTACACATTAGCATTAAAGAGTTGTTTGTATGCAGTTTTTGTGCATATACGGAACTTTCATAAAAAATCGATAATTTGCTGTTTTAATTTCTATTGGTTCCAGCTAATCTCTAAAAAAGCTTAACTGTTTTAACACGAGTTTCACTGACAGATAGCTAAGTTTATAAGAAGTAACTTAGGCGTTTTATTCTCGTATTCCCATTGGAATGTCAATTACAAGGGCAATGCCGCGGGGCGTCAGCTGTCCCACAAATTTGTCTGTATAATCCGAACACTTTGAACATTACAAAATTACAAACAACATTGTTAATATATTTTACAGGTTGATAGTGCCTTACGCTGTGGTGATTTTCTTTATATGCGCAGTTTTTCCTTATATGGGGTCTGGTCCACTTTGGAACAGAGCAGTTTCACAAGACACCGACCAATGCCGCAAGAACTGGTGGCTTAACTTACTTATGGTCAACAATTACGTAGACACAGAGAATATTGTAAGTATTGTAACGTTTTTCTTGGAGTATGGATACTTATAAGATTAAAAATAATACCACTAAATAAAATAACGGGCTCAAAATTTCTTCCAAATTTAACATCTAAAATAGACACATTTTATTTTATTTTATTAAATTTTTTCGGCCCTTTAGACCCACCCCAGTTCCGTGCTTCGGAAGGCACGTTAAGCCGTTGGTCCCGGTTGTCAATAAAATGGCAGTCGTTAAGCCAAGTTAGAGGGCCTATGGGCGGCTTAAAAAATTTCAACAGCAGGTCGATGCAGCCTGCCGCTGTCCATTTCAACACGGCAATGGGCTAACCACCTGTTACGTGGGACATAAATGCATGCGGTGAAACGTGGGCGTTAAATATGCCCCTGCCTACCCCTTCGGGGATAAAGGCGTGACAATATGTATGTATATATGTAAATAAAATAAAACACTTAAATTAAAAAAAAAAAATAAACATCTGCTAAAACACTGTTAACTAAACTTAAACACTTTACTATCTCTCTATTTTGACTGCCTCTGTGGCGCGGTGGGAGTGCATCCGACTGCTACGCAAGAGGTTGTGGGTTCGATTGCCACCCAGGATAAAACTTTGTGTGATGAGCACGATGCTTTATTCTGTGTCTAGGTGTTATTTATCTATAATATGAATGGTTTTAGCAATATATGAGCATGTTTATCAGTTCAAAAATAAAGTTCAAGAAGCGCTCGTGGCCCCGCGGTCTCAGCGTTCGGTAAACGATCACTGAGGTACGCAACTTTCACTATGGCTGGTCGTCGGATGGGTGACCACTTTGTGGCATTTACATTTGCTAGCGTTTCCGTGCTTCGGAAGGCACGCTAAGCCGTTGGTCCCGGTTGCCAGTAAAATGGCAGTCGTTAAGCCTGGTTGAAGGCCTTATAGGCGGCTTAAAAAATTTCAACAGCAGGTAGCCACAACCTGCGTCTGTCTATTTCAACACGGCAATGGGCTCACCACCTATTACGTGGGACAGGAATCCACACGGTGAAAAGTGGGCATATAATATGCCTCTGCCACCCCTTCGGGGATAAGGCGTGATGGATATTTTTAAAAATAAAATCCAGAATGGCGGCGACGTGGTTCGCCACAAGTCACGTCTCGTTTCCCATAGAGGCGAAAAGTGGACTTGCGATAGCCACTTTGCTACTTTAAGTGTTAGAGGAGGAATGAAAGACAAAACTGAAGAGGTATGCGAGATGATGCGAGAGAGACGAATTGATGTTCTGTGCGTCAAAGAGACAAAAAGGAAAGGGTGTGACACCACCACACATGGAACCCTCACGGCATACTGGTCAGGTGTCACTACTACCAGTCCAGCGTGCCAGGGTGTCGGTGTACTACTGTCTGTTAGAATGAATGAATGTGTGACTGAATATGAATGTGTAAGCCCAAGACTCCTTTGGTTGAGGTTGAAGGCTGGACTCACCCGCATCTTTGTTGTAGGAGTTTATGCTTCGCAAGATGCGCGGTGGCGTCGATCACCAAAAGACCAAAGTGAGAGACAGGCATTTTGGGAGACTGAGTGATGTTTTGAGTAGATGCAAACAAAATGAGAGGATTGTAATGTTAGGTGACTTTAATGGTTGGGTTGGAGTGAAGCGTGATGGATATGAAAGTGTATTGGGAAAGTATGGTGACAAGCGAGTGAATGAAAATGGAGAAAGTCTGCTTGAAGTATGTTTGGAGAGGAATCTTGTGGTAACTAACACCATATTTGACTACAAAGATATACACTTGTTTACGAGACATGAAGGAAATCAGAAGTATGATCGACTTTGTGATTGTAGATGCAAGGATGAGAAAGGACGCTTAGACACCAGGGCATACCGCGGTGCCGGGATTGACACAGACCACTTCTTGGTAGTTAGTCGAGTAAGAGGTCCGTTTCGGCGGTGGCGGCATCGTATGTATGAACCTGTTAGTGTATTAGAGCGCATAAAAGTCGATAATTTGCAAGAGATAGGCATTAAAGAGGAATTTATGAGTAAGCTGAGCAAGAAATTTGAAAATTCTGATGAAGTATGTGAGATCGAAGACGTATGGAAGTCATTTACACTTCAATCGCAACTTCTAAGAGCCCTTCCTCTCTTAGAAGTTGCGATTGAAGTGTGTGGGATAAACAAGAGAAGCCAACGATGTAAGGGAAAGAGAATGAGTGTAGAAGTCCGAAAGGCATTGTCTGATAAGAAGAAAGCATGGTTGGATTGGCTGACTACAAAAGTCAATCAAAGAATGCAGAAGGCAACGGATGTGGACCTAAAAATAGCGAAGGAGGAGTACAAAAGGTATACGCGTATTGCAAAAGAGGTGATGAAAAGAAAGAAAGAGAATGACAGAGATGAATTTGATAAAAGGTTATCTGATGACTTCCAACAGAATATGAAATTCTTTTGGAAGTCCATAAGAACAGTGAGGGGTTTTTAGGGGTTTTTAGGAAGTAAATAAAATTGGCAAGGAAGAAGTCATAAGTATGGAAGAAATAGTGGAAGCATTGAATAGCATGAAATTGGGAAAGGCCGCGGGACTTGATAGGATCTCTGTCGAGATGCTGAAAGCGGGACAAGGCGTGGTTGCTTGCCAGCTGTACTGCCTTTTCAACCTTTGTTGGAGGTATGGCAGCGTACCAAGAGATTGGTGTAAGGCTGTCATCGTGCCGCTTTATAAGGGAGAAGGGTCACAGCAAGAGTGCAAAAACTACCGCGGCATAAGCTTGCTCAGCATCGTCGGCAAATTGTGTGCAAAAATTTTGATAAAAAGAGTGATGAATGAAACTGAAGGAAAAATGTGGGATGTACAAGCAGGATTTATGAAAGGAAGGGGATGCACGGATTAGGTCTTTTCCTTACGATGCGTAGTAGAAAAGCTTTTGGCGAAAAGTCAAAAAATCTATTGCGTATTTGTAGACTTGGAAAATGCCTATGATAGAGTGGTGAGTCCAGTGCTTGTGTCAGGATCAACGGAGCTTGCACAGATTTTTTTCACATTGAAAAAGGTGTGAGACAGGGTTGTGTAGCGTCGCCGTTGCTGTTTAACCTATACATGGACAGCTGCCTGAAAGAACTGCAAGAGAGTACGTATGGTATAAAAATGGATGAACTGACCTTCAAGTGCCTCCTATACGCCGATGATCAGGTAATACTAGCATCATCGGCGGAGGAGTTGCAGTTGATGGTAAACATTATGCATGATTCGTTAATAAAAAAATAAATGAAAGTGAATGTAAACAAGTCGAAAGTAATGGTTTTTGAAAGAGAGGTAAGTACGACGGATTGCTCAATTCTTGTGGAAGGAGAAAGAGTGGAACAAGTGAAAGAGTTTGTATTTCTGGGTACAAAATTTACGAGAGATGGAAAGTGTGACTATGACATTGAGCGAAGAGTTTTGGCAGGAAATAAAGTGGATGGAGCCATGTACGCCTTTATGAGCAGTCAGAACTTGTCTAAGAAGGCAAGACTGGCTGTACATAGAGGAGTGCTGGTCCCCACACTTATGTATGGCAGTGAAAGTTGGGTATGGCAGAAGACGCATAAAAGTATAATTAATGCCGTGGAAATGAGAAGTCTGCGAAGCTTTGGTGTGAAGTTGATGGATAAAGAAAGGAACATGATAAGGGAACATTGCGGTATGACAGAAGATGTAGTGACTAAGATAGAAAAAGGGATGCTTAGATGGTTCGGACACGTGGAGAGAATGGATGAAAATAGACTGACGAAGCAGACATATGTGGCGAGAGTGAATGGGCAAACTGGTAGGGGTCGACCTCGGCGCAGGTATGTCAATCAAATCGACGATCTTTTGGAAAAGGCCAGGTCAAGAGCAGCCAGCGAGCGTGTATGAAAACACTTATGAAAGTAGAAGAAGCGAAAGCTGTATGTCAGGATCGCAGCAAGTGGAAAGCCATAGTCTCTGCCTACCCCGATGGGAAACAGGCGTGATAATATGTATGTATATATGTATGTTTATCAGTTATCTAGATCCCATAACACAAGTTAATATTAGCTTACTTTGGGCTAGATGGCTGTGTGAAGTGTCCCACAATATTTATATTTTACTCAGTTCTTGAACATTCTTCAAGTCTCCCACAATATTTATTCATTTTTTTTAAAGCAATTATTTTGCTAAATTTCTCATAAATTTTTAATAAATCGGAAAAAGACAATTCGATTCGAGACGGGGACTGAACCCGTGACCTTTGCCTAACCAGGGCAATGTTCTAGCCACCTAAACTACCCGCACCGTATCGAATCAAGTTGAAATTCTCCACCATATTTTAGCCAACATTTTAAGAGTATGACCAGAGCCATCTATCGAGCTAATGAACAAGTCGATACGAATGAACAGTGTTACAACCATTTTTAAACATTGATGCAATTGACTCTACTCAATCTATAGACATTTTTTTAAAGTAATTATTTTGCTAAATTTCTCATTTTTCTAATTTTCCAAATTTCTTATTTCTTAATATACTAATACTTATTCTGTTATATTTTGCTACAGAATTTAATTAATAATGACTTATTATAAGAATTTTAAATAAAAGCAATAGACATAAAATATGTGTCAACCTTTGAAAATGCTGTAAGGCGAAAACGGTCAGATTAAAAAGTAAATAAGTGGAATAGTACAAGTGTTAGACACTTCAAACTCGTAGATAAACTCACTGGTTAACACTCCGAAATAAAACTACTGTATTCACTCTTATCACTGTTGATTCTTCTGTAAATACTCCGATAAGACTGCCTTTCTACAAGATAATGTTCGTTTTTTATATATTCAGCGCCCTCTATATTCGCTCACTTTAGTTTTATAACTACCGTCGTTTATTACATTATTGTGTATCGAATATTATGGTGAAATATAAAAGTAGATATTGACAATATAATATAACTGTTTTATTATTAGATCATTTTTAAAATAACTTATTATAATTTACAAGCGTAAGATTTATTTAGTACAGAGATTATGTTCACAACACAACTACCCTCATTTGCTACATTTAAAGTATCAAACATTGTAATCAAATAGAAAAGTATATAATTTATTTTGCACACAAATAATATTTGCAATACAAGTGTCTTCATTCAAAATGTGTAGCAAGTTCCACCAAGTGTCATCAACCAACAGCTTAAACAGTCTAATTACAAGACAAAATAATTACCTACATATTATTTGAAGCAAGACTAATTTACTTACAGTGTTTGGTGATATCCTGGTACATACCGTGTGACTTCCACTTCTTCATAGTGACAATTATAGCCCTTAGTTTATACAAGAAGTGGCCAAAATTGGGAGTAGTGGTCGCAGCAATACTTACCACTGCAGCCGTCGCATCGCCAGCTATCGTCAACTACATTTACCAACTGCCGGCGGTTCAATCTTTTACCATAGAGTAAGTAACATAACTTTAATTAAAGTTTGGAATCCTCATGAGTGCTATGCTCATGTTCCCTTCCATCTGCATATGCCCGAAAGTCCTGCTCTCGAAAGAAAATCTAGGGCCTCCCAACAGAATAGTATAAACATCATAGATACTTACTAACTGACTCCCGCAGCTTCGCTCATGAAATACTTCGGGTTCGTTCCATTTAATCCCGTCGTTTATTACTTTTACAACTATGTACGAAAATTTGTCCGATTTGTTGACTTTTATGATTACTGCTCCGCTCTTGAGGGTAGTAGCGTGATAATATACATATAGCCTATAGTCTTCCTGAATAAATGAGCTACCTAATACATAAATATTTTATCAATTCGTATTTGTCACAAGAACTTGTTCCAGGATAAAAAGTAACTTATCTTATCTAAATTAGTCCTGCTGTTTAAGTGTGTACAAAATCTTTCGCCTTTATAATATTAGTAAGTAGTAAAGTACTGACGTTCATCAGTTGTTTTGATAGCACAACCCTACATTTATTGTGGCTAGAACTAAACAAAAAAAATGTATTTCAATTGGTTTTTGCTTTTTCTTTCAGGTTTGTGACCAACCCCCGCGGTGCAGAGGACTTTCGTAAAACTTATATCACAAGTCATACTCGGTACGCAAGTTACTTAGTGGGTGTATGCAGTGGCTGGATATATGTTAAATTTAGAGCTAAAGGAAATATAAGCCAATTAAAACAGGTAATTTTTTAGACATAGGCTACTATGCGATCATCACGCGAACAAACTATACGACTATCTATCATTGACCAATAAGAATTCAAGCATAGCAGCAGTGCGAATGTTTCACGCGAATACCAATTAAGAAGACACCTTTTCAGTTGTTCAACAATAACGCCTAATCCGTAGGGGCGGCAGAGGCCTATCATACGCCCACTTTTCACCGTGTGTATTCCTGTCTCACGTAATAGTTGGTGAAACCATTGCCGTGTTGAAATAGACATACGCAGTTTGTGGCTAACTGTTGTTGAAATTTTTCAAGCCGCTCATAAGGCCTTTCAACTTAGCTTAACGACTTCCATGTTACTTGCAACCTGGACCGACGAATTTACGTGCACGCAAACGCTCGCAAATGTAAATGCCACAAAGTGGTCACCCCTTCGTGACCAGGCATAGCGTAAGTTGCTTAACGCAGATCGTTTACAGAAGCGGGGCCACGAGCGCTGCTTCACACCTTTTCAAAATCTGTATTTATTACATACTTGCGATGCCTGCGTTCGCGTCAATTTTTTATATGTTGTAGTAAGTATATGGAGCCTGTGCATAGTAAATATGACCTGAATTTCAGTTTTATATGATTACTAGGAGCAGCTACAGGTTGATTTTTTTTAACATTGTTGGGAGCGAGTGCCGTATGACCTTCCAACCCTGTAAAAGGGCGCATTCGTCGTTGCCTCGATCCTAAGCAAGTTGGGTGCACCATTATCAGGTGGAAGCATGTCGATTGGGCTCCGGAGATCTTGGCGGTGCCTTTACATCCATGTATACTAAGTTTACTAATTTCCGGCAAATCGTCTCCAGAAATGGTCATTCCTCGGAGCATGTTCAGCTTTAACTCTGATGCTGGCTGTAATGATGTACGGGAGCACCTTCATCAGAAGAAACTACGGTCCAATAGAAGGAGCTCTCTACGCTGCATTTAACAGGCCTATCTGGGCATGTGGTGTGGTGATTCTCGTCTTCTGTTGTTCATTTGGAAATGTTCGTAAGTATACAATTAAAGTTGACACCACTCATTCACACATACATACACACAAAGATACAAATAAATGGAACAGTTCAACAATACCAAAATGGCCAAAATGGCTTTTTCTAACTTCCTTAAATTATCTTCTGATTAATTACGTTGCGGGTTCCAAGACATGCTCTCTTCTCCTGGGACGTCACCGAGTTCGACCTTGGTGTTACTTTTGTGGTCTTGGTCTTTACTGTAGATCCTGTCTAACAGGAGTCACAGTAATGGGAATGCGGGTGGGATGAGTCCCAAAAAAATGCCAATATGGACACTTTTCGATAAAGACAAAAAGTTTTAGCCACAGGCTCTGAATGATAACAGTATTTTATGACACTTTGTTTACCGCGGTACTCGAAACACGAGGTTGATCTACCTACGTAACACCTTGTCGCAGTGAAGTGAGTGCAGGAACATCATGGTCGTTTAGTCGGTAATCTGGCACCTCTCTAGGACTGGGAGTCTCACTCAAAGCCACCATGCTTGCCACGCAATGCAAAGGTGACGAGCATAAATGCATCACACCACGCCAAATAGAGGATCTTTATCTGCCATTAAATCCTTGACATACATGGCCAGCTCAGGACCAATTTAGCGTATTTATTCCATCAGCTATGCAAACTACTTGTTTCTGTAAAGGATATATAGTCATTTGGGAATACAGCTCGTTTCACACTCATGGACAACTTAGTTCTACAATATCCTCGTTACGCCACTGCATACCATTACTGGGGGCCAAGTCTACGAATTCAATCGCGTCAGAAAAGAATAGAAATCGTCACTTAATAGAAAGCCACCTCAATTTTGACAGTTTTTCGTAGTCTACAATTACAATCGTACTCGTACAGTGGCCGCTAATCAGTTGCATTTTTGATAGTCTACTCATTTTGACAGCTAAAAACAACGATTCTGGTTCTATTCTACGACTTGTCAACAGTAGACTCGGGCCCCTGGTATAAAAACTAGTTTTCGTCAAAATTAATGGATAAGTGATAAGTGAATCTTTGCGAGAACCATACGATTCGATAGATCCTTTCTCTGTTGAACCATATTAACACTGTAACTCCACTTACAACCCAGGTTCTTCAATCGGAACGAATGTGCAATACTGGGCAACCAACTTGTGGGCTTGTGGACAACATGACAGAGAAAAAACATTAATATGAGAGAGACCTTCAATTAGTCATGGATTTCAATAAGGCACGGGGCGTCATTTCGGTTTGCCTACTTAGTAGAATAAACTATCTTGGTGATAATTATAAACTATCCAACTTACTCTCTTCACGCTGAATCCCTGACGCGGTAGTAGACAGATCGCCAGGATTCGCAATCCATGCATACTTCTTTCGCTTCTTGCAGATTAATTACTCGTTTCAATAATAATGATAATTATGTTAATAATAAATGAATATCTTTGTTTCAGCCATTATAAAATCATTCCTGAGCTGGTATCCATGGGCACCTCTCAGCCGACTCAGCTATGGACTATATCTGACACACACATTATTGATCTCACGCAATATTTTCAGCACAAGGAACCCACGCCATAACGACCATTTTGAAACTGTAAGTGCATACATTTCAAATTTTGAAGTTTCGGGTGATGTGCTTTTTTTGATACACACATATCGCAAAAAATGCATTTTTACTTCATTAAGTATTGATTATAGAATGCCTATAAAAGGAATATTCTAAATATCTTCAATGAAGAGAATTTCGATACTCTACTACAGTCTTATTATGTGCATAGATAACCGGATGACTCACTAAACTACAAAGGGCAGTAGTCGAAACACTCAAATGGGTTAATTTCAACTAAATCAATTTGTACCTAATTGCAGTGGCGATATTTTTTTTTCAATGTTTAAGAATTTTGATAAATAAAATATTTTTAATTAGATGTACTATTACATAGTATAGCAAGAATCAAATAATATATTGGTTATTGAAATAAAAGCATTTGAAAATTTCGAACAATACCGAAATTTACCCATCGTTATTGAAAACTACTCCATAGAAATTGACTAATACCACCGAAATTAGGAATATTAATTTAACAGTGGTCCTTCAATCGATTTTACTAAATCAATAATAATACACGTTTAATGCGTATAAAGATCTATGTTTCGATAGTCTGAAGATAAGTAAGATGAAGAAGTGATGATATATGTTTCGTATTTGTAGCGTGCATGTGTGTATGCGTACAATATTTCTGTAATTTGAGTGAATGCGAGTTACAAAGATGATTGTTTATGTTTAGTTATTATTATTATACGACATAAAAGACGTATCGTTCTTAGGCGGACATATCAAACTTACAGTAACGCCAGTTTATTTTTCGTGCTATTTTTAGCAAGCCCTTTTATTTGATACTCATCTTGTCGCAGTATATTAAGAATAACTAATGCGCCATCTGGGGTCTTCCGCCATATTTGATTTAGAATGACGTCAATGCATTGTCTAATTCATCCAAACTAAACGTGTTTACAAAATTTCAGTTTCATCGGTTGAAGATACTGCTTAAAAATGTAGTGGCAAGATTTCACACGACCACACATACATACATACTTATATAGCCAGTTGATAAAAAGCTTGTAAAATATATAAGGTATATATATATATATATATATATATATATATATATCAGTTGTCTAGATCCCATGGTATAAGCTAATATTAGCTTAATTTCAATTATCTCCTATAATATTTATTTATTACTAGCTGACCTGCCCGGCTTCGTCCGTGACATACTTCCAACCCCGTGGCACCCATTTAATCCCGTCTTATTACTTTTCCAAAAATTTATGAAAGTTTTCACGATTTATTGACATTTATGACTACTGCTCCGCTCTCCTGTGTAGTGGCATGATGATATATAGCTTAGAACCTACCTCAATAAATGGACTATCCAATACAAAAAGAATTTTTCAAATCAGCCTAGCCGTTCACGCGTGATGGCGTGACCAAGGGAAATAGGGATTCATTTATATACATATAAATTATTATAAATATGTATACACACATACATTAATATAATATATCTCCAAATTTGGTTTACGAAGATAAGTAATCGTATATAAATACTTTTGTTTTTCATTTGTGCCAAACACAATGTAAACATTTAATGTCTATGTAAAAAAGATAATTAAGATAAAATAAATTAGATAGACTAAATAGATTGTTACAATGAAATAATGTACTATTCAAATAAAATGTATTAAAAAACTGTAAACATTGCTTCAATTATAAAACTGACGCAGTTTCGTCTAGTTATTACAAAACAATATTTTTGTAGTTAATTGTTACTAACAAACTTCCGTAGCACATAAAATGTAATACAATTATTTTGAAGCGGAATTGTAGGCATACATGGTCATCACCGGAGCGTTTAGCAATTTTAATCCCTAGGTACTTCCACAATAATTCTGTTACGTGTTTTTCGATCTCATAATCTGCAGCAGACAATTTCAAACTTGGTATATTGATTCGAATTAACCAAAAAATAATAAAATATGTTGAGAACTCTTTGAGTAATGGCGTTACAAACATTTCGTAATTGAAGTTGATACATGGGAGCTGCGCTCCAATTAAAAACTTTAACATAATATATAAAGTAAAATAACCCCTCATCATTACTCTTTGAGTATGAGTTTATTTAGTATGAGTAGTAATTTCCACCATAAGTGAAAGTGAAAGTGAAAAATCTTTATTCATGTAGGTCACAAAGTAACACTTATAAACGTCAAGATTATTGCTTCTACATTTACATTTACTGCCAGATTCGCAACGCAATAGGTAGAGCCTGAGGAAGAACCTGGTAATAAAACTCATGGCCACTCTTTTCTAACTGCCAGTAATTACATTAGTTTTATTTACATGATATTTGAACAAATTATATAGTAGTCTTTACAAAAGAAACCAAATCAAATCAAAATGACAGCGTTTCTAGTTGCCAGTTTTAAAGGTAGCCCACCCTAATGAGGAAGACTCCGGCAAGAAACTAAATGGCTGCTATTTTAAAATGCAGGTATGGTTTACAATATTAAACTTACATTGCTCCTTTGGAGTTATGTGAGAACAGTCGACTAAACTTAATTTGCCTTAAATATAAATAGTTTTATTTGTAATAATTGCTATAACAGCTATGAGCTGACCAGTCCCAACAGACGGCACCCGTTCACGGGTATGACGCATACATCAACCATCGCCCTACTCAACCGTATTATAGGGAATAAGGCGACCCGATATATGCACCACCACTGCCAGGACACTTAGGCGAGCATGACATACTCAAACTGCACAGCAACCATCATGTCAATTTCAAAATTTATAAAAAGCTATGTGGACGGTGCTCATACAATAACAAACTCAAATCACATATAATTATATTAGTTAACCTGACGTTTCAGATCACTTATGTTGAACAAATGTACATTATATTTATAATGTTTCTTTATTATTATTATTAATTATATTTATATATTTATGTGTGTTGACTTAGAGCGACTTACTCCCATGCAATTTTATCATTTATATAGTCTGAAATTTTATAATATGCCATGTTACACATATGGGACAACTCACACAACGCCATCTGATTCACACTAAGCAGAGCTTTTACTATGGTAACCAGATAACTGATAAACATACTTATATATTTCTAAATACATACATACTATAGATAAATAACACCCAGACACAGAATAAACCATCGTGCTCATCACAGAAAGTTTTATCCTGGGTAGGAATCGAACCCACGACCAACAACAACATTTATATTTTAAACCTGATCGGTGAATAAGTTGAACAAAACAAGTGATTTTAATCAAGATGTGTAGCAGGTTTTACCAAGTGCCATTAATCTACAATTAACGAGTATTAGTAGTGGGTCACCCCTTTAACAATTTTGCAAACGAACACTTTAAATAACTAATTTGCTTTCTTCTGCTAATTCTAGGTGAGCATGACCATCGGTGTTATAGTTTGGGGCACGATAGCGGCACTCATATTGTGGTTGTTATTCGAGGCCCCCGCCAACAATTTATTTGCGTTATGTCTAAAACCCAAGTAAGTAACTTATATAATTTATAAGACAATAGTATAGTATCATTCATCATAGTGTTTACGGTATATCATCTGATTAAAAAGAAAAAGAAAAATATTCATCAAGATGACAACATTTAAATGTACTTAACACCATTCTGCTCCAATTTCTGCTTTAACAAGTCTCTATCCAAAGGTTGCCTGTAAGAAATTGTCTTTATGCTATAAGGCCGCCAATGGTAAAACCAATTTAGGATTACATTATTTATAAGGTTAAATGTATTTTGGTGTTACAATAAAGAATATATATATCATCTACTTCAGGGGCGGTTAATAATCTTTGCGTGTAACAGAAATAAACATCCGACGGTCAAATGTTCAATCTTACTCGTACTTACCGAGTGAGCTACTTATCAAAATAAGCTACCGAGGACACTTGAAACTGACGAATTGACCTCTCCCGTCTTAAGGCTGCGTTATTTATCACTTAAGTTTATTTCAAAGTTGTCTATACCCAATATGTATGGTAAGCGCATGCACCAAAAGTTTGAGTAAACCATATTCTGCCAAAAAATGGAATAAACAGGGGCAGCTCTTTTTCGAAATTCAGCTATAATAATGTTTTAGAACTACTTATAAACAAACATTGTCCGTTGCAGAACCCATGATCAAAGTACTTCAAATAAAGAAGTGAAGCCCTCCGATGCGATAGCTGCTGAAAATACTAGCCCAGTGCCAACGAGTAGTTCTGGACATTTAAGCAGTAACTTGCCCTCGACTGTAAATTATTCTTCAAAAATATGAAATTAAGCGTTGTAGAAATAATTATGGTTTAAGAAAAATATTATGTATAATTTAATATAATATTTGTTGATGTTACTTGTAAATAATTTTATCAGAAAAATAAATAAAAGCACATGTTAATGTGCTACATGTTAATGGTTGTCAATCTAAGGAAACTGGAAGTACGAGTACTTTTTATTGAATATAGAATGTACTTAGGTCGTCATAGTGACCGATATAACACTCTTGTCATTTATTACGTTTGTACCCAAAGAGTAATAAGTAATATTGAAATTTGTACCGATGTTATACATTTTCTTATATTATATTTCTAGTGTTTATTCTGCTTTTCCTTTGTATTACTCCAAAGCATTCCACATATCCAACAATTGGTTATGGGCCCAGAAACGCCCAGGAGTACGCAACAGTGAGGATACGAATAGAACACGAAGGAATGAAATGTATATTCGGGAGAGTAATTGAGATTGTCCTGTCCGTTACAATTTTTTTTTTTGATTAAGTAGTTGATTGCGAAGTGAGCGAAAATGAGCTCAGGTATGGCAGTACGTATTGAGCCATTGAGCAAGGAAAACTATGATAGCTGGCGAATCCAGGTGCAGGCTCTTTTAATAAAGAACGATGCGTGGAAGTATGTTAGCGGTAGAAAAGTTAAACCTGAAAATACTGTAGAGTTAGAGAAGCGGGAAATAGAGGATGAAAAAGCGAAGGCTGACTTGATCTTGTCGATAAGCGGCAGTGAGTTGAGACACGTTAGAGGGTGTACGTCATCACGAGAAGTTTGGCTCAAGCAATGGGCTCAAGCTTGAATCCGTGTTTGCTTCTCGAGGACCAGCGAAAAAGGCTACATTGTTAAACCGATTGATATTGCACAAGTTGACGGAGTCTGGTGATGTACGTGAGCATATATACAAATTTTTTGATACAGCTGACAAACTGGCTGATATGAATATAAATATTCATGAGGATTTGCTGTCTATTATGCTTTTGTACAGTCTTCCGGAGAGTTTTGACAATTTTAGATGTACAATAGAATCAAGGGATGAATTATCAAAACCAGAGAGCTTAAAGATTAAAATCCTGGAAGAACATGAGTCAAGGTCGGACACCAGTAGAGTACAAGAAGGAGTAATGTATACGTATCGGAAAAATAAGTATGGACGAAAACCAAAAAGTACGACTGAGGTTGATTCGAAACCGAGTACGACTGGAAAGAAAAATTTTAAATTCAAATGTTATAAGTGTCACGAATTCGGACATAAAGCTTCGGAATGCCAAAAGAAAGTTATCGAAGGGCAATATCCTAGTGTAAATAATGTTGATGAAAAATGTATTATTTCTAATTTTTCAGATAATGAGGTGTCTAATGCTGTGAATATGTATAAAGACACATGGCTACTCGACAGTGGGTGCACATCTCATTTGTGCAACAACATTAGTATGTTCGGTAACACTTTGACAGAAATAAATGGAAAAATTAATTTGGCAACAAATGTAAGTACAGACATAAAAGGTAAGGGTTTCATTAGATTATCGGCATGTAAAGAAAACTCTAGTAGAATCATTCAGTTAAATAATACTTATTACGTACTTGATTACCCGAAGAAGTAGTTTAATCTCAGTAGCTAAACTGGCAGATGATGGGTATGCTGTCTTTTTTGAGCGTGATCATGCTGATATAATTGATAAGAAAGGTGAGATTAAGTTAAAGGCTCATCGGAGGGGTAATTTATATTGTTTTTTAGAGACTGAATCTACGTTTAATTTGAGTAATTCAAATGTCGATGTTTTTACTTGGCACCATGTTGATACCATGAAATTTTTAAACAAGGTGGGTGCTAAGGGTAATTTAGATGAGATACAAAAATTATCGAATTGTGACATATGTGCTAGAGGAAAATTGTGTGCCTTACCATTTTCTGAATCAAGTGGTCCATGCACCGAAAATCTAAAAATTATTTATTCCGATATTGTAAGTCCAATGAAATGTGAATCATTTGGACGTGCCATATATTTTATTACTTTCATAGACGATTGTACGAGGTGGTGCGAAGTTTACTTTCTTAGTTCTAAAGATAAAGCTTTGGAGGCATTTACACGTTACAAAAGGAAGGTTGAAAATCTTATGAGAACAAAGATTAAGTACTTTCAATCTGATAACGGTGGCGAGTACTGTAGCAAAGAATTTGATGATTTCTTGCGACGTGAAGGCATTTCAAGAAGATTAACAGTTCCGAAAACACCGCAGCAAAACAGAGTGGCAGAGAGAATGAATCGAACATTGGTGGAAATGGCCAGGTGTATGATGTTGAATTCTGAACTGCCGATGGGGTTTTGGATGGATGCTGTGGATACAGCATATCATACTCGGAATCGATGTCCAACTAGAAGTTTAGCTGTGGTTTGAAAAGCCTGTCAAGATTAGTTATCTTCGGAAATTCGGTACTAATGTCTACATTCAGAATAAGAATCCAGGAAAGGGTAAATTTGCTGAAAGAGGCATACCTGGAGTTTTTATCGGATATCCGGATGCTGCTAAAGGTTACAAAGTATGGATTTCGGAACAAAGTTGAAGGTAACGAGTCAAAAGAAGAAATAAAGGTAAAAAGATTTTATAGATATAGAATTTTACGAGATACCTATATCGAATGAAGAGTCGGAAGAAGAAATTTTCGAGATACCTATATCGAATGAAGAGTCGGAAGAAGAAAGATTCAGATCATCTATAGAGGAAGAGGAGCCAGAGAACAGTATCGCAGCGAGATAGTAGAACAGTTTCCAATTTCGGGAAAAAAAGGTTTTACAGGCGATGAACTTGACGAGCAACAGGTCATGTAGAAGAGAGGCCCTGGTCGTCCTAAATTATTGCGATCTGGAGGTAAAGGTCGACCGAAGAAAGTTTATAAAATGATGGAAGCGGGGCAAGCTACAGGGGACCGTGAGGAGTCACGAGAAAGCTGTGGCGAATCTCTCATCGATTATCTTGATTTAGCAGGTTCAGCCGAAATATCTCTGAATGACGCTATGGCGAGCAATGAGAAAGCTGAATGGGAAAATGCAATTATATCAGAGATAAGAAGCTTAATATCAAAACGTACTTGGGAAATAGTGCAAAGACCGAAAGATAGAAGTGTAGTTGGTTGTCGTTATGTCTTGACTACAAAGGTGAATGTTGACAAAACAACGAAAAAGAAGGCAACGTTATGGAGTAGACTATCATAACACCTTCTCCCCTGTTGTTCGATTGGATACAGTGCGACTACTGGCAGCGCTTTCTGTAGAATTAAATATGGATATACACCAAGTGGACATTAACACAGCGTACTTGAATGGCTATTTAGAAGAAGAGATTTATATGAAGGTGCCAGAACTAATGTCGGAGTGTAATGTCGACGATATTTTAATAGCTTCAAACGAAAAGAGTTTAATACATATTTTTAAAAGGGAGTTGTTTAAGGAATTTGACTTAAAAGACTATGGTGAAGCGAAATATATTCTAGGCATAGATATTCGTCAAAGTGACAATGGCATTTGTTTATCACAACAAACATATATTAAAAAAATATTGAAGAGGTTTTTCATGGAAAAATGTAACAATTGTATGACGCCTATGGAAATTAATTCAGCCACAATTAAGAAGGATATCACCGGAAAGAATTAGGTAAAATGGCCATATCGGGAAATTATCGGGTCATTGATGTATTTGAGTGTTGGTACGAGGCCTGATATAGCGAATTCCGTAGTTAAGTTGGCTCAGTATGCTGATTGTCCCGAGGCTTGTCATTGGAAGGCGGCAAAGAGGATTTTACGATACCTTAAGGGATCACTCGAGTATGGTCTGTTCTATAAGAAAACTGGATAGTGCGTTGAGGGGGTTTCGGATGCAGACTGGGGTAACTGCCTTATAGACAGGAAGTCTTATTCGGGGTATGTCTTTATTTTAGGAGGTGCTTGCATTTCGTGGTTATCTAGGAAACAACGCAGCGTAGCTACGTCTACTTGCGAAGCTGAATATATAAGCTTGTCGGAAGCCATGAAGGAAGGTATTTATTTAAATAGTTTATTGAATGAAATTGGTTTCCCAAATTATGGTAAGGTTGTTTTACATGCCGATAATCAGGGGGCGATATTTATAGCTCAGGATCCGATCTATCATGCGAGAACTAAGCATATAGATATAAAATACCATTTTGTTAGGGATGTTCTGAAAACAAATAAGGGCATGAAACTGCGACATGTGTCCACTGGTTCGATGTTGGCTGATATTTTAACAAAGCCGTTATTCAAAGAAATGCATTGGAAATGTATGGAAGGGTTAGGTGTTAAAATTTGTTAAATATTGTAATAAGTTTGTATAAATAAGGTGTTTATGTAATGAGTGATGTATTCAAGTTTGTTTTTATAAGTAAACTAATTAAGGGGCGTATTAGACGACCTAATTAAGGGGCGTATTGAAGAAGATTTAGACTGTACTTAGGTCGTCATAAATAAAAATAAATAAATAAAAATATCTTTATTTTGCATAGACCATTTTAACGGCGCTTACAAAATGTCATACACTATTTAAAATATTTAAAGCGACCACCGGTTCGGAACGCGGCCCACCTGAGAAGAACCGGCAAGAAACTTAGGAAGGCTTTTTTTTTTGATGGCCTATTTACAATTTAATATTATTTCACTTTGCCAGCAGATCATTTCCAGGCGTCCCTGTCCTGCAAATAGTCTGTAACGGAGTAAAAACCTTTTTCACAAAGCTTGTTTTTAATAAACTTTTTAAATTTATTTAAAGGTAAATTTCTCAGGTCACAGGGAAGCTTGTTGTAAAAGCATATACAGTTACCCTGGAAAGAATCGCCAATCTTATGTAGTCGACTGTGGTGGACTGAAAGATTATTTTTATTTCTAGTGTTTATATTATGTTTATCACAGAGTTTAGAAAACTGTGATAGATTTTTCTGGACATACATAAGATTGGCAAAAATAGTGACCGATATAACACTCTTGTCATTGATTACGTTTGTACCGATGTTATACATTTTCTTATATTATATGTCTAGTGTTTATTCTGCTTTTCCTTTGTATTACTCCAAAGCATTCCACATATCCAACACTTTTTACATCCAAAGGTTGCCTGTAAGAGATAGCCATAAGCGATTAGACTGCCAATTGAATTACCGATAAATGTTTCGTTGTAATCCATTTCTGTAATTATATTTTTCTGGTGAACAGTAAAGCCAATCAATCAAGACTGAAAAGGAAGTGCGTATAGTTTATGAATCGATTTCCCAAAGAAAAGTCGTCCATGGGCAACTTTCCCTTATTCCGGTAATATAAAATATAATTACAAAAATTCTTCAAATTCAGTCGAGGTTCTGAAGCAACTGTGAACGTTAAGATGGAGAAGAAAAGATACAGAAATAGCAAATATCCATGACATACCTATGCTGTGATGAGATAAAGAAAATATTAGAGAAGAAAAACATATTATACCTGATGATACCATATTATACTACATGAAAATAGTTAGATACACCTATAAATCCACAAATAAATACCTACATCTTCAAGTTTTATTTTTTACTTTAATTTAATACATGATAGCTAACATCAGCCTGTACCTGTGTGCTATTAAATGAAATATAATCTTTCAAATGTAACTGTCTAAAACTTTTTGTTAATTCAAATATTGCCTGTAAGAAAGAGCTCTTAGCGGTAAGGCCCCCATTTGTACATTCACGTACTTTTTTTTCTTGTAATCTAGTTCACATTGATCTACGTAAGTCACACTAGATATAAGTTTTGCGTAACTTAAAAAAAACAACATGTTATAACCAAAATATTATTTTTATTGCTTTTCAAAATACTCTCCTATATTATATTATCTGTGCCTTTACATTTTTAATGTTTTTTCTTTTGATCGAACCATTTTTTTAAAATAGGAGGTCCACATCTGAAGGCATGTTTTCTACGTGCTGATTGAACGCTATCACGGCCTCTTCGGAGATGGTAAAAGTGAAACCTCTCATTAAATCTTTGATTTTAGGGAAAATACAGAAGTCACAGGGTGCTAGGTCGGAGCTATGCGCAGGATGGGTGACGAGTTGTACTTTTTCGGAAGCTAAAAATGACTTTGTTTTGTTGGCCGTGTGTGAAGAAGCGTTGTCATGATGTAGGAGAACGCGGCTTTTTTGTCGTCTTTCGCGAACTTTTTCTAACACCCTGGGTAAAAAATTGTAGAATACCACTCGGCATTAACTTCAAGTGGAATTGTACAGATGGGACCCGTAGCTGAGAAAAAGAACGCGATCATTTTTTACCAACGTTTATTGCCTGCCTCACTTTTGTTGGCCTGTTCTTATTTTCAAGCACCCATTCACAAGGTTGCTTTTTTTTTATCGGGTTCAAAACAATAAATGCACGTTTCGTCTCCTGTGGCAATGTCATAAACAGCATTAGAATGTCCGTGGTCGTACTTCAGTAGCATCTGTGAGCACTATTCCACGTGAGCCCGCTTATAATAATAATAATAAATAAATAAAAATAAACCGCTCGAGGACAGTCGTTATCTTTTATAGGATAAACGCAAACCCTATGAAAATAGTAGATTCGCTTTTTGAGTTATCCACTTTCTGATACCAACAAAAAATGTATCAGTAAGTTATAGAAAAGCTCACATCCGCAGGGCAGCTTGTGGCGAGCTGAATGTGCGTGGCTACACATCGGTCCCGATTCCTCAGAGTTTTGTTGCCCTTCTGCACCGGTTAGGATTTAATGGCCTAACGGGAGAGCAGTGAGAGTGCTACTCCCGGGAGTGCAGCAACTCTGGCTTGCCTTAATTGGCCGGTCAGAGGGAGGGAGCCAGAGCTATATGCTCGGGGGTTGAAGTGTCATTTTCAAGGGCATAACTACGGGGAAGCCCGCTCCGTGCCTGTCCCGCGAAGGTGAAACCGGCGCAGCACCGCTCGACACCCCAAGCCGCTCACACCGATGTTGCCCTCTGTCGCCTTACAGGCTTATCATGCCTATGGCGATTGTATAGGGGGCCCATCTAGTGAGTTGGAGATGGTCCATTACCGTTCTTCTACATAACGCGGACGTGGATTGTCTGCAGTGGGGGTCTCATTCCCTGTTACATTAAAATTCTCAAAGGGCCTCTGCGTGTTGGACCACTATGTCCCCATGTAAGCCTACCAAAAGACCGGGTATCGTCGTAAAAAAAAAGAAGATACCCGAGAAGAAGAGACAAATATAATAATAATAAAAATAAAAATCTTTAATTCAGATATCAATCCATATTACAAATTAAATTAAATCACAACTACATTATTATCACCCATATCCATATATATAATAATACAAAATAATACCCATACATAACACAACCAAGCCATTTAAATATTATTAATTTAACACATAATTGAGAAATATTCATTGATTATACTACAATAATAATAATTCAGTGATGTCAGTATTTATAAATTTTATAAAAAAAAATTACTAAGGATAAAAATAATAAGAAAAAAAAATTCAAGATTATAATAATAATAAAACATGTCAGTATAATAATAAATATGTGTCATCAGTGCCTCACTAAGTTTAAGCTTACATTTTATACTATTATTTTTAACCAACGTTTAAAAATATCAAACGTGACCAACCTCTCTGATAAACTTCTAATTATTTTATTATTACATGTGCCAACTATAGACGAAAACCCAACGATACGCTTTCTTTGTATGGCATCAAAGAAGTTGCTTCGCGACTCAAAAAACATACCAGAAGCGCTGCAATAACGCGATAGACCCATTAGTCGCCTATAGATGTTATTATAAGCGACTCTAACACCATCATGAGCTTTTTGTGTGTAGATCGACCAGAGCTGACACGTATAAAACGACTGACAAAAAGCACGAAATAAAGTATGTTTTACCTCCCCTGAGGATTTGGAAAATTTTTTAATTATCATACGTATAAGGCTCGTCGCTGGCGTTCCATATCAGCGTCATTTTTCAGGTTTTGAGTCACTATGTGACCAAGGTACTTGAAACAGTCTACAACTTTCACCGGTTGTCCATAAAGGTACTGGGAATATTTTGTGGCGTCTTTCCGGACCCAAATATCACCATTTCTGTTTTCTTTACATTGTAAATTAGGTTATGTTCGTTTGCATATTTTTCACAAATAGATATCAACTTTCTCATACCTTTAATTGAGGGGCTGAGCAACACCATATCGTCAGCGTAGCTCAGATTATTTACATATATGTCATCTAGTTTCAGTCCGACCGGTGTGTTGCTCTACTCGATAATCAAGTCATTAATATACACTCCCGGACTCTTGAATCGAGCCACCTTACATTCCCGGGCCTAAAAGCCCAATACACAAAAAATATACAATATAACAAAAAAGTTTTTATGCATTTTTAATGCTGGCATATTTCATCATCTTTCCCGTATGTATTTTTCCAAATTTGAATTTTAGAATTTAAAATAAAGAACATAAGCCGAGCTTGGTCACTGATTTGAAAAAAATAATGACTGTTGAAAGTTGCTTTTGAAGCAATTTAATGTCGATTTCGTTTGAATTTTCGCAATTGTTGTTAACCAAAGTTTAGTTCAGTCATTTTTCTATAATTTGAACCATTTTTGGCTATAATATTATGGATACTTCACCTGAAGTAGCCGCGCAAGCTGTAGCACTTCTTCAATCTGGGCTAAGTCAGCGAGATGTGGGTTCACTACTTCACATAAGTCGTTCCGCTGCTCAAAGAGTGTACCACCGATACCTGGAGACTGGCGGCTTCGTTCGGCGAACAGGAGTACCTCGTTACCGAGTGACAACGGCGAGACAAGATCAATACATTGTCACTACTAGCTTACGAAATCGAAGCCTTAACTCTGTTCAGATACAAGAACAGCTCAGGGACTTTCACGGAGTGGCTGTAAGTGCTCGGACCGTTAGAAAGCGACTCAATGAACGTGGTTTAAGGCCCCATAAGCCAGCCAATGGACCCAAATTGACACGAGCACACCGAATAGCCCGTCTAGAGTTTGCGCGTGAACATCTAAATTGGAGCCAGGTTCTCTTCACAGATGAGTCCAAGATAATGCTATACGGTAATGACGGAAGGAGTAAGGTGTAGTCC
Source organism: Thumatha senex (assembly GCA_948477245.1). Taxonomy (NCBI): domain Eukaryota; kingdom Metazoa; phylum Arthropoda; class Insecta; order Lepidoptera; family Erebidae; genus Thumatha; species Thumatha senex. The sequence goes on from OX419743.1 coordinate 14,033,465, forward strand.
GAAGACAGAACGAGCGTTTCGCGCAATGCTGTATTGACGAGAAAGTGAGTTATGGTGGAGGGTCATGGACAGTCTGGGGAGGAATCTCTATGGAAGGCAAAACTGAGCTAGAGGTAGTGACGGGACCACGACTGCCGCCCCTAGATGGCAATAGATACATTCGCCAATGTTTAGAGAACCACGTGATGCCATATGCTGGATTTATTGGCCAAGATTTCGTTTTAATGAATCCTATAGAGCATCTATGGGATGAGTTGAAGAGGCGTGCTCGAGCTCCGCAAACCATGCAGGAGCTCAAAAATGTAATTTTGGAAGAATGGGAGGACATTCCTCAACATGTCATAACGACATTGATTAATTCTATGCCAAACCGTATGAGAGCTGTCATAAATGCACTAGGAGGCAATACAAGTTACTAAATAAACATTTCTTTTCATGTAAAACATGTCTTTATTTAAAAATCGATTAGATTTTTTTCCTTGAAAAAAGCAAATATGGACTTGTTTCAACGTAACTCGACTTTTTTAATAAACTGTAGTTCAAATTTAGAACAGTGGCACTCTAAATGAATGATGAGTGTAACAGCTCCAAAACTGCATCAAAACATTTTCCTTCTACATACATCTTTTATAAGTTACAGTACTCCAAACCAAAAAAATCAAGGTGGCTCGTTTTAGGTGTCCAGGAGTGTATAAGTTAAACAGATCCGGAGAAGTCACCCCTCCCTGCCTAACCCCGCAGGACAGCCTATAACTATCAGAAACCTCATTGCCCCACTTGACACTATTTGCCTGATTACTGTACCAGTATTAAAGCAATCCAATAATATGATTAGGGACATTGGTGCATCTAAGCTTTTTCCATAGGATCTCATGTTTAAGCCCATCGAACGCGCGACTTATGTCTAAAAAGCACGCGTACACCTTCGTCCCATCACGTTTGTAATAATTAACTACTTCCTTAAGCGCGAAAATTGCCATATCAGTAGATACCTGTGTACGGAACCCGAACTGAGCATCATCAATAAATAAAGACGGTGACAAATATCTTTGTATAACCCTTTCAAGCACCTTGGCCACTATCGTGGCTAACGATATAGGCCTATAATTAGCAGAACTCGATATGTCACCCGTTTTGTTTTTTGGTATTGGTACAACTACCGTATACATTAAGTCAGTCGGTAAATAGCAGTATTTTAAAGACTGAATGAAAAATGTAGCGAGGACATTCTGTATACATGGACCTGCATAAAACAGATGTTCCAGGCTAAGTCCATCGTGTCCCGGAGACTTCCCACGTTTCATATCTTTAATTACATTTTCGATTACTTTAGGTCTCCGAGCCACCATGCTGAGTCTTTTGTACTGGACTGTTACAATCAATAAAATTGTTATTCTTAACTACATTAAATTGATTTTTAAATATATTAGCAATTTTCTTTTGACTCATCTCCCCTTCTATGTTATTTGACATACTACTTTTACTCTCAAGTCTTTTTGTTTGTTTCCATAATTCCACAAAATTACCCAGTGAATGATGTCGGGTCAACATTTTCAGTTTGATATTATGTTGATTATTTTGTACTGATTTAAGAACATTTTTAAAATCTTTGCGGGACTTTGACATTGCTACAAATAATGGCCCCGAACGCGGTCTTCCGCATGTAACCCATTGCAAAAAATGTTGCCTAGATTTAAGGTGTGCTTTTCTAACATACACGTTCCAGCCTATAATCTTATTCTTCTTTTTCTTTTCATTGCGCCTAGCACTTTTTTCAGCCGAGTATTGTAATATATTAATAATTTCAGCATAAAATATTTCTATTTCTTTATTATTATCATATTTGGTACAATGACAATCCCTTATACACTTACAACTAGTATTAATAAATTTAGAATTTGACATTAAATTATTAAAATATTCTGAGCACACTTGCCTGTATAAATCTATCTGCATTTGGTCCCGAACACCCCCATAAATGCTTTAAATTTAACTCAGTCTGAGATTGTATTTTCTTACTATTAACTAAATTAAAATCACACTTGATGTAGCGGTAAATGATCCGACCAAAAAGAATCATATTGGCCGTATATACAACTTATGAGCGCTGCCGCCGCGGCAGTAGTGACACAGTGGTCTAGCCATCGACAAGTAACATAAACATCGCTTACATATGTATATGTACTCGAGTCAAGCCTTATTAAGTCCGAACATTGTAATGATTGTTCACTACAGTAATTAACTAGTTCCTTACCAAACAGAGTCACCGGATGAGCATTAAAGTCGCCCAAAACAATCACACACTCAATATCCTCACTTTCAATAATTGCGTTAATTTGAGCAAGACACTCCGTAAATTCGGGAAAGTTTATACAGTATACATATATACAGTAAAAACGAGTATGTTTCTGTCATCTACTTCTAAGCGCACAGCTGCCAATCTGTCACTATCACATTGTACTACTCTCGCATTTGTGAATACACTGGATCGCCACATCAACGCCACACCTCCATACGGACGGCCACGCAATACACCTACTGATGTGTCCACAGATGACTTTGCATAGCAGGCAAACTCCGAGTGAATACTACTCACAAAACCTAAGTCACAAGGCAGTAGCTAGTAGATTCCGCTACTCTTAATCTAGTGTTACTTTGCAATGTACCTCGGGTATTTCTATATTTATATGATTTTTTCTTCCTAATCGCTGTTGTGAAACCCTCATCCTGATGCACAACTGGAATCGATTGACTTTTACTTTTATGCAGTAAGGGGTTACTGCAAGCTGGGGGGGGGGGGGGGTTTGATACACGATTGATAGATCGCGTCTGTTCTTGTCGACACTTTCAGGTAGCCTTCAGCCACTTGGATTGCCCACCGTGCCCGGCGTTGGCAATAACGGTGATGGCGCAAGCGATGCCTGCCGCGACGTTGGCGTTCGAACTGGTGAGCGAAGAAAACTAACACTCGACTCGCCACCCTCCACTAAAGCAAAATTTGACCGCTTTTCTGAACGATGATTTCTATTGTTTTTGTGTTATTGTTCGTTTCTATCACCGACGACGGCACACTACAACTCAAGTTCGACTGGCCTTTCAAATCTGATATCATTCTTTTTACACTTATAACTTCCATTTTTACCGACTCAATGTCCGACAGTAACGCAGAGTTTTCATTGTTAGCACATTTAGACTTAATCAAAGCGACTTCAGTTTTCAAGATTGCCATTTCTTTCAAAAAAGACATTATATCGATGTGGTTGAACGACACCGGCGGCAATTTATTCAAATCTTTAGCCACAAATGTGGGTAAGTTATAAGGCTCAAATTCTTTGATAATTTTTAAAATTTCCTGTACACATTTTGGTTCTGTTCCTTCCTTTCTTCTCGTAAATCTCTTAGATGGAGCCATCAATTTATATACGATAACTCTGGCAGCTTCAATTTCCTCGATGTTATATGCACTTAAACATATCTGAATTATACTAGTTTCGGGCAGGGTATCAACCTTGTTATTTATAAAAGCTAACAACTCATTAACCACAACTTTACACTTTTCACACCGACAATCACATTGAGATTCATTTTATACGTTATTATAACTAACGCCCGAAGGCGGCGAACGTGTTGTCATCGTAAACAAATAACACTTGCACACACGTTCAACCTACGTCACTGTCGACGAACGACCTTGAGCTTCTGCTCCGCTGTCAGTTCATGAAGGATCCAACGACAACAAAGTTTCCGAACTTCCAATGAATCGTGTAATTTTTTCTATATTTGGCTCCTATCAATCCCCAATGGTCCTCGAATTGTTTCATAGGTAATCCGCGGGTTTTCTTCAATTAGCCGCTTAACAGTAGCCACATTATTTTCGTTGATGGCAGTTGAAGGCCGCCGTTCACGAAATTCGTCATGTAAAGAAACTTGACCACTCTCAAATTCAGAAAACCATAGCCTCACGGTGCTCAAACAAGGTGCTTCTTTCCGAAAAGCATTTAGAACACGAGCGGCACAATCTTGCGGAGAGAGTGAACTTTTAAAATCATTAAAATAATCGCTCTAAAATCTTTTCGACTTAATTCCATTTTCGTTGCGTACGTAGAACTTCGATGTGTGATAAAAAACAATTGACAAGTGATTTCCCGCCAATTGTTTTTTTCTTATTACTAAGAAGGTCGAGACGTTTTTAAAAAATATAAAATTCGAAATTCAAATAGTTCCGATTAGCTAGAAGTGCAAATCTTTTAGTGTGCCCCATGTATAATAATCTTTTACAACTACTTATAAAAGCAAAAAAATGAATTAAAAGTATTTTCAACCTATAGCGGCAACAATTTTTTTTTATTTCGCACTTTGCAGAACAACTCAGTACACATGATAAAAAATTCAAATAAAACAAACACAAAGAAAAGAAAAAATCATTAAAAAGCAGTAGCAAAACGTGCATGCTTTGCAAAAAAAACGTTATATTAAATTTAAGACTAAATTTATAATACAGTTAATTAGCACACTAATTGCTTTTTAAAATTATTTCTAAGGTCAAGACAACTTTTTAAGATAGAAAAAAAATTAATATAGGTAACACGTGGTTCAATAAGTCCCGAGACTAAGTACTAAAACAAGGTTTTTTTTTATAAAATTATTTTTTATTCTGCAACGTAGTCTCCTCCAAGAGCGATACAGTCCCTCCAACGCTTTTCTAACTATTCTATCCCATGCGTGTAGAACGATTTGTCTTTGGCTAAAATAAGCCTCCGTTGCTGTGATAACTTCACTATTTGAGTCAAATTTCTTAACCTGGAGCATTTTTTTGAGATCTGCAAACAGCCAGTATTCGCTGCGGGCCTGGCGTCTGGCGAATAAGGGGGATGAGGAAGCAATTCAAAGCCCAATCCATTAATTTTGGCCATCGTTCTCACAGACTTGTGACAAGGCGCGTTGTCCTGGTAAAACACCACTTTCTTTTTGTTCATTTGAGGCCGTTTATCCGCAATTTCGTACTTCAATCGCTCCAATAAGCACATGTAATAGTCACTTTTTATATTTTGCCCCTTTTCAAAGTAGTCGATGAAAAATATTCCATGCGCATCCCATAATATAGACGCCATGAACTTACCGGCCGATTTCTGAGTCATTGGCCGCTTCGGGCGGCTTTCACCAGCCGCTCACACTGACTGCCGATTGGATTCCAGAGTAAAATGGTGTGTCCATGTTTCATCCATTGTCACATACCGACGTAAAAAATCCTTTTTATTACGATTCATCAGCGCCAAACATCGCTCTGAATCATTGATACGTTGTTCCTTTTGATCAGTTGTAAGCAAACGCGGCACCCACTTGGAAAAAAGCTGTTTCATGGCCAAATTTTTGTGTAAAATAGTAAAAACACTACCAGCTGAAATCTTCACTATCTCGGCTATTTCGCGTACTTTTATTTTCCGATCTTCCATTACGATTTTGAGGACTTGGTTAATATTTTGTTGAGTCACTGCTTCATTTGGACGACCTGAGCGTTACCCATCATTTGTGTCCATGCGACCGCCTTTGAAGTCAGCATACCACCGACAAATGGTTGCTTTAGAGGGAGCTGATCCCGCAAACCATTTTATAAGCCATTGCTGTGCTTCAACGGAATTTTTTCCCATTAAAAAACAAAGTTTTATCAACACGCAAACTCGTTTTCTTTTTTATTGTATCGAACTACCAGCGTAGCGTCACTTAAATGTCTGCAATATCAATATTTTAATGGTTCGTTTTTAAAAATTTGACACATATCTTTTTTTTTATCTATTATTTTAATAGGGACTTTGACGCGTAGCGTATGTCAGTCCCATTGTACCCTAACCCGCAATTTGCTGTCTACGAAATCTATGAATACACAGACGTGATAGACGCCATGAACTCAAAAAGAGCTCCTGCATCATCGCCATTAGGTTGCGATAAGATTTTATGGAAAATACCTACATCAGCTCTGTTTAAATTCAAGACCCTTATCAGACTATTTCTAATTGATTCATACCGGCCACACTCCATCAGTAAATGTTGCAGATCTTCGGCCACTCCACACTCCTCACAACGAGGGGAGTCTGTTTTCTTCATAAGGAAAGTAAACTTTTTACATGGAATGTGCCCGGATCTGAGTCTATGAGCTGTAACAACAAGTCTCCTACTCAGGTTACTGTTCATACACCAGGGCACACGAAGGGGCTGACACTGTATGGTTTTATACCATATACCCTTTTCGATTGATCGTGCATCGAAATATTCCTTCCAAAGATTATAACAAATGTTTTTAAATTTAGGTAAGTATTCAAAGTAATCTAATTTTAATTCAAAATTTTTGCCATTTTTACTCCCGTATTTTGCCATTAGGTCAGCCTTTTCATTGCCCTGCAGTCCAATATGCGATGGAACCCATTGCAATCGCAGTTGAACTCCCCTTTGTATCAATTCGTCAATCTTGGATAGAATAATATAAGCTATCGAAGCTCCTCTGAGCCCAGAGGTGCATCGAGCTATATGTTGAAGGGCACTTCTACTATCTGTCAAAATAACATACCTTTTGTTTTTATTATTTTCCAATAATATAAATGTTAGTGCCTCTGAGATTGCAATCAGTTGTTTTTTCTCACATATTTTGTAGTAACCTTCCTGTTTATCCATTCCGATACTAGGTACATAGTAGGCCGCACCGTGACCTTCTACACTTTTTGAGCCATCAGTAAATATAAAAATCCAACCAAAATACTTTACATGCAGTTCACTTATAATTTAAAAATTTTAATACGTTGTGGTTATATGAACTTTTAGGATCTCTCATTGTTTCCAAATATAATACAATTATTTCATGAACATTAATATTGGTTACCCAAGTTCTCATTTTAAACATTAATAAAGGACTCGAAGATCCTATCTGAATCTCTTCGAGTTCATTATTTATGAGTACAATCAATGGGAGGGTCTTATTTTTCCAGAAACTGTTTCTACGGAGAGTGTGGAGCTCATTTAAATGCTGAATAATTATATTATTCTGTACTGATTTTGTTTTTAAACAAAATTTATATGCTAAATATTTACGCCTTAGGTACAGCGGAACTACACCAAGCTCGCTCTCCATCACATGAATTGGAGTCGTTTTGATAAACCCACCTATTATTCTTAGAGCTTCATTTTGAATTTTATTTAATTTATCTAAGTGGCATTTTGCACTTGCATCGTATAAAAAACAGCTATAATCAATACGGCTTCTCATTAGTGCTACATATAGGTGTTTTAAATGCTTAGAGTGCAAACCCCAAGAGGCCCCAGCTAATACCTTAAGAAGGCTAATAGTCTTTTGTACCTTCTCTACTATCATGTTTACATGTTTACCCCAACGTAAGGACCTGTCTAACCATACACCTAAATATTTGTAATTATCTACTACCTCTAAGCTATAATTTTGTATTTTAAGTTCTACATGCAATCTTTTAAAACCCCTACTGAAAATACAAATTTTAGACTTGGTGTATGATATTTCCAATCCCATCCCATCTAAGACACTAATAAATGTATTTAACGCTAGTTGGAGTTTACTCTGACTTGCCTCAAGATTCTTAGAAGAAGAGTATAGTACGAAATCGTCTGCATATTGGCACATGGTTACGTTTGTAATGTTATGAAAGCATTTAATGGTGGCTATATTAAAGAGGAGAGGAGACATTGGATCACCTTGAGCCAAACCTTGGCATGCATATCTCAAGTAAAAACTATTTTCATTAATTTCATTTTCCATTAAAAGATGTCTTTCACTTGAAAAGTTCCACAAGTACTGACATATCCTCCTACCCATACCCATTTCATCCAAAGTTTGACTCAACGCATCTATTAAAACATTATTATAAGCATTTGTGATGTCTATAAAACAAACTACCGTCGGTGTTTTGGTAGAAAATCCTAAATAAATTTGGGTTACTAATTTAACTAAACAGTCTTGACATGACTGACCTCTTCTGAAACCTGATGTATATGGAGATAATAATTCATTTGTTTCAATAAACCACTCAATCCTTTTTGTCCACATACTATGAAAAATTTTACATACGCAGGACATTAAAGATATAGGCCTAAATTTAATATTATTACCATGTGTGATTTTTGGTATCGGAGACACTAGAATGTCACGCCATTGTGATGGTATATACCGGGTACTAAATATTTGGTTATATATATTTAATAAGTATAGTCTACTAGCTGGTGAAATATGATAAATAAGGGAGTATGTTATCCCATCATTACCAGGTGCAGTATCCTTTCCCTTAAAGCACTTATACATCTCTTGTAAAGTAAAACCAGCTTCCAGTGTCTCGTTCTTGGACTTAAAATTAATGAGTTGTGGGGTCACATAATCTGGGGCAAGATTGCTAAGCAATTCGAGCTTTTGTTCGTTTGAAGCTTGCAAACCTGATGACCTACGACCTTTAACCCAACCCATGCGTTTCCACATATCCGCACTAGACGTTTTTTCATTAATACTACTACAGTAACGTTGCCAGTCCCTTAATTTCGCTAATCTAATGGCATTTTTTGCAGCTTTGGTTTTGCAAGAATATTTAGGTTTACTGGTGTAGGATTTTGTCTAAATTGTTTTAAGGCCAATCTACGTTGTGCTACGAGGTGAGATAGTGTTGAATTCCAGTAAGGTTTAGGTCGAAAATCATATTTTGATGAGTCACAGCGTTTTAGATAAGGAATGAGCTCATCAGCCTTTGTTTACCTGTTTAATAAAATTATCGTACAAGTATTGCACATTGGCCCCATCAGACGATTGTGCTAAATAGTTTTCTAAAGACTTACTGTACTCTGGCCAATTTGCTAATTTAAAATTTCGTTTTTTAGTTGTCCATATAAAAGGACTACTACTGTTACAGTTATATAAAATTTTAATAAATAAGTGGTCACTCCCTAAGTTTTCATTCATGGTATTCCATTTAACGAAAAACTGGTAAATCAGAGGAAACAAATGTAAGGTCAGGAGTAGTTTTCTGAAGAATACCATTTACCAACGCTATCCTAGTTATGCTACCGTCATTAAGGGGTATGAATCCTAAGTCTAACGCCGCGTCGTGTATTTGGATGCCTCGTCCATCAGTCTTAGTAGACCAAACACTGTGATGACCGTTAAGGTCCCCTGCTATAATACACTTTTTGGAAAATAAAGAAAAAAATTGTTCCCAATCAAAAACTGTGGTGATATTCTTAATTTCATTGCAACCGAATAACTGAATTGCCATTATTTGAATGTCTAAATTGTTAATACTAATATTACGTTTCTGAAACTTAATAGACTTACAAATGAACATAGCTATACCTCCATACCCATCTATTCTATCCTCTCTAATAATATTATAGCCACTTACATTTAAAGATGACTCGGGTTCCAACTAGGATTCCGATATTAACGCAATATGTATTTTTTCTTGGACCAATAGTAATTCAAATTCATTAATTTTGGGGCGCAAACTCCGTGCATTCCAACGTACCATGCGTAGTGAAAACCGGTTTCTAGTGTCTTTAGCCATTATTAAACATTGAAATAATTTTAGTGCAAATGTCATCCTTTTACACAAGTTTCATAATCCATTGGCTAATTATTTCTAACATTAGTTTACCTAATTGTTGTATTTTATAACACCAATCATTTTCAGAAAAACAAATGTCCTTAGCTTTTTGAAAAATATTGCAAATATTTTCTAAATTACAGCTGAATATATTTTCTTTGAATTCTGTAGGCGTTCCCTTTTGCACGTCCCTTATTTCTGTCTCCACATTTTTATTTCCTCTGGAGTCATTTTTCTTAGTTAATTTGCTCGTTTCTTCTGTATATTTGTTGGGCGTACTATAATCTTGCTGCTTCTCATTCTGTCTTGATTTTTTCTCACTCGTACGGTGATCTGTCGCCTCTGTAAGAAGTATGTCTCTGTAAGAGGTTTTCTGAGTTCCCTCTACACTTTCATATGACTCACGTTGGCTATTACCCGTGTTCATAGTGCTCAGTTGACTCGTGCTTGCAATGTTTACTTCTTTTATTAACTTTTGTGTAGAATACATTTCCGCTCCTTTCCGATATGTACAATTTTGTTTCGCCATTATATTTCTAATTTCTTTTAAGAATATTGGACACCTTTTATATATTGCCATATGCGAGCCTTTGCAGTTAACACATACGTATTTGTCAGTATCACAACTGGGATGCTCACCACCACATTTTGGGCATATAACTTTTTTATTTGGACAGGACCTTGAGAGGTGACCAAACTTCCAGCATCCTGAACATTGGGAGACAGGGAATGTAGAAGTATCTACTTTAAATCTGCAGCCATATCCAAATACATATGGCGGTAAAGTGGCACTATTAAAACCTACTCTCACGGCTTCAGAATTTATCCATATACCGTTGTCAGATATTCTTTTAAGCCTCTTACAGATATATTCAATTCAATTCAATTCAATTTATTCATAAACAAAATTAACATTGTATCTGAATGTAACTTACATGAAACATTATCTATTGTACACACACACACACATGTAATAATATTTAAAACAAAATCAATTATATAAATTAAAACACAATAAAATGAAATTGAAACATTAAAACATAGCATAATAAATAATATTCAGAACAAAATCATATAACTTAAAAAAAAAAAAAAAAAAAACTTAACTATCTTCACGCTGTATCCCTGACGGGGTAGTCAGAGAGGACAGATCGCCAGGCTTCGCGATCCATGCATACTTCTTTCGCTTCTTCGAGATTCATCAATCGCTTCATACACGCACGTCTGGGTATCCGAGTACTTTTGACCTTTCCGTTTTTGAGCAATCTGCTCACGTGGTCTTCATATGTAAGTCTCGGCCTTCCCTGACTCCTTCTACCCTCTACTTTTGAACAATATATATTCTTCGTCAATCGTTCCTCACTCATTCGTTGGACGTGTCCAAACCAACGGAGCACGCCTTTTTCCAGCTTAACGCTGACACTTTCATTCAAACCTGCCATATTGCGTATCACTTCGTTACGTATTCGGTCGGCCAAGGTAACGCCGCACAATTTTCGAAGTGATCGCATCTCCACAGTATTCAATTTACTTTCATGCATCTGCTGACATACCCAGGTTTCACTACCGTAAAGCAAAGTTGGCACTAGCACTGCGTTATGAATCGCCAGTCGTGCTTCTTTTACGATGCTTTGTCGCTTTACTAACTGGGACAAAGCACCGTTAACTTTGTTTCCGGCAGCTACTCGCCGTTCTACATCCGAATCACATCTTCCATCCGCGCTAAACATACTTCCTAAATACACAATTTCATTCACTAAATAAAAACATTATTTTACACATTTTTATTTCATAAATTAAAACATTATAAGAAATTAAAAATAATCATTAAGATTAACAATTAATAAAATAATTTATATAATTATTATCGTATGTCCCAAAAATTGAATAATCTCATATTAAAAAAAGTCATACCGTACTCACATGTGATAATACCGTATATGTGTAATAATACCGTACTCACATGAGATATTTTCTAAAATCTCTTTCTCTTCAATTTCTACATCATTTTGATGGAGTACTCCGTAACACAGGCTAATTTCATCGGTCCTATGTACTCTGTATCCTAAATTTGAAAACCTATCGCAGTTTAATAATTTTGTTGCATTTTCACTATTTTCAAAATAAATCAGAACTCTAAAGGCACTTTTGTATTTCATTTTAACTATATTTTGAATATTAAGAGATCTTAATAGCTTAGCCATACCAAATTGTTTCGGTAAGGCATCTTTTCCAGTCACACAAACAATGACACTTTTTTCCTGACTACCCTCTCCAACCAAAGTAGTGGAATTTTGCCTATTTAGCAGCTTATATCCTCTATTTACTGTAATAAATCCATCTTCTTCAACTATTTCCTCGTCGTCTTGTCGTCCCCTCTTTTCTGCGAGTCGTTGCTCCCTGTTTTCTTTGTCTTCCATAATAGTTTTAGTTATTTTCGTTTTTACTTGTTGTTCGCTTTCAACTTCTATCTCTTGCTCCAAAATACCATCACAACTTAATACAGACGAGTCGGTATCGTGTAATTCATCCATTTTGCAATATTATAAGCATATTTAGCACGTGAAAGAATATCACAATTAAATCGTAAAAGTGAAACGGCCAAAGTGCGCGTTCGACTCGACGGCGCGATGGACACTGGACACATATCGTTTATTGAAGGCCAGTACTTTTTAAAAATCAAAAGAGTTTTTAATATATACGCAATTTCCAAGTTAGTCTCGGGACTTATTGAACGATCTTATATGTATTATTATTTTCTAAGTGTATTTAGTGGTATGCGATGTATATCCATAGGTACCCTATCTATTATGATATTTATGCGTATTTCAAGATTTCCAAAATTTTTGTTCCAGAATTACGGATTTATAGAGGAACATTCCACCACAAAATATCTCGAGGGACACATTCCAAAAATTGATTCGTGTTGTGTTATATCATTGTGTAAAATAATATTTAAAAAAGAAAAACTATGTTTACAAAATTATTAACATTAAAATTTAGTCGAACAAATGCAATATGGCGGATTTGAATGAAAGTGGCGCGCTCTGTTGGTATAGACACCTCAAACGAACGATTGACGGATAATATTTTTGTTGTGCATAATTATAGGGTAGATGAAGTCAGGGTAGACTAAGGTCCGTATTCCAGAACATTTCTCAATACTCAATCAACACTTGAGGCTAGATTTTGCCTTATAAATACTACTCTCAATCGTTGATTGAGTAATGAGAAACGTTTTGGAATACTTCCCTAAAACTTACATACGGAGACTAGAGTAGATTGCGCAATAATGGAAAGGTCAAAGTACTCGATTACCTAAAATGCATGTAACAAAGCGATTAATGAATCCCCGTCATGGAGGCAGCACGAGATATTTAGGGAACTGGTTTTATAATCTAAGTAAGTGCAATATACGTATTACTACAGCGAAGTTGTAATCTATACAGATGAATAAAATTCAAGTGTCTGTTTGTAAATTAACTGTGATCCAAATTACCAGATTTTCACTAAATGCAATTTCTGTTTGTTCCGGCTAAACTCTGAAATAGCTGGACCGATTTTACGGGAAGTTTCATTTGCAGAGAGCTGATGTAATAAGGAGTAACTTATGCTATATTTTATTCCCGTATTCCCTTAGACATGGGCACTACGCAGGTGAAACTGTGTGTCCGCTAATTTATAAACAAAATTAACATAATATGTTAATGAAACTTACTTCCATAAAAGTATGCTTACTTCCATATAATACCGCGTTTCAGCGGTCGTATGGACACAAATGATGGGGAACGCTCAGGTCATCCAAATGAAGCAGTGACTCAACAAAATATTAACCAAGTCCTCAAAATCGTAATGGAAGATCGGAAGATAAAAGTGCGCGAGATAGCCGAGATAGTGAAAATTTCAGCTGGTAGTGTTTTCACTATTTTACATAAAAATTTGGCCATGAAAAAGCTTTTTTCCAAGTGGGTTTCGCGTTTGCTTACAACTGATCAAAAGGAACAACGTATCAATGATTCAGAGCGATGTTTGGCGCTGATAAATCGTAATAAAAAGGATTTTTTACGTCGGTATGTGACAATGGATAAAACATGGTTACACCATTTTACTCCGGAATCCAATCGGCAGACAGCGAAGTGGAGAGCGGCTGGTGAAAGCCGCCCGAAGCGGCCAAAGACTCGGAAATCGGCCGGTAAGGTTATGGCGTCTATATTTTGGGATGCGCATGGAATACTTTTCATCGACTACCTTGAAAAGGGGCAAAATATAAAAAGTGACTATTGCATGTGCTTATTGGAGCGATTGAAGTACGAAATTGCGGATAAACGGCCTCAAATGAACAAAAAGAAAGTGACGTTTCACCAGGACAACGCGCCTTGTCACAAGTCTGTGAGAACAATGGCCAAAATTAATGAATTGGGCTTTGAATTGCTTCCTCATCCTCCTTATTCGCCAGACGCCAGGCCCCCAGCGATTACTGGCTGTTTGCAGATCTCAAAAAAATGCTCCAGGGTAAGAAATTTGACTCAAATAGTGAAGTAATCACAGCAACGGAGGCTTATTTTAAAGCCAAAGACAAATCGTTCTACACGCATGGGATAGAAACGTTAGAAAAGCGTTGGAGGGGCTGTATCGCTCTTGGAGGAGACTACGTTGATAAATAAAAAATAATTTTATAAAAAAAAACCTTGTTTTAGTACTTAGTCTCGGGACTTATTGAACATGTTATATACACACACATATTCTTTATGAAGTGAAACTTCTTTATCGACGTTAAGATAAATATGATATATATGGTGAAAAGAAAATGGTTACGTCTAGCGGACCTGACGATTTTTTTTATAAACAAAATTAACTATTGTATACGGGATGTCCGTTATTTACATTAACTACGTAGTATAATATTATAATTAATCACGATATATATGATAACAGTCCGAGACTACCAGGACTTTAATTGGTCGTGCTAATTAGTGTCTAGTACCTAAGACCTTTTAGCCTTTTTGTTACCAACTCACTAAAAAGGCAACGGGTTCAAAATTTCTTCCAAATTTAACATCTAAAATAGACTAGAAGTAGAAAAAATATTACTAGAAGTTAGATAGCAATGTTTGTATTATACAAACTATTAAAAAAAACTTTTGATGAAATTTATATCTTTAAAAACAAATCGTCACGTTTTTCGGTTACGCGCCATGTTGTTTTGCAGTGAAACTTCTTTATTATGCGTGTAACTTATTTATCGACGTATGAGAGAATTTTTTTACCTGTATAGAAATGTCGTAAAAAAGTTTCACTTCTTACGTGTGGTACCTACTCTGTGTAATGTATGTTTACTTACGTTAAATCTTTTATTATTCATTCTCTCAAATTATCTGCATGGCCATTATTTGTAGCATTCCTAGGCCTTTATATTTTAAAATATTTAGATTTTCTAGTGATCTCTTAATGTTTGTTTACCTTTTGTAATTTGTAATGTCAGTTAATGACACATTTTATTTTATTAAATTAATTCGGCCATTTAGACCCACCCCAGTTCCGTGCTTCGGAAAGCACGTTAAGCCGTTGGTCGCGGTTGCCAATAAAATGGCAGTCGTTTAGCCAAGTTGAATGCCTAATGGGCGGCTTGAAAAATTTCAACAGCAGGTAGCCACAACTTGCGTCTGTCTATCTCAACATGGCAATGTGCTCACCACCTATTACGTGGGACAGGAATACACATGGTGAAAATGGGGCATACAATTTGTGTGCCTCTGCCACCCCTTCGGAGATAAAGCGTGATAGATAAGTACATAAAAAAAAAAATCAAAGACTAAAAATCGGCCGGTAAGGTTATGGCGTCTATATTTTGGGATGCGCATGGAATACTTTTCATCGACTACCTTGAAAAGGGGCAAAATATAAAAAGTGACTATTGCATGTGCTTATTGGAGCGATTGAAGTACGAAATTGCGGATAAACGGCCTCAAATGAACAAAAAGAAAGTGACGTTTCACCAGGACAACGCGCCTTGTCACAAGTCTGTGAGAACAATGGCCAAAATTAATGAATTGGGCTTTGAATTGCTTCCTCATCCTCCTTATTCGCCAGACGCCAGGCCCCCAGCGATTACTGGCTGTTTGCAGATCTCAAAAAAATGCTCCAGGGTAAGAAATTTGACTCAAATAGTGAAGTAATCACAGCAACGGAGGCTTATTTTAAAGCCAAAGACAAATCGTTCTACACGCATGGGATAGAAACGTTAGAAAAGCGTTGGAGGGGCTGTATCGCTCTTGGAGGAGACTACGTTGATAAATAAAAAATAATTTTATAAAAAAAAACCTTGTTTTAGTACTTAGTCTCGGGACTTATTGAACATGTTATATACACACACATATTCTTTATGAAGTGAAACTTCTTTATCGACGTTAAGATAAATATGATATATATGGTGAAAAGAAAATGGTTACGTCTAGCGGACCTGACGATTTTTTTTATAAACAAATATAACTATTGTATACGGGATGTCCGTTATTTACATTAACTACGTAGTATAATATTATAATTAATCACGATATATATGATAACAGTCCGAGACTACCAGGACTTTAATTGGTCGTGCTAATTAGTGTCTAGTACCTAAGACCTTTTAGCCTTTTTGTTACCAACTCACTAAAAAGGCAACGGGTTCAAAATTTCTTCCAAATTTAACATAAAAAATAGACTAGAAGTAGAAAAAATATTACTAGAAGTTAGATAGCAATGTTTGTATTATACAAACTATTAAAAAAAACTTTTGATGAAATTTATATCTTTAAAAACAAATCGTCACGTTTTTCGGTTACGCGCCATGTTGTTTTGCAGTGAAACTTCTTTATTATGCGTGTAACTTATTTATCGACGTATGAGAGAATTTTTTTACCTGTATAGAAATGTCGTAAAAAAGTTTCACTTCTTACGTGTGGTACCTACTCTGTGTAATGTATGTTTACTTACGTTAAATCTTTTATTATTCATTCTCTCAAATTATCTGCATGGCCATTATTTGTAGCATTCCTAGGCCTTTATATTTTAAAATATTTAGATTTTCTAGTGATCTCTTAATGTTTGTTTACCTTTTGTAATTTGTAATGTCAGTTAATGACACATTTTATTTTATTAAATTAATTCGGCCATTTAGACCCACCCCAGTTCCGTGCTTCGGAAAGCACGTTAAGCCGTTGGTCGCGGTTGCCAATAAAATGGCAGTCGTTTAGCCAAGTTGAATGCCTAATGGGCGGCTTGAAAAATTTCAACAGCAGGTAGCCACAACTTGCGTCTGTCTATCTCAACATGGCAATGTGCTCACCACCTATTACGTGGGACAGGAATACACATGGTGAAAATGGGGCATACAATTTGTGTGCCTCTGCCACCCCTTCGGGGATAAAGCGTGATAGATAAGTACATAAAAAAAAAATCAAAGACTTAAAGTCTTAGTATACATTCACCAAATTTCAGGTTTCCATGTTTAATGTTTAGGCTGTGCGTGGTTAACTGACATAATTTCGGTTCCCGTGTGAATACCAAACTCGCTGGTAATACAGGTCTTAGGAGATTCTTCTAATACAGGTGTAGGTACATAACTTTGAAAATGACTTCCATACAACCGTTTATCCCTTATTTACGTCCTTAGAGGTAAAAATTCGCAAACCTCCTTCATTATTCGTAATTTACATTAACTACGTAGTATAATATTATAATTAAACAACTATATATATGATATAACCGCATCAACTATTTATGTAATGGAAAATAAAAAAAATATAATCGTATTCTTAATTGTTTTATTTTGCACTAGCTGACCCGCGCAACTTCGTTAGCGCCACATAAGAGAAACAGACAAAAAAGAGACATTAGTTAACGTAGGCTATCCTTATGAAACAACTTTTTAAGCATTCGCTTTTTAACAACAAAAACCTGCATGAAATCGGAATACTTGTTGATGACTTACAACTGAATTAAAATACACGTGGGCGAACCCCCAATGCGAAGTTTGGACTTCATAGCTCCGTTAGCTCCTTGGATTTCGTGATTAATGAGTCGGTTAACATAATCCCTGTTTTACCTCCTCATAGGTATTTTTTTGCGATACACGTGCCCATTTATTTGTAACCAGAAACAGGTGTACGTAAATTCATGTTTCTAACTTTGAAAACGACGAACTTTCATACAACCGTTTATCGCTTATTTACTGCCCTAGAGGTAGAATTTCGCAAAATCCCTTCTTATCGGAAACCTAAGTATTAAAAAGAATCTTCATGCGAAGTTTGAGCTTCATAGCTTTGGTAGTTTCAGAGATTTCGTGATCAATGAGTCAGTCAGTGATTTTGCCTTTTATATATGTAGACTAGCTGACCCGGCGGACTTCGTATTGCCTTCAAATTTTAGCCGAGTTAATAACTTTGCCTAAGCTTCGCCCGTAACATACTTCGAACTCCCGACGCACCAATTTATCCCGTCGCTTATAAGTTCTACAAAAATGCATAAAAATTTACCCGATTTGTCGACATTTATGACTACTGCTCCGCTCTCCAGGGTAGTAGCGTGATGATATAAAGCCTCTAGTCTGCTTTGATAAATGGATTTTCTACCACAGATGAAAATTTTCAAACCGACCAGTAGTTCCTGAGTGTATAACTTGCAAGTTATATTTATAAAAGTTTATTGTGAGCCTATATAGATGGCGTTGTACCTGTTGGCTCAATCACAATTACAGGTCTCATCGGTTTTACATTAAGTGTTTTATGTTATATTTAGAGAAATTTAATGTGAGCCTCGATAGCTGGCGTTGTACCTGTCGGCTCAATCGCAATTACAGATGTCGTCGGTTTTATATTAAGTGTTTGGAAATGTATTTTTTTATTGTCTAAATGTACGCTGTGGAACCGTACGAGTATTTTTATTGTGTGATTCAGCTACTTAGTACACAGGGAAGTTTTGACCACCCCGTTCACCTGTAGTTGGTTCGAACACAGTTGTGGTCCTTCGAGTCGGATAACCGAATCGCATTGGCGTTGCGAGTTTTTTGCTGTTGGAATTGGCTAGGGGACGGGGGTTGTGCTCAAGTACACATTTACCTGCAAAGTAAGTGTAGTACTGAGTGTAACCAGTAACGTGCAGCTGTAAGGAAACAGTCGCACAACCAGGAGTCGGACTTGGTGGTGATACCGGTCGGAACATTTAAACTATGTCATAGTGAGTGAGAAGAAAAAACAGTGAGTCTCTCCATTTATTAAAGTACAATAAAATTGTTCTGTGGTACAAGTCATGAATAAAATAGTTGAGTAAAGTCAAATTTGTGAAATTTCTGATTTAAAGTTCCTGAATTTAGTTTCAAGATAGTTAAAGACATTAGAAATAATAGTGTTTATTAACTTAGAATAATTTTTAGTTTAAGAAAAGTGGTTATAACGGGGAACCCATGCCCAAATTTTGATAGAACTTAAAAGTATTCAAAACAATTGTAAAATTTCGAGTTTGGCATATCAACTTAGAATAATTTATAGTCTATTATTGAGTTTATTAACTTAGAATAAGTTATAGTTTAAGAAAAGTGGTTATAACGGGGAACCTATGCCCTAATTTAGATAGAACTTAAAAGGATTCAAAACACTTGTAAAATTTCAAGTTTGGCATATTAACTTAGAATAATTTATTGTTTAAGAAAAAGTTGTTCTAACGGGGAACCTATGTCCAAATTCAGATAGAATAACAGTACTAAAACTCTTGTAAATATTTCAGAAGTTTTGCTTATTGATAATTTCGGTTATAACACAGATATCAGTGTCGTTTATGAACTAAAAATTTAAAAAAAAAATGTAGTTGGATATAATTTAGGTTTATCAAATAGGTTTTATGAAAATTGTGCATTACTTTTACAATGGAATCTAAATTGTTATTACAAACTGATACATTTAACAATATTGTTAAAGCCTGTAAAAACTATAAGAAATCTCCCAAAGCTAGACTTACTGAAGTCTATGCACAAGTAAGATTAGACCGCTTAGAAGAGTTATGGTTAAAGTTTAACTTAATAGAACAGTTTGGGGAAGAATTAGGTAATACACCTTATGTCAAAGGAGATTTGTATGAACGCGAGGAGGAAGATTTATATTGATTACAAGTGTGTGTTAAAAACTATGTTGGAAGAGTGTTCTAATACTAAAGATCGTTCAGACAATTCTAATAAAGTTGAATCTGTGTCATATAAATCAAAAATATATTTGCCGAAAATTGTTAAACCAAAATTTTCAGGACAGTACAGTGAATGGGTAACTTTTCGTGATTTATTTAAATCGTTAGTACACAACAATGATAAAATATGTAATGTTCAAAAAATGCATTACTTAAAATGTTCAGTAACTGGTGAAGCAGAACAGTTGCTACGGCAGATACCGATATCCGATGAAAATTATGACAGGTGTTGGGCATTATTAACATCTAGGTACCAATAAGCGTTATATATCTCATCATATTTTGAAGCGTTTATTAAGTCAAAGAAACATTACTATTGAATCTGCAAGTAGTTAAAAGGAGTTATTGGATACCACAAATGACTGTTTAAGTAGTTTACAAAATATAAATGTAGATATTAAGAATTGGGATATAATGATTATACATATTGGTTGAGCGGGCGAGATAAATAAATTCGAAGTGGACTGTAGTTGCGGGGAAACACAATAATAAAATTTACACGCGGTTGTCGACGAAAAAGAAATGTAAAACAGGAATGGGCCCACTACCTTGCTACTGCTGGGAGATGCTGAGGTGGAGGCTGCCGGGGACGTCCCTGGACTTGGATCCCTGGTTCCATTGCACAAAAACACTATTTATCCATGGAAAACACAACTATTGCGAAAAGTTGATACGAACGCGCGCGCGGCCATTGCAGTACTATACAGAACGTCTTTAGTCCGTCGTCGCTGCCTGTGAGTGGCTGCGCTGCGGTGGAGTTTTAGATGGCGCGTAATACAGCTGTCTCGCTCTTCTTTTATGCGAGACAAGGTAGGTGCGAAAGAGAAATGGAATAAAGGGAAGCGGGGTGGGAGTGTCGACAACTAATTAATTAAAAACAAATGGAGATCGGCGATGCAACATAGAAAAAATAACGCGGCAACTTTTGAATCGTATACCGGCGCAACCATTTCCCCCCCGGCTTGAAGGGAACGGAAAAGGAACAACTGACTATACAGTTGCCACTAAGCTTTAGCTGCTAACTAAACAGAATGCTATCGAACTAAACTAAACTAAACCTAATCGAACAAGCTAAATTTGTTATTGAAGTTACTGTTGATTAGGCAAAGGACAAAGACGAATAACTGGTCGCAAGTACGAACCAGTTGCGGTTTTAATGCGAACTATACGGGTGATCCCATTTGACCCAGGGAAAACTTCTTCTACTACCCCAAGAGGCCTATGTAATGGAGACATATTTTCAGTTAAAATAACTACGACAGTACCGACAGTAATTGGGTTCGATGGAGTATTCCATATCTGAGTGACTGTAGCGTATGCAAATAGTCTGTCCTCCAACGCCTCCACAACGATTGAACAAGTTTATCCAATAAGGCATGACGCGAGAGAAGACGAAGTCGATCTTCCTCTATTTCAAAGGCGGGTAAGTATTTTAACGGTGTAACATTCAAAAAGTGCGCTGGAGTCAGTGCAAGCGGCTCCGAGGGATCACTAGATAAGGTCCTACAAAGAGGACGCGTATTCATTACGGCCTCGACTTGAGTGAGCACGGTGCTCAGCTCTTTAAACGTAAGCATCTGTTCACCTATAACGCGAAACAGGTGCGACTTTAAGCTTTTATTTAATTACAAATTTCTAATTTCAGACGAAAAATAAAATCACTGAAGTTCATGAAGCACGATTAACTCAGCCTTGTTTAAGACAAAGGCGGTAACATGCTCGCGACGAGGAAGGATTTTCAAAAATCAACAAATAAAAACAACACTACCTAAAGGAATCGACCACGATGAAACACGGCTAACACGCGATTTTTCGAGCGGTGCGGTAGTAACTAAAGAGGTTTTCTTTTCCTCTGGCGGCGTGGACACAGTAGCGGGTTGAAAGGACTAACAGGCCATTCATCAGGTGGGGCTTGGCACCAGGAAGAGCCATGGAACCACAACGGATGATCCAAAATCTGTGCTGGTGTTAACCCACGAGACAAGCAATCAGCAGGGTTGTCCGTACCTGAGACGCGATAAAAGTTTTGCGGCGCCAATGCCGACTGAATTTTTGCCACCATATTTGCGACAAATGTATCCCAGCGATTGGGCGAAGAATGTGTCTAACACAAAGCGACGGTCGGTTGCGACAACCACTGACAATCGAACTAATGAGCTGGGCTAGAACCAATATAGCGCACGAGACGCACGCTCGAGACGAGCGAGAGAGACTACCTTACTAAGGGCTACTTTAGATTTAGCGCTGATAAGGTGAAATGAAATGTCATCACCGTTACGAACGTGGAAGTACACAACACCCCCATACGCTTTCTCACTAGCGTCAGCGAAACCTAAAACAGTTACAATACTATCCTCGGAGATGCCAACGTCGCGCGGTATTCTAATTTGCTCGAGCATAGGAAGCTCGGCTCTAAAGCGGTCCCACAATTTAATGATGTGGTCAGAAGGAGTGTCGTCCCAGTCACAGTTGGACAAAGTTCTTTTATGAGAAACTTTGCGTACAAGACGACAGGTGCTACAAATCCCATTACATCCATATGCGTGCGACACACGACAATATGGTGCGCTTAGTGCAGGTTGACGGTGTAGGACAAACCTTCAAACTAAACATGTCGGACGAAGGTGACCAACGCAAACCGAGAACCTTGTGCGTATCATTACTATCAAACTCCTTGACAGTCGACAAGCGATGCGACGGTGGAATCGAATCCAAGACCGTTTGCGAATAACTAGTCCATTTTACGAGATCAAAATGACCAGCCTTCATGAGATCAATTACTTCAGCCGCAGTTGCGACAGCTTGATCTTCGGTCTGCACAGAATAAATATAGTCATCCATGTACAGACCAGTTTCTACAGTCTCCTTAGCCTTCGGGTAACTGTCGCCCTCGTCGGCGGCGAGCTGCTTGACAGTGCGAAGAGCGTGGAAGGGACTGGATTTAAGTCCAAAACAAACGCGATTAAATTCGTAAACCTGTAAAGGTTCCTGCGGCGAAAATCTATACAAAATGCGTTGAAATCGGCGATCTGATTCGCGAACACCAATACAAAGAAACATTTGTCTAATGTCGGCTGAAAGCGCGACAGCGAATAAGCAAAGTTAACTATAATTTCGAACAAATTACCTTGGAGATTTTGACCACTGTGTAAAATATCGTTTACCGAAACATTCGAACTAGTTTTGGCGCTGCCATCTAAAACAACGCGCAACTTGGTGGTTAGTTTATCCTCGTGGACAACTCCATGGTGCGGTATGGTATACGAAGGAGCGTGCTTCGTCTCTTCGGTTTCGGGAGGCGCGGGTGAAATGAAACCTTTATCCAAATATTCTACTATTACGCTATCGTAAGCCTCCTTCAACTTTGGAGATGTCTGCATTTTCCATTCTAAACAAAAGAAGTGTTTTTCGGCTGACGGAAACGAATCTCCAAGCGAATTAACCTCACCCTTAAAGGGGAGTGCGACAACATAACGGCCATCAATATCGCGAGTAGTCGTGCGACTATAAAACTCTTCATAAAGTTTATCATCCGGTCTGACAATAGGAGGAACGTTCACCTCTTCTATCTCCCAGAATTTACGGACAGCGGAGTCCAGCGGCTCGACGGCGCAATAATATGACACTGTCGAGTTACAATCAAAACAAGCGGGTGCGGAACCAACAATAACAAACACAAGAACCGTCTCTAAAGCGAGCGGCGCGGGGTGCGATGCGTGACCTTGAACCTTACGCTGCAACAGGAGGTGTGGGAAAATCGAAGCGCCAACTAACAAATCAATATCTCCTAGAACGGCGTAAGTGTCATCGGTCAAAGGCAAATCTCTAAAATTAGTCAATAATGAGGTATTGAGTGCGACAGTCGGTAAAAGTTCGGTAACCTTATCGACGACTAGCGAATCCATCGAAAAACTAACATCAAAATCAAAACGCGAGTGGAATTTAATCCCTACAGAACCTTGAACGGCTTTAGTGGAACCCCTACCATGCAAATCGTAAACAACAACTCGAGCGGTTGCCAGAAGTACCGTAGTAGGGCCTGTGCGCAAACTTGATAGCGAGCACAAAGCGACATCGTTCGGCTGGAGGCGCGCGGCAGTGGCGCCGCCGTCGCTAGGCGCGGACGGGGACGAAAACACGCGAGAGCGCTCCCAGTCGCGACTCAACGGCGCGGGCGGCTGTGACGTCACAGCGGGCGGACGATTAGGCACGAAGTTCGCGCAGCCGGAATCGACGGGCATGGCGGGTGCACTGCCAACTACAAGCGAATTACTACCATTAACGCGCGAGGCACCAACTGAGTTTGCATTGGACGCGGCATTATTGTTTTCGAAGTGTAATAATGAATGGTGTTGTAACGTTACTATTTTCCGGGAGGGGAAAAAGTAAAGTTTAGGAGGAAACTGTCACCAGTCCTGGCTTAAAAGGAAATAAGAGCGTTGCTGGATCTAGGGTCTCAGGGAAACTTCGTGACAGAGACCACTGTTCAGGACCTGTAATTAAAAAACATTCCGCTTAAAAGTCAAATTTGTGGTGTGGGAAGTGAGCGAGAGGTGATTTCAAAGGCAATAGTAAACTTAAAACTAGTGTCAAGTGTTAATCCACACTTAGGCTCATGTTCTGACTTCCATCTCTACCTTCCTTCCTGTGAGGAAAGTAGGTAGGATTGGATTGGCCAGATCTGCACAGCAAAAAGCACCCGTATTTGCGATGCCTCAAAAATAGCATACGCTGCAGTGGCTTATCTACGTGTAACCGATTCAAAAGGCAATGTTCACATCTCTTTGGTCGCCGCTAAATCTAATCGTATTAAACAAATATCGATTCCTAGGTTAGAATTATGTGGAGCGGTATTGCTGAAACGTCTACTGCTAGAGGTAGCACAGGTGCTTAATATAGAATAGAATGACATTCACGCCTGGACGGATTCTACTATAGTCCTTGCTTGGCTTAATAGCTTACCAAATACATGGAAAGTTTTTGTGGGCAATCGTGTGTCTGAAATAATCACATCATTAGAGCCAAGGCAATGGTCAGACGTAACTTAAAAGCATAATCCTGCCCATTGTGCGTCCAGAGGCATGCTTCCTGAAGAACTGAAAAGCCACTCATTGTGGTTTCAAGGCCCTGCTTTTCTAAAACAATTGGTAATTAATTATGAAAATCCAATTTCCACACCAGCTTGGAAACCATAAAAGTTCATCATCTAGTGAATGAACTAAGCATTTGGGATAGATTTTCCTCTTTGACGAGACTGGCAAGAGTCATTGCTTACTGTAGACGTTGGTTGACAGCAAATTCACCTAAAAAGAAAAAGTTAATTATTTAAAGGCAGATGAGATAAATAAAGCTGTAGAGAGCTGCATCAAAGTATGTCAAGAAAAGAGTTTTTCTGAAATTATTAATGTACTACAAGGTAGTAAAGATATCAAATTAACAGGAGCTATAAAATCTTTAAATCCTTTTTTGGATTCAAAAAATATTCTAAGAGTTGGAGGCACATTAGAAAAGTCAAACTTATAAGTGACCAGAAAACATCCTATAATTTTGCCAAAGCATTCGCATCTGACCAGTTTGATAATTGCTGACGCCCATATGCAAACACTTCATGGTGGGATACAGTTAACATTAAATTATTTGTATAATAAATACTGGATTCTGGGAGTTAAACAACTAGTAAAAGGTCATATACGAAAGTGTGTAACATGTGTGAAAAATAAGGGACTTACCGTTAATCCCCTGATGGGACAGTTGCCTTCCGCGCGAGTTACTCCATCTCGACCATTTGTTCGGAGTGGTGTTGATTTCGCAGGACCTATCCAAATACGTACATCCAAAGGACGCGGTTACAAGTCTACCAAAGGCTATATATGCTTATTTGTCTGTTTGTGTACTCGACCAGTGCATGTGGAAGCGGTATCACACCTGACTACCAGTGGTTTTTTACAGGCTTTCAAAAGACTCGTTGCTAGGCGAGGCCATTGCCAGGAGTCATGGAGCGACAATGATACAAATTTTTTTGGTGCTGCGGCTGAATTTCGTAAACTGTATAGTGAAGAAAAGAATAGTATGGTGAATGAAATTGCTTATTCATTGGCGACTAATGGTACTACTTGGCGCTTCATTCCACCTCAAAGTCCAAATTTCGGTGGCCTTTGGAAGGCGGGAATAAAATCTGTTAAGTACCATTTGAAGCTAGTTATTGGTAGTTCGACTCTAACATTTGAAGAACTCGCCACGTCGCTCGCTTCGTCTTGTGTCAAGTGGAAGCTTGTTTAAATTCCAGGCCGCTATCTAGATTGGAGAATGTACTTGACGAACCATTCGTTTTAAACCTGGTAATTTCTTGGTGGGTGAACCCCTCTTGACGCCACCAGATCATAATTATTTGACCAGTAATATTTCATCGTTAAAACGCTGGCAATACACGCAAAGAATGTTGCAAGAGTTTTGGAATAAGTGGTCTCAGGAGTATTTGAGGCAGTTTTTTCATAGGTATCGGTGGAATACTCAAAATCAGAGTCCCAAGGTGGGGGATGTAGTTTTAATCAAGGAAGATTGCCTTCCTCCTTGTCGTTGGTTATATGGTTTGGTAACTTTAGTTCATCCAGGCAGTGACGGAATCACTAGGGTGGTCACAATCCGAACAATAAATTCATTGATTAAGCCAGTTTCCAAGCTATGTTTATTACCAGCCAGTGATTAGAATAAGTTTTACATACGTAATACTAGAATAAGTTTGTTAATTTTGGTTGTAGTCACTTTTTGGATTTTGTTTCATTATTAAGGCTTACGCCCTTAATAGGGGAGAGCATGTATAACTTGCAAGTTATATTTATAAAAGTTTATTGTGAGTCTCGATAGATGGCGTTGTACCTGTCGGCTCAATCGCAATTACAGGTGTCGTCGGTTTTATATTAAGTGTTTGGAAATGTATTTATTTTGTTGTCGAAATATACGCTGTGGAACAGTACGAGTATATTTTATTGTGTTATTCAGCTACTTAGTACACAGGGAAGTTTTGACCACCCCGTTCACCTATATTTGGTTCGAACACAGGTTAGCACTTTCAAGCAAACAAACAAACTCTTTAGCTTTATAATATTAGTTTATATTAAAGTATTTCACGATAATGAGAGACAAATACCCGGTAAAGCAGCTTCACATAGGTTGGTCTCTTTCGATCACCGTAACTTATGGATGTTTGTCAGTTTGTTTAACCGTAACCATGGATCGTATGCTTGTCTGCCACATCGCAACACATGTTATAAAAAAAACAAAAAGCTTCGAACGATTCTCCGGTATATGTTTCTCTTGACATACGGATAGTAGTGCCATCTACCGCGTCCAATTGTATTTTAAAACAATCCAGTTATCCATTGAAATATCCACACAAAATTTCATCCAAATCGGTGACAACCACTCGTACAGGAGAATTAAATATTATAAAATTGACAACTAACTGACACTATTATTATTGAATTTTATTCTTTATTGTATTTTTCTGAAACCTGGTACTGTTTTGTATTCCAATAAAACAAACCAAAGAGGACTTCATACTACAACTATGAAACAAAAAATAATTGAATTCATTAATATTAAGAATTGAATTCAATATATATATAATTATATAAATTCAATAATACTTTTCTAACCGTTTCAATCCACCCTGAACCTAAACCAACATTTTAAGACCAAAATTTGCGAAATCGGTCTAGCCATACTCGAGTTTTAGCGAGACTAACGAACATCAATTCATTTTTATATATATGACTAGGTGACAAGGCTTCGCTCTTGACATACTTCTAACTCCCGTCGCACCTACTCGTATTATATCCCGTCGCTTATAAATTCTACAATAATGCACAAAAACTTTCTCGCTCCGCTCTCCGGGATAGTCGCCGTGATGATATAAAACTATATCCTTTCTCGATAAATGGGCTACCCAATACAAAAAGTATTTTTCATATCCGACCAGTAGTTTCTGATATTAACGCGTTCAACCAAATAAACAAACAAACTCTTCAGCTTTATAATATTAGTATAGATTACTAAAACCGAAACACGATAATTAAGGACAAAAATGTAAGAATTGTAATTACCTACACAAAGTATTTCTGTGTAATTCTCGAAAATGTTATTTTAATTTATAACCAGTTCATAAATATCCATATATATTTTTAGAAGCTTTTTATTATGTTTGTATATTACAATCTATCAAAAAATATTTTTTATAATATTTTTCGTATCGCTTGTAGCCCAGGTAACTCGGTGTTCTGTACACCTATGACGTACATCCATACATACACATATTGTCACGCCTTTATCCCCGAAGGGGTAGGCATGCTATATGCCTACATTTCACCGTATGCATTTTTGTCCCACGTAACAGGTGGTAAGTCCATTGCCGTGTTGAAATGGACAGGCGCAGGCTGTGGTGACCTGCTGTTGAAAATTTTCAAGCCTATAATAGGGCCTTCAACTGAGCTTAACGACTGCCATTTTACTGGTAACCGGGACCAACGGCTTAACGTTCCTTACGAAGCTCGGAAACGCTCGCAAATGAAAATTCCAGAAAGAGGTCAGCCACCCAAGGACCAGCCATAGCCAAAGTTGCTTAACGCACTGATCGCTTACAGAACACTGAGTCAGCGGGGCCACGAGCGCTTCACCTATGACGTGATTCCTAAATACAATTTTATTTAGGATTTACGTGATTACTAAATCGCAACACGGATTCAGAGCGGGTAGATCGACTGCTACTAACATTATACATTTTTTAGATGACTCTGTTTTGGAAATGGATAGTGGCAAACAAGTGGACGTGGTATACCTAGATTTTAAAAAAGCATTTGACCGCGTTCAAAATAATGTACTACTAAAGAAGTTTTCTGAAATTGGTTTTTCACCAAATTTAATAAAAAAATTTGCCAGCAATTTTTCGAACCGTATACAATATGTACAGTTATCCGGATACCGTTCAGACCCATATGTGACTACTTCCGGAGTAAGCCAGGGAAGTATCCTCGGGCCAACCCAGTTCTTAATCATGGTGAATGACTTGCCGAATGTCGTCAGGTCGCTAAGTGCCTTATGTTTGCCGATGACATAAAACTTTACTTGGGTGTGGAAAGTGTTGCGGACTGTGAGGCACTCCAAATGGATGTAAGGAGTGTGGTAGCTTGGAGCGAACTAAATCAACTTGAGCTCAATATCTCCAAATGCAAAACGTCAACATTTACCCGTCGTCGTACGCCGATAGTCCACCTCTATAATATCAATGGACAAGTTCTGGGGCGAGTCACGGATATCCGTGATCTTGGTGTGACTTTAGACACTAAATTATTTTAAACGAACATATTATGAATCTGTGTGCTCGTGCATATAAGTGTCTCGGTTTTGTCATGAGACAGGCAAGGAGATTCGATGATCGTCATACGATCCTAAACCTATATTACGCGTTTGTGAGAAGTAAATTGGAGTATAATTCAATGGTATGGGATCCTCACGAACCCAAATATATTGTCATGCTAGAAAAGGTGCAAAAGAAGTTCGCTCGGTTCTTATATCTAAAGATATATGGATATTATCCCTATCTATATCCGTCTCTTTTTGTAGGTGGCATGGTGGGAATTAACACATTAGAGGTTAGACGCAAGTGTTCGTTAATGATCCACTACTATTTGCTGCTAAATAATAAAATAGACAATCCATCCGCACTGGCGCGCTGCGCGCTGCTCACGGTGGACAGAACTCGGCCGCCGAGTACGCGCCGACGAGACAAGCCTTGAATGTCCTTAATGCCTTGATTGCTTACGAACCTAGCCTGGACGTGTTTTATATTAGGCTTAGTTTATACATTCACATTTGTATGGAATATTTTACCAACAATTTGTAATTGTGTACCTATTTAATAAAATACAATAACAAAACTGTAATAGCTTGATGTGCGACTTGGCTATGCTGTAAGCACATCAAGCACCTGCATTTAAATAAATAAATAAATTTCAATATTTCGTCATAAATTATAGGTGGTTACCGTCCTCGACGGTTTCTGCGACCTCTCTTGTTAATTTCAGTGTAAGTACCTTAAACATAGACACGGCAATGGTATCACCACCTGTTACGCGCGACAAAATGCATGCGGTGAATATGGGCGTATATTTTGCCTCTGCCTACCCATTTAGGATAAAGGCGTGACAATTATGTATGTATGTATTTTACGTGGTATAAAATAAAGTCGCTCCCGATAGTGTCTGTACCTACGCTTAGATCTTTTAAGCTACTCAAGAGATTTTAATGCAGTTTTTCATCAATAGATATAGTGATTCAAAGGAAGGTTTATATGTATAATAAATGCATATTAGTATCTTAATTGCACTTTTTTCAAAAACAACTGAATGGATTTGAATGAAATTTTATAATAATACAGCTTATACATCAGAATAACACGTAGGCTACTTTTTATCCCGGGTACATGTTCCTGTGGGAAACGGGAACGGGAAAACTTCCTTACGCGGGCAAAGCCGCGGCCGTCAACTGGTAATGATATAATAAAATTTAGAAAGGACGGATTGGTATTATTATTTACTTTATACATTGTTTTTTACTTTACTAATGTTTTATAGAACTGCAGACATTGATAATTTTTATTAAATTTTGTTTTTAGCCTCGCTTGCTCAGTGTTCTGCATCCGAAGCACCTTACGCAACAATATGTCCTGATATGAGGTGTACGAGGCCCCAATAAGAACTTTGGGGCTCAAGTGACCTCACCCGCTAGGGTTGCACCTGTTTACTAACCGAGGAGGCAATGACCTACGCGCCCTTCCGAGCCTGGGAGCTCAGACGGCAGCCACTTCCAGCAATGCCGAAAATCAAAAGCAAAATAAAAGCTGTTTCTCAAAGCCCAATCAAATTGAACCTCAGGCTCCATATCCAGGATCCAGGTAGGGCTTAGAACCAATTGAAAAACATTTAAGATAAAGAAGCAGCAACCGTGTAATGGGTGACACTTTGAAGCATTACCGAGCACTTCTGTATTGCACTGCGCTTAGTAGGTTGTTTTTATGTATGAAAAGTGCATGATACCAAGACGTGCATGTATGAAGCGATTGATTTATCTGCAAGAAGCAAAGGTGATCAGTCCTCTCTGACTACCCCGTCAGGGATATAGCGTGAAGATAGTTAAAAGTGTAAGCTGTTTCTCAAAGCCCAATCAAATTGAACCTCAGGCTCCATATCCAGGATCCAGGTAGGGCTTAGAAGCAATTGAAAAACATTTAAGATAAAGAAGCAGCAACCGTGTAATGGGTGACACTTTGAAGCATTACCGAGCACTTCCGTATTGCACTGCGCTTAGTAGGTTGTTTTTATGTATGAAAAGTGCATGATACCAAGACGTGCATGTATGAAGCGATTGATTTATCTGCAAGAAGTAAAGGTGATCTGTCCTCTCTGACTACCCCGTCAGGGATATAGCGTGAAGATAGTTAAAAGTGTAAGTTGTTTATGCACACATGACTCAAGCACCTTAGATGGGAAAGAAAGTATAGAAATGGGTCGAAAGTGATTGGAGAGTGAAGGGTTAGGTATTTTAGGTACAGGAATAACGTATGCGTTACGCCATCTAGATGGAAATATTCCAGAAATAATGGAAATGTTTAATATGTGGGAGATAGCAGGAAGCAGTTGATCGATAACAGATAAATGCGAAAGTTTGTTCGGATGTTTGTTACTCTTTCACGTAAAAACTACTAAATGGATTTTAATGAAACTTTACAATAATATAGCTTATACATTAGAATAACATATAGGCTACTTTTTATCCCGGGAACAAGTTCCTGTGCGAAACGGGAACGGGAAAACTTCTCTACGCTCTATATAAAAATAAATAAAATATAACAATCATACGTCGACTTATTAGATCACAACCAACTGCATTGAACTTAACAGATAGGATAAACTTTTTATTGTCTACAGTTGCAATCAGAGAAAATTCGAAAGCGTCTACATTAGGTTTATCAAGGCCAGCTATGTAGCTCAATGTACAAAGTTTGGCGATTGATAGGAGTTGTAGAGGAGAAATATCTGTTAAAATCATCCAAACCAACAGTTTTGTGAACCATTTCAGTAACTACAGTTTTGTGGACCATTTCAGTAACTAAAGTTAAAGCGGATAATATATAATAATGAAATAAAAAAAAATAAAAAAATCGTATTTCGATCCACACGCCGTTGTTTACTTATACCTAAAGTACCAAGATATTTGCAAACGCTGGCAGGTGAAGAAAAATTAACATTTTCGAGAATATGTCGGCATTTAGCATAACGTATCATCTGGTTACAACGATTTCTTGCAGGCTTAAAAAGGTTCCACCTTTCATCCGTACGATTTTTACGGAATTTAGAGAATGTCCGATCCCTGCGCCTCATTGCAACGGGTACTTCTTCGGTCAAACATGGAGCCGGTGGTCGTTTAAGCTTTACTCTCCTATAAACTGCTTTAGTCCAATTAGATTTCATCACATATACCACAACATTTTGTTTGTAACAGGAATGATAAATTAGTAAGAAAAAAAAACATAAAAAGAATGAAACTACTCTGCAGTTATAAGTTGTCATGGAAATACTTATCAGCTAACTTTAGGGTGTTTATAAGTTTTCATGGAAAAACTAAGCAGCTAACTTCATGGTGTCGGTTTTCCGTGACGGTCTGCGCGCGCATCGTATAAAATATTCTTATTATTTTTCCCTAACGCGTTGAAAGAACTTCAAAAACTTATAAAGTTTTCTATTTGTTAGTTCAAGCATCATCGGAAAACCAATGATCTCCAGTTTCGCCGCTGATTACGAAAGTGAATGAAAGGCATTTGTGTACCTAATACCTATAGATTTTCTCTAAAAAGTGAAATAAAATACCCATAACAATATTTTTTACAATGTTTACCTCATAAACATTATTTTTATGGTTAAGCCTCATAATTATATTTTTTATGAGGTATTGTATGGTTGACACAATTACATTCATTTATTAACTAAAGCAAATGTCATAAAAAATACGAGTATAACAGGTTTTTCTGAAAAAATAAATCAATCCGTATAGGGATCCTGACGACGGGCCACGGAGCAAGAAATCAATATTACTCGCGTTTGACATTTATTTGTTTGACATTATTCGTATAGTATTTACATTTAAATTTTGAATTCATTAGTGGTACTAATTTGATGTTAAAATTTTTATGTTTATCATATTTCAATTCTCCTTAAATTTTATGAAAGTTTATAAAATAGTATCTTACTATTTTGGTCCATAACACGTTCATTGAATCTCCGATCGATGACATTTGAGATTAATAAAACATTATAATGCCGTAAGGCGTAACCGGTCAGGTTAAAAAGTAAATAATGTGGAATAGTACAAAATGTTTTTATTCAAGGTAATATATGATAATTTGTCTGAGTTTTTGACATTTAGGATGACTGCTTCGTTCTCTTCAGTAGCAGGGTGATAATATATATCCTTACTGGATAAATGAGCTATACATTGCAAAAAAAATACAATTTGAACCCCTAGCTCCTGAGATTTGCGTCACATGTAACAAACTAACAAACTTTGTACCTTTATAACAATTAGTAAAAATATTCTGCAACTAGGTAATGACATATTATAAAATTACGAAGTTCCATGTGAAATAAAATATCTTTATTAATTGCCTTTACATTTACATTTACTGCCAGATTCGCAAAGCAATAAGTAGAGCCTGAGGAAGAAATTAACATAACATCATACATACATATAGATACTGTCACGCCTTTATCCCCGAAGGGGTAGGCAGAGGCTGGGAATAAAACTCATAGCCACTCTTTTCTAACCACCAGTAATTACTTTAAACAAATCAAACATCTAATCAAAATAAGACCGATTCCAGTTACCAGTTCTAAGAGCCACCTACCCATTATGAAGAAGATGCTCTTTTCAAATGTGGGTATGGCTTACATTATTAAACCTACATTGTTCTTTTGGAGTTATGTTAGAACAGTCGGGTAAATTTTTTTATTTTAATATATTATTTGTTAAAATGCTATAACAACAATTACCAGTCCCAACATACGGAACACTAAATCCCTTTTAAAAAAAAACTAAACCAAACTATATTCACGCTGAATCCCTGAGAGAAGTCCCAGTCAGAGAAGACAGATCGCCAGGCTTCGCGATCCATGCATACTTCTTTCGCTTCTTCAAGATTTATCAATCGCTTCATACACGTACGTCTGGGTATCCGAGTACTTTTGACATTTCCGTTTTCGATTAATCTGCTCACGTGGTCTTCATATATAAGTCTCAGCCCAACCTTGACTCCCTCTACCCTCTACTTTCGCACAATATATATTCTTCGTCAATCGTTCCCCACTCATTCGTTGGACGTGTCCAAACCAACGGAGCACGCCCTTTTGCAGCTTATTGCTGACAGTTTGATTCAAACCTGCCATATTGCGTATCACTTTGTTACGCATTCGGTCGAAGTAATCGCATCCCTTTTTAGGATGAAATATTGAAAAATCCCTTTTTAATGGGTGCTTACATTACATTATAAGGGTAGCTTACCCTGGTACCTGTCGCTGGACGTTAAGATGAGTGATTAATCTCGTAATTTTACTAGATTTGTCCCCCGACTTCGCCCGTGACATTTTTGGAACTCCCGCAGATGTTTCTGGTACTGCTTGTTGTCTTACAGCTGCCGTGTCTGATGAGGCCCTCAAACGTTGGCTCTTATCTATTTTATCAGTTTCGGATAGTTTTCTTGACCAGAGGGGTCTTAGTGCTTCTTTATAGAATTTAATCTAAGCTTTTGGTAGAGTTGGCTGGTTTGTGTATTAACATTGTCATTTAAAGTGACAATGCTGCCCAGTATTCTGGGTATAACTGTGGTTGACAGCGAAGTGAAAAGTTCTTTGATGCCTAAATTATATTTGATAAAAACATAAATATCGTGGGATACATTTATACATAACGCCACCTAGCCCAAACAAACATCAACGCGGCAGTCGTCCACAAATGCCACCGAGATAGCCTTATTTTAGGTACTTATAATATTATTAATATATTTGTTTTTTTTTAATTTGTAAAAAGTGTATCATAATTATAAGTTGTAAATAACGTTTTCAACAAATATTTTCCATCCAGGTCAAAAACAATGGGTCTACGTCATTACATCGAGTAGTAAGTACTCCCATAATTAAATCTACGTAGACAGACGATTTTATGTATTAATTAAAACTTAAATTATTATATATTTTCAACGAACATAGTTTTAAACAATTTTTTTGGTATAGGCTATTTTTATAATTGAAGTAAGATGCGACATAAAATTATACCCAGGTAAATATTTAATACTGTATTTTTTAGCCAGGACTTTAATTGGTCGTGCTAATTAGTGTCTAGCACATAAGACCTTTTAGCCTTTTTGTTACCATCTCACTAAAGAGGCAACGGGTTCAAAATTTCTTCCAAATTTAACATCTAAAATAAACACATTTTATTTATTAAATTTATTCGGCCCTTAGACCCACCCTAGTTTCGTGCTTCGGAAAACACGTTAAGCCGTTGGTCCCGGTTGCCAATAAAATGGCAGTCGTTAAGCCAAGTTGAAGGCCTTATGGGCGGTTTAAAAAATTTCAACAGCAAATCGCCGCAGCCTGCGCCTGTCCATTTCAACACGGCAATGGCCTCAACACCTGTTACTTGGGACAAAAATACATACGGTGAAATGTGGGCGTTTAATATGCCTGTGCCTACCCCTTCGGGGATAAAGGCGTGACAATATGTATGTATGTAAATATCCAACTACTGCATAAAATCTCTTAAGAAACATTAAATTAATTAAATAATGCAGTGCTTCTAATAATTTTTTATTAAATTTATTCGGCCCTTTAGACCCACCCAGTTCCGTGCTTCGGAAGGTACGTTAAGCCGTTGGTCCCGGTTGCCAATAAAATGGCAGTCGTTAAGCCAAGTTGAAGGTCTTATGGGCGGCTTGAAAAATTTCAACAGCAAATCGCCGCAGCCTGTGCCTGTCCTTTTCAACACGGCAATGGGCTCAACACCTGTTACTTGGGACAAAAATGCAAACGGTGAAATGTGGGCGTTTAATATGCCTCTGCCTACCCCTTCGGGGATAAAGGCGTGACAGTATGTATGTATGTTTTTTTTTGACGCGGGGAAAGCGTTTAAGCTCCGTCATTCCTACTGCACGGGCAGCAGGAAAGGTGTGTGGGACCCCCGGCCGTTGGGGACTGTCTTACTAATTAAACCCTGCGGTGTTTCGCTTTCTTCCCGACCGGGTCGCGGGATAGGCCTGAGGGCTATTCACGGCGACCCGACTAACGAAATGCCCTAATATGTACCTCTTCTACGGAATATTAAATACTGTGATCTAAATTATGTAAATAGCATGTCTGTTGATCATATTTTTCAAAGTACCGCAGTTAATTTAAAACATGTCTTGACCAAAATTAATTTAATCACTGTGTGTGCTGTCCTCACCGGTTAGCATTGGTGACAATTTGTCGCTGCCGGCCTTGGTACAAGCTGTCACCAGCAAGGTGATGGTAGATGGATAAGAGAGAAGAGCTGCATGAATGAAAATCGATGTAGCTGTCATCCACCTCATAGTCATATTATGGTTGGCACCTACAACAAATTTCTCTCTTAGCTGTTAACGATTGGGTTCGTTACATAATAAAATAAATGCTTTGCGATACAGCTTTCGTAGTTATTGCAATACTTTACAAATATATAAATGTAAGAAATTATGAGATCGATGACACATCGATACGGCGCAGATGTTCAAGAATTGTTGTCATCAGTATCCGTTTGGTGGCGCTGGCTTCCCTTGTCGTTCAGAAACAAGCGCCTCTAATAAAACTATATTAAGTTTTAACAATTGCCTATACCTTCCTTGATAAATGGGCTAGTCAACACATAAGAATTTTTAAATTCGGACCAGTAGTTCCTGAGATAACTACGTTCAATTAAACAACGTTACAAACAAATTCTTTAGCTTTATATATTAGTTTTGCCAGAGGTTAAGTCACTGCAATCAATTGGGTGGCCCCATAGGCTCCCTAAGGAGCAATTTTTATTAAATCTCGAGGTTTTTTCTAGAATCATAGATGGAAGAGAGTGGGATAAGAGAGCGCTAGAAGGTATGAAATGACATATTAAATGAATTAAAAAATCTTTATACATGTGGTTCACAAAATTACTAAAACTAATGAATGTCAAGATTATTGCTTCTACATTAAGGTACATTTACTGCCAGATTTGCAAAGCAATAGGTAGAGCCTGAGGAAGAACCTGGCAATAAAACTCATGGCCACTCTTCTTTAACCGCCGGTAATTACTTTAGTTATATTTACTTGATATTTGAACAAATGACATAGTAATGAGTTTATACAAAAAAAAACAAATCAAAATCTAATAAAAATTAGACCGATTCTAGTTACCAGTTCTAAGAGCAGCCTACCCTTTATGAAGAAGAATCTCGCAAGACACTGCATGGATGCTCTTTTAAAATGAAGATATGGCTTACAATATTAAACTGACATTGCTATTTTGTAGTTATGTGAGAACAGTCGACTAAACTTAATTTGGTTTAAACTTAAATCATATTATTATTCATAATTGTTGTAACAGCTATGAGCTGACAAGTCCCAACCCTTTCACGGGTATGACGCACATATCAGCCATAGCTTTACTCAGCCATATTATAGGGAATAAGGCGATCCGATATATACGCTACCACTGCCAGCACACAGGCGAGCATGACACACTCAAACTTCACAGTAATCATAATGTTATTTTTAAAAATAACAGGCTACTTGGTGCTCACACAATAACAAACTCAAATTACATATAAATATATTAGTTATTAATGAGACTAAACGCGGTTATTTTTTATACCTTTTTGCCTGACATTTCAAATTACAAATGTCAAAAATTACATGTATAGTTTCGAGACGAGTGAATATAACAGGAGATTATCTTAAATTTCGAATCCTCAATAGATAGAGTCAAGATATCCCTGTGCACAGGTATCCCTGTAGAAATTTGTTGACATTTTTGATAACTGCTCTAGTTATGTTCTGATAGTGTTGGCTGAGCGGCGGACTTCCTACCGCCTTAATATTAATAAATTTTGTTTTCAGTAATTAATAACTAAGTTTTAAAGAATAATAACTTTCGTAAGCGTTGTGTGCTCCCCCAAAAATTCCAGCTTTGGAGGGAGATACGACCAGTTCGGTGTGTGCAATTGCACCTGCAACGCCTGTAGTTAACACCACAGCAATCTCCACTTCTGCTACTCTAGATGAGACACACCCACCTACACTGTCACAGTGCGCTCTTCACTATTGAGGTCGCTGGTAATGCAGTGCCAGATTTTTTAGTCTTTAATTTTTATTTATTATTTACACACGTAATTTCCTCACACTGTTCTCTATCCTGTAAATAAGTATCGTGTCATGTGTAAGCCAGACTTCTTATTTTATATTTTCCAACTTAAATAATATTTTGTGTGAAACTTGATCAAATGCATTGTTAGTGTCAAAGTATATGCCGGTTGTTTGCTTCCTGCAATCGAGGCTTACAGAAATCTGAGTAAAGCATGCTAGGGTTGTAGATTTATCTTTTTCGAAAGTAAATGGAAACGTAGAAATGCAGCAAAATTACCGCAAAATGATGGTGCTTCCTCCTCCGCCGTGTGCGATGTATCACAGTCCTGACTTAGAATAATAAATTCTTCGATCCTTTAGCTATCCAGTGGTGTAACTGGAATTTTGGATGGATATAATAGATTAGCTGCAACACAATACTGTTTTCCCAAATTATCATTCATCTTTTAAGATTTCGTCCTCAAGAAGAAACAGCGCAACCCTGAAAGATACCTTTGTTCTATGTCCGTGTCTGTCTGTCAAGATTGTCTGCGGAAGTATGGAGTTAAAATTAAAACCTATTTATAATTACTCAAGTCTATATGTGTTTTGTTAATGAGAGACTGCTGTAACAAAAAAACTTATAGGTTATCGTAAAAAAGATGGTCGTTTATGTATATTTATTTATTCATTATAGATATTTAAATAATTACATGGTTATTAACAAATTAAAATTTTAACATATTTACAGAAAACAATACAAAAAGAAGGGGGCGGGTGGTGGGAATTATTACAAGACTGACAATGATGCCCCGACTAGGTGTCGAAGAATTCCTCCCCATCAAAATCAACCGGTAAGGTTCCCGTAAGGCTGGCCGCATTGCCACGTTGTATGGCAATGCTTATTCTCTGAGCGAGAAAGAGGCCAACCCTATGGTCACGAGAAGAATCGACCAGTCGCTTTGCGATATCACTATACAGTGAACGAGCACTTGGGCCCCACGAGCCCAGTGTCTCGACCCCAAACGGCTCAAAAATATAATTACCTATTAAATTATTATATTTGCGCCGCTTGAGAGTCTCGGCGGATGCAGCAGCAGCACAAGCGCAACTCGCCGTGCTAAGAAGATGAGAAGGAGCCAGGTGGTCAACACAAGTTGCATCCCAAACTAAAGGCTTTCCCATCTTCCATGGCACCAATGACATACCGTCCGGCCTCTTGCCATCGTCACGCGCCAAACCATTAGGTTCTAGAACGGCTAGAACACCGGCGGTGACAAGAGCCCGACGGATAATGTCATTAAGGTATGCATGACGTGACCTGCGACCTGCACTCCTGCTGCATGAGAGACCGTGATGCCCAAGGCTGTCGACTACTTCACCACATTGACAGCAATGCGGAGAAACGCAGGGAGCACCTAAACGAAGACAGACAGCAATTCTGAATGTAGTGTCGTCCAACATAGTACCTATGTTGGGCGACGGAAGAGCCTGAAGCCAAACACCTGACTCCCATTCTCCCACAGCCAATAGGCGAGCACGTTCTGCAACATTCGAACACGTGTTCAATAAATGTTTTCTAACCTCGTTGCAGAGCGGCCTATCCCACTGCCTCTGGGAGCACGGGTTGGTCGGCAAAACAGTATCTGGGCACTTAAGTTTCCAAACATTTATGGCTTCAATCTTGTCTGGCACTTCAGAATTGACCAGTGTAGGAATTTAAATTTTCCTGGTCAATTCATCAGTGCCGTGTACTGAAGACAAAAATGTCGTTAATGATGAAAATGTTTATATTTCAACAGTTTCAAGGAAATCTAAATTTATACATATTTTCCGTTGACCTAAAACTATGAAATTTGTCAAGCACTACTGCCTTACAATACTATAGAGAATAGAGTGGCAACTATTGCAATTAAATCATAAAAAGACTACTCAAATGATAATTTTATATGTAGGTACCTACAAATGGGTACGGAACCTTCGATGGAAGATTCTAATATAGGTACAATTATCAATTTCTTTATTCATTGCTTCCCCATCGAAGTGATTTTATAGACGCAATTACGTCAAAAAGTTATTGCGGAGCAAAACACAACACTAAATACATCATCATTAGGTTCGTGCGCCCCAACTACTGGTTCAACCCCACCTACTGTTGTATCACTAAGTATCACCAGTCTCATTTAGACAGAGATACAATTATCACTTAAAAGAATAACGTAGTGTAGTGAAGTTACTCATAAATTTTATTTAAGTTGCTCAAATGGTAAGTTCGCTAATATTTTAATCATATTTTTTTTAAGAACTTTAATAAATATAATCAGATATAAATAACAAAGAAAGCCATATTTTTGTTATACATATTGTCACGCCATTATTCCCGAAGGGGTAGGCAGAGGCATACTATACACCGTATGCTTTTTTGTCCCACGTAACAGGTGGTGAGCCCACTGCCGTGTAATTTTTTTATATTTTATAATTTTAAATTTAATATTTAATAATATTTATATATTTCGTTATAAAGTAATAATAAAAAATTATTACTATAAAACAAAATATATAAATAAATAAAAACATATTTATTTATTTATTTATTTATATATTTCGTTATAAAGTAATATTTTTTTACAGAAAAGAGCTTTTAATTACTTTTAACCGTAATAATACACGAAGTGCCCCTTTTCAAGAAAATAACGTGAAGGGATGAAAGTAAAATATTACACAGTTAAAGTTTATACATAGAAAAGTGCATAAAGCTGTTTTTATATCATCATCACCCTCTGGCCCTTGTCCCAATTTACTTGGTAATGTATTATCACACAGTAGGTTTGTCTTCTTTTTCCATTCGTCCTTGTTATTCGCCATCTGATCATTCACTAATATGAAAGATATTCATAATTAACACTCAATTACGACTACACCAAATTGGATAATTCTTTATGTTAATAAATTATTGTAGACTATAAATAATATTTTCTAAACTTTAAGTATAGAAAAAAATCAATTCTAGCAAAGTACAGCGCTTCTGAGACCGGTACGTGTCGGGATCCTAAGAAATAGGAAAAAAAGGAAAGTGCAGTACGTAATTCACAAATTTAATTTATATTCTTTGATAGGTAAATATATTGATAGGTTAGGCAAAGGTCACAGGTTCAATCCCTGTCTCGAATCGGGTTGTCATTTTCCACTTTATTAAAAATTTATGAGAAATTTAGCAAATAATTGCTTTAAAAAAATTTATCAAGGTAAATATAAATTAGAATATTATAATAATATTAGAATAATATTATACTATTAGAATAGGAAAGTGCAAGAACGTGATTCACAAATTTAATTTACATTCTTTGATGGGTAATGAATTTAAAAATATAAAATTTAACATGAATAATTTCCTATAAAAAAAAACATAAAAGCAAGTTTTTTAAATCTTGTTAAAAAGACAATTAACCTTTAATTAATCATCACACTCGTGATAGCTGATTGGCATTGGGCTTATAAGATTTTTGAATAGCAATTAGCATACTGACTATCGTCATAAATTTGATACCCATATTGAGCAATGTCTTTTCTTTTTGGGTTGTTCTACACTTCATGGTCATACATAGTATGAATAGGTACCACATGGAAGTGTTAGGAAGAAAAAATATCCAAGTTGAAAAAATAATTTATGTTTGTGCTAGTACTCATTAGCTAATCATCATCATCCGAGCGTCTCGCGACGCCCGGGGTCCGCTTTCCTACATTTTCTCCTCCACTTCGCACGGTCGTCGGCATCCCCTGTAGTGAGACCATTGGCACGCCATGTCATCCCTTACGACGTCAAGCCAGCACTTCTTGGGTCTTCCCCTCTTACCGGGACCCGGCGGGGCTGACATGGCCAGACATTTGTTACCTACGTAGCCCGGCGGTTGCCGCAAGACGTGACCATACCAACGAAGACGACACTCTTGCAACTTGTCTGCAATGTCACGGACGTGAAGGCTGCCGCGGATGCGAGAGTTCTTCACGCGGTTTCGATTTCCGTGACACGCAGCTCCTGCTTGTGTCGCTCCAATATCGGCCACGTCTCACTGCCATGTAAAAGGACAGGTCTAATAATGGTTTTGTAGACCTGTCCCTTCAACCGGATCGGCATTTTAGGATCACAAATGACACCGGTCATCTCCCGCCATTTGGCCCACGCGGCAGCAATGCGTGACTTGACATCGCAATCGATGTCACTGGACGTGTGAAAAACAGATCCCAGGTATTTAACCTGGTCCGTGCGCTCGACCAAATCACCGCCTATGCGGACGGATGTGGGATCTGTCAAGTTTAGTGCCAAGTACTCGGTCTTCGCCACATTTAGTTTCAGACCGCCGTTCTCAAGCGTCTCCTTCCACGCCTTTACACGTCGCACCAATCTGCCCCTGTCCGCGTCTGCCAGCGCAATATCGTCAGCATACATGAGCAACCATGGAGGCTGCTCATGCGGGTTTCTGATGCTATCCGACAATTCGTCTAATATTACACTGAACAGAAGCGGACTAAGGACAGAACCCTGGTGTACCACGACGGTGATGGGGAAGGGATTCGTGTCGCCAACAGCAGTTCGAACCATTGAATCGAAGTCACAGTACATGTCCCGGATAGTAGCAATATAGACCTCTGGAACCCCTTTGGACCGCAGTGCCCACCAGATCATCGCACGAGGAACACAGTCGAATGCCTTCTGCATGTCTAGAAACAAACAGTGCAGAGTTCTTCGACCTGTATTTCTCTGCCACAACCCTCAGGGCAAAAACAGGCTCCGTGGTCCCATGACCAGGGCGAAACCCATATTGACACTCCGAGAGAGTACATTCCTGCCGGATCCGAGAGTCTATAATCCTCTCGAAGATCTTCATGGTGTGGGACATTACGTTTATACCGCGGTAGCTCCCGCACTGACCCCTTACCTAGACTGGAGTAATAATACTCAGTCTCCATTGGTTTGGGATATGCCCGTTGAGGACCTAGTTTCATCAAGCAGCCACCATCTGATGCGGCGCTGGCACCGCTCGATGCGTTTGCCTTTAGGCTTCACGCAGAGGTCCATGACAAGGAGACGGTGTTGTGCAGTAATACTCTCTCCGGGTATGACCTTGCAGTTGGCCACCTTGCCGATGCTGTGTCGCCTAGTGAGTAGGAAATCGATCTGAGTTGTACGCCTCCCGCTCTTGTAGGTGATGAGATGTTCGGATTTCTTTTTGAAATACGTATTCACAATGGCCAGATCGGCAGCCGCACACGTTCTGAGGATAGTTTCTCCTTCAGCGATGCGGGTGCCGTATCCAAAACCACCATGAACACGCTCAAACTCCTCACACCTCTCACCCACATGACCGTTTAGGTCGCCGCCCAAAACGATTCCCTGTGACAACGGAATGCTCCG
Source organism: Thumatha senex (assembly GCA_948477245.1). Classification (NCBI taxonomy): domain Eukaryota; kingdom Metazoa; phylum Arthropoda; class Insecta; order Lepidoptera; family Erebidae; genus Thumatha; species Thumatha senex. The sequence continues at coordinate 14,077,129 of OX419743.1, forward strand.
AATCACTCCCTCGAGTTGGCCCCATAACGACATCTTATCGGCGTCGCTACAACCGGCCTGTGGCGAGATGCCGCTCCAAGATGCCGCTCTGCAGCCCTTCGGAGAGCACCACGGCCACCCCGTTCTCCCCACCAGGCGCACCCGTGTAGTACAGCTTGTAGCCTTTCTGCAAAGGCCGGGCTCTGTTGCCCTTCCACCGAGTCTCCTGCAGGAACGCCACGTCCACCCTCCGCCTGGAGAGTACTTCGGCCAACTCTACCGCACGCCCAGTCAGCGTGCCAATGTTCCAAGATGCGAAGCGGATTCGGGTTGGGGCTAACTTCTTTAGCCGTGCTGGCCCGACACACGGCAGCCCTAGCCCACTTGCCACAGGAGTCGGGCGGGGCTCCGGCGCGCCGTTTTGCGGCGGCGCCCTATCCCTAGCTGCAATCCTTTTGTGTCTGTCCATTTCTGTTTCGGCGGGTGGCTTTTATGGGAGCGACGCCCTCAGACCTCCCAACCCCAGAGGGGAAAGCCAGCGCGAGAGCCTCGTCCGTTAATCAGCAGGTGCACGCACTAGCACGGGAGGTTGACTTGGGCCCCGAAGATCTTGGTGGGACCCCTTACACCCACTCATCACTGCATATTATAAAACAAAGTCGTTTTTCGCTTTCTGTCCCTATGTATGCTTAGATCTTAAAACTACGCAACGAATATCGATGCAGTTTTTTTAAATAGATAGAGTGATTCTTATAGAAGGTTTTTATGTATATTTTGTAAAGTTTTTGTATATATTAACTTAAGTATAACGATATATGTTGGCGATGTCGGAAAAAATTAGCCGTCTGAGAGCTTTTAACGAAAACGCTGCCTAAACCCTTTGAGATATAACAAAATAATGTATGGTGCAATTGTGTATCTAATAAAGGTCTACAAAAAAGTCCGCGACGACATATGTCTATCTCTTAAGAATAACATACTATATCCATTTTAATACTTTAAAAAAACAGCAATTATTAAGCGGTAATTTGAAGGCTATTTACACAAATATGCTATTAATCCTTATCATTTTTACTACGTTAGTTGGCTTCAGCATTTCATGAAGATTATTTTGTCCCTTTACACCTTGCAAATTAAATGAATATCTTACGAGTTATCGCAAATTCAAAATTAGGCGCAAAGAAATTAATTTAATTCGACCGGGCCGTGCGGGTAGGTAGGTTCAACCTAAGTACTGGAGAGCGGAGAAGTAGTAGTAAATGGGTGCCACGGGGTTCGAAGTATGTCACGGGCGAAGCCGGGCGGGACAGCTAGTAATATATAAATAGTAGTCTGCTTGTGACCACGGCTGGTGCAACCCAATCGAAACGTCGTCGCGTCAAGCTATTTAAGGTAAATAAGCATGATCGCGTTAATACCTGTATTTTACACTATCTTATAATGTGTTTGCTTTAATTATCATTCATCCTTTTATTTCTGAAGGCGTAATAGAGGTACACGGCAATGGGCTCACCACCTGTTACGTGGGCGTGACAATATGTATGTTTGTATGTAATAGAGGTATACTATACGCCCAATTTTTACGTAACAGGTGGTGAGCCCATTGCCAAAAAACGGTGCTTCGGAAGGCACGTTAAGCCGTTGGTCCCGGTTGCCAGTAACATGGAAGTCGTTAAGTCAAGTTGAAGGCCTTGTGGGCGGCTTGAAAATTTCAACTGCAGGTAGCCACAACCTGCGTCTGTCTATTTCAACACGGCAATAGGCTTACCACCTGGGACAGGTAAATACATGGTGAAAAGTGGGCATATAATATGCCACCCTTTCGGGGATAAGGTGTGATAGATAAATATAAATAACTAAAATAAAAAAATCATCACGTTTTTCGGTTACGCGTCATGATGTTTTGAAATGAAACTTCTTTATCGACGTATGAGAGAAATTTTATAACTGTAAAAAAAATGTAAAGTAGTTTCACTTCTTACCTGTGTGCTCTGGTACACACACATGTTTTATAGGATAGCCTCTACTATAACATTTCTTGGGTGGGGAGTTTTACCCCTGAGTTTAATTCACATGTATAATTTGTAGTTACATTTTTTTTTGTTATTAAATTATTAAGCTATTGCATAGTTTTTATCACGGGCTTTGAGCGCGGCGACCTAATCAAGAAATTCCGTAACGAAAAAAACCTAACACCCGAGATCACACGAACTTCACCGAGCACGGTCGAGAGTTTGTTTAACGTGTATGTATATAATACGACTGTACGGAGCTCGCACGGATCGAGCTGTAAAAATAATATAAAATTTATATATTAATAATCTATATATATAAAATTCAATGTCACTTTTCGTTGTAATTTTATAACTCGAGAACGGGCTCACCTATTCAGGCTGTTTAGGCTTTGTTCGGACTATTTAGTAGATGGATTATGTGAAGTTTGCACAAAGTCAGTCGAGTGGTTTTTCATTTATCACATTTTTGTAACAAATCCCTTAAGTGGCGCTAACGAAGTTATTCTGGTCCGATAATAGTGTTATAAATAAATAAAAAAATTGCATAAGTTGATAAATAATGCTATGCAATAGCTTTACCGCCGCAGTCCCCGAGTGCCACACGTTTTTTGTTTTAATGATAATATGCGTCAAAAGTATTTATTTTTGGTGCTTCGTAAACTTAGTTAAAATAGATAAGTGATTTTCTTGTTTGGAAGAATGTGCTTATATTTCACTACATATTTCTTATGGATAACATACTAGCTTACACGAGGGCAACGCGTACGGGAAAACTTTACCAGAACGGCAAAACTTTCGGCATCAGCTAGTTATATGAATACAAATTGTTGCCTGCGACTTCATTCGTGTGAAAATTATGATAATGGAGCAATATATGAATACTTTGTTTGTTTATATTATATTATTCCCTACTGGACCTGTATTGAAGCGTGATAATAACAGCTAATGCACTGACCCAAATCTCTTGTTAATGTTCGAGTAAAACAGTAAAAAGTTAAACCGGTAAACACATACTTAGTGTCATACTTAGTGAGCGAATTTACAGGAATAATTAAAAAAATAATAGGTATAAGAATCTTTTATTTCAACAAACTTTTATTGAAATCCGCTTAAAAGTCTAATAAATACTCAACAAGTTGTTTATTTTTATACCCACATTGTCGCCACAACAAGCGCTTTTGCATTTGAGTCTCTTACCACGCAGTTACGAATGACAAAAAAAAGCATCACGGTAAAATGTAGAAATAATTTTTTTTCGTGTGGAAATTCCCTCTGATAGGGATGTCCCAGGCTAAATGTAGGCGAATAGTATATCACTGTCACCCCTTCAGGGATAATATAGTGATTTATTTTTACAAATACAACTGCGTAAGTAAAACATTGGATGAGTGAGACAATTAAATAACCAAGGAATGTAATATAACTATTACTAGTTAACTTCATTGAGTTATCTACTCAAATTAACATAATTTAAATATAAATTTTATATTAAACATGTTTGACATTGAAATTTGATAATTTAATTATTAATGATATGATAATATAATTCAAATATCTAAAAAAAATACTTATTCCATACTTCATACTAATATTATAAATACGAAAGTAATATTCTTGATTGTTTGTGTATCAATCGCTATAACCAATTAGTATGGAGGTAGCCTCCATCCTGGAAGACATCCTGGAAGAAAACATAAGAAAACTTAGGATACTGCTGAAAACTGCATTAAAATCCGTTTATTGATTTAAAAGGTTTCTTTAAACTAATTACCGAATTTTCAGCAATATATAGAGTGATTAAAAAGGAAGGTTATTAATTATTATGTATAATACATGCATATTACGTAATACGCGCAAAGCCTGGTGGGGTCGCTAGTTAGCAGTAAAAAACACGTTTTAGTACAAGGTAATTAAAAACAAAAACATCCGCTCATTTGGGTTTGATACATAATTTTTTTGTTTTCAAAATATCCTTCTCTAATAGGCTTTGCACGCACTGCGATTAAACGCCGGCGTTTTACCGCCGATGTGAAACCGTGTAAAAAATGTAACACATAGTTCTTTTTCTATACAAGTGCACGCATTAGTGACTTTTTTCAATGACTGATTTTATAAACGCAGCTTGCTACGTTTAGATCACGGTTTGAAAACGGGCCATTGTTTTGTGTGCGGTAACAGTATTGTGGCACAGGCACGGCGGTTAATCGCGGTTTTTTATTCAGTCTCGACTGTATAAAAAACCGAATAGAAAAAGTTATTTCATGTCGTCTGTCTGACTTAGAAATATTGTACGTAGACTAAGATAATGTGTCACAAAACTTTATCATTGAAGTGAAAAACAATGAATCAGTACGGGGACAGAAATACTAAAGCTTGGTTTTGGAGATACATCAAAATCAGAAATTGGACTAGCTTGCCGGAGGCAGATAGGAACCAATCGCCATTCTGTAATACATACATACATACATATTGTCACGCCTTTATCCCCGAAGGGATAGGCAGAGGCATACTATGCGCCCACATTTCACCGTATGCATTTTTGTCCCACGTAACAGGTGGTGAGCTCATTGCCGTGTTGAAATGGACAGGCGCAGGCTTAGGCGACCTGCTTTTAAAATTTTTAGGCCGCCCATAAGGCCTTACGCTTGGCTTAACGACTGCCATTTTATTGGCAACCGGGACCAACGGCTTACCGTGCCATCCGAAGCACGGAACTGGGGTGGGTCTAAAGGGCCGAATAAATAAGTAAAATGTGTCTATTTTAAATGTTAAATTTGGAAGTAATTTTGAACCCGTTGCCTTTTTAGTGAGTTGGTCTTATATGCTAGACACTAATTAGCACGACCAATTAATAAAGTCCTGGTAGTCTCGGACACATTTTTTTGTATTTGATAGTCTATTTATCGCGATAGGCTATATAATAGGCTGTATATCATCACGCTACAACCCTAGAGAGCGGAACAGTAGACATTAATGACAACAAATCGGGTAAATTTTCATTCATTATTGTAAAATTAATATGCTACGAGTAATTAATATGCTAGTAGTATAAGTATAGCACGGATGAACCTGCGGGGCTCAGCTAGTTTTGTATATAGAATTGTTTTCAGTCATAGATATCTTAACTTTAGTTATGAAATTAACTTTAGTTAAGATATCTTAACTAAAGTTAAGATATCTATTTAGTTAAGACTAGCGTTTACCCGAAGCTTTGTTTGCGTGGTAATTTATTAATGGGATCCAGTTTCAATGAGAAAGCAGTTCAATAGAAAAGTTGCTATCTATCGGGCAGTTAACATCCCAAGCAGCACGTAAGCATTGCAATTAACCAGCTCATTTAGAATTTAAATTTTCTTTAGAGTCTTACAAGAGTGTCAAAAGAAGCATTAATCTTTATAAGAGTGATTTTGGAGTTAAATACAGCTTGAGCTGTATAAAATCTGCATTAAGAGTACCTCATAAGCTTAGGGTGTAAAAGCAAAATAAATAACTCTACTATTAAACTTTAAGTATTACGTGATACTCTTAGCTGGTTTAATTATATATCTTTTTATTTATCTATCACGCCTTATCCCCGAAGGGGTGACTGTGGCACACATATTGTATGCCCACTTTTCACAATGTGTATTCCTGTCCCACGTTATAGGTGGTGAGCCCATTGCCGTGTTGAAATAGACAGACGCAGATTGTGGCTACCTGCTGTTGAAATTTTTCAGTTTTCCTTATGGGCATAAGGCCTTCAACTTGACTTAACGACTGCCATGTTATTGGCAACCGGGACATTATCGTAATCGTAAATCGGGGTTGTATATCTTAAAAAAATAATACATAATTTAGGACAATGTAAGCTTCGCGATTACGTGTTTATTTTAAATGTTAAATAGGTAAACAAAAATGAAGAACTAAAAAACATTTACTACAATTGGGTTACTATATGAAAAGTTCTGAGACAGTAATATAGGCACGACATAAAAGTTTTAGTCACAATGTTCAGTCCCTTTCACACCTGTTTTATGTTTATCCCACTGTCACAAAGCTCTTCCAATAGTACACTTGCTTACATCGAATAAACAACAAATAATAATAAAAGACTATACCGCCATTAACTGCCATAAAAGACTCACTGATTAAAAAAATAACCTCAAAAGGTAATGTGATAAGTATCGTTATAGTTCAAACAATCTCACGGTGATGTGAGTTATCTCGACTTCCTACAGGAGTCGGTAGCGAGGTCAACGCTCCCACGGAAGTCACGTTTTCCAACAAAAAATCCAACGCAACGCAATAGTTTACATTGAAATACTGTCATCTATCATCTGATCTAGTCGCCAGTAGCCACTCGCCACCCTGAAATGGTTTGTTGTTATATTATTGTTATAAATATTAAAGTCTTACTGTCACAGAAGAAACACTGTTTATGAAGTTTTTTAAAATGCCCAATATTGCCTTTTGTGAGTCAATATGTTTATTCATGCATATAGTACCTGGAACAAAAAAAACATAAACCATGAATAAACATATTGACTCACAAAAGGCAAGTGGGCGAAAGGAAACCATATTGGGCATTTTAAAAAGCTCCATAAACAGTGTTTCTTCTGTGACAGTAAGACTTTAATATTTATAACAATAATATAACAACAAACCATTTCAGGGTGGCGAGTGGCTACTGGCGACTAGATCAGATGATAGATGACAGTATTTCAATGTAAACCATTGCGTTGCGTTGGATTTTTTGTTGGAAAACGTGACTTCCGTGGGAGCGTTGACCTCGCTACCGACTCCTGTAGGAAGTCGAGATAACTCACATCACCGTGAGATTGTTTGAACTATAACGATACTTATCACATTACCTTTTGAGGTTATTTTTTTAATCAGTGAGTCTTTTATGGCAGTTAATGGCGGTATAGTCTTTTATTATTATTTGTTGTTTATTCGATGTAAGCAAGTGTACTATTGGAAGAGCTTTGTGACAGTGGGATAAACATAAAACAGGTGTGAAAGGGACTGAACATTGTGACTAAAACTTTTATGTCGTGCCTATATTACTGTCTCAGAACTTTTCATATAGTAACCCAATTGTAGTAAATGTTTTTTTTTTTAAGGGTCAGCGAGGTTTGAAAGTACATTTTGGGAAGGTACATAAATCCCAAAATGTACTTTCGAACATATCAACGTTTGAGGCCCAGCAGATAAAAATTTCTTTTTGGCAAACTATTTCTAAATATAAAAATTCTGTTCCGGTTTTAAAAAGGATTCCTCGTGCTGCAAGACCTGCAGTGGCACAAAACCTAGCCCACTGTATTGGCCTTGTAGTACGGGAGAATTCTACTTTTGCTTGGGAGCAACTACTTACCTTTTCTTATAGGATTCTACATATTTCTAAAAATCAGACAACCAATAAATCTTTGACTAGCCAAATTAAAGAAAACTGTAATTCGTCGCGTTTATTTGACCCCAAATTCACAACCTTCCATAAGAATTCCATTTATCATTATGTAGAATCTAAATTAAGAGAAGGTGACATAAGAGGAGCATCCAGGTTATTATTTAGTAGCGACGTGGTGGCGCCTTGCTCTCCAGATACTCTTGCTGATCTGAGGAGCAAGCATCCTGCGCCAATAGATGACTTGTCCTTTCCCGATCCTCCAAATTCTGAATCTGACTTTTTGATTGTTTCAGCCAAGGAAGTTCTGACAGCTGTTAACTCCTTCCGTAGTGGTTCTGCTGGTGGCCTTGATGGTTTGACTCCACAACATTTAAAGGACCTATTGGGTCCGGCCGCTGGGGAGGCCGGCGAGGCACTCTTGAAGGAGCTAACAGGTTTGGCTAACCTTATGTTGTCCTGCAATGTGGACGAAGGCATCATCGACATCCTTTATGGTGCCAATCTGTGTGCTCTTCGCAAGAAGGAGGGTGGAATTCGTCCCATTGCCGTGGGATGTACTTTCAGGCGTATGGTAGCCAAAATTTGCTGTCAGTTTTATAAGGAAGAACTGTCTGGCAAATTCCAACCCATACAGCTCGGTTTTGGATCAAAAGGGGGTTGTGAAGCTGCCATACATGCCCTGTCTACTTACCTTGGCTGCGGGAAAGGAGAGGTCATTCTTAAAGTTGACTTGAAGAATGCCTATAATTCAGTAAACAGGGACACTTTGTTGACACAAGCCAAATTGGAAACACCCAAAATTTTTAATTTTCTTTGGCAGTGCTACAGAAACCCATCAAAATTAATGTATAAGGAAAATATTTTAGATTCTGCAGTGGGTTGTCAACAAGGTGACCCTCACGGGCCACTCATTTTCAGCTTATCAATACACCCAATAATTAGCCAGCTAAATTCCAAATTTAACGTCTGGTATTTAGATGACGGCACTCTAGGAGGAGATGTAGACACAGTTTTCAGAGATTTGGCATTGATAAAAGATAAATTTAAATTAATTGGTTTGGATCTGAATCCTTCAAAGTGTGAAATTTTTCTAAATGACAATATTGATAGTGTTTCTACTATTTCAAAATTCAATGTTTTGGCTCCAAATTTGAAAATCCTTCAGAATTGTTCTCTACGCCTCCTAGGGTCTCCCGTTCTAGAAGATGCCTATGAATCTTTCATTGAGGAAAAGATCAAAAATTTTTGTGAAGTTTCGGATCGACTCCTTCAAATAAATATACAATCGGCCTTTACAATTATTCGGTATTGTCTTTTCGTCCCAAAATTAACTCATGCCCTTCGCTCATTTAAATTTTTTAAACATCCGACCCTTTTGGAAAATATGGACAAAATTATTCATACCACGCTTTCCAAAATTTTTAATGCAGATTTGGACGACTGAGCGTGGCTCCAAGCGTCTTTACCAATACGCTGGGGCGGCCTCGGTGTTCGTAACATCTCTGATATAAGTTTACCTGCATTTTTGTCTTCAGTACACGGCACTGATGAATTGACCAGGAAAATTTTAATTCCTACACTGGTCAATTCTGAAGTGCCAGGCAAGATTGAAGCCATAAATGTTTGAAAACGTAAGTGCCCAGATACTGTTTTACCGACCAACCCGTGCTCCCAGAGGCAGTGGGATAGGCCGCTCTGCAACGAGGTTAGAAAAAAATTATTGAACACGTGTTCGAATGTTGCAGAACGTGCTCGCCTATTGGCTGTGGGAGAATGGAAGTCAGGTGTTTGGCTTCAGGCTCTTCCATCGCCCAACATAGGTACTATGTTGGACGACACTACATTCAGAATTGCTGTCTGTCTTCGTTTAGGTGCTCCCTGCGTTTCTCCGCATTGCTGTCAATGTGGTGAAGTAGTCGACAGCCTTGGGCATCACGGTCTCTCATGCAGCAGGAGTGCAGGTCGCAGGTCACGTCATGCATACCTTAATGACATTATCCGTCGGGCTCTTGTCACCGCCGGTGTTCCAGCCGTTCTAGAACCTAATGGTTTGGCGCGTGACGATGGCAAGAGGCCAGACGGTATGTCATTGGTGCCATGGAAGATGGGAAAGCCTTTAGTTTGGGATGCAACTTGTGTTGACACCCTGGCTCCTTCTCATCTTCATAGCACGGCGAGTTGCGCTTGTGCTGCTGCTGCATCCGCCGAGACTCTCAAGCGGCGCAAATATAATAATTTAATAGGTAATTATGTTTTTGAGCCGTTTGGGGTCGAGACACTGGGCTCGTGGGGCCCAAGTGCTCGTTCACTGTATAGTGATATCGCAAAGCGACTGGTCGATTCTTCTCGTGACCATAGGGCTGGCCTCTTTCTCGCTCAGAGAATAAGCATTGCCATACAACGTGGCAATGCGGCCAGCCTTATGGGAACCTTACCGGTTGATTTTGATGGGGAGGAATTCTTCGACACCTAGTCAGGGCATCATTGTCAGTCTTGTAATAATTCCCACCACCCGCCCCCTTCTTGTTGTATTGTTTTCTGTAAATATGTTAAATTTTAATTTGTTAATAACCATGTAATTATTATTTCATTATATAAACACTAGAAATAAAAATAATAAAAGATCAAAATTGCATTTCAAGATAAATCAAGCTGGTAACATGATTGTAAAGGTCTCTATATATTCATGATTGTAACGTATTGATTCTTTTCTACTAAACAAATTAACCTGTTTAAAGATATTTCTCCACCAAAGGTTAAATCTAATGTCAAGGTTATCTTAGAGCTTAAGGACATTATCACACTAGCGATTTGTGAGCAAGTTGAAAGCGGGATAAGTGCGAAACGAGCTCGGCGTGAGATCGCAACGTGCGTGCGGCGAGCGATCCGAGAAAATCGCTCATAAAAATCTCATAAAAATATAGTATAAAATTATTTTAGTTCAGTGATTTCAATTTTTACACGCATCTCTAATTAAAATGATAAGTTATGAATTCAAAACTCATATAGTCTTAGGTCCGTATTCCAGAACGTTTCTCAATACTCAATCAACGCTTGAGGCTAGATTTTGCCTTATAAAATCTACTCTCAAGCGTCGATTCAGTATTGAGTTACATTCTGAAATACGGACCTTACAGCCTGAATAAATAAGGGTATTCTCTTATAACCATAAGCGAAAATTAAAAATTTGTCTTTTGGACAATCTAAGCCCCGCAATTACGTGTTTATTTAAAATGCTAACTAGGTAAACAAAAATTTAGAACAAAACAACATTTACTGCAATTGGGTAACTACATGAAGAGTTCTGCGACAGTAATATAGGCACGACATAAAAGTTTCAGTCACAATGTTCAGTCCCTTTCACGATTTTAGTGGAACGTGTAATCATATCTGTGTGTGTCTAGGGTGTGAATGTGTGGATACTTAGTCTCTATGATACATTTTTTTTATGTTTTTGTCCGGGATGTCGGAGGGTGCGGGCGGTTTCGGCATCCGTGTGTTATGATGGGTTGCAGCTGAAAACCAGCGCCAGGCTCCTACCTGGTATCACGCTGAACTGTTTGCCCAGTTGATGCACCAATGGATGACAGAAACTGTGTGTGCGTATATGTGCACATGCATATATGCATGTATGTCACTATAATATGTGGACGCTTACGAGTATGCATACCTACTATACAATATGTTAAGAAAACCGTGTCTGATCCGTAAAGGTATAGGTAGGTATCGAGATGCGATTTTATTCAGGTAATCCTTTTTAGAAATTGCCCCGTAAAATTACCCCAAAAAAATTACCCCAAAAATTTACCTTAAATAATATTAATTAAAAATTAATATAATGTGGTAGCTTAATACATGGCAACACAGGGAAACGGCTATTCGGAAATGCAAGATCAATAGATCAGCTTACATATGCCGGCTGCTTCTTCTGATATCAGTCACACACACGTCGCTGCTTTTTTTTTTTTTAGTTTTTTGGCTTGGTTACTAGACCTTTGAGCCAAGTCTTTTTATTTATATATATATATATATATATATATATATATACACTTTACTAAACACTATACTCAACACTTTGAACACTTTTAATATTTATTGTTTTGTTAAATTCTTCCAATCGTATTTTTAATGAAATCGTATAAATATTTGTAGCACTTTACATTTGTTAATAAATCTTTCAAGCGGCGGGAGGAATCATTTCACTGATTTCACTAGCAAGTATCAGTTTTTGCATATTGTGTGTTTAGCAGAAGAAAACAGTGTGTTCAATATCCGCTTGTGGAGTATTACAGTCTTTGCACCTAATATCTGTCACAATTCCCAACCTCGCCACGTGGGAGGGAGTGGTGGAGTGTCCGAATCGAAGCCTGTTTATAGTCGTTATGAAGTCTCGCCTTGCCGACTTCAATTTCCAGTACCATGGATATGCTGGTATATCCTCCTGTATAGAGCCATACCACTTTCCTTTTTCTTCTTGGTCTTTTTTCCACATGCTTTTCCACTGGTCTAATATGTCTATATTTACAGAGCTGTAGTAATCAGTTAGCGGAATATTCACTACATACATGACGTTTAAAGGATTAATCCCTTCATATGCAGTTTTGTCAGCTACCTAATGGTGAATTAATTTGAGTGCTTCTAAAACTGCATATGCCTCTGCTGTAAATATTGAACAGTTTTTATCTAAAACATAACTTTAAGGAAATTTCGTGTGTGGATCAAACACTGCAGATCTAACATGATCTTTAGTTTTACTGCCGTCAGTGTACAAGGTATAAAAATGAGGATTCTCGTCTAAAAATTGTAACAAATCGTTGTTGTTTGAAATTTCATGAGTTAATGGTAATAGGAAAAATTATACTAGTGAATGAGTGGGAGTAACATGGCCATTGAGACTGTTGTCTAACTAAAGTGCACTGTTTGTTAATTTGCAGAAAGATTCTACTTAGTTGTGGAGAGACGCCTCTCACCAGTTCTTCAGCAGTAGTTAGTGGCTCCGATACATTATCAAGTGAGGAATATTTTTTTGTGTTACTTGACTATTCTCTATTGCTAACAGTTTTAAAAAATATCCTTCAATTAATAGTATCCTTCTTAGAATGAGTGGCATTATTTTAGTTTCAACCTCCATTGCTCTGATAGGAGTTGAGCACATTGCTCCAGAAATTATTCTTAAGGCCTTCTCTTATTTAAAAACTCATACAGCCATTTCGAAACTTGACCAGGAATCCCTAGATCACCAGTCAGAACTTTAACTACAAACGCACCTTGTACATCTCAAAATACACATACAGTGTTTAAATGCATATTTATTGCTCTTTTTAAATCTGCAATAAGCGAAGTGAAACTATCTGCGCAGCTGCGACCTCTACGAAATCCATATTGGATTTGTGGAATAATATTATTAGCTTCGGGATACCAGTTAATGCTATTTTTGAGCATATTTTCAAATATTTTGCCAAGACAAGATGACAATGAGATGGGTCGATAGAAATTTGGAAGATCACCTGATCTTCCAAATTTCTATCGACGTTTATCTAATTTTAAAATTGGAATGACACTGTGTTTTCCAGTGTTCAGGAACGATTTTTTGAGACCATAACATATTAATAATTTTGAGGAACAGTGAGGTCGGTGACGATGCCGCAGCTACCATTACCCAACAATCACTGATATTGCTTTACGTCTCGACAAACATCAAATTAATCCCCCTATTGCCAAGTTTCTGTATAATAGTATGAATGAAACAGATTGGGTTAAGTTTCGCAATGTTTCGGAGTCTATGTTTCATGATTTGACATTGACCATTGACAATGTAGAACAAAATGCAATGTCTGCATACCTGGATTTTTGCACACGTCTAGCTAAACTGAAGTGAAGTGAAAAGTGAAAAATCTTTATTCATGTAGGTCACAAAGTAACACTTATAAACGTCAAGATTATTGCTTCTACATTTACATTTACTGCCAGATTCGCAACGCAATAGGTAGAGCCTGAGGAAGAACCTGGCAATAAAACTCATGGCCACTCTTTTCTAACTGCCAGTAATTACATTAGTTTTATTTACATTATATTTGAACAAATTATATAGTAATGAGTCTTTACAAAAGAAACCAAATCAAATCAAAATGAGAGCGTTTCTAGTTGCCAGTTTTAAAGGTCACCCTTATGAGGAAGACTCCGGCAAGAAACTAAATGGCTGCTATTTTAAAATGCAGGTATGGCTTACAATATTAAACTTACATTGCTCCTTTGGAGTTACGTGAGAACAGTCGACTAAACTTAATTTAATTTAATTTAAACCCTTATGAGGAAGACTCCGGCAAGAAACTAAATGGCTGCTATTTTAAAATGCAGGTAGTTCTTACAATATTAAACTTACATTGCTCCTTTGGAGTTACGTGAGAACAGTCGACTAAACTTAATTTGCTTTAAATATAAATAGTTTGATTTGTAATAATTGCTATAACAGCTATGAGCTGACCAGTCCCAACAGACGGCACCCGTTCACGGGTAAATTGGGGAAGGGGAAGGAACTGCTTATCCCAAAGTTTATTAAAACTGCTAACTATAAAAGTAGACCGCCAGCTCCCTGGTGGAATGAAACTTGTAAAAAAGCGTCAAGGCGTCTTACGATGCTTTAGCACTGTTTGGAATTTAATTAAAAGGTTTAAGGGATTCAAGGCTGGAAATAAAACATATAAAGACGAGTTCGTACAGCTATTTTTATCTAAATTAACAGATAATGATAATTTGATAGAGTTTAGTTCCTTTTGTAATTATTTCAATGTAATAACTCTGAATCAATGTTTCTACTCACCTTTACATGGAGGGAATTTACAATGAGTTTGCAATCTAGACGAAACACAACCCCAGGTCTCTAGGATTTCCCATATGTTTTAATAAAAAATCTTCATAATTCTGCATAAAATCTTATATAGACCACTCACAAATCGGTGCCAGATTAGAGCTAACGAAAGTGACATCAATTGCAGATTGACTTCTTGAAGGACTACCTACTGTTGTAAATCTACCATTGTTGAGAATGCATAAATTATTATCATCTATTATATTATACAAGTCTCGACCGCGGCCCTGCGTACACAAACATCCAAATGCAATGTGATGAGCATTAAAGTCTCCACTAACAAAAATGGGTTTTGGAAGATTCCTTATGATACTATGCAGTCTATTTAATCTGATATGTTTACTTTTATGAGGACAATATACATTTTAAATAGTAATATTTCCAATTTCTGTCTATAATGAGATAGCAACAGTTTGTATTTGTATAAAAATTATAAAAACTTGTATCCAAAACACTGTATTTTAAATAAGGTTTTATTAAAATTGCTACACCATTATGACTATTTACTGAGTTTCTAAAGTGTATATTGTAGCCAGGTATCTAAAAATTTAGTTTTTGATTATCCTTGAACCATGTTTCATTCAATAAACAAATATCTATATTGTTTTTAAGTAATTAATTTATCAATAGTTTTTCTTGCTTTTGGCGCTTTGTATTATATTGTGCAATACGTAATTGAGAAATAATGTTGGTGGGACTTAAATCCATGAGTTAAGATGAAAAATTTTTTACCAACATCTCCTTGATAGATGTTGTAGTGATAGGTACATCATCAGTCTTGTTTCCCAATTGTACTAAAGTATTAACTAGAGCCATTAATATGTCTTTATTACCTAGGATTTGTTTAATTACATCTGATGAAGAACTTTGCTTCTCAGCGAGAGTCTTCCAGTCTTATTTTCATTAATTATATGTACATTTTTATTTATATATTTTACATGCAAGGACTTATGTGGTAAAGGAGGAAAATCTTTTACATCATTTTTAATTTTTGCTACACTAGAGTAGCTAATTTTTTCCTTCTTCTCTATAATTTTCCTCATTTTTACTGACATGTCCTAGATACAGCTAAGTGAGCACCGCCGCAGTTAACACAGCACCGCTCACTGGGTTTGTCACATTCTTTGTATGAATGATCGCCTGCACAACAGCTGCAGCGTTGTTTACCATTGCATACCTTAGCTGAATGATGACATTTAAAGCAGCGATAGCACTGCTGCAGAGGTGGGATGAATTCAGAAACTTTATATGAAAATAAATCATATTGTACATTCATAGGCAGTGTATTTGACAAAAAAGTAATGCTAACTGTTTGTAATGGGACCCAATTCGAACCAACTTTCTTGGTAAATCTGCGAACTGCTACAATTTCATATATAGATGATAACTTATTACTTTGTTAGAAATATTTGTTGGTACATGTCTGATGATACCAATACGCTCAATTTGTGCTGCTGGTATATAGGCTTTTAGTTTGTACTTTTTTAAGAAATGTTCATTTGTGAGGAAGTTATTTGCTGTATTGTACTGCTTAAATAGTACAACTATTTTGTTGGCATTGATGCGCCGAATAGCCACCACTCCCTTTATTTCAGTAGCAAATATATGGTTTAGATATATAGGGCTTTTATTGCCAAGACGGTCCTTGTCCTGACTTTCCACAAACACATTGAATTCATTATTGTTTAAATGTTCTGGGTACAGTCTACGATACTGAGGTTTAATAAAAGGTAAATATAACTGAGAGTCACATTCCTCACCACCGCCGCCGTCAGTCTTTGTACGATCCTCCTTCCTCTTCCTCACTTTAGGGTTTGGCGGAGAATCACCCCCGCCCTCATCCTCCTCCATTTTAAATATAATTCTATTTATAAAACTACTATTTACAGTGATTTTAAATTAACTAAAATATTATAATTGATTAATTCTAAAAAAATTGGAAAAATTGCGCGCACTCTTTTCAAATATCCGCCAAAAAAAAAAAGACTCGTCGCTGCATGCCAACAAAGGTGTTGTCAGTTTTTGAAAATTTGCAATATTTTCGGGAAATCTGTCTAATTCTGATATTAAAAACACGCATTTAAAAAAATATTACTATTTTATACGTATAAATAAAGCCAAACGAGAGGCTTTGCGGGTGCGGGAGCGTACGGGACAGACGCTCCCGCCCCGCCGTCCTGGGCCCAAAGTCTACTATTTCAATAGTGTATCAATAGAGTGTCGATGGCCTGACAATGGCACAGTTTTGCACTTTTCTTAGTCCGCTAACTATTTAAGACCAATGGCATCTCACTGACTTGTCATTAACCTGCCACTCATACAAATCTGTATTCTACTAATCAATGACGTCTCTGTGTCTTTCCAATGGTTTGGCAAACGGTAGTCTACTAATTATTTGTAATTAGTTTCAATGACCTCGCGATGGCTTCAGTATGATTATTTGTCATTATGCCGCCATTGAACCACCATCAAGCAGACACTGCTATTTTACGAGTTGTTAATAGTATATTTATCTCAAATTTAGTTGAAAACGAAAAATATAACACTTGTTAATTTTAGGCGAAGATAGTCAACGAAAATGCGAGAATATAATGTTTCAATAACTAATTCCCGAAGATAGTTGTAAATAGTAAGACGTTCGTCACAATAGGGAGACTGAGTATAATAATTTGCAGATTAAATATTCCATGATTATAATTTAAGTTATGGAATTTCATTTTTTTTTAGAAACATATGACAACTTCACTTTACACATCTCTTTGTATTTCAGCTTATGTCTGATATATTCCTGTTATTTTATGCAGGATCTCCAAACTCTAATGGATCAAAAACCTGTGCAAGGCCTATGTTGTGAGACATGTGAATAAAGCATTTTTGTAACTTGTGAAACCATTCATTAGTTATAGGAATGCTATGCCCACTCCTATTAACTAAAACCAGACAATACCCTTCCCGGGGTGTTGGGTAGGACAACCTCCACGTGGTACACCCTGGTAACGTGGACGACGATGTGCGCTTTATTGGAGGCGCACGTCGTCGCCCACGGCCAATAGTCCACCAAGGAGGGGGCCGTTTTGGCCACTTCGGGTTGCTCCGTCTACACTCTGCTTTAGGCAGAGCGTATTGAGCGGAGAAACCGCAGGACGTGTAGGCTCTCTGCTCACGCAGGAGCTTACAGGCATTCGTGCCAGCGTCGGTGTTGGGGAGGTCTAGCCATCCCCCCGCGTCTCGTAACCCCTAAGATTATCCGCAGCGACCCAACTGGTGGCACCAGTTGGTACGCGGTGGTCCTTGGGGCCGAGGGGCTTGCCTTAATTGGCCGGCTCGCGACAAGGACAAGTCTCTAAAACCCGACAGCGAAGTCGTTAAAACCTGTGGGGCACCTGGAGCACCCCACAGTATACATCCCACTCCCCGGAATGAGCGTCACCCGGGGAGTTGTCGTCTTTTCGTCTCCACTCGTGGGATCAAACATGAATACCAATGATTTTTACCAAAGCCCAAAAGGCCCGGAGGTGTGCCTCAAAACCACCCCCCAAACGGACGCAGAGGTTGCGTCAATCCCGGCTGAGACTGACGCCGAGTCAGTCCTCAGCATAGATACTGAGACCGAGGGCCTCCGTAGGAAGAGGCCACGATCCTCGGAATCAGGCAAAAGCCTGTTTCGTCGGCCGGGGACAATATCCTCCAGTGAGGATGACGTACCCGCCAAGGTAATAGCTACCACCGCGGGTAGAGGTCGAAAAGCCGACCTCCACAATTTGAAGGGGCGGGTTCCAAATCCGCCGATACATGCCCCTCTGCTGCCCAGCGGCAAGGCCACGGATGTGCCGGCGGCGAGAGAGCTCCTAACGGCTCTTGCTCGCATTTCTGACGCCGTAAAGGGCGTCAAAAATGTACAGGGCAGGAAGAAGATAGTGGCCGAAGCCGTCACAGGCGCCACTAAGGCCCTAGAGGAGCTCCTCGACAGGAGCGTCTCCGAAGAGGAGGATAAACTCCGGGCTCGGGTTGCGAGCCTGGAGGTCGAGCTTGCTGACTCCCGCAAGCAACTCCTGGAGATGCGGGAGGAAATGGGCAAGCTGACACAGCTGGTTCAAGGGACCGGGGACGCTCAAGGGGTGAAGAACCTCCCTCCCCAAAAGGCCCTCGAAACTCAAGCTCGTGTGCAGCCAAAGGTAGGGCCTGCTCCTAAGCCCTCCAAGGTGACACCGAGCTTGACCCAGCTGCTGGAGGCCATAGAAAGACGCCTAGGCGTCCTTGAGAACCGGGCATACCGCCCACCGCTGACGACCCCTATGTCGTATGCGGCGGTGACTGCCACCAAAGGGGCTCCCGGTTCCAAGCGGAAGGCCTCCGCTCCCCCCGCCCCTGCGAAGTCAGCACCCGGGAAGAGCGGCATTCCGGCACCCCCTGATACAGCCGCCCCCTCCGTTGCACCCCTGAATCCCTCCAGAGAGGGGAGCTGGGAGGTAGCGGGAGGGAAAAAGAAAGCGAAAGCCGCCAAAAAAGCGGCTAATAAGGCGGCAAAGGCCGCCGCGACGAAGGCGCCGAATGCGCCGAAGAGGCTTCGCGCACCGCGCTCCACTGCCGTCGTCCTAACAGTGACGACACAAGGCTTGGAGCGGGGCGTGGGGTACGCCGAGGTCCTGAGGCAGGTGAAGGCCTCAGTTGACCTAAAGGCTCTCGAGATAGAGGGGGGACTCCGGTGCAAAACGACGCGCACCGGAGCACGCCTACTCGAGGTCTCCGGCGCCACCAGCGGCCCCAAGGCTGATGCTCTAGCGGCTAAGCTAAGGGTGTCGCTGGACACGGACGCTGTCCGTGTCACCAGACCCAACAAATGTGCTGGTATACGCATTTCGGGTCTGGATGACGCGGCCACGACGGAGGAGATAATCTCTGCCGTTGTGGAAGCAAGCGACTGCCCCCGGGATCAGATAAGGTCAGGCGAAATTCGCTTTGGGCCAACTGGTCACGGGTCAGTAGTCGTGAGCTGTCCCGTCGCGGCAGCTCAGAAGATTGCGGATGGACGGAGCCTACTCATTGGGGGCTTCCTCAAGGCGCAGGTGCATCTCCTGCAGCCTCGCGAGTCCCGGTGCTACAGGTGCCTGGTCGCGGGGCATGTGGGGGTGCAGTGCACAGCGGAAGTCGACGTAGGTGATAGGTGCTTCCGCTGCAGCCAACCCGGACACAAGGCCATTGCCTGTAACGCTCCACCACGCTGTTTTAGATGCGTGGCGGAGGGCAAGACGGCTGAGCACCGGGTGGACAGCAAGACCTGCGCCGCCTCAAGGCCAAAGCCCCGTTCATCCCTAGGGGGGAATAAGAGTGCCGCTCAAGAGCGCCCACGTTCGCGGCGGGATGCGGATATGGATGTTCATTAATGAATGCACATATCCGCATCTTGCAGATCAATCTGAACCACTGCTCCGATGCTCAGGATCTTCTGTACCAGAGCATCGCGCAGTGGTCCGTCAACGTGGTCGCAGTCGCCGAGCCGTACTGGGTTCATCCCGGAAGCCCGGTGGCCCTGGATCGCAAAGCGACTATCTTTGGGGGGTCCGGCGCAGATACCTCGCGCCTTGCAATAATTGCAAGGGGCCCAGGCTGCGTCGCGGCGGACTATGAGGGAGTGGCGGTCGTGGCCGTTTACATCTCGCCGAACCGCGACCAGCATCAGTTTGAGCTATGGCTCTCTGAACTGGACGTCGTTCTCACTGCATGCCGTCCTCGCCCTGTCCTGGTCCTGGGAGATTTTAACGCCTGGTCGATGACTTGGGGCTCCCGCGAGACCAATGGCAGGGGGAGAATTCTAGAGGATTGGGTCACTACCCGTGGCCTAGAAGTCCTCAACCGGGGGAATGTCGCCACCTGGGAGCGAGGGGGACTCAGTTCAGTCGTGGACGTATCGTTCGCGACCCCTGATCTCACTCGCCGTGTCCAGAACTGGCGCGTGGTGGTGGAGGAGGAGACGAGGTCCGACCACAGATATATTCGGTTTGACGTCTCCCCTCCGCCTAATGTACCGCCAGTAATTGCGAATCCCCCGGAACCGCGTTGGGCGCTTAAACGGCTAAATCGGGAGGCTCTCCAGGAAGCGGCCATCGTGCAGGCCTGGACTCCAGCACCGGAGAGGCCTGCCGATGTGAATACCGAGGCAGAGTGGTTCCGGAGAGCCATGTCGCAAATATGCGATGCGGCGATGCCTAGGGTCAAGCCCGGGCCGGTAAGGAGACAGGTGTACTGGTGGTCGCCGGAGATTGGACAGCTGCGAAAAGCTTGCCTGACCGCGCGCCGCCAGTACACCAGGTTCCGCCGAAGGCGTCGCCGCCCCGAGGAATTCCGAGAGGAGGAGCTATATGAGGGGTACAAGAGAGCCAAGAGGGCCCTCCAAACAGCCATAAAGCGGGCCAAAAGGCTGGCCCGCGAAGAGCTGCTGGAGACCCTGGAGCAGAACCCCTGGGGGCGCCCGTACCTTATGGTTAGGGGCAAACTTCGCCCTAGGGCGCCTCCGCTGACCCAGAGCCTCCAGCCAGACCAGCTCGAGAGGGTCCTGAGTGCTCTGTTCCCTGCGGGAGCACAGGAGCACACTGCCCCATGTATGGCTCCACCTCAGACGTCCAACGCGGATCCCAGTGAGGATGACGTGCCCGAAGTCACCGAAAGTGAGCTAGGGGCGGCGGTATTGCGGCTCAAAGCCCGCAAGAACACCGCCCCCGGACCCGACGGCATACCAGGCCGAGTATGGGTCCTGGCCCTTGAGGAACTAGGGCCTCGACTGGCAGGGCTCTTCAGCGCATGCCTTGAAAGGGGCCAGTTTCCCAAGGAGTGGAAGACGGGGAAACTGGTCTTAATCCGTAAAGCGGGGCGGCCGGCGGACCATCCGTCCGGTTACCGGCCGATCGTGTTGCTCGACGAGGTATGTAAGCTTTTTGAGCGCATTATAGCGGAACGCCTCGTCGAGCATCTCACGGACGTGGGGCCAAACCTGGCGGATAACCAGTTCGGTTTCCGCCAGGGGCGCTCCACCGTGGATGCGATCATGCGAGTTAAGAGCCTGACAGAGGAAGCTATTTCAAGGGATGAGGTGGTGGTGGCGGTGTCTCTTGACATCGCCAACGCCTTTAACACCCTACCCTGGAGTTGCGTCAGGGAGGCACTTAGCTATCATAGAGTGCCTTCCTACCTCTGTCGTATTGTCGGGGCATACCTATCCGAAAGGGCGGTGGCTTACCCGAGTTGGCTAGGGCTAGGTCGGCGAGATGTGTCGTGCGGTGTTCCGCAGGGGTCAGTCCTAGGACCGCTCCTGTGGAATATTGGCTACGATTGGGTGCTGCGTGGTCCGTTGCTCGAAGGTGTCGGCGTGACGTGCTACGCCGACGATACCCTCGTTACGGCGCGAGGAGTAACGCACCGACACGCAGCCCTAAAGGCCACGGCAGGTGTTGCTCAAGTCGTGGGTCGAATTCGGCAGCTGGGCCTGGAGGTTGCCCTGCACAAATCCGAGGCTCTGTGTTTTCACGGGCCTAGGAAGCAGCCTCCTCCAGGATCCAGCATAACAGTGGGGGGCGTTAGCATCGGCATCGAGCCCTCGATGAAGTATCTGGGGCTCGTACTCGATAGCCGATGGAACTTCGGACATCATTTCCGAAGTTTGGTCCCAAAACTGAGGGGGGCCACAGCTGCATTATCGCGGTTGTTGCCCAACATAAGGGGACCTAACGCTCCCTGCAGGAGACTCTACCTCGGGATCGTGAGGAGTATGGCCCTATACGGGGCCCCCATATGGGCGGAGACCCTGACGGCCCGCAATGCGTCGATATTACATAGCCCGCTAAAGGCGATGGCCGTCAGGGTGATAAGAGGGTACCGCACGATCTCCGTTGAGGCGGCATGTCTCCTTGCCGGGACCCCTCCATGGGACCTGGAAGCGAGAGCCCTTGCGTCATTGTTTAAATGGCGCAAGGAGGCGCGGGAGCAGGGCCATGGGCCTACGCCTCGAGAAATCGAGGCTCAGCGGTCCCAGCTCCGACAGGAACTCATGGAGACATGGAAGGTGCGACTTGAGCATCCAAGGTGGGGAAACGCCACAATCGGGGCGGTCAGACCGGTCATGGATGAGTGGTTGGAGAGGAGCCATGGCAACCTCTCCTACCGGTTGTCACAGATACTTACCGGGCACGGGTGCTTCGGTAAGTATCTGTGGCGTATACACCGGGAGACCACAGCCGAGTGCCAGCACTGCGTAGAACGCAGCGAGGACACAGCGCTCCACACATTGGTGGAGTGCTCAGCGTGGGCGCAGCAGCGCCAAGACCTCGTGGCGAGTCTGGGCGTAGACATTCTCTCGCTGGAAACTATGGTGCAAGCCATGGTCTCCGGCGGGAGCAAGTGGGACGCCGCTGCGTCTTTCTGCGAGCAGGTCATGCTCGCGAAAGAGGCGGCGGAGACGGTACGGGAGAGGACTCTCCCGCCCGAGTTCCGCAGTCTGCGGCGACAACGCCGCAGACTTATCTTCGCCCAAGACTACCGGCCTCCATGACCGGGGGCCTGAGGACGGCGGGTGGGCTGCTCGTCGTCCATACAGAAGCAGGCCCAAGACGTAGGCATGACATGAAAATGTCACGCACGCCTCATGCCCCAAGAAGCGGGATAGAACCCGAACCAACCCCCCAAAGAAGCGGGATAACACCCGAACCCCAGGTGAGGCCGCGGTGGTAGCCAAAGTCTGCCGGGAGCTCTGGGACATCTTTCCGAGGAGTTACCCGGGGCGTCCGGCAATAGACAGCTAGGCGGGGACTGTGTGGTTTTAGCCGGTTCGAGTCCGGCATGACATCCGAGGGGATTTCCACACGTTAAAAAAAAAAAAAAAAAAAAAAAGACAATACCCTTCCCTCTACTTATGGCCAAAGGCTAGTTTGGGGTGCTTTATACAAATATTTAGGTACCTTATGCATCAGAATCAGCTCATAGCCCACTTCAGCACAGTTATATTTATGACATATCTTCATCTTAACAAATTTCCAGTGACTTGCATTCTAAGTGGATTCCTAAAACCTTTTATGATTACAGAATGTGAGTACAGGAGCAGCTTTAGTTTAGCTTGTTAGGCATCATTGGAAGTGACCACTGTCTGACCCCCTAACCTTACAGTGGCACTTGCATCATCTCATGCGTTGGTCTGCTGGTGCACCGCTAGCGGGTGTGACTTAGGCCCTAGTATTATTGGTGGGGCCCTTTACACCCTACACACATACACACGTCTCATATGTGATATAAGTTAAAAGGGTAACAATAGAAATAGTCTATTAGAAATAAATGTTTATTAATACATAATTGAATAGAATTTATAACAAATATATTTGAATATTTTCTTAAAACTTAAAATCAGCTGAGCAAAAAAAAAACTGCCTTCGTTACGTAAACATCGGCTCTGTATTTAATCATTAAAATAAAATATCAATGTACTAATCAGCAGTGCAAAAGTTTGTAAAATCAGTTTAAAAGAATATATTTGCTTGTGAAATAAAGAACGTACAAATATACCCAGTATATGCTAAATGCACACAGTACCTGGTGAGACTTTATAGTTCAATATAAACATTATCACTGTTAGTTACGATTGAATGTAAACAGGAATTTAACGACGCAAACTCATTGATCAATTTAAACTTATAAAAATAGGTTTTTGTGTTGTAAGCAGTGTTTTGATGTTATGAACCCACATTTTAATCGTTTATTTTGACCATTTTAAACCGAACGCCCCACAAAGCAGACATTAACCGGGCGCGTTCCAGTCCCGTGCTTGGTAGGCATCGGTAAATTACTAAGCATTGTTCATAAAACCGGTACCAACGGTCACACATACAACAATTTGATTTCAATCGTTCGTCTGTTGGAGAAATGTAATTATTGAATGAATGATAATGCAAGGATAAGAATTTTAGTATACTTTTACAATTAGTCCTATATAAATAATTGTAAAATTTTAAATAAGCTATTGGTAAATCATTTGATTATTTGACTATAATCATAATGGAATTAATGAGAGATGAATTAAATTCCAATGTCACTATAAGAAATCGTCGATTGATACGCTCTCTATTCAGATCTAATGATTCTCTAGACACAACTGTATTCGCGAGCGATAGTATTAAGAGTATGTTTGATCTATCTACTCGTGTAAAGAGAAACGAGGTAATTGAGTTGCAGGACATAGTTCAGGATCTAAGGAACCAGTTACTTAGTGCTCATACCGAAATCGAAACACTTATTTTGGACAATGACTCGCTAAAACAGAAACTGCAGGAACAAACACAAAATACGAACACTTAAAAGTCATGTGTTCGACTCTGAGTACTAGCAAATGTAAAACTACTACAATAAAAAGTAATATAAAAAAGAAAACAACAACTCCGGTTACTACAAGATCTCAACTGTCTGTGAAAAGGTTGCAACTTGATTCAGAATTTAACACTCCGAAATCTTCGTATCAGCATTCACCGTTAAGAGTAGAATTAAAAAACAATAGCGCTCATACAAGAACCGTAGTTACTGGACACTCGAGCCACTCCAAAAGCGTCGAATCAGAACCATCTAAGGGAAAAACATTACCATGTAGTTCTAATGAAGCAAAGATGATTAAAAATATTGAAAGTACCGAGGATCAGCGTGGTAAAATATTTCTCCTTTCAGACAATCAAGGTGCAGGTGTCGTTCAGCGACTAATTAAAAACAAATATAGATTTATTATTAAAGATTATAAAATACAATCAATAAGAAAACCCAATGCAAAGTCGAGAAATGTATTATCCGACTGTATTAGTTTAGGTAAAAACTTAACTTTAGATGACTATGTTGTTATAATGACTGGTAGCAATGATACAAACCCAATAGAATTGATGTCAGATTTGTCTGTAGCACTGTACTTTCTTAAGAATACTAATGTGTTCATAGTTAATGTCATGTTTAATCGTTACCTCAATGAACGCAAACTAAATGAGCAGCTGAAAATTCTTTGTAGAAATAATAAATATTGTACATTTATAGAAGCTGATAAAAATCATGACATTTCAATGCAAATAATCCATAAATTAAATATTGCTCACTATTATGATGCTTTTTTAACAAATAACACCAAAAAAAAAAGTAGCGAATATTGGGGCATTACCCCAATCGCCCGCTCACTGTAAATCAAGTAACCACGTATCGCAGCAAGATAAAGGTACTATAACGTATTATTTCCCAGTTATAAAAAAAGTAAAAAATAATGATAAGAAATTTCATGATAGGAGCTGTTTTTTTCGGAACTAACTATTATTCTGTGTTTCACCAAAATATTGCTGGTATCCTGAATAAGATTCAAAATATAGAAACTGTTTTACAAGAGTTAACCGACTTAAAGGAAAATGTAACTATTCTATGTTTCAGTTAACATTTTATCCTAAGAAATCAGGAAATGAATTTGAATATAAATAACTTTTACCTAGGTGCTATTTACTCTCGAAAAGTAAACGAT
The DNA here is from genome assembly GCA_948477245.1 of Thumatha senex. Taxonomy (NCBI): domain Eukaryota; kingdom Metazoa; phylum Arthropoda; class Insecta; order Lepidoptera; family Erebidae; genus Thumatha; species Thumatha senex. The sequence goes on from OX419743.1 coordinate 14,102,895, forward strand.
AAGCGTGGAGGTGTATGTATTTTATGTAAGAATGACTATGAAAGTACTGAAATCATTGAAGTAAAAGAACTGTCTACTGACTTTCATTTTGAAATATGTGGTGTAGAAATAAAAAATAATAATAGTAATTGTATTGTTTATATACAGAACTCCTGATTCTGATGTAAAGATATTTTTCAGAAATCTAAGAAATGTTTTAACGATGCTTAGGAACAAAAAACAAGATACAGTAATCTGTGGTGATTTCAATATAGACGTACTTGGAACCGACAAAACTAGTATTGAATTTTAAGACTTAATTCTTAATTATGGTATGCAGTACCACATCAAAAATCCAACTAGACTGCATCGCTGTATATATAGATAATATTATTAGCAATATAAGCAATGTGGTGGGCAAAACATATAACTTTTACCTGTCTGATCATGAAACATCTCAAGTAATCGCGATACCAGAAATGACCACCAAAATAAAGGACTACTACTATGTCACATCTAATGATTACAGTATGGAGAATGTGACTGAATTTGTAGATTGTATTAGCAGCCTAAGTTTCAGTGCTGTTTTTGATTACTCTAGTGCTAATGAAGCCTTTGAAGAATTTCATGACTTGTTGATGTTATTTTGTAAACTGTGTTTCCCATATATAAGAATAAAAAAACTTCAACAGCGCTAGGCCCAAATGGATAACAAAAGGAATTAGGAAAAGCAGCAAATCAAAACGACAACTAAGACATAAATATTATTTAAATAAAAATCCAGAAAATATAAATAATTATAAGTCTTACTCCAAATTACTAAAAACTTGTATGAATAGTCTACAGTCTTTATATAACCAAAGATTTATTGCAAAATCGCATAATAAGTCTAAGGCCACCTGGGATATAGCGAAACGCAAAATGGGCAATGCGCCACAAATGCAATTTGTGGGCAATATTATTGACAACTCTAAAGTATTGACATCTGGACCCGATATTTCAAATTTATTTAATGATTATTTTATTAATGTTACTAATAAAACTGCCTCTCCTAAGAAAATTAATAATAACACTGACATTCGTATTATTAAATCAAATAAAAACAGTATTTTTTCTAGAACCTACATCTGCCTATGAAGTATTCCATGTGATACAATCATTAAAAAATACAAAGGCTGTTGGCTATGATAATATATCAACAGCAAATTTGAAAAGTATATCTCAGCATGTTTCGATGCCTTTAGCTCATATTATTAACCTTTCGTTGGAACAGGGTACTTTCCCGGATAGGTTGAAGTTATCGGTAATCAAACCACTATTTAAAAAGGGAGTAAAAAGTAATGTAAGTAATTATCGGCCAATATCTTTGACACCAATTCTGTCTGACTAAGGTATTTGAAAAAAATATGTACAGACGCTTGCTTAAATTCTTAGATAAACATAATATTTTGGTCGAACAGCAATATGGGTTTAGGCAAAATAGATCAACTACTTTAGCCATTTTTTCATTAATCAAAGAAATTATCTCAAATATTAATAACAGGAAGTATTCTTTTGCAATATTTTTGGATTTAAGCAAGACATTTGATTTAGTAGATCATTGTCGCCTTCTGGAAAAACTCGAAAGATATGGCATAAGGGGGTCAGCTAAGGAGTGGTTTCGGTCATATTTGGGTAATAGAAAACAAGTCACAAGGATAAAAAAGCTTGATGAATCTACGAGTACAGTTGTGGATTATAGTTCTGAACCTCGAAGTAATAATTGTGGCGTACCACAAGGTAGTATTTTGGGACCGCTGTAATTTCTAATTAATACAAACTATCTACCTCAGGCTGTGCAAAATGAGTGCATAATGTTTGCAGATGACACTACATTAAAAATTTGTTGCAAAAATTTGGATAACATTAATAGGGAAATAAATGACGCGTTAAATAATGTAATTAAATGGTTAAATATTAATAAACTTAAAATAAACATTTCTAAAACAAATGTTCTCCATTTCAAGTCATTTCAGAGTAAACCTATTCACATGAATGTTAAGTATAATCATAATAATAAACTGGAACAAGTGCACAGCGCTAAGTTTCTAGGTGTAACACTGGATGAAAACTTTACATGGAAGAAACACATACAGAACATCTGCAATAAAATAAATAGTTACGTATTTGCTTTAAGAAAAGTCAAGGATGTTACTTCTAGACATACGTCTTTAATGGTTTATCATGCTTGTGTTGCATCAGTGATTAGATATGGTATAGTTGTTTGGGGAAATTCAACCGAAATAGCGAGAGTCTTCTTAGCGCAAAAGAAATGTATCCGAGCCATGTTCAACATGGGCTGGTGTCAATCGTGTAAACCAGTATTTAAATCACGCGAAATATTGATGGTTCCTTGTATTTACATATTGGAAATCTCCAAATTTGTCAAATATAATCCATCACTATTTGAAGCCAAAGACAATACAAATAAAAGAAAAGCTACTCATTTAGATTTTAAGATACCTGCTCTAAAACTGGAACTGTTCCGCCAAAGCTGCGTTTATATGGCTCCTCTCAAATACAATTCATTACCTTCAACAATAACGACCTTATCGCGAAAGAGATTCTGCATTGTGTTGCGGCAGTGGTTACTAGAAGAGTGTTATTACTCAATTGAAGAGTTCTTAAATAAAAATCCCTGTAAATTTTATAACTGTGTTGACATATAATATGGCTTAAGTAGGGAAAATGTTGTGTATGTGATGTGTTTTTATTGTTGAATTAAATATTTTCTTCCTAACATCCAGGACAATTATGTTAAAAAACATAATGCATATTGCATGCTATTTTTAAGCCAAATATGTGATTCAATTGTATTATGATATGACATCTACGTAAGCGACCATATTTGAAGCAATAAATAAATAATTATATCAATAAATAAATATAATGATGAATGTGGATGGTCGTGCCATGCAGCATGCACTGGAGAACAAATTTTGGGCAGAGAGAACTAACTAACTATCTTCACGCTGTATCCCTGACGGGGTAGTCAGAGAGGACAGATTGCCAGGCTTCGCAATCCATGCATAATTCTTTCGCTTACTGCAGATTCATTAATCGCTTCATGCATACCCATCTGGGTATGACAGTACTTTTGACTATTCTGTTTTTGAGCAATCCGCTCACATGGTCTTTATATGTAAGTCTCAGCATACCCTGAATCTTTCTCTTCGTCAATCGTTCCTCAATCTTTAGTTGGACATTTGGTGGGCAGAAATATCTTAAAATAGACTATTGCCTTTAGTGTTAATTTGCCTGTTTTCTTATTAGTCTGAAAGCAATACTATGCTGGCTCTTTGTTTCTGAAAGGAAAATACAATAATTTATTAAACAATATCAATTCAATATCTATGCCTAAGTATTAATTAGTAATAATCTATACTATTATAAAATTGTATAAATAGCTGTGACTACATTACACAAATAAATAAAAATAAATAATTGTAATCAACTCCTTCAGGGATTCTGAGTCTGAAACTGTAATTAAATTTCTTCGTGCCCGTTTGTTTATTTGTTCGGAGTTGGAGCAAAATCCAGCCATTCACAACTCTACTATGTATTAGAAAATTTTCCAGCTTAAATACTGCGCTATGTTTTTATGTTTTCAGATTTCTGTTTTTGGGTACCTAATTTAGATTTGTTTAGTTTAAAAAACTGTCAATAATAGATAATTAAATGATAAGTATAGTCCCCAGTAAAATAGCAAGGTAAGTCTCTCCTTAAACTTTTAAAAGCTATTGCTAGGCACATTAAGGACAACTTAATATTTGCTTCATTGAGTTCTCAGTTTCCACTTGTGTAAAGTCGATTCTACTAGAGTTATGGAGAATCTTTTAAAAATACACTCACTTTTAATCGAAAGCTAGGACGATTTAAATCGTTCTAGGTCGAAAGGCGCCCAATACTTTGAACAAGTTTATTATAATGAATAGCTACTACTCTCAAACTAAACAATTCACATAATTCTTCCATGGCTAAAGAACATTTCAAGGCTGGATAAATAACAATTGTGAACCAAGTAAGAAACTTTGTTTTATCAAGATTAAAATTAAACGATGAGATATGCACAAAAGGTTTGTTTCTTAATACTGTGTTATGTTAAAGTACGAGTACTGACGAAAATTGGACATTTTGCGCTGAAACGACTATTTCTTGTAAAGTTGTAACTTTATTATGAACTATTAATTTATTTGAATAACTTGTTTGTTTCACCGCGCCGAAGTTCTGAATTTATTTTGGCACTAATGTCAAAAGATATACTCGTAACTTCTTTTCGTGTAGCACAGGCACGCAGACACAGCCTAAGATAACATTTATTTTTTAGTTTATTTATGCTTAATTTGTGTTGATTGCCTCATTTATATACTTAAATCATTAAATATGATAAGTCTTTATAAAATGAACAATTATTCGAATCAAAATTATAGAAAACGTAGTGTATATTGATATTATAAGAAAACTGGGTATTTGATTTTCAATAAATGGCAATGTGGTTGACAGCGCCACTGTTGAGCCATTGTCATTCCATTGCCACTCCATCGACATTTTGCTGCCACCGTGTTTTTACGTTAGCAGATTACCGATTTTTGCTCAATGTCAATGGCATGTCAATTGAGTGGCGATGGAATGACAATGGCTTGTTCTTTAACGTAAATTAGTAGAATTGAGGCCCTGTTCGGGGGCGATGACGTGCTCAATATAGTGAATTAACCTCAGCCCTACCCTGCGAGCCGGTTTTAGTTTGGTGCTCATAACACCGCGAGGTTTAGTGGGTAGGACGGCCCCTTTTTATGGGCCAGGAGCCCCACACACCGTCCCTGCTGCCCCCTCAGCAGGGATGACGGTGCATAAAGGCATTACACGCGACAACAAAAAAAATAACGTATAAATAAAATAATTTATAATCTTTTTTTTGGTTATGTTATTTAAGTGCCTATGTGCCCCTTTCGGGTCGGACAGGGTTTTCTTAACACATTGTATACTAAGAAATGTAACATGTAATTTTTCTCTTTTACTTTTGTAGTGCACCAATAAACGATTTTTTCTTTATTTCACTGCCAATCTTATGGATTGTTTAAGGGACTCCAAATTATCATGGCAAAACTGACTATAGCGGTATTGTAGGGTGGAAAGAATTTGTGGTGGATTTCAGTAGTATATTTCTAACTGCTTCTCTTACAGACAAGAAGCCTTATTATTAACTGACTGAGTACTAACTATTTACTGACTTATTACTGGTTACTTAATTACTAACTTTAATAACAATCTTTATGTTTATATATACCTAATTCTTTAGACAATTGTGAAGGGAAAATTCGTGCTGTTTCCTAATATATTATTTTGTGCGTAATAAACAATAATGTATGGCATGTTATAGGACATGCTCTGTTAACTATGAGACTTCCTTCCGCATTCTGACACGTCTTTTATGAATGCCAAACTGACCATAAATCATAGTTCAGCTGATTAAGATCGGGACTAGATGATGGCCAGTCTTCAGCTCTGATGAAGTCCGTCAAACCATCACTAAATTCGGATAATGTCAAAGTTGTACTCTGGTGACTAATTGTAATTGTAACTGCGAAAATGAGAAAACGCAATGAATATTCATATATATAACAGAATATTCCAAATTCAAATGTAGTATTATGTTTATTTTTATTATAACAGTATTTATGGCCAGACTAAGCATTATATAGGTATTTATAATAGTAACCTGATTATTGTGATTTTACAAGCTTTTTATTTAAAGAAATACTGAAAACCCCAAGATTTTTGCCTAGGATGATTCTAGATAACAACAAGTTTCTTGTTTCAGAAATAAACATCAACCTTTATATACATAAGCCAGTTGATTTAAGCTTGGTGAACAATGGGGTTCATTTATTCAATATTCATTTATGTGATAATCTGTGTAATTACGAGTTTAACTACAATTACTTGCAACGTAATTCCACGCACTAATACGACGCTACAGGAAAATTCCAATAATAAAATACAAAATATTATCATCAAAGAACATACCGCAAAAATACAGAATGAAGAAAGTAATGACTATCTTGAAGATTTATTGGTTAAGTTGCAAAATCAGAACTGGACTGCTGTAGAGAAGCCATGTTTGGACCAAATATACAGCCTGATTTACAATTTGCGGAACTTCACGTTGTGGGCGGTGTGGGGTATGTTCATTTGTTTTGTATCCCCTTATATGAAATGCATAAAATGTTCCTCGATCCATAAAATCTTTCACTCGCGCCTCATAGAGATGAAAGTAATAATATTATCTTGTGTTTACGTCAATCTATGAGGATTTCCGTGCGAATAAAAAAGCGTAGAGCGCGCGAGTGTCACTGATTCCTTGCGCTGTGCTCCTTATGCTACACATAAGTTTTCTCAGCATTTGTTGGAAGCTTCTGCCAATTGACCTCAATTCTTTATTGTTAATTCACTCCTATGTCTGCTGAAAACAGAGCAACATACTCTTTGTTCTGTCAACCAAATAGATATTATTTTATAACTTTATACTAGAGCTGGATTTCATGTTGTGATGCATACATTGGTAAAAGCATAGGGGTAGCGCGATAGAGGGGTATACAAGGTAATTATTAACCTTCTAGGACTAGAGAGTTAGCTATCTAATCCTAGAAGGCTGCTAGTGATGCAACATAAAAAAAATCAACCATTTATTTTTAAATGTTTGAATGGGAGTGTATTCTTTTTAAGTAAGATATACCGTTAGAATCAGTATAAATTCACAGAGATATTTTTTTTTGGAATTCCCAGAATGGGATGCGTTACCAAAAGAACCTCAAGGCGTTTTATTTGGAAACAAATACCAGTTAGGTAATTTCGACCAATGCATGGAAGCCCCTTGGTCCAAAACGCACCCGTACCTGAAGACTCAGTACTGTCTCGCTGATATTGTTCTCGAGAGAGCCGATAAAGCTGTGCATCAAAACAACGAGAACCCCACCAATCCGTACGAGTCCGCTAAAGAATTTATTCAGGTAAATATTAAAATAAATCTTTAAGTCAATATAAGTGTACAATTAAATTAACTTGACTATCTTCACGCTGTATCCCTCACGGGGTAGTCAGAGAGGACAGATCGCCAGGCTTCGCGATCCATGCATACTTCTTTCGCTTCCTGTAGATTTATTAATCGCTTCATACATGCACGTCATTGTATCCGAGTGCTCACGTGGTCTTCATATGTATGTCTCGGCCTACCCTGACTCCTTCTACCCTCTACTTTCGTACAATATATATTCTTCGTAAATCGTTTCTCATTCATTCGTTTACAATTAATATGAAGTTACTTATAAACTAGGTACAGTCAATAGCAGATCTGTACCTAAATGTGCAAATTTGCTTTTCAAACTATACCCTGTATTATGAAAGAAACTATTTTATTATTTTAAGTGCTCTTAGCCCCACTAACTCAGTGTTCTGTAAACATCACGATCACTTCTATATGGTTGATTCTCAGATGGGTAACCGTTTGCCAATATAATCGCAGTCGTTTCACCAAGTTGACGGCCTTATAGGCGTTTTGAAAAATGTCAATTGCAAGTCTCGACAAACTGCGCCTATCCATTTAAACACAGCAATAAGCAACCACCTGTTACGTGGGACAAATATGCATACGGTGAATTGTAGACGTATAGTATGCCTCTGCCTACCTCTTCGGGTGTAAAGGCGTGACTGATACTAGCCCGCAGCACCAACTTTGTGGTGAAGATACTCCGCTTCCTAAAATTTGGGCTTCGGACGCTATTTTCAGGAAAAACTATTTTTTGACCTGTATTGTAGTCAGATGAATGAAGGTGATCTCCTTCGCCTATGGCCTGTTTTGTGCAACATAATAATTATGTAATTGAAACTGATATTTTTTTATAAATTATGATATACTTTAGCAGAAGGTTTAGATTGATATCACTAGTAATTGTTTTGATCTTCATAACATTTAACTTATTTAATCTTTAACAAATTGAAGGCTGTCTGTACCTGTCCACTTTACCACGGCAATAAGCCTACCACCTACATGAGATAAAATATAAATGTTGAAATGTCGCCCACATTAATATTTTTTCCCATGTAGGTTGTAGGCTACTTACCCTTTCGGGGATTAATGTTTGACTATGTATGTGTGTTAACTTGCCAAAGAAAGTGAGCTGAGAAATTTGCCAGATACATAATAAAAGAATTCCAGTCTTATGTAGAAGCCATTCAGCAATTCCAGCATATATACCTATGAAAAAATATTGGTATGTACAGGACAACATTTTGAAGCATTATTGAAATGAAGTTCCTTAACGTGGCCTACGGGTAGTGCCTTTTAGTAGAAATTGTAACGTAACGAAAAGCCGTATGCTGTGTGTGCATGTGTTGAGCCTACTACAGGCAAATGAGCACACGAGCAAGTGAGTGCTCAAGCGGGTGTGCAACTCTCTCTCTCTCTGTGTGTGTCTCTGAATCTGTCTCTTTTTATAATATAACCTCAACACACTTATTTTTTTTTTCTTTTTTTTCCTATTTCCCTTAAAGAGTTTAATGGAAAAGAAACAGAATTTGATTTGTGATTATCTTCAAAGATCTGTGTCCAGCAGTTACTATTAAGAATTTACGAATCCAACTATGATTATGCATTTTTAACTTCTTGTATAGTACAATGTGCCCCACACTCGTGCAATGAATGAACTGACATGGGGTGTATGTGTGCCGTCCGTGTGCGCTCCTCGCACGGTGGAACGATTTGTCAGAATCCTGCTCGCACGCAGTCATCTTGGCTCATCAGCTATCAAGAGCAACATTAGCATCAAAGAAAAATGTCAGACAAGTGATGATGTAAGGGAATATGACGGCCCTTTTTATGCATTCTTGTAAGTAATCTTTTATTTTTTTTTATGTTTTTAAACCAAGAAGCGCTCGTGGCCCCGCTGACTCAGTGTTCTGTAAACAATCACTGCTTTAAGCAACATTCGCTATAGGTGGTCCTTGGATGTTTGACCACTTTGTGGAATTTACATTTGCGAGCGTTTCCGTGCTTCGGAAGGTACGTTGAGCCATACGTCCCGGTTGCCAGTAAAATGGCAGTCGTTAAGGCCTTATGAGGGCTTGAAAAACTTAAACAGCAGGTCGCCACAGCCTGCACCTGTCCATTTCAAGACGGGAATGGGCTCACCACCTGTTACGTGGTACAAAAATGCATACGGTGAAATGTGGGCGTATAGTATGCCTCTGCCTACCCCTTCGGGGATAAAGGCTTGACAATATGTATGTATGTATGTTAATAAACCAATATAAGTAGGTAAATAACCCAGTTTATGTACTACTAGTTGATGCCCGCAGCTCCGCTCGCGTAATGAAGTTAACTCGTTCCCGTTCTACACAGGAACTTGTTTCTGGGACAAAAACTAGCCTATGTCCTTTCTCGGGCTCTACACTATCTCTGTAATAAATTTCATTTAAACTGGTTCAGTAGTTTCGGCGTGACAGACAGACAGAGTTGCTTTTATAATATTAGTAAGGTTATCTAAATTACAACTAAATACTGTGGAACACTTTTTACACAGCGCCATCCAGCCCAATTTCAGCTATGCTTGTTCTATGGGACAAACATACTTATATATTTCTAAATACATACATATTATACATAGGAAACACTCAAACTCCTAAACCAACATTTGTGGATCACACAAATATTTGTTCCAACCTGGGAATCGAACGCGGGACCTCAGCGCGGCAGTTGCAACTCTATCACTGCGCCATCGAGGCAGTCAACTCATCATCACTTAACGTTCTGAAGGTGCAATGGCGGTCTGCTCAGATATTCGGGGCCCAAGTCAACCTCATCTGTATGTGCTTCGTCTGTTAGCAGGTGAACCGCTAGCCGGTAAGGTGGCCTGGGCCGCGAAGAACTTAATAGCGAAAAAAAAATCTCAAAATAAAATCGCGAGAGGCCTCCGTCCTACAGTGGACTTGTGGCTGATTTGATTGATAGGCCCCTTTTTTATATTGTGGGACATTTTGTTTTAAACAGCGCCGTCTAACCCAAAGTAAGCTAATATATGCTTGTGTTATGGGATCTAGACGACTGATAAACATACTTTTATATTTCTAAATATATACATATTATACTTACCTAGGAAACACCCAAACTCCGAAATAAACATTTGTGAATCACACAAATTATTTTTCCCTTTGATAAAAATTGCAATTTAGTCATATTTTTAATTGACTTTAACTTATATAATAATAATGTTACATAAGTATTATAGAATACTTAGATATATAATATATTCCAGTTAAATCCTTCCTAAAAACTTAAAACACGCCAAATATGCTAATTACTTATAAATGTCTACAAATACGATTGCCAGTAAAATGGAAGTCGTTAAGCCTGGTTTAATGCCTTATGGGCGGCTTGAAAATTTTCAACAGCAGGTAACCACAACCTGCATCTGTCTGTTTCAACACGGCAATGGGTTCACACGGTGAAAAGTGGGCATATAATATGCTTCTGCCACCCCCTCGGGGATAAGGCGTGATGGATATTTTTTTTTTTACTAATGTTTTATCTAATATCTTACAGTGCAGTAATGGGGTTGATGACCATAATTTGCCTCATTTGTACATATTTTAATTGTCAAAGAAAACAATCAGATCCAGTAACAACCAGTAAGTAGCCTTTGAATTATAAATCACGGCTTTAACATTCATCTTCTTCTTCATTTAAGTGTTGTCCCAGCTGCTTCCAAACCCTACCCAGGTTTGAAGGCCTCCACTTCTACTTTACTCACATCTACTTCTTTGGCTGCATTGTTGGGAGTGACTCCGTCCGACTTCCCAATACGTAATGGCCTTTGCGTCGTTGGCACTTTCGTTAATCAGTTGGTGCAACAAACAAAAACCAAAATACATATTCTAGAATCAAACATAGCTCACATAGGACCCGTAATATACTATTACCGTGGTGCTTCCCTTTTTCTATAAGGATTTACACCTAGTTGATTTCTAGGGCTTCCGCTTTGCAAAGGAAGGAAGAGGCGTTACGTTCTTTTTCCAACCTCCTCAACTTATCTTCTAATTAATATCGTTGCGGGTTCCAAGACATGCTTACTTCTTCTGGGACTTCACCGAGTTCAAGCTCTGTGTAACTTTTGTGGTGTAGGTCATAGATCCTGTAGATCCTGGTTAACAGGAGTCACAGTAATGGGAATGCGGGTGGGATTAGTTGGTGCAAGAAGTTGGTGAAGATGAGAATGAGTAGGTGAGGTTGCTTGGGCCCCAGAGATCTTGGTGGGGCCCCTTACACTCATTGCGTTGAAAGGTGTTCAATGTATTACTAACCATTAAAGAAAATATTATTTTACATACATGTATAATATTTCTACTCCTCAGGAAGCAGAATTGTTAAAGCCTTTTGTATTAAAAGCAATGCAACGGAGCTACTCCAGATGAGGAAAGGAGGCATTGACGTACTTTATGGTATACGATTCCTCACATTGTGCCCCATAGTTATCGGTCACCAAATCATTACGTTGAATTTGATGACAGTCAGTGATGGGTTTACAATTGATCAGGTAATTATATATTCTGTTGATTGATAGAACTTGCTACATAAATAGAACAAAACCACTCGTACTATTCCACAACATTTACTTTCAAACCCTGAGCGGTTACGCCTCAATAATAATAATAACCTTTGAGAATACGATGAAGCGCTCGTGGCCTTGCGAACGTAGTGTTCTGTAAACGATCACTGCGTTAAGCAACTTTCACTATGGCTGGTCCTCGGATGGTTGACCAGTTTGTGGCATGGGCGGCTTGAAAAAAATTCCAACAGCAGGTCGCCACAACCTGTACCTGTCCATTTCAACGCGGCAATGGGCTCACCACCTGTTGTAGGACAAAAAGCAAAGCATACGGTGAAACGTGGGCCTATAGTACACCTCTGTCTACCCCTTTGGGGTTAAAGGCGTGAAAGTATGTTATGTTACGAGAATATGATGAGGCAAAACCGGTGAGGTTTGCAAAAGTTATAAGGCTAAAAATGTTCGAAAGTTAATAAAGATTATTGACCTTAAGATTAGCAAATTAGCGTTATCCGCCTTGACAATTTTCCAATAGAAGTAGTGTCCATGCTTTCCCTTGCTTCAGGTTCAAGAACTTACCTCTTTTTTTTTTTGAGGTGAGAAGACAGTAACATTAAGAATTTTTTTTATCATTTTTGTTTAATAGTTAAGGCAAAAATGCCAATTGCAGTTGTTAGACAAATCTTCTGAATTTTTATAGGAACAATAAGAATCACATCCCTCTTATATATTTTGTCTTCTCACTTTATTGCTGTTACAATTTTTGTACGTCTATTTAATTTCGATACTTGTAGTATTAACTGTGGTGCTTGGGAAGGCCCCGTGTTGATACAGAAGTGGCTACGACATGACTGGGAATATGCAGATATTTGTATTGGTCCTATCATAGAAATCATTTATTCATTTTAATAACCTATGATCTCTTTATTACCAGGTAGTTCAATCGCTGCCTACAATGCTATATGAACGCGTGGATCTCTTTGTGGATTCATTTTTTATGATCTCTGGATTCCTAACCATCACATATTTGGCCAATTTGAAGAGTATACCGTATATTGTGATTGTGAAAAGATATTTCAGGTAATACTTCTGGCATTTGTCACTTATACTCATTTGGATCACATTGCCGCGGCGCCACCGCTGTCACTTTTTTCAAATATTCAATCTACCGAAAGCTGAAAACAGAAATGAACGACAATCTATGTAATGTCAAATGGTCAGGATATTCTTTTAGTTTTGTTGAAAATGACAGCGCAATGAATCAATGTCACTCACGCGCTCTCTACCAGAGACGCCTCACTCTGCATATTTCATACTAACAAACGTGTCAGATGATCCCTTTTTTATGTATTACACTAATAAATTACTCTAATTACTACAGAAGAATGACAGGCAACTGACGCACATGCGATTTTTACTATTACTTTCGTCTCTATAAAGCGCGAGCGAGAAGGAGCGAGCATCTTCTTTGCTCTATGGTAAAAATCAAATGTTTTTTTTTATTTCTTTAAAGATTATTTTAACTGCCAACTGCAACATCTTGTCGTCCCAGAAAAAAAACTTTTTCTCTCGGTTAATCTCGAATTTGGAATGGAATTTCTGCCACATAGAGTTTACCATTCGACACATTATGAGTGTAACTTTCATACGCATTCACGTACAGGTTGATAGTCGCATATGCTGTTGTAATCTTCTACGTGAGTGCAGTATTTCCTTACACCGGATCTGGTCCTCTATGGATAAGAGGTCTTGACGTAGACAGTAATGAATGCCGCAAGAATTGGTGGTTGAATCTACTCATGGTCAGCAATTACATAGACTCAAGTAATATGGTGAGTATGGCCTTATTTTCTTAAAATACTAGCTGAGCCGGCAAACTTTGTTTTCTTATATAAACGGCACTTTTATCACTTAGGAGTATAAAATATTTTACAATATATTCTCAGACCTACTAAATATAAACAAAAATATATATTTGGGTGGGAAAAAGCTATTGAGCTCGCAACCATTTTTTACCGTTACCGGTACCGCTGTAACTCTTCGTGTTTTCCCAGTTGCTTCCTGTAGCTGTATTAGGAACCTGGGGGTCGAGTTTACTATTGACAAGCCTTAGCATAGAACCAGAAACGCTGTGGTTAGTTGTCAAAATGTTAGTAGAATATCAAAAATCGCTGATTTGCGGCCACTGGCGCGGAACGTGTTAGTAGAATTCTATCGGTCGACCGATAGAAGTCTATTGCAGTACGATTGTAATAGTAGACTATGAAAAACTGTCAAAATTGTACCGTTGGCTTTCTATTAGATTCTATTTCGAGACAATTTAAATAGCAGACTCAGCCCCCTGGGCTCCATTTTTATTTGATTGCTGGGAGCAGCTATCATAGATGCTGTAGATGCAGCTATAGAAAGCGACTGCCGTTCTGTCCTTCCAATCCCTTAAGAGCTCCTGTAACGTCGCCTCGTCCCTTAATCAGCAGGGCCACGAGATCTGACCCTTTAGACCAACATTAACTATTCACGCTGTATCCCTGACGGGGTAGTCAGACAGGACAGATCGCCAGGCTTCGCGATCCATGCATACTTATTTCGCTTATTGCAGATTCATCAATCGCACATACACGCACGTCTGGATACTGGTACTATACCAAAATTGACTCCGTTTATTTAAGATTTTACTTCTTATTTTTACTTCTTTATTGATTCCTGATTCCTAAGGTGGTACAGAACTTGCCAAGGCCGCCTATTTAATTTATGTATTTTTATTGTCTACAGTGCATGGTAACATCCTGGTACATACCATGTGACTTCCATTTCTTCATAGTGGTAGTCCTTATCTATGATTTATATAAGAAGTGGCCGAAATTGGGAGCAGTTTTAGCAGGCTTACTAACGACTGTCGCAGTTATATTGCCGGGAATCATCAACTATATGAATGAACTGTCACCTGCAATGCCATTTACCATTGAGTAAGTACGAGCAAGCGCAGAGACACACACACATACACAAATCACACGTATTTTATTTTTGTATTCTAAATTTTATTTACTATATTAAACCAGTTGACGCCCGCGTCTCCGCACACGTGATGATGTTTTTCTATTTCTTGCCACTCAGATCCAAGTCCCGTTCTGAACAGAGTTGTATTTTTTGACTTCGATAAAATTTCCTCAAACGAGTAGTTTTGTTTAATTTACTAAAAATTTATACCTACCTATTTTACACAACTTTTTTTTTAATTTTAGTGTTATTAGTAACCCTCGGGCTAGCCATGAATATCAATACTACATCAAGAGCCATATGCGGTTCGCACCTTATTTAATAGGATTCTTTAGTGGCATGATTTACATGAAGTACAGGACGAATGGTAATCACTTAAGGATGAAACAAGTAAGTAAGCCGAAACTGTGATGTACTAAAGCAACCTGTTTTCAAGATTGAAAGTAGTGTCAGCTACATCCACACCAAATTTTATCCGAATTGGTCCAGCCGTTTGATCGTGTAGAAGTAACAATCAAACACACTCACAAAAATTCTTTATAATGTTGCCATTGCATCTGCCCAGGCCCATTCCATTCATTCATCAATCGCTTCATACACGCACGTCTGGGTATCCGAGTACTTTTGACTTTTCCATTTTAGAGCAATCTGCTCACGTGGTCTTCATATGTAAGTCTAGGCTTACCCTGATAATTATTTATATAACGTAATATATTAATAATTTTATTTTTTAAGAGTTGCTTATTGACATATAATTATATCCTCAGAAATGGTCAACACTAGGCGCATGTTCAGCCATCGTTACTATGTTCGCGGTGATGCTGTTGGGTGGGATATTTCTGTGGGGCGACTTCGGTCCACTAGCGACAGCTGTCTTCGCTGCACTTCACAGACCTCTTTGGACGTGTTGTCTAGCACTTATCGTCATTAGCTGTGCTTTTGGACATGTTCGTAAGTATCAGTCAAACAAATTAACCTATGAAAATGAAAAATCTTTGTTCATGTAGGTCACAAAGTAACACTTATGAACGTCAAGATTATTGCTTCTACATTTACATTTACCTAAGAACCTGGCAATAAAACTCATGGCCATTCTCTTCTAACCGCCAGTAATTACATTAGTTTTATTTACAACAAATTATATAGTAATGGGTCTATACAAAAGAAACAAAATCAAATCAAAATGAGAGTCTATAGTCAAGGTAGTCTTGTAATAGTTCCTACGTAGTTGCTACTACGTAGTCTTATGACAGGGCTACGTAGCTCTTATAGCCTCTCCCAATTTAATTTTAAGAGTGGGATTAACCTTACTGTACTACGCTGATCAAATGAATTATTACAGGGTTTTGTCGAGTTTTCTATTTTAATGTATCGCTATTTAAGTACCTTAATTATTCTATTTATCAATTTCGTATGAATTTGGAGGTTGTTTCTCGATAATTCACGTCCATGACGCTCTCCTCTGTTAACTAAGAAAAGGTCCGCAAACACTTCGTTTGGAAAACCAAAAAAAATTTGTTTCAGCCCTTATCAAGTCGTTCCTGAGTTGGTATCCATGGGTACCGTTAAGCCGGCTTTCCTACGGCCTATATCTGGTGCACCCAATAATGCAAGCACGTCTTGGCAACACTGCCAGAAATCCTAATCACAATGATTTTTTAATAGTTGTAAGTGTTTTATTATTCTATCTACCATCCGGGCGGAGGCATTTTAAAATTGATTTTATACTTAATTACCGATGAATTAACTTGAAATTTGAAAAGATTTAGTTTGAAAAAAAGTAGTTCTTTTTAGTCCGTTGTAAACACATACATACATTTTTTTTTAGAAGCTTTCATTTTATTCCCATATTGCATCAGAACATGAAATGTAACCATTCCGCCATCTTGAGCGTTCCACCATGTTGGATTTACAATGACGTCACACAGCTCTCCGTGCATTGTTATTGTAACTAAACGTGTATACAAAATATCAGCTCCGTTAGTTTAATATTTCTGCGTCAATGTTGAGTTTATAAAATGTAATGTAATTATTCTTTCAGTTAAATGCTGGTACTGGTGCTATATTCTGGGGATGTGTAGCTTCGCTGTTACTGTGGCTGTTAACTGAAGGTCCAGTGAACAATTTGGTCGTGCTATTGTTAAAGTAAGTTAACTTAACTATAATTTTTTACCGAACTCAAACAACTAAGACAATCTAAAAGTGAACATATTCTACTCCCACTCTTCTGTTCAAATTCTTTTTTCCAGTAATTTAAAATACTGGATCTCCTGGTCCCCATTAAAATCTTCGGAGCCCAAGAGACCAAGAGACCTCACCTTCTAGCGGTGCAGCTGCTAAGGGACGGGGCAATGACGCAAGCACCCTTACGGGGTTGGGAGGTCAGAATGCAGTCGCTCCTAACAAAGCCGAAAAAACAAAAGTCAAACAATAGCTGCTAAATAAAGTACTCTTCCAACTAGTCCCAACTTCCCCAATCTGTCCGTTCCCGAACAATACGGGCGAGGCAGAGATGTCATCCTTACATTGTGGACACCATCTTGCCCAGAACGGAAAGATTCCGTAGGTTTTTCTTATGTCGCACCATAAAAGCATAGAACTCTCTGCCGACGCACGTGTTTCCATCCTTTTACAATACTGGGCCTTGTAAGAGAAGCGTCAAAACGCATATTTCTGGGCCGTCAACCTGAGGGTCGTCTAAATCAAACCTGTAAGTTGAGATAGCGGCCCTCAATCACGGGTCGTCGTCTGTGCTTACCATCAGGCCATTTTGACATGCCAAATATAAAAAAAAGTACTCCAAATCCAGATAAGGCAACTGGGAGTACACTAAGATGAAGAGAAGAGAGAGGAGCAGCGAAGATGTGGCTTTTTATTGAGCCCTTATTGCGCAGCGCTTGTGCTGTTCTTGCAGTTGAGGTCTCTTAGCTACCGAGGTCTTGGTGGAGCCACTTACATCTATTACACATTCTACTCCTAATAAACTTATTCATTTTATTTATTTACCTATTTATTTATAACTCTGGAGGGTTGTTATTAAATTTGCTTTGTGAAACAATACTAAATGCGAGATTAGGGTAAACCATTAACGTCTAGAGTAAGTGAATGAATTTTTGTATTTAGGGAGTATGTTTAGCGCGGATGGAAGATGTGATTCGGATGTAGAACGGCGAGTTACTGCCGGAAACAATTAGTAAAGCGACAAAGCATTGTAAAAGTAGCACGACTGGCGATTCATAACACAGTGCTAGTGCCAACGTTGCTTTACGGTAGCGAAACCTAGGTATGTCAGCAGATGCATGAAAGTAAATTGAATGCTGTGGAGATGCGATCACTTCGAAAATTGTGCGGCGTAGCTTTAACCGACCGAATACGTGACGAAGTGATACGCAATATGGCAGGTATGAATGAAAGTGTCAGCGTTAAGGACCTGATCCGTTGGTTTGAACACGTTCAACGAAAGAATGAGGAACGATTGACGAAGAATATATATTGTGCAAAAGTACAGGGTAGATGGAGTCAGGGTAGGCCGAGACTTACATATGAAGACCACGTGAGCAGATTTCTCAAAAACGGAAAAGTCAAATGTACTCGGATACCCAGACGTGCGTGTATGAAGCGATTAATGAATCTTGAAGAAACGAAAGAAGTATGCATGGATCGCGAAGCATAGCTATCGGTCCTCTCTGACTACCCCGTCAGGGATACAACGTGTAAATAGTTTTTTTTTACTTGGTACCAAGTCAAAAACGAATGAAAAGGTAAATAAGGGCTCACAAACGGTATGGCAGCTGGTTACGAGCTGGCTTTGCGTGGTCCCGATTCCTCGGAGTTTCTAAGCCTTCTCGACCAGCTGGCCTTATATGGTTTAGCAAGAGAGCATTACTTTAATTAAGTTATGAACATAATGAAAAGTACCTACCTAATTCAACAAAATATTTATAATTTTGAGCGGTTTAAGAAAAGTAATCTCCAAACCAATATTAACATTTTACGTTAAAAAATGTTGTCTTGTAAAAAACATACTAAAACATTATTCGTACATAAAACCAGAAAATAATTGCATATTCTGTAAGCTTTTAATCTAAAACTACGTTATTTTTGTCATGGCATGCATATGTTTAAAATGAAATCGAAGCAGGAAGAGAAAATACTTGATTTTATTTTAGTTTAGAATCGGAAATGGGTTTTATTGGCAACATTAATTGTTCTGAGGCAGTGTGTGCGTGGGTGTGTGTTACTTATTTTTAATTCTTGTTCTCTTGTTAATTTATTGTTTTCATTAATCATTTTATGTAATTTCGTGATCTTTTATTCACTACACTATAGTGACTACGGTAATTTCAAAACTACATGCCACTATGACTCGATTTGGAGTATGCACTTCTAGTGAGAAATAATATTACATCTTTCACCAGTAGTAGCCAAGGGCTGCAATTGATGCTTACACCGAGCTAACTACTCTGCTTTACATCTCGATTGTGAGGTAAGTAGAAAAATACCGGCATTACAAGAATAAAACATTTTAATAAAACATTTTACAAATTATTATTTTCAAGAACGAAATTGAGCTTCGCCTTTCGATATTTAAAATTGATGACTATTATACTCATACGAAGACAAGGCTGAATAGCGAAGCGACCGTTTTTGTCATTGGGCTGAATGCTAGATGGCTATTGCCACTATGATGGTTAGATGTATGCGAACTTTTTGAAAGAGTGAAATTTTTTTTTAATTACTTACTCTCCTAGGGCTTTTCTAGCTACATTATTACCCTAGAGCGCTAATTAGTCACCTACAAGCCCCATTTGGGGGTAATAAGGACCTACTTACCGAATATGAGAGATGTAAAGAATTTTTCTGCACTCTTCATGATAAACCACATCACTTCACTAAAGTTCTCTGCTGCAAGTAATAGACAGGCAGAAACGTCTATGGCCTACAGTGATCACTTACCATCAGGTGGGCCGTATGATAGTCTGCCACGTCAGTTGTATAAGAAAACCATATCCTCGAATAGTAAAGAAATTCCTTAGAAGTACTAAAATGAAAATCCCCCAAGACTAAATTACTTAAAAAAAAAACTAACTATCTTCACGCTGTATCCCTGACGGGGTAGTCAGAGAGGACAGATCGCCAGGCTTCGCGATCCATACATACTTCTTTCGCTTCTTCGAGATTCATCAATCGCTTCATACACGCACGTCTGGGTATCCGAGTACTTTTGACCTTTCCGTTTTTGAGCTATCTGCTCACGTGGTCTTCATATGTAAGTCTCGGCCTACCCTGACTCCTTCTACCCTCTACTTTTGAACAATATATATAATAAAAATAAATTACTTCATTTAGAAATTTTATTCACCTTGAAGAATTCAAAACATATCACATACAGTTTACCGTGACCGGCTCAGCTAATGTTGGGACCTAATTTACGTTGCAGGTTTGGTTTATTAGACAAGAATACACCGCTGTCTGTACGTCACAAAGACACTATAGTAAAAAAACAGAAAAACCACCTTTATCTACAAACTGCAGTAGGAGATCAGCAAGGCAATGATGTAGATTTAGCACTTTTGGGTTCCGAGGTGGAAACATCCCAAATAGCAGCTCACGATAGTAATCCATCACACTCCGGAATTAAGGAGAAATAAGAACTGTGTGCAGTGGCGTAACTACACCATCTGAGGCCCGTGGCAAATTTCTTTGGGTGGGGCCCTACTACTCGTAGTAAAAATAGTCATATTGTAATAAAATTTTAATGAGCCACAAGTAGTTAACTATCACTAGTAATAAACAAAAGAATGATGAAGCGCTCGTGACCCGCTATTTCAGTGTTCTGTAAACGATGATTGCGTTAAGCCACTTTCGCTATGGCTTGTTATTAGATGGGTGACCGCTGTATGTTGTTAAGTCAAGCTGAACGCATTATTGGCTATTTGTAAAAGTCATCAACAGGTCGCCACAACCTACACCTGTCCATTCAGACGGCAATAGTCTCAACACCTGTTACGTGGTAAATGCTTTCGGTGAAATGTCGGCGTATACGAGTATATACCTCTGCCAACCCTTCGTGAATAAAATACTTGTAACATCATCAAAGTTAAAAGATCGGGCCATAGCTTAGACCATCTAAGGGCCATAATATTTTCAATTGGCACAATAGTCAAGTGACGAAGCCTGTCTTGTCCCATAGAGTTTCATGGAGAGGTTTTAATTTTTTTAGTTTCAAAAATGGTCGTTCTGCACTATCTGTAGTCACAGGAATTGTAATGTTACGTTCACGCTTGGCAAGCCGTTTGTTACAAGCCCTTTCATAAGCGCTGGCAAGCCCACATGTTGGCAGGCACGGTAGTTAGTAACTTACGGCGGTACCGCCTAAAAAGGCTTTTTTTTGTTTTATTCGTCCATTGAGCCATTTTCAAACAAAACGACGTGCACTCTTCACGCGATTACAATCAGTACTAAAGCAGATCAAGACATTATGAGGGTGGTTCGCAAACGCTTGCCAGAACTTTCTTTGATATGTGCACAAAAAACCGAAACTCGATCGGATCCGCTATAAGCGCTTGGATCGGCTAAGCCAACGACTGATCCAGAACACTTTAAATTTTGGACGCTTGGCGACGATTGTCAATCGTGTAGACGCGTCGCATTATAGTCCATTGAAAAGTTACATTTGGGGTTGCGATTTTTAAAGGACTCAATTTCATTTATTTGATATGTAGGGTGTAAAGTGTAAAGCTAAAACCAAGTTTGTGGGGTCGACACCCTTGTCCCACGGCCGCCATCTTGAAAATAGGGGTTTAAACGGTTTTTACGATATATCTCTTAAACTATTTATCTGATAATAAAAATTAGATACCATTTTTGTTGCAAATTAAATTCTCTACAACGTTGGTCCAGTAACTTTTTGTCGTAGAACTTTAAATAAAAGAGTTTATAAGCGAAAATGTTCAGAAATTCAAGAAAAAAAAAATATTTTTCTATATAACTTATTTTTTATCATTTTACGAAAAATTATATCAGACCATTTTTGTAGATCGTTTTGTAAGGAAAAACTTTTATAAGCAACATTTTTTTATTACTCAAAAATTTTTTTTTTCTCGAATTTCTGAACATTTTCGCTTACAACTAACAACAAAAAAAAAGTTACTAGACTGGATAAAAAGTTTAAGAGATACATCGTAAAAACCATTTGAAACCCTTATTTTAAGATGGCGGCCGTGGGAGAAGGGTGGCGACCCCACAAGCTTGGTTTTTAGATTTACACTGACCCTCCTACACATCAAAAAAAAAAAAAATTGCGTCCTCTAAAAAAACGCAAGGTAAGGCCTAAAACATGTAACATTTTAATGGACTATATTTATTATAGCTACCTTAATAAATAAGTATTGTGGGACACTTTTCATACAGTGCCGTCTAGCCCAAACTAAGCTATAAGATTGTACTATGGGATCTAGACAACTGACTTACATTCTTATATATTTCTAAATACAGACATATTATACATAGGAAACATCCAAACTCCGAAATTAACATTTGTGTATCACATTGTGAATTAGTTGTATAAGGCATCTGTGTTTTTTACCAAATGAAATTTTGGATGATTACTTAAGAAATTGTTGTGGACGGATAGGTTATATTAAAAGTATTAATTTTTAATAAACTTTAACGCATTATTTTATGCTTTTTATTTCTTACAAATACAAATGGCCCCTTCTCTACCCTCTCTAATGATTCAAACACAATGCCATGCTACCAATTTCGCATTTTATATAGACTTTTATACATTTTGGAAAGCTTATAGAAGTAAGTTCCTTTTATTATTTTTACATTTTTTTTATGAAGAAAACTTCATTAATAAAAAACTAACTATCTTCACGCTGTATCCCTGACGGGGTAGTCAGAGAGGACAGATCGCCAGGCTTCGCGATCCATGCATACTTTTTTCGCTTCTTCAAGATTCATCAATCGCTTCATACACGCACGTCTGGGTATCCGAGTACTTTTGACCTTTCCGTTTTTGAGCAATCTGCTCACGTGATCTTCATTATACACATTCGATTTATTCTTAAATCGTTCATCGTTCATTATTTTGTTGAATTAAGTACGTTTAATTATGTTCATAGCTTAATCGAGGTGCCAGGTATAATATCATCAGTTAACGGTAGCCATTCGATAAGTAGGACATTTTAAAATGATATTAAGGTAAATATCGAAATACCTACAAAATTAAAATATACTATTGAATTTCGAATAAACAGGGAACATACTTAATACATACTTAATTTGAGGTTTAATTTATCGCATTATATCTTGCTGCAGTTACAATCACGTCCAATTACTAATAATTATCCAAAATTTACGTTTAAATTTAAAACCATCATATCATAAAATGTATCATATCATAACATAATATATAATTATGTTTTAGTTCTTATTTTAAACACATTCATTTATTTCGTTCAGAATACACGAGATAGAGCCAAAGTCTCTTACATTCCTGTACCATACATATCCCATTTGATTCAACCCAATTAAATCCAATGCTTGTGAAGAACCTTAACGCCAGCTGCTATATTTTTAGCCTTGATATCTTTGATCATCTAGTGTTAGAATAATAAATATAAATTTCAACACAGAAAGTGGACTCTATCTCGTATATTCTAAATAAACGGGCTAATCAAAAGATAAAGAGAATGGCAAGAGTTTCGGATGTTTCCAAATCGACTGATAAATATTATAAATTTGATGGAAAATTTCTTTTAATATTTTGCAGGACCCAGTACAATAAAACTATCAAACTTGAAGCAAACCCAACAAATGGATCTGTGGATGTAAGGCGATCTACAAGCAGCAATGGACATTTTCATAATAATTTGCCCGAAACAGTTCAATCAGTATCAAAAATGTGAAAAGTACATAGTATTTATTTAGAAAAAAAGTCATTTTGAAACTAAATAAATACTACTTTCGAAATACTAAGATACCTGTGCCTGTGTTAACCAAACCCGTAAATTTCTAATGCCACATTTTTAAGATTTTAGTACTAACATTAAAAAATGGGAGGGTATGAGGGAGAAAAATATATTAGCATTTTCTCAAACCTACCAAACGTACAAAGATAAATCAGTTGAGTCGTTTCAGCAGAGTACGATAACAATCATCTTTACACCAGATTTTTATAATTTTAAATGTAATGTAAAGTCAGAACCTGCCACTGTCCATTTCAACATGGCGATAGGCTCACCACGTATTACATGAGATAAAAAATAAAAATAACTGGTGAAATTAGGGCGTTCAGTATGCCTATGCCTACCCTTTCAGGGAATAAGGCGTTATTATGTGTATGTATTTAGATGTAGAAAGCTTATTTAACCTTTAATAACAACTTTACTATCACGTTCCCTATTTAATAAAAATAGTAACTATTAGTGTTATTTAATAAAAATAAAATATAGTTATAAAAAACTAAAAAAAACAAGCTTTAATAGCAAACCAATTTCATTGTAAAAAAGCGTGGAGTGCTCGATATTAATTGTTGTAAATATATAATTAGTAGTTATTTGTAAACATAGAGTTAGTGTAGAAATTTGATATAAAAAGCACCCCACGCTTTTTTACAAAGAAATTCATTTCCTTTGCATAACTTTATTTTTATTTTAGAATTTTTGAAAATTATTGAAACATATTGAGTTAGTAGACTTTATAACAGTTGAATAAAATATAAATTAAAAGTTATTTTCTGATTTTTAGTTCGATTTACTTTTAAAGCGTGTTTTTTTTTAGTTTTTTTTAACTATATTTTATTTTTCTCTTTATAGTTCGATTTACTATAAAACCTTTTTTAATATGTACAGACGTGTTAACAGTTGTATCTTGATAGAAAACATATTCAAGGATTTCTATCTATTTTTCTCTCATGCAGAGGACCTGTATTAAAATCATTAATCCTGGCGATCCTAATTAGGATAATGAGATAAGCTTATCAAAATATTGTATTGTCATCGAGCGTTGATAAGTCTACAACTTTTAAATTAAATCTGATCGCTTAAAGTTGGGCAAAATCGAGTCCAAACGAGTCAGTTACATACATACAAACAAACAAACATACAGATTTATAGGAAACTAATATAAGCGTGTTAATAATATTTAATATTTCAACAACTAGGCTCTATGTAGCTTTTGCGTACGCAGCTACGGCAGAAAATAATGTACGATTATATTTATACATATTTTGGATATCTAACAATGCCATCTTCCAATAATTAATAGTGTTTTTTTTTTACTTTTTATAGCGTTAAACGAGTGTTTTGTTGTGTTCTCCTGCGAAAATAACATGTTTTTGTTTTGATGTTATAGATGAAAAACAAATTATTTGATTGATTTTTTATTCTGTTTCCTTCCAAGTGTGTTGAAAAACGTCGTACGATATACGTGCGGATATTGGTTAAACTCAATCGGCTCAATTACGCGTACGCCGTCACCTACGGCTCCGGCTGAAAAAAATTGCGTGCGTTATAACCACCATAACGCACTTACGAGTATATCGTATTGTACACTTATATTATTACGACGCTAGAATTTTGTTTCATACTTTGTTCTGTGTACATTTCGAGCTGAGCTATTTTAACAAGCAACTGTCGTTACACTGTTTCTCTAAAACAATGCCATTTTCTTTCTAAATTTGCTAGAATATCGATTAATTTTCAAAGTAAATGGCATTTTTTTTGCCATTTTTACTCTTAAACAATAATAACTTTTATTTTAGAACATCGGTATGTATCAAAGTAATAGTACATTATTGCAAAGGCCGGGAAATAAGCAATTTCAGGTCGAGATAGGCAATTGCTATTCCGGCCTAGGCATTTATATAGTGCTCATCAATAGAATGCATGGAAATAAAACAAAAGTATTATTAATTTAATTTAAATAAATAAAATAAATATCCATCACGCCTTATCCCCGAAGGGGTGGCAGAGGCATATTATATGCCCACTTCTCACCGTGTGGATTCCTGTCCCACGTAATAGGTGGTGAGCCCATTGCCGTGTTGAAATAGACAGACGCAGGATGTGACTACCTGCTGTTGAAATTTTTCAAGCCGCCCATAAGGCATTCAACCAGGCTTAACGACTGCCATTTTACTGGCAACCGGGTCCAACGGCTTAACGTGCCTTCCGAAGCACGGAAACGCTCGCAAATGTAAATGCCACAAAGTGGTCACCCATCCGAGGACCAGCCATAGTGAAAGTTGCGTAACTCAGTGATCGTTTACAGAACACTGAGACCGCGGGGCCACGAGCGTAATTAATATTAATAGTTACATTAGCCATATTGGTCAATTACCTACTAGAAGCACGTATACACAACTTTTATGTCCCAGAATCCAACACTCCCACACACGAAACAAGATAAATGCACTTATTTTTGAAAATAAGAATCTAATAAGAAAGAGTATCTAATAACCCCAGCGCGCCGTTTCATACAACATTGCTGGAGCGTTGTAACGTTGCATTGCAGTACTTCGCGTATTCTTTTTCGAAATAATGACAGTTTTTCTATGTATGTTTCAGAAAATGGTATTTTTTTACCTCTCCCACTTGGAAACAATTACCTACAATTTTTTTTCAGGACCTATCGATATTTATCAAAGTAAATGGCACTTTTTTAGAAAGACAAGTGGAATTTATAATTTATAATCGCAATTTATAATTTGATCGTAAAATTAAAATATTAATAAATGATTGTTAAATTTTATTTTATATGTTAGTTTTTGGAACGCTGGCGCTGTTTGCACCAAGCCGTGGTTGCATAAACGATGATCCCCATAAAAATAAATTTGCCTATTTAACAGTAGGGACCTCCTCGAATTATTTACTCACATTATTGAAGGACTGACTCAGTGGCGTAAATGGTTGTGTATGCGACTGCCGTACTGAGGTGTCCGGCTCGTATCCCGGGTCGAAACTAATATCTGTGTGATCCGCAATTGTTCGTTTCGTAGTTTGGGTGTTTTCAATACACAATTTTGTACTGAGATGTATTTAAAAATGTAAGTTTATCTACCTAGTAGGTAAGTTTGGGCTAAATGGTGTGTAAAAAATGACTCACAATATTTATTAAAATATTATTAATAAGTTTTATTAAGGGATATAGTACAATTACGCATAAGTGAATAAAATTTGTTGACCTGACCCCAAACGTATGTCACTTGTTGGGGATAATTAAATTTTTGTGGGTAGGTACCTACTGTCCCCGAATTCGAAATCGTAGTGGAAATAAAAGGCTCCCAAAAGCGGACACGCCAGATACGTGCTCGGGGAGAGTTGAGAGTACACCAGAAATAAGAGGGTGACTGTTTATGGGATTTATTTTTACTAGAGCGTTGCTGTGTTCCGGAAAGTTTCGGCAGCAACTAACATAGTCGTTGTTAAGCCAAGTTGAAGGTCTTGCAGGCGGCTTAAAATATCATCAACAGGTTTAGACAACCTGCGCTGGTACATTTCAACACGGCAATGAGCTAACCACCTATTTCGTAGGACCATATGCAACTGGTGCAATGTTCTTAGGTGTTGATTATGGCTCTACTTACTTTGAGGCAAAAGTTATGACTGTATGTATGTATAGGTACCCGGTAGGTATTTCAAGTGTATCAAAAGTGTATTTAATTCACCTAGCAAAGTGAATTGACCCAGGAGAATCAAGTTTACGGAGGCTAACTAGGCTACCTATATCTAAAGTTATATCTTCTGATGTAAACTATCTAGTGACTAGAGACTAGGGTGAATAAAGTTTACTTTTTATTTTAAATTTATGTCTGTTATTTTGCGACCAGCTGTAGGTACGGGTGTTTAAAGTTTACTTTTAGTGTGTTTAATTCACCTAGGTAAATTGACCCAGGTGAACCCAAGTTTTTGGAGCCACAGAAGGCTGAGTTAGAGAGAAGCTACTAGCACTTCTCCTTCTGTATATGTAATAATGTGCGAAAATTTTTATAACAGTGTTACGAGTTTCTGTAGTAGAGCTAAAATTTTAAAAATATAGATCTACATTATAACAATAGGCAGTGTGTCAAACTGCGATACAGGAGGTTGCAGGCCCTTTTTTGAGATTTGTCATAATTATCGGTAATAAAATCTGTTGTACTAATTCAATCCTGAAAATGATTACTTGATTATTTCTAAAAGCGCCATCTACCATTTAATGTCAAACCTAATTTAAACATGGCAAACCTAGTGTGATTTCACGCTTCCATTACAGCAACTTTTTATACTTTCAATAGATGGCGTTAGATATTTCTTTTGTTTAAAGAACTAAATCAACGCTTAGACCACGGAGCAGAGACAGCGGAGATGCCGCAAGGGCAACTGAATTGCGTGCCACCACGGAGTAGAGAACAACAATTCTTTTTGTCGTCCGTGGTTCGGGCCCTCCACCCGCTTATATAGGTAAAGTGAAGGAATAATCTGGAATAAACTAGTTTAGAATAATTGAGAAGCAATAAAGAATTTGATCGAGCATTATACTCCCGAGAGTAGGTATTATAATTATTTTTTAATTGGAGTTTTTCAAAATGTCTCGCAGGCCGGGTCAAATCTTACATGCAGGCCGGTTGTTGCCTTAGACCATCTATGGTCTAAGGTTGTTGCCCACATGTATCTTATCAGTAAGAAAATAGTCTCAAGGTCTCTAAACCGCGAGTCGAATGCAACTGGGTGTAATGCTAGACGTTGCTAAGGTTTCGGCTCTGAATCCCGGTATACGATACCACAAATAACATTTGTGTGATCCGAATATTTGTGCGATAATGTTATGAGAAAGGAATGTTTGCATTATGGTTTTCGGGTCTTTTTCGTGTAATATTATATTTTATTTTTGCTATTAATCTACTTGTGACCACGGCTATAGCAATCTGAAACTTCAAGAGGTGAGCAAAAATATAATGTTACGCGAAAAAGATTCGAAAACCCTGCATTGTACCAGTCGTGTAAGTTTTGAAGTTTGGATGTTTTTTTAGTAAGTATAACATAAATGTCTTAACTAAAGTTAAGAAATCTCTATATCCATGTATGTTTTTAAAAATATATTTTAGTATTTATGTTTTTCGTACCGATGAGGAGACCCACCAAACAAACTTATATTAGCCTAGACGTGTAAGAAATTCCCAAAATATTTATTTACTAATAGGTAATTGTTTCTTGCAGTGAAAACTTTTGTTTGAATAAAGAACTCTTAGTATTTTTTGCGCCTGCTCTGATAAACAACATTTTCTTGTAGCAACCTTGAAGTCTTTAAAACATAGCAACAAGATTGGATCGTTAAGCTGATGCAGTATGATGTATGTATGTGCTATGAGTTGCAGGTACATCAACAATGGGTTGCGTCACTGGTGTACGGATGTGATGTTAGCATTATTATTAGACTTGATTGCCTAGGTAAGTACTATGGATTTACGAGATTGAGTTCGTTTTAGATTTAGACCAGATTATTTATTATTATATTTTCATTCAATTGAATGTTTTTGTACACTAACTAGCTTACTATCGTCACGATGTATCCCTGACTACCTGTACCCTCATAGAGGATAAACCGCCAGATTTCGAGATATATGCTTACTAAAATTTCCAGCCGAGTACTTCGTAACTTTCTGTTTTCTCTTCCGTTAGAAATCTGCTCACGAAGTCTTCATATATGTCTCGGTCTATCCTGACTTCTTCTACCCTCTATATCACTGGTATTCTTGCAGAGTTTAGTCAGGTTACGAATCATCGCTACGCTACAATACTTCGTGCCCGGTGCAAACAGTGCATGGCATCTATGTAGAGAACATAAGAAATCCCCTTTCCTATCTATACCCTCTCTTAACAATGTTATAATATCGTTGAACTACAGAGTGTAGAATCGAATGCCGAATCAAACTCGATATACTCGGTAGAGACATTTATCGTCGGCTCTGCAATAACAACTTCATTAGATACATTTTTAAAGCAATTATTATACTAAATTTCTCATAGTTTTTTTTTTCTACAACTACATTGGTAGTTATATTGGGCTAGCTTCATGAAAGGTATGAATCCTGAATAAGATAAGAAGATTCTTCACACCCGACTAGAGATATCTGCTGTACAAGACACAAATTTGTCCCTGCGTCGAATACGGCTCTCTAGACTTGCTCGACGCTATGCAGCGATATGATATGCGTATTATAGATTCTCCTAAGGTAAGGGGAAACTTTTAAAATATGGGCTGAGTATACGACGGCTATCAAGGAAAGCAGTTGAAACCTTAGACAGAAATCTAAAAATCCTTAGGAACAAACACTTGATTGATGATGTCACAGTTATGTACAGACGATTTCTAGCATACGCTACCTGTAGTGACTCGAGAAATTAAGCCTGACGAGGGAAAGGCTTATTTAAAGCAATCTTCATTATGATTACAATTTATAGACCGCGCTGGACAATCATAGCCCAGCTCATAAACTATCAGATGTTCTTCTAATTCTTGGCGAAAACACTCTACCAGAGTATAAAGGTGGATAGGGGGAACTTCCAGAGTATATTGATTTAATGATATCCAGCTTATAGGAACAAATTCGCTGAGTGTACGGGAACATCAGTGACATTATGCCGTACCCATGAACTGGAGCATTCTCTTGGATATTGATGGAATTAAAGTAGTTTACAGTTCTGCAAACATTGTAGTCGAACAAAACGACCAGAAATATTTATTCCTTAGTTTATCTTGTCATTAACAGAAAGAGAACTTTTATGAATCATCGAAATCTGTCTCCTTCAAAGCTGTGTAGTGGAGTGGGATCCGCCTTATATTCTATTCACTGCAGAAAAATACTATTGAGGCAGAAATTTCAATGAGATGTGGCGTCGGTGAGACAGTGACTCAACTGCAGATTTCTCACATCCATTCCTCACAATTACTCCTTTTCTTTTAAGCATATGCTGTACTGAGACTCTTAACAAGGCACAGGAGCAGACGCTGAAAGCTTCGGGTTTCGACCTCAGGTTAAGGTTCACTTTAATTTCGTCACCAGTCCTCTTAGCGTGCGGTATATTTGATTATGGTTTTAGAAATTTTAGTCAGTAGTATTGCGACATAACCTTCTTCACATGTGCCATGTGAGGCATAAAATTAGTTACTTCTACACTAAAGAAATTTTGGTTACGGCTGCACTGTTATACGGTATTTGAATATGATTTAACAAAATAATATTAATTAATTAATTTAATTTTAAATAGTTAGAGGTACGAACTACGAACGTAATACGAGTATCATAGGTATGTACACCTCAAAACAACAGCTTATAAAATTTTCTATTATGCGTTGCAAATTCAATTTTAAAAGTTATAGAATTTCGTCATTAGATTCACTATCTTAACAGTAAAAAAACAAATGAAAAAATGTGAGCCGTCACGGGATGCCTGGCAGATGTGAAACATCGACATTATTTTGTAAAAGTAATATGCAGAAAAAAACAGATTGTGATAGGAACTAAATATGTCATAATGATAAAATAAAATATTACGATTTTTTTTCCAGATAACGAGGACTATTTATTGATGATAAACATTTATTTTCATTTAATAAAAAAATGAAATATTTTTTTTTATATTTTCGGTAGTACACACTACTGCATATAGACTGTATATATGTATATACCATCACATAGCGTGGCGACGCATCGTCACGGCATGCGTCGCCACGCCAGAAATCTGTTTTACGTGCGGCTATGGATGTTTCACATCAAAAACACACAATTTCCTGATTTAAATCTTTTTTGAAATTCAAACTTTTATGATACCAGCCAGTTACCAAAAAGATTTAATTACAAGTTCATACAGACTATACGCGAAATGAGTTTTGCCCAACTTAATTTATTTATATTTATTGTCGAAACCTTGTTGCATTCCAACAATGCGATCACTGTCAGATTTCCGTCCTCCATACCAGACCTAATCGTGTTTTCCGTAAGATTGACTATATCTGAAGATATTTCACAAATAGAGCAATAGATCTATGAACTGTGTGTCTAGACACAGAGTAGAGGTGTTTCACTTTCACATTGGATTAGAGACTGCTGTTGCAGCAGAGCTAGGGTGTGAAATCCTTCTAATTTAAATGTCAACGTTATCCTCAATGACTATTGCCTACCAGATATTGATACTAATGTACCAGAATTATTACTGTCAATAAACTCCTTGAAAACAATAAAATTGTGCCGTTTAGTTAAAATTCACATCAAATAAAAACATTATAAGTAAATAATCTACTCATACCATTTACAAGTCAAGAAAAACTAATTAAAAACGATATTAACAAACTTAAACAGAACTACAACATAAAATACTTATTAACAAATAAAATGGAATCAAAAGGGGAACAGTGTACATTAACTGACTGGACTGTTAATCAAAACCCTGTCTAGATGTTGAAAAATTCCTCCCCATCTAAGTCGATAAAAATTACTTTAAGGCTCGCTGCATTGCCACATTGGATGGCAATGAAAAAAAGCTAGCCTCATTCTTAGTACGAGATAAAAAGGACCAGCTTTGTAATCACAAGAAGTAGGTATCTACCTTTATAAAATGAAAGTTGGGAGTCTCAATCTCAAAATTATCGAAATTATATTATACACGAGTATACTTAGTGACTTCTATAAATAAGTACGTAAAATCACGCCTTTGTTACTTGGAAATAGTTTGTAAACAGTCAAGGTCAGAGAGATCCGAGAAATTGAGGGCACCATTGCACCTATTTACCAGGTGTACACCGTACAGATTTATTGTTAACAATGAAATGAGTATTTATCATTTTGATACTAACTAACTAAATGAACCAAAAGAAGAGGCATGTGTTACTGGACTAGGCAGATACGCTCAACACCAAGTTTTTAGTTCTGAAAAGACTAATTTTAATATTCAACTCACAAACAAATTCGGCGGTTAGGATTATGAATTTCCGAAAAACTTAAAAGATATTACTTCTTCGGTGTCTGACCGTGAATATCTCAACAAATAGTTTTGTAAGATTTTACATACCTAGTGGCATAAATTCAAGTAAAATCTAGACCTAACAAGTTTTGGAACTAATAATTTATTAGTGCGGTGTCTTAGAAGAGAGGAACAGCATTATTCACTGTATGCTTGGTATAAATTTTAATATAGGACTTATTTGTATTTTGTATCTTATTTGAATACATATATCGGTTTTACATAATAGAAAATAAATGGCGTATTTCTTTCATAAGAAATTCTATGGACTAGATTATAATCGGAATTCGGAATACGTAGCTTATGTACCAGAAGTCTTTTTTTCAGATTATAGGTAGCTAAGTACATTTGTAAAAACTTCATTGTAATTAAGTCATTACTTCAAACGTACATCATCATAAAATAATTACACATCTAAGAATTTTGGTGGCAGATAAGAAGTAGGTACATAGTCGCATAATCGATGTCATAACTTTAGGCATCGACTTAGCGTATTTAAGATAGGTACGCCTAGTGTTGGTGCAACGATTTTTTCATTAGGAGTGTCATAAGAACCATAGATCTAAAGTAATGATACTCCCAAGTTTAGTGCAAATGGGCATAAGAGTCCAAATGGATTGTGATCTTTTAAATTAGCTTAAAAACAAAAATGATTGAAATTCTCTGAAAGCAGGTCCAGCAGAGAGCGCTCTGTTTGGCAACATAACAGCAGCAAACTCGACGGCACATAATGACATAATTGGCGAGGAAACAGCGGGCTGCGGTGGCGTCGCGGGGAGGGCAGCGGGACGCATGCGCGAGTTTGACGGCCAAGGTCGAGGCCGCGCGATTCTGCCGCGCACCGCCGCGTCGCTCGGATGGTTCTTCTCGCACCCTCCTGGAAACAGCTCTACATTTGAGGGACAAAATGCGCAGAAAGTGACGCGTGTGTTACGGTATCCTGTATCCTAAGTTTGCAGCTAACTTCTGAAAAGGTATGTTAACAATAATACTTGTAAAATTGTAATTCTCGCCGTCCGCAAACAAAAAATCGACCAGTTGTGTAATGTTTGTAATCACGCTTATATACCTACACTAACTAGGTACATATAGGTAGACGGCTTGTTGTTTTGGGCATTCTTAAATAAGGTGAGCTGTGATGTGAAGCTGTTCAAGGTTCCTTAGACAACAGTACTTCAATGACAGATATGATATTTATATAGATACGATAGGTATTACATCCGTAATACCTATCGTATCAGTCCGTGAGTATGAACAAACGAATTATTCATTACGCGAAATTGGTCAGCTCACCTTGCAAATTGTCTCACGTCACTCAGTTTAGCGCTAATCGTCAGAACAAATAATTTGAGTAACATTGTTTTTGGATTGGTTATGAGCTTTAAATCAGTTGTAATATCTCAAGAAGATTTTCACTTTACCAATGCTATGAATAGACATACTTTTTGTAGCGTTTGCCCTGTGTAATACATTTATGGTCATGTGTAGAGTTCGCAATATATATTTGTTATACTTTACATTGGTATTGATACCTACTAATGACTTCTTATCTAAATGTTTCTTTTTGACTGCAGATTAAAGTCTAAACTATTTAATATTTCAAACATGCCGTATAACCATAACAGCAACATGCCAAAATATAGTGAATTTTACATACCGAGGTACCCACCTACATACGTTTCATATCACTCTAGATAAAACATGATTGTAACAGATAATTTTCATAATATTATTTTATAGATATATATGTAGCTTTAAAATGTATGTAGGTATATAAACACAATTAAAAAGACAATACATACCAACACAGCATACCAACCTGTCTTAACTCTGTTTTGTCTCTGACTGCCTCATAGACTAACCATTTATTTTCTCTTCGTGTTAAGCTTTATTTCTATTGCCGCCGGGTATCAATTACCTACTGTCATGGCCATCAAAGTTTACTAATGTCTACCATATATTGATATTTGTTTGCACTAGTACAAAAGCCTTCCACGGAGTATAAAACAGAATCACGTTTCAGGTATATCCGAAGTACCAAGGTAATACGTTTCCTTACACTGTATTTGATGTTTAATAAATAAAAATCATAAAAGAGTAAAATCTTGTACCTAGGTACTTCTGGGTGTTCTATTCGTAGGATCGTAGGTTTTTAAACTTAAAACTGGATTCAGTTGTCAATGTCTTTATGACGGACTAAAATGTACTTCACATTTTTCCACATTTCATGCATCGTCATGTCATCCACTTATGAACTATAGTCCTAGCACAGTATAAAGAGTAAACCTATCAGTAGCGTTACGCCTTTGAAGTTGACAAAAATGCCGACAACGTCTAAACAGTGATGCTTGTAGGGTTGTCACAAGTTTACAAGACTGATGCTTTTTATAATTTATTTATTAACTCGTACTCGCAATCAACTATCAACATTATAATTTAATATCTTAATCTTAATAATTATAAATGTGAAAGTTTGTAGAGATGTTTGTTACTCTTTCACGTAAAAACTACTGAATAGATTTTAATGAAACTTTACAATAATATAGCTTATACATCGGAATAACACATATACTTTTTATCCCGGGAACAAGTTCTTATGGGAAACGGGAACGGGAAAACTTCTCTACACGGGCGAAGCCGCGGGCGTCAACTAGTATGTATATATGATAAATCAATAATATAAATACCGATTTAAAAAAAGGATCTGAGATTTCATCAATTGCTGCACACGGAAGTAAATAAGGTTCATTTCATGTCGAATCGGTAGTTTTTTTTTTATGAGAAAGCGTTTACGAAATGGCTGCCGCGTAGTAGATATAAAATTATGGGGTTTCTAGCAATCAATATGGCCGCCGAACTATTCTTATAAAATTTCATGTTTGGTATCGTATAAAGGGTATTTTGGTATGCTGAGTACGAATTTCGTGTTAATTTTGCAATCTAATATGGCCGCCGCGTCGTGGTTTTCAAATTTCATGTTGGGTATCGAATAAGGGGTTTTTTGGTATGCTGAGTACGAATTTAGTATTAATTTTGCAATCCAATATGGCCGCCGCGCCGTGGTCATAAAATTTCATGATGGGTATCGTATAAGGGGCTTTTTGGTATGCTGAGTACGAATTTCGTGTTAATTTCGCAATCCATAATGGCCACCGTGTCGTTATAAAAAAAATCAAGGGAATGGGAGCATCCAGGAATGAGAATTGACGATGAGAACTAGGGATGAGAAATGGGAACTGGAAGCTGGGGATGGGAACTGGGAATTCAAACAAGGGTGAGCTGACATGTGTGATCTCATATTATTATGTTTCTTCTTTTCACGGGTATCTTCTTTTTTTTTTATAAAGATACCCGGGTTTTTGGTAGGCGGACATACTGGTCCAACACGCAGAGGCCCTTTGAGAATTTTAATCTAAAAGGAAATGGGACCCCCACTGCAGACAGTCCACGCCCGCCTTATGTAGAAGAACGATAATGGATCACCTCCAATGGGAGTTAAACTATTGTAAAATGTGCTAACTAAGAAATGGGCTATTGGGTTGCAGAAGGGCAACAAAACTCTGAGGAAACGGACCGATGTGTAGCCACGCACATTCAGCTCGCCACAAGCTGCCCTGCGGATGTGAGCTTTTCAATAACTATCTGATACATTTTTTTGTTGATATCAGAAAGTGAATGACTCAAAAAGCGAATCTACTACACCCTCATAGGGTTGCGTTAATCCTATAAAAGATTACGACTGTCCTCGAGGGGTATATATTATTATTATTAATTTGTTCAATTTGTCTCCGCCCCGATGAGCACTCTAAGAAAAAAAAACCAAATTCTATGGAGATACGAAGTTCGTCGGGTATATTAGGTATATTATTAGTAGTAAATGAGTTAATGATAAATATTTTCGGTTTTTGACTAACTGGACTTAATGCTACTGTTGTTTTCAACAAAAAAATATTGGTTACGCTTTGAACAAGTTTAAATATTAATTATGACGAAAAACTTGAACACAGGATAACATAGTATAGAGTATAGTTATAATCCCACATGTGTGGCTCCGCATACCATAATAATCTTATGCGATACCCAACATGAAATTTATAACAGTTGGCGCGGCGGTCATATTGGATTGCAAAATTAACACGAAATTCGTACTCAGCATACCAAAAAACCCCTTATACGATACCCAACATGAAATTTTATAACCACGGCGCGGCAGCCATATTGGATTGCAAAATTAACACGAAATTCGTACTCAGCATACCAAAAAACCCCTTATATGATACCCAACATGAAATTTTATAACCACGGCTCGGCGGCCACATTGGATTGCAAAATTAACACGAAATTCGTACTTATCATACTAAAAAACCCCTTATACGATACCCAACATGAAATTTTATACCCATGGCGCGGTGGCCATATTGGATTGCAAAATGAACACGAAATTTGTATTTAGAATATTAAAAACCCCATGAATTAAAGAAATCTATACAAAAATTCAAAAATCATAGCAAGCGGTCGTGAATGCGTCAGCCCTGAAAGACTGTCCCGAGCCACTAACAACATTTTGTTCGCAGCTCGGGACAAACCCTCCCGCGTCTCGTCCCTTGTCCCCCGCACGATTGCTCTGTCTAGACAGCTTCGTCGACCGACTGTATGTCTTTCGGCTGTGGTCCTAGTATCTACCTCATCGGGAAGCAAGTACAAAAATCTACCCGGTTCTATATTCTAACATTTAAAAAATGTCTCTTATGCAAAACTTTTTATTTTTAAAATTATGATGATATCTTTAATACATATGTATATTAATAAAAAAATATTTCACTTACAAGTTTTTAGAACAAAATTCTTTCTATTCGACGTTGAATACATAACATGACCTGTGGTCATGTCATGTTTTTTTTAACATTAACCGCTTCATTACTTACACACTTATTATTCATTCTGTCATTTATACTATTTGTTTCTACCTACCTACTTCTAATTAGCATATAAAACAAGATTATTGCATAACTGACATTATAATTAATCATTTAGTAGGTACTTAGTTCTTGACGAATTTTATTATCTTTTACTTTTTTGATATGTTTTAGTTTAAAATTATTGTTGTATTACAATCACTTACCTTGATCATGATAATTGTTACCTGAGCTTTATGAGTTTGTGTACATACTTTGTGTAAACAGACGCATGTGTGCTTTCAACCCCCTCTATTTAGGTCAGGGGAAGCTGCGGGGAAGTCTGAGTGGGCGGTGAATCTTCTCCCCTTATCGACCGCATTCAAACCCGCCCACATACAAAAAAATGTTTATTAATGTTCCTGTGAAATGAATTGCCGACAATTTTGTAATGTAGGTACACTTCTCACTTCCCAGCCTATTTTGGAATTACACTTGGATATATAAAGAATATAATTATCCTACCAATTTATAGTTTGATATATACATATACCAAGTATATGTATATTTCAAAATATATAGAGTAATATGATTCTTAAATAATCTTCTGACTATCTTTGGGTATTACTATGCAGTACGCGTCAATGGGATGAAAAACCATGAATTTGGATATTGTCAATAAGATTACAGCTGCTGTAGATAGATACAGTTTGTCTTAAGGTAGAATCATTGACTTTAAATTTTTATTACTTATGTTTTAAATTTATTACATTATTTATGTTTATTAACAAACCACCGTGTATTGACGTTACTAGCTTTACATTGCTCTGTGAAAGGATTGCGGTACAAGTAACTTTTTAGTAACATAGGTGTTTGCTTTCTATCAACTTGCAATGTATGTATGTTTGTTCGGGTAGATCTTGAAACACAAATTTGCAGCAGATATCTATAACTGATTGAGCTGAAAGTTTATATACACATTTAATTCAGATGATAATGCGTTAGCAGTGTGACGTCATACAGGGATATCCAGGTGGAACATTGAAGATGGCGGACTAGTTGCGTTTAATGTACTCCACAATATAGTGATCTAATGAAAGGGCTTGCTGAAAATAACTTGAAAAATAAAGTGAAGTCGTTCTAAATATAATATAGCGGTTTAAGTTTTTATGCCTTCTTACAATACGAATATCAAATGAAAGCGCTTGCTCAGAATTATTCCTTATAGAGCAGTTAATTCA
Organism: Thumatha senex; assembly: GCA_948477245.1. Taxonomy (NCBI): domain Eukaryota; kingdom Metazoa; phylum Arthropoda; class Insecta; order Lepidoptera; family Erebidae; genus Thumatha; species Thumatha senex. The sequence goes on from OX419743.1 coordinate 14,141,657, forward strand.
TACTTGATTTATAAAAAAAGATTTTTAACTGATAATTAATTATTTTTATTATTTTTTAACATTTTATTCGGACCATTGCATATTGGTAAAGATCGACTCTACGCCAATGATCTGATTCTGTACTTGACATCTGTGTCAATCCATCAATCTCTTAACTCTGTAGAGATTGATAATGATGCCTCTGCAATGTTATGATAAGTGACTCTACAAAAAGCTCTCCGCGCCACGCTGCAATGTAATGTCTGGACGCTGGATTTTTGATATATGAAGTACCGTACGGAACTACCACGGAGTAGAGGATAACATCATTTCTGTTCTCTGTGGGAACTACAATGGAACCATTTCTGCTTTACTTGTAGTGTAATATTGACATCAATATTACTTACATATTAAATGATCCATCTATCTCATATTATATATATATATATATATCTAGTGATTCGCATCTTTATTGGATTGGTCTTAAGTACCTACATTTCTAAGGATGGGTACATAGCGGCTAGCAGCCATTCACTTCTTAAAATTTTCAAACATTTTGGTTTTAGAAAGTGTCCCTGAAACCAAAATAGTCCATCCTAAATGAAACCTATTCAATAACGAACATAACTTAAAGCTTCTTGGAATGGTTACTGTTTTTTTTTGTGTTAAACATCTATTGGCGGATGTCAGTAAAACCAACTCGAGTGTGGTGAGGTGACGGCAAATGGCAATTCAACAAATTTTGTATGCTGTCCTGCTCCCTCTACGACAAATGTCGAAGCCCTTGCGTGCGTGGGCGTAGAGCCGCTCTATGTGAGTTGTGCGAGCATTGTGTGCTCTTTGACAATTTTAAGAACAACTATTATGTTCAAGTTATAAACATTTGCATTCCAGTATTGTCTTATTAAGTGTTTTATTGAGGTGTAGAAATCTTCAGTACTCAAGAGGTATGTTTGTATAGAAATACGAATTTCTATATTTTCTTTTTGCCAAATTAATTGCATCATGACATTAAAACACCTTTAAGATAATTTTGGACATAAATCTAAAAATGTAGAAACCTAAATACCTTTATAAATATCGTTTCTGTTTATAGCGTGCAGGACGACGAGCAATGACGTCATCAAGTTCGGGTCAATATAGAGACGCTCTGCGTCGGCATAATAGACAAAATTAAATATAGGCAAAATTTGTTTGGGAGCTAATACTCTCTTTTGGCAATCGCTTAACAAGCATTCTAGTATCTATTCGTATTGACCCGGTAATTAATGAAAGTATGGTCAGGGGCATGGTTTTATCAATAATTGCTCTGGATCAAATCAGATTCTAAATCTCTCTGATTTTAAATATAATTCATATGGGATGGCAACTGAACTCGGCGGTACCTACCTATTTCATGCCTAATCCTGGCAACAAGACAACAGATTCCTGCTGCCATCTGGTAGTTAAAGTTAGAAATAGCAGAAGTACGTAGAACTAGAAGGTAGTACTTAGTTCAGGTTGTTTTACACTTTCAGATCTTCCGTAATGTAATTTCTCATCCTATTTCTCTCTTTCAACTGGCAGAAGATGCCAAGAACAACTGGCAACAACTAGTGATAACTGATAGTAACAAAAATTTGATGAAATATTTATCTTGTCTTTAATTACTAAGAAATCGGGATATATGTACTATTTTATTTATGTAGTAACTACTTTAATAACAATAAATTCAGTAATATATTACAATGAGTCATGCCCCGATTGATTATAAATAAGGCGATACAATATATCTTATCATAACAGTGGGTAAGGTGACTAACAAAAGATGGATGGTGGTTTCAAATCTGCTATTTCACCCTGATTTACAAGAGTTCAAATTTTTGGCTGGTAATTACCCTCGTAACCTACGTTATTTTATAGCATTTGTAACGTAAAGATTACATTTACATCATTTTAATAGATTTGTAATTTGATAAGGAAAACCTAAGATATGTCTTTCCGCATACAAAATGGTACAACTTTATGTCACTATTTTAGGACCGAATGACCCCTGTCGAATGCCGAAAGTCCTCAATACTTGCGTAGTTACTTGTTTCCTATATTTTAAAAATAAATAACAATCTCGGTTTTATGAACCCATAGATTACAAAATTGTAAACCAAGTTCTTAAAATATTATGTTATCTATATGTTGTATAGTTAAAAAAAAAGTGTCGATATTTTATATCGATATCTAAATTGTTTGATATCTTAATAATATTATAAACGTGAAAGTTTGTATGGATGTTTGTTACTCATTCACGTAAAAACTACTGAATAGATTTTAATGAAACTTTACAGTAATATAGCTTATACATCAGAATAACACATAGGCTACTTTTTGTCCCGGGAACAAGTTCCTGTGTGAAACGGGAACGGGAAAACTTCTCTACTCGGGCAAAGCCGCGGGCGTCAACTAGTAATTATATACTACCTTCCACATATAACTTAGAACTTACCGAACAAAATCTATTTATACTCAAAATTATTCTAAGTATATCAACGTAGAAAGCAAGGGAAACAAAATAAATGCCTTCCATTGAGGGTAAACAGTGTTTACTTCGGACCACCCAGCTGGGCGGCTTGGCGCGCGCCGATCGATCTTCGCAGCAAGGACAAGGCCGCCCACACAAGCTTCTACTCGTGACGCGGGCTACAGCGTAACACCTCAGTAATACGCAGTAACACCCTAGACTTGAATCTAGGGTATTCTCCGTGAATGTGTTTGATGAACGAAGTTTGTGGAAACAGACAACGCGGTGAAGGCGTGGGTATGTTTTTGCTGTTTTGGCGTTGTCAAGACATTTTTCATATTTACCATAGCATTGCAATTTCAGTACTTCAGTTTGAAATCCGTAAACGTTGTAACCCTGAATATTATTCAAAAGATCGAATCTTCATTAGATCATTTGATTTTTTATAAACAATGAAAATGGGTGAAAATTATGAGCGAGTTAGAATTTAAGGTTCCTAATGATAACTTTGTTAAAAGTAAAGTTAGGTCTATATTCGTGTTCCTTATGTGCAGTATAGTTCACATTATACATACAGGACTTGTTTTGTACTTTATTAAAACTGCGGTGAATGCGGTGATCGATCTAATGCGTACGTGAGCAGTGGCTGACGCAGGAAGGAACGTACGCACACGTTACATTATAGCAGTGAGCAGTCACTAAAACTTGTTTTTGTATACTTCTAGTATATTATTGTGCATTTTTATTTGGTGATTGCGCAATACACTTCCACTTCGTTGGTTCGTGAATATATTTAGAATGTATGCATTCTATTTCTAGATTCGATATAAGTTTCTATTTCTGGGAGATACTTATTGCTTTTCTGTCAATCATCGAGTACATAATTTACATTATCAAAGCTAGTTGGAAGAACACCAAATCAACAAGGTGTGACTCTATGCGAGTCCCTCACTATTTAAATTTATTTTATATCGATGACTTTGGTACCCGTCATCAACATCACAGTCGATTGATGTCCGCTGCTTGCCCTTTTCTACCCAAAGATCACCACGTTCAGTCTTGATAAGTTTGCTAGTTCAACTGCGGAAGATCTACCCACGCTGCTTAAATTATACGATTACACTATATTAATGTTCGTGGTCTAGCAACTATTCGCAATCGACGGGTTTGACCACCCTCACTTTACCTATGTACAAAGCCTTACCCCAACGTAGCATTTGGCGAAACGAGCTATATAATATGCTACGCAGAATACAAGTAACATCGTGAGTAGTTTACTATGCGGATCTCGAATCTCGACACATTTGGGGTGAATTTTCGTATTTTATAAGAACATATGACCCGTAATATTATTATCGTATTACGGGTCATATTAGAGCTATGATACTATTACTATTACCGTGATGCTTCCCTTTTTTATAGCATGTACACCTATATAGTGTCCCCCGCTTTGTAAAGGAGGGAAGAAGTGTATTTGTGTACAAAACATCATCTTTCTTAGATAGATGCTGATGTATTTAGGGGTAGTAAAGTTGCGATCTAAATTCCAGATTAGGTTAAAATAATTATTAATATTAACTAAACCCCGGCTTCGCCCGTAATATAGTATATATATTAGTATAGTTCGTACTCCGGTCGCAACATTTAATCCTGTCGCTTATAAATTCTACAATAATGCATATAAATGTGCCCGACTTGTCGACATTAATGGTTACTGCTGCGCTCTCCAGGGTAGTAGCGTGATGATATATAGCCTTACTCGATAAATGGGCTAACCAACACAAACTTAATTTTTAAATCCGACCAGTAGTTCCTGAAATTAGTGCATGTTTTGTAAAGTTTTAGGCTAGGTATTTCTAATATAGAGTTGTAAGTCTAGTCACGGCTTAGACTCTACCTGAAGCCGAGTTATACTGTATGACTTAAATACTTTAATGAATATTAGAGATATGACGGAGAAAAATACTATTTCATAGCCTATGGCAGTTTTTAAGCCCAGTTGAAGGCCTTATGGGCGGGTAGACAAAATTTCATCAACAGGTCACCACAACCTGCGCCTGTCCATTTCAACACGGCAATGGACTCACCACCTTACCCACTTACGTGGGACATTAATACACATGGTGAAAAATGGGCATATAATGTGCCTCTGCCACCCCGTTGGAGATAAGGCGTGATAGATAAATAAATAAAAATACTATTTCCATTACATATTATTTGTAAAGTTTTAGGGCATTGAAAATCAAAATCTAGACCGTAAAAGGCTCTTAAACATACTGTTAGAACTAGATTTATTTAGGATTTGTATCGATTTGCTTTGAAGGCTCGTAAAATTACGGCCTGGTTCAAAACTTCGGTAAATCAAAAGTATTATTATTGACCATTGATATACTCGTATTATTTGTAAAATTTAAGGACATGTTAATTACTTTTTAAACTGCATGATGCTATTTATACTGTTTCACATAGACTTAAGTTTAAGTAGAGTTACAGATAAAAAGGCAATAAAAATCATTTTATTGAAGTATGGATTCCAAGAATTTTAGTTTGATTACTCCCACCTAGTATCCTGAGTGAATAATAGTCATAAGCGTAAATATTTTAGAGATGAGACCTATATTATACGTACTTAGAAGATCACCATTCAAACTTAAACTAAAAAAAAACTTGAGAGGTGTCGAAGGACACCCGGATGGAACGAAGTTGCTTTCGATTAATTAGCGAAGGAATTGTATTTATTATTTACTAGCTGACCCGCCCGGCTTTGCCAGTGTCAAACTTCGAACCCCGTGGCACCCATTTAACCCCGTCGTTCATTAATTTCACAATAATGTATGACCATTTTCCAAATTAGTTGATTACTTCTCCGCTCTTCAGTACCTACGCCCGCACGGCACGGTCGAAAATTAGTATCACAAAATTAATTTTTTTTTTTTGCTCATTTTTTGATTTTGCCATATCTTCTAAGATATTTATTTAATTTGCAAGGTGTAAAGGGACAAAATAATCTTCATGAAATGCTGAAGCCAACTAACATATTAAAAATGATAAGGATTAATAAAGTATTAGTGTAAATAGCCTTCAAATTATCACTTAATAATTGCTGGTTTTTTTTAATATTAAAAAGGTTATAGTATGTTATCCTTAAGAGATAGACATATACCGTCGCGGACTTTTTTGTAGACCTATATTAGATACACAATTCCACTTTACATTATTTTGTTATATCTCAAAGGGTTTAGGCAGCGTTTTCGTTGAAAGCTCTTAGACGGCTTATATTTTTCCGACACCCCCGACAAATATCGTTATAATTTAGTCAATGTATACAATAACTTAACAAATTATAGATAAAAACTTTCCTTATGAATCACTCTAACTATTTAAAAAAAACGCATTGGAATTTGTTGCGTAGTTTTAAAGATCTAAGCATACATAGGGACAGACGCCGCCCGCACGGCTTACAACTGTAGCAAAAAGTGTCGTGACAACTTTTCGTAAGATTTTTTTCCGTCTAGCCCCCTTTCACAACGCGCGATAATGAACTTCGTTTCAATAACGACATTGACAAGTAAATATATTCACAGAAAGGTCTTTCACATGAAAACTGATTTTCTCCCTGTGGGTGCCTTACTTGACTCACAGCGGATGTTATTTAAAGTGTTTGGAAATACATAAAAATAAATAATTCCTCATCCTGTTAAACCTCCTCTCCCGAACCCAACTTGGCTGAAAAGTATCTTGTCTAAAAAGAGAAGCTGCAACGTTTAAGGGCCCTTTACTTCAAAACAACTGCTATACAAAATGCACTACACCGCACACACAAATTCATAGCGTCGAAATAGGATGCTGAGTGATCGAATTAATTTTTGGTTAAAAATTGTTCAATTTACTCAGTCACTCAGCATCCGATATCCTTGTTTGGGTCCAGTATAGTGATAGTACATTACCACTTCTCGTAATCGTCTGCAAATATGCAAAGGCGATCACGATGAGGATGACAGTGGTGAAAAATTTTAACAAATCATAATTCCTTGAAAAATATCTGTAGAGTCAGTCTATATGGCGTCATCCTAGCAATAATCATGAACTGTTTATGACGATAGAAATCCACTTGGAAACTGCCTTGTCGAGAACGACATACTAAAACACCTACCAAATGACAGCAAATTCTTCCAAGTTCCAATACTGTCTATTAAAAGACCACGAACGAATTCACCCAATCATAATATCGTTTTTTTTCTGTTTGTTGTTAATATTATGTACCTGGAAACCTGCTTTTACCTAAATGCTATGGTTAGAAGCTTCGTGTTGCACTAAGATGAGGCTCTGACACAGAACTGACGTCGCCCTTCGTCCTTCTTGGGTAATAAAACTAAATGCTACTTACATGTGTAATATCACGTGGATTTGTACATAGCTCACTAAAAACCATACGATTGTAATATCTGTCTGCTGTTGCATAGGTACATTCTTTGTAAAAAATCATATACTTATTTAAACACAAGAAGTATTTGGTACATATTCATTGATCATGAACGTTCCCGTCTATTGATGGAATATAATGACTACATAATTATTCCATATAGTATGTCTCAGCCATATCAAACTATAAAAAACTATATCGGAATATTTGTTTACCAATCATTTACAGTTCAGTGTACTGTCAACAAAGTTGAAGTAAATTCTGTTTAGATCTTGTGGACATTACTTTCAAGGTACTAAAACTAAAGTTTATTACTGTAATAGTTTGTAATAACCAAATTATTTAGCACTTACATACTGTGACTTTAATAGATGAATTTAATGTGTAAGGTAATGGAACCGCAATTACATTTAGTTCAAATTGCTAATTTAATTTTAGAATGTGTTTAAAATTGTCATTACTTGTTCGTTGATTGCTAGCAGTCTTACGACCGGTCTCAACCGATTTACTATTACCTTTTACTATTGTCTAAAATAATGTCAATATAGTTACCATCGGTACCTATGGACAAAATTTTCGGTTTCAATAACCAAAGATAGATAGATATATTTACCTACGACATAGAACTATGTGTCACAAAAGTTAAAAATTCTACTGTTTATCTGTGGTAGCGATCTATGTTTAACATGAAGAGACATTTGGCGGGAAGAGTGACAAGTGCGGACGCTTGCTTTATATTATTTTCTAAAACTAGTGTATTTATCTTGTTTTATGTGTGTGAGTGGTGGTTTCTTGGACATAAAAGTTGTGTTAACGTGCTATAGTGAAAGACAATGATAGATATGCAGTGAAATGCTATTTTCTCTCTTGCCGCGAAACGTCCACTGACAACCTTAGTATAAGAATCACCATTATACTGAGGGCAAGGACCAGGACGTAGCCTGAGGACACGACATCGACTGGACAGGACTAATTAGAAGAAAATATTGAAGAAATATGATATAAAAAATAAGATTTGGGATAAAATATTGAAACCGACGATATTCTATCTTCCATTAGTGTATATTTAATTAATGTTATAGATACCTAGGCCAGGCTTACCTCAAGCTTATGAAGGAGCAAGCTCAATAGATTGTCCTCTAGGTTTCTGAAAATATGCGCCGCCATACAATATCTTTTTGTCTTCCTTTTGAACAAAAGGCACAAGTTGAACTAAAAATTAACATGGATAAAACGAAAATCATGTCCAACGTCTATATTGTACCCACTCCAATTACGTTCGGACAGTTAACCCTGAAAGTTTTTGACGATTAGGTAGGTTAGGTTAGTACCTGTACCTAAATAGATCAATCGTTCGATCAACAGTTCGGAAAGCTACGAAACATATTTTTGTCTAAAATACCGTTATATCGTAAGAATAGCGCACGTTGATCAAAAATTCGCCGATCTATGCGTCGAGCTCAAGTGGCAATGGACTTATGGTGATCGTCGAGCCATAAGTCCAGGAAACTGCTGAGATGATGATGAGATTTAGGTTGTTAAAAATGTCTTCTATCGGAAGCGCTCGTGGCCTCGCGGTCTCAGTGTTCTGTAAACGATCACTGAGTTACGCAACTTTCACTATGGCTGGTCCTCGGATTTCGAAATTCAGAAAGACTAAAACTGTTTTTGTCCCTTGTCTGATTTTCTGTAATACATATTGATTGATTGCATGTAATTCAGAGGCAGACTGTACCACGCTGGCCAGAGTTTTGTTTCGAGTTTTCTTCTTCTTGCCATGATCTCGTCGGTTAGTCAGCAGGTGCACCATTTGCAAATGAGATTGACTTATATAATTTCAAGGTCACTTTATGGCATTTACATTTGCGAGCGTTTCCGTGCTTCGGAAGGCACGTTAAGCCGTTGATCCCGGTTGCCAGTAAAATGGCAGTCGTTAAGCCTGGTTAAAGGCCTTACGGGCGGCTTGATAATTTCAACAGCAGGTAGCCACAACCTGCGTCTGTCTATTTCAACACGGCAATGGGCTCACCACCTATTACGTGGGACAGGAATCCACACGGTGAAAAGTGGGCATATAATATGCCTCTGCCACCCCTTCGGGGATAAGGCGTGATGGATATTTATTTATTTATTTTTATTCTATCGATATTTTCATTGTAATATCTGTTATCTCTATTAACCGTCTAACCAACTCTAAGCATTAGTAAAGGTTAATTTAGATCTAGAAATTCTTGTGAATTTTAATACGTAGGTTCAATGTTCAATATTATTGTGACTTCACTAACATAAAAGTAAAGTTAAATCTTACTTTTAAATGGCGTTTTCAATATTTTACGTTGACAATTTCACCTTTTCAGGCATTTCGGTAGAGTTTTGTAGCTCAATGTTCCAGAGCATTACCTACTCTTTATAGGTAAAGGTCAGGGGTCAACTTCCGTTTGAAAAAAGTTTTCTTCTTCACTATAAATATAAATTTATATGAAAAAGTAAAGTAGATTTGGTATCTGTAAAATAAAGGACTTTTCATTCGTTATATAACAGGGATGTATCGAATCACCTAGGGTTGAGCTCGATGCCTAGGTTCCGGCCCGGATCTGATGAAAGTTGGTAGGTACTGGAACGACGCAGATTGACTTGCAAGGCCTGCGCGCGCATTTATATCGATCTCCAACATCCCTCCCATCCACCTTTCAGCCTCGCTGTATCTCCCTGACATGTGTTCGAAGCTTTGCGCCTACGTTGCCCTTTACTACATACATATTACATAAAGGTATTTCATAAATAGAAAATGTATTTTATATATAAAAATAATGTGACTCGAAATCAATTTAATTACGTAAAGAGATTGCAATAATACAAAGTTTATTATCGATAAATTGATGCAGATTAAATCGATGTATTATTATGACAGTATAATTATATTATAAGTAAGAAGAAATGATTGGCGTCTTATTAAATTGTCGTTTGGTAACAAAATTCAAGTGCGACCAGTTTTTATGCTCCTTCGATATTATTACATCAGATGTGCTCTGGGCGACGACGCGGCGACGCGGACTAGGTAACACAATCGTTGACTCAACACAGCCTCTATACGCTATTTAATAACACCATTGATCAAAGTTTATCAAATAATTTAGGACTCTTTAAAATTCAAAATGAAATAATAGAGTTTTAAAAATAAGCCTAAACGAAACAATTTGATTTTTTTCCAGTTTCTTTCACTAAACATAAAAACAATATCTATCATCTGAACAAAAAACGAAACATACAATATTTTGTGGTTTCAAAAAATAGGGCAAACTTGAAAGTATAGCCAAAAAGTCTAATAGGTATTAATATAATTTCAAGGTCTACGAAGTTTACTGGATCAAACGATACCACATATATATACACTCCTAGATAAATAAACATCGATGAATAGAGAAGTTAGATATAAATTGGGCACGGGCGGTCACGATGACGGAAGGACGGTGGGAGAGGGGCGGTGCAGCTGTCGGTGCATCCATCCCCCGCCGGCTCTGGGGGCCGGCCCGTCCCGGCCCCCGCCTGCCCGCCGGCCCATTGCCAAGTTCAATGCCAAGGTCATGGGCGCGCGACTGCGGCTGCGCGCCGCAATGCAGGAGCGGCCGGCGGCAGGCGGCCGGCAAACCGTCAGTGCCTCACCGTCGATCGCGCTACACACCGCATCGCAATTACCACACTCGATGCGACCCAACGGATCACCTGACATAATAAAATAGTCCCGTAAAAATTTTTCACGTTCAGGCAAATTATCGATAGTCGCGTGACGATCGTAATCTATCGACAAATAGATTGCCACCCTATACAGAGGCGTTTTCAGGTGAGCCGTTGTGAAACAGAGTGCATAATAGCGTTGTGCAGATTGTATGGCGATGCTGTAGTTCCGCGTCGTGACTGAATTCCTGCGGTAGCTGATCATTGATGCCACGCCGAATATCATTATGCAACATTTATTCGAATGTAGCATACGTCTCCAGTAAGTTACTTTATATAATATCATAAAGTAATTCTAATATTAAAAATGAATCATAAACATGCTTGAATTTTCATTAATATAATGAAAAGGAAAGATTTGTGTGTAATTAGTAAACTCTGGGGCTTCATTGAGACTTAAAACTGTATCGTTTTAAATATTGAAAGACTGTAAAACCTGATATAAACGTTGCTAGCAGAACGTGCAATTATCACGTGCTATTTAAAGTTACTTAGTTTTCATCTTTAGTATTGTATACAACTAATGTGACTCCAAAGTTATCGTTTTCGGCTAATATCCGATAAGCCTTTGTTTTCCGTCTATCATAGGTACATACTCAAAATGTAGAACTATCAATATTATCGATCTGATAGGGCAGCGTATCCTCTAGTGACGTTACTAGACTAACAACTAATATAACAAAGGCGATGAATCAAGGAGGTAAATGTATCGATATATTTAGATAACTTCGTGGCATGCCTACACAACATGGTATTTGTCAAACTTTTATGGTTTGTTCCAGATATAAAAATTATGTAAGCATTTCCCTTTTGTGTACCTATACCAAAATATTACATAACTTTTCACTCTAAAAGACGAATGATTTTGAATAAACGACAGTACGAATTCCAGACAATAAAACGGCCCCAAATATTCTAAGATCCAAGGGCATCCACTAAACCACTGAAGGGCCGTGTAGAGCGACGAGCTATGTATCCTGTTGTAGCGTTAGCTCGCAAAAAATGTCGAACATGAGTTCAAGGCGATCGGGTGATCCAGCCGACAAGGTGTTTGCCGTTTGGTAGGCCGACGCGCGCAAAAAAAGCTTAATTATTTAATTATGTCTATAGAAATTGTACCAAAATAGTTGCCTTGACTAGCTTTAGTAACAATTTGAATTATTTGTGAGATGTAATATATGTGTAACGTAAAACAATATTTAATTCAATCATGAAAGGAAGATTAATGATGAACAACTAAACAGTCCTAAATAGAATATTGTGTTACAAAATATGCTAAATAAAATACAAGATATAGTGTATGTACCTATGTAATAATTTAGAAACAATTACTTCTATTTGCCCTAGCAATACATAATATCTTTAAATTTTAACATTATATTTTATTCAACGAAACAATGCCTTCTATCTGCAATTTATTTCAAAACCACAAATATTTACATTGAATGTAGTAATATTGCAGATAGTTTTTATGAACTATTCAAATTGACACAAAACGTTTTTTGTTTCACCTCCTGTATAGTTGCATTTAGCAGTTATTATTTACTGCCCACAATATCGGCGATTTGTGAATCAATAGTATTATGAAGATTAAAATGTTTAAACTCCGATTTTAATGTGTTATTTTTAGATATTTTTACATATTAAGTCTACTGAAAATAGATTAATATAAGTAAATTCTAAATAACTCTACATTCATGCATAATTATGCCAGTTTGTAAGTATGCTAGTTTGGCATCATAAATATTATGAGAAACTTCAGGCAATAAACTAAAGTTATCAGAGTTATTAAAGAAGTCATAATAAGAATGTTCACGTGTGTCTATAAAAAAACTACCGACATACAAAACAGTAGCAAGCAAAAACTATATGACGCAACACAATGGTGGAGCGAAGATTTTGCTTCATTTTATGAAGACTTAAAGATTAATTAAAGAATTTTCAATCCTTTAAGCAAAATGTGTGTTTTTATGGGATCAATAAAATTTGTGAAGCCATTTATATTGCCTTGAGCTTTGCTCAAGTTTTATTGTTATCACGGATAGCAATAACTTCATACTTGAAAATGTAAAATCAGTTAATTTCTAATTCCTAATATTTTGATACATTAGAGTCACATCTAGAAGACCTATTTCTTTATCAAATCATTGGTGATCTGAAATGTTTGTAACCATCTGTTTCTAGTTAATTACTCGAGACAACAATAAATTGCTGTACCTATCATTAATGGCATTATTGTTTTCTTTATAGAAACTTACATGCAGTCTTATATTTAACAATTACATTACCTACTAGCTGACGCCCGCAGCTTCGCCCGCGTGGTGAAGATTTCCTATTCGAGATTCCGTAGGGAGCATTTAACTTTTTGAAAATCTAATACAGCCTATGTACTCACGAAGAAAGTAGAATTCCAAGGGTGAAAGAATTTTTAAAATCGGCTCAGTTGTTTCTGAGTATATCCCTTCAAACAATCTTACAAATATTTCCTTTTTATAATATTAGTATAGTTTTTAAGAGCACAGTACTTACTTAAACCTATGTTGTTTTTACTCTTCAACGCTGTGTAGCCTTGAACTCTGGCTTTATACCTAAGTCTGAATAACTATATCCTGACAAACAATAGGTAAGTACTACAAGTCTCGATATTTTCAGTATTGTCGTAACTGTTTTTAATATATTTACGAGTATGTAGGTACATAAATTTGATCCCAAGACAAATAAAAATGGCGAACATGAGTCACGGTTGGTGGCTTTGCTTCAATTGTAAAAAAATAATAAGAAAATTATCTGATCATCATAAGTGACTTCAACTAGCGGAAGGTATTTTACGAGTGGAAATCCTCATGTATGCCATACTATTACCGACTTAAACCACACGAAGCCCTCTGAACCATAACCCATGTGGAACAACATGTGGAAGTTTACCTCCCCGGGGATATTTGTAGTGCAATTTTTTCCTTAATTGTGTTTGTTGTGCTAGTGTAAGCATATTATTCTGAAGTCCTTTGCTGTCAACAGACAAATGTGTTCGTTCCATTGACGTCTCATACGCAGCAATTGGCGTCTAAAACGGTTGAGCTTTTGTTTATTGACAACAAAACTTTGATTGTACCTAAGTGTGGCCCGACTTTCTAAACCCCTACCAACCACACTGAGTTATTGGCGAGGCAATAGTATTCAAAAGGACAAAAAAAAACAAAATTATTGACCTTTTAATTCAACTTTTAACCACTTATGTAACTTCTAACTCTATCCAACCCGATTCAGCACATAAAATCCCCCAATACTTACCGTCCAACGCTGCCTTGCAACTAATATCTCTCCTCTCTAATAATAGTAGTAGTAAATTGTTAACAACTTGCATGTACTCGTAAGTATTCCGGTTTATTTCGAGATTGATAGATTAGATGTAAATACTGTATCAATGTATTTATAAAAAAATAAAGGTTTTTAAATGTCACACAGAACAAAACAACACATATACAAAGTGATGAAAAATAACAAATAGACCAACATAAAATTAAAAATCAAACATATTGCAGTAACCTAAAGTGCATGCGTTTGCAAGGGTCTGCGCGAAATTGGCCTCCTCTCAGCTGAAAGTTGGAGCGACTGTGGACCAGTTTGATAGCGCTGATTTTCTTATTTAGAACTCACTTCACCTTTTGCATAGTTTAATAATTTTGTACCTATATTAACTTTTTACACCTTGGTAGGAAATGAACAAGCCACGAGAATTAAGTCACTATAATATACGCGATATTGGTGCTAATTCTGTTGTTGAGATCACTAAACTTAATTTCCCTAAAATTTTCTAATGTGCTGATGTCACTAAAATAATTTTTTTCATTTTATGTGATTATGTGAATTTATGTGATAAAATTGAACAAGACCTGAAAAATGTACATAGACAGCCGAATGTAAATACATGCCGACTAACTTGGTGATTGAACTGCCTATATACATATTTCACGTTACAAAGTTTTACACGTTTTCACGTTTCAAACGGTTACTAAAATTAAAAAAACGTCCTACTATAATTAGACTTTTCTCGTGAAAAAACGTGTGAAAGCGTCTAAATTTTGTGTGACGTTAAATTTGTATCTGACATCACTAAAATTAATTTTATGTAAAAAAATTCAACAAAGAGTGAAAAATATACATAGACAGTTCAATCACTAAGTTAGTCGGCATCTAAATGCATGTTTTGTTGAATTTTATCACATAAAAGGAATTTTAGTGATGTCAGATACAAATTTAGTGCTGTTTATAATATCACCAAGTTTAGTTCGACATAATAACAGTGTAGCATTTGGCAATCTCTTAATAAAATGAAGAAAATTTTAGAGAAATTTAGTTTAGTGGTTTCAACAACAGAATTAGCACCATTATATACTTATAAATGCCATTGGTACTTATTTGGCTAACAAAATGCAGTGTAAATACATGCAAAACAAAAAAAAAAATATTTTATATTTGAAAATTATTAAATTGAAGCAAATTGCATAGCAACTGAAAATAAAACTTTATAGGGAAATTATGAATTCATCATAGCAATCCCACTGATCAAAAATATTAAACTTACAACACTTAAATCTCGCGAAAGCTATCACGTACAACAACATTGTCACTATGGAAATTTAATAAATCGCCAAATCGGTCACACCACACGTGACAAAGAACGTCTCTAATAAATAAACATTAAGTTTGCCAAGTCGTGCATTGAACAGAACGGCCGACACGTGGAGTCATTTTAATACACTCTTGATAATCTTTATGATACTGTTGATAATTCTGAGAAAATATTTCAATAATCAGTTGTATAAAAAGACCTGGCGTCAAAAACGAATGATTCTATTCGGATGACGTATGATAACATTTAAGGTTCAGAAAGATTTAATATGATATTTTTGACGACGTATGACAACCACATTTCAGTGCCTATATGAATGGTGAAATAGGAAATAACAAAATAATACCTACTGAACCCCCAGTGAGTTATTTACGGAGCAATAGTGTCGCCACTAAAACAAAAAAATCAAAAAGATAAAATCCTACCTACAGTAGTAAGTGGTGTCAGTAAGCTTGCACATGATCTCATGGAGTCTAAGCGCATCTTAAAACACATAAAAGTAAGCTCCCCAATACCTCCTCTATTTGCAGAACATGTTATCCAATAACTGCTTATATGGATACGCCACTAATCGTACACCATGCACGTCAATAAGCAAATCTTAATCACTAGCTAAATGTCTATGGGCAAGAAAGAAGGAAGTTCTAAAAATAAGGTATTAGGATGACATAGACGCTTCGCTAATAAATAACAAGAAAGACAAATGAAATGTTCAAATGCAATAACAGTTAATTGGCATCCTATAACTTTTGGTTCCACCACTACCAGACTGACTGACGGTCAAATCCGTTATGTATTGGTAAAGAACTATTACTGTTATGAATAACAGCCGGTATTAAATTCCTTGTGAAAATTAACGCTACCTTCATAACAGTTTAACTAGATTAAACTGTTTCATTTATCTAAGCAATTATATAGAAATCGAGTGTTTAGTTACAAGTACCTCATTCGCCATAATTATTATATGTAGTAGATAAAAACTGGATCGCTATTGTTTCTATCTGATTTTCCGCATCGATGACGCCATACATAATATGAAGCCATTCGTAATGGTTTGTCGTACTGCAGTAAATCTGGGTGAATATCATGGTAACGGCAGTGGCATATTTGTCTTTGAGAATTAAAATACAACTTAACTGCCATGGAAAATGGGTATATTGGAGGGGGTTCCCATACTCCCTTCTCTTTGTTCTTTACATGCCTCTTTATTTCCCGTTCTACTGCCCTGCTTGTCATTATAAATTGCCTACATACTTTGATTATAGCAATTAGAACTGCTGTTACAATGTGGTTAACATTTGAAACTCGTACAACTTATGGTTTACAAGAACCACATTTTAAATACTGTAAGGGCAAAGTATGTAACATTTATATATTAGTTCTAGTTATAATCATCTTCGAATATCTAAAGACATTTTTTATTATTTCTTTTCGTGTTTTGCGTACAGTTTCTCTCTTTTTTCATAGCAGTTGAAATGCAGCTTTTGTATATTAGGAAATAATTGATGTTAGCTTGGCCATGGTCTTTGGCGCATGCCTAAACTAGGTTACACATTAATAGGATAAATTCTCCATAAATAAACATATCTAGTTCTGACGTAAATAGCGTAATTTAGTTTGTATTTTTAGTTTATCTTTTTATTTTTTAATTTCTCTGTACTTGTGAATTATTTTTTATTTCATAAACTATTTAATAACTATTTAATATTCACGTAAATATTATAGAAAGTGTTTTGATGCCTTTTACTATTAAAAGTACCTCCTTCCATATTTTCGTCCATTTCTCTTGACACAACTGCGTGACACTACTGCGTGACACTACTAGTAGTGTCATGGGAGATTTCTATTTTCTCGTGGTACTACCAGTAGTGTCATGGGTAAAACTGCATTTCCCGTGACACTACTCTTTCGCAAGTAGTGCCACTAGAAATTTTATCTCCCTAGCCACTACTAGGTTATCTATCCTTTTTAATAAATATGACTGCATAATAATATCGTACTGTAGACAATGCAAATTTAAATTTAGGTACTTAGTTGTCATTATAAAATATATTTGTGTGTGACCTTCTTTAATATCACAGCACAAGACTTATTACTATTAATTGACAAACAGTATATAGTCACCATGAAACCTCAATTTCCTCAAGTTGAATGAAGTTATAAAATCCCAAGAGGGAAAAAGCATGTGTCACTGTCAGCCTGTCAGCACAGTATAAAAAGAGAAAACATCTGTCAGTCTCAGTGGGTAGGTACTATAGGTAGAAATTTCAGTTGATCAAGACTTATTGAAATGTATATATTTCATACAAATTAAAGCAGAAAAACAATTGAATGAGTTTCTGAAAAACAGAAATTTGTCAATCTATCTCCTCCTCCACGAGATAATAAGTTAACAATTCGTAGATGGTAGGTAATTAGATATGCATGCTGGTATTTAGATATCTATAAGTGGGTAGTAGGTAGGTATCTATAAGGGGTGTAAGGGGCCCCAACAAGATCTTCGGGGCCCAAGTCAACCTCCCGTGCTAGTGCGTGCACCTGCTGATTAACGGACGAGGCTCTGGCGCTGGCTTTCCCCTCTGGAGTTGGGAGGTCTGAGGGCGTCGCTCCCATAAAGGGCGTGTTCATGGTGGTTTTGGATATGGCACCCGCAACGCTGAAGGAGAAACTATCCTCAGAACGTGTGCGGCTGCCGATCTGGCCATTGTGAACACGTATTTCAAAAAGAAATCCGAACATCTCATCACCTACAAGAGCGGGAGGCGTACAACTCAGATCGATTTCCTACTCACTAGGCGACACAGCATCGGCAAGGTGGCCAACTGCAAGGTCATACCCGGAGAGAGTCTTACTGCACAACACCGTCTCCTTGTCATGGACCTCTGCGTGAAGCCTAAAGGCAAACGCATCGAGCGGTGCCAGTGCTGCATCAGATGGTGGCTGCTTGATGAAACTAGGTCCCAGGAGTTCGTCTCAGCTGTCGGTGACAAGTGCACCGACACTGAAGGCGAATCAGTTCAAGATTACTGGGACAAAGTTCAGGCGGCCATCCTTGGAGCGGCGAAGGTGGTGCTCGGTGAGTCTAAGGGTGGACGCAAATGTGACAAGGAAACTTGGTGGTGGAACGACGCAGTCCTGAGGGAGACCAGGGAGAAGAAAGCCCTCTTTAAAAAGTGGCAAGCGACCGGATCTCCCGAAGACCGCGACGCGTACAGGGCTGCCAAGCGCGCCACAAAGAGAGCTGTAGCCAGAGCCAGACGAGACCACTTACAACCTTTGTATGATAAGCTGGAATCGTCTGAGGGGCAGAAGCTCATCTATAAGCTGGCGCTTTCCAGGGTCAAAGCGGCACAGGATATATCCAAGTGTCGCTGTGTAAAAGACCCTGAGGGCAACCTGTTAAGCGAAGACCTGGCGGTAAAGGAGAGATGGCGCTCGTACTTCCACGAGCTGCTTAATAAACAGCATAAAGAGGTGCAGCCTCCGGACCTCCCTCCGAATCAGGGACTAGTGCCACCGGTAACGCCTGGATAAGTCCTGACTGCGCTTCGCCGCATGAAGAATCGGAAAGCTGTCGGACCCGATGGAGTCCCCATCGAAGCCTGGAAGGCGATGGGTCCTCGCGGTGTGGGCACCTTAGTAAACCTTTTTAACCGCATACTCCTCAGCGGGCAGATCCCAAACTAATGGAGACTGAGTATTATTACTCCAGTCTTCAAAGGTAAGGGGTCAGTGCAGGAGTGCGGGAGCTACCGCGGTATTAAGGTGATGTCCCACACCATGAAGATCTTCGAGAGGATTATAGACTCTCGGATCCGGCAGGAGTGTACTCTCTCGGAGTGTCAATATGGGTTTCGCCCTGGTCATGGGACCACGGACCCTGTTTTTGCCCTGAGGGTTGTCGCAGAGAAATACAGGTCGAAGAACACGCCTCTGCACTGTTTGTTTCTAGATATGCAGAAGGCCTTCGACTGTGTTCCTCGTGCGATGATCTGGTGGGCACTGCGGTCCAAAGGGGTTCCAGAGGTCCATATTGACACTATCCGGGACATGTACTGTGACTCCGATTCAATGGTTCGGGCTGCTGTTGGCGACACGAAACCCTTCCCCATCACCGTCGGGGTACACCAGGGTTCTGTCCTTAGTCCGCTTCTGTTCAGTGTAATATTAGACGAATTGTCGGATAGCATCAGAAACCCGCATGAGCAGCCTCCATGGTTGCTCATGTATGCTGACGATATTGCGCTGGCAGACGCGGACAGGGGCAGATTGGTGCGACGTGTAACGGCGTGGAAGGAGACGCTTGAGAACGGCGGTCTGAAACTAAATGTGGCGAAGACCGAGTACTTGGCACTAAACTTGACAGATCCCACATCCGTCCGCATAGGCGGTGATTTGGTCGAGCGCACGGACCAGGTTAAACACCTGGGATCTGTTTTTCACACGTCCAGTGACATCGATTGCGATGTCAAGTCACGCATTACTGCCGCGTGGGCCAAATGGCGGGAGATGACCGGTGTCATTTGTGACCCTAAAATGCCGATCCGGTTGAAGGGACAGGTCTACAAAACCATTATTAGACCTGTCCTTTTACATGGCAGTGAGACGTGGCCGATATTGGAGCGACACAAGCAGGAGCTGCGTGTCACGGAAATGAAGATGCTGCGGTGGATGTGTGGAGTCACGCGGATGGACCGCGTGAGGAACTCTCGCATCCGCGGCAGCCTTCACGTCCGTGACATTGCAGACAAGTTGCAAGAGTGTCGCCTTCGCTGGTATGGTCACGTCTTGCGGCAACCGCCGGGCTATATAGGTAACAAATGTCTGGCCATGTCAGCCCCGCCGGGTCCCGGTAAGAGGGGAAGACCCAAGACGTGCTGGCTTGACGTTGTAAGGGATGACATGCGTGCCAATGGTCTCACTACAGGGGATGCCGACGACCGTGCGAAGTGGAGGAGAAAATGTAGGAAAGCTGACCCCGGGCGCCGCGAGACGCAACTGGGACAGACGCTCGGATGATGATGATGTATTTAGATATCTATGTACACAGTATATAATTAATCTTATAGAATTGTTGTCTTAATTTCCAAAAAGTTAAACAAAGTAATTCATAGAAAGTTATCACACTATTGAAACAAGTTTCATTATTTTGTTAGACCACATGTCAGTAAAATCTGGTAGTTAAAGCACGTAAAAAATATCAATTCACCATGGAAGATACATTCCGCTGATGTCACGTAAGCTGGCAGTTTCCACATTTAGTTCAAATGGAACGCACACTAGGTATAAAATAACACATAGAAACAGAGTGATGTGTGTTGTATACAAAACTAATAATATCCACCATCATTAATCAGAGAATTTATGTGTGTGTACACGCTCACTAACACAAACCCTTTTCTAAGTTTACACGTAGAACATGTAGATATATAACATGATTGTGTTATATCTTGGCAGTGTGTTGTTTGACGCATGGGTGTGCTTCGTGTGTTTTGACGAATGCAGCTTGCGCGATGCACATGCGCGGGGCAGGGCAAGAGGGTATAAGGGGGACACGGCCAGGGCCGGGCAGACCTTGAGCGCGCCTAGCAACAGCGCTGCCAGCGCAGTCTTGCTTATTTATTTCTGTTTTACTCGTCTGCACGTTTACTTGCAATTTAGAACAGAACATTTTATGGAGTCGTAATGGTAACTGACGGGGATGTGACCTTTATGAGAATTTGTCCAATATTCTGTAGACTACATACAATGCTCATAAGTATTTATCGCACAATGGAAAATGTTAATCTGAAGTCTTACAAAATGAAAAAAAAATTAACTGACCATGCCTACCTAAATGTTATTCAAATTGTGCAAGGACCGGGGTGACACTTCTTTAATGCAAATTATTCCTGACAATTTTTTAAATCGGCCTAATAGTTTTTGAGCCAATTCATTACAAACTTACAAATCTTTTCTATTTATAATATTAGTATAGATTAAGCCATTTCAACATCCTACATTCAGAACATCAACATACTTCCATCATTGATGTACGGTAAGAGCCAAAGAAATCCCACCCCCTTAAAATGTAAATGTGGGGATGAGATTCTCTGGAGCAGTGTGTACGTGTGTGTGTGTGTGTGTGTGTGTTTTAGTGTGTGTACTACCTACCTTTTACATTAATTTTAGTTTTCTGTAAAATCTAAAAAAAATCACCGGATTGGCGCGGCCCGACACGGCCGACACGGTGGGAAGTAGAGGACGGAGTGCAGGGTAGCTGCGTGTAATGTAAGAGGAATGGAAGAAAAATAATACGATATCAAATAAAAAGAAAACAATATTTTATAAACTAAAAGATTCTGGTTCTATCTGATCTATATCAGAAATCTATCTCTCAGATCAGAAAGATCCTATATTACTAAATACAAAGTTTCACATTATAACGGACTTGGGCCGTGTTCCAGAACGATAATCAATACTCAAGAAACACTTGAGAGTAGATTTATAAGGCAACATCTAGTCTCAAGCGTTGATCGAGTATTGAGAGACGTTCTGGAATACGGACCTTAATCTATTATACAAAGCAGCCAATCCCTTTGATTTAGTTGTACACGGTCTATTAACAATGCACGTGTGTCCTTCAATACTTCTAAAGGTCTCATTGACGACCGAGACTGTAATAGTTATTTGTGTTTCTACTTGAAGAAGATAAGTAAACCTTGTTAATTTTGTAACTCTTTGTTTAAATTATTTTTGTAATGAAGTTACATAGTTCTAGCGACCTGTTAATGATCTAGTAAATTAAAACTGATATCCCCCTCTACATCTTAGTTGCAACTAAACCCTACCTGAACTTGGAGCCTATGGTCCACTTTTCACTTATTTTATGGCTTCTATAAGCAGCATAATTTCGCTTTTGATTTTCTGCATTGTTGGAAGCGACTGCCGTCTGATCTCTCAAGCCTGTAATGGCGCCAGTTTCGTTGTCTCGTAGTGAATAAGACACCTCTTTTCCAAAAATAAATTCATTCACCATTTATCTTTATTTCATTTATGCGTATCTAAATAGGTCTGGTGTAAGTATGCTGATGATTTTTAAATGTTCCTGATCATATGCTCATACATTTAAACGTATCCTATTACTAAATCTTAGAGTAACACAAAACATATACGTAGCTAGACGGAAATACAGCTAAATCGGTTCTGTTAATTAGCAACAGGAAATCACGCATTTATCACGATCCTTTGGTAAAAACTACCATCTAAATACTCTTTTTGAGATTATACGGGCAAGAGCTTCTATAAGAACAAAATCTGATAAGCATAGGAACTTAGTAGGTAAGCAAATTAAAAATACATGTACTTTAAACTATTGCCACAGCCGAAAGACATACAGTCGGTCGACGAAGCTGTCTAGACAGAGCAATCGTGCGGGGGACAAGGGACGAGACACGGGAGGGTTTGTCCCGAGCTGCGAACAAAATGTTGTTAGTAGCCGAGCTGCGAACAAAATGTTGTTAGTAGCTCGGGACAGTCTTTCAGGGCTGACGCATTCTCGACCGCATGCTATGATTTTTGAATTTTTGTATGGATTTCTTTAATTCATAGGGTTTTTAATATTCTAAATACAAATTTCTTTTTCTTTTTGCAATCCAATATGGCCGCCGCGCAGTGAATATAAAATTTCATGTTGGGTATCGTATAAGGGGTTTTTTAGTATGCTAAGTACGAATTTCGTGTTAATTTTGCAATACAATATGGCCGCCGCGCCGTGGTTATAAAATTTCATGTTGAGTATCATATAAGGGGTTTTTTGGTATGCAGAGTACGAATTTAGTGTTAATTTTGTAATCCAATATGGCCGCCGCGCCGTGATTATAAAATTTCATGCTGGGTATCGTATAAGGGGTTTTTTGGTATGCTGAGTACGAATTTCGTGTTAATTTTGCAATCCAATATGGCCGCCGCACCGTGGTTTTAAAATTTCGTGTTGGGTATCATATAAGGGTTTTTTAGGTATGCTGAGTACGAATTTAGTGTTAATTTTGCAATTCAAAATGGCCCTCGCGCCGTGGATTTAAAATTTCATGCTGGGTATCGTATAAGGGGTTTTTTGGTATTCTTAGTACGAATTTCGTGTTAATTTTGCAATCCAATATGGCCGCCGCGCCGTGGTTATAAAATTTCATGTTGGATATCGTATAAGGGGCTTCTTGGTATGCTGAGTACGAATTTCATGTTAATATTGCAACCCAATATGGCTGTTGCGCCGTGGTTATAAAATTTAGTGTACGGTATCGTGTAAATGTTTTTTTGGTATGCTAAGTACGAATTTCGTGTTAATTTTTCAATCCAATATGACCGCCGCGCCATCTGTTATAAATTTCATGTTGGGTATCGCATAAGAGTATTATGGTATGCGGAGCCACACATGTGGGATTATAACTATACTCTATACTATGTTATCCTGTGTTCAAGTTTTTCGTCACAATTAATATTTAAACTTGTTCAAAGCGTAACCAATATTTTTTTTGTTGAAAACAACAATAGCATTAAGTCCAGTTAGTCAAAAACCGAAAATATTTATCATTAACTCATTTACTACTAATAATATACCTAATATACCCGGCGAACTTCGTATCTCCATCGAATTTGGTTATTTTTTTCTTAGAGTGCTCATCGGGGCGGAGACAAATTGAACAAATTAATAATAATAATATATCCCTCGAGGACAGTTGGAATCTTTTATAGTATTAACGCAACCCTATGAGGGTATAGTAGATTCGCTTTTTGAGTCATCCACTTTCTGATGTCAACAAAAAAATGTATCAGTAAGTTATTGAAAAGCTCACATCTGCAGGGCAGCTTGTGGCGAGCTGAATGTGCGTGGCTACACATCGGTCTCAAGTTTTGTTGCCCTTCTGCACCGGTTAGGATTTAATGGCCTAACGGGAGAGCAGTGAGAGTGCTACTCCCGGGAGTGCGGCAAATCTCAACTCTGACTTGCCTCAATTGGCCGGTCAGAGGGAGGGAGCCAGAGCTATATGCTCGGGGGTGGAAGTGTCATTTTCAAGGGCATAACTACGGGAAAGCCCGCTCCGGGCCTGCCGTGAAACCGGCGCCGCACCGCTCGACACCCCAAGCCGCTCACACCGGTGTTGCCCTCTATCGCCTTACAGGCTTATCATGCCTATGGCGATTGTATAGGGGGCCCATCTAGTGAGTTGGCGAGTCACCGTCTGCCAAAATTAGGATAATCAGATATTAAAATGGCAGACGCCGCCTTTATCCCTAGTTATAATCACCTAGTTCATCAAACCCCCAACCCAATAGCCCATTTCTTAGTTAGCATATTTTACAATAGTTTAACTCCCATTGGAGGTGGTCCATTATCGTTCTTCTACATAAGGCGGGCGTGGACTGTCTGCAGTAGGTCCCATTTCCTATTAGATTAAAATTCTCAAAGGGCCTCTGCATGTTGGACCATTATATCCCCATGTACGCCTACCAAAAGCCCGGGTATCTTCATAAAAAACAGAAGATACCCGTGAAAAGAAGAAACATAATAATATGAGATCACGTAAGTAAAAAGCTAACCCTTGTTTGAATTCCCAGTTCCCATCCCCAGCTTCCAGTTCCCATTTCTCATCCCTAGTTCTCATCGTCAATTCTCATTCCTGGTTCATGTTCCCATTCCCTTGATTTTTTTTATAACAACACGGTGGCCATTATGGATTGCGAAATTAACACGAAATTCGTGCTCAGTATACCAAAAAGCCCCTTATACGATACCCATCATGAAATTTTATAACCACGGCGCGGCGGCCATATTGGATTGCAAAATTAACACTAAATTCGTACTCAGCATACCAAAAAACCCCTTATACGATACCCAACATGAAATTTTATAAGAATAGTTCGGCGGCCATATTGATTACTAGAAATCCCATAATTTTATATCTACTACGCGGCAGCCATTTCGTAAACGCCTTCTCATAAAAAAAAGCTATCGAATCGACATGAAATGAACTTTATTTATTTCCGTGTGCGGCAATTGATGAAATATCAGATCCTTTTTTAAACCGGTATTTATATTATTGATTTATTATATTTACATACTAGTTGACGCCCGCGGCTTCGCCCGCGTAGAGAAGTTTTCCCGTTTCCGTTTCCCATAAGAACTTGTTCCCGGGATAAAAAGTATATGTGTTATTCCGATGTATAAGCTATATTATTGTAGTTTCATTAAAATCTATTCAGTAGTTTTTACGTGAAAGAGTAACAAACATCTCTACAAAATTTCACATTTATAATATTATTAAGATTAAGATATTATATTATAATGTTGATAGTTGATTGCGAGTACGAGTTAATAAATAAATTATAAATAACATCAGCCTTGTATACTTGTGACAACCCTACAAGCATCACTGTCTAGACGTTGTCGGCATTTTTGTCAACTTCAAAGGCGTAACGCTACTGATAGGTTTACTCTTTATACTGTGCTATTGCATCCAACACGTAAAACGGCAGGAGTGGATAGACGCCTGTGAAGATGTTTTACTGTGGCACACATAACGATATTTTTTCATGTAAATTTGTTCTTTAAAGTTAGTTCCTTTAATGTAAATTATCTACTATTCACATTGTGGTAGTTGAAATGAAACCATTACTGAAAGAAAATTAAGAAATGACTGTGATTTGGATGTAATTTTTAGACTGAGGACTGACGAAAGTCTACGTTTTAAGTCCACTGGTACGGGAAAAATGCTATCGATGTCCAACCGTTCGTCCGTCCATTCAGTCTGCAGGTCGCATTTTCATCAGATTTGCATGCAACTTGGCATGGACAATCCTTGATATAGCCAAAAACTTTTAGCGAGGGGGTTTTTTTAGATAGGGGGCAAATGGAGGCAGGGTAAGGGAAATGGTCCCGTAGTGGTAGGCAAGTTGGCGTGGAACCAAAAAAATGTTTAGCTTTTTTTCTCAATTTACTCCGAAGTCTACGGTTCACAGAACCGCTAGTTTTATCAGTGTCTGTTCCTTTAATAAATTCAATAAACGTTTCATAGCCGTTCTTAGTTTGTGACTAGACCGCAGGCAGAGACATATCAGATGTCCATTCAGGGTCGGCATGAGTCTCGTAGTATTAATTACCACAATTGACTGCGTCTACATTAGTATACTCGCTGACTCGCTGCTTCAGTCTGGGACTTGGTACAATGCTCTTGTAATGTAATATGTTATGTTATTATTCTATAAACTGTGAAAAACTTCTTCGTATTATATAAAACTTTATGGTAAATTTCATCGTTATTTCTTAGACTATTGTGATACGTGGCTAATTATTTTAATTTTTATGGAGATTAAAATATTTTCTTTGTTTCGTATTTTTACTAACATAACTAACTAATTTTTGAAGGATATTGTCGGCAAGAATTTCATCCAAGCTTTATTTTCTTCCGAGGAAACCCTTACTGTAGAGTTCATGTTTAATAGGAAATGATCACACTAGTCTGTTGATGTTACAACAAAGATGATAGCGTGTAACATTTTCGTCGCAGACAGCACAGTTCTAATGCCATTTGAACGAGTCGCTTTTTTCATTTACTATTGCGTTGTGAGCATTTCCGTGCTTCGGAAGGCACGTTAAGCCGTTGGTACCGGTAGCCAGTAACATGGCAGTCGTTAAGCCAAGTTGAAGGTCTTATGGGCAGCTTAAAAATTCCCCACCGGCCGGTAGCCCCAACCTGCGTCTATCTATTTCAACACGGCAATGGGCTCACCACCCATTATGTGGGACAGGAAAACACACACGGTGAAAATTGGGCGTATAATATGCCTCTGCCACCCCTTCGGGGATAAGGCGTGATTGATAAACAAACAAACATTTTTTTCTTAATATTTTCTCTCCACTTCTCATCGTAATTGGCATCGCTATTAGTGAACATTGTAAGTGTTATCAGCTATTCCGTGTCAAACTTATGATTCTTTCCGTCATGCTAAAATATGGAGAAGATTCTTAAGAAATAACTGAGACATAGATGAAAACAGAGACAAAGTTAAAAAATAAGAAAGAAATGAAAATTTTCATTTCTATGTTAGTTTTCATTTCTTTGTTATTTTTTATCTTTGTCTGATCAGAGCCATCAGATCTCTCCAAATATAGGAACAATTGTGAAGTTGTACTTGAACACTAGACTGACTGGGCCGCTGTTTTATACAAAAGGGCATATCGTGGCGACATTTTTAGGCCCAATTACGTATCATTTGTAAACAGGACTTCTCGTACATTTGAATTGCGGATGCTTTTAAGCATACAAACCCATCAGTATTTCAATGTTAATATATGTATAATGATGTTGACCTTTACAACCTACACGCAAAGGTATGTAAACATACTCATAGTCATTACAGTAGGAAATCATTTTACAACTCTATATGTTACCTTCAAAACAAAATTGCCCTGGATTTTATCTCGAGTTCAATCTGACCTGTGATCTGTGTGTATCCAGTATCCAGGCCATCCCGGGATTGCACTTTGACATTCAGTATTCAGACAATATTTCCGCGCATGCGTTGGAAACCCAGCTGGGTTCTCCCGAACCACCCTCCACCCATCACAAACTTCCAAAGAGCGCGCGTGGGTTGATGACGTAACGAAAAACATGACTGGATAACCAAATTTATTGTTAACTTCATAATTTGCTTACGATTGAGTGTTTATGTAAAGATTTCGCTATATACCTGTGAATTTATCTTCTCCCTTATTTATACTAGATCGTTCAATAAGTCCCCAGACTAACTTAGTAATGGCGTATATATTAAAAACTCTTTTGATTTTTAAAAAGTACTGGCCTTCTATATAAGATATGTGTCAATTTTTTTAAAAACGGTACTTTAAAATATTGATTTTGCAGACATTTAAGTGACGCTTGTAGTTTCGATACAATGGAAAAAAACGAGTTTCGCGTGTTGATATAACATTGTTTTTTAATGCAAAAATACCGTTGAAGCACAGCAATGGCTTATAAAATGTTATGCGGGATCAGCTCCTTCTAAAGCAACCATTTGTCGGTGGTATGCCGACTTCAAACGCGGTCGCATGGACACAAATGATGGGGAACGCTCAGGTCGTCCAAATGAAGCAGTGACTCAACAAAATATTAACCAAGTCCTCAAAATCGTAATGGAAGATCGGAAGATAAAAGTGCGCGAGATAGCCGAGATAGTGAAGATTTCAGCTGGTAGTGTTTTCACTATTTTACATAAAAATTTGGCCATGATAAAGCTTTTTTCCAAGTGGGTGCCGCGTTTGCTTACAACTGATCAAAAGGAACAATGTATCAATGATTCAGAGCGATGTTTGGCGCTGATGAATCATAATAAAAAGGATTTTTTACGTTGGTATGTGACAATGGATGAAACATGGATACACCATTTTACTCCGGAATCCAATCGGCAGTCAGCGGAGTGGAGAGCGGCTGGTGAAAGCCGCCCGAAGCGGCCAAATAATCGGAAATCGGCCGGTAAGGTTATGGCGTCTATATTTTGGGATGCGCATGGTATACTTTTCATCGACTACCTTGAAAAGGGGCAAAATATTAATAGTGACTATTACATGTGCTTATTGGAGCGATTGAAGTACGAAATTGCGGATAAACAGCCTCAAATGAACAAAAAGAAAGTGGTGTTTCACCAGGACAACGCGCCTTGTCACAAGTCTGTGAGAAAAAATTAATGAATTGTGCTTTGAATTGCTTCCTCATCCCCCTTTTTCGCCAGACTTGGCCCCCAGCGATTACTGGCTGTTTGCAGATCTCAAAAAATGCTCCAGGGTAAGAAATTTGACTCAAATAGTGAAGTTATCACAGCAACGGAGGCTTATTTTGAAGCCAAAAACAAATCGTTCTACACGCATGGGATAGAAAAGTTAGAAAAGCGTTGGAGGGACTGTATCGCTCTTGGAGGAGACTACGTTGATGAATATAAAATAATTTTATAAAAAAAACCTTGTTTTAGTACTTAGTCTCGGGACTTATTGAACCACGTGTTACTTTTATATTCAATTTACGCCCGAATCCCGTATGTATATCAAAGCAGAATTCATAATTTGTTTTTATGTTTGGTGGCAATTGAGTGACACGTGTAAGAAAACATATTATACGCCATAAATTTTAAGTAGCCATAAAAATTTGTAACGTAGTCGTATCTACAATCGTTATTTCATATTATGTTGTTTAGTGCAATACGGGACAACTGTGGATGAATAGGATTCTGAGAGAGAGAATTTGACATGTTGTAAGTACTTTCTGAAGTTGATGACAGAATTTTGTAGAGTCGATTATGTAGAACTATTAAAGCGCGATGCAGGCTTTAGTATTTTAGAAGTAGTGTATCATGTAGTTACCTAATAATATCATGATCAAAGAGTATAATAATAAGTTCATGTGATGGGTTTGGATCCGCAACAGTTATTTCGAAAACATGGAGGCTGCATATGCACAGTATGCATACCCTACTGTTCAGAAATATAGATTACAGGTGTAAGTATCGGAACAAACGTTTGGATAACGATTACGTACTTATAAGTTAAATTAAAATAAATAAATTTAATATACCAAATGCCATGTCATTGTACATTATTCAGTATTGATCAAGAATAAAAACTAAAAAGCACATTATGTGAATAAATATTCTGAAGTATGATACAGAACGATTCATTTCAATTTATGGCGGATATATTAGTATGCAACAAAACTTATGTATCCATCCGAACGGAACTTGATGATATTATATTAGTTGGCAACATCAAAAATGTGATTCATATTACGTCACAATTTTACCTATTTCTTTGACTGTTTTAAAGATTCATAGAAGAGTACCTACTCGGTTGAGTACTGCGTGTCACTGGAGTCTTTTCGGCTAAAAGGTCTGTAGCTGTGATAGTTTCTCTATACTTTTAGTATACTTCTATTAGAACGATGGGTCACTAGTCATTGATTTGACTTGACTGCCTCTGTGGCGCGGTGGGAGTGCATCCGACTGCTACGCAAGAGGTCGTGGGTTCGATTCACACACCTAGGATAAAACTTTGTGTGATGAGCACGATGGTTTATTCTGTGTCTGGGTGTTATTTATCTATAATATATATGTATTTAGATATATATAAGTATGTTTATCAGTTATCTAGATCCCATAACACAAGCTAATATTAGCTTACTTTGGGCTAGATGGCGCTGTGTGAAAAATTTGTTCCAGATTGTCCCACAATATTTAAAAAAAAATTGATTGCCCTCAAGGCTAAACCAGTATGTACTAAAGAAATTCCGTCACTATTGATATTGTGAATTCAGAAATATTTATAATATTTTTCTTTATTTCTATGATCCAATTACATTTAGACAAATGATATTTTATGTTTAAATTTAATTGTTTTGTAAAATAACGGCTGCATCCATATAATCAAACTAGGTTGTCAAACTAATTTGTTCAAAAGGAATGTTTTTTTCCAGTTGATCAAATTATCTCTGATGAAGGAAAATACAGGAAAGTTCATTATTTATAATAAGGCGTTCCATTTTTCTAGATTCTTAATTTGTCATACTGCCGAATATCGTGAAGTTATTTATTAATGTAATCAAATCAGGAAACGACGATTATAACTTTTAATCATCACTGTAAATACTCAATTAAATATGACAAATGAAAAGAGTACCTGGAGAGTGTATTCATTGGGCCCATTACTAAATGATATGCACTAACAGTGATCAGAACAGCGCGCAGCGGCATGTACCGAGTACCGGAGATGCCTACGTCACACAGCATGACTCAGACCTTGTTTTCCGCACTAGAGATCACCTCAAGGATTTTTGACATGTTGACGAAGCGCTATTATGTTCATGATCCGTTTTAAACTAGTAGTATGGCAACTAATAGTGTAGCAACTAGCAACAACCTCTCACATAGAACCAACCAATCATATGTAGTATTATGCTATATTTGTCGTAATTTACATTATCAGCAGATACTTGTATTTGTATGACATTCGTTGACTGAAACGTCGAATAGGATTACCACTTTCGGTTCATTCAAATAGTAAGGACCACCTCAGATTAACTACCTTTAGTACCTATAGGCAATTTGATTATATCAATGTGTTTCTAAAAAAAGTAATCAGTTTCCGGTGGCCCTAATATTACAAACTACTTTTTAAACACTTCACATTTCAATTGTGTTCGTATAGCAAGGAGTATTGTATAGCTAATCTCGCTATACATTACTCTGTAGAAATATTTCATTTCATTTGTCTTTATTGTAAGGGAGTACTGCGGCCCCTCCAGGATTTTCGGGATCCAAGTCAACCTCAAATACAAATGATGTTCCTGCTGATCAACGGATAATGCTTTGTCGCAGGCACTTTTACTAGGATGTTAGTTTAAACAACAGTCGTAATATTGCCGAACACATCAAAAAAAGCAGACAAGTGTGAGTCGGACTCGCCCATGAAGGGAAGTACGAGTAATTGAATGAAAGGTAAATTGCGGTTTTCGATTTATGACGTATTAAAAAAAACTACTTAGTAGATCTCGGTCAAACCAATTTTCGGTGGAAGTTTGCATGGTAATGTACATCATATATTTTTACATCTACTTACCAAGTTTCAATAGTATAGTTCTTATAGTTTCGGAGAAAAGTGGCTGTGACATTCGGACGGACAGACAGACAGACATGACGAATCCATAAGGGTTCCGTTTTTTGCCATTTGGTTACGGAACCCTAAAAAGCCGAAGCATAAATTAATTTGAAGCGAGCGAAAATATAATTTAAAATAAAAAACTCGGATCAACTTGAAAAATAAAAAGTAATTTTAATCTGAAGTTTACATTATCATCAGCAAGTCATTACGGTAGTGACGAGTTTACATAATTTTCCGATGTAAACAAACGCGACTGCTTGGCTGGAAGGTCACATGTGTGATATTTACTTGTGTGATGTGACTATTATATAACTATCTACGAGTAGGTCTAAGATATTACTACTGATTTATGCTAAATGAGGCAAAGTTAGTGAGTTTGTGAGGTTGTAGCGGGGTAATCTATACTAATATTATAAAGCTAATAAGTTTGTTTGTTTGGTTTGGTTGAATAGATTTGGTTAGATAGCCCATTTACCGAGGAAGGCTATAGGATATATATCATTACGCTACTACCCTGGAAAGCGGAGCAGTAGCCATAAACGTCGACAAATCGGGCGAATTTTAATATCATAAAGCTGAAGAGTTTGTTTGTTTGTGTGTTTGGCTGAACGAGCTCTAGTCTCAGGAACTACTGGTCGGATTTGAAAAAATATTTTTGTGTTAGATAGCCTATTTATCGAGAAAGGCTATATATTATCCCGCTACTACCCTGGAGAGCGGAGCAGTAGCCATAAATGTCGACAAATCGGGTTTTTTTTTTACAACATTGTAGAATTCATAATCGAAGGGATTATATAGGTGCGACGGGAGTTCGAAGTATGTCACGGGCGAAGTTGGTTAGTCATCTCTGAATATACTTCACAGATTTTGATTTTTTTTCGACTGTTACTAATGTAGGTGTTATATTATCGCTGTTTGTTACTTTATATCAGAGGTATGTATGTAACCATGGATATCCGATATGCCAATATCTTTGTATATAACGGGATCTTCTTCATAATTTTCACCAGTGACATAAGTTCCAAATTTACACATAGATTAGGGGCTGACGACAATACAATTGTATGTAAAAAAGAAAATTTTGGAAAACCAAAAAGTGCACGCCTCACACGAATAGGATTTCATATATTACAGAATAAAAACTTTGCTATGAATTATCGCGTTTTTTTAGGGGTTATGAAATAAATAAAGTAAAGATAATAACAATTAAACCATATCTAATCACACCGTGAAAATTGAAAGGGTTCTATTCCCAATTATACTGAAGCGTAAGAGAAAAAAAAAAGACTCGATTAGTAAAGTATTTCGGTCGTTATCGTGTTAACAAGAAAATAATCCGTAACATACAGACACACGGACGTCCAAGACGGAACTTTTTTAAACGGTTTTTAAACTAGTTTAAATAACAAAAATGGCATCAAAAATATCATGAGTGTTAAAAATAGTGTTTTTTCTTGATATGTGTGTGTATATAGCACTTCGATCTGAAAACACTTCGCGCAAAACATCTGATTTTTCAATCAGATGTTTTGCGCGAAGTGACAGTAGTGTAGTACCCACCTCAAAGCTTCGCTTATGAGGCGTGCAATATATATTAAAATGTCTAAATAATTTTGGAATTCGAATGTTTTTGAAACGATAAATACTAATTTTTAAAAAAATATATAAATCAGTAGTTTATTTCATTTCAGCATTCTTGTCCTTTGTAAAATGTCCTGAAACATATACATAAAATTACACTACATTCTTACTTAGCAATTATGGCCTGGCTGCCAGCCAATACAGACCACAAATTGGGTATAATCCAGTACAATCACCACATCTAGTGAGTGAGACACTCTGACTACTTCAACTATATCCTTCTTACTCAAAATCCAAATATTCAGAAAAATATTAACATTTTTGTTGACGCATTCGCCGCTCAAAAAAAGTTTTGTAATAATCACAATTACACCCCGCTCTGGTGAGGCTACTCTACAGTACATACTTAATTAAGACTTATTTAAGATAAATCTTGTTGGTTACTTCTGCACTATATTCAGAACAAGTATCAGAAGAACAAACGTAAAGGACAACCTTAACTCTAGAGGTAAGACACAAAAATATTCCTACAAGGTGATTTTTATTAACGTCTGTTTTTGTAGGTAAAGTCAAATCAGTTGCCAGCAGGATGTTAGATTTTATTCTTAGCATGTACTTATTCAATTCAAATACCAGTACAGATACTTTGAGCGTGGGCGAAAAAACATTAAGTAAGTACTAATTTAAACGTTCCTGTCGATAAATATTTATGTTCCGGAATGTGCAATTGGAGTAAGTGTTCTCCTACCTCGTGGTGATTGTCTATCAAGCTCATTATATGTTTTGTGACCTTGGTACTCTTATAGGACAGGTCCTACGACACCCATTTTATTAATTTGATGTAAGGGTATTTCCACACATCTACGCTGTGAGTCCCATACACCAGTATCTGCAGCATTTTTTTTTTGTTGACGCTGGGAATGCGTTTATGCGCCGTCATCCACGGAACGGTATGTAGAACTCTCGGCCCTTAAGAAGCCATCCTACCCACTAAAGTGACACTAAACAAACAAAAAATGTGGCGTTCTCGAAATAGTAGTGGCCATGGCCACGTCACTGGCCATGCCATGACCAGAGTTGTTTCTCGAATCCAATCAAATCCGATCCTCGTACAGATTGGAATACGAAATGACACTCTGAGCTCAGCACAAGCTTCTCCATTGTCTCCTGAATGACAATCTTGTCAGTGACCACCATTTTAGAGGGCAACGTCTGGCCACGGTACCGTAAGTCATCACTAGCCACACACATTCATAATACTGATTTTTGAATCCAAGAGTTCCCCTTTTAAAACCATCTATTCAATGTATTCGCGTCGCATAATTTATTAATCAGTCTGTTTTCTTAGTTTTGTCATTGGTAATATTTTTTATGTGACGTCTGTCGATACAAGATATTATTACACATTTAAGGCTTATACTAGATTACGCGATCCCCACAGCTTCGACCATGACATACTTCGAACTCCCGTCGCTTATCACTATTGAAAAATGTATGAAATTTTGCCCGATTTGTAGACATTGATGATTAATTCTTCGCTCTCCTCGGTAGTAGCGTGATGTTATATAGCCGATCCTCGATAAATGGACTAACCAACATAAAAAAATCCGATTCGGACCAGTAGTTCCTAAACAAAAAACCAAACAAACAAACTCTTCAGCATTATACATTAGTATACATAGTATAAAAACCTATATTTATGGTAATGATAACATGTTAATTGAATCATAAACTAGGAATTTATTGTGTGGAAATCTTCATGGATGCCATACCGAACTAAGATCGATTAAATCCTCACAGTACCCTCTATCTGCCTAAAGCCGGAAATCCAGGTGAGCCATTGGAAGAATAACCCTAAGTCTCCCGACACAAAAATGAACTACGAGAAATGATAAAACTACACATTTTGAATAAAAACTCTTGCACTTTATGCTTTGTAATGAGATTTGGCTCATCTCCAATAATGTTGAACTCACAAATTATACCATTTCCCTAATTTTCTACCAACACAATAATAGTTTACTAGTAAACAAGGTCATCATAATTGGTTGGTAAAATTATAAACCCACACCTCTGACCTTTGTACACTAGTAAACTATTATTGAGTTGGGAAGGAAATTCATCACGCCTTATCCCCGAAGGGGTGAAAGAGGCATATCATATGCCCACTTTTCACCGTGTGGATTCCTGTCCCACGTAATAGGTGGTGAGCCCATTGCCGTGTTGAAATAGACAGACGCAGGTTGTGGCTACCTGCTGTTGAAATTTTTAAGCCGCCCATAAGGCCTTCAACCAGGCTTAACGACTGCCATTTTCTAGCAACCGGGACCAATGGCTTAACGTGCCTTCCGAAGCACGGAAACGCTCACAAATGTAAATGCCACAAAGTGGTCACCCATCCGAGTACCAGCCATAGTGAAAGTTGCGTAACTCAGTGATCGTTTACAGAACACTGAGACCGCGGGGCCACGAGCGCATCAAATTAGGGAATTGATATAATTTATGAGTTCATCATGTTCAACATTATTGGAGATGAGCCAAATCTCATTACAAAATTTCTTAAAGAAAACTGTGAGAATATTTGATACCACGGAATTACATAATCGATAGTGCCGATTTGTGTACCGATTTCTAATATGATGAACTTCTAAAGCATTCGTCGTTAATCATCAAGCAACATTTTAGTATTTATTACTGAGGTAGTTGTTATAAACTTATCACAATGAAAAAAATGCAATCAATAAATAGTTTAGTAATTTTTTTCTTTGTGGGTGTTAATTTTGTAGAATTCAATTTTTTGCAGATATTTTATATAAAAATGTTATGGAAATCTAAAAATTCTGTTTAATCTCATACACTACAGTTATGTTTCAGAGTGATTTTGCAGAACCATTTTTTTTAAATGTTCATTATCAAATACTTTAAAACCTGCCTAGATTATCTCAATCAATATCATATTATTGTTAACTTTACCATAGTAACCCTTATTTTCACCAAATTAATAAAATCTTGGTAAATTTTGTATACTCAGACGTTACCGAAAGTTCACTGTGCCTGATTCAATGTTATATAAAACTCTTAGAACAAATAGTTATAGCTACCTACTATTTATTATATTTTCTGAGATTAAACTTCATACATTAAACTTCATATATTCTGTACATTTTGAATTAAGATTACCGAATACCGCGTTTTAATTCTGTTTTTCTTTTGTACTCAGATAAAAGATTCGACTACGCAATTTGGTTGCTGTTTACCGGAATCATCATTTACGTAAGTTTTTATTTAAACCTAAATTTATTATAATATAGAGTTTTTAGGAAGTTCTTTTTTAATCGTTATCTATACCTCCTAAAACAACAAAACATATTGTCACGCCTTTATTCCCGAAGGGGTAGGCAGAGGCAAACTATACGCCCACATTCCATCGTATCCATTTTTGTCCCACGTAACAGGTGGCGAGCCGATTGCCGTATTGAAATGGACTGGTGCAGGCTGTGGCGACGTGCTGTTGAAATTTTTAAGCCCATAAGGCCTTTAACCAGGCTTAACGACTGCCATTTTACTGGCAACCGGGACCAACGGCTTAACGTGCCTTCCGAAGCACGGAAACGCTCGCAAATGTAAATGCCACAAAGTGGTCACCCATCCGAGAATCAGCAGTAGTGAAAGTTGCTTAACTCAGTGATCGTTTACTGAACACTGCGTCCGCAGGGCCACGAGCGACCTTAACAATAAACACGAAAAAATAATGAACGAATATCGTACGAATGACATAATGAAAAAGTTATCGAACGTATGATTTTTGATAAAATGCCAAATCTTATATAAACATCCTTTTGATAACTCACATTGATAAAACAAATTGATAAAAAGAATATCGCTCTAAATTCAAACAGTAATTGTCTAGTCTAGACTGTCTGCGGATGGGAAATACCCTAGAACGGAAACTTGTGAAAAAAAATTGCGATGCCACGGATAACTGAGTAAATTTTTTGGGTTATATATTGAGAAGCGAATGCAGGAACGAAACTCATGCTCTTGGAGTTGAAGATCAACCAAGGATCTCGACTCCGGGCACTGGAGTACCCGGTCTGTACATCCCTTGAAACAGTTAGAGGAAGACCATTCTGTTTCATTTCTTCTGGAAAGAATCTGGCAATCATTATAATAAAATGATACATACATACATACATATTGACACACTTTTACCCCCGAAGGGGTAGGCAGAGGCATACTATACGCCCACATTTCACCGTATGCACTTTTGTCCCACGTATTATAACAGGTGGTGAGCCCATTGCCGTGTTGAAATGGACCGGCGCAGCTTGTGGCTACATGCTGCCTTCAATGGGGCTTACCGACTGCCATGTTACTGGCAACCGGGACCAACGGCTTAACGTGCCTTCCGAAGACCAGCTATAGTGAAAGTTGCTTAACGCAGTGATCGTTTACAGAACACTGAGTTCGCGTGGCCACGAGCGCTTCTTAGCTTATAAGATTTATTGTTTAAAGGGCCGAATAAATTTTATAAAATGTGTCTATTTTAGATGTTAAATTTGAAAGAAATATTGAACCCGTTGCCTTTTAAGTGGTAACAAAAAGAGGCTAAAAGATCTTATGTGCTAAACACTAATTAGCGCGACCAATTAAAGTCCTGGTAGTCTCGGATGGAATATAAAATGATAATGAAATGAATGATATACCCATGAATAAACGTTTAACATATGATATGATATTCCCATGAATGAATGTGATTATCCTTGTTTATCATTTGGTAGAGTTGCAATCCGTCGC
Organism: Thumatha senex; assembly: GCA_948477245.1. Classification (NCBI taxonomy): domain Eukaryota; kingdom Metazoa; phylum Arthropoda; class Insecta; order Lepidoptera; family Erebidae; genus Thumatha; species Thumatha senex. The sequence continues at coordinate 14,179,980 of OX419743.1, forward strand.
TATTGTATAACGTTGACGATATGTATTTATTTGGAAACATGGGAAAATCTAACGTGTTTTATTATAATAGACAATTAAAATATTTTTACAATAGTATGCTAATAGAAGTGATCAATTATAAATACAACGCCTACATACATACCGTGGTCCTGTATTATTGATAGGTATCAATAACGAATAATTTAATTATATAGACATCAATTTACTTGTTTGAATTTTACACACGTATTGTGTCATACTCGTACTAGATTATATAAAAGTTTCTATTCAAATAACATAAGCATCCGATTGGTTCGTGGTTTATTTCGGATCATAACTGTATAGATTATCTTATTTATAACATTCGTGCCATTTTACATGTTTATGTATACTCCAGAATTTCTCACATTACTCCAGGACCTCAACCATGACATTTACATAAGGGCCAAACCACACACGCTACTTTTAGCATCGACGATCTGCGATTATGCAATTTTATCGGTGCCGGATCGCTTTTTGGCGACTCTCTGCTTTCTGTGTGCGTTTGCTGCATCAAAATGGTCAAAATCGGACGTATTGCGTTTTATTTCGATGCTGAATCGGGATGTTACAACTTCCTGCGTCCGTAGTATCGACATCGCGCATTATAGCGATGCAATCGTGTGTTTTAGTGACTGCAATTCTGAATCGTGTTCTACAGAAGCTAAATCAATGTGATTGGCATCTGAATATAACAGGTAGTTATATTCAGATGCCGACGCAATATTGCAGTTGTTTACGCCTGCAAACAACTGGAATATTGCGTAACTTTTATACTTAGGTCGTTTTAAGTCATAAGATCGAACCTGGAATCGAACCCGGGACCTCGGCGCGTCAGTCGCATACATTACCACTTACCTACGCCACCGAAGAAGTCAAAGAACGCCACTGAAGTTAATCTGATTGATCTAATCAATATACGGTTCAATATTCATATTTACTAGGATTATTTTAATATGATGGTCGCCTGTATACTCGTATTATATTTAGTTCACTTCTTTTTCTTCCTGCAGATTCATTAATCGTAGAAGCTGCTCACGTGTTTTTCGTATGTAAGTCTTAGTGTATCATGACTCCTTCTACTTTCTAAGTTCGTAAAATAAATATACTTCGTCAATCCAATGCAAAAATATTTATTCAAATCGTATCAGTGATTCCTAAGATTAATGCTTTGAAACAAATAACTACCTCTTTATAAGCAGATATATGCTGGAATTACTTGAAGTGCATAACATACTATTTTAAATGGCAATTGTACGAGTCCATTCAAGAGCTCAACGCAGCGTTTTATCAGCGCGATATGATATTATTAGCGCTCACACGTGTAAGATAATAATAGTGTACATACATAGCAGATAGTTATAGATAAATTATTACTGTTTGTTGTTTATAGGTACCTCGTTGAAGGTAAATATAGAATTCTTTACGTTAGGTGTATATTATGTTGTTTTTTTGAAGTGAAACTCCTTTATCGAAGTTGAAAGAAATTTTATAAGTGTAAAAAAAATGTCGTAAAGAAGTTTCACTTCTTACCTGTGTACTATACACACACATTTTTTTTTGTAATCGGGCGTAATCCAACGCGCATTCCCGTTACTGTGACTCCTGTAAACCAAGATCTATGACCAACACCACAAAAGTTACACCGAGCTAGATCTAGGTGAAGTGAAGTGAACTGGACTTACTTTGAATTTTGGAAATTTATAGCTGTGAGATCTGTAAAAAAAATAAACTATAAAAAATATAGTTCACATCTAAAAAAATAGTATTTTATGGAAAAATTAAATAATTGTCAAAAATTTTGAGTTGTTCTTTAATATATTCAATGCTATGTCTCATATTGCATTGAATGACAAATTGACAGAGTATCACGAATGCAAAAATAAAATTTCCTTTTTATAACTATTTGCAAATCTGTATAACTGTTCCAATCTTTTAAACTACTCAAATGTGTTTGTTTTGTACTAACAGAGGTAATATAACAAACAGAAATTCCAGATAGTAGACTGAAAACTTTTTCAATAGGAGGAAAACGATAGCAGATACTTGTTGACCAGAATACCCAATATATTTTTGTCAAGCAATAAATAAATAAATATCGTTGTACAACTCGCACAACGACATCTGATTCCAAACTAAGCAGAGCTTGTACTATGGTAACCAGATAACTGATAAACATACTTATATATTTCTAAATACATACATATTATAGATAAATAACACCCGACACTGAATAAACCATCGTGCTCATCACACAAAGTTTAATCCTGGGTGGGAATCGAACCCACGACTTCTTGCGTAGCACATACACTCCCACCGCGCCACAGAGGCAATCTACCTTTGATATATACGATACTAAAAGTGTTGTTATAATATTGAATCTAATTCATCTCTAGATCACGCCAGAACTCATCGGTCAGGGTCAAACACATGTATTCATCTGTCTTCGTGCTAATCACTTGAAAAGCTATAGAGTTAAATTGAATTTAATGTATATTATATATTATTCAGACTTTGTACTTAAGTACATACCTTCTTTGATTAGATGTACCTACCTATTATTATCTGACAACCATACTTGACCGAGCGGCCTTGATGAGAACAAGATGTCCAAGTTATTTATTTGTTACAAATTTACGTCAGTCAATCTGTCTGCATTTTCTTAAAATACGGTATAAAGGAATTGATATGAGTTAAAACTTAATTGTTATTTAGTTTATTTTATCGGCTTCACCCGTATGTGGCCAATATAAGGACATAGGGACAGCTGAAGCCTATATAGTACGAAAAAAATCGTTTAGGTTTTAAGCTTCTTTTTTTGGGACTCATCTCACCCGCATTTGTTATACCACTGAGGTGCCAGATAACCCTACGGCCCACCTGATTGAAAGTGGTCACCGTAGCCTATAATATTACTGTAAATAATAACATCATAATACATAGCTTACGTAGACTCCTGTAAATCAAGATCTACACGACAATAATCGAATATTATGACTAATATAAATAAAAAAAATATAATACATAATTCAATATAAATATTTTCCTATTTGAGACTTGAATGAAACTGCAAGTCACTTTTTTAAACCAAATGCAATATTAGTAAATTCTAATTGTCCTTAAAACTTTAAAACGGGCATTCCATATCTGCCTTCCGTTTCGGACCCGCAGGTCAACTAAGATGTTCATCGGCCTGTGTCGTGGACACTTTTAATTCCTGTCTAGTTACCTTGTTTCAAATTTAAAAGGAATCTAAAAAACAATGTGGGAATATTTTCTAATGTTCATATGACGATTAGGAATATGAACAAAAACATTTCCAAAACCCCAATCCCTAACTAGAACTACCTCACTGTTACAATGGTGATAACAAAGAGATGCTACTAGTTAGGGATTCAGGGCGTCCCTTTGCTGAATCACAATAGTAATCTTGCGATAAGCAGCGCTGTGCTAGTTTAGCGTTAAAGTTACCCTGTTGCTCCCGCAATACATTGGCGAAGTGCGTAAATGTATTCCACTTCGTGCAAACAACACAACAAACACACACCACACACAACATAGCAAACTTGATATTATCATAAAAATACAATCAAAACATATTTTCAATGTTCTGTTTACAAGCTAGTATTACTACTCGTAATTATAAGTAAGATATTAGAGTTAATATTAAGTCTTACAGAAATGTTATAATGATAGCGATAGGTCCGCCTATTGTTCATTTCAAAACCTGTATTCCATATACTTGAAATATTAATAATTTCTCTTCTATTTTATTTATCACTTCTTAATTGTATCATTTTCGTGTCTGGCTGTATAATGTTACCGTGTTTTATTCTTTTATATTTTTAGCCACTCTATCGCAGTTCATTCTACTATCATTTTATCTCCTCTCCTGTCATTTTAGGATGGCCATTTAGGCTTCTGAAACACGCTATCGTGTTGCTACAGGATTTTGTATACAAAATCCTCAGAACAAAGTCATGTCTAAACCTTTTGGTTCTACAGGACCCTACTATAAATAAAAAATAGTATTAGGTAGAATTAATAAAATGTATTTCCCGATAGGGCCAAAAAAGTAGTAGAAGTCAGGGTCCCGGGTGTTGAATCTAGATAAGCAACCGTAAGGTGGACTCTGCCGCGAGAGGCCGCGGAATCTGGACTTATCTGAGGGAGGGCCAGATGATCTTCCACGGGTCGGATGTTGATCCTCTCGCAGTCATAGTAGGTTCTCCGGCTTGGCGACGGCTTCCACTCTCGGTCCAGGCGCAACCAGGAGGAGCCTCGGAATAGCTCTCAGCCAAGAGGTAGTAGGTATAGTAGTGGTGGAACCGTAAAGGTTCAACCGTAACAAAGGACCCTTGAAGACAGAAGCCTGGGGTAAGAACCTCAGCCGGAAACCTAAAAGGCTTCCAGCCTCTCCTCAGGCCCAGGTTGGCTGGAGAGGCGGGAAGTCTTACATATAGGTTGTATGTGGTAGGTACATAGAATTAAATTTAATAAGAGTTGGTTGGCACACTTGTGAAAATTATAGTTTTATACGTATTCCTACCCACTTACAGCTATAGCTAAAAATTAGCAACTGTAATAGTTTTACCAATGATAATAATAGCTATTACTGGCGGTAATACATAAGCTGAAAAGGAAATAGGTAAGAACACTGAAGTGGAAATTAGTATGAACACTATAGATAGAATTACGATTTAAACACTCCTTCCTGTAGGAAACAAAGGTTAGCAAGGATGATTGATTTGATTGAAGAATTAGAAAACTTACCGGGGTATTCCGGGTCTAATACTTTAACAAATATTATGTGTGGCGCGGTGATGGTGCGGCTTGACCACGCATCATTACACATGGTGAAGAAACCCTATAGGGTTTCTTCGCCGTGACCTCGTTCGTTTGTCAGTAGGTTGCTTGGAGTTCCAAAGATCTTGATGGATCCAGTACGCGAGAAGACGTTAAAAAAATGTATAACCTGTTAAATATAAAACAGCTTTATTTCTTTCAACATTTTAGTATACAATATTTAAATAGGATCAGATTTTACTAAGTAGTTTACCAACGTTTGAAAATAATAATATTGACAGTATTCGACATAAGTACATATTGAATCAATATAGTGATTGGTTTACCTCTAAAAATGTACTACAATTGTCTCATATTGTACCTAAATCATTTTAATTTAGTTTTTTTACACCTAGGTACCAAACAAATTTCATTTTTACATTTGGTACCTATTATAAATATCTACTTACTCCTACTGAAATCCAACTATAATAATAAAAAGATACTTTTAGCCTAAATAAATCCACGAAATCATCATAAACATTACCCACCTCATTATGAAGTTACGTCTTTTTATAGAAGCAATGCGTAGGAAGCAATCGGTTAAGCAATATCCATCTACTCGCGGTATTTCTGTGTGTGCAACAAGTGCACTTGACAATGTATGTGTGCCTCAAGGTCGGGGTCGGCACGTGGCAGCCCCTCTGGCCTCTGAGGAGTGAGAGGAGGAGGCCAGGTAATGTTGGGGTCCCTTCGGCATAGTAAACGCGTCCCCCTAAGTTATTACTATTAGTCATACTTACCCCTCATTCCTGATAATATTAAATTGTGGCTTAGGAATTATGTAAGTACCTATTTAGTTCACCGGCGTGAAGGTGTAATATTGTAGGTAGCTATCGATATTTCAAAGATGTAAATCAAAATACGGGAACTAATTATTCAGTAGATAACATTTTATGCTAAATATAGATACACAATACATTAAGGAAGTTTAAAAGTTAAATATAGTTCGCCCATTGATATTTTATATTAACGTAACACACTTTGGTTTATACTATATGTAAATTATCGTAAGGTATATTTTTAATATTCGTGGATATTGTAAAATCAATGGTTATTTATATATAATCGATTGTTTTTAGTGTATTGTACTACAGCGCCATCTATGTTCTACATATTGAACGTAAAGGTTATTGCGCGAACCATGGGTTGGTGCTGTTCCGTGCAAATAGTTTTAAGAAACATGTAGAGGTGGCGCTGTAATACATATTGTCTATAGAAATAGAAACCTTTTCAAGAACCAAGATCTACAAGTAAAGCAAGAAAGAAGTGTATATGAGAAAATGATGACATCAATAGGCTATCGAACGACCGGGTGCCACGCTGTGCTCTCTCGGGAATTAGTGCAGAGTGAACACAGCTGGTGGTATCTCAGTTGTTCCCTAGTTCCCCCTCTTCATTAGGTACTCTATGCTGCAAAAGTTTCAAGACACGCAAGCAAAGGAGCTGAAGATCATTTTTTATTATTATTGTAAAACAGACTATTATGTTCTTTAATGTTTGTTTAGAACATAATTATATCGACGTAATGTTGCCATTATTTAGAGGAAGGCCGTAACTCCTACTAAACTGATTTTCAGAAAATTAGAAGTTTTCTGGAATATAGAGTCTCAAACAAAGTCAGTAACTTTTACACTAATGTTAAAATAATAGTATTTACTGGTACACATAGTATCATCTAATAAATTATATACATGACTTGTATTTTAAATAACACTGAAAAGAAAGGTCATAACTAGGTACGTAGAAGGTTTTTTCCTTGTTGAACTGATTTAAAATCATCGCATATCTTTTTAATTATAATAATAATATTGTGGGACACTTTTTACACAGCGCCATCTAGACAAATGGGATCTAGACAACTGATGTACATCCTAATAATATTATAAACGCGAAAGTTTGTAAGTACGGATACATGTTTGTTCTCTTTCACGCAAAATCTACTGAATGGATTTTGATGAAACTTTAAAATAAAATAGTTTACACATCATAAATCAGAATAACATATAGCCTAATTTTTATCCCGGGAACAAGATCCTGTGGGAAACGGGAATGGGAATACTTAACCACACGTGCGAAGCCGCGGGCGTCAACTAGTACGTATATATTTATAAATAAGTACATATTATAGAAAGGAAACATCCAAACTCCGAAACCGACATTTGTGGATCACAGAAATATTTTTACTGACCCTGGAATCGAAACCACGATCGAAGCCACCGAGGCATTCAAATTATCTGTGAATAGTAAGACAGTTTAGAGGATAAGTTAAAGTTAAAGGACAGTTTAAACGATAGTGAATTTTGACTGATCACAAATTAATAATTTTTGAAAAATAATTGATATAAGGTATATTTTTAAACTATCGCGGTGTATAGTCATATTTTATCCACTGCTTGGGACTTCACGCGAAATAATATTCTACTTACACACTACAGCCGCGACTACCGGCACTGCAACGCGTTCGAAACGTCGGTGAATGTAAATAGAATATTAGTTTGCGTGAAATCCTGAGTAGTATATAAAAATATATGGAAGTTAAGCCTTTATGACGTGTCAAATATAAAAAATGTATGTGTGCACGCGTTAGAAGTTATACGCTTTAGTCTAATAAGATTTCATCACATATACCACAACTCATTGTTTGTAACAGGAAAAAGACATCAAAAGAATGAAAACTACTTTGAATGTAATAAGTTGTTATGGAAACACTTATCAGCTAACTTCAGGGTGTTTATAAGTTGTCATGGAAACACCTATCAGCTAACTTCATGGTGTCGGTTTTTCGGTAAATTTACTCTCATAATTTTGCCCTAACGCGCCAAAAGAATTATAACTTCAAAAAAATCTTTAGTTGGTAAACATTTCTGTATTTTCACAATTTATTTTTATCATTTAGGTACATGAACGAATACTTGTATATTGAAATAGGTACCTTGCTATAGGCACATAAACCACACGATGTGATAGTGTGACTCACTTTATGTGTAGGTATATTTCAGTTATCAGCTAATGTTTGTAAGTGGCACTTACTTCGGAGTCAGGTTGAAGAGATTGGTAGGAGGATAGTTTGACCGCCATTATTATTTCCATTGTAGGATTCCGTAGTTAATAAATACGCTTACCTATATTTTCAACATTTTTGTCCGTCCGTCTGTCCGCAGTGTAGTATACATACATATATACATACATATTGTTACGCCTTTATCCCTGAAGGGGTAGGCAGAGGCATATTTAACGCCCACATTTCACCGTATGCATTTTTGTCCCACGTAACAGGTGGTGAGCCCATTGAAACCCTTATTTACAAATAATAAAATATTTTTGAGTACCTCCCCTACTAGTAGGTACACTGTGGACACATTTTTCTATTCCATTCCATTGAGTGCGGTATCATTGGATAGCTGTTTCAAAAGTATTGTGCTTAAAAAAAACTTTTTGATAAAGGCAAGGGATAAAAATTTTTGCACTGTCAATCTTTTTACGTGCCAATTTTTGAAAGAACCAAGTGCCATTTGGCCGGCTTTAGCGTTATGGAAAACACGTTACCATTGTGTCACACAGAAAAAATAGTGATTTTTGTACGGAATCACTCTTAAAATAGTCAGTCATTCCTTTTCAAGTGTAATTACTCGATGGTCGGGCTTTAATACACATGCAATATTTGTACTGAAAAAGTGATCTTATCAATATCCCCGAAGGGCCCTGCAAGCAAAAGCATACTATACGCCCACATTTCACCGTATTCATATTTGCCCCACGTATCAGGTCGTGAGCCCGTTGACGTATTAAATCTTGTGGCGAGGCGATCTGCTATTAATATTTACGAATAATAATCATGGCGACAAAGTAGTTAATCAAATATTCGAGAAATAAATTTGAGTACGTACCCTTCCCCTACACGTAAAGTTTGTAATCTTTTTTTTTTCACTTTTGAAAAAGTGATCTTATCAATAAGTTGCTTTCTCGTTTTTTATTAATCATGCCGTATTCCCAAAGACGTGGCAGAGGCATATTAATTGCCCACTTTTCACCGTATCTATTCCTGCCCCACGTAATAGATGGTGAGCCCAATGCCGTGTTGAAATTGACAGACGAAGGTTGTGGCTACTTGCTGTTGAAAATTTTCAAGCTGCCCACAAGGAGCCGCTCTGTCATTATATATATATAATAATATACAGCTGAAGAGTTTGTTTGGTTGAACACGCTAATCTCATATACGACTAGTTCAAATTCGAAAAATCTGTTTTATGCTAGACAGCCCATTTATTGAGGAAAGCTAGATATAGGCTATATCATCGCGCTACCACCAAAGGAAGCGAAGCAGTAAAGGTTCGAAGAACCAAAAGATTCGTTTATCGTACCATCAAACGATACAAGGAAGACTCTAGTGTAGATGACAGGTCAAGAAGTTGTCGCCCTCGGTCTGTTAGGACCCCAGCAGGGATAAAAGCTGTGAAGGCGCGAATTCAAAGAAATCCCAAACGTAAGCAGAAACTGTTGGCCCTTCAGATGGGGTTAAGCAGAACCACGGTGAAAAGGGTGTTAAATGAAGACTTAGGGCTTCGGTCATATCGAAGAAAAACAGGACATGGTTTAAATGCTCGTCTAATGGACCTGAGACTGAAGAGATGCCGCGCTTTGTTGAAGCGGTACGCGGGATAAAATATCGGGAAATTCTTGATTCGGATGAAATAAATTTACCGTAGAAGAGAGCTACAACAAACAAACTGATAAGGTGTACGCACACAGTAGTGAAGAAGTCGTACTCGTGTTTCAAAAAAAATATTTTTTTTTATTTTGAACACTTACACTCTTCATGTACTTTTGTATTTAATAATAGTATTAGCTTTGCCCCCGATTTTGCCTGTCACATAGCTGAAATTAATTCATTAAACTTTAAACCCCTATTTTACCCCATTAGGGGTGGAATTTTGCTAAATCCTTTCGTGGTGGGTGTCTACATAAGTGCAACTTGCCCTAATATTTGATGTCTCTAGGGTTTGGGCTGGGCATTAATAAGTGTATCACCCGGAATTTTGTTTAAATAAAAGTATTTTTTATTTTTTTGGTAAGTTACGTTACTTTCTAAAAGAAATGGATTTATCCATATATGTACTTACAAAGTTGTAATGTAGATGCTTACATCGCGCATCGGCGTACGCGCATCGTGCCTGTGCGTGCCGTTTTTATTTAGCTTGAGAGAAAGTCGCACGATGATATGATGATTCCTGTGTTCAATTATTTAAACAATTCAATCACGTAAATTGGTGAAAAAAAAAAACATTTAATAACACAGCAGGCTGTTAGTCTGTTGCAAATTAAAAGTTGTAATAGTATTGTAATTATGATTAAGTACAGACATTGAGCAATTAAAAGGAATGTATCCCTGACGGGGTAGCGTGAAGATAATTAAATGAGTAAATATAAAATTAGACGGATTACCTAAAGTTTCATAAGGAGAAGTCCGAAGACCGGATATGAATAAGATAACAGTGACATTTTATGTCAGTAACGGGTCTGACAAACGTTTTTTTTTACTTTAAATGCCAAATAAATCTACAAAAATATACGAGAAAAGCAGTGATTGTACTTTTTCTATATTTCAAAAAATGACTGACATATTTACGAAAAATGTGAGTATAATGCGGGTGATTGCATACGTCACAACCCTGCTCATTCAACAGTCGCAACGCTGCGCCTTGTCGCAGTCTGTGTGAGGCTGTGACGTCATAATGGGCTCGCCTAATCTCGGAAATTATAAAAGGTCTAAAACTTCTCGTCGTTATAACTTCGGAAATACTGCATGTTTCTAATACAAACTCATCATCATCCGAGCGTCTGTCCCAGTTGCGTCTCGCGACGCCCGGGGTCCGCTTTCCTACATTTTCTCCTCCACTTCGCACGGTCGTCGGCATCCCCTGTGGTGAGACCATTGGCACGCATGTCATCCCTTACGACGTCAAGCCAGCACTTCTTGGGTCTTCCCCTCTTACCGGGACCCGGCGGGGCTGACATGGCCAGACATTTGTTACCTACGTAGCCCGGCGGTTGCCGCAAGACGTGACCATACCAACGAAGGCGACACTCTTGCAACTTGTCTGCAATGTCACGGACGTGAAGGCTGCCGCGGATGCGAGAGTTCCTCACGCGGTCCATCCGCGTGACTCCACACATCCACCGCAGCATCTTCATTTCCGTGACACGCAGCTCCTGCTTGTGTCGCTCCAATATCGGCCACGTCTCACTGCCATGTAAAAGGACAGGTCTAATAATGGTTTTGTAGACCTGTCCCTTCAACCGGATCGGCATTTTAGGGTCACAAATGACACCGGTCATCTCCCGCCATTTGGCCCACGCGGCAGCAATGCGTGACTTGACATCGCAATCGATGTCACTGGACGTGTGAAAAACAGATCCCAAGTATTTAACCTGGTCCGTGCGCTCGACCAAATCACCGCCTATGCGGACGGATGTGGGATCTGTCGAGTTTAGTGCCAAGTACTCGGTCTTCGCCACATTTAGTTTCAGACCGCCGTTCTCAAGCGTCTCCTTCCACGCCTTTACACGTCGCACCAATCTGCCCCTGTCCGCGTCTGCCAGCGCAATATCGTCAGCATACATGAGCAACCATGGAGGCTGCTCATGCGGGTTTCTGATGCTGTCCGACAATTCGTCTAATATTACACTGAACAGAAGCGGACTAAGGACAGAACCCTGGTGTACCCCGACGGTGATGGGGAAGGGTTTCGTGTCGCCAACAGCAGTCCGAACCATTGAGTCGGAGTCACAGTACATGTCCCGGATAGTGTCAATATAGACCTCTGGAACCCCTTTGGACCGCAGTGCCGAAATAAGAAATACTGCATGTTTCTAATACAAACTATTCTATTATAATAATATCTTTATTTCAGACATGAACACGTAAATGTACAGTCCATAAATTTGTTAGTGATGGGTTAATAACAGCCGCGTACTTATAATCTACATTAGTATTGTTAGTTACTTGATACAACACAAACTTATCTATTTATAACTATTGCTAATTCCACCCAGTGTCTTTGTATAGGACAGTCCGGCCTGTTTACAATCATTTTCAGGATGCTGTTCCGAGTGTTACGCAAACGCTGTAACATGGAAACCGCTTTTTTACGCATGATAGCGTAAAAACCATCTGTGCGAGCTTCAGCAAACATGCCCGATGCACTACTACGTCGAGGTAGTCGCAACAGCATCCTGAAAGCGTTGTTATATTGAACTCGCAGGACGTTGTAAGCTCGGCGTGTATATGACACCCACAGGGCGCTTGAATAAAAGGATTGACAGAATGATTTAAATAATGTCACCTTTACTTCTGCCGTACAACGAGAAAACCTGCGGGCGAACATATTACTCCTCACCGACAACGCCCTGCGTTCCCTCTCTATGTCACATAGATTACTAGTGACAATATGGCACAAATATTTAAAATTTTATTCTATTGCACATGAACTTTAGCTGTATTTAACAGTAATATTTTGACCCTTTTGTGTTCTCCATTTCGTTACTATCGGCGATGTGGCGATTTGAAAGAAACAATAGGTTTGGGTATAATATTTACACCATAATGTGACATTACCTCGTGTCAACCAACACACACCGTTATTAATAAAGACAATGCTGAAATTTACGTACTTACCTTTCACGCCTATATCCCCGAAGGGCCCTGCAAGCAAAAGCATACTATACGCCCACATTTCACCGTATTCATATTTGCCCCACGTATCAAGTCGTGAGCCCGTTGACGTATTAAATCTTGTGGCGAGGCGACTGCTATTAATATTTACGAGTAATAATCATGGCGACAAAGTAGGTAATCAAATATTCGAGAAATAAATTTGAGTACGTACCCTTCCCCTACATGTAAAATTTGTAATCTTTTTTTTTTCGACTTGTAGCCCTTGAAAAATGAAAAACCTATTCAACGATCACATGGTATATCTACGTATTGGATAAAGTTTTGTTGAACAATATTGTAGACTTTTATTTAAGAGATCCGCTTGTGATATATGTACAAAACTATGAAGTGCAAATATTTGTCGAAAGTCAGGTTTCCACCCCCTGCTACCATCTTTACGTTAAATTCTGGACGTGTGATTATATTTCATTCTCTTCATTATAATTCACGGTATTAAGACATCATCATCATCCTTGTGCCTTTGTCCCAATTTATTTGGGGTCGGCACAATATGTCTTCTTCCTATCATAACTGTTATTCGCCACCTGTTTATTCTCTCCTACAAGGATATACAGAAATAAAAGGAACTTCGCGTGACCAGACATGTACTTTAGGTACCTTGTTTTATTTCATTAAATCAATCACGAACTCGAATTACAACATACGAGCTACCTACATTTTTCCTGTCCGATCATTCTGTAGGTAATGACTTGTATAATTATAGCTAGCGATTTATTAAGTACACATATGTAACTGTTACTATGGTATAATTAAAATGTATCTATTGCTTGCTACACGCAGCAAACGCTTGATACCAAATTCAATGACTTTATTCTTTTCTTTTTGGTAGTGAAACCTGGGTAGGTCAGAAGATGTCATCAAAGCAATTTGAACGCCTGTGGAGATGCGATCACTTCGAAAATTGTGCGGTATGCGTTTGATCGTCCGAAAACCTAACGAAATAAAACGCAATGTGGCAGGCATCAATGGTAGTGTCAGCATTAAGTTCCAATAGGGTGTACTCTGTTGGTATGAATATTTTCAAAGAATGTAAGAAACTATTGATGAAGAATATTTATGGTGCGAAATTATAGGCTAAAAGGAGTCAGGGTAGACCAAGGCTTATGTACCTATATTAAGACTACGTAAGCAAATTGCTCAAACAAGTAAGGTTAAAAATATTCGTATTGCCTAGACGTACAATACATTACAATACTCTTTATTGTACACCATAAACTTACAATAGGAAATTACATTTATTTCAACTAAATTACCTAAACTTTAGGGTCCAATCGGCGGTCTTATCATAAGGCGCGACTTTTTACCGACAATTTAAAATGAACATGGTGCTATGGATTTGCTTCTATAGGCAGTTTGGTAGCACTAGTACACAGAATTGGGAAGATATTAATTAATTTTTGTACATAATTATGCATAATAATACTCGTTGGTACACACTACGTAATACTTATAATATAGGTACAAATATTTATATAATTTTATACATACATACATAATGAAATATACATACATACTTTCACACAGAATTTATATAAGATAGCTTAGATAAACTACAAATAACTCCAAAGGAAAATAAGTTGTGTCTCATTAGATGAGTACATGATGTACATGTCTGAAACGATTGATGAACCTGCAGAAAGCGAAAGTAGTACTATATTATCTGTGGTAGTACCTATGCATGGATCGCGAAGCCTGGCAAATACTCCCACTCCAATCTCCACTGGCTATACTTATATTTTCATTTCTGGATTTTTAGCTGATGAAATGTCTTAAAAATGGTAAAACATGAGAAAAACTATTATGTATTAGATTTTTTTATTATCAATCAATATATTCAATAAGCAACGCGCCAGACGACTTTTGAACCAAAAATTAGTTTCAAAAGGAAGTGGTAGAAACTTCAAAATCGTCTACTTCATCTCTTATGGTTCATGAGAAATTGATAGGAACTGACTGATAAACGGACAGATACACTTCAAAATCGTTTATTCACGTATTCATGGTGTCCTGGAATCGAATGCCACAAACCGTTTGACTCTACCTCTTATGGTTCCTGAGAAATAGATGCGTACAGACAAACGGACGCACATTTCTAAACTTTAGGATTTAGAAGTCTAAAAAGGGTCGGTAATGTTTTTTAATGTCAATAAAACTAAGTGCTAGGTCATGGTCGTGAATTATCTGAAAATATACGACACGGGGCGTGATCCCCGCTCCTCTGTTCATCTTCTGACCTATAACCCTAGTTTACCTGTCCTTAGTTGACCTACAAAACTAGGAGATAGCTGACCATGGCCGACATTTTCTCGATAAATCTACGGAACAGCTTTAAAACATGGATACATTTTTATAGCAATTAGTAAGATATTATTTCATATATTTTTTATTATATTGAAAAAAGACAACATAGTTTGAGACGGGGGTTAAACCCGTGCCTTTGGCTAACCAGAACAATGTTCTAGCCACTGAACAGAAATCTTGATGGGGACTCTTACACCGGTAGCCGGAATTTAACTGCATTTGTTATTAAGAATAGACTATGTGACAATTTTCTAAATATGTTTTAGTTTTAAAAAGATGTCTAGTGGAAGCTACGATACGTACTAGTAATACGCACTGTCGGTGAGCAGGTAACATAAAGCACGTGACGTGATGAAAATAAATATGATAATGAGGATCCGTAACGAGTTGATTGATATCATGAACGCTAGATTAGAGAACGACAAACGTAAGATCCGACACATTAACGATGATCTCAAACTGGGGATCGAGTCTACTATTGACAACCAGTAGAATAGAACCAGAATCGCTGTTTTTAGCTGTCAAAATATTAGTAGACTATCAAAAACAACTTACTAGCGGCCACTGGCGCGGTACGTGTTATTAGAATTCTATTGGCCGACCGATAGAAGTCTATTGGAGTACTATTATAATAGAAGACTACGAAAAACTTTCAAAGTACCCGTGGCTTTCTATTGAGCGACGATTTCAATATGATTGAAAAAACAGACTGCCCACTGGAAGTGAAAGTTGAAAGATCATGGTGTTATGGTGCAAATTGAACTAGACCTCTGTCTGTCACTGCAATTTACTGATTTAAGCAAGTTAGTTCCAGAAGGTGGCATCCACGGAAAAAAATTGTGTCTAAATTTAAATTTTAAAGTAGAAAAATATTTCAGTCTCGAGCTGGACTCGAACCAGCGTCTTCTGGTTCAACGCACGAGACGCGTTTACAAACTACACTGCTGAGACCTACTCGAAACTGACGAATTAATCTACCTTCTTACGTCTTAAGGCGACGTGAAATTTAAATTTAGAAATAGCATACTAATTGTTTTCCAAAATTGTTTCTAAATATTAGTGTCTCCGAAAGAAAGACCACAACCTGCATCTGTCTATTTTAACACGGCAATGGGCTCACCAACTATTAGGTGGGACTAAAATGCACACGAACGGCTTCGTCTGACTATATCTGTTACTGAGGGTGTATTAATGAGAGAACTGTTAAGTCTCAGAAAAATATTCCTGCTGTACAGAATTTTTACACTACTGTTTATTCCTACTTAGATCTAGACCCAAGATTATATTATAACATAGAATTTTAGAGTCTAGGTTACAATACAAAGGACTGAGGTTAACTTTACTAAACTTAATTTAATCCAAGGAACTTTGCAGTCTTAATATCTTTCTCTTATCTCCATTTCTTTAATCAATATTATCAACCTATCCGCAGTCTACTGCAAAGCGCCGAGTTTAATATTTCAATCGTGTCAAAATCGTCGCTCAATAAAAGCCACTGTTACAATTTTGACTTTTTCGTAGTTATTACAATCGTACTTCAATAGACTTCTATCGATCGGCCGATAGAATTCTACTAACACGTACCGCGCCAGTCCCAGTTGCGTGTCGCGACGCCCGGGGTCCTTTTCAGTGGGTGGGAATCGAACTCACGACCTCTTACGTAGCAGTCGGATCCACTCCCACCGCGTCACAGAGGTAGTCAATATTACTTTCGTCTTTATTAAGGGCTCGCGCCCTTCGTGCGTTTTCCCTCTTTTCGCCATGAACTCGCCCGTTAGTCAGCTGGTGCACCACTTACTTATATTTCTTTAGAGCCATTATCCTGTACCTTAGCAACAAACTACCAGTATCCATTTCCTATACGAGTGGAAACGCCCATGTTCTAATGAATGTCAAAGGTGTAATATACTGCGCCATATATTATAGTACAAGCCCAGCATCGATCAATACAAGTAAGGACGCACCTAGCGCATTTCCGGGAACTAAGGGGAGGCTATATATCTAGGACATAACTAACTAGGCACGTAGGTTGTACTCCATTTGTCCACTGTAACTAGAACTCCCGGGCGTTAGTACTTGATTCTGCGCACTAAACTGTTTTGTATTTATGCAATGAACATTCATATCTCGTGTACAGTATGCACTGAAGATATGACTCCTTGCTATAGTAATTATATGCGTAGATAAATAAATCTAGAGCAGTTATAATTTTCAATGGAATGTAATTACGACCTTAAAGCGCTGGTTGGATATCGTAGAAGATTGAAATTCTCAACTACACTGCTTAAAAGCGTAAACGGAATTTACTGGTAAAATGTCATTTGTTTTATGTTACACTGAATTATACAGTGTTCAGTAAACGATCACTGCGTTAAGCGATACGGTTGGTTCTTTGATAGGTGATCGTTTGTGGTATTTACATTTACGGCAAGTACAGTTCTCAAAAAAAACCGCTTTTTTTAAAACTAAATATAATTTCTTATGGATGGCTTATAAATTTCAATAGTAGGTCGCCACAGTCTGCTCGTGTTCATTTCAACACGACAATAGGCTCCACCATCTGAAATAAAGTATAATTGGTGAAATGTTAATGTTTAGAGTGCTTACATCTTCGGCGAATAAGGTGTGACTAAATGTATGTACAAGCACTTTTAAATGAAGTTGTTTGCGCGACTTTAATATTTTGTCATATAAATCATCCGAGCTTAATTCTATTCATTGGAAGCTCGCTTCGGAGTCAGGGTCCGATTTCGTCAAGTAAGTAACTATTAAGAGATTCAAGTATAGAATGTTATCCTCTTATATTCTATGTCGACGACACTTTATTAATATCCAAACTGCGTTTTGCGTTCAAACGCAGTTTGGATATTAATAAAGTGAGCAATGTTTAGTATATTGCAATGTAAGAAATTTCAATTATTTAGCGCAGTTGACATTACCTTAATGAAGTGTAGTTGGCGTTATCTACAGACTGCACATCGTTGGCTAAGTAGCTGCGGTTCATAGCCAAGAGACATGCCAATAATTGTCTCTGGCACATCCCTCTATTGCGTTAACACTATGGCAAGGCCACACTGAGACGATAGTGTTATAATTATTCACAATGATCAATGACTACAATCTTGCATACGAGAAAATAAATAAACAATAAACTTTGTGAAGGTCGATAAAATAACTCTAGCAATTGAAGCGCTCGTGGCCCC
Source organism: Thumatha senex (assembly GCA_948477245.1). Taxonomy (NCBI): domain Eukaryota; kingdom Metazoa; phylum Arthropoda; class Insecta; order Lepidoptera; family Erebidae; genus Thumatha; species Thumatha senex. The sequence continues at coordinate 14,198,085 of OX419743.1, forward strand.
GCGTTACAGTGTTCTGTAAATGATCACTGAGTTACGCAGCTTTATGGATGGTCCTCGGATGGGTGACCACTTTGTGACATTTATATTTGCGAGCGTTTCCGTGCTTCTGAAGGCACGTTACGCCGTTGGTCCCAGTTGCCAGTAACATGGCAGTCGTTAAGTCAAGTTGAAGGTATTATAGGCGGATGGAAAAATTTTTACAGCAGGTAGCCACAACCTGCGTCTGTCTATTCAACACAGCAATGGGTTCAACGTCTATAGGAATACACATGGTGAAAGGTGGGCATACAATATGTGCGCCTCTGCCACCCCTTCGGGGATAAGGCGTAATAGATGAATAAATAAAACTGCAGTATACTTAGATGATTTCACAGAAATCGATAAAACTGACGCTAAACAAGTCTATACCAAAATTACTAATGATAAAAGAAACATTAGGTACTTACAAAACAGCATTTGGGATAGTCAGGTAATATTACAAAGATTGCACTTTATTTTTGAGTTAACAAGCAAAGTTTACAACAAATGTTCACTGAAACCAACATACCGACGAGTATTGGCTAACAGCCAAGCGGCATCATAGACCTGGACTGACCTAACCTTGACAATTTAACAACAGAATGCCCCGATATGAATAATAGTAAAACCTTGGACTTAAAATCCGCTAATTGCCTGGGACCTATTAAATAAAATCCACACGCGTAACTATTTATTCAACCCACTGGTGAACTTCTCCATGAATGGAGCTCCCACTGGAGCTCACGGTGAGATTTGCATGTCAAACTCAACCTAACGAACCACAGGATGCTACCTCACGTCTTTATAATATGGGAATTTGATATACCTGGTATGATATCCGTGGTGAGGAAATCCCTGGGATAAGGTCCCAGACTTGATCATTAACCTTTAATAAATCCTACCCTATGTTCGAATTTACCTATCAGTATTTTGACCAGTCTCTGTTATCCGTTTGAATGGAAGTTTATGTAAATCTGGCGCTGAGACAATAATTCTATAGCGGAATTCCGGTTGTCCAGCTAGGGTCGTTCCTATGAAAGAAAATCTGCAAGGGTTTGTCTAACTAAGCTGATATTTTCCATACCGATGTGATGTGAGAGTGAGCAATTCTCGTGGTGCAGTCAGGAGCTACTTAAATCAAAGGAATTCTTCAACGCTTACTTTCATTGACTTACTTTAATTGTTGCTACGTTTTAACTTTCTTTATCATATTTATACAAGTTATTTTATTATGTTTTATAATTATGACTTTTTTTTTAATTTTGTTATGTTTGTTAAAGTGTACGTCAACTCGTACTACTACGATAATTTAAAGTGTTAAAATAAAAATAACATTTCTCGCCTGAACCGGTACAATAAAATAAGTATACGGCAAATTTATGTTTATGGCCATACTCTTAGGAATAATTTACTTAAAGAATAAATAAAATTTATAATACTTAAATCAATTCAAATCACAATTGACTATACATTGCATTTTTTTAGTAATATAGTCAATAGTATTTCACTGTCAATGTCGAGTTCGAGTTCTGTCGATGTCAAAACGACAATCCAGTGTTGAAGCTTTGTCTTAAACTTCTGACTTCCTCCTACGTAAATTTCAAGTTCATGGCCAACTGAAGCCTAGAAGCAACAGCTATATCGATCGAGGGTGCAGCCTCCTATCGCTGCTCGCATTGGGATATGCAACCATGACCTGGACGGTGCGGGGTCCGGGTTGTGGAGTCGGTGTCAGGGTAACGGGTGGTAGGGGGGTACGGAGGAGGCTTGCAGCGAACCGCCCGGCTGCATCGAGCAGTTATTTCGGTGCAGTTAATCGGTCGCAGTCGTTCGCCGCGCCTCCGTTAGTGCGCGCGTCTAGTTACTACAAACTTTGCCACACGTCTCTGCCCGTCACTAAAGAAGTCGTTTCCATTTAAAACGTGTGTTGAATACTTATACCCAAAACGGTAGTGGCTGAGATCGTCTCCGCCATCGCACCTGCTTCACAAGCTCTCACAAGGTGAAACCGCGCGGAAAACTATTTTTCTCGGTAACGGTCGCGTATTACTTTCACCGCTCACATTTGTAGGGGCCTATTACACTAACCAGTTAATGCTGCAACGTTTGATATTGAACACGTTTCAAAACTACATTGAACTGTGCAATGAGAGATCACTGATAAGATTCACACATTGGTTGCCATGTAAAGGGGTAATGTATTATAGTCGCTGTAATATTATATAGGTCAGAACCATGCAAAGATATTTGAAAAGGGTTTTCCGATTTCTATTTATACGATTTCTATTCTATATTTTTAGATATTATAAATCTATAACAGAATTTACACTTACTGTCATGTAATTCATGTTTTAATCTAGAAATATAAATGACTCAAATACAGTAAGCATTATTACTATTTAGTTTTAAATCAAACCAGAGTACCCTATTTTCTTAGTAAAATCAGTTAGTTCGTTCAAAACTGATTCTTTAACCAGAAATGTCAAAATATACGTAATATTAAAAAAAAACAAAAGATAATTTAATAAATAAGACAAATCAATGTTTTTAGCATCTCAAAGATAAAGCGCATATACGTAGAAATGCAGCTACTGGCGTTTGGCCAGGGATGCAACTGCGAAGGTCAATCGGGAGGTGCATAGGAGGCGTAGGAGGGTGGCATCGTTGGGTAGTGAGGCGCGGGGAGGAACACTGAACAGGTGCATCTGGAACCTTGAAGCACTAACTAAATATAGGGCATATCAATCATGTAAGAACCTCATCTAGTTTTACGGGACCTACACAATTAAATCAAACAATAAGTCGTATTTCTTACTTCTAGACATGGTGACTCTAAGTTGGAACTTATCAGTGATAACCAAGGTGATCTGCATTCCTTGACTAATTTATTACCTCGGTACTGTTTGCAGTGTTAATGGAAATAGTTTCATAAACGACTTTTGATTAAGAGGGTAATTTGTCAATATATTAAATTGTAGTTAATATTTGTTTCCCGCATTGATTCCTTTGTTTCGTCAACAAGGACGCTACCTATAAAAAGTTAAAAAGTTTAAAATGATTGCAATAAGATATAGAACCTTGTAGCAAATCTAATTTATTTTACTAAAATATAAAGGTACTTAATTGTGCGTATTACAACTATCAACTTTAATATATATAAGTTTTATATAAGTTTTTTTTTTTTAATATATATGTAAGTTGTAACTGTTGTATAAAATTCAATGTGTAAATTTCAAAAATATAAAAGTAGAATTCGACTGAGATGCGCAACTATCATTGTCGTTTACACAAAATGTATATCGTGTAACTCAGACACTAACGTAATGGAAAGATAGTTTCAACAACATAATTGACGTGAAATGGTATCCTAAAGTTTTCGTATGGAGATATTGCGAAACGTACACGCATTATAAAGGCAGGCACACACGGTATAACTTTCGCTCGCGGGACCGTTGACCGTGGCTCGACTTTCTAAACCATTTCGTAACAGCGGTGATCGCCCCACGGCGTATTTCACGATACGCCTCGACGCAACACGCAATATTATTACTAATATTTTTTACGTGTAGTCTTTGCGAATGCGTAGAAAGTGACGGGTATTTGTTTAAACATTTCTAAGCATTTTATACTGTACAACAAATGGCTTTGTAGTTTTAACAATAGGCAGGAAACTGCACTTTATTTAAAGAAATACAATATATTTATAGTAGTAGACATAGTTTTATTACGTTATTTTTTTTTTTTAATTTTTAATTATAAACTTTGTTTTTTTTTACATTCTATGGTAACAGTTTGTCCTGTAGACGAGGGATAACGGGCGTAGCGTTTTTGTCGTATCATCTTGTTAAAGACTAACAGTGTATCAATAAAATTCACCCTAATTCAGTCTCGGTATCTGACTATTCGCGACTATCGAAATAAAATATGCCCTAATATGTTTTTAAATCATGAAATTAAGTATATCTTAAGTTAGTATTTCTTGACATATTTTGACATCAAACGTGTTCCTTTTAAAATCAAGAGCTAAACATGGTTTGTCCCAATTAAAGATTACTTTAACGCAAAACATTATATTTAATACATCATTTTCGCAAAACATTATGTATAATGTAGAGTTTCCCTGTTATTAAAAATATTTTTAAACAATATAAAAATACTTAAAATTCCACATTCTTTAATTACCTACTAAGCAATTAAATTATGTTCTAATGTTTCAAACATAAAATTATTTTAGAAAGTTGTAGAGTTAACTATTATTTATTGTTAATTACCAGGATTTTATTAACACAGGCATCATACATAGACATAGACTCAATTTTTTTTGGTATTACTTTTTTAAAAGTAATTCAAGAAAAAAAAAGTAAATAAAATATATTAGTACCTATCAGTAGCTATGGAGACAATGGGATTGTGATACTTGTATCTGATTTCGAAATTGTGGCAACAACTCAGTGGGTATACTCCGGCTTGTACATGGTGCAAAGGACTGCATCAGTTACTGTTAATAATATAGATGAAATGTAATGTAAAAAATAAACTATTGTTTATGTAAAAAGTATAAAATATGAAAGAAAGCTGTTTCGAATTAAAATTTCATTCAAAATAAATTTAAAAAACAAGCTTAGTCACTATTATAGTTTCTAAACTTAGTAATAATAAATTAATAGCAAATTACCATCATGAAGACTAGGCCTTTTTTAATAATGAAAATTCTACTTTACCTTGATAGTTGGCCTTCGGTCGATGCGACCTAACCCTGACCGCGGCTTTACTAGGGAGCCTAGAAATGTCCTTGGGCTAGCTGCCAATACAGCTCCGTCCCCTTGTTGCCCGGGACCTGACTACTTTATGCATTTAGCATACCTATGTACAGGAAATAATCAATGTTACCAACATATATACAATTATAAAAAGAAGGGGGCGGGTGGTGGGAATTATTACAAGACTGACAATGATGCCCCGACTAGGTGTCGAAGAATTCCTCCCCATCAAAATCAACCGGTAAGGTTCCCATAAGGCTGGCCGCATTGCCACGTTGTATGGCAATGCTTATTCTCTGAGCGAGAAAGAGGCCAGCCCTATGGTCACGAGAAGAATCGACCAGTCGCAATTAAAATTATTACAATTATTAAATTATTGATTTATACTCTAAGACATCTGCATAGAAATCGGCGTATACTATACGGGTTTCTTTGTCTATTAATATTTTTGACAGTCTGCCAGAAAAGGTGATAAGTTGCAAGTTGTTCTTTTTTATTTGTGTTACCTGTTTGTTATTTACTATCCGGTTTGTAAAAATCTTTTAATTTTTAATATGATTTCATTTATATCTGAAAAAAATAACACAAGAATTAGTAAGAGCCTTACTTTTTATAAAATGGTTAAATAAATGGTTTCTTACTTTTCTTTGTTCAAATCGGTGATTAACTACTAAGTCGACTATTATTTGACTATCATTAACTCAACCGTTTTCAATTCCGTTTCAGTTTGCCTTAAGTTAGCTGCATTAATGATGATGATTTTCTTGAAAGGATCTTTGGTCTTTGGAGGAAATCTGCCTTAAAGATCGCCACAAACAGAGTACATATATGGCTGTTTAAAAAATATAAATAAAAAAATTCAGTATAACTTTTTTTTTATAGAAACTTGTCAAACTTACCAAATTTGTCAAAGTTGTCCAAATAGAGACAAAATCAATCGACACTCTGGAATCAATCTATGGAAATAGAGCAGTTTCTTATTATAGTTCTGCATCTAATAGAATGCCTTAGCGGCTGATCTCATGTCCATTAATATGCTAGCCATGTTAAGAAAATCAAAGTCACTATATTATCGATATAAATACAAAGTGTTGTATCATTATTACTATAATTTTTTCTTACGTTTTGATATAATTCCAACCACAGCACTGTCATTATCAATGTCATTACTTGAATGATGTTCTACATATTTAATGCTTTGTATTTGGCATAACGACGACCATGTGTCCTAAAGGCAAACTACATTCCGAAGCAAGGAAACGTTCGTAAATTAAAATGCTATAAGAAGTCACCCATCCAAGAACTAATTATATTATAATATGCTTAATGCAGTGATCGTTTACATATTCTAAGAGATTTATAAAGTACTTAATAATAAGAACGCGAATTCTAAAGCTTTAAACGAACCCGTAAACCCGGGTCGTAAACTCAACATGAAAATGACACACATTAATCTCGACTCAGCCCAGAGGCTCCAAAAATACATTGCTGTCCTCGCCCGAGTCTTGAGACGTGAGTCGAGCCCATCCGAACTAAATTATATCACCAAAGGTTTGTAGGTCAGTGCATTTCAGCATATAATTGATGAACTTTAGTCGTCTGAGAGTCAGCCAAATACACTACGCAAATGCAAGTGGGTAAACAAGTATTGAAAGTTATACGGCTATCCAAATTAACATTTGGTAGAATCGCTCTCATTTTGATTTGATTTTGTTTCTTTTGTATTGACTCATTACTATATAATTTGTTCAAATATCATGTATTTAAAAGGAATGTAATTACTGACGGTTAGAAAAATGACCACGAGTGTTATTGCCAGGTTCTTCCTCAGGCTCTACCTACTGCGTTGCGAATCTGACAGTAAATGTAAATGTAGAAGCAACAATCTTGACGTTCATAAGTGTGACTTTGTTACCTGCATGAACATTAGTTTCGGTGGAATATAAAGCCTATATAGGAGGATTTTGTCTCTCAATTTGACACGGTTTTCTCATTCCTATCTGTACATATATGTCGTCTTCTACCCCGCCAAGTTACAACTTCTTGTTTATAAAGTCTTTATTATGTATTTACAATGATTTTACTATTATTTAATTCAATAGAAATAATCATAAACCTTGGATGTTCTAATCAAATGGATGTCACGGTTGTAGAGCTGTTGATTGTCTTAATAGTTAAATGATATAATCTTATGTCAAGAAATTTGACCATCAATAATACGATTAGTTTATTTTCCCCTGATATCTTACAAAAAATTTAGATCATATTATTAAATTAAGCGAAAGATGTCTGCAAGGATCGCAAAGCCTTGCGACCCGTCCTCTCTGACAAGCCCGTCAGAGATACAGCGTGAAGTTAGTTAGTTATTATTAAATTAGTTATTTTTTTCTTAATAAGTAAGTAAGATATAAGATAGAAGCTTCGTAAGATAAATACAGTCTCTCTATATTATTACATTCGTTTTGTAAGTTTTGTGATCTCATCCTATACTTAAATCATTTTCAAATTTTAACAACATAAATGTGTTTTTATTTTGTTAATCGAATAGGTAATAATCAAATGGATGATGAGTAGAGCTGCTCATTATTCCCAGTCCCTTTAATGTCATCTTATGTCAATTTGAAGATATGGTTTTTTCTTCGTGTGAAAATCCTCATGGATATTAAGCCGGACTTCTGCCGACTAAAACCATACATTGCTCCTTCCATCTGCCTATTGCCGGGTAAGCCTTTGGAAGACAATTTATGATTAAATAGTTGATTTTTATTCAGTATTTCTTTTTAAATATTTGTTTTGGTTTCTTGATGCTATTACTCTATCTCTATCGAAATATTCATTAACCTTTATCAATTATCAGTGATGGATTGATTGATTTCAAGAAATTATTTCTTCTTATTGTAAAGGGCTCGTTTTATTTATTTTATTTCTATTAGTAGTGTTGGCTGCGACTATTGAATGACATCATTGACGGACGCTTATTACCGATGGATTTAATTAAATTCCAATTCTCATACGATCTATGCCGGTCAATCTTAACTGTAATAGACTTGCAAGTTGCGTCATGACAAACACTGGGAATTCCCAGATTTACTAGCCGTGATATAAGGAGATAGAATGTATAAATAGACAAAAATTACATTGTTTATAGAAATAGTTATTACCCTTTTTTTTTTACGTGTAGCAGTCCCCTCGGATGTCATGCCGGACTCGAACCGACTAAAACCACACGGTCCCTGCCTATCTGTCTATTGCTGGACGCCCCGGGTAACTCCTCAGAAAGATGTTAAAATTGTTGATCAATATTTGCTAATTTATTCAAAAAGACACGAAATCATCAACAAATTCATATACATTAAAGACTCTACATACCATACCATACCATAAAGATATACTTATCTGTAGAAATATGGTATGTATAGAGAACGCAGTGTTAAAAAATCATTGACCTATGAATAAACTTATGTAATTTTATAGCGAACAGCCTATGGGTAAAAAATAATGTTACTAATGTTGTGGACGGAATGATCACATTACTGAAGGAAATAAGTAATATTGATGTCATTATGACAGGCATTATTGATTTATTTATAGGGTATTCCCCTTTAATGTTAAAGGGTATCAATTGATTGTGTGCATAAGTGCATTTGAACACACGTGCTGGTGAATAAATACCAACGAAGCGCGCGGTTTAGATCGAAGCGTGAGTCAACCGGCCTTGAGCGCGCATACTTTAAGTGTAAACCCACAAAACACTAAAATAATATTTATTGGTCCATTGGTGTGCCACCGAAAAGTGACAGCGAACCGAGGTTACCGCGATAATTGTACGTTACCTGTTTTAATACTGTTATAAATTTCATATTTAAATGCTAAAGGAATTGAATTTAGTTTATGATTAGTAATTTGTAGAGCAAAAGCAATTGTATATTATTGATATTTTAATGTAAATCTTACAAGGAGCGGAATTCGAATAGTTGCAGGATAAATAGTTTTAGTTTCAAAGGTGTTACTACCCTTAATAATGAAGAGTTGCCATCGATTTAAACCCCACTATAAAATAAAACGAGTCTGCAATGTTTTCGCGTGTCGCTGTGAGTTGGCCGTCGAAATGGAACGTCTATTTGTGGAGCTCGAGGCCCGCTCGCGACAATATTTAAGCTGACATACGAGACTTACCCACTATAGTTAACAGGTCTTCACAGTTAGGCTACCAGGTGTTTATTTAAAACTGATGGTTCCGATGTGCGAAAAATATTTACACTTCTAAGCGTTTATTACTACAATCTAAATTAATTTCAATCATGCAGACAGATGGCAGAGTGCGTGGTGGCCTAGTTACCGATGCATCTGGTGCGCGCGCGCTCTTATCTGCACCGCTCATGTACCTACATGCGGTCCTCGTCGCGATACGTTTCGTGTGCATCCATATTCCGAGCTGATACGTTTTCAAATTACTACAAGGGAAGACAAAGTAGTACATTGATGGTTGGAAGATGAAAGCTTGTACACGAACAGGCGAAAGTGATGTCTGTGAAACCAGATGGAGAAACGTGGTGGGGCGAGATTGTAGCCGGGTGGGAGCTTGGGGCCCGCTCGGTGACAGTACGACGTGGTTGCGTCAACAACGGCTTGCGCGGCCCCGTTGGCAGAGCAGGCGCGTATTTCAAGCCGGGCTGCTCGCTGCACCGACCGCTTTGCGAAACCGTGGTTATGCAAGGCGTGCCGCTGCCAACTCGCGGTTACTCGTACCGCCGGAAGGAAAAGTGGAACGCGGCGCAGTGGTGCGGCCGCGCGCGCCGTCTCTACACGCCCCGCGGACTCCAGTGAAGTGCCTAGTGTCGTGTCAGTGTCGCTTCTAGAACGTTGGAATTGTGTTGCGCAAGTCCTACGCCTACAGCGGGATTATTTTAAACTAGATTTTAACTGAGACCTCAGTCTTCGGCTTTGAAGTCAGCCGCAGCCTTTGCATTATATGTACAGTACACACATATACCTTGGCACGTGCAATACCACAATGCATATCACGTGTTCAACATACATAATCCAATAACTCATATCGTTGTGCATGTTAACCTCACATCCATATGTATGACTGGAATGTATATTACCCACTATATTTTCTTATTATGTTTATATTGCTTTATAATTTCCTACTCTATGCTTAAAAGGCTTTTTGTGTGCATGGTTAGTACCTAGATATTTTATATTGTTCCACCGAGCTCACGTTTCTATATGAATAACAATAACTTTCTAATTGTCGAGTTTAAATGATATCTTTACTTAAAATACTTAATGTGAAGTCGTGAAAAGTCTAATTAACTTTCAAACATTTTGTTTCCCTGATTTTAGAAAACGAACACAGTTTATGTCGTGTCAAAAATGCCAGTTTCATTACAAAAATTACAAACCATAACGGATATTAATTATAAAATATTTCTGAATGCAATAATTAATGTCGGATGCTCGACGTTGGCTCGAGAGGGAAAGTGTTCGGTGGACCGAGGCGGCTTCCTTAAACCGCGGCTTGCCACATAACTCATGCGCAACCACCGTTCTCAGTAAAAGTAACCACTAGTATGTGCGCATTCTTACACGTTCACCGCTATTAACATATTCGCGATTCAAATGCACATTCTGTCAGTCGTTTGCAGCAGCACCCATGCATTCAAGGACATATTAATAGCGTTTGCCTGCAATAAACGGATACATTCATCATGTATACGTGGACCCAATGCCATACGCACAATTGCACAATGCAGCTTATCTAGCGCATGAGAGTTAGCAATTAATTGTCCCACTTTCTTAACTCAACTGTTAGTTGATTATAATTAAGTACATCCTAACGCTTTAAATTGACTATTTGTCGTGACATAACACTGAGTGATAATACTTAATGAAAACCAGTTTACATTCACTCACTTAAGTGTCGATTTCAAGTAATGTTTATGTATTAAAAAGTTAAATTACAAAAACAAATGTCATCTCATCTCTTTCGCACTTATGAATGGATATGAAAAATAGTGCAATTATATCTGTATAACGTATACGCAATCTTACGGTAGCATGTTATTACATTAAAGGTGCAATATTGAGCCTCTATGCACGCTTGGTGTGGGAGGTATCAGGTACTAAAGTCTAACCTCGCCTCCCACCCGAGGGGATTAATGCATACAATGTCACACGTAATTGCATTCTGAGTTGGTTTGCATAACAAATAATGTACTTCTATTTTAGAATTGCAGCTGTGGATTGCGTCATTTTAAATAAAAAAATTTACACATTAAAATTAACTGTGAAAATTATAGCTGATTAAAAAAACAGATATACCGTTTAAAACATTACAAGTACTTAGTTCAAAGTTATTACTACACTCGTATTTCAATATGAAGTTATCTATGTATCTAATTCTAGTTGCTTTATTACATTTACATTGCAATATATTAACGTAATGTAATATAAACAATTTCATTGCGCTATCTTGCAATTATTCATAAATGCATGGTGAGTTTAAGTTAAATAAATCTTAACAATAACAGGTAAGAAGTAATTGTACATAACGGATTTAGTGCTGATCGCGTGGCAACTTTAAATTAGTTACTAAGTTGCCTACAAATTAAGTTGGAAAACGATAACTGAACAAAGTTCAAATAGTATAATGATTTGTACAATTAACTTTAATATATGAGCAAATAACCAGAGACTAAGTACGGTCAGTTCAAATCTGTAATAAGACTGTACTGTACTGTTGGGCGAGATGGTGCAGCAATGTGTCGGCTTGAGCAAGGTCAACACTGAGCATCTGACCCACTTGCATGGGCTCACCTTTGTTCCATGTTATCAAGCTAAACACAGCCCTATCGACATCACATTGAGCTCATTACACCAAGAATTGCTATAAAACACAACATATTATGTTCCTACCTGATATTAGACTGAGATTTATTTAATGGTAAATAGCTTTTATAACTACCAATATATTGATAATTGGGTAACATTTATTCTAAGAATATTACATTTCATCCATTCCATAATTGTAAAATCTATATAACAATCGACTAACACCTTTACAATTTTCGCAATTACACTTTTAAATACTTAAACGGGTTAATTTGATTATGTTGCAAAACCTATAATAATCGGATCTAGAAAAAATAAACAGAAAAGAAATGAAAATACTTTGCATTTTTCTTGAAAATTACGTAAGCAAATAAACTTATATAGCTATATTAGATGCAACACGTGTCGTGAGACAAGGTCTCATCTATTGCAGTATTGCGTCATGGCGGAAAACCTTATCTTGCACTAGGCTGATTGATGTCAGCAATGATGTATATCTTACATTTTGCATTTGTGCAATACTCTTTAAACTACTACCTTGTTTTTCGTAACCAAGGAGGCCTATTCGTATATCACTAAGCCAAGCGAGAGCTTCAAAATTCTATTTCAGCCTTCTAAACAAATGTTTAAAAATAAATACTTCAATTACGTTATTTGATAGTGGCTACTTTTGGTTACTCTTCCATATAATACTAGAAAACTTTCTAATCTTGTACTGTAGTATATTTTGCCTTCGAAATATATCACACTTCTATTAGCGATTATGCTGACATACAATCACATAAGAAGGAATACAACAGTGAATATACTAAAGCTTATTCTATGATGCAATATCAACTTGTATTTCTAAGGCAAAAAAAAAAACTGAACAATCAAAAAAAAACTATGATATTGAACAGAATCTCCCGGTACACAATAAAGAAATAGTTACTTAAAGTAAACGTCGTGACAATGACATAAAATGCACTTTTATAGAATTAGCAATTAAAATGAACGCTAAATGTATTTGCGCGTTGCAGTTGCTTTATGAGCGATTGCTTCGATAATGAGATGCCATTTAATCATAGTAACAACTCTATAGTACATATATATAACATCAATTCTACTGCTTAGTACTCTAACATATCATTGACAATATTTGACATGACTAATGAACCATAAAATAGACAAGAGTCAGTAATGTTCAGTAAAGTCACAAATTAGTAGTAAATTATGTTGAAAGTTGGTTGGGACTAGTAGTAACTCATTATTATCACTGCCTGGCTATTCACGCAGTAGTAGGTATTATAAACTACGTAGAACTTTTATTGTTAATTATTAATCCACGTGGATTGGATGATTACGTTTATGGTAAGTCCGTAGAAGGGGCTAGGAGGGAGTCGCTACTACTATATAGTCTAGAGGATCTTAACTTTACAAAGACTCAGAGTAACAAATTGATAAGCTGTGTAATAACTCAGTTCTCCTGCAATACACGTTCAACTTGTTTTATCGTCTTGACTTGGGTCAGTGGTATTTTTCCTGTAAGAGAGACACTTTCTTTATTTTTGCTTCATGTTCAGAATTTTTTAATCTGTATTTAATTTAAATTTAACACAATTTACGATCTTAGTTATAATAGAAATTCTACTTATGTTTTATATCTCGAAAGAAGCGATAAGAAGCGCTCGTGGCCCCGCGGTCTCAGTGTTCTGTAAACGATCACTGAGTTACGCAACTTTCACTATGGCTGGTCCTCGGATGGGTGACCACTTTGTGGCATTTACATTTGCGAGCGTTTCCGTGCTTCGGAAGGCACGTTAAGCCGTTGGTCCCGGTTGCCAGTAAAATGGCAGTCGTTAAGCCTGGTTAAAGCCCTTATGGGCGGCTTGAAAAAGTTCAACAGCAGGTAGCCACAACCTGCGTCTGTCTATTTCGACACGGCAATGGGCTCACCACCTATTACGTGGGACAGGAATCCACACGGTGAAAAGTGGGCATATAATATGCCTCTGCCACCCCTTCGGGGATAAGGCGTGATGGATATATATTTTTTTTTTATATCTACTTTAAGTCGTGCACTTATATTTTAATGCTGTAGTAAAAAAATATTTTTTTTTAAATTAAAAATTATTCATTATAACTATATGCAATGTCAGTCAGGTATTTGTCTAACCGACGTTTTCTAGTGATGTACAAAGCAGTAAGAACTCGATTAAAATAACTTATACAATCGTAACAAAACTATTCGATATAATGTAAAGATAATTATTATGTGAAAAGTACAAGGATTTATTATTATGTAAATAGTTTATCAACTAAACAAATCTCTCTTATTTTGATTCATACAAGACTCTTCTGCTTTTATCACCTCTTATTATTAAAACTGTCACGCTTTCACAAAATACTTTCATTTGGAATATCTTAAAGAATACAAAGCTTTCGAAATTCGCAGTGAAAGATATGGTAACATTTGAACCTTGTGATATTGAGTGTAATAGCGCGACCGTGACCTTGGTAAACAATCTTTTCTTGAGCCACATCTTAATTATTAATTTCTATAAAATTTATCACATTCACTCGATAATTTCGTTTTCATCGCAATACTCGTAGAAACAAATTTTATAACATAGCTAAGTTAGATATTGAATAATATGCACATAGCAATCAGTCTTTGTGACTTTTACTTTACTTAGAATATATAAATAAACATTGGATGTCAACGAAAGCAAAAGAGATATTGTGTTTGTGTAAGTTCTGTCAATTTTCCTACTCGAATAAAAGAAAATCAAACAAATAGAAAATACAATGAAATATGTCAATGAAATTTAATAATAGAACGCCAGCAATATCCGGTTACCATTAAATTTAAGGTTTTATTATGCCTTATTTGAAACTAATAATCAACTGGTTCAAATTGCACATATTTAGCAATTCTAAAACCGGATGCATTTACATTTAAATATAAATTATTTCTTGGGTACCTTTTACAAATACGGCAATACTTATGGCAGTTAATATCAAACTTGACATTAGTTTTAAATAATTTAAAAGCGTACCGAAGAAACCCTTTTTTTTTGGTAGTCGTCGCCTATATTGGGCAGGCAAAGGAAACTTTGTCCATACAGCCTAGTCTTCGGTATTTATATTTTCTTAGTATATAATCCTGTCCAGTCTTTGTCGATGTCGAGTCCTCAGTCCTAGATCCTTGTCCTTGCCCTCAGTATAATGGTGATTCTTATGCTGAGGTTTTCAGTGGACTTTTCGCGTCAAGAGAGAAAATAACATTTCACTGCATATCTATCATTGTCTATCACTATAGCACGTTAACACAACTTTTATGTCCAAGAAACCACCACTCCCGCACATAAAACAAGATAAATGCACTAGTTTTAGAAAATAATATACAGCAAGCGTCCGCACTTGTCACTCTCCCGCCAAAACTCTCTGAAAAATCCCCAATCCGTTGAGGTTGCCATACCTCGAAATCCAGTTCTTGTGGCAACTTATGGGCTCTAACATCAGATCTTTTTGACTTCGTCTGTGGCGCGGTGGGAATGTATCCGACTGCTACGCAAGAGGTCCCGGGTTCGATTCCCGGGTCGGAACAAATATTTGTGTGATCCACAAATGTGTTTCGGAGTTTGGGTGTCCTATGTATAATATGTATGTATTTAGAAATATATAAGTATGTTTGTCAGTTATCTAGATCCCATAACACAAGCTAATATTAGCTTACTTTGGGCTAGATGGAGCTGTGTGAAAAGTGTCCCACAATATTTATTTATTGTATTTTATTTTTAACTTAAAACTTAACTATCTTCACGCTGTATCCCTGACGGGGTAGTCAGAGAGGACAGATCGCCAGGCTTCGCGATCCATGTATACTTCTTTCGCTTCTTCAAGATTTATTTTTAAATTTATTAATTAATTGTCTATTCATAGAAATGGAAATCTGGAAATAAAACCCTATTTTACCTCGCCTGACCAGTGTCACATAAAGGTCAAAAATACTTCTCGAAACTGAATCATTTCACTTTTTTGGTAGTTTTATGACCGGTAGTGAGGTTCAACCGGTGGAGAATGTTTAACAAAAGACACATTTAAAATCAAAACTTGTAAAAACACATAATCAGTTTCCTAACAGCTTTCACTGAGTACTAACCGAGTATGCCTGTGCACTAACCATTAACAATAACAAAAATCTCCCGCCAGTTATGTAAAGGACACTAAGTGTGAACGGCAAAGACGTTCCGTGTAGTGCATAGACCGTAAAGTAATAAAGGTGTATCAAAGTTACGCACCGGAGTTCGTGCCAGGAGTGCGTTTGCAAAGCAGGCGACAGGATTGCGTTTTTGCAACGTTGACAATGTAAATGCACTATCTGGTACGACACCCCGGAGCGTGTAGCATCAGCCGCTGACCACATCAACCATCGAACAACAATCTATTATGTTATGAACTTTAGTGAAAGTTTTTTTTTCTTTACTACCCCGCACCGTTATACAATAGTTTTATTTTTGTAATCATTTTTAGTCTATTTTTCTATTTTCCCATTATTTGTAAATTAACTGCAGTTAAACGACGTTTAAGTTTGTATGCTTTATTTTTATGTAATCCACAATGATTTGTATCCTATGTATTTTTTTTATTATTTATGCAATGTTGTATGCAACTGTCTCTGTAGTTTTCTTTTTATTTTAAGCAGAAAAGGATTTAGTTGTATTTTTTTTTATATTTTTGTTACTTTTATTACATCTTTGTATGCGTATTTTTTGTTTTATTGCCCATTTAAGATTTGACACACAATTGCAAAAAATATCAAGTACATACTTAGTTACTATGAAACCCTTTAAGTCTCTATTTAAATGTATCAAACAAAGTATGGTACACACAATAGGTCACTTTGACAAATACATAATGGTAGGAAGCCATTGTGGCCTGTTCCCTCGTTCAGCCTTCAACGGTAATTATTGTCAGCACTCGTGCAACTATTGCAGCAGAGTTTTTCAGGGTTTCAATGTTTTTACCATCATTATAAGCGTAACTCTCTTGAAAGATTTTCAAGTAAAACTGTCATGGTATATCTAAATAACCCTTAGAACAAACGACCGAATAAATCGATATTGATTAGATTAATAGATAGAATAGATCTTAGATCAAATACTCGTATTATGGGCTCCGAACAAATCATTTTCTTTAGTAAACAAATAATCTTTTTATTGTTGTACTTTTTTAAAGCTTAGTACATCTTATAAGTTAACACTTATATTTGTAAATTTTGTGTATCAACTAATAATTATGAATTTTATATTATAGTTTATTTATGATACACAAAATCTGAAATTATACAAACCTTTTTATTTTTAACGTGTGGAAATCCTCATGGATGCTATGCCGGACTCTTACCGACTAAAGCCACATGGTGCCCTTCCATTTGTCTATGGCCAGGAGTCCAGGGTAAGCCCTTCGGGAGGATAGCCCCAGGGCTCCCAGTAGAAACTTTACAAACCTTAGGTTTCTTTTGTTGAAATGAAAAATAGCCAAGCTTAGGATTTAGAAAAAGAACCAATAATATAACTTTAAAAACTGTTTAGTAACATATTGAATTTAGTTACCAAGAAACTGCCATAATAAATAGTTACACTATAATGAACAGTATGGCATTTATGTTGAAAGGCTAAATAAATGCCATACTATGACAACAGACCTGTATACCGTAGGCTACATAAATGCGATACTATAATAGTAACTCAACGTACCTGAAGTAACTGACACAGATATGAGCGAATGGAGCGTTAGAAATCTGTCAGCTGTTAGCCCACACAGTTTACAGCAAAATATTGGCGAGAGTATAATTAGAGCCACGTTGAAATGCCAGCTAACAATGTTTCGGTGTTGCCGCTCTCATATTCATAGATCCGTACTATTCTTGCGTGACCTTGGTAAACTTACTGAGTTACTGGTGCAATTGGTAGCCTGTTTAGCCGGATGGTTAAATTACTTTGTTTATGAATTCATGGAGTTTCTAATTCTATTACTAAGTAAAAACAAGTATGAATGAAATCCCGAGTGTTTGTATATTAGTAATCTATGTTATGTTAACTTTATGTAAAATTCAAGATCCACAGAATAGGACATATATATGTACATTTTTTTTTCAGTTGTAACTCTTTTATATAGGTCACAGTGTTGAACGCGAATGAAGCTGACTTGTATGTGAAAATCATCAATTATTTGGCATTAATCAGTGTCATGTTATTAGGAATTAATTTATCCACGACACCCCGATAAATATCTCGTAATGTATCGTTCAGATTGCATCCAGAATCACTACTTAGAAGCCCGCCATTTTAAATTATGATTTGATGTTGCCAACTGAATTTGTCCGTTAGTCAGCAGGTGTACATAGTCCATAGGTAAGATTTTAAAGCGGGATTATTCCTACTCCCATAATTGAGAATCCAGTACATCAGGATCTGGTCAAGACTGGCCAAAAGTGAAACAGTAACATCGAGCTCGAACTTGACTAAATTACAGGAAATATTGAAAGAATCTTAGAATCCTGTTTGAAATTTAGAAGATAAATTTAAAGAGTTGGGCAGATAGTAAATTTATTTTCCTCCTTGAGAGCGAGATACCATAAAAGCTTGGTCAAGATACTACAGGAAGCATCACGGATTTAGCATAATATCCTATGTGAGTTTATAGGTTATTCTCTTTTTGAACGTCTGGAAATCCTCTCGAATGTCATGCTGGACTCGAACCGGCTAAAACCACACGGTCCCTGCCTGTTTGTTGCCGGACGCCCCGAGTAATTTCTCGGAAAGATGTCCCAGTGCTACCGGCAGTCTTTGGCTACCACCGCGGCCTCATCTAGGGTTCGGGTGTTATCCTGCTTCTTTGGGGATTGAGGCGTGCGTGAAATTTTCAGGTCATGCCGACGTAAGGACGGTGAGCAACCCACCCGCCGTCCACAGGCCCCCGGACATGGAGGCCGGTAGTCTTAGTAAATTCATAGGTGAGATTGCATAAGACTTCAGAGATTTTGCCGATTTTGCACCCCGCCATGATCCCTAAGGCCTAAGCTACTTTATTTGCCCACAGGCGGAGTTCGTCACCTCCGTTAGTCAGTACTTACGGACGAGGTAATGAAGTCAGTGCCATAACGTTATTGGGACGTCAGACGGCAGTCGCTCCTAACACTGCCGAAAATGAAGTCTAGACGAAAGCTGCTCCCAGTAACCATATAAAAGTAGACCCCAGGCACCAAATTTACGTAGGGTTTGGAAGCTACTTGGAATACAATACCGGGGTGCCCGGCGTTAGACAGATAGGTAGGGACCGTGTGGTTTTAGTCAGTTCGAGTCCGTTATGACATCCGAGAGGATTTCCACATGAAAAAAAAACTAGGAGTACACTATGGTAAAGATTTTTTTTCTAATTTTTTTGTTAAATATAATGGTCAACATATTAAAATGGACCCCAGGCACCAAATTTAGGTAGGTTTTGAAAGCTGCTGGGGGATAAGTACTAAGATAAAGTAGAAGAATTTATCTTAGTGTATTCCCAGTAGCTTCTTAGCCACTAGCTATTTAAAAGTAAAGCACTTGGGCGCCCCACAGAAAAACCGAGTATGTAATTATTATTTCTAGCGTAATTTATCGTAGTGGAAATTACTGTGGCATACGGGTAAACTCTCAATATTAGACAGTTTGTATTCATTCTAAAAATATATTCTATACAGACATAAAATTAAAGTGTCTGTTTGTAATTCCAAATTAACAGCTTTTCACTAATCGCATATGGAAGTATTTACGGTACTTCAATAAAGAATCGATATACGGTAGGATTAAATGGTACCACAGATGTTCGAAGTATTTCACGGGTTAAGCCGTGGGGGTCAGCTAGTAAGTCCGGTTGAGAATAAAATATAAACTAAGATATAGAATTTGAAGCTGCCAGGAAAATGACGCATTTAGGCGGTAACTTTTAGAAATAAATAAAAAGTATAATTTCAAATACTTTTTCGCAACCAGTACCTTTAAATCTATTGAACTTTCAAGTGGTTGCCATTAATAGTTAAAGAGTTCCTTTTGCGGAGACCCTCATTACCCAACCTCCAGAATTTCACTACAAATTTATTGTACCAAATGTCACCTGATTTATAAGTTTGCCCAATTTCAGCTTCAACGGTCACCAAGTTTCTAAAAAAGAGTCCAATATTTGTGTTCTTAGATAGAACACATTATCTAATATCTATCTATCAACCAATGTTTGTAAAAATTTAAAACAATGCCCATCCTATAAAATTAGTATTGACAACGATGCCAGTAGGTCAAGTCTGACTGGTGACCACACCGTGGTGACCAGGGAAGCCGTACGCGCTGGTAGCCTTGCATTGTTTATGTATAATCTCATTTCATTACTGTTTGCTTGTACTTATACCTTATTATTGGTATGGTATTGTACGACACCAATACAAGTGATAATACGGGCAGTTTTGTTAGCATAAATTATGACTCTTCGAAAGCAGACATTTAATAAATTATAAACTTATTTTTGTTGTTTTATTTTTTGTTTTTATGTGCCCAGAAATATCTTTAAACGTCATAGTATTGAAGAAATAAAATGTAAGAAAATATTGGCTGGGAATAATATTCCAATGATTTGAGAACCTACTTATCTTTATTCCGGAATTATTAATATAATCAATTATTTCCGGGAGTTCAATGACACAAATCTGACATTATCCGATGTCAAAGAATGTTATTATTGAGGCCAAGAAAATATTACGTCATTCATTTAGTTATTTCACTTTTCCAGCATTCTGTCTTTCTTTTGAGTATTTGCTTTACATCACTGTTATCACCCATCGGAGCTTACGATGAGCTGCATTACGGAGTCCTCGCACTCCAAGATAACTGCATACGACTAGGAAACCAGGTAACGCTTTCGTTATCTCTGCATTCATCACAACTTTTTGCTAAATTATAAAACTCAGACTACTGGAGCTAAAGTTTCTGGTCATGATTCTAGTCGAAGGTAGAATAGGTAAATAGGTAGTAGTTAAGTTGGTTTAAACCTCTGATCTGGAAGATTATAAGTGGAAATGTGCTCACTACCAGTTACGTGGCAAGAAAATTCACTTGGTGAAATGTGAGCGTATAATATTTGCACCAGCCGAGGTCACAAGCAGTCTAACTCAGGTAAAACAGTCTACTTGTCATCAAGCGTAGTATTTATTATTTATTTGTATAATATTCTCTAAAAGAAAAAAACAATAGTAGGTAAGTACTTCACTAACTTGATAGATAGCTAAATAGACTTGGCATAGTTGCTCTAATGCAGTGATTCAAAAGGTTGTGTCACTGCTGATAAGACTTGCTATTAATATCGATGGAAAGATACATTAGACTACAGCAAATAATTATTGTACATTAACTTAATGTTAACATAAAATATAACCTTAAAAATATGATACATAACTAAAATATATTATTAAAAAAGGTCCCTTTAGGCAAGGTTCCGAAGATACTGGCAGCGTTCCCCCTTTGAATAGCTAGACTAATTCTTTGTCCGAGGTAGCTGCCAGCTCTTCGGTCACCTGTGATGTCGACTAACCTTTTCGCAATTTCCTTAAAAAGCCTTATAGCGCTAGGACCCCACGGACCAAGAGTCTCGACACCGAATGGGACAAAATCATATTCGGAGCCAAGACCCCTGTATTGGAATGCTTTAGCTTTTTCAGCCGCTTCACAAGCCGCACCAGCTCTGTTGTTGGTTCCATGTAGATGGGAAGGGGCCAGCGTGTCTGAACAGGTTGCATCCCATACCAGCACCCGGCCCATCTTCCATGGAATGAACCTCATACCGTCCGGTCTCATGCCATCGTCTCTTGCAATACCAGTTGGCTCAAGTAGACTTGGCACGTTGACGGTGGCAAGGGACCGGCGTAAGATATCGTAAAGTGCGGCATGTCTCGAGAAGCGGCCCGCACTTTTTTGGCATGACAGTCCGTGATGTCCTAACTTGTCGACATCTCTGCCACAGGGACATTTATGAGGAGAACAGACCGGAACCCTAAGCCGTAGTTTTTTTTTTCAACATTGTCATTCATTTAAATAGTTAGAAACAGCATCCATGAACATAGCTAAAGAGAAATTAGCATCAACTTAGCCGAGGTAGGGGCGTAGGCATGTGCCGCTGTGCCGTTCGCGTCCAACTGTTACCCACAACCTTTCATGAGGTTGAATGAGAGGCTTACTGTCGTATATAAACATAATAATATGTATATCTTAATAATATTAATATCTGATCATACAAACAACAAAACAAGACATGCTATGCGGCCATATTACACCATATGAGTTTTTGTCCAAACAAATAATTCTACAACAAGTTCTAAACAATTCTAAATAAGTAAACGAAGCAAGGAAGAAAATCTCCGTATGGCAGGCAATGGAATTAGCGAGGACTTCAGTAAAAGACTATGAGAAACTTGTCTCTGAATTTGAAAGCGGATTTTTCACGTTAATAAAAGGTTGTTCTTGAATAAATTCAATCTCGGCTTGGAGTTTCTATGAAAATTTTATTTGCATGGATGCTGTTGACACAAATCATTCTACCGTCTGAATTATACCTAATACTGAAAACTACAACATTGATTTCTTTTACATTTAATTGTATAAACCGCGAAGCGCTCGTGGCCCCGCGGTCTCAGTGTTCTGTAAACGATCACTGAGTTACGCAACTTTCACTATGGCTGGTCCTCGGATGGGTGACCACTTTGTGGTATTTACATTTGCGAGCGTTTCCGTGCTTCGGAAGGCACATTAAGCCGTTGGTCCCGGTTGCCAGTAAAATGGCAGTCGTTAAGCCTGGTTGAAGGCCTTATGGGCGGCTTGAAAATTTCAACAGCCGGTAGCCACAACCTGCGTCTGTCTATTTCAACACGGCAATGGGCTCACCACCTGTTACGTGGGACAGGAATCCACACGGTGAAAAGTGGGCATATAATATGCCTCTGCCACCCCTTCGGGGATAAGGCGTGATGGATATTTATTTGTATAAACCACCCTCCCTGCTCAAATTAGTTTATACAATTTGTGTAGCGAAGATTTGAAGGTCATAACGACATTATTACCGAAAGAAAAGAATAAACAGAGTACCAGCAAAGCAGTTTTAGCTTCATTGAATATGAAAATGATGTCCAGAATAACTTATGAACAGATGGACAGGCGGGCCAGAGGATGACGAAGCTTTGGGCTAGCCTTTGCTCTAACAGACACATCCCAAAGTATCGGCGCGACAAAGGGTAGGAATTGGGGAATTGATACTCAAACAACAGGAAGAGCTAAGTCATTACCCTCTCACCGTTCGTCCTGGAATGGGGAATTAGTAAAAATAGTAGGATAAGACGCCCATAAGTAAGGTAATGACAGAAGATCACAGAAAGGATGTATTGAAGACGGTAAACCATGTATTACAGCGAATACGAGGTGTGGAGGCGAGGCCCATCTGTAGACTATGACTATAAAAAGGTTTATTTAAATCACAATTTCTATTATTCCCATAAACAGCTGTCTCTAACCAGCAAACCTAAATTGTTTGTATCAAAAACGGGTTTCTGCCTCATCTACAATAACACTTAGTCATGAACCAGTCTTGTGAAAACAAATGTACAGTCCAATAATACCAAGTGGCTCATAAACGATCATACAGATTCGCACCGAATATTATATTAAGAGAAAAAAAGGTAAAGTACTTATAAGTAAGGTCCGGTTCATTTCTCGGAACATTTACATCATAAGGATGCTGAGCACAAATTGCTGTGAGGAAATCGAGATACTTATATAAAATAACTTATACGAAATGACCTCCTAAATGCTTCATACGGGCCTGTGCTCCGAATTGTTCAGTAATTTAAAGGTGAGATGATCTAAGGCTCGTGAATCTTTTTGGCTTATCACACACTTACCCACCTTATACACATGAAAGTACAGACCAGATTAAATCGTCAAATATATTCTGGTTAAATTACATAATATTCCGACCATAAAGTATGGTCAGCAAAAGCAGGTTATCCTCTTCTACAATCTACAGTACCGTAGTCGTATTATAAACAGCCATACTCCTTATTATATACTAGCTGGCTGCAAGGGGTCCCACCAAGATTTTACGTAGATCAAGCGACTTCATCTGCTAACAGTTCATTTGCTGACTAATGGAGGAGTTTAAAACATGGCGCAGGCGTTTTTACAGGGATGGTAGGTCAGACGGTAGTCACTTCCAGCAATGGCGAAAATCAAAAGCCCAACTATAGCTGTTCGTAGCAGCCAAATAAAGGCAGGCGTCGTGTTCGAAATCCAGATAGGATTTGAAAGCAACTATCATTACACTAAGATGAAGAGCCTCCTTATATAGTCAATTCACTAAATAGCACTCTTCATCTCACTTCTAAAACCTACCTGGATTTGGAGCCTGGGGTCAACTGTTATTCGACTGCCGTCTTACCTCCCAACACCTTAAGAGCGTTTGCGTTGTAGCCTCGTCCGTTTGGTAGCAGGTGCACCACTAACAGGTGATGTCGCTTAGACCCTAAAATCTGGATGGGGCTCCTTACACTGCTCTTATTGTCGCTCTCAGGCAGGTAAAACCATGCCTATAACGTCGAATAAAGTCAGTAAGTCGTTCATAGTCTGAAACGTTCATCGTATTATCCTTTCAGATGAGTAACTATTTTTAATCCCAGGTCAGTTTTCATATATATATGAACCTGAGCTGGTGGTGTGAGCGTATGCGAAAATAGCTATGCTAGTAGAATGACCCACTATCAATAGGTACTTCTCTTAGAAACTCATGACACCAGAGTCTACCAACGTCAGAATAGAAATACAACTAAAGTTTAAAAACCGTGTGTTGCCCGAGTAGGATTCTCTCTTCAGTCTACTAGAAAATATAAAAAAAGAAGTATGTTTTTTACAGATGTTCGTGGAGGCAAACAAAATAAAACAACTTCAAGAATGATTCTTCTGCATCAAGTCACTGCTGCCCACGTCGACAGCCTACGAGTCTACATCGTACTACAGAAGGCATCGTCTATGTTCTTTTAGAAGCGACGACCCCCTGGACACCCAATCCTTCCGTACGTATGCCCCAGAGTCTCGAGGGTGAGGGTAGCTTAAACCCGAACCTTGGTACCCCACCTAAAGAATTTATAAATTTAAGTGAGCTATTTAGATAAATTACTATCAACTCGTCTGGCCAGAGTGGTACGGTACGGCCAATCAGCCTCCAAAAATGGCAAAAAACGGGACAGACTTATTTCCAGCAGTGGATTGCAATAGGATGATAGATTGATTTAGATGAATTTCGTGAACGTCGAAGTGGACTAAAGTGGTTCCCCTGGTGGAAGAGAAGCTGGTTCAAACTCGAGAAAATGATTCCAAATTTAAAGTAACTTATCTACGAAAGAAATATTTCGACGAACGTTACTCTATGGGCCATCATACATTATATTTATGTTTATTCCATTTGTAATTCTAAGAGTTAATTATCGATAGAAAATAGATAACTATAGAGCATAAAAGTTACTACTAAAAGAGAGTTCATTATCAGGACAATCCAATCAAGAAAGTTTCTAGAAATATTGAGCAAATGACAAATTTTGAGCTTCATGTAGAACATATAAAGCAGAAAAATCATATTTTTGGACCCGCTCGCTTTATAAATAGCAAAAACGATGACATGTGATTAAGGGCCGCTATCATAGCCAGCAGGGCTCCAATAGCAGCCTTCAGGTTGACGGCCCAGAAAGAATTACTTTTCAGGCTTCTCTTACAGGACCCAGGATTGTACGAGTAAGGAAGGAGATCTGCTGGGAGCAGCTTTCCTTTGGCTTTTCATTTTACGTCTGACCTTCCTGGTAATCGCGATGGGTCCCCTTACAGCATCATCATCCGAGTGTCTGTCTCAATTACGCCCCACGACGCCCGCGGTCCGCTTCCTACTTTTTTCCTCAAATTCGCACGGTCGTCGGTATGCCCTGTAGTGATGATTTGTACGCATATAATTTCTAACGACGTCAAGCTACCTGTAAGCCCCATTACAATCTATATGTAAGAGTACAATAGCTCGAAAGAAATCTCACCCCTTAGAATGTAAATGTAAGCCACTGGGGGTGAGATTTCTCTGGAGCTGATCGTACTTATATTTTTTTTATAGAATTCCAGAAGATTATCTTCACTCTGCTTGGTTCACTCTCCATCCTATTCATCTATTCGCCAATAAGGTGGAGAAGCTACCCGGTAGATTTATTCCTACGTAAGAGAAGAAGTACTCTACAGAATCCACAGTAGAGAGGATGAAAAACCAGTAGTGTGACCGCGTTGGCAGTGTGGTTAGCTGGTTGTTTATTCTATGACAACAGCCACTAGCGACACTGCTTCTGCGTTTGCTCTTAATTCATCAGACTCACGGCAGTATTCAAGAGAAGAGAACTGGAAGAAAATGTATTTAATTTACCTATAATCTAGTTCATATTATTGTAATGAATATTTTTGTAAAGTTTGGTTTTGTGTATTGTCGTTGTTAAGTGTTTGTTCCTTGCGTATGCAAATGTTAATTTCGGAGTTGGTTTTTTGTTTATGTAGAAAATGTATTTTTTTATAAATATATTTAGGTATCACTTGTTTAGAACCAAAAAGTTCACGCTATTTTAGCTTAAATTGATTTATATGGTACTGTGTACCTTCCTCATACATACATACATACATATTGTCACGTCTTTATTCGCGAAGGAGTAGGCAGAGGCATACCATACGCCTACACTTCACCGAATGCATTTTTGTCCCACGTAACAGGTGGTGAGCCCATTGCCGTGTTGAGAATGGAAAGGTGCCGCCCATAAGGCCCTCAACTTGGCCTAACGACTGCCATTTTACTGGCAACCGGCACCAACAGCTTAACGTGCCTTCCGAAGCACGGAAACGCTCGCAAATGTAAATGCCACAAAGTGGTCATCCAACCAAGGACGAGCTATAGCGAAAGTTGCTTTACGCAGTGATCGTTTACAGAACACTGAGATTGCGGGGTCATGAGCGCCACCTTCCTAATAATGTTTGACTAATTGGCGCACAGGTAGCTGGCATATTAGATTAGCATATAGGCAATTTTTTTATCCTGGGAACTGTGGGAAACGGGTAGCAGCAAAACTTCACCACTCGAGCGCAATCACGGGTGTCTTCTAGTAAAACATAACCACGTTTATCGCCATAAAGAAATATCAAAATATGTACTTATAGAACGTTGTAACTGTCGTTTAAAAGTTACTATAAAATTGCAGTACAAAGTCTATTAGTGACATCATCATGAGTAAGTATTTGTATATCTTATTATAGAATGTCCGAAATAAACTTGCATTTCCACCTGCAGTAATGGGATACTTGCCAAAGATTGCCACCGCCACGTGTAAAGGCAACATTACATTATATTGAGATATGAATCCTACTATATTTTAAGTGTGAAAATTTATATGGATGTTTAAAGAAGAAGCGGGATAACTCCCGAACCCTCCCCAAAGAAGCGGGATAACACTGGAACCCCCCAAAGAATCGCACCTGAACCCCTCAGAAGAAGACAAGGCCCCGTTGGTGGATAAAGTATGTTAGGAGTCCTGGTGCTATCCTTCCGAGGGCTCACTCCTAGCCATATGCAGATGGTCATGGTCGGTAGGAGTCGGCATGAGGATGTCCACACGTAATAAAACTGGATTCTGGATGGTTGTTTGTAACTTTTTCACGTAAAACTACTTTTATAATATCAAAAAAGGAGGCTACTGTTTATTCCGGGAACAAAAAGTTCCTACGGGACATCAACACAGACGGAGCCGCAGTCATCAACTTATACCATAGTATTATAGACATAATATTGAAATGGATATGTGTAGACTTGTAGTTTGTACTCTGACGAGTCGAGTGACCTTTGGACTTGTCTATAACATTGATAATTTTAAACAAAGATTGTTCACATATATGACTAATATCGTTAGGACAGTAGAATTACTAATATAATGTACATGTATTATAGTTTAACTATTTTAATTTGTTTATGTACACATACACAAGACAGTAGGATGTAAGTGGTCTCTCTAAGATTTCAGAGGCCCTAGCGAACTTATCTGCTAGCGGTGTACATGAGGGACAAGTCTACTAATCGCGTCAGAAAAGTATAGAAATCGTCGCTCAATAGAGAACCGACAGAAAAAATGTCAGTTTTCGTAGCCTACTATTACAATTCCGCTCCAATAGATATCTAGATTCTCGGCCGGCCGATAGAATGTTATAAACACGTGTAGCGCCTGTAAGTAACTCTTAAATAGCATTTTTGGTAGTCTATATTAATATCTTGATAGCTAAAAACAGCAATTTTATCTCTATTCTGCAGCTTGAGAAGTGTCAGTGCGAAATATATAATAGTTTTAGTAGACTGCCTAGTTTTGGACTAATCACAATAGAACCGTTATAAAATAGAACTAGAACGGTTTTCTTTTGGAAAATAGTAGACTCGGCCCCCTGCTCACTAACGGACGAGGCAGTTGCCCTTACGGGGCTAGGAGGTTAGACGGGACAGTTTGGAATCAGATGACGTTGTGTGAGTTGCCCCAACAATATTTATTTATTTATTTAAACTCAATATACCCCTGAACGAGTAAGACAATAATAAAACAAAAAATAGCAATGAAATAGGTAAAAGTTGCTAAATCCATGGTTTGAGTGCTACTGGGATTGCACTAAGATGAAGAGAGAAGACACAGAAAGAATGTAAAAATAATAGGTTCAATGGTATTAAAGACCTTAAAATAAATAAAACAATGTATTAGATTTCCATACTAATATTATAAAGCTGAAGAGTTTGTTTGTTTGTTTGGTTGAACGCGCTAATCTCAGGAACTACTGGTAGGATTTAAAAAAAATATTTTTGTGTTAGATAGCCCATTTATCGAGGAAGGCTATAGGCTATATATCATTATGCTACTACCGTAGGGAGCAGAGCAGTAGTCATAAATGTCGACAAATCGGGCAAATTTTTATGCATCATTGTAGAATTTAAAAGCGACGGGATTAAATAGGTGCGACGGGAGGTTGAAATATTCCACGGTCGAAGCTGTGGGGGTCATCTAGTGTAAGTATATAGGTACTAAAACTACCTAATTTCACGAGTCTGCGGGGCCACGAGCGAGTTACTGCCCAATAAGTATCACTGGTTTAAAAAGGACTAGGTATTGTTTTTCACATCAGTCTTCTAAACTTTGACAGTGCGTGCGGTCAGATTGTGGAAGTCACTTCCGCCTGCTATCATTTGAGATAGCAAAACAAAGGCCATATACACTAGGCATCTCTCCTCTCTATACTGTAAACCTATTTATTTATATGTGTAAGTACTAGTATATTTGTATCGTAGTGTGTATCGCCTTCATTGGTATGGTCACGTCTTGCGGCACGAAAAGTCGATCCTGGGCTTCGCGAGACGCAACTGGGACAGACCGATTTACACCACGTCATCCAACACGTTGTTAAATTTTCCTTTAGTTGCTTCCCACAGGAACATGATCCCGGAATGAAAACTGGGTTATAAATTAATCCAGTGTGTCATCTACCTCCACAACAAATTGCAAAATTTCATATAAACTTTGCAACCCCTTTCACACCGATATGCGATGAATTTTCAAAAATTCTTTCTTATTTGCACACCTAATTGTTTTTAAATTTCATGTTTCTAGACCCAGCGGTTTTAGCTGTGAGTTGATCGATCAATCGTTCAGTTTCTGCTTTTATATATACTTTTATATAGATTTACTTGTGGGCAAAAAGAACGAAATGGTCAAAAGTACTCAGTTACCCAGATGTGGATGTATGAAACGATTAATAATCTGCAGGAAGTGAAAGTAGTAGGATACAGTCAGGGATACAGTGTGAAGATAGTTAGTTATTTAATAATGAAGTACTTGGCAATGGCTCCCTATGTTTCAAATATGCAATGAATTATATTGTAAAACACGCGTGTTTACTATACATACATAGTTCCTGTGTTTCATCACCAGAGAGTGATGAAAAATTTATGCACGACATAACATCAAACTCCTAGGTACATACTTGTAGATATAATTATGTTACATGAGGCATATTTATTAGTTACAACCACAGACCAAGGAATGTTGTTCGCATCTTATCGATCGCGCCTAATAGAGATGACACAATAATACCACGTATCAAGTATACGTCAAACTGAAAACGAATATCGCATACGGGACCTGTCAGTTGCTTACCATTCGTCTGTAATAATTGGTTTAATCGTAAGAAATATGTGTGTGTACCAAGGTACACAGGTAAGAAGTGAATGTAAAAGTGAACTTCTTTTCGACATATTTTTTACTTTCATACGAAATTTCTCTCATACGTCGATAAAACGTTTCACTTCTGATAAAGAAGTTTCATATCAAAACAACCTTGTCGCGTAACCAAAAATCGTGACGATTTTTTTTAGAAAAATAATATTTCTCTCAACGTCGATAAAGAAGTTCAAAAAAGTTTTTAAGTGAATATTCTGTGAAGATTTAAAGTGTCTGCCTGTATACGAGCAAAAAACGGGAAAAAAAAAATCACCTATGTTGTATGGAAGCCCCTTTCAATAATTATTTTATTTTTAGAATTTTTTGTTATAACGGTAACAGAAATACTTCATCTGTGAAATTTTTTTTTTACTTTATCTCGGTTTTTAAGATACAGGCGGACAGCGGAGCTCATAGTGTGTGCTGGGTTCTGTTTTTACCCTTTAGGTACGAAACTATGATGATTCATGACACGCTTGGTTGTATCTATAGATACTAATATATAATTTATACTGTTGATTGATGGCACTTGGTGGAACTTGCTACACTGTGGCCCTTGGAGAATGCCGTGAGGCGAAACCGGTAAGGGTTATCAAGTAAATATTGTGGAATAGTACAAGTGTTATTATTGAAAAAAAAAACTAAGATATAAAGCTGAAGAGTTTGTTTGTGAGATTTGAAAAATTCTTTTTGTGTTGGAAGCCCATTTATCG
This sequence comes from Thumatha senex, assembly GCA_948477245.1. Taxonomy (NCBI): domain Eukaryota; kingdom Metazoa; phylum Arthropoda; class Insecta; order Lepidoptera; family Erebidae; genus Thumatha; species Thumatha senex. The sequence goes on from OX419743.1 coordinate 14,228,783, forward strand.
AGGAAAGCTATAGGCTACGCTACTACTCTAGAGAACAGAGCAGTAATCATAAGTGTCAACAAATCCGGCAAATTTTCATACATTTTTGTAAAAGTAATAAGCGACGGGATTAAATGGGTGCTAGAGAGGTTAGAAGTATGTCACTAACGAAGCTGCGGGGGTCAACTAGTGAAATATACAGGGTCATTTGTAAAACACCAGCACCTTGCTAGGAGTGGATAGCCAAGGTCATTACCAACAATGTTGGTTTTACCACTTTTGGCAATTCGTTACAAAACGGATAGTACAATCTGTGGCACAATAATTTGAATCTTCAAGCTGCGTCATAGGTTTTCGCACTTGGATTCGCTTGAGAGAACTGCAGGGTATCTTTTTCGTCTAATACTACATGCCTCGATGAACAATGGACGTGCGCGCATAATTGCGGTTGACCAATGTCAAGGGCAAAGGACCGGCCCACCCTCATCCCCTGTGATTTTCACATAAGTACAAGAAATAAAAGTGAAATATGAAAAAAAAAATCAAAAAATTCAATAAAAAAAATTATACATTAAAATAATTCTTGAAATAAATCATAGATCCGTTTTTTATGATGTTAGTTATCTAGTTCTAGCAGGTTTCTGGTGTTTTACAAATGACCCTGTATAGAGTAAGTCGTCTCTAATAGAGAGCGCGCGAGTTATATAAAATAGATTCCATGGTCTGTGCGTGCAACATAGTTTGCTACACCTATCGTGTTGTTGACAATGTCATAGTAATTTACTGGCAATTAAAACGATCATCCGTTTCGTTTTATTGCCAGATTCTTTGCTCAGCATCTAAATGTAGAATCTAACAGCTTCGTATTCTAATGTATTACTTTGTAAACCTGATGCTACCTATACTTCTATACTAATAAAGCTGAAGAGTTCGTTTGTTTTGTTGAACGCGCTAATCTAAGAAACAACGGATTTGAAAAAATCCAACAGGATAGTCCATTTATCGAGGAAGGCTATAGGCTATATGTCATCACGCACGCTGCCACCCTGGAGATTTTCATTATTGTACAATTTATGAGCGACGGGATTAAATTGGTGCGACGAGAATTCGAAGTATGTAACGGGCGAAGCCATGGGGGGGATTTATCTTGCTTTTATATACAACTAGGTGTTGTATATAAAAGCAAGATAAATATTAATGGTTATTCCTCAAAACGCAGTTTACTTCGTTTTTTTCTGACGTTTTGTAATTACCTACTTTAGATGATCTGTGATCCTTACTCCTTTTCTTTTCATCAGTGGGTTTTCAGTTGCTACTAGGGTTAATAAAAATAATTTGGCATTGGCACGCATGTCATCCTTTACGACGTCAAGCCACGTACTTCTTGGGTCTTCCCCTCTTACTGGGACGCGGCGGGGCCTACATGCCCATACATTTGTTTCCCAACGGCTTAACGTGCCTTCCGAAGCACGGAAACACAAAGTGGTCAGCCATCCGTGACCACCTATAGCGAAAGTTGTTTTCGCAGTGATCGTTTACAGAACACTGAGTCAGCGGGGCCACAAGCACTTCCTTACCCACAAAGCAGTCACCAATCTGTCACCAGCCATATCGAAAGTTGCTTAACGCAGTAATTGTGCACAGTAAACTGAGTTAGCTAAATGTGTGTTGTTATATAAATGTGTGTTTATGTTTGCAGGAGAATTTGGTCTGAAAATCCAGGTTGCGGTCCACTACACCCGATCCTGTCTAAAAACTATTATAAAAATGTGAAATACTTGACTACCTACTAGTTTTATTTTTATCACTTATCACTGAACCTTAGGTCTATCCCTTTGAGCAGAATAAGTAGGTAGGTATATTATACTTATTATTATTATTGCATTAACTTTAACATATTAAGTTAATGCAATATTAAAATACACAGATGTACCTACCTACTTACTATTGCAATATAATAAAAAATGTTACCACATTAATTATTAAAAGCAAATCATAGGTAGTCCATTTAAATCCCAAGTGATTGGCATACTTCCACATAACAATAAGTGTTTAAATGCAGTCTGAATAAATATGAGGACACTTACTACTGATGTGTTGTAATTTATCATTAGTAAACAAATACTCGAATGCATTACAAATAGATAAAGTTACGATGTGATGCGCATTACAATTATTTAGGTATACTTCAACACTGATAATGGATTACTAAAAAGTAAAAGGCATACGAAAGTGATTAATTTTGACGTCAGTCTTTTTATGGTAGTCATTTCCCGAAGCATGTTTTACCACTTTCTTCTATGTAGATACCATATTCTCATGCAAACTTTCGAATAATTTGTTCGTGGGATCTCATTGAGTTGCAGGTGAATACATTACTTAGTACAATCATTCTTTCACCACATTGTGATAAATACTAGAGCAAAATGTATAAAACAGGTAATTATTTGCTAACGCTAATTTGCAAAAGGTTTTAGTTCTTTTTATTTTTCGTAAATACCTATATCTAGCAAGACATTCTAGACACAATCTGTGGGATAGAAGACTCTATATATCCTAAAATATTGGAAGTATATCTGGTAATAGAGCTTATCCGACTAAATGAAACAAGACCATACCCGAAAGAATTCGTAGAGCCTTCATATTTGGCACCATAAAAGCATGGAACTCTCTACCAGCGCACGTGTTTCCCGCCTCTTACAATCCTGGGTCCTTTAGGAGAAGCGTGAAAAGGCATATTTCTGGGCCGTCAAGATAGGGGTTGCTATCGGAGCCCTGCGGGTTGAAAAATCAAAATTGCCCAAATCACGGGTCTTCGTCTTTTCTTACCATCATAAGGCAGTCGACGCCATTTAGACGTGACACATATAAAAAATATATAAAAAAAATCCCGAATTTCAAAAGAGGATGAGAGGTCCACCGATATCTTCGGAACCCAAGCAACTTCGTCTGCTAGCGGTGCACCTGCCAACTAACGGACGAGGCAATGACGTAGGCGCCATAGATCAGACGTACGACATATAGCAGGCGTCCGTAAGAGCGTCAGGCGGCAGTCGCTGCTAACATTGCCGAAAATCAAATGCCAACAATATCTGCTCCTAGCAACAAAAGCAAAGTGGACCACAGGCTTCGAAATCCAGTAAGATTTCTGAGAAAAAAAGCTAGATTTTAGTACAGTATTGATAATAATGCAATACCTACTCCGTAATTTTGCAGTAGCAAATGTTTTATTGGCGTAAGTTAAGAAATGTCTGAATAGCGTAACTTTGCTCAACATTTATGGACTAGAACGGGAACTGTCCCGTTCAAAATAGCAGCGTTTACAGAAACGGTAGAACAAAATTCTTCGACAATGACCATTGAGTTACAATACTATAGAGTCACAATCAGACAAATAAAATGTCCGCGCCGAAACTCGGCGCACGCTGCGAAGTGCGCAGAGTTTTTATTTAGTTGTAAGGCGACCGCAATCCTCGTACAACGTCCGTGATGCCAAAGTGTTCGGTTGTTTCCTGCCCAAATAACAGCAGATACGTGACAAAAAAGGATGGTGTCTCATATGTTAGGTAAGTATTAAAACGAATTTACGTATTTATGTATCCACAGTGCGTGTTTACATTTAAATTTCAGAAAAAAACATTTTCATAGCAAAAATAAAATGCTGACCACACCGCGCATCGTGCCTAAAGTGTATCTCTTTCACACTTTAGATAAATATGCAAGAGTAAAAGAGAAACAAATAGTGTCGCGTCCGAGAGTGACTTTCAAATTGTGTTCTAACGGAAAGCTATGGAGCGGATTGACACTAAATATTTTTTGAGTTTATGAACTAAATATTTATACTTATGGATTACCATGTTGCTGAATGTTATATTTTTTAGTTCTTCGTACTAAAAATAGGTCGATTGCGTTTTACTATTTTAAGGTATAAATAATTAAGTACAATATTTTTGTTTTTAGTTTTCTTCGAAACCCCATAAGATGCTCAGAATGGACAGTTATTATAGCAAAAGCGTAAGCGAAATGAATTTAACTTCAAGCCATATAAAGGGACGGTTGTATGCTCCAATCACTTTCCTCCTTCAGACATTTATACAACAACGAAAGGTTTTAGCAGGCTTAACAAAAATGCAAAACCTACTTTATAAGTAAGAATTTATCATTTTAAATGAATTTATTATATTTAACTGTAGATTTCGATTCAATTTGCGTTTCTAAGATCTAATACATAAAACCTTTATTGGTCATATTAATTTTGGTTGAACGGGCGAGATAAATAAATTCAAAGTGGACTGTACTTGCGGGGAAAGACTAAAATGAAATTTACACGCGATTGTCGACGGGAAAAGTAATGGAAAAACAGGAATAGGCACACTACCTTGCTGCGAGATGCTGAGGTGGAGGCTGCCGGAGGCGTCCCTGGACTTTAATTCCTGGTTTCCTTGCACGAAAACACTATTTATCCATGGAAAATACGATTATTGCTATAGTTTGTGCGGAGTTATTGCGAAAGGTTTTATGCGGGCGCGCGCGTGCGTGGTGTAGGACAGACTGCCAGCCCTCAAACGTGGCCGCCGACGTGAGGATAGCGGCGCGCGCGTAGGTACTTGCGCGCGTGTAAAACAGCTGTCTCGCTCCTCCTTTATGCGAGGCAAGGAAGGTGCGAAAGAGAAATGGAATTAAGTGAAGCGTCGACAAATAATTAATTAAAAACAATGTAGATCGGCGATGCAACATGGAAAAAAATAACGCGGCTAATCTTTTATCATATACCGGCGCAACCATTTCCCCCCCGGCTTGAAGGGTTACCTTCGAAAAAGGAACAACTGACTATACAGTTGCCACTAAGCTTTAGCTGCTAAATAAACAAAATGCTATCGAACTAAACTAAACTAAACTTAATTCAATCGAACAAACTAAATTTGTTATTGAAATTACTGTTGATTAGGCAAAGGACAAAGACGAATAACTGGTCGCAAGTACGAACCAGTTGCGGTTTTAACGCGAACTATACGGGTGATCCCATTTGACCCAGGGAAAACTTCTTCTACTACCCCAAGAGGCCAATGTAATGGAGCATATTTTCAGTTAAAATAACTACGACAGTACCGACAGTAATAGGGTTCGATGGAGTATTCCATTTCTGACGTGACTGTAGCGTATGCAAATAGTCTGTCCTCCAACGCTTCCAAAACGATTGAACGAGTTTATCCAATAATGCATGACGCGAGAGGAGATGAAGTCGATTTTCCTCTATTTCAAAAGCGGGTAAGTATATTAACGGTGTCACGTTCAAAAAGTCCGCTGGAGTCAGTGCAAGCGGCTCCGAGGGATCACTAGACAAGGTTCTACAAAGAGGACGCGTATTCATTACGGCTTCGACTTGAGTGAGCACGGTGCTCAGCTCTTCAAACGTGAGTATCTGATCACCTATAACGCGAAACAGGTGCGCTTTTAAGATTTTAATATTAGCCTCCCAGTTGCCACCAAAGTGGCTTGCGGCGGGCGTATTGAACGACCACTCAATGCGGTTTTCAGCTAAGACATAGGCAAATTCCGTGTTAAAGTGTTTAGAGCGCAAAAAAATATGTAGTTCAGAAAGTTTACGACGAGCTCTGACGTAATTCGTACCGTTGTCCGAATACATTTGAGATACGGAACCCCGACGCGACAAAAATCTTTTAAATGCAGCCATGAAGCATGGCGTGCTCAAATCACCAGCTAACTCTATATGGACGGCGCGAGTCCTCATACAAACAAAAAGACAAACATAAGATTTCGTAGAGCGTATACCACGACCACGAGAAACTGTTACCCTGAAGGGGCCAGCGTAATCGGTACCCGTGTGTACGAACGGTTTAGCAGCCTGAACAACACGACAAGGACGATGCGATGCGTGACCTTGAACCTTACGCTGCAACAGGAGGTGCGGAAAAATCGAAGCGCTAACTAACAAATCAATATCTCCTGGAACGGCGTAAGTATCATCGGTCAAAGGCAAATCTCTAAAATTAGTCAATAATGAGGTATTGACTGCGACAGTCGGTAAAAGTTCGGTAACCTTATCGACGACTAGCGAATCCATCGAAAAACTAACATTAAAATCAAAACGCGAGTGGAATTTAATCCCTACAGAACCCTGAACGGCTTTAGTGGAACCCCCAATACCTTTTACAACATTACAGGCGGGGCGGTTATTTATATGCAAACCAAGACGATTACAACAATTTTTACTAATAAAATTACTTTGAGAAGCACTATCTAAAAGTGCGCGAACACTATGTCCCCTTCCATGCGATTCGTAAACAACAACTCGAGCGGTTGCCAGAAGTACCGTAGTAGGGCTTGTGTGCAAACTCGATAGCGAGCACAAAGCGACATCGTTCGTGGCAGTGGCGCCGCCGTCGCTAGGCGTGGACGGGGACGAAACTACGCGAGTGCGCTCCGAAGCGCGACTCAACGTCGCGGGCGGCAGTGACGTCATAGCTGACGGACGGTTAGGCACGAAGTTCGCGCAGCTGGAATCGACTGACGAACTACCGGACATGGCGTTATTGTTTTCGAAGTGTAATAATGAATGGTGTTTACCATTACAGTTGCGACAAAAATTATTCGAATTACAGAATGAAATACGATGTTTCTTACTGAGACAATTGATACATAAATTACTAGAACGAACAAATTTATAGCGATCGCTAGGAGTGGTTTTATTGAACTCCGAACATTTATAAAGTTGGTCATGGTGACCTTGACACAAAAAACAATTTTTGGAATGCAACACTTGCGACTGCGAAGTTGTAGGTTCAAAATTAACAAAAGACTGCGTGGACTTCGTGGGCTTACTACGATTAGTCGGACTAATTTTAGCTACTCCGTGGTTTAACGAAGTTCGTTGCAAAATTCGAATATGTTGACGAACGAAAGTTTCTAAATCATCGAACTTAGGTATTTGATGGACACGTCTATCCATTTCAAATAAGCGAACGGTTTCGGAGTCTAATTTCTTTAAACCGATATACAAAAACAAAAGGTCATAGAGGTCATTGACCTTGACATTCTTTAGGGCGCGAACAGCTGATGCAAAAATATCTAATAATTTTTCTAAGTCGTGTTCATTACATGATGAGCTATTTTTCAAATTAAATATTTGATCCAAATAAGCGGTTGTTACTAAGCGTTTGTCCTCGTATTTGACCTTCAAAGTATTCAAAATCAAACTATAATTTTCGGCGCAAAGCGTTATACCGGCGTAAACGGTTTTTGCTTTCCCGGTTAGTTTAAAAAAAGTAAAGTAAAAAGTAAAAAAAAAAAAAAAAAAAAAAAAAAAAGTAAAGTAAAAAAGTAGTAAAGTACTCGGATACCCAGACGTGCGTGTATGAAGCGATTGATGAATCTCGAAGAAGCGAAAGAAGTATGCATGGATCGCGAAGCCTGGCGATCTGTCCTCTCTGACTACCCCGTCAGGGATACAGCGTGAAGATAGTTAGTTATTTTTTTTTTTTTGGTTAGTTTACTAACTAAGTAATGTAATTTTTCGTAATCCGATAACGAATTATTATTATGGATCGTATTTTCGAAACTAGCGAAAAACAAAGGCCAATTTTTAATATCGCCATCAAATTCGGGTATTTGTATGGGCGGTAATTTAGGTCTATCCCGTTTCAGCAAATCAAAACCGGCTGGCCCGGGTTTCTAATCGGTGACTATTACGGGCACGGGCGCTTGTAATGACTTAGCGATGTTTTATGCGACAAATTAAATCTTCGAAAGATGACATGGCGTCATAACTTAATAAGAAATCGGGATTTAATTTTAATTCAAGCAAGTTAATTTTATCGAGAACATTTTCGAAATCTAAGCGCAAAGTATCTACGGTTTCGATCGAGGATAAAAACAATTCTTTTACTGATTCATCTGCGATCCTCGATGAATAATCACAAATTAATTGCATACGCTTAAAAAGGCTATCCTTCTTAGCGTGTAATAGTTTTAACTCCGGAATCTCTTTCGGAGGCATTGTTAAAACCAAACAACTATAGCTACCTACAGTGCAAAACTAACGAACGATCAAAATGGCAGCAGTGGTAAGCAGCGAGACGCGACGCGAACGAGCGTAGGTACCTACTTGCGCGCGCGGGCCTAGATACCTGCTCGCGTGGTCTATCTATTACTATGCGGTGCATTCGAAATTACCAACTATTTAGTACCTACCTATGCGAAAAACAGTAGATAAGTATGCGTTTATTCCCTAATGGAATAAAAACTATTATCTAATCTATGCGTTTATTCCGTGGTGTAATAAAAACTATAACCTATACCTATGCGTTTATTCCGAATGGAGTAAAAAACTATAACCTATACCTATGCGTTTATTCCGTGGTGGAATAAAAAACTATAACCTATACCGTTTAACCTATGCGTTTTTATATGGGATAAAAACTATTGCGTTTCTATTAGCAAACTACTAAAGCGGGTGGATCAAAATCCGGATCGTTGGGACCAGAAAATAGTTGAGCGGGCGAGATAAATAAATTCTAAGTGGACTGTACTTGCGAGGAAAGACTAAAATGAAATTTACACGCGATTGTCGACGGGAAAAGTAATGGAAAAACAGGAATAGGCACACTACCTTGCTGCTTGCTGCGAGATGCTGAGGTGGAGGCTGCCGGGGGCGTCCCTGGACTTGAATTCCTGGTTTCCTTGCACGAAAACACTATTTATCCATGGAAAATACGTGAGGATAGCGGCGCGCGCGTAGGTACTTGCGCGCGTGTAAAACAGCTGTCTCGCTCCTCCTTTATGCGAGATAAGGTAGGTGCGAAAGAGAAATGGAATTAAGGGAAGCGGGGGGAGCGTCGACAAATAATTAATTAAAAACAATGTAGATCGGCGATGCAACATAGAAAAAATAACGCGACTAATCTTTTATCATATACCGGCGCATCCAAATTTTGTTTTATTCTGCTCTCTGCTCCACGCATAACCACTACTTACTTAATTTACTAGTGCAATAATATGATAGGTAGATGAAATAAAAATACTGAAACCTTTTTTGAAATCTGATGGTAGTTTCGGAGTTCTTCTAGGTATATTATAACTCACTCTTTTATACAGTCTAATTTTGTTATATATTACTCTTTAAATTTAACATTATACACTCCTTCTAGACAAGTGCACTCCATCTAGGAACACTGCATTGCTTACCATCAGGCAACTTGTGGTCAAGCGCTTGCCTAATTTGATATAAAAAAAATATAATGATTTGAGTATCAATAACGTCTCCACTGCTAACTTGTTCCCTATTCGTACGCAAGCCCATAGTGTATGATGATGACATTGCATACGAGCGATTTTGAACATTATGCAATCGGCCTAACGCCTAAATTCGAGCAAATGTCATTTTGAACTTTGTTATATTAAATGTATAGGTATGTAGAACGGCGCTCGGCCATTTTTTGAGTGTTGTCTGTTTATGATTGTTACTCTATAGTATTGTAACTCAATGACAATGACTATTAAATTCATCTACCCAATATCTGTGTGTGTGATGTTCCTCACGGAGACACAAATACACCGCCCTGACGACTCATCTTACCTGTGTTACCCCGGCTATATCATCGAGGAGCAATTTCGAGATAAAGCAGGGGCGTGCGTGTTCGTTAGGGCGGATGTTTGCTGTCGCCGGTTGCGTTGCCTCGAGAACTCCTCCTACTCTGTCCTTTGGCTGCACGTGGATCATGGCTCCATGAGCCAGATCTACGTGTGCGTATACCGTTCCCACACAGGGGAAGCGAAGACGACTAGGCTGTTTCAATACCTCAGCGAGGGGGCCGATGACGCGCAGGTGCGGTTCCCGAACGCCGAGTTGCTGTTTCTGGGGGACTTCAACGGTCACCACACTGAGTGGCTGGGGTCCCTCAAGACCGATCTTGCGGGACGTGCCGCCCGATCTTGCGGGACGTGCCGCCCATGCATTCGCTCTCTCCCATGATCTGACCCAGATGGTACGCGGGATCACGCGGATACCAGACAGGTCAGACCACGCGCCCGCTTTGCAGGACCTACTGCTGACGAGTCGCCCAGACAGGCACAGTGTGTCGGTGGGCGCTCCATTGGGCACCTCCGACCACTGTGTTGTGCAGACTCGCATGCTGGCGTCATCTCCTGCACGTGCAGTAGAGGTAACGCGGCGATTATGGCATCACTCGTCGGCAGATTGGGATGGAGTTCGCGTGTACTTTGCGTCCATCCCATGGAGTCAGCGCTGCTTTGCAAGCAAAGCTGTGTCGGATAGTGCCTCCGCGATTGCTGGCGAGATCAGTTTAGGGATGGAATATTACATCCCATATACTGATGTCGCCAGCATTCGCAAAACTCGGCCCTGGTTCGGGCGTGAGTGCGCCGAGGCTGTTCAACAAAAGCAGACGGCGTATCGTGCCTGGGTCAGGGCTCGGGCGGTGCGCGGCCCGAAAGTAGGCTGCCTCAAGGCAGCGTACAACAGGTCCACTAGGGCCAGCAAGAGGGCCTTCAGGAGAGCGGATGCCCAGCGCGTCGCGCGGCTGGGCCGGGAGCTTACGTCACATCCAACGGGCAGCCGTGGATACTGGCAACTGGCCAAAGCCGTGCAGGCCAACTTCTGCCAAACCTCGTTGCCCCCGGGCGCGTTACCCTAATGGGTCACTGGCTCGCAAAGCTCAAGACAAAGCCGACTTGCTTGCAAATCTCTTTGCGGCTAATTCCCGGGTCGACGACTGTGGCCTGCAGCCACCCACCATTACTAATTGTGGCTACACAATGCCTGATATTGTGATCAGGCAATGTGACGTACGGGCAGTGCTACACGCGGAAAGCGAGTGGCCCTGACGGTATTCCGGCGGTGGTACTTCAAAAATGTGCAGCCGAGTTGTCTCCAGCGCTAATGCGTCTGTACCGTCTTTCATATTCTTCGGGGGACGTGCCGGAGGCTTGGAAGGAAGCGAACGTACAACCGATTCCCAAAAAAGGGGATCGTTCAGATCCAGCCAACTATCGCCCCATAGCCATCACCTCAGTTATCTGTAAAGTGTTCGAGCTCATTGTCAACAAGCAGCTAATGCGATACCTAGAGGATCACTCGTTGATAAATGATCGGCAATATGGCTTTAGGCCCAAACGCTCAACGGGTGATCTTCTAGCGTACGTAACACATGTTTGGGGTGAGGCTATGGAAAGCCACGGTGAATCCTTGGCTATAAGTCTGGACATTGCCAAAGCCTTCGATAGAGTTTGGCATGCGTCGCTTCTTTCCAAGCTACCGGCATATGGTCTACCGCCTCAATTGTGATGGCCAGCTTTTTACAAGGGCGTCGTATGCGGGTCCTCTGTGATGGCCAGGCTTCTTGCTTTTTGCGGATTAATGCCGGGGTACCACAGGGGTCTGTATTGTCGCCAACTCTCTTTCTTCTGCATATCAATGACATGCTGTCCCTCGGGAACATTCATTGCTATGCAGATGATAGCACGTTGCACGGGAGTTATTCTGCCCGTCCAGCAGTGGGAAGGGCCGACATTGAGGAAAAAAGAGGGCAACTTGTGGCTAATGTCGACCGGGTCCTGAATCGCATTTCCGGATAGGGTTCTGAAAACCTGATCGATTTCAATGCCCGAAAAACACAGGCGTGTGCGTTCACAGCTAAAAAATCTCCTTTCCTACCTCTACCATCTCTTCAGAACACTACAATACCGAAGGACAATCTAGACGTCCTCGGCATAGACGTTCGTCGTGAGCTCAGTAACAAATATTATATAGAGAGCTGTATAGTGCTAGCCTCGCTGAAGTTAGGAGTCCTGAATAAGGTGAGACGTTTTTTCACGCCGCAGCAGAGATGTATGTTGTACAAAACACAGATTCGTCCCTGCGTCGAATACTGTTTTCACCTTTGGGATGATTCCGCGAGGTACTTGCTGGACGCGCTCGACGCTATGCAGAGACGTGCTATTCGCATTATAGATTGTCCTGAGGTAACAGGAAGCCTTGAGCCGCTGGCGCAGCATAGCTCCATAGCGTCCTTGGCTGCATTTTACCGCATGTACCATGGCGAGTGTTCTGAAGAGCTCTACAACTTAATCCCACCCTCTCCTTTTCGTTCCCGAACAACGCGTGCTGGGCAGAAGTGCCACTCCCATACAGTGGAAAGAATTTTCGCCAGAACGGAACGATTTAAAAGATCGTTTCTCTGTCGAACTATAGTTACGTGTTTCCTTGCTCTTACAATCCCGGGTTCTTCAAGCGGAGCGTGAAGAGGCACATCAGTGGGCCGCCAACTTGAGGGACGCTGTCAGTAGTCATGTAGACTAAGAGAGTGCCCCTCAATTCGCTAGATGTCGTCATGGCTTTCCATCAGGCGGACGGCGTCATTTTGGCGAGCTAGATATAAAAAAATAAGAAAAATCTTTATGACCTTTTCGCGGGAAAATGTAGGTAGCCTGGGTCCTTTTCCAAGCTCATATACCTAATCCATGTTTGTGCCAAATTTCACCAGAATCTGTTCAGTGGTACCTATACAGGCGTGAAAGCGTAACAAATTATTTTTGCATTTATTATAATAAATACAAGAAAATATTACAAGTGAACAATTATACACCGATAAACTATTTGGTTTATTGCTGCCTATAACGACTTTAATCGTCATAATTGAACGGTAATCCCAGAAACGTTGCTTTTGCCTCGGTAATTTGTCTTGGTAGATGTGCAAATTTTCCCACTGAGTTACGTTTTTCGAAGTCCGACAAGCTGGAAGCCATGACGACATCCAGAGATAGTAGGCCGCGGTCATGGCTTTTGATAATAAAAGATTATGGCCCTGCAAGACCCCTTTTCATATCCTGCTAACTTATCTCGCAGAATGGTCAGGGAAATCATGGGAAATAACAACAAAACCAGATAATGTAGTATAGTGCAGTGCGAACAAGGATGCTACTTACAATTAGTAAAACAAGGTTCAGATAACAGAAAAAATATTTTGTACGTTCTACAAATATTGAGTAAAATAATGTCTAAGTATTGGATATTATCATGTGATCCGAGCCTATAGTCCACAGCTGTAGCACACATAGCACACTTATGTATCCACCTCCTTCGAAGTGCGAATCGCAGAACGCGAAAAAACTATGCCAGGATCGTGAAGTCCTATGACCTATTCACATTATCAGGTCATCCCGTTAGGGATACCAACTAACTAAACGCGGTAATGTGACACAGTTTTTCTAAGCGAGAGCAGTTCTCAGTTGATTGCCTCGGTGGCGCAGTGGTAGTGAAAGCGACTGCCGCGCTGAGGTCCCGAGTTCGATTCCCGGGTCGGAACAAATATTTGTGTGATCCACAAATGTTTGTTTCGGGGTTTGGGTGTTTCCCATGTATAGTACGTATTTATTTAAAAATATATTAATATGTTTATCAGTTATCTACATCCCATACCACAAGCTTATATTAGCTTACTTTGGGCTAGATGGCGCTGAGTGAAAAGTGTCCCACACATAATGAAACTATGATACGGGTGCAGATTCACATCAATGTGTGCCTATTTTTTTTTTGTATAGAATTCCTCATGGTTGCTATACCGGCCTCTTGACTAAAACTACACGGTGTTCTTCTTTCTGCCTGTAGCCGCGAGTCCCGGGTGAGCCCTCGGAAGGACAACCCAAGGGCTACGGACAGACTGTCCGCCAACGCGGCCTCGCTTCAGGTGGTTTGAGTGTTATACTGCTTTATTGGCGGTTTTGAGTGTTAACCCACTTCCATGGGCTAAAGGCGTGTATTTCGCCTGGGTTAATAAATTTATTTATTTATCATCACGCCTTATCCACGAAGGGGTGGCAGAGGCCTATTATATGTCCTCTTTTCATCATGTGTATGCCTGTCCCACGTAATAGGTGGTGAGCCCATTGCCGTGTTGAAATGGACAGACGCAGGTAGGTAGGCAAGTGGTCACCCATCCGTGACCAGACATAGCGAAAGTTGCTTAACGCGGTAATCGTTTACAGAACACTGAGTCCGCGGGAGAACATTGAGTCTGCGGAGTTTATAAAAATGAAAAAATACGTGACAGGGGTTAATGATAACACACTAATGAAAATTTCTTCATGTTTATTTCATTTTTTAACATCATCATGTTGTACATACACACATTGGACAAATTGTGAACAATTTCAGGCATTCAAAGAGGTAGCGGTTATCTAACTTAACAGTTATATCGCAGACGAGAATATTCCAACATTTTCAAACCCGTACGTTACGTATATCCATCCTTCCATACGAATATTTAAAACATTTTTGTTAGATTGTTAGTCTGTGCTTTGCGTCAAAGAGAACAATAGTCGTGATTTTATGTATAGGAATTGCTTTAGATAAGAAATCTCGAAAATACATAACATTTACGCGCGGAAAAAAGTTTGAGCTGTACCCTAATATAACGCAAACGGAGCTCTAGTTATTAATAAATGCCTAGAGCCAGTTAAATTAAATATGTTTGAATATTCTCTATAAGCATATCAACCCTAAAAATACCACATCTCGCGAACTGCTAAACATTGATACTAATATATTGTAGCCATCTCTACACTAATACAGTCAGAACCATATCTTAACTTACATACACCCCTACTCGCAATATTAATAAAACAATGAATTATCAACCAAGTAAAAGGCCATGCTGAATTTTTTTTTCATATTTTGCCTTTTTTTTGATAGATATAATTAAAAATAGCATTGTAGTTATAAGACCGTTTTCGAACCTTTATAGCTCATGTTGAAACGTACTTTAAATAGTCGAATGTCTATTGGTACAAATTGTACTTAACATTTTAAATTTGGTTACCGACATTGTGATCTAGTGAAAGCAATTTGATCAGAAAATGACTTTGAAGTATGGTATCATTATGCAAAGAAACATTAGCTGAGGTCTCAAAACAGTAAGAATTCCATTTCCAAAGATATTAATAGGTAGTTCGTTCTGAGCAAATTGCTTAAACTGTCTAGAAACACGTCTACACCATTATGTGACAAAAAATAATTAAATAAGCATTGATATTGTTCATTTCATTATTCGTTAATTGCAATTGCTAAATTATTCCTATAACTTGTCACGCAAGCTACCACAATCCTCGATATCAACTCGCAGCAGTACCGTTTTGTACAAGATCCAATGTGAACAGTATAATTATGACGATGTAAAACTTATAAATGTTACTAATGAAACCTACTTACATATCACATGGTTGGCCATGCTCCACATGTTCGCTAAAACCTCAGACATTCTGACACATATCTACATATTAATAACCCTTAAACTAAAGGTGCAAAATGTTCACTTACGTTACATTAATCTCCCTAAGAGCAGTCAATTCGAATGGATCTACAAAAAGTACAAACAATAAATAAAAATTAGCACATAAAAATACATAGATACATTTAGTACAAGTTCCTATATCTATTGTAATTTGTATATTGTTACAAAACGAAAGTGCAGGTACTGCATATGGAGAAATAAGCGTATCCGACACATTAAAAACTATAATACGCAAAATACCGCGGCCAGCGGGTAAACTGAATACTCGCCTCAAAGGTTTTATAGTGAGTTCACTATAAAGCCTTTGAGGCGAATATTTAGTTTTCCTAATCCCACCCTCTCCTTTTAGTTCCCGAACAACGCGTGCTGGGCAGAAGTGCCACTCTTTCCACTGTATGGGGGCATACAGTGGAAAGAATTTTCGCCAGAACGGAACGATTTAAAAGATCGTTTCTCTGTCGAACTATAGTTACCTGGAACGCTCTGCCAGCGCACGTGTTTCCTTCCTGGTTTCAATCCCTGGTTCTTCAAGCGGAGCGTGAAGAGGCACATCCATTGGGCCTTGAGGGACGCTATCAGAAGTCATTTAGACTAAGGTCCGTATTCCAGAACGTTTCTCAATACTCAATCAACGCTTGAGGCTAGATTTTGCCTTATAAAATCTACTCTCAAGTGTTTCTTGAGTATTGATAAACGTTCTGGAATACGGCCCTAAGAGAGTGCCCCTTAATTCACTAGATATCGCTAAATGTCGCTACTGAATTTATGGATGTGACATTAATTGATTTTTTTAATTGGTAAGAAATTTATTTTAAAATTGAATTTAGACGTTGTAAGGTGTGTTTTTAAGTTGGGTATTTAGTACTTTCAACTACATCATTGTTTTGAGTTGTATACTGACTATGGACAAGCATGTTTTGCCTTAAATTTTAAGGAAATATTCGGATATTCATATTATCATTCATTCATATTAGGAAGGAGGAATATATGTGGTATCAATTCAGCAATTATGATATAGAGGTAGTATCTCTACTCTCTCTGATTTAAAGCGAATTGAGCTAACGTTACAGCACCTACTTCGATGGAAGACATGTGTGAAGATTTTACTAAGAGATTTCGATGTTTAACTACAGTCATTTTTAACTTAGCAATATATCAGTAGAAACACGATTCAATGGACATTATTTGGTGGGGATGTAATAATTGTCACAGTATTATTTTTAATTTAAATTAAGGTCTAGTTTGATATGATCAATGAACACACACGTCTTAATAGGGACTCTATTTTTAATTTGAAAATTCTATTAAGGCTCAGAAAAATAGGCATTTCCATAGTTTTTTTTTTTGGAATTCATATGATTATAGCTCGATTGAAAAATCTTGATACTTTTTTTAATCTACAACGGTGTACGGTCTGACCTGATCGATAGTAGTTACCGTAGCCTATGGACGTTTGCAACACCAGTGGCCCAATTCTCGACCATACTACTTGAAAGTGTAGACGAAAATTCGTCCACCGGCGCGGTACCGACAAGGCCGTGCAGCCTAGAGGTGTTTCGGTGAGTTTAACAGGGCCCAAAACACCTCTATTAGGGTAGAAAGGTAGCCGAGGAGATTTAGTTGGCATTCCCAGTGCCACTACGATCAGGTGCTAGGCGACCCCTACACAAGCCTACTGCCTAGCCAGCAGTGGGTAATCTGTAAGCGGATCACTCTTCGTATTAAAAAAAAAACGGATATTCGTGAAATGTCATTTGTTTCATATTTAGAAACGGCGAAACACGAGACATAACACATTTCACCACTGAATTTACTTCTACGCTTTGAAGTCGTGTGATCGAGAATTGTGGCACTGGTGTCAAACTAGCCATGTTGAAATGGACAAGGACAAGTTGTGTTGTGGCTACATTATGTTAAGGTTTTTTGAAGTCATAAAGATAAGATAAATATCGTTGGCACAACTCACACAACGCTATCTGATTCCAATCTAAGCAGAGCTTGTACTATGGTCCACAGATAAATATACTTATATCTCTAAATATGGGGATGAAGAGTAGAAGCGTGCACGTCGCCATCCCTGCCAGCTACGGCTGCAATTCTACTCCAACACGAGTGCCACCAGGGCGAAGAATGCTAGGGCGTGCCCCCGAGGCGACGAGCACCAGTTCATCCCCGCTGGTGCGAAAAGTGTGTGCCAGAGCGGCGTAGGGGACAGCCACCCTACACGCGCGGCCCGACACGGCGGGAAGTGGAGGATGGAGTGCAGGTAGCTGCGTGGAATGTTAGGGGAGGAATGACAGATAAGATGAATGAGTTGATGGATGTTATGAATGAAAGAAAGTTAGATGCAGTGTGCTTGACAGAGACCAAGCGCAAGGGCAGCGAAGTCTTGGAGCTCCCGGGTGGGATGCTCGCGCTTTGGTCTGGAGTACCAGAGAGCGAGCATGGCAGTCAGGGGGTTGGAATTTTGCTATCCTCGCGATTGGCCTCCGGTATGTATGAGTACAAACTGGTAGGTCCTAGAATCCTCTGGATCCGTGTAAAACTTGGTTTGACGAAGATTTTCCTGGTAGCTTATTACGCGCCAGTATCTTCGTCGAACGCGAGTGAGCTAGAGGACTTCTGGGAGAGTATGAGAGAAGCTCTAAATGTGATAGAAGGAAATGAAAGACTTATAGTATGTGGAGACTTGAATGGATGGGTGGGTACCGCTCGCGATGGTTTTGAGTCGGTACTCGGGAAGTATGGGGATAAAAGGGTGAAAACGCTGGCAAGCTAATACTGATATTTGGAAGGAAAAGGATTTGTTTGTGGCGAACACAATGTTCAACAACAAATTCATATGTAAGTCAAAGAGAAGCATGATAGATCTATTCCTAATGGATAGTCGGCTTCGTAAACAGGTGATGGACGCAAGGGTTTATCTAGGCGCTGAGCTGGGATCAGACCACTACCTAGTCATAACTAGGATTAGGGGTCTGTTCGCGGGTTGGCGTCATCGTACCGAGTGTCCTGAACCTGAGCCGACTTATAGCATCAAAAGCTGGAAGCTGCAGGATGCATCCATTAGGGATAAAAATAATGAAAGGGTAGCCGAAAAGCTTGGCGACGTCAATGTAAGTAGTGAGAATGTGGAAAGTGTATGGCAGAACCTTAGGGATAGTATGATAAATGCCGCTGTGGAAGTGTGTGGAGAAACGAAAAGAGGCAGTAGTAATAAGCGTGATGCATGGTGGAATGAGGAAGTGAAAGAAGCAGTTCGAATGAAGAAGAAAGCATGGCTAGACTACTTAGCCTCGCGGAATGATTTTAATATGAAAAAGAGATACAAGCTGCAGAAAGTTAACACGAAGGCACTGATAGAAGCTCGTGAAAGGTGCAGAATAAAAGCGGATGAAAGGTTGTCGTCCAATTTCCGGGATAATGCCAAACTCTTCTGGAAAGAGGTAGGCAAGACTCGGAGTTGTTCGGCAATCTGCAGTATGAATAAAGTGCTTAGTGTTAACAATGACGTCCTAACAGACCAAACTGACGTCCTGCAGAGATGGAGTGAATATTATGGAAAGATGTATGCAAGAAAAGACAGAGATGCCACATCGGGAAGTGGAGCTCACTTCGATGCTCCGGATCCCGATGTCATTGAAGTCATTAGTATGAAAGAAATAGAACACGCGATAAGAATTATGAAATGTGGTAAGGCTGCGGGAAAAGACAGAGTTACTGCTGAGATGATCAAGTACGGTGGGTCGCGTGTCTGGGACACACATGTCTGTTATGCAACTTGTGCTGGCGGACGGGTGAGGTCCCAGATGACTGGCGAGTAGCAGTTGTAGTACCTATTTACAAAGGGAAAGGCTCGCGCCTAAACTGCTCCAGCTACAGGGCGATCAGCTTGGTCAGCTTAGCTAGTAAGGTGTATGCAAAGGTTATAACGGCACGAATGCAAGAAAAGTCTGAAAGGAATTTATGGGATGCTCAATGCGGATTCCGACGTGGAAGAGGTTGCATGAATCAAGTGTTTTCTCTCCGCATGATCGCGGAAGTTTCTGGCTGTTAGCCAGAAGGTTTTCTGCGCTTTTGTGGATCTAGAGAAAGCATTTGATAACGTTATGAGAGAAACGCTGTGGGACTTGCTGCCCGGATATGGTGTGGACGGCTCGCTACTGCGGGCAATACAGTCGCTTTATAGGGACTGTAAGGCTTGCGTGCGAGTAGGGGGGGATGTGTCACCTCTTTTTAATGTCTGTACAGGCGTCAAACAGGGATGTGTCATGTCCGCCTGGCTGTTCATAGTGTATATGGACAGTTGCCTGTAGAAGTTTAAATATTTTAATATGGGTGTGAATTTGGGTGACTTTACAGTAAACTGTCTGCTGTACGCTGATGATGCGGTGCTCATGGCCTCATCAGAAGCCGACCTTCAGGCATTAGTCACTAATATGAAAGAGGAGTGTGAAAGTAAGGGTCTTCGCTTGAATGCAAGTAAAACTAAGGTTCTAGTATTTGAAAGAGGTGACGTAAGAACTAAATGTGAGATTAGGGTAAACCAGGACGGTCTAGAGCAAGTGAATGAAATTGTGTATTTAGGAAGTATGTTTAGCGCGGATGGAAGATGTGATTCGGATGTAGAACGGCGAGTAGCTGCCGGAAACAAAGTTAACGGTGCTTTGTCCCAGTTAGTAAAGCGACAAAGCATCGTAAAAGAAGCACGAATGGCGATTCATAACGCAGTGCTAGTGCCAACTTTGCTTTACGGTAGTGAAACCTGGGTATGCATGAAAGTAAATTGAATGCTGTGGAGATGCGATCACTTCAAAAATTGTGCGGCGTTACCTTGGCCGACCGAATACGTAACGAAGTGATACGCAATACGGCAGGATTGAATAAAAGTGTCAGCGTTAAGCTGGAAAAGGGCGTGCTCTGTTGGTTTGGACACGTCCAACGAATGAGTGAGGAACGATTGACGAAGAATATATATCAAAAGTAGAGGGTAGAAGGAGTCAGGGTAGGCCGAGACTTACATATGAAGACCACGTGAGCAGATTGCTCAAAAACGGAAAGGTCAAAAGTACTCGGATACCCAGACGTGCGTGTATGAAGCGATTGATGAATCTCGAAGAAGCGAAAGAAGTATGCATGGATCGCGAAGCCTGGCGATCTGTCCTCTCTGACTACCCCGTCAGGGATACAGCGTGAAGATAGTTAGTTATCTCTAAATGCATACATATTATAGATAAATAACACCCAGACACAGAATAAACATCGTGTTCATCACACAAAGTTTCATTCTGGGTGGGAATCGAACCTACGACCTCTTGCGTAGCAGTCGGATACACTCCCACTGCGCCACAGATGAATGTGCCTTCCGAAATTAGGAAGACCTTGTAAATGAAAATCCCATAAGTAAACTAACCATAACATAGATGCTTAACGCAGTAATCGTTTACAGCACATTTTTATACCACTAAGAGGGAGACAAGCATACAGGTCATCTGATCGAAATCGAATCGGTCACCATAGCTTATGAATCAGAGGGATTACACGCGCCAGGTCACAAACGCTATTTGTCATATTCGCTGTGTGTCAAAATCCGCGGTTAGTCATTCACCCTATTTGTAACAACTTATGTCACTATCTCACTGCGTCATATACACGTTACATCGCTAACGCGTTTATCGCGTTGGCAATCCGGTAAAAGTCTTCAACACCCCTTGTGCAGAACCCCGTACTGTAGACGCTTAGGAAAACCGAAAAGAAGGGAGAGGAGAGAAAGAGGAAAGCATATAAGCAAAACCTTGTCTGAAACAATACAAGTTTATCCCGCGGCCGCGGCTTACGTCTTACTAAACTAGCGAATGGTTAGTACTGAATCTCTTAAACAATATACATCCTGCAAGCACTGTCTATTAACAGCATGGAATAAGCAATTTACGTTTGTAAATTGCTGTGATAATATGTACTTAATGTTTAAAGAAATTTGTTAAAAATAGTTTGAATGTTACAGAATGGGTCATTTGTTAAAAATATACAGTCAGCATAAAAACAGATCGATCACATTTCAATTTTACTTAATATTTTTTTAAAGCAATTAGTATGCAAAGTTTTTCATATAAATTTTCACTTAGAGTAAAAAAAGAAACATTGTTACTGATGGGATTTCAAACCTAATACGGGCAGTGCCCTGGATTACTAAGCTACAGAACCTTTTCACTTCATTTTTTTTTGTAATCACAATTTTTCTACTACTCATTGTACGACAATTTTGAAAGATGAATGATAATACCTTTTGCTTTTGCAATAGCTTTTAGTAAATTTGACGTTTACACTTTTGACACTTCAATAAATTGTATCTCAAGATGTCGTAAGATCAATAGCGTGGAGGATAATATTTGACTCCGTTACATGGACGAAATATTCTTAAGCAAATAAATATGCGTCTACCCTCATATCATGTTAAAATCCCAAAATATTATATGCCCATACAAATATAATTTAATATTTTTCTTTTTAGTTTTATGCTGGCCGTATCAAGATTTTTTTTATATTAAATTAAACTTAAACATACCAATTGATTCAATACTAGCAAAATATACTTTTTTAACTCAATCACTTCTTAGCAGTTAATCACAAACGTTTAGGAACATAACATATTAACAAAAATATTTACTTTTATTTGGTTCTGTCTCTAGCGCTATTATTAATTTGTGACAATGTATAATACATTAGGATTTTTTTTCACTCTTTTATCATTTTCGAAATCTAAAAACCAAACGCTTCATACAAATCTTGTGAATGTAAAATTATATTGACAATGTATCATTCATAAACAGTTGTTAATATTTAAATGATATAAAGTAGAGGTTTACTGTCACTGAAACTAGAGAAATATATTCACATATATAGCAGGTATAATAGTATGCCGTCGTTAAGCCTGGTTGAAGGCCTTATTGGCGGCTTGAAAAATTTCAACAGCTGTTCTCCACAGCCTGTAAATTTCAAGACGGCAATCGGTGGTGGGCTGTTACGTGGGACATAAATGCATACGGTGAAATGTGGGCGTATAGTATGCCTCTGTCTACCCCTTCGGGGATAAAGGCGTGACAATATGTATGTATGTATGTATAATAGTATGACACTTTTTACACACCGCTATTTAGCTCAAATAAATTTATATCTGCTTATACAATCCTTCAAATACGTCATCGGATTATTATTGGACAATGCTGCATTTTCGGCGAACAGTTTCAGAATGCACAACAATTTAAGAGGTTGCAATATTTTACAAACATTCAAATTATCGTTCATTCTGAACCAGAACTTAAATATATTGAAAACCATAGAGGAATCAGTGTGAATTAAAATGGAGAAACAACTCCTTCGATAGACAAGAGCATAAATAAATAAAATAAATATTGTAGGACACTTTTTTACACAGCGCTATCTAGCCTAAACTCAGATATAAGCTTGCACTATAGGATCTAGACAACTGATATACATACTTATATACTTCTAAATACATACATATTATTAAAAAAAAAACTTTTGTGAGCGTTGTTCACGATAACAACTAAACGATTTTACTCAATTGTGAATTTCGGGATAGCCTGACTAGTTTCGGACCTAACGTGTGCGTGTGCCTCTCCTTGAGTAGCAGATGTGGTCATACATTATACATAGGAGACACCCAAACTCCGAAACCAACATTTGTAGATCACACAAAAATTTGTTCCGACCCGGAAATCGAACCCGGGACCTCAGCGCGGCGTCGCATACACTACCACTGCGCCACAGAGGCAATCAAATAATGGATCTGTCGTTTAGTAGATTACAATATGGTCTTGGGGGATACCCCTAAAAACAAAAAACTTGTAATCTCATTGATATTCAAGTATGTATATGCAATATAGTAAATTTGTATTACGGATACAAGTCTTTATACAAATATTACATATCACAATTGCGCAACATATTGCTGAATCACCACAAACAGATAGTTTAGTCAAAAGAATAAAACGCGAATGTGAATTATATTTGTCAAGTTTCTTTGAACAAAATATACAGTCTATATTATTTTTATATACATTAGACACAAGGCTTTTGAATGGCTTGCGGATTATAGCGACACTGAATAGCGCTTATTGAGAAACCTAAACTTTAACTTTTTATTATTTATTACATATAGCAGATAATATAAGGGAATATGCATGATTTTGTTAAGTTGGTTTTAAAATAATTTTCGATACCTATTCAGACACTGAGAAATACTGGGTCTCCCAGATACTCATACTAGTCCGTCAAATATCAAATAGTGTTGAATGTGAACTATTTCCTTTATCTTGTGTTAAATGTCAACTTATTAAGATCGTTAACGCCAGTTTACCCAATGACAGGCTAAGTTATACACTGTTATTGCAAATACGATGTAAATAGCAAACGCTTGGTACAGTTTATTATCAGTTATAAATATTCAGCGTAAGATTATCACGAAAATTTCGGAAAAAAGTTTTAATGTAGTAGGAAAATGAAAAAAAAATAGTTTTTTTTTTAAATTTTGTAAATTATTTTGGCTAGGCCTAAAGAAAAGTGCTTTCGGCTTAGTACTTTTTTTAACGGGACTCCTTGTATTGCTATATAATCGATTAAGAACACTTTAACGTAACATATTAGATAAGGAGATCAGATATAGATAACGTCACAATATTCTAATATAATTCCTTCAAACAAAATATAAATACATAGAAACTACAAATATTACATTATCATCGAACATGAAACCTCAACATCAGCAATCACATTCATTAAACCACCGAGGCTATTTGAAATTCGGCTAAATTCACATTTATTTCTATTACCTATTATTTATTTAAATTGTCTATGAACTTTTTACAAACGTGTGTGTTTGCTATGCATATTCCCTATACAACAGTGGGCACTTGTCGGTTTAAACGAAATGGTATAGCGTTATACTATATATTTATATGACATCAAATTAGTTTGGTGTATATGTTACTATATCACGTTTATATTTTATTATTGCTCATGTTTGCTACACACATATACAAGAGAATACTATAATAACGCTCACTCACACATATTCACTTCAATTCGGTATAAATTTCAGCTAATACCAACCACCATAATATACTGACATCACTGCCCTTTAGAGTATATAAAGTATAACACACAAATAAGTTACGGACAATAAATGTAGTTCACATCTGGACGCATCAAATCGCAATTTTCTATCCTTTTCTAACACTTAGAATCGTCATTTAATACAGTAAGAGAGTGCGACAACACGCGGCGGATTGGACGACGAAGTCAGCTCTCGCTCTCTTTCTCACTCTAGTAAATGACGGTTGTAAGTAACAGAAAAGGATAGAGCAGAGATCCCTATTGCTTTTACTACTGTCCGTTTTCTATATGTTCAACAAATGTCACACTTTATATAAACTAAGACGTAATCATACGAATTCCCCATATTGTACAGGAAAGTGTCACAGTACTCGTTTGCCGATCGATTTCAGTCATTCATTTTAATATTTTTTCTTAATAAATGCTAATTAAAATTCAAAGACAATTTTTTCTATTCTCCCAACTGACAGATCTTGGTACTACTTTCCCGTACAATACATATGAGTTAAGTAGAAATGTATTAATAAAACACATTTAACATCTATCTATCCCATTCCAAAGCTGTACGAGAGAAAGAGACAACGCGAAACGAATGATCCGAGATTGAGTAGAATGTCAAATGTCATTTATTAAAGTACCCCTATTGTAGTAAAACTTGCTGCACCCCGAAACGATATTATTAGTCATTCATTCATTCTCTCGTCTACATTCAGCAAGCTTGTCTATAAACACTACTAGTAAAGGCAAAAATGTTATACTTATTTTTATTCAAACAAATGTACATATTTTTTAAGATGAAAATATTTATAAATAGGTATTTGAAATCATATATTTTGAGTAGTATTTTTTTTCGATAATTTTTTCGTAAAAAAATCATGTTATAATATTGAATTTGTTAGAATCTCAAAATATGTAGTCATTTGTTTGAACATATAAAAAAACATCCATTCAAATGTTGGGACCAACATTCAACCCATATTTGTCATGAAGTATTTAGTTTCAAATTCAGCAATGAAAACATCACAGGCACAGACATCAGAGCAAAGAACAGTATTTCTTCGTCTAATATTAAATGTAGTAGGATATTTATTTAGTATTTTATTTTTGATAAATGCGTTTAAATAGATTTCAAAGTATAATAACCCTAGAGAAATAGTTTAAAAACAGTTCAACAAAAATATCTTTAACTATTCAGTGGAATAGTTGGTCCAACATTGGTACAACCCTTGACATGACAAAACACCAATCTGAACCACGATCACAAACATCTTCACTTACACATGCGTACATAAAAAAAAAATTAAAGCATGAAGAAAAATAATTCTAACTCTTGAGACTATGAATATCGAATTTGTTCCTAATTGTTATAGTACATACAATTTATTATAGCTTAACATAAGAAGTGTAAAGTTACTGTGTTATGAGGGCACTCGCGACGACATCTCCACAGGTATAGAACTTGAAACTTGCATCTGAAATAAAAAAGATAAAAATGTGTAAAAGATTTTATCTTAGTCTTAAATTTATAGGTACACAAAGAACCCATAGACAAGTTATAGGTATTGTACGGGACACTGGTAGCCATATAGGAGTTGGTTGTATTAAAACATAAGATAACGACAAAAGTGGTATATTGTCTTAACTTATGCTGAATGGTTGATGGTTATGAGTACACTTGAATGGAATGGTAGTCGATGATGTTCTAAATTAATGTAGAGTCGAAATGGTACAAATCGGCGTAAATTGCTGAATCCGCGCAACGTGATGTATGATGTTTGTTTCGATACAAGACTCGTACAGCTATTATATAATATGGCTCTGATACCAAAGCCTTCATGACGAAAAAAAGGCCTGCCTCAACTGGTTTGTCTATTTAGAAATTTATAACAGCTACACATTCAAGATAAAAACATAAACACACATAAAACATTTTAATATTTGTTGTACAACTTTCGACTTCTAACATAAACGCGTGTGTGCGGTCGTGCGTGCGTACGTGCGTGCATGCTTGCGTGCGTGCGTGATATGTGGATGTACATCGTTTTAAAATAAAATATCGATACAAGAAACCCACCTTATTTTTATTAACCTGCGAGGAGTGCGTGAACACGCAGTCGATGGGGTCCAACCTGTCATCGAGTACTCTCTCATCCAGGCCGCGCTCTTCCAACACTGCCTCTAGTGCCGCGGCCAGCTCAGAACTCTCCGCGAATGTGGTGCCACCTTCCGCTACAAATATCTATTATTGCACACGATTTCTTTTGAACCTCATTCCGCTATTATGTTCATAATAATCCAAATTACGGTTTTTTTTAATGTAATGTTTACACTTGTCTTAAATATTATGTAAAATTAATAATCTAATAGTAAATAAGTAAAATTTGCATGCTATTATTATAATGGCTAAATGAGCACGCACTTATAATATATTTTTTTGGACATATCAATACCACAATGTACCTACCTATTTACCTCATTTATAGCAAATAAAGAAATTTGAATTTGAATTTAAATGTAGTTTTAAAATAGCCTTCGTTGGTATGGTCACGTCTTGCGGCAACAGCCGGGTTACGTGGGAAACAAATGTCTGGCCATGTCAGCCCCGCCGGGTCCTGGTAAGAGGGGAAGACAAGAAGTGCTGGATTGACGTCGGAAGGGATGACATGCGTGCCAATGGTCACTACAGGGGATGCCGACGACCGTGCGAAGTGGAGGAGAAAAAGTATGAAAGCGGACTCCGGGCGTCGCGAGCAACTGGGGCAGACGCTCGGATGATGATGATGATGGTAGTTTTAAAATAGTGTTTTGTTAGTTCCTCACTACTTATATAAAACTACATAAATAAAACTAACGCATACAGTCAAAACTATAATAAACATCCAAGTTCTCCAGTAGACTGTTTACGCCTACTAAGTTGACATTCACCTAGAAGATTCATATACACATATATACAAGAACACCAATAATAAATGTATCCATACCTTGGTTAAAAAACTCTGTAAACGCCTCATCTGGTATTTGACTCAAAACTGAAGGATCCAATATGTCATCTGCTGGTACATGCCCCACTTCTACTTCTGAAAAAAAAAACGGTAATTGTCTGTTAAAACTTGTATATAAACACTCGACTGCTATCAACAACCTAGCTAATGGCTGTTTATTGCCAAAATAAATAGATTATAGTCAAATATCATATGGCAAAATCCGTAGTGGTATAATGCTTATCTTTTAAGGACAGCCTCACAGCCTGCTATATATTACCCGGGGTACGGTTAAACTCCTTACGCGGACGAAGCTGCGGGAATCAGCTAGTTCTACATAAATCAATACTTACCAAGTTCATGCGAATCACTCCCCACAGTGACGTACTCCGTTTCGCTAAGTGCACCCATCGCCGTGTCTTCTGAACTGTCGTAGTTTGATGAATTCGAACACACGTTCAATTCTAATAAACAAAAAAAAATTATCATGAATTATATCTTGTCTATAAATCATCTTGTACGATATCCTACTAATATTATAGATGCGAAAGTTTGTAAGAATGGATGTTTGTTACTCTTTGACGTAAAAACTACTAAATGGATTTTAATGAAACTTTACAATAATAAAGCTTATATTTCAGAATAATATATAACTTAACTATCTTCACGCTGTATCCCTGACGGGATATATAGGCTACTTTTTATCCCGAGAACAAGTTCCTGTGGGAAACGGGGAAACTTCTCTACGCGCGCAAAACCGCGGGCTTCGACTAGTGGTAAATAATAACAAACACGTGTGTGATGCAGTCCCACCGAGATCTTCAGGGTCCAACCAACTTAGCAAGTGGCAACCTGGTGACCAATGGACCATTTACACAGAGCCAAAACTTGGGACAATCCACGGAGCCAGTCCACTAAGCTAGACAAATTTAAAAGGTATTCTAATTCTGGGACAGTCCATTGTACTGGATTGTCTCTATTTACATAATGGCAATGTTGGAATGGCTGTTGATTGTCTCAAGTATTCGTTCCGTGTAAATGGTCCATAATAGAGACTTGACACAAAATTTTGCACCAACCCGTCAGGCCATTACAGTAGACCACCTTATCTGTCCTACAATGAATATTGTTCTTATTATTGCCATTCTAATAGGACTGCTTGGATTCACAGTGATGGTTAGGATCTATAGCAGACGTATAGTCGGCTTCAGAGGTTGATTAACACAATTCAGAGTTAAAGAGTAGATTTGTCAATATAATTGCTTCTTACATGTATTTTTTCAGAATGTATTATTTATTTATTTATCCATCCCGCCTTATCCCCGAAGGGGTGGCAGAGGCATATAATATGCCCACTTTTCCCGTGTGTATTCCTATCCCACGTAATAGCGCGTGTGGTGAGCCCATTGCCGTGTTGAAATAGACAGACGCAGATTGTGGCTACCTGCTGTTGAAATTTTCAAGCCGCCCATAAGACCTTCAACCAGGCTTAACGACTGCCATTTTACTGGCAACCGGGACCAACGGCTTCCTTGCCTTTGCCTTTTCAAAGCACGGAAACGCTCGCAAATGTAAATGCCACAAAGTGGTCACCCATCCGAGGACCAGCCTTAGTGAAAGTTGCGTAACTCAGTGATCGTTTACAGAACACTGAGACCGCGAGGCCACGAGCTTTAGAATGTACATATTACCATACACAGTGTATATGAAGTTTGAATAGAAACTTTACCTGATAAAGATTGTTCAGCATGCGGAGGAGCTTCGGCAGGACGTATTTTTGGCGGCGGCCTGCGACGACGCTTGGCTTTTCGAGGCCCTCTCGGTATAGTCGGGCATGGACGTTTGCGGACTGGCGCTTTCTTCGGTCGACAATCGCGAGCCAGCTTATCGTAATTGTCCTGAACCATCGAAATACATTGTTAAAGTGAAAAAAAGACAATTTGGACTTCAGGACGGACCTTTGCCTAATCATTCTTGAAGCCATAGAATAGAATAGAATAAACTTTATTGCACATCAATAACAAACACTTATGTCAAGAGATTACAGTCTCATAAATGTATAAAGGGCGGCCTTATCGCTAAAGAGCAATCTCTTACAAGCAACCTTTAACTGAATGAATTACAAGAACAGTACCAAAATAATGGTCGAAATGTTGGTCGACATTATCAGAGAAAAAATACACAAAATGCTGTAATTAACGTCCTACTAATTTATGCCCAAAATGTTTTAAAGCGTAGTGATACAGTGAAAGTGACGTTACGGCGATTTTTGTTTAGGCCATGGAAGTAAACACTCTAGTCTTTACATTTTGTTAGCCGTTACCATTATAATATAATAGTGACGTTGATAAAATACTGCCTACAGAGATTTTTGGGGATCAAGCCAGCCGTAGTAGTAGTATTAGCCGAGTAAGCACCGTCGACTCAATATGCCAATTTCAATGAATTCGTGAGAAAGTACAACTTGTAAAATATAGATGTAAACTAGGCTTTACCCTCCCCTACTAGGTAAAGTAGTGAGTTTATGAAGTATATATAATTACTAGGTGACCCCCCGGCTTCGCCCATGACATGCTTTGAAACCACGTCGCACCTATTTAATCCCGTCGCCTATAAATTCTACAAAAATGCTTAAAAATTTCCCTGATTTGTCGACATTTATAATTACTGCTGCGCTCTCCAGGGTAGTAGGGTAATGATATATAGCCTATAGCCTTCCTCGATAAATGGGCTATTTAACACAAAAAGAATTTTTCAAATCCGACTAGTAGTTCCTGAGATTAAAGCGTTCATCCAAACAAACATACCAACAAACAAACATACAAACAAACTCTTCAGCTTTATATATTAGTATAGAAGTATAGATATTACATATTCAACAGTATCAAAATTCAAAATAACTTACCCTTTTCCATGCATGTTCGGCACATAGCGGTGTTTGATCATGTAGCTGCAGTAAAGGATGACGACATCTAGAGCCGCCTGCGAAAACTGCTGCACAGGCTGCATACAGCCTCTGATCCGACGCTAACGTAACATGTGCGAGACAATACCGCCCACACGGTAAGGCTGCGCTTGAGCATCTCTCCTCTGCACATTCTATTTCCACGCTGTGCGACCCTGATGTTGTGTCGTCTCCGCGACCTGATTCGCCTCCTGACCAACCGGTTGCTCTGTTGATTGGTACATTTCTTTAGAAAAAAATTGTATCTTGAATATTGCTTTATTTTCACATTTTATACTATCAACGGAATATTATAGTAGATTAGAATGTTGTAGTTGCTCAAGACTAGTCTAAAATTATTAACACTTAAAATATAATTTCATATGTTACAGCTTACAAATTTGGCTATAAGTGAGATGATTATTTCCAATGGTGTCTTATTATTTCTTAAATATTCTTGGTCAAATTTATTATTCATTTATGATTTAAATGGTTATGCATACCACCATTATGCGTTTTGTATTTTATGATAAATTTAAAATTATCTTTAGGCGTATTACAATTATACCCTTTACATGTATGCTGATTAAAATAATGATAAAATAATTAGAGTAAGTTAAAATTATGCAAATAAAACCATTATGCGTTTATAACACTCTGCTTATCATAATTTATGCGAGAAAACTTTATGCAGAAACTGTTATGCCAAACTACATTATGCTGAAAAAGATTATGTGATCGAATGGGCTCCCCTTCAAACATATATAAATCAAATCAGTTATTTTGAAAAAGTAGGCTAGCAAGTCGAAAATAGTATAATATTTCAGTCGAATTCCAGTCTAATTATTGTTAAACTTTTTATATCGTTAATTTAGGAACAATATCTGAAAACTAAACTATAAAAAAAATATTATCAATTCAATATATTGATGTTAAATGTTTGTAATTGTTATTATCTTCGAGTATTCTATAACGTGAAGGCTGGCAATGTGGGTATTCATTTATAGTGAAACGGTCCTACACAAAAATGGACACAGAATAACTGCCATGTACTTTATTTATACAGAAATAAAATAAATAAGCAAGATGTGACAGTAGCAATATTAGGTTTTGTTACACAATAACAATAAAAAAAAACAAAAATAAGTCCTGGAGTAGGTATGCATGTAGAGAAAAAAATGATTGTTTTGTACGCCGGACCTTCATACGTCGGAGCTTTAGAGCACTCGACCTACTACAATTGGATGTGAATAGGGAGCTGATTTTCTAGACGGCTAAAAAAGCATTCCCTAAATTATGTTGATAGAACTAAGATATAGACATATTTTAAGTAATCAGGAAAGGTGTTGAAGTTGCGATGTTGCAAGCAGATTGGACCTTAACATGTTAAGAAACCAAATATCGAAATAAAATGAGTAAACCTGGCAAAATTTCTCTAATTTTGACAGGTTTACTAATTTTAATTTAATAATATTTAAGTTGAAATTTTCAAGTTCAAGAAAAATAAGTTAACGATACATGAAAATAATAAATATATACCTACTACTTATGAATGACGAAATTACAAAGATGAGTATGATTGAAACAAAACTTTAAAAGTGGTGGAATATTTCAAATAAGTCTCATTACATTCGATTCTGCTTATAAACATTAAATTTTCTGGGTAACCTCCCTAGTGTTTAACAAGGAAAAGGGTCCACTGCCGCAATGTTGTAACGAACGTTCATTTCTTTGGAACAGAAATTGTTTATTTTCTTTACAATTGTTTATTAGTGAAAGTAGATAGTAAAATAGCCTTCTTCTGGCATTTTGATAATAATATAATTATGTATGTGTGTAACTGAGAAAAGTTAAGCAATTGTGTAGTTCTACATACATACATACATATTGTCACGCCTTTATCCCCGAAGGGGTAGGCAGAGGCATATTTAACGCCCACGTTTCACCGTATGCATTTCCGTCCCACGTAACAGGTGGTGAGACCATTGCCGTGTTGAAATGGACAGGCGCAGGCTGCATCGACCTGCTGTTGAAATTTTTTAAGCCGCCCATAAGGCCTCCAACTTGGCTTAACGACTGCCATTTTATTGGCAACCGGGACCAACGGCTTAACGTGCCTTCCGAAGCACGGAACTGGGGTGGGTCTAAAGGGCCGAAAAAATTTAATAAACTGTCTATTTTAGATGTTAAATTTGGAAGAAATTTTGAACCCGTTGCCTTTTTAGTGAGATGATAACAAAAAGGCTAAAAGGTCTTATGTGCTAGACACTAATTAGCACGACCAATTAAAGTCCTGGTAGTCTCGGACGGAAATGTGTAGTTCTAACTTCGAAAAATTTAATAACATTTTATACCCGCCGTTACAAGAATAAGGTGGCGATTTCTGTAGAAGTGTCAAATGTGGCTTCTTAAAATGACTCTACTATAAAATTGTGCGAGGTCTTCAGTAGTAAACTGCAATTGGGTTATTTATTTTATCTTATCTATCTTCACGCTGTATGCCTTATGGGGTAGTCAAAGAGTACAGATCGCCAGGCATCGCGATCCATGCATACTTCTTTCGCTTCATGCAGATTCATTAGTCGCTTCATACATGCACGTCTGGGTATCCGAGTACTTTTGACTTTTCTGTTTTTGAGCAATCTGCTCACCTGGTCTTCATATGTAAGTCTCGGCTTACCCTGACTCCTTCTATTTTCTACTGTCACACAATATATATTCTTCGTCAATCGTTCCTCACTCATTCGTTGGACGTGTCCAAACCAACGGAGCTTTTGGTTTATTATGGTTATTTGATTGGATATAAAATGTTTGGTCATTTGACTTACCTTAGTTTCCTTCGCTCCAGTGATGACAGCACAGCAGGCATGCCCCGCATCGCAAGCAGATGGTTTATAGTCTGAGTCGGAAGGCGACACGACAGTCCGGCGACCATCACTTGTTTCTGTCAGAAGCAGAAGAATATTAAATGATACAATCCTGAAGAAGTCTCTCATATTAAGATCTGTCATCTCCATATTAAGATACATTACAAGCTTTGTCTAAATTGCAATATTTATGTTTGTCCAGGTGGAATATTGCAATGACAATACATGGACATTATTTTTACAATAATGGGTATTATATTATTATAATATGGGTTTCAAATAAAGAAAAAAAAAGTCGAGATGTGTTGAAAGAATTGCCTCGCTCTGGAAAACCAATAACGTCTGGAATTGAAGATTTTTCTTTAACTGTCGCAGTGTTATGCCAGAAGTTCAGACGGAAAATATACCCTAGGGCTCGATTTGTGGAAAGAAAATTGTTAGATATTGCACCACGATAATGCGCCTTTGCATAAGGGCATCATAGTACCGGAATATGTGGCCAAAAACTCAACATATACCTTTGAGCAATCACCATATTCACCGGATATGGCTCCAGCCGATTTTTTTTTCCTACACTCCTATTTCCTACGTATACAAATGACCATTTTGTAGCACCAGTTTTCATTCGGTAGAAGACATAAAAGACAATTATGGCGAGAACTGGACTCCATTCCAGAAAAAAGCGTTTAAAAATGATTTGTTTTTGATTATGCGTTGGCGTAAGTGTATAATTTCTGAAGAAGAATACTTAGAAGGTGATAAAATAAATATGGATGAATAACATTTTGTGCGAAAGTAGAGGGAAGAAGGAGTCAGGGTTAGCCGAGACTTACATATGAACACGTGAGCAGATTGCACAAAAACGGAAAAGTCAAAAGTACTCGGATACCCAGACGTGCGTGTATGAAGCGATTGATAAACCTTCAAGAAGCGAAAGAAGTATGCATGGATCGCGAAGCATGGCGATCTATCCTCTCTGACAGTCAGGGATGCAGCGTGAAGATAGTTAACATTTTGTGTCTTGATCGTATTCTGGTACATACTTTCTGAGGGAGGCATGTTTCTGTAAGTATCCTTCGTCTGAGTTTACATAAGTGATACGAGGGCTGCACTAAAAGTATCGGGAATGGAAAATTTCCACTGTTCCTGTCATATTAAATTTTTTTTAATTGAAAACTCCTTGGTTTTAAAAATCAAATACCATTTATTTATTTAAAAAAAAGATAATCGGTCTTGTCACAAGGTTTTGTCAAACTTCGTCGTTGATAAAATGGAATTGACTCGAGAAAATTCAAGAGCAATGATTTATTATGACTTTCGAAGTGGTTTAACACAAAAACAGTGTGTTGACCGGATGATTTCTGCATTTGGTGATGAAGCCCCATCCAAAACCACAATTTATCGCAATTTATCGCTGGTTTGCTGAATTTCAACGTGGACGTGTCAAGCTCAGTGATGATCCCCGTCAAGGTCGTCCAAAAACTGCAGTCACCCAAGAAAACGTTGATGCTGTGCGTAAACTGATTGAGGAAGATCGACATGTGACATACCGCGAAATTCAGGCAACTTCAGACATTGGCACGAGTCAAATACAAATAATCTTGCATGAACAATTGGGTGTAAAAAAGTTTTTTTCCCGATGGATACCGCATTCGCTCTGTGAAGAGCAAAAAACGGCTAGCGTTACTTGGTGCGTCAGAACTCTCGAAGGATTCCCAGGATCCTCAAATGCTGTATAACAACATCGTATCAGGTGACGAATCCTGGATATACGCGTACGAACCCGAAACAAAAAACCAGTCACGAGTTTGGGTGTTCGAAAATGAGTTCGAAAGTGGCTTTACCAACAAAAATTGTTCGTTCACTGAGTGTTGCAAAAAAAATGGTGGCCACGTTTGTCTCCAAATCGGCCATGTTGCGACTATTCCTCTTGAGGGACAAAGAACGGTTAATGCAGAATGGTATGCTAGCATTTGTTTGCCACCGGTCGTTTCTGAACTCCGTAAAGAGAACTGCAACCGCCGCATCATCCTCCATCACGACAATGCGAATTCTCACACCGCGCACAGAACAAAAGAGTTTTTAGAGCAAGTAAACATAGAATTATTAGAACAATCCGCCGTATAGCCCCGACCAAAGCCCTAATGATTTCTATACTTTCCCTAAAATAAAGAATAAATTGCGTGGTCAGAGATTTTCATCACCTGAAGAAGCTGTGGACGCCTACAAAACGGCCATTTTGGATACCCCAACTTCCGAATGGGATGGTTGCTTCAATGATTGGTTCCATCGTATTGAAAAATGTGTCAAATTTCGCGGAGAATACTTCGAAAAGCAATAAATACATTTTTAAATAGTAATGTTGTGTCACTTCCTTGATTCCCGAAATTTTCAGTGCCGCCCTCGTAAAATTCTACTTCAATAAATTGTAACCTTTAAAATACATAATCTGACAAGGATTGCAACTTTCACCGATAACCTAACGTATACATGTACCAATTGCAAACAAAATAAAAACAGTGACAATGATTATGAAAATTTTAAACGAGTGTTGAATTCAAAACAAAGCGATAACGGCTATGAAACATGTGTTATTTTAGTAATGAGAGTGTTACCTTCACTAAACAGGTGAGAGAGCGATAATCTCGGTGGTTTGTTGACAGGCGTAACGCTTGGTGAGCTCGCGCTACGTGACGACGCAATGCGGCGCGGCGTAATGCTAAGCGAGCACCGCGGGATTCCGCTGCACTTTCTTCAACACAAGCTGCGCCATAACCAGCATCTACAATTTAAAATATGATCGTTTCGATACATATACTATATAAATATACTAGTTGACGCCCGCGGCTTCGCCCGCGTAGAGAAGTTTTCCTGTTTCCGTTTCCCACATGATCTTGTTCCCGGGATAAGAAGTAGCCTATGTGTAATTCTGACTTGTAAGCTATATTATAAAGTTTCATCAAAATCCATTCAGTAGATTTTGCGTGAAGAGTAACAAACATCCATTCATACTTACAAACTCTCGCGTTTGTAATATTAGTAGGATATAGTCGTACAAGTGCATAGTCAACACGACATTCAGAAGGTCTCGGAATCGAAACTCGGCTTACGCATACGTCGATAAAGTTTCACTTTAAAACAACAAGGCGCGTAACAGAAAAACGTGACGATTTTTGTTACAGCTATAAAATTTCTCGCATACAACGTTAAAGAAGTTTTACTTCACAAAAATATGGAACGCTTATAAGATCACTTTCTTATACGTCTGTCCGTCCGTGTGTCACGATTTTATCAGGAACGGGTATCCTAGAAAGTCAAAATATATACCAGATACTGAGGT
The DNA here is from genome assembly GCA_948477245.1 of Thumatha senex. Lineage (NCBI taxonomy): Eukaryota > Metazoa > Arthropoda > Insecta > Lepidoptera > Erebidae > Thumatha > Thumatha senex. The sequence goes on from OX419743.1 coordinate 14,265,355, forward strand.
CTATGGTCCCTATTAGGTGTATAAAATTCAAGGTTCTGTGTCAACACAATAAAAAGATATGGGAAAATTTATGTTTTCGCGAAAACTTGTACCTAAGTATTAAAGCATTTTACCTTAATTTTCAACTTTTTTATTTTTGGATTTACCCTTTATTTGTGCTATAAGACCTTGCTTAGGACCAAAATTGACAGTTCTAGCAATCGGTTTTGGGTCGAAAACCTAAATAGTAATTCCCGTTGACCTAGAATCACGAAATTTGGCAAAAAGGAAGTTCTTACAACACTAATAAAGGAAAAATATCTAAAAAAATGTTGAAAATTAGGGGTTACCCCATACATGCATAGTATAAAGCAATTAACATAGACCTCGTGCGCGAAGCGCTCGTGGCTCTGCGGTCTCAGTGTTCTTTAAACGATCACTGAGTTACGCAACTTTCGCTATGGCTGGTACTCGGATGGGTGACCACTTTGTGGCATTTACATTTGCGAGCGTTTCCGTGCTTCGGAAGGCACGTTAAGCCGTTGGTCCCGGTTGCCAGTAAAATGGCAGTCGTTAAGCCTGGTTGTAGGCCTTATGGGCGGCTCGAAAAATTTCAACAGCAGGTAGCCACAACCTGCATCTGTCTATTTCAACACGGCAATGGGCTCACCACCTATTACGTGGGACAGTAATCCACACGGTGAAAAGTGGGCATATAATATGCCTCTGCCACCCCTTCGGGGATAAGGCGTGATGGATATTTATTTATTTTATTTAAGACCTCTGAGTTGTACGTGCGCTCATACAATTTGGAGGTTTAGCTTAAATAATCGCTACTCCAAATAAGTTACTATTATTTTCGGAGCCTCGGCACTCGAGTTTGTCTCGTGCTTGACCGGTATTTTTATTTCTATTTATTTAGCAATTTTTTCTTGTTGTTGGTCGCAATAAATAAATTCTATCTCATTTTCAAAACGTAATTGTCTGTGAGGAGTGGAGAAATCGTGAGGAGGCTTATGCACGATTATTCTCCTTAAAAATGAAGACTTTCGTTATGTAGACTTTCAGCCCTCAACATTAAAAACCATTATTTTATCCTCAAGACGTTGTAATGACGGACTTTTCCAACAGGAGTTATGAAAAATGGAAATGACCCTCAATTTGACAGAACAATGCCACACTTTGCAATCAACACAGACGAGAAAAATCCGTGCACTGGCTTCTATTATTTAAGTTCCAACATATTATTGAAATTCTTAAAAATATTCGTCTTGTAACAAAACTGGAAAACATAATGCTTCTGATTGAATAAAGCCCATACCAAAATCCGGCATGTTATCATCATCACTGCTGCTACTCTCTAGTTGTCTGAAGGCAATAGTTCTGTCATCGAGTGGTCCACACTGGAACAGGCTGGCTCCGGGCGCATGCCATGAATTGTTCGGTATTGGTATAGCACGTTTCGCTACAGGTATCCGTTGTAATGCCTCGTGAACTGCAGGCCCTCGACCACGTCGGGATTTCGAGGATGATGGAGTTTTACCTGATAGAAAGATGGTTTTTATCATTATGGTTTTACTTCATGTGAGACCTACATAGTATCTGACACTTATACACACTGCACCTCACACACTATTTTGCATACACACTACTGCCCCAGTTTCTTCCTATTTTTTTTTCTTTTCTTTTATACACATAATGCTTTGTAGTCCCTAGACAGTAGCCAACTAAGGATAAGGAAAAAATCTTTAGACGTTAACAGGTTAGGCAAATAAATCCTTTCACATAGTAATAATCCAGTACATTTATAACCAGTGACCAGGGAACCATAATACCCAAATTCATATTTAGGTATTATGGTTCCCTACAGAAGATCTAGAATTTATTGTGTTGTGACCATTGCTAAATTCAAGGTAAATGATCATGTTAATACCTGTGTCTCATTTACCATTTGATTGCATGATATAAATAATTGTATGTTCAAACTGGGAACACCATTAAAAGTAAGTCCCTAGCATCTTGATCTGGCTTAAGATTTCTCAACCCAGACAACCCCTGCCTTATTATAATATTACCTGAGGATTTCTTCGCCGGTGATATGGACACTTTGGAAGGCATCCCTGGTGGCTCAGTTTTAACAACAGAAGAATTTTCAACCAAGCCTTGTTCTCTTTTAAATACATCTAAAAATGTCTCTAGTCCAGACTGCTTTGAAACTTTTGTAGTATTGGACGTAATATTACTAATACTGTTTTTAGCATTAGGCGATGTTGCAGTCGCAGTGTGTTGAGCGTTTGGGCTGTTTATGCTAAGTCTTCTAGTTTCATTAATTGAATCCGTTCTAAGAGGCTCTTTTACCTGTGTTTGATTTTTTACTTTTACAGCTTTGGTATGAGTAGTCTTTTCTTTATGGGTGGCTGGTGGTTTCGCTATTGGGGTATAATGCCCATTAGTAACCACCTCATTTATTATTTCCTCCTTAACTTCACCATTTGTGAACATACTAACGAGATTTAACTCTTTATTTGGACTGTCTAACAATTTAGGTTTGACATCAACAGTATCAGAGAACATAAAGTTATCCTCCGTATGACTCACTGTTATCTCACTCGCTATGACATCAGAGTCATGAAAGGTATATAATTCGTTGGGATCAATTTTAAATTTGGAATAAAAATTATCATTAAGATGTATGTATGCCTGCTCGTCTCCAGAGTTTTCATGTAGGAACATATTTACTTCACTACAGTTTCCTGGTGAAACTCCCTCAACAGCCATTTTATATTGTGTGGCACAACTCGCCTCTGATATATTTTGTGGAATACCACTGAAACTGAAAATTAATCAATGCATTCATATCACTATTTACAGTGTTAAGAAATTAATTACATTAGATGTAAAAAAGGGCCTCAATAAAATTTTAGGTATAACAGGTACCATGAGCGCTAACCAGTGGCGTGCACAAGGTTTTCGGACGGGTATGCATACCTACCCGAAACCCCGCAGGGATGTGAATGGAATGGACTGGAAGAACTAATACTGATTGGGTGAGGGTATGCAGTGCTTATTTGCTTGTATAAAGCGCATACGCCTGGCACTAATGGATCCATATGCCAATAGGCATGCCATGCTGCAGAGGAGGTTAGCTTGAGCGCTAGACATCTTAGAGGTCTCTTTACACACTTATATCATGTTATGTACTGAATCCTAAGGCAGTTAAGCTAAAGCGAGTTAGCTGATGCTCTGCACAATTTTAGGAGTAACAATATGAGAAACAAAAACTTGGCCTATTATACTGTTCACTTTCCAGACTGCCACTACAAGGTACTACTAATGACATACACTTAAAATTGTGTATTTGTATGACACTGATAATTACTTGCCCGTTTCCACAATTAACCAATACAGTGATTAAACTATGTCTAGAATTTATTTTAGTAAATAAGGAGTTATAAAGCTTACCCCACATTTTCCGATGCACTCAAATAAGACATACTGAGTTCATTTTACAACTTATTACTATAAACAATGTTATTGCTATGTAATGTGTAAAAGTAAGTTTGGTCCCCTTGCTTCATACTGTAAAAGGAAAAGATGTTATTGTAATAATTAGTTTTACAATTATGAAGTTTCCTTAATGTGAATAATAAAGCAAAAAACAAATAATTAAGTGCATAAAATAAAATCACTGAATTCACTTCAACATGACATGTGTCAGGGTAGCAATTATCCAAATTTTCAGTCTGATTCTTTTATTTCAAATATTTAACCACTCGTTTAGTTGTAATAAACTATAATTAAAGCTCTAAATAAAACAAATAGGTGTTTAGATATTGTTACAGAGAAATTAAGAATAAAACATCTCACACGATAGAGCAACAATTTTCCGGCTCATCTTTAAATTGTAATAAAAATTAACTGAACTAATGTGAATGGTTACACCTATGCAACGAATTTACTTGAAAATCAATTGTTTGCAGCTGAAAATAAATAAAACCCAAAACTTTATTCAATAACATCAAGAATGACTGACAGAACACAGCAAATGGCAGCCACAATGCCACAGACTAATAATTGTAATAATTATAATAAGTCAGGTTTGATCTGTCATTTTACTTTTTGAGTTAAAAGTAATAGGTAAGTTGTACACAAGTTGTACAGCATAGCTTGGTGATCAGAATGCAGCAGCATGAAACTTTTTAGTAGCTATTGATTAGAAAAAAATTAATAGGTAATCTATCTCTGCTTAGGACTTTGCGCGGGATCTTGGAAACGCCATTTTCCGCTCGCTATATATTATTTTCCAAAACTAGTGTATTAACCTTGTTTTATGTGTAAAAATTGTAGTTTCTTAGACATAAAAGTTATGTAATCGTGCTAAAGTGAAAGACAGTGATATATTGCAGTGAAAAGCTATTTTACAACTTGTTGTGCAAATTCCACTGAAAGCCTCAATAACGCTCTACCACGTACACAGGACCTATGACTGGACATGAATTTGACATCGACAAAGGACTGGACAGCACTAAATTGGAAGATAAGATTGAAGAAATAACTATATTAAAATAAAAATTTTCTATAAGGTCTTTAACACCAGGCCATAAAATAATTATATAAAAAAATATCTGGTATGATTGGAAAAAGGTCAGGTCAAGAGTACCCTTAACCGGCGTGTGTGTATGAAAACACTTATGAAAGTGGAAGAAGCGAAAGTTGTATGCCAGGATCGTAGCAAGTGGAACGCCATAGTCTCTGCCTACCCCGATTTGAGACAGGCGTGACGATATGTATGTATTTTATGTATGTAAAGGGGCCCAGTCAATAACCTGCATGGCTGTCCGCAGATAGCCGCAGATAGACCACTTAAGGGGCCCAGTCACGGCAGGCCGCTATGACATCCATCGCTTTATGTTGTCATTACGATAAAAATATATGGACAAATTTAGATTTACGCAATTTGTATTTACCAGAAATTACTTTATTTTTTAACTTTTAATCTTCAATTGCGCAGTGCTAGTGCCAACGTTGCTTTTCGGTAGCAAAACTAGTCTAGGAATGTCAAAAGATGCATGAAAGTAAGTTGAATACTGTGCAGATGCGATCACTTCAGCTATTGTGCGGCGTAACCTTGGCCGACCAACTACATTACGAAGCGAAATGCAATATGGAAGGTTTGAATGAAAGTGTCAGCGTTAAGCTGGAGAAGGGAGTGATCCGTTGGTTTGGACACGTCCAACGAATGAATGAGGAACGATTGACGAAGAATATAAATTGTGCGAAATTAGAGGGTACAAGGAGACCGGGAAGGCCGAGACTTGCGAATGAACATGAGAAAATTGCTCTAAAACGGAAAATGAAGCGATTGATGAATCTGCAAGAAATGAAAAAAGTGTGCATGGATCGCGAAGCCTGGCGATCTCTTATCTCTGACTACCCAGTCAGGAATACAGTGTGAAGTCTTTGCTTGAATATTGTAAACTTTAACCCATAATAATTTTGAAATATGAATTTGATGTGAATGATTTAGTCATGAGCGGATTAAAAACGTACTTTCAGTAATATAATTAGAAAAATTTAAATAAATAATGACGCATAAAGAAGCATGTAGACAAAGTTATAGATAGCAATAATCATTATTTGCTTAGTATTGCAGTTTCGGATACTCGTCTAATAAATGGAATATGCTATGCGGCTCCAATACACTTATAATTTATATTATATATTGAAAACAAATGTTTTGAAATATTCTTAAGATTAAAAGCATATATAACTTACACTAAAATTAAAAAAAAACAACTAACTAAACTTTAATAAATATACATTACCTACAACGCATCAAAACATTCCTCCGCTTCATCGCTGACCGGAAACGTTCCCAGAAGACTGGCAGCATTGCCACGTTGAATGGCAATACCAATCTTTTGTGCAAGGAAATAACCTGCCTTCTGGTCGCGCGAAGCCGCTTTGTTAAAGCTTTAAATAAAAAGCGGTCCTAAGTCGGTTCCTAAAGTCTCAACCCCAAACGGCTCAAAAATATAATCTCCTACTAGATTACAATATTTGCGCCGCTTGAGGTTTTCAGCGGAAGCAGCACCTGCACAACCTGCTGTGTTTGGAAGATGTGATGGCGCCTGAGTGTCGACGCATGTGGCGTCCCACACCAGCGGCCGACTATACTAGCTGTCCCGTCCGGCTTCGCCCGTGACATACTTCGAACCCCTTGGCACCCATTTAATACCGTCGTTTATTAATTTCGCAATAATGTATGAACATTTTCCAAAATACTTGAATAGGTACTTCTCCGCTCTCAAGTACTAGTAGGTAGATTTATGGTTACACGAACTTATTTTCCTTGTGCATTTTTTTGATATTGCCATATCTCCTAAGATATTCATTTAATTTGCAAGATGTTAAGGGACAAAATATTCTTCATGAAATGCTGAAGCCATCTAACATATCTAAAATGAAAAGGATTAATAATATATTTGTGTAAATAGCCTATAAATAACCGCTTTATAATTGTTGTTTTTTTTTAAGTATTAAAATGGATAAATATAGTATGTTATCCTTAAAAGATAGACATATACCGTCCCGGACTTTTTTGAAGACCTGTATTAGATACATAGTTCCACGGTACATTAATTTGTTATATCTCAAAGAGTTTGTGCAGCGTTTTCGTTAAAAGCTCCCAGACGGCTTATTTTTTCCGACACCCACAACAAATATCGTTTTAATTTAGTCAATATATACAAAAACTTAACAAATTATACATAGAAACCTTTCCTATGAATCACTCTATCTATTAAAAAAAAACTGCATCAAAATTCGTTGCGTAGTTTTAAAGATCTAAGCATACATAGGGACAGACAGCGAAAAACGACTTTGTTTTATAATATGTAGTGATGACCGCCTTGTGATCATCGGGGACACTATTCTCTAGCGCCTGTATTCTATCTGTATTAATAAAATGAATTGCAAAATATGTTGCCAAGTGCAAAAAAGGAAGACAGCTGAACCAATTACTAATAAACATACTCATATATTTTTAAATACATAGAAAACACCCAAACTTCTAAACAAACGTTTATGGATCACACAAATATTTCCGACCCGAAAATCGAACCCGGGACCTCAGGCGTGGCAGACGCATACACTACCACTGCGCCACCGAGGTAGTCAGGCAGAGTATCAGAAGTTGGTATCATCTGAGGGACATAAGCTTATCTATAAGTTAGCGTGCTCCCGGGTCAAAGCGTTTCTGGATATTCCCAAGTGCCTCTGTCTAATGATCCTCAAGGCACCCTTCTATGCGAAGACCTTGCGGTGAAGGAAAGACGGCACTCGTACTTCCGCGAGTTGCTAAATAAGCAGCATAAAGAGGTGCAGCCTGCGGAGCTCCCTCCGAATCAGAGGCTAGTGCCACCGGTAGCGCCCGCAGAACTCCAGATTGCTCTTTGCCGCATGACGAATCGGAAAGTTATCGGAGCCGATGAGATGATCATCGAAGCTCGAAAGGCGATGGGTCCTTGTGGTGTGGGCATCTTGGTAAACCTTTTCAACCGTGCACTCCATAGCGGGCAGATCCAAAACCAATGGAGTCTCAGATTATTACTCCAATCTTCAAAAATAAGGGGTAAGTGCAGGACTGCGGGAGATACTACGATTTAAAGTTTATGTCCCATGAAGATTATTGAGTCCCGGATCCAGCAGAAGTGTATTCTCTCGGAGTGTCAATATAGGTTTCACACTGGTCATGGGACCACGGAGTCTGTTTTGCCCTGAGGGTTGTCGCATAGAAATACAGGACGAAGAACACGCCTCTGCCCTCTGTTCCTAGACATGCAGAAGACCTTCGACTGTGTTCCTTGAGCGATGATTTGGTGGACACGGCGCGGCGGCGGTCCAAAGAGGTTTCCAGAGGTTTATATTGACACTATCTGGGACATGTACCGCGACTCCGATTCCGTGGTTCGGACCGCTGTTGGCGACACAAAACCCTTTCCCATCACCGTCAGGGTACACCAGGGTTCGGCCCTCAGTCAGCTTCTGGTTTAAGTTAAATTAGACGAATTGTCAGACAGCATCTGGGACTCGCATCTAGTTGACGGGACGGGTTTATAAAACCATTATTAAACCTGTTCTTTTACATGACAGTGAGATGTGGTCATTATTGAATCGACACAAGCAGGAGCGTGTCACGGAAATTGTGGTGGTAAGTTTGAAAAAGTTGAATGTGGAGTCATGCGGATAGACAGCGTGAGTAACTCTTGCATCCGCGGCAGCCTTCACGTCCGTGACATTGCAAATAAGTTGCAAGAGTGTCGCCATCGCTGGTACGGTCATATCTTGTGACAACCGCCGGGCTACGTGGGAAACAAAAGTCTGGCCACGTTAGTCTCTTCAGGACCCAGCGACAAGAGGATAAGACTCAAAAAGTGCTGCCTGGCGGTCGTCAGGGATGACATGCGTGCCAATGGTCTCACTACAGGGGATGTCGATGACCGGGTGAAGTGGGGGAGAAAAAGTAGGAAGACGGACCCTGGACGTCGCGAGACGCAACTGAGACAATCAAACAAAATGGGTTACAGCTGTAATGCCGACATCATGTGAAGGTTAGATTAAGGTTGTTCATATTTGACATACAATACTCATGATCTTTCATTATATTCCATTTCTAAGTCATAAATAGTGACTACAGTTCCAAGAAACGGTTTTTGATTCTTAAGTGTTAACACTTATCTACGCGGAGTCTCTCAGACTCCAGGTAGGGTATTTTTGTTTATAACTTTACATGTGGGCGTTTTTGTTCTTCATGCTTCCGTGTACCTTCGTGCCACTACCCATAGCACACCCCCCGTTGTTTGTTGATGTGCGCGCGCTTCATTTTGGTTCGAAAATATCTTTCTCGCGAAGTCTGAGAAATCCCTGGTATGTCGTTACGTGACTTCTTTTCAAGAAATGTCTTTTTTTGTTTTAGGTGTAAATAACATGAAATATTGGAATTATCGCGCGCTTGAGAAAGATGGGTCTAACGAGGATTAAAGTGATAATTGGTGAGGATTTTGTGCAGCCTTGTACCTCCGCATCTGATTCTGAAATAGGAAACGATGAAGAGATGAATTTAGCACTGGACGGACAATGCTGAATTTCTACCCTAAAGCACAATTTCTGATTCTCCGTCAGTTGATGATGTTCCTTTTAATTTGTTGCGAACAAGACCAAGGAAAATTAATAAAATTACAAAAGTACGTGGATTGCTGCTACTTGATGAGGTTACTGTCCTATGAAAAATGGTGAAGTTTGACTTTTGCATACACATTGCGTTATGTTTATTGTTTACTCTCTGACTACCCGTCAGGGATGCAGCGTGAAGATAGTTAGTTAGTTAGTTTTATTCGTTTCGTAAGTATTAAAAATTATTAAAGAAAGTTTCCAATTTGATTACATTTTTTATACTGATCTCATTTAATAAGAATGCCATAATTGTATTTTATTTTTACTGTTTGAAAAATAAATCTAAAGCTTTTCTAATGATAATGTGAATTAAAGATTATAACAAAATCATTTTTGGTTTCAATTTGATACCCGACACCATAATTTATTTTTCATATCAGTTCAAAGTGCCAGAGTCTGAGAGATTCCGGGTAGGTAGTTACGTTACTGAAATAAGGGTTAAATAAAAAATAGCATTGAAAAGTATTAGAGATTGAGGCTATTTTCCTATATTATTTCAAAAAGACAATCGGAGTGACAAATGAGGCTGTACAGATGTTGGCCCTTTGTCTACTCTGTTGAAGGCTCAGTACAATAAAAAAAGTTAAAGTTAACTTTTGTTTCACTTGAGTCAATTAATTTTATTATTAGTTCTAGTGTTCTAGATATAAGGAACTGATTATTTTTTGTTTAGCTATAGTTTTTTTGTATAAATATAACTAATAGTGTAATAAGCATATTAACCGGGAAGATTAATTTGGATTTGGTATATTTTTTAAATTTCGCGCGGTATCTTTTCAATTTGAGAACCCCGTTGTAAAAGCGTTGTTGTGAATCCAATATGGCGATATTTGATGTTGTACTATTTTGAAGGTACGTCAAATTGACGATTCTGATATGATAATTCCGGTAAATATCGTATTGTGTAAGAATTTTTAATATAAAACGAAGAGTTCTACTATTAATTAAACTGATCTCATGCGTTTTAACAGTGTAAGGAAAAGCTAACAAATTGTATTGTTTTGTTTGTGATTTCCGATATTTTAGTGATTATTCCATTGTTTTACGAAATTCTGTATTGTGTTTTCGTGTGACTGCATAGATATTAGTGTGGATTAGACTTCTAAGAGACTATCCATACATAATTTGTTCTGATTTGGAGCTTTTTCGTGAATTGTCGAACAAGATGGAATGTAATTACGGTAATTATAATTGCGAAAATTATATTCAAATAACTTTACAAATTGTTATTTTTGTTACAGAAGTGCACATGTTTTTATACAAATGGGAGATAAGTAATTTACTGTTCAGGTGCAGTAGATTAGCGCCATAATAATTGATTCATTATTTGAGTACCTAGTGTTTAGAGCGCTGACTATTATCATGACTGACACAAGACGAAGAGTAAAGCTTTACGCTCTGAACGCAGACCGACAGTGGGATGACAGAGGAACTGGCCATGTATCTTCATGTTATGTAGAGAGACTGAAAGGTACCTCACTGCTGGTACGCGCGGAGTCGGACGGTTCTCTTCTTCTAGAGAGTAAAATACAGCCAGATACTGCATACCAGAAGCAACAAGACACCTTGATAGTATGGTCAGAAGGTGATAATTTTGATTTAGCATTAAGTTTTCAAGAAAAAGCTGGGTGCGATGAAATATGGGAAAAGATTTGTCAGGTAAATAATATGTTGTTATATAAGTTAATAGATGATTGAGTTTACATCAAAAATAATCTTCAATAGCAAATTCTTTTACAATATAAATGTCTCAGATAAACGTTTATGTTATAAACATACTCAAATAATGGTCTAATGTCAAGATTATTGCTGATTTCTGAACCTTACTGCATGAGTTTGTTATAGACGATTGATTGTTTTGATATTATTAAGCAGTTCAACTTGCTAATCAGTTTTTATTTCTAGGTACAAGGAAAAGATCCATCAGTTGAAATTACACAGGACATAGTTGAAGAATCAGAAGATGAAAGGTTTGATGAAATGTCAGATAGTGTACAACCAGTAGAGTTACCGGCTTGTGAAATGGGACGCCTTGAAGACATTAGTGAACTTGTTAACAGTTGTCTTGTGTCGCCAGCTCGAAAGGATAAACTTGCTGCAGCTCTTGAAAGTCAACATTACATCAAAAAGTTACTTAACCTGTTCCACATGTGCGAAGATATTGAAAATATTGAAGGACTGCACCATCTGTATGAGATATTCAAATCAATATTCCTCTTAAATAAGAATGCACTGTTTGATACAATGTTTGCTGATGACACCATATTTGATGTTGTGGGCTGTCTAGAATATGACCCTGGATTACCACAACCAAAGAAGCATAGAGAGTATTTGAGGGAACTAGCAAAGTTTCGAGAGGCTATTCCTATAAAAAACAAAGATTTGTTAGCTAAAATACATCAAACATATAGAGTACAGTATATTCAGGATATTGTTTTGCCTACTCCTACAGTTTTCGAAGATAATCTTCTAAGCACACTTTCAAGTTTTATATTTTTCAACAAAGTAGAAATAGTAAAACTTATAGAAGAAGATGATAAGTTTTTGACAGATTTATTTAAGCTTCTGATGGATGATAAAACACCTAATACTAAAAGACGGGACCTAGTGCTGTTTTTAAAAGAGTTTTGTAATTTTTCACAAAATCTACAACCACAAGATAAGGATGCATTTTATAAAACTTTAGTATCCTTAGGTATCCTGCCAGCATTAGAAATCACTCTAAGTATAGATGATCAGAAAACAAAGACTGCATCTATAGACATTTTAACATACATTGTAGAGTTTTCACCATCGGTTGTAAGAGATCACACACTACAACAAGCTAATAATACTGAAGAGGTATACTGAAACTACTACTATCAATATTTATCATGATAATTGCAATAGTAAAATATTAAATTTTCTATTAAATTTCTAGGAACAGATGTTACTAAATATTGTGATAGAACAGATGTTGAGGGACGGTGACCCTGAACTTGGTGGTGCAGTGCAGTTGATGGGCGTTCTCCGCATTCTCCTTGACCCTGAAAGTATGCTTGCATCTGTAAACAAGAGTGAAAAATCAGACTTCTTGAACTTTTTCTACAAACACAGTATACAAACGCTGATAGGTAAGTTCGTAAAGATTGTAATTTATAAAGAAAAATTTTGAGTAAGAAACCTTAGAACTTGCCATTCCAAATATATCCCATGTTATATGCTAAATGAATAGTGTTCTGAATTAATATGCTTATTAACAGATACTATTAAATTTTGTTCATGTAGTTATCTAGTGAATTTGGCAGATGTTATCCAGCATACACCCTCAAACCCAATAGCATTGCCATCTATGAGATTTACCTGTGAATCTACTAACAAATAACTATCTCAAACAAAAAAAAACATTTTAATTAGCCTAGTGATGTAACTGGAGTACTATTACACATATAGAAAAATAGATATAAGACTGGGCTGTATTGTTTCAACCTTGTAAATAAATTTTCATTTTATTGCCCTTCAGCACCCCTCTTAGACAACACAACAGGTGAAAAACCATTAAAGGAAGACTACCATACAGTGCAACTATTGGGTCTTGTGCTGGAACTACTCTCATTCTGTGTCGAGCATCATACATACCATATCAAGACATGCATATTAAATAAGGTAAGAAAAATATGTAAATATTTTTATATCTGTTTTAAAAGAATCATAACTATGACTATATTTAATCTTCTTTTAACTATAGTTATAGTTAAAAGAAGATTAAATAAGGTATTCATTGCACATCTAAAAAGTACAGGTACAGTGTCGCAGTGTTTGTGGTGCAAGATGTTTCCTGCATTTATGAAAGGCCCTGACAATAATATATTGCTTGATTGGCAACCGCATACTCTGATGTTGTTAGTCTGTTAAAAATATTGGACAATCGACCAACCATTTGTAATTAGAATACTGATGGGGAGTAATGGATGGGAACAGGTCACAGACATGATTTTTAATCTGGAGTTTTATTAGAGGATTTAATAAGTTACGGAAACTTAATAAACTAAAAAAAAATATAATAAATTTATTTATTACATACATAAAAAGGGGTTTTCATATGTCAAATTACAATGTAATGTCAGGAGTATATAAATGCTGCGTATAACTTTAACTAAACTAAACATACCTAAGTTCTTTAGAGAATAGATATTATCTTTTTTATAACATTAATAAAATTAGCATTAAACTATTAAAATTTGTAAAAAGAACGGCCTTCTAAGTTTTAAAATTAATTACCATTTTTACATTCAAATGCATTACCGAGGTTTATATTCTGTTTATTGACCTTAGTAATAATGATTGTACATTATGAAAATGTAGTTATTTCTGGATGACACCTCATAATGTTTCTTACACCTTTAAAGAGATAACCATTTATCTATTTAGATTGCATGAAGAAGGATGTTTAGGCAACGCATCGACATTCACCCTCAAGTGTTCGCTCTTTTCGTTGAATCAGATTTGGTAGAATTAACATAATTCCCTGACATCATGAAAACCAAAGTCGCTTATAAACTATTCCATTAAATTTAAAATATGAATGACATCAGCCAGCGCTCACATTCTAATGTTTCCTCTTTTCTTCCAATCAGATCTAGTACAGTAAATATAAAAACGCTCCACTTTTTTAAAAAAATTTACTCTTCTACTATTTTTAAAATAGTAAATGAAATGAAGAGTATAGTAAATTATAAAGTATATTAGTCCATCAAAAATTTTTACTTTAAAATCAACTCTAGTAAAGCTGTTTTAGTCTTGGCATCTCTTGGATTAATTACAACATGCATGTCATTCGCAAATTATAAATATTATTAGGGGTCGCCCGCACCCCGTGAGATTTATGGTTGTACATAAACTATCTCCAGTATAGAAATCACGCCGATCTGTTGAGGCCTCACCATTCAATAAAGGGCTAATACGGCCCATTAAAATCTGTACTAATATTATAAAGCTGAAGAGTTTTTTCGTGTGGTTGAAGCACTTATCTCAGGAACTACGAGTCTGATTTAAAAAATTCGTTTAGTGTTAGATTGCCCATTTATCGAGGAAGAGAGCGGAGCAGTAGTCATAAATGTCAACAAATCGGGCAAATTTTTATGCATAACGGTAGAATTTATAAGCGACGGGATTAAATTGGTGCGACGGTAGTTTGAAGTATGTCACGGGCGAAGCCTCACCTAGTATTATTTAATATTAAATTATTACTATAGAATTATTTTTATAGTTTTCTCTCCGCATGATCGCGGAGAAGTTTCTGGCTATTAGCCAGAGGGTTTCTGCGCTTTTGTGGATCTGGAGAAAGCATTTGATAACGTTGTGAGGGAAACTCTGTGGGATTTGCTGCCCGGATATGGTGTGGACGGCTAGTCGCTTTATAAGGACTGTAAGGCTTGCGTGCGAGTAGGGGGGGGGATGTGTCACCTCTTTTTGATGTCTGTACAGGCGTCAAACAGGGTTGTGTCATGTCCGCCTGGCTGTTCATAGTGTATCTGGACAGTTGCCTGCAGAAGTTGAAAGATTGTGATATGGGTGTGAATTTGGGTGACTTTTCAGTAAACTGTCTGCTGTACGCTGATGATGCGGTGCTCATGGCCTCATCAGAAACCGACCTTCAGGCATTAGTCACTAATATGAAAGAGGAGTGTGAAAGTAAGGGTCTTCGCTTAAATGCAAGTAAGACTAAGGTTCTAGTATTTGAAAGAGATGACGTAAGAACTAAATGCGAGATTAGGGTAAACCAGGAACGTCTAGAGCAAGTGAATGAAATTGTGTATTTAGGGAGTATGTTTAGCGCGGATGGAAGATGTGATACGGATGTAGAACGGCGAGCAGCTGCCGGAAACAGAGTTAACGGTGCTTTGTCCCAAATAGTAAAGCGACAAAGCATCGTAAAAGAAGCACGACTGGCGATTCATAACGCAGTGCTAGTGCCAACTTTGCTTTACGGTAGCGAAACCTGGATATGTCAGCAGATGCATGAAAGTAAATTGAATGCTGTGGAGATGCGATCACTTCGAAAATTGTGCGGCGTTACCTTGGCCGACCGAATACGTAACGAAGTGATACGCAATATGGCAGGTTTGAAAGAAAGTGTCAGCGTTAAGCTGGAAAAGGGCGTGCTCCGTTGGTTTGGACACGTCCAGCGAATGAGTGAGGAACGATTGACGAAGAATATATATTGTGCGAAAGCAGAAGGTAGAAGAGGTCAGGGTAGGCCGAGACTTACATATGAAGACCACGTGAGCACATTGCTCAAAAACGGAAAGGTCAAAAGTACTCGGATACCCAGACGTGCGTGTATGAAGCGATTGATGAATCTCGAAGAAGCGAAAGAAGTATGCATGGATCGCGAAGCCTGGCGATCTGTCCTCTCTGACTACCCCGTCAGGGATACAGCGTGAAGATAGTTAAGTTAAGTTTTTTTTTACTATAGAATTATTATATACCTCTGTCATATCTTTGGATTTCAATCTCTGTGTCTCAGATATTACTTTGTTTTTGCTACCAAAATACCTTGTCTTTTGAAAGGCATACATTTATTTTTCATCTAACATGATGGAACTCTTACTGCACATTCCAGATTCACCTTATTTCATAGAATGGTATTGAACTAAAACTATGAATGTGTGATATTTATATTGAGTGGATGATTTATAATGCAGTATAAAGTTGAATTAGTAATAAACCATTAAACTTGACTACTTGATAAATGTAATTTACGAAAACTTTTTTGTTGTTGATCTGAGTAAATATAAAGTAGTAGTGGTCCGTTTGAATGATTTCTCTATTTCCATATTATAGGATCTACTTCGTCGTATACTGGTTTTGATGAGGTCAACACACACCTTCCTGGTGCTCGGCGCGTTGAGATTCATGAGGAAAATTATCGCGCTTAAAGATGAGTACTATAACAGATACATCATCAAGGGAAACCTCTTTGCACCAGTTGTAGATGCTTTCCTTAGAAATAATGGCAGGTATGTAAATATAACAATGGATTCTTGATATTTCAGAGAACCCTAATGTGTGCCAGTTTCTGTACAGATTGGACGCAAACTATTGGTTAATGGGATTTAAATGGTGGTATTACAGGTCAATGGGTTATGGGGATTAAATTATAGATTTCTACCTAGATCTAAGGCTATAATGTGAGTAGTTGTTGAGCAGAAGAAGAAAAGAGAAATTTATGGTACATTCCTCAAGAGGTCTTCCTATATTGTACTCTGATTTATGGTTTAACATTGTGAATTCTAAAATATACTAAAATATTATGATTGGGTGTAAGGGGTCAAGATCTCCGGGACCCAAATGCTAGGGGTACGAGACAACGACGTAAGCGCTTTTACGCCGTGTCTGCTATTTCAATCGTATCGAAATAGAATCGAAATCGTCGCTCAATAGTAAGCCACCGGTACAATTATAACACATTTTCGTAGTCTACTATTATAATCGTACTCCAATAGACTTCTATCGGTCGGCCGATAGAATTCTACTAACATGTACAGCGCCAGTGGCCGCTAGTCAGTTGCATTTTTGACAGTCTACTAACATTTTGACAGCTAAAAACAGCGATTCTGATTCTATTCCACTGCTTGTCAATAGTAGACTCGGCGCTCAGGTGACAGTCTCTCGCAATAATGCCAAATTTCAAAAGTCAAACAGTAGCAGCTACTAGCAGCAAAATAAAAGTGAAATCAAGGCTTCAAATCCTTAAAGGGTTTGGAAGCATCGAGTAAATACACTAAGATAAAGAAGAGAAGATAATTATTTGACTAAATATATTTTCAGGTATAACTTATTAGATTCTGCAATACTAGAATTATTTGAATTCATAAAACTGGAAGATATAAAGTCACTATGTTCGCATGTCGTTGAAAACTATGGAAAGATCTTGGAGGATGTAGAATATGTACAGACGTTTAAAGCGTTAAAGTCACGTTATGATCAACATCAAGATAAGCTGAAAGAGAGAGATCGAGGTATGTTATGGCCTACTTTTAATGTTAAGTATGAGAATGAGAGTAATAGTTGGAGTTTTAAACAAAAAGGGATGCAATTGAACCTCACCGACATCTTAGGCCTCATTTCATAGACCAACCATCAACTCCGAAGCGCTCATGGTCCCGTGGACTCAGGGTTCTGTAAACGATCACTGCGTTAAGCAACTTTCACTATGGCCGGTCACGGATGAATGACCACTTGTGGCATTTATATTTCCGACCGTTTCCGTGCTCCGAAGGGCACGTTAAGTCATTGGTACCGGTTGCCAGTAAAGTGGCAGTCGTTAAGTCAGGCTAAAGGCCTTATGTGCGGCTTGTAAAATTTCAATAGCAGGTAGCCACAACGTGCGTCTGTCTATTTCAACACGGCAATGGGCTCACCACCTATTACGTGGGACAGGAATACACATGGTGAAAAGTGGGCATATAATAATATAATAAAAAAAACAACTTTTAATGTTCATGAAAATATCCATTCCTATTTTCTTTACTTAGTAATAAATAAAGCTACCGTTTAGTGACGCATTTTAATGTAGTTTTCAGCAACAAATAGAATGATTCAAGAGTCAGGGATATATTATGGATAATACATGCATATAAGTGTCTAAATTATCTGTGCAAAACCTATTATACTATAATAATATAATCTCATTATGAGTTGACAAACTCTTGATCTGTATATGATTTACCACCACCGGACCGATAGCGCAAACACTAATTTATTAAACCCAACACCATCTCACTCCACTAGTGGAAAGTTGGAAGAACAATAGGACTGCTGGACTATTATTATTATTATTTTCTTGTTGGGGACGCCGGCAGCGCCAGACGAACGATCCGACCTCATGGTTTGTCGCCTACTTTATTTATTTCCCCCCAGATCTCCTCGCGGTTTGGATTGGGTATCCCAGCTGTCTTCATGGCGCCCCTTGCAGAAACTCACTATCTGATCCACCTTCAGATGTTTTAGATCTTCTTTTTTCGAGTCTGTCCGTACCCATGATTTCCCATCTTGTTAACGAATACATAAGGCACTCAGCAAGTAGGTGGAAGCTGGTTTTCTCTTCCTCCATGCATTCCGGGCATATTGGGTCAAGACTGCTGGACTAAAACGGTATTGTTCTTTTACAGTGAGCAGTAGCGTAGGCGTAGCAGAGGCTGTAGTACCATCTTTACTACGTACGCGGTACCGGCGCGAGGCTCGGGCTCCGGACGACGAGGAAGAGATGTGGTTCAACGACGAGGACGAACTCGAGGACGAGCCGCCGCTAGACCAACCGACGCCGAATTCACTCCCACATCCACAGCCGTTGAATCACGCACATCACGCGTTAGACGCCATCGGTGAGTTTCTTTTTTTATAAATGTTTGGGACAGATTTTTTCTCAAGTGCCATTTAATCAAATTTGTGTGGGATCTAGACAACTGACAAACATACTTATAATGTTTCTAAAAACATGTGGCGCTGTGATAAAGTGTATGCGATGGCCATGCTAAGGTCTCGGATTCGAATTTCAGGTTGAACCAAATACTAGTGGGAAACTCTAATGTTTGAATTTGGGTGTATTCTATACAATATTTAGAAATTTAAAGTAAGTTTATCAGTTATTCAGATCCCATAACACAAGCTTACATTAACTTAATTTGGGCTAGACAATGTTATGCGAGACGTTGTTTTAATATATTTATTATTTACTGGCTGTAACCCCTGGCTTCGTTCGAGACGTAATCCATTAACTTTAGAGCCGTATTTTACCCCCTTTAGGTATGGAATTTTACAAAATTCTTTCTTAGTGGGTATCTACATTATAAGGATAACTTCCCCTAAAAAGTCAAGGTTCTAGTTTTAAGTGTTAAGCGCAGATATGTGAGTGAGTCATCCGGTGATTTTATTTATATAGATTTATATTCTTTTGTTATAGGGAAAATAGTCGAAAAGAAAGTATGCTCGAATACAGAAACAGTGAATGGGCCTAGCAGAGTACTCCTGAGCACCACGACAGCTAGCAAGCCAACGCACACCGACGTTCAGGTATCATCGTCCAGATTACTCAATAAGGTAAACTTTTAGTTTCCTCTCTCCTCTACAGCACTTCTTGCTTCGCTGGGGCATCATGATTATGTGTGTAATATACTCATGTTATTTATACAAATCAGGTCAAATTATGCATACAAATATAAAGCAAAGGAGTAACAATAAGAATTCCAAAATAACCTAGTATGGGTGAACTAATTCACATTAATGATTATAAATATGAGTCTACATATTGATCCTTCAAAGAAATATTGAAAATACCTAATCGCTTTCCCACATGCACTGAAGTCTTACCTCGCTTATTGCGGTCGTATTGTATAGCTGAGTCAGCAGAATGTGATTGATTTAATATTGCATCAAACACTTCGCTCTTTGGCCATTATGACAGGAACTTGTGAAAGCAGTCGCGGTCACCCTAAATATATTAAGGGTGTGCTACTGTAGCATCCTTGGTGTTGCAAATGTTCATAATCTATGGTGACCACTTCCGATCAGGTGGGCCATATACTTGTCTTTGTATGTAGTATAAATAAAAACCCACATCACCGGGTTGGTATATCACCTCTAGTAAATCTTCCACAATGGTCTCTTTGCCATAGTGCTTATAATAGTATAGTCAGAATTGTATTCATGATTTGAAGAAGCACCATAAGCCGAACATTACTCTCTATTGTATTCAAAGCCTTTACATTCAGATTCCAGGGTGCCCCTCCTACAATTCTTTCATCTTTCATAAAGTCTTTTGGGATGACCCACAATATTTCATTCTCTGTTATATCAAATAGAACCCTTTATACTCTTTGGACCCAGTCAAAGTGTTATAGCCAGACAATTGTCCCTCAGTTATCCAGACAATTGTTCCTCAGATATCCAGACAATCGTTCCTCAGATATCCAGACAATCGTTCCTCAGTTATCCATACAATTGTTCCACAGTTATCCAGACGATATCCAGCTAGTACGAATATTATACATATTTTGCTAAATGGTCTAGTCAAAGTAATTCTGTTCCTTATCAGCATTGTCACTAAAACAAAATCAGTCCTTCTACCAGTGTAATATCAACGGTGCATGCAACTCTTGCTTGTGTCGCTGAAGTTTTAAAAGCAATATTAAAATCTATTTGCCTCAAAAACTGCCTTAGTCACAAAACATTGTTCCTACTTCCAATAGTTTTTGTTTTTGGCTTACACCCGTTATATTATTGATGTTATTAGTTTGGTTTTGCTTAGCATGTCTAATATGATGGCAATATATTGTTATTAACTTGACATTGCTTTGCGTGATTGTATTGTTATAATTTTAGTTGTATTCTTAGAGCTCTTATAAGTATTTGAACTGTAAGCACTACGTACGGATCACACACAGCTTTAAGTAAATTGTAAATCCTCGTTTACGATAAGAGCGGCGGCGGGCAGGGAAATGTCGACGATGGTTTTACGATTTCCATTATGTATGCATTTTTATGGAACTATTCTTCACAGCGAAGGTCGGTCGAGTGGTGTCGTTCGCTATCGTAATGTCATTTGAAGATTATAATTCTTGATAGACCTTCTAAATGACATCTCGTGTACATCTTGTATTTGACTGCAAATTATTTCTTGGAAAACAACTTCTTTGCTTTTCGTGATTTGGTTACGAATATTTTTGCTATTATTTGGATTTATCTTGAAATGGCAACAACAAGTGTTTTAATAATAATCCAGTGTAAAATATCATTCAAATGCTATTTTATTTATTCTGTGATATGAATACAATTTTTATTAGAATATAGAAAATGATAATTTACATGTCAAATGTTTCAATTAAGCAACCAGGATTCTACAGAATAACGTCATTGCAAAAGAAGCAAAGTGTTCACGAATAAAGACACATCACGAGCGCTTAGACACCGCGCTTCACTTTAAATGCGCGCCATTTGCGATATGTGAGTAAGCCTGTTCTCGGCGCTCTGCCGTCGCTATTATCGTCTACGAGGCCTATGTGGTGGCCTGTGTGTCCTTGTGTGGCCGCTTACGCTTTACTATGTGAAATGATAGTTAAAAGTGTGTATTTGCTTGTATAGTCTGTGTTATTACACGAACCACTAAATAATCTTAGTGTCATAAAATAGGGTCTGGTGGACTACGACGGAGATTCGGATGAAGAGGAAGAGGCGGGAGGGACGGAAGAACGCGACGCCAAGCGGCCGCGTCTCGCGTAGTGGCCCTTTCGGCTGTTTCAAGGAATATAACGTTAACTAGCTCCCCGGCCGTCTCGCCTGTGCACGTGGAGTGACGCCCCAGTGAAACCATCCCATGTAAGATGCGTGCCCAGATATATGTTGATAGCGGTGGGGTGTTATTGTAACATTTGATTATCGATTGGACGTTCGCTTCGGCAGAGAAACGTGTGCTCTGAGGATGGCACCTGAATACGCCCGTGTTCAGGGCGCGTTTTGTGATCGGTAGATACTAAGTATTTCTCACTGTCACTGCCATCTATAGTTGTACCGTTCCTCTATACATAATACACGGCGTATCCCGTTCCCAGCTGATCGTATCTAATATCAAAAAGTCAGTTTTATCCGTTAGTCGAACCGCTAGACCGTAAAGTACCTTTTTGCAGCTGGGTCATGTCCATTATTTGTAAATATAAAGTGCTGACACTTGAGTGTTACACTTTAATTAGTTAGTGTATGAAGTTCTTCATATATTGTAGTGTAATAATATTCAGATGGCATCAGAAAGTAGAACAAATATTGGTTACAAAGGTGTATTTAATGTGAAATAATTTTAAAGGTTAGGTTACTTGTCGAGGATTGTAAACATAAAAAGTACAAAGAAAATATGAGTGGGGAATTAAACTTCTAATAATAAATAATGATAGCAAAAAAAAAACATCGTGACCACGAATATGAAAAATGTAAAAATGTACGTATTTATAAAAAAAATGTTAGTTTATGAAGGATCACAAGACCAATCTTTTTAGCGACATCAATCTATAATCTGTGCTGTACACATAGTGTTTTTAATTCACGGACAGATTAAAAAAGTAGGTATAAAATAAAATATTGCTTTCATTTTGATTTGCATTATAGAAAAATAAGTGTTGCGATCTACAAAGTCGGTCGTGAAAATAATTTACGTGAACTCGGATATAGGTATTTATTATTTATTTTCTCAGTAATTTGCATTCCTTCTTCGTGTCGAGCTTCGTGGAGATTACATTATTTTCCAGTAATTATTCGTTTAGTAATCATTTTACAATATCTGTATCAGCATGTAATATAATTATTTGAAATAAGTAAATGTTCTTGTTGTGCTTTTTTTTCATCATTGCTTAACCTGCACTGCACTGTAAATTTGTGTCTTTTGAATCCACCAATAAAACGGACAATTTTAGCAATTTGACAGATTTTTCTGCAATTTCATTGGTTGAAAGAGGTTTAAGTTTATCAATCACGCCTTATCCCCGAACGGGAGGCAGAGGCATATTATTCGCCCACTTTTCATCGTGTGTAATCCTGTCTGTTTAAAGGTGAGAGATACTAGGGAGGCTGATTGATTTTTAATGATTAGAAAATGAGGCATGATAATCTTCTGTAACTTTATTTTGATAACAAATGCTTTTGATAAAAAAATCTCCAAAAAGCTTGCTTTTGTTGAGAGTATAGAATAAATTAATGATAGACGAATAGAGCCATTTTAACTATTTCATATTCTCACAAATTAAAAGGCGCACATAATCTGTTATTTCATATATTTTGCATATCGTTCTTTCTTTCTCTCTTGTACCAGTGAATGTTAGTTGCCGAATTGTGCCCTTTTAAATTATGAGAACTGTAGTATAATCTATATGATGCTATTTGAGTGAAAATTGTTTAGTGTAACATACTTGTTCATATGCATTAGCAATTGCCCATATTGTGCATTGTTTAACCAATTGTTATGATATTGAAATGGGATGGGACTAATTATAGGTTACAAGTTCCCGAACAAAATAATGATTTTTCTAATTGGTTCATTAATAACGATTTTGTGCGGTAACAAACAACCAGACGTCTGGAATACAAAAAATACACCCAAAAGCTCGCGACAATTTATTCATTTTATAAAAGCTAAAAGTTTCTCAGAACATATCTCCTAAAATAAATAAGAACATCGGACATTATGAAGCTTGTATCATGGGTCCCTTACTTATATCAGGCATCAAAGATATATAAATTAGTACCTCAAGTTCGTCTTGGTTTACAAGTCAGTTATTTTATATTATCTTCAGAATGAAATGAGTAATTATTTTATTACTTACCAGATAATTGTAGTTGCAACCGCTTGTTAGTAACCTTAAAAAACTTTTTACTCAGCGTTGAAGACTGACTCATCTATCATCGCCCAGCCGAGACCTTTACACTTACAAACTAGATTTCTTTAGAGTAAGCTACTCTTATAATGTATGCATCCTGGGTCCTTTAAGAGAAGCGTGAAAATGCATATTCCTGGGCCGTCGACCAGAGGGCCGCTATCGGAGTCCTGTTGACTATGATAGCGGCTCTCACTCACGGGATGTCGTCTATGCTTTCCATAAGGAGGGCGACGCTTTTCTGACGTACCAAATATAGAAAAAAAGGAGTAAAGGATTTTTCAAAATTCCACACCTAATATTTTATCTTTTTCTATTAAGTTATTAGCGACTTTGAAAATGGTTAGAGCTGCGTTTATGAAATGCGGTAAAAGCTTTTTTTGCTACATTCTAAAGAAAGAGGTGTACCGGAAAGAGGTGTACCTTTGTTGGAAATTCTACACCAGGTTCCCACAGGAACTTGTTCCCGGGATAAAAATTACATAAACTAGTCTGGCTTTTCTGAAATTTACACGTGAGTTAAATCCTGGTTTTAAAAATAATTTATTTTAAAAAAGGCAATAGTTGCATCATAACTAAGGGCGTGTTCCGCTTATCGCCCGCAACGCCCACGACCGTGGGTTGAAATTGTCGTGTTGAATTGAAATGACCGCGATCGCTGAAATTGCCGTTCCACTAACGTCGAAATTTATAAGTGGAACGCACATCTAGAGCGCTGTAAGCCCACTTGGACCCACCTCAATTTTGTGGGCCAAGTGGGCGTCATGCGGTCGCGAACAGTGGCGTCATGAATAATGTCATACGATCGCTCGCAACGACCACGAGCCTTAGGTGGAACGATACATTGGGTGTTACGATCGTTGCGGGCGTTTAGTGGAACGTAGTCAATATGTTACAAGTACAACATTTAAAAATGTTACATGGATAAAACAGTTCGTTTTTCCTATCATGTAAAATTTAGTTTGTCAAATTTTATTGCAATTTTTTTAATATGTCAAATATGTTAATGTTTATTTGACCTACGTGATCATTTATATTTCGTTTTGGTCCACAGTTTTCTTCGCTAATTTCGTCCCAACTTACTGTGTGATATTTCTGGTCTCAATATGAACAAACATGTTGCACTACAAGTTAAAATGTATTTATTTGTAAACATCTTACTAATCCTTTTTTTTAGAACACTGAAGTTAGAGCTGCACTCGTTTGAGCAGATAATTTGTTTTTATGTGTGTTATGGTTTTTAATTGTCAACATTAAAGCGTTCTAAAAGTTTGCTAAGATTTAGACAAGGCTATAATTCATTCAGTTTAGGTAAAAAAAAAAATACATAGAAGTTGTAATACGAGTACGGTATTGTTGATTAAGTTTCAAGCATAACACTTCTAAATCTTTTAAATGTGAGTAATATTATGTGGAGCTATATAATAATCTGTAATATTCCATTTCGAATCGAAATGCCATCACCACGCATCATAAAATAACTATTGTCTTTACTATGGTCGTAAAAAGATCACAACCAGCCAAGATCATTGCGATGGAAAGGAATAACCAACCAAACTTCTCCAGGAAGGGTATCTAGGGTTATTGGAGGGAAGTCAGCTGCCTCCAAAATGTTAGTAGTGTACAAACTTCACAATGTGACATTAAGGGCCTCTGTCCATTACGGGGTGGGTAGCTTCATAGACGTTTTAAAATTGCATACTTGCAGCTTTTACTGTCAAGGAAAACGAATGTTTAGCATTTGAGTCGTATTATAAACAAAAGTTACCATCAGTCGCTTGCCTTCGATAAATAGTAACCTGACCAATTTTAGAATGTTGTCAAACTGCTATACATTAATTTTTCGCTATGGTACTGAACTCTCATGAGCCGTATTCAAGTGTACTTTTACAATAATTTTGACATTTTTTAAAGAAGAAACAGCCAGGCTTTTTACATGTCGTCTTATGACTTTTAAGCAGATAGCCGTAATATTATAACTATGAAACTACACCGTGATTGACAAAGCCTGTTGACAGTGACACATGTTTCGCCTTAACACGAGGCATCTTCAAGACTACTTGGCAGAGAATGAGTTTCCCTCCACCGACGTATTATATATGATTTTTACTGTCTAAATAATTTTTTTTTACATTTATACATAGATTTTCTAGTGTTCTGCTTCAAACTATAAATTATAATTTTGCAAAAATTATAATGAAGTCAACATGTACCAGATAGTCGTGTTTATCTGGATCCTGACATATTCAAATTTATAAAATTGAAAATTATTACCATTTGTTATTCCGTACGAGACTATAAATATTAATTTTTGTTATTTATTTTATATTTAGCTCGAAATACTAATTGTAATACAATTACAATACTTGCCAAACCCTCGTTGGTCAGCAAAGAAATTGAAACGTTGTATATTTTTTATAGTAATGAATTTATTTTAATTTTTCAAAAGAATTAGGCCTCTAAAATTGAAGTTCCTCATTTACCCACTATCAAAGTTCACACTCGGGTAACACGTCAAAGGCCTATCCGCACACAACAGTGACGGCACAGTGCCGACGCGTGCCGATCAGTAACGTATACATCAGTGTCAGTGAAAAATTATATTGTTGCATACATTTTGTACGACACTGTTCGCACTCAACAGTGCCGACACGTGCCGGCACTGTTGAGTGCGAATAGGCCTTTTGAGTACCTAGCGTGTATTTTTGGCAAAGCTCACGGTGAGTAAGTTAACGCAAGTGTGTACAGAAACAAGACAGCGCCAACTAGTATGAAACTCGGGATCCCGCTCACGCGTAAGTCAGATATGATACAATAACCCACACTACGCATTATGGACTTTCCGAGTCTTTCCGTGGCACCTTCGTGTAATTCTTTAGTAATGCATCACTACACAAGCTACTCACGTTTAATACGCACAAAATTGGTTTAGAGACTTCTACTACGAATTAGTCTTGCTGTATGAAACAAAATATTACCCACTCCGTTACGCTCGCTTCTCCATCATCTCTATCTCCACTCCTAACCGTGATAAAAGTTTTAACCTGTACTGCAGCGAAGTCTAGTTTGTAGGGGACAAAATATCCCACTCAGTTATGGGCAATTTCTTTTCTCCTCAGATTCAATATTTTGGCTTCCTACAGTAAGTGTAGTAGTTTGTTCCATACTATTACCATATTTCTATTTTTTTTAATACTTTTACTACACACAGGCAGCTGAAGCGTTTTAGTTGAGAAAATCAACAGATGTATTATTTTAGGATCCAGATTTACCATGTAATAATGTATATTAGAGAATAACGTGTTTAATAAAAATAAGTTATTAATTTTAAGCCATCAGAGGTTTATATGAACCTTCTTCCTATATTATCGTAGGTTATAACCTACTGGTGGTTTGTGCGACGCGTTTGTGATTCATTTTATGTTTTATTGTCATTTAAAAAAAAAAATTATGTAATAACGATGTTATATTTATTGTTTTGTATGAAATGGGTCACTTTCGCAATGTCTAATTTATGTACATTCAAACCGAAATGTAAAAATCAGTATTAAAATTTTCTTTACTTTCAACAAAAATGTTTCCTATCATTGCTTATACGAAAACCTTAATATTAATAACTTTTTGTTTACACTGCAGAAGTAATGTTTGTGATAAAATTATCTGATTAAGATTCATTTTATTTTACTACTTTAAACATCTAGTTTAATCATTTGTATTTTGTAAATAATTTTAGATTTTGTAATATACAATAAATAATCTGGTGATTATAAACAGCTGTCTATAGAATAATGCATCAATATACATTATATCGCCAGAAACGAACTTACTAGTTTCAGTAGTCCAACTACAATTTACACAATAATATTACTTTCACAAAAATCTATATTGATCTCAGTCCGTATATAATACACAATTACAAATATAATAACAAAAAAACGAAGTTCCTTATTATTTTCATTAGATGGGTTACACATCCTGAAGTTCAAAAATAAATTAAAAATTGGTTTTCGATTTAAACTATTGATAATTTATGCAAATTTTCTTTATTACTATGTTCCGTTTTACGCCCATATCTTCGATGCGCAGCAACAATAGTGAAGCAGTGCTCAAATACAATAGAGAACCAGACAAAAGAATATAAAAACGCATTAGGCTTCATGCAACGTGCCGCAGAGTGTGAACGATTTGGGACGTTCCGACTTGGAGCCACGAGTAGTGACACTTTTACTATATCGCATAATGCAGCGACCAGCCTGTCAGACAATTCGTCTGACTAGCAGTTTCTATTTATATTTTTTTGAGGTGAACAAGGACAGTATAATTCTAGCAGTACGCAGTGTGTGGACTGTTTAAAAACTCGTAGTAATTTCATAAATGACAGTCTGTCTTCATTTGTCGCTCATACGCTGACTCTAGTGGATCAAAAGACATTGCGTCTGAGTAATCTCAGTCGTGCGCAGTCGACAGCACGCTGCATGACCTTAGGCCAAAAACAGTGCGACGCGAAACGTCTGTGACCTGTGTACATATTGCGAGTTATTCCGAGCGCCTTTACCGACTCGCGGTGAGTTCATTAACCGATGTATAGAATCGAGACACCGGAGCGTCTGCAGCGATTTTATCGCGACTCATACAATTTCACGTAAATATGCTTCACTGTGAGTCGCGATACGCGCCCGCTAAAATTCTAACGAGGCATTCGGGTTTTTTAATGCATTTGATCATGAATACGTCTCCGTATCGTGCGCTCATTGCGCCGAGCGGATTTCTGCGTGTTATTTCCGCATAGCACTGTAATGGCCTTTAGTTTACGTACATACAGCTCTTCCAATATGTATCAAGATAATCTAACTTTAAATTCATTCATGATAGGTAGAAAATTCGTGTTTCCAGGTTTGAAATGAAGCCATATTATCGAAAAATATTTATTCAAATATCTATTATTTAAAAGCATAGCTTTTGACGTACATCTAATATTTTTTAGTCAATCGAATAATGCTCGTGGAATGTATTTATTATAATGTGTAAAAATTGTCATAGACAAGTTTTATATAGAGGTCTATTGTCGTGCTGAAGTCACATGTTTTTGACCAATCCATGACCAGACGAAATGCTTGCATGTCACTAAGATTAAATATAACCGTACCGGTATATGCGAATTTAAATTCGCATATAACCATACCGATACGTTACTTTTTATAAACCGTAGTAAATTGCAGCAATATACCCGTTCTCATTCGCTCGTAGGTGTCCAATATAAAAAATAATAATACTTCGTTTATCTTCTACGAAATTACTTATAGAAATCGTAAATTGTATGATATATTCCATCTGATCTTACGATTTCTATGATTTTACTACTTGCCTATATTATTGTAGATTGTCTCTCAAATACATATCAACTTTTGTATGTGTCACAAATGAAAAATATTGTTCTATCTTAAAACTCGACACGTTACTTTCGAAAATTCGTCGTCACCATTACCATAACTCCGTTGCACAAATTCCAGGCTATATCAACAACGGCACAGCGCGAGGCGGATCCAATTATTACATACGTGGAATGAATTTGTCAGAATATATTGTAAATAATAATAAACGTTTTATGTAATATTTTATTTTAAAATCTGCCAACATCCACGTGTCTAATAGGCTCAAGCATCGAGCTTTCAGAATTTACGATTCTTATATTCCTTGAAATGACTTCCCTATCGATTGAAATACGAAGTTGTAGGTGAAAGTAGTAGACTTTAATAATGACTATTTTTTATCTGTCTTGGTGGATGACCATCATAAACTAATTTATACACGGATTAAAATTAAAATAGATTTACCAATCGGCAAGTTGTGTAAAATAAATAAGCTTACGATAATGCTATTATTATGATGTCACTAGTTAAGTAAGCAATATGAATATAAGGTAATAATTACGAATTTATGTTGTTTCTTTTATATTCTGTAAAAAGATTTTCTACACTGTTCTGTATAGAACTAGTAATTCAAGAGTTTTAGTTTGCATTTGGCTACGAAATAGCAAACTGCTCAATTATTGCTGAACTTTACAAGATATCGAAAAACTGAATGGTAATCCTGAAAATGCTTCAAGAAGTCTATCAATAAATGATTTAAATGATTATTAAAAAAAAATGGAATATATCGAAGGTCAAATCAACGCCACTCCTTTTACCTATGTGTGATGATGGGACGATTCAGTTAAGTACACATTACCAACATTTCTGCAGTTAGTGGAGCTGTTTGCATGCACTAAAATGATATTCAAGCACATAGCTGAAGGTGTTATAGGTATTGTATTTTATAAATATTACTTATTTTCCTGTCCCATACTATCCTACAAGATTTTGAAGGAGATTTTTTTTTTGGTTTGATGATATTGTTTGTGTTTCACAGTGCTGAATTTAAGGGTACCTACCAACATTAGACTAACATGAACTCTCACGGTACTTAAATGTTTTTAAAGATCGATAGATATAAAATTTTCATGTAAACATGACATTTTTTACATTATTTATTCAGAAAGAGAAATTATTGACTGAAAAGCAGTTTCTTAGTTGGCAATATCGACGACTTCAGTCTTGAGCTTAGAGGCGAGTGCTCGTCGCATCTGCATGGCGTCTGGTGGTGGTGGAGGCGGAGCACCAGCTAAAGCAGCATGTGCTACTCGTGCTGATCGAGGTCTTGCCATTGCGCTATGAGAGCCTTCGCCACCTTGAACGGTATATAGTTAAGATAAGTCTCCGTCTTAAAAGTAAAGTTTTACAAATGTTCTTTAATTTTTTTTTCCACTTTTGGCCTCAGGTACAACTTTTTGTACGTGTGAATACACCTTACCGGAGACCACGGTAAAATGTGGATTTCAGATTTCATCCACACGATGCTCTCTGGCGTCTATCTTCGCTAGACTGTTTAGAAGTTATTCATGTGTCGATTTACCTACCTACTTTTACTGTCTATGTGAATACTAACATGCATGGTGTGACCCATCTCTATGATGCTTGCATCAATGACAAAATTTTAGCTTGACAAATGTTTAATTATGGCGCAAAAGATACCTGTTATGTCTGAAAGCCTCAGGTGAACTAGAAATGTTAGAAATTATAATTTCCGCGAGTACATGACTGCGATTCATCAGTACTAAATATGTATAGGTAGATTCTCCTGTATTTGTTTCGGGATAGCTTAAGTGACCAGCGACCGCCATCTCAGTCAGGTCTAAAATTAGTCTGGCTATTCAGAGATACGTGAGTACCTATAACCCTATGATATTGGTAGTGTTAGAACAGATCTGTTAGATTTCGCGTTTACCCACCTCCAGTTTCACCTTCAGCTTCTGCCGCGCCGAGCCGCCGTTCGCGGACTTGCTTCTTTAGGGCTAATAACTTATCCCTTTGCTGTTTTAAATATTCTTGACGAGCCCGCATGTCCTCTTCACTGACCTACAAAACGTATAATTATTAAAAAAAATAGGCCAAGTACGGCTCAGAGTCGCGAAGGGACGTTAAACATTCCGTAACATTCTCTATACAAGCGGCAAAAAAAACCTGTGTGTTATAGAGAAGGGGGGGGGGGGGGGGGCCTGGGGCAGGGCATTATTTATTTTTAAAGCGAATATACAACTATATTGTTTTTAGTATTTGTTGGTAAAGGCAACAGAAATATATCAACTATATAAAATATTTTAAAAGTAAAAGATGTGGTGACTGACAGACAGCCAGCGGAGTCTAGTATTAAGGTTTCCGTTTTTACCCTATAAATGGAATATCTCACTGCTGGACAACGTGTAAAGTGGATTAAACGAAGGTACCTATGCATCGTTGGGTTAGTTACCTAGGTACTGTAGGTGCCATTAAAATAAAGATCGAACCACTCTCACAATACCTAATTATAAATTAACTCACCTCTACTTTTTGAGGTGGTGGTTTGAGTGGTTCAATAATTTCAGTTTTCTGCTCGTTAAAAGTTACGGTCTTCTTCATGTCCTGCTCATCTTTTTTTTCGAAGAAATGTAATTTTGATAATAAAGTCTGTTTTTCAGCCACCACTTCCTCTGGTGGAACACTGATGTCATCGTTGTCGTCTTCCAAATCTTGTAATTGTCTGTGTCAATAACAGAAAATTTTACAATATAGCTTTGAACATAGTTTAGAAATGGGGAGGATTTCCAATTTTTGAATAACATTTGGAAGTGGTTTTGAGTGTTGCACCTGAGTGCAAAACTGACCAACACGGTCTTTTACCCGACTAGTACGTTGCTTTGAAAAAAAGAAAAACATCAACTTTAGGATGGTGTCGAGTACCTTCGCGGCAAGAGAGATTTTAGACTCCTATTGGCCAGATCTATCGCCTGTACAATGGTTTGTGCTCTGAGAAATTGTTTGATTGATAGGCGCGACCTTTTTCCACTATCGCACCTCTCGTCATAGTATCACCTTACGTTGCGTCCGGAGCGCTTCCCCGAACATATACGCATACAGAGTTCTTCAAAACGGGCATTAGAAAGTTATTTGCAGGGTCGACAGTGCGAGTGCGACACCTCTGATATTGCAAACGTTTAAAGATACGACGACTAATGGTTCGGGTGTTATCCCGCTTCTTTGGGGGTTGGTTCTGGTGTCATCTAGTTTCCTGGAGCATAAGGCGTGCGCCGCGTGCGTGAAACTCTCAAGCCATTGTTTTGGGCCTGCTTCTGTAAGGCCGGCGCGCCGCCCACCTGCCGGCCCCGGTCATGGAGAGAGAGACTTGGATGAAGACAATTCTGCGGCGCTCTTGCCGCAAACTGTATCACTGTAGAACTTAGGTGGGAATTTTAGCTATAGGCCTACCTAGTTACTTAAAACTTACTTTTTTATTTCAGTCATGACATCATCGTTATCAGGCCAGTCATCGTCGTCGGTGCTCTTCGAGGAATCCAGTTCTTCTGGTCCATTTGAAAATAGAGGCATAGATCCATATCGCCTTTCTATCAGTTCTAAAGCCTAAAGAATGGAAATGAAAAAAAAAAGTAACAATATCAGTTTATTTTGATCTAAGTCATTATAAAAAGTTTAATAAACTTTACATTAAAAAAAAAGGCATTGCTACAGGGTGGCGAAAACTGGGTTAAAGTAGAGATATTTTAATGAATCCTCGAGTGGTAGTGTATGCGGCTGGTCTCTGGTTTGAATCCCGAATCGCATAAAATATTAATCGGTCTATTTAGAAATTTATAAGTAGATTAACCTGCAACTGGAGCTCAACATTCTTATGCGTCATCATTTTAACGAACATTTCATAATCGTTAGCGGCCCATATTTGCTCGAAGAGGCGACGATGGAAGTGCGCCGGTAGTCCGGCCAAATCTCGAGCTGAAAGTGTACATGCCGCTTCGAACTGATCCGCTGATATTCCGATGTCGTCCATAAAGGAACCCAGCATTACGTCCACCTGCAGATCACATCACAACATCATATAAGTAAACTGCTCGTAAGTAACCCGAAGACGAATCGAGGGTGTGTGGTGGGATCCTGTTCCCCTCCTTTATTATCGTTCTTCGAAAGACATGTAAAACCCATATAATGGCAATAGGTCAAGTTGAAAGCCTTACGGGCTTGAAAATTTTCTATAGTAGATCTCCACAATCTTTGCGCCTGTGCAGTTCAACACGGCAATGGTTCCACATGTTACGTGGAATATAAATGCATACGGTGAAATAGGGGCGTATAGTATGCCTCTGCGTACCCCTTCGGGGAAAAAGGCGAAACTGAAAGCATTAAAATGAAAAAAGACAACTGAAATGCCTGTCTGCTCGTAAACTTTTAAATATTAATATGGAGGGCGCGCGAGAGTGACTAATGAAATCATAATCGCATTATGAATACACCATAATGCTTATACGTTTGAAGTATTTATTTAAATTGATCCAAAGATATAAATAGAAATTCTATTAAATCAACAATCAAACAAACCTAAAGTATTTTCTACATCTTAGCATCTACCCGTTTTCACACTGATACAAACCCTATATTTGGACCACCAATATATTTTTTCCTATGTCCGAGGTCCATTTTGACTGGCTGCTAGAAGCAGCACCGTTTTTTTGAGTCTACTTTCTCATTGTTTCATCTCCCAGTCCCTTGAACCCACGGCAGTTCTTTGTTGCTCGGTCAAGGCGTGCTCTAATTGCAACCTGTGTTTGGTGAACGTCGTACCTAATTAATATATTTTTAAAATAATACTGCTATCGTACTGCAATGATACTTACTAAGTTACGGTATTCATCATGAATCTTTTTGTACTCAGGTCTGTCTTTGACTTCTCCATCATCCGTTGGCTCAAAAGCTACAAAATAAATATTTTTGTATTTGTATTACTGCAGTGTTTCAAAGATCACGTTTGTATCGTTAGAAACACACTGCATTTAAGCGCAAAAATATGTCAGGTACACTCACGCAATGATTTTTCTTCTATGAAAGTCTGCAAGGGCACGTTCCACACAGGACCATGAAGAAACCCTACTAGAGAATCAAACACCCAAGCATTGCCATCTAGATGTTCCATAGTAAATCTACAAAAAATGCAATCACGCTTCACCAAACTATTACACTGTGTAGTGTGTATGTTATGTAGATACAATAATAATATGCAGTTCACGTATTTTTGTAACCTCTGCACTATTTAGTGACGTCTATTTGCACTTAGCGTTGTTATGGTTACAAATAGCTTTCTTTGTTTGTTTGCATTTCTGTCATAAAGGTACATAGTATCATCGATTACTTTGACTTGGTCAATCAGATCAACAACTCGCAACAATATTAGTAGCTAGACAACAGTATCAATCACACCTTTATCCCTGAAGAGGTGGCAGAGGCACACTACATGCCCAATTTCACCTTGTGCATTTTTGTCCCACATGTGGCGACCAGCGCCACCTAGCGTAAAGCTATCGAACTACATCGATACTAAGAATCCTACATCGCGCTATGAGAGTTCTCACGCTGAAGAATGATATATACAACAGCCCAACATCAACCGTTGGGCTGGCACGGCAGAAGGCTGAGTACCGCCTAGTGCACCGTCTGCACCAGTGCTCGGGCCCTTCAAAAGTTACGGTTCTGGTGGTACGCCCCGTACCACCCGGTGACTGCTTTTCACCGAACTTGCGTCCAGTTGTGATCTTGGATCACGCGCCGTGCGACTCGGCTTTGGTTCCCGGTCTGCCACCAGCGGCAAGCCCCGGGAACCGGGTCGGGTAGTATCGGCGTGCCGAGATCACATCTAGGACCGCACTAAACGGTACTTTCACCCCACCTGAGTACCATTTCGCGTTCGCGCATCAGGTCCGCGGAAAATGCCGCAGACCCCCCACCCTCCACCCAGGAGGCCCACCCGCCCCGTAACTCACGGGGGCAGGGTCTTCTCCAGAACCCGGACGATGGGCACGCCCGCCGACTTTGCCAGAGCGGCTGCCGCCGCAGGCCTCGTCGGGGTCACGCCCGCCACCATACTATCAAGACCTGCAGTTGGAGCAGGCGACGAGCTGTTTACGGCCAGCCCGCTTACGCGCACGCCGTCTCCAACTTGCACATTCCAAGCGCCTAGCACCTCGGCACCAGCGCCACTGGACCCGAGGACAAGACGCCCGCCGCCACCACCACCACCACTATTATCCCTACCACCCTTAACAGGGATCGTAGCGGAGCGTTTCCCGTCTCCCCCAAAACCTTGGGGCGAGAAGGGCACCACCAGTACTAGTACTAGAACAGTACGTTTCCAGTACCCTCCGGGACCGATCACTCCCATGGAGACGGCCGGCCCAAGTTGAGCGACCGATGACACCCAACCTCGCCTAACCTTCGCAG
This sequence comes from Thumatha senex, assembly GCA_948477245.1. Lineage (NCBI taxonomy): Eukaryota > Metazoa > Arthropoda > Insecta > Lepidoptera > Erebidae > Thumatha > Thumatha senex. Next base: position 14,300,822 of record OX419743.1, read on the forward strand.
AGCTGGTGGCACTCAACACCACGCCCACCGCGAAGCCTACGACAGCTGCAGACCAAGCTGCCCCACCCGCAACCACCACGGAAACCCCGAAACCCACCAGCAGCCGCTACCCTCCACTTGTGGTAGAAGTACTGCCCGACTGGACAACGCACTTCAGGGAGCTGAAAAAAGCGCTTGGCCATTCTCCCAACGGTCGTCCCTTTGGGAAGGGTGTACGCTTCATCCCCAAGTCGGAGAAAGAATTTCGTACGATCCAGGCATACCTATCTCAGCTGGAGAAGAACAGCGGAATCGCCTGGTTCTGCTGTTCGCTTCCAGCTGAGCGAAGCGTAAAGGTCGCAATACGAGGCTTCCCTTCAAACACGGACCCGAAAGAGGTGGAACGGGAACTGCAAGAGCTGGGCTACGTGCCAGAGCACGTGCGGACCATTCCTGCCCGACCAGGAAGACCTGGATGTCTCATGTTCGCCCAACTGAGACGAACACCAAATGTCGTCCCAGGCATATACGAGGTGCACGAGCTCCTATGTATGCCTGGGATAACCATAGAAGCCTGGCGGGGCAGGAAGGGCCCCGCCCAATGTCATCGCTGCCAACTCTTCAGGTACTCCTCCCACAACTGCCACAGGCCCATTGCCTGTGTGCGATGTGGGGAAAATCATGCCGCAAAAGAATGCCCGCGCCCCTTGGAGGAAAAGCCCACATGCGCGAACTGCGGTGGAGACCACACCGCCAATAACGCCAATTGCCCGGTATTCAGGAAAGAGGCTAGAAACAAGCGGGCCGGTACAACCAGCCGCACCACAACCCATGCCGCCCCCGTCCAGAGAGAGAAGGACGCTCCCGGCTCACTCATGGCTGCCGCCAACCAGCCACAGAAGAAACCGGGACCGAAGAAACGCCGTGGGGGAAAAAGAAACCGGCAAAAACAGACACGCCAGGAGCAGCCAGCGGCAGCTTCTGCGCCCAACGAAGCCGCACCACCAAAGGTGCCTGAACCCAAAATACAAGCTGTCGCTGCCACCCCCCCGAGGTGCGAAGGCCCAACCTCAGGCCAGTGAAAAGCCAACTCATAAGATCGCCACCATCATCGGCACCCTACAACAGGTCCTGGTGGCGATTGAAGAGCAGAGGGACCCGATCCCTCTGATCACAAGATGTATGTTGGAGCTTTGCCAAATTCTTGCCTGAGCTCCACATCATTTTCTGGAATGCCGACGGACTTTCTAAGGAGAAGTGCCGTCTCTTAAAACTCCTTCTGGCCCAAAGACGAGTGGACGTCGGACTTATCAGTGAGACTCACCTCCGACCGGTGGACAAGTTGAAGGTTTCCGGATACTATGTCTACCGGGAGGACCAAATCTCGCCACGAGGATTCGCATACAGGGGCCTAGCAGTCCTGGTGCGTCGGAACATCGTTCATCAAGTGCTGCCGGTACCAACATTGCAGTCGTCGTACGCCCTCGGCGTGGAGGTCTGCATTGACCGTCAACCCACCCGTGTGTTCGCCTTTTACAAGCCGCCGCAGAACCGGCTGGCGATGGCAGATATACATTGTCTGCTGGACTCGCCACTACCTACGGTCATCGCTGGCGACTTTAATGCAAAACACACGGCGTGGAATTCCAACATCATCTGCCCAGATGGCAGACGCCTCCTGGCTGATGCAGATCGCCACAACTACGAGGTGCTAGGACCAGAGGTCCCGACGCATTACCCGTACCGTGCAGCCGACACTCCGGACGTCATCGACATCGTCATCGTCCGCGGTATCGCAACGGCGATAGCGTTAGACGTCCTGAACGATCACCTGATTTCCGACCACCAGGCAGTACTGATGTCCCTCAAGACTCCCCCGAAGACGACAACTGCACCTTCTCCGCGTACCTGTCATGACTGGCGCATTTTCGCCGAGCACATGCACACACAGACGCCAAGCAGGAGAATCGACAAACCAGCAGACGTGGAAAAACTTGAAGAAGAGCTCAGCGCAGCCATGACTGCTGCGCTTCGAGCCTCCGAAATCGACGCTGCCAGCAAAAGAAGGCCCCCCGAACTTCCTAGGGAGATAACCGAGATGCTCGAGGAGAAAAGGAAGCTGCGTAGGATCTGGCAACATACCAGATGCCCGCTCATGAAGACCCGGCTCAACTCATTGGCTGCCAAGATCTCGAGCGCGCTGGAAACAGCAGCGACCGAGTCCTGGCAACGCACCATAGAGCTGGCCGGCGATGACTGGACGGGTATACACCGTCTCTGCCACCGCCTCTCCAAAAAGACACCTCCGATCAGGCCTCTTCTAGCCAGCGACGGAACTCCGCGCTACCGCGCGGTAGACCGCGCGGAGATCTTCGCAGATTCCCTGGAAGCCCAATTTACGCCAAACCCAACTGAAGATGTCCAACACGTAGCAGAAATCCAGCAGCACTTGAAGACATACTTTGAGGTGCCGATAGCCCCAGCAGAGGACCCTGTGGTGTTCTCCCCAGGTCAGGTCCAGAGGATGATTCGCCAAACTAAGCTGAGAAAAGCCCCCGGCCCAGACCGTGTCACAAACGAAGCTCTCCGCCATCTGCCACCGCGAGCTATTGCCTCGCTCACTCGTCTGTTCAACGGCTTACTTCGCACCGGCCATTTCCCCACAACGTGGAAACTTGGCCGAGTCATCCTCTTGCCCAAACCGGGAAAGAACATTCTACTGCCTGGGAGCTACAGACCCATCACCCTGCTGTCGACCACCTCGAAGGTCTTCGAAAAGCTGTTGCTGCCTCACATGGTACCACACCTGACACCACGCGACGAACAGTTCGGCTTCCGTGCCGAGCACTCCACAACGCTGCAGGTTGCGAGGGTGACGCATCTCCTTGCTGTCACTCGCAACAAGCACGAGCGAGCCGTCATGGTGCTGCTCGACATGGAGAAGGCGTTCGATCGCGTGTGGCACGCCGGTCTGCTGTGCAAACTGTCCACGTCTACTATTCCTCGCCGAATAGTTAAGACTGTGGGCAGTTTCCTGCAAGACAGACGTTTTCAAGTGGCGGTTGAAGACGCCCTGTCTACGGAGCGACCCATCCGTGCCGGCGTGCCTCAAGGTAGCTGCCTCTCTCCGATTTGCTACAGCCGCTACACCGACGATATTCCAGTCGCAGATGGAGCTACACTGGCGCTGTACGCCGACGATGCCGCATACATTACAACGTCGCTGTCTACGGATCACGCGGCGTTGAAGATGCAACGAGCACTGGACTTGCTACCTACTTGGCTCCAAGCCTGGAGGCTGAGAGTCAATGTAGCCAAAACCCAGGCCCTCTCAACAGGCAGACATCTCATCCCTCCTTTGATGCTGTACGGAGAACCGGTCAGCTGGTCCCCCAGAGTGAAATACCTGGGAGTGACCCTCGACCGTAACCTATCCATGACGCCACACATAGACGATGTGATAGCCAAGACGCGTGCCGCTCGCGCCCTCTTGCGACCAGTCCTAACATCTACCATGCCGCTCCGCGCAAAGCTCGGAGTGTACAAAATGTACATCCGGCCGCGACTCACGTACGCAGCTCCAGCGTGGTACGCGCTGACCAACGAGTCCGGCCGCAAGCGATTGCAAGCGCAACAATCGCTAGCGCTACGCCAACTCGCCGACGCTCCGCGCTTTGTGCGGAATACTACAATCGCAAGAGACCTGCGCATCGAAAGCATCCAGGACCATATCGGCCATCTCAGTGCCCGTATGTTCGAGCGGGCCGACGGAGCGCTGTCCCAGCACCTGCGGGACATAGCGCCATACCATCGGCGACCGCCGGACAAAAAGGGCCTACCAAGAGACCTTTTACCTCACTGATTGGACAACACCGAACAAGACAACCGCTCCTCGTCGCTGGCTGACGGGCGCTTACTGGTACCTCATCCAGTAAGCTAGACCTCGCTAAGCGACGGGTTGTAGCCAAACCACCGGACTACACTCACCATGGCTGGCTGCTGGACGCCCATACAAATGGATTGACCGCACCGCCAAAACGACACCACGGACCACCCTGGTCCAACCCAGTGACCCGCCTGTAGTCGCAGGCGGCGTTGCCACCACTGAAATGGCCCAACGGCCAGATCACAGTTACCCCGGGACCACACAGGTTCAAGTGGATGAACTACGATAGTATAACCGTTGGGCTGCGGCCCGCCAGGCGTGATCACCTTGCCTGGTTGGAGGATCCTCCCTTTGTGTCGGAGGAACATCTCCACCCGTTCCTCCACAGTGGTGACCCCGACGTGATTGGAAGCAGCCTTCACGGAGCAGATCAGCAGCATCATCGCCACCATCACAGCACTCCAGTATGGCGGTAATTAGTCTCAGCCAGCCAGCATCTCCGGCCTCATCAGGGATACCACTAGCTAGAAGCGACCGCTCCAGCCTGGTTACCTCATCGGCCACACCAGCGTCTAGGCACAGCACACTGCAACTACGGTCAATGTAAGAAGAGCACATCTCTCCCGTCTACGCAGCAGACAGCCACTACGCAGCAACCACCCCGACTCACTGGGGTTACCTCACCGCGCACCGCAGCACTGCACTCAGCCCCAACTCACTGGGACTAGCAGCATTCGATTCCGACTCACTGGATTCAGCGGCATACGATTCCGACTCACTGGGATCAGCGGCATACAGTTCCGACTCACTGGGACTACACAATCTGGCACTGGCGCAAATCACAACAGACGAAGACACCAGACTCATACTCACAATCGACCTCCGGTCTCGGAGGGGAGTGATGTGGCGACCAGCGCCACCTAGCGTAAAGCTATCGAACTACATCGATACTAAGAATCCTACATCGCGCTATGAGAGTTCTCACGCTGAAGAATGATATATACAACAGCCCAACATCAACCGTTGGGATGCGGCCCGCCAGGCGTGATCACCTTGCCTGGTTGGAGGATCCTCCCTTTGTGTCGGAGGAACATCTCCACCCGTTCCTCCACACCACATAACGGGTGGTAAGCCCATTGTCATATTGAAATGGACAAGCGCTGGTTTTGGTGACTTACAGTTGACATTTTTCAAACCGCCCATAAGGCTTTGAACTTGGCTTAACGACTGCCATGTTACTGGCAACCGGGACCAATGGCTTAACGTGCCTGCTGCAGAAGCACAAAAACGCCTCTAAATGGAGATGCCACAAAGCGCTCACCCATCAATGACCAGCCATAGCGGAAATTGCTTTATGAAGTGATCGTTTACAGAACACTGAGTCAGCAGGGCTATGAGCGCTTCAAGTATCATCCATTGTAAGATTGTAATCAATACCTAATTACCTACCTATATATTTTAAATAACCTATAAACCTACCTGCCTCCTTTAAAACAATATTCCTAATTATGAAGACAACTTCATAGGTTTGAATATTAAGTTTTAAACAATAAAACTGGTTAATTAGCTTTTATTTTAAATAAATAAAATAATATATTGTGGGGTATATCTGTGATTGTGGGACATGTTTTTTAACACAGCGCCATCTAGCCCATATCAAGTTAATATAAGGTTGTGGTATGTGTTACGCTGTTATTATTCGCTGTCAGTTAGATTATATTTCCCGCGTAGTAATAAAAAAAGACAACAAAAGTTTAATGTCATGTCATGAACAGTGACAAGTGCGGACGCTTGCTGCATATTATTTTCTAAAACTAGGACATTTATCTTGTTTTATGTGTATCATTCAAGAAAATGCAGAAATGATAGCGGAAATAGATAAACTAAAATCTAATGTGATGCGCTTAGACATTGAAGCCAGGAAAAATAACATAATAATCTTTGGGATAAAAGAAGAGGAAAACAATAACACTGAACTTATGGACATTGTTTTGGCAACTCTGAATGATATTAATACGAACATACAGTCCAGCAATTGGGATAAATGGGAGATCAGTCAAGTGCAAAGAATTGGGAGGAAGAATGAGTCAAAAATAAGACCAATTAAAGTTGCACTCACTCTTGGCTGGAGAAAAATGGAGTTCCTTAAAAACAGAAGAAAGTTTCCAGAAAATATAAATGTAACTGAGGATTTACCAAAATATATTCTTGAAACTAGAAAAGCTCTAATCCTGAAAATGATAAAGGCCAGAGAAGCCGGCAAGTATGCAGTCATTAAAAACGATAAACTCATTGTAAAGGAGAAAGGTGAAAGGGGAGAAAATAAAGATAAGAGAAAACGGGTTCCGTCCTCCCCACCCAAGACACCACCAAGCAACTTCGGATCAACTTCTGAAGAAAACAGATCGCCATACTCACAGCCTAATAAATTATCTAAAATCAACAACTATAATATGATTAAAAAGAAAGGGAGCTACCTCGAACCAAATCTATCAAAAAACAACTAAAATACGGTAACCGAAAAATACAAACTAAAATAAATATAACAAACAAACAAAATCAAACAAAAAAATCATTCCCCAACCCGGCTGGTCCCCGTGGGGACCACATCCCCCCAAAAAATGTCAACAAACGAATCAGATATATATGGCTACCATTAAAGTGCGCACACTAAGAACAGAAGATAATTTGCTTGAATTAGTAATGGCACTGGAAAATATAAAGTGGAGTATAATAGGAATCAGTGAAATTAGGCGCATGGGCGACCAAATAGAAGACTATGGTGATTTTGTTCTTTACTCTAAGGGAGAGACACCAGGACAACATGGCGTCGGTTTCATGGTACATAAAGAATTGAAAAATAATATTGTTGAATTTCATGGGGTTTCTGAGCGCATAGCAATACTCAAAATCATGCTACATTTACTTGAGAACGAATGGACCAAAGTACAAGTATACTCTCCTACAGAACAATCTTCTGACAGCACCATTGAAGCCTTTTATAAAAATCTAAACGACACATTAACTGAATTATGTTCAAGAAACTTAATCCTGATGGGAGATTTTAATGCTCAAATAGGAAACAGGAAAGACGGAGAGGAAATCATAATGGGACCTCACTACCAAGGAAAAAGATCAAGAAATGGACAGAAACTAATTGATCTTGCCTTCGAACAACATTTAGTCATTTTTAATTCACTATATAAGAAAAACAAAACAGAAGATGGACATGGTCATCTCCTGATGGCCGTTATAAAAATGAGATTGACTATATACTCACCAATTGTGCCAGATCATTTGAAGTTTGTCATGTCATTGCAAATTTAAACTTTAATACTAACCATCGATTGGTCCGAACCCAACTTAAAACTACACAACTAAAACCGACAAGGAAATTCGCAAATTACCAGATAGGAGTAACTAAAACTAGCGAACCACAACTAACAGTCGAATAACTTGAAGGCGAATTGCAGAACATGGAAAAAGATGTGTCAGAGCTAAATATACTGGAAACATACAGTAAATTATCACATATTTTAAGTAAACGCAACAAGGACACAGAAAAATATGGAAACGGCATGTTTATGTTATTATAAGTTTCTCATGCCAGCCTAGATGGCGTTGTACGATTTCACTGTATCGCGGTATAGTTAACTCACGGGTTTGTATACTGGTTTTGAGTTTCCTTACGAGGGCATAGATGGCGTTGTGCACTATTGTTACATCTCGGTATAAGTCTCGCTACCCCGAGGCCTATTTAAGTTTAAGTTTTATTTGTATAAGTGAGAGAACCGTTTTGTGTGCACGGGCCCTCCTAAGTTTTCTCTGTGGTACGCCCCGTACCACCGTCCGATACCTATAGCAAGTTGCGTCCAGCTTCCGACCTCGGATCACGCGTCGTGCCGCCTGGCTTTGGTTTCCCGGTCTGCCACCAGCGGCAAGCCCCGGGGACCGGGTCAGGAGGTATCGGCGTGCCGAGGCCGGGGTTAGGGCCGCACACGGGTATCCATCACCCCTCGCGCTTTCCATCTATTCGCCCGCAGCGGCCGCAATGCCGCCGCCGCAACCGCATCCACCTACTCGCCGTGCGACGCGCCCCCCCGCCCCTCGCGGGGGAAAGCGAACGTTCGTCCGCACCCGCGGACCTGCGCACGCAGCAATCGTGCATCTCACGAGGATCGCGACCGAGAGCCAGCCCAGCCTGGCCTTCGGCCGCTCAGCGACAGCCCGCCCCAGCACATCCGGGGGCGAGGAGTACTTCTCGGGCAGCCCGCTGCCCGGGTCACCCACTACCACCACCGCACCGTCGATGCCAAGGCTCGACGGCCCCGACGCCGCGCAGAGGCGCATATTACCGGCCGCCACCAGTGCCCGGCCGACTCGGCCAGCCCCAGCTGCCGGCGCTGCTGCAGCCGTAGCCACTGCCGCTGCTGTTGCTGCACCCCCTGCGGCTGCAGCCGTTCGAGCCGCAACTCGGCCAGCGGCGCCACTTTCTGGACACAGATGGCCCACCCCTGGCCAATCCGGAACTACCTCGATTTCGGCGGAGAGGTTCCCCTCTCCCCCGCACAGGACGCTCGGGCAGGCGACTTTCTCGCCGCCACAAAACACGCAGCGCCCGTTACCCGGGACATCTCCATCGTCGCCGTGGAGATGTCTTACGCCGCTGCGCTGAACAGCCCGCCACCGCCACCAACAACCAAACCACCCACTCCTCAACCAAGGAGACTGACGGCGCGCCCAGAAACGCCACAAGCAACCTTCGACGCGCCTCCAGCCAAGGCGTCAACATCAGCGGAGACCTGCACTGCCGCTACCGCACTCACCGCCAGCCCGCATACAAAGTACCCGCCTTTGATTGTGGAAACGCTGCCGGACTGGCCACTTCATTTCAGAAAACTGAAGGAACTCCTGGGCCATTCTCCAAACGGCCGCGCATTCGGGAAAGGGGTCCGATTTATCCCTAAATCGGGCTCCGAGTACCGTACTATCCAGAAGTACCTGTATAGTTTGGAAAAAGAGACCAATTTCTTGGTTCTCATACTCCTTGCCGCAAGACCGAAGCCTAAAGGTGGCCATCAGAGGGCTGCCGCAAAATACCGACCCCAAGGACATAGAACAGGATCTCACGGCCATGGGATATACGCCCGAGTTCGTGCGCGCCATTCGTGCACGCTCGGGCCGCCCAGGCTGCCTGTTCCTGGCGCAGCTGAAGCGGACTGATGATATCACACCGGGCATATATGACATCACCGAGATGCTCTGTATGCCCGGCATCAAGATTGAGGCGTGGCGCGGGAAGAAAGGCCCTGCACAGTGCCACAGGTGCCAACAATTCCGGCACTCATCTCACCACTGCCACAGGCCGCCCGCTTGCGTGCGTTGTGGCGGTGAACATGCTGCCAAAGATTGCCCGCGGTCTCTAGAGGACCCACCCACGTGTGCAAACTGTGGAGGTCCCCACACAGCTAACCACGTGGCATGCCCCGTATTCCGCAAGGAGGCGCGGAACAAGAAGGCTGGCACCGTAGCACGCACCGCGTCCACGAAATCTGCCCCCTCCGTCGCAGCAGCAGCGGAAAACAATGCCCCAGGCTCCCTAATGGCAGCCGCAAACCCGGCTCCGGGGGGGAACAAAAGGAAAAAGCACAAGAGAGGACCCCGCAGTAAGGCTGCAGCGGCAGAGCAGCCTGCGCCAACGCCAGCAAAACCCGTGGTCGCCGCCCCCAAGGGAGGGACGAAGGCGAAGCGGGAAGAAGCTGACCCGATGATCACCATGGTGATCGGAGTGCTGACCCAAGTGCTCCAAGCCATTCAGGAGGGACGGGACCCCGTCCAGCTCATCCTGCAATGCGTAGGGAAAATCTGTGCCTATGGCAGATAACTCCCTACGCATCATCTTCTGGAACGCCGACGGGATGTCCCCCGTGAAGACCAGGCTCCTGAGGCAGCTGCTCGCACAGCGGCAGGTCCATATTGCCCTCATTTGCGAAACGCGCCTCAGGAAGAGCTCAGCACTCCGAGCACCAGGGTACCATGTGTACCGAGAGGAGCAAATCTCCCAGACCGGGACTGCTTTCAGGGGATTGGCAGTCCTGGTGAAGAGAAGTGTCGTCCACCAACCGCTGCCAACTGTCCTGCTGCAGACGTCGTACGCCCTGGGCGTGGAAGTCTGCGTCGATCGCCGCCCCATCCGTGTGTTTGCGTTCTACAAGCCGCCGGACGCGCGACTGGCAACGGCTGATGTCCACACCCTGATGGACTCACCGGACCCGGTCATAGTCGCGGGCGACTTCAACGCCAAGCACACGGCCTGGAACTCCACGCGCATCTGTCCCAACGGGCGCCGACTCTACAACATCGCGGAGCAGCAAGGGTACGAGGTGTTGGGGCCAGAGGTCCCGACACACTACCCATACCAAGCAGCGTTCCTGCCGGACGTGATCGACCTGTCGCTGGTCCGCGGCCTGCCAGCCGCGCCATCGATCGACGTCCTGGACGACCACCTCCTCTCGGACCACCAGCCAGTCCTTCTGACCCTGACAAGCAACCTTACTCGGTTATCGCCACCATCGCCTCGCTTTCGCCAGGATTGGCAAGCATTTGCCGATCTTATGGCGAAGCACTCGCCGCACCGCCGCATTGAGTCCGAGTCAGACGTCGACGCGCTCGCCGAAGATCTCAGCGCTGTTATTAACACAGCGCTACGAGACTCCAGGTTAGAAGCCCCGTCGACCCGGAAACCTCCTCAACTGCCGGCCTTCATCTTGGCGATGATCGAGAAGAAGCGGAAGCTGAGAAGACTGTGGCAGCGCAACCGATGCCCGACCCTGAAGTGCCAGCTCAACGCGCTGGCTGCAAGGGTCTCGAGCGCCCTGGAAACAGAAGCGACCGAGTCCTGGCAGCGCACCATTGAGCGCGCCGGGGACGACTGGTCGGGCATCCACCGCCTGTGCCGCCAACTCTCCGGGAAACCGCCTCCGATTAGACCCCTCATGGCCGGTGACGGTACCCCACGTTACCGAGCCGAGGATCGAGCGGAGATCTTCGCGGAACACCTGGAGAAACAGTTCCAGCCGAATCCAGCTTCCGACGCAGTTCAAGTAGAAGCTATCCAGCAGCATCTGAAGTTTTACTTCGAGGCGCCGATAACCCCCACGGAAGACCCAGTCGTGTTTTCTCCGGGCCAAGTGCAGCGTATGATTCGCCGCACCCAACTGCGGAAAGCCCCAGGCCCCGACCGGATCCCGAACGAGGCCCTGCGTCACCTGCCCCCGCGAGCTATCGCATCGGTGACGCAGTTATTCAACGGCATCCTCCGCACCAGCCACTTTCCCGCAGCATGGAGACTCGGCCGAGTCATTATGCTGCCGAAGCCCGGGAAAAACGTACTGAAGCCCGAAAGTTATCGGCCCATTACGCTGCTGTCGACACTCTCGAAAGTCTTCGAGAAGCTTCTACTCCTGCATCTGATACCACACATCCAGCCACGCGACGAGCAATTCGGCTTCCGAACCGAACACTCCACCACGCTGCAGCTCGCGAGGATACTGCACCATCTCACCGTCGCTCTCAACAAGAGAGAGCACGGTGTTGCAGTACTCCTCGATATGGAGAAGGCCTTCGATCGCGTCTGGCACGACGGCCTGATCTACAAGCTGGCCACGTCTACTACTCCGCGACGAATAGTCAAGACTGTGGCCACCTTCCTCCAGGACAGACGCTTCCAGGTCTTCGTGGACGGCGTACTGTCCGGAGAGCGCAGCATCAGAGCCGGCGTGCCCCAGGGGAGCTGCCTGTCGCCAGTGTGCTACGCCAAGTACACTGACGACATCCCAGTCCCAGACGGCGCGATGTTGGCGCTATACGCCGACGACGCCGCCTACATTACGACCTCCCTGACCGCTACACATGCGGCGGTCAAAATGCAGCGTGCCCTGGATGTGCTCCCGCCTTGGCTGGATGAATGGAGACTGACGGTCAACGTGGCAAAGACCCAAGCGCTTGTTGTAGGGGGTGCGTGGCAACCCGCGCCCCTTACCCTGCTCGGAAAAGCCGTCGACTGGTCCCCGACGGTGAAGTACCTTGGAGTGACCATTGACCGTCGTCTCACCATGCGACACCACGTGCAGAACATTGTTGGTCAAGCTCGCGCCGCTCGAGCTCTCCTGCGTCCGGTGATCTCCTCGTGCCTCCCGCTCCGCGCAAAGCTGGGCGTCTACAAAACATACATCCGCAGCCGCCTAACTTACGCCGCCCCTGCATGGTACGCGCTGGCAGCGGAAACGTACCGTGCACGGTTGCGTGCGCAGCAGTCGCTGTCGCTGCGACACGCCGTAGGCGCCCCTCGCTTCGTAAGGAACGCAACGATCGCCCGAGACCTACGCATGGAGAGCCTCGACGACTACATCGGTCGCTTGAGCGCCAACATGTTCGCACGCGCCGGGGAGTCGAACTTCCGCCACCTGCGGGAGATCGCTCCATACCACCGGCGCCCCCCGGACAGACCTCTGCCGCGGGACTTAATCCCCGCTGCAGCCCGACCGGACTAGACAACGTCACCCTGAGGCCGGCTGATGGGCGCTTGCCGGGAACCCTTCCCGCCAGGCTCGACCTCGCCGACGCCCCCAGGGTGACCCCCAGATGACGACCTCAGCTGCCGCTGGCTTGTAGACCGCCCATCGGAATCATCCGGTGGGGTCAGGGCTCGCTAGCGGCACGCTTCACCACTTGACGCCCGGAATTGACTCCACGGCTATTACTAGCCACTCCAACGACCCGCCTGTATCGACAGGCGGCGTTGACATCCACTGAAAGAGGCCAATGCCTCGTCCAGTCTCCCCCCAACTCCCCTAGGGGAGTTGTGAGATGACCAGTCAGATATAAGTGAGAACCATTGTTTTGAACCGTATCATAGTAAATATATACTCAGTATAAAAGGCTGGTGTATTAATTAAAGTAAAAAAATTGTGTTCATGGTCCTTACGAGTCGGATTGCGACGGTTCGGCATACTCCGTGGTAGTCTTCGAGACTATAAGTCAGGTTTACTGGTCAGTGGATCGCTGGTCAGATAGTATACCCTGCTGACAAGGGGGTCGCTACGCGCTGCATCTCGTCGGCTGAGGAATCAGGAAGTGGTCACAGAGGAAGCAGAACGTTGCCGCAAGGGGGCGCCACCAGTTACACGTTACACAGTGAGTGAGTGCAGTGTGGGACATCAATCGTGAGTACATTTTCGAATTTATTTGCCAAAGTAAAGTTAGAAGAATTTGAACCTTAACGTCAAGACTAGTGAAACTTAGAAGTATTTGAAAAATTGCTAACAAGTATTGGAACTTAGAATATTTTAAGTAGATTTAGACTTGTGATAGTTTTAAGCTAAAAGTTGGTCTGACGGGGAATCCACGCCCGTTTTCTAACAAACTTTATGCTAAAAACACTTGTAATATTTTGAAAAATAGTTTTGGGACTTAGAATAATTTTAGTTCAAATTGTCTTAGTTAAAAATTTGCGATTATTTTATGTACTTAGAAAATCTTTAATTAGTTATTAGATGCTTAAACTATATTAGTTGTTTTATTGCTGGCATATTTGTGTACTATTTGCATATTAAAAAACATTAAGTGTATATTAGTTGCTTCATGGTCTAACAGTAAAATATTTATGCTTTCTATTTATTAGTTTAAAGTAGTTGTGCTTGTGTTTATTTAGTAAATTCTGTAATTAGATAAGATATTAAAAATGGAGTCGTTGGTCAATCTTCAGGAGGACATAAAGGCTACTACTGAATGCTTAGAGTCCATTAAAGCTTTAGGGGTAAACATATCGTCTTGGGATATTTTAATTATTTATTTAATCAGCGCTAAACTCGATCCAGACACCTAAAAAGCTTGGGAACTTAAGGTGTCATCGGATTCCACTGATGAATTGCCCACGTTTGAAGAGTTTTCAGATTTCTTAACGGGTCGGTTTAGGGGTCTGGAGAATTTAGAGTCAAAACCCCATGTTGAGAAAAAATCTAATTCTAAGTCATTCCATATCATAAAATCAAAGGTTAGTGATTCTTGTGCGTATTGTGCTGCAGATCATAAAATATCTTCTTGCAAAACTTTTAGCAAGGAATCCAATGAGAGTCGACGTGAATTCGCTATGGAAAATAAATTATGTTTTGTTTGTTTAAATAGCAACCACACTGCCAAATATTGTAAAAAAATTGTACGGTGTCAGGTGTGTAAACGGCGCCACCATTCTTTATTACACCCTAGTGGTGTTTCTGGGTCTACTAATGAAGACACGGTTCAGAAAAAGTCCTCATCGGGTATACAGATGAAGGAGGAAATAGTGACTAATAGTCACAAGCATTCCGCGGAAGCGGAGGGGTCAAGTGAGCCACTGGTCTCTTGTCTTTCGACAGGGAACTGCGGTAAAACAGTTCTATTAACTACAGCGGTCGTGCAAGCTGAGTCGAAAGATGGGAATTTTCGCATGATTAGAGCTTTATTGGACCAAGGGTCGCAGGGATCTTTTATAACCGAAGCTATAGTGCAGTACCTAGGTTTAAAGAAGATTTCTACGAATAACACTAACTGGTGTCGGTGGACACAAAAGTGTAGTGTCAAGGTCTACCGTTCAGGTTAATATAAGGTCAAGAGTCGATCCTAGACTTCAAATTAAGGTTAATGCTTACGTCTTGACGTCAGTTACGGCCCTTCTCCCAGTTGCTAAGGTAACTAGGGTAGAACGGGTAAGCTTGACTGTGGGAAAGTTGGCTGATCCGGAGTATCACAGACCTAACAAAATAGATATTTTGTTAGATGCTGAAGTATACAGCCACATTCTTAAAGTAGGTATTAATCGCAGTGAATGTGGGTCCCTCTTAGCGCAAGATACTGCCTTCGGATGGGTGTTATCTGGAGTTTGTGACGTAGACAACTCAATAGTTATTATACCTTCTCACATCACCGTGATGCATTATAGTTTAGGTGGTGACGATTTGTTAAAAAGTTTTTGGGAACTAGAATCCTAGGTGTTAAGAAAATGCTCACGGAGGAAGAGCTTAGATGCGAGATGATGTTTACAGATACCACCAAACGGGATAACAGTGGCCGATATATAGTACGGCTACCGTTTCGGGATGCGGACCCGGACTGCAAGTACGGTGAGTAGAGGAAAATAGCTGAAAAAAGATTTAAAGGGTTAGAATTAAAATTACAGAAAAATATCGAATTAAAAATTAATTATACAAAGGTTATTAAAGAATATTTGGAATTACATCATATGAGAAAAGTTACTGAGCTAGAAAAAAGAAATATAGAAGCTGTTTACTTGCCTCATCACGCAGTTGTTCGGGAGAACAAGAACACAACGAAGGTCAGGATTGTGTTTGATGCTTCCTGCAAGGGAACAAATGGTAAATCCCTTTATGATAATTTGATGGTGGGTCCATCCTTGCAAGCCGAACTCCGTCACACTATTATGAACTGGAGAAAGTACAAGATATGTCTGGTTGGGGATATAGTGAAAATGTATCGACAGGTTTTAGTTGACCAAAAAGATACCCCATTTCAGAGAATTCTATGGAGACAGTCCTGAAAATGAGATAGAAGAATATGAGTTGGTTACGGTGACATTCGGCACTGCCTCCGCCCCATACCTTGCTGTACGGGCCTTGCATCAGCTGGCTTATGATGAGTGTCAAGGTGAGCCTGAAATATCCAAAATAATTTTAAACGATTTCTACATGGATGATCTCATGACTGGAGCTGAAAGCATAGATTACTGTTTTTATATATATAGTGAACTAACTAGAATATTGGATAAGGGAGGATTTCCAATGCAAAAATGGATAAGCAATAGCAGGGAGTTATTAGAAATGATAAGAAAGGAGAATAATAGTTCAGGTGAGGAGTTAAGAATACAGGTAGAAGGTACAAAAATATTAGGACTTACCTGGATCCCGTGTCAAGATGTTTTCCAATACACTGTAGATCTCGCTCCGCTAAGTGAACCTGTAACAAAAAGAAAAATTATTTCAGATATTTCTAGGATGTTCGACCCTCTTGGGTGGCTAGCGCCGTGTGTAATTGTAGCAAAAATATTTATTCAGAAGCTGTGGCTAGCGGGGATTGAGTGGGATCAAGAGGTTCCCATAAATTTATTAAAGGAATGGTCTACTTACCGGCAAAACTTACCTGCTTTAGTGGATATTAAAATACCCCGGTGGTTACATACCTGCAAAAGCTCAGTTAAACTCGAACTGCATGGCTTTGCAGATGCTTCTAAATTGGCTTACGCTGCAGTTGTGTACTTAAGAGCTGTAGATGAGGCCGGAAACATTCAAGTATCTTTGGTAGCTTAAAAAACAAAAGTAGCACCCATTAAACAGGTGTCGATTCCTCGGCTAGAGCTTTGTGGAGCAGTCCTTTTATCAAAACTGATTAGGGAGGTAGCTGAAGTGTTAAAGATAGCTAAAGACGACCTATATGCATACACTGATAGTGAAGTAGTACTGGCTTGGTTGAATCAACATCCAAGCCGCTGGAAAACATTCGTGGCGAATCGCGTCTCGGAAATTTTGGGTATCTTTGACACCCAGCACTGGTCTCATATATCGTCTAAGGATAATCCAGCAGACTGTGCGTCTCGCGGTATCTCTCCAATAGATCTATCAACCACAGCTATATGGCTTGAAGGTCCTGATTTCCTCAGACAACCGGAAATCAATTTCAAGAGACCAAAGCAACTGCTCACAACTCTGGAGCAGATTAAGGTCCACACAACTATCTGCGACACTGCTCTTTGGCAAAGATTCTCTTCTCTATCCAAACTTAAACGTGTTGTTGCGTATTGTCTAAGATTCCTAAACCTGAAACGAAATTCAGTGACTAGGCACAGCACTAAGAATTTGACAAAACAGGAAATCGAACAGGAACAGGAGTCAGGGAAGGCCGAGACTTACATATGAAGACCACGTGAGCAGATTGCTCAAAAACGGAAAGGTCAAAAGTACTCGGATACCCAGACGTGCGTGTATGAAGCGATTGATGAATCTCGAAGAAGCGAAAGAAGTATGCATGGATCGCGAAGCCTGGCGATCTGTCCTCTCTGACTACCCCGTCAGGGATACAGCGTGAAGATAGTAGTAGTAGTAGTAGGAAATCGACAATGCATTAGATTTATGTATAAAGAGATGCCAAGAAGAAGGGTTGTCAGAGGAGTTAGCGGAATTGAAGGATAAGGGATATTTAGCTAAGAAAAGGAAAATGTTAAAATCACTAATCTTGTTTTTAGACGCTAAAGGTATAGTTAGGGTTGGTGGGAGACTAGGAATGTCTCAGTTAAGTTTTAACGAAAGGCATCCGATTCTTATTTCTAAAGAATCATGGTTAACGAGACTTTTGATTGCCGACGCTCACCAGAAAACCATGCACGGTGGTCCACAACTTATGGTCACGTATTTGCGTTCTATGTACTGGATTGTAGGCGTCAAATGTTTAGTTAAAAAATATTTCAGAGGTTGTGTAACTTGCATACGTTACTCAACTAAGGTAACCAATCAACTTATGGGACAGCTGCCTTCATCTCGGGTGACTCCAAACAAACCATTTTTACAAAGCGGTGTCGATTACGCTAGTCCATTGAATATAAGAGTGTCTAAAGGCAGAGGTAATAAGTCTTATAAGGGGTACATAGCATTGTTCGTGTGTATGTCAACACGAGCGGTGCATTGTGAACCAGTCAGCGATCTGACTACTCAAGGGTTTTTGGCTGCCTTTAGAAGGTTTGTGTCCAGGCGTGGTCGATGTGCAGAGCTGTACAGCGACAATGCCACAAATTTCGTTGGAGCCGCTAGAGAGCTGGTTGACTTATTCAACGGCGAAAAATCGACCTTTAGACAAGAATTGACTGAGTGCCTCGCGAATAACAGTACCCAATGGAACTTTATACCCCCACGAGCTCCAAATATGGGCGGTTTATGGGAAGCCGGGGTAAAATCAGCCAAATACCACCTGAAAAGAGTCATAGGGAACTCCACGTTGACATATGAGGAACTAGCCACCGTATTGACTCAAATTGAAGCTTGCCTCAATTCGAGACCCTTATCCTACATGGAAGAGCAAGACGATCTTGTAGTCTTAACCCCAGGTCATTTTCTTGTGGGCGAACCACTTGTCGTTGTACCAGACGTTAATTATGAAAGGTCTAATATATCCTCTCTTCGGCGGTGGCAATTCCACCAAAAAATGATGCAAGATTTTTGGCGACGTTGGTCGCAGGATTATCTTCACCAATTCTTGCAAAGGCATAAGTGGCAGTACAAAACCCCAGAACCATCAATAGGCGATGTAGTACTTAGAAAGGAGGATAATATGCCTCCTGGTAGATGGTTGCTAGGTAAAATTGAACAAAAGCATCCAGGTTCGGACAATATTACGCGTGTAGTCACAGTACGCACAAAGGATACATTTATTAAAAGGCCGACTTTAAAACTGTGCTTATTACCAGTAACTGTCTAATTTGTTGTATGTATTTAACTATTGTTTATTGTCATAAGTATAAATTGTTATAAGGAGTGTATTTTTTTTGTTAGCAATGCACAACCCTATTACTCTTTTTAGAAGGACAGTTTGCAACGTGTCCTTGGTGGGCGGAAATGTTTATGTTATTATAAGTTTCTCATGCCAGCCTAGATGGCGTTGTACGATTTCGCTGTATCGCGGTATAGTTAACTCACGGGTTTGTAGACTGGTTTTGAGTTTCCTTACGAGGGCATAGATGGCGTTGTGCACTATTGTTACATCTCGGTATAAGTCTCGCTACCCCGAGGCCTATTTAAGTTTTATTTGTATAAGTGAGAACCATTGTTTTGAACCGTATCATAGTAAATATATACTCAGTATAAAAGGCTGGTGTATTATTTAAAGTGGACCCAATTGTGTTCAGGCAAAAATATTCTGTCGGATAAGACAAAACAAATAATGGACTACAGAGCAAAAATAATAGAAACTTCACCTAAAACCGGCGAAATTAGAAGACTCATTTCTCAACTAAGCAAAGATCTAAGAATGAGCATGCGAAGAGATAGGAAAACACATAGATTACGGACTTTAGAGAACCTAATAGAAAAGACTGGAGGAACTAAAAAAGCAATAAAACTACTACAAGAAAAGAAACAATGGATACCCAAACTAAAAGATTTCTCTGGTAAAGACAAAACTAAAAGACCAGTCATTTTAAGTACTGCCACAGATTATTATAGAGACCTATACTCAAAAAGATCAACAACTCAACACATTGAACTACTTGACTCGGATGAAGTTCCATTCATTATGAAAAGAGAAGTTGAAAAATCAATCAGCATACTGAAGATAGACAAAGCACTAGGCCCCGATAATATCTCAAACGAAGCGCTACTCGAAACAAAACATATTATTACACCATTCCTGACTAAAATTTTAAACATTATTTTGAAAACAGAAATGATTCCAAAACAATGGACAGTATCCTCTATTAAACTACTGCATAAAAAGGGAAACAGAGATGTCATTGGCAATTATAGGCCCTTAAGTCTAATGTCCAATATGTATAAAGTATTTTCGAAAATTATCTTAAACCGTATTACTAAAACTTTGGACGAAAATCAACCCAGAGAGCAGGCAGGCTTCAGAAATAACTACTCCACAGTGGATCAAATGCACGTTGCTAGACAGATAGCTGAAAAATTCAAGGAATACAATATCCAATATCACTGTTGCTTCGTAGACTATTGCAAAGCATTTGATTCACTTGACCACTCAACAATTTGGGAAGCCTTGCGAAAGGAGGGTGTCGAGCACAAGTACATAAGGATAATTAAGAAGAAAGAAGAAACACAAGCACCACAGCAAAAATCAAAATGGAAAAGGAAGGCTGCGACATTAATATCCTGAGAGGAGTAAGACAGGGCGACCCTCTATTACCCAAACTGTTTACAGCTGTTCTAGAAGAAGTATTCCGAAAGTTGGATTGTAAAGAAAACGGCTTAAATATAGATGGCGAGAAACTGACTCATCTGAGATTTGCGGACGACATAGTGGTCATTGCCAATACGGCAGAAGAATTACACCAAATGCTAGAAGAACTGAATACAACTAGTAAAAATGTTGGACTCTTAATGAACATCCAGAAAACAAAAGCGATGACCAATGCTAGGGATGCCAAAGTGATAGAAATTGATGACAACACCATTGATTATTTTTTTTTTTTTTTTTTTTTTTTTTATTTATTGTGTCATAATAAAAACATACAATGCAAAATTTGTTCGGAGACCACTTTTAAGCAAAAAATGCCTGTGTTAGCAGCCTCCGCTCTTCCTAACTCACTAGTGTTATTAACACAATGTGCTTACAAAATTACAAAAGACAAAAGAATAACTTAATAATTTTTATACAATACTAACATGTGTGTGGGTGTAGGTGTGTGTGTGTGTGTGTGTGTGTGTGTGTGTGTGTGTGTGTGTGTGTGTGTGTGTGTTTGTGTGTGTATGTGTGTGTGTGTGTGTGTGTGTGTGTGTGTTTAAGTATGTGGTTATGTAGTAACCTCAAAGAGTGCTTCTGTATCTTCGTGGGAAAGAGGTTTGATCCAGTCTATAATTTTCTTTTTACATATAAAGTGTAACATGGAGTGTAGAGCTAGTATTTTATTTATCCTATTATATAAATGCGAGGATCTGTGGTCAAACTGCATTGAAGCAAATTTGGTTCTCACCCTGGTAGTATGAGCAACATGGGGTATCCTTCTTTTTGTTCTAATTTTGTCTGCGTCATAACTTACAGTTTTGTGTTTTTTTAATATAATTTGTGTTATATATAATTTCCTGACAGAAAGTACATCGCTAATAAGATAAAGTCTTTCTGTAGGGAACCTATTTTTTTTAAAGTATATTGTTTTTAACAGTGCCCGTTGAGCTCTTTCGACCTGTATAAATTTGGTTTTTGCTTCTCCCCCCCAAACTGAAATACAATACATTAAAATAGATTGTACCAGGGCTAAATATATCTGCATTAAGATACTTCTAATGGAGTTTCCTTCGCTTCTCATATTTCTAGGTACAATATGTCGAAGCGTTTTGAAAATCCACGCCAGTTTCCGAACTCTTGACGTGACTTGTTCCAAGTGAGCGTACCAGGACAGTCTTTGGTCAATTATTACGCCGAGGTATTTTGTTTCTCCCACTTTATTAATACTAGGACAGTTACAGTTTCCACTATTTGCATCACAGCAAGAATGTATTTTGATGTTGAAGTCAATTTTCGGCTGTGCATAATTGTATATACTAAAACATATGTAATTGGTTTTGGATGTATTCAGGGTTAATAGGTTTTTATGTAACCAGTCAGCAATATGAATCATACCAGTCTCAGTATACTGTTTGACCTCGCTCGATGGCGAGAAACTGACTCATCTGAGATTTGCGGACGACATAGTGGTCATTGCCAATACGGCAGAAGAATTACACCAAATGCTAGAAGAACTGAATACAACTAGTAAAAATGTTGGACTCTTAATGAACATCCAGAAAACAAAAGCGATGACCAATGCTAGGGATGCCAAAGTGATAGAAATTGATGACAACACCATTGATTATGTATCAGAATATATATATTTAGGTCAACTTATTTCCAACCATGATTCAACTGCAAAGGAAATAGACAGAAGAATAGAACCGCATGGAAGAGATATTGGTCCCTAAAAGAAGTTATGAAAAATAACGAAACTAGCATGCACACCAAGAGAAACCTCTTCAACACATGCATCCTACCTATTCTCACATACGGCTGCCAAACATAGGCACTTACCAAAGCACAATGCAAAAGATTAAGTACAACCCAAAGAGCCATGGAAAGAAGCATGATTAAGTAAAGAATAATGGACAAAATTAGTAACAAAAATTTAAGGGACAGAACTGGTTTAACTGACATAACATATGAAACAAAACAGCTAAAGTGGAAGTGGGCTGGACATACTGTAAGAGGAGGAGATAAATGGAGCAGAACTATACCAGAATGGCAACCAAGAGGCCATAAAAGGAACAGAGGTTTTTAAAAGGTGAGCCGATGAAATAATAGAAATGGCTGGAAAGACAAAGACCTGGACAAGACGAGTTTACAATAGAGAGGAATGGAGGAAAATGGGGGAGGCCATTGCCCGAAGGCACACAGAATCGGTTATCGTAGAATAATAAAAATACTAACTATTATGTATATTAATATGTATTCTGAAATAAGGCTATAAATATAAATGTGCGGGAGTGGTGGTTTCTTGACATAAAAATTGTGTTAACATGCTATATTGATAGACAATGATAAATATGCAGTGAAATCCTATTTTCTATCTTGCCGCGTAAAGTCCACTGAAAACTTCAGTATAAGAACCCCATTATACTGAGGGCAAGAACCAGGATCTAGGACTAAGGACTCGACATTGACAAAGACTGGACAGGACTAAATTAGAAGATAAGATTGGAGAAATATGATATAAAAAATAAGATTTGGCTAAAAGGTCTTCGTAACCAGGCAACTATCTTCACGCTGTATCACTGACGGGGTAGTCAGAGAGGAGAGAAAATATAATTTATTTTTAATGGAGTTTTGGCGGGAGAGTGACAAGGGCGGACGCTTGCTGTATATTATTTTCTAAAACTAGTGCATTTATCTTTTTTTATGTGTGGGAGTGGTGGTTTCTTTGACATAAAAGTTGTGTTAACGTGCTATAGTGATAGACAATGATATATATGCAGTGAAATGCTATTTTCTCTCTTGACGCGAAAAGTCCACTGAAAACCTCAGTATAAGAATCACCATTATACTGAGGTCAAGGACAAGGACCTAGGACTGAGGACTCGACATCGACTGGACAGGACTATATACTAAGAAAATATAAATACCGAAGACTAGGCTGTATGGACAAAGTTTCCTTTGCCTGCCCAATATGGGCAAAGACTAACAAAAAAAAATTATTAATTGTTAAACTTATGTCAGTGAAACAGTAAAAAGCTCTGTAAAGAATCAATACCACAAGAACAAAAAAAAAAAAAAAAAGAATCAATAGTACTTGGACTTGCTTGCATTATAAAGCCAAGAATTGAATTGAATAATTTTACTTTAACAACTTATGTAAAGAATACTAATTATAACCCGTGTATAAAAAGGAGTCATAAAATAATTGAGTTAGGTTTCATCCGTTTTACGACATGGGTACTTACATATGTGAATGTAAATACTGCTGTACAAGTATTTCAGTACACTGAATCACTGAAAATAAATGCATTATAATGCGTAATAACGATATAACAATGGAATACGAAAACGTGAATGGTGTTAAAGTAACGCTGAAAATGCACAAAAGGCAAAGCTCTCCTAGTTCGAGGCTTTTTACGATATCCTATACAAGCTCTGAAAAGTCTTTAAAATGGCCCAAAGTATCACTATGTTTAGCAATAATATTTAACATATTAGCATTCGGTTATGTTCGCATAAGTCTTACAGCTTTAATAGGGATGATAATCGTATTTTTGGTCCTAGTAATATTTTGGGTAACATACACTGTTCAATCAGGTATATTTCCATATTTATTATTCTTTCCTACAAGATAATATGTTTTTGATGAGCGCTGGCCTTCATAATTACCTAGGACTGTGTAATAAATAAGTTTTGGTATTATTTCAGAGAGTCTTCTAGTCATTCCTACAGTGGGTATTCAAAACTCAGTGAAATATGTATATGGTAAGGAGGATAACTTTATCTCCTGGTCAAGTATAGATGATGTGATAATTAATGAAGTTATTAAAATGGTGAGTATTACCACTGTTTCTACAAATCAGTTTAACAAAGCACAACACTGATTCTTCATTGTAATATTAATAATGTAACAAATTTTCAACCCAAACACAGCTTACTGTGTGCAATTAAGAATAAGTCATGGTAAAAAGAAATAAAAACCAAAAACAAAATCCTGCCCTACTATAATGTAACTTTGACAGTTCATGTTGCTTTGGTTTGTTCGATAGCAACCACGCTTTGAAAGCAACTAGAAGGTTGCGTGAAATTGGTATTACGTATTACAATTCAAAGCGACCGAGGCACTGTGGCTTTCAGCAAACCTTTTGACAACTCTACCATTTTATCGACATTACGCGGTCATGTTAAGTTATACCTATTTAGCCGTTATCTTTGTAGAGTCCACAAACATTTTAACGTGAACGGTTTATAGTTGATAGACGCCGAGAATTTATGGAATGTTGGTTATTTGCGGCAAATTTAAAAACCTTGTGAAATGTTTGGCATCCGAAAGCTATTGTATTTTTGTTTTCTACTGTTCATTGAATATTATAATGTGAGTAAATAATAATAATAAAATAATACCCCGTCAGGGATACAGCGTGAAGATAGTTAGTTAGTAAATTATTTTATGTATATCGTAGGCAATTTTAGTTTAATAGTAACAAGATTTTTGTACCGAAAAAATCGATGCAGAAGAGGAAGGGTCCGAATTATAGTCAGGTATTTAGGTACAGATCTTTCCAATTTTCATCGTTTTTTTATTATGCCTTATGGCAATGGTAATATAATAATCGCAAAAGACAGGCGTGAGAAAGGTGACGTGGTCGTAGACAAAGTAACCAACTTGGTTTTATCATTATTTGTAATACTTGTTTAAAAAATATTAAGAAAAAATTAAAAACGTCAAACTTCGTCCAAATCGCGAAATATTTACATGTCTCGATAAACCTACATATCCGCCCAAAATTATGCTAAGTTTCAACTTCATAATAACTAATTAAAAATTGCCCATGTATCGTTTCTATACAAAAGCGTTAATTTTTGCCCAAGTCCTAACTCCTAATAATATATATATATATATATATATATATTACTATACCTACCTACTCTCCCAACTTTCTTCCTCGGCAAATCCCAAAATATGGCACGAGCTACCTTATAGTTATAAGTTTATTAGTCGCGCAGAACCCCGAAGGCAATGGCATATTATACACCCACATTTCCCTATATGCATTGGTGGTGAGCTTGATTGCCTTATTGAAGTCTAAAAAAACGTACAGATTTGCAGTTATCACACTTGTAAATCTCTGAAGCCACAACGACAAAGCGTGTAAGGATATTATCCCATCAAATTACAAGTACATCCATATTTATTAGTTTTTTAGGCTATTGACAATTTTTAAATCAACCGCATAATAGTTGCTTTTCATCAAAACTTCATATACGCATCTCTTTAGCAACCGCTTTCGGCAAAGTCACCGAATTGCTTTGATAACGATTTTAGTTATAAATTTGAAGTCCATTATGCTTAGATAATACCAATTTCACGCGTTTATAGGACTATCGATACGAAAGTAGCTGTCAAATTTGAATCATAATGGATATCTTCTAACCGTACCATCACAATACATTTTTGCCAATCTTATGTATGTCCAGAAAAATCTATCACAGTTTTCTAAACTCTGTGATAAACATAATATAAACACTAGAAATAAAAATAATCTTTCAGTCCACCACAGTCGACTACATAAGATTGGCGATTCTTTCCAGGGTAACTGTATACGCTTTTACAACAAGCTTCCCTGTGACCTGAGAAATTTACCTTTAAATAAATTTAAAAAGTTTATTAAAAACAAGCTTTGTGAAAAAGGTTTTTACTCCGTTACAGACTATTTGCAGGACAGGGACGCCTGCAAATGATCTGCTGGCAAAGTGAAATAATATTTAATTGTAAATAGGCCATCAAAAAAAAAAAGCCTTCCTAAGTTTCTTGCCGGTTCTTCTCAGGTGGGCCGCGTTCCGAACCGGTGGTCGCTTTAAATATTTAAAATAGTGTATGACATTTTGTAAGCGCCGTTAAAATGGTCTATGCAAAATAAAGATATTTTTATTTATTTTATTTTTATTTTATCGCATCTATGACGTCATTTCAGTTGCCCACTGAACTTAGATAATACCAAAATTGAATTTTGACAGCTGATTGGCGCAAATCGCAATCAAACTGATATCCATTTTAGTTACATAATACACCTGCTGGACCAACCCATGTGACCAGTGTTGGTACAGTAACACTAAGTAAGTATAGCTATTTAGTGTTACTGTTCTGACCATCAGTACCTAAATTAGGAGAGCCTTATAACCCGCTTTATATCTATAAAACCTTGTTCTGACCAAATTTTTATACACATAAAAATCTGAATAATGACAGCCACCTAGAATAGCTTGCAGAGAAAGAATGGTGCGTATTGTGAGAGGCTTAGTCATTTCATTAGTTGTATAAATATCTTAGGAGAGCCTTATCTATGCTAATAAATAAAGCTGAAGAGTTTGTTTGCTTGAATGTGTTAATCTCAGGATTATTTTTGTTGGATAGCCCATTTATCGAGGAATGCTATCACGCTACTACCTAAGTGAGTGAAGCAGTAATTATAAAGGTAAAAAAATCAAACAAATTTGCAGCATTGTAATATTTATAAATAATGGGATTAAATGTAACACAGGGTTTGGGTACGTCACGGCCGAGGTTGTGGGGGCCAACTAGTTATAATATAACTTAATTTGGGCTAGATGGTGTCATCTGAGAATAGCTTCAAATAGTGTCATGTGGGAATGACTCCTAGGCTGCACCTATAGCGCCATCTGGGAACGGCTACTAGGATATTGTTGTTGCTGTCTTGATATTCTGTATTTTTTTACATAGTTCATGAAGAACCATGTTGTTAAATGTTTCAGAATCGAGTCCTGTATTACTTAACAGTATTGGTAAAACAAAATGATGGCAATGCTACAAATCTTGAAGGAGTGAATCTGGTTCCTCTATTTAAGGTATGCAAAGTTACTATTAAACTGATTATTCCATCATTTATTGGGTGCCACTCAGTCACCCAATAAATACCTCTGTCTGCTCGGTCACTCAAAAGTAAAGGTCATGATTCATCAATCCGCATAGAATCATATCAGAGGGGAAGGCACCAGATATGTCAGTAGTAATATTCTAATCTATAGATAGGTGATAACTTGAACAGAAGGCATGACTATGACACACTGATGATTCATGAATGTGCCAATTATGTTTGGCTGTCATCACGTTCGTGTCATACACTTCCTGTCTATTTTGTAAGTGCAGATGACACTCTAAAACATAGACTACAAGTCTAATGAATCTTAACAAATAGGTATATAAATATTTTCGTGCTTCAGAAGGTAGGTTAAGTTGTTGGTGCTGATTTTGTTTTTCCACTTGGTTATACTGATGGACGCTATTCCGAACTCCTACAGACTAAACCCACACATTGCCTTTCCATCTGCCTATGACTGGGAGTCCCGAGTTACTCTCGGTTGGGCCTCATCTCAGGGGGTTCGGGTGTAAGCCTACTTTTTCGGGGGTTCTTTTGCTATACAGCTTATTGTGGGTTTTAGGATTATTTCGCTTCTTGGGGGATTAAGTGTTGTCCCACATCCCTGGGGTGTAAACGGCTTGCGTGTAGCTCTCACGCTACACCACCGTCTGGGGCCTGTTTCTTTAAGGATGGCAAGCAGCCCACCCGCTGTTTTCAGGCCCCCTCTCAGGTCATGGAGGCAAATAGTCTTGATAGTCTTGGTCGAAGACAAGTCTTTCCAGTTATCAGTAACATGGAAGTTGTTAAGCCAAGTTGAAGGCCTTAAGGACAGTTTGAAAAAATTAATAGCAGATTGTTACAACCTGCTCCTGTCCATTTCAAAATGTCAATGGGCTCAACGCAAGTTTCATTCAGTAAAATGTGGGCGTATAGTGTGCCTTTGCCACCCTTTCGTACGTAAAAAAAGAAATTTCTCTGAAACCGACTGTTCAGTTCCAGAGAAATCTTCCCCATTCCAGTTGTCTACATTTACATTCTAAAGAGGTGAGATCCACTTAGAATACTTAATAAGTACTTACGTAAGTAAGATACTGAAAACATTCTAGAATCGATCTCATTTGATTGATATTGTTTCTATTGTCTCAATTTAGAAAGTGTTCAAAAACTAATGAATGTAATTACTGGCGGTTAGAAAAGAGTGGCCATGAGTTTTATTGCCCGGTTATTCCTCAGGCTCTACACTACATATTGTGGTTGAGCGGGCGAGATAAATAAATTCAAAGTGTACTGTATTTGCGGGGAAAGACAAAAATGAAATTTACACGCGGTTGTGAATGAAAAAAGAAATAGAAAACAGGAATGGGCACACTACCTTGCTTTTGCTGCGAGATACAGAGGTGGAGGCTGCCGGGGACGTCCCTGGACTTGGATCCCTGGTTCCATTCCACGAAAACACTATTTATCCATGGAAAACACAAGTAAAGCGACAAAACATCGTAAAAGAAGCACGACTGGCGATTCATAACGCAGTGCTAGTGCCAACTTTGCTTTACGGTAGCGAAACCTGGGTATATCAGCAGATGCATGAAAGTAAATTGAATGCTGTGGAGATGCTATCACTTCGAAAATTGTGCGGCGTTACCGTGGCCGACCGAATACGTAACGAAGTGATACGCAATATGGCAGGTTTGAATGAAAGTCTCAGCGTTAAGCTGGAAAAGGGCGTGCTCCGTTGGTTTGGACACGTCCAACGAATGAGTGAGGAACGATTGACGAAGAATATATATTGTGCGAAAGCAGAGGGTAGAAGAGGTCAGGGTAGGCCGAGACTTACATATGAAGACCACGTGAGCAGATTGCTCAAAAACGGAAAGGTCAAAAGTACTCGGATACCCAGACGTGCGTGTATGAAGCGATTGATGAATCTTGAAGAAGCGAAAGAAGTATGCATGGATCGCGAAGCCTAGCGATCTGTCCTCTCTGACTACCCCGTCAGGGATACAGCGTGAAGATTGCGCGAATATGACATGACATCATGACATGAATATGGTATGACATTACCGACAGTAATAGGGTTCGATGGAGTATTCCATTTCTGACGTGACTGTAGCGTATGCAAATAGTCTGTCCTCGAACGCTTCCAAAACGATTGAACGAGTTTATCCAATAATGCATGACGCGAGAGAAGATGAAGTCGATCTTCCTCTATTTCAAAAGCGGGTAAGTATTTTAACGGTGTAACATTCAAAAAGTGCGCTGGAGTCAGTGCAAGCGGCTCCGAGGGATCACTAGACAAGGTTCTACAAAGAGGACGCGTATTCATTACGGCCTGGACTTGAGTGAGCACGGTGCTCAGCTATTCAAACGTAAAGTGTTTGGAACGCAAAAAAATATGTAGTTCGGAAAGGTTACGACGAGCTCCGACGCAATTCGTACCGTTGTCCGAATACATTCGAGATACGGAACCCCGACGCGACAAAAATCTTTTAAATGCAGCCAGGAAGCATGGCGTGCTCAAATCACCAGCTAACTCTAAATGAACGGCGCGAGTCGTCATACAAACAAAAAGACAAACATAAGATTTCGTAGAGCGTATACCACGACCACGAGAAACTGTTACCCTGAAGGGGCCAGCGTAATCTGTACCCGTGTGTACGAACGGTTTAGCAGCCTGACAAGCCAACACGACAAGGAGGATGATCGGCCATTTCGGGCGCGATTGACTTCTGGCGAAGTTTGAAACACGGAATACATCTATGAACTATCGAACGAATCAAATTGCGTGCGGAGAGAATCCAGTATTTCTGGCGCAAAATTGACATTAATAAATCTGGACCAGCGTGACAATTCACCCTGTGGTGATATTCAACTAAAAGATCAACGATATGATCCTTCCGCGGGAGAACTACAGGATGCATTTGATCGTACTCTAATGCGGACTGGCTCAAACGACCACCAACTCGAATGAGGCCATCCTTCAAAAAAGGTTTCAAATGTTGAAAAGCGCGACTACAAGGTTTATTTAATTCCAAGTTTCTAATTTCAGACGAAAAATAAAATCGCTGAAGTTCACGAAGCACGATTAACTCAGCCTTGTTTAAGTCAAAGGCGGTAACATGCTCGCGACGAGGAAGGATTTTCAAAAATCGACAAATAAAAACAACACTACGTAAAAGAATCGACCACGATGAAACACGGCTAGCCAACTCTAAGATAGGCGATTTTTCGAGCGGTGCGGTAGTAACTAAAGAGGTTTTCTTTTCCTCTGCCGGCGTAGACACAGTAGTGGGGTTGAAAGGACTAACAGGCCATTCATCAGGTGGGGCTTGGCACCAGAAAGGGCCATGGAACCACAACGGATGATCCAAAATCTGTGCAGGTGTTAACACACGAGACAAACAATCGGCAGGGTTGTCCGTACCTGAGACGTGATAAAAGTTTTGCGGCGTCAATTCCGACTGAATTTTTGCCACCCTATTTGCGACAAATGCATCCCAACGATGGGGCGAAGAATGTGTCCAACACAAAGCGACGGTCGAGTGTAAGTCGAGAGTGTGAGTGAAATCGGCGATCTGATTCGCGAACACCAATACAAAGAAACATTTGTCTAATGTCGGCTGAAAGCGCGACAGCGAATAAGTGAAAGTTAACTATAATTTCGAACAAATTACCTTGGAGATTTTGGCCACTGTGCAAAATATCGTTTACCGAAACATTCGAACTAGTTTTGGCGCTGCCATCTAAAACAACGCGCAACTTTGTGGTTAGTTTATCCTCGCGGACAACTCCATGGTGCGGTATGGTATACGAAGGAGCGTGCTTCGTCTCTTCGGTTTCGGGAGGCGCGGGTGAAATGAAACCTTTATCCAAATATTCTACTATTACGCTATCGTAAGCCTCCTTCAACTTTGGAGATGTCTGCATTTTCAGTTCTAAACAAAAGAAGCGTTTTTCGGCTGACTGAAACGAATCTCCAAGCGAATTAACATCACCCTTAAAGGGGAGTGTACGACAACATAAAGACCATCACTATCGCGAGTAGTCGTGCGACTATAAAACTCTTCACAAAGTTCATCATCCGGGCCGACAATAGGAGGGACGTTCACCTCTTCTATCTCCCAGAATTTACGGACAGCAGAGTCCAGCGGCTCGACGGCGCAACAATATGACACTGTCGAGTTACAATCAAAACAAGCGGGTGCGGAACCAACAATAACAAACCCAAGAACCGTCTCTAAGGTGAGCGGCGCGGGGTGCGATGCGTGACCTTGAACCTTACGCTGCAACAGGTGGTGCGGGAAAATCGAAGCGCTAACTAACAAATCAATATCTCCTGGAACGGCGTAAGTATCATCGGCCAAAAGCAAATCTCTAAAATTAGTCAATAATGAGGTATTGACTGTGACAGTCGGTAAAAGTTCGGTAACCTTATCGACGACTAGCGAATCCATCGAAAAACTAACATTAAAATCAAAACGCGAGTGGAATTTAATCCCTACAGAACCCTGAATGGCTTTAGTGGAACCCCCAATACCTTTCACAACATTACAGGCGGGGCGGTTATTTATATGCAAACCAAGACGACTACAACAATTTTTACTAATAAAATTACTTTGAGAAGCACTATCTAAAAGTGCGCGAACACTATGTCCCCTACTATGCGAATCGTAAACAACAACTCGAGCGGTTGCCAGAAGTACCGTAGTAGGGCTTGTGTGCAAACTTGATAGCGAGCACAAAGCGACATCGTTCGGCTGGAGGCGCGCGGCAGTGGCGCCGCCGTCGCTAGGCGCGGACGGGGACGAAAACACGCGAGAGCGCTCCCAGTCGCGACTCAACGGAGCGGGCGGCTGTGACGTCACAGCGGAACAGCGCGGGCGGCTGTGACGTCACAGTGGACAGACGGTTAGGATTAACGCGCGAGGCACCAACTGAGTTTAAATTGGACGCGGCATTATTGTTTTCGAAGTGTAATAATGAATGGTGTCTACCATTACACTTGCGACAAAAATGATTCGAATTACAGAATGAAACACGATACCTCCCACTGAGACAATTGATACATAAATTACTAGAACGAACAAATTTATAGCGATCGCTAGGAGTGAGTTTATTGAACTCCGAACATTTATAAAGTTGGTCATGGTGACCTTGACACAAAGAACAATTTTTCGAATGCAACACTTGCGATTGCGAAGTTGTGGGTTCAAAATTGACAAAAGAGTGCGTGGACTTCGTGGGCTTACTACGATTAGTCGGACAATTTTTCGCTACTCCGTGGTTTAACGAAGTTCGTTGCAAAATTCGAATATGTTGACGAACGAAAGTTTCTAAATCGTCGAACTTAGGTATTTAATGGCCACGTCTATCTATTTCAAATAAGCGAACGGTTTCGGAATCTAATTTCTTTAAACCGATATACAAAAACAAAAAGTTACAGAGGGCAATGACCTTGACATTCTTTAGGGCGCGAACAGCTGATGCAAAAATATCTAAGAATTTAAGAAAAGTCGTGTTCATTACACGATGAGCTATTTTTCAAATTAAATATTTGATCCAAATAAGCGGTTGTTACTAAGCGTTGTCTTCGTATTTGACCTTCAAAGTATTCAAAATCAAACTATAATTTTCTGCGCAAAGCGTTATACCGGCGTAAACGGTTTTTGCTTTCCCGGTTAGTTTACTAACTAAGTAATGTAATTTTTCGTAATCCGATAACGAATTATTATTATGGATCGTATTTTCGAAACTAGCGAAAAACAAAGGCCAATTTTTAATATCGCCATCAAATTCGGGTATTTGTATGGGCGGTAATTTAGGTCTGTCCCGTTTCAGCAAATCAAAACCGGCTGGCCCGGATTTCGAATCGGTGACTACTACGGGCACGGGCGCTTGCAATGACATAGCGACACGTTTTATGCGACAAATTAAATCTTCGAAAGATGACATGGCGTCATAACTTAATAAGAAATCGGGATTTAATTTTAATTCAAGCGAGTTAATTTTATCGAGAACATTTTCGAAATCTAAGCGCAAAGTATCTACGGTTTCGATCGAGGATAAAAACAATTATTTTATTGATTCATCTGCGATCCTCGATGAATAATCACAAATTGATTGCATACGCTTAAAAAGGCTATCCTTCTTAGCGTGTAATAGTTTTAACTGTAGATCCGGAATCTCTTTCGGAGGTATTGCTAAAACAAAAGCTATAGCTACCTACAGTGCAAAACTAACGAACTATCAAAATGGGAGCGGTGGTGAGCAGCGAGACGCGACGCGAACGAGCGTAGGCACTTGCGCGCGCGGGCCTATGTACCTGCCCGCGTGGTCTACCTATTACTATGCGGTGCAGTCGTAATTACCAAATATTTAGTACCTACCTATGCGAAAACAGTAGGTAAGTATGCGTTTATTCCCTAATGGAATAAAACTATTATCTATGCGTTTATTCCCTATAGAATAAAACTATTACCTAATCTATGCGTTTATTCCGAGTGGAGTAAAAACTATAACCTATACCTATGCGTTTATTCCGTGGTGGAATAAAAACTATAACCTATACCTATGCGTTTATTCCCTGTGGAATAAAAACTATTGCGTTTCTATTGGCAAACTACTAAAGCGAATGGATCAAAATCCGGATCGTTAGGACCAGAAAATGGTTGAGCGGGCGAGATAAATAAATTCAAAGTGGACTGTATTTGCGGGGAAAGACAAAAATGAAATTTACACGCGGTTGTCGACGAAAAAAGAAATGGAAAACAGGAATGGGCACACTACCTTGCTTTTGCTGCGAGATGCTGAGATGGAGGCTGCCGGGGACGTCTCTGAAGGCCAATTCTCCTAATTAATAAGCATCACAGAGTAAACTGTTATTGAATCTAAACTGAATTATTATGTGAGTGAAAATCGGTATTCTCCTAACCAAAATTACAATAGCATGTTGGTTAGGTTTTAGTTAAATGATAGGTATGATTTCAGTTCAGACTCGTGTCAATCTCGCGAGAAAAACATCATGTTACAGAATAAATCATACAGTGCACCCATCACACCATACATCACCCTTACATGAAGTATACTTTTTTTTGAAGTGAAAACTTCTTTTATCGCGGTACGCATATTTTTAGAGATAAAATCTCTGGACTCGCGACTATAATCATCATCATCATGTAACGTTGATCCCGTTTATCTACAGGTCTTATTTAATAATATTGTGTAATGAATTAAGACTCTTTCAGAGTAGAATTTTTTATTCATCATCATCATCATTAACGTCGATCCCGGCCAATTTTTGAAGTGAAAACTTCTTTTAGCGCGGACCTATGCATATTTTTAGATGAGATGAAACCTCTGGACTCGCGACTAAAATTATCATCATCATCTAACGTTGCTACCGGTCATCTACAGGTCTAATTAAATAATATTGTGTAATCAATTAAGACTCTTTCAGAGTAGAATTTTTTATTCATCATCATCATCATTATTAACGTCGATCCCGGTCAATTTTTGAAGTGAAAACTTCTTTTAGCGCGGTACCTATGCATATTTTTAGATGAGGTAAAACCTCTGGACTCGCGACTATAATCATCATCATCATCTAACGTTGATCCCGGTCATCTACAGGTCTTATTAAATAATATTGTGCAATCAATTAGGACTCTTTCAGTGTAGAATTTTTTTTCATCATCATCATTAACGTCGATCCCGGTCACTATTTAAAGTAAAAGCCTCGTTTAGCGCGGTACGCAATTTTTGTAAATGAGTTAAAATCTGTGTAAGGAGTTAAAATAGTGTGTGCATTATGCATGCACACCGCAAATTCATTCACACAAATTCCATGAAGTATAATTCATCTAAGCATCACCCAGAGACAATTAATAAAGAATTTCATTACCACCATCGTAAATATCCGCTCATATTTAACACGAATCGCGTTTTAACCGAACAAAAACAGGTTTTCCGCAGTATTCCGTCGATCTACTGTCGATATACATTCAAACTCACATAAATGTCAAATTTGACACATAAATTATGACGAGAATACCAAATATATTTCATTCAGAATTGTGTCTCAAATAATAAGACTAGCAGAATACTGATTTTGTCATTTTCAACTTTCAGTCTCAATTCGATTTAATCAACTTACAGGTAATGTTTGGTTACGAGAATGCGTTTTTTAAGATTTGGGAGTATGAGCTTAGATCGGAACTTAACTTTGACCGTGCTTTTATTACGAGAATTAGCCTTCTGGACTTGGATCCCTGGTTCCATTGCACGAAAACACTATTTATCCATGGAAAACACAATTATTGCGGAAGTTGGTGCGAACGCGCGCGCGGTCATTGTAGTACTAATACAGCGAGCCTTCAATCCGTCCGCGCTGCCTGTGAGCGGCGTTTTAGATCGCGCGTAATACAGCTGTCTCGCTCTCCTTTTATGCGAGACAAGGTAGGTGCGAAAGAGAAATGGAATAAAGGGAAACGGGGGAGTGTCGACAACTAATTAATTAAAAACAAATGTAGATCGGCGATGCAACATAGAAAAAATAACGCGGCTACTCTTGAATCGTATTCTGGCGCAACCATATTGCTTTGCGAATCTGGCAGTAAATGTAGAAGCAATAATCTTGATGTTCCTTGTTACTTTGTACCTATATGTATAAAGATTTTCATTTCATTCCATTGATATTATATTTCCATTGTAGTTCACGAGGCCCAGACTACTGATGCTGGAGAAAATATATTCGGAACTTCAAACGCTATTGATGGACACGCAAAAAGAAGTTGTCATGGGATCAGGCGATAAAGAATAAAGTAAAATATATTAATTAAGATTAAAACATCCTTGTTTTATTTAGATTCTTTTGAGTTTTAGGTCCGTATTCCAGAACGTTGTTCAATACTCAATCAACGCTTAAGGCTAGATTTTGCCTTATAAAATCTACTCTCAAGCGTCGATTGAGTACTGAGAAACATCCTGGAATACGGCCCTTAGTCTTTTCGGATACCACCAGCTTTATTTGTGGTAGTGGTCTATCCTTCGACTCCGTAGAGGCGAGGCGGAACACTGACTTATAGTGGGTAGTCTGGCCTCCTCTCCGGGGCAGTTTGCACAGCAACAGGGTGGTGACATGGTGAACTGCATTGCACTATATAAAAAAATACGGGTTGCACTCAGGGAGTGCCGACAGAAGTGAATACAAACGAAAAATTCGAAAGAAAGAAATCGTGTTTACTCAATGGCGTTAACTATACTTGCGATCATAAAGATCAAAAATATGTAATAGCGCCATCTATGTAACGTTATTGATACTTCTTACTGGCTATAGTATAGTGAACATCGTATTGTTTCTCTGGTTGGAAGTAACATTTTTTTTTTAAATTTATTTAAGATATTGGCACAAGGCCATCAGTCTAAGCGAGAAACAAGTACATTAATATTAGACTTAGGACATAAATTCTTAAACTAAAAATAAACAAAGCTACTACCTATTTTAAACAATTTTAACATTATTTCATAAAGTTATAATTTACCAGCAACTACATTATTTTTATAACAAAACCATATAACCTATAGATTTTATTGTGTAATGAAAGCGTTGGGTTTACAACCTAAAAAAGGTTAACAATCTTGATAGGATAAATTCGACTGGGAAAACAATGCAAAAATAATCTTACAAATTTCATTTCACAGCTTTCACCAAATTGGCACAGAATTTACTAAAATAACAGGTCAAAAGATTTCTCAGTAAAATACGTTTTAAGAATACAAATAGATTTCTTCCGTTCTTCCTTCCTTTCTTCCTTCCAGGAGGATTTGAACCTATGGATTCCAATTTATAACCATGTACACATTTGCAAGCATTTTCGTGCTCCGAAGGCACGTTATGCCGTCGGTCCCGGTTGTCAGTAAAATGGCGGTCGATAATCCCAGTTGAAGGCCTTATGGGCGGCTTAAAATATTTCAACAGCAGGTCGCCACCGCCTACGCCTGTCCATTTCAACACGGCAATAGGCTCACCACCTGTTACATGGGACAAAAATGCATACGGTGAAACGTGGGCGTATAGTATGCCTCTGCTTACCCCTTCGGGGATAAAGACATGACCATGGGCGTGCCCCCTGGCTTTGGTTTGGTCTTCTACTTTTGTCGATAATAGTACAAAAATAATTTTTCCCATTTGCAATAACCTATACATCTTTTAAAAATCGTGAGATACGTCCCCTTTAACTGTTTGTTAGCAGCGTCAAGCCGGACTTGAAACGACTAAAAACTCACGATCTCTGCCTATCAGTTTAACACCGGGCGCCCCCAGTAACTCCTCGCAAATCCTCCCTGGGTTCCCTGTAGAGTTTGGCTACCATCGCGGCCTCTTTTAATGGTTTGGGCGTCATCCAGCTTCTTTGGAGTTTAGTTTGGATCCCGCTTTTTGAGGCGGTGAGGCGAGCGTAAAATATTAAGGTCAAGCCGCCGTCTTGGACCTGCTTCTGTAAAAACAGTGGGTCATCCAGCGTACTAAACATAGTTATTTAAGAAATTATATAAATAATACCTGTTTTAATTTATATGTATTTCTTATTTACTAGTGGACGCACAGCGGTTTAAACTAAAGAACGGTATAAAAGTAGTTTGAGTGCCAGTGAAAGTCCCGTTAAACTCGTTTCAGATGTGTCAGAGATTAGCCGGAACATACAGACAGAATACACATTTAAAAAATAGTTTTTTTTTGTTATGTAAATATCGTATTTGATTTATCAAAATCTGAAGACAAGCAGATGCATTAGGTGTATTCTGCGATCTATCCAAAGCTTTTGATTGCGTTCAGCATGAAACGCTGTGCAGAAAATTACATCACTATGGAATAAGACGCAAAGCTCTCGACCTTCTGTCTTCAAAAATAAAAAAAAAGTTTTATCAAAAAGGTTATTACGCTGTTAAAGACTATTTGCAGGACAAGGACGCCTAGAAATTATCTGCTGGCAAAGTAAAATAATATTAAATTGTAAATAGGCCATCAAAAAAAACCATTTCTAAATTTCTTGCCGGTTCTTCTCAGGTGGGCCGCGTTCCGAACCGGTGGTCACTCTAAAAATATTAAATTTATCTTTAAACTAGTGTATAACATTTTGTAAGCGCCGTTAAAATGGTCTATGCAAAATAAAGACATTTTTTCTGTAGTGAAAATCTGTAAATTTGAAATTACAAACAGACATTTTAATTTTATTTATCTATTCATATAGATTTGAACTTAACCAAATAAAAAAAAAATTCTAAATGCAATAATATTAATTTTTATATATACTTGTATTTTAAGGAACAACCATTAAAAAGTAGGTACTATTGAACCCAAACACCATGACTGCTGTGAATTTTCGAAGAGTAGGGTTTCTGGTGATAATTTTCATTGCAGCATTAGGTCAAACTTCTCTGGCAAGGCAATTTAAGCACTTGACAGAGTAATCACACGCCAAAAATGCCTAACATTATTATGTAAAAAAGGTGATTCTCTTACACAGCTGGACCGATACCAAACCAACACCAAGAAACGGGTATTTTAAATAAAAAAAGACCGCATTAAAATCGGTCTGTCCGTTTAAGAGCTACAATGCCACAGATAGACACACCTACACACCGAAATCTACGTCTAACTTATAACATGAACAACCCTATTTTGGCGGGGGGGGGGGGGGGTTAAAAACAGGTAACATAATAAAAAATCTGAATTGGTAATTGTCGTTCAATCAAGGCGTTGAACGTTACATTAAACAACTTGACGAGTTGTCCTTTACTCATACAATTAAATGTCGTCATTCAATGAACGCGCTCGTCATTCAAACAAATAGCAGATTCAACCAGATTACTGTAATAGTAATATAGTACTGCGTGTTGAAGTTTCCCCGTCTTACCTATTTCCTACAGGAATCTGTTCCTAGAACAAAAAGTAACCTGTGTGTTAGTTAATCCAGAGTGTTAGTTACCTCGACACTCAATTTTATCCGAAATAGTCCAGCCGTTTGGACGTGTAGTATAACAAACATTCACACTCACAAATATTTATATTTTTATCGACGGCCTTTCCCACCTTAGACACATTAAGAACCAACGTTTTCACATATCTAGGTAGATGTTACGTAACGTAGATAGTTCATATCTAGTGGCATTTGAGTACTTTAGTAGTGGAGATAATAGATAACACGACAAAATCAAGATATTATGAGTTGCAGGTTTGTACGTAAACAACATAAATGAGACAAAAGTAGGTAAAGTAATGCTATGTACCTGTTGCATATCACGCAAGCACATATATGCAAACCTGTATGGGGTCTTTTCAAATCTTTTTTTTTTGTGAATTTTCTTTTATTTGTGCTGTAAGACCACGCTTTTAAACAAAATTGACAATTCTAAGTCCCCATACATACATACATAGTAAATACACATTAACACCTTTGAGTTGTATGGGCGCTGGGCGCTTATACATTTTGGAGGTCTAGCTTAATTGGCATGCTATAACTTTTGGTTCCACCACTACTAGACTGATTGACGGTCAAATCTGTTATATAACTATTAGTGTTATGAATATCAGCCGGTATCAAATTCCTTGTGAAAATTAACGCTACCTCCCCTACCATTACTATTTCATGTGGCGTATTCGATTTCTTGATGTGAGTAATTGTCTGTATAATTACAAAGGAGTGAAAGAGACAGGTGTATCAGGTCGTTGTACGTAGGTGCAGTCAGACTCAGAAGTAGATCAACATGATCCGATCCATGTTTGTTCTTACTGGTCCTACAATAAGTATGCCGAAATAATGTAACAAGGATTTTTAAGGATATTTTTCTGGGGAGCCTTAAGGATCACTTTGTTGTCCATCCGTCTGTCTCTCAGGACCTTTATCCCGGGAACGCGTGAAGACATCGAGTTGAAATTAAAACATATACTCAGGGCTACGGTCTCTTGAAGCTGTAAAAAAATAAAACTTCCTAGTTAACGTAAAAATTACAGTCGTTTATGA
The DNA here is from genome assembly GCA_948477245.1 of Thumatha senex. Taxonomy (NCBI): domain Eukaryota; kingdom Metazoa; phylum Arthropoda; class Insecta; order Lepidoptera; family Erebidae; genus Thumatha; species Thumatha senex. Next base: position 14,340,583 of record OX419743.1, read on the forward strand.
CACAAAACACGTATTTATTGTTATTCTTAAGGGAATCAAAATTCATAGGGTTTTTTTCCGTTTACCGTTGACTATGAAATTTAGCAGCTAATAGTCCTCGTATACCCACTACAAGTATAGTGAAAATCTGAAGACTACGTTTATAATTAAAACTTAAATCATAAATCTAAATTTAAACTAGCGCACCCGACAGACGTTGTCCTGCAGTATAAAAAAAACAACGCTCAATCGCTGAAGTCGATACTTCAGCGTCTTCATTATTTATTTTTCTTTGATTTGTGAATCTAAACTAAAGCGCTCGTGGCCTAGCGGTCTCAGTGTTCTGTAAACGATCACTGAGTTACGCAACTTTCACTATGGCTGGTTCTCGGATGGGTGACCACTTTGTGGCATTTACATTTGCGAGCGTTTCCGTGCTTCGGAAGGCACTTTAAGCCGTTGGTCCCGGTTGCCAGTAAAATGGCAGTCGTTAAGCCTGGTTGAAGGCCTTATGGGCGGCTTGAAAACTTCAACAGCAGGTAGCCACAACTTGCGTCTGTCTATTTCAACACGGCAATGGGCTCACCACCTATTACGTGGGACAGGAATCCACACGGTGAAAAGTGGGCATATAATATGCCTCTGCCACCCCTTCGGGGATAAGGCGTGATGGATATTTATTTATATTTATGTGAATCTAAACCATCCAGGGCGCCACCCAAACGCATACAATAAGTTCATTCAAATCGGTCCAGCCGTTTAGGAGTTCAGTGACATACACGTACAGTAGGATTACATTTATATAGATTACCAAGTGACTCATTTATCTGTCAACGCCCAGCTGAAACCAACACTTTGAAGAGAGAGATACCATGAGAACGAATTTTTAAAAATTCTATCCTTAAGATGGTAATAAGTTCCACTTTTATAAAGTTGAAGTTCTTAGCGATTTTGGAAGCAGTTAGAACTACGGTCATTAAATGCGGTATGCGCATGGTCTGCTATATTACTGGAATGAAGTTCCTTATCGCGCGTTGCGAAGGGGGCTAAACGGAAAGTTGTAACGACACTTTTTGCTATAGTTGTAAGCCGTGCGGCGTGCGCGTGTTTCTCTCTCTCTCTCTCTCTCTCTCTCTCTCTCTCTCTCTCATAGAAAGTCAGTTATTTTTGTTTTGTCTTTTATAATATTTATTTACTATTTTTTTTATATTTATTTTTATTTTATTATTCCTAGTGGACAATATAACTTTGTTCCATCCGTGTCCCTTGACACCTCTCAAGTTTTTGGAAAATCGACAACTAAGGTGGAGCAATAGGTGACTGAAGTTTTTAAAATAGTTTAATACAGTTCTACGGTCATGAAATGCGGCATGTGCATGGATTGTTACTATCTAAGAAAGGTAGTTTTATCATTGTTGGTAATTCCACCCCTGAGGTGGTGCAATAGGGGATTGAATTTTTAAGGACTTTGCAATCAATTAGGTATTATTATAATCTATTTTTTTTTTATTATAAATTAAGAAAAGTATTTTTAAACCACGCATAAGATGTGAATAAGTGAAAAAGTGACTTTTCTTAAATAGTTCACTTTTACTACCTAAGAAAAGTAGTTTTATTGTTTTTGGAAATGCTCAATCTTGAATTCAAGCTTATCTCTTGGATTTTATAAGTATAAGCGCGATCTCGAACATTGCGGAACATTGCGGTCTGGTAGAAGATGTAGTGACTAAGATAGAAAAAGGTATGCTTAGATGTTTCGGATACGAGGAGAGGATGGATGAAAGTAGACTAACGAAACAGATTTAACAGAACAGAGTAAATGGGCAAACTGGTAAAGGACGACCTCGAATCAAATTGAACACCTTTTTAAAAATGAAAATGAAAAGATTTTACTACTCGTATGTATTTATATAATTATATCTATATATCTAAAAATCATTATGTATTTTTTTTAGAATAATAACTTTTATGAGAGTTGGTCATTATCATTAATTAAACGGATTTCCACATGTGTAAATTTCGGGATATCCCGACTAGCTTCAGACCTAACGGAGGTCCTTTTTCAAGAGGAGCGTCAAGCGACGTCGGAAGAGAGAAGAGAGCACAGCGCAGATGTGAATAAAACCGTTTAATTAGTACCTAATAATGTATTTTTTTAACAGTAAAATATCCAAAAGACGTTTTTCATTTTGTAAGTAGGTACGTATACCAATACATTTAGTGAAAAGCTGTTACTTTGGAATAACGAACAGGTAGTTCAATTTTATTTATATATATATATACGTATAGATAGAGAACTAAAATCTACGTACTCGAATTTCCCAATTTGTTTGCAATTTGTAGCTCACCTCAGCTCGCATGCGATGCCAAAAACACGAGCAATACATCGGGATTCGTGATCGCTCCATTGCTTTTTGGGAACGATCCGTCGGGCTCACACGTGCACAAATTAACACCTCACTAGTTCTCTTAGCTTAGTGTCGTAATTACATATATCCCTATACTTAATCGTGTATTTCCTTCGCAATTTATAGCTAAATTCATTCGTCACGTTGCTCCGTTACCTTCCTATAGTTCAGTATTTCAGTAAGGTACGATTTATAAAGCTTTGTAATTGCACATGGCGCTAAATTCTGATACCTTTAGTCGGCGACATTTAGTTACCCAAGCGTTCATTCAGTAGATCGGGAACAGTTTAACTCCAAACCGAACGATTATAGTGATTTGGTGTATTTGGTTCGTTACATTAAGAAATTGGTGGGAGAACACGTACCTACTATTGTTGTGGCGGATTCGATTTTGTGTTGGATTGGAACATACAATATATATCTACCGAATACATAGGTCTTACCTTTAACTTACTCTTAACCTACTATACTTTCATTGCATTTTTTTTTCTTTTTAACTAATCTGTTTCTTTTTTGATCCTTAAGATTTAAAATTCACACGGTAAAATGTAGTGCGGTAGGTTCCTACTTATATTTCTAGATAACATGTTAGAACACCGTGACTGTCTTATTTCTTTAATTGCACACTTGAGTAAAATGTTCTCTGCCTTTCCGTTTGTAATCTTCTGTTGTATGTTTGGCACATATACAGGTATATATATATATATTTATATCTAAAGTTAAATATACATTTATTTAAATATATTTGGCACATATACAGGGCACATATCAACGTCCAATGGCAAGCGGTTGGTAGATGACTGGATGATAGCCTTGAAAATAAATACAAGTCAAAATTTTTTTTTTCCTTATACCTACTACATTTGTAAGTATCATACCGACAAATACGGTAGTTACGGCGACAGGATTTTTATTGGTAGCGTTGTTATCTGAGTGATTGAACTAATTCAAAAAGCTTGTCTTGTGATGTGTTACGAGTATTTTGATGTGTAAGCTATATTATTGTAAAGTTTTGTTAGTTTTGTCAAAATCCATTCAGTAGTTTTTGCGTGATAGAGTCATAAACCTACATTCATACAATATTACAAACGTACGTAGACGTAGTCAGCTGCATTTTTGATAATCTACTAACATTTTGACAGCCAATAACAGCGATTCTTATTCTATTCTACGACTTGTCTATAGTAGACTCGACCCCCTAAGAACCGTGCATATTGGTATTTTGTGTTGTGAATCGTAGGGGTGGCAACTAACTGTAACTTACCAGTACAATATCAAAATAATAGCTCAAGCTAAGGGCCACTCCTCCATCTGATTCATAAACTTGTACAACATGCACGCCATCTATATGCTAATTTTATTGTACTACAGGCACTAAATGGTGCACTTTCATTATGTTAATGTCAACGGACAATTTGCTCAACTCGCGATTAAGCTATGGGAATCTATCTTGATGTTTTTAGGGTTCCGTACCGATCACCTTGTTCCCTGTTCGTCTGTTTGTTTCCTTTTAACTCCGGAACGCGTGGAAGTATCGAGATGATATTAAAACTCAATTCCACAGTCTTTTGAAGCTGTGAAAACAAGAAATACAAATTTTTTTATTGTTTTTTTATTTTGCTTAGTTTAATAATTAATATTATTTTTTGTATACGTGATCATGGCGCTTGCAACAGTGCCGAACATCGGATGGTCACGCATGAAACTGTACATGGTAAATATCCCGACAATCAAAATTTTACCAATATTATTATTTGTATTTATTACTTGACAGATTTATTACTATTATGTTAAGGAGAATTTCCATAAAATTTTTAGTTAACTTTAAAAAAAGGATACGGTAGTTTATGGCGCAAAAACGTATATTTCGGCACCCTCAATGGTATCTAAATAGAGTATTTCCCCTTGATCTAAAATTTATGAAATTTGACAAGTGATACCGTCCTAAACTACAAGTATAGGGAAGTATATCTCTAGTAACCTTCGATAGCTCAGTTGGTATATCAGTGGACTGTAGAAGGTTATAAATAAGAATCCATAGGTCGCTGGTTCAAATCCGGCTCGAAGGAACTCCTTTTGTGTATTAAAACATAGTTAAATTATAAATAACTATAAAAAATAAACTTTATTTTGCATAGACCATTTTAACGGCGCTTACAAAATTTCATACACTATTTAAAATATTTAAAGTGACCACCGGTTCGGAACGCGGCCTACCTGAGAAGAACCGGCAAGAAACTTAGAAAGGCTTTTTTTTGATGGCCTATTTACAATTTAATATTATTTCACTTTGCCAGCAGATCATTTCCAGGCGTCCCTTTCCTGTAAATAGTGCTTTTTAACCCGATTAGTACTTACTATATACATACATATATATTTACTTACTTACTATTCTTAAGTAAATGGGTTTTACCCTAGTACTCATCTATAAAATGTCTAACGCGCCAAAGAAATAAGTTTTCACTTCTGTCGGCGCTCCCGGAGTGCAACCCTCCAAAATCTCTTTTCTTTTTGTTACATTTCATTGAACGCCAACAACGACCAGTCACTCCTGTTTTCTTTCTCCACTCAGTTTTCTTGATGTACAGTAAAGTATAAAATAAATAAAAGAAGTATTGTATGTACGTTTATCAGCTCTTATGAAATAAAAAATAAAAATAAAAATATCTTTATTTTGCATAGACCATTTTAACGGCGCTTACAAAATGTCATACCCTTTTTAAAATATTTAAAGCGACCACCGGTTCGGAACGCGGCCCACCTGAGAAGAACCGGCAAGAAACTTAGGAAGGCTTTTTTTTTTGATGGCCTATTTACAATTTAATATTATTTCACTTTGCCAGCAGATCATTTCCAGGCGTCCCTGTCCTGCAAATAGTCTGTAACGGAGTAAAAACCTTTTTCACAAAGCTTGCCTTTAATAAACTTTTTAAATTTATTTAAAGGTAAATTTCTCAGGTCACAGGGAAGCTTGTTGTAAAAGCGTATACAGTTACCCTGGAAAGAATCGCCAATCTTATGTAGTCGACTGTGGTGGACTGAAAGATTATTTTTATTTCTAGTGTTTATATTATGTTTATCACAGAGTTTAGAAAACTGTGATAGATTTTTCTGGACATACATAAGATTGGCAAAAATGTATTGTGATGGTACGGTTAGAATATTTACTTCTTTGAATTTTTCTCGGAGAGAAACTCTGGGGCCCAAATTATAAATAGCGCGTACAGCCCGCTTTTGTAGAACAAAAATAATATTTAAATCTGCAGCACTCCCCCAAAGGAGAAAACCGTAAGACATAATACTATGAAAATAGCTGAAGTAAACCATTCTAGCCGTATCCACATCTGTTAGAGTCCTGATCTTTTTTACAGCGTATGCAGCCGAACTTAATCTAGAGGCTGTCTTTTCTATGTGTTGGCCCCACTGCAAATTGGCATCAATAGTTATACCTAGGAACACAGTTGATTCTACAAACTCTAACACTTGTCCATTCAGTTGAACATTGGCCGCAACTTGTTTTACATTTGGTAGAGTAAATTTTATACATTTAGTTTTATTTTCATTAAGGCAAAGATTATTTGAGCTGAACCAATGAACTACTCTTGCAATTGCATTGTTTACATCGTCATAGTTATCTAATTGTCTTTTAATTTTAAAAATTAATGAGGTGTCATCTGCAAACAAAACAATCCTATTCCTGTCCCCTACATAAAATGGTAAATCATTAATATAAATGAGGAACAAGAATGGCCCAAGTATCGAGCCTTGCGGCACACCCATTGTAACCATGGATCCTACAGAACGTGTACCATTAATATCGACCCTCTGTATTCTATTGTTCAAATATGAAGACAGAAGGTCGAGAGCTTTGCCTCTTATTCCATAGTGGTGTAGTTTCCTGCACAGCGTTTCATGTTGAACGCAATCAAAAGCCTTTGATAGATCGCAAAATATACCTAATGCATCGTGCTTGTCTTCCCATGCTTCATGAATACATTTTAATAACTCAACACCAGCATCGGAAGTTGAGCGCCCTTTCGTAAACCCAAATTGATTCGCATGGAGTATTTTATGACTATTAAAATGGGATAGCATTTGATTCAAGATTATTTTTTCAAATACTTTGCTCAAAGTTGGCAGCACTGACACTGTTCGGAAATTAGACGGCTCTGTAGCGCTGCCAGCCTTGAACAAGGGAACGACTTTGCTGTGTTTCATTAAATCAGGAAATGTACCACTAGAAACACAGTCATTAAACACAGTTGCTAGATGGGGCGCAATTACCTCAATTATACATGATGCAGTTTTGACCGATAATCCCCAAATGTCCGCGGTTTTCTTAATTTCGATACATTTAAATGTTTTTACAATGTCCTGAGCACAAATATCTGTGAATACAAATGCATCCCTGCAACAAAGAACAGATTCTTCTAATAAAAGTTCAGCGGAACTGGAAGATGCTTGGAGAGATTTTGTTGTCAATATAGGTACATTTTTGAAAAAGTGTTCAAACTCCGTAGCCACTTCCAGGTCCCCTGTAACATGGCAACCATTTACTTTTAAGTGGAAATCCCTTTCAGTCACTAAAGATCTACCGCATTCAGAGTTAATGATGTTCCAAGTCATTTTTATTTTATTTACAGAATTAGAAATTTTATTTTTAATGAAGTTTGACTTAGCAAAGTAAAAATTTTGATAGAAAATATCTATCTAATGTCAACAAACTATTATTATTGAAAATTATGTTCCAATCGAACAATTCAATTTTTTTGGAATATGATACCATGGTATGTAGTTTCATATTTAATTTGTACTTAAGTGATTTTCCTTGTGGCTCATAGCAGTGCTGTATGGCAAGGTGGACAAAATTACTTGTTTTACTTGCAGACTTGATAACTTATCAAAAACTTTTAAAAGTTTGTCACTATTAATATTGCCTCTTCTGCCAACCAGCACCACTATAGTAGACTGCATGCAGTGTGTACCAGTCAATATAAAATCTATAATTTGAGAGTATGAAGCTCCTGGATATGTATGATTTATTACAGAATGACTTAACTGTGATAAATAATGTCCAAAATTTTTACCTATTTCATCGCAATAGACTATGGTCTTTGCATCACTTTTTATTTGCAACTTTTCTATTATACTCGTAGATGCCTCGCAATTACTACTTGAACTTAATATACTATTATCCACACTGCACACAGTTTTAAGTGAGATTAGCAATGTCACTTCACCACATATTATAAAACAAAGTCGCTTTTCGCTGTCTGTCCCTATGTATGCTTAGATCTTTAAAACTACGCCACGAATTACGATGCCGTTTTTTTAATAGTTAGAGTGATTCATAAGGAAGGTTTTAATGTATAATTTGTTAAGTTTTACTATAGCTTGACTAAATTATAACGATATTTGTTGGGGATGTCGGAAAAAATAAGCCGTCTGGGAGCTTTCGACTAAAACGCTGCCTAAACCCTTTGAGATATAACAAAATAATGTACGATGCAATTGTGTATGTCTACCTTTTAAGAATAACATACTATATCAATTTTAATACTTTAAAAAACCATTAATTATAAAGTAGTTTGAGGGCTATTTACTCAAATATGCTATTAATCCTTATCATTTTTACTAGGTTAGTTGGCTTCAGCATTTCATGAAGATTATTTTGTCCCTTTGCACCTTGCAAATTAAATGAATCTCTTACGAGTTATAGCAAATTCAAAATAATGCGCAAAGAAATTAATTTCGTGTAACCAAAATTCGACCGGGCCATGCGAGTGTACTGAAGAGCGGAGAAGTAATCAACGTATCTGGAAAATCTTCATACGTTATTGTGAAATGAAATTAATAAACGACAGGATTAAATGGGTACCACGGGGTTCGAAGTATGTCACGGGCAAAGCCCGCGAAGCGAAGCCAGTCAGCTAGTAAACTATAAGTGACATTGCAACCTCAAATATTGATCTTTGTTTCAGCTATAAAATATCATACTGAATCGGCAAAAAACACCAAGAAATGTACATTTATAACTAACTAAAAACTAACTAACTATCTTCACGCTGTATCCCTGACGGGGTAGTCAGAGAGGACAGATCGCCAGGCTTCGCGATCCATACATAATTCTTTCGCTTCTTCGAGATTCATCAATCGCTTCATACACGCACGTCTGGGTATCCGAGTACTTTTGACCTTTCCGTTTTTGAGCAATCTGCTCATGTGGTCTTCATATGTAAGTCTCGGCCTACCCTGACTCCTTCTACCCTCTACTTTGAACAATATATATTCTTCGTCAATCGTTTCTCACTTATTCGTTGGACGTGTCCAAACCAACGGAGCACGCCCTTTTCCAGCTTAACGCTGACACTTTCATTCAAACCTGCCATATTGCGTATCACGTCGTTACGTATTCGGTCGGCCAAGGTAACGCCGCACAATTTTCGAAGTGATCGCATCTCCACAGCATTCAATTTACTTTCATGTATCTGCTGACATACCCAGGTTTCACTACCGTAAAGCAAAGTTGGCACTAGCACTGCGTTATGAATCGCCATGCATGCTTATTTTACGATGCTTTGTCGCTTTACTAACTGGGACAAAGCACCGTTAACTTTGTTTCCGGCAGCTACTCGCCGTACTACATCCGAATCACATCTTCCATCCGCGCTAAACATACTTCCTAAATATACAATAATAATTCATAAAAAAATATATGTACCAACAAATGTATATGGAGCCCTCGTAGAGTGAGTACGACTTGCACTTTTCAGGTTTTTATTCTCATGAGACTTCAGAGAAGACTGTAATTTAGGGGAAGAGCGGGCTAATGATACTCACTTTGTTTGAACGCAAACAGATTGGATATTATATGAACTTCAGCTACCAATGTTATCTGTTCGTATGACATCAAATAATTGTTCGATTGTTGTTCACCACCTATTACGTGGGACAGGAATCCATACGGTGAAAAGTGGGCATATAATATGCCTCTGCCACCCCTTCGGGGATAAGGCGTGATGGATATTTTAGATATAGTTTTAGCGATTATACAATGAGGTTAAGAATAGGAATAAATTTATATCATATAATGATCAAATCAGCCTATAGTAGTCCACTGCTGGATGTAGGACTCCCAATTCACGCCACTCTGCGCCTTCCGCATTCAGTCCGTTTCTGCGACCCTTTCCAGGTCGTCGATCCATCTGGAATGGCGCCCCCATTCCCCACTTACGTTTGCCGAGTCGCGGTCTCCACTCCAGAACTCGCTTGCTTTTACAGATGTGGCCAGACCAATGCTTAAAATAATTTAATAAAGAAGGATAAAATAATAACGACCCTCGTTTTCTGCTATGCTATGCCAGTGTGGCCCCGCTAACTCAGTGTTCCGTAAACGATCACTGCGTTAAGCAACTTTCGCTATAGCTGGTCCTTGGATGGCCAATTTGTGGCATTTACATTGGCGAGCGTTTCTGTGGTTTCGAATGCATGTTAAGCCGTTGGTCCCGGTTGCCAGTAACATGGCAGTCGTTAAGTCAAGTTAAAGGACTTATTGGGCGACTTGAAAAAAAATAACAGTAGGTAGCCACAACCTGCGTCTGTCTATTTCAACACGGCAATGGGCTCACCACCTATTACGTGGGACAGGAATACACTTTGAGACACAATCGCTTTGAGGATCATATCAACAGTGTGGTGAAAAATTGTTTTTACAGGCTTAAAGTAATTTATAGAATAAGATAATTTATTTCAGTGCCCATGAGGAAAATGCTGGTGGATAGTTTAGTCTTATCACGACTGAACTATACAGACACAGTGTATGGCCCTTGCTTGCTGTCTCGAACAGAACGCATCAAACGCGTTCAAACGCGTGTGCTCGATATTGTTTCGATATACCATGGAGAAGTCATGTAACGCCATATTTGAATGAGTACAGCATACTGAAAATGAAAGCGAGGAGAAGCTTACACCTCGCGACAATGTTGTTCGGTATTGTTAAAGAGGAGAAACCGGCTTACCTGTATGCCAAGTTACACTGGAGGCACGATTATTTTAAATATCCGACTAGATCCGTGTGTGCTCCGCTATCAATACCACGTCATCGTACTGTGGCGTTCGAGGGATGTTTTAGATATGCTGCGACCCACTGTTGGAACAACATACCGCCGCCGATTAGGTCTATGAAAACAAAAAAATACTTTTAAGTTGCATTTGCGTAGGCATTTACTAACGATTCAGAAAGGAATCTAGTATAAGTAAACTGTAAATAATTTTTAGTAACTTACTGAACGCCATAAACCGCAAAACATAGACTCCGTTTGTCACGTTAACTAGCATTTTTTCCCATGTTCTTGATTCATTTTGTGCATTTGTTTGGAATAGTTTACTTTTTAGGTTAATATTGTTTGTTTTGAGTATTGGTTTTGATTTTGAATTATAATTAGTAATTTAAGTTAATTTTATGTATCATGCAAGCACGTAAGCAATGTGTAGTAAATAAACAGGCTAACCAAGTAGTTATAGGTAGTATATGTAGTTATATAGTTGTTAGTTATACGAGTTGCATGCAGGTTGTGTTGTTTGTTGTTTGTATTCGCGTTCGCAAGCCTACCAACATTTTAAAAAGAAGTGCGCAGGTGTGTCAGTGTCATCAATTTTAATATTGATGACATTGACACATCAAGTTGGCGGACTGGCCATTGACAAAGGACTTACCGTAGACAGAGAATACTGTCTACGGGACTTATCTGTACTGGCAAACTGCGCTGCAAGCTGTGGCTTTTTTATTTTCTCTTTTTTTTTTTGGCCTGTGATACCAGTATTATAGTCGCCAGGCTAGCGAACTCGCCGTAATTAATTTGGTAGGATTGTTTTTTGGAATGATGTAATGTAGTAAAGTTTTGTTTTATGTTTTATTATTATTGTTATTTATTTATTTTATATAATTTAGAGGCCAGTTGAAAATCAGCGTAGAGTACAGTAATGTACTCTGCAGACAGCTGAACTGGCCACCTATTTCAGTGTGTATTAAATGTATTATTTAAACCTACAATATTATCTGTGCTGTGAATAAATTATTTTTCTTTCTTTCTTTCTTTCTTTCTTTCTTACCCGGTGAAAAGTGGTGCATATAATATGCCTCTTCCATCCTTCTATATATCTGTTTATTCGTTCTAAGTGGATATAAATCAAAATAAAGACAATTTTAGCAAAGTTTGCACACCATTCGTAACTTGATCCCCTCGGGGCACTAGTTTGACAGTTTGTTTTAACTTAAAACCTTATAAATAGTGTCCCTGTGGAAAGAATTTTATATTTCCATGAATTCGTAGAGTTTATCTGGATCGTAAATGGTCTCCGTGGATTAATGTCGGAAAGCTTAAATGGATGTTTTTCTTTAAAAACTTTGCTAGTTAACTGTTTTGTTAAACAAAATATGTGTGTGTACCAGAGTACACAGGTAAGAAGTGAAACTTCTTTACGAATATTTTTTTACAGCTAAAAAATTTCTCCCATACGTCGATAAAGAAGTTTTACTTATGCTAAAGAAGTTTCACTTCAAAAGAACATGGCGCGAAACCGAAAAACGTGACGATTTTTTTTACAGCTATAAAATTTCTCTCAACGTCGATAAAGCAGTTTCACTTCAATAAAAGTTAACACTATCCAAACTTACAGAATAGATTTGTTAATGACAATTTGCATGTTTGATTTTATTTCTGTTAAATTGTAAACAGTACAAGTATATGTATCATTCATAGGTAGCGAATTAATCTTAATAATATTATAAATGCGAAAGTTTGTATGGATGTTTGTAACTCTTTCAGGTAAAAACTACTGAATAGATTTTAATGAAACTTTACAATAATATAGCTTATACATCAGAATAACTGTACGGGACGACTTGAAGATCGCATAGTACAATGATACCTACGTATCTATAGATTAGTACGCACAGTAGGTAAATGTGGATTTGATTTGCTTGTTTACATGTTTTATATTATACTAGATGACCCCACAGCTTCGCCCGTGGCATAGGGCACCTATTTAATCACGTCGTTTATAAATTCTACAATATTGCATAATAATTTGCCCGATTTGTCGACATGTATGACTACTGCTCTGCTCCCCAGAGTAGTAGCGTGATGATATATAGCCTATAGCCTTCCTCGATAAATGGGCTATCTAACACAAAAAGATTTTTTCGAATCCGACCAGTAGTTCCTGAGATTAGCGCGTTCAACCAAACAAACAAACAAACTCTTCAGCTTTATAATATTAGTATAGATAGGAAGTGTTTTTGTTGATTTTGTATTTTTTTATAGATGTGTAATAAGTTTTATATACTTTTAAATAGATTTTAAGGTAGAAATCGACAAAAATGTGCCGCGGCTCTCGTTACGGTGAAGTTTCGAAGTAGCTTAGTAAAAATTTGTAAATATTGCGTAATTACTATTGGTTAAAAAAAACAGTTATATTTTTGTCCAATAATAATTTGTGTGAAAATTGAATATATATACGGCCCATTTTGGGTATCGACACAGTCAACCGGCAACAGTAACCAGGAACAGTCCTCAGGAACAGAACAGTTCACTACAGAAGAAACCTCAAGAATCCTGAAGAAATCCTGGACCAGAAGAATAGTTCTAGCAAGAATTCACTGTGGCAGATTGTGTGGCAAGAATAAACGGTCAAGCACGATCTGGCATTGCGGTTTTCATTTAGTACTTCACCAACCTCAGTCCCACCAAACAATACAGCGGGGTAAATAGTGCTCCTCCCGGTGCCCTGCTGTACAATAACACATAGGACTTTTTATCCCGGGAACAAGTTCCTGTGGGAAACGGGAACGGGAAAACTGCTCTACGCGGGCGAAGCCGCAGGCGAAGCCACGGGCGTCAACTAGTAATATGTATAAGAAGGCATCTTATTGAGTGTAATCTTTAGTCAACGGTTTTAGATCTCGCGCAGATATCGGCTAGCGAGTACTTCAAATCACTCAAAACATGACTGGTAAAACCAAACGTGTTATCAAAACTGTACTTTACTTATCATCTCGTCACTTTTAACGTAAATATGATTGTATCCGAGACTATTTTATAATGGCGTCGAGTGATAGATCGTATAGAAACTAGATTTAGATGACAGAAACGTGATAAGCGCATGTTTGAACAATATCGTAACCCCACGTGTTCAGTATTTGGTAAACGATTACTGTGCAAATCAGCTTACATCAAGGTCAGTCCTAAGAAGAGTGATAGCTTGAAGTGACTTCCTTGGTGGCGTAAGTGATAGTGTATACGACTTCCGCCCTAAAATCTCGGATACGAATCTTGGGTCGGAACAAATATTGTAAAGTAGATGACGCCCGCGGCTCCGCACATGTGGTGAAATTTTCCCGTTCCCGTTTTTTCACAGAAACTTGTTCACAGGATAAAAAGTAGCCTATGTGTTATTCTGATGTGTAAGCTATATTACTGTAAAGTTTCATTAAAATTCATGCAGTATATTTTGCGTGAAAGAGTAACAAACATCCATACTTCCAAACTTTCGCGTTTATAATATTAGTAGGATTAGTGTGTCTTTCAGATTCAGAGTTTGAGTGTTTGCTACAAGTATGTAATGTATATAATTAAAAAATATGGGTGTAAGTGGCCCAATAAGATCTCCGGGGCCCTAGCGACCTTACCTGATAGCGGTGCACCTGTTGACTTACGGATAAGGCAACGACTCAGCCGCCCTTACGGGAAGTCAACGGCTTCGCCGAAAATTAATAGTTAAAAGATAACTGCTACTCACAATCAACTGAAAGTGGACTCAAGGCTTCAAATCTAGGTATAGTTTGGAAGTAACTAGGAAAACCCTAAAGATGAAGAAGAAGAGATGTATTAGAAATATATTAGTATACTAGCTCCGCTCTTCAGGGTAGTAGTGTGATGATATATAGCCTACTCGTATAGCCTTGCTCGATAAATGGGCTATCCAACACAAAAATATTTTGTAAGTCCAATTTGTAGTTACAGAGATTAGCGTGTTCAACCAACCAAACAAACAAACTCTTCAGCTTTATATTATTAGTATAGATTTATCAGTTGTCTAGATCCCATAGAACTTCTATCAGCAATTGCCTGGGAGCGAAAATAACGTAAAAAAAACACAATGTCATATTTTTTTTTAGGATAAGGCTCCTCGCACGATCTCCGTCGAGGTGGCATGTCTCCTAGCCGGGACCCCTCCATGGGACCTGGAAGCGAGGGTTCTTGCGTCGTTGTATCAATGGCGCAAGGAGGCGCTGGAGCGGAACAATAGGCCTGTGCCCCGAGAAATCGAGGCTCAGCGATCCCTGCTTCGCCAAGAGCTCATGGAGACATGGAAGGTGCGACTTGAGCAACCTAAGTGGGGACATACCACAATTGAGGCGGTGAAGCCAGTCATGGGGGAGTGGCTGGAGAGGCAACACGGCAGCCTCACCTACCGGATGTCACAGATACTTACCGGGCACGGGTGCTTCGGTAAGTTTCTGTGGCGTCTACACCGGGAGGTAACACCAGAGTGCCAGCACTGTACGGACTGCAGCGAGGATCCGGCTCTGCATACACTGGCAGAGTGTGCAGCGTGGGAGATGCAGCGCCGAAACCTCGTTGCGGGTCTGGGCGTGGACATTCTCACGCTGGAGACCATGGTGAGAGCCATGATCTCCAGCGGGAGCAAGTGGGACGCCGCTGCGTCTTTTTGCGCATGTCTTTTTGAGTCATGCTCGCAAAAGAGGCGGAGGAGAAAGAGCGAGAAAGAACTCTCCCTCCCGAGTTCCGCAGTCTGCGACGAGGGCGCCGCAGACTTGTCTTCGCCCAAGACTACCGGCCTCCGTGACCGGGGGCCTGAGTACGGTGAGCGGGCTGCTCGCCGTGCTTACAGAAGCAGGCCAGGGAAGGTGGCGTAGCGTGAGGGTTACACGCACGTAGCTCACTCGCTCAAGGTAGTGGTATATAACCCGAACCCCCCAAAGAAGCGAGATTACACTCGAACCCCCCAAAGAGGCAGGATACACACCCGAACCCCCCCTAAAGGAGCCTGCGGTACCGGACAAGGTCTGTCGGGAGCCCTGGGGTTATCCTTCCGAGGGCTCACCCGGGACTCCTGGCCATAGACAGATAGAAGGGTAACGTGTGGTTTTAGTCGGTAGGAGTCCGGCATAGCATCCATGAGGATTTCCACACGAAAAAAAAAAAAAAAAAAAAAAAAGGATAAGGCTCCTCACGTTTTAATGCCACTGATGACGTCATTGTGAATAAACTTTTTGAAATATTCAACTGAAAATTAACAGCGATGAAAATAATAAAATTTGTTTCTTGCCTGTTTTCAATAATAGTCATTACGATTCTAGGTCTAGGACCTAAAATCGTAATGACTATATATGTATCTATATTTATTATTTATTTATGTTGATTTGTGCCATAATCTTTAATATACAGGACCTATTTGTTTACCCGTTGAGTTCAAAGGGTTTTCGATGGGGTATTCCAATGGATTGTTTTCAAACCCATTACGCTATCACCCATTCTATTATTATTTATCTATCACGCCTTATCCCCGAAGGGGTAGCAGAGGCATACATATTGTATGCCCACTGTACACCATGTGTATTCCTGTCCCACGTAATAGGTGGTGAGCCTATTGCCATGTTGAAATAGACAGACGCAGGTTGTACCTGCTGTTGAAATTTTTCAAGCCGTCCATTAGGCCTTCAACTTGACTTAACGACTGCCATGTTACTGGCAACCGAGACCAACGGCTTAATGTGCCTTCCGAACCACGGAAATGTAAATGCCACAAAGTGGTCACCCATCCAAGGACCAACCATAGTGAAAATTACGTAACTCAGTGATCGTTTATTATTGAAGAACAATCTCTTGAAAAGGCTACCAAAATGAAATATTCGGTATTGTACGGTCCCACTAACAGAAAAACACTAAATAACACCTTCCAGTAATATTTATAATACTCGTAGCAATAAAACAAAATGAGCAGATTAGAGGAATCCGTATAAAATCGAAATAAGGATAGTGGTGGTTATGTACGAAGTATAGTCTATTACAGCTTGGCGACCAGCTGCCTCAAGGGAAATTACAGACGACAGTAATTATAATATTTCATTCTTTTACTTACTGCATTTTGATCTCTGTAGCTGTGGTTTTTTTTACAGAATACTTATATTTACGTGCACCAGGCCACCAAAAACTTTTAATTTGTATTTTAGTACATCGTTAGATGTGTTTTCTATTTTTTTTTAAACAGTATTCTTCTATTACATTATACTGCTTTATAAGATTAAGAAGTTATATAAATTATACAACAAATTATTGAATGTTTAGTAATAAATAAATAAATAAATATCCATCACACCTTATCCCCGAAGGGGTGGCAGAGGTATATTATATGCCCACTTTTCACCGTGTGGATTTCTGTCCCACGTAATAGGTGGTGAGCCCATTGCCGTGTTGAAATAGACAGTCGCAGGTTGTGGCTACCTGCTGTTGAATTTTTTTTAGCCGCCCATAAGGCCTTCAACTTAGCTTAACGACTGCCATTTCATTGGCAACCCGGACCATCGGCTTAACGTGCCTTCCAAAGCACGGAACTGGGGTGGGTATAAGCGGCCGAATAAATTTAATAAAATAAATTGTGTCTATTTTAGATGTTAAATTTGGAAGAAATTTTGAACCCGTTGCCTTTTTAGTGAGGTGGTAACAAAAAGGTTAAAAGGTCTTATGTGCTAGACACTAATTAGCACGACCAATTAAAGTCCTGGTAGTCTCGGACTTAAACCTGTGTATTCCTGTCCCACGTAATAGGTGGTGAGCCCATTGCTGTGTTGAAATAGAGAGACGCAGGTTGTGGCTACGTGCTGTTGAAATTTTTCAAGCCGCCTGTAAGGCCTTCAACTTGACTTAACGACTGCCATGTTACTGGCAACCGGGACCAACGGCTTAAAGTGCCTTCCGAAGCACGGAAACGCTTGCAAATGTAAATGCCACAAAGTGGTCACCCATCCGAGAACCAGCCATAGTGAAAGTTGCGAAACTCAGTGATCGTGTGAACACTGAGTCTGCAGGGCCACGAGCGCTTTTACAAGAGCGCTGTGATAATAGACAATATAATTTCATTAATCTCAACATATTAAAATTTTAAATTTAATAAATTTACAGAAAATGTACAAAAAGACTGATTAATACAAGACAATGATGCTTCGAGTAGGTTACTAGGTGTCGAACAGTTTCTCCCCATCAAAATCAACCGGTGAGGTTCCCATAAGGCCGACAGCATTGCCTCGTATATGCCTCGTTAATAAATTAAATTGTAGGTTTACTAAATATAAAACTTTAAAGGAGCTTCTGGTGGCCAAAGTCACCTTTGCTATGTTATGGTTGATCATTAATTTCTAAATAATACAAAAAAAAAATTAAAATATCTTTTAATCGTTGAGGCTTGGACTGTTTTGATGGCGCAGTGATATACGGTTGCAGTAATTGAAATTTCGGGCTTCTTTCCTGGGTCAGAAGTCAGAGCAGTTATCTGCAAATGTTCGTTTCAATGTTTGGGTTTTGTCACCTCTGCCTCTTAATAAAGGGACATAAGTGTTAATTAAAACTGTCGGTTACCTCCACACAACATTTTATCCAAATTAGTCTATCTGTCTCAGCGTGTAGTGTGGAAGTAACAAACATACACATTCGCTTTATAATATCAAGTACTGATAGGCATGTGTGTATTTTGAAATATGCTTCAGTGTCAAAATCAGTGGTCTAAATCCCATAGCATAAACTTATATTAGATAGGACTGTATTAGCTAGGTTAAAGATATTTTGTTTACTGTACCAAATAGCAGAATAGAACAAATAAGTTATAGAGGAAAGAAGAAAGATAAAAGTCTATCTAATATAAGTACATATTAATTAATTTTTTTACTACTAACATGCAAAAACTTAGCTTGTATAATAACGAAAACTATAGGTAAATTAAAAATATTGATCTATAACAATGATTTTGTACATTACATTACTTATTTGGAAATTCATTAGGTTTTAACGTCGACCTGCGTTGTGGTGCGAATTCTATTTGTGTTAAATCTTGTGGCTGTGAATTCTTATATTGTTCAATTCTGTCATCATATTTCCAATACACGGATCCCATTCTGTGCGATGCGGATGAGATAATGGACGCTGCCGTGTACGCCGGATGAGGCAAATCTGGTATTTGAGAAATGTAATATTCTCGAAGTTTCTGACGCTCGTATTCTTTCGCGTCGACGATAGATGTGTCACTTAACTCTGTCTCCAAAGTGTCGCAAGTTTCTTCGCTAAACGTGCTCGATTCACATGTCGCCGCGTCAATTGACGAGTTCGTGTCTTCAGTTCTATAGTAAGACAGTCTGAGTTGTGAATAGTCATCTATATAGAATCCTGAAGAGTTGGCATCGAGCTCTTTGGAATGATCAGTCGATTGTAGATGTTCATTTCTTTCATCACTCATTGTTGCTCACTATTTAATTTAAAAACTTTTTGCTGACTGATGAGTTCGATGACCCAGTGGTTCGATGAGGCCAGTTTTCGGAAGAGCTATCACAGAGACTTAAATTGTTATAAATATTTGTTTTTGTTAATTTGACAGTTCAGATAACATTATTAGTGTGATCAGTCAGACATGAATGCAATAAATTCAAAAACAATTTCGAAATACCTACATTGCTATATAAAATTTGTCATCGCCAAAGACCTTATACTTACAACTAGACTGAGAAAATTACATCTGTTTTCTTATTACTAAGGTAGCAATTTGCTTATATGCGGTAGCTAAAATAAAGCGGTCCTGGCGAGAGGACTCTCAATAGTAGTGTGTCCTTGTCTGACGCACTGACAGATAAACTAACCATTGGTTTTGGGAGAAATGGTAAAAAAAATATTTGTATGTTATGTTTCATAACCTTTGTAACTTATCTAAAGATTTCTACGTTCCTATAATTACTATAATCACTATGGAGTATTAAAAAATAATATGCCTCTGCCACCCCTTCAGGGATAAGGCGTAATGGATATTTATTTATTTGAAAAATAACTCCTTAATACTTATATTTTTTTTAATAGAAGTGGAAAAAGGCAATTCGATTCGAGACGGTGATTGAACCCGTGACATTTGCCTAACCAGGGCAATGTTCTAGCCACCTGAACTACCCGAACCGTATCGAATCAAGTTAAAATTCTCCACCATATTTTAACCGTCATTTTAAGAGTATGAAATTGATCCTTAATACTTAGTACGAGTAGTACTTCAATATTTGGGCTTGGTAATACTCAATGCAAGGTATTTATGTGTGGAGTGTTGGATTTTGGGACATATAAGTTGTGTCAACGTGCTATAAATAATAAATAAATATTCTGGGACCCTTTTTACACAGCACAATCTAGCCCAAACTAAGCTATACGCTTGTTCTAGGATCTAGACAACTGATAAAGAAACTTAAATACTTCTAAATACATACATATATTGTACATAGGAAACACCCAAAGTCCGAAACAAACTTGAATGAATCACACAAAAAAATGTTCTGACCCGGGAATCGAACCCTAGAGCTAAGCGCAGCAGTCGCATTTACTTTTTTTTAGATTTTCCATCTTGCTGCGTATAATCCACTGAAGGAAAATCAAACATATTTTCTTCTTCTAGTAGGCAATTGTCCAATATGGCTAGTGCAACTTTTAATATGAATTAAATAAATACCAACTTAAATTAACTTAATATTAACATTAAATATAACCTTAAAAATATGATACATAACTAAAATAAATTATTAAAAGAGGTCCCTTTAGGCAAGGTTGTGAAGATACTGGCAGCGTTTCCCCTTTGAATAGCTAGACTAATTCTTTGTCCGAGATAGCTGCCAACTCTTCGGTCTCCTGTGATGTCGACTAACCTTTTCGCAATTTCCGTAAAAAGCCTTATAGCGTTAGGACCC
Source organism: Thumatha senex (assembly GCA_948477245.1). Taxonomy (NCBI): domain Eukaryota; kingdom Metazoa; phylum Arthropoda; class Insecta; order Lepidoptera; family Erebidae; genus Thumatha; species Thumatha senex. The sequence goes on from OX419743.1 coordinate 14,360,980, forward strand.
CACGGACCAAGAGTCTCGACACCGAATGGGACAAAATCATATTCGGAGCCAAGACCCCTGTATTTGAATGATTTAGCTTTTTCAGCCGCTTCACAAGCCGCACCAGCTCTGTTGTTGGTTCCATGTAGATGGGAAGGGGCCAGCGTGTCTGAACAGGTTGCATCCCATACCAGTACCCGGCCCATCTTCCATGGAATCAAACTCATACCGTCCGGTCTCTTGCCATCGTCTCTTGCAATACCAGTTGGCTCAAGTAAACTTGGCACGTTGACAGTCCGTGATGTCCTAACTTGTCGACATCACTGCCACAGGGACATTTATGAGGAGCGCAGACCGGGACCCCAAGCCGTAGACAGGTTGCGATTCGGAGCGTGTCAGGCTCAAGAAAAGTTCTTGTATTTGACGAAGGGTACGCGTGAAGCCAGTAGCCGGCCTCATGCGCACCCACGGCCAAAAGCCTAGCACGTGCCGAAACTGTACTACAACTCAAAAGATTGTCGTAAGACAATTTGCAGTTTATGTCGTCCCAGCTCCTCTGTGAAATTGGAGAAACTGGAAAATTTTGACCTGGGCAAGCAATTAAGAAAGCGTTTCTAGCTTCTTCCAAGCCAGCAATCTCAAAGTTTGAAGGGGATGCCCTTAAAATTTTACTTATGAGATTTGCTGAACTATGGACAGATGATAGAAAGGCTGGTAAAGCGACACTGGAAATATCTCGAATCCCTAAACCACCATAACGGATTGGTAGGGATGCTTGGGTCCAAGAATGCTCGTTCGGCTGCATATTAAGAATCGATTCTAAGCTAATTTTGATTAAGTCGTCTACTTGTGTCAAAAGATCTGGGTGATTCCAAAAGGAGCAGCAACGGAGCACATAAGTAAATTTTGGGACGAAAAGACAGAATTTTAAGATGCAAAGTGCATAATGTGGACTAATTTCAAGGAGAAGGTCACCAGAATTTTGAAATTTAGGTATTGAATTATTAATATATTCAGAAATAGATTCATTATAGATTGGAGAGCCTAAAAGGTAAAGGGATTTACTGTTAACTATTTTAATATTTGGAGCCAAAATATTGAATTTTTGTTTAACATCATTGAAATTTAAGTCGCAGTTATTTATAAAAAGTTCGCATTTGCTAAAATTAAGCTCCAAACCAATGGTTTCAAATTTTTTTTGATTAAAAATAGGTCCGAAAACACAGTATCCACATCTCCTCCTAGGGTTCCGTCGTCCAAATACCAAACGTCGAATTTAGAATTAAAATTTTTGATTATCGGATTTATAGCCAAACTAAAAATTGCAGGCCCAAGGGGATCACCCTGTTGACAACCTACTTCCGAGGACAGTTCATTAGATCGTTATAACAATTTTGTTGGGTCAGCGTAACTGAGAAGAAGATAATTGTAAATTTCCGGCATATGTTGTTTTATTTCCGTCAGCAGGGTATCCCTATTTACCGATTTGAATGCATTTTTGACATCAATTTTGAGCAACACGTCAGGCTGTCCGTAAGTTAGGAAAGAGCGTAGGGCATGGACGGCTGCCACACACCCTCCTTTTAGACCGAAGCCTAACTGTACGGGTTGAAATTCCGAATTTAATTTTGGTAAAATATGGCAAAGTTAGAATTAGAACTTGATTTTAAGATTTTTTAAAATTTTTATATTTTCAATTTTACTTTGAAAGGTACAAAGTAACGCGATTTTATACGTCCGACAATGTGCCTTCAATGGTTTTGGGTTGTTTTATAAAAAATTGTTGGTAAAATATGTCGAACAGCAATTTTAGAGGCCAGACATCGTAGTGTTGATCCAACAGCAATTGGTCTCACCCTTCCGTCCTTTTTGGTGAGGGCAATGAGGTTCGCGCCGAAAAGGATGGGAACAATTTCTGGATTGACATTACCGGAATACATAAAGTTTATTAATTTAGTGATTGAATTTACAAGTTGCTCGCCTGCATCACCCACAGAATGCGATGTTAAGTCTTTCAAATGTTGGGGTGAGACTCCATCCAAACCTGCAGCCGAACCTGGTTTAAAAGATAAAATGGCATCCTTTACATCTTTGTTTTGAATTTGAAGGCATGCTTGCCCTGCTGTTGGTAGGTCGAGAAAATATGGGTTTACTGGAGCTGGAGGATGTTTTGACCGTAAGGCCTGAAGGGTGTCAGGAGTATCTGGTGATAGCACGTCGTTTGAGAACAAAAGGCGGGCGACACCTTTGAGATCTCCGTCACAGATTTTGTTTTCGATGAGTTTTTTGCGATTATGAGGGGCATCATGTTTAATTAGAGGTGCGGGAGAAGGCGAAGAGCTTACAGCACAGTTATTCTTAATCTTTTGTGGCAAGGATAAATTCGGTTCAACAGTTTTTATTATATGTAGTGTGCTGTATGAAAATAAAAATAGGTTCTGCCAGTCTTGAGTACAATTGCTTATGTAACATTTCTGGGTTAATTGTGACAATTGTGTAGCAATGGTTATTCGAGCTCCTCGAGGGATTCTTTTAACTATGGGTATACTATTTTTCAAATGGCGTAGATATGTATGAAAAGGAGTTGGATCGTTGGCTACCAAAGTAGGCGCACTCGGAATAATGGGATGGATGTCTAAAGGGGAACTGTTTTAGCTAAAACATTTCCTGTGTGTTTTTGTAGTGTGTATGTTAAGGCCTTTTAAATATTTGAATGACTTATTGCACTGTGTACATGTATGGGTCGCGTTCGACGTGATATCACAAGATTGGTTCACGGACTGCATTCACAATAGTTAAATAGATTCACAAAAAAAAACAACTTAAAACAAATTTAAAAACACAATAAAGAAAATTAAAATGTACACTAAAAAGTCTGAGCCTGCTTGTCACTGTTGATATTAAAGTGACAGCAAATTAATTCTTATTGATCGACTCATTAAAATGCACTTTTATTGACTTTATTGGAGGATCAATGAATAGATAACAATAGTAGAGCATAAACTAAAATTGTTCTACAATTTAACAATATTTATAAGAACATTTTAAACATTTTTTTCTAGAAAATTCAAATTAAAACGAGGACCTCGATCTTAGCAATTTGACAGTTTTTCATTATAATTAAGTTAATTTAAGTTAATATTTATTAATATTGTAGAATATAATTATGTAAATCTTAATACTTTTCATATGAATTAAATTAAATGTTTAATACTTGTGTTTTATTTCCATGCATTCTTTTAAGCTAGTAGTATCAGGCTGGTTAGGTACCTATTACTTGCCTATGCTATATGCCTCGGCCGGAATGTCAATTGCCTGTCTCGTATTAGTGAAGTCCTCGCCTACGGCTTGGCCTTCAAACCGGCGTCCTTCAGGCCCCGGTCATGGAGGCCGGTAGTCTTGGGCGAAGACAAGTCATGTCTGAGCTGCGGGCATCAGCTAGTAGTATCAGGCTGGTTAGGTACCTATTACTTGCCTATGCTATATGCCTCGGCCGGAATGTCAATTGCCTGTCTCGTATTAGTGAAGTCCTCGCCTACGGCTTGGCCTTCAAACCGGCGTCCTTCAGGCCCCGGTCATGGAGGCCGGTAGTCTTGGGCGAAGACAAGTCATGTCTGAGCTGCGGGCATCAGCTAGTAGTATCAGGCTGGTTAGGTACCTATTACTTGCCTATGCTATGTGACTACCTCGTCAGGGATACGGCGTGAAGATAGTTATAAGTATCTAGTTTAGAAGTATTTTTTAGTTAAGTATTTGATGTCATCTTGAAAAAAAAAACCTGCAAGAATCTTTGCATCTGCCAAAACCTTATTACTGGAATTGCCTTTTCGGTCATTAAAATTACTTTCTCTTTTTTTCATATTACATTAACACAGATATTATTATTTTTTTAATCGTGATTCCCAAACACACAATTTTTGAGATATTAGTATTTTGGTTACTAGCATTAAAAAAAAGTACATTCTATATCATCTCGTTTCTACGAGTATTCTCGTATCTATACTAATATTATAAAGAGGAAAGATTTGTAAGTTTACTATAAATAGACTCAGAAACGACAGTGCCGATTTTAAAAATTGTTTCACCATTATATAGCTACATTCTTCGTGAGAAACATCTGGCTATTTTAAATTTTCATAAAGACTAGGGTTCCCTACGAAATCTCGTATAGGAAAACTTCACGTCGTGAGCGAAGCTACTGGCAACAGCTAGTAGTATCAGGCTAGATAGGTACCTATACCTTGCTTATACTATATGACTACCCCGTCAGGGATAAGGCGTGAAGATAGTTATAAGAATCTAGTTTAAAAGTATTTTTTTAGTTAAGTATTTGATGTCATCTTGAAAAAAAAACCTACAAGATTCTTTTCATCTGCCAAAATCTTATGATTTTAAAGATTTTTGTAATCTTACCTGTCAATTGATACGGTAAATGATAAGTTATCATTTACTATATAACATCCTAGTCACTGTAGAAATGTCTACTGATTCGACAACGATTCCAGCATGATGAAACAGGCTTTTGTAGTTCTAACCATAGTCGGGCTCGCGTTTTCTGCCCCTCAACCTAGGAAACTCTTCAGTGAGCACTTCGATGACTTCATGAATATAATTCTAGAAGAGATTGGTGATGAAGTAATGGAACTGGTCGATCATTATATGGAACACGATGAGTTCCAGGCTGCTTTAGTTTACCTCACGACTACCAACTTCAGGGATCTGATATATGAAATGGAAGCGTTACCTGAATTCAATGCGGTAAGTTTTTTTGATTACGTCACGTGTCATTCTTTTATTGTAATTTGTTGAATTTTAATCATGTATCATCATTTTAGTAATAACTAGCGGACTTTTTCCCCCGTGTACTACTCGTTCTAATCCCGTGGTAATACGAGAATAAAATGTAGCCTTAGATACTCCTTAAAACGTCAGCTAAAACCTCCATAACCCCAGTGCTAGTCTCGTTGAAATCGGTCCAACCGATCAAAAACTGGAACAAATAGTACAATAAATTAAAAATGTTTTTTTTTTTGTAAATATAGGGTGTTTCTTTAGAGGTTTGGTTTTTAATTAGGAAATACTCTAGCTAGTGATTGTGAATTTGACAACTGACACTACTACTGTTACTAACCAAAATTCCGTGTAAATTTCGGGATAACCTGAGTTAAACATATATCAAGAGGAGCATCAAAACATGTAGGAAGTAGCCTATAGATATAAATTAAATTGTTAATATAAATATATTTATATTGTGGGACACTTTTCACACAGCGCCGTCTAGCCCAAAGTAAGCTAATATTAGCTTGTGTTATAGGATCTAGATAACTGATAAACGTACTTATATATTTCTAAATACATACATATTATACATAGGAAACACCCACACTCCGAAACACATATGTGTGGATCACACAAATATTTGTTCCGACCTGGGAATCGAACCCGGGACCTCTTGCGTAGCAGTCGGATGCACTCCCACCGCGCCACCATCCCGACTATATGAATCAGCAGAACTATATGAATCGCCCGAAATACTTAAATTCCTGGTCATCCCAAGACCTAATCTTTAAGGTAAGGTTGCATCAGGGTTTTTATGTCCGGTGTCTGGTTTATTAGTTGGGACTTCCAATTCACCCGGTCTGTTATTTCTCAGTAAGACAATTGCACGTATAATCATTTTAAGTACTTTGTTTTCGTCACTAGCTTCCCACACTTAGATACGGTTATCTATGTGTCGAGTCTCTTCGAGTCACGAGAGAATTCGCCACAGGTTATATCACTTGATTTTTACTCTGAAGAATTAAATCAAATGTGCCCATGCATAATAAAAAAATATTGAAACAATAATTAGTATTAGCAAGTAGTTAGACTTAAAGAGGTGGATTAAATCGTCAGTTTCGAGTAGGTCTCGGTGGTGTAATTGGTAAACACGTCGAGTGCGTTCAACCAGAATACGTTGGTTCGAGTCTAGCTTGAGACTAAAAAATGTTTTCACTTTAATTTTAAATGCATAATAAATATGAAATTATCCTTATACATGTCGGTTACAAAGTAACACTTATGAACGTCAAGATTATTGCTTCTACATTTATATTTACTACCAGATTCGCAAAGCAATAACAGTCATAGCCACGAAAGCTTTTGTAGTTACCTACTGGCGATTATAAAAGTAATTGCCTTTAATTACAATATACATACGGTAAAATGTGGGCGTTTAGTATGCCTCTGTCTACCCCTTCGGGGATAACGTGACAAAATGTATGTGTGTATGTAAAAGGTTTAGTATACGTTATCGTCCGATCCTTTCACATACGCTAAATTAGGTTGTGGGTTGGATTCTACGATTTTCCCAAACGTCTAGAGGTTTTTACGGCAGAGCAAGTGTAATACTACTGGCGCTGCAAACATTCATAGCCTACTGCGACCTATTTCCAACGAGTAGGCTGTATTCAAAATGTTCCGTGGCCGTATGAAAAAAAAAATTAATGAAAATTTAAATATAGAATGTTATATAGGACTTTGAGCGGGACTTTTGGCGCGAAGATGAGCAGTGACCCACGTGTTTTTGTGTTTAATAATGGTGGAATATTATACATAAAGAGTTCGGAAGTGCATTAGTTAAAGAAAGTGATAATTTGCAATGAATAGCGGTGTTGTTTGTGTTAGTGCCAAATTTCCGTAGAGAGCTGCAATAAGGGATCCACTGCCTTATTGGAGCACGGACTAGGATCTAATACTGAGGACTTGACATCGACAAACGACTAGACAGGACTAAAACATAATAACAAGAAAATAATAAATACTGAAGACTAGGCTGTATGGACTAAGTTTCCTTTGCCTGCCCAAGATGGACGAAGACAACTAAAAAAAAAATCCAATGTTTATGTCGAGTAACCTTGGCCATGACAGGTAACAAGATAAGAATGTATTGATAAATTACATAATTTAAATCTATCTGAGCTGGCATCACTTTTATTAAAAACAAACCTAATAAACTGAAATGAAATGAAATTCACATATAAATAGAGTACATAAAGGTGATAAATATATTAAATATCCATCACGCCTTATCCCCGAAGGGGTGGCAGAGGCATATTATATGCCCACTTTTCACCGTGTGGATTCCTGTCCCACGTAATAGGTGGTGAGCCCATTGCCGTGTTGAAATAGACAGACGCAGGTTGTGGCTACCTGCTGTTGAAATTTTCAAGCCGCCCATAAGGCCTTCAACCAGGCTTAACGACTGCCATTTTACTGGCAACCGGGACCAACGGCTTAACGTGCCTTCCGAAGCACGGAAACGCTCGCAAATGTAAATGCCACAAAGTGGTCACCCATCCGAGGACCAGCCATAGTGAATAAATTAAATAATATATTAAAGTTCTTCTATTTAGCCTCAAGGGTAATTTAATAGTCGAGGAGCGTCTGATAGCTAGACATTTTTGTATTCTCATATATGCATTTAGTGAAAAGTTATTAATTTGGAATTACATACATACGTCACGTCATGTCACGCCTTTATCCCCGAATGGGAGGAGGGACAGAGGCATAATAAACGCCCACATTTCACCGTATCCTTTTTTTGTCCCACATAACAGGTGGTGAGCCCATCGCCGTGTTGAAATGGACAGGCGCAGGCTGTGGCAACCTGCTGTTGAAATTTTAAAGCCGCCTATAAGGCCCTCAACTTGGCTAAACGACTTCCATTTTATTGGCAACTGGGACCAACAACGTGCCGTCCGAAGCACGGAAGTGGGGTGGGTCTAAAGGGCCGAATAAATTTAATAAAATAAATTTAATAAAATAAATTTTATAAAATAAATAAAATTTTAGATGTAAAATTTAGAAAAAAATTTGAACCCGTTGCCTTTTTAGTGCGGTGGTAACAAAAAGGCTAAAGAGTTTTATGTTCTAGACACTAATTAGCACGGCCAATAAAAGTTCTGGTAGTCTCGGACTGTGTAATTTGGAATTACAAACACATATTAGAATTTTATTTATCTGTGCGATTATTTTTTACGTTTTAGTTTTATTTTCCATATAAGTGTATTTTCAATGTTTTTTTTATATGTGACAAAAGGCTCTAATTCAATTTTATTTTCTCGCAGGTCGTGGACTTCTTGGAAAATGACAACATCGATATTCACACCTTCATCGACTTATTAAACGAAGTTCTAAGTAAGTGTAGAAGTCATGTTAGATATACTTATTACCAACCGCTCGTTTTCTATCCAGAACAACGCGTGCCTGGTAGAGTTGCTACTCTCGTACAGTGGAGAGTAGTTTTGCCAGAATTGAGCGATTCAAAAGAGCGTTTCTCTGAACAGTATAAACTTGGAATGCTCTACCAGCGCACGTGTTCCCTTCTCTTATAACGTTGGGTTTTTGAAGCGGAGAATCATTGGACCGCCAATTTGAGGGCCATTTAATAGTGTAGTGGACTGTAATAGTGGCGCTCAATTCGCTAAATGTCGCCTTGGATATCCATTAGTCAGGCGGCGTCACTTTGGCGCGCTAAACATAAAAAAAAAACCGAAAAAGTGCAAGTCGGACTCGCCCATCAAGAGGTTCTATTAAAATTTGTAGATACATTATGTTAAGACTACCATCCTCCATGACCAGGGGCCTAACACGTAGGAGTTCCAGCATAGCGACCATCTCACACGAAAAATTAAAATTTAAGATCCATTATGTTAAAAATAACTAGCTGTATCACCCGGTGAATTTTGATTCCTTTGAGGGATCCCAATTGATTTTTTCACAGCTTCAGTAAACCTGAGTCGAAATCAACTCGATTTTTTCACTCATTGCCTATATAAAGGGTCTTGACAGACGGACGGACGTACCGATAATAAAGTGATCCTATAAGGGGTCGGTTTTTTCTTTTTGTGGTACGGAATCCTAATAATAAATTATGGAATTTTTTACATTTTTGTGAATGGTTTCAGGTGAGATTCGCTCAAGGAGCGCCAAGGCCAGGAACTCGCGTCATGAAATCAGTGGTACTACTTTAACCTCCTACATCTATGACTGTATTGCCATTTTTCCCAAAGAGAAACTAGCAGCTCTCTATGACGAAAAGATGGCCAACGATGAAGCATTTAGTACCGCTATCAATAACCTCCAGAGTGATGAGTGGAAGCAGGTGTATGGTGCTCTTTGGGAGAACGAGGTCTTCCTGAAGGAGGTGCAGACTCTCAATGACAACGGTGTTGATATCTACGCAATGTTGGATGAGTTAATGGCTATTTTTGGACAAAATTAATTTATGTGTCATCTATTAAATATCTTTGTCATAAATTCGTGAATAATATTTATTAATAGAATATGAATTTCTGATGAAAAACATTTTGTTTGTTAATGAAAGTGAATACAGTTTCGTTGTTAAGTAGGCGTTGTATAAAATTGTTTTATTTGTGTTTGAGCGTTAAGATACGAATATAATGTCTACTTGGTGGTGACTGTATGAGTATAAGATAAAGAATAACTAGTTTATTCTTTAGGCTCTAAAGTAGAATATTATTAACTTTAAGTCTGAGTGTTTAGGCTTTGATTATCTACGTCAACATTATTAGCGTCTTTTCGGCGGTTTCTATAACCTATCATATCTATCTACATACGTACATATTGTCACGCCTTTATCCCCGAACATTTCACGTTTGTTTCACGTAACAGGTGGTGAGCCCATTGCCGTGTGTCATATCTATCTAAAAAAAATAAAACGTTTAAAAACCAAAATACTACTTAACGGATTTCATTGCAGTTTTTAGCAATAAAATAAGTAAATTTTTTGTGAAAGAAGACATCTTGGTTCGAGACGGGGATTGAACCCGTGACCTTTGCCTAACCAGGGCCATGTTTTAGCCACTGAACTACCCGAACCGTACCGAAACAAGTGGAAATTCTTCACTATATTTTAATCGTCATTAATGAGTATGACAGAGCCATCTATCGAGCTACTTAACAACTCTGATACCAATGAACAGTTCCAATCATTTAAACATTGATGCAATGGACTTCTCTCAATCTATGGATAAATTATAAAGCAATTAGTATGCTAATTTTAATATATTTTTTTATTAAAGTGAAAACATACAACTTGGTTGGAGATGGGGATTGAACTCGTGACCTTTGCCTAACAACAAACAAAACAATTTATATGAAAGGTAGCATACTAATTGCTTTAAAAAAATATCCATAGAAGGAGTAATTCAAGAGGAACGTTTATATTTATGATACATGCATATTGGCGTCTACATTGCGGGTCGCTAATTTAAATATATAACACGGATCTAAAAATTGAATGATGTAATTTTAACATATTATGGGGAAAAAAAGACAACTTGCGGATGTACTTTCACGAGATGTGTATTTCTTTCTAAAATTAATGTTGAAATCCATTAAAATATTCTAAGACTGAGCTTTTATGATCCATACTTCATCCTTGTTATCATTGTCACATAAATTAAACAACCTTATCTCTGAGCTATGTGCAATATACATGCCATAATGTAGCTCCATAGATAAACTAGCTTACGTGGTTTCGTATTCAGTCAGTGTGCGAATGAGTGACATTTCGCTTTTTTTATGAAAACAGCCTTCAGCAAAAGACGTTTTTAGCGCGTTTCTTTGGGATCATGACCAGCCTTATTCCCTTATCTTAACCACATTACCACTTTTTTTATATATGGCACGTCAAAATGGTGCCGCCCGCCTATTTCTAGAATCGACGACCCTTAATCGAGGGCTAATAGCTATCAGAGCTCCGATAGTGGTTATCAGGGTCAACCTGATGGTCGCTACTGCCCCAGATATATGTTATTTCATGCTTCTCGTAAAGGACCGAGGATTATAAGAGAAAGGAAACACGTGCGTTGGCAGAGTGTTTCAAGTTTATATGGTGGGACATTTAAATACCTGCTGATTTTGTTCTCGGTACAATAGTGTACACAGTGTGAGGATGAAATGTTATAAATTGATAGTCGAAAAAATTTTCAGTATCGAGCTGGACTCGAACCAGCATCTTCTGGTTTACCTGACCAGACGCTTTACCAACTCGGCTACCGAGACCCACTCGAAACCACCTGCCTAAATATTAGAAACAAATTTGAAAAGCAATTAAAAGGAAAAGACTAGATTATAAGATAGACTAATAATATATAAGATAGACTAATTCGTCGGTTTCGAGTGGGTCTCGGTAGCCTAGTGGGAAAAGCGTCTGACCCGGTAAGCCAGAAGACAATGGTTCGAGTACAGCACGAGACTGAAAAATTCTTTGACTCTAAATTTAGGATATACTCGTAGTTAGCATACACTTTAAATTTAGGATATAGCAACATAAATGTAACACCCTTGGTTTTGCTTAAGTTCATAGCTCCATTTCCATCAGGTGGTCAGTATCATTGTTTATGAAGTTAGCGGTATACACAACTCTATAGCTAGTAACTGTAACCGATCAGATTTTTTATGACCACACGCACTCTCGAACATGAATACGTGTTTTGCTTGATCCATATGTTCATGATGCCAGGCAGAGATGGAATGTAATGTCTTTCCTTCTTCATCTTAGTTTATTCTGAGTTGTTTTCAAATCCTACCAAGAGTTGAAGCCTAGGGTTCACATTTATTTGGTTGCTAGGAGCAGTTATCATTCAGTGTTTGATAGTTTTCATCATTGTTGGAAGCAGAATGCCGCCTGACCATCCAACTCCGTAAGGGCGTCTGCGATCTTGCCTTGTACGTCAGTCAGCAGATGCATCGCTGCCGGTGAGGTGGCGTGAATCGCGGAGATCTTTGTGGGGCCTCTTAGCCCCCTTAGACGGAATGCAATGTATCGTCCTTAATTTCAACAACGGTGTTGCTGCTCCAAGTGCTAACAACAGAATTATTCAAGGACTTTATACAAATTTATTCAATTCATCCGATATACATTGGTCAATTTGTACCGCAGTGAAGTACTGCCGCCCCCTGTTGAGTACTCCGAGCTTTTTGGCCTTATCTTCTAAACTGTCACGGAAACCGAATTGCAGGTCACTGAGCAGGTCGTGTTCTTCAGGGTACCTCAGAAGCTGTATATTAATTACACGCTCCATCAACTTGGATAAAAGGGAAGAAACGTCTATTGGCCTATAATTGGACGGATCGGTCCTGTTACCTTCTTAGGCATAGGATGCACATTCGCGGTCTCCATGAAGCCGGGACTTGTTTTGTGGAATATGAAAGCGTAAAAAGACGTGTAAGTACCGGACACAACTCCGGACCACACTGCTTGAGTACCACTATGGGTATACCGTCTGGCCCACTCGACTTATGAACGTCGTGAAACTGAAGCTCCCACCGGACCTCCAGTTGAGTGAATTTAATTTCCGGCATGGAAGTTCCACACCACTGGGTGCCAGGCGGCAAAGCGCCCCCGTCGTCCACGTCGGTCCCTCAGCAACTGCTGCAGCTCAGGAGTTCACATCGTCTGAAGTGAAACAAAGCCGCCTCCATGGGTACGGCGCAGGAACTCACGCAGTCCATCCCAGTTTGCTGACTTTTATTGCTATACATGCCGCTACTGCTTGAGCCGAGGCGGTACAGGCCTTGAGAGAGGCACTCGCGTCCAAACGAGACAGTGGTCTGAAGTGCCAAGCAGCGCATCTACTGAGATCGTGGATGCGTTCAGGCGCGTACTCAGCAGCAGGTCCAATACACTTTGCTCGTTCTCTTTGTTGAAAGAGTTGTCCACGTGCAACCCTTTTTAATATTCGCTAGTAGTAAAAAGGGTTGCACGTGGACAACTCTTTAAAAGGTTATTAAAGTACCTAGTTTAATCAACGATAGGGCTACGCTAATGAATTACGTTACTCTGTCTTCTTTATACAGCACATTTTTAGTAACTAACAACTGGTGTAGGTAAGATCGCGAAAATATTTGAGAAAAAATTAATAATTTTGTGACAAAATAAAAAAGGATAAACAAATCAACCATTAAAAAATTGTCAATTTCTTCACTATAAACTCTATAGGAATACCCTATAAATTCTTATATTTTATAATTTGACTATTTTTCTAAGTAATTGATTCAATACATTTTAGCATAAAAATTAAAAATAAAGTATATACTATTTTTTTTAAATTACTTTGCTTAGCTTGTGACTTAATACCATTAGAATTACCGTTAAGCCGAGTTGGAGGCTCTATGCAATCGGCCCCTGTCCGTTGCTACACGGCAATAAGCTTAACTAACTAACTATCTTCACGCTGTATCCCTGACGGGGAGAGAGGACAGATTGCCAGGCTTCGCGATCCATGCATACTTTTTTCGCTTTTTCAAGATTCATCAATCGCTTCATACACGAACGTCTGGGTATCCGAGTACTTTTGACCTTTCCGTTTTTGAGCAATCTGCTCACGTGGTCTTCATATGTAAGTCTCTGTTACCCTGACTTTTTCAACCCTCTACTTTCGCACAATATATATTCTTCGTCAATCGTTCCTCACTCATTCGTTGGACGCGTCTAAACCAACGGAGCACGCCCTTTTCCAGCTTATCGCTGACACTTTCATTAAAACCTGCCATATTTCGTATCACTTCGTTACGTATTCGGTCGGCCAAAGTAACGCCGCACAATCTTCGAAGTGATCGCATCTCCACAGCATTCAATTTACTTTTATGCATCTGCTGACATACCCAGGTTTCGCTACCGTAAAGCAAAGTTGTCACTAACACTGCGTTATGAATCGCCTGTCGTGCTTCTTTTACGATGCTTTGTCGCTTTATTAATTGGGACAAGCACCGTTAACCCTTTTTGCGGCAGCTACTCGCCGTTCTACAACCGAATCACATCTTCCATCCGCGCTAAACATACTCATTAAATACACAATTTCATTCACTTGCTTTAGACGTTCCTGGTTTACCCTAATCTCGCATTTAGTTCTAACGTCATCTCTTTCAAATACTAGAACCGTACTTTTACTTGCATTCAAGCGAAGACCCTTACTTTCACACTTCTCTTTCATATTAGTGACTAATGCCTGAAGGTCGGCTTCTGATAAGGCCATGAGCACCGCATCATCAGCGTACAGCTGGCAATAAGCTTACTACTGGCAATAAGCTTACTGCTGATATTAGACTTTTTTTGTTCCAAAAATGTTGAACAATATTAATTTATTCTGCAGGTATTGGACTTCTTGGAGAATGACAACATCGACATTCACACATTCATCGATCGTTTAAATGATCTCCTAAGTAAGTGCAAGATTTTTTGTTAACTTTGAATAATTGATCAGTTATCGACCGGGGTTGAAAATGATTGAATTACTAATATTGCTCTTAAAAAATAGATTGATGGTAAAAGCTTGTATATATTTACAATATTTTTTTTATTACAGGTCAGTATCGCATGAAAAGGAGTGCACGACAAAGCGCGAGTGGAACCTCATTGACTTCTTATATATATACCTGTATTGATATTCTGCCCAAAAATAAACTATCAGCTCTTTATGACGAAAAAATGTCGAATGACATAGCATTCAGAAATGCTATCAATAACTTACAGAGCGATGAATGGAAACGAGTCTACGGTGCTCTTTGGGAAAATGAGGTCTTCCTAAAGGAGGTTCGGACACTCAATGATAACGGTGTCGATGTCTATGCTATTTTAGATGAGGTTATGGCCATCTTTGGACAAAACTAAAATAAATAAAACAACTTTGAGTGATCAAGCGTGCAGCCTCCGGACCTCCCTCCGAATCAGGGACTAGTGCCACCGGTAACGCCTGGAGAAGTCCTGACTGCGCTTCGCCGCATGAAGAATCGGAAAGCTGTCGGACCCGATGGAGTCCCCATCGAAGCCTGGAAGGCGATGGGTCCTCGCGGTGTGGGCATCTTAGTAAACCTTTTTAACCGCATACTCCTCAGCGGGCAGATCCCAAACCAATGGAGACTGAGTATAATTACTCCAGTCTTCAAAGCTAAGGGGTCAGTGCAGGAGTGCGGGAGCTACCGCGGTATTAAGGTGATGTCCCACACCATGAAGATCTTCGAGAGGATTATAGACTCTCGGATCCGGCAGGAGTGTTCTCTCTCGGAGTGTCAATATGGGTTTCGCCCTGGTCATGGGATCACGGACCCTGTTTTTGCCCTGAGGGTTGTCGCAGAGAAATACAGGTCGAAGAACACGCCTCTGCACTGTTTGTTTCTAGACATGCAGAAGGCCTTCGACTGTGTTCCTCGTGCGATGATCTGGTGGGCACTGCGGTCCAAAGGGGTTCCAGAGGTCTATATTGACACTATCCGGGACATGTACTGTGACTCCGATTCAATGGTTCGGACTGCTGTTGGCGACACGAAACCCTTCCCCATCACCGTCGGGGTACACCAGGGTTCGGTCCTTAGTCCGCTTCTGTTCAGTGTAATATTAGACGAATTGTCGGACAGCATCAGAAACCCACATGAGCAGCCTCCATGGTTGCTCATGTATGCTGACGATATTGCGCTGGCAGACGCGGACAGGGGCAGATTGGTGCGACGTGTAAAGGCGTGGAAGGAGACGCTTGAGAACGGCGGTCTGAAACTAAATGTGGCGAAGACCGAGTACTTGGCAATAAACTCGACAGATCCCACATCCGTCCGCATAGGCAGTGATTTTGTCGAGCGCACGGACCAGGTTAAATACCTGGGATCTGTTTTTCACACGTCCAGTGACATCGATTGCGATGTCAAGTCACGCATTGCTGCCGCGTGGGCCAAATGGCGGGAGATGACCGGTGTCATTTGTGACCCTAAAATGCCGATCCGGTTGAAGGGACATGTCTACAAAACCATTATTAGACCTGTCCTTTTACATAGCAGTGAGACGTGGCCGATATTGGAGCGACACAAGCAGGAGCTGCGTGTCACGGAAATGAAGATGCTGCGGTGGATGTGTGGGGTCACGCGGATGGACCGCGTGAGAAACTCTCGCATCCGCGGCAGCCTTCACGTCCGTGACATTGCAGACAAGTTGCAAGAGTGTCGCCTTCGTTGGTATGGTCACGTCTTGCGGCAACCGCCGGGCTACGTAGGTAACAAATGTCTGGCCATGTCAGCCCCGCCGGGTCCCGGTAAGAGGGGAAGACCCAAGAAGTACTGGCTTGACGTCGTAAGGGATGACATGCGTGCCAATGGTCTCACTACAGGAGATGCCGAAGACCGTGCGAAGTGGAGGAGAAAATGTAGGAAAGCGGACCCCGGGCGTCGCAAGACGCAACTGGGACAGACGCTCGGATGATGATGATGAACTTTGAGTGATCAACATAAATAAAATACACTCCCGGACTCTTGAATCGAGCCACCTTACATTCCCAGGCCTAAAAGCCCAATACACAAATAATATACAATATAACAAAAAAGTTTTTATGCATTTTTAATTCTGGCATATTTCATCGTCTGTCCCGGATGTATTATTCCAAATTTGAATTTTAGAATTTGAAATAAAGAACAAAAACCGAGCTCAGAAATCAGTGACCAACTGATTTGAAAATAATAATGACTGTTGAAAGTTGCTTTTGAAGCAATTTAATGTCGATTTGGTTTGAATTTTCGCAATTGTTGGAACGAAGTTCCTTATGGCAGGCTTGGAGGAGATAGGGATTTTGTTGCGCGACCGAACTGAAAAATGTGTTGATAAATTTTTAAAGCCATTTTTTGCTAAATTTCTCATATTTTTTTTTAATAAAATGGAAAAAGACAATTTGATTCGAGATAGGGATTGAACCTGTGAACTTTGCCTAACCAGGGCAATGTTCTAGCCACCTAAACTACCCGAACCGTATCGAATCAAGTTGAAATTCTCCACCATATTTATATCGTCATTTTAAGAGTATGACCAGAGCCATCTATCGAGCTAATGAACAACTCGATACCAATGAACAGTGTTACAACTATTTTTAAACATTGATGCAATGGACTTGAACGTAGCTGTGTGGTTTGGGTGGTATGCTGCTCGGCTGAGACGCAAGAGGCCCGAGTTCGAATCCCAGTACAAACGGTGACTTTTTGTATGATTAATTGAATCGTGAACTTGTTAACTTCGTTCCTACCTGGTGTTCCACGACACCACATATTTTTTTGTTAACCAATGTTTAGTTTAGTTATTTTTCTATAATTTGAACCATTTTTGGCTATAAAATTATGGATACTTCACCTGAAGTAGCCGCGCAAGTTGTAGCACTTCTTCAATCTGGGCTAAGTCAGCGAGATGTGAGTTCACAACTTCACATAAGTCGTTCCGCTGTTCAAAGAGTGTACACCGATACCTGAAGACTGGCGGCTTCGTTCGGCGAATAGGAAGACCTCGTTACCGAGTGACAACGGCGAGACAAGATCAATATATTGTCACTACTAGCTTACGAAATCAACGCCTTAACTCTGTTCAGATACAAGAACAGCTCAGGGACTTTCACGGAGTGGCTGTAAGTGCTCGGACCGTTAGAAGGCGACTCAATGAACGTGGTTTAAAGCCCCATAAGCCAGCCAATGGACCCAAATTGACACGAGCACACCGAAAGCCCGCCTAGAGTTTGCGCGCGAACATCTAAATTGGACTCAACATCAATGGAGCCAGGTTCTCTTCACAGATGAGTCCAAGATAATGCTATACGGTAATGACGGAAGGAGTAAGGTGTACCGAAGACAGAACGAGCGTTTCGCGCAATGCTGTATTGACTAGAAAGTGAGTTATGGTGGAGGATCATGGACAGTCTGGGGAGGAATCTCTATGGAAGGCAAAATTGAGCTAGAGGTAGTGACGGGACCACGACTGCCGCCCCTAGATGGCAATAGATACATTCGCCAATGTTTAGAGAACCACGTGATGCCATATGCTGGATTTATTGGCCAAGATTTTAATGCATGATAATGCAAGAGCCCATACTGTGGGAATCGTCAGGGAGTACTTAAATGACATTGGTATCACTGTTATGAGATGGCCAGTGCGAAGTCCTGATATGAATCCTATAGAGCATCTATGGGATGAGCTGAAGAGGCGTGTTCGAGCTCATCATCCTGCCCCGCAAACCATGCAGGAGCTCAAAAATGTAATTTTGGTAGAATGGGAGGACATTCCTCAACATGTCATAACGACATTGATTAATTCTATGCCAAACCGTATGAGAGCTGTCATAAATGCACTGGGAGGCAATACAAGTTACTAAATAAACATTTCTTTTCATGTAAAACATGTCTTTATTTAAACATCGATTAGTTTTTTTTCCTTGAAAAAAAAAACAAATATGGACTTGTTTCAACGTAACTCGACTTTTTTAATAAAATGTAGTTCAAAATTTAGAACAGTGGCACTCTAAATGAATGATGAGTATACCAGCTCCAAAACTGCCCACATAGCCCCGGCAGTTGCTGCAAGTCATAACCATACCAGCGAAGGCGACACCCTTGCAACTTATCTGCAATTTTACGGATGTGAAACCTGCAGTGGATGCGAGAGTTCCTCACATGATCAATCCGCATGAAATCAAACATCCACAACAGCATTTTCATTACCATGACATGCAGCTCCTGCTTGTGTCGCTCACCTATTGTTAAATAATTACATAATTACAAAATAATAAATATAATAAATTAGTTAAAATAGGACGACAATTTTACATGATTTAATATTACTTTGGTAATTTATTTAATTCTTAATGTTGTAGGTATATTTATATCATTAGGGTAACGTTTAAACTTTTTTACAAATTGTCTCTGTTTATCATGCATCCTAATAACCCTCTTGTAATCTACGGCTTTCTGAGGATGTTTGTTTTTGGCTGTAGCTGAGATGAGAGTTAGATTCTATTATAGGTTAATTAAATCATAAATATCGTTGGGAAAACCACACAACGCCATCTGATTCCAAACTAAGTAGAGCTTGTACTATGGTAACCAGATAACTGATAAACATACTTATGTATATCTAAATATATTATAAATAAATAACAGCCAGACATAAAATAAATCATTCTGCTCATCACACAAAGTTTTAACGTGGGTGGGAATCGACCCCAGGGCCCCTTGCGTAGCAGGCGGATACACTCCCACCGCGCCACAGAGGCAGTCATCTATTTCACTATTAGTCGATCCGTCGCTAAATTGAAATCGCAACACTCGAAGTAATAGGTTGAATTTCTATTTTTGTAAAACGATATCTAATAGTTGATCGCAAATAATGTTTTGCTCCCAGCTGATCGCCGTGCACTCATGTCATGTCATGGACAGTTACTGAACACAGTTTGACAAAAAAAATTACAGGCATTTTGGTTTTTCAATTATAAGGTATGTACAGGTGCGACCGTGGTTGGAGGTTGAAAATCTGGGTAGCATTCCATAACTCGCCAATAGGTAATCAATCGATTGTGAGTCAAGGCTACCTCCGACAATAACAATATTTATATCACCACATAAAATTATGTTCCTGAAGTGGCGGATAAAATTGAGCGTGGACCGCTGAAACGCTTCATGTCGATTCTAATTCTATAAACGTAAATGCCTCAGCGAAAGCGATAGCAATTTGGTAGACAAGTAAACACAGGCTCGCCGAACGTTCAAAAAAGTCCGCGACGAGTAATTTGAACGCTATTTAAACAAATACATTATTAATCCTTATCATTTTTAATATGTTAGTTGGCTTCAGCATTTTATAAAGATTATTTTGTCCATTTAAAAATTGTAAATTAAATGAATATCTTAGGAGATATGGCAATATCAAAAAAATGCGCAATGAAATTAATTTCGTGTAATAACCAGGTCTTGCAGGCGCGTGCGTAGTTACTTGAGAGCGGAGAAGTATTCAAGTAATTTGGAAAATGTTCATACATTATCGTGAAAATAATAAACGACGGGATTTAATGGGTGCCATGGGGTTCGAAGTATATCACGGGCGAAACAGGGCGGGTCAGCTAGTATAATATAATACATTGTATGTCAGTTTTTAATTTTAATATCATATTCTACTATTTCAAAATTCAATGTTTTTGCTCCAAATTAGAAAATCCTTCAGAATTGTTCTCTACGCCTCCTAGGGTCTCCCATTCTAGAAGATGCCTATGAATCTTTCATAGAGGAAAAGATCAAAAATTTTTGTGAAGTTTCGGATCGACTCCTTCAAATAAATATACAATCGGCCTTTACAATTATTCGGTATTGTCTTTTCGTCCCAAAATTAACTCATGCCCTTCGCTCATCTCAATTTTAAACATCCGACCCTTTTGGAAAATATGGACAAAATTATTCATACCAGGCTTTCCAAAATTTTGAATGCAGATTTGGACGACCGAGCGTGGCTCCAAGCGTCTTTACCAATACGCTGGGGCGGCCTCGGTGTTCGTAACATTTCTGATATAAGTTTACCTGCATTTTTGTCTTCAGTACACGGCACTGATGAATTGACCAGGAAATTTTTAATTCCCACACTGGTCAATTCTGAAGTGCCAGGCAAGATTGAAGCCATAAATGTTTGGAAACTTAAGTGCCCAGATACTGTTTTGCCGACCAACCCGTGCTCCCAGAGGCAGTGGGATAGGCCGCTCTGCAACGAGGTTAGAAAACATTTATTGAACACGTGTTCGAATGTTGCAGAACGTGCTCGCCTATTGGCTGTGGGAGAATGGGAGTCAGGTGTTTGGCTTCAGGCTCTTCCGTCGCCCAACATAGGTACTATGTTGGACGACACTACATTCAGAATTGCTGTCTGTCTTCGTTTAGGTGCTCCCTGCGTTTCTCCGCATTGCTGTCAATGTGGTGAAGTAGTCGACAGCCTTGGGCATCACGGTCTCTCATTCAGCAGGAGTGCAGGTCGCAGGTCACGTCTTGCATACCTTAATGACATTATCCGTCGGGTTCATGTCACGTTCACTGTATAGTGATATCGCAAAGCGACTGGTCGATTCTTTTCGTGACCATAGGGTTGGCCTCTTTCTCGCTCAGAGAATAAGCATTGCCATACAACGTGGCAATACGGCCAGCCTTATGGGAACCTTACCGGTTGATTTTGATGGGGAGGAATTCTTCGACACCTAGTCGGGGCATCATTGTCAGTTTTGTAATAATTAACACCACCCGCCCCCTTCTTTTTGTATTGTTTTCTGTAAATATGTTAAATTTAAATTTGTTAATAACCATGTAATTATTTAAATATGTATAATGAATAAATAAATTGTAGGTAAAAAAAAAGATCATATAGTTTGCATCGACAGTCCTAAGTTTCTGTTGTAGTAGATTACTACACCCTTGTTTTGAGTTAAGTTAGTGGTGGTAGCTACTCAGTTAAATTTGTCCAGTCTCGGAGGGGATCTGCCCTATATATATAGATAGTTTTAATGTTAAATTGATTTTCGTTTTATTTTTGACTGTAATAAATTATATTAAATAAAAAAAAAACTAAAAGAAATTGTATTATTTTATTTTAGTTATCTTATCCGGCTTATCCATTCGAAGAAAAGTCATGACTAAGTGTGTGACTCAGCTTCAAGCAAGCAAGAGTATCATGAAGTACTTGATCAGAAGTATTATTATTAGTCACATAAGATTAGTTATGTTATCATATATATGATACAACGCATCGGATACCATTCATCTCCAGAACTACAACTAGAAAACTCTACTAAAATGTTGAAGCACTCACTATTTATTCTGGGGCTTGTGGTCCTGACTTTGTCGGCTCCTCAACCAAGAAAACTTTTCAGTGAGCACTTTCAAGATTTCGTGGATTTGATAGTAGAAGAAATCGCTGATGATGTACCACGCCTTATGGAGCAGTACATGGTATACGAAGAGTTCCAGTCAGCTCTAGTTTACGCCGCATCTACAAATTTCAGAGATGTGATATACGAAATGGAAGACCTGCCAGAATTCATTGCAGTGAGTTTCTTTATCATACCACTTATCTTTTTTATTTACCTGCGGCAAATTCAATAGTTATTATTAAGTCGTTTTCTTTTATGTTGGTCCTTAATTGATTTAAAACTAAAGGCGTGACGGATAAAACTAACTTCCCAATAAGCAAATTACTTGAATGACTGAAGTGGATTATAACGCGAATATTTAAAAAAGGGGGAATACTTTTTACATACATACATACAAATTGTCATGCTTTTATTTACGAAGGGGTAGGCAGAGGCATACTATAATAGGGGGTGAGCCTATTGCTGTGTTGAAATGAACAAGCGCAAGATGCGGCGACCCGCTGTTGATATTTTTCAAGCCGCCCATAAGGTCTTTAACTTGGCTTAATGACTGCCATGTTGCTGGCAAATGGTACTAACGGCTTAACCTGCCTTCCGAAGCACGAAAAAGCTCGAAAATGTCAATGCCACAAAGTGGTCACCCATCCTTGACCGGCCATAGAGAAACTTCCTTAACGCCGTGATCGTTACAGAACACTGAGTAAGCGGGGCCACGAGCGCTGTGCTGAATTTATTTTAAAAACCATTTCTTGTATGTTTGTCCTTAATTGATTAAAAATTAAAACTAAAGGCGTTAAATTTGAACAATTGCTCAGAAGTGGTGAAGATATTAGGAACATTTGAAAAAAGAAGAAGTAGGTACTTTTTGAGACGTTTTAAAAAAAAGACAATTATAATTCTTATGTCAAATGAGGAAGTTATTTATAAAAGTGTCTTAATAGTCTGCAGATTAGAGTGCTGCTTTCATTATATTCATATATATATTTTTAAGTGTACTGTGTTACATTTTAATTGAAAAAGCCTTAGTATAGGTTTGTAGTACTTTATATGTTTTTAAAATAGCTGAGCGTAAGTTTTCAGTAATTAAATTTAGGCTAATGAAATTTTATCTTGTTTTGGAATGGCACTAAGTAGCGTTTTGTTCGCTAATTCTTATTAAGTGTAATATCAAATGTTTAAACGTACTGTTGGTAACACACAACACAGGCTTGACGAATAAATATTTTTGAGACAATCTTTATTTTTTGTCAAATTCATCTGAAATTTGCATACTTCAACATGGTCATATCATATCTCGTAATCTATTTTGATGGCTCAATCCAAATAAAAGAAGGTAAGCGACTAATATGTCCTAGATGGGTATTCATTATTTAAAATGTGTTTCTACATTACAGGTGGTGGAATTCTTAGAAAATGACAACATCGATATTCACACCTTTATTGATCTCTTAAATCAAGCTCTGAGTAAGTACCTATGTATACGAACCCCTGTAGCATCCCTTTAACCCGATGAACTCATAATTAAGTAGAATAGTATTACATCAATGTATGAAAATCCACTTAAAGCCTTAAGCTTTTTATTACTTTTTAGTAATTCTTAAATAAGAATTTTAAAAATAGAATAATTTAATGCTTATGTTAGTAAATTTATCCAAACGGCACACATTAATTTTAACTGTAGATTGTTGCATTTTTTAAGTAATAAATTTTTTTAGTGAATGCTAAGATTCCTACATAAACAAACAATCAACGAAAATTGGCATTTTTATAATGTAGAAGCGCTCGTGGCTCTGCGGTCTCAGTGTTCTGTAAACGATCACTGATTTACGCAGCTTTCTCTATGGCTGGTACTCGGATGGGTGACCACTTTGTGGCATTTACATTTGCGAGCGTTCCGTGCTTCGGAAGGCACGTTAAGCCGTTGGTCCCGGTTGCTAGTAAAATGGCAGTCGATAAGCCTGGTTGAAGGCCTTATGGGCGGCTTGAAAAATTTCAACAGCAGGTAGCCACAACCTGCATCTGTCTATTTCAATACGGCAATGGGCTCACCACCTATTATGTGGGACAGACATCCACACGGTGAAAAGTGGGCATATAATATGCCTCTGCCACCCCTTCGGGGATAAGGCGTGATGGATATTTATTTATATATAATATTAGAATAGATTGTCGTATAACATTTTCAAGTACTTTTATACATTAACAATTCAGGTAGAAATCATTAGGAATACAAAGGACAATACTTTTACTTTACTTTACTTTCAGGCGAATATCGTATGAAAAGGAGCATAAGGCAAAATATCAGTGGTACTACTCTATCCTCCTATGTATACGACTGTATCGCTTTATTCCCCAAAGAGAAGCTTGCCGCTCTTTATGACGAAAAGATGGCCAATGATGAGGCATTCCGTACCGCTATCAATAACCTCCAGAGTGATGAATGGAAGCAGGTGTACGGAGCTCTTTGGGAGAACGAGGTCTTCCTGAAGGAAGTCAAGACCCTTGGTGACAACGGTGTTGATGTTTTTGCAGTCTTGGATGAGATTAGTGCCGTTTTTGGACAATATTAAAAAAGGAACTTGCTATTTTATAAATTGAGAAGTTAGAAAGTCGATAAAATAGACGATACTTAGATATACTCTATATACAATAATAAAATATGGCAATTAAAAATTTGATATTTTTATTTTATACTATTACTTTTGCACAAAGTCAAATCATTATGAATATTATATTATGCACCAAAGTTATCGGTTATTAATTTTCCCTGACACATCTGAATACAAAGGAGCCTTGTTTCTTTAAGGCGTGGAGATCCCCACGGATGTCATGTCGATCTCGAAACGGCTAAAACGACACGGCCCCTACCTATCAGTCTGCCAAGCGCCCCGGATAACTCCTCGGCATGATTACCAAGAAGCCTGGAAAATATAAAAATATTTTCTGCTATTACAAAGCTTTTTTAAAATCACTGAGGCGGCAGACAAGCATATGACCCACCCGATCGAAAGTGGTTAACGTGTTACCGTAGCCTAAGGACGTTTGCAACGCCAAAGATGTTACACTCACGCTACCGACTCTATTGCTGTGTAAGTTTTACTTTTTACTGTGTAAATTTGTGTTTGCGAGTTATATCGACCGCTCTGGTTATCTGACAGATAACTTCGGTTCGGAGTTTATTCCTTAAAGACACTCCAAGAGCATAACTCGCTCCATAGCGCATTGCGCAACTTTGACGTCATTGACTAGCTCCACTGTAAGGGTCCATGTCATAGCACCGTAGGTCATAACCGGTAGAACGCACTGGTTGTAGAATTTTATTTTAGGCACTGCGGTTTCGGCGCATAGAAAACCCGTGGCTGTATGCTGAATACTGCCCAAACCAAGCGGATCCTTGCGACAAGTTGCTTTTCCAGGTTCTTTTTGCCAAGCTGTATGACATAGACGTTAGTATTAAAAACTTTATTTTGTATTAAAGAGAAATACTACTTTACAGTTTCTGCTTCTTCTATTTAGAGGGGCCCACAAGAGCGACACAATGCAAATATAAATTGCTCCATAAGGGCGCTTGGGGGTTTGCCTATCTAGCCAGCCGAAAAGACTCCCATTTCGGCGCGTCCTTTGCCGAGTCGTAATGACTTAACCTCTGGCCTATCCAGAGACTCGGTAAAGTCGAGACGGTACATCGTGGTTATCTTCCGGGCTCTCAGATTATGCTGCAGAATGCGAACGTACAGCAGTAGAAGCGCTCGTGGCCCCGCGGTCTCAGTGTTCGGTAAACGATCACTGAGGTACGCAACTTTCACTATGGCTGGTCGTCGGATGGGTGACCACTTTGTGGCATTTACATTTGCGAGCGTTTCCGTGCTTCGGAAGGCACGTTAAGCCGTTGGTCCCGGTTGCCAGTAAAATGGCAGTCGTTAAGCCTGGTTGAAAGCCTTATAGGCGGCTTAAAAAATTTCAACAGCAGGTAGCCACAACCTGCGTCTGTCTATTTCAACACGGCAATGGGCTCACCACCTATTACGTGGGACAGGAATCCACACGGTGAAAAGTGGGCATATAATATGCCTCTGCCACCCCTTCGGGGATAAGGCGTGATGGATATTTATTTATTTATTTTACGATTTATGACGTATTAAAAAAATCTACTTACTAGATCTCGTTCGAACCAATTTTCGGTGGAAGTTTGCATGGTAATGTACATCGCATATTTTTTAGATTTATCATTTTTTTTAGAAGGTGCAAGGGAGGGTACACACATTTTACCACTTTGGAAGTGATTCATTTTAGAAAAAAATTATATTAGATATATTTATTTCGTCAAACTCAAACATCTATGAGCTTAATGAAATAAAAAAAAAGATGAGTGTCACTTCTAAGTATGGGGAACCCTCAAAATTAATAACTTTTTTTCTATTTTTGTGTGAATATCTTAATGCGGTTCACAGAATACATCTACTTACCAAGTTTCAACAGAATAGATCTTATAGTTTCGGATAAAAGTGGCTTTGACATACGGACGGACAGACAGACAGACAGACATGACGAATCCATAAGCCATCCTAAAAATCATACTTATTTATTCTACATACACATAGTATAGTAAACATCCAAACCTAAAACAAACATTTGCGGATTACACAAATATTTGTTTCGACCTGGGAATAAGGCCCAACACCTCTGCGTGGCATTCGCATACACTACCACATATGCCACTGAGACAGCCAAAAGAATATATCACGAAAGAATTGATAATATCAATAAATAAATACTAAGATACAGTTTTAGCCGCATGTCAAAACAGTCTACTATTATTTGTTTATTGAATTGCTTTGACCGATGTCAACTAACAATAAGAACAATTCTAATGCTGTTTTAAAACATAACACGATATTTATACAATCAAATGTTTTTGTATGAGGTGTCAGTAGGTAAGTGTTAATCATCAACAAACTTGTCAACAATGGTCATTCAGAATATTGTCTGTGGCCGTCGCCACCGGTCGCAAGATTTAAAAAAGAAGTTTAAATATTGTTCTTGTTCTAGAATACTTAATTTGTTTTTTTATTGGTTCTTACGTCACGAATAGAAAATGAAAATGAAGGTTGTCAGTTTAGTTCTTGTATGTTTGGGTGTTATCTCTGGATTTGTTCTACCTTTGAGTCGTTTGGATGTGAGTATCTAAATTATAATCATAGAGGATGGGTTAGAAAGCTGAATAGCTAAAAGCTAAAAGTCTGCATAATCGTAATTTAACATTTAAAATGCTGCAATATTTTGTAATAGTGGATATATAATTATAATTTGTCATTTTCATTTCAGACCTAAGTCACTAAACCCCTCTTATTTCAATGTTCATGAAAATTTACTTTAAACACAGTCTTAATTATTTACGCACCTATAGTTAAATATTCGTCAGTTAGGCACCAATAGAACGCCTAATTATTTTTATTTGACATTTTGATAGTTTACTTCGTTGTGCGCTCGTAGCCTTGCTTGTTCAGTGTCTGTAAATAGCAGAACAGTGCTTTAAACATTTTACGTTACAGTTTGTCTTGAGATGGGTGATCGTTCGTGGTATTTTTATTTACGAGCATTTCGGGTGCTCCAGAATGTTTGTTTAGCCATATATCTTAGTTGTCAATAACATGGTAGTCGTTAACTAAAGGCTTTTGGGGATTATTTTCAACTGGCTGAATCATGATCAGATCATGTTTTAAATGAATTGAATGTACCTTTTAGATACAAATATTTTTATGAAATAGGTGTGTTAACTTTTTTAGTTGAAAAGTTATAGAAAGATCTATCACAGATCACTGCTTCACGTAGGCTCTTCTAATTTGGGTAAATTATAGGTCTTAATTGTATTATAAAGGCTAGATATGTTTATGTATATTTTGAACTTACCTTTTTTTCTCCACGATTACATTAATTTGTCAGAGGGAAGGTCAGCTTCAAGCGTCACCTTCAAGTAGAAGGTGACGCTGATTTGGGTCCAGAATCTCGGTAGGGTTCACATCGACAAATACGAATGCTACAAATTTTGTTTTCTTTTTACAGATAGATTTAATCAGCAATGCAAACGTTGGAGACGAAAAGTCAAAAGTAAATATAACAACGCTTGAACCAGGTCACACGAAAGAATTAACAGTCAACAGATCTGAAATTGACGAGAACGCTTTATATGAACATGCTGCTGTAAAACAAAATAATCAAAGTGAAAGAGCATTTATCTACATTAATCAAAAGTATAAGAAGCCGAGTCTTCATCATTATTTTAGATTAGCACAAAATGGACCCGAGTTTTCCCGAAGTTTTCATATGCCACCGCCTTTACCTCAAGCTTTTATACAACGGCGTAACGAACCTTGTAAGTCTGTAAAAGAGCAATTTAGTTCTTATCATTCTGGATACAATCCTCCTTATCGATCACCGGATGTAGCGTCATATTTTTTAAACCCCACTTTACTTCATGGTTGTGATTATAAAGATGTCCCAAATACTGTAACCGATATAGGTATTAGCTATAGCGGTAATAAAATCTTAAACCAATTTAATGAACAGTATCCCGTACGTCGTGACTTTATTGAGCTTTTAAAACCACCTCTATTAAGACCTTCAAATAGAGGGAATAAAATTAAAGTAAAATATGACGGTATTTCTGGCTCACGTTATACTCCTCCATGTTTTAAAGACTATTTTAAACAAGCTTCGAGTAGACATCAACATAATCCTAAAGCAAATATTTTAGTAGATGAACGCAAAAATGATATGGGGAAACGCTATGGCTTCAGTTCGTATCGGCAGCCTGCTTTTCGAAGTAATGGGATAATACAGGGAGTCGAAGAACCGAACTTTGGAGGAGAGTCTATGATTCACGTTGATCCTTCACGGTACCGTGAAAAACCACAATACGAAGATAAATTATTGGATCAATATTTAAGAGACGCTTTGGGAGAACAGGTAACAAGTGATGAAAAAGAAATAGTTAGAAATGATTGTAGTTATCGTGACTGTGTATTACAACATACAAAACCTTCTTCTAGCATTACTCATCACAAAGACATCAATAAGCCAGATTGTAACTGTGGACAACGCTTAAGATTAACAAAAAAAGACTTATTTATATCAAAAGACGGACTAGATAGAGGAGACCAATCTTTTCATCTGAAACAGAATACACTAATACAACCATCATCAGATGTTACATATTTTAAGGAAATGTTAACACAAAACTTAAATAACAGAAATGATGGCATCGCTGTTAAAACAATCATCAAGCTTAATAGTACGTTGTATCATTGACATAGTGGATTATTTTTTGTCTTGCACGATTACATTTGGCATCTAAATGTTATTTGAAATAAATGAGTACTTTCAATTAGAGTACTTGAAATCTGGCTCAAAATAAAATCTAATAGTAAGTCAGCGAATACGCTGGTTTTTAAGCAACTATCCCGGTGGAAAGTGCTCGCAGTGGAAGTGTACATCATGATAAAGTTTGCTCAAAGCTATCACGATTGAGATCGCTGCGCGCGCCAGTCACCGTCTTACCAGCGTTTGTTGCTCCGAGAAATGAAATGCAAACACTGAAGAATGCCAACAGATGTCCAGATAGTTAATAGAGCCTTTAGAGAAGTATAGACTAGCCAGAAGGGACGTCAGTCCTACTTGCAAATTCCTTATAAATGTTGCGTCTACTTTAAGTCTAGATTCTAAGAATAACTGAATGAAAAATATATAATTTTAAATGAGTATTTGATTTTTAATCACAAAGAAATATAAAATTGAATATGTTTACAAATCATTAGTTACAAAATACGACATAAAATCCTTACAAAATTATTTTTGGTACCTTTTATGGTACTTTTGTTCCATCTGGACTTTTTATATCTGTGAACTTCTTTTAAGTATTTACAAATAGAGATGACTTGGCTCGGACTTTAGGAATTGTTCGAAATTATTTTGTCTATTTAAATGGACATTTTGTTGACTCGAGATTTAGAAAGATTCTATTTACACATACATACTACTAAAGCTGTTAAGTTTACTTTATAATTGCTGTTCATCTTCACTGTAATAGTAATAATAATTTTTGTTTACAAGAAATCCGTAACTCATATAACCTTAAGTAAAAGGAAGCCTCACTGAGGGGTGGAATTTTACGTAGAATATTGATTAAAACTGATTTTAACCTCTCTGACTAGAGTATATAACCTACATACTTCTAATTAAATGTTGTTAGCTAAATAAACTAAAAATATTGTTCCATGTTTTTTTTAACGAACTGTAAAGTGCTTCTCCTTTTTTCCCCAAGCTCATCAGGAAACCACGTACCCCATAAGAAAGTTACAAATACTATACTAATATTATTAAGATGAAGAGTTACTTTGTTTGTTTGGTTGAATGCGCTAATCTCAGGAACTACTGGTCGGATTTAAAAAATCTTTTCGGTTAGTTAGCCTATTTGTTGACAAATTTGCCAAATTTTTATGCATTATTGTAAAATTTATAAGCGACAGGATAAAATAGGTGCGACGGGAGTTTCTAAGTACGTCACGGGTGAAGCCGGACACCTAGTCAAAAATAAAATTCAAATAAAGAGAAGTATTGGAAAGAAAGAAAAGAAACATTTTCTTTTCTTTACGAAAATGTTTCTTTTCTTTTAAGCCGGACACCTAGTCAAAAATAAAATTCAAATAAAGATAAGTATTTATTTAGGTAATTTGTTGGTCGTAGTGCTTGCAGTTTAATGTATCACAACTTTACTCAAAATTGCTCAAATATCCATAATCTAAGGTGATAACTTGCTTTGAGGACCTTAACTGTTAAATATTTATTGGTAGTTAAATAATCTAAGTTTAGGTTCTATGTGATATATTAAATTACAGTGATTCTGTACATATAATATAAGTAGCAGTACATATAATCCCTATGATTTCTTATTAAGTTCATTGCTTTGCAGCTCAGTTTAAGTACAGATCAATTAGGTTAACGTATAACGTTCCTTGGAAAGTCTGAAAATGAGCAATACTACTCATTTCCAACTATATTTGCACTGTCACTTGAAAAGCTATTGTAAAAATGTAGCTATTTAATATATATTATCTATTTTGCTTCAGATGCCCATCGCACCGCGCATAATCCTATAATTGTGCGAAATAACAAGATTTCTGCAAAGTCGCATGTGTATTGAGTCAATGGAATTAGAGATTTATTACCTCAAACGAGACTTTAAGGGCGGTAATATAATGTTAAATGTAAAAAAAAACACAGGCTTTTATTTTATCAATCACGATTTAAAGCCCCCGGGAATAGGATATTAATTGCATGAAATCTATCCTGTTGCCGTTTCCACGGTACTTGTTCTTAGGAGAAAAAGTAACCTATGTGCTTTTTTGGGCTCTAGACTACCTCTGTACCAAATTTCATTTAAATCGGTTAAATAGTCTTGGTGTGATTGCGTGCCAGATAGACAGAGTTACTTTCGCATTTATAATATTAGTTAGGATTATTTATTGATAAACCGGGCTTACATTAATTAAAAAAACAAAAAGAAAATCTTAGTGCAAGACTGATATCTAATAATAAATATAGTGTGAGTTTACAGACCTATCGGCACACAACAGTGCCGTGCAGTTTTTTATCTGAATAGTGTGTAGATATAAAACTGTACAATCTCGGCCTCTCAGGTAAATCTTCATAAATAAAGTGAATACCTACATGAGAATCAATTTTAAATTGAAATTCAGAGTAGTTACTAAGTCCCAAGTTGTTAACTTTCTCAAATTGTTGATTATCAACTACGATCCCAAAGTATCATGCATATTTGATATCTCAGAACGCTTCGTTCCGAAACTGTGCGAGAACGGCACAATTTACTTCTTACGCTTCCACTGCTATTTAATTATGCAAATGTGGATAATCGCTGCTGCTATTTTCTTGTTTTATTATGGGTACAATGATTCTCTTGAGTATAGTTGTATTATAATTTTCCTTATTTAGCCTTACAGAGATATTTTGTTTATAAATCGCGACTTAACTTCAGTGCAACTGCCAATAATTAACTGGACATCGCATTACAGGTTTTGACAGTTTGCATGTGAGTACCAATCTTCTGTAAGAATGAATGACAGTAGTTTTGTCCCTGTCTTACGTACTTTACTTTTACACTATCTCTTTCATTTTCCCGCTTCTCAGATAGTTTGATCCAAAGGGTTGGGAGATCAGACGGCAGTTGTTTTCAATAAAGCCGAAAACCAAACGTATAACGAGAACAGCTCCCAGTAGTCTTTTTTTTTTGTAATTATTTTATGGCCCGTTTACGAAAATCTTTAAGCCATATCTTAATTATTCATTATTCTTAATTCAATCTTCTTTCTTATTATCTAAAATATCCCAGTCCTCTAGGTCTGAGTTAAAACTAGTCTTAAGTCAACGTCAGTCTCACGCTAGTATAATGGTAGTTGTTATACTAAGGTTTTCAGTGGATATTACGCAGCAAATAGAAAATAACATTTCACTGCATATATATGATAGTCTTTCACTATAGCACGCTAACACAACTTTCATGTCCAAGAAACTACCACTCCCGCACATAAAACAAGATAAATACACTAGTTTTAGAAAATAATATTCATCAAGCTTCCGCACTTGTCAACTTTTTTGCGTACAAAAAGAAAATCTGCAGTAAAATAAAAAGCAGTAAAATAAAAGTGAACCACAACCTCTAAATTCAGGTAGGGTTTCGAAGCAATTGAGAAACACAAGATGATTGAAAAAGCGTAGAGTCCTCCATAACGCAATAGATGCAGGCGCTTCAACAAATGACAAAGTGACAAATAGTGCTCTAACTGTAGCGATTTTGACATTCATCTAAAGGTACAGAAACCGGCCGACATTCTTTACCCTTGCCCAGTTTCGTTTGTTAGTATTAGAGGAATACGATAAATGGTATAGTCTAAGTAATGGAGAGTCATGTCACAAGGCTGGCATTTTTTTTAAATAATAATAATAATTACTTTCAAGATTTACATAGGTTCACATGCTCATAATACTATTACCCTACACAATTTATCACCATTAATAGCTATTATTATTTAAATTTTAGTAAGTGTGAAGTAAGTAGGTAGCAACATAACAAGTTGCTTTGTGCTTCTTAGTATACAAAATGTTAAGTAAAATGTTTACTTTAGGTAAAATGTCTTTGCCAAAGCTTTTTAGCTTGTAAGCATCTGCTTGTAAGATTTAAAATTTTGTGTCCTGTTGTTAGGTCATAATTATAATAGGATCCATATATTTTTCTTACAACAAAATAGCAAACATAAAATTTTCACCAAATGAAAGTTACGGTTGTGTTCTGTTTTATTGTTCTTATTACTTTAACACACGGCTATAAAATGGGTTACGACTATAATAATGCGCCACAGTTCGAGCCAAGAACCGCCATTCATTTCAATTGTTCGTTAATTTTTTTCGTATATACTGCATAGCGTATAAAAGTCATGTTCAATATCAAATTCAAATACCACTTTTCTCTTTCATATTTCTCATAGAACAGAGAAAGGAGAAGAAAGAATACATGCATCAGGTACATAGTTTTAATATTTTAAATACGGGCTTGAATAACCGGAAAAATATATAGGTAACAACGGTTAGCGGTATGATTTCATACCGTAAAATTGTGATATCTAAATATAAGGGTATCGAAATTATTAGGAAGCACAAAATAAATATACCGCTATTTATTAAGATACCTAAATCCTACTAATATTATAAACGCGAAAGTTTAAAACATTGGAAGTGTTACTCTTTCACGTAAAAACTACTGAATGGATTTTATGAAACTTTACAATAATATAGCTTATACATCAGAATAACACATAGGCTACTTTTTATTCGGGAAAAAGTTCCTGTGGGAAACGGGAATTGGGAAACTTATCTGCATGGGCTAAGCCGCGGGCGTCAACAAGTATTTAAATAAAGGTTAAATAAAGGTAAAATCAAAAAAATTAACTAATATTATTTTGCATTCATCATACTATCCTAGGACTTTAAAGTGTCAAATTTTATTTGTATACGTACCTACTTAGTTTTAAACACTTATTTGTTTCTGGATCGTATTGCATGTACAAATTAAAAAAAATTATTACCTTTTATACAAAAATATGCACGTCCTATAATATGTATAATGTGAATGTACTTTATATAAGTAAATAACTAAAGTTTCAGTAAAAGCTCGAGAAGAGTCTGGTCTCGCTTTTGAGATAGTAGAAGTTTGACATTCAATTAATTATTGGATATCTTTGTTTGTGATATAAATCTTAGATGAATAAAATTCAGTTCAAATGAATTTATAGTTATGCATAACTAAGTTTAGAACCGAAGATATTTCCAAAACTGATAATTTTATACAGCAAATCCTTCGCTGTGTCAGTCTATCTGCCCGATCGCGGTATAATAAAATAACGAACGAATTTTCAGACAGCGCTCACCGATGACTGAAGTGGGGCCAGGGAGATTTATGTGAATAATTCTATATAAGTGAATTTTAGGTGGAAAATATGGTAAATTTTATATTATAATGTTTAACAATAAATCCGTCTTCAAGTATCCCAAAATCTCAGCTCCAAAATATAGGCGCCATTGAACTAACTGTGTTTCAATAGCAGCCTGTAATCAATCCTCTATAGATTGATTGATGGGCTCATGGAAATGAGTCTATACGAATTTCTACACCAATTTACTTTCCTATTTAGTTATTACCTTCAAATTTGCTTATAAATAACTTGTGGGGATAATACGGATACGATTAAGGTCATTTTTTTTATTATACCTTTATTGAGGCCTACCAGGTGTGTTTTGTTCAGTTAATTGTGTGGATACCTCAATACTTTAGGTTTTACTGTTAGCTCTTTCCACTTATAGCCTACACTTGCCTTGTGTTCTGTAAGTCATAATATAAATAATAATAATAAATTCTTTATTGAACTAAAATGTTTACAATGCTGGTGAATCCCCTGGCCCCCGAACTAGTGTAAACTGTATCTTAGGGACCAGTGTCTTCGCCTATTTGTAACTAAATACTTATTTCTTTATTTTTAAGTAATGGAAATGGAAAAACAAAAAAAAATAACAAAAATAATAATAGGATTAACTAAGTGTGTGTGTGGTGTGTGTATAATATCGACTATATTGACTAAATGTCTAGACCACAAATCATAGTTTCGACATCGCTGTAATTAAATTGCTTAAGTCATGTTACGACAATTTTTTTGAATTGTTGGTTATAATTTTTACCACTTTTTAGAATTTTATTGTAGGTAAATGGGGCTAAGAAATTGAAGTAACGGCACGGGACATCGTACAATGCGCTTGCTGGTTGTCTCTTTAGAAAGTAAGGTCTTCTTGTGGAACTTACGCAATATTTCCAGGATATATAATTTCCTGGATCACTTCGTAATGCATCTTACGACACGAAAGTCATTAGATAGACGACAGTGTGTGGCTTTTCCATGTACAAGCTGCTTTTCTATCCTGTCATAGCCCGGAGGGTTCCGATAGTGGCCATCAGGTTGACGGCGCAGAAATATGTTTTTTCACAAAAGCCTGGTCTGTAGCAGCTGTACCCCGAACTTAGGTTAACGGGCTACCTAGGAGGCTATTTTTTTTTAAATTACATAAATTTACATTCATGTACAAGCTTCTAAGGTCATCTATAAAATTAGTGTCATAGGTATGTAGAAACGTTGACAGCCGTACCAGTAAGAACTGTATGAGAGCTGTCATGTCTTTCTACTTCTGCATGCTAGTACCGCCCCAATACAAAAATTGTGCCCCTTGGTAAATTCTAAATGTCTGCGCCGTTGCTTCATTCGTTGATCGGCCGATGCAACACATGCAAGTGAGGTCGATTTGGCCCTAAAGATGTTGACGTAGTGAGAAACACAAAACTTCAAGAGTTTTAAGTTTGTATGGTGCGTTTGACATAAGTTTTTGTAAATTGGTCATACACGATTATGCCAACTGTTTGAAGTGTTGTTTGTCACATGAGTTGTTTGGAATCGAGAGGGAGTATTCAAAACAGTCTCTACGGTAGATTCGGTAAAAGACAACCAAGAGAACGATTGTTCTATGCTGTACAGTAAAGTTCAGCGCCTGTTCTCTAAGTTTCTCACAAACCTGAGATATGAATAACAATTAAGCACTTGTGTTTGCGAGTTCACTTCTTAGATAACAACCATTGTTATAACAATTGTAGAATAGCAAATAGCTGTCAGAAGCTCCGACATACACTGAAGGTACACTGGAGCAGAAATTCCCTTTGTATGTTATAAATAAGCGTTTTAGAGGGAAAGTGTGAATAGGGTCTGACAGATTGTTTAGTTTGCACTCCTGTAATTTAGGGCTTCTACGTGGTTGGCGAAGGTCTGGGCCAGTTAAAACAGTATTTACTAAAATCTAATTAGGTACGAATTTACAAATTACATTTTAAGATGATGATTTCTTAAAAATATACCATAACTGATAATGGCTTGTATATATTCGACAAAAAGTATATATTTACTAGCAGACCCAACAGATGTTGTCCTGCAGTATAATTTAGCGCCTCTTATTAATTTTTTCTTTGATTTGTGAATCTAAACCATCCAGGACGCCACCCAAACAAATACAAAAAAAACATTCAAATCGGTCCAAGCGTTTAGGAAGAGTTCAGTGACATAAACACGTACCTACACCTACATGTTTAAAGATTCGAAAATAGAAGGAAAAAGAAATAAAACTATCTCTTTTAAAAATAAAAGAGATAGTTTTATTTTGTTGCTTTCTTTCTATAATATAACTATATACCCAGGTTTGGTCTCCTGTTACAATGTCATATACAGCATTTGAAAGTCCGAATTCATTCTACAATAACATATTTTTACACCAATCAGCTCGGGTCCATTTTTGTACTGGGGCGAGTTTGGTAACTTTTAGATGTTGATGTTAAATGTTTTGTATTTAACTTATACCGATCCCCGAATATCCTCGACTCTCTTCATAGGTGATACGCCGGTTTTTAACAATAAATTGCCTGAAAGTAGCCAAATTTTCTTCACTGATTGGAGTTGAGCCGACCTTCACCAATTTCATAACTGTGAGAAACACGGTCACAATCAAATACTGCGTATCAACGCCTCACGATGCTCAAATGTGGTGCTTCACCCCCAAAAGCACTTTGAAGACGAGATATACAATCATGCGAAGAGAGAGAACTTTTAAAATCCTAAAAATTATCGCTCTAAAACGCGAACGTAATCTATATCTATACTAATATTTAAACCTAAAGAGTTTGTTTGTTGTTTGTTTGTTTGATTAAACGCACTAATCTCAGGAACAACTGGTCGGATTAAAAAAAAACTGTTTTGGATAGCCCATTTATCGAGGAAGGCTATAGACTATATCATCACGCTACTACCCTGGTATTTTTTTTTACATTGTTTTAGAATTTATCAGTGACGGGATTAAGGGCCGTATTCCAGAACGTTTATAAATACTCAAGAAACACTAGAGAGAAGTTTTTTATAAGGCAAAATCTAGCCTCAAGCGTCGATTGAGTATTGAGAAACGTTCTGGAATACGACCCTAAATATGTGCGACGGGAGTTCAAAGTATGTCACGGGCGAAGCTATGAGGGTCATCTAGTTGTGTAATAAAAACATTGGACACGCAATTTCCTACCAATTATTTCATAGAATAATTATCTTAATTCTTAACTTTTAAAAAATATAAAGTTCCAAATTCAAACATTTATTAACAGCCAGGGTTTGCCAAACTTACAGTGCGCCCCTAGTAAGAGTGTACAAATTGTATATTTTTGACTCACAAGGTGACTTTGTATATCATAGTAACACTCGGAACGGGTACTAGGTAACAAGTTGCGGGAACGCCTGCAATCTGTTTAATAAAATATACAATTTCAGCCATGTTTGAAATGTTGAAACTACGTACAACTCGGAACAGAGCATAGGCAATAAAAAGTGTGCAGTTATAAAAAAATACTAAATATATGGGAGTAAACTGTCGTGAGAGATCTCAGTCGGAATGCCGAGAAGCCTTTGTTACCATGTTCGTGTAATAAAATATTTCATTACTGTGTGAAGTATCGTAAAACATGTCAACTATTGGGCCGCACCGGTCGTATTGTACCTATGGCTTGTGTTAAAACTAGTCAATACAAAATTGTATTTTTGGTTCAAACATAACATTTTTGAGGGCTTCTGGATCTATTGCGCTTCTTCTTTCTCCATCATCGTCGTCCGAGCGTCTGTCCCAGTTACGTCTCGCGACACCCTGGGTCCGCTTTCCTACATTTTCTCCTCCACTTCGCACGGTTGTCGCCATCTCGTGTAGTGAGACCATTGGCACGCATGTCATCCCTTACGACGTCGAGCCGCGTATTAAAATTAAAAGCATATAAAAAGTAAGTCTTATTGTTTATAGTGTTGTGCGACTGAGTGAATCATTTACATTATAATCGAAATTATGAGCGTACATTTTCTCGAAAGGAAGACAGTTCCGCGCGGTTGTTTCATTTCTCTTTAGTTAGGAAATCTATGTTATGCAACCCTTAAGGCCTCCACATACTAGCTTCTTTTAGTATCCGTAACCGGCGACTTAGTAGCTTTGTGGAAGCCAGATGCGAGCGCGACACAGTATCGACACAGTCTCAAAGTCGCGGGTTGCGGTTACTAAAAGAAGCCAGTGTGCGGTAGCTCTTAGACGATTTTATGCGGTTGTGATTTGGACTACAAGGATGTAAGGGGCCCCACAAATGCCGTACTTACCCGTGGTTCTACCGGTGGTACTACTAGTAGTACCACGGGAAATTATTTTTGCCCGTGGTACGACTATGACTTCTGGTCGGACGGGAGATTTTATATTACCCATGGTACTATTTAATAAATAATATACAAATATTGTAAAGTATTTTATTATGGCATACTTTACTTTACTTTAACGTCTAATATAAATGTATACTGCTTGTTATCAGTTATCAAATAGTAATCACTGATAGATATTTAGAAGTAATGAATAAATAAATTATATTGTGTCAACAAAGTTTTACATAACTTTTTTGAGACTGTGCAACATTTGTCGATAGAGTGTTCTGTACACTTCCACCGAAAATGTTGCACAGTGAAAACCACTAAAAAGTTTGGTCATTTGTGTCTGCCCTACATTATCATACCTACTCTTAAATAGATATAAAATTAGATATAAAATTATTTTGCTAAGTAAGTATTTTTAATTTATGTTGTAGTACATAATGCAAAGAAAGGGTATGATGGGGTTAACGTATCTGTACATTTAAAAACCCTAATAAATATCAAGAAAATAAAACATTTTTTTACTTCAAGTCTCGTGCGGTTACGATTAATATTGACCTAAGATGTTACCACTCACGATTTGTGTCAATAAACTCTGGTACTTTGTATCAATTTAGGGGTTTGAAAACCCTTTGTGAGATGCGCAAAACGAATTTCCCGTTCAAATTTTGCGCTACCCATCTACGATAGGAAGCAATTCCACTCAGTGACACTAGATAAATAACTCGTCTTATGTAGGAGATACTTATGGCAAGTTTCAGAGTCGAATATATTTGTTAAAGTTAGCCAAGTCAAGATTAAAAATAAGTTTCTAACATAACAAACTCACCTCAGAAGTTGAAACTAAATCGCTAGTAGCACCTCTAGTTCAGTGTTCTGTAAACGATCAATGCGTCAAGCATCTTACGCTTTGGTTAGTTTTGACATGGCTGACCGTTTGTGGCATTCCATCAGCATTTTCGTGTTTCAGAATGTACATAAAGCATCAGCTTCAGATCTCAGATAGTGGCTGCTGGTAATATGGTAGCCATAAACCCAAGTTAAAAAAGATTTAAAGCGGCCTGAAAAATTTCAGCCGTAGGAAGTCACAGTCTGCACCTGTTCATTCCAACATGGCAATTAATCTGGGACAAAATTATGGCTAGTTAAGGCGTGTACTATGCTTCTACCTTCCTTTTAGGGGAATAAGCTGTGACTAAGTCTATGCGCAGGTAAATGCTGTACTACCAGAGTCCCTGAAATCTCGTAGGTGTATAGTGTAGAAATGTCATTATTTTTGGCAAAAACAAATATAGATTAAATTTTCTTTTATTTTTATGTCTACATGGGTTTTCTGGTAAAAATTTGGACAATTTATGCACAAACATTCGATTATAAAGTTAATCTAAAATTTTTGACAGAATATATACCCAAACAGTTCGATGGTCGAGCAATTGGTAGGATAGACTGGAATAAAACGTTAGTTCAAAATATATTATGTAAATGAAACCACTATTATTTATATAATCACCATTGATTATAGCCACATTAGTTGCATTTTCGAATCTATGACGGTGAGTGGTCTGTTGACTATTATTGATCCTGAACAGAGGGAAAAGTGTCATTCTACATACTACTTCTATATTGAATCTCTTGGTTCTAGACAGAGTTATTCAAAGATCATTTCTCTCGAACCGTAGAATCTTGAAACACTCTGCCAGTGCACGCCGTTCTCTTACAACTTTGGTTTCTTCAAGCGGAGCACATTATTGGAGCACCATTTTTAAGACCAAGCCAAAATGTTGCCAAAGCTTGCGGCTTCATTTAGACGAGTTAAAAACCCCAATGTTTGTAATATTCATCAGAATTTGCCGGATCGGTGATTGACAACGATTGAATGATTTAATTCAAGTGTTTGTCCGATCCGAGTGCTATTCGCAAATGGGCTGCGGTTTGTGGTCACACCGCGTTGCTATCTGTATTTCTAAAACATATTAGTTTCATTCAAATTAATATTGTTTATTGTATTTTGAAGTGCTGTTTTATAATGACGATATGCATAATAGTATTAGTGGTTTGCACTTGTTGGTTACCTGTATTTACCGAAGTTATTATATGCTAGCTGAGCCTGGCTGTTTCGCCCGCGAACCTCTGTAACACACAATTAATCTCATCGTTTATTGACTTTACATTTATTAAAATTTTCCGATTCATTGCTATTTATAATCACGGCTTCCTTTTCAGGGTATTTTTTTTGTGTCTAATCCTACCGACATTACCATTACTGTGACTCCTATAAAATATTTTCTTGCAATGACCAAGACCAGAAAAGTCACACGAGAATAACTTGGTACTCGAATCGAAATCTATTCTAATATTATAAAGCTGAAGAGTTTGTTTGTTTGGTTAAACGCGCTAATCTCAGGAACTACTGGTCGTATTTGAAAAATTCTTTTTGTGTTAAATAGCCCATTTATTGAGGAATGCTGTAGGCTTTATATCATACCGCTACTACACTGAAGAGCAGAGCAGTAGTCAAATGTCCACAAATCGGGCAAATTTTAATGCATCATTGTAGAATTTATAAGCGACGGGATTAAATAGGTGCGACGGGAGGTCGAAATATTCCACCGGCGAAGTTGTTCATCTAGTTATTCAAAAAATAAATTGAGGGAGTTGGGTAAAAGGATGTAATGCTAATATTTGTAACAACCCAGTATTCGAAACCCAGACCTCAGCGTGGCAGTCGTATACACTGCCACTTTTACCATCGAGCCAGTAGATAAGAAGGAAAATATAGATAAAGAGCGATAGACACAAGTGAAGAGGGAACTTATCGTCGTATGAAATACAAAATGAGATGAAAAACAAACAAAATTCCAGTAACGTAAAAGTGAATGGTCTCATATTGAACCCGTTACTTTTCATGTTATTAAACATACGCCGCACACAAACAAACAATAAAACTTACACACAAATCTCTAGTGACTTGATTTTTTTCACTAAAGGTATTTTTATTCATAGTAATGTTACGAGATCCTGAGTTTTGCATTAACGAGTGATTTTTTTATACTACCACAGATTATTAAATAAAATTCTTATAATATTACTTCTGAAATGGCATGATATCTATTTATTAATACTAGATGACCCATCTGGCTTCGCCAGTGGCGTACTTCGAACCCAGTGACACACTTTTAATTTTACATAGCTATATGAAAATTTGACAAATATGTTGACATTTATGAATACTACTCCATTTTCCTGAGTTCCTGTGATTAGTGCGTTCTACCAAACAAATAAATTCTTCAGCTTTGTATATTAGTATAAACGTAAAAATAGTATAGATATGAAGCAAAATCAGAGTGCCCGCCCCCTCCCGCCTTAAGAAAATTAGGAGAATGGAAGAATTATGTCATCGCGAGTGTACAGATTATTTCAGTCCACCCGTGACCGCGGCTGGTGTACTCTGTATGTTCGATATGTCGGGAAGTAGAAGGTAGGCTTTATATCTAATAATAGACGTCGCATATAAGACTCGAAATATCATATTAATATGAATCTGCATCTAGTAACATGGAAATGCAACAAACGCTCACCCATCTCAGGATCAATCGTAGAGTAATGTACTTAACACAGTGATCATTTACAGAACGTTAAAATAACGGAGCTAAGACCGCATTAGATTGATGAGAGTTTTATTTCTTTTTAATTAAGAAGCCCTACCATAATTAAAGTCGTCTAAGCCCGCTTTACCACAGAATAAGTAATAGTACTACGTACAAAAGTGTCACTGCCTAACAAAAGTCAATTTAGGTATGAAAACATACCTAGACTCGCCACCTGCAAGCAAAATTGAAACTTATTGCTGCGCGTGAACGTTGAGTTTTCTTTGCGCGCCAGAGTTTTATAACCGTGCTGCGAATTCCGCGCGGGGTTGTCACTGGAGAAGTTTTTGTACCTAGTTGATATACTTGATTTATTTAGAGAGCGACTGTCGTGCGAGCCTGTCATTAGCCGTTCCGAGAGGTGTGCTGTCCGGATATACCTAAACTGCGGAGTGACACCCCCCCTGACTTTACGTGCATGTAGGGCACTAACCGACTGACGAAGACATGAGAGCTTTAAGGGTGAAAATTTTTTGTAGGCGTAAAAGACAAAAAATCACAACGGCCATTCAAAATGAACCCCGGTCTCCAAGGTTGAGATGCTGGAAGTAGGCGGAACTTTACGTTCAGATGAAGACAAAAAAATAAACGTCAAAAACATTGCCCTGAAAAGCAAAATTGAATATTTCGCTGGGTTCGTTTGCGGCAAACTAGATGAGTTTGCCTCATTGATTTCAGAATCAATGACCGACTACAATTGTGGCACCACAAGGGACGTGGGCTAAATTTCTTGCTGAACAGAATATGAAGGTCTATTCATATCCTACTTATATTATAAACGCGAAAGTGAGTGAGTATGGATACATATTTGTTACTATTTCACGCCAAATCTACTGAATGGATTTTGATGAAACTTTACAATAA
The DNA here is from genome assembly GCA_948477245.1 of Thumatha senex. Classification (NCBI taxonomy): domain Eukaryota; kingdom Metazoa; phylum Arthropoda; class Insecta; order Lepidoptera; family Erebidae; genus Thumatha; species Thumatha senex. Next base: position 14,404,048 of record OX419743.1, read on the forward strand.
TATAGCTTACACATTAGAATAACACATAGGCTACTTTTTTTTATCCCGGGAACAGGTTTCTGTGGGAAACGGGAACGTGAAAACTTCACCACGCGTGCGGGTGAAGTTTTCCCGTTCGCACCGTTCACCGCGCTCTAACCACTGAATGGATTGGGCTTAATTGGTATGTAGGTAAATGATACCTGATAAGAAATATACGAGGACATTTTTTGGAAGGCAATTTAGGCGGTTGATCTCAGCTACCAGTAATATTAGTTGATGGTAGCATTTTGCGGTTTGGAAAACTTTAACAGCAAATAGATGCAACCTGACTCTGTCCAGTTCAACACACCTATCACGTGGGACCAAATAAATACTGAAGTGGAGGAGTGGTGATATGTATTTCTAATGAATATTAAACCGATTTACCAAAGAGAACTTATAACCGCAGTATACTATATCAAGCAGTTTATTTGTTAAAAAGTATTTCCTAACTAAGCGGTAGATTCGCGAAATTCGAAACTCAAAACTCGCTGAAATTGAGCAATGTTTGATTTGGGCACGTTCAATTCAAAATCTATTTTCATTTCCTGGCTTGAATCCATTTTCCATTTTAATTTGGTTGCTGTCGCTCTGATGTATTGATTACTCACTTTAACATCTAGAAATTACGGTACCGGTTCGTCGGCTATGATTGCGAGGTGCAAGAGCAAGCCAATTTGTATTATCTTGTATTGTTATTTCGTTATTTAGATTTGTGGTTTTATTTAAGGGTATCTATCGATTAATTAAATTAATTATTATTAATTACATTAATAATACATATTAATTACAAGAAGCTGTTGCTCTCAGCGGTCACCACAACCTGCGCTTGTCAATTTCAACAAGTCAATGGACCATCACATGTAACGTTAGACAAAAATGCTTCCATACGTCTACCACCTCTTCGGGGATAATGGTGTGACTAATAAAACTACCTAATTTATGCCTAGGTGATAAAATGGTTTGTATGCAAATATTGCAACCTGAGAACCTTAATTTTTTTCTTACGCGAAACGGAATAAACAGACTTTTGAAATGAGTCGAATTTATTTTTTTCTTGTAATACCTAAGCGAAGAGATCGTAGTCCCTCTTGCTCAGTGTTCTGGAAACAATAACTCTATTAAGCATTTTCAGCTACGTTAAGTCCTAGAGTTTCAATTCTAAAGGCACTTCCAAAAATAGTAGGAAAGTAGTCGTTTAGCCAAGTTTTAATAATAAATAAATAAATAAATATTGTTGGTACAACTCACACAACGACATCTGATTCCAAACTAAGCAGAGTTTTTTTATTTTTTTTATTCTTTATTGCGCATAAAAAATATAATGTAACATAAAATATAGTACAAATACAATGCTGAGGCGAGCTTAACTCAGAATTGAGTTCTCTTCCAGCAAACTTGTTGCTTGTACTATGGTAACCAGTTAACTGGTAAACATATTTATATATTTCTAAATACATACATATTATAGATAAATAACACCCAGACACAGAATAAACCATCGTGCTCATCACACAAAGTTTTATTCTGAGTGGGAATCGATCCCACGTCCTTTTGCGTAGCAGTCGTATGCACTCCCACTGCGCCACAGAGGCGGTCATTAATGTGAAAAAAAAAATGCACTCCGGGAGTGCCGACAGAAGTAAAAACTAAATTTATTAATAATTTATTTATCTAGACGCGTTCGCGGTCTGTTATATGTACATGCATATATGCACACACTATAGCTGCGTCTCGTAACGGTGTCCAGGGATTTTATCTCATCTAAAAATATGCTATAAGAAGTATTCACTTGAAAATTCAATAGCAGGTAATCACAACTTGCCCCAGATCGTTTTAACCCGCTAATAGGCTCCACCGATTACGTAAGATAAAATAAAACTGATAAAATGTGGACGTATAGTATGCCTCTGTCAACCTTCTTTGCGAAAAAGTAAGGACAAGATCTAATGCGAATAGTTTCTAATAACATTTCTATCAACCTTATTATCCTGTTAATAAAAGCTTGAATCATTATTTTTAGTAGCTATTCTGCAACTGCAGAGGGAGTTTATTTGACATTCATAATATATCATTTTCAGGGAAAAGACCGTATCTTTATTATGCAAGTACACAATAGTACAATACCAGGCTCTAAGACATAAATAATTATAATCTGACGTATATTATGGACTGACAGTGCGCTCTCTGTTCACAAAATAAACGGTTTGGCGCTTCACAATAGGAAGACACCCAGACTAATGCATTATTACTAAATTTAGTGTCTTGAAGAGTCCTTGCGTCTTCATATTATACTTAGAACGACTAGCTATGACAGTTCTAGTTTTTTACATTAGTCTATATTTTAATTTAAAAGAAATAAATACTTATTTGTAGTATATAAACTCTGGAAATACTGAACCGATTTTAAAATTACTTTCGCCATTAGAAAATTAATTTATTGAGATGTAACATATGCTGTGTATCATTATGTTACTATACAAAGAAGTGAAGCAGTTATTATAATAATATGAATGAGAAAAAACGAATGAGTGAGAATCGAAATTGAATAAATATCTATTGTGCGAAGTAGGAGTCAGGGTAGACCAAGATTTAGGTACGAAGACCACGTAATCAGATTGCTCACAAACGGAACGGTCAAACTATTCGGATACATAGACGTGCATGTATGAAACGATTAATGAATTTGCAGGAAGCGATAAGAGGTATGCATGGATTGCGAAGCCTGGCGATCTGTCCTCTCTCATTCTCACTCTGTCAGGGATACAGCGGGAAGGTAGTTATAATAAATGTAGTCAAAGTTACAATTAATAGAGGTTACTCTTGACATTCCTGACCATTTCAACACTGCAATGGGCTCACCACCTGTTACGTGGGACTAAATGCATACGGTGAAATGTGTGCGTATAGTATGCCTCTGCCTAATCCTTCGGGGATAAGGGCATGGCAATATGTATGTATGTATGTATGTATGTATGTATGTATGTATGTATGTATGTATGTATGTATGTATGTATGTATTCTCTACATTGTGCGCTACGTTGACGAATCGATGGGTAGGCATGTGTGGTGGGAACCTTCTTCCCTCCTCTCCTTATCCTCTCCTACTCCTAGAATGCTTGATTTAATTAGTTATATTAAAAACCAATTACTTGTACACAGCACTTTTCAAATTCCAAATTCACTTTATATTTTCCTGATATTTTTTTTTTTCGATGAATAACTTCTTTCTCCATCACCTCTCCTTTGCAGCGATTTATTTCTTTCTTACAAAAGTATCTTACTTAACCGCAACGGTTGTAGGTAAGTCCAACTTGATGAAAGGTTGTTTAAAAGCGAGTTGCAAGTTGCAACTAAAAGATCTGTAAGTAAATAGAGAAGCAATGAATCACGGGTAACCGTTTTCCGATAAGAAGTGGGCTCTGGGTGGCCCGATAGTTGGCGAGCCCTGTTTTATTGTGCTAGTATTTTCATTCTATCGCCAGTGAACGCAGCTCGGGCGGAAACTGAGATAAAGTCGCGAACTCACCGGTTATATACAACTCTCGTGTTGTACTATTCGTCTACTAGTTGATTACCACAATAAATCGTTGGAGTTTATGACCCGTATTAAGATTAGGAGAAGATTAAAATAAATAAATGATAATTATTGTGGGGACGTTTTTACACAGTGCCATCTAGCCCTAGGTTAACATTCAGTTTGTAATATAAAATCTAGACATATTAATAAACTAAACATAATATTCTCACTTACATTTTCAAAAATTAAAATACCTAAAAAACCTAACTAACTATCTTCACGCTGTATCCCTGACGGAGTAACCAGAGGTCATCCATAACCAGCCATAGCGAAAGTGATCTTCATAAAACATTATGTTTAAAATAGAAATGTGAAGGGGAATTTTGTGGCAATATGAAGTTTATACGCGTATACCAACAAAAAATCATTGTTCAGCTATAATACCAATAATACAAAGCCAGACAAGACAACCCAACATCATATATATTCAAATAAAACTCCCCAATACTCTAAATAAAACAGGAAAATTCTCACTATTTACGATAAGCTGATATGCGGTACAATCTTCTCACAATGGTAAATTTTGCATGGCGTTTTTGCGATCATACCATTTGGAAACTGAGAAGGGTCTCGGTAAAAGTAACAAGGGTTAATGTAAGGATACCACAAGTTTCCAATACAGTAGATTACTATAAAAGTGTAAAAGAAATTTGTGAACTCTCTTTTGACTCTTCTGGCGATGTCGCCCGTTTATGAGACCCTTTTAAATGGCGTTGGGCGTAAGGGATTTGAGTTATATATTGAATCGTATCGGTATAAATAATAATTAAGTATATTTTGTAAAGACCATGATCAAAAACAATTTGGACTACAGAGACTTCACAAAGCAAACTAAAAGTCACTTTTGAGGTTTGACGACGGCCACAATCGTATTTGGAGAAATGTAATTTTGTATAATAGGAATTGTGAGTACTTGATGTCTAGTTCTGGCAGACCAGCCAGCCTGTGTAGTCGCTTTGGCAATAAGTTAATATCAAAAGTATCTATTTTTGCTACATTGAAATCCCGTACAGCTCGCAGTGCCTCTTACAAGCCTAGCGAGACGCCCCGAAGTTCTCACAACAAATCAGAAATACAATCTTAGGCACTTGGAAATGAAAAATACCCTATGAAAATTATGATATTGTCATACTAACTTTTAAATAATTGCATTCCGCAGTCCACGAGGCCGGAAAATAACTATTTTTAAGAATTATCAAAATCTGTTGGGTAGAATCGTCTTAGTCACACCTGCAAACAGCCTTGCACGATCTTCGAGGTCCGAGCCATGCTCTTTTTACAACTGCTAACTGATGATCAAAGAACTAGTGTAGGCTCCCTAATGAGCATGAGAGATAAGATACTCGCTTCCAATAATGCTAAAATAGATATGTAAGTCTAAGCAGTAGGAAAATAGACTCAATAATGTCGACAAAATATGCTGTCAAATTATTTTCTTCTCCATCTTATTATTTACCCAATTGCTGCCAAACCCTTCCTGGTTTTGGAACTGCCATTGTTTTTAAATTTTGCCATTGTTGGGAGTGATTGCCGTCCGACTTCCCAACCATAAGGACGCCAATGTCGTTGCCTCGTTCGTTAGTTAGCAGATCTACCGCTTGCAGTCGAGGTCGGTTACCCCGGGCTTCTATCTTCCAGGGTCCAACTTTACGGTTCCAACTTTACGGTACCATCCTATTGCTTTTTGGCCGAGAGCTGTTCTAAGGCTCCTCCTGGTTGCGCTTAGACCGGGAGTGGATCCCTTCGCCCATTCTGAGAACCCTGCGATCTGCCGCGAAGAGGAACAAACATCTGACCCGTTGAAGATTACCTGGCCCTCCCTCAGTTAAGTCCAGATTCCGCGGCCTCTTGCAGCAAAAACCCCCTTACGGTTGGACTCCTATAGACTGCCTGAGATTACTATTACTTTTGGCCCTGTCGGGAAATATATTTTTATAATCTACCTACTACCTTTCATTTATCTCCCGCAAGGTTCTGTAGAACCTAAAGATTTACAACTTACTCTACAAACCTTTTTAAAAAGTAGAATATACGATGTACTGAAATTCGTGTGACACACAAATCCAATTCAACCAGCATTTTATTTTACGGCAATTTACTCTGAACCGCGTAGCTTAGACGGATTGCATTAGAGAAACAGCTGTTTACCTGATGCACCATCTTAGCGGGAAGGTATTTTTATAACTACGTAAAGTAAAAGATTCAATATATTGCATAGAACTGCGATGCGGAGAAATTGCAGGACGCATTATTAGTTTCGTGGTTCTCCTTTTGTTTATTTATGTGTTGTTTAGTTTCTAGTTCAAAAAATATTAAAATTTATTTTCTTTTTAAGTAATTTATTTAAACATGGTCACAAATACAGTATTAATAATACATCTGTCAATTTTTATTCGAAAAGCCTAACCGTACCTGGTGCAAAAGTGCCCATTACACTGGTTGCATTACCTCTTTGGATGGCAATGGCCAGCCTTTGCACCAACCACGATCCTCCCGACTTCTCTCTCAGTCTAATAATATTGATATTGTATTGTTTTATCTCTATTAATACACTAGATACACAAGCTATCGCATAGGATTGCGATGCGGAGAAATTTCAGGATGCATTTTAGTTTTGTGGTTTTAATTTTGTTTAATTATTTGTTATTTAGTTCATTTACTGGTACACAAAGCACATAATAGTGCAAGTAATGTCATAATGACACGATAAGGTAAATTATCAAAAGTATCGTAGTAGTATCGAGAAGCACTCGTGGCCCCGCGGTCTCAGTGTTCGGTAAACGATCACTGAGGTACGCTACTTTCACTATGGCTGGTCGTCGGATGGGTGACCACTTTGTGGCATTTAGATTTGCGAGCGTGTCCGTGCTTCAGAAGGCACGGAAAAGCCGTTGGTCCCGGTTGCCAGTAAAATGGCAGTCGTTAAGCGTGGTTGAAGGCCTTATAGGCGGCTTAAAAAATTTTCAACAGCAGGTAGCCACAGCCTGCGTCTGTCTATTTCAACACGGCAATGGGCTCACCACCTATTACGTGGGACAGGAATCCACACGGTGAAAAGTGGGCATATGATATGCCTCTGCCACCCCTTCGGGGATAAGGCGTGATGGATATTTATTTATTTATTTTTAAGGTAAATTAATCCTATTTGATAATTTTGAGAATAACTTCTGAAACTGCTGTGTGTTTGTGTGTGTATTATATTATGAGTATAGATTATAAGAAGATCGCATAGATCGCAACGGTACTGATTTTGATTAATCAAGAAAATACTTTTTACGCCAAGCAGGCGTTCGTGAAAAATGACGATTTGAACGACATGCGACCTTGAAAAATGACGGCCAGATAATAATAGTAGTTATAGAAAGACTATTATTAATACCTTAATGAAGACTCCATCACAATAAGTATTTTTGGTATTAGAATTAAAAAAATTCAACAGCAGGTAGCAACCACCTGCGTCTGTCTATTTCAACACGGCAATGAGCTCACCACCTATTACGTGGGACAGAAATACACATGATAAAAAGTGGTATATAATATATATGCCTGTGCCACCCCTTCGGGGATAAGACGTGATAGATAAATAAAATAAATAAATAAAAATCCTAATTAACTCACATATACACATACTCGTATGTCAGTAGATAAAAAAAATATTTTAATATGCTAATAACTTGGACTGTAATATACCATACTTGTTTGATTAATATTATAATAAAATAATTATAAACTAAATTAACTAAGAAAAAAAAACTAACAACCAAAAACTTATCACGAACCACTTAGCCTTTGTGCAAAAAAGAAACCAGCCTTCTGGCCACGAATAGTGTCAATTAGACGCTTTACAATGTCTTGAAATCCAATTCAACCGGCGCCGCGGCGTTTTATTTTACGGCAATTTACTCTGAACCGCGTAACTTAGATGGGTTGCATTAGGGAAACAGCTGTTTACCTGATGCACCGTCTTAGCGGGAAGTTATTTAGATAACTAGGTAAAGCAAAAGATTCGATAAATTAATTACAAACTAATAATAAGCTCTTGGACCCCATGACCAGGTCTCGACACTAAACGGCTCAAAAACGTAATCACTTCTGAGTTACAAATATTTTTGCCGTGTAAGAGTCTCCGCAGAAGCACCGGCACAATCAGCAGTATAAATAAAGGAATATACATTTTAATGTCTTTGCCATAACTATTGCACCTACTACAGATACTTAAATACTTTGAATAGAACGGAATCCTCTACGTAATTATAAAACATTTTCTGAATTGTGGAAGATTGAAATTCTATAATAAGTATTGCGATAAAGCGATTTGTTGTCATAGGTATAATATAACATATTTATATGATATATATAATACTATACTTTTATAGCTGTAGACAATTTTGTATCAGTCATAATATACATATTATAAAACAAAGTCGGTTCCCGCTGTCTGCGTCTATGTATGCTTAGATCTTTAAAACTTCGCATCGAATTTCGATGCGGCTTTTTAATAGATAGATTGATTAATAAGGAAGGTTTTTATGTATAATTCGTTACGTTTTTGTATAAATTAACAAAATTATAACGATATTTGTTGGGGGTGTCGGAAAAAAATACCGTCTGGGAGTTTTCAACGAAAACGCTGACTAAGCCCTTGTTATATATTAAAATAATCTATGGTAGAAATGTGTATCTAATATAGGTCTACAAAAAAGTCCGCAACGGTATATGTCTATCTCTTAAGGGTAAACATTTCATTATTTAAAAAAACAGAAATTTAAAAGCGGTAATTTGATAGTTATTTACACAAATACATTATTTATTCTTGTCATTTTTAACACGTTAGTTGGCCTCAGCATTTCATTAAGATTATTTTGTCCCTTGACACCTTACAAATTAAACGAATATATTAGGAGATATAGCAAAATCAAAATAACGCGCTAATAAATTAATTTCGTGAACCCATAATTCGACCGGGCCGTGCGTGTGCGTACTGGAGAGCGGAAAAGTAATCAACTAATTTGGAAAATGTTCGTACATTATTGTGAAATTAATAAACGACGGGATTAAATGGGTGCCACGGGGTTCCAAGTATAAGTATTAAAAGCCGGGCGGTTCAGCTAGTACTTGATAAACCTTGATTCTATTGGATCAAGACCAGATTTAGAAGATATATGCATGATAAATAAAAATTAATAATACTATTATCTTTATTGATTTAGATAACATAGTAACACTTTTAAACGTCATCATAAATTATTCTACGTTTACATTTACTGCCTGATTCGCAAAGCAACAAGAAATCTTACGGCTTTTTTCCAATCGCCAAAATAATAAAAATACATTACAATGTTCATTAAGTTAATATAATATAAGAAATTAATAAACCTATTGGTTAATAATTTTCTTTTCAAAAAATGCACAGCTGTAACTAGTATGACCTAAATTATCCTAATAAGTAACACAACGAGTGATTATTTAAATAATATAGAAACATGAATATGTTTCTAAATTATTTAAATAATCACTCGTTGTGTAATTAATAGCCTTTTCTTAATAAGCGACTCTTAACAACAACTTTAAAATTCTTAAGGTTTAAGATAGTAGTGAAAATTGAAAATTTCTAGGCGTTTATTTTTGTCGCGGGGATTGCGTTTACGCGCCGTCATTACTACTGCAGGGACAACAGGGATGGTGTGTTGAACTCTCCTCCCTTTGGCTAAACCCCGCGATGTTCCGCCTTCATCCCAACCGGGTCGCAGGATAGGCCTGGGGGCTATTCACTGCGACCCGGCTAAGGGAATGCCTTGATATGAAGCTCTCCTCGTGGGGCCAGATGTGCTGGCCCCCACGATCTCCCGGAGGAGATTAGCTTGTGCCCGCTTCGGGCCGTCCCCACAGCTAGGTGTAGGATTTTTAAATTTACGCCATAACATACGAGCCTGTGCTTGCCACCCAGTATTTGGTCATTGTAGGATCTTGATTATAGCACGCGCGTATCAGAGTGCACATCGAAAGTTCAGTGAGTGTAAGTAATTTACGAGACTGTAGAGCACTCTCATGGAACTAACTCTAGATACGGTAGGTTAGTGTGAAACATTTTAAAGATAAATAACTAATTGAATCAGGCGTTACATGGCGGAAATCCATTTTAAAAAACTATCATTATTTTGTTATAAATGTTTTATTTTCAATATTCCGCTTTTTAAATTTTCGTATGATATCGACAAGTAAAATAACGTTATTATTGCACATTATAAATAAGTAAACGGGATTACTCACGTTTTTACGACTAGTAATAGACCGACCGGTATTTAGACAGCCTTCTTCAGAGATGCGAACCGTTCGCCGAGCACTCTTTACGCTCGCGCGCTGCGCGCGTTTTGTTGTTGGGGTATTCGGGGGACGTAGGGTTGCGCCGAGGCACACGTGAGATCCGCTTCACTATCGCTCCCATCCAAACTACTCGGAGCGTCTCTGCATGCATAGCTCACTGTGTCTTCAACAGACTCGCTTTCCACATAACAACGAGCACCACGAAGGCACGGCTTCCATGTAGGATAGGTAAACTCCAGCCCCCATCTCTATTAAATTCGGCCGCCTCCCTATCTCTATGGCTTCTCGAATATTTCGGGGCACAAAGTGCTTCTCCCGCGACAAGATCGTCACCTTATCAAACCGGATAAAGTGACGCGTATCAGAGCTCAGTGCATGTTCCACCACCGCGGATCCGTTGATATCTTGGTTCTTCATGGAACGTATGTGCTCGCTGAAGTCTCGTAGAAACGTTCCGCTTTGTCTCCCTGACGTAACATTTTCCACAATCGCAAGGAATCATATACACACCGGGGACACCCAGAGGGTCTCCTTTATCCTTTGGAATATATGTCGAAGTTGTGTCAAGGGACGGAAGATCGTCTTGATGCTGTATCTTCGGCGTAATAAGTGTCCTACCACATCCGTCACCCCTTTGACATATGGGAGGAAAGCCACCGCTATCTCTACCGATGCAGGGCGAGTCCGTGCACACGTATTTGCCACCCGCCAACTCTGTCTCCATTTGTATCCGTTGCTTCACAACACACCCTTCACATGCTCCAGCTCAGTATCCAGGTATTCCGGGTCACACAGTCTCAAAGCCCTGTTAATAAGCGTCCGTGGAACTGAAGCGATATGCGCTTATCTGTGTGGCTTTCTGTATATCGTGTGAGATAGTCGACCACTCGAATCTCGCTTCACCAGTACGTCCAGCAAAGGCGAGGCTCCGTCTTGAAAGAAAACGTGAGTAATTCCGTTTACTTTTTTATTTTTTTTATTTATTTTTTACCAATTAACTATCATTACAGGTATCACCTAATGCGACAGTATGGTAGTCTTATTTAAAATACAAGTTCATAATTTATACAAAAACTCCTCACCTACTCAATTTGCTTATAATCTACCTTTAACAGAGACTAACTTATGATAGTAGTACTAACGATCCTATATGTAACCTGTGTGAACTCGCTCAATGAACAAAAAAATATATCAATATCCATTGCTACTGCATTAATATTCCGCAACGCTCGTGTCAAAGGTGCTTGGTATAGTATGTTAGTACGCACTCTCGGTAACTCAAGCAACTGCGGTTTCCTCCTTCTTCCCACACAGTTATCAGGCACGCACAGTCGAATCTCCTGCAAGAGGGCCGCATGAAAAATTTTGCCTTGCAATACTTTAAATAGATATGTAGCAAAATTCACCTCCCTCCTGATCTCTATTTTGTAGTAGCCAAGCATACCCAGAACAAATAATGTCGGATATAGTAGTGGGTATCAAAGATATACACCGTAAACTTTCATGTATAAAAATCTTATGAATTTGTTCTGGATACGCTCCAGCATACTTACATACTTTTCTTCGTGAGGTGACCAATGCTTTCAAAGCATTGATATTCGAGAATTGATGCGCAGAACAAATCCCAGAACTGGTTACGCCTTTATGCATACCTGTATAATGTGCTTTCTGAAGGTCAAATCCGCAGTGAATTGGATTCCTAGGTCTCTAATTTCAGTGACACGCTTCATCGGTTCCTCGCCCATATAATATGTGTGATGCTTTTGGGCGTGTCTCCTACTAAATGTCAATATCGAACACTTGGAGGCATTGAATAGGAGTTTATTTTCCTCGCTCCAATTTACTACATTGTTAAGATCCTGTTGTAGCACTTCGTGGTCCGAATCTTGCTTCACATCCAGAGCTAACTTCAGGTCATCCGCAAATAAGTTATAATGTCGACAAGTGTTTCGCCTACACACGAGGCATTATTAAGACAGTTTGGCGGCGAAAGTGTTTGCTCCTTTATCTCAACCCTCTCAACCTTTTGCAATTCGAACGCAACCAAACGATACCGCTATGCAAACTTCTAGTTGTTATGTCTATTTGCGAATAAACTAAGCAAAGGCGAAGTGTGTTTTTTCGTTTATCAAAGTACACCCATCCCGTTTCATAATTTCTAACAGCTGTAATACGGATAATATCTAGATAGGTCACCTAGTCGCGATCCAACAATTGTAGGTAACGATATAAATGATTGATATTAGGAGTTTTGAAGAGTATAACACCTCTTCATATAATCAATAATAATTTAGAACAATTTGTTGTTTCAAAATTGTTATAATAACCACACCAACACCCCATTTGTAATAAAACAAAACTAATTAAACTGAAGGGAGACGCTTACCCTTCGTAAAGGATAACACTGAAAGTAGTGCAGGCAGATTGCTTATTTAAAACTGCTCATCACAACTTTTTCATTCTACTCTTTATCGCAGTTAGTATTCATAAGGGAGGTGGTGTCAACCTAGTACAAGTATTTTGTGCATAAAGTGTATTAAGTAATGTATTACTAGCTTACTACTCTCTTTACTCGTCTAGCCAAGTAAATGGTATATTATTTGATAAGATTAAATTGTACACGGAATTCTTTTTAGAATATAGATTCTCTTTTTAGATTTAGAAAAACCCTCAAAACTCGTGGTCACTTCAGATTGTTACACAGTGTGAACAGGAATGCATTTTACACGTGGTCACTCTGTGTGCTGCGATCAATAATAAAATATTGGAATATAAGACTACTATTAATGTGTTCAGGTTAGGTTAGTTCAGGTAGCAGGGAGGGATTGGAAAAGGGAAGGCGCAGAACCGTGTGTTGTGGCGTGAAATAGAAGAACTGCCAATGGCTGATTCGATGATTGATTGAAACATAAGCCCTAGTTTAAAATGTTATTATAGGAGTAAGGATGATTTGTGGACCGCGACCCTTATTTTGTTTTTTTTTTTGTAAACAATATCATTGGCATAGGTAGGTACAGAATTAAAATTTCATTACTTAGTTTTGCCAAAAAGAAAAGTAAAGAGTAGTTTTCGTTGTATAAGATAAACGGACAAACATTTTCTCCTCAACCTGTATATGTGACTAGTTGACGCCAGCAGCTACGCAAGCATAGTGAAGTTTTCCCGTTCCCGTTTCCCACAGGAACTTGTTCCCGGGATATAAAGTAGCCTATGTGTTATTCTGATGTGTAAGCTGTATTATTGTAAAGTTTGATCAAAATCCATTCAGTAGATTTTGCGTGAAAGAGTAACAATCATCCATACTTACAAACTTTCGCGTTTATAATATTAGTCGGATATAAAGAATCCACTACTGCACTTTATTCGGCTGGCACATGCACAAACATACATAGGCAACTACCAGCACAGTATGAAGATTTCCTTTTGCGCTTTCAGTAAGACGGCGAAACGGTAGGCGCTGTAAGTGGCTGCTTTGTCGCGTGCGCGAGTCGCTAAATTCCTTATACGAAACGGTATTACCAAGGACAGGGGGCCGAGTCTACTATTTTCCAATAAAAAGTTTTTCTATACTATAGCGGTTCTATCTATTGCGATTAGTCCAAAACTAGGTAGTCTACTAAAACTAATAAATATATTTTACAACCACACTTCTCAAACTGCAGACTAGAGACAAAATAGCTGTTTTAAGGTAAAAAATATAGAGACTACCAAAGAAATATATTAATAGAGACTACCAAAAATGCCAATTAAGAGCTAGTTACAAGCGCTACTCGGGTTAATAACATTCTATCAGACGGCCGATGGAATTCTATTGGAGCGCAATTGTGATAATGGACTACGAAAACTGTAATTTTTTTCTGTCGGCTCTCTAGTGAGCGACGATTTCTATTCACTTCTTACGCGATTGAATTAATAGACTTGGCCCCCAGTATATTCATTGTACGTTCCTTTGCAATCTGCAGCTATTCCGCACCAACTTTGACTTGACGCTGTAAGAAAATTGGGTTGTATTGTTGAATTATGTAGACAGTCGTAAGCAGATGTGTTGTATGTTAGTTCCGTAATAGATATTGGCATCAGTTAGGTACTTGGTTTATTTTGAATTCAACTTTGACTGCCTTTGTGCCGCAGCGGTAGTGTACGCTACCTGCCGAGCTGAGGTCCCCGTTTCTATTCCCGGGTCGGAACAAATATTTGTATGATCCACAAATGTTTGTTTCGGAGTTTGAGTGCTTCCTATGTATAATATGTATGTATTTAGAAATATATAAGTATGTCTATCCGTTTTCTAGATCACATACCCTAAGCTTATATCAGCTTACTTTGGGCTAGGTGGTGCTGTGTAAAAAAAATGTCTCACAATAATTATTTATTATTTATTTATGTAGGGACACATTACACATGATATGTGAAATAAAGTAATGTTCATGGAAACCTAGAGGCGGTTGCGTCCGCCGGTAAGCCAGTCGCTGATATAAACAGTTTCAGTAGTAACCTACAATTTATAATAACTTTTGTACGAAAACAGTTCAATGAACATAATTTTTCGATGAAATTTGTTTATTCTGGCGCCAGAACTTTTTCAACATCCTATCTTTATACTTATCGATGTTTGATAATAATGATCAATAACAAATTTCGTTAGCCGTAATCCAAAACCCTATTAAAAATCGAAAGCAGGATCGAGAAGGGTGCCCTGATTTTTTATTTCAATATTTTTGACATTAAGCGACATCGTTTACGAGAACTGACTAAATTTGATGATAATCTTATAAAGTAAGCTACGTTCTGGGTAAAGAGAGACTCCGGAGGGTACCGAATTAAATGGTAACGAGCAGTGACCAACAAATTAACCGCAGTGGGGACGCTGTGCTTAATGCATTTCAATCCTGGAAGCGAGCGGAGAGCTAGACTTTTTAGATGAAATGAATATTAAGGCATAGTCGGAAAATTTAATAAATGAATTCTAAACTAGATGACGTTTTTATTATGAGTAAAGAATTTACTTAATAATCACAATGTATGTCGTATTTAGATATATGCTTTATTGTGAACCGCACTTAAATTATTGCTAAGTAACAAAATAGGCTAAAGCTAGACTTTGTTACTGACCATTAATAGTATTTACGCGTCAGTCAAATATCGTAAAAAAATTCGAGTACATGCTTTTAATGTCAAGTAATTATATCAGAGTAGATCACTGACTTGACTGACGGCAAAGGGCTCACCACCTGTTACGTGGACAAAAATGCATACGGTCAAATTTGGGCGTATAGTATGCCTCTGCCTACCCCTTCGGGGAAAAGGCGTGACAAGATGTATGTATGTATGTATGTAAATCACTGACATTTCAGATTATTTCAAGCATCAGGTTTTGTATACTGATTGCTCAACTGAAATGTATTAATGCTCTCTGGACAAAAAAAGGGACACCACGGAAATTAACCTAAAAATTCATTTAATATTATCAACTATGATTTTCACATTATTTTTTTATTTTATATTATCAATTGTGCTGCGTAACCTTGGCCGATCAAATACGTAACGAAGTGATACGCAATATGTTCATGTAGGTTTGAATGAAAGTGTCAGCGTTAAGCTGGAAAAGGGCATGCTCCGTTGGTTTGGGCACGTCCAACGAATGAGTGAAGAACGATTGACGAAAAATATATATTGTGCGATAGTAGAGGGTAGAAGGAATCAGGGTAGGCCGAGACTTACATATGAAGACCACGTGAGCAGATTGCTCAAAAACAGAAAAGTCAAAAGTCTCGGATACCCACGTGCATGTATGAAGCGATTGATGAATCTGCAAGAAGCGAAAGAAGTACGTATGGATCGCGAAGCCTGGCGATCTGCGTAAGGGATACAGCGTGAAGATGAATAGATAAGTATAATTTTAGAACTTGGCACTCTTAAGATGATTCACAATTAAAATGATGTAACTTAACCTTTTTCTTGTGACGCATTCTTATTTACTTGTATGGTCTGTACAAACGATAACCGTTCTTTATTTTTTATTTCAGAAAAATCGGTGTAAGTAGGTACGGAAATGTACAATTTAAAAGATGTCTGGAATGAGTGCGGGCTGGAATGTGAACAAGTGTGAAATAGCCAAAGAGTTAAAAAGTCCCCACAGGACGTGTACTTTTTAACACTTTTGTAAGAACGCCATTTGAAATTTCACTTTTGATGTTTTTTATTTCTGAAACTTAACAGAGTGCTGGGAGTATTTAGCTGAGATATTTTTAACATGACTCTAATCTTTTAAAAATACTTCAGTTTGACCTAAAGAATCGTAAAATTTGGCACGAAACAAGGTCTCATACCACAATTAAAAATTCATTAGAAAAAGATATATAAAAAACAGAGCACTATAAAAATTTGTATTTAGCAAATATACGAAAACGTGATTTATGCCTTCATATAATTTTACAAGAAATGAGACAGAATATTATGTACTCTGTAGAGTGAAGCGTACGGCGAATAAGCTTCTCGGATTCTCTGCACAATAGGTGAATTTAAGTACCTACCTACCTACGGACTAACATAAGACTCTTACGTCGAGCTTTGGCCACCTGCCTTTAAATTTCAATTCCCTTTACAGACATAATAAGATTTACTTAGAATTTTATACTCAAACGCATATTATGCACATAAACTTATACTATACTCGACCTGTGGGGAATACTCAGTACCTACCTCAACCATAAGTTTTACTCACATTTTACTCGCTAGCGACTTTGTCAACTACATACAATATTTTTTCCATTTATTGAATGAATGAATGAATATTGAATGAATGAATATTTTTTATTCACATATAAATAGAGTACACGAAGGTGATAAATAGGTTACAGTTCTTCTATTTAGCCTCAATGGCATGTGAAATATAATTGTTACATTATAATATTAGTCATGCAATGTCAAAGATCAAAGTTTACATAAAAATGAATAAATTAAAAATAACAAAATAATTATACGCACTAAAATGTCATAAATACCATAAATAAATTCAATTCAAAATTATAATCAACATATTTCTCTAATTTCATAAAAACTATTTTCCAGTAGCCAAGTTTTGAGCCTTTTCTTGAATAGAGTTAGTGGAAGATCTTTTATACACTGTGGTAATTTATTGTATATTTTTATGCACATAGCGTAACAATTCCTCTGATACATTGTAGTTCTTGGCACAAACTCATGTACAAGCCTAGTAGGGTTTCGCGAATTACGAGGATAAATATCCTTAGCGGTAACAAATAGCGACGGACTTTTTTTTACAAACACTGCTATTTCAAAAATGTACATTGAAGTTAATGTAAGTATGCCATATTGTTTAAAGTAGGGCTTACATGACTGTTCGGGAGGAATCCCAGCTATAGCTCTAATACAGCGTTTCTGTGAAACAAATGCCCTGTTGATATGTGTGGAATTACCCCACAATAGTAATCCATATCGTAAAACAGAGCTCACGTAACCATGGTAGGCCAGCAAGGTAGTAGGATGAAGTTCGTCTTAGCCTACTTAGAACATAAACAAATCTATTGAGCTTACTGCATGTTGTATTTATATGTTCCTTCCATTCAATGTGCTCATCCATAGTTATTCCTAAAAATTTTACACAGTCCGTGGCCTGTATGTCTACGCCATTATATTCTATATGTCTATCTATAAGTTTTGTATTTTTCCTTACGTGGCTAATGGTATGTTTTGTTCTACAATTCTGTTAGGTGGTTCGGTGCCACAGAACAATGCTAATCCGTACATTTAAAGGTTAGTGGAGTTAATAATAAATAATGGGTTTTTAACTATACATTTACTATACAAATGTACTCCACGGTGTACAACGATGATGATCAGTTATTTGAGGGCGTATTTGATAGAAAAGTTTTCAAAATATGTTTTCGGTGGTGTAGTCGCTTCCTGTTTCGATTGGTAGAAGCGATAGCTGACGATATGTGGACGTGTGGGCCCTCCAGCGGCTGATCAAGAGTTCCGACCGCCCTAGGCTAATTGCAAGGTAGCGCCCCCATCAGCCTAAAAGTAATATGTTAGTTTTTTTATGGAGAATCTGGCATATGACCTCCTCCCGCCTGATGTGACGCGGTGAAGGAGGTTCAAATGAGATGATAGATAGAGCAGTGACGTGACGACCACTGTCCTACCTGCCCGCCACTTGCCGGCAAAGTAGATGCATTTTCAAGTAACCCATGTTGTAAAATGGAAGAAACACGTGCGCAGGTAGAGAATTCAAAAGAATTTCGCGAAAAGTTGTAAGTACCAGAATTTACCATCATTTTCAACTTTTTATGATTTGGTATTATCTCTTTACTTGTGCTATAAGACCTTGTTTTTAACTAAAATTAACAATTCTAGGTCAACCGGAAGTACCCTATAGGTTTTAGTAAAAACCCTATATGGTAGTTTCCGTTAGCCTAGAATCACGAAGGCGAAAAGCTAGGTCTTACAGTAGAAATAAAGGAAAAGTTCCAAAAATACCAAAATTTCTGATCTAACAGACGAGCAGAGGGTCCGGCCCTCTGCTCGTCTGTTAGATCGGGAGCGCCCAAGATGCACGCTCCCTCCCCACCTGGCAGTGAGCGAGGTGACAGTGAATCCCTACCTATATACCCACTAACTAGCCCACCAGGATTCGGGGGTACCTTCTAGCATCCACTCGATTGCTGTTTAACCTTCTCTTTTTTTTGACTTTGACTGCCTCGGTGGTGCGGTGGTAGAGGTCCGGTTCCGGGGTCGGATCAAATATTTGTGTGATCCACAAATCGGAGTTTGGGTGTTTCCTATGTATAACATGTATATATTAAGAAATATATAAGTATGTATATCAGTTGTCTAGATCCCATGACACAAGTTTATATTAGCTTACTTTGGGATAGACGGCGATTTGTATAAAAAGAAGTCCCACATTTTTTTTCCTTGAGTAGGTTCTGGGGTTGCCGGGTCAGAGTCGGGTTAAGGTAAGGTGGATAACCGCCGCGTTGGGGTTACATAGGTTTTTTGATAGTTATAAAGGCTGGAGCCCCACACAAAGCCGCTTATTCCTGTAGTTCGATAATTGAGCGTTTAAGCTTTCACCACGATCTTAAAAAAAGCCAGTAATACACTAAAACTTTGCATTAGTAAAAAGTAAGGAAACCAAAAAGTAACGAAAAATCTACTAAAATAATTATTCGTTTTGAACTTTGATATATGTTACTCTAGATAGCCTCACCTGACTACTTGAATATGATGTAAAGTCACATAGCGTTTGAATCGATGAAGGGTAAGGCGCTTCTATTGCACATAAATAATAAATATAAAACACCCACATAAATAGATTACAGTTTCATAAATGTACAAAGGGCGGCCTTATCGCTCAAGAGCAATCTCTTACAGGCAACCTTTGATATCTCATTTGTCAAAATCTGTTGAGTTGTTTAAAAATCATTCAAAATTCATTCTTACTATTACTAACTACTTTACTACCACTTTTTCCCCTTCCTGTTGGTTTCGCCTACTTTACTACTACTTTTATCCCTTCCTGGTGGTTTCGCCGTAGTTGGTTAAAAATTAATATCAGTGTCATACGACAGAGTATAATCCAAAATTGCGAGCAAGTCTCTAATAGTATGTATTGTTTTGAGTTTTCTTGTTTTATTTACATTTATTTGATATCTGGAGACATTTTACAGCTCTCGTAAAAAAACCTTTACTTCATTTATGATGATGGAATTGGAATATGATCATAAGGTAACAGTTATATTTCTCCTAACTTAGGTTCGTAAATATTAGGGTTTTTATCATCGTAGGTCTACTTATGGCTGTTGATATACAGCAGGTTATTTAAACAAATTTCAGGATGTAGCAATGCTTATTTCATTCATAAATTAGACTTTAACCCTGTAAATATTTTTTCAATACACTTACTCATAATATGGATCTAATCTCACCGCAATTAGGCACACAATTATATCTATTATCTAACTGTGGTTTTTGATTGTTATTAAATCACGAGTGGGATTATAGATTTTTTATTAATATGGTTAAGTTGCATTATTCTTAAAAAAAAAACGATACAAAAAAGACCGCGTTCAATAGAACAAAAAAAGTAATATACCTACCTATTGCATGTACATTTCATGCAACTTCGTATTTAAATAGAAAATTTCATCTTGTACGAGTATAATAAACAAAAGTTTCACTCAAATATAACTTATGTTTTCTCTCTGTCTAAAAAATATAAAACTAATTTGTTTTATTTAGTATTATATTATTCATAAGTGTATTGAAAAACGTCGTATGATACACGTGTGTATTATTGATTACCGTCTTCGGATCTTTTTGGACTCAATAGCGCCTCAGCGGTTATTACCAACTTTACATACTCGTACCATAATCTACTATTTTTGAATAAGATTTATTTTGATTTGCATTGTTACGTGGCGATAATTTGATGGACCAATCATCATCTAAAATATTTTCAAATGGGTTGAGCGTCTCATTATCATCTGAATCATGTTCCTGGTTAAATCTGGAACCCTCACCTTCGTAGCCCAAAAATCACATGCTCAATCTTTTCACCATTTTACATGATCCCTTGTAGAGAGATCAACAACAAAAGCACGCATCAACAACAAAAGTGCAATCAAGTAAATACCTTTTCTTTCACAATGTTAGTGCATTCATATAATACGAATTAATGTTCCAATTCTCGCAACCCTACCTTAGTAGACAGATAGTCTTCCTGACTAGAACATAAGGGTAAGCGTGACTGAAATGCACAAATGGCAACGCGACGATATTCATATTTCAGTTCGTATCGGGAAGATCCTACGTAAATGCAACTGCAGGCTAGAATCTACGCGCAGATAGTGAACCACGATAACTGACTATAACTACTAGCTGAAAGCTATCTACTAGTATAGAGATAAGGTTGAGTTTTGACTACTTCTTGATGTCAATGAAAGGTAGTTGGTCGCTTAATATAAGTATGCAATAAAGACGTCAATCTATAGCGAGGGTTGCACCCATTATGCAGTGGATGCCTCAAGTACTTTACGGTGTATACTCAACTGGAATAAAGATGAGCGCATTGTAGAACTGTCAGTTTTCACTTAGTTTGCTTCAAATGAGAAAGTTGCCACATCAATATTGTGTTCCACGCATATATGATTTAAAATTTTGACAAACAGTATGGTCATCTAAAATTACGCCTTAGTTTAAAAAAAAATAGAATTTATGATTATTTGCAGTTTGTGGCGACCTGCTGTTGCAATTTTTCAAGCCTTCAACTTAGATTTTATGACTGCCATGTGACGGGAAACCGGGACCAACGGCTTAACGTGCCTTCCGAAGCACGGAAACGGTCGCAAATGTAAATGCCACAAAGTAGTCACAGATCCGTGACCAGCCATAGCAAAAGTTGCTTAAAGCAGTGATCGTTTACAGAACACTGTGTCCGCGGGAACACGAGCGCTTCAGGATTAGGATTTTATGTCACTTATATTTACTTCCACTCCTCATTCTTGCTGAATCTGCTTCACTTTTACAAGTTTTACAAAGAGTTAGAAGTAGAAAAAAGTTTTAAGTGAGAAATAGAGTCAGCACAAAAGCGAAGGCTATAAAATGGTCATTTTGGAGTTATAGTGACTTAAATGTTTGGACTGTAAAGTAACGAGAACAATGTTTTACTTTCACTATCAAAAAAATTGTTCTAAATATATTTTAATTTCATAAAGATTAATAAAATAAACGCATACACATTTCCTACCAAGTTATTTGTTTGCTGCACAGAACAAATATTCGCGTTTACTCTAGCTCTCGCAGCCATTTGCGAATCCTTCTACATCCTGTTTGTAAACCTACTTACTTACATTCCTGCGCTCGTGTGAAGCCATACAACACAGAGCATCATGTGGTTGCACTACAAAACATGTAAAAGTACCTACAAAGACCTATGAAATAACTGGATGCTGCATTTTTAAACCGTCGATATTTATTGCGCAGACCTTGAACAAGAAAAAATTTGGGCTCCACGGAGCAACCTCATTAGTCATCTGTTTTGAGGACTGGCAACCGAAAGTCATTCAAATTCAATGAATTCAAATTTTGAATTTCGAATTGTATGAGTACATTGTAAAGAGTACATTTTAGGTATTGGTACATTATTTTATACTAGCACGGCATACAGCCAATGTAAACTGGATGGTTGTTCGTACATTTTTATGCGGGGATTATGTTTTTGTGTTGCTGATCCTTTTAGAAAATAATGCTGTTTGACTTTATACTCATTGACTACAGGCCTATGATCCAACGTTAGTTACATCATTTGTAACTCAATAACGGGTGGCCCGATTAATATTAAATCATTTTTGATTTCTATGAGGCTTAAGTAACAAAATAAGTAAAAAGGATTTGAAAAAAATAGGAGACGTTTTTCTATGGAATGTGGTGTATGAGATTTTACCAAGAACTACGGGGAATATGCGACCTCACCTGAAAGCGATGCACCTACTGGTCATTGGGTGAGGCAACGATATAGACAGGGTTGGGAAGTAAGACATCAGTCGTTCCTAATGATGCCTAAAAAGTATCACTATAGCTGCTGCAAGTAGCCAACAAAAGCTCGGATCCCAGGCACCAAATTCAGGTAAGGCTTGAAAGCAACTGGAAATATTCTTTGATAAAGAAGATGAACAATTTCTATGAAACGGGATTCTCAAGCGGCATGTACTTCGTCAAGACAGTTATTTAAAAAAAAACTGCGAGCGCCAATGCAATTGGAGTTAACAGATGGAAATTGTTTTTTTTATGACATGAATCTTTCGACATATTTAAAATAATTAGTACACTAACTTTTAGACTTATAAGCCTTAGGGATTAGAAAAGTTTTATAAAACAGCTTAGCCTGTCCGTCCGTCTGTGCCCATCTATTTCTCAGGAACCATACGAGATAGATACAAATGATTTGCGGCATTCAATTCAAGACTATACGAATACTCGCCTATGCACAGGCGCTTTTGAAGTTTCTGCAACTTCTGGTATTGAAACTGGTTTCGGTTTAGAAGTCGTTATATTCCTTCAAGGGCGCGTTACTTGTTTCATTTTTTTTATTTAACTGAAAAACTCAACTTGGTCCGGGACGACACTTGAAAAAGTGACATTTCCCTAACCACAGCAATGCTCTAATCCACTGAGCTACCAGAACCTTACCGAACATATCATATGTTCTTTGGCACTACTAATCGAGTGACTGCTGGAGTGCTACTGCACTTGGATACGGTTGTGCAATGGATGTGTACAGTTGTGGAAATTTTAAATTCTAAGTTAAGTTAATTATTTCAACTTTTAACTAAGTTAGCGTAAGTTCACAGGGTATGCGTCTTGGTTTTTAAACTGTAAGTTTATATTGTATGCATAATTGATGATAAATTAATTCCTTTCAAAAGAAAGCAGAAATTGTTCACTGTATTGTAATCGTCATTTAAGAGTATGACCAGAGCGAATTATCGAGCTACTTAACGTCTCTAATATTAATAAATAGTTGCACCGGCATGCGATAAAAGAGTAACCGCGTTATTTTTTCTATGTTGCATCGCCGATCTACATTTGTTTTTAATTAATTAGTTGTCGACACTCCCCCCGTTTCCCTTTATTCCGTTTCTCTTTTGCACCTACCTTGTCTCGCATAAAGGAGGAGCGAGACAGCTGTATTACGCGCGCAAGTACCTACGCTCGCGCCGCTAGCCTCAAACGGGCAGACTGAACCACGACTGAAGACGCTCAGTCTGTCCTACACCACGCGCGCGCGCCCGCACCATCTATCGCAATAATTGTATTTTCCATGGATAAATAGTGTTTTCGTGCAAGGAAACCAGGAATTCAAGTCCAGGGACGCCCCCGGCAGCCTGCACCTCAGCATCTCGCAGCAAGCAGCAAGGTAGTGTGCCCATTCCTGTTTTTCCATTTCCTTTTCCGTCGACAATCGCGTGTAAACTTCATTTTTTGTCTTTCCCCGCAAATACAGTCTATTTTGAATTTATTTATCTCGCCCGCTCAACCAATGAACATTATTACAACCACTTTGATACATTGAAGTGAAGGAAAAAAAAACATAGATATGTCAAAACTTTCTTTCCCCTTTTCTTCCTGTTGACAGCCTAAAAGTGAACCCACATATAATTCCATCATCTAATTATGATGGGATCCAACATTTAGTGGACATCATAGTTCATTATTCATGTATCTAAAGTGATTAGATGGGATCAACATACTTTGATACGGGTTAGTAATAAAGCTGAGTGCGCTTTTTGAGCTAAGTTAAGCAAGTCATCAAATTTTACTCGGATTCATCCAGTTTTAGGGTAAATTTAATAGTAGCTGTTTCAGGAATGGAAAAGTTAGAATATATTTTTTAATATTGAACACTAAAATAATAGTTTTGCTTTAAATAAATTTCCAATTTAATAAATTGGAAAATTATTTAAATCAAAACTAAACACCGCAAAAAGCAATCAAAACTTAAATTAAACGAAGCTAGTTATTATTAAAATTTATTATTATTCTCTTATTGGGGATGCCGCCACCGCCAGGCGAACGATTCGACCGCATGTCTTGCCGCTCACCTCTTTTATTTGCCCAGATCTCTTCCTTGCGGTTTGGATTGGGTATCCCAGCAGTCTTCACGGCGCCCCGTCGAACCATTTTGTTTCTTTGCAGAAACTCACTGTCTGATCCACCTTCAGATGTTCTACATCTTCTTTTCCTAGTCTGTCTGTACCCATCTTGTTAATAAGTACATGGGGCACTCAGCAGAACGAAGCAAGTTAGTTAGTAGGTAATTGGGAATCAGTGGGTTTTAAAAAATCTCAATGAATGTGTTGAAGCAGTAGATACTTACAGGGTAGCCATGCCATACCTTGAAGTCAAAACTAATGCTTTTTGGAAATTATAAATTTCATATTCAATGGTCTTGTCTAGCCACTTCTGGTAGTTCCAAATTATTTTTTTGATATCTGTGTCGTAATTTTTAATCTCGTCTAGTTAAAATTAACCTCACATTGCATTATGAAACTTATTTAACACTGAACAAAGTTTCATTTCCTTTAGCAAAATATGAAAATAAATATTATTTGCGTTGAAATGCAACAAGACAATGGTTTTTACCACCGTGTAGCGTGTTAAATAAATTCAAGTATTCGTCGTTGTACATAATCTAAGTAGAAACATTTATGACGGGTGAATTTACCTACGTTTTAGCATTCTAAACTTACTTATCATTCACGCCTTTATACACCAAAGGGTGACTGAGGCATACTATACTCCAAATTTAATCGTAAGCATTTTGTCCACGTAACAAGGGGCCGAGTCTACTATTGACGAGCCATAGATGAAAACCAGAATCGCTGTTTTAGCTGTCAAAATGTCAGTGGACTATCAAAAATGCAACTGACTATAGGCCACTGGTGTGGTACGTGTTAGTAGAATTCTATCGGCCGACCGATAGAAGTCTATTAGAATACGATTGTTTTAGTAGACTACGAAAAACTGTCTAAATTTTAACGGTGACTTTCTATTGAGCGACGATTTCGACTCGATTGACATAGCAGACTGGGCTTCAGGTAGTGAGACATGTTGCCGTGCTGAAATGGACAAGCACAAGTTGTGGCGACCTACTGTTGGAATTTTTCAAGCCGTTCATAAGATCTTCAACTTAGTTTAACGACTTCCATGTTACTGACAACCGAGAACAACGTCTAAATGTGCACGGAAACGCTCTCTTATGGAAACTTGGAAGTATTGATAACAAGTGCTTTGATTTCGCAGTGGTAGTGTGACTATCGTAGCCGAGGCGTTGGGTTGGAATCCTCGGTCGGAATAATTATTTTAATTACCCGCAAATATAATAGTATATATATTGTGGGTAATTTTTTTACCCTCCGCCATCTAGCCCAAAGTAAGCTACTATAAGCTTGTGTTATGGGATCTACACGACTGATAAATATACTTATATATTTCTAAATACAAACATTTTATACATAGGAAACACCCAATCTCCGAAACAAACATTTGTGGATCACACAAATATTTTTTCCGAACTGGGATCGTGCATGACAGTGTCCATTTATGTGTGTTGCCTCATTTGTACTAAATTCATAACTACTGAAAGAGTTAGGTGTCGCAGGTTAGAATATCCTTCATCTAAAAGAATATCTTTTATTTATTGAGGCTTGTTATTAGCTATCTGTAAGAGTATAGTTCAATTACCTATATGTTTGTTAGGTTTTTAAGGGTCGGCAGCGCGAGTGCTGCACCTCTGGTGTTGCAAACGTCCATAGGCTACGGTGACCACTTTCCATCAGGCCGTATGCTTATCTACCATCTCAGTGGTATAAAAAAATGTAATATTAGTCTTTAAGCCTTTTACAAATGTAAAAAAATAAAATATAAAAATAAAATAGAAATATCTATCACGCCAGAGGTATATTATATGCCCACTTTTCACCGTGTGGATTCCTGTCCCACGTAATAGGTGGTGAGCCCATTGCCGTGTTGAAATAGACAGACGCAGGTTGTGGCTACCTGCTGTTGAAATTTTTCAAGCCGCCCATAAGGCCTTCAACCAGGTTTAACGACTGCCATTTTACTGGCAACCGGGACCAACGGCTTAACGTGCCTTCCGAAGCACGAAAACGCTCGTAAATGTAAATGCCACAAAGTGGTCACCCATCCGACGACCAGCCATAGTGAAAGTTGCGTAACTCAGTAATCGTTTACAGAACACTGAGACCGCGGGGCCACGAGCGCTTCAAAAATAAAAACAGCAAAAAAAAAAACTGTTGACTTCAGAATCTTCTTTTTTTTGTAAGCTAGTGGAAAACGCGATATAAATTCAAAAGAAACATAATATACCTATCCATCTGAAGGACCTAATACAATTTTACGGCACGTTCCGCGTGTAAACTAAGTGGAGACGCATTTCGTCGTGTTAACTATGAGAAAGGTGTTAAGGCGTTCCATTATCCACCCTCTGCGTTATAAACGGGTGAAACAAGCATTGTCGCAACCGTCGGTTGTTTTAGTAGCCGTTAAGCAGTTTTAGAGCACTCTGTATGTTTGAACCTTTTGTAAAATGGGGTACCATCTTATGTTTTGAGTGGAAGACTAAATGCATTATCAAAGAGTGACTGTTTTATTTTGATTTGCTTTTCGTAGACTGTACTTTCAGTTGTTGTATCCGAATTTATCTGCTTCATTATCTGGATTTGATGTTTATCTGCTTATCTGGGATTGAAACCTGGAGATCACTTTATATGACCGCTAAATAATGTAATAGCATTCTAAACTTAACATTACTCTTTTTTATTTACTTTACTGCCTCTGTGGCGCGTTGGGAGTGTATCCGACTGCTACGCAAGAGGTCGTGGGTACGATTCCCACCCAGGATAAAACTTTGCGTGATGAGCACGTCGGTTTAGTTAAGCCAAGTTAAAGTGTTTAAAAATTTCAGGCTTAAAAAATTTAAACAACAAGAAGTCATAGCCCCTTTCCATACCAATATGGTAATAAGCTCATTACTGGTTAAGTGAGATAAAAAACATTATTGGTGAAAAAAATAAATAAAAATAAACGGGATTTTGCGTAAAAACACTTACGAGTTTACGACAAATTGTCTCGGCTTACGCAAAATCCCGTTTATGTTTTTAATTATTTACAATGTGCGCGAGTTTTAATAAAATTATTACTGGTGAAATGTGGTGTAAATTAGGACTTTGCCAGCAGCTTAAGGGCGGTAAGTAAGGAGTACTGGTTCTGAGTCAAGGTTCGTAATTCCCGTACCGCCCGTGAAACAATGTTTTTATCACATTTGCGCAGCAGAAAGCTCGAGGGTTTTATATAGGGCATTACGGCCAAGTTAACCTGTATGTTAAGATACTGTTTACGTGCAAGTGTGATGAATATTATTATTATTTATCTATCACGCCTTATCTCCGAAATGGTGGCAGAGGCATATTATATGCGCTCTCTTCCCAATGTGTATCCTGTCCCACGTAATAGGTGGTGAGCCCATTGCCGTGTTGAAATAGACAGACGTAGGTTGTGGTTACCTGCTGTTGAAAATTTTCAAGCCAACCATAATGCCTTCAGCTTGACTTAACGACTGCTATGTTACTGGCAACAGGGACAACGGCTTAACGTGCCTTCCGAAGCACGGACACGCTCACAAATTTAATGCCACAAAGTGGTCACCCATCCATGACCAGTGACAGCTAAACATGCTTAATGCAGTGATCGTTTACAGAACACTGAGTCCGCGGGACCACGAGCGCTTCATGGAAATCTTTGAAAATATTGTAGGTCAATTTTCCTATAATACTAAATGATAACACTGATCTGATTAATATGGACTCAAGCAGTAGCTAGACACCAAGATATATTCAAGGCTTGATACAACAAGTTCAACAGTACAAGTAACGTGTATATCAGGCTTCACGGATGGCTGGCAGCAAGGTTTATCTGAGACATTGCTAAATTTCGCGATATCTTGAGAGAATACTCGCCAAGACTAAGTTATGAATGCTTCTGTCTTGAGACATGATGATAAAACAGGTGACGTAATATTGTCCTCCATAATATTAGGAAACGTATGAAATGTTTATGTAACATGTCTGATGAATAACATACTCCATTTTATCCTACCAATGTGATTAGTGTTAAAGTTTGTGACAATGTTTGGATATTTGTAACTGAACTACGCTCTAACCTCTGAACAAATGTGGCACATAAGACCTTTTAACCTTTTTGTTACCACTTTACTAAAAAGGCAACGGGTTAAAAATTTCTTCCAAATTTAACATTAAAAACAGACACATTTTATTAAATTTATTCGGCCTCTTAGACCCACCCCAGTTCCGTGCTTCGGAAGGCACGTTGAGCCGTTGGTCCCGGTTGTTAATCGAATAGCAACCGTTAAGCCAAGTTGAAGGCCTTATGTGGTCGCCGCAGTCTGCGCCTGTCCATTTCAACACTGGTCAATGGGCTCACCAACTGTTACGTGGAACAAAGGTGCATACGGTGAAATGTGGGCGTTTAATATGCCTCTGCCTACCCCTTCGGGGTTAAAGGCGTGACAATATGTACGTATGTAGGTATGTATATATGATAGCTTGTTGACACAGGCTGTTCGTTAATGTTTCGACTACACACTAGGCATCGTCAAGACTGCAGCAAAAAAATAATGTTCTACGATTGTCTACAATGGATTTTAGCCATCAGACGCCTAATTCGATTAGTTATTTGCAATCAAATTAGTTAAACTTATATCACGGTGGGTCGGCAGCGCGATGGCTGCACTGTTAGAGTAACTACTATTGACAAGCCGTAGAATAGAACCAGAGTCGCTGTATTTAGCTGTCAAAATGTTGGTAGACTATCAAAAATGCAACTGACTAGCGGTCACTGGCGCGGTACGTGTTAATAGAATTCTATCGGCCGACCTATAGAAGTCCATTGGAGTACGATTGTAATAGTAGATTACGAAAACCTGACAAAATTGTACCGGTGGCTATCTATTGAGCGACTTCGATTCTATTTTGACGCGATTGAAATAGCAGAGTCGACCCCCTGGTGTTGCAAATGTCCGCAGGCCACGGTGTCCACTTCCATACGTATATTTTTTTGTATGCTTGTCTGCCACATAAATAGTATAAAAAAATGTATAAAATAATAAAATAAAATAAAAATATCTTTATTTTGCATAGACCATTTTAACGGCGCTTACAAAATGTCATACACTATTTAAAATATTTAAAGCGACCACCGGTTCGGAACGCGGCCCACCTGAGAAGAACCGGCAAGAAACTTAGGAAGGCTTTTTTTTTGATGGCCTATTTACAATTTATTATTATTTTACTTTGCCAGCAGATCATTTCCAGGCGTCCCTGTCCGTCCCTGTCCCTGTACCGTGTACAGAGTATAGGTAAGAAATGAAAATTATTTACATTTTTTTACAACTATAAAATATCTCTCATACGTCGATATAGAAGTTTCACTTATGATAAAGTAATTTCAATTCAAAATAACATGGCGCGTATCCGAAAAATGAGACATTTTTTACAGCTACAAAATTTCTCTCAATGTCGATAAAGAAGTTTCACTTAAAAAATCACGTTCCGTTTGGCAAAATGCATGACAGCGCTACAATGCGCAAAATATGATGTTGTGTTAGAAAGTAAAGTCTGTTGGTGAATGAAGTTGAAACAGGTTGTAGCGTTCTTCGAGTTGTCCATAATTCATTTTTTCTCATCTTTTACCGTTCATGTTGTAGCAAGTTCATATACTTTAATATGCAGCAACTTGTAAGGTTGAAAAATTATATTTTAATATGAATTGTAATCTACTACGGTGCATCACTATATATTTCAAGAAAATTGTACTAAAAAGAGACATTTTGTACCTTTTAAAACTTTGTAATTTTTTTTTATATTTGGCACGTCAAAATGGCGTCGCCTGCCTGATAGTAAGCAAAAACGATGACCCGTGAATGAGGACCGCTATCTTAACCCGCACGCAGGATTCCAATAGCGACCCTCATTTTGACGGCCCAGAAGTAAGCCTTTACACGCTTCTCTTAAAGGGCACAGGATTGTAAGAGGAGGGAAACACGTGCGCCGGCAGAGAGTTCCAAGTATTCATGGTGCGACATAAAAAAGACCTACGGAATCTTTCGGTACTTTAGTAGTTAGACAAAAATGAATTAACTTGTCGTGTCTTGCAACGAAACTAATATTTGTGTATGTTGGCTATATTTTGCTAAGGTACAAGAACTGTGAGGTACTGATTTGCCTTTGCGGGATTGTGCAATAAATATTTGACTTTATTTAAATGCTCTATGTTTAGATTATATAAACACCCAGATTACTAATGCGCGCGACGAAAATGCAGCCAAAAAATATACACTAGTTCGGGTATGTCCGTCAATCCGCCCGCCAATGACCGTATTGAGTCATCGCGACGAAATACGGTTATTGGCGCACACGTGACGCACCATACGGTCATTGGCGCACACGTGACGCCCACAAACGCAGCGGCGTACGTAATATACTCGCGCTTACCCACACATGCCTAAAAAAGTGGCAGCAACTTTGACGACACGCGTTGTACTGGACGCGGTATCTGGGTGTTTTAAGGCTCTATATAAATTGACAGCAATTTTAATGTTTTACCCTGGATTAGTCGAGACTACTTCCTTTCTATTTAGATTCGTATATTCATACTCGTGTATATAATCCCGCCTTATTCACCTAAAGGGTAGGTAGAGGCATAGTAAATGCTTACATTGTTTATTTTGGTTTACCAAGCGGTACTTAATAATGAGTTAGACTAAACCTTGCAACCAAGAAAGTTAATAACTATTAACATTAGTATTATATGAAAAATAATCAGATTTTTAAAGTTATATTTCTTGTGGTGCGATAGGGAAAAAAGATGAGAGTAAATGTTTACGATGCGCGCGCAGACCGTCACGAAAAACCGACACCGTGAAGGTAGCTGATAAGTGTTTCCATGACAACTTATAAAAACCGTGAAGATAGTTGATAAGTGTTTCCATGATAACTTATAACTACATTCAAAGTAGTTTTCATTCTTTTGATGTTTTTATTTCTTACAAATTTATTATTCCTGCTACAAAGAGTTGTGGTATATGTGATGAAATTTTATAAGACTAAAGCAGAATAATTTCTAACGCGTGTAGATAAGTACACTCACACTTTATTATAGTTTGTTTTTAATTCATGACTTTGATCTACCTCGGACCTGCCTCAACTACATACTTATGTAATTAGATGCCTTCATGTCGAATGACGAAGGGTAATACCAAACGCCCTAAAACGGATTCTTGAGAGGCATCCTTCAGAAGGCTAATAAGGTCTATGTCGTATACACGGCAGGAGTATTACGTAAGGGAGTAATTTATAAACTAAGCCCCTCGATGTATTCGATACTTTAAATAATGAAGGTAGCTCGACTTCATTATATTGGGTAAGGGCCCAATTTGTTTAGACGATGTTATATGCGTAGAGAATTAGCCTATTTTAATATCTTACTATTGAATACTAGCTGAACCCCACGGTTTTGCGCGTGACATACTTCTAAACCCCGTCACACCCAATTTATCTCCTCGCTTATTAATTTTACAAAAATCTGTGAAAGTGTTCTCGATTTGTTGACATTTATGATTACTGCTTCGCTCTCCTAGGTTGCTCTCGTAGCGTGATGATATATAGCTTATAACCTTCTTCCTTAATTTTAAGTTCCGTAATTTCTAATGGTGTTTTTTGTGCAAGTACCTCATATACTTATGTTTTCAAGACACATATCTGTTGATTACACAAATATTTGGTTCAAACCGAGATTCCGAAACCTCAGCGCGACTTTGTTTTTGACTGACTTCAAAACAGAAGGATGTAATCAATTCGACGATATATTTTTATAATTTAGATTATATTATTAATATATTATAATATATTATTATTTTTATAATATATTAGATTTCAATCTTTATTTTTTTTATTCTTAATTTCATTGAAGTTGACGGCTACGTTAACCATTATTCAATTTATACAAATCGTAGCAGTTTGGAAACAGGTTGAGGGTCAGTCGAGTAGCTTTGCGGACTAATAGAACCCTTACCCTATGCTCAATTCAAGTATTATAAGTGACTGTAAGTAAGTTAAGTACTCAACCGTTACGGTCAGCCAGGACGGACACGAGAGTTTATCGGGTAAACAGTTTCTGATTGATTAGAAGCTTTCCACCACTGTTTGTTCATTACTTGCCTTCGAGAATGGTTTAATTCAGATTTTGCTCAATCCGTTTTAAGTAATTCAATATTGGTTGTGGAAGTTTTTTTTTAGACCAATAAGTTAGCGAAAAAAATAATGAAGTGTGATTTCGACCACATTACTAAAGTATAACTTCTTTATCTCCATCTACTGGCTATGAGAGTAAGAGAGTAAGAAAGTGTGTGCTCGCACCTCTCTCTCTTGCCCCTACAGATTACAATTACTACTACTACTACTGTATTATATTGTGTACTAGCTGTCCCGCCCGGCTTCGCCCGTGACATACTTCGAACCCCGTGGCACCCATTTAATCCCGTTGTTTAATAATTTCACATTCACAATAATGTATGAACATTTTCCAAATTCATTGATTACTTCTCCGCTCTCCTCGTACCTACCCGAACGGCCCGGTCGAATTAAAATAATTTCTTGAGTTTGCGATAACTTGTAAGATATTCATTTAATTTGCAAGGTGTAAAGGGACAAAATAATCTTTATGAAATGCTGAAGCCAACTAACGTAGTAAAAATGATAAGTATTAATAGCATATTTGTGTAAATAGCCTTCAAATTACCGCTTAATAATTGCTGTTTTTTTAAAGTATTAAAACGGATATAGTATGTTATTCTTAAGAGATAGATATATGTTGAAGCGCTCGTGGCCCCGCGGTCTCAGTGTTCGGTAAACGATCACTGAGGTACGCAACTTTCACTATGGCTGGTCGTCGGATGGGTGACCACTTTGTGGCATTTACATTTGCGAGCGTTTCCGTGCTTCGGAAGGCACGTTAAGCCGTTGGTCCCGGTTGCCAGTAAAATGGCAGTCGTTAAGCCTGGTTGAAAGCCTTATAGGCGGCTTAAAAAAATTCAACAGCAGGTAGCCACAACCTGCGTCTGTCTATTTCAACACGGCAATGGGCTCACCACCTATTACGTGGGACAGGAATCCTCACGGTGAAAAGTGGGCATATAATATGCCTCTGCCACCCCTTCGGGGATAAGGCGTGATGGATATTTATTTTATTTATAGATATATGTAGTCGCGGACTTTTTTGTAGACCTTTATTAGATACACAATTGCACCATACATTATTTTGTTATATCTCAAAGGGTTTAGGCAGCGTTTTTGTTGAAAGCTCCCAGACGGCTTATTATTTCCGACATCCCCAATAAATATCGTTATAATTTGGTCAATATATACAAAAACTTAACAAATTATACTTAAAAACCTTCTATGAGAATCACTCTAACTATTAAAAAAAACCGTATCGTAATCCGTCGCGTAGTTTTAAAGATCTAAGCATACATAGGGACAGACAGCGAAAAGCGACTTTGTTTATAATATGTGGTGATTACTGAGAGTTACGTTTCGTGTATTAATACGTAACTCTCTTTCTGTCTTCACTAACTTATATCTGCCTCTCAAATTTCTTTTATGACTACTTTTACTGAGACGCTTTCACCATCTAAGGAGACATACGCGAAAATGACATATTTTTTTCTATTTAAATAAATATTATATTAAAAAATATATTTTATTTGTACTACTACTATACTGTATACTACTATACACATATTTTCTTAAGGCGACAAGATACGATTCAAATATTAATGTAATACTTTTCTAATTTGTTGATGATGATTTCTACAAAGATATTCTATATGTGGATTTGGTGCTGTGCGACGTTTTCATTTTAGACTCTAATAAGCATACTTACTATATTATATGGCCAAGTCTAAGAAATAGCTGATATTGCGAGATAAAAAAAGTCTAATCTAAAGCTTGTTTGCAGATGAATCTTTTTATATAATATTTCGATGTCACGACTAATTAGATTGAAAAATAAAATAAAGCTCTGAAATAAAGACGATCACTGAGTCGCGTTATCGATTCTGTCTATGGGGAGGGTGGAGTGGTCGAGTTCACTTGAGCACGTCGTTTTTGTAATATTCAGCTTCCAAGCCCCTTGTCGTCAACAAGTTATTATTAATAAGGCGTCAGTTCATTACGACGTCGCTTCGTAGGTCGCTGTCTCCAGCCGCTATGATTTATAAGGCATTTAACTTTTATGGTAGTACTAAGTGGCCGACCGACTTTCCTTAGAGAACTGAGAAAACTCATCTTGGCTAAATTTTAGCTGAAAAGTTAAACAAATTGTCGTCCTTGTGACCTTGTAAGGCAATTGACCTGAAATTATTTATAATTATTATTTATGTTTAGTTTTTATTGCTATTTTAGATATTTATTAAGAGTCCGTAAGGTTTCTCCTTGTGAATTATGTGCCATTTTATACTAAAAAACTGTAATTGGGCATATTAATCAGTTTGTCAAAGTGGTGAAATAACATCATGTGTCATCAATGGAACAGCCTCTTCAATTTACCCTTCACATATGAAAAAATATGTGAAGGGTAAATTGAAGAGGCTGTTTCTGTGTGTGTAGTTTAATTAATTTTCTAAAAATGTTGTACTGTAACTATACTTCACGATACCATTTTTTCTTTTTAATGCTGATGGAAAGTGGTCACCGTAGCCTATCAACATTTGCGACATCAGAAGTGCTACACTTTTGGCCATGTAAAAGCCTTGTAAGACCCGTTTTGAAGAACTCCATACTGTACACGTTAAAAGGAATGAACTGCTCGTAGAGTCGATAGCTCAGTTGTCTCTAATCTATTATTGCGTAAAGCAACCACTACGTTCGGTCCTAGGATACGTGACTGTTAGTGGTATGTACTTGGGCCTTACGTTTGTCTGAGAACACAGTAGCACCTATATAAAAACTATAGGTAGTCCTAAATATGACCCCATTTTACAATTGTCTGAGAAATCTTTTCAAAAAATTACACACTGACTGCATATTCTCGTAGTTGCCTTCTATAAAAGTTGAGTTAAGAGAATAAATCGCTCACCTGGAAGGCAAGCCATGAATACGTGTCTAACATTTAAAAAGTCAACACATTTCAGGGCTTTTAAAGCGAGCTTTGACGAAAGCAGCATTTCCTTCGCAATGCGCGAGGTGTTATCTTAATCAGAGCGCCAAGTCAGTTGAGTGCGTACCTATTGTGCGATATCTTCCACTTGGCTGACATGTGTTGGGAACGTTCAGACGGAGGTAATATCTGCCTCTTTCATTAGTCGTTTCCTTTTTAAAACCTTTTATAGGCATGGTCGTTCCGTCTCACGTGTGTCACATCCCCGCGTCTGTCTTTTTTACAACTTTGGAGTAGTTCTTTTTACGACTCAAAGGATTTTAATGCTCTTGTGAGTTCTTTGGTAAGACTGGGAGGTGCAGGTGGCATGGTAAAGCAATTTATTGTATAGACCCAAGAAATAAACTAACTTCACGCTGAATCCCTCAAGGGTAATCAGATCGCCAGGTTTCGCAATCCGTGTATACTTCGTTCGCTCGTGACCCCGCTGACTCAGTGTTCTGTAAACGATTACTGTTAAGCAACCACTTCATGGAAAGGTTCCACTTTGTGAAATTTACATTTGTAAGCGTTTTCGTGCAACAGAAGTCACGATAAGGCGTTGGTCGCAGTTGCCAGTAAAATAGCAGTCATTAAGCCTGGTCGAAGGCCTATGGGCGGCTTGAAAAATTTCAACAGTAGGTCGCCACAGACTGCGCCTGTCCATTTTCAATACGGCAATAGGTTCACCAACTGTTACGTAGGACAAAAATGCATACGGTAAAATGTGTGCGCAATGTAGTATGCCTCTGCTTACCCCTTCGGTGATAAAGGCGTGTCAATTTGATGTATGTACTTCTTTCGCTTCATGCATTCATTAATCATCTATACAGATAAATAAAATTGGACACAAAGTAGAGTACATACATATATACGGTACTTAGTACTTTAATACTTAGATTACATCGGTACATAAAAAAAATTATATCTAGAACAAAGAAACTAAAACTAATAGTCTTAAAAGTATTATATAATAGTTATTAAAGGGAGTCCCTTTAGTGAAGATACTGGCAGCGTTGCCCCTTTGGATTGCTAGACTAATTCTTTGTCCGAGCTAGCTGCCAGCTCTTCGGCCTCCTGTAATATCGACTAACCTTTTTGCTGTTTCCTTATAAAGTCTTAAAGACCCCACGGACCAAGGGTCACGACACCGAATGGGACTAAATCATATTCGGAGCCTAGACCCCTGTATTTGCAAGCTTTAGCTTTTTCAGCCGCTTCACAAGCCGCACCAACTCTGTTGTTGGTTCCATTTAGATGGGAAGGGGCTAGCGTGTCTGAACAGGTAGCATCCCATACCAGCACCCGGCCCATCTTCCATGGAATCAAACTCATACCGTCCGGTTTCTTGCCATCGTCTCTTGCAATACCAGTCGGTAAAGCAAAAAGTACTTACATTAAAAATCCATGTTTAAAAATTTTCTCTGTTTGTTCTTGCTAATATCTAAAACGGCTAGACAGATTTAGCGGGACTTATATTATATTTGTTAGAAATAAAAGAATATAAAATACCTAAGCAAATATATACCGAGTTACGAGTAGTTCATTGCATATCTGTGCTTTAATTACAAAGTTGGGTCCGAAGTGTCGTCTCGTTGCCGGCGTTCGTGACAATCAACGTTGTATCAAACATTTGTTTAACAAAACTACGGCAATGTTGTTGAAACAAATAGAGTTTGTAACGTGAAGTTATAAAGACAAATGAGATGGGCTATGATACAGAGCAAGGATTCAATGTCACTCGCGCGCTCTCTAATTGTACCAGACTTCAATATATACACTCCCGGACACCTAAATCGAGCCACCTTGTTTTTTTTGGTTTGGAGTACTGTAACCTATAAAAGATGTATGTAGAAGGAAAATGTTTTGATGCAGTTTTGGAGCTGGTATACTCATCATTCATTTAGAGTGCCACTGTTCTAAATTTAAACTACAGTTTATTAAAAAAGTCGAGCTACGTTGAAACAAATCCATATTTGCTTTTTTCAAGGAAAAAAATCTAATCGATTTTTAAATAAAGACATGTTTTACATGAAATTAAATGTTTATTTAGTAACTTGTATTGCCTCCCAGTGCATTTATGACAGCTCTCATACGGTTTGGCATAGAATTAATCAATGTCGTTATGACATGTTGAGGAATGTCCTCCCATTCCTCTAAAATTACATTTGTGAGCTCCTGCATGGTTTGCGGGGCAGGATGATGAGCTCGAACACGCCTCTTCAGCTCATCCTATAGATGCTCTATAGGATTCATATCAGGACTTCGCACTGGCCATCTCATAACAGTGATATGAATGTCATTTAAGTACTCCCTGACGATTCCCGCAGTATGGGCCCTTGCATTATCATGCAATAAAATCTTGGCCAATAAATCCAGCATATGGCATCACGTGGTTCTCTAAACATTGGCGAATGTATCTATTGCCATCTAGGGGCGGCAGTCGTGGTCCCGTCACTACCTCTAGCTCAATTTTGCCTTCCATAGAGATTCCTCCCCAGACTGTTCATGATCCTCCACCATAACTCACTTTCTCGTCAATACAGCATTGCGCGAAACGCTCGTTCTGTCTTCCGTACACCTTACTCCTTCCGTTATTACCGTATAGCATTATCTTGGACTCATCTGTGAAGAGAACCTGGCTCCATTGATGTTGAGTCCAATTTAGATGTTCGCGCGCAAACTCTAGGCGGGCTTTCGGTGTGCTCGTGTCAATTTGGGTCCATTGGCTGGCTTATGGGGCTTTAAACCACGTTCATTGAGTCGCCTTCTAACGGTCCGAGCACTTACAGCCATTCCGTGAAAGTCCCTGAGCTGTTCTTGTATCTAAACAGAGTTAAGGCGTCGATTTCGTAAGCTAGTAGTGACAATGTATTGATCTTGTCTCGCCGTTGTCACTAGGTAACGAGGTCCTCCTGTTCGCCGAACGAAGCCGCCAGTCTCCAGGTATCGGTGGTACACTCTTTGAACAGCGGAACGACTTATGTGAAGTTGTGAACTCACATCTCGCTGACTTAGCCCAGATTGAAGAAGTGCTACAGCTTGCGCGGCTACTTCAGGTGAAGTATCCATAATTTTATAGCCAAAAACGGTTCAAATTATAGAAAAATAACTAAACTAAACTTTGGTTAACAACAATTGCGAAAATTTAAACCAAATCGACATTAAATTGCTTCAAAAGCAACTTTCAATAGCCATTATTTTTTTCAAATCAGTGACCAAGCTCGGCTTTTGTTCTTTATTTTAAATTCTAAAATTCAAATTTGGAATAATGCGACGATGAAATATAAAAAAGTTTTTATGCATTGAAAATGCATAAAAACTTTTTTGTTATATTGTATTTTTTTTGTGTATTGGGCTTTTAGGCCCGGGAATGTAAGGTGGCTCGATTCAAGAGTCCGGGAGTGTATATTATAGAGCTAAATCCTCCGCCGCATCTGTCTGTTCGAGATAAAATCACAAACGACTACACCGATTTTGCGGCTATTTGCACCAATGGACAGAGTGACTCTCGAGAAAAGTATTAGTATATAAAAAATATAAATATCGTTGAGACAACTCACACAATATTCATTAGACATCTTGAATTAAAACACTTGTACTGTTCCATTTATTTAAATAAGTGGAACAGTACAAGTGTTTTAGTTCAAGATGTGTAGCAAGTTCCACCAAGTGCCATCAATCAACAGTGTAAACAGTCAAAGTCATTAGATTCCAAACTATGCAGAGCTTGTACTATGGTAACCAGATAACTGATAACCATACTTATATATTTCTAAATACATACATGTTATAGATACATAACACCCAGACACAGAATAAACCATCGTGCTCAACACACAAAGTTTTATCCTGGGTGGGAATCGAACCCACGAAGGTCGTTGCGTAGTCAGATATTACTACACCGATTTTGCTTCTATTTCACCAATAGATAGAATGATTCTCTAGAAATGTTTTAGTATTAAATTTCTTAAGTTTTTGTTTATATTGACTAAAATATAACGATATTTGTTGAAGGTATGGGAAAAAATCATACCGTCTGAAAGCTTTTAACGAAAACGCTGCCAAAACCATTAGAGATATAACAAAATAATGTATGGTGGAATTGTGCGTCCTATATAGGTCTACAGAAAAGTCCGCAATGGCATATGTCTATCTCTTATGCTTATCTCTTAAGGATAACATAGTAGCTTATTACAATACTGGTGGCAATGGGTACGTACTTTACCTCGCGGGCGAAGCTGCGACTCAGTTCGTATTCTATATATTTTATACAACCAGCGTGGCAAGGGGCATAAGCTTTTTTTTCATACGATTACACTAATAACCACAGACGAATGGTAGGCAAATGGACGGTCGTTTAAGCGATTTTCGAATACAGTTGAACGTAAAATAGGCACGCGGTATTATAATGGTGAAGAAAACGCAAAACTTTTATGTAGAGGGCGCTGTGTGTTTGTTACACAGTAGAACCACCGATAGTACCGCGGGTAAGTACCGAAAATTTTATGTTTGATAGCAAAACCTATAGTCTGCTTCGTCTTGCGTTTTGTTTTTGCTCTAAGTTTCTTTTTTGTGGTGGAATAAAGCTTTACAACATTTATTCTAACTGGCGAGTCAATGAATTTAATGAGGAATTAAAAATAAGAAAAAAAGAGCCACATTTGAAAGCCTCACAAGGACCCATTCTACAATAATAATTAAAAACGCGTATTACG
The DNA here is from genome assembly GCA_948477245.1 of Thumatha senex. Lineage (NCBI taxonomy): Eukaryota > Metazoa > Arthropoda > Insecta > Lepidoptera > Erebidae > Thumatha > Thumatha senex. The sequence goes on from OX419743.1 coordinate 14,444,509, forward strand.
AACGAAATATTTTGAAGATTGACAGTTACTTTGCAACAAACATTTCGCGCCATGCTGTTTCGAAGTGAAACTTCTTTATCATAAGTGAAACTTCTGGTACACACATATTTTTTTAAGTTATTACGGTAGTTTTGAGATATGCCTTCGTAGTGCTTGCTCAGTGCATGTAATGGTGGGTTGAAAGGGCCCCACCTAGATGGAAGGATCCCCCAAGGGACCTGCTGATTAACGGAAGACGAACGATTTTAATTATTTTTCAATTATGGGTTTGGGGGTCATGCCGCAGTATCTCTTAACAATGCCACTAATGAAAAGGACCTCAAAAGAACAAAAAATAAACGGAATCCACCAGAGATATCCTATAAGGATATCTCTGGTGTCAATACGTCTTTATCAAGGCCCTTTCTCTCGGGAATACGTGAAGGTATCGAGCTGAAATGAAAACTATATTGGTACTGAGGTTTACAGTCTAATACATACATACATATTGTCACGCCTATATCCCCGGAGGGGTAGGCAGAGGCATATTAAACGCTCACATTTTTGTCCCACGTAACAGGTGGTGAGGCCATTGCCGTGTTGAAAGGGACAGGCGCAAGCTGTGGCGACCTGCTGTTGAAATTTTTCGAGCAGCCCATAAACCAGGCCCGGCCTATTTATAATCTTTTCTTAACGACTGTCATTTTACTGGCAACCGGTTTCCGAAGCACAGTAACGCTCGCACATGTTAATGCCACAAAGTGGTCACTCATGTAAACATTGAACTGACAATTTGTAGTTATGTATATATATGTTCTCTCTTTCTTAGAATTTACATAGAATTAATATTTAGATACAAAATCTTAAAGTCTGACTTCTTCAAAACAGCTCCACCGTAAAATGTTGAAGGTATCATAAAAAGAGAATAGGTCGCAAATTTTTTTCTTAGATAATTTATATAGCTGGACAAGGTTTGACGAGTCAGCTATTATATTTATAAAACCTGAATCTATTACATAACTCCGCAGCTAAATTATATCTCACTTAATGGTATCGCAATATTAATATAAGGTGTTGGTACCTAGTAGAATTAATGTGGGTAACTTATGAAAGAGGTATGTGTTGCTAGTATTATAAAGAGTAATGTTTAAAGTTCGATCACCCGACTATTTGTTAAAGTATTCGTAATTTCCAGTGAAATACTTTCGGGATAGTATGTAAAAAAATTAGGTATTACAAGTTCAGAAAATTTACGGTTTACATGGGAAATGGTTTTTGTAGAATTAAATCTCCTTCTTTTAACTGAGGAGGCCAACGAAGCAGAAGTCCACTGGTACGGGGAAAATGCTATCGATGTCCGACCGTTCGTCTGTCCATTCAGTCTACAGGTCGCATTTTTCATCGGATTTGCATGCAACTTGGCATGGACAATCCTTGCAATAGCCAAAAACTTTTAGCGATGATTGATCGGGGGAAATGGAGGCAGGAGAGTGGAAATGGTCCCGTAGTGGTTGGCAAGAGCGCTAAAAACGGTATGTTTAGCCTTTTCCTCAATTTATTCCGAAGTCTACGGTTCACAGAATCACAAGTATAATTAGCTTTCCAATATGACGACGGCCGCCTGGTGGAAGGCCACGGAGTGACTCACTCTAACAGTTTAGAAGACAATTGAGAATGGCGCTCAAGGTTACGGCCCAATTATATGTAAATACCCGATTTTTTATGGTTTGACAAAATACGATCTTTTGAAACACTCAGCTATGGCGAGAACTCTCTCCCCACTCTATAAGAGTGGCACCACTGTCCGGCACGCGTTGTTCAGGATGTGGGATAACACTCACCGTGGACCGTGGTACATCCAGAAAAATCAGTCAAATGAGTCTATGGCAATATACGGCTAGACTTCTCTCTGCATACAGACAGGCAGACGCTGTGGACGATTTCGAATTTTTAGCGATTAACCTACAAAAATGTGATGAAAATCGATAACAAATCAAACATACTTTGTATAAAAAACTGACTTACTTGACCCATAACCTGGGGGCCGAGTCTTCTATTGACAAGCCGTAGAATAGAACCAGAGTCGCTGTTTATAGCTGTCTAAATGTCAGTAGACTATCAAAAATTCAACTGACTATAGGCCACTGGCGCGGTACGTGTTAGTACAACTCATCGGCCGACCGATATAAGTCTATTTGAGTACGATTGTAATAGTAGACTACGAAAAAAAGTGAAAATTGTACCGGTGGCTTTCTATTGAGCGACGATAGCGATTCTTTTCTGACGCGATTGAAATATTAGACTTGGCACCCAGAAGTTTTGTAACCTAACCCGTATCAAACTTATTACAACAGTCTATAGATAAGCCAACTTTCTACAAAGACCTTATCTTCATTATTCATAGGACTTCCTATTGTGGAAGCTGTGGAACACTTCCTCAAACTCTTAAACAACTAGTTGTTTGAGAATCAATGACAACTATGAGGGCTCTAAAAGATATAATATAGTTCCTTGTTATATCTGTAACTTGAGAAACCAGAATCAGTTTAGTGAAACTACTTTGGATGGTAATGCTTACTGACACAGAATGAGGTAATACAAATCCAAAATAGGAAATTCAAACTTTAAACTGACGCCTTTGTTCAAAAGATAGATCTATAACATATCCGAATATCTGAATTTGGACCATAATTAATCGAAATTGATCCATCGGAGTACAGGTTACGAGAGTTAAATAAGGACAATATAAATACTCATAACTTCACTGTAATGAGGTGAAATTGCACACACACACAAAAAATCTACGTTTCAAAATCTATATATATATGTAAAGTTGAAGAGTTTGTTTGTTTGGTTGAACGCGCTAATCTCAGGAACTACTGGTCGGATTCTTTTTGTGTTGGATATCCCATTAATCGAGGAAGGCTACAGGCTGTAAAGCAGAGTAGTAGTCATGCATGTCGAAAAATCGGGCAAAGTTTTATGTATTATTGTAAAATTTATAGGCGATGGGATTAAATAGGAGCGACGGGAGTTCGGACATTTCTCGGGCAAAGCCGAGCCAACACCAACCGAGCCCAACATTATTCTTACGACTCATTTAGTTTATAGTATGTGTAAATTGCAAAAAAAGAATCTATTCGTATATGAAATCGTAGCTTGACATACTAAAACTAGTTTACTTCATTGCTGTTTATTTTCTATATTAGTTTACTTTGTTTAAAGTTGATTTGAAAAGTTTTTCATTTTTTTAATGATATTTTTTGAACATTTCTTTGCTTTCTAAATATGCTTATAAAGTGGTATTAAAGAGGATTCCATACTTCAGAACTATGCATGCATGCTACAGATTTTAATTGTTGAGATGTTTACGAGTTACCGCTACCTGGTGAGACCAGATTTATAATTTAAAACCTTTATCATTAACGGCGGCGTGGGTTACAAAGCATTTTAATTTGTTCCAGTAATTTCTTCTCGTGTCATAAAATTTGCAGTGGAGCCGAGACACCCACAAAAGAATGAATAATGACGTTATAAAACAAAGTTTAAATTTGGTAAAACTTCCGCGGTCCCACTACAAAGCTACTGTTATCTTGTGATTTGTGCTTTCCGTTGCCTTATTACTGGTACTTTCTTAATGTTAAATTATTTGCTTTAATTTTAAGACGAATCTTATTCTTAAGATCAGTAGAAAGTAATCTTATGTATTTGTCCTTGTCCCAGAACAGATATCCTACTTTCATGTACTTTGCGTAAGATTTGAATTTGACCTCTGTCTTGCAAACTTCCATGACTACTTACGATCACTTACTTACGTGTACTTATTTAGCACCTTACAAATGTATAAAAAAGATAATTAATAAATAATTTTGAAAAGCAATTAGTATGCTAACGATAAAAAAAATATTGGAATTTTTTAGCTTCAAGTGGGACTTGAGTTCGTGATTTCACTCACTCTCACTCGGGACTCATCGCAATGAGAATTTTCCAACTAAAATTTAAGAGGTAAGTTGATAGAGAAGGTCCTAGCCTCTCATTTATGTATTCGTGGATACGTAACACCTATCTTGGGTTTTGGTATTCTAGTTCGGATTACAAAATATTTATAGATTTTCTTCTGTAGAAATGTCCGGTGATGACAATCGGCATGTCCCTATTACATGGTAGCAACAAAATTACTGACAAAGTCTGGGTGTATAATTCATCTCTCCCTACCCCCTAGGGGATATAGGCTTAATTGTATGTATTGAATATGTCATACATAAAACAGTAACAAGTTGAAGATTGAAGATGAAAGTAAGTTCAAAATTGACCTACTGAGACAGACTATATTTTGCCCAAAACAAGGTTCATCTTATTTTATTTAAATATAAATAAATATCCATCACGCCTTATCCCCGAAGGGGTGGCAGAGGCATATTATATGCTCACTTTTCACCGTGTGGATTCCTGTCCCACGTAATAGGTGGTGAGCCCATTGCCGTGTTGAATTAGACAGACGCAGGTTGTGGCTACCTGCTGTTGAAATTTTCAAGCCGCCCATAAGGCCTTCAATCAGGCTTAACGACTGCCACTTTACTGGCAACCGGGACCAACGGCTTAACGTGCATTCCGAAGCACGGAAACGCTCGCAAATGTAAATGCTACAAAGTGGTCACCCATCCGAGGACCAGCCATAGTGAAAGTTGCGTAACTCAGTGATCGTTTACAGAACACTGAGACCGCGAGGCCACGAGCGCTTCATTTAAATATCTGATTATTTTGTCCCTAAAACAAAAAAAGTCATGACTAATGAAGGTAGTTTAAGGAAGAGGGACACTTCAGAAGGCCTTATTATACTTTTAGAAGACTCCAAACGGTGGAAATTTAAGTCGACACTTAATTTATCAAATCTTTGTTTTGGGTCGTATTGCGTGGTCTTTTTTCGATGAGATTAAGAAAGATATTTTTTGCTTACGATGGTTTCTGAAATGTAATATTTTTATTATTTCCCTTCTTTAATTTGATTAACTAATCTAAAAATAAATATTCAAGATTAAGATGTTTGGTTCATGGAAATTGTTTTGAGAGATATTGTAGCAATACTTTATTTATGCCATATGTTTATAAATCACACCTTATCCTCGAAGGTGTGGCAGAGGCATATTTTACGCCCACATTTCACCGTGTGAATTCCTGTCTTAAAAAAGGAAGCGCTCGTGGCCCCGCTGACTTAATAAGTCAGTAAACTTATTTTGAGCTGTTTCTCTGTCCGTCCAAGTCGTACCTACTTTGACTTTGCAAACGGGTATAACTAAAGTTTAAAAAATCGTTTCTCAGTAGATGCATACATGATAACTTCCAAGGGCTCAACCGGGAATCTCGCCATAGACAGATGGAAGGGTAACATGTGGTTTTAGTTGGTAGGAGTCCGGCATAGCATCCATGAGGATTACTACACGAAAAAAAAACCAATGAGGGAAATTTAAAATAGTAATGACTCTGAGAAAGCAGTAGACGTAGCGAGTGATTGCAGTGATTGAAATAGGTGCCTTTGAGATTAAAGCAGCCCCCTATCATAAGTCAGTCTTTGTAAATCTATAAAGTGCAAATAATTAAATATTATTTAAAAGAATAATATTTTAGATGTTAGATAATATTTTTAGAATAATCAAAACTATGTTTGTAGTTTTATATTAAACAGTTAACCTATGTCCTATCCTGCAATCGGCCTATAGCCTTCCTCAACATATGGGCCATCCATCACAAAAATAATTATTCAAATCCGACCGAAGAACTACTTGTTGAGATTAACGCTTTCAACCAAAGAAACAATCTCTTTAGCTAATTAATAAAGATATAGCCCCAATTTAGTAGAATGAAAAATTAACGTAAACAAGGTGTAAGTTTACAAAATATTAGACTAATCTATTTGTAATGTACATTTTATAATAACAACTAACTAACTATCTTCACGCTGTATCCCTGACGGGGTAGTCAGAGAGGACAGATCGCCAGGCTTCGCGATCCATGCATACTTCTTTCGCTTCTTCGAGATTCATCAATCGCTTCATACACGCACGTCTGGGTATCCGAGTACTTTTGACCTTTCAGTTTTTGAGCTATCTGCTCACGTGATCTTCATATGTAAGTCTCGGCCTACCCTGACTCCTTCTACCCTCTACTTTCGCACAATATATATATATTATATAATAACAACTGAGAATAACAAAATTAATAATGAAGACGTAACAAATTCGAATTAAACGAATCATAGTACAAAGAAACTTTGACACTAATTTAATTAATATGGCAGGTACACTTGCGAAGCAAACTTTGAAGTTCTAAGGCTTTTATTTCCAAAATTATAACACTGGTTAATTTATTCTCAAAATTTGTCTCATCGTGAAAAATTTGCCGTCACAATTGCTAACAAAAGAATGACTAATAGCTTTATGTAACAAAGTTGTACGAACTCAAACTTTAAAAGCTTTCAAGGGTGTGAATTATTATCTTAGAAAGTTATATTTGCGTTTAGTTCTACAGAAAATTTTGTTGTGTTTCAACATTTATACAATAGTATTTAAAAAAAGTTTTATTGAGTTAGTCATAGTAGTTTAAAAGTTTGAAGCGCTTGTGGCCCCGCAGACTCAGTGTTCTGTAAACGATCACTGCGTAAAGCAACTTTTGCTATGGCTGGTCACGGATGGGTGACCACTTTGTGGCATTTACATTTGCGAGCGTTTCTGTGCTTCAGAAGGCACGTTAAGCCGTTGGTCCCGGTTGCAAGTAACATGGCAGTCGTTCAGTCAAGTTGAAGGCCTCATGGGCGGCTTGAAAACTTCAACAGTAGGTAGTCACAAGCTGCGTCTGTCTATTTCAACACGGCAATGGGCTCACCACCTATTACGTGGGACATGAATACACATGGTGAAAAGTGGGTGGATAATATGCCTCTGCCACCCCTTCGAGGACAAGGCGTGATAGATAAATAAAAACGAGTGTTTATTATTTGTTTTTAATCGCATGAAAAAGTTTTCCCGTACCCGTTTGCCACAAAAAACTCTCCCAGTGATAAAGTCTAGTCTAGATCTATATATATAAAAGCGTAAAGTGATTGACTGATCGATAATTGCATAGCTGAAACCGCTGGGTACAGCAAAATCATGATATTTTTTACAACTTTTCGTTAAGTGACTAAGAAAGTATTTAAAAAAATTAACCCCAAAGGGGTAAAAGGGGGTAGCAAAGTTTCTATGGAACAATGTTCTTTTTGTGGATTTATCAATTTGTCTGAAGATAGATGAAACAGATATTAACACATAGCCACTTTATATCCTGTCTAAATTAATACACTTTAATCCAAATTGGTACAACCGTTTTAGCGTGTCGAAGTACAATAATAATAAATAAATAATAGATACTTTGGGACATTCTCACACAACGCTGTCTAGCCCAAAGTACAAACCCAACCTAAACTTTCATCTTTATAAAATTGGTACCGACTAGTTGATCCACCAAAGGGTTTACTGCCTAATAAATTATCCAAAAAATGTTTGTACAAAAGTATACTAAACTTGCAATCATAAAATGAGGCTGAGTTTGGAGGACATCAGTGTTTTTTTTTATCTATTCATATACGTACCAAATATAAAATCATCATTAAAATCGATTGAACCGTTTCAGAGAAATGTGACTACATTACATTAATATAATATCTATACTGTAAATATAATATTATAAAGGTAAAATATTTGTTCGGTTGAACGCGCTAATCTCAAGAACTACTGGTTGGTTTTGAAAATTATTTTTGTGTTGGATAGCCCATTTATTGAGGAAGACTATATATCGATACTACCTTAGAGAGCGGAGCAGTAATCATAAATGTCGACAAATAAGTCAAATTTTCATACATTATTGTAGAATTCATAAACGAGGGGATTAAATACGTGCGACGGGAGGTCAAAGTATGTCACGGGCGAAGCCGTGAGGGTCACCCCATTTTGATTTAAATAGAGTGCAGCACAGGAAAATCTTAGGATCCAAGCCCAGTCCCTATATATATTTATTAAATTGTATTTGATATATAGATATGCCGATATATATTTATCATATACAATTTCTGTTATTTTAGTACATATCGAAAGAATTTCGAGTGGAAATAGCAAGTCACTATTTACAGAAATGTTAACAAATTGTGGTTCCAACTTTAAGGATAAGCCTGTGTCAATTACGTATTGAGAAGGGTGCTCTTGGTTACGACAAATTGAATGGCTGAAACGCAGCAGCCGTTCAACTGACTGGCACTTTTTTACTGTAAAGGTTTGGATTATCTGTTTATATGATGCAATATCTTCTAATACAAGACCAAAAGAATGCCAGATTCTTGTAAATTTAAGAATTTGTTTTTGTTTAGCAATTTACTTCTATTTTTAAACTGTCTTCAATCTACTTAATGGAACTTGGTGTTGGATTATTGAGGGTCTCTTCAATGGGACTGACAAACATTTTTTACTTTAAATGCCTAAAATAAATCTAAAAAAAATATGAAAAAATACGGTGTTTTACTTTTTAAATGTTATAAAATGGCTGAAATATTTACGATCAAAGTGCGTATAACGCGGGAGATCGCGTTATACGCACTTTGATCATCCGTTCATCCGCATACGGCACAACCAGTCGCGCTTTCGTTAGCACCCGAACGCTGCGCCGCGCCTTGTCGCAGTCTGCGAGGCTGTGACGTCATAATAGGCGCGCCTAACCACGGAAATTCAAAAAAGGACTAGAACTTCTCGTCGTTATAACTTCGGAAATATTGCATGTATTGAAGTGAAATAAAAACTAATGTAATGTATATGAGCTACGCTCTAATTTTAGCGATATTTGACAGTAATATTTCGACCCTTTTGTGTTCTCCATTAGGTACTCCGCTTAAAAGTGACATACCCATATGACTACCTGCGAGGCGTTAGCCAGAACGCCTCGCATATATTATAACAGTCATAAACCTCCAAAAAATATCATTATTAATTTTTATGCGATGACCCATTGTGCCGCTTTGATTGTAACAACATTTTCACTATCCTATGTTAATGTTATCTTGGTGTACAATAAAGTATACAACAAATATATTATATGTAAAATAATATATAATATTTATATTATGTATATTTTTTTTTAGAAATATATGACAAGAGTCTCTTTTTGATGTAAAACCGAACGATACGCTCAACAAGTTGATATGGCCTTGACAACTGAATTTCTAGGTTCCTGATAAATTATTTACCAACATACTCGTACATGCGTGACGTCATGAATTTTACAAGCCAACAGAGTGAGTGAATAATGTTAGCGAAGTGGTGCACGCCCATAAAACAAAAGTATGATGTCTCGGTAATAGGATAGATAAATATTATAGGACGATCTACACAACGTTATGCAGATTACTAAACCATAGATATTGTTGTTACTTGCCTTCGCCCATCGTGGGTAGGCAAAGGAAACTCGGTACATAAATCATTTGTCTTTAGTATACAAATTTTCATATTCTTTAGCATGACTACCCCGTCAGGGATACAGCTTGAAGATAGTTGGTTAAAACACAAATGTTCACTGCAACATATCATTTTCCGTCTCTCATGCACATTTTGAATACTTTATGTTACTTTTCGAATACTTTGTTTACTTGTTAAACACAAAATCAAAAATTATACTATTATTTAAAGTATAATATATTATACTATAATATAATTAAATTAATATTTTATTAGTTTAATTTTGGAAAAAATATACGGCAGCCGTGTATCACGTCAAAGTAATTAGATGATTATTAGCTTAAATTTATTCTACACATGGTTTAATTTATTTTAAACATGGTGAAAAGTGGGCATGTAATTTGCTTCTGCCACCCCTTTGGGTCTATTTGTTATAAGGTATAAATTAATAAAATAAATAAATTTATTTGAACCCACATAGTGCCCGTCAATAATATGGAAAAGTGACTGACCGATTTGTTGACATATCTCAAACCAACAGATTTTTACTCTTTATAAAATTAATAGATGGACATTTGACACGTATGAAAAATATTTGAAATGGCAATTGACAAGCATATGTAGTATGAAACACACAGTATAAGACATACTGTGTGTTTGACACAATTTTATTAATATTTTTGGATTATGTCGACGAAACCCTTAATTATAATAATCCTACTGTCGTGATAAAAATTCATATAACACATTAGTTATTTTAACAAAATACGACATTAGTTGTATGGCACACTACAATGTGTTTAAAATCGCCGTGAGTTGTGGGTTGCGGAGCAGCAGTGACTGTAAATTAAACCGCAAACTCCGACTAAAACTTTATCTCGTTTCCAACCGAGTTGTCCGTAACCCTTTTGGTTGCTTCGATTAGCTTTCGTTGTAACACTCGGGTGTGTGTGACCGAGTTAAATAGTTAATCATGTCTTTATTACACCGTGTGAATACGACTGAAAGCAAAATTGATAGTTAGGAATAATATTTTAACTTTACTTAACTATATTTACGCTGTATGCCTAACGGGGTAGTCAGAGAGGACAGATCGCCAGAGATCGCGATTCATGCATACTTCTTTCGCTTCTTGTAGATTTATTAATCACTTCATACATGCACGTCTGGGTATCCGAATACTTATGACTTTTCCGTTTTTGAGCATGCTGCTCACGTAGTCTTCATATGTAAGTCTCAGCCTACCCTGACTCCTTCTGCTCTCTACTTTCGCACATATTTTTACTGATTGTTTGATTAACATCTTTTAGAACAATTAGTAAGCAAACATCTTCTATGTTCATCAGTCAGGCCTATATCCCTTAAGAAACGACAGAAGCATAATATAGGCTCACTTTTCACAGTGCGCTTTTATGTCCCACGTTACTGATGGTGAGCCTATTACCGTGTTGAAATGGACAGGGGCAGACTGTAGCGACCTGCTGTTGAAAATTTTCAAGCCGCCCATTAGGCTTTCAAGTTGGCTTAACGACTGCTATTTTCTGGCTACCGGGACGAACGGCTTCCCGTGCCTTCCGAAACACATAAAAGTTCTTTAATAGAAATGCCACAATACGGTCACCCATCCTAGGACCAACCACAGCAAAATTGTCCCAACGCAGTTGTCGTTTACAGAACACTGGGCTAGCGGGGCTGGGAACACTTCAGTCTCACTTTTTTACCTATATTTTTTTTATTTAAAGTATATAGACAACTTATTTCAGGACGGAACATGAACCCGTGTGTAAACGCCACTGACCGCGAGCAAGACCTTTGGTGGTGCGCATCGGATTGTGTCGGTCAGAGCGGTGTCACACAACTTTCGACTCTCAACTAAACACACCTTTACCACCTACATTGTACTAATTTCTTACGTTGCAAAGTTATTGTATTTTTCACGTCAATATACGGAGCTGTAACGTTATTGATCTCATCTGCAAGTCCTGGGAGCCAACACAGGGTAATGTAATACTACTGAGCTACAGAACCGAACCGAAATTAGCTGAAACTCTTTACTATTATAATGAAACGAAACGAAACGACAATAAAGAGAACAGGTCAGAGCCATCTATCGAGCTGCTGCAACTCGTAGCTGAAGTACCTCGATAGTATTGATATGTTGTTAAAATTTTATGAAAATATCTTGTCTCTCACAAAGTTGCACTTATGAACGTTATTGGTATACATTTACGTATACATTTACATTTAATGTATACGTATGAACGTTATTGGTATACATTTACGTATACATTTACATTTAATGCAACATTCGCAAGGCAATAGAAAGAACCTGGCAATAAAACTCACGGCCCCTTGTCTGTTACATTAGTTTGAGTTTTCACAATGAAAAGAAAAACTTATTAATCCGCCAAAACACAAAACCTACTTAGAATCGTGTACGATTGTGTCATTTATTTATATTATTAGATACATGTTAACATTTCTGATCCTAAATAACGTTACCTTGGCCGACCGAATACGTAACGAAGTGATACGCAATATGGCAGGTTTGAATGAAAGTGTCAGCGTTAAGCTGGAAAAGGGCGTGCTCCGTTGGTTTGGACACGTCCAACGAATGAGTGAGGAACGATTGACGAAGAATAAATATTGTGCGAAAGCAGAGGGTAGAAGAGGTCAGGGTAGGCCGAGACTTACATATGAAGACCACGTGAGCAGATTGCTCAAAAACGGAAAGGTCAAAAGTACTCGGATACCCAGACGTGCGTGTATGAAACGATTGATGAATAATATATATGCATGGATCGCGAAATATATATGCATGGATTGCGAAGCCTGGCGATCTGTCCTCTCTGACTACCCCGTCAGGGATACAGCGTGAAGATAGTTAAGTTAAATAACTAAAACATATTTCTGTAACTTTTTGTCAGTCTGTATAATTGCGAAGAGTGAAATAGACGCAGAAAGTTTGTTTCAATCGGAGTTACAAAACATGTCACTGTGTTTTGAGCAGTCTTAAAAGAAATAATTCTTACTGATTGAGAAATTAAGATTCAAATTAAAAAAAAATTGCCATATAATTTTTTGTATTGATAACAAAAATGCTTTCAAAAAAGTATCGGCAATGGATGATTGACCTATGGTTCCAAATTCTTTATTTTTTGTTTGATTGGTGTAACTGTTTAAACTTTATTTTCTCCAAAAACTCAATCGCATCAGAGTCGCTGAGTACAGACTAGAAAGAGTCTATTTCGACCGAAAACTCGTGAAACGAATTATTAATAGTGACGAGACGTGGGTTTAAGAGTTAAAATGCAAACTAGACAACAAGCTTCGGCGTTCCGACAAAACCAATACCGAAAAATCTACGCCAAAGTCGATCAAAAGTCAAAGCCATGTTGACTGTTTCGTTGAATATTACTGTGTTGTGTATTTGGAATTCTCGCTGGAATGTCAAACGGTAAATAAAGAATATTATTTTAATATTATGCGGTGTTTTATAAAAATTTTTACGAAAAAGGTCAGATTTGTGGCAAGAAAATTCTTGGCCATTTCACCACCATAATACGTCTTCGCACAAAGCCAACTTTGTGAATCAATTTTTGACCAAAACTCAATGAATACGATCGACCAACTATTTTATTCAGCGTTAAGGACTTTAGCTGACTTTTTTATTTTTCTTAAACTCAAATTACCATTTTCCAGCACTCATTTCCGTAGAAGACATATAAGAGAATTCGCGGTAAGAACTCAACTCTATTCCGGAAACAGTGTTCAAAGATGAGTTGATTTATTTATTGTAAGTAGATAACCATTAAAATTGCCGCTGTAGTTTAATGAACCGATATTTTGCGGATTTGCATGATACGTCTACAGTATGGGGTTCTTCAAAAGGGGGTTTAAAAGGTTTTTAAAGAGTTTGCAGCTCGATGTTACAACAGTTTATGGGCTATGGTGACCAATTTACGTCAAGTAGAACATATGCCTGTCTGCCTGCTCACTGGTAAATGAAATAATAATATAAAATCTCTAACAAAAATAACCAAGTAAGCGACTTTTGACTAAATATTAAGCAGATTTAAGCAAGTTAACAAAATTTTTGCTTAATTCTAATTCGGTAAACGCCAAGTTGAGAAACAAAACGGCCACCTGACACAGCCTTGTAACAACGTAATGACTAATAACTGGATTAAATATTGTTAAAACCTTTTTACTTAGTTTAATTCGGACTTTTTGAGGATTAACCTAATTATGCTGGGTTTTGTTACGTGCAAGTGCTGGGTACCGTTCTAATTATTCAGCTTTGAGAAGATTGTTTTCATTATGTTTGAGAAAAGTTTACCTACTGATTACTACTTATGTATAGTAAGTGTATATAACTCCATTTTCTACGGAAATTCTTTAGACATATTAGTACTCTCTCTCTCTCTCTCTCTCTCTCTCTCTCTCTCTCTCTAAATTCATGAATTTTGATAAACAATCGCAACTTAAACCAATATAATTTTCATGTCTTTATATAGTGGGCTATTAATTTTGGAGCGACACAAGCAGGAGCTGCGTGTCACGGAAATGAAGATGCTGCGGTGGATCTGTGGAGTCACGCGGATGAACCGCGTGAGGAACTCTCGCATCCGCGGCAGCCTTCACGTCCGTGACATTGCAGACAAGTTGCAAGAGTGTCGCCTTCGTTGGTATGGTCACGTCTTGCGGCAACCGCCGGGCTACGTAGGTAACAAATGTCTGGCCATGTCAGCCCCGCCGGGTCCCGGTAAGAGGGGAAGACCCAAGAAGTGCTGGCTTGACGTCGTAGGGGATGACATGCGTGCCAATGGTCTCACTACAGGGGATGCCAACGACCGTGCGAAGTGAAGGAGAAAATGTAGGAAAGCGGACCCCGGGCGTCGCGAGACGCAACTGGGACAGACGCTCGGATGATGATGATGATGATATAGTGGGCTATTGGATGTTGGATGACATTTATAGTTTAAGTTAGGTTTTTGTATAGAAAGATGGAAGGGATACGTGTGGTTTTAGTCGGAAGGAGTCCGGCATAGCATCCAAGAGGATTCGTACACGAAAAATAAAGTCTGCGTTGCAGTGAATGTTTTATTACTTCTTTATTTTTATTTTTCTATATTATTTATTTATTTATTCCATATACTTATAAGTAGATTATGTATGTGTATGTGTTTATTGAGATATTTATTTACGTGTATAAAAAAATGTTAAATATAGTATATCTAATTATTTGTGTAGATTTGAGAATTCGTAACCCACGCTGTGACTCTGTATCTCGTTACGTTCCTGTTCATTCAAAGGTTGCCTGGAATAAGGCAATAATAATAATAATACTCTTTATTGTACACCATAAATAAAACAAATTACAGATTTTTTACATTCATAAATGTAGTACAATGGGCGGCCTTATCACAAACAGCAATCTCTTCCAGGCAACCTTTAATAAGATAACCAATAAGGCCGCCCATTGTACTTCACTGTAAGAAGTCACTGTATTCCTGTACAGGTTTATTCATCATCTCGACACGGGAGGCTTGGCACACGTGTGATCGTACGTGTGAACGTGAAAGTGAACGTAAAAATCCTGGCGTGTCCAGATGACGAAATAATAAATAATATTTTTTGGAGTTTCACCAACCGATCACACGTGTGTCCAGCCGACACAGCTCGACACGGGCGAGATGGTGAATAACCCCCTGTACACTTTGTCTTTTTTTTATTGTTTACTTTAGACTGTGATGATGTTAGTACAATAAAGCAAATAATCTAACTATCTATATAGCTATCTATCTATATCCCACAGACCAAGAAATGTTATTCGCTCCCTCGCTCGTTCGGGTCTCATTGATTTCATGTTCTGTGACCGATTCTGATTAATTGATAGATTGACGCCTAGTTTAAATGCAGCTGGTCTAATTTAAATTTGGCATAAGTATACATAGTTATTTTAATGTAAGCATCTATAAAGAAAATAGACGTTAATGATTACCGCTTCGCTCTCCTGGGTAGTAGCGCTATGACGTTAGAACCTTAGCCATTCTCGATAAATGGACTTTCCAACATAAACAAAATTATTCAATTCAAACCAGTAGATCTTGAGATTAGCGCGTTTAACTATCCAAAAAACTCTTTAGAATTATAATTTTAGTAGAGATATCATATATCTATACCAAAATTATAATTCCACTCATAAGTAGATATACATAATATGCGCTTTGTGAATTAAAATAACATATAGAAGCCAGTCTTGGCCTGTTAGTAACAACATTTATCGGAACTTACATCTAAGGAGGTATTTTATGTAAGCTAAATGAACGTTTTTCCGCTTAGCTAGCAGTGAGAAAGCGTTCCTCCCTCATTCCCTCTTAAACTACCGCGTATTCATTTTATTATCATTTTAGATTGGCTCGTTATTGTTGTGGCAAATAATCTTCTCTAACATCAAATAGTTTCTCCGTGAATACCTTATTCATGCCTACAATACATTAAAATATTATTTTTGCAAAAATTTTAAAAGTATGCTTTCATTCATTCCATTCCAATTTTTGTTCTTTTTGGAATAAAATAAAATATTAGTATTACTTAAAACAAGTTTTGTTTAATGTACTTAGAGAATATTTATCAGAAAGTTCTATAACTTGATATCCATATTGTAAGATACCAGCATTAGTACACTATATTGCATTTTGAGTGATGACTTCTATATTTTTTGCGCTATTCTCATCAAGCCCTTTCATTCGAAACCATACTTTAGCAGTACTTTAAAAATAACTAGTCCGCCAACTTGGGTAACCATGATAATAAAAAAAAATGTATATATGTAGTGGGACATTTTTTACACAGCACCGTATAGCAAAAATTAAGCTAATATAAGCTTGTTATATAGGATCTCGACAACTGTTGTACATACTTATATATTTCTAAATACATTCATATTAATATAGAATAACATCACTTAAGAAACCAAGCGTAATAAAACGGAGTATTGCACATATTTGACAACCTGGAGGGAAAGGTTACCTATTATTACCAGCCTTACATCCCTATCCTTGAGGAGTTCGCTTCCACCCTACTTTATTATCGGTGTCATCCATACTAAACTTATCAACAGCTCAATGAGCTAAAGATATCCTTTTTTAAAGTCAGTTGTAAGGTTTCACCCAAACAAACATGCATTCATTGCAAGTCAATAGCAAATTATAGCTGAAATATTTGGGCAAAACTCCCAGGTCTGTACTCAACTTAATATACCGGAAAAAACATTTTATTCTCAAGGGAACACTCGTTTTGAGGATAATCTAATTTCACGCGGGTGGAACCTCAGGTTCTTGTATGATATAATTAAATAGCAAGGTATGAAAAGAAAAACATTCAATAGTTTTTTTAGATACAATATTCTTTCTTTGTGTTAAGTACTTACATAAATACCACTATGGAATTTTATGCTTGTATTTTTATTTATGGATTAGGGGTTTGCTTATTTTGACCGCTAGAAGCACTTATAAGTTGGTATTATATATTCTGTCTTATATAAAACACAAAGACGTCTGACAAGTATATGCATGGTAGGCGGACCAAAAAGATGTCACCGTAGCCTGTGGACAATTGCAAGATTAGAGGTGCTTCTGGGATATCTATACATAGAAATAGATGGGATATTTAGGGCCGTATTTCAGAACATAATTCTCAATACTCAATCGACGCTTGAGAGTAAATTTTATAAGGCGAAATCTAGCCTCAAGCGTGGATTGAGTATTGAGAAACGTTCTGGAATACGGACCTTAGAGGTAGACGGGGCACCCGGCCCTAGATAAATAGGTAAGGAGGTTTTTTGGTGGTTAAAGTTCGTGAGGATTATCACAAGTTATTAAAAAGATACCAAACTCGCACTGCTGACTTTGCTAAAACGTTCAACGTTTCTTGTGAACCTTATACTATTGATGTTCTGGAAAAATTAAGCAGGTTCAAACATTAAGAAAAAAAAATTTCGTATGTAAAGTCACATAGAGTAAATAAGTAAGTGATGATAAAATAACTACATGTTTATCTATCAGGCCTTATCCCCGAAGGGGTGGCAGAGGCATATTATATGCCCACTTTTCACCATGTGTATTCCGTATTTCCTTACACTCATGTGTAAGCTGAAATAGACAGACACAGGTTAATAACTACATTAAAGGTTTAAATAAATCAAGTTTCAGATAACTACTAATTGGAATCATAGATAGCCATTTGTAAGGAATGATTTGGTGAGTATAGGAAAAATCTAAAGTTGATACTCTTATTTTAATGGGTATAAATAAGTTATTTTTAAGTAACTCCACTTTTTCTAAACTAAACACCACCTGTAAGGTGAAAACTTTCGATAAAACCCAGCCTTTTTAACACCAAAGAGTTCTACTTTCCATAAAAAAATAAATAAATTCTTTTTAGTACCTCCTGTTAAAGATTACGCACCTTTCGGTGTTACCACAGTTAACCATCAGCGAGGTTAACGATCGGTTCCCGCCTAAAGCGTAGTACAAATGCCCATTTCATTTTTATCACAATTGTTAGAACGCTTTATAGACCTGCCAAAAAGTTCATAAAGCTGTTGATCTCATCAGTTATTTTCGAAATAGGTAACGATTGCAAAAATAATAATTTTACTAACTATATTAAATTTATTAATTTAGTAAGTATTATTTAATCATACTAGTAAAAGAAAAACTAACTAACTATCTTCACGCTGTATCCCTGACGGGGTAGTCAGAGAGGACAGCTCGCCAGGCTTCGCGATCCAAACATACTTCTTTCGCTTCTTCATAATAATTTTTAGTCATACTAGTAATATATTATTATCGCGAAAGTTTGTAAGTATGTTTTTTTTATTAATATATTTTAGTTATATATCATATTTTTAAGGTTATATTTAATGTTAACTTTAATTTAATTTATTTATGATATTAGTATGGATGAATGTTTGTTTCTCTTTCACGCAAAATATACTGAATGGATTTTGATAAAACTTTACAATAATACATATACACATCAAAATAACACATAGGCTACTTTTTATCTCGGGAATAAGTTCATGTGGGGAACGGGAACGGGAAAACTTCACCACGTGTGCGGAGCCGCGGGTCTCAACTAGTAATACATAAACCACCTTAACAGGGTTGTGTCATGTCCTCACGGTTATAGTATATCTGGATAGTTGCCTGCAGAAATATTGTGATATGGGTGTGATACTCCTCTCAGCACATAATTAATGAGATTCTTTAAACAGCATCTGATGAAGCAGATCTTAATCTGATCAAGAAAACTTCACCACGTGTGCGGAGCCGCGGGTTTCAACTAGTAATACATGTCCTCACGGTTATAGTGTATCTGGATAGTTGCCTGCAGAAATATTGTGATATGGGTGTGATACTCTTTTCAGCACATGATTAATGAGATTCTTTAAACAGCATCTGATGAAGCAGATCTTAGGGCCTTAAGAATAAATTGAATTGAGAAAATTATCTTATAATTTTGTCAGCAAATTTTTCGCCCATCCCTTTTTGTCAGAACGTTAGCTTACCATCAGGTGAGCGATATCATTTTGATGTTTCTGCCTGCCTGCAATCGCAGTACTGCCTGCGGTTAAATATAATAATGTTTACTGTATCGATGCTAAAATGGCACCTTTAATTGGTTCAAACATCCTTCAGTTTATAATCCATAGAAAAAAAGGTATTAAGAAAATCTCAAACAACGGTGATGAAAAGAGGACTTAAGCTGCAACCGAGACCAATGTGCTGATCTTGACAGTAGGATAGTTGAAAAAAGGACTTAAGCTACAACTGGGACTAACAAACTAATGATGATGACAGTAAACAGTGTTGTAGGTATTTCATGGCATGAAATTTTAGCTCATCAATAACGGAAGCCGGCAAGATTAGCTCAGGCACGAATTCGCTGCCAAACGTTTTAGGGCATCGATAAGGGTGAAAAGCGGGCCTTCACCATATTTGTGGCGCTATTCGTTTTAATAAACTTATTCATGTTAAGTCAATCAAGTTTAATATTGAGGTCACTTCGTACCGTTTGCAACATTTTATTAGTTGTTTTGGTGTAGTTAGCAAATTAAGTTGCGTTTGTGTACCTGTTATATGTTATTTGTGGTATATATTTGATCTGACTATCCTCTGCGATTTTGTCGGCGTGAAAATACATGAGAGATTATTAGAATGTATGAATTTAGTTGAAAAAAAGAAGTAATTCCATATGAATATCTTTATATACATTCGAAAACCCTTATGAAATTTGCTCGCGTAATGAAAGGCGTTTATTAAGAAAGGGTTTTTAAAAAATCGAACTTCTACCACTAAATCCATACGCCCTACTATTTGCCTAGATGGATATCTAGTCCTCTAATGAGCCCTCGGAAGGATAGCCCCGGGGAAGCCCACGTTAGATTTGGCTTAATAGTGTCATAGACACGTAAACTGTGATCATCAAAATACGAGTATATAATAATTAGGTACCATTTATGTCCAGCAGTTTGAAATTATGCGACAACAGTGATATTAGGCTTAGTTTTGAATTTCAGAACAATTGTTCTATTTTTAACGTGTATACATGTGACAGACATAGTTTTTCTATGTTTTTCAAGTAAATATATATTTGAAACGTGTCTAAACTGCAGTCATTTATATATTGAATGTGATTTTTTATATATAGAATAAAAAACAATCAGTCAGTTGATTGACTAAGCTAAACTAGATTTCTTACTTCTTCATGCTGTGTTTTACAGGGATACATAGATTTTCACCTCACCTGACCCCGTTAGGGTATCTGAGTCTCATCCGTCGGCCAGCAAGTGTGTAGCTAGTATCGTGCACCTGCAAATTTTTGTACGAAAATAAACAGTCCCCGACGTCATTATCAAATTGGATAGAGCGTCCGTAGAGGTTCGTAGCTGTCAGCTACAGCGTAGAAGGCGACTGCTACGAAACTCTGAATTGGTTTAGACACTGACGAGTTTGTAGTTTCAAACTTAAATGTAATTATCATGGTTTCAAACTTAAATGTAATTGTCGAGATATTAATGACAGATTTTTATATTTTTATACTATTTACAGTATCCGCTGATATTTATTTTTTGCATGCACGAGAACGAAGTGAAGAAATTTTCTTACACTTTACTACTTTTTTGGATTTTATTATGGATTTTGGAAGATTTGAAGGGCCTGTTAAGCAGTTAGCTACGGCTGTCGGTAATATTTCAATAGCTAAGTCAAGTCGATGATCTTATGGGTGGATCGAAAATTTGAACAGTGGTCAGCCACAACTTGCCCCAGTTCATTTCAATATGGCAGGACAAAACAAAACTTATAAAATGGCGGCGAATGCCACGCATTTTCGACCGAAGAGGTTGGCAGTGGCTAGGCTCTACCTAGGCAAGAGTCAAGAGTTTTTTTTTGACGCGGGGAAAACGTTCACGCGCCATCATACCTGCTGCAGAAGCAGCAAGAACGGTGTGTGGGACTCCCGGCCTTTGGGGGCCTTCCTGCCCACTAAACACCGCGGTGTTCCACCTTACTCCCAACCCCGGTTGGGAGTAAGGTGGTCTCAGAATAGGCCTGAGGGCTATTTACCGCGTCCCGGCTTAGGGAATGCTCCAATATGAGGCAATCCCCGGGGGGCTAGATGTGCTGCCCCCCACAATTAGCCTATGCGCGCTTCGAATCGTCTCTGAACGTCCCTCTGAGAACAGAAGGGTGGATAGCGATCGAGCTGGCACTAAAAGGCACTCCGGAACACAAGAGTCAAGAGTAGCCACTGCTCTGATAAAGCCTAAATATTCATATTTTCAGTTTTAGTTGCAACACTAATACAAATTTACGTCTGTATTTATATTTTATTTTACACGATTGCCAATGGAAGATAATATTTGCGTATTTAAAATACAAGCTGTGCTCCACGACCACCTCTGAAATATTTCAAACCCTCTGGCACCGGTTTAACTCATATATGCTCGTATTTACAATGACATGATAGAAATATACCAGATTTTTCGAGTTTTATTTCTGTTCCTTTGATTAGGAACATTAATAATGATAGTCTATGTCACTTCTGAATAACTTGGCATTCCAATTATGAAAGAATTTTTAAAATTGGTTCAAACTTCCTGACGTTTTTGACTACAACCAAAAAAAAAAAATATTTCCCATAATTCTCACTCGGTGACTCGTATTTGTGTGACATTAATTTTGATATATAATATGTATGTATTTGGAAATATCTAAGTATGTGTATCAGTGGTCAACCCCATACTTACGTTGGGCTGAATAGCGCAGTGTAAAAATATGTTCCACAATATTATAACAGAACGAAGTGAAATAAACTTCGAAATCACCTATGCACCTATGCGCCTATGGTTCCTGAGAAATTGTTGGGTACAAACTGACGTACGAACAGACAGAGCCATTTTATAAGACTTTCTAAACTTTGGAGTTTAGAAGTCACATAGTAAAGAAGTACATATACTCGTAGAATTATAGATAGACTGTGATTTGTTCACCACGCAGCAATGGGCACAAAATGATCGGTAGCTCTTTTAGTGTTACGTTATCATAAAAATTCGCTTCGTTGAAGCTTAAAATGTAATTCACTGCCCATAGAGAGATAGTTTATGTGGTTTCTTACTTGGAATAGACTTTAATAGTACAAACGTAGCTTTTGTAAAGGAAAGTAAGAACAATCAATTAATTAAAAGCTTTAAATTAGTCTAATTTGTCTTGGACTTCGAAAGCTTGAAAGTTAAATTTCAATGTTTGATTGACTTGATAATTTGGTTACGCTGAGATTTAATTTTTAAAACTCGACGGAATACGAAGCGGTTTAAAACATTTTGTCTATTATCTGCGTATCTGTCTGTCTGTGGTATCATAGCTTTCGAACAGTTGGATCGATTTTGATGTGTATCTTATTTCGAAAGCTTATGTGATCGAGATGGTTTATAGCTGTTACTTATTATTGTTGCTGTTATAATTTATCGCTCGTGTAATTATAAGCGCTCGTGGCCCCGCGGTCTCAGTGTTCTGTAAACGATCACTGAGTTTCGCAACTTTCACAATGGCTGGTCCTCGGATGGGTGACCACTTTGTGGCATTTACATTTGCGAGCGTTTCCGAGCTTCGGAAGGCAAGTTAAGCCGTTGGTCCCGGTTGCCAGTAAAATGGCAGTCGTTAAGCCTGGTTGAAGGCCTTATGGGCGGCTTGAAAAATTTCAACAGCAGGTAGCCACAACCTGCGTCTGTCCATTTCAACATGGCAATGGGCTCACCACCTATTACGTGGGACAGGAATCCACACGGTGAAAAGTGGGCATATAATATGCCTCTGCCACCCCTTCGGAATAAGGCGATATGGATATTTATTATTATTTATTTATTATTTATGCAAATTTCTGAAAAATAACATTTATTTATTTTTAAACCTACTTTTTCGTGTTTATACCAATATATCAGTTAATTTGGATTAAAAATCTAATTTATTATAGCCATAAGTTTTATCTTTATATATTTTAATATTTTTCAGTAGTTTAAATTTTTCGTCTAAATATTATAGTTTCCAAGATACCTCGATTTTAGTTAATTAGGTCATAGGTTAATTACAAAAAATGCGCTGCTCTGGCATGAACGTTTGAGTGGATATTTGGGTTTATTTCCCTTGGTTTGGGTTTTGTTTATTTTAAAAGTAATATTTTGTTGTAAAGTTTCCATTGCAAATAGCAAGCAAATGTAAGATGAAAAAGGAAATAAAAACACCGGTAAAGTGCGAATCTGATTCGTGTAATTAAGTATGTAATTAGAATTAGTTTGAAAATATTTCTGTTAATTTTTGTCTATAAAAGTTTAAGGTGACCATAATTGCGGTTAAAATTAAAAAGAAGTAATGTGTAAGTAAAAAAAGTTGTATGCCAGGATAGTAGTAAGTGGAAGTTCTTAATTTTTGCCTACCTCGATGAAAACATACGTGTTGATATGTACCCCGTTCACAATGGCCTTCAGGCGGCTGGCACCCTTCGTGTTCCGGGGTGCCTTTAAGTGCCCGCTCGATCGCTCTCCACCCCTCTCTGTTCTCACAGGGACGTTTGGGGACGGCTCGAAGCGAGCACAAACTAATCTCCTCCGGGAGATCGTGGGGGGCAGCACATCTGACCCCCCGAGGAGAGCCTCATCTTGGGGCATTCCCTTAGCCGGGTCGCAGTTGCGACCCGTTGGGAAGAAGGTGGAACACCGCAGGGTTTAGTGGGTAGGACGGGCCCCAAAGGGCCGGGAGTCCCACACACCATCCGCTCTGCCCCCGAAGCAGGGATGACGGCGCGTAAACGCATTCCCCGCGACAAAAAAAAAACGTGTTGATATGTATGTATGTATGTGAAAATAGTTTCTGTATACGAATACAAAATCACCGTGTATAATTATAGTAAAAGCGTTACAACTAACACGTTTCTCGAATGACAGCTTAGTATTTGACCTTCATTTAAAGAATGAAGTCACATCGCTAAGAAAACAGGATAGCAGTTAATTCATCCCCGGGACCACACGTTCTGGGGTTAATGATCCATGCAAACGTGACCAGAGTTCACGAAAGGGATAACAGGAAATGCTGCGGTGTCAAATATGGTTAAGGAAGGTGGTGGGACCATTAGACAGAATATTATGGATAATTATTGCTCTACGTGTTATATAATTATAAGAGTCAATAACTATAAAGTTATAAGTAAGAGCATTTGTATTATGAAAATGAAAAAATCTAAGTACAAACTTGCTTATTTTGGATTTTATTTTTATAAGGTAACCTTTATAGGATCACTTCGTCGTTCGACCGACAGTCTGTCAAGATCTTTTATCTTAGGAACGAGCAAAAGTAAAAATAAATATGGGTTACACTTCGAGGTTGCCGACGAAAGTGAAAAATAAATTAAAATAAAAAATATGCGTACCGCGCTAAAAGAAGCTTTCACTTCAAAAACTGACCGGGGTCGAAGTTAATGATGATGATGATGAAAAATAATTCTACGCTGAAAGAGTCTTAATCGATTACAGAAGCGCTCGTGGCCCCGCGGTCTCACTGTTCTGTAAACGATCACTGAGTTACGCAACTTTCACTATGGCTGGTCCTCGGATGGGTGACCACTTTGTGGCATTTACATTTGCGAGCGTTTCCGTGCTTCGGAAGGCACGTTAAGCCGTTGGTCCCGGTTGCCAGTAAAATGGCAGTCGTTAAGCCTGGTTGAATGCCTTATGGGCGGCTTGAAAATTTTCAACAGCAGGTAGTCACATCCTGCGTCTGTCTATTTCAACACGGCAATGGGCTCACCACCTATTACGTGGGACAGGAATCCGCACGGTGAAAAGTGGGCATATAATATGCCTCTGCCACCCCTTCGGGGATAAGGCGTGATGGATATTTATTTATTTATTTATTTAATCGATTACACAATTTTATTTAATAAGATCTGTAGACCGGTATAATTGTTAGATGATGATGATCATTTTATTATTTAGTAGTAATGTATTGAATCTACGAATTAACTATCAAAATAAAAATTACTATACGCGTTCGCGGTCTGCTATATGTACATGCATATATGCACACCCTCGTATCGGTGTCGCGAGTCCAGATATTATATCTCATCTAAAAATATGCGTAATGCGCTAAAACAAGTATTCACTACAAAAAAAATATACGTAGGTCTACGGTCCTTTGAAGCTGTGAAAAAAATAAATATTTAAATAGTTTATTAAAAAAGTGTGTGCCCTCCGTGGGCAAGTCCAAATGGCACTTGTTCGGATTTTATACTTCTCAGGTGGCACTCAAGCATACATCGATTAAAAGTAATCACAGTATTCTATAGATGTTTGGAACATCAGAGGTGCTATGCTTATGCTGTGCTGGAGTCTTAAACACATAAAGTTCAAAAATGAGCATGTGTTAATGAAAGTGATATGTTGCAGTGAACAGCGGTGTTCTTTGTGTTAGTGCCAAATCTCCATGAAAGCTCAAGTAAGGGTTTCACTGGTTTACTTGGCGAAGACACAGAAAGTACTGGACTTGACATCTAAAACAATAGAAATATTTTAAAAGTTTGAATACGATAGATAAAACTGAGTTTTCTTTGCCTGCCTAAGATAGACATACTTATAATAACAATAATATGACATCACCATACCTCACGACGAGAACCTCATGAAAGCCGAGGTAGACAAACAAAAGAAATATTTAGACTTGGCTCATGAGGTTGTCGACATGTGGGATGTGGATTCAGCGATCATTGTACCGATAGTCATATCTGTCCATGGACTTATAGCCAAGAGCCTTCCAACACCTACAAAGGCTCGCCTTAAACGGCTGGATCAAGGGCCTGATACAGACAGTAGTTCTTCTCGACACGGCACGTATTGTGAGGAAATTCCTTTCTCTGGAGCCCTAACCACCGGTAACTTGGTCCCTGTACCCGATACCGATGGGCCACTATTTTTATATTTTTAAATGTATTTATTTATTTTTTATATATATATTTAAAAATGTAATTGATATGTTGTATAAATGAATAAAAACAATAATATCTATGAAACAAGGGTATTAGTTTGTATACTCGTAAAGTGGCCTAGCCTATACATATACGTGTATTATTTTTAATATGACGCAATGATATAGTCGACAAGTATTTTTACATCAAATTACAAGCCATTTTTCATGTCTAGAGCCTAAAGGCAATTACCTATTTCATCTAGTTAATGGTCTAGAAAATGTGAATCTAACAAAGACAAACTGATGGCCTTAAGACATTTTGCTGTCTAATTTTGCCCGTTTGTTCAACCAGTTGGAAGCGAAATATAGAACTGTTTCATTACTCAGTTGAGTTAACAATTTAAAAAAATATTTCTAAAGTTACGTACAGAAGCAAAGGATTTAAGTATACAGGGCCGCTCTATATAGATTGAATTTTAACTGAAATTCAATGATATAGATATTTTTATGACATTTGCTAGGTAGCAACATGTCAATATTATTGTCCTTCAAATTAACCCGTTCCGTATAGCTCCCAGCGCAATGGTACCCATGACACAGGCGGTATTGCCTCTCTGAATAGCAAGGTTATACGTAATTTTATGAACCGCAAAACATATAAATTCGTAATAACATGGGGAGGAACAACCAACGTGGGGAGAAAGAAGTTGTAAACGACGAAGGCTGAAAGCGTCAAGGAGAAGATTTTTACGAGGAATAAGAGCATCAAGAACAGCGTCCAGTAAAATCGAAGAGTCCAACAGGCTGAAGGTGGTGAGTGTAAGTTCAATAAGGCCGTGAAGCAGTTAGTCAAAGTGGGCGCAGTGTTTGCGAGCTTCGGAGTCGCAGGGGAAAATCTCGCACTTTGCCGGGTTTACCTCTAAACCTCGAAGGTCCTGGGAAACCACCTCTGGTTTACCACCTATATTGCCATCATCAAGATACCATAGGTTTAAAGGTGATTTTATTTCGGAAAATATTTCTTGACTAGCAAGGCTAAAGATGAGTGGCCCAAGCGGGTCCCACTGCTGAGCACCCACTTGTGAAAGTATTAGGTTCTCATTAAAAAAATAGATTAAATAGAAATTTATATAGTTAGTGAAGGAATGGGTAGAGAGAAGGAATCTTGTCCTTGACTGCACTCAACAGAACATCCCTTTTTATGGTGATAAATGCATTTCTAATGTCGAACTTCAGAACTACGCACTGCGAGTTATTTGCATCCATTACGAAGGACCATGTGGCATGGATCGCTGCCTCACATCCCCGTCGCGTTCCCAAACCCAACTTATGCGGTTGCATATATTTGGCAATCCCTGCCTTGACCGCACGACAGGCTAGCTTAGCCGCCAGACGACGGAAAGTACTGCCGACTCGGAGAATTGGTCTGACTCCACCATCCTTCTTCGCCAAGGCAAAAACTGAAGCTCCTTACATAAATAGGCAAACGTTGGGATTCAAATGACCATCCAGAAAAAAGTTTGACAGCTTTGCCAAACCGTCAGCCAAGCGTAGTCCGTTTTGCCCCGATGCCTTCGAAGTAAACGACGTAAGTATGATAGTGAGAAGACAACTCAGTGTCCGCCATTTTATATCTATACTAATATTATTAAGAAGAAAGATTTGTAAGTTTGTTTGTTTTCAGGTTGTTTGGCTCAGAAACTAGAAGGCCGATTTAATAAAATTCGTTCATTATTAGAAAGCTACATTCTTCGTGTGTAAGGCTAAATTGGATTTTCAAAAGGTGTAGAGTGTCCGTTCGAAATCTCGAATATGAAAACTTCAAGACGCAGGCGACGCTGCGGACATCAGCAAGTAATTTATATATTAGTACGAGAAGCAAAAAGTATACTTCTTTTTTCGCAAAATTTCGCAAGCAAAAGAACGTTATTTTTTTAAATTGAAATTTCATGTGTCAAAACTCAACTGTGTTGTGTCAAGTTAAATTTTATATGGAAAAGAAGTGCATAAAGCAATTTATATATATTATTATAAAAATGCATTGTTCCAAATGTAATATTAAACGTATTATGTTCAAATTCCTAACAATGGGCGACTACTAGTAAGATATTAAAATGGCAGATGTCGTCTACATTCATCCTTAATTTACACAGTCCATTTAACCGCCACGTCAAATAGCTCATTTCATAGTTAGCATATTTTACAATTGTTTAACTTCTTTAACAGGCGATTCGTTACTGTTTTTCTATATAAGGCGGGAGTGGATTGTCTGCTGTTGGGGTACAATTTTCTAATAGATTAAAAAGGGTCACTGAACCTTATGCCAGTAAGTCTCCATGTAAGCAAAAGAATATGCAAAATACTAGTGGTCTACGATAAAAATAATTGGAAAATATCGTACTAATATATTAATTGTGAAAGTTTGTAGAAATGTATAGATGTAAGTTTTATTACATATTATTGTCACGCCTTTATCACCGAAGGGGTAGGCAAAGGCATACTATATGTACACCTACTTTTCACCGTATGGATTTTTTTCTCCCACGTAACAGGTGGTGAGCCCATTGCCGTGTTGAAATGGACAGGCACAGGCTGTGGTGACCTGCTGTTGAAATTTGTAAAGGCCTTCAACCAGGATTAATTACTGCCATTTTACTGGCGACCGAGACCAACAGCTTAACGTGCCTTCCGAAGCATGACAACGCTCACAAATGTAAATTTCACAAAGTTGTCACCCATCCAAGGACCACTTATGGCGAATGTTGCTTATAACGCTTAATCGTTTATAGAACACTGAGTCAGCGGGGCCACAAGCTCTTCGTATTTTGATAAAACTTTACAATAATATAACTGTATCCCTGACGGGGTAGTCAGAGAGGACAGATCGCCAGGCTTCGCGATCCATGCATACTTCTTTCGCTTCTTCGAGATTCATCAATCGCTTCATACACGCACGTCTGGGTATCCGAGTACTTTTGACCTTTCCGTTTAACAATACAGGGATACAGCGTGAAGATTGTTAGTTTTTTAGTTTAAGTTAATAATATAACTTACACATCAGAATAGTACATAGGCTACTTTTTATCCCGGGAACAACTTCCTGTGGTAAACAGGAACGGGAAAACTTCTCTTACTCCGTGATAAAGAGAGACATAATGTCCCAAAACAATTACAGTTTATAAAATATTTGTTTACAGAATGTAATGTATTACAATGAAGCACAATAAATAATGCTCATTATTCTAAGTATGTATATATCAGTTAAGGCATAAGCTATATATTTATTCGTTTAATTTGGACAAAGTAGCAGCGGTGTTTTAAACACAACAAAAACAATTGTTTATCTATATTAATTTATTTGATATACAATAAATTTTACATTAAAGTTTTCAAAAATCGATAAATCAAATCTGGGTATCTGATAGATGAGCAATATAATTCCCCTGAACAGATTGATATTGTTAAATCGTAAAGTCGTTAATCTAGAACCTTTCTGAAAAGAAACGCAATGGGCATTTGACAGTAATCCTCATTGATATCGATTTAACTTAATCCCTTGTCTCATTCCCTTAAGGCTTAGCAAGTTTGATTTATAATAAAAAAACTGATTTAAGTGTTTTATTTTATAAAAAAATCTAAGTGATTTATTTATTACTAGCTGATACCCGCAGCCTCGCCCTTATGGTGAAGTATTTCCGTACGTACCTATTTTACACAACAGTAATTTAGCTATCCTTAAAATATAGACATATGGCATGGAGAACTTATTTGAAGACCTATATAATATACACAATTCCACAATACATTATATTGTAATATCTCAAAGAGTTTAGGCAGCGTTTTCGTTGAAAACTTCCAGACGGCTTATTTTTTTTACACTAAAACATTCCTCAAAAAACGTAAAAAAAAATGGGGCACTCGGGGACTGCCGCGTTAAAGCTATTGCATAGCATTCTTTATCAACTTATGCAATTTTAATTATTTATTTATAACACTATTATCTGACCCGAATAACTTCGTTAGCTCCACTTAAGAGATTTGTTACAAAAATGTGATAAATGAAAAACCACTCCACCGATTTTGTGCAAACTTCACATAAACCATCTACTAAATAGTCCGAACAAAGCCTAAACAGCCTGGATAGGTGAACCCGTTCTCGAGTTATAAAATTACAACGAAAAGTGACATTGAATTTTGTATATAAAGATTATTAATATATAAAGTATATATTATTTTTACAGCTCGTCTCGATTCGTGCGAGCTTCGTACAGTCGTATTATATACATACATGTTAAGCAAAAGCTCGGCCGTGCTCGGTGAAGTTCGTGTGAGCTCGGGTGTTAGGTTTTTTCATAACGGTATTTCTTGATTAGGTCGCCGCGCTCAAAGCCCGCGATAAAAACTATGCAATAGCTTAAAATATTATAATATAATATATATAATAGCTTAAAAACATTGGTAAAAAAAACCATGAAAATCCATGCAGTAGTTTTAAGTTTACAGAACAGACAGAAAGACGCGGAGGAGGATTTTGTTTTAAAATATGTAGTGATAGTGATCACTTTTGCGTAATCCTTCCCATGTAAAGAAAAATTGTGATAGATTAGATAAATAGAAATAAGATGTTTGTGCCGGAACAAAAAGCACATCCCAAATCGTACTACCATATCATACCATAGTAATACCATACTACCATATAATCAAAATACGGCTTAGGGTAACTTAAACAAAATGCTAACCCAAATTAAAATTTATCGTAAATTAATATTTACATTAATGTAAATACTTTTTACTATTAATATTTTAGAACATTTAATGGTACGCCATGTAACCCAAATTTAAGCTAATTTAATAGTCAGCTATGGGAAATTTCGGCTTCGGGTAACTTTTCTTTACATTTTTGAAGGTGTGTGATTTTATTCAATGTAAATATTTTTTTAAATCAATAATGTAGTCATATTTTACAAATATACGTGTAGTATATATCTTACTTAAAATATCTTTTATTATATGATTATAATAATATAACTTTTGATTTGAACCTAGAACCTCAGCAAAGAGCACTTGTATACAATACCACTGGTCTGAAAGTCGACTCCGAAATTCATTAAAATAGCTTTATTGGTTGATTAAAATAGCTTTATTAGTTTATTAAAATTGCATTATTAGTTGACTAAGTACGTAACTGTGTGACAAGCGAAGACTATCAACTGAGACGTTCGTAATTTTTGCCTAACATATAGCTACGTCACAATTTCTAGGACTGTCAGCATCATTCATTAAAGACAAATAAATGGTTAATTTGAGAAAACAAACTAGAATTACGAGGGTACGCACTAATATGGTTAGACGATCTTGTTTGAGGGAGTACAACTGTATAACCAATTACTAAACGATATTAAGCGATGTAATGATATAAATGCATTCAAAAGTAAACTTAGAAAATTTTCTCATAAATTTTTAATAAAGTGGAAAAAGACAATTCGATTCGAGACAGAGATTGAACCTGTGACCTTTGCCTAACCAGGGCAATGTTCTAGCCACCTGAACTACCCGAACCGTATCGAACCAAGTTGAAATTCTCCACCATATTTTAAATCGTTATTTTAAGAGTATGACCTGACTGTCTCGAATCGAATTGTCTTTTTCTACTTTATTAAAAAATTATGAGAAATTTAGCAAAATAATTGCTTTAGAAAATTTTGTCTGTACACGTCTGGCGCTTAGAGCTATCTAATTAATTTTTCGTATCACTCTGTATCTTATTTTAAGGAAATGTAAATTGTTCTAAGAAATAAATTATTTAAACCTAAACCTAATTTACTTAGCCAATCTTTTTTTTAATTCTGTCACAACATATTTTACTTGTCAAGCCCTTTCATTTGATAGCCATATTGAGGGAGTTGAAATAAATGTATAATCCGTCATCTTAGACCAATTTTCATCAATCATTACTATGAACACTCCCGACTAATTCATCTTTCAAATTAAAAAGAATATGATATGTGTTTATCCGTTCGGGAGCTACAATGCCACAGACAGACAGGTCACAGTCAGGTCATACTCTTAAAATAACGATTTAAAATATGGTGGAGAATTTCAACTTGGTTCGATACGGTTCGGGTAGTTCAGGTGGCTAGAACATTGCCCTGGTTAGGCAAAGGTCACAGGTTCAATCTCTGTCTCGAATCGAATTGTCTTTTTCCACTTTATTAAAAATTTATGAGAAAATTTTCTAAGTTTACTTTTGAATGCATTTATATCATTACATC
This sequence comes from Thumatha senex, assembly GCA_948477245.1. Classification (NCBI taxonomy): domain Eukaryota; kingdom Metazoa; phylum Arthropoda; class Insecta; order Lepidoptera; family Erebidae; genus Thumatha; species Thumatha senex. Next base: position 14,476,756 of record OX419743.1, read on the forward strand.
GCTTAATATCGTTTAGTAATTGGTTATACAGTTGTACTCCCTCAAACAAGATCGTCTAACCATATTAGTGCGTACCCTCGTAATTCTAGTTTGTTTTCTCAAATTAACCATTTATTTGTCTTTAATGAATGATGCTGACAGTCCTAGAAATTGTGACGTAGCTATATGTTAGGCAAAAATTACGAACGTCTCAGTTGATAGTCTTCGCTTGTCACACAGTTACGTACTTAGTCAACTAATAATGCAATTTTAATAAACTAATAAAGCTATTTTAATCAACCAATAAAGCTATTTTAATGAATTTCGGAGTCGACTTTCAGACCAGTGGTATTGTATACAAGTGCTCTTTGCTGAGGTTCTAGGTTCAAATCAAAAGTTATATTATTATAATCATATAATAAAAGATATTTTAAGTAAGATATATACTACACGTATATTTGTAAAATATGACTACATTATTGATTTAAAAAAATATTTACATTGAATAAAATCACACACCTTCAAAAATGTAAAGAAAAGTTACCCGAAGCCGAAATTTCCCATAGCTGACTATTAAATTAGCTTAAATTTGGGTTACATGGCGTACCATTAAATGTTCTAAAATATTAATAGTAAAAAGTATTTACATTAATGTAAATATTAATTTACGATAAATTTTAATTTGGGTTAGCATTTTGTTTAAGTTACCCTAAGCCGTATTTTGATTATATGGTAGTATGGTATTACTATGGTATGATATGGTAGTACGATTTGGGATGTGCTTTTTGTTCCGGCACAAACATCTTATTTCTATTTATCTAATCTATCACAATTTTTCTTTACATGGGAAGGATTACGCAAAAGTGATCACTATCACTACATATTTTAAAACAAAATCCTCCTCCGCGTCTTTCTGTCTGTTCTGTAAACTTAAAACTACTGCATGGATTTTCATGGTTTTTTTTACCAATGTTTTTAAGCTATTATATATATTATATTATAATATTTTAAGCTATTGCATAGTTTTTATCGCGGGCTTTGAGCGCGGCGACCTAATCAAGAAATACCGTTATGAAAAAACCTAACACCCAACTTTCGTATCACTCTGTATCTTATTTTAAGGAAATGTAAATTGTTCTAAGAAATAAATTATTTAAACCTAAACCTAATTTACTTAGCCAATCTTTTTTTTAATTCTGTCACAACATATTTTACTTGTCAAGCCCTTTCATTTGATAGCCATATTGAGGGAGTTGAAATAAATGTATAATCCGTCATCTTAGACCAATTTTCATCAATCATTACTATGAACACTCCCGACTAATTCATCTTTCAAATTAAAAAGAATATGATATGTGTTTTATCCGTTCGGGAGCTACAATGCCACAGACAGACATACACAAACAGGGACGTCAAACTTATAATAATCTTAAAATACTAATCTCTTAAAATAGATTAGTATTTTGGGACGGCCGACAGTGAACCACACTCGACTGAGTTAAAACTTTTAACTTTTAACTGGACAAAATCTTACAGTTTTTTTTACAAGTTTTATCCTTGTTAGCAAATTCTTAGCTCCTGTTAAGTCCGATAAAAACTCATAGAAATACATATTGGAGAGATTTTTTACTGCTTAAAAATAAAACTTCATTTATCATTTTACGGCTTGCACTGAGGTTAAAACGGTCATCTCAACAAGTGCCACTGAGTGTTGTGGGTTCGGTCCCGAGAGGGCTATTTGTCAAATTCAAAGGCAGCTGTTAGCATTCGCAGATAATTTGAATGTATGTGAGCTTCCATGTAAGTATACTTAGAAATACTTTTTAAAATTCCTGTTCATTTCAAAACGGCAACCCGGCTCACCACCTGTCACGTGGAACGAAAGTGTTTACTGTGAAATGTTTATGTTATAGACCAAGTGATTAATGCGGCATTTTTCATAATGACCGGACACTATTAACATTTTTTTTTAATAAAGTGGAAAAAGACAATTTGATTCGAGACAGGGATTGAACCTGTGACCTTTGCCTAACCAGGGCAATGTTCTAGCCACCTAAACTACCCGAACCGTATCGAATCAAGTTGAAATTCTCCACCATATTTATATCGTCATTTTAAGAGTATGACCAGAGCCATCTATCTATAAGTGTCAACTATTAATAATGTCTAGCTCTATCTCTATTGAGCAAAGTGATTAAAATATAATCTAAACTTCATTATTTATAACTAGTTGACGCCCGCGGCTTCGCCTGCGTAGATAAGTTTCCCGTTCCCGTTTCCCACAGGAACTTACTCCCGGGATAAAAAGTAGCCTATGTGTTATTCTGATGTATAAGCTAAAAATAAAATAAAATAAATAAATATCCATCACGCCTTATCCCCGAAGGGGTGGCAGAGGCATATTATATGCCCACTTTTCACCGTGTATATATAGCTATATTATACTAACTTTTTAACTTTCGCGTTGCATGATTAAAATTAGTGTAAAATTCAGGTATAAACGCGATAATGCTTATTTACCTTAAATAACTTGACGTTTCGTTTCTATTTAAGGTAAATAAGCATAATCGCGTTGATACCTGAATTTTACACTTATTTTATATTATGGTAAACTTTCATTAAAATCCATTCAGTAGTTACGTGAAAGAGTAACAAACATCCATACAAACATTCACATGAGTGCCTGCAAATATTGAAACATCGGTAGGTTAGATTATATTAAAACAGTGACCATTATCGGGCGAAAGCCGGTGAGCGTATCGCGGCAGCAGCCACCGAGCTCTTGTTGTTTATTTATGGATTTTTAATGGGAAAGCCCTTGGTAATTAATCTAAATAATTAGTCTGATTATTGTTTACTGTTTAACATTTAGTTTATTTTAAATTAAATGACTATAATAATGAAAAAATAGGAATTATATGTTTGTATTACTCTTCCCAAATGGTGATGGACATTATGTATAATGCCCAGTCAATTTGAATATTTGAATAATAATTACCAAATTGCCTTTGATATTGGGCATTTTTCAAAGTGTCCGAACATTATGAAAACTGCTCGATTTATCAATTTGTCCATAACATACGAGTATATATGCTTCTGCTATTATACATTTCACAGATAAATGCGTGTATGATAAGATAGGTCCCACGCGGACGAAACTACTAGCTTATGTTTATTTCTTAATTTCCTAACTTATTTAACAAATATTTATACATACATATTGTCACGCCTTACCTTTACCACGAAGGGGTAGTCAGAGGCATATTAAACGCCCACGTTTCATAGTATGCATTTTTGTCCCACGTAACAGGTGGTGAGCCCATTGCCGTGTTGAAATGGACAAGAGCAGGAATGACCTGCTGTTGATATTTTTTAAGCCGCCCATAAGGCCTTCAACTTGGCTTAACGACTGCCTTTTTATTGGCAACCGGGACTAACGGCTTAACGTGCCTTCCGAAGCACGGAACTGGGGTGGATCTAAACGGTCGAATAAATTTAATAAATTAAAATGTGTCTATTTTAGATGTTAAATTTGGAAGAAATTTTGAACCCGTGGCCTTTTTAGTGAGGTGGTAACATAAAGGCTAAAAGGTCTTATGGGCTTACACTAATTAGCACGACCAATTAAAGTCCTGGTAGTCTCGGACTACTCAAATATTTATAAACAATATAATTATAGCCCTATCTATAAAATATAGATATTGATTTATTATTTTTATTATTACATGTGAATTAGCTATTACACACACACACACACACACAGAGAGAGGATAAAAAAATAAAGCCAATAAACAAAAAATAAACAAATAAACAAAAAATATACAATATAACAAAAAAGTGTTTATGCATTTTTAAAGCTGGCATATTTCATCGTCTTTCCCGTATGTATTATTCCAAATTTGAATTTTATAATTTTAAATAAAGAACAAAAGCGGAGCTTGGTCACTGATTTGAAAAAAAATATAACTGTTGAAAGTTGCTTTTAAAGCAATTTAATGTCGATTTGGTTTGAATTTTCGCAATTGTTGTTAACCAAAGATTAGTTTAGTTATTTTTCTATAATTTGAACCGTTTTTGGCTATAAAATTATGGATACTTCACCTGAAGTAGCCGCGCAAGCTGTAGCACTTCTTCAATCTGGGCTAAGTCAGCGAGATGTGAGTTCACAACTTCACATAAGTCGTTCCGCTGTTCAATGAGTGTACCACCGATACCTGGAGACTGGCAACTTCGTTCGGCGAGCAGGAGGACCTCGTTACCGAGTGACAACGGGGAGACAAGATCAAAACTTTGTCACTCTAGTTTACGAAATCGACGCCTTAACTCTGTTCAGATACAAGAACAGCTCAGGGACTTTCACGGAGTGGCTGTAAGTGCTTGGACTGTTAGAAGGCGACGCAATGAACGTGGTTTAAAGCCCCATAAGCCAGCCAATGGACCCAAATTGACATGAGCACACCGAATAGCCCGTCTAGAGTTTGCGCGCGAACATCTAAATTGGACTCGACATCAATGGAGCCAGGTTCTCTTCACAGATGAGTCCAAGATAATGCTATACGGTAATGACGGAAGGAGTAAGGTGTACCAAAGACAGAACGAGCGTTTCGCGCAATGCTGTACGACGAGAAAGTGAGTTATGGTGGAGGAACATAGACAGTATGGGGAGGAATCTCTATGGAAGGCAAAACTGAGCTAGAGGTAGTGACGGGACCACGACTGCCGCCCCTAGATAGCAATAGATACGTTCGCCAATGTTAAGAGAACCACATGATGCCATTTGCTGGATTTATTGGCCAAGATTTCGTTTTAATGCATGATAATGCAAGGGCCCATACTGCGGGAATCGTCAGGGTGTACTTAAATGACATTGGTATCACTGTTATGAGATGACCAGCGCGAAGTCCTGATATGAATCTTATAGAGCATCTATGGGATGAGCTGAAGAGGCGTGTTCGAGCTCATCATCCTGCCCCGCAAACCATGCAAGAGCTCAAAAATGTAATTTTGGAAGAATGGGAGGACATTCCTCAACATGTCATAACGACATTGATTAATTCTATGCCAAACCGTATGAGAGCTGTCATAAATGCACTGGGAGGCAATACAAGTTACTAAATAAACATTTCATTTCATGTAAAACATGTCTTTATTTAAAAATCGATTAGATTTTTTTCCTTGAAAAAAGCAAACATGGATTTGTTTCAAACGTAGCTCGACTTTTTTAATAAACTGTAGTTCAAATTTAGAACAGTGGCACTCTAAATGAATGATGAGTATACCAGCTCCAAAACGGCATCAAAACATTTTCCTTCTACATACATCTTTTATAAGTTACAGTAATCCAAACCAAAAAAAATCAAGGTGGCTCGAATTAATTGTCCGGGAGTGTATAAACGCGAAAGTTTGTAAGTATGGATGGATGTTTATTACTCTTTCACACACATAGGCTACTTTTATCCCGGGAATAAGTTCCTGTGGGAAACCTTCACCACGCGTGCGGGGCCGCGGGTGTCAACTAGTAACTAAATATATCCAATGCATCCAAAAACCACAAATCCAAAAAATAATAGGCAAATCCGTGGGACGCCCTGTATAGTTTAGTTCTGAATGAAACTAACTAGCAATGAGCTAAGTCAACAACTTAAAAAGTGTTCTAATTATATATTTCGCAATTCCCCAAGTTATTTAATAAAATAACCCCTTAAAACATGAATATTCGTTCATTTTAAATTAGTTTAGCTCGACGAAAATGGCCGGCGAGCTGTCATAATACTACGTAATCATTCAAAACCTACTGTTTATTTCTGACAAACAAATATAATAATGACGCTTTTCAGCGACGAAATGCATTATGGAAACTAACAATAACAGAAAGTAATTATTTTGATTAAATTTGTTTAAATTGAGTGTGAGTGGTTTTATATTCAATTTAGCGCTGTATGATGAATATATAAATAAACTAGCTGACCCGGCGGACTTCGTATCGCCTTTAAAGTTATACATTGTGTGGATATTTTTTTTAAGTAATTACTATGCTAACTTTCTCATAATTTTTTAATAACGTGAAAAAAGACAATTCGAGTCGAGACGGGGATTAAACCCGTGACGTTTGCCTAACCAGGGCAATGTTCTAGCCACTGAACTACCCGAACCGTATCAAATCAAATTGAAAGTTTTCACCATATTTTAATCGTCATTTAGTCCTGGTTAGGCAAAGGTCACGGGTTCAATCCCTTTCTCGAACCGAATTGTATGTTATTTTCACTTTATTAAAAAATATACATTTTGTGATTAGTTAGCAGCCGTGTTACAATAAAGTAATTCATGATAATATGAGACAATACCCGGAAATGCACTTTCAAGTTAAATATTAACATCTCTCTATTCTCAATAGTATTGAGATCCTCTGTGTTGAGATCTCTACTGACGTCCGATACCGTAGTCATGTAGAGGAGAAGGCCAAATTGTCGTCAAAAAATCTCGGAGTGCGCAACAAGGCGCGGCAGTCGAAAGTGTGGTCACACTAGAGTACTGCTGTCACCTTTGGGATGGTGCACCAGATGAGACTCCGTGTAATATGGCCTGTACAATGGTTTATGCTCTGAGTAATTTTTTGACATGATGCCCAAGGCTACTTTTTATCACCATTCGCCACGGACAGGGCGTTTATAGTAACACTGCGTACGGAGCGCTTGCATACGGTAAGGGATGCGATAGGGCATTTTACAGCGTACTCTTGGATTGTGCAATAAACTCCATGCCTCAATTACTACACAATACTAGACTACTCTACACTACATAATTGACTATACTATACTATAGGAATGTTACTAGCTCTCTCCCGCTCGCACCTTATAGAGACAAAAGTCATAATAATACCACGTGCCTAGTTTAAGTCAAACTATATGCGAAATCTGCATGGTACGTGACCTGTCAGTTGCTTACTATTTTGACTGTAGTAATAAGTGTATCACTACATATTATAAAACAATGTCGCTTTTCGCTGTGTGTCCCTATGTATGCTTAGATCTTTAAAACTATGCAACGGATTACGATGCGGATTTTTTTTATAGTTAAAGTGATTCTCATAGAAGGTTTTTATGTATAATTTGTTAAGTTTTATTACATATTGTCAAAATTATAACGATATTTGTTGGGGATGTCGGAAAACATAAACCGTCCGGGAGCTTTCAGCAAAAACGCTGCATAAATCCTTTGAGATATAACAAAATAATGTATGGTGCAATTGTGTATCCAATAAAGGTCTACAAAAAAGTCCACGACGACATATGTCTATCTCTTAAGAATAACATACTATATCCATTTTAATACTTAAAAAAACAGCAATTAAAAAGCGGTAATTTGAAGGCTTTTTACACAAATATGCAATTAATCCTTATCATTTTTACTACGTTAGTTGGCTTCAGCATTTCATGATGATTATTTTGTCACTATTTTTATACCTGCTTGAAATATTTCAACAGCAGGTAGCCACAACCTGCGGCGGTCTATTTCAACATGGCAATGGAGGTAAGACAGGAATACTCATGGTGAAAAGTGGGTATATAATATGTATGCCTCTGCCACCCCTTCGGTGATAAGGCGTGATAGATAAATAAATAGACAACAGCTTCTCCGCTCTCCAGTACGCCCGCACGAATTATGGTTACACGAAATTAATTTTTTGAGCATTGTTTTGATTTGATTTTCATTTGCAAGGTGTAAATGGACAAAGTTATCTTCATGAAATGCAGAAGCCAACTAGGCTTCTGCATTTCATGAAGATAACTTTTCATCTACTAAAACTGATAAGGATTTATAACTTATTTGTGTACATAGCTTTCAAATTACCGGTTTATAATTGCTAGTTTTTTAAAGTATTAAATAATAATAATAACAATAATAATCATTTATTTCAGATTCATCCTTAGATTACATTCATATTTTTTAGTACAATTATGTGCTTATAAACTAGTGTTAGTACTAATAAATTGTCAGGGCAGGGTGAACTCCCCAATGGTGGCAAATCACTGTACAACTGCGTGTAACCGTATCCAGCGAGCCAGCATCGGCGAATCCCACCTGTCCAGCACGCTTAGGATAGTGTTGGGACTGTCACGCGTGCGACGCATGATAAACGCGCACCGTTTGCGCATGATAGCCGCGAATCCATCTATGTTCGCCGTAGCGAACAACGCGGAAGCGCTGCAGTGGCCCGGCAGTCCCATCAGCAATCGGAACGTATTATTATATTGTATGCGCAGATCGCTGTATGCCCGATGTGTAAGTTTACCCACAGGCTGCAGGTACAAAAGGACTGACAGTACGCTTTAAAAAGTGCAACTTTGACAGCCCCCGTACACCGAGAAAATCTGCGGGCCAACATGTTACATCGGACAGACAGCGCTCTGCGCTCCCTCTCAATGTCCATGTTGTCCTTAAGGTCCTCGGTGACCCAGTAGCCCAAATACTTAAATTGTTCAACTTTGTTTAGAACAATACCGCATAAAGTGAAATTAGGAACGAATGTATAACGCTTATTGTCCGGTCTGAAAATCATTATTTCACTCTTTTTCGCGTTATACTTGAGCCCCTGAACCACCGCGTATGACTCACAAATTTTAATAAGTCTTCGTAGGGCACCGATCGACGGGCTCAGCAGCACCATATCATCGGCATAGCTAATATTATTTACGCACACTCCATCTATATTACACCCGACACCGGTACTGCTGAGTTCATCGATCAGTCGGTTGATGTACAGGCTGAAAAGTTTGAGAGAGGTCAGGCCCCCTTGCCTCACTCCGCATTCCAACCTGTACTCCTCCGAGAGAGAGCCTGCCCACCTTACACAATTCCTTTGATTATTATACCAATGGCTAAACAACAACACAATTTCCTTAGGCAAACTAGTTTCATCTCTTAATTTACCCCATAAAACATTATAAGATACAAGATCGAAGGCCTTTAATATATAAAGGTAGCATGCATACACTGGGGTCTTTCTACTCGTATAATACTGTATAGTCCGCTTAAGGCACAGGATAGCACTCTCGGTGGAAAGACCGGGTCTGAAACCGAACTGCGCATCGCTCAGCGAGACATGTTTATCCAGGTGCTGACCCAGCAGACCATCCAGCACTTTGGCGACCACTGTGGCAAGAGAGATCGGTCTATAGTTGTATTTGTTATTATTAAAGTGGAGTATGTTATTCTTAAGAGGCAGATATATAAAAAAGGCATATACCGTTGGGGACTTTTTTGTAGACTTATATTAGATACACAGTTTCAGTATACATTATTTAGTAATATCTCAAAGGGTTTATTTAGGCAGCGTTTTCGTCGAAAGCTCCAAGACGCCTTCTTTTTCTAATACCCCCAACAATTATAATTTAGTCAATGTAAACAAAATCTTAACAAATTATACACAAAAACCTTCTTTAAGAATCACTCTATTAAAAAATAGCACATCGAAATTCGTTGCTTAGTTTTAAAGCTCTAAGCATACATAAGGACAGACAGCGGGAAGCGACTTTGTTTTATAATATTTAGTGATAAATAATTATTTAATCAACCCGCTATGAAAATCGGTGGTTTAATAAAATGTTTGTATGTGTGAGAGATTTGAGTCTTATAAAATTAAATTTAAAATACACTGACATGCCGCTTTACGTCAGAATTATATATTTGTCCGTACGTTTCTTTAGGTCCGTGACACACCTAAGTAGCTCAAAGTTATTTGCAGATTGACGTGATGCTATAGTCTATAAGTACCTATTTCATCAAGTTGAATGACTCGATTCCGATGAGCCCTGGTTCGATCTTCATCGACTACAATGTTCCACCTGAATGGGCGCTATGACTAGATTAGTCGTCGTATGGTATAGATTTTGAGCAATATCGGATTTATTAGGGTCGATGTTTCAGTAATAAATTTCAGTATTCGCATAAAAGCTTTAAGCATCGGTATGCGATTGTGTAATCGGACTTATAAGACACAAGATCGAAGTAGTGTGTTATGAATAAGTATTATGATTTGCATGTCCTCTCTGGGCATGCAAATCATAAAATGTTTGACTGCCTCTGTGGCGCGGTGGGAGTGTTTCCGACTGCTACGCAAGAGGTCGTGGGTTTGATACCCACCCAGGATAAACTTTGTCTGATGGGCACGATCGTTTATTCTGTGTCTGGGTATTATTTATCTATAATATGTATGTATTTAGAAATATATAAGTATGTTTATCAGTTATCTGGTTACCATACTACAAGCTCTGCTTCATTGCGTGTCACGAAAATGAAGATTCTGCGGTGGATGTGTGGAGTCACGCGGATGGACCGCGTGAGGAACTCTCGCATCCACGGCAGCCTTCACGTCCGTGACATTGCAGACAAGTTGCAAGAGTGTCGCCTTTGTTGGGATGCTCACGTCTTGTGGCAACCGCCGGGCTACGTGGGAAACAAATGTCTGGCCATGTCAGCTCCGCCGGGTTCCGGTAGGATGGGAAGACCCAAGAAGTGCTGGCTTGACGTCATAAGGGATGCAATGCGTGTTAATGGTCTCACTATAGGGGATGCCGAAGACCGTGCAAAGTGGAGGTGAAAATGTAGGAAAACGGACCCTGGGCGTCGCGAGACGCAACTGGGACAGACGTTCGGATGATGATGAAGATCTAGCCCAAAGTAAGCTAATATAAGCTTGTGTTATGGGATGTAGATGACTGATAAACATAATTTTATATTTCTAAATACAAATATTTTTTTCCGAACCGGGAATCGTAACCTGGATCTCAGTCGCGGCATTCGCATACACTACCACTGCGCCATTAAGGCAGTCATATGTATAATGTGTATGTATTTTAAAATATATAAGGATCTTCATCAATTCACTAGATACTATGGCACAAGCATAATAGGCTCAATATGTCAATATGTGAAAAAAACAATTAAATGAAATTGGCGGTCAGTGACGCAATCTATATTAATTAATAGATGACGTTAATATAAATGAAGTATATTATGAGACCATCCCTCTCAAAGTGTTAAGTTCCTGAGATATACTAAACCTACTAACATAATAAGTAACAGGCTTTGGTGATCAACTTAGAATTAATGACTCTTACACTTTATGAGGGTTAATGTCATTAAATTTACGATTTGTATTGATGTCAGCTTCTGATTTTAGATTTTGTCTCGATCTATATTCACGCTGTATCCCTGACGGGGTAGGCAGAAATATAGATAGCAAAATGCATACTTCTTTCGCTCATCTTTACGTCTTTAATCGTCAATATTACAATTATGCCATGATAGGTTATTTAAAATAAATAAATAAATATCCATCACGCCTTATCCCCGAAGGGGTGGCAGAGGCATATTATATGCCCACTTTTCACCGTGTGGATTCCTGTCCCACGTAATAGGTGGTGAGCCCATTGCCGTGTTGAAATAGACAGACGCAGGTTGTGGCTACCTGCTGTTGAACTTTTTCAAGCCGCATAAGGCCTTCAACCAGGCTTAACGACTGCCATTTTACTGGCAACCGGAACCAACGGCTTAACGTGCCTTCCGAAGCACGGAAACGCTCGCAAATGTAAATGCCACAAAGTGGTCACCCATCCGAGGACCAGCCATAGAGAAAGTTGCGTAACTCAGTGATCGTTTACAGAACACTGAGACCGCGGGGCCACGAGCGCTTCAAGTAGGTTATTTAAATTTCATGAAAAATCCTTATTACCTCATTATTTTAGTAACCAGTTGACAAAGTCATAGTGTTATGAGAAAACATTATTTCGTCAGCATACAGTTCTTCGGTGTTCAATTCAATTTATAAATGAGACGTATGCTTTTAAGTTGAAAGTTCACTTTACAACCGAACCCATAATCCACAAGTCTGCTTTAAATATCATCTGAAGTGAGTTGAAGTAGCACCGATGATCTTTTTACATGTTTGTCGAATACTGAAAATGATGAAAATCGTTGCATTAGTTCGATTCACAAATGTCGACAGCCAATTGAATTTACGAACAGCCTTAATCGAGAACTTAAAAAGCTGTAGTCGGGTGCGCTCTTTTATAAAACACGAATACAGGGGGCCGAGTCCATTATTGACAAGCCGTAGAATAGAACCAGAATCGCTGTTCTTAGCTGTCAAAATTTTAGTAGACTATCAAAAATGCAACTGACTAGTTGCCACTGACGCGGTACGTGTTGGTAGAATTCTATCGGCCGACTGATAGAAATCTATTGGAATACGATTGTAATAGTAGACTACAAAAATGACAAAATTGTACCGGTGGCTTTCTATTAAGCGCCCATTTCGATTCTTTTTCGACACGATTGAAATAGCAGACGGGCCGAGTCTGGTAGTTAGTGGAGCTGGTAGGAAAACGTAGAATGGCTAACCTAACCCCATTATAGAGACAGCATCCTCAATGATTACCTCTTTTTTTCTAAACCATATATGTAGACGTGTGAATCCTATACATTGACTGCTATTGTAGTGGACTATAGGTATTGCCCACATTTTATAAACGTTATAAATGTATGCGAAGCGCTCGTGGCCCCGCTAACTCAGTGTTCTGTAAACGATTACTGCGTTAAGCAACTTTCGCGCTAGTCCTTGTATGGTGACCACTTTGTGGCATTTACATTTGCGAGAGTTTCCGTGCTTTGGAAGGCACGTTAAGCCATTGGTCTCGGTTGCCAGTAAATGGCAATCGTTAAGCTTTGTTGAAGGCCTTGTGAGTGTGTTGATAAATTTCAACAGCAGGTAGCTACAAAATGCGTCTGTCTATTTCAATACGACAATGGACTCACCCACCAATTATTAAATAATTTTCGGTTCCATCACTACCAGACTGACTGACGGTCAAATTTGTTATGTATTGGCAAATAACTAAAAGTGTTATGACTATTAGTCGGTATCAAATTCCTTGTGAAAATTAACTCTACCTCCCCTACTACTACTGTGCGAAGGTACTGTACTGTACACTACCATTTATGCAACTAAAGCCGTTCTTAAATTCATTAATGACTGGTATTTTATATTAATTAGTAAAAAAATAAACTTTATTAATAATTAATGAAACTTATATATAAAAACATTGGGTTAACATATAGCCTGAAAATTTTATGAAGCTTTAATTTCTTTAACAATACATTTTCAGTTACCATGGAGCTACGAAGCATTCCATTCAAAGTGACGGAATAATTTGGAAACATTTGTAAACGTAACGTTAAATTACAATTTATCCGTCAAAGCGTTTTGACAAGGCCCTAACGAGAAGTTTTGGTACGGTCAATGCGCTAATTTGGATCTAGTAATTAATATGTACCTTCGTAGCGAGCAGCTGAAACAAGCTACACGCAGCATATTGCTAACAAGTGATGTGGATATGACAATCACGAAGTTTTGATGCAGAATACTTCTAGATATTAGACAAAAAAAAATCAAAAAGATATGGCGACGGCAGTACGGTCGCGATGTAAAAATAGATTTCGATTGCCTATTTCGGCTAGTAAAATAACAATTGAAACTTTGATGTTGAACATTTTCGCAAGTTGCAGTTTTTCTAAGCCCATAGTTTGACACCCCGTCGGTTGTATTAGAAAGTCAGTGTAAAAGAAGTTGCTTAGGTGCAAAAGGTCTTGGCAGCGCCAATTATCACTCCACTCTGTTATATTACTGCCTAACTAAATGCGTGGATCGCTAGACGTTAGAAAATCGCTAGATGTCAGGTGATAAATGGCAAAAATCTATCGTAGAACTTGTGCTGCCAAGCAGTCTTGAGAACGCCTCTTGTGGAGGCGAAACACGTTTTGATTTCATGCCACGTTGTAATGCGGAGTATTGCACATTGCTTACAATCTAGAGTGTAAGGTTACCTAGTATCTGTTCTACATCAATTTCCTTGATAAGTTCGGTTTGTCATTCCATACCATGGTTAGGCACTTTAATAAAATCCAACTGATAAACATACTCATTTTTTTTTTTATTCATACATAGGAACTAACCAAACTCCGATATGAACTTTTGCGAATTACACAAATATTCGTTGCAAACCGGGAATCTATGTTGTAAATGCCTAAATGTTAAAATCTCCAAAATGAGGATAATCATTATGTCGTATATATATATGCATAGGTCTACTAAAGATCTCAGTAAATGCGTTTAACATTTTGAGTGAACAATTTCCGAGCCATTTCATGAAGAATGAGTAGAAAAACCTCGGATCTGAAATGAAATTTTATTTCCTTATATAACCGCTGCTGCAAACTTGACATAAATGCTCGGTTCAACAATGTGATTTGTCGCTCGCTGTGGGCAAAAAAGCATTCGGAAACTCATCCATTCAATCAGAGTTTCATGTCGAGTGAGCTTACCTGACATGGGTGCGGGCGAAGTTGGCCGAGGTGTACCGAGCTAAACTGAAGGTGGGCATAACCGCGTTCGTATCGCGGTCTCGAGTACGCCAGTAGACCGCGCTACGCGCGTCGCGATACACGTGTCCATGATTGCGCCAAACGCATGACCAAACTGTCGTAATAAACCTAACCAAACTTTGCCGACAGCCCCCACTGTGTTTAATGACTTTTATTTTCGTGATTGTGTATGAACTGAGTGAAAGAAGGTGGTAATGCAGATAATGTTATTTATTAGAATTCTTGATTAATATGTATCTGTACAATTTGTATTGAAAATGACACGCAAGGATCGTTGCGAACAGAACTTTAAGGGTCTAATTCCAAACTGTCACTAGTTTTGATCCGACTGAGGCAGAATACACAATGAGTTACGTTGACAGATGTCAGCTGTTGCTTTGTAGGTATGGTATATTCATATATTTATCATAGATAGTTGTACACTAGGTAGTTGAGCCTCACTGTCTTATGCCCATTTGCACTAAAGTTAGGCTATCATAAGTTCACAACTAAAATTCTTATGACACTCCTAATAAATAAATACATTGCACCAACCCTAGGCGCAGGTATCTTAAATACGCTAACCGGTCTCAATAACCTCTTTCTTTTACTATCGTCTAAAATAATGTCAAAATTGTTATCATCGGTATCTATCGACGAATTTCGGTCACAATAACCAAAGATAGATAGAAATATTTATCTACGACATTGAACATTCTGTCACAAAAGAAAAAAAATCTACTGTTTATCTGTGGTAGCGATCTGTTTAACTGAAGATAGAATATTGAAACAGCAACTGGGACAGACGCTCGGATGATGATGATGAGAATATTGAAACCGGCCATAAGTCGATGCAAATGAAATGTCAACATAGGCGATGCTTAGACTAAAAAGTTTCATAGTTACCATTGACTAAAATTGTGTTTAGTGCAAATGGTCATTACTGTTATGGACTTAAACATATTGTACCTATGGTAGTTTCAAAGTTAATTGTTTACAGACAGACTGACAGAGGTGCAGAGGCCGGGGACTTTGCTTTATAATAATCTATTTATTAATTTTTAATACAAAATGACGAATTAAATACAGTTCATTTAAATTGATAAATAATAAATGAAGGTAAAAGGCTTACGTTGAATCAATAGTATGATAAAATATGGATACAATTTTCAGTGGTTAATCCAATAAACTGTACAAATATATGCGTGTATTAGTAATTAGTGTTTAAATATACCAGTGTGTCCGTGCTTTGTAACGCACGATAAAGCGTTGATTATGACTGGGTCGAAAGAATTTAACAATCACTTCTCTGATTAGTTGACATTTTTGACTACTGCTCCACGCCAGTAGTAAAAGTAACGTGATAATATACTCGTATATAGCTTTTGTCAAAATATGGGCTATAGGTATCCGAACTAGTCGTTTCTAAGATTAAAGCGTCAACCAAACATACTCTAGTTTCATAGTATTAAGTATAGAATTACAAAATTTCCTACGCAATGAGGACCTTTACAATGTTTTGTATCTTTATGTACAACCTAAAGATTTAGGTAATCATAAGTGTAGGTTTTCTCTCGTTATTCTGTAGTTCATGTATATTTCACAATACTAAAACTTGATGTACGAGTACCTATTACTTAAATATTTATTATAGAAGCTAAAGTGCTTCTATAATAAATATTAAAATAATAAGTACTAATAGCCTAAAGCCTAACTCGGTAAATGATCACTAGGTTAAGCAACTTTTGCTCAAGGTCCCCAGATGGGTGACAGCTTTGTTGCATCTCCACTTATTTATTTATCTAAAACTTTATTGTACGCCGGAAAATACAATTGTACATTGAGATTACGAGAATTACCCCGCTTTGGTAGGCACGGTAAGCCAAGTTACGTTTGTATCGGTTGCCAGCGCGCCACAATCTGCCCCTGTCCACTTTCAACACGGTTATGGGCTCACCCCCTGTTACATGGGACAAAAATGCATACTATAAAACGTATAGCCGTATTGTATGCCTCTGTCACCCCTTCCTGGATAAACACTTGACTGATATTTTAGAGTCAAGATTTTTAGAATTAGCCTCTCCAAGGAATCAAATTTCTGTTGTCCTAAAAGTAAATAAAAGTAACCTAACCTGTATATTACTCTCTTTTATAATGAAAATATTGGCACAATGTACATCCTTAGGGATTATTCGGAGAAAGCCAAATAAATATTGTCTTGTGTCATCATCGCTAATAAAATAAAATCCGAGAGAGGTTAAATTACAATATTACAGACAAATTTCCAGAGTAGCGTATTTCAAGAGTTAATAGATATGAAACATGGCATCTAAAATAATGTAATGCTTATTAGGTACTAAGCGACCTCCAAGGCTTCGCTCATGACATATTTTGAATATCCGTCGCACCTATATAATCCCGTCGCTTAAAAATTCTACAAAATCTTAATAATATTATAAATGCGAATGTTTGTATGGATGTTTGTTACTCTTTCACGTAAAAACTATTGAATAGATTTTCATGAAAGTTTACAATTTATAGCTTATACACCAGAATAACACATAGGCTACTTTTTATCCAGGGACCAAGTTCCTGTGGGAAACGGGAACGGGTAAACTTCTCTACGCGGGCGAAGCCGCGGGCGTCAACTAGTGCATAATAATTTCTCAAAGTAATTGACATTTATGATTAATGCTCTGCTCTCCAGGTTAATAGCGTGATGATGTATATAACTTATAGCTCTTCTCGATAAATGGGCTATCCAACACAAAAAGAGTTTTTTTTAAATCCGTCCAGTAGTACCTGAGGTTAGCGCGTTTAACCAAACAAACAGACAAACTCTTCAGCTTTATATATTAGTACAGATATAGATAGATAAAACTGCCGTTGGTTTGGTTACGCCCAACGAATGAGTGAGGAACGATGGACGAAAAATATTTACTTTGCGAAAGTGAAGGAAGGAGAACCGTATACCGTGATTTACATGCGAAGACCACGTGAACAGATTGCTCAAAAACGAAAAGGAAGTACTCGGATACTTAGACGTGCATGTATGAAACGATATCAATAGTGTATGATGCCATCTTCATTTAAGCCGATATATTGATTTATAATGTGACTACAGGACGTCCAATGATTTTACCCGCGTAGTTCCCGTTCCCGTGGGAATACGGAGATCAAATGTACCCTAAGTTAACTCCTTATTTTATAAGATATCTGCTAGAAATCCTGTCAAAATCGATCCAGCCGTTTCAGATTAATCAAAACAAACAGACAGATAGACAGAGAAAAAAAATTATGTAGCTACAGAATATAGGTATGCTTTCATTTGCATGTAGTTAAAAGCTGTTAATTTGGATTAATTACAAACAGGTTCAGATGAGACTACAATTCATAGCATTCACATATCAAGAGCAACGCTTTCACCACCTAACTGAAATGAATATGCGTACCAAACAGAATTGGGATTTTCCCCATATTGCCTTTAACAAGAGTAGGCCACAAAAAAACTAAAAAGAAAATTTTATTATTTTTATTAGCATACCAACTGATTTGCTCTAAATGTTTGTCCATGTGAATCATTGAACTAATATTTCTAACGTATTATGGAGTACATTATAGCTCAATTGTAAAAAAAAAAAAAACCAACCGAGCGGTTTAAGTCAGTTCAAGTCACGACTGCCTCTGTGGCGCGGTGTGGTTAAAAAACACAGATATTCTATAATATTTGTAATAGAAATATTGTTATACAACATCAAACTACAAAATCAACTATATATTTATGAGAAGAACTGATTGTTGTTGGCAAGTCTGAGCCCAGTAACCGCTGCTTTATAAATTCATAATCAAGATTAATTTATCATTTACAAAATCTTACCTTATTTATGGAGGATAATCTCTGTAACCGCATGACTAATTTTGATAAGATCTTTAAAATTCAAAGCCCCATTATGTAGAAAGGTTTACTCTATAAATTCGAAACCGAATTTGGTAAAAGTAGCTTGCTGGTTTATAAAACAAGTAACGCGCCCTTCACTATTGTGGCGAAGGAATTAGATGACTTCTAAACTAAAAGCCATTTCACAACCAGAAATGTCAGATACTTTAAAATCGCCTATACTAAATATTCACGGTGTCCTGAATCGAATGCCGCAATTAGCTTGTCTTTATCTCTTAAGGTTCTTGAATAAATAGATGCGTACACACGGACCGACAAACTGAGCCGTTTTATATGACTTTTCTTAACTTTAGGGTTCTAAAACAGACAGGTACGAGTATGATCCGCGCACCGAGAGTATAATATCTTTACAAATTACCAATAAATATAATTCAAATTCATTCTCTCATGGACCGGGAGACCCACACTGTGCCCCCGCATGGTGCGTAAATGCATTCCCAGCGAAAACAAAAAAATATTACAGGACTTCCACTGACATAAGCTGATATTATAGGAAGTACCTTAGGCAATTTAATCCCACTTTATTGAGATTTCGCATTCGTCTACTTCAGCCAAAACTTCATAACGGTAGTGTCTTAACAACACTGGTGATATATGCCTGAGTTAGATTGACGGTTGAACAAAGGTTAAGGTTTGCAAAGGTTAGTTATTTAGAAACACTTTTAGTGATTGGAAAAGAGTGGCCGTTAGATTTCTTACCAGATTCTTACTCACAGGCTTTCCCTGTTGCTTTGCAAAATTGGCAGTAAATGTAAATTTAATAATGACGTTCATAAGTGTTACTATGTGACCTAAATTAATAAGATAATTTTATTCTCAAAAAATATTTATTAGGTGTAGAAGATTGATTTTTTCACTGGTTTGCAAAATTGCTGACTGGATTACTCTGTATTAATTTCCATTTAATAGGTATACGTTCTTAAGATAAAGATACAATATCAAATATCTCCATGTTTTTAAAGATCCTTTTTATTATTTTTATCAATATCTAAATTTCCGCGCTTCAGAAGGCACGTTAACTCGTTGATCTCGGTTGCCAGTAACATGGCAGTCGTTAAATCAAGTTGAAGGCTTTATGGGCGACTTGAAAAATTTCAACATCAGGTAGCCACAACCTGCGTTTGGTTATTTCAACATGGCAATGGGCTCACCACCTATAACGTGGGAGAGGAATAGTAATAATGCCTCTGCCACCCATTCGGGGATAGGGCGTGATAGATAAATAATAATAATAAATATATTTTAAGAAGCGCTAGTAGCTCCGGTAACTCAGTATTCTGTAAACGATCACTGCATAAGCAGCATTCGCTATGGCTGGTCCTCAGATGAGTGCTCTCTTTGTAGTTTTTCCATTAACGAGACCACCCTACACGCGCGGCCCGACACGGCGGGAAGTGGAGGATGGAGTGCAGGGTAGCTGCGTGGAATGTTAGGGGAGGAATGACAGATAAGATGAATGAGTTGATGGATGTTATGAATGAGAGAAAGTTAGATGCAGTGTGCTTGACAGAGACCAAGCGCAAGGGCAGCGAAGTCTTGGAGCTCCCGGGTGGGATGCTCGCGCTTTGGTCTGGAGTACCAGAGAGCGAGCATGGCAGTCGGGGGGTTGGAATTTTGCTGTCCTCGCGATTGGCCTCCGGTATGTATGAGTACAAACTGATAGGTCCTAGAATCCTCTGGATCCGTGTAAAACTTGGTTTGACGAAGATTTTCCTGGTAGCTGCTTACGCGCCAGTATCTTCGTCGAACGCGAGTGAGCTAGAGGACTTCTGGGAGAGTATGAGAGAAGCTCTAAATGTGATAGAAGGAAATGAAAGACTTATAGTATGTGGAGACTTGAATGGATGGGTGGGTACCGCTCGCGATGGTTTTGAGTCGGTACTCGGGAAGTATGGGGATAAAAGGGTGAACGACGCTGGCAAGCTAATACTGGCATTTTGTAAGGAAAAGGATTTGTTTGTGGCGAACACAATGTTCAACCACAAACAAATTCATATGTATACGAGGAGATGTAAGTCAAAGAGAAGCATGATAGATCTATTCCTAATGGATAGCCGGCTCCGTAAACAGGTGATGGACACAAGGGTTTATCGAGGCGCTGAGCTGGGATCAGACCACTACCTAGTCATAACTAGGATTAGGGGTCTGTTCGCGGGTTGGCGTCATCGTACCGAGTGTCCTGAACCTGAGCCGACTTATAGCATCAAAAGCTGGAAGCTGCAGGATGCATCCATTAGGGATAAATATAATGAAAGGGTAGCCGAAAAGCTTGGCGATGTCAATGTAAGCAGTGAGAATGTGGAAAGTGTATGGCAGAACCTTAGGGATAGTATGATAAATGCCGCTGTGGAAGTGTGTGGAGAAACGAAAAGAGGCAGTAGTAATAAGCGTGATGCATGGTGGAATGAGGAAGTGAAAGAAGCAGTTCGAATGAAGAAGAAAGCATGGCTAGACTACTTAGCCTCGCGGAATGATTTTAATATGAAAGAGAGATACAAGCTGCAGAAAGTTAACACGAAGGCACTTATAGAAGAAGCTCGTGAAAGGTGCAGAATGAAAGCGGATGAAAGGTTGTCGTCCAATTTCCGGGATAATGCCAAGCTCTTCTGGAAAGAAGTAGGCAAGACCCGGAGTTGTTCGGCAATCTGCAGTATGAATAAAGTGCTTAGTGTTAACAATGACGTCCTAACAGACCAAAGTGACGTCCTGCAGAGATGGAGTGAATATTATGGAAAGATGTATGCAAGAAAAGACAGAGATGCCACATCGGGAAGTGGAGCTCACTTCGATGCTCCGGATCCCGATGTCATTGAAGTCATTAGTATGAAAGAAATAGAACAAGCGATAAGAAGTATGAAATGTGGTAAGGCTGCGGGAAAAGACAGAGTCACTGCTGAGATGATCAAGTACGGTGGGTCGCGTGTCTGGGACACACTATGTCTGTTATGCAACTTGTGCTGGCGGACGGGTGAGGTCCCAGATGACTGGCGAGTAGCAGTTGTAGTACCTATTTACAAAGGGAAAGGCTCGCGCCTAAACTGCTCCAGCTACAGGGCGATCAGCTTGGTCAGCTTAGCTAGTAAGGTGTATGCAAAGGTTATAACGGCACGAATGCAAGAAAAGTCTGAAAGGTATTTATGGGAGGCTCAATGCGGATTCCGACGTGGAAGAGGTTGCATGGATCAAGTGTTTTCTCTCCGCATGATCGCGGAAAAGTTTCTGGCTCTTAGCCAGAAGGTTTTCTGCGCTTTTGTGGATCTAGAGAAAGCATTTGATAACGTTGTGAGAGAAACGCTGTGGGACTTGCTGCCAGGATATGGTGTGGACGGCTCGCTACTGCGGGCAATACAGTCGCTTTATAGGGACTGTAAGGCTTGCGTGCGAGTAGGGGGGGATGTGTCACCTCTTTTTGATGTCTGTACAGGCGTCAAACAGGGATGTGTCATGTCCGCCTGGCTGTTCATAGTGTACCTGGACAGTTGCCTGCAGAAGTTGAAAGATTTTAATATGGGTGTGAATTTGGGTGACTTTACAGTAAACTGTCTGCTGTACGCTGATGATGCGGTGCTCATGGCCTCATCAGAAGCCGACCTTCAGGCATTAGTCACTAATATGAAAGAGGGGTGTGAAAGTAAGGGTCTCCGCTTGAATGCAAGTAAAACTAAGGTTCTAGTATTTGAAAGAGGTGACGTAAGAACTAAATGCGAGATTAGGGTAAACCAGGAACGTCTAGAGCAAGTGAATGAAATTGTGTATTTAGGAAGTATGTTTAGCGCGGATGGAAGATGTGATTCGGATGTGGAACGGCGAGTAGCTGCCGGAAACAAAGTTAACGGTGCTTTGTCCCAGTTAGTAAAGCGACAAAGCATCGTAAAAGAAGCACGACTGGCGATTCATAACGCAGTGCTAGTGCCAACTTTGCTTTACGGTAGTGAAACCTGGGTATGTCAGCAGATGCATGAAAGTAAATTGAATGCTGTGGAGATGCGATCACTTCGAAAGTTGTGCGGCGTTACCTTGGCTGGCCGAATACGTAACGAAGTGATACACAATTTGGCAGGTTTGAATGAAAGTGTCAGCGTTAAGCTGGAAAAGGGCGTGCTCCGTTGGTTTGGACACGTCCAACGAATGAGTGAGGAACGATTGACGAAGATTATATATTGTTCAAAAGTAGAGGGTAGAAGGAGTCAGGGTAGGCCGAGACTTACATATGAAGACCACGTGAGCAGATTGCTCAAAAACGGAAAGGTCAAAAGTACTCGGATACCCAGACGTGCGTGTATGAAGCGATTGATGAATCTCGAAGAAGCGAAAGAAGTATGCATGGATCGAGAAGCCTGGCGATCTGTCCTCTCTGACTACCCCGTCAGGGATACAGCGTGAAGATAGTTAGTTAGTTAGTCCATTAACGAGCTTTTCGTGCTTCGAAAAGTACATTGAGCCGTTAGTCCCGGTTTCCAGAACAATTTCAACAGCACAGCACGTTACCACGACCTTTGATTGTCCATTTCAACATGGCAGCAATTGGCTCTCTGTACCTGTAATGTGGGACAACAATTGCACACGGTGAAGTGTGGGCATATAATATGCCTCTGTTACACCTCCGGAGATAAAAGCGTGACTGATGAATAGAAATAAATCAATTTATATACTGTCAATATTTGTCTGTCTTTGAGTATTATTTTTCTCAAGAACGTGTACCTATCAGATAGAAATGAATATCGAGTCAGCAATTTTGCAAATCTGTGAGAAATAAAGATAAGGGGTTTGTTTTCACTTTTTAGGTATATAAACCTTAAAATTTTAAACTAACTATCTTCACCCTGTATCCCTGACGGGATATTCAGAGATGACAGATTGCCAGGTTTCACGATCCATGCTCACTTCTTTCGCTGCATGTATGAAACGATTAATGAATCTGCAAGATTCATTAATCGTTTCATACATGCACTTATGGGTATCCGAGTCCTTTTGACTTTTTGGTTTTTGAGCATTCTGCTCACATGGTCTTCATATGATTGTGCACTAAAGTTTAGAAAAGGCTTAAACGGCCTATTTATTTCTCAGGACCATAAAATAAAGAGACACATGGTTTGCGGAATTTGATTTAGGACACCAAAAATTCGTGCTTAGTTGATTTTATTTTTTTACCTCTTCGATTTTGAACCTGGTTTCGATTTAGAAGTTGTCTGATTAATTTGCTACATTAGAGTGAAAGGCAAAGTTAGTTTAGTTTTTAGTTTTGAGGTAGCCTACGGTAATATTTGTATAATATGGAGCAGATGTGTCTATTTTTGGTATACCTCCATGACCTAATCATAAAGATGAGGGATTAGTTAAGTGCCACCACCGCTAGTTGTTTTTAGACAGACACACTGTTAGACTGTACGGTGTAGAAAAAGTAGAGTCGTAGTCGTCGTAGAAGCGTGAAACTTAATGCTTCATAGTACTAAATCAATACAAATCAGTTTACCGCAGTTCAAATTGGACGCAGGCCTTTATCAAATTTATTGCCGTGAGCAGGTATTTGGCCTTAGAGTACTACGTTTTCAGACGGGCTGGTATGGGCTTTTGTTTTACATATTTCTTCTGTTCGCCATAATGTCAACTATTAGTCAGCAAGTGAACCACTTGCAGCTGAGGTTGTCTTGGGTCTTGAAGATGACGGTAGCATAAATCTAATGGAATCATTCGTTACATAGCGCCTCTCTTTATTTTCCTAATACGATGTTGCTAGAACTCTATTGTACCCCATTTGTGCGCAAAATTATTCAATCAATTTCCCACCTGCTGAATTAAAGTTCATTTTGCTAACGTAATGTGTTACATAAGCTTAGGCAATTTATTAAATAAAAAAATAAAACGATTTCCTTTCTGTGAACTCCCCGAAATCAAAGCTCACGAACACGAAATAAAAATATGAAGAATGTTGTCGAGATCCAGTCCAATAAAATATGGTTATGAGTACCTATTTTTTATAACTGGAAAATTGTAATAATGTAGGTCAAATAGTCGAGGAGTTGGCGCAAGAAACTATTTCTAAGGAAACTTATTCGACTTGCAACTTTTGTAGTTGATAACAATGTAGAAAGTAATAAATAAAAAGATAGTGTTTAAAGCTGCTGACGTCACACATTCCTTAATTGTGATCATGTATTTTTGATTGACTGAGGAGGTGAGTTTTTAGTCCACTGGTACGGGAAAAATGCTATCGATGTCCGACCGTTCGTCCGTTCGTCCGTCCACACAGTCTATAGGTCGCATTTTTCATCGGATTTGCATGCAACTTGGCATGGACAATCCTAATATAGCCAAAAACTTTTAGCGAGGGGGTTTTTCGATCTAATGGCGGCAGGGGAGGGCAAGCATTTTTTCTTCATTCTTGACAATTTTATACAGCGTTATATAGAGCCTTAATTAAAGTATTATAAGCTTGTGCTTGAATTTAATAATCTGAGAAACATAAATATCTAAATACTCGCTCGTATGTATAAAAACAATAGACAACCAAGAGACCATCACGTCAGTCGATTCGGACTACAAACATAATTTACTGATTATTTCCAATTTTCTACATGGAACTTACCGTTTGAGTCAACCTACTTATTCTAAAATATTATATAGATAGAGGTAGCAAGTTACTCTAGAAAGTTCATTCTGACGGCTAGGAAATAGGGGCGCGTTGTCTTTTAAACTATATTAGCGCTGCAGCACTGCGCTACGGGTCGTTTAGTCGCCTTTGATGACAGACTTTACTCCTTGAAAGCTTTTCTAACATTTTTCTTTGAAAATATCTAAAGTATACACAGCAATATCAGCACATTGAAGCGTACAGTGAGCAATACAGAATTTATTAAATTTGATGTGACAATATCTACAGATTTTCTTTTATATTTCACTGCTTCTGTTAGTTAGTTATAATCAACGAACAATATTCAAATGAATTGAACTGCTATTGATAGAGCGTTCATGTTGATCATCACAGAGACAGTAATCTCTGTGACGCGGTGGGAGTGTTTCCGACTGCTACGCAAGAGGTCGTGGGTTCGATTCCACCCAGGATAAAACTTAGTGTGATGAGCACGATGGTTTATTCTGTGTCTGGGTGTTATTTATCTATATTATTTATGTATTTAGTAATATATATATATATATATGTTTATCAGTTATCTGGTTACCATAGCACAAGCTCTGCTAAGTTTGGAATCAGATGGCGTTGTGTGAGTTGGCCCAACGATATTATTATATTATTATTATTATATTGTAGACACCCTATTACGCTTAAAGTTTTAACTTCTCTGAGTCCTAAATAGAGAATTAGCTTAAGAACTCCTGTTTTTTCACTGTGTAAGCGATGCCGCAGGAGTTTGATTTTAAGAGTTTTAGGAACTCTAAGAAACCAATGACTAGATAAGATTTTTGGTATGAACTCATCATACCCTAAAAGAAAAAAGGTGTTTGCGTGACCATGTCTCAAAAAAGCTAAGTAGTGGTCATAAAATATAGAACTAAGTTTCATTTAAATATACCTAAACAGTGTTTAGATACTTCGAAGCGGTACTCCATCCACCTGCATAACACTTAACCACATTGCACAAATGGTAATTACAAGTTCAATTCGGAATTGGAGCTAGATGGTGATTTAAACGTTTATGCGATAGCAAAATTTGATGAGGGTGTAACCACAGCTCTCTTCTAGTTTATAATACTTATTAATTTGAATGTATTATCCGTGATTCTACTCTCTGCTTCGTATTAAAATTGTATTAATGTTTAAAATAATTCGTACTCTCTCTATCTCATAACATATAAAAAGAGGACGCATAGTATGCCTCTGCTACCCCTTCATGGATGAATGCGTGACTGCTGAACAAATTGTAAATGTTATACAAGAAAACAACTATAGCATTACCTTTAGTTCTTGATTATAAATTCCCGTCCAATTTGCAAACGACTCGTATAAATGTCTCGCTCTATTTGAACATAATCGACGAACTGTGTACTTTGTTGCAGGTGGTCTAGTTCTGTCTTCAAGTGTGCACCGCCGCTAAAAGAGTCCTGAATAATTCATCACGATATTTAACCGGGTTCCGAAAGCCAGCCTTGCGTGACTCCATACTACATACAATTCTATATCGAAAAAAATTGTCAGATCAGTGCGTACATAACACGCACTATTAAAAGGTGGAAATGTTAGATTTTATGTGATTTTCGTTAGTGAATTTGCAAAATATTAATAATAATTATCTGTCGAATGTAGCTAAAACAATGCCAGTGATTTGGACATAAACATTACAGTAAACACACTACAGTATACAGTACTGTAATATAGAATTCAGTGCTCAGTAAAAAAAACATAATAAACATAGTGTAAAACGATTCTTTAGAATTACTAGATATTTAAATATTGTTGCCAAAGTAAATTAAGAGTTGTTAATAGATTCAGATGTGTTATAAAAGTGCAACAGTGATGGGCTCAATGATTGTACAAAGTGCGTTTTTGGCGACCATGTTGGCTGTACTGGTTGTCGGCACCGGAGAATGGAGTGAAGATGCTGAGGATCTGGGTGAGTCTAATACCTTGTTTCTTTTTTTAACAACTTTTATTTTTGTTGACAATCTTCACTAGAAACGTTTATAAAACTATCCTCAAGCGATTCTCGAGTTTTGAGAATCGTTCTGTAACACGATGGATTTCAGTTCATATTGTAGGGATTATAAAAGAAATTTATTGATAATTATAAACTACATGTGCACTGTATTTTAGTGCTACCTATGGAGGAGAAAGAAAAGAAAAATAAATGTCTATTATGCCAAGAAAGTTGTATACCAGTTTTGATAAAGTTTCTGTAAAACCAGTTATCACTAGGATTGACTTTTACGACTAACGAAGTTGCGTTGTTGCAAATTGTGATAATTCAAACTTGACATGTGAATAAACAGATTTGTGGTAATAACTGTCATGATATCAGTTCCACACTTTCTCTCCTACACAATATTGCACCTAGTTTGTTTGTCTCAGCATTTCCTTTGGTTGACTGGTAAAGAATGCCTATATATGGCATTAGGTCCGCCTGTATAGATTTTTTTGTGCATGAAATTTTAAATTCATAAATATCACCACAAGAGGAAGTGTTTTATGACGTTCAAATGGATTTTATCTACTTAAACCTAATGCTCGTTTTCTTCCACTGTATCACCAAAATGTAGTGCGTTAATACAAAAAAATAGAAAATTATTTTCTACGCAATATATAATAAGACCTAAGCGAAAACAAATCAAATGCGTATATAACGTTGGCTATCTTTGGGATTGTACAAAAAGAGTACGGCATGAACGCATCAAGTTAAGTCTATAACGAAGTAAGAATAAAAATAAACTAACAGTAAAACAGCTTCTAAATCGAAAATCGCAATGCAACCAGCCCAATCGTAAAACGCTACTAGAATAGCCTGATTGTTCAAATACTTGTCTAGCATTTGAAAAGCACAAATTCTACGGTACTGGAACCGCAGGTAACTTGAACAAATTTACATTTTTATTTAGGAAGCTGCTATCGTTACGAACAACAAAACTTTACATTGTCCTCGCTTTAAAACAGAACAATCTTTGATCGGCTCGATTCCTTCTATCTTCATGCCTGCGCTGGTTGCTCCAGAGGGAACTGGCGTCACGCCAAACAATTTCTTTGTCTTTGTCGAAGCATCTTCAAGTATTATCGATGCAGATATTTCTATTATTGCACGAATTGTGCAGTTTTCCGTTTCCTTTCGTAGTTTATTAGTTTCATTTTCAATATTCTGTGCGTCAATAGAAAAGGCTATAAAATGGCAGTCGTTAAGCCCAGTTGAATGCCTTATGGACAACTTAAAATATTTATACAGCAGGTCACCACATCCAGCGCTTGTCCATTCAACACAGTAATGGACTCATCACCTGTTACGTGGAACAAAATGTGGGTGTATAATATGCCTCTGTTACCCCTTTGGGGGCAAAGGCACTTACAATGTAGAATAGGTTTCATTCAATTGAAACGCTAGGTGTGCTTCTACCAATATAGGAGTGTTCGGTAGTGGTAATGGAAAGTAAGTTGATAGCTAAGTTAATGTATAACTAACTTGTAGTAGCTATCGAATTGCTACTCACTTTGATTTAATACTAACACCACTAGTAGGTGTTCTAACTAATCACATTAACAACTAAAGTTCTATAAACGACTTAGTTCTGCTCTGACTATTAACTATGAACTGTGGAATTTAAAACAGTTTTAATTTGTTTTTTTTTATAACATTTATTTTAGTTGTCTTCTCCCATCTTGGGCAGGCAAAAAAAACGTGTGAAATACAGCCTTGTCTTCAGTATTTATATTTTCATATCATTTAGTCATGTCTAGTGCTTTGTCGATGTCAAGTCCTCTGTCCTAGGTCCTGGTTCTTGCTCTAGTAAAGCAGTGAACCATTTACTAGGGCTTTCTATGGAGATTTGGCACTAACACTGCAACATTTTACTTTCCATAACTCATGCACATTTTTTTTCGAACACTTTATGTATCATAATCCTCCCATTATTAAACACAAAATCACGAATTATACACTTGTTTTGGAAAATATAATACGTCGACCGTGCGTCACCTTCCAGAATTGGCGCCAAATTTCTTTTTTATAACAATAATGTGACAGTTCATAAAAAATCTACTTCATGACCTGTCACATTTGATTGTTACACTATCACGGTCTAACTCTTGATTGATTGATTATTGTAACAAGAAAAATTCATTTTAAACATAAAGATAATGTTATAACAAATTTGGCGGGCTTATCGCACAAAAGCAATCTCTTACAGGCAACCTTAACCAATATGACTAAAAGTTATGCGTGGTCATACATAAAAAAATATACGCGTCGACTTGAGAAACTCCTCCGTTTTATCGTCGGTTAAAATTTTTGATTACAGTTAGCTGATACCCTTGACTTATTTTACCTTAACTTATTACCGGGATTAAAAGTAGTAGTGTAGCTTATGTTTTAAGCTCCACTACTATTTTTATTATATTTATTTCAGTGGGAAACGGGAAAACATCAAAACGCGGGTGGAGTCGCTAGCATCATCTAAATAAGAATATGAAAATAGATGTTTTTTAAATCAAAAGTGCAGTATTTTGAAAATACATCGAGCGAAAATATCACTAGTTTATGGATTCTTTATCAAAACATAAAGATATTTTTTTAATGGTTTTATTATTCTATTTGTCATTATTGACATGGTTTGATAATTGGCTAATTGATTCCTTGTTAGTTAATACGTGAGGTGCATCTTATAGGCAGAGAGTCACAGTTGAGCTTTGAAATAGAAACTCAATTGCGTTCCCCTACAATGTTTACTGTAAAGGCACCCAAACGATTGACAAAGGGACTATAAGATCAAAACGAGGGGCAGATATATTTACTGGAGGTGACACAGCTCTCAAGTGAACTCGAAGCGTTTTTATTACAGCGCAATATCGCTAATTGCAAGAGGGCGGGAAGAGAATGATTTTTCTAAGAAAAATCTTCGTTTTGCAGACAGTGTCAAATTTGAGTAAATATTTTACACATTTCTACGAATGTTCGTAATTTTTTTCTTGTTAAGAAGTTAAATTGAATTTTATATTAAAATATTATAAATGTTAATAATTTAAGGGACTTTTCTTGCTTTAGAATAATACAGTTAATTCCTAACATATAATACGCCCTAATACTTAGTTGAAGTTTTTTTTAAATATTTGACACGTTAAAATGGCACCGCCCGCCTGTAGGGACTGCTTTCCATTAGAGACGAAATTAATTTGTATATTATTTTACAATAAAATTTGTGCACTGTAGTTGGGACACATTATTTATTGTAACTTTAATAATTTTGTTTTTTATTTAAAGAATTCGGAAATTTTTAATTTGAGGGATACAAGTATGCCCGATGTGCCTGGTTTCTCAAAATGTCAAAAAACGCGAAAAAATATTGTGAGTAGGGAAAAAGGAGGTTGCTGGGGTGTTATAATTACTACATTGAAGGCCCAGTAGGGTAAAACTTGTGAGAGTTACGACTAGTATGAAAAAATATGTGTGTGTACTAGAGTACACAGGTAGGTAAGAAGTGAAACAACTTTACGACATTTTTTTACAGCCATAAAATTTATCTCATACGTCGATAAAGAAGTTTAATTTCAAAACAAATTGGCACGTAACCGAAAAATGTGACGATCTTTTTTACAGTTTTAATATTTCTCTCAACTCGATAAAGAGGTTTCACAACAAAAAACGACGAATGATTGCTCAAAAAGTCTTTGTTTTCTAAACAGTGCGATGGTTTATACTAATGTCTCCAAACTCTTAAAAAGAAAATTTTGATTTTATTAGAATCACAATAAAAATGTTAGTCAAATATACATCTACATACGAGTAACTTTACAACATGATCATATTTGTATAAAACCTTACGATACTAATTTTCTTTGAAGTATGTTTCAACTTAACCATAGGACTGTGAGTAAATAATGTCAAACGCACCAATCAAATTACAAACAATACTTAAAACTTTTGTGCTTTTAGTGGCCCTTCATTTAAGTGTATGTCTTTGCCAAGGGGGTAGTTACCGAACTCAAAAGTCACACACAAAGTCAAACTATAAGTCTGATGTATATTAATGACTAAAACTAACCATGATGGTTATCGGTCATGTCCATTTCTATTTTCTTTATAACAAGAATATCAAAAGAAAATCATTAGACAATATGAAGTTGATAAATGTGACCATGTTCTTAACTAATACGTCAGGGGGATGACAGCGATGGCAACAGCGCAGCGGTGCGAAATACTACTTGATGCCCTCGGCTACATTCGTGTGGTGATGTTTTCCCGTACACTTTGCCCACAGTAACTGGTTCCCTGGACAAAAAGGGGCATGTGTGAATTCAGGGTGTCAGTTTTTTGTATACAAATTTTCAGCCAAAATAGTTCAAGTGTTGGAGCGCACGAGCGTAATAAAAATGTAAAAAATAAGAAGAATAAAAAGAACAAAACGAAAAAGAAAATACCACAAAAGTCGAATCAAAAAGATTTAAAAATAATACATTATTAACTTTGCATTCCCGGTAATGAGGAATGCAGCTTTTCCAAACTGCAAACCCAGGTCTGAATATATTATTTTGAACCTAGAACTGTTTGATATGTCAATAAATAACAATAATAACAAGCTGATTACATGTGCGATATTTGTGTAGTTCAAAAATGGTAGGATACTTACAACTGTAACGTCGGAGCGTCTAACCGAGTTTATCACTGTTAAGCGCTAAAGAAATATGTAAGACATTTTAGTGCCATTAGCCGAAGGAGTAATTGTTTGGCCAGTTGCCAGTACCGTCTTACATACGTTGCCCATATAACGTTTATGGAACCTGAATGTGACACTTGCAGGAAAAGAATTGCAGTTCAAGACAAAGCAGAGTTGAAACTGTAGTTACACGATTAAATGAGGAGGACATCTTTTATTTTAACTTTTTTATTTCTGAAATGATGATACGGCGACCTTATAACATATATGGAACCTGAATGTGATACTTTCAGGAAAATAATATTGTTAAAAGCAAAGCAGAGTTGAAACTGTAGTTCGACGATTAAATGATGAGGACATTATTATTTTACACTTTTGACTCATGATAAAATGACCGTAGGAAAATATTGAGTTCGTAATATATACTAACATATGCAGTATACACTATACGACATTTCACTAAGTGTATTATGTCCAAAATAATAGGTGAAGAGCATAGTGCTATGTTGTGACGGTTGTAACGGATATTAAACTCACACAATTTGTAAAAGTCATTATATAAAATATAAAAAAATCCTAAATAGCTTAATCGTCGCGATGAGAGCGATGTTAAAAAAATAAACTAATAATTAATTAGACGCAAAAGAACCAAAACCTAATAAGAATTACTCAGGCATCAGTTAGTATAACTGCTAATTTTGTGAACTATTTCAATTACATTTATATGTAATGTAAAGGTATGACTGTAAACATAGAATTCTAAAGAACAATAAATAATATTAGAGCTTCGTTGTAACACTCCCATGGATCACTGTTAGGTTAGGTAATATATAACCACGGTTATCCCCAATACTTTCTTGCTGAAATTATACTACTTTTTTTGTAGTCGGACTATAGTATTAGAACAATTTTAATCAAAGAACTACAATACGCAACAAATTTGCAACTATAAGAAATCACTTTTTGCTGA
Source organism: Thumatha senex (assembly GCA_948477245.1). Lineage (NCBI taxonomy): Eukaryota > Metazoa > Arthropoda > Insecta > Lepidoptera > Erebidae > Thumatha > Thumatha senex. The sequence goes on from OX419743.1 coordinate 14,509,389, forward strand.
TTAACTAATCGTCTAAACATGTCCGAATGCATTTAACAAGCATTTATAAACCTCAAAACCTATTCACCCTAAACCAGGGTTCATTAAACTATATGAACAGACATTTATTACCGTGTACCTTAATTAATCCTTCATAACTTTTTGTTACTATATTTGTGTGCCCAAAATAATTATTTTGGACGGCTGCATTGAAAGTTTGTATAGTTGTTGGGACAAAGTTGGCAACAGTAGGGATAGTATAGGATTATTGTCACCACATATATCTGTTTGTTGTAACTATGTATACCTTATCGATGCTACGACTCAATTTGATGGCATTTAGACAGTAGCTGAAATGACTGTTGTATACCTACGTCGTGTAACAATATTTTGCCAACTTATGAATGCTGGATTATAGCCTTTTCGTAGATATAAGTCTTTATTGAAAAAAAAATCTATTTCTGTAACCATGTATGATCTTGCTAAAAATAATTTAAAGGATCTGTTTGAAACGATCAACTTCAGTTATTGGGACTGCATAGAAATGATTCCTTGAGGGGATAAAGGGCGTGCGTGTAACCCTCACGTCACGCCACCTTCCATGACTTGCATCTATAAGAATGCCAAGCCGTTCTTGCCGTACCGCTGATGGCGCTGGGCCAGCCATGGTCTCCAGCGAGAGTATTCCTTACCCTTCCTCATTGAAAATGACACTAACGAAAATAAATAATTTATTTTTAGCATCAATTTGAACTGTGGTTTGCTATCATGCAAAAACAATTCAATTTATTTAAATGCTACGCAATCTTACTATTCATGGTTAATGAATACACGCGTTGGATGACATCAGGGTCAACATTAATTAATTAATTATGCGCATTTAACATATTTTCCCCGCTAAGTGATTATTGCAACATGAACAAGCTTGTTACTAATAATAATAAACTTGGTGAATGAGTAGGTATAAAAGAAATATCTATACCTACTAATATTACAAAATGAAATATATGAAGCGAATAATGAACCTGAAGAAAGCGAAAAAGGTATGCAAGGATCGCGAAGTCTGGCGATCTGTTTTCTCTGACTAGCCATTCAGGGATACAGCGTGAAGATAGTTAAGGTAAGTGAATATTATAAAAGAGGTAAAGTTTGTATCCCTGACGGGGTAGTCAGAGAGGACAGATCGCCAGGCTTCGCGATCCATTCATACTTCTTTCGCTTCTTCAAGATTCATCAATCGCTTCATACACGCACGTCTGGGTATCCCAGTACTTTTGACTTTTCCGTTTTCAAGCAATCTGCTCACGTGGTCTTCATATGTAAGTCTCGGCCTACCCTGACTCCTTCTACCCTCTACTTTCGCACAATATATATTCTTCGTCAATCGATCCACACTCATTCATTGGACGTGTCTAAACCAACAGAGTACGCCCTTTTTCAGCTTAACGCTGACACTTTCATTAAAACCTGCATGCATATTGCGTATCACTTCGTTACGTATTCGGTCGCCCAAAGTTACGCCGCACAATTTTCGAAGTGATCGCACCTCCACAGCATTCAATTTACTTTCATGCACCTGCTGACATACCCAGGTTTCGCTACCGTAAAGCAACGTTGGCACTAGCACTGCGTTATGAATAGCCAGTCGTGCTTCTTTTACATTGCTTTGTCGCTTCACCAATTGGGACAAAGGACCGTTAAGTTTGTTTCCGGCGACTACTCGTCGTTCTACATCCGAATCACATCTTCCGATAAGCAAGACAAGTGTTAACTAGCTATAGTAATTATAAATTTATGAATGTATAAAAATATGTATAGTAATATAACATTAAGAACCAAGTATTAAAACGTACATGTAACTATTTTAGAGACCCTTACCTGCAGTCAAACTGTTAGAACAGTTTTGCAGGATTTAATTTTATATACTCTGTATGTTTTTCTTTTAATAATAAATAAATAAATAAGCAAGCATACAGCGTAAAGATAGTTTAGCTTTTTTTTTAGATAATGTTTGTAAGGTTGTAGCATCTTTGGATCAACAGAACCAATTAAAAAAAAACACTTTTAGAAAGGTATTTCTGAGGAATATAGGCTACTTTATATCCTGAGAAAAAGTTTGTATGGGAGACATGGACAGGAATACATTACCACGTGGGCTAAGCCGCGGGGTATTAGTTTAAAACTTAACTATCTACATGGTGTATACCTGACGTGGTACTCAGGTAGGACTGCCTTTTAAGCTGGTTATATATTTTATCTAATACCTGCGGCTCCGCTCACGAGGTCTAGATTTCCTATACCTTTTACCCACAGGAACACAATCTTATTCCTGGGAACATTCCCATGTTGAAAAGTAGCTTAAAATATATATGAAGAATACACCTTTTATACACTGGAAAAAATTTAAGATCGGTTCACATTACCCCCTACAGCCTCACATACCTACAGAGTCAAAAACTTTACCTCTTTGTTATATTTATATAGATTAAATAAATAATATGATATTTAAAATTAATGTCAGTGGTTGCGCCGGTATATGATAAAAGAGTAGCCGCGTTATTTTTTCTATGTTGCATCGCTGATCTGCATTTGTTTTTAATTAATTAGTTGTCGACACTCCCCCCGCTCCCCTTTATTCCATTTCTCTTTCGCACCTACCTTGTCTCGCATAAAGGAGGATCGAGACAGCTGTATTACGCGCGCAAGTAACTGCGCTCGCGCCGCTAGCGTCACGGGCAGCGACCACGATTGAGGGCTGGCAGTCTGTCCTACAATAATCGCGCGCGCGGCCGCATCGAACCAACTATCGCAATAATTGTATTTTCTATGGATAAATAGTGTTTTCCTGCAAGGACATCAAGTCCAGGGACGCCCCCGGCAGCCTCCACCTTAGCATCTCGCAGCAAGCAGCAAGGTAGTGTGCCCATTCCTGTTTTTCCATTTATATTTCCATCGACAATAGCGTGTAAATTTCATTTTTTGTCTTTCCCCGCAAATACAGTCCATTTTGAATTTATTTATCTCGCCCGCTCAAACAGTCAGGTTTTATAATAAAAAGAACACGTATTTGATAATCGAAAAAAATGAAAAAATTTTCATTTGCCTTCAATTTTGTTTTCTTACAGGAATTGTACAATAACCAGATTTCAACAACAGAAATATTATGTGAACGTAATTAATAATACGTGTGTTTAATTTTCTTTCATATATTTAACCGACCCGAATTGCGTGCGGTTCACTTAATTAAACGCATGTAGGTAGATACGGTTATTTTTAAATTCTGTGGTAAACAGAAAATTGACGATTTGATGTAAAATTACTTTTCTTATTTAATGATAGTCAAAAGAATATTTAGACTATTGAATTGCTATTTGGCATATTATATACCAATTTTTACTAACATACTTATCATATAAAAAATAGATACCACTTATGTTATGACACTTAGAACCTGGGTATGACAGAACATACAGGAAATTAAATTGAATGCTGTGGAGATGCAATCACCACGGCTGCAACGACAACTGACTGCCATGTCAGGGATACTGCATCATGTTAATTATTTAGTTTTTATACCACCGTAGCAGACAAGCATCCGGCCCACCCAATGGAAAGTGGAAAGTTATGTAGGTTATGCAATTAGCAGTACTTATAATATACATTGAATGCTGATTTGTGCCACGTTACAGGTGGTGAACCCATTGCCGTTATGATTTCAATTTCGCTTTTACTAAGAACGACGAAGATTATGAGATGAACATATTCAGAATTGCAAGATATTCTTACTTGCAATGCCAAATACGTGAATCAACCAAGTATAGGTAAACTATAGGAATTTAATGTTTAGCCAATCAGGTTAGACTACACTGTTTACTAAATATGATATTATCATAATTAGAATAGTATTTTAGGCAACCAGCTTATAAATCCCTCGCTTCCATTACTCGCGATTTACGTCACTACTGAAATTAATAGAGACTATTTGACGTTACGCTTCGACTTTTTAGATCTGCTTCCTTTTTCACAGCATAAGTAACAGAAATGAAGAAGTAATAGACTTTTTTTTTAACGTGCGGAAATCCCCTCGGATGTCATGCCGGACTCGAACCGGCTAAAACCACACAGGGCGGTGGTAGGCGGGGGCCTAACTGTCTATTCCGGACGCCCCGGGTAACTCCTCGGAAAAATGTCCCAGAGCTCCCGGCAGACTTTGGCTACCACCGCGGCCTCACCTAGAGTTCGGGTGTTATCCCGCTTCTTTGGGGGGTTGGTTCGGTTACTATCCCGCTTTTTGGGGTATGAGGCGTGCGTGACAATTTTACGTCATGCCGACGTCTTGGGCCTGCTTCTGTAAGGATGGCGAGCAACCCACCCGCCGTTCTCAGGCCCCCAGACTTGTCTTCGCCCTAGAAGTAATAGACTAGTGAAGGTTTATAAGCTTTCGTTCTTGCGGTTAGAGGTTTACCTAATCAGTAGTAGTACACTACCGACGATAGCCGGGTTAATAGTAACATTAGGAATTACTTTTACTAGTACTCCTTTACAACATTGTTTTTTTTTTTAATCTGATTGTGAATGCGTTTTTTAATCTAGTTTTAATTTCATAGCAAAAACGTGGCTGTTTTTATTTTTAAATTACCGTGCTAAAAAGCATCTTAAATATAAAAATTCTTTCATGTATAAATCGCGTATAAAGCGGCCCATCAACCTTGCAAGTCCGGTATCCATACGGCCTAAGAGTAATGGACCATTTACCATAATTATCCATTGGCGAGCACATTCCGGGGATGTGTACACAAAATTATACACTGCACGGAGCCGAGTGTCGACGTCACGTACACTGTTATAAATTTTATCAGGGCTATTTGTGCGTCCGCCCTTTGGGAATTAATTTTTATTCACCACTCGTTTATAGCGTTTTGCTATTCCACCGGTAGTGTACGTGGAATGCTATTTCGCTTTTTTTCATGAAACAGTTTTAAATTTTCTACAAAACTGTGTTAGATTTTAGTTTTATGGCCGTGGAGCTTTGTTACCTGGTCATTAATTATATTTATTATTTTCTAGTCGGTGTCTAGTCTAGTGTTGGATTTTTCAGTTTTTATCAGATATAACCGATAATACCCGTCAAGTTATTTTAAGCGTATTTCTTTTTTTTATACCACTGAGGTGGCAGACAAGCATACGGCCGACCTAATGGAAAGTGGTCACCGTAGTCTATGGACGTTTGCAACACTAGAGGAGGTGATGAGCCGCTTTATACATGATTTATACATGGATGAATTTTAATATTTTTATATTTAGATTTAGTTCTTTTGATTTCAGTTTAACGATAACTTCATACGTTACGTCAGAACAAAAAGTAAAAATGTCATACTGCAGTAGTAGATGTCCTTCTTTTTTATTATATATACGTAAGATGTTTTCCGTTATATCCCGTTAATTATACGTTATTATTAACGTTAGTTAGTAGTAGTTATATATCAATTATGTACACCAAACTGCCCTACTATATTTCCCACCCTGTAGTCTCCATCCAAAGGTTGCCTGTAAGAGATTGCCTCGTGCGATAAGGCCGCCAATTGTTATATCATGAAGTCTAATAGTCATGTTCACATTGTGTTTCCTGGTGTACAATAAAGAGTTATTTACTTTTTACTTTTACTTATTTCCAAATACTACCTGGGTTTGGAATCTGAGTTAGGTCTGTCGGTCTGAGTCTGAGTTCAAAAGCGTAAAATTGCCAGCTTATGCTTATGCTTATAAAAAAATCATGGCCACTCCGAAGGCGCAGATGAAGACGAAGACCATAGTGGAGACGGGGACTCGACAAAAGAAAGGTAGAAGACCGCCCAGCCAATTAAACCAACGTCCTAGAAGAGGTCACAATTATGGGCAATATGGAAACAGTTGTAAGCCTTGAGAAGTCACAGGTTATCTTGCATCCTTCACATAAAGAAAGAAAGAAAAATGTTTAATTCCACATAGAAAAAAGAAAAATGGGTTCAGCTTAACTATGAAGTAAAAAAAAATGTTAGATAAATAAAAAGAGTAGTAGTAAATAATAAAAATTTGATAAATAAAAAGAGAAAATAAAGTTTAAACAAAGATAGTTAAATAATATAATTAACAATATCTGTAGTCTAAGACAATATGAAACCCAAATGTCGATGTGCATCACACCTACTACGCCTTCTTTCAGTGATAAGCTGCCCCAAGAACAAACAAGTTGCTCCTATACGCAAAAGATTCCCCATTTGTATTTTATCCCACCTAAAAGGTAATGAGCCTATTGCCGTTTTCAACAAGCGCTGGTTGTGACTGTATGCTGTTCCTTCAAATTGGCTTAGCTTCAACTACTAATACGGTCACCCATTTCAGAAACAATCGTAGACTAAGATGCTTTGTCCAGTAATATTTTACAAAACGCTGATTTAAATAGCGGAACTACTAGAATCTCTTAGTTCATCGAATAAGATTATAACCGAATTAAATTTTTTTTCGCCAGAACTGAGCGGCTCAAAAGGTTGTTTCTCTATCATACAGTAGAAATTTGGAATGCTCTGCCAGCGCACGTGTTTTCCACTTCTTATCATCCATGGTTCTTCAAGCGGAGCGTGTAGAGGCACATCATTGGGCCGCCAACTTGAATGTCACTTCGGCGAGTTAAAAATAAAAAAAAAGATCACCTAAAAATATCTCTAATACATTAAAGAATCGGTAATTATTGTACAAGTCCAGTTACTACAGGATTGGTGCTAGATGGTAATTTAAATCACTATATCGGCATCTGACGGATCGGTTTGGTATCACGGGAATTAACTCTTATTAACGACCGCCTGATTAATTGGAATTAATGGGCTACTGCGGAGTGCCGGTGTTGAAAATCGATTTGTGATATTAATAGTTTTGGTGATGCCAATTTACGATTTACAGGTAGTTGGTATATCCATACATAGATATTAGTTTGCGTGTGATGTTTTTAACGTTTTATGTTATTTATTTTTATTTTACATCTGTGATAAATAGGCATACAACCTGTTTGATGAAAATTTGTATCTGTGACTCACAGAAAAAGCAATATTTAAATATCTTAGCAGTTAAGACTTTTAAAATGTGCTACTACTAGTAAATAAAGTAATACTTATATGAAACAAGATAAATGGTAATATATCGAGAACAATTCTTCTTCACGTATCTGTATCTGAATATCAAAAACAAGTAACAATTTCGTAGCCAAGAAAATAAACGACTTCAGTACTGAAACCAGTTTCAAAATTAGAAGTGGTATAAGCTCAAAATCGCCTATGCACGTATTCACGGTGTTTTAATTCGAATGCTGCTAACCATTTGTCTCTATCTCTTAAAGTTTCTGATAAATAAATGGGTATAGACGGACAGATTAAGCCATTTTATAAGACTTTTCTAAACTATAGGGTTTAAAAGTCTAAAAAAAACAAACATATTAAACAACTATGAAGCCTGGGGTCCGCTACGATCGGCTGTCAATAGCAACCGTTGTATGATTGCCAGGCGTCTAAATTCCTAGTTTTTTTAACGAACACCTACACTATATCCTCATTGACTGCCTCTGTGGCGCGGTGGGAGTGCATCCGACTGCTACGCAAGAGGTCGTGGGTTCGATTCCCACCCAGGATAAAACTTTGTGTGATGAGCACGATGGTTTATTCTGTGTCTGGGTGTTATTTATCTATAATATGTATGTATTTAGAAATATATAAGTATGTTTATCAGTTATCTGGTTACCATAGTACAAACTCTGCTTAGTTTGGAATCAGATAGCGTTGAGTGAGTTGACCCAACAATATTTATTTATATTTATTTATTTGTCAACTGGTGCTCCAGAAGTTGACTTGAGCTCTTAAAATTTATCTATTGAACTTATTAATGTGTTACTGTGTACTATCTGACTTAGCAACACCTATTACTTACTTGGACAAAAATTAAACCGTTTAAATGTGGGTGTAAAGTATGCCTCCGCCTACCTCTTTAAGGAACAAGATGCGATTAAACTATGAATGTGTCTAACTTTTGTTCATGTTTTCTTTTTAATCATAATCTGGGTCCCGGTAAGAGAGGGGAAGACCCAAAAAATGCTGGCTTAATGTCTTGAAGGATGACATGTGTGCCAATGGTCTTTTTTCCACTTTACACAGTCATCGGATCGTGCAACGTGGAGAAAAGAATAAGGACAGCGGATCCTGGGCGTCGTGAGACGCAACTGGGAGAAACGCTTGGTTGATGATGGTAATGATCTTTTACATCTTATGTGTATTCTCAGTTGCATTGAAACCCTCCCTAAATTTGAAGCCTAGGATTAACTTTAGCAGCTATTGTTTACATACGTACATATTACATATTGTCATGTCTTTATTCCCGAGGGGGTAGACATATTTACTATACCATACGCCCATATTTCACCGTATGCAGTTTTGTCCCACGTAACAGGTAGTGAGCCCATTGCCGTGTTGTAATGGACAAGCGTAGGCTGTGGCGACTTGCTCTTGAAATTTTCCAAGCCCATACGGATTACAACTGAGCTTAAAGACAGCCATTTTACTGGTAACCTGGACCAACGGCTCGATGTGCCTTCCGAAGCACGAAAATGTTCTCAAAATTAAAAGCTACAAAGTGGTCACCCATTCAAGGACCAGCTATAGCGAAAGATGCTTAACACAGTGATCGTTTACAGAGCAGTGATTTAGCTATTGTTTAGCTTTTAATTTCCAGCATTGTTAAGAGCTACTGCCGCCTGACCTGCCATTTCCGTAAGGGTGCCTGCTTCGCTGCCTTGTCCATTAGCCAGCAGGTGCACCGCAGGTGAGGTCGTTTGGACCTGTAGATCTGGTGGTATTCTACCGCTCTTTGGGGGTTCGAATGTTGTCTCGTGCCATTGGGGGTTTCGGGTATTAATATTAGTACAGCTTTAGAATAAAATTTTAAACATTTTTTGGAAAAAGATTTAAATTGACTGATAAAGTTTTGCTACAGTAAAGTACCCTTTTACCTTTTCTGACGGCAAAAGAAATCCGTATTGTCAACGAACCCTTATGTCAAGGTTCAGGAAATGATATTCGTAGAGCAAAACAAACATACGCACATGACATATTAAAAAAAAATGTTACTAATTGGAAATATAGAGACTCATTATATTCGCTCGATCGAAAACACTCGACAAACTGTCTTTTATCCTGTGAGTCAGCCGATAATCCTGTCTAAGATAATCCTACACACAATAGCGTCCAGACCGTTGTATCCAATTTTCTTACTTCAACTTTTTTCAGTAATAAGCTTTGAAATAATATTATTTAGAGAGAAACTTTATTTACCGGCTGCGCTAAAAGCTGTAAATCGATAAGGATATAAAAAAGTTGTTTCTATGAAGTCTCTGTTAGTTATAAAAGGATTTGTATAATGTTGTGTAAAAATAAAAGAGCACGAAAATATGAATTGATATTTTTTTTATCCTAACGTTCATAGTTTACATGGATTAACTAATGGAGTCAGGCGTTACATGATAAAAGTCTATTTTGTAGAACTATAATAAAGAATAGAGGATGTCAAAATACCCACCACATACTCCCGCTCCGTCTTTTTTTGTAATTATTTTATGGCCTGGTTATTAAGATCTTTTAGCCAAATCTTAATTTATATGTCTTCAATCTTCTTTCTTATTATCTAAAATGTCCCAGTCCTCTTCGTCTTAGTCAAGTCTAGTCTTAAGTCAAGGTCAGTCTCACCCCAGTATAATGGTAGTTGTTATAGTGAGGTTTTGAGTGGATTTTACGCGGCAAAATAGAAAACAGCATTTCACTGCATGTATATATCATTGTCTTTCACTATAGCACGTTAACACAACTTTTTTGTCCAAGAAACCACCACTCCCGCACATAAAACAAGATAAATGCACTAGTTTTAGAAAATAATATACTGCAAGCGTCCGCAAAATGTCACTCGTGTTCTACTAGAATCGCCTTTCTCTATATATTTCATACAACCAATCCTGTAAGGGGGCGTCACCCTTTTCTAATATGGTTACATTAATTACTACAGACGAATGGTAGTAGATTGACAGGCCTCGTATGTGATTTCACTCACAGGCCTGACGTAACCTTGGCACGTGGTACTATTACTACTTTGTCTCTATTAGAGCGCGAGTGAGAGGGAGCGAGCAAAATTTTTTGGTCTGTGGTCCCGGGGTACAACAGTCTAGGCTGTCACTAGCTAATGGGGAAGAAAACTGTTTAATAGTTCATTGTAGAGGGCGCCAAATGTTTGTTACAAAACAACTGTCACTCTTCATACTAATTCGTTCAAAATATGCGTTTTAAATTAATTATTGAAGGTCATTGTGTGGCTTTAAAATGTGGCTCTTTTTTCATTATTTAAATTCCTTGTTTCATTCATCGACTCGCCAGGTAGAATGCATGTTGTAAAGCTTTATTCCACCACAATAAGGTTTTGCTATTAAACAACGTTTTCTGTGTAACCAACACACAGCGCCCTCTACATACAAGTTTTGCGTATTCTTTCCCATTGTAACGGAATAATGATGAATCATTAAACATACATTTTTAATAAAGTGGAAAAAGACAATTCGATTAGGGACGGAAATTCTTTTTCCACTTTATTAAAAATTTATTACAAATTTGGCAAAATAATTGCTTTAAAAATGTATCCGCTGGATCATTAAACAATCGCAAGCCACTAGAAACCGTCACAGAGAATGGTTTCTATAACCTGTACCTGTTGTATTGGTCAAAATCACTACTCTCAGAAGCAGGGTATGCTTAATGTCGCGTAAAAGCAAAACTTTTTAGTAAGTATTAAAATTTCTAGGCGATTACGACAGTGTATTAAGAACATGTTAAAGAAACCAGTTGATAGCACAAAATAATCAATAGAACTATAGTTATCAAGCCTGCCATCTCTGCCTGTACTTTCCCCGGGGCTTCATCTATCCAACCGTAGGAGTATTTGATTTTAATTATGCTTGGTTTGAACTACAATACTTTGAAGCGATCTTAAAGCCTTCATAAGTGAAGATTCAATTGTAACTATTATACAAATTCTTACACCTACTGCATCCAGTCCCTCCCTGTTTACACAGCAATTAAACGTAAAAACGATTGTGAAATAATTGTTTTAATTTAATTTTATTTATAAAAACAAACTAACTAACTAACTATCTTCACGCTGAATCCCTGACGGGGTAGTCAGAGAGGACAGATCGCCAGGCATCGCGATCCATGCATACGTCTTTCGCTTTTTCAAGATTCATCAATCGCTTCATACACGCACGTCTGGGTATCCGAATACTTTTGACCTTTCCGTTTTTGAGCAATCTGCTCACGTGCTCTTCATATGTAAGTCTCGGCCTACCCTGACTTCTTCTACCCTCTACTTTCGCACAATATATATTCTTCGTCAATCGTAATAATTTCATTTATATGTTGTGTATTAAAAATTTACAACATTGAAGCACTTTTGTGTCCGCGCTGACTCAGTGTTCTGTAAACGATTGTCGTTAAGGAACTTTCACTATGGCTGGTTAAGGATGGGTAACCATTTTGTGGCATTTTAATTTACAAGCGTTTCCGTGCTTTCCCGATGCCAGTGACATAGCAGCTGTTAAGCCAAGTTGATGGCCTTTTAATGGCTTCGAAAATTTCAACAGCAGGTCGCCAGAACCTGCACCCAGTACATGTGGGCATTTATGCATTTATAATATGATCTACCCCGTCAAGTGTACAGCGTGAAGATAGTACGTTAGTTATAATATTAAATTAGTAGTAACTGAGTCTAACAAAACCAAACGCAGACACGAAGCCACTGAACCTAAAATAATGAAATTTGAATTGAAACGTGTTTGCCAGATTCTCCATATTTATAAAGTTTAGACTAGAAACATGTGTGAACACCCTGTCTCACAATTGTGTCACGAAAAACATACCTACCTCATTATCAAGCTCACAGTAAATATAATTCCAATAAAAATACTCTGTTATTGTTTAAAAAGATAGCAAAAACCTTTCAAACAGCTCCCGGTAAAGTTGGAACTTTGCAAAGAAGTCATTAGCGAAGTTAAAGCGAACTTTCTTATCCAGGGAAAATAAATATTTCCAAAGTCGACGGATTACAATTTTGCGCGTTTGTTGTCTTTCAACTAAATTAGTTAATGTGTAGGAACGTAGGTGATGTTAATGACATTTTGAATTGAGATCATATCTTTTTAAATGTATTAATAAACGAGAATGGGAATGTTGGTCTACCTACTCTATTACTCACGTTTTTTTTAATATGACGCGTCGTAATAAGCTAAATACTCCATTACAATTACACAAAAAGAATAATTCAATCGGGGGAACCAAACCCCTGTATCTCGCGTGACAGTATTGGATACTAAACCCTAAACCGCCAAAGTCAACTAATATGTGTAAAATAGTGAATTTATATTAACACTGAATAAACGTAAAATTAAATTTGCTTGTAGCAGACTCGATACAGTCACACATACACGCAGCTTACGGCATTTCGTTACGGGACTTGACTTGACTGATTTCTACCAATTTGCAATACCAATATTAAAAATATATAAAAAAGTGTGTGTGTACTTTTGTACACACGTTAGAAGGTAGACTGCTTTAGCAATAAGATTTCATCACATATACCACAAATCTTTGTTTGTAAGAGAAATGATAAATTAGTAAGAAAAAAAACATCAAAAGAATGAAAATTATTTTGAACGTAGTTATAAGTTGTCCTGGAAACACTTATCAGCTAACTTCGTGGTGTCGGTTTTTCGTACGATCTGCGCGCGTATCGTAAAAAGATGCTCTCATAATTTTCCCTAACGCGCTCCAGGAAGTAAAACTTCAAAAATATAAAGGATTTTCTTACCTTAAAAACATAATAGTCCGAGGGGGTATATGTAGGAGAGGATAATCTGCAAGCATACATATAGTTTTATTTACCTTTTTCCCTAAAACTGTAGGTTATACTGATTATTGGAAGGCGTTTGTTCTTAGCAGTCGATGGTGGAAACTGAGGACTGATTGCATTGAATAGAAGTATCTTATAACTTTTAACGTTTCGAAATCCCCATGGGTATTATTTCGAACTCAAATTGATTAAAACTACAAGGTCACAACCCCCGTAAATCCTCAGAAGAACATTTCAGGATTAGCAATAAAGTATATAAACAACTTGTTTTAACTTATAATTAGTAAAGAAGTTATAATTTTATCAACTTTATATTATTATATACTATAGCTGGTCCCCTTGTGGTATTTTTATTTATGATCATTTCCGTGTTTCGTAAGGCTCATTAAACCTATTGTCCCGATTGCCAGTTGGCAATCCTTAAGCCAAATTTAAAGAGCAGCTTAAAAAGAAATCTTGACAAACACAACCGGCGCCCATCCATTTTTAACACGGCTCACCATCCGTTACGTGGACCAAAAACGCTTACGATGAAATTTGGGCTTATAGTATATCTCTGTCACCCCTTTTGGTTCGGGAATGATAAGCAAATTTCGAAAGGTAAATTTATATTCACGATAACATCAAGAATTTCTACGTAAATTTTATGTATTCTTGATTATAACAAACTACATATTTGAGTCAGACACTGACTGGCGCCTTTATTGAATGGGTGCGTAACTTATAAAAACTTCCTACAGGGTGTGGTGTTTCTGACCGCTTCCATCAGCAAACCGTTGTCCGCATAATAACTAAATTATAGCATTATGTAATAAAAACGCCCCAAAAATATCGGTATTTGTAGAACACAGGCGGTTTTACCCCGGTTTTAATTTCATATGGTGTAAAATGATTTTGTTTTAAATGCTCTGAAATAAAACTATTGAATGCAACTGGAAATTGACACTTGGGTGAAAAAATTGAATGAGATTGTGAAAACTTGTGGCTCTCCCTGTGTAAAAGTTTGGTTTATCTTACAAAGAGCAATGCATCTGATAGATCAAAGTTCAAGCTTTCGCTCATCCAATATTGATAAAACCTACACCATTTAAACACTGAAAAAAAACCATGAAACTAATAGATAAATAACTACATATACCATATAGCGCAAAGCTATCGAACTACATCCATACTGAGCTGTTTTTTCTGTTCTGTGATACTGAGAATCCCACATCGCGCTATAAGAGTTCTCGCGCTGAAGAACGATATTTGCAACAGCCCAATATCAACCGTTGGGCCGCGGCCCGCCAGGCGTGATCACCTTGCCTGGTCGGAGGACCCTCACTTTGTGTCGGAGGAACATCTTGACGCGTTCCTCTACATAGACTATATTGTCGACAGTTGTAAACTATTTTTGTAACTTTTAAAAAAATAATATGTTTAGCGTGTTCACGTCAAATTTTATACTTGACCTTTGCTTGTCAAAGTTCACGGGTTCGATTTGTATGATTTGTATCAAAGGTTCAAGTCTCGTTTGAACCAATTTGTCATATTAACTTTAATAAATAATTATAAGAAAAAGTTAGCATACTTGTTACTGTAATAATTTATGCTTACACAAATCATGGTTTCCGTTTCAGAATGCCGAATGTTGAATAGATTTAGTATTTTCTAAATAATCAAAGGGTCGGCAGCGCGACTGCTGCATCTCTGGTATTGCAAACGTCCATAGGCTACGGTGACCAGTTTCCATCAGGTGGGCCGTACGTTTGTCTGCCACCTCAGTGGTATATAAAAAAATAATTTTCATAAGTTACTGTACTGTCACCTTGATCGAACCAGGTAATAAATCTTTATTTTTGACTATAGATACTATTTGGATCCTAACAATCGTCCTTTAGGATATATATATATATATATCTTTAGGTTGTATCCTTGACAGGTGGTCATAAAGGACGATTTTCAGGATCCAATATAAATATATTTATATTATTTGAAGACTAATTACAAAATCTCATTATCTTTAATTATATTTGTCAGTGAATCATACTCATATACTCATCCTACCTACAAAATGACTAGTAATAAATTTCTTCATTCCTTTAAAGCTATAGACTATAAAGAAATATATTACTACTAAGATACGGAGGCTTTTATGCCACGAACAGACAAATTGGGACTACGAATAAGGCTTACTCGATTCCCAACGCACAGTATGAATTTTACGTGCCATAATTTCAGTCTACTAAATGCTCAATAAAAAAAGGAGGGCCATTTCTTGCGGCCCGGGAACTGTAACAGTGAGGAAGGAAGACATTGGAGTGACGTTAGTTTGATATACGAGCGTGCTCTTTTGTGCGTTCGTCGTTAATACATGAACACAATGCGCCCCCGACAGCTCTTTGGAGTTACGTCCGACTTAAGAAAGCCGCTTGTCACACCGAAGTGTTTTTGGATGAATTTATACGTATTAATGATGCTATTGATAATGTAAGGAATGGACGAAACTTATGAAAAAGTTGAAATATATCAAAAATCTATGAAAATTTGTGCTTAGGAAAACAAATTAACCTGTTGATCTCGGTTGCTAGTATCCCAAGTTAGCCAAGTTAAAGGCCTCATGGGTGGCTTGAAAGTTTTACCGGCAGGTAGTCACTACCTGTGCCTGTTCTTATTAATACGGCAATAGTCTCATTCATTGTTACGTGGGACAAATTTGTATTTGTGCCATGTAAGAGGTGGTGAGCGAAATGTGGGCGTATATCATGCCACTGTCTACTGGTGCAAGATATCGAAAAGCAATGCCGTACGGCTCAATTGCTTACTATAACTTTTAATGTTCTTTTTTTAACAATGTTCCCAATTAGGCATAAGCAAATATAAGAAACAATTTTGAAAAGAAATTAGTATGCTAACATTTTTTAAACTTTCCATTTATAATAAATAATTTTGAATAAGTAAATATTTTTAAATTGCATTTTATAATTTTAAGGTTTAAAGGTTGGTGCACGGTAAAACTTGAATGAATTTATATTTGCAGCATTGTTAAGTAAGTATTGCATGTTGGTTTTTAATGTAATAAAAAATATTGTAAAAATTCGGAGAGGACTAAAATCAGCCATTGAATGTGATAAATTTATTTAATTATTTGATTGATATAAACAAAAATATATGACCGATGCTGCACAAAATATTGAAGACTAAAATTTATGCTAACCAAAAATATTCATAAAGACACGTTTTAATCCTGTACGTAGTTTGAAAACAATGTGTGTGACTAACACAATTTTTTTCCGGGAAAACGATTGGGATTACCAAACTTGATGTTGTACTAAAACATGATGTTAACAAAATGTTTAAAAATTCAAAGTGTTTCGGTGTAAATGTGGCCATAAAACTTACGACATAAAGAGGCGCAATGTGAGGATATAGTTAATTGTGGTCTATGTCAACGTCAAAGCCGCTGGGGAACATTATTGTTTAGAGGACATCTAAATTATAATTATAATAGAACTTCTTTAGGTGGGTATATAAAAAGCAACTGTGACTGATATATCCGTCAACGGAATTGGCTCAAATAAGCAATTATTTATAAGCATTAAATTAAAAAGCTCATTTATTTTTATTTTAAAGGAGTAAAAGGAGTTTTCAAAAGATATCCGGTTGCACAAACTAATGTCAAAATAAGTACTATCTATATTATTCTCAATACGCTAATTGTATTATGTGACCTTTCGTTTATTTAAACTACAAGTAGTACATATGAAAATTGCGACAACGACTTAAATCTCTTCCTATTAAAAGTCAGTTAAAATAAATTGAGAGACTAAAAAATTTAACCACTTAAAAATTAAAAAAAAATGCATACTTATTGCTTTTCAATTTTGTTTCTAATATTTAGGCAGGTGTCATCACAAATCAAATGATTTTAGTTGCAATTCTTTACATTCGAACCGTCCAACTTTGCTAAGTGCCGGTCGTCTTAAGGCGACGTAAGGCATGGTGCCTTACAAGAGGAAGTAATTCGTCAGTTTCGAGTAGGTTTTGGTGGTGTAATTGATAAACGCGTCTGGTGCGTTGAACCAGAAGACGCTGGTTTGAGTCCAGCTCGAGACTGAAAAATTTTTCCACGTTAAAATATAAATTTAGAAAAAGTTTGCATAATAACTGCTTTTCATTATTGTTTCAAAAAAAATTGGTTAACAGTTAAAATCTCTAATAACATCATATATTTATCACTTCAATTAGGAAAAATAAATAGGATAACTTGAAAAAAAACTTAGTTAATAGTTATGCGTTATATGTCTTTTATATATAATAGTTATGAGAAAAGTTACTTTATTTTTCGAATTACTCTCAGAAAGTCCTTTCCTGGTACCCATATTGTAGCATAAGAGTGCATTAAAATGACTAGTTCGCAATGTTAGATTTAGAACGACGTTACACAGATAACACTTTGTTCGATATTTTCAACTATTATCGTCATATTTTAACAGTTTACATAGAACATTGACATAATATATACACCTAAACCATTCTCACTCTGTGTATTAGTGAAACCAAATATGTGGTCTGCTAAAATGTTCAGTAGTTCTTAAAAATATCACCAACATTAATATATTAATATTTAATATTGTGGGACACTTTTCACACAGCGTCATCTAGCCCAAAGTGAGCGAATATTAGCTTGTGTTATGGGATCTAGATAACTGATAAACACACATATATATTTCTAAATACATACATATATTTTAGATAAATAACACCCAGACAGAGAATAAACCATCGTGCTCATCACACAAAGTTTTATCCTGGGTGGGAATCAAACCCACGACCTCTTGCGTAGCAGTCGGATGCACTCCCACCGCGCCACAGAGGCCGTCACAACATTATACAGACTGAGATATATGGCGGGTTGTTATATAAAGAATTTTGATGGCGTTCTATTTATCCTTCCTGTCCATAATATACGAGTATGTGTAGTTGCAAAAGTTTAAACCTAGGTGTATCATACTAAATCCAAACCAAATGGAAATTCCAATGAGTGATTTTAAATGCACATATTATTGTTGCATATTCTACGATGTAGCACAACAGCCTCTACGAAATTTGCTACGAAAGTGTGAAGCTACGAGCAGACGGTTAGGAAATAATTGTATGCACATAATTATTTGCGAAACGCCTGCTTTGTACGGACATTCAAGAACAAAGCAGAGGCGTGATACGCGATTCCGGCATTTATGCGTCAGACGTTTAAACTTTAACATAAGGATGAGTCGCGGGCGTCCTCTAGTATAGGCATAAGCTAATAAAAAGTTTTTAAAAATTCCTTACCTAAAAGCTAAATGGGGTTTTAAAATATATCTCGGATTAAGTGAAGCTAGTGCAAATAAAATAAAATATTAATCTAATGTCTTTTTTTTATCAAAATATACTGTAAATTTTATCATCACTTTGTCAACTTTCCGTTTTAAAATATAATGCGGTTAAAATAGAGCGCCACATCTAGTAGGGACGAGGTTGAGGCAGAAACCGCAGGTGTTTCATTATTCTGTTTTAATGGTGTCGGCGTCATGTTACCGCCAGTTCTTACGTGGCAGCACAGATACATCTATAGAATCAACCGGGACATGCTACTTTTAGTACATTTTACTTATATTACTTTAATATTTCTTCTTTCTTCTTATTTCTTCTTCTTTCTGCTCGTGGGCCCGCGGTCTCAGTGTTCTGACCATCAGTGCGCTGAGCAACTTTCCCTGTGGCTGGTCACGGATGAGTGACCACTTTGTGGCATTTACATTTGCGAGAATTTCCGTGCTTCGGATGGCACGTTAAGTGTTGGTCCCGGTTGCTAGTAACATGGTAGTCGTTAAGTCAAGTGGAAGGCCTTATGGGCGACCTGAAAAATTTCAACAGCGGTAGCTACAACCTGTGTCTGTCGATCAACACGGCAATAGCCTCCCCTATTACGTGGGACATGAATACAAATAGTGAAAAGTGGGCATATAATTGCCTCTGCCACACCTTCGGGGATAAAGCGTGATTGATAAATAATATTATAACTAAAGAACTGGTTTCAGCTATCATAGGGCAAATGAGCAAACTGATTCCTCAAGCAATCATTATAATCGTATATTGTTAATATTTCATGTTTTTTACGCTTGTCCTACAACAATTAGATATTGTTCTCTCAGAAAAGACTTTCATTCTTTAGTTATTGTTAATCCAATAAATCGTACCGAACTTGTTATTACAATTTTATTAATAAATAAATTACTCATATGTAGATTAATAAAATAATTAAGAGACTGGCTTAACTTTTAGGCAAAAAATAAGCAAGCCGTCTGGTTGACTGAGGAGGCGAGCGTAGCGAAAACGGGAAAAATACTATTGATGTCCGTCCGTCCATTCAGTCTACAGGTCGCATTTTTCATCAGATTTGCATGCAACTTGGCATGGACAATCCTTGATGTAGACAACAACTTTTAGCGACGGTTTTTTTTTGAGGGGGCGGAAATGTAGGCAGGGGAGGGGTAATGGTCCCGTAGTGGTTGGCAAGAGCGTCCAA
Source organism: Thumatha senex (assembly GCA_948477245.1). Lineage (NCBI taxonomy): Eukaryota > Metazoa > Arthropoda > Insecta > Lepidoptera > Erebidae > Thumatha > Thumatha senex. The sequence goes on from OX419743.1 coordinate 14,528,878, forward strand.
AACGAAAAAAAGCAATGTTGATTTTTTGTTTTAAAACAGAACCACTAGTAATAAGTAGATTAGTGTCTATTGACTAGTTCCTCTGAAATCGTTCGAAAAAGATTGCAATTGTATGGACCCCATGAGTCCAAATGGTGCAACATATAATCTTCAGTAATTTTTGAGTCTTTTTCTTGATCTTAATTGTTTTCTAAGTTGCTTCCAAACACTACCTAGATTTGGAGTCTGCAGTTCACTTTTATTGGGCTGCTAAAAGCAGCAAAATTTTAATATATCTATCTATCTATCTTCACGCTGTATCCCTTACGGGGTAGTCAGAGAGGACGAATGCCAGGCTTCGCGATCCATGCATACTTCTTTCGCTTCCTGCTGATTCATAAATCGCTTCATACATGCACGTCTGGGTATCAGAGTACTTTTCACTTTTCCGTTTTTGAGCCGAGAGATATAGTCTTCGTTAATCGTTCCACACTCATTGGTTGGACATGTCCAAACCAACGGAGCACGCCCTTATCCAGCTTAACGCTGACATTTTCATTCAAACCTACCATATTGCGTATCACTTCGTCACGTATTCAAATTTTTAATGCTTTCGATATTTAAGTTCCAACATTGTTAGTAGCGATTGTTATCTGACTACTCAACCCCGTAAGGGTGCTTAAGACGTTGCCTCGTCCGTTAGACAGCAGGGGCACTGTTAGCTAGAAAAGTAGCCTGGGCTCCAGAAATCTTGGTAGGGTCTCTTACATCTAGTGATTTTTGAATATTTTTGTCGAATGGGAAAGCTTTGGCAGCAGTTACTTATTATAAAATGAATGAGAAATTTTTGTATTAGTAGTCTATGTGGCTATAACTGTATTAATATTGATGAAAATCTATTCAAAAAATTGATCAGCTTGGTGAAAATCAATGACTTAGGTATCTGAAATCTTAAAATTAGTCACTATCATATTCAATGTACCATGAAAGTAGTTTAATAATGTATCTATGCCCATTCCTTGCCTTGTGAAATAAAATAGACAGTAATATCGTCAGTGGTGACGGTAGGTTACATGGCACGAAATACCAGCCTAGCTCACAAGGCTTGAGTGTCTGTCATTTATTGTTTGAAGCGTTGCGTGTCGTTCAATTGAATTAGCCTCATATTCAGACTGTCATAATTCTGTCGTATAACATTATGTATTGTCTATCTGTCGTAAGCTCCTATGTATTATGACCTCGGGCCGGTATATGTTACAAGAATCAAGTAGTCAGTAATTTCATTGTATCAATTAACCGAACCGCATGAAGCACGGCCTAGAACCAGTTAGATTCCAGTTTTCTGACATGAACTGGTTTTTGTAGCTTGTTATAGAAAAGTACACCAATAAAAGAACTGAAATACATTATTTGGAATGTGATTTCGAAATTTTTAATTAATCAAGAAACAGAAGCCTCTAATGTAAACTAAAATTACCAACGTTAATAATAAGAAATAGAACTTAACGTTATCAAAGTTCAAAAGAAATAGGTTGAATTAAAACCGACAACAATTCACAAATTATCATGATAAGACAATAACCAACATCAAAAATGAACTTTTAATTTCTGTTAAATATATTTTATGAGGATATTTTTAAATTTTAATAAATGTTCTCTCAGAGCCACTTACGATGAGATTTCTATCCATTTAACAACATTGTACACTAACCATGTTCTTTTAAGCTAGTAAGAGTATTCCAATATGTGATGTATTTCACAAAGAATACAAAACAATGACAAATGTATTCGATATTTTCATAACATAATAAAAAGAACTCAATACCATAGTCATACTGTATATACCATACATGAAATTGGCCCGTTTCCTCCCCTAGTAGCAATAAATTTCTGAGGAGAGAAATTTGTAGTGACTGAAAATAGCGAGGAGCCAAATATCATAACAGTAGATGATAATATTATTATATTATGTAAATTTTTAAGATGCGCGAGTCGCTATCTGTGTAAATAAAGAGCTGAGCATGTCTACATGAGGTTACCACAAACGTCGCACCAACCGCGTCCGATTTTATTATCACGTTGTTTTGAACACCCTATAGTCATCGTCAATGCGAATCAATAAATTCAACCCTTTTTATTATTCAGTCATTCGCTTTTATTGGGCTTGTACGTGCGCCTGAGCGTGCATCATTCAGCGACAGTAAAAATTCTAAACGACCCTTTATATCGCGTACGAAAAATAAAAAAGTTAATGTTTCATTTTTTTGTGACAAACTCGACGTGTTCACGGCGCCTAATGAGGATTTTTAAGAACTTGTTTATGATAGTACTTGCTCAGGATTACGAAACAAGTAGCAACTATTTTCAACTTTCTTTTTACGACTAGTCGAAGTGCTGTTGTTACTTTATTAAACATCCTGTATACCAATTTATTTGCGAGTAATTTAATAACGTTTTTATGAAAAGCTTTTATAAAGTTAACTATTTTCATTCATTTTATAAACGACAATATTTTAGAAATAATTTATAAATATTTTATACCTACCTTTCTTTACTGTAGCGTAAATTAAACGCAAACGGAGAAAGACAATTTAAATACAGGAAAAACTGACGTAGAAAAAGTGAAGAGCTCTGAAAAAGTTCCATTAAACCGGGGTTACAAATGGGAACAGAATAGCGAAGTGTAATCCTGGATCTTCCTGGGAATAAGCGACCGGGATCCAAGCTTTTTAAACGTCATCATAGGACGAACACATTCGCAGAACACACGTATCCGATGTTGGGTATGATTGATTTCTTGTCATTAATGTTGTGTTATGGAAATACTCCTTTGAATTTAAGCTATAGGCATTAAGCGTGTTCGTTCAATGAAGATTTGTTACCGTGGGACATTGACCTCAATATTGAGCGATATTATTAATGAACTTGCTTTGATTTAAAAACTTTTTTTACGATTATGCTCTCATTTTTAGCTTATATGACACAAGGAATGGACGGAGATGTTCCTTTGAAACATAGGGAGGATCCTCCGACTAGGCAAGTTGAACGTGCTGTTTGGTATTTGGCTATTATATATTTCGTTCTACAGCATTAGAACTCTCACATAGTGCGATGCAGGGTTCTTAGTATTGATATAATTTGATAGCTCTAAATTTCAACTTTATCGGCAATCAGCATTTTGGGAAATTATAAAAGTCAACATTTTAGGAAATCAACTTGCCGAGAATGCAACTTTATGCGAATTCAACTCAGGTCCTATAGGCTCGTAGCAAAGTGGCGACTTTTTAATCACCAATTTCAAACAGTAGTAGTCCTCCGTACAGAACTTCTGGAAAAGTTACCGCCATAAAAGTCGTTTTAACAATTGGTAAGAGAGGCTGAATTAGTTACATTATTACACAAGTGTAAGAGATCTGTACTTTTTACCAAAATTAACAAAATGAGTGTAAACATTTCATAACTGAACAATAACAAACGCAAGCCAACTGTTTTAATTAATTAGTACTCTTTACACTCTTAAAGATGCAGGTCCTTTGAGCTTTGTGGTTTTAGTATCAAGAACGACTCCGGAACTGCAAACTATACATTCCTTGAATATTATTTGATGCAATCTCTGCTATAAAATTTCCGAGGGTATTTATGCGTCTTTCTCACTGAGGTCTTCCCAGTACATCTTTATATATATAATTCTACTGAACGTGTATATTTTTTTTGTATGCGTATGAGTGGAGCCTAGATGATTTAGATTCACAAATCGAAAAAAAAAGACGCTAATGTCGGTATACTGCGGGACAACGTCTGTCGGATTTGCTAATATTATATAAATCACAATATTATAACAATCACTAAAAAATATCAATATAATGTTTAACAATCATGCCAACCCTTCGGGGATAAGGCGTGATTGATAAACATAATATTGGTTTAAGAGACGGAGCCCTGATTGAAAATGGGGACCGTAGCCTATGAAAAATTGCTTCATGGGACAAATTATACTTGCAGTACTCTTAACCTTGAACCGTATGTACTAACTCTTGGGTTTAACGCAAAATCGTTTAAAAAAACTGAGCTGAGGCACAATTTTGCCATCCTTTAAGTATTTCACACTTTATTTTCTCAATAATTCTAGTGTTATAAGTCAAATTACATGATTGTCATCTTGACGACATTAACTCAATCGTTTAGAACACCATTACGTATATTAAAACTTCTTCTCCGGAATTACGTCGCGCTGTTTAACTGTTAGAATAATTGAAATTTTACACTATGCTAAGTTCGTAACTTTGAGTTTCAGAGGACACATTCTGACATAGACTTTGACATAGATTAGTTTAATAAAAGGTTGAGCATAGAGTAACAAACTTTTCTTTATATTACAAATAGAACAGGATGCTTAGAGAACTTAATTTAATTCTGATAAATTAACCGTGTTCATTCTTAAAACTATCCGCTTCGTTCAAAAACATATTTACTGATTTGACTGACAAATCTAAGAAGGGTTGGGCTCCGGGAAGTATTCTTAGATGGGACATTGGGTATATAATGTCAGCCGCTCTATACAAAGCTGAAAACTTGAAGCCAAATGATAGCTGCTCATAGCACCTAAATAGTTAAACCAAGGCTTCAAACTTGGAAGCCACTGGAAAAACACAAAGAAGAAGAGAAGTTGCCAAGAAGACGATTAAAGAATACCATTCTACTGTACATAGAACCTTCGAATTTAGGGCAAAACCTTGGGTTGGTCTGATTTCATTTTGAAACGAAAAAATCTTCTTAAATATAAACGGTAAATGTTTTCATGGTTTAAAAGCACGAGTTATAAAAACCATTAGTAAATTACACAAGGCCTTTGGAATATTATACAAATATACAGTGTTTTTATCTCATCTTGATATCGAAGATTAGTTTCAAAAATGATATCGAGAGATTTTTGGATGATTTCAGTTACGAGTTTTAAAACACCAATTTAGCCCAATAGATTAAATGACTACGATTCATAAACACGAAAATATATGCTGTGAAAGTCAAAGGTACATATTTTGTAAGATAACATTATTTTATTTTATTTTTTACGTGTAAAAATTCTTATAGATGCTATGCTGGACTCCTACTGACTAATAGTAAACGGTAGATTTTCATCTTTCTATGGCTGCGAGTCCTCGTGAGTTCTCAAAAGGATATTCTTCCAAGGGCTTATCCGGATAAAAGCTAACCTAACATACACTTCAAGAAAATAGTTTTCATTTTCTTTGAAATTTAAAGAATAAGTAAACTCAGTAAACTCTTGCGCAATATTGGGATCATATCTTTGTCAAGATCTTTGTAGTCCAAACCCGCCTCACTATCAAGTAGACCCTACTGATTAGCGGACAATGTCATGGCATAGAGAAGGAAAATTTAAAACAAAACTTTGTACCAACCAATATAGCGTAATTAGGTCAATTATCCTCTAAAAAGAAAATGAGAGAGGCCTGCCACTAGTGACCTACTACCTAAGAAATCAATTTTGCTTGCTCTCTACCTCCTCTGCTTTCAGAGGGGCGCTTGAGGCGGTGGAGGTGTGGGCTAGATTCTTCAGCTCTTTAGGGAGCTCCGGGGTGGTCGCTTTTCCGGCCGCCCCGAGACGGACCCCTCCACTCTGGGGTGCCCCTTGCCGACCCGCAGTGTTTTAACCCCAGGCCTACCCTGCGAGCCGGTTTTAAGGTGAGGCGGAACACCGCGGGCTTTAGTGGGTAGGACAGCCTCTCTCTTGCGGGCCGGGAGCCTCACACACCGTCCCTGTTGCCCCCGCAGCAGGGATGACGGTGCGTAAAGGCATTCAATGCATTACTATAGTAGGTATCCTAGCATTTATGATTCAGTACGTAACTTTAATCGAAATACCTTATTAAATTATTAAATAAATCCATAACACAGTAAACCCAAACTGAATTCCATTTAAACCAGATCAACAATCGGTACTTTCCGTTCATTCACTTAGTTCAACAAAAATCAACAAGGCGAAAGAATTCCACAATTGTTTGCTCGGTAGGCGAATAAATATGTTTTTAGGGAAGTGTATTTAACCGCAGAAGGAAATAAGGCGGGCGGAACATCACCGATTATGTTCGAAGATAATACAGGCTGGTGTTATTTATTACGTTGATAGCGAGCGCGATGATTTAAGTAAAGCAGATAACGGCGCCGATTTACAGCGCTAAATAACATGTTTACAATCGCCCTTTTCTTATTTTTAAGGCGAGACGAACAGTTTGTTTGTGCTATTTCTTTGCTGAAGCGCTTTATTTTTTCATATCGAAGTACGTGTTTATTTTGATGTAGATTTTAAGGTGTAGGGGGTAGATAAGGGGTCACGTAGTAAAAATGGTATTATATGACGGTAATAAAGGCTGATTGGAGGTTTTACGCTGCTTTAGTGTATAATTTCATAGCGTACTTACTACCTGGCAAATTATATTGGTTGTGTTCTTATTCATGGATTTTGATACTTTAAAATTTTACATACCCGCCACGATACATTAATCTCTTTATGACTCAGCTTTGTTCGTATCTTTTAAGTCTTGGCCATTGGATAGGCCACCTAGGTACTCAATAATAAATTTTTCAGTAATGTAATTTACACCTCCAGCCTAACAAAAATTTGGGTTTTTTTAAAATACGACACATTTTTGGATTTGCAAGATATGATGTCACGGTTGGTCACTAGTATTTGCTTGTAACCAACCTTGACGTCTTATTATTTGATATCAATGTATAAATTACTGTAAAAATTTTAGTTTTTTATTTACTACCGCCAGCTATATACCTCTACTTTTAGTTATTTGGTTTATATTTTATGACCATTTCACCTACAGAAAATCAACCGTTTTTGATAACAACTGTGTAAGCGTCTAACCCACCATCTAAAGGAGAGAATGACTGAACTTTAATTTTTACATCTAAGAAAAGCACTCGTAGCCACACTTGTTTAGTATTCTATAAACTTTACAATACTTAAGCTCCTGCCACGTCGCAATATTCTCACTACCTATTATGTGGTACAAAATACTTCAGGTGAAATGTGTGATATGTGGATATATATAATATGTCACAGCCTACCCCTTTAAGGAAAATAGGTGTGGCTGTATGTGTATAATATATTGCGTTTGGCAAAATTCATAGAAGTTGATGACATGACCCGTTCTATTTGCTATAATATCTCGCCATCTTCAAATTTACTTCACAAGTATTTAGTATATATATTAGTATTATTTAGTATACATATATACCACATGTACTAGGAACCGCAGTTTACCTGAGGTATTTTCCTTTATTTTTGATGTATATTGTTTGTAAAATACCTACGAGTATATAGGCTGAATTCATAATTTGCAAGCGTGTTTGCAGACAATATTTCATTTGCGTTGCAGTGTAATTTGCTTACAATTTACATAAATAAATTTATGAATTTTCATAAATTCAAGCTCTTTAATACCAATTACAATACATTACATACGTAATACACAGGTGTAAGTAAAAAATAAATAGTAAAAATATCATTAAATATTGATTATTTTTATTAATTCATTCACTTAATCTAGGTTTTGTGCTGTGGAGTAACACATACACATTCATATAATTACGTCTTTAACTGAAAGGGTAGACAGATGCCTAATATTGGCTAGCACTATATTAGTTGTAGTTTATTTGCCGTGGGATTATGGGTTTCTGAATATATTCATGGCACGACTCACTTTCCACCCCTGGGTATTTTCTTCCTAGAGCTTATTCAGGACTCGCGGTCATAGGGTGATGGAAAGGCACTATGTATAAGGCAGCTAAGAGCTGTCTTAATTATCCATCAGCTCTATAAGGTGATAGGGAGTTGTTACCACTACGCAGCCTTGCAAGTAATTTAATCTCAGTTACTATAACTTTAAGGAGTTATAAAAATTCGTGAGACAATCCATATATACAAATACTAGTAGGTGCCTACGTATCCGCACGCGTGGTGAAGTTTCCCACAGGAACTTGTTGCTGGTATAAAAAATGGCCTATGAGTTATTCTGATGTAAAAGCAATATCATTGTAAAGTTTCATCAAAATCCATTCAGTAGGGTTTGCGTGGAAGAGTAACTAACATCTATTCTTACAAACTTTCGCGTTTATAATACTAGTTAGAAGTAGGATTATAAATTCAAAAGTATATTTGCTTGTTCGAAAGTATATCAGCTCTAATCGCTGAAAATTGGCATACAGATAGCAGACATTCTGAAAGTAGACATAAGATATGTTTTAATCCCGATAACGGGTTCATATGTGAAACGAGAATACTTCAACACGCGGACGGAGCCTTGGCTATCATCTAGTCATTTATCATAATTCGATCCGCAGAGAATGCATTGGATACTGTTATGTAAATATCAGCGTTTAATGCTACCCTAATTTGCGGCTTTGGGTGAATGAAATGGGGATTATCGTCTACCCTCACCATTTATAGAGAGTAACAGTGTGTAGCTCGACATTGCTTTTTATTATTCTTGTGGAAATTCTCATAGATCCGGACTACCGACTTAAACAACAAGTTTCTCTTATATTTGTCTATGCCATGCCAAAGTCCCAGGTGAGCCCTCGGAGGATAGCCCTAGAGCTCCGTACAGATTTTATCCGCTACTGTCGGCAAATTCAACATTGCTCAGATTAAGAAGTCTGGGCAAAAATCTTGAACGCCACCTTACTGGTTTGCGCCAGCGCTAGAGAGTCTTTCTCTAAGGGCCCTATTATAAAAAGTTTTTCATAACTCAAGAAACGCTTGTAACTCACAACGTAATTTTATAACGCGAAAATTAACTTTCGTTATTGAGTATTATTTTGTAATACGGCTCTGAGTTACATACCTTATTCCGAACTGTATATTTATAGTGATGTACAGTATAGTTCCACCACGACCACGACCGCTGTACCTCCGCTACTCAAAATTGTACGCAGTGAGCGGTACAACTATAGTACTAATGTTGAAGTGTGCCACAGTATAATAATTGAAATTTTTATTCCCTTCTCTGTTAAATAATATACCATGATCGTTATGTATAAACATGGCATAAATTTCATGTCTGTATTCAACAGACATGAAATTTATGCCATACAACTTTCAAATATTTTATTAATTCTTTTTTTAGTATTTGTTGTTATAGCGGCAACAAAAATACATTGGTTCATGACATACAGCCTAATAACACGAACGGACTGTTGAGTCTTAGTAATAGGGTCCCGTTTCACCATTTGGGTACGGAACCTTAAAAATAACTATGTTGGTATAATGCTTTTAATATCTAAAAGTATTTTTGTCCCTCTTTCTGTAATATACAATAGCATGTAACTAAAAACATAAAGTACGAAATTATAAAGAATTATGGTAGAGAAAGTAGCCTAATTAGTTGTAAAAAGTAGTAATCTGTTTAAGCCTTGATAATGGCAGAGATTGTTCACGTGGATTAATTACCTAGTTCAATAGCGTTTAACTAACCTCTGAAGGTAATTAATATTCTCGCTGTTTCCAGTATATTTTGTTGGTTAGAATGATGTTTTTAGTCTGCGTTGCGTCGGTAAAATAATGGCTATTAATTTTGTATGACGTTTTTTTGGCGTGTAGAAATACTCTTGGAAGTTATGCCGGACTCAATCCGACTTAAACCACACGGTCTCTACTTATCTGTCTATCGCCGAACACCTTGGATAACTTCTTGGAAAGATAGTCGCAAGGACCCTTCCCGACAGACTTTGGCTACCACCGCATCCTCGCCTTAGAGTTCGTATGCTTTCCTGCTTCTTTGGGGGTTGATATTCTGTACTATCTGACAACCATTTTGGTTTTATCAGTTTGGAACCCAAGTGATACCTTTACTTTTATTGTCATGAAATGCTTATTTATTCTACTTTATACAAATTGTATGTACAAATTTGTAACGAAAAAATAGTTTAAATATTAATAATCCGTACTACTCGTATACTAGGTCGTTCAATAAGTCCCGAGACTAACTTGAATATGGCGTATATATTAAAAACTCTTTTGATTTTTAAAAAGTACTGGCCTTCAATAAAAGATATGTGTAATTTTTTTAAAAATGGAACATTAAAATATTGATTTTGCAGACATTTAAGTGACGTTACGCTTGTAATTTCGATACAATGAAAAAAAAAACGCGTGTTAATAAAACATTGTTTTTTAATGGGAAAAATTACCGTTGAAGCACAGCAATGGCTTATAAAATGTTATGCGGGATCAGCTACCTCTAAAGCAACCATTTGTCAGTGGTATGCCGACTTCAAACGCGGTTGCATGGACACAAATGATGGGGAACGCTCAGGACGTCCAAATGAAGCAGTGACTCAACAGAATATTAACCAAGTCCTCAAAATCATAATGGAAGATCGGAAGATAAAACTGCGCGAGATAGCCGAGATAGTGAAGATTTCAGCTGGTAGTGTTTTCACTATTTTACATAAAAATTTGGCCATAAAAAAGTTTTGTTCCAAGTGGGTGCCGCGTTTGCTTACAACTGATCAAAAGGAACAACGTATCAATGATTCAGAGCGATGTTTGGCGCTAATGAATCGTAATAAAAAGGATTTTTTACGTTGGTACGTGATAATTGATGAAACATGGATACACCATTTCACTCCGGAATCCAATCGGCAGTCAGCGGAGTGGAGAGCGGCTGGTGAAAGCCGCCCGAAGCGGCCAAACACTCCGAAATCGGCCGGTAAGGTTATGGCGTCTATATTTTGGGATGCGCATTTAATACTTTTCATCGACTACCTTGAAACGGGGCAAAATATAAATAGTGACTATTAAATGTGCTTATTGGAGCGATTGAAGTACGAAATTGCGGATAAACGGCCTCAAATGAACAAAAAGAAAGTGGTGTGTCACCAGGACAACGCGCTTTGTCACAAGTCTGTGAGAACGATGGCCAAAATAATGAATTGGGCTTTGAATTGCTTCCTCATCCCCCTTATTCGCCAGACTTGCCCCCCAGCGATTACTGGCTGTTTGCAGATCTCAAAAAGTTTCTCCAGGGTAAGAAATTTGACTCAAATAGTGAAGTTACACAGCAACGGAGGCTTATTTTGAAGCCAAAGACAAATCGTTCTACACGCATGGGATAGAAAAGTTAGAAAAGCGTTGGAGGGACTGTATCGCTCTTGGAGGAGAATACGTTGATGAATAAAAATTTTTTTTTTAAAAAAAACCTTATTATAGTACTTAGTCTCGGGACTTATTGAACCACGTGTTAAATCTGTAATCATAAATATCAACAAATCGGGGAAATTTTCATGCAAAAAATGACGGGATAAAATGTGTGTGGCGGGAATACAAACTATGGCTGGGGTTGCCATATGCATCCCCGGCTGGGGATGCATATGGCAACCCCAGCCGAGTAAATACGTCTTACAGGAGACTCCTTGTTTTTATATTAGTAAAAGTATCTATAAGTGTGTAAAGTCTGTGAAAATAACATAAATACATGCACAACCTAACCTAAGAGTTGTCTAATTCGGAAAAAAAGTTATTACCTATTTGAACCGTGAGTAAAACATATCATAATCGTTATCGAAAACAGTTACCTGGTTTTGAATATCACCCACACAGTGATAAACAGCTGTTTTAACAGCTGTTTTTGTGTATTTTAAACACACTGACACAAACCACAACCAAAACAAAATATAGAACTAAGTTTGACATACGTATTGAATTGAAGTAATACTACCCGCACAATACCAAAAATAAAAACAACTTGAGCATACGCTACTTGTAAGCAGCTTGAGCTTACGTGACAAGAAAACATCTTGAGCATACACCATATTCAAAAACAACTTGAGCTTACGTGATATTTAATTAATTATTATCAACCATGCTTTCTATATTTAGTAATGTTACGCAGAGAAAACAAAGAAATGCTTCACTCTTGAAAAGTAAATCTGACGAAAATATATGTGATTATTCGGCAAAGGAAAACCTATTTAATAGTACGAATTTCAATGACTTATCTGGATCCAGTTTGATTGAAACTGCAGTACAAGATAAGTATTTAGTTGTCGATTTACAACAGCAGATAGACGATCTAAAGACTCAACTGGAGACGGCCCACGCTGAGGTGGCAAATCTCAACGAGGAAAATTATTACTTAAAAAATAAATTAAATGAATATGACAAGATAATTGGTTTATACAAAAAAGTTACTAGTTCTGATGTATTGCAGGAGCGTTCAACACCTAAAAAAAATGTAATTAAATGTACACCACAGAACATTGTACGTAGTCGTCGGAAAATGGGTTCTCCATGTGCATCACCCATACAAATTGCAGTTCCTGCAGTGTGTAAGCAGTACTCTCTTAGTAATGATATTACTGAGACAAAAATAGTATCATCTGCTACAAAGCTATTTTCACCTGAAAACTTACAAAATAAAATATCAGGTCCTAAATTATCATCACAGCCTAGTGCGGAAAGGCGGAAAATTTGTATTATCAGCAGCAATAAACGAAATAATATACTACAGATAGCTAAAAAATCATTTTCAAATTATCAATTGTGCCACTTTTTGACACCCCACTGCGGGATAAAGACACTTACTTATGACATTGACTTGAAGTTAAAATCCTATACAATGAATGACTACTGCTTGATTTTTATTGGTGATAATGACTTTAACAAAACTAATAATTATGTTAATCTGACAGTTCGTTTAAGGGAAACTGTGTTAAGAAATAATCATACAAATATTATAGTATGTGCACCAACATTTAAACTTGGTGACTGTTCAGCCATGTTCAATGGAAGAATAGAAAATTTTAATAGCTTATTATATTTAGATGCGTGTACCCATAATTACGAAAATTTGTTATTTGACTCTAACTATTACTTGACATATGATTGTAAAATGTTTAGTTACAAATATGGAACTGTTAATAATCGAGGCATGGCGATTATATTTGCAAATCTTACTTTAATGATTAATGAATTAATTCAATCTGGTATAGATAACGCATGCACACTTGAGTCCTATCGCAATATAGGTACTCAAACTGATTGTAACTCAACCGAACTTGAGTCCCTAACTGTGGAGGCAGTCGAGCGGACTGATGATCCAGATAATTCAGTAGACAATTTTTTTCGTTCCTAAAAGTATAAATATATTTCATCAGAACGTTTGTGGTATTAGAAACAAAGTTAACGAATTAGAATTATATATACATACTTTAAAAAATAAACCAGACTTCATCTGCATTACAGAGCATTTTTTAAATAAATTTTCAGCTCCACTGTTGAACGTTACAGACTACAATCTCGTTGCACACAATATAAGAGTCAATAAAAAGCGAGGCGGCAGTTTGATTTTGGGACGGTTCAATAGGGAGATTGTCGACTGTCCTCAGATTAATAAGCTGTAAAAATTGGACTCTTTTGAGGTGTGCGGTGTTGTAAATGTTGATACTGGCTTACATATATGTTGTTGTTATAGAAGTCCGTATGATAAAAATTTTAGTGTGTTTATGGTAAATTTAGAAAGAGTCCTTGAATATCTTTTCAACAGAAAGTCAATAATTTGCGGAGACTTCAATGTCAACCTTCTGTTAGAAAGTGAAGAGCGTACAGAATTTTTAAGTCTCTTACGATGCTATAATTTCAGACCACTCGTGCATGAAATAACTTTTAGACGTAATGACTCCTTTTCGTGTATTGATAACTTTTTGACAAATTTGGATGACCAATACATAAAAAGTACAAATGTGGATCATAATGGTTTGGGAGATGGACATGCTGGACTAATTTGCGAATTTTTGATGGCTGGTAAATTTGACATGCAGGATACAATTATAATAAATCGTAGATTATTTAATAAGCGAAATCATGACAAATTTAAAAAAACATTAATGACGTACAATTGGACTTCTATGGGTATAAATACATTCTTAAATAAATTTTCTGCAACGTTTAGGCTGTGTTATCCTATAATAGAAACAAAGATTTATACAAATAAGAAGGGCATTAAATGGATAACAAAGGGTATACGAGTTTCTAGTAAAATGAAACGATTTCTATGTGCAGTCAATGGAAACAATCTTCCTTCCAGTGTCCTAAACTATAAAAGAAATTACGTTAGAATATTCAGACACGTGGTTAAGCTTGCAAAAAGAAATGCTGTTGCTCAGCAACTAGAAAATGCAAAGTGTTCGAGTAAGGAAATTTGGCAGGTGGTAAATCGCCATAGAAATAAAAGCAAACAGAAAGCTGTACGTAAAATCACACTATCCCACCAAAATAAAGAAATTGAGAATCCTAGAGATGTTGCTAATATATTCGCTCAGCAATTTAAAAACACTCAGCCCTTAATTCATAGGCACACTAGTCAAGCCGTATCATATCTTCAAATGTACACAGAGAGAGTGACAAATGAAATGTCTTTAGCAGTTATCACTCCAGAAGAGGTTCGAAAAACTGTAATAAAAATTAATAAAAAAAATTCGAGTGGATATGATGGACTCCAAATATCAGTGGTAAAAGAACATATAAAGATTCTAGCGAGCCCTCTTTCTAATTTCTTTAACAACTGTATTGAGAAGTGTATTTTCCCAGAACAGCTGAAACTAGCAAAGGTGGTTCCATTACATAAAAAAGGGCCACAGTCTGATCCAAAAAACTACAGACCTATTTCGGTAATGCCCACACTATCAAAAATATTTGAGAAATTAATAAAAACAAGGCTTGTTACCCATCTAAATATGAATAAGATTATAAATGAAAGACAATTTGGATATCAGAAAAGTCGAAGTACAGCAGACGCAATAAATACCCTAGTTGATGATATTGTAAGAAAATTGAATAATAAAATGAAGGTGGCCGGTATATTTTTAGACTTAAGTTCTGCATTTGATACCGTTGACCACAAACTACTACTTTTGAAGCTAGAGCATTATGGTATTAGAGGAAAAGTTCTTAAATTCTTTACTTCATACTTTGAGAATAGAAAAATGTATGTGGAAATTAATACCATTGAGGCTAATAAATGTCAAAAATCATATAGATCAAAAATAAACAATATGAGCATGGGGGTACCACAAGGGTCAATTTTGGGTCCTATTATGTTTTTAATCTATACTAATGACTTAATCAACTTTGCCGCAAAAGAGGGCTATGATAACAGTTTAGTGGTATTTGCCGATGACACAAATGCAGTTGTAAGTGATAATAACATTGAGCTATTAAACATTAAAATTAACTTGAGTCTGGATATGTTTCAGAAATGGTTTACTGCTAGTAATCTTGTCATTAACTCGAACAAGACCAATATTATTCTGTTTAATTCGACTTGCCGAAGAACTGACACATTGAGTATAAATTTTAACGATAGCAATATAAATGTAATAGAAAGTGTAAGATTTTTGGGTGTCTAATTGATTCCCAGTTTAAATGGAAAAATGAGTTGGATGCCATAGATGGATCAGTATCATCTGCTTGTTATGCCCTAAGAAGCTTAAGAGATGAAGTGGGTATAAGGTATTTGAAAACCATATACAATGCTCTGGTGGAGTCCAAATTGCGATATAGCATTCAATTGTGGGGAAATAGTTATAAATATAACTGCACTAGAGCCTTCATCTTACAAAAAAGAGCAATTAGAATAATGGTTCGTATTCCACAATGGGTGTCCTGCAAGGAATACTTTAAAGAATTATCAATACTTACAGTTCCATGCCTTTATATACTTAATGTTTTGACCAACTTATCTAAACATATTCACCACTATGAATCTGATAATGATAGGGAAATTAGAGAAAAATCACGTTTGAACCATTTAAAAATAGATCTAGTCCCTACGTTAAATATTGTCAAACATTGTTCATCATACCAGGCAGTGAAACTATTTAACTGCTTGCCGTGCGAACTTAAAAATGATATTTATAACACTCATGTGTTCAAAAAGAATCTTAAAATATTTTTAAATGATAACTGTTTTTAATTCTGTTGAAGAATTTATGACATATTCACAATAACCTTGAATAAATTATACAATGTTGATATCTAAATGACGTTCGTATTATTGACATGGCAATGTTAATTATTTATGATTTAAATTTCTTTGGACTTATTGCGTAAAATTTTTTATTGACATCTAATTGAATTTGACACTTTGTTACATAGGAATGATGTAGTGTAGTGACATTGACATTACAGTTAAATGTGTTTTTGTGATTGTATGTTAATGGGAATTGTGAATTGAAATTGAATTGTTATAATTAATTTTGGAATTTTGTTGAGTTAATGTTATGTTAATGTTTCTTTTTTGTTTGTTTTTGCAATGAGCGTTGATCAACTTGTTTTCACGCTTGGTGAGATTGTTACCTCTATTTTTTGTGTGTGATTTTGTGTATATGTTTTCCGACACAATTGTAACAGATTGTTTGTGAATAAATAATAAATAAATGTCACGGGCAAAGCTGCGAGTGTAAGCTTGTAAAAAATATTGTATAATAATTTTTTATACAGCGCCTACTAGTTTACAATTGATATACATTGTATTTCAAAAACATTCATATTGTATTTAGAAAACAAACTCCGGAAAAAAATTTACTGATCACACAAATATTTGATCTGATCCGTATTTTAGACCAAGACCTCAACAACTGCAGTCATGGATAAATTTTTAAAACAATTAATATTCAAACTTTGATATAATTTTAATTAAAGTGAAAAAAGACAACTTGGTTCAATCCCAGTCCTGGGCCGTAATTCTCATGCCTTCGAAACAGTCTCGATTTCGAGATAAATCTCGAATTCGAACTTTATTCGAGTTTTATTGACGTTTAGCTATTCTGCAAATCTCGAACTCGACTTTTCTCGAAGGGAAGCCACTCGAGTTGCTTCGAATGGTTGGTAGCAGTCGAGACGCAGATTTCGAAGTCGAATCACAATAATCTTTGGACATTTCTTCAGTGACCGACCCTAAATTAGTATTATATTACATTTTTACCATTTTTATATTTAATAAATATCAAAATGAGTGATGAATTAACAGTTTAATACGTGCAAAACATATTGCAACTCGCCTCAATTTCAAACACGTCGTCGCCGATGTTTCAGCAATGTGGAAATTTCAGCAATTTGATTTGTGATTACAAATAACAGTCTTCAATAATATAGACAACACACAGAGACAGTGACACATTCAGATATTTTTCATTTTACGGGACGGTATAAGCAATTTTTAAAATATACATTAAGTAACATTTATTTTGCAGTTTACAATTTTTTTCCTTTAATAATAACTATAAAATACGTAATTATTGTTTATAAGGTGTAAAATAAGCTTAAAAAACTTTTAGAACATTTTGTAGGAGTAGTCTTGTTGTAACCGTTTTAAAACCGGATGAAACGTGTCGAACGGAACCCATCGTAATGTGACATGGTTCTTAAATGGCAACATTTCACACAATAATCTCGAACTTTAGTTCGAATGGTGGTGAGAATAAGACATTCGAAAAAACCATCTCGATTTACGAGATTTTATGGTCGAATAAGGATTCGAAGAGTGAACTCGAATTCGAGATTATTTCGAAGAGCCAAGTGGTCTATTTTTAATAAAACTGCAGTCATCGCATACACTACCGTGCCACCAAAATTTACCTAGCATTTGAGCTATATTCTTTATCCTCACTTTCAATATTCATGGAGCAAAAAGGTATGACAGATTCTGTGAGCGCTGCCGCGCTGGGCGCGTTCATATGAAATCTATACTAATATTATAAAGAGGAAAATTTTGTTTGTTTGTTTGTAATGAATAGGCTCAAAAACTACTGGACCGATTTTAAAAATTCTTACACCATTTGAAAGCTACATTATCCACAAATAACATAGGCTATATTTTATTTTTGAAAAAAATAGGGTTCCGTGAGATATTTGGGTTTTTCGGACACAAGGTGTAAAAAACAAACCCGAAAAGTTACTTATTTTGCGTACGCTGCCTAAACCATTTAAGATCGATCTAGAAAATGTTCTAAATATATACAAAAAAGTCCGCAACACACTACCAATCTAAATCGGGTGAAGCAAAACAACCATTTATAGGCTATTGCATAGTTTCAATCGCGGGCTTTGAGTGGGCTTTAATCAAGAAATTCCGTAAGGAAAAAAACCTAAGACGAAGGTTGAGACGAGGTCACACGAAGTTCACCGAGCACGGCCGAGCGTGAGGGTGTCCGATGGGGTGAGGGTGAGGGTGAGGGTGAGGGTGAGGGTGAGGGTGAGGGTGAGGGTGAGGGTGAGGGTGAGGGTGAGGGTGAGGGTGAGGGTGAGTGTGAGGGTGAGGGTGAGGGTGAGGGTGAGGGTGAGGGTGAGGGTGAGGGTGAGGGTGAGGGTGAGGGTGAGGGTGAGGGTGAGGGTGAGGGTGAGGGTGAGGGTGAGGGTGAGGGTGAGGGTGAGGGTGAGGGTGAGGGTGAGGGTGAGGGTGAGGGTGAGGGTGAGGGTGAGGGTGAGGGTGAGGGTGAGGGTGAGGGTGAGGGTGAGGGTGAGGGTGAGGGTGAGGGTGAGGGTGAGGGTGAGGGTGAGGGTGAGGGTGAGGGTGAGGGTGAGGGTGAGGGTGAGGGTGAGGGTGAGGGTGAGGGTGAGGGTGTATGCTATGCAATAGCTTTACCGCGGCAGTCTCCGAGTGCCACACGCCTTTTTTTATTTAAAAATCTTGATTTTTTTTTTACTACATTTAAACGCGTTTATTTTACTCATGCTATTAATACTTATCAAAATAAATTATTTCATCACTAAGTACAGTTTATGTAGATAATATTTACATATTCGACCAGGCCGTGCGGGCGTAGGTAGGTACTGGAGAGCGAAGAAGTAATCAACGAATTCGGAAAATCTTCATACATTATTGTGAAATTAATAAACGACGGGATTAAATGGGTGCCATGGGGTTCGAAGTATGTCACGGGCGAAGCCGGGCGGGACAGCTAGTATATAATATATGTATTAGAAATATATAGATAATGTATTTCATTCTTAGATGAACTTCAGGCTGTTGAATTTCATATAAACAATATCATGTTTAATGAGCTACAATTTAAAGCTGCTCGTTTATAAACTTATAAATATATAACGTTCACAAAATAAAGACTTTTCCTCAATTTATGTCAATTTGTACGAAAATATAATGATATTTCAAATTCGTTGATTGTTTTTCTGTACAATTTGCAGCTTTTCAAGTTTAAAAAGTGGGTTTTAGATCCGGTTACTAGAGTTGCGCAGCAGACTGTCTGTACACTAAAATGGTGTTACCTACTTTTTTAGGGTTCCGTATCCGATGATACGGAGACATGACGGTCTGTCTGTCTGTCCGTCCGTACGGCACAGCCACTTTCACTTATAAGGGCTATACTGTTGAAACTTGATAAGTAGATGTATTCTGTAAACTACATTAAGATTTTCACACAAAAATATAAAAAAAAATTTGGTGATTCCCCATACTTAGAACAATAACTCAATTTTTTTTATCGTCATACGTTTCTATGGATATGTTTTTAAAAATGATATTGTGGATTCTAATATCATTATTTTATAAAAACATTTTAATCATTTTAAAATTGCGCGAGAGACACTTCCAAAGTGGTAAAATGTGTTGCCCCCCTGTAATTTCTAAAATAAGAGAATGATAAAACTAAAAAAATATATGATGTACATTACCATGCAAACTTCCACCGACAAGACTAGTTGACTTATAATAATTACTATGTTAATAAAATAAATATAAATATCCATCACGGCTTATCCCCGAAGGGGTGGCAGAGGCATATTAAATGCCCACTTTTCACCGTGTGGATTCCTGTCCCACGTAATAGGTGGTAAGCCCATCGCCGTGTTGAAATAGACAGACGCAGGTTGTTTTCAACCCGCCCATAAGGCCTTCAACCAGGCTTAACGACTGCCATTTTACTGGCAACCGGGACCAACGGCTTAACGTGCCTTCCGAAGCACGGAAACGCTCGCAAATATAAATGCCACAAAGTGGTCACCCATCCAAGGACCAGGCATAGTGAAAGTTGCGTAACTCAATGATCGTTTACAGAACACTGAGACCGAGGGGCCACGAGCGCTTCTCATTAAAGAGCGTTAATCATTTAAGTGATAGTAATCAATTTAGTAATAAGTTCTTCGAGAAACAAAACAAAAAGTTACGTTTTTGTGATTTTATAGGCACGCTGAAGTGACAATTTATGTTAGTCGTTAAGACAAGATAGTAACCACAACCTGTCCCACTTCATTGTAACTCGGCAATAATGTTGATTCTTTAATTTGTAAATGGTCCGTCACTATGCAAAAGGTTGACCACAAATGGTAACGAATAGTGGAGAAGTCTCTGCTAAGAAATGGCCAATTAAAAAAATACCATAGTTATTGCACTGCTTAGTGTCTAATTAATCTTAGGAAAAAACTAAATTTAAAAAAAAAAGTATTTGGCCGGTTTAAATAATAATGAAATTGAGGTGCCCATTCAACTGTACCTGCAAAATTGATAAAGCACTGTTCAAACATTTGTGAGATCCATTTTAAATATTAGCTTTACAACTTATAGACCTTCTCTATATAAATCCACATCAAATTTTGGGGATGATTTGAATTTGATACTATGATGAATTTTATTACTACTTAAAACTGACGTTATTGCGTTCTCGCACCATGTTGAGTGAGATAGCACTAATTTCGCCTCACCCAACAAGTCTGTTTACACTCTCGGCTAGAGCTTAACGAATCCTATTGAGATGATTTCAGCACCAGAGGTGTTATATAAATTCGCCCTGTAGAAATTTTATGAGCATATTAGATGCTAGTTAATTCTACAATATTTGTTAGAATTCCGTACTCAAGGGGCGGCCATCTCACTGTTCGTCTGTCTGTTTGTCACCAAGGCTGTATCTCATGAACCGTGATAGCTAGACAGTTGAAAATTTCAAAGAGGATGTATTTCTATTGCCTCTATAACAACAAATATTGAAAACAGAATAAAATAAATATGATTGTTTTGCCGTTTTTGGCCCATTATTAATATCGGCAACAGGTAGACTCTTAAAATTTAACTTAATAAAATAGTAATTAAAATAAAATAAATATGTAATAAAATAAATATGAGCCATACAACAAATGTGATTTCTTTGCTGTTTTTTGTTCGATATTAATAATTAGGGTTATAATTGGTATAATTAGGTTAAAATAAGGCAAATAAAAGGAGTTATTATAATAATGTCTAATGCTATTAGATTTTCGATTGATTCTAATGTTATAAGATCTTTTGACTCTGAATGGATTCAATAGTACGGAAACCTGCGTGCGCGAGTCCAACTCGCACTTGGCCAGTTTTTTATGACTAATACTACAAAGCAACAATCATGTTGCTTTGTAGTATTAGTCGTAGTAGTAGATAAAAGTAGTAGATAAAACCTGTATACTAGATTTAATCATAAATCTAGTATACAGGTTTTATCTCATAATATCACTAGGAAAAAGTAGTAGCTATGATTTATACCACACCTAATTACATATCACAGTTGCAGTCTGCAAAATAAGTATTCTTTTTTTGAAATCCAGCGGTTCGTTCGTTTAAAGTGTCGTGATATGAAAGGGTGTAAATCATTTGACGCAGTTCTGTCCACATGCCACGGGCGGCGTAACGCGTAACTGCGTGTTGGCTGGATCATAAAACATTGGAGGCTAATCCAACCAGGGCCGTAGCCACGCAAAAATATAGTCTTTGTAATATATCGGGCCCCTAACTTTCTAATTTCATTGTTTGTGAATGTTTTCACATTTTTCTGGATATATGGAATATATTTGAAGATGTCGTACTTTACGAGTTTGAAGCTAATTTAAATACATTAATTTCGATCATTATTGTAGTATATGATTCTCATGATTATTGTAATTTAAAGTTTTAAGCGTATAAGCCTGTGAAGCACACACAAATAGTGTAGATTGGCATAAAGGATTAAAATAATTTAACTGCTTCGGTGGCGCAGTGGTAGTGCATGCGACTGCCGCGGCTGAAGTCCCGGGTTCGATTACTGGGTCAGAAGAAAAAATATATTTGTGTATTCCACAATTGTTTGTTTCGGAGTTTGGGTGTTCCCTATGTATTATATGTATGTCTTGTATGTATTGTATTTAGTAATATATAAGTATACGACGATTCATGACAATAAACCTTCCATACTCAAGACTTAATACGACAAGTATGTTCATCAGTCGTCTAGGTCCCATAGCACAAGCCTTTATTTAGTCTACTTTGGGCTACACGGTGCTGTGTAAAAAATGTCTCTATAAAATATATTAAGCATAAGGGCGATTTTTTACATCCAGCGAGCATTGACGAATTCTAAGAATTAAGCCTGAAAGGAGCGCGGGAATTAAAATATTATATTTTATCCTCGGATAGCAACATCTAGGGATATTTATTTTTGCAACAGAAATATCATAAAAAACTTTGTTTGAGAAAATTGTTTTATACTAAGCACATTCACATCGTGACTGGTTTTGATTTTATTGACCGTATGACAGTTTCGTATAAAATTTCATGTTCGAATTTCAAAAAATTAGTAGTACTCTCTTACATTCGGTTTTTACGTTCACTCTTTCTGAAATCACCTACTATACTTACACTTACTTTTTAAAAAGATGAGATGGCTTAAAACTTTACTTTTATACCTCAAATTTCTCTACAATTCCGTCATTGCAACCAGATGTCTTTATATCACTGAAGAAACGAAGGATTCAACTTTTTATTACCGTTCACGCTTTCGATCGTTTCAAAACTAATTTATCACTGTTAGAGTTCTAAATCGTTATCTTAAATCCATTATTGGATTTACTATCGTAAATAGTGGCGACAATGACGCTGGAGTTTTACTTTAGATCTTCATATCTGATATTGTATCTCATATGTGAGTTAAAGAAAGATAAAGAAAGAATAGAGAAAGCATAGAGAAAGGAGGAAAGAGATTGTTTCGTCAAACTGGTCCGTATCAAGTCAGTAGGAGTTCAGTGAAATACACACATTCAGTAGAACTATGTAGATAGACCACCTATTGGAAAAATTTTGCTTTATAGGTCCTAGTTTTGTTCAATCTTTTAAGCTATCTGGAATCTAGAATCCTTCATATTAAAATAAAAAAAAAGTGAAATTTTAAATAATGGTAATAAATGGTTGTAAAATTCGTTATTCATATTAAAGAGGTATTAAACAAATAAGCAACTTTGTTTTAATTATGAAATCTTAGCTTCTTTAAATAAAATTTTATTTACGACTTCCGAGTCTAATAATTTCACCTAGATGATTTTATCTTTCCGCCTACGTTACAGTGTTGTTCATTATTATATTTCATTGCTGTAGTTTTTACTTATTCTTTATTTTCTTTTTAATAAAATATTTAGCATGAATTTATACTATTTAATGTGCTATTGATAGGGATTTGGAATAATATTTTATGGCATTTTACTATTTTCAAATTATGACCAACATTTTTAAGTTTTTAAATATGCGATAGCTAGGTTGATACAGTCGTTAAGCATAAAGCTTCATTTATTGGATCGGAGCTCTCAGAAAAAAGGACAACAAGAACGAAAATAAATCTGCGTAAAGGACAAATCTATGAATGATATTTTATAACTACATAAGAATAAAAAAATTCCTAAAGCGCATGCATTTTGTTTTATTGGAAATTCCCATTGACTTTATGTTTTTTGGTAATAACTTTATTAAAACTGCGAATTTCAAAATACAGACTCCGTCATGATTGAGGATCTTAATCTGTAAATTCGATTTATTACAAAAAATATGAAATTCGGTCTAGAACTCGAAGAGTTATGGCGTCACATACATTTTGAAATTGAAGCTGATCCATGGAGCTCCGCTCCAACAAAATCAATATTTAGGTTTAAAATATAATATTTAAAATTAAAATATTTAGTCATCTAAACCTCAACCTTTATAAAGAGCCTACGTATCTTTTTATGGTTTAAAGGCATCTAAAAAAGATTTTACCAGAGAATCTGACACCATAATGAGCTCTTGTTTTTACACGTGCCATCGTATACAGGGCGTTGTGCTATACCAGTATACGAGTATGTCATAATTGTGATTATACATACATACACATTGTCACGCCTTTATCCCCAAAGGGGTAAGCAGGGGCGTACTATAAGCCAACATTTCACCCTATGCATTATGTCCCACGTAACCGGTGGTGAGCCCATTGCCGTGTTGAAATGGACAGGCGCAGGCTGTGGCGACCTGCTGTTGAAAATTGTTAAGCCGCCCATAAAGCCTTCAACAAACAAAGGCTTAACGACTGCCATTTTACTGGCAATCGGGACCAACACAACAATAGTTGTGTTATGTTACCTCTGAAATAGATTAACAAAATCCAAAGTTACAGAATAGAAATTGTGAATGAAATTTGTATGTTTTTTCATATCACAAGTAATTAAAGTCACTCGCGTACTTCTAAAGACCCCTTACTCTATATATAATTACCATGGAATTTCTTGCCAGATTCTTCGTCATAAAATAAATAAATTAATATCGTTGGAACAACTCACACAAGGCCATCTGATTCCAAACTAAGCATAGCTTGTACTATGGTAACTAGATAACTGATAAACATACTTATATATTTTTAAATACATACATATTAAAGAAAAATAACACCCAGACACAGAATAAACCATCTTGCTCATCACACAAAGTTTTATCCTGGGTGGGAATCGAACCTACGACCTCTTGCGTAGTAGTCGGATACACTCCCACCGCGCCACTGACGCCGTCAAGTCAGTCACATGGGTAGGCTGCCGTTAGTACTGGCCACAAGAATCGCTCTTATTTTGATTTGATTTCAATTTCGTTTCTTTTGTATACACTCATTACTAAGTATATAATTTGTTCATATCTCATGTGAATAAAACTAATATAATTACTGGCGGTAAGAAAAGAGTGGCTATAAATTTGATTGCCAGGTTTTCCTCTACCTATTGCTTTCCGAATCTGGCAGTAAATGTAAAAGCAATAATCGTGACGTTCATAAGTGTTATTTGTGACCTACATGAATAAATATTTATCTTTTCATATTTCAAAAAACAACCAAATTTTACAGGGTGCTCTTTTTACTCATACGTATACGTTAATGACAACACAAATAGGAGGCAAGTGACAGACCGCGTATAAGATTTTCACCTACAGCCGGGACATAAACTTGACACGCGGTCTTATAATTACTTTCGCCTCTATTAGGGCCCGAGCGAGCAACATTCCTTGTTCTGTAATTTGGATTTATGGCAAATTGCAAAAATAGTAATAATTATAATAAATATTGTGGGACATTTTTTTACACAGTGTCGTCTAGCCCAAATTAAGCTAATATAAGCTTGTGTTATGGGATCTAGACGACTGATAAACAAACTTATATATTTCTAAATACATACATATTATACATAGGAAACACTCAAACTCCGAAACAAACAATTTCCGAAACAAAAAATCCAGATCACACAAATACATTTTCCGACCCGGGAATCGAACCCGGGACCGAAGTCGTGATAGTCGCATACACTACCACTGCGCCAGTCATAAAATAGTAATTCTATCTCTACTCTATATCTACTTGATATAAATAGTAAAAAAAAAAAAAATACTGAATCGTATATGTACTTTTACGATTTGTAGATAATGTTCCACTAAGCCAAACGACTTTCGTTGCTTCTGTTGAAGGTGGTTGAATGACAATTTAAATTTCATGACTGAGTGTTATATTTGTCACATAATACATTATTTCTCCACCTCAATTCATCCTTTGCGTGTCGTAAAAGGCGATTAAGAGACTACTTTTTTTTCATTTGGAAATCTTCATGTATGCTATGCCGGTCTCCTACCGACTAAAACCACGCGTATCCCTTCCATCTGTCTATAGTCGGGAGTCCCGATTGAGCCCTCGGAAGGATAGCCCCATGGCTGCCGCCAGACTTTGTCTCGCTTCTTTGGAGGGATCAGATTTCAATTAAGAGACTACTACATCGACTACTAGAGATTTCGTTTATCTGCGCTTATCGCGTAACGTGGTAAAAAATGCACACAGTGAAATGTGGGCGTATAATATGCCACCGTCATCCCTTTAGGGATACACATAACAAACATGAGAACAACCACTAAAGATCCCACGGTTAAGATAAGGAAAACTGGAAATAAAAACAACCCGTCCTTTTTTTGTAACGAGTGGAAATCCCCTCGGATGTCATGCCTGACTCGAACCGGCTAAAACCACACGGTCCCTGCCTAACTGTCTGTTGCTGGATGCCCGGGTAACTCCTCGAAAAGACGTTACAGTAAAAAAAAACGAATATTAACAACCCGTCTGGGTATCATTAGGTCTAATAAACTCCCTATGGTGAATACTTAGGGGAGTCCTATGTCCAGTGACGTCGATCGGAAGTTATTAATCAGTAATATGAAATGCCCAAAGAACGTATCCATGAATCCTAAAAATATTGAATAATAAATGAAAATTTATGTGAAAAATTATTTATTTCCTTTCACGTGTGCTCTACAGCTCACCTAATTCTTTGAAACCAAATAAATAAAGAGAATCTTAGAAAAGAAGCTTATGTTCTTTACTTTTGAAACTAGATAAAAATAGATAACTTTTCAAAAATATTATATAAAGATATTATATACTAGTTCATGCCCGCGTCTTCGCACGATTGGTGAAGTTTTCCCGTTCCCGTTTCCCACAGGAACTTGTTCCCTGGTTTAAAAAATAGTCATGTGTTATTCTGATGTGTAAGCCTTATTAATGTAAAGTTTCATCAAAATCCACTTAGTAGATTTTGCGTGAAAGAGTAACAAGCATCCATACTAACAAACTTTCGCGTTAATAATATTAGTAGGATACGAGTATAAGCCTTACTTTCTAATACTGTTAAGATATTTTACAGACTATTATTTTTATAAAAGACACATTTTGTTTATTTGAATGTGTTAATCTCAACAGCTAATCATTTGACTTCTTTGATTTGAAATATTCTTTTTGCATTATAAAGCCCTTTTAATAAAAAAGCTAATATTATCTTTATACTACTACTACTACTACCAAAGGCAGCAGTACAATCAAAGAGTAAGTAACGCAGTTCGCTCCATCTCCGACGTAACTCCGACGAAAGTATTCATTTCTAAATACAAACATTATAGTGGATCATACAAAAATATTTGTTTCGAACCGGGAATCAAACCCAAGGACTCAGCGCGGCATTCCTATTACACTTACGCCACCGTGGCAGTTATAATATGCTGACCCGCGCAACTTCGTTAACGCCCGCCAATTTTTTCCTGCTCGACCGATTTTGTACAAACTTCATATAAACCATCTACTAAATAGTCCGAACAAAGCCTAAACATTTGGTTTGGATAGATGAGCTCGTTCTTGAGTTATAAAATTACAACAAAAAGTGGCATTGATATATATTAATTATTGTGACTTTAATAATAGGCATTTAAAAAGATAACTAACTAACTATCTTCACGCTGTATCCCTGACGGGGTAGTCAGAGAGGACAGATCGCCAGGCTTCGCGATCCATGCATACTTCTTTCGCTTCTTCGAGATTCATCAATCGCTTCACACACGCACGTCTGGGTATCCGAGTACTTTTGACCTTTCCGTGTTTGAGCAATCTGCTCACGTGGTCTTCATATGTAAGTCTCGGCCTGCCCTGACTCCTTCTACCCTCTACTTTTGAACAATATATATTCTTCGTCAATCGTTCCTCACTCATTCGTTGCAGCACGCCCTTTTCCAGCTTAACGCTGACACTTTCATTCAAACCTGCCATATTGCGTATCACTTCGTTACGTATTCGGTCGGCCAAGGTAACGCCGCACAATTTTCGAAGTGATCGCATCTCCACAGCATTCAATTTACTTTCATGCATCTGCTGACATACCCAGGTTTCACTACCGTAAAGCAAAGTTGGCACTAGCACTGCGTTATGAATCGCCATTCGTGCTTCTTTTACGATGCTTTGTCGCTTTACTAACTGGGACAAAGCACCGTTAACTTTGTTTCCGACAGCTACTCGCCGTTCTACATTCGAATCACATCTTCCATCCGCGCTAAACGTACTTTCTTAATACACAATTTCATTCACTTGCTCTAGACGTTCCTGGTTTACCCTAATCTCGCATTTAGTTCTTACGTCACCTCTTTCAAATACTAGAACCTTAGTTTTACTTGCATTCAAGCGAAGACCCTTACTTTCATATTAGTGACTAATGTCTGAAGGTCGGCTTCTGATGAGGCCATGAGCACCGCATCATCAGCGTACAGCAGACAGTTTACTGTAAAGTCACCCAAATTCACACCCATATTAATCTTTCAACTTCTGCAGGCAACTGTCCAGATACACTATGAACAGCCAGGCGGACATGACACATCCCTGTTTGACGCCTGTACAGACATCAAAAAGAGGTGACACATCCCCCCCTACTCGCACGCAAGCCTTACAGTCCCTATAAAGCGACTGTATTGCCCGCAGCAGCGAGCCGTCCACGCCATATCCGGGCAGCAAGTCCCACAGCGTTTCTCTCACAACGTTATCAAATGCTTTCTCTAGATCCACAAAAGCGCAGAAAACCTTCTGGCTAACAGCCAGAAACTTTTCCGCGATCATGCGGAGAGAAAACACTTGATCCATGCAACCTCTTCCACGTCGGAATCCGCATTGAGCCTCCCATAAATACCTTTCAGACTTTTCTTGCATTCGTGCCGTTATAACCTTTGCATACACCTTACTAGCTAAGCTGACCAAGCCTTGCCTTTTGTAAATAGGTACTACAACTGCTACTCGCCAGTCATCTGGGACCTCACCATAATAAGAAAAAGATACATTACATTATCATAAAAAGATACATTGTCCAAACTCTAGAAAATGAATCGTGAATCAGAATAAAGGGTCGATTAGCGTAGTTTATACCCCCATCAATTTTCATAGAACAAAATCTAATCTCTATCTGGTAATCAATTCTGTGAGCACTTGTATACTTAATGATCGATTTGATTTTATTTTAGGGTAATAAAGGTTCGATAATTTACGGCAAATGTCGCTTATTGGATATAAAAAGGTCAACTAAAGTGTCATAGATCGTCGTTGGAGACCAGAGTTCTGCGGCGACGCCCACTAATACGTTTTTACAATCGTCCAGTGGTAATAAAACAAGGATGGGGCTCGGATTAAGCTCGTTTATCATTCGTTTTGATGGCCCTTTTTGCTGTAATCATTCATTTTTCTTCCGTCGTTTTCTGCATCCTTTGCGTTTAAATGCCTTTTGTTGATCGTGAAATTCTTTTTATCAAATTAACTTACCTTAAGTTTTTCAAGCCTTAATTTATTGAGCTCATAAC
This sequence comes from Thumatha senex, assembly GCA_948477245.1. NCBI lineage: Eukaryota > Metazoa > Arthropoda > Insecta > Lepidoptera > Erebidae > Thumatha > Thumatha senex. Next base: position 14,558,328 of record OX419743.1, read on the forward strand.
CTTTGACTATGAACGAAAGGAAGAGAGTTGCGTGCTATTCAACCCTTAAATACTTCATGTCGTGGCTGTTCAATCAATTAGTGACTTGGAAACTGTAATAAAATAAGTCTCAGAGGGAATGTTAATTCAGTTTGTGACACACAGCGCATAAAAGCAGATTTTTACAACTGAATTCTCTAAAATAATAGTAAAACTTATTGTTTTATAGCGTGTTGGGGTTCATAAAATGTTAATTGCTTTATTTCCCTGTGTTCGATGCGAACGCGCGAATTTATGTTCGTGGCGTTTGTGCAGATTTAATCTTTTTTCGTATTTTCACTGAATTATATACAGCAAAATGCTTGAATGGAATAAAATGAAATTCAGATATAATATATTCATGTCATCACAAAGTGGGCCTTAGTCCTGGTTTTTTGAATACTGTATTCTACCTACTCCACAAATTTAGCTTTCAGGCGACCATTACAGTCGACATCCATCAAGACAGCTGGAAGACGATGTAACCTTATTACTATTCATGATATCTTTTTTTATAAATGCTATTTATTAAAGAACAAAGTTCCAAGGGCACTTTAAAAATCAGTCTCTCTCCTAATGTCATAGTAACTAAAGTCTAAGAAAGGCATAGCCTTTACAGACGACGATTAAGTACGTCACTTATCTGAGCACATCTGAGCATTAAGTCTCGATTACATCCAAATGCAGCAGATCCTTGTTGTCATGTTAAATTGAATACCTAGACCACGTTTTTTTTTAGTTCAGAAGTTGTTGCCGTCTGAAATCTTAAATCTCTCCGTTGTTTATCACCAACTTTAATTTAAAACCTAACTATAGTTGAATATCGTTTGCTTAGATTTTGGTTTTACGTGTCTAGGAGCAATTGATTAGTAACGTGATTCTTACATTATTCCTAGCTGTCCTTCTTTCGCTTTGTTGCTATTACGTGTCCACTTCTCTAGATCTTAACCATTTAGAACAAACACGCCTTAATTCTACGAACGTATTTTAATCTAACATTTCTAAATTACTCCAGTATAAAAAATATATAAATTAAGTATAGTGACTGGCAAAATGTAACTTCAATTGTTACATTCATTAAATCACAAATTTCATTCCAATGTATTAATCATTCTATACGCGTACTGACGTATAATTATTCCGTATTCAATATTATTATTCCCTACTATATGTATTATATTATTCATAAAACACAATTTGTATAATAAGCAGTCTAATAGCTATTATTTATTAAGTTTATATCAATAATTTAATATTTTTTGTAAAATCTAAGCTTACGTATTTATTTAATTAAGTGGTTGATGAATTATGTATTTTTTATTTTGATGTTGATATATTATGTTATTTTTTAAAAGAAAGAATATCAACAACGCAGAGTGCAATGGAAAGAAGCATCCTAAAGATTACCACGTATTCTTGTGGTGGTCATATATCACCACGTGAATACGTGTGGGTGGCAGGTGGTACAATGTGTTTGTCCGGGGGGGTAGTACCGTGCAGCTGTGACAAGCCCCCCAAGTAACCCAGCCCCGGTTAGGTTGCGTTAGGGGTTTAGCAGCTGCATAGCCGGGCCTGAGGCGATGCTCGATGCAGCAGGCGAGGGACCAGCAAGTGTTTAGTGGAGTCTAGTGTGGGAGACGTGGGTCGACCCGCCGGCCAGGGAGACCTGTAGAAACGGTGGTGCCGCTGGCCGCCCGCGACATAGTACAGGGGCCCAACTGGGACTAACCACCTCAGGAGGCTGAAAGGGAGTCACAGCGGCCGTCCAAAATAACGCAAAATGTACATTCGAGGTGGAGTTCACAATCATTCGTGGACTCCATGCAAACCTCGATGCCGTCCACCACCACCTCGAGACGGCTCGGTCAGCTGCGATGTTCCTCACGGAGACACAAATACGCCGCCCTGACGATACGTCTTATCTGTGTTACCCTGGCTATATCACCGAAAAGCACTTTCGAGATAAAGCCAGGGTGTGCGTTTTCATTACGGCGGATGTTTGCTGTCGCTGGTTGCGCTGCCTTGAGAACCCCTCCTATTCTGTCCTCTGGCTGCACGTGGATCATGGCTCCACGAGTAAGATCTACATGTGCGTTTACCGTTCCCACACAGGGGATGCTGAGACAGTAAGGCTATTTTAGTACCTCAGCAAGGGTGCCATTGACGCGCAGGTGCATTTCCCGAAAGCTGATCTGGTGTTTCTGGGGCACTTCAATGGCCACCATACTTTGGGGTATGTACATGGTTGGGGTCCCTCAAGACCCATCACGCAGGTCGAGCTGCCCACACATTCGCTCTCTCTCATGGTCTGACCCAGATGGTACGCGAGATCTCGCGGATACCAGACCGGTCGCATCACACTCCCGCTCTGTTGGACCTACTGCTGACGAGTCGCCCAGCCCTGTATAGTGTGTTGGTGGGCGCCCCACTGGGTACCTCCGATCACTGTATGGTACATGCCAACATGCAGGTGCCACCTCCTGCACGTGCAGTAGAAGTGACACGGCGACTATGGCATTACTCGTCGGCAGACTGAGATGGGCTTCGCAACTATTTTGCGTCCGTCCCAAGGAGTCAGCGCTGCTTTGCAGATAAGGCTCCTTCGGACAGCGCTTCTGCCATTGTTGGCGAGATCAGTTTAGGTATGGAATACCACATTCCTTACACTGATGTTACCAACATTCGCATAGCTCGCCCATGGTTTGGACGTGAGTGCGCTGACGCTGTTCAACAGAAACAGTCGGCGTATCGCGCCTAGATCAGGGCGCGGGCTGTGCGCAGTCCGAACGTGCGCCACTTCAAGGCGGCATACAATAAAGCCACATGGCCAGAAAGAGCGCCTTCAAGACAGCGGATGCCCGGCGCATTGCACGGCTTGGCCAGGAGCTTGCGTCACATCCAACGGGTAGTCGTGGATACTGGCAACTGGCCAAAGCCGTGCAGGTCAACTTCTGCCAACCGTCGCTGCCACCGCTGCGTTACTCAGATGGGTCACTAGCTCATAAAGCCGAAGAGAAAGCGGATTTGCTTGCTAACCTCTTTGTGGCTAATTCCCGGGTCGATGACTGTGACACACAGCCTCCTACTATCACCAACTGTGGTAACACTATGCCTGACATAGTTGTCAGGCAATGTGCTGTTCGGGCAGTGCTACGGTCACTCGACACGCGGAAAGCTTGTGGCCCTGACGGCATTCCAGCGGTGGTGCTGAAAAAATGTGCAGCTGAACTGTCTCCAGCGCTAACGCGCCTGTACCGTCTGTCGTACTCATCGGGGGACGTGCCGGAGGCTTGGAAGGAGGCGAACGTGCATCCCATCCCCAAGAAAGGGGATCGGTCAGATCCGGCCAACTATCGCCCCATAGCCATCACCTCAGTCATATGCAAAGTGTTTGAGCTCATCATCAACAAGCAGCTCATGCGTTACCTGGAGGATCACTCGCTAATCAATGATCGGCAATATGGCTTTAGGCCGAAACGATTTACGGGTGATCTTATAGCGTACGTAACACATGTTTGGGGTGAGGCTATGGAAGCGCACGGCGAGTCCTTGGCTATTAGCCTGGATATAGCCAAAGCGTTCGATAGAGTTTGGCATGCGTCGCTTCTTTCCAAGCTCCCGGCATACGGTCTACCGCCTCAATTGTGCAGCTGGATGGCCAGCGTCGTATACGGGTACTCTGTGATGGCCAGGCTTCGTGCTTTTTGCAGGTTAATGCCGGAGTACCACAGGGGTCTATGTTGTCGGCAACTCTCTTTCGTCTGCATATCAATGATATGCTGGCCCTCGGGAACATTCATTGCTATACAGATGATAGCACTTTACATAGGAGTTATTCTGCCCGTCCAGCGGCGAGGCGAACCGACATCGAGGGAGAGAGACGACAACTTGTGGCTGATCTCGACCGGGACCTTAACCGCATATCTCAATGGGGTTCTGAAAACCTGGTCGATTTCAATGCTCGCAAAACACAGGCATGTGCGTTTACCGCTAAAAAGTCCCCCTTCCTTCCTCGACCCTCTCTTCAGAACGCTTCAATACCAATGAAGGAGAATCTAGATATCCTCGGCATAGACGTCCGTCGAGAGCTCAATCATAAAACGTATATTGAGAGTTGTATTAGGCTGGCCTCGCGGAAGCTCGGAATGTTAAATAAGGTGAGGCGGTTTTTCACACCGCACCAGATATGTCTTCTGTACAAGACGCAGATTCGTCCATGCGTTGAATACTGCGCTCACCTTTGGGATGATTCCGCGAGGTACCTGTTGGACGCACTAGACGCTATGCAGAGACGTGGTATTTGTATAATAGATTGTCCTGAAGTAACAAGAACCCTTGAACCGCTGGCGCAGCGTAGAATGATAGCTTCACTGGCTGCATTTTACCGTATGTACCACGGCGAGTGTTCTGAAGAGCTTTTCAACCTAATCCCACCCTCTTCTTTTCGATCCCGAACAACGCGTGCCGGGCAGAGGTGCCACTCGCATACAGAGGAAAGAATTTTCGCCAGAACTGAGCGGTTTAAAAGATCATTTTTCTGTCGCACAATAAAAATTTGGAATGCTTTGCCAGCGCACGTGTTTCCCCCCTATTCTAAATCCCGGGTTCTTCAAGCCGAGCGTGAAGAGGCACATCATTGGGCCGCCAACTTGAGAGCCACTGTTATTAGTCCTGTTTTGGACTGCGACAGTGGCTTTCAATTCGCTAGATGTCGCTATGGTTTTCCATCAGGCGAGCGGCGTCACGTTGGCGAGCTAAAAATAAAAAAAAACAAAAGATTAAAAATAAAAATAATAAAATAAATATCCATCACGCCTTATCCCCGAAGGGGTGGCAGAGGCATATTATATGCCCACTTTTCACCGTGTGGATTCCTGTCCCACGTAATAGGTGGTGAGCCCATTGCCGTGTTGAAATAGACAGACGCAGGCTGTGGCTACCTGCTGTTGAAATTTTTTAAGCCGCCATAAGGCCTTCAACCAGGCTTAACGACTGCCATTTTACTGGCAACCGGGACCAACGGCTTAACGTGCCTTCCGAAGCACGGAAACGCTCGCAAATGTAAATGCCACAAAGTGGTCACCCATCCGACGACCAGCCATAGTGAAAGATGCGTACCTCTGTGATCGTTTACCGAACACTGAGACCGCGGGGCCACGAGCGCGAGATTAAAAACACAACAATAAGACACAAAACGAAAATATTAGATGCACTCACAAAAGCCTTGAAGCTCAAGTGGCAATGGGCAGGGCATATTTCAAGATACACAGACAACAGATGAACAATGTTAACTACGAGTACAAGATGGAAAGGACCAATAATTGGCAAAATTAATGTGGGCAGACCAAGCAAACGGTAGACTTTTAGAGATTGCAGGAAAAGACTGTATGCGCAGTGCAGCAAAAATAGGAAGCTATGGAAGAAACTGGAGGAGGCCTTTACTCTAAACGAGATCCATAACCTAACAAAAACAAACAACTAACCCTACTAACATTAATTTACTAGCATAAGAAGATTCTAACAATACTAAAATTATTTGAAATGTAAAATTTGTTATGGTATTAAGAGGCTTTTATATTTAAAAATTATATATTTTTTACAAATTTAATATGCAAGGTAGTTGATAAAGTTTCAATTTCCAATTATATTTTAACCAAAACGTTATCTAAAGACTTTCTAATTTTTAGCAATGAATATTTATTAAAGTTTAATAACTGAGTAACACAATTTTATTTAAACCAAATCACTTCAGCTTCTATTCCAAGTACCCAAAATTTATACTAAACTCACCATCATCCGAGCGTCTGTCCCAGTTGCGTCTCGCGACGCCCGGGGTCTGCTTTATTATTTTTTCTCAACCATTTCGCATAGTCGTCAACATCCCCTAAAGTGAGACCATTGGCACGCATGACCTCCTTTAAGATGTTAAGCCAAACACTTCTTGGGTCTTCTGCTCTTACAGGGACCTGGCGGGGACCGACATGGCCAGACTTTTGTTTCCCACGTAGCCCGGTGGCTGTCGCAAGACGTGACCATTCCAGCGAAGGCGATACTCTTGCAGCTTATCAAATTTAAAGAAATAAAGGTTACATGAAAGTTTAAAAACTGAGTGACACAATTAAATTTAACCAAATTGCTTTGAATTCTATTCTAAGTACCCAAAATGTATATTAAACTCACTAAATAACTTTTATACCCAACCTGCCAAAGCAAACTAAACGTCAATTTACATTACCTAAAGTTTCAAAGTAAAGTTAAGTAAACCTTTCGGCAGTGTAAAGTAAACAAAGAAACCCGTGCTGTCACGGCTTTCGAGCTCTCTAAATCAATTAGAGCCAAGGCGGTGCGTCCCTAGCGGTTTAATAAGGAGTTACGACGACACTACGTCCACCCATAAAATGCTGACCACTAGAACCTGACAAAGGACGCCCAGATAATGGAAAATTGTCTAAAGGGATTTTTTTTTATTATAACCATAGTATATCCACTCTAGTTTGTGACGAGAATTTGTGATCATTTTGCTCTAATTGTTTTTATAACATACTGTACTCTTAACATAAATTACATCATCATTCATCAGTACATCAGTTCTTCTTACTATAAATTTCAGCTTACTTCAAAAGAAATATGTTCTTATTTTATCATGTTATTGTTATTTTATGAGCTATTATTTTGTTCGATAAATTTTGAATGTAAATTTAAATATTAAATATTGAAATATACATTTTGTATTACATGAAAATTTTGGAAATACGTTTTCTATTTCTAAAAGTATTGTAGTGAGTTGTGCAAGGTAAAGAACATGGTAATTATGATAAATATCCCTTTGTAGTTCGTATAAGCAAGTTTAATGAGAATGGCTGTACCGTGTGCCACAATGGGACAATACACTTTACCATCTCAAAACCAGGTCGTTTTATCGTAGACCGCCGCGAGGGTCCAATAAAAATGATTTATTTAAAAAGTTGTTATGTTTGAGCATTCTTCTAATATGGTCAGAACCTTTACGTTTTTGGGATATTGGTGGTATTAAGAATAGAAAAATATGAGATACAATTTTGAGAGAAATTTTATAGATGTAAAAAAATCGTCACATTTTTTGGTTACTCACCTTATTGTTTTGAACTGAAACGTCTTTATCATAAGTGAAACTTCTTTAACGACGTATAAGAGAAATTTTATAGCTGTAAAGAATGTCGTAAAGAAGTTTCACATTTTTTTTCATAGCAAATGAAAAGATGTCTGTTTGTAAAAAGATATACTCGTATATTTTCGTCATCTAAACCCTAAAATTAGAAAAGTCACAAAACGACTCAGTCTGTCCATCCGTCCGTCTGTACACATCTATTTCTCGGGAACCATAAAAGAGAGAGAACAAACGATTAGCGGCATTTGATTTAGAACACAATGACTACGTACAAAAGCTATGGTTTTGAAACTGGTTTCGGCTTAGAAGCATCTGATTCCTTAGCTACAATAGTTACTTGTAACCTATTCTAATAACTACCTCAGAATCATGAGACATATAATTTAAATAGAAATATTTGGATGTTTCCTGTATAATATGTATGTATGTCGAAATATATAAGTATGTATATCAGTTGTCTAGATCTTATAGCTTAGTTTGGGCTAGATGGCGCTGTGTGACAAGTGTCCCATAATATTTATTTATTGATTAATGAACCTAATTCTTAAAATTATATTTTGGTAATAGTAAATTAACATCCGTAGTATTATAATGATTACTTGTTATATATATAATGTTGTAATGTTATAATACTCACGAACCCATTATTGTATGGGTGTTCGTGAGTATTTTAGTAGGTTTTACGGAATTTAAACTTTCTTCACCTTAGGCAAATGTAATGTGATTTATGAATAAAGATTATGATTACATTATATTATATTTGATCATGAACAGAGTTTAGCAGAAGTAATCATACAAGATTGAAATTGAAACTTAATAATCTTTAATTAAATTTTATTACCTAATATAAAAATAATTATGTGGAAATAAGATATGGTTTTAAAGTGTATGTAAATCATCTTTAATGATATTCCATCTTTGTAATCAATTAAAATTTACTCCAATTAGTTATAACAGATCAATTACATTATTGATCACATAGACTTTTAGAGCTTCTAATATGTTTAAATATTATTCCTATGTGGTTTACATTTGATTTCAATCAACATTTAAAATATTTCACCCGAGATTTAGAATAAATAATAAATAATTGAATCGGGCGTTAAGTACAGGGTGGAAATTCATTATAAAACTATAACGATTTTTTATTTAGTTTTTTTCATTTGAATATTCTGCTTTTAAAATATTGAAACAAAATAATTTCCGTTGAAATAAAAAAAGAATTTCCCAAATCGGATATCGAGTAATCGGTGAATATACACAAAAAAAAATTCTAACGAATTGATTACATCATTTTGTTTTGAAGTCTGTCAAAAAGAGCTATTTGGTCTTGGCTGTAAGTACCTGAAAATCTTCGCCAAGCTAATGTTTTAGATTTACTATTCAAGTCCGATTCGAGTCCAACCACTGACCAAAAATCTACGCATTTTAGCTGACAAGATATTAGCGATGGTGCAGACGCCCGTGCAATTAAGTCTATTGTTGTAGCAATTTCCTTCGAATACTGGGAACCGAGTCTACTATTGACAAGCAGTAGAATAGAATCAGAATTGCTGTTTTCAGCTGTTAAAATGCTAGTAGACTATCAAAAATGCCACTGACTAGCGGCCACTGGCGCGGTTCGTGTTAGTAAAAATCTATCGGCCGACCGATAGAAGTCTATTGTAGTACGATTGTAATAGTAGACTACAAAAAAAACTGTCAAAATGGTACTGGTGGCTTTCTATTGAGCGACGATTTCGATTCTATTTTGACACGATTGCAATAGCAGACTCGGCCGCTTGGTATCAATTAACCATCTATTGTCATTCAACTTACAATATTAATTTCTTTTTCATTCAAATCAAATGCTCAAATCGAACTTTGAGATGCCTTTCTTCAAAAGCGGCATAAACTACTATTAAAATGGTAAATAGGCGTTATCATTTTATCTTAATTACAGATTACTTCAATCACCATTAATGAATACATATCAATCATGACTAAATGTAATCCAAATTGATGTATTCATGATAAAGTTCAATCAGATTGTTAATTGAATTACAAAAGCTTTCGATTATCCCCATTTATTGCAACGGTTTACTTCTTTATTTTGCACTAGTTGACGCCCGCTTCTTCGTCCGCGTAGAAAAGTTTCACTTTCTCGTTTCCCACAAAACTTGATTGTAGCGTAGAAAGTAGCTTATGTGTTATTCTGATTTATAAGTTTTATTACTGTAAGGTTTCATCAAATCCATTTAATTGGTTTTGTGTGAAAGAGTAACAAACCTACATTCATACTTTATTACAAACTTACGTTGACAATATTGGTAGGATTAATAAATGTGTGGCACTCGGAGACTGCCGCTGTAAAGCTATTGCATAGCATACCTTTGTTTTTCTTTGATATTAATTCAAGTTCCTCACTCACTCGGAGACTGCCGCTGTAAAGCTATTGCATAGCATACCTTTGTTTTTCTTTGATATTAATTCAAGTTACACTAAAAAAACCAAAAAAAACCCCAAAAAAAAAAATCCTCCCCCTTACCCTCACCCTCACCCTTACCCTCCCCCTTACCCTCAGACTCACCCCCACCCTCACCCTCGCCCTCACCCTCGCCCTCGCCCTCGCCCTCGCCCTCGCCCTCGCCCTCGCCCTCGCCCTCGCCCTCGCCCTCGCCCTCGCCCTCGCCCTCGCCCTCACTCTCACAGTAACCCTCATCCTCACTCTCACACTCACACTCACTATCATCACGTCTCGATCCGTGCGAGCTTCGTACAATCGTACCATATAATATATGTACATACACGTTAAGCCAACGCTCGGCCGTGCTCGGTGAACTTCGTGTGACCTCGTCTCGACCTTGGAATTAGGTTTTTTTCCTTACGGAATTTCTTGATTAAAGCCCACTCAAAGCCCGTGATAAAAACTATGCAATAGCTTAAAAAATGGAATGGAATCTATAATATTCTATGTAAAAACCAGAACCTATATATATATATATATATATATTTACTGTATGACAATACAGTACCACATATAGGAAAACACTGTATACATACATTGCCTTACTGACATTCAAGCTCTCCTGTCGTGTTTGTAAAACGAAGTACTACTTATGCTCCTGTACACAGAGAAATAGCTATTTTTTGCGTGAACCAACGACTGCGAGTGTTGAACTATTTGCCAACAAACTTCCATCGTAATGAAAAGTAAATTCCTCTAGACGCCGCTCACGAAGACATCAATAAAACTATTTCTATTGGCTCTGCTGAAGCTTTCCTTTTGAAAAATATTTACTTATTCTACTTGTGAAGTCTTAGCGTTATGACCACCTAACTAGCAGATCGAGCTACGACTCCGTATTTTTCGATATTTTTTCAATTTATTAAACGTCTTTACAGACTGTGAACATTTTACCCTATTACAGCGCTTCTATTATTTTAACTTTAAAATAAGATTTTCATTTTATTGAAAGACTCGGTCTAGTGGTTGACTGAATAGCATTTACAATTGTGTTATATTTTGGTATAAAGCCTTGAAAACATTTTGCGTTTTAGTAGGTATTTAGTTGTAAATATTTATTATTTTGTTAATGGACTAGTCCACCCTCTGAGCCACTGAACACGTATGTTAATATTTCCGTAGTTGTGTTTATGTGCCCGAGATGAGAATTATCTTGCTAATATGTTATTCTGTAGAAATGTGATGATTTTTTGGAATAATAAGCCCATGATATTCTTGAAATATATTTCAACAAACTATTTGGATATTTAAAAGCATATCAATTCTTCGTGAAATTTAAAACCAGGCCAGGGTGAACTCGCGTACGAAGGGCTCTTTACCATTCAATATCTGTAAAACAATTTTTTGTAGTTCTTGTAATATCGGCAACATACATCTGTAAAAATTTCAACTGTCAGACACATTGACGGACATTGAAGTCTTAGTAATAGGGTCCCGTTTGGATTCTTGAAGTACGGTACCCTAAAATACACTAATAAACAAACAAACAACAAACTCACTTTCACATTTATGATGACGCTGTGTCTTTTTCTGCACACGCATCAAATCTTCTGTGTCAAAGAAAACTTCACTAGAAATTACTTGTGTAAAACTCATGTCTCATTAACTGTTTACTGGAAATTTGAAACAATAAATTGTCACCATTTTGTCTTCATTTTATCATAGTTATCACAGAAGAAAGAGTTAGGTAGTAAAAAAATAATGCTTCTCTTGATATATTTACTCCGAAGATAGCAAGCAGCATACATTGAACAGCTCAAAGATATAAAAAAAAATTAAAAATATAAGTACTTATAATGAAAAACAAACACTCAATACATAATGTAAATTAACTATAAGACACACAGGTATTAACGTCAAAATCGAATAAATAAGGACGATCGCGTATAAACTGTGTCATATTTATTTGTATCTCCCTCTCAGTTTTTGTCTTTCACATAATATATTTTTCTTACAGCAAGCTTTATCATCATCAAATATTACATACTTTATACGATATCAAGCTGCATTACTTCCCAACTAATCATAGCTTCACGCAATAAAAGGCTCCACTTCCGCGCCATATTCTTGATTAAATGTTTATGATCTTAGTGAGCGTACAAAGACGTGGTTGACGCCTAATAAGGTTGTTTCCTTCCCGAAGCCTCGCAAGTAGCGGGCTGTGTAGCGAGCTCGTTGCGGCTTAGCCAACCAGGGGTGAAGATAATATTATAAAACGTTAAGCTTGTTAAGTGTAAGGAGTATTTATATTGTAGACAAACTATTACGGAGTTGACGTTTATTGGGGATATGTTAAAAGTAGCTATAACATGCTTTTCTAAACCAATTTTATTATAAGATTATTCTTGACAATATTTAAGTTTATTTATGTTGAGGGGAGCGTTCTGTGAAGAGATTTGGCTAAACTATCGTGACTTTCTGGGTTACTATCACAGTTTTTCTTTTTACGCAATTGACAGCAAAATTGATATCTCTATACGCCATTTTAAAAAAGAAGAAGAAGAGAAGAACAGTATGGCGCTGTGCTGTTTATTATGATAATTGATGGCACTTGATACACAATATTGATAATCTCATAATAATGTACTGTACTTAATGACATATGATATGTATATATTATGTGTTAACCTGTATATATGCCAAAAGGTGAAACCCAATAGGTTAAAAAGTAAATAAGAAATTTTTATTTTCAACTCTGGGTCCTTTTAAAATCCTGGGTCCTTTAAGAGAAGCGTGAAAAGGCATATTTCTGGGCCGTCAAGAATGGGTCGCTATCAGAGCCCTACAGGTTGAGAAAGCGGCCCTTAATCACGGGTCGTCGTCTTTGCTTACCCGACCATCAGGCCGACGACGCCATTTTAACATGCCAAAAACGTAGAAAAAAGAAAAGTGCAAGTGTTTTCATTCAAGACTGAGTTAAAGCATTTAGGGTGAGCGGATCGATTGCATTCAATTGTTCGAATAATGAGGATTTTTATCTTAGCGCTAGGATCAATTAAGATGGATTTCTATGCTATTGGTGTTCTTCATCTATTTTAGTGCGATCCTAATAAAAAAAAAACACCTGCGTTTTCCAAATCTTAATTTTGACATGAAGAACTTAACGCAGAAGTCACTGCGATACTCGTATCTATTTTTGCACGCCTCATAAGTGAAGCGTTGAGGTGGGTACTCGTACTACTGTCACTTCGCGCATAACATCTGATTTTTCAAACTTAAAATGTCTCTATTTATCATATATTGCACTTGTAAAATAATATATACACACACATATCAAGAAAAAACACTATTTTTAACACTCATGATATTTTAGATGTCATTTTTGTTATTTAAACTAGTTAAAAAACTGTTTAAAAAAGTTCTGTCTTGGACCGAAATACTTTACTAATCGAGTCTTTATTTTCTCTTACGCTTCAGTATAATTCTTATTTTTTTATTTTTTATTTTTTAGAACCCTTTCAATTTATACGGTCTGATTCGATGTGGTTTAATTGTTATTATCTTTACTTTATTTATTTCATAATTCCTATTTATTTCAAAGTTTGTAAGCTTGTAATGCTATTTTTTTTAATAATATTATAAAAACGTGTGAGGCGTGCACTATTGAATTTTTTAAATTTATTTTATTATTATTAGCCAAACCCAAGTTATGAGGGTTTAAAATAAGTTGCAGCATTTGAAGAAAAGGTAGTACTGTCCTTGCTCTTTAATTCTTTTGTCTTTGTAGGGATCCAGTGTGTCCTCAGATTATGCGGTAGTAGCCTTGTGGTTGGACTCGCGTTCCCGCGGCCTGTGTTCGATCTCAACTATTCACTTCATATGTGAATCTACTCCTAACACGAGCAATTACATTAGTTGACAGAGTTTATGAAAATATTGGGAACTATCGTTACTATATTTTTTAAATATCAATCAAGCAGTTTAACGCAGTCCTCTGCTGGACGTAGGCATCTTCTAATTTCATATAGGGAGAGTGTAGCCTTACTGTTTTACCCTAACCAGACGGTTTGGCACAGGGTTTTGTTTCAAACTCTCCTTCTCTTCGCCAAGAACTGGTCCGTTGGTCCGTAGGTCAGTAGCCTCTACGATTCTGAAACTGAACCTCTCAATATAAGAAAGTCACTGAATTTTCCAGGAGGCGGGAGTATTCGTTACAAAATAAATAAATGAAATGAAATGAAATTCATTTTAACGAGTTAAATACGAATAAATAAATAAAAAATGAACAATCTCATACATACGGGAATAGCTCCTGTAATCCCTCCGGTTTTGTGAATGTTTGTAGCAATTATGAAGCTTGTAAAACAATTGGATAATCCCAAAATCCTCTGCAAACAAATCTAACTTTTTCTTTTTGTAATATCATTTACTTTATCCAAGTATATTTTAAGCTACACACTGATTACGGTTATGAATATTAGTCATGTTTGCTTTCATCATCGTAGCGTCTTCTCAATTACTTTTAAACCATACGAGGATTTTTATCTTAGGCCTGCACTGGCTGCTAATTAGCAGTTAGGTTTTTTTCAATGGTATTGGGAGCGGCTGCCTTACGTTTCGGGCCCGTAAGCCAAAGCCTCGTTGGTTAATCAGCAGGTGCATCATGGGCATGTTAGTTTGGCACTGTAACGTTACTACTTTCCGGGAGGGGAAAAAGTAAAGTTTAGGAGGAAACTGTCACCAGGACTGGAGGAGTCCTGGCTTAAAAGGAAAAGTAAAAGAAAAAGAAGAAAAGGTAAAGTTGATTTAATATAATATAAAAATGTTAAGAAAATAAAACCAAGGAAAGCCGGGAGTAAAATTAGGTCTTGATTCTTCAAGTACAGCCGCTAAGATGGGGCCTCGAGTAGGCCTCCACGTTGTTAGGAAGAGGGGGCCTCGAGTAGGCCTCTACGTCGCTGAGAAGGGGGCCTCAAATCCCCTCAAGGCCTCTACGTCACCGACCTCGGAGAAGCTGGTCGCGAACTCAGGCAGGTAGAGAGCTGAAACTGACGAGCGGTCGGCGTCTTTCACAGAGCCGGTTAAGAACACACAACACTGCAGACCATCACTTCACTATTTCTGGAGAGCACAACCCTCACACTCAGCACTTATTCCCAGCACCTCTCAAGGTGAGCACCAAAAGTAGACTCATTTGACGGCCCCGGCTTCCTTCTTTTCCAGAGCATTTCAAAATTTAAACAAATTTAGAATTAAGTTATTTAGAATATAAATTTATAACAAGGTCTAATATCTATACAACCTAACCTACTGGCAGCTCTAACAATAAATTAAAAATAAAATCTAGGCTTGTCATTAACTGACATAAAAAATTACAAAAGGTAAACAAACATTAAGAGAGCATAAAAACTCTTGAATTATTAAGGCCTATGAACGCTACAGATAATGGTCATGCAGATAATTTGAAAGAATGAATAATGAAACATTTAATCAAAAAAAGTAAGTAAAAAATGATACATTACATTTCCCCGACAACCCCGGAAAATTTTTGATTGTAATGAAAAAAATTTGTTTATAAGAAAGAAGGCATTGACCAGCTAAAATTAACCTATATGACTATTTACAGTGGTACAGAAAGTTTTACAAAAGATAAAAATTACGTTTCCCCGATAACCCTTGAAAATTAACAACTGAGAAAATTTCGATGTTGTAATAGAAAAAACCTTGCTCTTTCATACACCTTTCATCAACCCACATTTCATACTCCCTCAATCATACATCACTAACATACTTAGGGGATATGGTTCACATTCTATGACACATACTCCACAAGGAAAAAAAAAAAAACATTTTTTTTTAAATTACGATGGCTTATTTATTTAAATTAGGTGTCGTAATCCGCACCTTTTTTAAAACCCGTTAAAATTAAAAGAAATATTTACAAAGCTTTCCCAGCTTAAGAAAAGCAGTCAAGGTTTGAAAGCATAATTGCTTAAGAAAAGCCTTCAAGTTTCAAGTAGTTCAAGTATTAAAAATAAAGCTTTCCAGCTTAAGAAAAGTAGTCAAGGTTAAAAACAAAATTGCTTTTTCAAGAAGCTAAGTTGAAGTATTACAAACGATACACAATGGCTTATTTTAAGAGTTGTGTACCGCTCTATGAAGAAAAAAGAAAAAACAGAAAGGAAAAATGCCAAAAGTGTTTGGAGAAAGTAAAACTTGTGAAGTATTTACAATGAACTTAATGTTAAATGCTAAGTAAAAATATTTTTAAAGACATCAAGGAGAATTCAAGTTTAAGGAAATAATAATAAAATAATCACTAAGTTAATTAACAATTGTTGAGACGTTAAGTTAGACAAAATATTATAAGACATTAAAACAAAACATTTTTTTACAAAAACAACAGATATGAAACTATACTTTAAAATCTTTAATGTGCCATTTTCCTCTTAAGCCATTCTGATCTTCTAAAATAAAAACAAGTGGTGACAGTTTCTCCACAACTGTACATTTTATGTATTTAGGGGCTAATTTGGCACTAAAATAGGCGCCGGCATTACTTTGAACGTAATTTTTCCGCCAGACGGTATCACCGATATTAAACTCTTTAAAACTGTGCCTAGTATTATAATGAAAGGCATTATTTGAATGTGCCTTGTATAGTGCAACCTGTACCTTATCGAAGATGACAGATAATAACCCTATATTAGCGGCATAGACATCTCGAGGAAGGAAAATTATTTCGTCTAGGTTAGAGCAACTAGAATAGAGTGAACCACATGATATGATTTCACGGCCAAAGACAAGAAAAGATGGGGAGAATCCTGTCGCAGCATTTACAGAGCTATTTAGTGCTAATTGAATCTTTTGTAACGGAACGTCCCATGAACGGTGATCATCCCCGACTAACTGCGATAGCGCCGTAATAATCGTTCTATTATATCGTTCAGTTGGATTAACTTGAGGGCAATATCTAGGCGAATAGAATATAAAGGGTATTTTATAATTATTTAAAAATCGTTGGAACTCATTAGATTGAAATTGTGAGCCATTATCCATAATAATGGTTTGTGGTATACCATGTACTAAAAATACAAAGTTTTCAAGATGTCGTTTAATAATAGTAGTAGTAGCTCGTTTAATAGGAAAAATAAGGCAGTACTTTGAAAATGAGCACGTAATTACGAGAATATATTGATTACGTTGCCTCGTCATAGGCAAAGGACCCATGAGGTCCAAAGATATATTCTGGAAAGGCCTCGAACAAATTTTTGGTTTACCCATAAGGCCATAAGGTGAATGATTCGAATGTTTATAGGCAAGACATGTTTCGCATGTAGAACACACTTTTGCCACTTCTCTAAACATACCAGACCAGTAGTATCTTAAGGAAAGTTTTTTGTAAGTTTTAAAAATACCAATGTGAGGATTATTATTTATCAAGCCATGGCAAGATTTGATAAGGTCAAGCCTCTCAGAGGGAGGAGGAACTTCCTTCCATGAAAAATCTTCATTAAGATCATCTATTGTGTTAGAATAGCGATATAACTTATTTTCACGAATTTTATAGTTAGGATAATCATCAGGGTTATCACGACATCTGTTAAAAAGTTTATTGAAATGTTCTAACTCAGACGCGTTGTCTCTAGACACAGGAGCAACCCCTTCTAAAATTTCTGTATCAGGGCCCTTATAACGAGAAAGTAAGTCTGGGACTACATTATCTTTACCTTTCTTATGTTTCAGATCAAAATCAAAACATGACAAACGAAGAGTCCAACGTGCTAATCTCCCAGAAGGATTAGATAAATTTTGAAACCATTTCAATGCAGCATGATCAGTGTAAACCGTAAATCGTTTACCATTATCAAGATAACAACGCCAATGTTCAAGTGCAGCTATAACAGCTAATGTTTCGCGTTCAGTAGTAGAATAATTTTGCTCATGTTTACTAAGAGTTCTGCTCATATAAGCAATAACCACTTCAACATTGTTTTGTTCTTGAGTCAACATAGCTCCTATACCATAATTAGAAGCGTCACAGTGAACAAAGTAAGGAAGGTCAAAGTCAGGGCAAGCTAGAATCGGGGTCGAAGTCAAACATTCTTTTAGTTTGGTAAAACTTAAGTCTGCGTCCGGATTCCAAACAAATTTTGGAGAATTCTTCCCAGCAGCAGTTAATTTGCAGAGAGGCGAGGCAATAGAACTAAAATTGGGAATGAAACGACGGAACCAACTACATGTACCCAAAAATTGCCTTACCTCTTTTTTAGACGTAGGAATAGGATAAGCTAAAATAGCTTCAATTTTACTAGGATCAGCTCGTAGTCCTAGCTCGTCAACTACATAGCCAAGGTACTTAAGTTCTTTACGAAAAAACTTACTTTTCGCAAAGTTAATAGTAAGCCCAGCATAAGAAAGCTTTTCATGAACTTTAAGTAACAAAGAGATATGTTCCTCAAATGTGGAACTGATGATTACAATATCATCTAAGTAACAGAATACTTTATTATCGAATTCAGGAGTAAATAAGTGATCCATGAGTCTTTGTTGGGTCGCAGGACTGTTAGTTAGACCGAACGGCATTACCGTAAACCTAAAAGAACCTCTGCCAGGCACATAGAAACCAGTTTTATCTCTATCTTCAGGATGTAAAGGGATTTCCCAAAATGCTTTGGCAATATCTATGCTAGACAAATACTTACAGCCTTTAAGATTATCAAGTATTTCAGAAATAAAAGGAAGACTATAAGCGTCTTTACGAGTAATTGAATTTAATTTCCTACTATCAACGCAGAAACGCCATTCTCCATTCGACTTAGGGGTTATAAGAACAGGAGATAACCAAGGACTTTCGCATTTTTCAATGACCTTTAATTCAAGCATTTTATCGACTTCATCAATAAGAATCTTTTGTTTTTCAGGAGAGAGACGATAACAACGTTGCTTAATAGGCAAAGCATTACCGGTATTAATTCGATGACAAATTAGACTAGTAAGACCTAATTTACCTTTCTGTTCAAAAGAAATGTCTTTAAAACGTTCAATCATAACCCTAGCAATAATACTTTGGTTATTGGAAAGGTGATCGAAAGACATGATTTTGTTTTCAATAGCACAGTTCTTAAAATCTCTACTATCAAGATTAAGTTTAAGCGAAAGTAACTTAGGACACAGATCAAATTCTTTCCAGAAATCCCAGCCAAGAATCAAAGATGGATATATCTCCGGAAAAACATAAGCTTTAATGATACGAGTTTGATTATTAAAACTCACCGGTAAATGAAAATAACCAGAAGACGATGATTTTTGTTTATTAGCAACCATAACTTGAGCTGATGACTTGAATAGCTTAAACCCTAGCTTTTGAATATCCTTATGAGAATTATTTCCTAAAATAGTAAAACAGCTTCCGCTATCTAAAAGACCTGAAAAACTTACATTGTTAATAGAAACATTAATAAAAGGTCTATTATAGTCCCTTTCCTTGCCATAGATTGCAGAAGTTGTTTTATAATAAAACATAAAATTTCGGATAGTGTTTAACCATTGGTTCCAATCGCTAAGGTTAAAATTTTGAGTCTTAAAACTATTCAAGTCACTATTTAGTTTTTTGTTTGAGAATCCGGTGTACATTTAGGACAATTTGAAATTTTCACTCCTTTCAGACCACACTTAAAACAGATCAAATACCTCGGTTGAGTACACATTCTCAAAGAATGACCCTTAACCCGACAACGCCAACAAAAATCTTCTTTGGGATTATCTTGACTTGGATATGAAGGAGTTTGCGAGGAAGAGGGCAATTTCGAAGTAAAATGTGGTTGCTTGTTGTATATCGCGTTAGAGTGACTAAGGTTAGAATTATTTTTAAGAGTCAACGGACGATAAGCGAACTCCGCAGCGCAAGAAGGGGTATCTGAATATCTGGGTTCATGAAAATTTAGATCTCTTTCTGAAATCCTTTCATAGCTCTGACAGGTTGAGATCAAGGAATCGATTGAATTAATCTCTTTAAGCGCAACGAAAACTGAATAACAAGGTTTTATGTTGTGAAGTAAAATTTCCAATTGGTCGCTTTCTCCAAGTTTTTTGGAAAGACGATTGAACATACCGAACATAATAGACACATAGACAATGATAGTCTCAGTAGCCCCTTGAGTGCGATTCCTAATAGCTTCTAATAATTTGTAATCATAGTCCTGAATTCCAAAATCTTTAATAAGTAGAATATGGATCTGATTCCAAGTCAACAAGGGATTTCGACTATGTTGAAATCTAAACCAATGTAGTGCATCTCCGACAAAAATTTCAAAGGCATGTTTAACCAAAGTTACTTCTGATATATTTCTAGAGATCCGGAATTCCTCTAACTTTTGCAGGAAAGACCTAGGACATGTTTTACCATCATATGAAAACCTTTTAAAATCTTTAACAAAATTGTACGGCGAGTGACAATTCTGGTCTACCAAGGAATATTGCGGCATACTCCAAACCGCAGCGGGATATGAAATCGGTTGAGAAGAAGCGAGAACCTCAGAAGGTTCGGAAATTTGAGGCCTGAAGAGAAGTTCAGCTTGATTTTGAGCAGGAGGGTTAGATTGGTTCAGAGTAGGAGGGTCAGATTGGTTCAGAGCAAGAGGGTTAGATTGGTTTAGAGTAGGAGGGTTGTATACTTCCACCAACACGTCCTCCTCAGTTTCAGTATGATTCAAAACAAGAACTTCAAATCGTTTTTGAAGTAAGTAAAACCGAGATCTAAGATTTGAGCACAACTCGATCAATGGTGGAACAGCACTTATACGTTCTAGACGATAATAAAGATGATTTATAAACGACTCTATCTTTTTTAAACTACTACGATCCCTAGATAATTCAATATGCGAAATTTTACTCTCAATATAGTTGAGAGTAGTTTCAGCTTGTGACAGATCAAGTTGAAGAGGTATAGGTGAGGATTTTATGTCATGTGATAGAACATGACATAGTTTAGTCATCTGATCTCTCAGATTCGTCAAAGTTTCAGCAGGTCTTTCAGCTCTGATGGACACTTCGTATTCAAGTTCAAGTTTATTTAGGTACGAGTATTTTATTAGTCTCTCCATGATTAAGATTTAAAAATTATTTAACGAGTTTATTAGTTTAATCTAGGTTTATATAGACACTAGCAAAATATAGTGTGTTGCTATGGTAACTAAACATTTATCTGTTATGTGTCAAATAAATAAAAATTAGTCTGCACTGAAAAACCGATGTGTTCGTTTATTTTAGGTACAAGTATTTATTGGTCTCTCTATGATTAAGATTTTAAAATATTAAACGAGTTTATTACCACATGTTACCATGGTAACAATGTTGCCGTAGTAACAAATCAAACTAAATGAAATAATGATTAAAGTGTTAATTTATGTTAAGTTTTGTATAAACAACCACAGGATATTGTCCTGCAGCCGTCGTGAAGTGTCCCAGCCCCCAACTAGTAAGAGACCACGAATGGTTTTAAGAACACTCACTAGCGAAGACTGGGTACGATTACCAGAGGGTAACCGCAGAAGTGTGCAAGTGTGTGGGATGCAGTATAATGATGTATTAGTAGAGTGTTATAATGTGCCTAGGTGATAACGACTATAGGATATTGTCCTTAGTACGTCGTAGAGAATCCAAACCCCAACTTGTAAGTGACCACGAATGGTTTTAAAAACACTTGCAAGCGAAGAATGGATGACAATTACCATTGGGTAACCGCCGTGGTGTGCAAGTGTGTGGGATGCAGTATAGTGATGTATAAGTAGAGTGTAAAGAAGTATTGTAAAGGTTGAGGTGGATGAGGTGATGAAAATATAAGCTTACCAAATAAAAATCTCTTGAGCAAGTTGTTTTAGAATTTTGAGAACCTGAAAATAATTAAAAAGGGGGGGGTTAATAAGAAGTTGGGCGCCAAACTGTAACGTTACTACTTTCCGGGAGGGGAAAAAGTAAAGTTTAGGAGGAAACTGTCACCAGGACTGGAGGAGTCCTGGCTTAAAAGGAAAAGTAAAAGAAAAAGAAGAAAAGGTAAAGTTGATTTAATATAATATAAAAATGTTAAGAAAATAAAACCAAGGAAAGCCGGGAGTAAAATTAGGTCTTGATTCTTCAAGTACAGCCGCTAAGATGGGGCCTCGAGTAGGCCTCCACGTTGTTAGGAAGAGGGGGCCTCGAGTAGGCCTCTACGTCGCTGAGAAGGGGGCCTCAAATCCCCTCAAGGCCTCTACGTCACCGACCTCGGAGAAGCTGGTCGCGAACTCAGGCAGGTAGAGAGCTGAAACTGACGAGCGGTCGGCGTCTTTCACAGAGCCGGTTAAGAACACACAACACTGCAGACCATCACTTCACTATTTCTGGAGAGCACAACCCTCACACTCAGCACTTATTCCCAGCACCTCTCAAGGTGAGCACCAAAAGTAGACTCATTTGACGGCCCCGGCTTCCTTCTTTTCCAGAGCATTTCAAAATTTAAACAAATTTAGAATTAAGTTATTTAGAATATAAATTTATAACAAGGTCTAATATCTATACAACCTAACCTACTGGCAGCTCTAACAATAAATTAAAAATAAAATCTAGGCTTGTCATTAACTGACATAAAAAATTACAAAAGGTAAACAAACATTAAGAGAGCATAAAAACTCTTGAATTATTAAGGCCTATGAACGCTACAGATAATGGTCATGCAGATAATTTGAAAGAATGAATAATGAAACATTTAATCAAAAAAAGTAAGTAAAAAATGATACATTACATTAGTTTGGCACCTGGTGGTTGCTTAAGCGCCTCAAGTATATTAGTGGGGTCCAGTAATAGCTTTTTATACACAAATTAATGTCCTAATATAAATAAATAAACAAATGTCGTTGGGACAACTCACACAAAGCCAAACTAAGCAGAGCTTGTACTATGGTAACTAGATAAATTATAAACATACTTATATTTCTAAATACATACATATTATAGATAAATAACACCCAGACACAAAATAAACCATCGTGCTCGTCATACAAAGTTTCATTCTGGGTGGGAATAGAACCCACGACCTTTGCGTACCAGTCGGATACACTCCCACCGCGCCACAGAGGCAGTCAAATAAATCTATTATTGTATTGTTTCAATAACATGATTATAAATTATTTTTTTTCTCATTTATGTTGACTGACAAAAATTGATATAAATTGTACATAAACGGTGCCGCGAGTGTCCTCTAGTATTACATAACTGCCATTCATATGTTTAGAATTTCACACACAATATTCCCTATTGTCCCTTATTTGTCGATACAGATATAAGAAATGTGACTTCTATCTTGACATGTAATCGGCGCAGGTGAAGGCATTATATTGAGTGGGGCTGTCTACGCGACGTCCCTTATAAGGGCTCTCCTGACCCACTTAAGTCCTACGCTGACCAGGTGACGACTTAGTTTTTCACGATACTACTTTGGCTTGATTTTAATATAAGCCATAGATTCATAAGGTAATACCGCATGCCAAGCTTACGTCAAACTGTATGCGACATGACAGTTACTCACAATTCGTATTATGTAATTAGTATAATCTTATGAAGTCCGAGACTACCAGGACTTTAATTGGTCATGCTAATTAGTATCTAGCACATAAGACCTTTTACCACCTTTTCAAAATTTCTTCCAAATTTAACATCTAAAATAGACACATTTTATTTTATTAAATTTATTCGGCCCTTTAGACCCACTCTAGTTCCGTACTTCGGAAGGCACTTTAAGCCGTTGGCGGGACCAACGGTTGCTAATAAAATGGCAGTCGTTAAGCCAAGTTGAAGGCCTTAAGTCGATGGGCGACTTGAAAACCTTTGCCTGTCCACTTTAACACGGCAATGGGCTCACCACCTGTTACGTGGGACAAAAATGCATACGGTGAAATGCGGGCGTTTAATATGCCTCTGCCTACCCCTTCGGGTATAAAGGCGCGACAATATGTATGTATGTATATGAAAAAATTATGACGTTTTCTGACCCGCTTGGTTATCCTACTAAAATTATAAACGTGAAAAATTTTAGGTATGGATATTTGTTACTCTTTCAAGCAAAATTTGCTGATTGGATTTTAATGAAACTTTACTATAATATAGCTTACACATCAGAATAACACATAGGCTTTATTTTTATCCCGGGAACTTTGAAATATGAAATATATATAAAGGCGTCTCTAGCAGAGAGCGCGCATGTGACATTGATTCCTAACCCTCTGCATAAATCTAAGAAAAATACGGATGTAACCTCGTCTTATCATTAGTGACGTATGAAAATGGCGGCCAATTAATGTGGGTGTGCAATAAAAATATTGTATTTATCCCTGGATGTATGACATTTCGTCAGTTTAAAATTTAAGTAATTATTCCTACTAAGTTTTAAAAAAAACCATATAATCGGGAGTTGGTGTTTTGAGTATAAGGTTTTATGCGACTAAGCACAAAGCTTACTAAAACACTGCTTATTATTATTTATTTATTTATTTAACAGACTGTGTAAGTGTAGTACTTAAAAGACAAATTATATCGTATTTCCATAAAACTGAATATTGGCATGAATGTTGGGAACACTACCAAACACAATTTGTCAAAAATCTCCAATGATTCGACGTGTGAAATATACTATAATTCTCACACTTTGCGCTAGAGAGAACGTATACGGTAAGGTTTCATGTGGCTTGCCTTTGCATACACTTGAGTCGGATTGACTCTCGGTTACGAAACCTCAAAAATCATAACCGAATAACCGAATAAGAAAAAGAAGAATGATTGAGAAGAACTTTTGATATACTTACTTTGTCATAGAAAAATAAAACCCTAGCTATCTGTAGTACAAAACAATATTAAGAACTTGACATTTTGAAATTGAAAAACAGACTATCATAAGGGCCAGTTAAATATATTTTCCACTGTGTGTAATATAAATAACCGCACTCAAACAACAAATTAAACAATATATTTCCCAAGCTTCTGTAGCAAGTTTGTACTGACGCGGTCAAAAGCACTAATTGCACTGTTTTAAATTTTATCGTAACAGTCCAAAGGATTATATTACATACAGTTAGATCTTTAGTAGAAACTTACACAATGTATATTTTTGGAAGGTTTCTTATTAATTAATTTAATTATTAATTATTCAGAAACCTTCCAAAAAATAGGTACTTAAATATATTAAATAAAATTTAGTAAAATGTTTAATAGATTAGTGAATTTCCATTCCCAAATATATTAACAGTAAATAGGAACAATTATAAGTTTTATAGATAGAGACGAGAAAATATGTATGAGTAATATATTAAAAATATGTAATAAATAAATATCGCCAAATATGGCGTACATCCCTTAATAAATCCTATGGCCAGGTCAGGAGTATCCCCTTCTTGCATGCTTGTATGAAACCCCATATGAAAGGACAAGAAAAAAAGTAAAAACGAAACGTAGCAAAGATAAAATAATAATAAAAAGTGGATAGACATTACAGCTACACCTAAAAGAAAGAGAGAGGGCTATATAAATGATATTTTATTTCTCTTTTTATTAGGTAACAGATTTTTGTCATGCCTGTACCCTTTTCCGTTTCAAACACGGAAGCGATTGTGAAAGCTCGGCACACAATGGCTGACAGTATATTAAGTTTCACTTGTTTATAAGGGTGAGTTTTTATTGCTCTACTTACCAATTGACGTGGTCGTGTGGACAAAGTGGAGGCAAGGTCCAGAAAAGAAGAAGAGTATTTTAATGATCTGAAACAAATATTATTTTATGACACATAATACGAGTATATTCAATTTCTTTTTGTATTAAAAATTTTCATTTATTTTCATTTATTTATATACACACACAATATGCTATTAATTTTTAATAAAATGCTTTTACGGGTTTTTAATTTAAAATAATTGCTTTAAAAATTTATCCATAGACTGAGTGGAGTCCATTGCGACCCCTCCGGGCAATAAGTCGGTAATCGCAAAAAAGCAAATATTACAGGAAAAATGATTTACTGTTTTTGTTGAATTACTTTCCAACCAGTGGGACTATTGACATCATTGATACATGAAATGAACGCAAATTTTTTTTGAAATAGTATTTAGCTATCAGTTTCAAACTACATGCTTCTAATAAGCTACAATTTGAGAAGAAAGATCTTACAGTTTAATAAAAAGTTCTAATGTCCTGTAATAGTAACTTACCGGATTATTGTGGTAATTTTTTGAAGAGTGTTGATACGTACTAGCACACTGCGGACTTTTATAACGTTATTTTGTATAGCAACAAGTGATCATAATATATCATAACCAAGTTATTGTAGTAATATTAAAGGGCAAAAATACTGTACAAGTAAATTACAGGGTTGTTTCCGGAAATATGACAATAACATTTTTCAGTAACCATTCAATCCCAAAAATCATTTGAGTATAATATACAAAGGTATTTTTAATAAAATAATTCAAAATAAATAGATTAATCGTTTTTATTGCACATAACAATATTTCAGTAAATATTACACATATTTTAAACATAATCTGCTTAACAAATTAAGAAAAACAGTTACATAATTTAATCTAAACGAAGAAGAAGTCAAAGCGAGAGCTATGCCAGCAAAATTGCTCTAGACCCTAAGATATACGGGTATATCTTAGGGTCTAGAGCATTTAATTTAATATCTATTATGTAGAGCGAGGAGTTCAAACGAAAATGAAGCTTGAACAGAATTATATTTGAAATACTTATTTTAAATAAAATCAAGAAAAAAATGAAAGACGTCAAATTTTTATTCTTTTTATCTTCTAATCCAAAAATTTCATTACTTTCTAGCTCAGACGCACCGTTTAAGGTTGAAATTTTAGTAGTTTCTATTTCGAACTTGATGGAACGCATTACTAACCTGCTGCAGGGAGCAGCAGAGTGGCTTTGTGGGTCCCAGTCGTGAAAAGCAGATTATTACACTACACCACCACGTTCTTCCGTATCGCTACTAGCGAGACGCAGGATAGGCGAGAAGTCACTGCAAAATGCTCGCCCGAAATACGGGGCCTCATATGAATATTGCCGGGGTACCACGGCCACTCCAGTCGTGATCGCGCATGACGGCTGCGCATGACATGCGGCGCCTCCAAAACAGAGCGCGGGCGCAGCACCTGTATTGTTTTTCTCCGGAGAGCAAGGCGACCAAACTTGTCAGCTAAAATACATCCAAACCTACGATGCTGCAAACACTTTCTGTATTTCACTTCTACCAATCAGGCGGGGAGCGCCAAACTTCGGCAGGCCTTGCAGGCTCTCTGCAATAGAGTTAGCTGCCAGGAATTTTTACGATGATTTACAAGGACAGTGAACAAGTTTACAAGAAGTTTTACACCTGCAAGTGGGTCGCCGCTGCATCTTTTTGCGAGCAGTCATGCTCGCGAAAGAGGTGGCGGAGAGGGAGCGGGAGAGAATTCTCCCACTTGAGTTCCACAGTTCTGCAGTTCGGACGGCGCAGATTTTCTCGTCTAGAACTACAGGTCTCCGTGACCGGGGACGTGAAGGCGGCGGGTGGGCTGTTCCTTACAGAAGTAGGCCCTAAAAGGTGGCGTGGCGTGATTACTAAACGTACACGCTTTATTCCCTTAAATAAGTGGGATTACACCCGAACCCCCCGAAGACGAGGAGACTAGGCGGCGGTGGTGAATAAAGTCTGTCAGGAGCTCTGGAGCTATCCTTTCGTGGGCATCCTGAGCATAGGCGTCTGCCTAGAAGGCCTAAGTTCTGTCTAGAAGGGCACCATGTTGTTTTTGTCAGTAGGATTTCGGCATAGCATCCATGAGGATTCCCACACGTAAAAAAATCGGTCCAGGGTGCATCAATGTTCCCGTGTCTGATGACCTCGAGCCACCCCAAAAGGGATTATAGACTGAATCGCCAACGTAGAAGTTACCCGATTGGCATTAAGATGCCAAGTATAATTCTCAAACTGATCATCAATCCATTTTGAGAGATGTATTGATCAGAAAGAGCAGAAAGGTCAAAGTCAAAGGACACAGGTCAAAGGACATAGGCTAAGGCCATATTTCAAATGACATAGGTCAAAGGACATAGGTCAAATGGCGTAGGTCAAAGGTCAAAGGACAGGTCAAAGGGCATAGGTGAAAGGACATAGATCAAAGGGCATAGATCAAAGGTCAAAAGACATAGGTCAAAGGACATAGGTCAAAGGACATAGGGCAAAGGACATAGGTCAAAGGACATAGGTCAAAGGACATAGGTCAAAGGACATAGGTCAAAGGACATAGGTCAAAGGACATAGGTCAAAGGACATAGGTCAAAGGACATAGGTCAAAGGACAAAGACAGAATTCAAATGACATAGGTCATCGGACATAGGTCAATCACGTAGGCCTAATTACATAGGTACATGTGTCAAATGACATAGGTCAAAGGACAAAGGTCAAATGACATAGGTCAAAGGACAAAGGTCAAATGACATAGGTCAAAGGACAAAGGTCAAATGACAAAAGTCAAATGACATAGGTCAAAGGACATAGGTCAAAGGACATAGGTCAAAGGACATAGGTCAAAGGACATAGGTCAAAGGACATAGGTCAAAGGACATAGGTCAAAGGACATAGGTCAAAGGACAAAGACAGAATTCAAATGACATAGGTCATCGGACATAGGTCAATCACGTAGGCCTAATTACATAGGTACATGTGTCAAATGACATAGGTCAAAGGACAAAGGTCAAATGACATAGGTCAAAGGACAAAGGTCAAATGACATAGGTCAAAGGACAAAGGTCAAATGACAAAAGTCAAATGACATAGGTCTAAGGACATAGGTCAAAGGATATAGGTCAAAGGATATAGGTCAAAGGATATAAGCCAAAGGACATAGGCCAAAGGACATAGGTCAAAGGACATAGGTCAAAGGACATAGGTCAAAGGACATAGGTCAAAGGACATAGGTCAAAGGACATAGGTCAATGGTCAAATGACATAGTTCAAAGGACAAATGTCAAAGGACATAGGTCAAAGGTCAAAGGACATAGGTCAGAAGACATAGGTCAAAGGACAAAGGTCTAATGACATAGGTCAAAGGACAAAGGACAGAATCCAAATGACATAGGTCATCGGAAATAGGTCAATCACGTAGGCCGAATCACATAGGTCAAAGGTCAAAGGACAATGTCAATGGACATAATTCAAAGGACATAGGTCAAAGAACAGGTAAAAGGACATAGTACTATGAATGAGTACTCATTAGATTTTTATTAGATCTTTAACCTATGACATTTCTACTATGACATTTCATAGTAGAAATGTCCTCCTTAACATCTTGTTGGCCTTTTATCTTTAACCTATGTCCTAGTACATAGGACATAGGCTAAAGATCAAAGGACAACAAGAGGTTCAAGGACATAGGTCAAAGGACATAGGTCAAATGACATATACCAAATGACATAGGTCAAAGGACATAGGTCAAATGACATAGGTAAAAGGACAAAGGTCAAAGGACATAGGTCAAATGACATAGGTAAAAGGACATAGGTCACAGGCCATAGGTGAAAGGACACAGGTCAGTGTCAGTGTCATTTGACCTATGTCCGTTGACCTGTCATTTGAATTCTGTCCTGATTGACCTATGTGCTTTGACCAATGTCATTTGAATTCTGTCATTTGAATTCTGTCCTTTGACCTATGTACTTTGACCTATGTCCTTTGACTTATGTCCCTTGACTTATGTCCTTTGGCCTATCTCCTTTGACCTACGTCCTTTGACCTATGTCCTTGGACCTATGTCTTTTGAAATATGTCCTTTGACACGGTCTAACGGTACAGGTCAAAGGACACAGGTCAAAGCTTTTACCATAAATTAGCACTAAGAAATTAATTTCAGCAGTAGTATTATGTAACTAAAATGTATATCAGTTTAATTGCGATTTGCGCCATTCTGCTGTCAAAATTCAATTTTAAACTTAACTATAACTAATTTAACTACGGGCGCCTTGCTATGCTGCTTTGTGCTTTCATCCTTCCCCTGTACGACAAGGCGCACTATGCAGGTGTTGTCACATCATGACATGCATCGAACGATGAAGGCTTTGCAGCATAGCAAGTCGCCCATGCGATGGACCGACCAGATAAAATCAGCAGTAGGCGGCCCAGTGCACGAATGCTCTCGTATCACGATCCACAGGGAACGATGGCATGGTAGTGAAGCGGATTATGGCTGAACAAAACCTGACAACGTGATGACCACGACCGCTCTGTCAAAAGTGAATTTTCAAAGAAGAGAAGTAGACTTGGAAATACCCTGTGCCGCTGTGACCGTGAAGCACGCCAACTTATAGATAAGGTTCTGTCTCTCAGACAATTCTAACTTGTCCTACGTTATCTTGTCACCGACAACTGAGGAAAACGTTTGGGGTATGGCTTTATCTAGCAGTCGCCATCTTATGCGGTGGTGGCACTGCTCGACATGTTTGCCTTTGGATTGACTCTTTCTACTTCTCTCTGACCTACAGTTGCCTACTTTGCCCATCCTTTGTCGCAATCAAAGCACCAAACCAAAATGTTGCACACCAATTCAAATTGGTGACTGTAAGCAATAACAGACATTGCTGCGGCACCGAAAACTTACACGTGTTTTACGGTTTACTATCTATTGCCATAAAAGATATAAATGTCTAATTGCTATAAAAAGAAATATAGAAATGTCTTGTACCTATTATCACACGACGACTTAAAAGCAATTGATTTCAAAACGTGTTCGTACTTGAAATGTTTAGTAGGTATGTACTTATTACAGATATTATGTTAATGGTTTTCTACCTAAAAATGTTTGTTACTTTCTATTACCGATTTATGTTCTATAAATACGAATAAATATTACATATGCGTTTACCGGCAATCACTATAAAATTATCACCACAATAGTTTATTGTTTTCGAGATTCGGTAAGTTGCTATTACCAGTTAGTAATAGCAACTTACCGAATCTCGAAAATAAAAAACACTTTTGTATCAATGTATAATGAAGTTTTTTTGGTTATTCCTGTGTTGACATGTTTCCGTACAATAAAGTGGTAATTGCAAATATCTTCGTTAATATCAGTAGGAAAATTCTGAAAAAAATTACAGACTTGTGTCCCGACCCATAGATGCCGAATTACGCATAACAATAAAAAGTCCATAATAGCACATTACCGACTTATTGTTCGGGGGGGGGGGGGTCGATTGCATCAATGTTTAAAAATGGTTGTAACACTGTTAATTTGTATCGAGCTCTACATTAGCTCGATAGATGGCTCTGGTCATACTCTTAAAATGACGGTTAAAATATAGTGGAGAATTTCAACTTGCTTCGATACGGTTCAGGTAGTTCAGGTGACTAGAATATTGCCCTGGTTAGGCAAAGGTCACGAGTTCAATCCCCGTCTCGAATCAAATTGTCTTTATCCACTTTATTAAAAATTTATGAAAATTTTAGCCAAATAATTGCTTTAAAATTTATTCACAATATACTATATTTACAGGCTGACCCCAATACAATAGCATAGTGTTTAGATTATGAGCACAGTGGTTTATTCTGTGTCTGGGTGTTAATTATCGATAATATGTATGTATTTAGAAATATATAAGTATGTTTATCAGCTATCTGGTTACAATAGTACAAGCTCTGCTGACTTTGGAATCAGATGGCGTTGTGTGAGTTGTCCCAACGATAATATAATGATATAATATATAGTACTGACCGGCATAGTGTGTTATGTAGTACTTGCCCTCGACTTAGCATAGTTACTTTGTAATATAGTACCTAGCCTATTCCTAATGTATTTACCTAGTACAATATCTGTAAGTCTCAAAGTCTCTTTAAGCTATCATGTTTACTTTACTTGTAACGTAGTTCCTAACCTACTCTTTGTATTAATCATCTCATTAGTCTATTATATTTACTTTACTCTAATGTTACTCATTCATATATCTTTGTATATTCTGTTAACACATTAAGCTAATTAATATACTTTGGACTCAACTATCACTACTGTGATAATATAAGAGCCCGATACGCTGAATGCTTGGCAGTTCATTCCTAACTCTCATCGAATTCACTCTTGTTCTTAGTATTGTAAGTTTATGTCAAATAAATAGTTTTTAAAAATACAAGTTTTGCGATTACTACGTAACAATTTGGCGCAGTCGGTAGGATTAATCGCGAAAAGACGAACGCAAACGTGTGTTACTGAAGAGACCAAATCGCTCGAAGAGACACTACGGTAGCCGAAGGCTTTTAAACGTGTTCGCCGAACGTGATGCTCCTGATTACTACGTTACTCTGATAAGTGGCTTAACTTGTCTGCTCAATTCCTACTCCTTCCAACTCTTACTATATCTATTTTATTGTAACTTTTACTCATGCCCCTTAGCATTAAAGACGAAATCACACTAGAATCTAACATTTCATCACAAAAAATGTCGCTAGATATTGCCACTCTTTTAAAACTAATCCCTACATTCGATACCACTCAACCTCAACAAATATATGGGTTTATTCGATCATGCGATTCCGCTTTTAAAATAGCGAATTCCGAGCAAACCTCAATATTGTTGGTTTATGCCCTTAACAATATTAAGGGACCAACAGCGTCTGACGTCCACTGTAGACAAAACAACTCATGGCAAGACCTTAAAACTTTTTTGATAGAAAAATTCTCAAATGTTAAAACTATTTCCCACCTTAATTTAGAGCTACAATCTATGTTCCAAAAGCCAAGTGAAAATATTACCGACTTTTTCCATAGAGTGACGCTATGTCGCAGTAAAATAATGGAAAAACTAAATATAGAAATTAAGGACTCAACCTTGTCAGGCCGAATAGCGTCAACAGAAGAAACCGCCTTAAGCGTGTTTATTAATGGTCTATATTCCGAAATAGGTACCATGCTTAGGACACGAGGTTTCGCAACCTTGACCGAAGCTGGACGATTCGCTATGGAAGAAGAAAAAATCAGAAATATGAACAAAGAAAGACAAAATCTTTTCAAAATTAGTGCTATACAAAAATCAAACCCTATAAGTAATTATATTCCAAATCGCGTAACCCAGAATACGTCCCAAATGATTGCAAAATTTTGCAATTATTGTAAGAAACCCGGTCATTTAATAACCGAGTGTCGAAAAAGGGAATATAATAATTCCCGCAATAAACCGCCTTATTCACAACCACAACGAGCGTTACCAGCTCCTACATCATCACCATCTAACACTACAGCAACGAAGGTGAACAATTTAAACTTCGAAGCGACCAACGAGGCGAGCAACTCGTTGGAAATCGCTTCAGAATCTTGCTCAACGACAAAGGAACAACTTCAAATCGAATGGTAACCAGTTCTTTACCAAACACGAACACAGTCCATCGGGGACACATTAATGAACCAAGTTTAGAAGAAGCGTCCCCAGTCTATCGGAGACAATACAAAGACGCTTCCACTCAAACAATCGACGCTTCTATATGCTCTAGCAAGCTAGAGATCGCATCAAAACCCACGTTGGAAACTTACAAACAGGGTAACCAGCCCCAAACCTTTAGTTCTAACACGGTCACAAAATCTACTAAATCTAAGAAAAACGCTAAATCTAAATCTAAATCTAAAAATCCTAAATCTAAACCTAATTCTTACACCCAAGAAGACGCAACCAAAATACAATCATACTCCATCTCATCATTAAACGACGTTCCACCTGAAAATCTCTTACATTGCACTTTTCACATAGAAAATCATCCAGTCACCCTTCTCATTGACACTGGTGCAGGCATTTCTATCATCAATCAAAATAAAATTGGCACTATTCCATTAAATACCTGTGAAAAAGTTTCAATAGTAGGCATCTGTAATTCAAATTCTCCATGTATCAGTCACGGATCAGCAGAAATCTCCTTAGACGGTCTCCCAAAATTCAAATTCCACGTTGCTAATTTAAATATTAAAGCCGATGGCATACTAGGTAACGACTTCATGACTAAATTTAATGCCAATATATACATTCAGTCGAAAACCATACGCATCCGTAATAAAACTTATAAACTCCATTATCTTCATGAACCCATTACTAATGACCCCATTACTAATGACCCCATTACTAATGACATTCCCGACAAACAGTTTCTCCCTTATTGATCAGAAACGATCATTAAATGCAAAACAAATAGCATCAACTCAGTAACAGCCATAATAGAAAAACAAATTCTTGATAATGATGTCATTATTCCCAGCTCATTAGTAAATGTTGTAAATAACACATTCACGATAACTTGCATTAATACCTCGAAAACAAATAAATCCATTATTACACCTATAATTAATGTAGATCCTTTCAACGTTGAAAACTACTGTAACACAATTAATAAATCATCATCCCCAATAACAATGAATAATTTAAATTCATTAGACAGACAACACAAAGTACTACAGCTTATAAGACGAGAACACTTAAATTCTGAAGAATCAGAATCACTAGATAAAATAATTTCCGAATTCTCCAACATTTTCTTTGTTGAAGGCGATTCCCTCACATTTAGCAATCACACTAACACCAAATTCCTACAACCTCAGATAACCCAATTCACACAAAAACGTACAGGTTCCCTCAAATTCATGAAAACGAAGTAAAAAGTCAAGTTCAGAAAATGCTAGATCAGAATATCATCCAACCTAGTACATCTCCTTGGAGTAGCCCGATCTGGGTAGTGCCTAAAAAGCTCGACGCTTCAGGCAAACAAAAATGGCGCTTAGTCATCGATTATCGCAAGCTAAACGATGTTACCATAGGCGATAGTTACCCTCTACCTAATATCACTGACATACTTGACAAACTAGGACATTCACAATATTTCCCAACACTAGATCTTGTCTCAGGTTTTCATCAACTCGAAGTTGAACCTAAAGATATTCCTAAAACGGCATTCAATACACCTTACGGTCATTACGAATATAAAAGAATGCCATTTGGTCTAAAAAATGCTCCCGCTACCTTCCAACGCGTCATGGATTCCGTACTCTCTGGTTTACAAGGTGAAAGGTGTTTCGTGTACCTAGACGACATTGTAGTCTTTGCCGCGAGCCTACAAGAACACGAACAAAAACTTCGAGAAGTATTCTCCAGACTTCAAAAATACGAACTCAAAGTACAGCCCGATAAATGCGAATTCCTGAGACGTGAAGTAGCATATCTAGGCCACATCATTTCGAATGAAGGTGTGAAGCCCAATCCCGATAAAATTAATGCTGTGGAAAATTTAATATACCTCTACCACCCCTTCGGGGATAAGGCGTGATGGATATTTATTTTATTTTATTTTTGGAAAATTTCCCAGTTCCTAAATGCTGTAAAGATATAAAAGCATTTCTAGGTCTCACTGGCTACTATCGTCGATTCATTCCAAATTTCAGTAGAATTACTAAACCTCTCACAAGCCTTCTAAAAAAAGATACTCCATTTATATGGGGAGATTGCCAACAAAAGTCATTCAATACGTGCAAACAATTATTAATTAGCCCTCCTATTCTGCAATATCCTGATTTCACTAAAGAGTTCATCTTAACTACTGATGCTTCAATACATGCATTAGGCGCAGTTCTATCTCAAGGCCAAATTGGTAAAGACCTACCTATTGCATATGCCTCTCGAACGCTAAATAAAGCTGAGTCTAACTATTCCACTATAGAACGTGAATTATTGGCTATAGTTTGGGCTGTGAAACATTTTCGGCCCTATCTATTCGGTAGACGATTTAAAATTATAACAGATCATAAACCGCTGACGTGGTTGTTTTCTATAAAAGATCCAGGTAGTCGACTAGTTAGATGGAGATTAAAGTTAGAAGAATTCGACTATGAAGTTATTTATAAAGCAGGTAAAAATAACACAAATGCTGACGCACTTTCAAGACCCTCTGTTCTCAACACAAACACTATCGACCTTACACTTGATAACGACAACATTCTAAATCAAACTCAAGAACCTCCAGACGACTATCTTCAAATAAATTTCTCACACTTTATCGAAAACCCCACTTATAGTTTCGACACTCCTAACCTTCATATTTCACCAGATAACCTTTTAGACGAAAAACATAAAAACATACTTATACCAATTTCATGTGAACCTTCCGATAATAACGACCTTTTTAACCTAGCCATTTCAACATGTTCCCAAGTAGATCCATATTTAGCCAAACCGAAAGCACTCTACGACGTCGACCTTTTGGTCTCAGATAAAAAACAAAATTTATTATTTGGCTGCACTCGACCAAAGCACTTCGACCCTTGAGATAACGAAAGTTATTTTAAAACCCTCTTAAGTTGCCTACAAAATAACGACTTCAAAACTTTACACATTCCTGATCTTAAAAATGACCCAACTTGTAAATTACAAGGAAATGAGCAACTACACATAACTGCATATTTAGCAGACTTTTATAATTGTGACATCACAATCTGCCAAGATAGAGTCAAACACCCATCACCTGAAGAGATACCTCAAATACTAAAAACTTTTTATGACGATCCTATATCCGGACATAGAGGTATTGTAGAAACCACGCGAAAAATTAGATCCGAATACTTTTGGAAAGGAATGACCGACACTATCAAAGACTATGTAAACAATTGTCAAACATGTCAACGAGGTAAAATACAACGACGGACATATAAAGCTCCTATGGTTATTACCACGTCTTCTACAGAACCATTCGAACGTGTGACAATTGACTTAGTGTCGTACTCTGATGTTACAGGTGACTCTAATAAATATATTCTAACATTACAAGACGATTTAACTAGATTCGTACAAGCATATCCAATTCCTGATAAACAATCTACTACTATTGCTAAGTATTTATTATATTTTTGCCAACATTATGGAGTTCCTAAGCGTTTTCACTCCGACCAAGGAGGCGAATTCGTAAATAATGTATTAAAACAACTTATTAAATTATTAGGTTCCCAACACACATTTAGCACAGCATATCACCCACAAACAAATGGTGCATTAGAACGTTTCCATGCCGTTCTTAGAGATCATATTCGAATGTATCATAATCGAAATCATTCAAATTGGGATCAAATCATACCGTTCGCTATTATGTGTCATAATACATCAATCAATCAATCCACAGGATTCACACCCCATGAGTTATTGTTTGGTTACAAACCACGCTCACTCTACTCCTTAAAAGAAAATAATGACTATACAACGAATGACTATTTAAGAGACCTAAATGAAAGACTTAAAGTATCACGAGATATTTCACGACGAAACCTACAAATCACTAAAGAAAAATCTAAAGAACGCTACGATTCCAATATTAAACACATAGCGAAATTCAATATTAATGATCAAGTGATGTTAAAAGTTCCCAATCCTAACAATCTAGATAGTAAATGGGACGGACCCTATACAGTTAACCGAATCGGTTTCAATGAAAATTATATAATCCAGAAATCCGGTAGAAACTATAAGGTGCATGCAAATCGTTTAAGACCATTGCATGACTCCTCATAATAAATAAATAAATATCATCTATACTTTTATACTTTATTCCAACATTATATATTATTACAATTATTATTAAATAAATAAATTTATTCTTTTAGACCTAAGTCATTTACATTTTAATTGGTTAATATAGATTAAAATTATTTCAGGTATTCCATTACCATTATTCATGGAGATACCCATATACACCCTATACCCTCTAAATCAGGCTTATACTATGAAAACAACGGAGAAATTCTTATTTCTGAAAATTCATAGAAATTAATAATATATCGAAACTTAGATCCGTTATTCATGTCAAGGGATTCTTTAAAACGCCTAGTATTAAACTATAATAATTTAATTTCAAGTTACTCTAACTCACCTAGCGTTTCCACTACAACTTCTTTTATTAAACTAAACTTAGAAAAAATTAATTCAAGGCTTGATGATTTCCATTATTATACTGGCAACAGGCGATCCAAACGCGAAATCTTAGATGGATTAAGCTCTGTTTTAAAATGGTTAATTGGAACACCAGACGCAAAAGATGCTAAGCACTATGATGAATGTATTAAAATTTTAGAAGCTCAACAACTTTCCACTGATGACATTTTAAAACAACAACTACAAATAATTTCCTCCACTGTCTCTAACTTTAATGAAACTATTTTAAAGATAACATACGATGAACGAACTATCAATGATAATATATTAAAGATCAATTCATATTTTAACACCACGAACAAGATACTTTTTAATTTAACTATTTCAGAAGAGATATCCTCAGTATCTATTCAAATATTAGAAACCGTCATGTCTTTAGAAAGAGACATCGATGACATAGTAACAAGTATATTATTCATAAAATCTGGTGCTATCCACCCTTCTATAATATCATCTCTTCGACTTTATAAAGAACTTCTTTCTTCTAACCATATTCGACAAAACAAAAATTTTGTAGCCCCTATAACTCTTACAAATATACACTTCATTTTAGAATCCGCCGCGATAACTTCTTATATATACATGAACAAATTAGTATATGTTTTAGAATTTCCTCTAATTAAAAATGATAGATTCACATTATATCATATTTATTCTATTCCTATCCAACGTCCTGAATCCACTATATACTCCACAATCCTTCCTGAGCATACATACCTAGCCACGAACGCCATACGACACAAGTATGCTACATGAACACGCTGGAAAACTGCAAGAACTTCGCACCTCAACAGCGAGTTTGCAACAACATATTGGTTTACAATGCGAACACAAAACCGACCTGCGAAATGGCAATTTTAACAAGTACAAGCACTAAAATTCCAGACATATGTGAGACAGCCACATTTTCTGCGGACATAGATACATTCCAACCTCTGAAAAACAATAGATGGATTTTCATCTTACATACAAAAACACCATACGCTATGGAATGTGACGGCAAAACAAAACATGGCGAATTAAAAGACTCCGGTATCGTTGCACTGGAACCAGGATGTAAACTATTCACTGCATTTGTTACACTATCAGCAGAAGAAGCGGAAACCCTCAACATCTCTCACCCAATTATAACAGTAGACATCGATACTGCTTGTTTAGAAGAGAACCTGAAGCCTGAAACTCCAGAACTTAATAAGATAAAAATAAACAACATCCCACTGGATTCCTTACAGTCTTTAAACGAACAAATTCAACAACACACCAAATTACTAACAAGAAACAGTAACTCATTTTTAGAAAGACACTATCAAAAATTTTCTTTCTTTAATATTTCCATTGGAATTGGACTTTTATTGTTCCTGATATTCAAATGCTGTAGCTGTTTAAAACAAAGAAACCGTAATAGGATTTTCTCTCATCGAAATGGTTGTATTCAGATTTTTAACGGATGTTTCGGCCAATCCCGTCATCAACAAAGAATGGAGTTACCGATGACCACATTCAATACGGCGACCACTACTGTCACCACCGAAGACGAAGACAGCGACGACCAAGAAGTTAGAACTCGTCAAAAATCGGGCACAAGCGCCCAATCTTTGTTCTAAGGGGGGAGGTGTTATGTAGTACTTGCCCTCGACTTAGCATAGTTACTTTGTAATATAGTACCTAGCCTATTCCTAATGTATTTACCTAGTACAATATCTGTAAGTCTCAAAGTCTCTTTAAGCTATCATGTTTACTTTACTTGTAACGTAGTTCCTAACCTACTCTTTGTATTAATCATCTCATTAGTCCATTATATTTACTTTACTCTAATGTTACTCATTCATATATCTTTGTATACTCTGTTAACACATTAAGCTAATTAATATACTTTGGACTCAACTATCACTACTGTGATAATATAAGAGCCCGATACGCCGAATGCTTGGCAGTTCATTCCTAACTCTCGTCGAATTCACTCTTGTTCTTAGTATTGTAAGTTTATGTCAAATAAATAGTTTTTAAAAATACAAGTTTTGCGATTACTACGTAACAAGTGAAATAGTGATATAATAGTGAATCAAGGATTGGACACTGATATATTATATTAGTATACGTGTGAAGCCACTCAGTGATTAGTAGAAAATGTGTAATTGCCACCGCATTGAGAGCACGCAGCGCGCGCTTGAGAGGCTCCTGCTGCAATTAGTTAGTGCGGGCGGCAGGCACCTACAGCAGACAACCTAATACGCATCATCTCAAATATACATAGATACCTTAAAATAACCTCCGAAACTAGTCGGACTATCCCGAAATTTACACGGGGGTAAAACCGTTTAGTTAGTAACATAGTATAGGTAGCAAGTGCTACCTCTTTCCTCACCTCTATTTTATAGTATCCCACCATACCCAGTACAAATAGAGTAGGGTACAAAAACGGAAATCCAGGGTATACATCAAATAATTTAAGGTATAAAAATATAATAAATTTATTCTGAATACGTTTCAGCATCAATTTACACTTTGCTTCGTGCAGAGACCAAACACCAGCATTGCATTCGAGTTAAATATATTCATTCAAATATTAATTGTTACAGAAATATGGTAGAGATTTTAGTTATTCTTGTGATTTTTAAATGATTGTGCTATTTTTTTATTTTATTTAGTAGTAAGTTACCTGTAATACAGGTTTGTAATACCTTCCACCTAACACAGCATTTTCTTTTTACAAACAGCATTTTCTTTAAATTGTTACTAATCCCACTGTAACTCCTGTAAACCAAGATCTACAGCAATGACCAACACCAGATAAGTTATACGGAGCTCCATATCGTTCAAGCCCCTAAAGAAGTTACTCGTGGAATGTTTTAGCACCCCCATCGAAAGCCATCAAAATATATTTTCTCCATTTAATGGATAGACTTTTCTGGTATTTTAAAATTTTTACTAACGTACCCTTTTCCTAAAATCTGCGAATGTAAATAGTAGTATATCTAATAACTTATGAATGGCATCCTAAGAACGTTTTCCTGTAAATTATAACGGTTACGGTACTTGACCTCAATGCCGTCTCAAAAATTCAACTTGTATATATACAATGCTGCAAGATCACCTTCGCTATACTGAAAATACTAACTATCTTCAAATATTTGTCTCGGAGTTTGGATGTTTCCTATGTATAATATGTATATATTTAGAAATATATAAGTACGTTTATCAGTTGTGTAGTCCCATAGCACAGCTTAAAGCTAAGTTTGAGCTAGATGGCGCTATGTGAAAAGTGTCCCACATTTATTTATTTATCTTCACGCTGTATCCCTGATGGGTTAAGAGAGGACAAATCTTAAAGCTTCGCGATCGATCCATACAACTTTAGCTTCATGCATATTCAATAATCGCTTCATCTGCATGTATAGATATCCAAGTACTTTCAAATTCTCCGTTTTTAGGAATCTGCTCACGTGGTCCTCCTGTGCAAGCGTCGGTCTACCCTGACTCCTTTCGTAATATGTAATATATATTCGACGTCAATCGTTCCTCACTTATATTGACATATATATAATTTATTTCTTCAGCCTTTATGACCCCGAAGTACTTCCTGACTCTGTATAGAATAATATAAACACCAAAGCAAATTGCGTTAAACCTCTACATGTACCGGGTAATTAATACATGATACCCTAATTTTCCCTAGAGCGAAGTTTAAAATACATTTCCGTATACATATATCATTTACGATCAGTTGAATTCCGATTTCCTTTAGCCAACGAACAAACAAACAATTCAATCGTAGACATTAAGTTAACCGAGGGTAATTCTGCCGACGGCTTCCTGTGTGTACTCGCGATGAAAGTGTACACACAATTACAGTGTCACCAAATAAAACCTTACATATGTTGACAAAGGTTTTCATAATTTAACAATTCACCATATTACTTAGTGTTCAACACACGAAGGTTTGTATTTGTACAAATATGTCGCTTCTAACATAATATAAAACATTTTTGCCCACAGGTGTCACTAATGGTCTGCCTTGAACAATATATTTTTCTTTGCAAAATGTTCTGTACAATTTATGTTGGGTTCGGTTGAAGATTAAAGGTATATTTGAAGGTAGTTGTTTTTTTAAATATGTTTATGTTATGTTTTTATAGGCATGGTATTTAAATATTCATTCAACATTAGAGAATTCAGTAAAAGCTTTTTAATGTACACCAGCAAATACAATATTGAACAAACTATAATTTCAATATTATTAAGGTTTTGACATCCATCAGAGGCATTATGCAAAGCATCATCATCATCCGAGCGTGTTACCCAGTTGCGTTTCGCTACGCCCGGGGTACGCTTTCCTACATTTTCTCCTCCACTTCGCACAGTCGTCGGCATCCCCTGTAGTGAGATCATTGGCACGCATGTCATCCCTTACGACGTCAAGCCAGCACTTCTTGGGTCTTCCCCTCTTACCGGAACCCGGCGGGGCTGACATGGCCAGACATTTGTTTCCCACGTAGCCCGGCGGTTGCCGCAAGACGTGACCATACCAACAAAGGCGACGCTCTTGCAACTTGTCTGCAATGTCACGGACGTGAAGGCTGCCGCGGATGCGAGAGTTCCTCACGCGGTCCATCAGCGTGACTCCACACA
The DNA here is from genome assembly GCA_948477245.1 of Thumatha senex. Classification (NCBI taxonomy): domain Eukaryota; kingdom Metazoa; phylum Arthropoda; class Insecta; order Lepidoptera; family Erebidae; genus Thumatha; species Thumatha senex. The sequence continues at coordinate 14,600,570 of OX419743.1, forward strand.
TCCACCGCAGCATCTTCAAAGCACCTGGGTTTAAAGAAGACCGTTCTCAGCTATAACTCTTTTTGGCGAGTTATTCCATTAAATTATGTAAATCTTTGTGGATTAATATTCCCATTTAAATGTTAAACATTTACATATATAGTCACGCCTGATTTCCTCTGAAGGGAAGGTAGAGGCTAACACGCCTACACATGACCAGCTGTAATTTTATCCTGAGTAAAACTACAACCTAAAGATCATTATGAAAATATATCATTCGTAGGATTTCTCTTATTATACTGTGGTGATACTATCGTATTAAGCGCAAAAGTGTTTTCTTAGGAAAAGCTACTTACGGGCAAATCGAGATTTGTATTTAAAATTTTCCAAATAGATTTTTACTTTTGAATTGACATTTATAATATACTATACTGGTATTTTTGTAATTTCGTCAAACTATCAAAAATGTCTGTGTAATACCTAGTTTCATGAGAATATGTCATCTTGCTTAGTAGCTTTTTTTGCTCACTGTTTCTCATTGGATTGACTTCTAGATTGCAATTCTAAAACATTTTTACTAATATTGTAACGATGAAAGTTTGTAAGTATCTTTGTTAATTAATTCTACGCGCCCAAGCGGCTAGATTAATGTGGATAAAGTTTGGTGTGAAGTTATAGCTAATGCTCTGGATTAGAATACAGGCAACTTATTATCGTGCGGGTAACGAATACAGAAAAATTCACGCAGTGGTCGTCCACTAGTAATTTATAATTTCGAAATGGATGAACTACAGATTACCTGTTCATTCAAATTCTGATTGAATGGTCATATAGACGTTAGAAGCAATTTCACTGGAAAGGCGTACAAAATGACATAGGTGGGTAAAATGACATATTTGGTTTTCTACGAAACCACTGAAGTAATATTATTCAAAATAACATATAAAGGACCGCTTAGTGATATTTCTTCAATCTTATCTTCTAATTTACAACAAATTATTAAATAACCTTAAAAATACGATAATTTAAAAAATATTTTTTAATTTTTTTATTTATTTAATATTGTGGGACACTTTTCACACAGCGCCATCTAGCCCAAAGTAAGCTAATATTAGCTTGTGTTATAGGAACTAGATAACTGATAAACATACTTATATATTTCTAAATACATACATATTATAGATAAATAATACCCAGACACAGAATAAACCATCGTGCTCATCACACAAAGTTTTATCCTGGGTGGAAATCGAACCCACGACTTCTTGCGTAGCAGTCGGATGCACTCCCACCGCGCCACAGAGGCAGTCAAATTAATATAACGAGTCCCTTTAGTTATATGTTATATGTCCCTTCCGCTTAGTTATATGTCACAACCTGTATGTATGTATCATTTGTAGACACTTGTTACTTTGATTTTTGCAGTCATGAGTTTTATTTACTTGGAATTGTTTTGATGTACAAGTAGGTATTAATTATGTTCATTTGTTTGTATTGGTGATATTTTAACATCATTTTAGTAAATAATCAAGAGTGCACGGACCAGGTTAAATACCTGGAATCTGTAATTCACACGGCCAGTGAAAATGATTGCGATGTCAAGTCACGCATTGCTGTGGCGGGAGATAACCAGCGTCATTTATGACCCAATAGTGCCGATCTGATTGAAGAGACAGGTTTATAAAACCATAATTAGATCTGTCCCTTTACATGGCAGTAAGACGTGGCCAATATTGGAGCAACACAAGCAGGAGCTGCGTGTCGAGGAAATGAAGATGCTGCTGGTGCTAGTGGATGTGGGGAGTCATGCGGTTAGACCTCGTGAGGAATTCTCGCAGCCTTCACTTCCGTGCCATTGCAGATTAGTTGCAAGAGTGTCACCTTTGTCAGTTTGGTAATGTCTTGCAGCAACCGCCGGGCTACGTGGGAAATAAATGTCTGATCATGTCGGCCCTTCCGAGTCCCGGTAAGAGAGAAAGATCCAAAAAGTGCTGGCTTGACGTCGTAAGGGATGACATGCGTGGCTATGGTCACACTACAGGCGATGCCGACGACCGTGTGAAGTGGAGGAGAAAAAGTAGAAAGGTGGACCCTGGATGTCACGATACGCAACTGGGACAGACGCTCTGGTGATGATGAACTGGATCTTAGAAGACATGCAACAGAAAAAAATAAAGTCTCTCAAACCACAAAAGGTATGACTGACTACCTACCTAGATGTTCCAAAGCAATTTATATGTGATCACTGTATGTGATGGACTGATTTACAGTAGATATTTGGTATGCCATTTTGTGCACATCACGTATGTCATTTTACCTGCCTACGGCGGACAAACGGCTGCGAAAACCGTTTTGTCCGCCGTAGCAGGTACAATGATTTTACGACTAGAATGTCATTTTGTATTTTCTTTTCCCTATATTGCACGCCCTCATCATAAGCGAAGCGTTAAGGTGGGTACTACTGTCACTTCGCGCATAACATTTGATTTTTCAAACTTAAAATGTCTCTATTTATCATGTATTGCACTTGTAAAATAATATATACACACACATATCAAGAAAAAACACTATTTTTAACACTCATGATATTTTTGATGCCATTTTTGTTATTTAAACTAGTTAAAAAACTGTTTAAAAAGTTCCGTCTTGGACGTCCGTGTGTCTGTATGTTACGGATATTTTCTTGTTAACACGATAACGACCGAAATACTTTACTAATCGAGTATTTTTTTTTCTCTTACGCTTCAGTATAATTGGGAATAGAACCCTTTCAATTTTCACGGTCTGATTCGATGTGGTTTCATTGTTATTATCTTTACTTTATTTATTTCATAACCCCTACGCGATAATTCATAGCAAAGTTTGTAAGCTTGTAATTCTATTTTTTTTAAGCGTGTGAGGCGTGCACTTTTGGGTTTTCCAAATTTTTTACATTTATTTTCATTGTGTGTTTGCAATTGCTATTTAGAGAGATCTTTACTTTATTATCAGTATTCAAAAATAATTCATGAGATATATTATCCTAAGATAAGGTTTTAATGACGAATCATATGTGGTTAATAAACGATCATATAACTTTTAATATAGAGTGTGATAAGACTGGTTTCAGTAAGTTATTAAGTTATAAAATCTTGCAAGTACTCACGCCAAGATTTACGATAACGTTTTATGCGAATGTCGTTTAAAAGTGTTCTAATTTCGATTGTATAATTGAGTAGTCACTAGATTTAGGACATAAGGGTTCTGAAAAGACCTTTGGAGCCGAAGCGACCTCACCTGCTAACCGTGAAGTCACTGGGCTGGATGTAGCTAATATCATAGAATGTATTTACGATATTTTATATTCATAACCTCTAATTAATAATTGATTGTCTCGGTGGCGCAGTGGTAGAGCAAGCGACTGCCACGACTAAGGTCCCGGGGTTGGATTCCCGGGTCGGATCAAATATTTGTGTGATCCACAAATGTTTGTTTCGGAGTTTGGGTGTTTCCTATGTATAATATGTATGTATTTAGAATATATAAGATTGTATATCAGTTGTCTAGATCCCATAACACAAGCTTATATTAGTAACTATGGGCTGGATGGCGCTGTGTAAAAAAAAAAGTCCCACAATAACGATGAAAACTGTCTCGGCGGCGCAGTGATAGTGCATGGGAATGCCGCGACTGATCTCCCGGGTTTGATTACCGAATTGGATCAAATATTTGTGTGGCCCACAAATGTTTGATTCGGAGTTTGGGTGTTTCCTATGTATATCCTTTGTAAATGTATGTATTTCGAAATATATAAGTATGTGTGCATATCAGTTGTATACATCCTATAACACAAGTTTATATTGGCTTACTTTGGGCAGTGTAAAAAAAACAAAAAAAAATGAGAAAGAATTTAACACAGACAAAGAATTTACATGAATTGCCAAAAATGACATGATGTAACAGACGGTACCATTATTCCATTTACTTACCTTTTAAGTATTCTCAAAAGAAACTACTTGGACTACAAAAGGATTTTTACGTCCAAACTCCTTATCTCCGAATCATTATGCTGCATAGGTATTATATATTCTTTGTATTGCGTGATTACGCAGAATTCACCCTCACTAGACGTTGTTTTTTCACAAGAAAATATATTTTATCTCGACCAAAAGGAGATAAGTGTACAGGGGAGTTTTATTAACGACAGTTTCGGAAAGGGGACCGCAAAGATTACACCTTACTATCATGTTCGAGACTCCTTGCTTTTGTCAGACTGCCTGTTTTTTGGAAAGTCGTGTCCACAAAACATTCTTAGGGTGAATTGCACGAATTCTTTGGTTATAGTTTCCGTCAAAATTAACTTTAGCATTAACAATAACGGTAGCAATAAAATTTAACAAAGATGCGTTGGACAATCCTCCTTTTTGTTATAGTAAATGTTAATGGGGTTGCAAATGTAAAGTTACTTGCTCTCCATCAAAATTGAAGGGGTAATTTTTTTTTGTTCTGAAAACAATTCGTTCAAGCGTCTTAAAAAAACTGTCAGACTAATTCAAACGTCAAATTTGCAGGCTGATCGTTGAAACTGAACTAGTAATAATTATAAATAAAATAAGTATTTAGTTTACTGAAAACATGGAAAGTGCCACAGGATCAAGCTCAATTATTGGGTTGGATGAATACTGTTTGAAGTAAGTTCACCATTATCATTCCGTCGCGTCGGTTATATATTCAGTGAAAAATTACTAATATAATATTTTTATTTTTAGAGAAAGATGTGTTAATTTTAGTAAAGATGTAGTAAATCATTTGCAAATACTGGTGGATAAACGAAAGAGCACTTTAATGTCTGAAAAAACATGCATGCATGCATTCATGGTGATGAAAATTCGTCAGTTCAAAAGGAAAAAGACTCAAGAAATATTATTTAATTTTGACTGCAGTACACCTCATTCTTCATTGAGGAAACCGTTGGCAACACCATTAAAACGTAGGTGTTTTTGATAAATGAATTTATATCAGACTAGCTTCCGCTTGCGGCTCTGCGCAGTTTAGTTAAAAACTATTGCATGGCTTTCTTCAAGACTCGAATCTATATTCATACCAAATTTCATGAAAATTTTGATGAAATTTTAATAAACACTTTTGGTTTAATAATATTAGTATGGATGTTTGATCTTAATTCCAAAAATACATACATATTGTCACGCCTTTATCCCCGAAGGGGTAGGCAGAGGCATACTAAACGCCCACATTTCATTGTATGCATTTGTCCCACGTAACATGTGGTGAGCCCATTGCCGTGTTGAAATGGACAGGTGCAGGCTGTGGCGACCTGCTGTTGAAATTTTTCAAGCCGCCCATAAGGCCTTCAACTGGGCTTAACGTGTGCAACGGCTTAACGTGCCTTCCGAAGCACGGAAACGCTCGCAAATGTTAATGCCACAAAGTGGTCACCCATCCAAGGACCGCCTATACCTATAGCGATAGTTGCTTAACGCAGTGATCGTTTATAGAACACTGAGTTAGTCCACGAGCGCTCTTTCAAAAAGAAGTTGTAGCAATTGCTTTTTTTTTAATTTAGGCATATCTCTCATAAATATAAATATATATTTTAAGTATTAATTTTTGTTATCATTTTCAGGCATGATTAAGAGATACCAGGAAAACAATAGTGACAGTTTTATGAAAAGAGCTTTACGCCAAAAGAAATTTTCAGTTTTAGACAGTCTCCATGCCCTTGAACAGGAAAGAATTCAGCAAAGTATCCGGCAGCAAAAAGAACTACATGATCAAATCGTCAGACAATGAAAAACGAAATAAACAAGAATTAATAAAACTTCAATTTCAAATTGACATATTAGAAAATAAAAATTACTATGATAATTAATAAATTGTTTATTAAAGTATTTAATTGTCTGTTTATTTCTAAATAAACCACAGAATAAACCCTACTAATGTACTGCTATTAATATAATCTTTACTCTGTATCCCTGACGGGGTATTCAGAGCGGGCCGATCGCCTGGCTTCGCAATCCATGCATACTTCTTTCGCTTCTTGCAGATTTATCAATCGCTTCTTACATGCACGTCTGGCTATGTGAGTACTTTTGACTTTTCCGTTTTTAAGCAATCTGCTCACGTGGTCTTCATATAAAAGTCTCGGCCTACCCTGGCTCCTACTTCCGCACAATATATACTCTTCGTCAAACTCAATCAATCGGCATTTATTCCACCTGAAGATTTGATGTTTAAAAGGGTACAGTATCAGAAGCACTAGATTCCTATAAAATATCACGCACTAATGCCATCATACAATAGCTTATGTAGGTACATACTTTACCTATTACGAATGTTTATGCACACAATTAAGCATATTATATAGGAATATTTGATTATTGTTTGTAGTGTCAAGTTGACGGTAACGTCATTACGTCTGTTACTGTTACTATTACCGACGATATAACTTTAACCGCCAAGATTCGGCTTGTTAAAGTTAGCGTCAGATGTGAAGTCATTTTAACCATTGTAAGAATGGTGCAATTCAAATAGTGTTTAACCAGAGATTTGACGGCTGGTTTGGCTTTGGTTATTGTTATAGTAAGTTGATGCAATCCACCCTTAGTGCATTTTTGTAAATTAATATTAAATAGAAGTATGTCAGCGTTCCATGTGTATGAAATAGCAACACACAACCACGGTATTGTTGCCTTTGAAGTATATACGTATGTTTTAAATAACACCTCTTGTACCATTCCACAAAATTTACTTGATAAACCTAACCAGTTTCGCCTCACGGCTTTCTCAAAGGCACACAATTAATGATCACTGGACCTAGTAGATACCTCGAGGTCCAGTGATCATTATTGTGTGCAATCAAATTTATCTATGGGCAAGTTACCATGATTTCCAAAAGAAGAAAGTATGCATGGATCGCGATGCCTGGCGATCTGTCCTCTCTGACTACCCTGTAAGGGATACAGCGTGAACATAGCTCAAAATAATATTAATAAATCATGTGTGTTTTACAACCTAGTTCGCTGTTATTCAAATGTGGAAATTAGCATTGTTTATATCAATAAATATGTTCACGCAATTTGATAGGTAGTGGCATAATCGACCGAATAAATGTAGTGAGGTTATTTTCAGATTGTCAAATTTCCTTTTATGTGTGTATGTGTTTTACTCCACATCTCGGTTGTAATATGGCATTGCATGTTCGATAATTGTTTGAATATTATTTCTTTGTTATATAAATTTTATTGTAGGCAGTATACTACGATGAGGTATAAAGGAATATTTGCCGTAGAACTATTTATCACCAGATATAAATTAAATTTGGATAATGCCTTCTTGACACTCTCATCGTCATCTGACGTTGTATTAAATATACTAAAATAGATATTTAACTACAACGTCATCTATGATTAATACTATTAAATTAATTTAACGATTTATATACAAATTTTTAGACTTGATTAATTTCTGGGTATTTGTTTATGTAAATAAAAAATAATGAGTTTTTCTACTCAATCAGAGTCACTAGAATTAAAAAAGAATATCGGAAATGGGTATATCGTTATTAAAGTTCTGCAACACAGACGTTATTCGCTTTGAATATGATAGGAGGCAAGTCTATTAATATTCAAAAGTTGCAAACCCAATTTCACTCTCAAAATATTCACGTTTCCAATCGATGTGTTTTATTCACTTTGGTTTCAATATTCGTATTGAAAAAAGTGGATTAAAAACGTCCCAAATCCAAAAGAAAGCGTAGTTTTAGGTTATTTTAACCAAATCCAATCTAAAATCTAGCAAAAATATTACTATCCAAAATAACTCCTCTCTTTTTATTGAAGATCGAATCTTTATGGAACACAATTAGGTCTAACCGCCATAAATAAGGGGTGCCATAAAAACAGTCAACACTTAGGAACTACTTACCTGAACATTAACCTTAGTTAGGCTCTCCTGGGTGTTCGTTGGGTCTATAAGTAATCGGCATGAAACAGCACAGCCTCGCTCGTTTATCACTTGCTCTAATAGAGGTTTTTACCTAATGCTTTCTTTCTTTCGTAGTTACTTTTTGCCTACTCTCCCCTATTTGCTGCGTCTGTACAAAATTTTGCTCAAATTTAACGCCCTAATTCGTATAACAGTATAAGACAATTTTATCTTCAGTAAATTTTTTACCATTAAGTTTTGTATAATACGGCAAACTCCTATTTTAAGCTTGAGTGCCACCTAGTACTCTAAGTTTGAAGTCTAATGGGCAGCTTTGATATGAAGAGTGTACGACTTTGACTTACATCTATAACACAGCTTACTTCAGCAGTCAGCAGATGAACTATGTAAACATTAAGGAATTGAGCAAAGCCCCTTTAAGATCATATTGAAAAGCTAATAATAAATTGTAGATATAAAGTTATCGTTTTAAGACCTTCCTTTTTTATTGGAATGTAAAAACCTGACGGGCTCCAAAGTTAGTTTTTTCGGATGCAACCCAGATAAATAATAATACACATTTGAACAATGAACTAGACTTAACAAAGTCGTGTGATTAGATTTTCAGTACGTTATTCTTTAGTTTAATAAAAAAGAAATACTTATATACTTACCTATTGTGCAACTGTTTTGTGTTTCGAAGAATTTCTTATATCGTCCACGATATTCAGTTTTGAGTAAAAATTATGAGAAGGTGTATTTGAAATTAGCTAGAAATGCTGTAGTGGCCTGTTGTTACGATAGCCACTGGAGAAAATTACCGACCCTCTAACTAATACCCATGAGACTCAGGTGGCCCAACACTGGAGAAGAGGCTTAAACGATTTTCCTTTGCCGCTAAAGCGTGGCATGTTATTGCAATATATCCTAGTTGTAGGTTAGAGTAACGCTTACCGCCGGTAGTTATAGTGGAACTGTTTTTACTGGCGTCATTTGTTAAGTATATTGCGAATCTTTGTTTTTGTTACGTATTTCTTTCATTTTTAAAGTGAAAACTGACGCAGCATAGTGTGTGCATATATGCATGTACACATAATATAGCAGACCGTGAACACATCTAAATAAATAAATTATTAATTAATTTAGTTTCCACTTCTGTCAGCACTTCCGGAGTGCAATCGTAATTTTTTTTCACATAACATACATATTGTATCACCTAAGGGGTAGGCAGAGGCAAATGTGAGCGTATGTTGCTCACATTTCACCGCATGCATTTGTGTCTCCTATTACAGATGGTGAGCCTATTGCCCTGTTAAAATGGACAGGCACAGGTTGTGGCGACCTGCTGTTGAAATTTTCAAACCGACCATAAGGCCTTCAACTGGGCTTAACGACTGCCATTTTACTGGCGACTAGGTACAACGAACGTTTTAAACCTTTCGCAGCGCGGAAACGCTCGCAAATGTAAATGCACCACTAAGTAGTCACCCATCCAAGGACCAGCAATAGCGAAATTAATTTTTAATAAAGTGGAATAAGACAATTCGAGACGGGAATTAAACCCGTGCTCTGCTCTTCATACTCTTAAAATGACGATTAAAATATGGTGGAGAATTTCAACTTGTTTCGATACGGTTCGGGTGGCTAGAACATTGCCCTGGTTAGGCAAAGGTCATGGGTTCAATCCCCGTCTCAAATCGAATTGACATTTTCCACTTTATTAAAAAAAATCAGAACATTTAGATAGCGGGGCTACGAGTGTGGCATTCATTTGTTATTTGTCCTAAATAATTGGCTCAAATAAACATGTGTCAAAACAATCTATAAAAAAATCAGAACATTTAGATAGCGGGGCTACGAGTGTGGCATTCATTTGTTATTTGTCCTAAATAATTGGCTCAAATAAACATGTGTCAAAACAATCTATAATCTTCTGTTTGGTCATCTCGATATTGATATTAATACTGATGTAAAAAAATTATTAAAAGTTTGACTAACAATTTTGACTTAAGTATTGTAACTTGTCTGCATTGATCCGCCTATTTCTAATACATACAATTTGCTACTTTAAATGCACGGCGTTATCAATATTGTAATGTAACATTTTTTACTTACTTTTTTAATTAAATGTTTTATTATACGTTCTCTCCAAATTATCTGCATGGCCATTATCTGTAGCATTCATAGGCCTTGATAATTCAAGAGCTTTTATGCTCTCTTAATGTTTGTTTACCTTTTGTAATTTTTAATGTCAGTTAATGACAAGCCTAGATTTTATTTTTAATTTATTGTTAGAGCTGCTAGTAGGTTAGGTTGTATAGATATTAGACCTTGTTATAAATTTAAATTCTAAATTTGTATTCTAATATTGTTTAAATTTTGAAATGCTCTGAAAAAGAAGGAAGCCGGGGCCGTCAGATCAGTCTACTTTTGGTGCTTACCTTGAGAGGAGGTGCTGGAAATAAGTGCTGAGTGTGAGGGTTGTGCTCTCCAGAAATAGTGAAGTGATGGTCTGCAGTGTTGTGTATTATTAACCGGCTCTGTGAAAGACGCCGACCGCTCGTCAGTTTCAGCCCTCTACCTGCCTGAGTTCGCAACCAGTTTTCTCCAAGGTCAGTGACGTGGAGGCCTTGAGGGGATTTGAATCCCCCTTCTCAGCGACGTGGAGGTCTACTAGAGGCCCCCCTTCCTAGCGACGTGAAGGCCTACTTGAGGCCCCCTTCCTAGCAACGTGGAGGCCTACTCGAGGCCCCATCTTAGCGGCTGTTCTTGAAGAATCAAGACTTTAATTTACTCCCGGCATTAACATTTTTATATTGTATTAAATCAACTTTACGATTTCTCCTTTTTTTTCTTTTACTTTTCCTTTTAAGCCAGGAATCCTCCAGTCCTGGTGACAGTTTCCTCCTAAACTTTACTTTTTTCCCCTCTCGGAAAATAGTATCGTTACAATATCATTAGGAAATAATAATCCTTGATAAAAGCCTAATAATATTACAAACGCGAAAGTTTGTATGTATGGATGTCTGGGTGGTATTTATCTGTATCAGTTATCTGGTTACCATAGTACCTACAAGCTCTGCTTAGTTTTGGATTAGATGGCGTTGTATGAGTTGTCCCAACGATATTTAGTTATTGTTTACTCTTTCATTCTACTGAATGGATTTTGATGAAACTTTACAAAAATATAGCTTACATATCAGAATAACACAGGCTACTTTCTACCCCAGGAAGTTCTTGTGGGAAATGGCAACGGGAAAACTTCACCACGTGTGTGGAGCCGCGGGCGTCAACTAGTATAAAATAATGGTACACAAGTAAATGAGAGAAAAACATTTTCTATCAGGCGTTTGTCAATTTATTTAATCATGATCATAAAAGCTTTCATATTTTCTTATCCAAATTATTTGAAACGTGGTAAATATCGTAAAGTACCAAGGTATTTCCTAAATTTGCTTTTCATTGAGTTTGGCAGATGAACTTAGTACAATATATTTTAATGAAAGAAAAAAAAAATTAATGAAGCCCCGCTTTCAGTGCTTTGATAGGCACTTTTAGCCGCCTGTCTCGGTTGGAAGCATAGATTAGAATACTAATGGTACGTAGTTGGCAGTAACATGGCAGTTGTTAAGCTAAGTTGAAGGCCAGCAGGTCGCCACAACCTGCGCCAGTCCATTTCAACACGATGGGCTCACCACCTGTTTCGTGGGACAAAAATACATACGGTGTAATGTATGTAGATAGTATGCCTCTGCCTACCCCTACGGGGATAATGGTGTGACAATTATTTTAGAATGAAAAAAAAAATTTAGAGATCGTTCATGTTGATAATATCAGAATGAAATATTATATAAAAAAATATATGAAATTTAACTTATTTGAACACTCAAGCATTTTCATTATATATTTGATTAGCTCAATCGATCGATTATTGATTTTCGCGAAAGAAGAAAGAAAAAGAAGTCATTTTTTTTCTTAAAGAAATACCTTGTATGAGCTTGTAACTAATAAGAAAAGTAGGTAGATACATAATTTAATAGGACCTTTTTACTAATATAACTTTGTTCTTTATAAGTACCGTTGATTAATGGCACTCGGTGGAACTTGCTATGCAAAGGTTAAAACCTTTGAGAATAGCAATTAGAGAATAATAAAACACTTCCTTTTTTAAGTGATTGTTTCTTGAAGCCATTCGAATGCAACGGACATGTTCAAATAGTTATGAGAAATCTCTGCCTTTATTTGAGGTAAGACATTCCATTTTAGCAAGTAATATTACGTTAAAAAAAGAACAACGCGATAAGGTAACATTGCGGTATGACAGAAGATGTAGTGACTAAGATAGAAAAAGGGATGCTTAGATGGTACGGACACGTGGAAAGGATGGATGAGAATAGACTGACGAAGTAGATTTATGTGGCGAGAGTGAATAGGCAAACTGTTAGACCTCGGCGTACGTATCAATCAAATAGAAGACCTTTTGGAAAAAAATGCCAGGTCAAGTGGAAGAAGTGGAATAAAAGTACCCTTAACCGTCGAGCGTGTATGAAAACACTCATGAAAGAAGAAGAGGCGAAAGTGGTATGTCAGGATCGTAGCAAGTGGAAAACCATAGTCCCTTCCTACCCCGATGGGAAACAAGCGTGGATTATTATATTACATACTATAAAAAATAGTCTAAATATGTCATATTCCATTTTGTTTAACGAAACTTACGTTGACTTTAGTCACGTTGAATTCAAAATAGACACAATTGTGAATACTGCCAGGTACATTAAAGTGTAGTGCATCTCATGCGACAGAGGATTGAGGTGTGTAATGCAATGAAGTCCGGCCGCAGTCTCCCTAGTCAATTCAATGCGGTCACACCTAGCTCTCGCCTAGCTATTAGGTGCTAAGTTGCAATGTAGTTGACTACGACGCGTAGCCATAAGGTAATGAATACTCACTCAAACAGATGTGAGTCAATTCGCTTGTGCTGGTTGTATAAGATGTAGCTACCGAACTGAAAACGTTCCTACAATGTATCTGCCATAGATAACGTATGTTAGTAATATATAACTGGATTGTGTAGGCTTTGAAGAGGAGACATTATAGGGTCTATGGATGTGTCTATGTATTCCTTTTGTTTTTTTATACGCTATTGTCAACGTAGCATGTTCTTAAGGTTTAGCAAATACTTCAGAACTATTATAATTTCGTCATCTTTGTAGATCAGATACTCTCAGTGCTAGAAATTTGTTACTTGACTTGAACATATTATCTACATCATCCACCAAAATAGGTGTAAGGGGCCCACCAAGATCTTTGTGGCCCAAGGGATATCACATCCAAGCGGTGCACCTGTTGACTAACGGGAGAGATAACGCCGCAGACGCCCTTACGTGGTCGGTAGTGTTTAGAAGGCTACTATAGAATTTGTTCAATAATCATGTAAAAAATTAATGTTACTGGCGGTTACAAAAGAGTGGCCATGAGTTTTATTGCCAGGTTCTTCCTCAGGCTCTACCTATTGCTTTGCGAATCTGGCAGTAAATGTAAATGTAGAAGCATAATATTGACGTTCATAAGTGTTACTTTATGACTTATATGGATAATGTTTTTTTATTCATTTCATTCATTCATTCATTTTATTTATTCTTAAAAAAAAAAGACGTGTGGCACTCGGAGACTGCCGCGATAAAGCTATTGCATAGCATACCTTTGTTTTTCTTTGATATTAATTCATGTTACACTAAAAAAAAACAAAAAAAAATCCAAAAAAAAAAACACCCTCACCTTCACCCTCACCCCTCACTCTCACCCTCACTCTCACCCTCACACCACCCTCACTCTCACAGTCACCCTCATCCTCACCCTCACACTCACACTCACTATAATCACGTCTCAATCCGTGCGAGGTCCGTACAATCGTACGAGTACCATATAGCATATGTACATACACGTTAAGCCAACGCTCGGCCGTGCTCGGTGAACTTTGTGTGACCTCGTCTCGACCTTCGTCTTAGGTTTTTTTCCTTACGGAATTTCTTGATTAAAGCCCACTCAAAGCCCGCGATAAAAACTATGCAATAGCTTAAAAAAACAAGATATTAATAAAAAGTTTTAATACTTATTGGCTATTGAAAACGAGTGGCCGTAAGATTTCTTGACAAATTCTTATTCATAGGCTATTGCTTTTTGAATCTGGCAGTAAATGCAAATGTAAAATCGTTCAAATTGACGTTCATAAATGTTTTTGTTTTTAGTGTTAAAGATGACAAATTTATAAAAAACGTTAAAAATTAATACAAATCATGATACAGTAATGAATAAATAAATATTTAAATTAACACGGATATTTTAATCACACTAAATTTAACATTGATCAATTTATTACAGATTTTCAGAATAATTGCAACGCAATTGTCTTAAATGCTCGAGTATTTGATTTTCACGAAATACCTTTAGCGCCGTATCTTTTGTCAACAAAGTCGAATGTAACAATGCCTGGAAATTCTGTATGGCATTTAATATAGCTGATAGTTCGATCGATAGTCCGTTCTATCGACTTCGCATTGTGGAAGTCGGTTACCAATGTTACTTGTTAACTTAAGATACTATGAAACTATGCAACAATAAACTCGTAGCAATTACATTGCAGAGCCTACAGAAATTCTAATTCTATAAGTTTCGGGTTATAAACACTTCGATAGAATCGTTTTAAAATCATTCTCAAAGACATGGAATTGGTATTGTTTGGGATTATTTCTTTTTATACTTGTAGAGCTCTAGATTTTTTTTATTCAAAGTGAAAGTGAAAGAATATCAGTCTATTAGTCCCGGTCCAAAGACAAGTTTCTCGTATTCTCAAAGTACTTCGGCTAAAGTGTAAATCTATTCTGCCTTGGTGGCGCAGTGGTAAGTGTATGCGAGTAGTGTACTGAGGACTTGGATTAGAATCCCGGAACAAATATTTGTGAGATCCAAAAATGTATCTTTAGGAGATTTGGTGTTTTAATATGATTGAATTTAACACGTTAAGCTGTGTTGGCCTGGTTACCAGAAACATGACAGTCATATTAAAGAGCTTGACAAATTTCAACAGCAGGTCTGCGCCTATACATTTAAGCGTGGTAATGGGGTTCTTCACCTTTTATGTTAGAGAAATATGCTTACGGTGAAATGTGCGCGTATAGAATGCCTCCTTCCTTCAAAGATAAAGTCATTAGAAATGTTTTTCAGTTGTAAAAATCCAACAGGACAGACATGCTTATATTAGTTCAATTAGTGTTGTGTAACAATGCCTAAACATTTAGTCATCATCATCATCCGAGCGTCTGTCCTAGTTGCGTCTCGCAACACCCGGAGTCTGCTTTTCTACATTTTCTCTTCTACTTCGCATGGTCGTCGGCATCCCCTGTAGTGTGACCATTGGCACGCATGTCATCCTTTACGACGTCGAGTCTGCACTTCCTCTGTTAGCGGGACCCGCCGGGGCTGACATACAGCATAATTATACACATACCGGCATAATTAGCGGAACAGCAATTTCGCTCGAGAGCATTGTCTTTGGACCACGGACAAATGGAGTAAAGTTTTGTTCAGTGATGAGTGTACAATTCTTTTAAATCAAATTGATGGACGTCAAAGATTATGGAGACTTGAAGGGGAACGATACAATCAGTTAAATTTAGAAACTACGGTAGCATACGGCGGAGGGTCAACAATGGCTTGGGGGGAATATGTTTGGGAGCTCGCACGGACTTAGTGGTGTTCGATAGAGGGAGTCTGACTGCTGATCGATACATAAGGGAGGTTCTTGAAGAAAACGTAGTACCTTTTGCCCCCTTTATCGGTGACGGCTTTGTGTTGATGCAAGACAATGCTCGGCCTCATACCGCACTGCGAACACGCGAGTACCTTAATCATGTAAACATAACAGTAATAGAGTGGCCAGCAAGGTCACCAGACATGAATCCGATTGAACATGTCTGGGACTTACTAAAACGTGAGGTGAAATCCAGAATACCCGCTCCTGTGACTTTGGATGAACTGCGAAATCCCGTATTGGAGGAATGGCAGACACTTTCCCAAGAAACGATAGACAACATCATTCTTAGCATGTCAAGACGGGTAGTAACTTTGATAAGGGCACGTGGAGGAAATACTCGATACTAATTTATCCTTTATTCCAATGAAAAATAAAATGTTTAATTGCTTTTTTAAATTTTTTTAGTCACCATGAAAATACAAGAATGTTAATTTTTCCGTAATGTTTATTTTTCTCAATTAAATTGCACCAAACAAAGTACTTATTAATTTTAAAATATGGCATTTTATTAATGACAGCAAATGCCGTTTATTGGTATTTAAAATAAAATTGGTTTGAAAAAAAATTTGCATTTATTTTAAGTTCCGCTAATTGTGCCCGTGTTTGTATAATAAGACTCTAGTACAACTAGAGCTATAGTTGATATACAAAAAGACGAAAGACGACCTAATTCAAATGAGTAATTTTTTTTATATTATAACATCATTAAAAAAACATCAAGCATTTGTAAACTATATTATTGTAGATAGATGACTGTAAAATAGAACCTACAAAATAGAACTTGTTCGTAGCGGGTCATGAACCCATGAAAAAATGGATTTCTTCAATGAAATCTTTTAACATTTTTTTAAGTAAATATGAATATCAATCTTTGACACTGCTAAGTATTAAAATTTTGTTTTGACAATTTGTTGAACTCATAAATTCTGAAGATTCCATAATCTAAATTTCATAAACATAATCTTTCTGTCGTTACATTTTTTCACAAAACTTATTTCAATAACATTTTCTCTTTAAAACATTTCTGAAATTACGGCGTAAATGTATAATCGTATCTCGTGAGCAATGATCTCCCGGCGGTGTTCCAACGACTTCACTGATCCGTTGAACATTTCACCGTATTTCCCGGGTGTAATTCTAAACTTAGGAACAAAGCATCCCTTGTACTGTCTAATATCAGACATGACCGAACGATACCGAACATGGGCTTGTGTTTGTTTGCAGGCAAAGCTACTGTTAGCCACGCTACAACGTCTACAGTAATTGTTTGCGGTGAGCTACAAGTTCCATTGATATGGGTTAACTGTTCTCTTGATATTCGATCTTTGTATGGTTATAGTTGTATGCGAGAATTTAGTTTTTGATAATCAAGTAGACTACCGACTATAATATAATCGACTATCCTTATGGGGAAAAATAAATGAATTTTGACATTTGAAAATAGCTTTATTTTATTTATAAGAAGCGCTCGTGGCCCCGCGGACGTAGTGTTCTGTAAACGATCACTGCGTTAAGCAACTTTCACTATGGCCGGTCCTCGGATGGGTAACCACTTTGTGGCATTTATATTTGCGAGCATTTCCGTGCTTCGGAAGGCACGTTAAGCCGTTGGTCCCGGTTGCCAGTAACATAGCAGTCGTTAAGCCAGTTGATTGCCTTATGGGCGGCTTGAAAAATTTCAACAGCAGGTCGCCACAATCTGCACCTGTCCATTTCAACACGGCAATGGGCTCACCACCTGTTACGTGGGACAAAAAGCAAAGCATACGGTGAAACGTGGGCGTATAGTACGCTTCTGCCTACCCCTTCGGGGATAAAGGCGTGAAAGTATGTTATGTTATTTTTATTTTATTAAAACTCACGCACATTATAACACTACTAGGAGACCCCTCCGGCATCGCCCGTGACACACTTCGAACTCCTGTCGCACCTAATTAATCCCGTCGCTTATAAATTCTACAATAATGCATTAAAATTTGCCCGATTTGTCGATATTTATGACTACTGCTCCGCTCTCCAGGGAAGTAGCGTGATGTTATATAGCCTAAAGCCTTCCTCGGTAAACGGGCTATGTAACACAAACAGATTTTTTCAAATCCGACTAGTGGTTACTGCGTTTAGCACGTTCAACCAACCAAACAAACAAACTCTTCAGTTTTATAATATTAGTATAGATTTTAAGTTTTATCGAAGAATTCGAATACCTTACACCCTGGATAAATCCAGACATACAACTAATTCCCGTCGGAAGCGAGTACGTGGTGGAGAAAGTGTCTTTTAGTAAATAACAAAACAACGCACAAAATTTATAACTTCGTATAACAAGGCTTGCTTGAAAACGTGTACCAACACAATTTGTATACAGATACGAGTACAGTATAAGGAGAAGAATCATAATTTCAGAGGCTCAGGTGGCATAATTCGATTCGGTATTCAACATCGAAAGCAACCTATTCAGTCGTAAACTTGAGAATTTAGATCTTAGTATATTAATGAAACTTTTGTGTCGTTAATTCAGAATAGGTCCACAATTTTCAAATTTTATGATCTAAAGAGTCTTTACAAGCTATGTGCAAAAATTTTAGCAAAATATTATCAGGAAGTAAACAAGTTTTTGTTTGAGATCTCCTTTACGGATTATTTTATTTATGAACGAGCGTTATAATAACTACTTTTGATAATAGTGTGGCGTACCTGTTGTATAAACGCAAGTATGTAGGTACCTAATCTGTCTGAAGATCTGGGGCAGTCCTTTAGGGGACTCACCTGTAATATAGGCTGATGGACGCCTTTATCCCCGAAGGGGTAGGCAGAGGCATATTAAACGCCCACATTTCATCGTATGCATTTTTATCGCACGTAACAGGTGGTGAGCCCATTGCCGTGTTTAAATGGATAGGCGCAGGCTGTGGCTACCCGCTGTTGAAATTTTTGAAGCCGCCCATATGGCCTTCATCTTGGCTTAACGACTGCCATTTTATTGGCAACCGGGACCAACGGCTTAACGTGCCTTCCGAAGCACGGAACTGGGGTGGGTCTAAAGGGTCGAATTAATTAAATAAAATTAAAAAAAAAAAAATTATAAAAATGTGTCTATTTTTTATACTTACTTTACTATTAGATGTTAAATTTGAAACAAATTTTGAACCCGTTGCCTTTTTAGTGAAGTGGTAACCAAAAGGCTAAAAGGTCTTATGTGCTAGACACTAATTAGCACGACCAATTAAAGTCCTGGTAGTCTCGGACTGTACTCACATGCAAAAGAGAAACAAAATATTGTTAGATTTATTTTCACAAAGCGCCATCTAGCCCAAAGAAAGTTAATATACAATTGTGGTATGGGATCTAGACAACTGATAGACATACTTATATATTTTATTAATTCATACATATTATAGATAGGAAACACCCAAACTCCAGAACGAAACATTTTTGCGGATTACACAACTATTTATTCCGACTACTCGTGAATTGTTAGAGGTGAGTAAATTTTCAAAAATAATAATATCTAGCCGGAACCCACTTTGCATGCATTTTCCGAACCCCCGTGGCACCCATTTATACATTACATCCCGTAATTTTAAACTTAACCATGATATATGAAAATTTATCCTTCCTCGATATATATACTCAAAATTATACTATTCGAACCAGTATTTACTGAGAAAAGCACTTTTAATCTATTAAATAAACAAATATTATCTTCAGTTTTACATTTTAATGAAATAAAAAAGAAAATAAAAAATGTAAGTGAAATTAAATGTACACACATCAACACGGTCTAGGGATATTTTTAAAAAAGCGAATTACTATCAATGTGTTAATTATTTATATGACATGTATATATTTAAAAGATACGTTATTTAATATTCTACCATTTTTTAATAATGGTTAAGGTACTTCGATTAAAATTTCAGGATTTTATGGAAGAAAATGAAGCATAGACGGAAACCGTACATGAATTAACTTTTAATTTATGAGTAAAAACTGAAAAAAATAGAAAAGTCATTTAATTTGTGTTTATAAACTTGAAGTTAGTAGTCTGAGAAAGCGCACATGATGTTCATAACACATCGGCAACGATTCGGCATGCTCAGAACAAGGTTGTCAATGTCTTGCTGCGGAATATTGTCCCATGTCCTTCTGAGGTGCGCAAAAAGTTGATCTTCTGTAGCCAGATTTTCAGGAACTTCCTTCAGAGCTCTTCTTTGCAGCATATCCCACGCATGCTCAATGGGATTTAGATCTGGCGATTGAGCAGGCCAGTCTAAGGCCCTAACATTGTGTGTATGTAACCAAGCTGCTACCGTTCTCGCCGTGTGTGCCCGGGCATTGTCGTGCATGAGCAGGAAATCTTGCCCCATTTGTGTTCTGTGGGGCAAGATTACGGGCCCCAGCACCTGTTGGACGTATCGTTCTGCCGTCATATTGCCCCGCACCCAAACGAGATCCGTCCGTCCTCCAAGACGAATTCCTGCCCAAACCATAATTGTTCCTCCTTGGTATGGGTGAACTTCCTGAGGGTTCTGAAGACGGCTCCATCGTCCAGGAACTCGCCAAACACGCGTCCTTCGTGAATCTGGATGGAAGCCGAACCTGGATTCATCCGTGAACAGCACATTGGACCATTGCTCACGGCCCCAGTCCACGTGGTTCCGAACCCATTCTAATCGTCGTCCACGATTGCCTCTCCGTAAAGGTGGGACCCGGAGTGGTCTACAAGAGCGTAGATTGCTTTCATGCAGTCGCCTTCTTACAGTTTGGTCACTCACAAGCACTTGGTGTTCCACTCGCAGCCTTTGGACCAATTGAGTCGCCGTTGCATTTGGTTGAGCTCGCGCAGTAATTTGCAAAAATCGGTCTTGTCTGGGGGTAGTGATGCGACTTGGCCACCGGTGCCTCTCCGCTACTTCACCTGTGGCAAGATAGCGTGTCCACAATCTTGAAATTACATTTTGGTGGGTCCCTATGGCCTCAGCAACATTACGCTGAACAGACCCAGCTTCCAGCATTCCCACAGCTCGTAACATCTCCGCCCTCGTCAAATGTTGGCGTTGCATGGCTACAATACCTCAATTTTAACTTCATCTTTCGTTTAAAAATGAAAAAAAAACTGTAACTAAACGTAATCCGTATTGTTTTCTAAATTTCGCACAAATGAAAATTCCCTCTCCTACACATCAAGGCATTTTTATGCCACCGAAAAAAAAGAATTTTCAAAAATTTGAATTTGGAATTAGTCTGAGATAAATTACAAACAAATCGGTGTATAAAAGATCCCAATGCGGCCAGTACTTTTCGAGTTATTTAATTGAGTATGATATATCCCTAGACCGTGTTGATGTGTGTATTTTTTAAATGTACAATAACGGTTACTTTTTCTTTACATTGCTTTTAAAACAACAGTTGTAATATTATTTCGAGTAACTAATAAAATTTGACGACAATTATGCTGCGAGTATGTAATTTTAGTATTAATTGAGGCGTTGTAATACGAGAAGCTGAAATTGAGGCCTCAAGGGTTAAATTACTTGTATCGATCCACTAACCTGTGTAATGAAACTATCGCGGGCTCTAGGTTTGATTTTAGTATGTAATCTAAAATGTATTGTAACAATTTGAACTATTTTAACGCTGTATCCATGACGGGGTAGTCAGAGAGGACAGATGCATTGCGATTTTTTTTTGATGTGATAACTGAGGTGGCATACAAGCGTACCTGATGGAAAGTGGTCACCGTAGCCTATACACGTTTGCAACACTAGAGGTGCAGCACTCGCACTGCCGACCCTTTATAAACCTTCTAAGACCCCTTTTGAAGAACCCCATACTGTAGACGTTCGAGAAAAGCCAGACAGGAAGCTCATTCCACAACTTAAGCGTACGCGGATTAAAGCCTCTATCGGACCTAACTGTGTGCGTGCGCTCCGGACGCAAAGTGTGAGGGTGAACACCTTGTCTGTGGCGAGCGGTAGGTAACAATAATTGTCTTCATGCATAAGAGACATATTATGTGAAATATCCAAAATTATATTTTGTAGAAGTCTTGGAAGTAAACACTACAGTGCATTGGCACTCTGACTAACTATCATCACGCTGTATCACTGACTTGGTACCTGGTGAGGACAGGCCGCCAGGCCTTCACTGTCCATGCAGACATTGTTATTACAAGAAATGACAATGATTTACGTGACTTTACTACACATTTTATACAAAACTCATATCCTATCTTCAAGAGCCATTATTTTAAGTGTGCGAAAGTTAAAATATCCTGTTAACTTGTTGAGCTGCGACATAGCACCGTAACTTCATTCGTGAGAACTTGAGAAATTTATATTTAAGGCGCTACTAAGTTAAACCCTGCTCGGAAACTCCAGTTTTAGGAGACAACAATAGGTACCTACAGCGTACAACGAGAAGCGGGACACTTTAAAATTTTAGAAATTTCGTAAGAGAAACTTTGTCATTTCGCTACGAGCGTCTCGGACTCGGAGCGACATAAATCATTGTACTTGTTTGTTTACATAGCGCTAACTTTATCAATCATGGCTAAAATGAGTATTCACTTGAATAAACTTGGCTAATCACCTTCAAAATAACTGACACGTCATTTGTTATTGCTTGCATAATTGTTGACTGCCGCCGTGGCGCGGTGGGAGTGTATCCGACTGCTACGCAAGAGGTCGTGGGTTCGATTCCCACTCAGGATAAAACTTGTGTGATGAGCATGATGGTTTATTCTGTGTCTGGGTGTTATTTATCTATAATATGTATGTACTCGTATTAAGAAATATATAAGTATGTTTATTAGTTACCTGGTAACCATAGTACAAGCTCTGTTTAGTTTTGAATGAGCTGGGTTTGTGTGAGTTGTTGTCCCAACGATATTAAGTATTTTTATAAAAATATGGTCTAAAAAAATGTGGGAGTAAAAGGCCCCGCCAAGATTTCCGGCGTATAAGCGACTTCACCTGCTCTGCATATGGTGATGGCGATGATTTATGATGATAGACGTCGCTGAACATGGTAGAAAACTCAATATTGTGTTAAGCTCGCCTATGTACACTAATATAAGTCACCTTGTATCTAATATATGTTTACTGTGTACAATAAAGAATAAGAATAAGAATGATTTGGTCAATATGAATTTTCTATATTTTGTAGGTATGAGAAAAGGTTGTAAAGTACATTTGACACTCCTAGCCATACCCACATTTTTTAGTAACTATCTTTACGCTGTATCCCTGATGGGGTAGTCTCTTTCTTGTGGCATCTAAATTAAATATAATAGTCGCATTTTTCATTGATTATGACATTAATTAGATGAAATGAAATAATAAAATGACGATATAAATATGGTGGAGAATTTCAACTTGAATCGATACGGTTCGGGTAATTCAGGTGGCTAGAACATTGCCCTGGTTAGGCAAAGGTCACAGGTTCAATCCCTCTCTCGAATCGAGTTGTCTTATTCCACTTTATTAAAAATTTATGAGAAATTTAGCAAATAATTGCTTTAAAAATTTATTAATTAGATGAAGTTTTGTCACATAACATTTTTGTTTGTCTGTAAACAGCTGCACTGATTTTAACGGCACTTTCACGGGCAGATAGCTGATGTTATAAGGTAATGACTACATTTTATAGCAGTATTCCCACGGGAATGGGAACTACTCCATGACAGCTAGTTTTATAAAAATACCGTATTTCAAAAATATAACCAATATTTACTGTGCCAAATAAAACGTCCAAATAACCTACTATGTTATTTTACTTTTTGTTTTAACGTTGTTTATAAATACTTTTTGAATATTTTGTACACTATAATTTTGATTAGCCATACGAAATTCAGTTGAGTCTGCTAGCTAGGGTAATAGGGCAAAAATTCATAGACTTCCGGGATATTGTTGGGCGTGCGTGACTGGGTAACTGGGTGAACTCGATCATCTACAAATATAGCTAAATTGTTATAATACCAGGTGACTCCCTCGGCTTCGCCCGTGACATACTTCAAATTCCTGTCGCACTTATTTAAACCCGTCGCTTATAAATTCTAAAATAATAATATACTTGTAGTTCCTGAGATTAGCGCGTTCAACCATACAAACAAACAAACACTTCAGCTTATAAATTACTAGATGACCCCCACAGCTTTGCCCCTGAAATATTTCGACCTCCCGTCGCACCTATTTAAAATCCCGTCGCTTATAAATTCTACAATGATACATAAAAATTTGCCCGATTTGTCGACATGCTCGCCAGTGTAGTAGCGTAATGATATATAGCCTTTCTCGATAAATGGGCTATCTAACACAAAAATAATTTATCAAATCCGACCAGTAGTTCCTGAGATTAGCGCGTTCAACCAAACAAACAAACAAACTCTTCAGCTTTATAATATTAGTAAGTAAGTATAAATAGTATAGATATGTAGCAATGACGGGTACATTACAGATACTAAAATGATCTTTGTGTATATGAGCCCGGCAACCATTTCGCGCTATTAGTGGCTTGTTAAAAAAAAACTAAGGTTCTGGTATTTAAAAGAGAAGACTTTAGAACTAAATTCATTATTTGGGTAAACCAGGAACGTCTAGAGTCTAGACGTTTCTGGTTTACCCAAATATGCCAAATACACAATTTGTGTATTTAGAAAGAATGTTTCGCGTGGACGGAAGATGGGATTTGGATGTAGAACGGCGGGTAACTGTTGAAAACGTAGTTTACGGTACTTTCTCACAATTGGTAAAGCGACAAAGCATCGTGAAAGAAGCACTCGCAACATAACGAAATGATGCAAAATATGGCAGGTTTAAATGAAAATGTCAGCGTTTACTGGGAAAACGGCGTGCGCTCCGTGGGTTTGGACACGTCCAACGAATGAGAGAGGAACAATTGACGAAGAATGTATATAGTACAAAAGAAGAGAGTAAAATGAGTCAGGGTTGGCCGATATTTTGAATATGATCACGTGAGTAGATTGATCAACATCGAAAAAGTTGAAAGTACTCGTAACCCAGACGTGCATGTAATAAGCGATTAATAAAGCTACTACCCCGTTAGGGATAAAGCGTGAATATAGTAGTTATTTTTTAATGTAAATAAATGGTTGAGCTTTGAGTTGAGTGTGTTTGTTCGGAATCATACTCGGTAGGCAGTATTCTTCAAGGTACCTCGAGAGCTGTGTATTAATTACACGCTTCATTACCTTTGTGAGAAGGGAGGTGAAAGGGATAGGTCGGTAATTAAACCGGTCTGCCTACTAGTTGAAATTTGTTTCATATTTGAGAGTAGTACTGGCTACACACCTTTTATGAACGTCTAAGGACTGAAGCTTCGAATTTTCTGCATGTAAGCACAGTTAATATAATATAATTCTTAAATGGAAGTCACACACCAGGGGGTCGAAACTACTATTTCAATAATGTCGAAATAGAATCGAAATCGTCGCTCAAAAGAAAGCCACCGGTACAGTTTTGTCAATTTTCGTAGTCTACTATTACAATCGTTCTCCAATAGACGTCTATCGGTCGGCCGAAAGAATTCTACTAACATGCAAACCCTCTGGTGGCCGCTAATCAGTTGCATTTTTGTTATTCTACTAACATTTTGACGGCCCTCAGGATGGTAAGTGGTACAGCCTATTGCACGGAAGTAAGTTCGGTAGAGAAAAAAAAAACAAATCCCCTGTCTCTCTCTCCTCACCAATTCTGTCAATAAAATTTAGAAAGCAATCGTATTTTTGCTAGCTCTCCTAGCTTCTAATTAAGCTACTTTTGTGAAATACGGCTCTTTATTAGCCCGAATTGTAGTGGTAGTAGGTAGGTAGAATCGATTCAATATATTACATCAATATTCAGAGGTGTTAGTCACGGTTTTGTCTAACTAAACCCATTAATTATTATGTTATAAGCAGTTTCAATAACTATTTCAATTACAATAATTTCAATTCGAATACGTAACGAAGTGATACGCAATATGGCAGGTTTGAATGAAAGTGTCAGCGTTAAGCTGGAAAAAGGCGTGCTCCGTTGGTTTGGACACGTCCAACGAATGAGTGAGGAACGATTGACGAAGAATATATATTGTTCAAAAGTAGAGGGTAGAAGGAGTCAGGGAAGGCCGAGACTTACATATGAAGACCACGTGAGCAGATTGCTCAAAAACGGAAAGGTCAAAAGTACTCGGATACCCAGACGTGCGTGTATGAAGCGATTGATGAATCTCGAGGAAGCGAAAGAAGTATGCTTGGATCGCGAAGCCTGGCGATCTGTCCTCTCTGACTACCCCGTCAGGGATACAACGTGAAGATAGTTTAGTTTTAGTTTTAGTTTTAATTCCAATAACTCTATTGAAATTGAATGAGATCAATAGGTCATGTTCGTGTTTAAATAATTTGTACGTTGAAGGCGTTAGTTAATGTTGAGTATAATTACACGAGCAGATTTTTTGATATTTTTATGGATTTTAGTGAGAACTATGATTTAAAATTGAAATCATATAATATAATTGTTCCCGCGCATTTTAATCTATTAAATTGAAAATTTGATTTAAACTTAATAGTTTAATTCTTAATAGTTTATTTTATGTTTACGTATTTATACTTAGTAGTTCTGCCTTGCACATCTACCTTAATTCGTTTCCAGCACATGCCATTATAGAATAGATGAATATGGGAAGGAATGGAGGAATCCACATTCCACAATGGATTTGATAGAGACAAAATTCGCACTGATATTTGAACTGCATCAGTTATCAAGTAAATTATCGTCGAGGTATGAACGACGCTCAAGTTTTTTTTTAAACTTAGTTATAGTAATAAACAAGTAAATTTAGAATAAATGAAAATGCGCCCCAAAAGGTTAATCATCACGGCACCAGTAAATACTTTTATGATAAATTTATTCACTGTTGATTAGAAAATAGTTTAAATGAAATCAGTATCAGTAACTTAGCTTTAATTTACTGTTCCATATTTCCATATAATTTAGGGTACATAGTTACTAATTTAGATTTTCAAGTGCCTATCGCAAATGGCCAATCATTTACTTTACGTTTAAAACCACCCTATCCTAGGTATAATCTCATTTTCGGCTAGCAAGCAAATGTAAAATTATATTGGAGTCAATTTTGTTTCATAACTAAAGGGGTTTCTCTGTAGAGGTTAATTGGTTCACGCCAAGCAACTTCACAAGCCATATGTGGTTTCTGGATTTACCTACCCGAATGAATTTCGGTAAAGCAGGTAAGTTGGACACCGGCAGTTATCTCAGTTTCTGTAGCTATGTATTGCGAAATGATTTTATGTAATGACATTAACTAAAATTGATTTAAAATTGGGCTGCTTCTTTAGTAAAATTATATAAATTTTCGCTAACTATTATATTTAGGAAGGTTTTGTATTTATGCTTGGATTGTTCATACAAAACATTTATATTAGATTTCGTAGATATTAGATACGATTTTTTGTTCTTGCATAATATAAACCTAAAGTTGTATCGTTTTCAATGCATAGCAATAACTTCAGTTTTGATAATACTAAAAATAACATTGTACGTAATTTTAATCGACAAATAATAATAATAATTCTTTAATTCAAGTAACTATGACTCATACATTGATTAACAGATAATTAGGTACATAAATTATATTAAAAACTGTCAACAATATAATAATATACTAGTAATCAAAATTCCATAACATAGATTAATAACAACGAATAATACAAAAATAGATTATAATGTTTATAAAATGTCATTTTAGTAAATTTATTTTGGTCCAATCATAAGAAGTCAGTCAGAAAATGTAATACTCATATAATAATGCTAATAATAATTTTCACAATATAATAAAATAAAATAAAATTCTTACAAGTTCCTTTTCGGCATTGGAACAGAAACATGACTTTTGCAACCATGCTGGATATATAAGCAATCCAGTCTAGTTGCAATCATAGCCAGGACAGCATTGGGGCTACTCCGCACCCGACGTACAAGTGACGCACAACGCTTAAGCATAGTGGTGTTGAAGCAGTCAGTCCGCGCCGCCACAAACATCCCCGATGCTCTACAGAAGCGAGGCAGACCCACCACTGCCCGGAACACATTATTATACAAAATATGAAGGTCTTTGTACTCCCTTTTGTTATAATAAACCCACAGACTGCATGTATACAGAGACGTACAGTATGCTCTAAAGAGATGTGATTTTAACAAAACTACCGGAATCCCTATCTCTAAAAAAATTCATTAAAATTTGTTCAAGGTTTTGATCAAGAAAGATTTTCATAGTATTACTTTTTTTCGTGTGGAAATCCTCATGGATTTTATGCCGGACTCCTAGCGACTGAAACAACACGGTGTCCTTCCATTTGTTTATGGCCAGGAGTAGCGGGAGAGACGAGAGTGTCATTCGCGTAACACGTTTACGTCGACACCTCTGAGCAACGAACCGCGCAGCACCCAATCGTGGCCCATGCCCCACAGGAGCCGTCCTAGGACCGATTCTTGCGGAAACCACATGATACTTCTAGCCGTCCCGGCCCTAATAGCTCGGGTAAGCTATGGCCCTCTCAGACAGAATAGTACATTATTGCTTAGAATAGTTTATTTTCGTATGGATAACTTATGTTTAAGTATTATTTAGCAGGGAGATGAAGAGTAGAAGCATGCTCGTCGCCATCCCTGCCAGCTACGGCTGCAATTCTACTCCAACACGAGCACCGCAAGGGCGAATTATGTTAGGGCGTGCCCTCGAGGCGACGCGCATCAGTTCGTCCCCGTTGGTGCGAAAAGTGTGTGCCAGAGCGGCGTAGGGGACCGCCGCCCTACACGCGCGGTCCTACACGGCGGGAAGTGGAGGACGGAGTGCAGGGTAGCTGCGTGGAATGTTAGGGGAGGAATGGCAGATAAGATGAATGAGTTGATGGATGTTATGAATGAGAGAAAGTTAGATGTAGCGTGCTTGACAGAGACCAAGTGCAAGGGCAGCGAATTCTTGGAGCTCCCGGGTGGGATGCTCGCGCTTTGGTCTGGAGTACCAGAGAGCGAGCATGGCAGTCGGGGGGTTGGAATTTTGTTGTCCTCGCGATTGGCCTCCGGTATGTATGAGTACAAACTGGTAGGTCCTAAAATCCTCTGGATCCGTCTAAAACTTGGTTTTACGAAGATTTTCCTGGTGGCAGCTTACGCGACAGTATCTTCGTCGAACGCGAGGGAGCTAGAGGATTTCTGGGAGAGTATGAGAGAAGCTCTAAATGTGATAGAAGGAAATGAAAGACTTGTAGTATGTGGAGACTTGAATGGATGGGTGAGTACCGCTCGCGATGGTTTTGAGTCGGTACTCGGGAAGTATGGGGATAAAAGGGTGAACGACGCTGGCAAGCTTATACTGGCATTTTATAAGGAAAAGGATTTGTTTGTGGCGAACACAATGTTCAACCACAAACAAATTCATATGTATACGAGGTGATGTAAGTCAAAGAGAAGCATGATAGATCTATTCCTAATGGATAGTCGGCTCTGTAAACAGGTGATTGACACAAGGGTTTATCAAGGGCGCTGAGCTAGGATCAGACCACTACCTAGTCATAACTAGGATTAGGGGTCTGTTCGCGGGTTGGCGTCATCGTACCGAGTGTCCTGAACCAGAGCCGACTTATAGCATCAAAAGCTGGAAGCTGCAGGATGCATCCATTAGGGATAAATATAAAGAAAGGGTGGCCGAAAAGCTTGGCGAAGTCAATGTTAGTAGTGAGAATGTGGAAAGTGTATCTACTCAAACGTTCAAGCTGCTAAAGCAGCTGACTTTTTTTGCCTTTTCTTTTTTAGAACTGACCTCATTTCAAAAATTTTTAAAAAAATGTTGTCTGTGGTTTTAATGAATGAATTTTATACCATTAGAATCGTGGATAAAAAGCCCGTGTATTAGAGGTTTAATATCTATATGTCACAATATCAAAATTCAAAGTAAATGCGGTATAAACATTGCCGGCGGCCATTTTCCCGCCATTTTTTTAGTTTTGCGTTATTATTTAATGGGTTAACAAATTTTTAGTTTTTTTTAGAATAATTATAAGTTATTAGTGTCATATATCGTTTTAATCGTTATAATTCCAAGAATTTAATTATGTAAAAAAAATAATAGTGTTTTATATTAGTTTTTCGTGTGAGTGACAAATTTTTGAAAAATAACGTTTATTTATTTTTTTACCGACAGAACCTTAGGGATAGTATGGTAAATGCCGCTGTGGAAGTGTGTTGAGAAACGAAAAGAGGCAGTAGTAATAAGCGTGATGCATGGTGGAATGAGGAAGTAAAAGAAGCAGTTCGGATGAAGAAGAAAGCATGGTTAGACTACTTAGCCTCTCGGAATGATTTTAATATGAAAGAAAGATACAAGCTGCAAAAAGTTAACACGAAAGCACTGATAGAAGAAGCTCGTGAAAGGTGCATAATGAAAGCGGATGAAAGGTTGTCGTCCAATTTCCGGGATAATGCCAAGCTCTTCTGAAAAGAGGTAGGCAAGACCCGGAGTTGTTCGACAATCAGCAGTATGAATAAAGTGCTTAGTATTAACAATGACGTCGTAACAGACCAAACTGACGTCCTGCAGAGATGGAGTGAATATTATGGAAAGATGTATGCAAGAAAAGACAGAGATGCCACATCGGGAAGTGGAGCTCACTTCGATGCTCCGGATCCCGATGTCATTGAAGTCATTAGTATGACGAAATTGAACAAGATCAAAAAATCAAAATCAAAAATCTTTATTCATGTAGGTCACAAAGTAACACTTATGAACGTCAAGATTACTGCTTCTACATTTACATTTACTGCCAGATTCGCAAAGCAATAGGTAGAGCCAGAGGAAGAACCTGGCAATAAAACTCATGGCCACTCTTTTCTAACCGCCATTTGACACAGTTTGATTAACATGATATTTGACCAATTATACAGTAAAGAAATTATACAAAAAAAAAACAAAATAAATGTTGAGTTCATTAAAATTACACTTACATAGTTCCTTTGAATTTATGTGAGAACAGTCGACTAAACTTAGTTTGCCTTAAATTTAAATAATATTATTTGTAACAATTGCTATAACAGCTATGAGCTGACCAGTCCCAACAGACGGCACCCGTTCACGGGTATGACGCATATATCAGCCATCGCCCTATTCAACCGTATTGTAGGGAACAAGGCGACCCGATACATACGCCACCACTACCAGGACACTTAGGCGAGCATGACATACCCAAAAACTACACAGCAACTATCATGTCAATTTCAAAATAATAAATAAGTCTACATAGTGCTCACACAGTAACAAAGTCAAATTACATATAATTATGTATATTAGTTATTACCGGGACTAAACGCAGCCATACCTTTAGTTGCCTGGCGTTTCATATTATTTATACTGGAGAATGTAAACAAAAATAAGGTAAAAAAAAATACAACATATATATGCAGGTTCAAGACAAGTAGATAATATAACACAAGATTCATTCGAATCCTAAATAGCTCGAGCGAAGAGCAAGCAACTCATTTCCATTTATTTTTATCATTCAAATAATCATTAATTGCGAATAAGCAAGCAAGCGATAAGAAGTATGAAATGTGGTAAGGCTGCGGGAAAAGACAGAGTTACTGCTGAGATGATCAAGATGGTCGCGCGTCTGGGACACACTATGTCTGTTATGCAACTTGTGCTGGCGGACGGGTAAGGTCCCAGATGACTGGCGAATAGCAGTTGTAGTACCTATTTACAATGGGAAAGGTTCGCGCCTAAACTGCTCCAGCTCCAGGGCGATCAGCTTGGTCAGCTTAGCTAGTAAGGTGTATGCAAAGGTTACAACGGCAAGAATGCAAGAAAAGTCTGGAAGGTATTTATGGGAGGCTCAATGCGGATTCCGACGTGGTAGAGGTTGCATGGATCAAGTGTTTTCTCTCCGCATGATCGCGGAGAAGTTTTTGGCTATTAGCCATAAGGTTTTCTGCGCTTTTGTGGATCTGGAGAAAGCATTTGATAATGTTGTGAGAGAAACTTTGTGGGACTTGCTGCCCGGATATGGTGTGGACAGCTCGCTACTGCGGGCAATACAGTCGTTTTATAGGGACTGTAAGGCTTGCGTGCGAGTAGAGGGGGATGTGTCACCTCTTTGTGATGTCTGTACAGGCGTCAAACAGGGTTGTGTCATGTCCGCCTGGCTGTTCATAGTCCATATGGACAGTTGCCTGCAGAAGTTGAAAGATTGTGATATGGGTGTGAATTTGGGTGACTTTAAAGTAAACTGTCTGCTGTACACTGATGATGCAGTGCTCATGGCCTCATCAGAAGCCGACTTACAGGCATTAGTCACTAATATGAAAGAGGAGTGTGAAAGTAAGGGTCTGCGCTTGAATGCAAGTAAAACTAAGGTTCTAGTATTTGAAAGAGATGACGTAAGAACCAAATGCGAGATTAGGGTAAACTAGGAACGACTAGAGTAAGTAAATGAAATTGTGTATTTAGGGAGTATGTTTAGCGCGGATGGAAGATGTGATTCGGATGTAGAACGGCGAGTAGCTGCCGGAAACAGAGTTAACGGTGCTTTATCCCAATTAGTAAAGCGACAAAGCATCGTAAAAAAAGCACGACTGGCGATTCATAACGCAGTGCTAGTACAAACTTTGCTTTACGGTAGCGAAACCTGGGTATGTCAGCAGATGCATGAAAGTAAATTGAATGCTGTAGAGATGCGATCACTTCGACAATTGTGCGGCGTTACTTTGGCCAACCGAATGCGTAACGAAGTGATACGCAATATGGCAGGTTTGAATGAAAGTGTCAGCGTTAAGCTGGAAAAGGGCGTGCTCCGTTGATTGACGAAGAATATATATTGTGCGAAAGTAGAGGGTAGAAGAAGTCAGGGTAGGCCGAGACTTACATATGAAGACCACGTGAGCAGATTGCTCAAAAACGGAAAGGTAAAAAAAATACTCGGATACCCAGACGTGCGTGTATGAAGCGATTTATGAATTTTGAAGAAGCGAAAGAAGTATGCATAGATCGCGAAGCATGGGGATCTGTCCTCTCTGACTACCCCGTCAGGGATACAGCGTGAAGATAGTTAGTTAGTTATTATTTAGCAACGGTTATTAATTGGCATCAATATTAAGTAGTAGCTAGGTATTTGTGAAGAAAATACGTTACATATTTAAAAAATATGTTCCAAATATATATAATAGGGGGGTCCGCTCGTATTAAGGGAACGCCCGTGGCTTCACCCGCGTCTTTTCCATACCCATTTCCCTCAGGAACCGGATCCTAGCATAAGAAATGCTAATCCAGTGTATCAGCTACCTAAAATAGAAAAATGCATCAGTAAAAGACATATTGTCACACTAAGACAAAAACAAACATTCGAACTCCTTTTCACTTACTAAGTGGTTGAATTTTCATAAACCGATTGCAAATAATTTTATGGTTCTATCCAGTCGATCAGTCAGTCGATTTCTGCTTTTATATAAATAAATCGTAAATTATACTCTAACTTTGTTTTTAAATTCTGAATATTTCATCTAATATAAATATATTTTATCACGAAGTTTTCATAGACTAGTTGAGTAATTTTCTTAAATATAAGTCCACCACTGAACAAGAAAACTGAATTTAAATTATATTAAGTGTCTAATGCGACCTTTATTTTATTTCAATATAGCTGACACCCGCGGCTTCACCCGTGACATCCTCTGAATCCCGTTGCTTATTACTATTACAAAAAGATATGAAAATTTGCCCGATTTGTTGATATTTATGATTACTGCTCCGCTCTCTTAGGTAGTAGCGTGATGTTATACCTATAGACTTCCTCAATAAATGGACTATCCAACACAAAAAGATTTATTCAATTCGGAGCAGCAGTTTAGCGCTCGATTAGATATCATTCTAAAAAGTCTCAAAAATAGGTATCTAAAGTGACCTTAAAAGAAGTTTATTTATTTATAAAAATAAACAAACTAGTACTTGAGCTTGAGGCTTATTGCGTTCAAGGGCCATGCTTTGATGATTTGAGCTGTTACGCCAAGGAATAAATAGTTCCCAACGTAGTTGTTCTTTGCACAATAATTAAATCTCGTTTAGGGTTGTCAGTTGGACAGTAGCAAAAAAGTCTTACTCGTACATTTCTATAAAAAATAGGTATTATCACATCCCAGAAAATCACTTCATTAATATTACAAAAACGAAAACGTTTGAAGTTTTAAAAATGTACCTTTTTAATTACTATAATAACGTTTACTTTTAATTACCCGGTTGAACAAGGAAATTATGGATGTTAACAAATTTTATGGAACACAATTTGTTATGAGTTCTTATGATACCACGGCCTACAAACGGTAACTAAAATTAAACTATTTAGCGCTGGCAAACGATCACTAACCATGCGATTCTGTGCTGTTACTTTATTAAATAATAATTTTTTTACTTAATATTAAATACAAATAAAATGAATGAACCGAATATTAACGTGAAGAAGGATATTTAACTGGTTTCAATAGAATTGTTAGGAATAGCTTCCTTTCATAGGTAATTCAATCAATCGACCATTTGTCATATTTTACTACAGTCACTACCACACACGGTCCTGTCCTCTTCATTCAGTTCTTCTCCTCAACCTAGGTAGTCGCTCCATATAGTCCAGTCTGATATGACAGGCTCATACTCACTTCAATGTGATTACTAAGTCGACTATGTTTCTTTGACACTTAACCTAGTTTTAGAGATTACGACATAATCCTTCAAAGAAGCTCGCACCATAGTTCGCTGTGTAGTTTTCGGGGTACAAGGAACATCCCGGAAAGAGGATCCCAGGAAGGTCGTGGTAAGAGGGGAGGACCCAAAAAGTGCTGGATTTGCCGTCGTAAGGGATGACATTCGTGCCAATGTTCTCACTACAAGGGATGCCAAAGTCCATGCGAAGTGGAGGAGAAAAAGTAGGAAGGTAACTGGGACAAGCGCTCGAATGATGATGTACCTAGTCAAAGAATTTATTACGCTAAGACGGGATTGTGACACAAATCACGCGACGAAAGAGTCACGGCTGTCAGATTTTGGTCATTTTGCTTCAAACTGAGGTTTAAAATATTACCCGTTACGAGGCGTATTTACGTACAATACATGGTTCAGGAAACAGTCACACTCAGTTTTTTATTCAGAAAGAAAAAATATATAAAATTTACATAGCAATAAGAAGTGAAATGATTCTCAATGTTTTAGCAGCTACGTTCATTCTAGAATAATAGCTTAGACAACAGTTTAAAACCCTCATTTAACTTAAGACAATACAGAACAATATTATGACCAATGTTTGTCACATTTAAACTTGGTAGCTTTCATCCACTTTATACCAAGTATTTTAATAAAAACTCTCCGTTCAAAAGAAACTCGCAAGGAGTCTCGTTTTCACAGTATAGGTGTACATTTGCATTACTTTAATTAAACCTTTGAGTATAAAGATTTTTTTTAAAGAATAAAGTAATATTGAAATGGACTATTAAGATGAAAACTCATAATATGTCCATTAACAAATAATGATTAAGAAACATTAAATTTAAGACTGTGGAACTCTTACTACGAAAGTTGTTGTTTTTCGTATAAACTAAACTAAGTATATATTTATTTTACATCATCGGAAAGTAGTTTAACGAACAAGAAACACACAATTTTTTTTAAATTATTATAAATCTATTATTTCGCAAAATTATATTTTTAAGAATAGAAATTCAATTGATATATTTGTTAATTAACTGCTGCCATATAAAAAGATACAAATATTTAATGTGATTTTGATGAATATTTACTAAATAAGAGTTTTAGTTGCTATTTCTAGCGTTCCTGTCATTTTGTACCAATATTCATAAAATTTAGTAATATGATTCTTCGCAATGATTCATTTGTAAATTTTGTAAATTATTTTTATTATTTTACAGATTTGTAATTTAATTTTGAATACATTTTTATAAAACTATAATTCGATTGACAATATTAATGCTTTTTTAGCCCTTAATTTGTATGAGTAGATTTATTTGGTATCATTCTATGGCAAGACACAAAACGTTAGGTATTTCCTCGTTTATGGTGACTTGTTTCTATGCCCTACGAATACTGTAATAGATTATATTTCGTTCCACAACCAGAAAAGTATTTTATTGTCTTCAATACCCGTTATTAAATCCATTAGTACTCATTTGAATTAAGTGGAATGTACCATCCTGAATAAAAATGCTTCATACTTTTTTCAAATTAAAACAAAAGACTTTTTTAATTTCTTTCAATATATATGTAAATAACTGGAATAAGGGGGCAAGAAGTTCACGGGCATTAGCTCTACGGTCACTTGAAGTATTAACGGTATAAGGAAGGTTTTATTAGCAGGCGTGATAAATATAGGGTAGCAAAAATGCCTTACAAAATATACTTTTTGTAGACGTTACTTAGACATAATATATTCCTACATTACATATAATAAGTCGTCCAGATGTATCTGTCTGTCTATTCGCGATAAACCTAAAACTATTCATGTTTTAACGAGAAAAGATTAGGTGTATAATTTGCAATTGTTTTAATAACGGTAATTATTAAAACAGACGGAAAAAATGAAGCCAAAAGTGAGAGCTTTCTACCAAAATGCTGCCTAAATCATGAGAGATATGACAAAACAATCAACGATAGTATTCCGCGGTAATATATAATATATATATTTTTTAAGGATAGCTTACTATTTACCCCGTGGAAAACGAAGAAAAAAAGTGTTTGCGATATAATGTCACGTGAGATCACTACTCTTAGGATTTGCCCCTTTAAGACCCCATGGAGCCATGCATCCAGAAAATTGTATCCCATGTAGCCATCGCCACTAAACGAGACCATACTAGGGGAGGCGAGTACTACTATTTTAAGCTCACATCAAGAAAATAAGACTACCGACCTAATCGTAAGAAATTTAGTAAGACATTTTGGCATGGTCAACGTAGGTTTATCTTACAAGGTTGAGAGGCCAGACTTCTGACCGCCTAACCCGGAACATGCGTCTTTCCACTGTTGCTGATCAGCAAGTGCAACGGTAGCAAGTTGGGCACCGGAGACTTTGGTGGGGCTCTTTATACTACATGATAGTTTTCATGTCATAAAGATCTAATATGAATGACTAAAGTTACCTTGTATAGGGCATAAGAAATAGCTCGTATTTTTTTCACAAATTTGTTAATATTTGACATTGAAGGAAAACTAGAACAGGTACAGGTTCGTTAGAAGCCGACCAGCTTAGGCGAGTGTATGCTTCGTTAGTGATGTGATTCGAGTCTTCGCCTCGCTGCCTCATCGATCCTTTACTCCTCCTATTGACGACAAAATGGTTAGTATTTTAGGCAATGGGAACATTTTGTGTGTATTTTTATATTATAAAAGAGAAATCGTTTTTTTCCGGACAGAGGTAAATATATATAAATATCGTTAGGACAACTCACACAACGCCATCTGATTCCAAATTAAGCAGAGCTTGTACTATGGTAACCAGATAACTGACAAACATACTTATATATTTTTAAATACATACATATTATAGATAAATAACACCCAGACACAGTACAAACTATCGTGCTCATAACACAAAGTTCCATCCTGGGTGGGAATCGAACGACCTCCTGCGTAGCACTGCCACCGCGCCACAGAGGCAGTCAAAAGAGGTGAAAGAGTATTGTTTGTTACTTAGATGTACAAAAATTTTTTTTAAGTGTATTTCATAACATAGATGAGTAGTGAATGTCAGGAACGAGAGGAAGGAGAGTAATTTAAGAAGTATTACTTCTTTACGCACGCTTGTTTTGGGGAGTAAGCTGATAAAGAGGGAGATATAAGCTAGTGAACATAAAAAGAGAGAGAGTTAAGTATCATATTTTACTTTAGGGGCAAAAAAGAGAGGTGAGCAAATACTTTCATTCTCCCTTTCTCTTATTTATGATTCGTATATCTAAGATACAGTGCAAGTCTATTGTCTGTATCACATTATAGGAGCAAGACTTTGATTCCATTGCTTTGATTTAGTGGCATTGGATTATATAGATTGGTTTGGCAGGCTGAGAGTACTCCTGTGCGTTCCAGTTAAAGTTTTTTTAATAAATTTAGAGCTAAGGTAGGCGTGATAGCAGTAAATTGACATATACTCGTAGTGTTGCTACACTAACAATTTTGTAGTGCTGTAAGAACTGTTACACACACAATACACCTGTTATTATTATTATAGTAAAGTTTTTAGAGAACGAAAACTCTAACTGGAACGCACAGGAGTACTCTCAGCCTGCCAATACAATCTATACAATCCAATGCAACCGCATGATTACAACTTCCAGCTTCTCCTGTATCTACCTTACTAGTTAAGTAAATTTTGTACTTTAAATTATAAGAACAAAATTTAAAGACTTTTTTAATAAAACACCCAATTCAGTAAATTTAAGTGTTGAACAGATCATCATTATAAAACTGAAGTATCTATTCAAATTGCAATTAGGTGCTGGCGAATCTCATTTGATCATTATTAAACAAAAAAAAAATTATGCCTTATCCCACGCGTTATCCCTGAAAGGGTGGCAGAGGCAATTATATGCCCACTTTTCCCCAATGTGTATTCCTGTCCCACGCAATAAGTGGTGAGCACATTACCGTGATGAAATAGACAGACGCAGGTTGTGGCCACCAGATGTTGAAATTTTTCAAGCCGACCATAATGCCTTCAACTTGACTTAACGACTGCCATGCTACTGGTAACTGGGACCAACGGCTTAACGTGCCCACCGAAGCATGGAAACGCTCGCTCGCATGTAAATGCCACAAAATGGTCACCCATCCGAGGACCAGCCATAGTGAAAGTTCCGTAACTCGAGTAACGAGCGCTTCAAAAAATTTATCGTTTTTCTTATTTAAATTTAAAGTCCTATCTCTCTCTGAGCAACTCATGCATACAGCATGTCGCCGATTGAAAGATCCTTATTGTCTCCTCCTCCTATCCGCCTATGAAGCTGCCAGGGCGACGATGCTGGCAGGGTATTAGCTAAATAAGCAAGATCGCTTGTTCTTGTCATCGAGTTTTTATTGTAGGAAGTCTCTTAAAGTTTTCCAACACCTAGTACACTGAAACAACTTTGTATAGTGCGAAACAATAGTGTATAGTGCGATGCAAGGTCCGATAGGAGCTTTCTTCCGCGTAAGCTTAAATTGTGAAATGAACTCCCTGCATGGGTTTTTCCAAACTTCTGCTGTAATATGTTCTTTTAAAGAAGTCTTTAAAAATTTTAACATGGTATGCAGCATGAATGCGAACGTTACGAATCTGTGTTGCAAACGTCCATTAGGTTACGGTGACTAATTTGCATCAGGTGTGCCGTATGCTTGTCTGCCACATTAGTGATTTAAAAAAAAATCAAAACGTCATGTGCCAAACATTGTATAATTTATTACATCACACGAATGTGCATGTTTATCAATTAGATTAGTCGATTAACCACCCAAAAAATTTCTAACCACAGAATTTCGAATTAAGCGGTTTTTTAAATGGACTAAACATGCCATGACAAAGCATATCCGAAAAGTTTTGAATATTTTTATGTATAGGTACCGTTTTTGTGGTGATATATAAAAAACTAGGTGAACTGAAGTCTTATGAATATGCTCAAATCAACCTCACTGCACGCCCCATCTGCTGACTAACGGACGGCACCAGCACAAGCGTACCTTAGGGGTGTTGAGGTGAAATGGAAGTCTTTGCAAAAATTGTGATCATGACAAAAATAAGAAAAACTTAATCATAGCTACTTTGACCATCCAGCAAGAGCTGACCCCAGGCTCTAAATACGTAAGGTTATCGTAGTCAATTAACAATTGCAACACCAAAGGTTACACTCGCGCTACCGACTCTATTGAAACGAACAAGGATGTTGCAATCTGTTGTTCAAATTGTACGAGCCGCTCATGAGGCATTTAACATGTCTTAACGACTATGTTACTCTGGCCACCAGGACAAATAGCTTAACGCCCATCCCGAAGCACGCAAACGCTTGTAAATGGAATTTCTACACGGTCTCATATCCCAATCAAGGGAGGCATAAAAAAAAAGTGCTTAAAGAACACTGAGTTAGAGGGGCTTGGAGTGCTGCAAAAATACTCCAGCTGTGGTTGTGATGTAGTGCAGTAGACGTCTGCCAGATTTTCAATCATTTTGTTTATCAATCACGCCTTCTCCCTGAATATACGCCCACATTTCGGAATTTGTAGGGTATTTAAATTGACATAGACATAGACATTTTGTCACCCCTTTATCCACGAAGGGGTAGGCAGAGGCATACTATACGCCCACATTTCACCGTATGCATTTTTGTCCCACGCCGTCACGACAAGCTGTTGAAATATTTTAAGCCGCCCGTAAGGCCTTCAACTGGGCTTAACGACTGCCTGCTACTAGCAACCGGGACCAACGGCTTAACGTGCCTTCCAAATCACAGAAATTTATTAAGCATATATAATATATACTATATTTTCACGGAAATTATATAAAATGATACGATCTAAAAAAAGGGCAGTCAAAACTAACACACGAAAAAAGCCCAACTGCCGTGGCCTTTATTCCCAACCTTTGTGAAAGTTGACGCGAACTTGTCGACGTAAAGTGGAGCGACCCAAACTGCGAGTGTGAAAATGAAAAGCGTACTTGTTTAGGCAACATTCAGACTTTTAAAGAAATGTCAGTTTAACTTTCAAAAATTACAATTTATTTTGTTATATTTGCATTGTAACATGCAAGAGCGTGAGTTATTATATTCTTTAAAAGTTTTGAAGGCTTCATACTCCATGTGCAACATAATAATAAATCAATTCTTGTCTGCAGCTCATCATATTCTTTTATGTTAAGCATTATACCTAGATTTGTAGCCTGAGGTCAGGTTTGAGTGGCTGCTAGGAGCAGATATAATTTGGGTTTTATTTTTTTCTGTTTGACAAGTCTTTGAAAGCAGAGACGACGATCCGTTACTGAGGGCCGCTATCCCAGCCGGTAGGGCCCCGATAGCGACCCTCAGGTTGACGGCCCAGAAATATGTCTTTCCACGCTTCTCTTAAAGGACCCAGGATTGTAAGAGGACGGAAACACGTGCGCTGGCAGAGAGTTCTATGCTTTATTTACGGAAATATTAGAAGCAATTGCCATTTGACGTCGTTTCTTCTTTTGGTACTGCTAGCAGATAAAGTAATTTGGTCCCCAAAAACATTAGTACTGTAAAGTCCCTTATTCCCTGACCC
The DNA here is from genome assembly GCA_948477245.1 of Thumatha senex. Lineage (NCBI taxonomy): Eukaryota > Metazoa > Arthropoda > Insecta > Lepidoptera > Erebidae > Thumatha > Thumatha senex. The sequence goes on from OX419743.1 coordinate 14,641,614, forward strand.
GTCAACTATGTTTTGAAATACTATACTGGGGTGGGAAAAGTTATTTCTATCTGCATACCTATTGACCAATTCTTGATTTTCTTCGTTAACCGTTCCTCACTCATCTCTACTGTTGAGGAATCTACAGTGTAGGTAATGCTTTCTCACGGAGGTTTATTTACAAAGATTTAGTTGAGCAAGGGATTAATGTCACTTGCGTCCAGTTAGAGACGCATTACTCTAAGTATTTTGTACAAACCAAGCTTGTCTCACCATTCACCACCAGCATTTACTCATACGATTATATTAATACAGAAGAGGCAGCCACTGACCTGTTGCGTATGCGACTTTCGGGGACAGCTGCACGTAAGCTTGGCCACGCTACATACTTTCACGTATTTTAAGGCACGAGTGTGGAACGAGCAATATTTCTTGAACTGTGTTTCTACCAGCAATACTCAACAATACTCTGGCTGCCTCTGTGGCGCGTTAGGAGTGCATCCGACTACTACGCAAGAGGTCGTGGGTTCGATTCCCACCCAGGATAAAACTTTGTATGATGAGCATGATGGTTAATTCTGTGTCTGGGTGTTATTTATCTATAATAATGTATGTATTTAGAAATATATAACTATCCAACGCCATCTGATTCCAAACTAAGGGAATCAGATGGCGTTGTGTGCGTTGTCCCAACAATATTTATTATTTTTTTAATGTAGCAAAACTACAACAGTTTGGTAAAGTAACTTTCTACGTGAGCTCTTATAACACCTTGGCTTGTTGTGAAATAAAACTTTGACCCTTAAAGGATAATGTGTCCCTAAACGAATAAACATTTTTACGTCATAAATTTATAGGTAAAGTACGTCACGAACATAAAAAATACAATATAATATATTTCTTGAACAAAATTTTCTTTTCCGTGTCAATAAGGCAAAACCGAGTTAATCTCAACTGTTTTCCTTATACCGGTACAGAATCCAATGACCATTGAGCTTACTACTATGAGTTTGTCATCCCATTATAGCAGACGTTCCCATATTTATTAGACTAGAGATATTTGTATGATATATAAAACTTTTTAGGCAAAAAGAAAAAGTAAAAATTGTTATTTATTTTATTTCGGATATTATTCGCAACGTATTATTAGGTCCGAAGCCTACCCTATACTTCCGGAGGTTTGGACCGGATTACACCAGCCGTGGTCGAAACCTCGGGAAGTATAAGGTAGGCTTTGTACCTAATAATACGTCGTAAATAAGGCCCGAAATAACATAAAAATCCAACGTCAAATCCAAAAAAGTTTAATGGCTGAGTGAGGAACGATTGACAAAGAATATTTATTGTGCGAAATTAGAGGATAGAAGGAGTCTACTAAACTTCAGAATAAATTAAAATAAATACCTATTATTATATTTTGAGGGGTAGACCAAGACTTACATACAAAGAACATGTGAACAGATTGCTCAAAAACGGAAAGGTTAAAGTACAGGGATACCTAGACGTGTATGTATGAAACGATTAATAAATCTGCAGGTAGCGAAAGAACTATGCATGGATCATGAAAATGGCGATCTGTCGTCTCTGACTTCACCATCAGAGATATAGCTTAAATATAAATAGTTAGAATACTCCTAAATACTTTATAATATATTCTATAAATAATATATAATAAAAAAATCATAATCATATAATTTCAAACCATTAATTTCCATATTACAAGTAAAAAAGTGTTAAAAGATACCCCCCGTAAACAATCGCATGATTAGTGGTCGTTTGCCGGCACTGAATACTTTAAATTTAGTTACCGCTTGTAGGTCATGGTATCATTAGAACTCTTAACAAATTACTTACCGATTAAGTTTGTTAACGTTTCTAATTTCCTTACGGTTAATTATAAGGTACATAAAATATTGAAAACTAGCGACTGACCTCTGCTTTGCACGTGCATAATATATTATTTGGGTATAAAGGGCCCACAAAAATCTCCTGGGCTCAAGCCAAGGGAATCCAAAAAAGGTCCCCTTACAGGCGGTGTATCTACAGACTAACAGATACAGGCGCCAACCGTTTAACGAGTTGCTTTTGTTTAAATCTGTGAAGAACAACTTATCCGATGGTTGATCACCAGCAGTGTCTTTTCGGGACTTGGCCTGGTTCCTTTCATCAACACAGGGGCTCGTTCGTTGGAGTGAAATCGAAGATTAAGAAGTAATTTTAATTCCAAAAATTGGATGCATAGAAAGTTTTCTATACATCTTACTTAAAGAATAGAATGTATGGAATTGATATTCCAAATATAGAACTTACTAGATGACTCCCGCGGCTCCGCACACGTGGTGAAGTTTACCGTTCCCGTTTTCCACAGGAACTTGTTCCCGGGATAAAAAGTAGCCTGTGTATTATTCTGATGTGTAAGCTATAGTAAAGTTTCATCAAAATCCAATCAGTAGATTTTGCGTGAAAGAGTAACAAACATTCATCCATACTTACAAACTCTCACGTTTATAATAAATTAGTAAGATTCAGAAAGTAATCATAGTACTCGTATTTCTATTTGGAACACTTTGAGTTCTCAAAAGCTTCTGGTTCCTTTTGTACTATTCGAATGCGAAACTTATTACATTATGAATCTAATTATATTTTGACTTGTGAGCAAATGGTTTCTCAAAATTAAAAATGTTTAGACAATAAACTTTGCACTAAGTATGAAATATATTTTAATACTCAGCGATAAATTGCACCAGGGGTTTGTCATTGCATAACATATTATGTCACTACTAGAGGTCAGACTCCGTCTCATGGTTAAGTTTTCCCGTAACCCTTCATCACAGTAACCTGTTAAAATTATTTAAGCTGATTAAAGGATATTTAAAATTGAACACAAAATTATTTATTTATTAAAAATATTTAAAGAAATATTGATTTGCTCTGATACAAAAAAACACATTACATTTTATGCAGGTGTAAAAAGGATTTTAAAATACAGCAAAGTTTAATAGGCAGTGGTTCATTTCAATAAAATAAACCAAGTTTAAATCGTCACTCTTCCAACATTGAACCTCAACCACTAGAAAAGATCGCCAGGGTTAGCAGACAAAACTGTTCAGGGTTTCTTTATAGCGACATAGTATATGTATATCAAACAGCTACATACATACATATTGTCACGCCTTTATTCCCGAAGGGGTGGGCAGAGGCAATTAAAACGCCCACATTTCACCGTATGTATTTTTGTCCCACGTAACAGGTGGGGCCAACATTGCCGTAACAGCTACAAAAGAGCATATATAGCCTTTATGGTTTCGACAAAATTATTCATTACGTAATTATTTATTATTTATTTCACCTATTACGTGGGACAGGTAAATCCACACGGTGAAAAGTGGGCATATAATATGCCTCTGCCACTCCTTCGGGGATAAGGCGTGATGGATATTTAATACAAAATTATTTCGCCATTTGCTCCTAGTGGTTAAACTTTGTTGAAACACACATATAAAAATGTCCTATTTCAATACTAGTGACCGGCCTTAGATTTGGGGGAAAAATGCGTAAGTATATTTTGTTACTAAAATCCCCAAATATTTAACGTTGGCCATATCTTAAAAGGCCCGGTTGTTTAAATTTTATTATAATTATTAATTCTAAACGAGGCTTTTCATAAAAATGTGGACATATTCATTATAAAATGTGTAACACATCTCATTATCTTTCAACGTTATTAATTTGAATCATTAGTGCAATTAGGGCGATAGCTATAATATTATGGTTGTAATATAAAATGGAGTCACGCGAGAACTTTGGAAAGGGGGTGGGCTTTAAAGGCTTAGTTGAAAGGAGATGGGTGCGGGAAGTATTACAGTGATTGCAATATTGATTATGTTTGGCTGTGTCAGTTATTATAATAAAGTAAAGCAACCTTATTTGCACTTTGAATGGCATGTGACGTAAGCATTCGTTAAGATATTTAGATGTCAAATACCACGAAGGAAGGCACGTTAAGCCGTTGGTCCACGTTGTCAGAACATGGCAGTTGTTAAGGCAAATTGTAGGCCTTATGGACGGCTTGAAAAGATTCAACACGCCTTAAGTTGAATTGTCCTAATTTGCACCTGTCCATTTCACAACGGCTCACCACCTGATACGTGACACAAAGATGCTTATAGCGAGATGTGGGCGTAAATATGCCTCTGCCACCTCTTTGGGGATAAATAATGAGATACTAGTCGCTGCTAACTATACTGGAAAAAAAATTGCTTATGCTCCTGGCAGCCAATATCAGAAGGCACTTGTACAGAACTTTAAGAATAGAACCTTCTAGAATATTTTGAAAATTGATTTACTTCTCATTTTAGCTATTCCTAAATTTAAGCCCAGTGTTTTTAATACGAAATAAGCCAAAATAAGCCTAATATTAAGCCCAATAGTAAACTACATCCTCACTAAATTGTTCAACAATACGAGAAATAGAACAATAGCAGGGGTTAAAAATAGTCAAGTCACGTGGCTCAACACCTCTGGGAGTAAGCCGAAGGCCCCTTGCGGCGCAGCTGACCAATTTCCAGTATTCACGAGTCCTCCCCGAATCAAATAATCGATTCGAGACACCGTGCCAAACGTAATATTTTGAATCGCTTCAAATCGCCTATTTGATTTGCAAACATAATATTGTACGGATGTTTTCGGTTCTAGTTGCATTCATTTGGGTATTGCATTTTCAAATAATTTGTTCTATTTGTTTGAAATTGCCTAGGTAATGAATATTCTTGATATCTGCCAATACCTATTCATTATTTAAACATCGTTTCCGGTAGAAGCCCATTTGTATATCCATAGAGTAGACTACTATTTCGTAGTTGTTTCCTAGCAATTTAATATCGACTAGTTATTCACCTTGCAGTCTAAATTAGACCATTATAGTTAGTAGCTTCCGATTATCGAGTCATTTTCAATCTTTGTTCAGTTTTTTTATGATTCTGATTAAACGCATCAATGCAGAAATGGATAAGGAAGAATCGAGTATTGCAAAAGCTGGGAGAGAAGTATGTCCAGAAATGAGCTGCAATTGACTCTCACCTTTTTTCGGTCACCTTGTTTAATTGGATATCCTGTCCCTTTGCGTTGGATGAATATTACATTCTATGCCTTCACAGCGGTGACTCCAACGTCAGCCTTACATTTGGTCAGGGTAAGATTTTAACCTGTAAATATAAAGTGATCATGATCATCATCAACATAAAGTGATCATCATATTGACCTTGAATTTTTTATCTTTTCTTTTTTAAGAGGTGGAATGTAAATTTTATGAGTTTCGCCGCGACGATGACAGAACTACACTTTATTTTTTTTGTACATGGTGATTTTTTTGCGCACTGTCTTGCTGTGTGAGCAGCTTTGTTAGGACTCTCAGCCATGGAAGCCCAGACAGAGATCGAGGCACTGTCCCATGATGAAATTTTATAAGAGTTTGTTTTAGTTTATTAGTAATGTTTACAATTTATTATGACATTATTTGTACCTCCAAACTGTAAAAAAACCATTGAATATTTGTATAAAGATTTATATCTTCGCTTGTAATCACGTTAGAAGCGCTGAATTGTAATCGCTCCAAAGGAAATCGTCTACATAAATAAAGTGTATGGGCCATGGTATTGAGGTGTTCAACACTTTCTAAGGGGAATAGCTAAGTTCGCGTGATCAAAGTCGTTTTTGAGGCAACTTGTTCGACGTGCAATACATGTGCCGACTCGTTTAATATAACTCCATGTAATAATCAGTTTCGTTTCGCTTTGATTCCGCCTATAGTTCACTGCCCCTGATATTCTAGCCGCCTAAAATAACTTTACGACATAGCAAAGGTCAAATCGAAATTTTTATTCAACTTGTTTTGTTTTTTGTTTGATAACAATGTATAAGAATTTTATGTATATGGCAGAGGCATACCATACGCCCACATTTCACCGTATGCATTTTTATCCCACGTAGCCCATTTATGTATGATTTATTTTAATAGATTTAACTAATTGAATCAGGCGTTACATGGCGGAAATTTTTTTTTTTTTATGAGTTGGAATGTTCATTTAGAATCTAATAATCTAAACAGACTATGATATATATATACATTTTATATATATTTAATTTATATAATTATTTTGTTTTAAATGTTATTTTTGCAATATTCCGCTTTTTTAAATTGTCGTACGTGTTTCGCCTACACACGAGGCATTATCAAAACTGTTGGCAGCCTGTTGTTTTTTTTATTAAAGCTGTCTTCCTGCGTACCGCGCCACCTTCAAGGATCCGAAACACATTTTACACAATAATTAACGGATATATTTAATATTCGAACCCGATATCAGCAACGGTAGTTATATACACTTACCACTGCGCCATCAACACCTCAACCACTTTCTTTCTCTAAATCGTCATGTACACCACGGGGTTTAAAATTATAATTTTTATATCAATATAGTACGTACCTTTGTAATTATATTCATATATAAATTTAAAAATATTAGGAACATAAAACAAAATCTTTTTATTATTCAAGTGTATGATGCCGTGACGAGGAGCATTTTGTAGCACCCTGCCTCTTCCGTTGGATAGGTACGTGTGGAATTATCATAATGCATGCCTCGTGTCAGCTCCAATTCCTATAGGGTATTCTCGAGTAACACATTGACTGGCAGACGTGACTCTTTGTTAAAATTTCATACCTTTCTTGCTACGTACTTGAATCTACTACTAATGGATACATTAAAAAGCTAAAGGCTTAATGAAATACACGAAACGTTGTTTTATAAAATCTTTTTTATTTACTTTTATTTTCCATCTAGTCAGTTTGCTTGTGGAATTTGCTGTCAGTGTCAATACGATGTGAGTATCGCCGCATATCAGTGAAAGTATTAGTGCCAGTGATCACATTATACTACTAAAATTGCCCATAAAATACAACTGTACAATAATTTTTGTGTATTAGGAACTCTATTGTCATGTAAAATATTTGCAAATACATATAGAATAGAACAAACTTTATTGCACACAAATATAAAACACTCACATAAAGAGATTATAATTTCATAAATGTACAAAGGGCGGCCTTATCGCTAAAGAGCAATCTCTTACAGGCAACCTTTGGATGGAGAAGTTGTCAAGGACCTTAAGGGAAATGGGTAGCAATTAGTGTTTTTAATAAAGGAAGACGATTAACTAATAATTATAATGTAGTTTACCTAAAAACTTACTAAAAACTTACATTATATACATACACAAAAATAAATATACATACATAAATACATACAAATACATAAATAAATTCACATCCACACAAATCATATTATGCGTACATACACAGATACTACGACGCCAAGTCGTGCTATGTTATTGATTTCTTAAAAATAGTCAACAACTGCGCTCGCCTTATGTTTAAAAGTAGCCCATTCCACAACCGTACAGCCTGAACAGTGAAGGATTTGTCGTAAAACGATGTGGAATGTCTAGGAACCTCTAATTCCAGTGACTCTGATGACCTTAAGGATCTTAAATGTGTGTCATTAAGATACATAAATCGTTCTTTTAAATAAATGGGAGTAGTGGGATTGAAAAGTGTGCTGTACAGCAAAGAGAGAATATGAGCGTTCTATCGAAGGCGATTCGGGAGCCACTTGAGCAATTTGCGAAATTGTGATACGTGATCATATTTGCGTAACTCAAATATAAATCTAATGCAAAAATTTTGAAGTCGCTCAAGCTTGTCTAGCTGCTCCTCGGTGACATCAAGATAGCTGGCATCTGCATTTTCGAGTATAGGAAGGAGAAGGGATTCTGCAAGCGCCCTTTTGGTGGCTGTTAGAAGGAAGTTTCGCAATCTACGCAAAGAGCCTGCAGAAGCAAATAGCTTACGGCTGACTTGCCTCATTTGTGGACGCCAAGAAGTGTGCTGTCGATTATGATACCCAAATCCTTTACTTCACTGTTAATTTGCAGGGCAACTCCATCACATTTGATATCTGGAAGGGTTGTCAATTGAACTTGACTTAGCATTCGAGAGCTGCCTACAACAATGACTTTAGTCTTAGAGGGATTGACCTCTAAGCCATATTGCTTACTCCATTGACAGATAAGCGCCAGGTCGGTATTTATTATTGTAAAAGCTGTCGACAACTCAGATAATGGAGCTTGATTGTAAATTTGAAGATCATCTGCAAGATGGTAAGCAGAAAATAAATACTTAGAGATAGAATTAATAAAAATTGTAAAGAGCATGGGAGAAAGCACGCCACCCTGTGGAACACCGACAGAAGTACTACACCATGTGGAATAGGAATCCTCTACTTGAACACGCTGTCGGCGTTCAAAACGGTAAATACGAAACCAATCAATCACTAGCGGAGATATGTTAATTGAGCGTAATATGTCTAGCAGGATGCGAAAATCCACAGTGTTAAAAGCATTGCTGAAATCAAGCAATGTAAGCACCGTGAGATTCCCACTTTCCATGCCTAGACGAATATTGTCAGTGACCTTTATCAATGCGCTGGTCGTACTGTGACCTGGCCGAAAGCCTGAATGTAAAGGGTTTAAGAGGATGTTTTTATTGAGATATGTGTATAGTTGGGAGTGAACAAGCCTTTCTAGGACTTTAAATGGAAATGGGACGATATTCGGATAAGGATGTTGGGTTAGACTTTTTAGGTAAAGGAATTATTACTGCATCTTTCCAGGCTTTCGGAAACTCAGCACAGATAAGGGAGTGGTTTAAAATGTGACAAATAATGTGGAGGATTCGTCAATGACAGGCTCCGCCATCTTACGGCTAATGTTGTCACTGCCAATCGCATTGGATCCTATCGACATAATACTCTTCTTAACGTCACACGTAGATAATTGATCAAAATTGAACGGGGAATGCTCAGGAATTGGAAGCGATGAAAGAAACTGCAAAGTATTATCTTTGTTAAAGCGATCTAATTTGGACGAAGATGTAAAATGATAGTTAAGTGAATCAATATTAAGTGAGTTAGACATCAAATTCTGCCGCTGCTTTCCAATTCCTAATGTTCTAAGAAATTTCCAGATTTTGACAGGGTCGCCGTTCTTGACCGATTTATGAATATATTGGCGTTGTGCTTTTCTACACACCTTACTGCAGAGATTTCATAATGTGATGTATTTTTCCTTATTACTAGTTGTGGGTCAAATTTGGTATCTGCATTTGGCAGCAGCCTTTCTGGAAAGTAATTTTTTACTGTCGGCAGTAAGCCAAGGAGACGGTAAATGTTTAAATTTGATGGCCCGAACCGGCGCATGACGGTCATAGAGCTCAATAATTGTATTATTAAAAAAGGGTATTTTGGCATCAATCGTCTGTGCCGCCAGCAAGGGTTCCCAGTTGATTTTACCCGCATCCTCACGCAGTCTACGTACATCCATGCCACCAAAATTGAGCTGCATAAGGAGTTTCGGCTTAGGTTTGGGAGAACGAACATTGCATAAGAGAAATATTAGGTCATGAAAGGAAAAAGCATCAGCTGAATACTGACTGTGTTTCGCAACAAGGTCAGTTGAAGAGACAAGTATTAAGTCAAGAAGAGTTGGAGGATGATCAGGAGCGTGGTGAGTGGCATCAGAAGGTAAGACTGATATATTACAGGATTCAACGACACTTAGAAAAGAGGAAGAACGGGTGTCTCGTTATAGCAGACATGTATTGAAGTCGCCCATAATGATAGTTTGACTGTAATTTGGTGCAAATCGTTCAACAAAATTTTCGAAAGATGAAAAGAAGTTTATTTTCATAGAAGGTGAGTAATACACTCCAAGCAATGATTTAATGTAAGCGAGTTCAATTTCTAGGAAGAGATGTTCACCAGCGTTTGATGGCGGTGGTTGTGGAGATGAGTCAACAATACTATAAGGTATGTTATTGCGCAAAGAGATAGCAACGCCGCCACACCTTGAACCAATGCGATAATTTCTAATTAAATTGAACTCGGGAAGATAGAAACACCTAGAGAGTAGACAAGGTTTGAGAAATGATTCGAAAATGAGAATAGCGTGGATATTCTTACAGTCAAAGGTAGCCAGCATATCCGGGAAATGGGCGGGAACACTCTGTGTATTTATATGGACTACATTAAAATTCTTAGGCACATCAGAGAACTGAGTCTGAATAACTTCAGCTAATGAAGGCATATATGCAAAGCTGTCATTCAGACTGCTTGCCGTTACAAAGCTTTCATCGCTGTTATCTGTGATACTCATCAAAACTTAAAAAAGAGTGTATTATAGGATGTATGTATATAAACAAATAATATATATAATATAAATACTAAAATCACAATAATAAATAAGTGGTTCTGATCAAATTATCCACCCGCCAGCTGTGTGTCACAAACATAAACAATACATTATATGTAAAGGTACAAGAAATTAAAATAAAAAACTTATAATAAATCTTAGCACACATAAACCACACCACTATTACGAAACTCGGTTGTATGGACTAAGTTTCCTTTGTCTGCCCAAGATGGGCGAAGACAACTAACAATAATACAATACATCCACATCCATGGACCCTACGCGGGAACAGTGACAAGTGCGGACGCTTATTGTATATTATTTTCTAAAACATAAACATATATTATGTATGTGAAACCAAAGTCATAATATAGTACATTATTTGCTCGGCTTTAGAGCAAAAATAGAGTGGTCATTTTAATAACCTTCGAGAATGTGTAAGGCAAAACCGGTTAGGTTTACAAAATAATTATTAAGAAATAGTAGAAGAGCTGCCATCTATATGTATATCTATATTTGATAGAATAAATTGCTGTTAGCTAGTTAAAGTTTAGTAAAAACTTGAAAATGCCTGGACCGATTTTACTAATTTTGATTTTGAAATATGTTTGTGGAAGTTCACGGTAGGTTTAAACGGTTAGAAACATTAATACGAAGTAAAGAAAAATATTAAGAACTACTAAGAACGACAATTTAATTTTCCAGTACAGTCAGTAAACATTGATGTTCGTTCTCGATTTTGTATTTTTAGAGATTTGAAAATAGAGTCACTTGATTGTCAAACATTTATCGGTGAGTTCAGAAATGCATTTGTTTCATAGCTATAGCATGAGGTCCGATGTCTTGGTCTGTTTTGTTGGAATACAAAACAGTTGTGTTTTAGAAATAAAAGTATAATAGTTTTAGTTGGTTGTTGCAGAAAGAAAATCATTACTTAATGCTATATATGCGTAAGTAACTCTGTCTGTCTGTCTGTCTGTCCCGCTTTCATGCCAAAACTACTGAACCGATATAAATGAAATTTGGTACATCTCTGTACCAAATTAGATTAAATAAGCAACTTTTTGTTCGAAGAACAAGTTCTTATCGGAAGCGAGAACGGGAAAGCTTCTTTATGTAGTTGGAGCCGTGGGCATCAACTAATCTTAATATATCTATACTAGTATTATAAAGCTGAAGAGTTTGTTTGTTTGGTTAAATGCGATAATCTCAGGAACAGATATCCCATTTGTCAAGGAAGTCCGAAAGTGTACATGGATCGCGAAACTTGGCGATTTGTCTTTACTGACTACTCTTTTAGGGATACAGCGTGAAGATAGATAATTTAATATTCAATTCCTCATTACAATGCTCACGTAAAATCCTTTCTTCAACATTCGCCGCTATTATATTATAATAACTGTTAAAATCGTCTTTAATTTCCAAGCTTTTTTTATAAAGCATTGTAATAAATTATATTTTAATGCTCGTTTTGGATGATTCCTAAATGCAAATGGCGTCTCTAGCCGTTGTCATCCTTTTGTAATTCGTATAATGAACTGAATATAATCACAATGACAAAATAATAAACTTGTTTTGGGAATAAGAAGCTGCTAGGACGTCCTTAATGTTCCTTTTCCTTGAGGTTTTGGGTAATTACTTAATACAATATTAATATTATCATTTTCTGTGCTACGCAGTAAATGTTGCTTATCGTCATTAATTTTAATTACACTGATATTTCTTGTAGCATGGCTGTGTATAGAAGAGTTTTCTTGAATAAGTGGGATTTATATTTGTTACTAACTATCTTCACACTGTATCCCTGACAGGGTAGTCAAAGAGGACAGATCGCCAGGCTTCGTGATCCATGCATACTTCTTTCACTTCGTGAAGATTCATCAATCGCTTCATACACGCACGTCTGGGTATTCGAGTACTTTTGAATTTTCCGTTTTTGAGCACTCTGCTCACGTGGTCTTCATATGTAAGTCTCGGCCTACCCTGATTTCTTCTACCCTCTAATTTCGCACAATATTATATTCTTCGTCAATCGTTCCTCACTCATTCGTTTCACGTGTCAAAACCACTGATATTTCTTGTAGCATGGCTGTGTATAGAAGAGTTTTCTTGAATTAGTGGGATTTGTATTGGTTAGTAACAATCTATACTAGTATAATGAAATATTATTGCTTGCTAAGAATTAGTTATTTTTGTAGCGCATTTCAATAAAAGTTTGATTTTAAAATATTGCTAAGCATTAAGATATTTTTTTAAATGCCTAGTTTTTTTTTAAAGTTTGTTTTAAGTTTTTTTTTAATTATTTTAAGTAGTTATATTTTAATATTTTTAAGTAGTTTAAACTTTTTTCAAGCTATTATAGTTTGCAAGATATGTCGATTTTAGTTAATTAGGTCATAGGTTAATTACGTAAAATGTGCTGCTCTGGCAGCATGAACGTTTGAGCTGCTAAGAAGGTGACGACGTAACTGTCATTTACTGACTACTAGTAGTTTTTACTTTGTAGGTTTTTAAGCAAAGAGATCGTCTTATTGCGGAGTAAGGCAAAAAGTCCGCAGATTAAAAATTACTGCAGTAGCGGGGCAATCTCACTAACATTCTGAAGCTGTTATAATAGTGCACTGGTAATTCTTCAATGTAGTAGCGTGTAGTTCATGCACAAACCCCCAGAATATAGGACTTGATAGAATGTATTGTAATAAAATACATAGCTTATTAACTACATACCTACTATGCAAGATAAGTTTTAAAAAACGAACGAGTTTGTATCGGACTAGCCCACCGAGAATTCCGTAAATATACGTATTTAAAACGGCCATAACTTCATTGAAACGCTGGTGGCCCTGCTAACTCAGTGTTCTGCAAACGATCACTCCGTTAAGCAACTTATGCTAAGGCTGGCTACAGGTGGGTGACCGCTTTGTGGTCTTTCCATTTACAAGCGCCTTCGTGCTTTAAAAGCGGCAAAAGACGTTAAGCCAAGTTGAAGGCCTTATGGGCAGCTTGAAAATTTCAACAGCGGGTAGCTACCACCTGCGTCTGTTTATTTGAACGCGGCAATAGGCTTATTACCTATTACGTGGGGCAGGAATGGAACGTACCTGAGTTAAAGGATCCTTTTAAAAAAACTATAATTATTGGAACGAAGTTCCTTACGGCAGGCTTGGAGGAGATAGGAATTTTGCTGCGCGACCGAACTGAAAAAAATGTGATAGTAAAACCGTAAGAATAAAACCGTAAGAAAAAGTCCGAAAAATTGTGTCGATTTTCAAACTGTCTATTTACCTTAGTGAAGTGAACACTAATTTGGAAACTGCAGCAACGTAGCTGTGTGGTTTGGGTGGTATGCGGCTCGGCTGAGACGCAAGAGGACCGAGTTCGAATCCTAGTACAAACGGTGACATTTTGTATGATTAATTGAATCGTGAACTTGTTAACTTCGTTCCTACCTGGTGTCCCACGACACCAAATAAGTTATTTTGTTTTTAAATGTTCACGAGGCATTATCAAGACTGTTTGGCAGCCAAACAGTCTTGATAATGCCTCGTGTGTAGGCGAAACACGTGTCGACATCGTACGACATTCTAAAAAAGCGGAATATTGCAAAAATAACATTTAAAAACAAAAATAATTATAGTTTTTTTTAAATGCATTTCCGCCATGTAACGCCTGATTCTATAAGTTATTTAAAGGATCCTTGACAGATAGACTTTTATTTTCTTTTGAATTACGTAACTCTAAAAGTAAATAAATAAATAACTTAATATAGACGTATCTAGTAATATTAAATTAACATAAGCAAAAAGATATTTAAACTTTACCTAGGATTTTGCCGAGCTCGCGGTTAATTTTATCTAGTCTTAGGGTCGTATCAGACAGACCGCTTCTCAAAACTCAACAAATGTTTGAGCGTATTTTAAAGAAAATAAATAAAGGCGAAAACTAACATTAATTATTTAAATTTACCACTTTAATTCATTTCTGTATAGCCTGATCTAAAGGAGTTAGAGAGACATGTAGATATTAAACCTCTGATACACGGGCATTTTATCCACGAAGATGACCCCCCAAAGCTTCGCCCGTGGAATATTTCGACTTCCCGTCGCACCTTTTTCATCCCGTCGCTTATAAATTCTACAAAGATGCATAAAAATTTGCCCGTGTTGGCGATATTTATGACTACTGCTCTGCTCCCCAGTGTAGTAGCGTAATGATATATAGCCTATAGCCTTCCTCTATAAATGGGCTATCTAATACAAAAAGCTAACCTAACACAAAAAGAATTTTTCAAATCCGACCAGTAGTTCCTGAGATTAGCGAGTTCAACCAAACAAATAAACAAACTCTTCAGCTTTATAATATTAGTATAGATTCTAATGGTATGAAATCCATTCATTCAAACTATAGACAAAATTGTTTAAAAAGGTTTTGAAACGAGGTCAGAACAAAAAAAGAAATAACATTAAAAGTCAGCTGCTTTAGCAGCTTGAATGTTCGTTTGAATATCCATCACGCCTTATCCCCGAAGGGGTGGCAGAGGCATATTGTATGCCCACTTTTCACCGTATGGATTCCTGTCCCACGTAATAGGTGGTGAGCCCATTGCCGTGTTGAAATAGACAGACGCAGGTTGTGGCTACCTGCTGTTGAATTTTTTCAAGCCGCCCATAAGGCCTTCAACCAGGCTTAACGACTGCCATTTTACTGGCAACCGGGACCAATGGCTTAACGTGCCTTCCGAAGCACGGAAACGCTCGCAAATGTAAATGCCACAAAGTGGTCACCCATCGGAGGACCAGCCATAGTGAAAGTTGCGTAACTCAGTGATCGTTTACAGAACACTGAGACCGCGGGGCCACGAGCGCTTCCGCTTTTCGTTTGAGTGGATGAACATACTTATATATTTCTAAATACATACATATCATAGATAAATAACACCCAGACACAGAATAAACCATCGTGCTCATCACACAAAGTTTTATCCTGGGTGGGAATCAAACCCACGACCTCTTGCGTAGCAGTCGGATGCACTCCCACCGCGCCACAGAGGCAGTCAAGTCAGTTTTGAATCTAGACAACTGATAAACATATTAATTTACTTCTAAAAAATATGTATTATACAAAATAAATGCGAGAATTAATCCCGGGAACTCAGCGTAGCAGTCGCATATACTTCCACTACGGTCCCGGGGCAGTCAGCAACATACTTTCACGCCTTTATCCCCGAAGGGGTAGTCAGAGGCGTACTATACGCCCACATTTCACCGTATGCATTGCTTTTTGTCCCACGTAACAGGTGGTGAGCCGTGTTGAAATGGAAAGGTGTAGGTTGTGGCGACCTGCTGTTGAAATTTTTCAAACCGCCCATAAGGCATTCAACTGGCTTAACGACTGCCATATTACTGGCAACCGGGACCAACGGCTTAACGTGCCATCCGAAGCACGAAAACGCTCGCAAATATAAATGCCACTAAGTGGTCACCCATCCGTGGACCGACCATAGTGAAAGTTGCTTAACGCAGTGATCGTTTACAGAACACTACGTCCGCGGGGCTACGAGCGCTTCATTCACTCATTCATCACAACATAATTACAATACTAAGAAACTTTGTGAACTCTTTTCAGCAACATTCTTCAACAGCGATCTGACGAGTGTCATGAAACTCAATTAGACTTAACCTTATAGGTCTAACGATTTACAATCACTTTTAAGCCAAAAATTTGCCGCACAGCATAAACTTTACTATTGCATACTCGTTCGAACAGGCAAAATTATGCTGTTTTCCTCAGGTATATTTGTTGAATGCAGTTGAATTCGTTAACATGATTCAGTAGGTAGCGTGCTACTAATAACTTAGAGGTTATACAATGATCAACTTCTTTGGAATAGTAACATCTCAGCATGATCTATCAATATATTGATACAATTCAATTTGATACACAATTTAGAACTTTTCTAGTGGTTCATTTCAGATCAACCACTTAATAATTGAATTCTGAGGCCGAATACGTTATATTCTTTCTTCATATCTGTTTGTTTGGTCGCGATTTATGCAAAATATGAATTTATTATAATTTTTCTATTACTGCTGCTTTTTTTATCATAATCGGATAAGCTAAAATTTACATAGTTTGAACTCCGATTTACTAGACGCGTTGTACGTAAAAGAGGTGTACGTAAAAGTGGATGTACAGTAAATGGGTGTAAAGTGGATGGTATTTAGGTTTCTGTAGGGCAGCTAAATTTAATGCAGGAGGAGTTGCGGTCATCCACTGGTATTGACTATAAATCGATTACAGTTATATTTTCATTGTTACAGTGTCAACTGTGGACGTCGACGCTGTATTGGGGCGCACAGCGTCTCTTCCGTGTGACGTAACACCCGATACTAACGAAGATAGAGTTTATATGGTGCTTTGGTTCAGGAAAAGTGGTGGCAAGCCTATTTACAGGTATAAATTTCATTAAAAGGTGACTTATTTAATACATCCCGCTCAGAAGCTCTCATCGCTCCGCTGAATTAGTGATGTGTAAACGATCAACTTTGGCTATGGGACAGGACAGGGATGCCTGGAAATGATCTGCTGGCAAATAAAATATTATAGTCATAATATATTAAATTGTAAATAGGCCATCAAAAAAAAAAGCCTTCCTAAGTTTCTTGCCGGTTCTTCTCAGGTGGGCCGCGTTAAGAACCGGTGGTCACTTTAAATATACAATTTTTTTCTTTAGTTTTAGCGAATGACATTTTGTAAGCGCCGTTGAAATGGTCTTTGCTAAATAAAGACATTTTTATTTATTATATTTATTATATGGGTGGTCACGGGTGACCACTTTGTGGCATTTACAGTTTGCGAGCGTTTTCGTGCTGCGGCACAAGCACGTTCAGCCGCTGGTTCCAGTAACATGGCAGTCGTTAAGGCATTATAGGTGTGTTGATAAATTTCAACAGTAGGTAGACACAAACTGCGACTGTCTATTTCAACACGACAATGGGCTCAATATTACGTGGTACCTCTGCCACTCCATCGGGGATAAGTCGTGATTGACATATACTCTTAAAGTTACGATTTGATAGATTTATTGAAGTTTCATTTTCTTACTTAAGATTTTTTTTGAGATACTACCTCATCAAGTATAATTTCCTTACCGAGTACAGCGATGTCTTAAGTGTGTTACCTTGTAGGTGTATATCTAACAGTAATTGGATTGGTTGTGCTCGACTTCCATTCATCCGTTTAAGGTAGCGACGAACGGTTCATTAGACCCGACTTTACGCTGCTAATTAAATAGGTACAAATTCAAAAAAGTTTTATGCGATGTTGTCAAGACTACCTGACTTGAGAAAAACATAATTATAAGATTGACTTAAAGTATAATGAAGTTATTTATACTCATTGGGTAAACACATATGCCTTAGGGTGCCCTACTAAGATCATTGGGGCCCAAGTGATCTTACCTATTTAGACTAACCGACTGCGTAACAACGCATGTGGACGCTTTTATAGCAGGGGAGCTAGCGTTAATTTTTACAAGGAATTTGATACAGGCTGATTTTCATAACACAAATTGTTCTTTACCAATACATAACAGATTTGACCGTCAGACAGTCTGGTAGTGGTGGAACCAATAGTTATAAATGCCAATTAAGCTAGACCTCCAAATCATAAAAGCGCCCATACAACTCAAAGGTCTATGTTAATTGGAATATTGTACTCACTTTTAACAATGCCTTAAATCAAAATTCAAATGATAGTTGCTTATAGAATCTTAATAAAAGTGGCTCCAGGTGCTAAATCCAAGTTTATTTAGAACATCATCAGTTACGTGGGCCGAAAATTATTGATACCTACTGTTTCAAACTATCGAAGAATAGTTTAGTTTTTTATAGAACAAACGTTAAAATTATTTCGCGTTTTTGTATGAAATTAACTAAGTTCATTTCTGGACCAGTTTAATTTAATATTGTTAAAAAGACTCCTTTAAAAGGGTCTCTACAATGCTTAAATAGCTAAAAATTTAAGCCAACGTAACATGTCAAACAAGTGAATAGAAGCAGGTTGTGACTATTACTAATGAAATTTATTTAGGATCTCCTATATCGCTTAACAACTTTCATGTAACTGGCAACCGGGACCAACCTTTCTAAGCACAGAAACACTCGTAAATGGAAATGCTTCAGCAGTCATCCATCTGAAGACCAGTACGAGCGCTTTAACGTTTAATTTATAATTCATAATTTAAAATATTTTACTATTATCTTTAACTTGTTTCATAATTTATATTTTGCAATAGCGATGGTCTGACATGAAAATACAGCGGAGATAATCTTGTCACACAAAAAGCGAGACTAAATTGTTAAATTTACCTGTGAACAGCAGGGTGCACAATCAAATCATCTCTTTCAAAGCTTCTAGCTCAATAAATTAGAATGAAGGTTGGAAGAAGCCAGTCCGGAAATTGAAAAACTTCACGGTGTTGCGACCCTTCTTTTATTCTAGAAATTGACATTTTAAATAAAATAAATTGGAACGAGGTCCATTTAGTATATAAGCGTTCTTTCAAAGCGCTATATATTTTTTGATTGAATAAACTTATTACAACGTCTATCTTTAAAAAAATGTTGTGGTATATTTTGTTAACATCGTTATCTAGCTTAAATTAAGGTTATATAAATAATAAATAAATAAATATCCATCACGCCTTACGTTACGCAGAGGCATATTATATGTCCACGTTACACCGTGTGGATTCCTGTCCCACGTAATAGGTGTTGAGCCTATTGCCGTGTTGAAATAGACAGACGCAAGTTGTGGCTACCTGCTGTTGAAATTTTTAAGCCGCCCATAAGGCCTTCAACCAGGCTTAACGACTGCCATTTTACTGACAACCGGGACCAACGGCTTAACGTGCCTTGCGAAGCACGGAAACGCTCGCAAATGTAAATGCCACAAAGTGGTCATCTATCCGAGGACCAGCCATAGTGAAAGTTGCGTAACTCAGTGATCGTTTACAGAATACTGACACCGCTAGGCCACGAGCGCTTCTAGGTTATATAAGCTTATGCTTTTGAACCTAGACAACTGTATACTCAAATAATTCTAAATACATGAAACATGGAAAACAAATGGGGATCACACGAATATTATGTTCTGACGCAGGATTCGAAATAGACCAAGGTGTGTGTAAACATGGCTTTTATTTCGACATTGATTACAATCCATATAGCTATTATTGCTCATGTTAACTTATATAGTAGTTTTCGCGTGAAAGCATAACAAACAAACTTACATTCACATCCTACAAATATAATAAACACGTAAGTTTGTAAATGTGGATGGATGTTTGTTACTCTTTCACGCAAAATCTACTGAATGAATTTTGATGAAACTTTACAGATAATACTTACACATCAGAACAACACATAGGCTACTTCTTATCCCGGGAACAAGTTCCTGTAGAAAACGCGAACAAAAACTTCATCACGTATGTATATATATATATATACGTATTGTCACGCCTTTATCCCCGAAGAGGCAGGCAGAGGTATACTAATCACCCACAATTCCCCGAATGCATTTTTTGTCCCACGTAACAGGTGGTGAGCCGATTGCCGTGTTAAAATGGACAGGCGCAAACTTTGACGACCTGCTGTTGAAAATTTCAAGCCGCCTATAAGGCCTTTAACTTGGCTTAACGACTGCCATTTTACTGGCAACCGAGACCAACGGCTTAATGTGCCTTGCGAAGCACGGAAACGCTCGCAAATGTAAATGCCAAAAAGTGGTCAACCATCCAAGGACCTGCTATAACGGAAGTTGCTTAACGCAGTGATCGTTTACAGAACACTGTGTTAGCGGGGCCACGAGCGAATAAACGGAGAGAAAAAAAGGGATGGGTATTAAAATAGATATAAGGAAACAGATTACTATGTAGGAATAAAATTAGCTTTGCTTTCATCATCATCCGAGCGTCTGTTCCAGTTGCGTATCGCGACGCCCGGGGCCCGCTTTCCTACTTATTATCCTCCACTTCACACGGTCGTTGACATCCCCTGTAGTGAGACCTGATGTAAATCAAAATAGTTTTGTTTCATTTGATGATGATGAAATTTGTTTCAGTTTTGACGTACGAGGGCGCTCTTTCAATAAAGCTCTACAATGGTCTGACCCGGGTGCTTTCGGACCAAGAGCATACTTCGCCACTGTCGCCAGACCTGCAGCACTCACATTGAGTTCTGTACAACTGGACGATGAAGGCGTATATCGATGTAGAGTGGACTTCAAGAACTCCCCAACCAGAAATTTTCAAATAAAATTAACAGTTATAGGTAAGTTTTGTCATTAATAATTATGTAAAGAATATTCAAATTATTATTTAAGTAGATAATAAAAAAACTTTATGAATAATATTATGGGATTCTTTTTTTCACACGGCGCCGTTTATTATAACTAAGCTAATATAAGCTTGTGTTATGGGATCTGGACGACTGATAAACATACTTATATATTTCTAAATACATACATTTTATACATAGCAAAAACACAAATTCCGAAACCAACATTTCTGGATCACACAAATATTTTTAGACCCGGGAATTGAACCTCAGTCGCTGCAGTCGCGCCACTGAGGTAGTCCATATATAAGTTATTATACCAGAGTTAAAAGATCAATCTTTAGATGAAAAATTGTTATGTAGTGCAAAGACATAAATGTTATAGCCATTATTTATACAAAGATAAACATAAATGTTATAAATCATTATTTCAGTCATCTATAAAATTATTACAAATGAACAGCCTTTCACAAAATGCTTATGAAAATATACAACTTGCCGGTACTTACATAAAAAAATCTGTTCTATAAAATATTTATCTGCATGTCTGTTTGTACTGGATAATCTCTGAAACCACTGGACCGATTTTAACAGGACTTTAACTGACAGTTAGCTGATATTGTTAGGAGTAACTATTACAACCGTATACCAAGAAAATATGTAATACGCGAGTAAAATAAATAAGTCAATTAAATCTTCTTTGCACATTCGTACCAAGTTTTGACCGTATGAAAATTAATGTTACTTTATCCTAACATCTTGACGAGGCCATAAAAATGAAAAAAAAAATACCTTCAAAATAAAAAGAAAAAACTTACAAATTAAAACTTCATGAAGCGTCGACTGAGAATCAATTTAGTCATTACGATGAATCACGGGAGGTACGCGGTCGTTCCGTGATGACATAGCGGAGACATTTTAATTATGAACTGTCGACTTGGGATCGGGGAGGTTGCTCAGCTGAGTCGCTGATAAAAACGATGCCCGCCGACGATGACACAGATAAAATCTGCAGAAGACAGGTTGAATTTAAAAGGAAATTAGAATTCAATAGATCAAATTGTCAGAACGTTATCAGTTCTTGGTAGTGATATATTTATCTATATATATATATATATATGTATAGATATATAGAAGCGCTCGTGGCCCCGCGGTCTCAGTGTTCTGTAAACGATCACTGAGTTACGCAACTTTCACTATGGCTGGTCCTCCGATGGGTGACCACTTTGTGGCATTTACATTTGCGAGCGTTTCCGTGCTTCGGAAGGCACGTTAAGCCGTTGGTCCCGGTTGCCAGTAAAATGGCAGTCGTTAAGCCTGGTTGAAGGCCTTATGGGCGGCTTGAAAAAATTCAACAGCAGGTAGCCACAACCTGCGTCTGTCTATTTCAACACGGCAATGGGCTCACCACCTATTACGTGGGACAGGAATCCATACGGTGAAAAGTGGGCATACAATATGCCTCTGCCACCCCTTCGGGGATAAGGCGTGATGGATATTTTTAATTTAATATATTTCCAATGTATAATAAGTATGTATTTGGAAATATATAAGTATGTTTATCAGTCGTCTGCATCCCATAACATAAGCTTATATTAGCTTACTTTAGGCTAAACCACGGTTAAAAAATGGTGTGTAAAAATGTTCCACATTAATAATATCTATTATTATTCTTATGTAAACACCCGCATAGTAGCCGTTTGTGTAGAAATACGGAAATAAAATGTAGCCTAATTTACTCCTTACAACATTAGCTATCTGCTAGTGATAGTCCTGTTAAAATCTGTCTAGTCGTTTCAGAGTTAGCCGGAACAAACCGACAGAGAGAGAGAAAAAGGCAGTACCGTTTTCACTTTTATATGCATTTAGTGAAAATCTGTTAATTTGGTATTACAAACTTTATTATATCTGTATAGATTTAGTGCGTTAAAGAGGATTCCTAAATTATCAAATGAATATTATGTACATCAAATTCTACTGTAGATATGTAAATACTCTGATTAAAACAGTACAATCCACAAAACGCATATTCATAAGTTATTTACCACTTTCAAACATAATGCGAGTTGTTGACATTTCATTATGGAATCCACGTTAAAATGTAGGTAGGTTTTCAGTGAATATATTTAATTAATCATTCTTTTCACTGCCTCACTATTTCTGATAAAAAATTTTATTAGTCTTTTTGGTAAATATTACTGGACGAAAAGCATAAAAACATAAGCGTTTTCTATAAAAAGAGGTGAATAAACTAAAGTTGAGCATTTCAAAGAAATTACCCTACCCGATGAGATGAAAGACGCTAGCAAAGGAAATGAGCGAAGCGAATTCCTTATGCACAGAACAAAGCATTATAAAGTAAGCCTACGTCGCTTATATGCAACTCCATTGAATTCCATTAGTCTGCTCGCGCGAGAAGTAATTTGTGAGAAGCATTTTGTTGCCAAAGCAACTGTTCACTCAAGGAAATCGTTCATTTACATTAATCTGACGTACTTATAACATTATAAAACCACTTATACTCGTAATTGAAAATACATTGCGTATTTTAAGTCCCGTATTTTAATAAAAATGGAACTGTTTAGTAATATCTTGTTCTGTGACTCCGTCTGCGTGGAGATGTTTCTCCTGAAAAAAATTCTCTCGGAATAAAAAGCTTATATGCTAATGTGTTAATCCAGTGTGTCACTTATCTGTGGTTGGATTCCCGGGCCGGATCAAATATTTGTGTGATCCACAAATGTTTGTTTTGGAGTTTGGGTGTTTCTTAAGTATAATATGTATGTATCTAGAAAAATATAATAAGTATGTATATCAGTCTAGATTCCTTAACACAAGGTTATATTAGCTTACTTTGGGCTAGATAGCACTGTGTAAAAAAAATGTCCCACAATATTTTTATTATTATTATATCTTTAGAAACTTATAATAGTAGTAAGATTGACAGGTAGAGCTAAGATCGGCGTCACTTTATTTTTTATTGTTGTAGTGCCTCCACATCAGATGTTAATGTACGATAAGTCTGGTGCTGATGTATCAGGAGTGGTGGGTCCTTTGGAAGAAGGAGCTGCTCTAGTACTGGTGTGTGAAGTCCGAGGAGGTACGTGTAGCTATTTATTATTGTTTTTTTTTTTTGTTTTTAAATCTACTACTATAGGACGTTAGACGACCTTTAAAGTTCTTTAACTTAGGTATGTAAATAAAACTAGGTTTTCTGTTAATTTGGTGTGACTAGTAAGCAAAATATGATATTACACTGAAGAAGAAATTATACTAGAGAGAGACTTGCTTCACTTGCTCTTGTGCTCATTTGCTTGAAGTAGGCTTAATACACACACAGCATACCTATGGCATTTTGCTACATGATAAATTCTACAAAATCGCATTACTCGCAAGAAGCGATAAGGAACTTCGTTTAATATAAATAAACGCCGCTCTTAAGTCTGCCTGTTCTGTGTTCTACACATTCAATTTTTGAACTGTAATTGCTGACATTGGTGACTATTTGTGACATTTATATTAGGGGTTAAAATATGAAATTGCCGTTTTTTACTGAAAATCTAATTTGTTTATTTTTTAGTTTATAACAAATTTATTTAATCAAAATAGTTACCATTATTATCTATACATTGTTGCCATCTAATAGGAAGGTCATTTATGCCTTTGCGATAGAACTCTGAGGATCTAGCCTGTCCGTTGGAGCAAGGTCTGGCAAATATGGAGGATGACGAATGGTTTCTAACTGCAGTTCCTGAAGGGTCAAAACGGTTTCTCGTGCTGTAAGAGGTCTTGCGTTTTTATGGAGCAATAATGGTGAAGATCGATTCATGAGTCGGGGCTGTTTTACTGCTAGTTTTGCCAACATTGTTCGGAGTTTGGCACAATAGACATCTGCCGCTATTGCTTGACCAGATCGGAGAAAACTATAGTGAATAACACCATGCTGAGACCACCAAACAGTTACCATTACCTTTTTATTGATAAGTTTTGCTTTTTGTTTGACCTGGGGTCAGCCATTGAATTTTTCTTTTACGGTTATCATAAAGAATCCACTTTTCATCACATGTCACAATTCGATCCAATATTCCTTCATTTCTGTACCGATTCAACAAGGCAACACAAGTTTCAACACGCGTTTTTTTCTGCAGATCAGTTAAATAATGAAGCACCCATTTTCTTATTTTTTTTATTTTATTGATTTGACGCAAATGAGTCAGTATTGTGGGTAAGGTAACGTTAAACCATGCCGCTAATTCCTGGGTATTTTGACTAGGATCGGCTTCCACCATCTCTCTTAATTCATCGTTATTCACCTGTGTGGGCGGTCTTCTTCGTGGCTCGTTCTTCAAGTCGAAGTTTCCATCACGAAAGCGTTTAAACCAAAATCGCACGGTGCGTTCATTAGCAGACCCCTCACCAAACGCAACATTGATATTGCGGGCTGTTTCTGCCACGTTACTTCCGCGTCGGAACTCGTATTCAAAAATCACTCGATTTTTTGCAGTATCATAAATAATAAATAAATAAAAATATCTTTATTTTGCATAGACCATTTTAACGGCGCTTACAAAATGTCATACCCTATTTAAAATATTTAAAGCGACCACCGATTCCGAACGCGGCCCACCTGAGAAGAACCGGCAAGAAACTTAGGAAGGCTTTTTTTTTTGATGGCATATTTACAATTTAATATTATTTCACTTTGCCAGCAGATCATTTCCAGGCGTCCCTGTCCTGCAAATAGTCTGTAACGGAGTAAAAACCTTTTTCACAAAGCTTGCTTTTAATAAACTTTTTAAATTTATTTAAAGGTAAATTTCTCAGGTCACAGGGAAGCTTGTGGTAAAAGCGTATACAGTTACCCTGGAAAGAATCGCCAATCTTATGTAGTCGACTGTGGTGGACTGAAAGATTATTTTTATTTCTAGTGTTTATATTATGTTTATCACAGAGTTTAGAAAACTGTGATAGATTTTTCTGGACATACATAAGATTGGCAAAAATGTATTGTGATGGTACGGTTAGAATATTTACTTCTTTGAATTTTTCTCGGAGAGAAACTCTGGGGCCCAAATTATAAATAGCGCGTACAGCCCGCTTTTGTAGAACAAAAATAATATTTAAATCTGCAGCACTCCCCCAAAGGAGAATACCGTAAGACATAATACTATGAAAATAGCTGAAGTAAACCATTCTAGCCGCATCCACATCTGTTAGAGTCCTGATCTTTTTTACAGCGTATGCAGCCGAACTTAATCTAGAGGCTGTCTTTTCTATGTGTGGGCCCCACTGCAAATTGGCATCAATAGTTATACCTAGGAACACAGTTGATTCTACAAACTCTAACACTTGTCCATTCAGTTGAACATTGGCCGCAACTTGTTTTACATTTGGTAGAGTAAATTTTATACATTTAGTTTTATTTTCATTAAGGCAAAGATTATTTGAGCTGAACCAATGAACTACTCTTGCAATTGCATTGTTTACATCGTCATAGTTATCTAATTGTCTTTTAATTTTAAAAATTAATGAGGTGTCATCTGCAAACAAAACAATCCTATTCCTGTCCCCTACATAAAATGGTAAATCATTAATATAAATGAGGAACAAGAATGGCCCAAGTATCGAGCCTTGCGGCACACCCATTGTAACCATGGATCCTACAGAACGTGTACCATTAATATCGACCCTCTGTATTCTATTGTTCAAATATGAAGACAGAAGGTCGAGAGCTTTGCCTCTTATTCCATAGTGGTGTAGTTTCCTGCACAGCGTTTCATGTTGAACGCAATCAAAAGCCTTTGATAGATCGCAAAATATACCTAATGCATCGTGCTTGTCTTCCCATGCTTCATGAATACATTTTAATAACTCAACACCAGCATCGGAAGTTGAGCGCCCTTTCGTAAACCCAAATTGATTCGCATGGAGTATTTTATGACTATTAAAATGGGATAGCATTTGATTCAAGATTATTTTTTCAAATACTTTGCTCAAAGTTGGCAGCACTGACACTGGTCGGAAATTAGACGGCTCTGTAGCGCTGCCAGCCTTGAACAAGGGAACGACTTTGCTGTGTTTCATTAAATCAGGAAATGTACCACTAGAAACACAGTCATTAAACACAGTTGCTAGATGGGGCGCAATTACCTCAATTATACATGATGCAGTTTTGACCGATAATCCCCAAATGTCCGCGGTTTTCTTAATTTCGATACATTTAAATGTTTTTACAATGTCCTGAGCACAAATATCTGTGAATACAAATGCATCCCTGCAACAAAGAACAGATTCTTCTAATAAAAGTTCAGCGGAACTGGAAGATGCTTGGAGAGATTTTGTTGTCAATATAGGTACATTTTTGAAAAAGTGTTCAAACTCCGTAGCCACTTCCAGGTCCCCTGTAACATGGCAACCATTTACTTTTAAGTGGAAATCCCTTTCAGTCACTAAAGATCTACCGCATTCAGAGTTAATGATGTTCCAAGTCATTTTTATTTTATTTACAGAATTAGAAGTTTTATTTTTAATGAAGTTTGACTTAGCAAGATGACACGTTTGTTTAAATATCTTTGAATAATTTTTAACATATTCCTGAAAGGTTTGCCTAAAATTATATGATTTTTCTGAATATAATTCAAATAATTGATTTCTACTTTTAAAGATACCTGGTGTTGCCCAGTCACTGAAAACAGGACGACCACCAATCTGTAGAGTTTTTGAGGTAAAAACTTTGCCAAACTCATCATTAATCAAATTAAATAAGTGTTTATATGACTGGTCTACACAAGTAAAGTTAGGTAGATATGGTAATCTCTTTAATACATTTTCTTTAAAATTATTCAAACGACTTTGGTTAATTGGTACATATTTAATTTGTTTTTTGCTGACTTTGTTACTACTTTTAGGAAATTTTATCCATTGGCCACGATGATCTGACTCCACAGGATCCACAATACCTTTATCTATAGGTTTAATATCAGTAAAAATATTATCAATACATTTTGCACTGGTGGCTGTAATACGAGTGGGTTCTAAGAATGTACTATGCAGATTAAAGGATTTAAATAAATTTTTCATTTTATTTCTCTCTGATGGAGTTAATGATGTATCTAATATATCAACATTAAAATCTCCACAAACTATTATTTTTACATTTGAACTATTATTTGAACAGTGCTTCTTCAAGCTTTTCTTCAAGTTTAATGTAAGAAGCATCAGGGCAACTGTATACGCTTAACAAGATGAAATGCTCAAACTCAATACTGGCAATCTCAATAACTCGCTCAATGGAGAGGGCTACTAAATCCTTACGTTCTTTAAATTTTAAGTTTTTAGTAATTAATATTAAAGAGCCTCCACGTTTAGAATGTTTTCTATTGAACGAGCTAGCAACCTGGTGATTTACGAAGTTCAACAATGTGATTTGATGATCTTTTAACCAGTGCTCTGTAGCACAAAAAATATTAATAGAATTTGCATTAATGTATAGCTCTAACTCTAAATCTTTACCATTTATTAAACCTCTAACATTATGGTGCACCAGGTTTATAAAAACAATATTT
The DNA here is from genome assembly GCA_948477245.1 of Thumatha senex. Lineage (NCBI taxonomy): Eukaryota > Metazoa > Arthropoda > Insecta > Lepidoptera > Erebidae > Thumatha > Thumatha senex. Next base: position 14,669,797 of record OX419743.1, read on the forward strand.
TTACTAAGATTATTCTCAGGGGCCAAAGTCAACTGGCCAGATTTATTATCTGTTGTCCTATAAACTAGTTTTTTGGAATTTCATTTTCCAAATGTGAAGTATCAAAACTATCCTGCTCAATAAAAGCAGTTGTACTAGCCAATAATTTGGCTTGAAAAATTAAAAAAATTGATAGCAACAGAGCTACCTTTCGTTGTAAAAATTTTGATAGAAAATATCTATCTAATGTCAACAAACTATTATTATTGAAAATTATGTTCCAATCGAACAATTCAATTTTTTTGGAATATGATACCACGGTATGTAGTTTCATATTTAATTTGTATCTTAAGTGATTTTCTTTGTGGCTCATAGCAGTGCTGTATGGCAAGGTGGACAAAATTACTTGTTTTACTTGCAGACTTGATAACTTATCAAAAACTTTTAAAAGTTTGTCACTATTAATATTGCCTCTTCTGCCAACCAGCACCACTATAGTAGACTGCATGCAGTGTGTACCAGTCAATATAAAATCTATAATTTGAGAGTATGAAGCTCCTGGATATGTATGATTTATTACAGAATGACTTAACTGTGATAAATAATGTCCAAAATTTTTACCTATTTCATCGCAATAGACTATGGTCTTTGCATCACTTTTTATTTGCAACTTTTCTATTATACTCGTAGATGCCTCGCAATTACTACTTGAACTTAATATACTATTATCCACACTGCACACAGTTTTAATTGGTGAAAATTCATCATTGCATCTAATTCTTTCACAACTTAAGGGTGAGGAGGGAACATGGCCTGCGGATGTCAATTGGTCATTTTGACAATGACATGAATTTACTAATTTACCTATGGCTAACACCTGTTCCCTACTCTGTTTCTCTGCTGTTTCATATTTATATGAAATTGATTTCAAAGAGTCTTGAAGTCGGTCAATCTGACATTGAAGGGCCTGTGTATCAGTTTTGTACTGTTGTGCAACAGTATCAAGTTCTAACATATACATATTTACCTGGTCAATCAGTTGCAATCTCTGTCTATTAAGTGACATGCTATTTATAAAAAACTTGTATTTATGTATCATTTTTTTAGATTTAGTAATAAACTTTTTAATTTTTAAATATTTCTTTAACTTATTCTTACTACACTTAATAATTTTTAATGATTTAGAACAGCCCCCGGTTTCATCATCAGAAGTGAGGTCTATGACAATGGAAGGGTGAGCTGTAGCAGTATCTAAGCTTGTAGCCATCAGTTCATCGAACAAACTCTGATTAGATTGAACCACTGTGCTCTGTTTCTTGTCTTCTAGTTGCGATATTTTGATTTCCGATCGTTTTAGCTCCTCCTTTAGTATTCTAATTTGGTGCAGAGTTTGTTCATAATGTTCCCTACATGAGTCAAAACTGTCAACTATAAGTTGTAACCTATCCCGATCCTGTAAGGTATCAGTATACAGTGAATGCAACTGTGCCAGTTCTTTTTTGAGTTGTCCGTTCTTACTTAAAATACCTAGCAGTTCTAACTTATTTTCGTCCCTTTCCTTGTTCAGTTTATCGCACTTCTCCCTAAAAATCTGTAATTCTTTCAACGTTAATTGAAGCCTTGTCTCTTGTTGATGAGCTAAGGCCTTACGCGTCATTATCATGTTATTAGTATTCGACATTTTGTTATAATTACGTGCTACAGAATCAGTAATTATTAGCAAAGTAGACTTAGAGCAAAGAAATGCGAAACAAAACGAGGTTATGTTTTATTCATAGAAAATTACAAAATCACACTATTAATGGACATATGAGGATGTAAAAGTAAATAAACTCACAAACCTTGATTGAAAAAACTATTAGTTTTATAAATCTTGCCAAATCCAAGTAATAATTTCAAATATTGATAATTTTTCCGATGTTCTAACTGTCACTACACCGGTACAATTTTTAAGTTTATATTTATTTACTTTTAGCACAATAAATGGTGAAAATGATTATTTAACACTCAATATGGTATTATTTGGCAATGATGAATTGGTTTTTAATTAATTAAAATTATAATTATTTTTGCAATATTACAATATAAAATACGGAGCCAATTCAAATCAGCTGTTATACCTAGGGTTGCCACAAGGAAAAAAAAATCTATCTTTCTTGTCTAAGTTGAATAACAAAAACAATTGAAAGTCGATATTTAAATGTATCACATTTAAAAAAAAAAGAAACCATGCCAAAAAAGTTTCATTCGAAAACCTCAAACCATGAAGATTCTATGTCAATTCAAAAAACCTATTACAATAAAACGGCAATTTCATACTTTAACCACTATTAATAACGAGCGAATTTCAGTGTTTTGGAAGGTACGTTAAACTATTTCTTGGTCCCTGCTAGCTAAATTAGTTAAGTAGACTTAGTAGTTAAAAAAAATAGTCTGCCTGCCCAACACGACAATAGACTCACCACCTATTACATTGAGGATATAATTGATGAAAATAGGTGTCTAGTGTAGGTACTTCTGATTATCGCTTCAAAAGAAAAAGCGTGGCTGTATGTTTGTATTTATAATTGTATAGGCATAAAAAAAAAATTCTTCTGGTACCTTAATGAAAGAGCACTTGTCCCTTTTTTTTCAATTTATTTCATCTCACAAACATAATGATAAAAGGTTTTTTTCAAAGCATTTCGTATACCTACACACGTTCCACAGTTTGGAGCTACGCATTGGCATTCTGTAAAATCCGGGTCACCGCTCAAAAGTTTAATATCGTAACATATATGTATACGAGATTACAAAATATTGTATACACACAGGTATCAGAGCAACCGTTTATATATAGTTGAAAAAAGTGTGCGATTAGATTCAATAGAAATACGGGAATAAATACCTACTATTGAGGTTCGGCAATATAATTCTGTTAGTACTTTCACTACAGTCACTAAAATATTGAACAGCCTGGCTTTCATTTTGTTTTCTAATACGCGATGTCTTTTATAGAAACATTGGAAGAGATATTCCGTTTCAATGGGTTCATTGAAAAGTCCGCAGTTTGGTTGGCTGGCGTCGCGCCAGTGCTAGGGATTATCTTCGGCCATGTGCCCGCCAATTGTGATGATGCAGTCAGGCGAACATCAAGATTTAGGCTTTGACCTTATTATCTGGTTTGAAATTTATGAAAAATTATTCTAGTCAGGGATGTGACTTTAAAAATTTGGAGCTAAATCAAAAGTATTGACGTATTTACTAAGTTGTATGATGATGATTTAACAATTACCCCAAGAAAAATGAAAATAAAAGAAAATTCTTTCTTTTCGTTTTTTCTTATTTCTTTGAATTTTGTGGTTTTAGATGTTTTTGCCATATACTGGAATCAAACATATCTCACATATGTCCCGTAATGTATTAACCGTGGTACATTCCCTTTTATCCCGCTTTGCAAAGGAAGGAAGAGGGAATTAATTTCTTTTCCGAACTCCTTCATATTATCTTCTGATTAATTTTGATGTAGGTTCCAAAACACTTTAACTTCTCCTGGGCCTTCACCGAGATCGAGCTTGGTAAACTTTTCTGATCTTGGTCATTGCTGTAGATCCTGGTTTATAGGAGTCAAAGTAGTAGGATCAGTCCCAATTACCATGTTTAACACGACTAATGGCATACCGAATGATACAATATCTAATGCAGTGATCGTTACCACCAATTCAATTTGTTTTTCAAAAATAACAAATAATGTTTATTGTACAAAAGTAGAGGGTAGAAGGTGTCAGTTTAAACCAAATGTTACATACAAAGACAGTAGATTACTTAAAAACGGAAAGGTCAAAAGTATCTGATACTCTGGGTATCAGAGTACTTTTAACCGTGGTGGGTTTCCGTTGTCCGTGCATGTATAAAACGAATAATGAATCTCTAGAAAACAAAAGAAGTATGCAAAGATACGCGATAGTTGGCAATCTATACTCTCTTATTATAAGTGTATTAGTTATTACCGGGACTAAACACAGTTATTTTTCATACCTTTTATTGCCTGACGTTTCGACCAGGTTCACCGGTTGTCACAGGCTGACTGGCTCAGCGACGCACGCCCTCCGCCGTCTAGTACGTGTGGTACAAGGTTCTTCATCTACCCGCACATTCTCGGTGTTTTTGATGTTATTCTTTCTCCAAGTACAGTCACACACTACATTTACTGTTCCTATTCTGTACGCTAACTAATACGTCCCTATTCTACTGTATTCTCTGGTGTATTCCGTATTCTGTAACGCCCCCCCCCCCCCTGTGGAAGCCCGAATTTTACCGCGCGTGATTACAAAAGGTGTGAAGAGAGAAGATGAGGAGAGATTCTAAAATCTCTCGCTAACCGCTGAGTAAGCATTCTAGCTAAAGAAAGTAATACCTAAGTGATGCTATTGAACATGATACGTAATATAAGGCCTTGTGATCCGTAATCGTCTAGTGGCTAAATTTATAAAAAAAATAATAGTTTGATAATATTTTATAAAATCTCTGAAAAACACAATGATCGAAACATACAAAAGATGAATGGTGAATTGTTATCTTAAAGTAAAGAATAGTTTGGATACTGCAAATAAAGTCTCATGCTCAGTCTCACCTGATATAACTGGCTCGAACTAATTTCTACTTGTAGGTGATTCGGGCTTGATTCTGGGTCCTGTAAATTTTAATTGACCTATGAGACTAGCCTTTGTCCATACTACATTACCCCAATGTGCGTCCCGTCATATAACACAATATAAGTTTATTCCGACAGATTTTGGTCTAAAAGAATATTACAAGTAGGAGTCGCAGAATGAGTGAGTGAGTTGTTTGATGTGAAATTTGTAGTTCTCTTGATAGCAGGACGAAGTGACCAGAATAAATGTACTCAACATTAAATACTGTTTTTGAAGCATAGCACTTACATGTGCTGACGAGCAATCTAGGGTATCATTCTCTGCCTGGAGTCTAGTAGTTTGATATGGAATGATAGGTCATATTAAAGACTGAACGTACTAAAATAGCTTAATAAACATAGCTTCCAAAGTGTCATATTTGAATTCGAAGCATGTGTGTAATTGGAGCTCAAAATAATTTTAGCCAGATAACATCACAGCAAGGAACTCCCCTCGGTGCGAGGATTTTCGTCATCACTACAGAGCGGCCAAACTGTGCTAGACTTTCCCCGGAGGTATTTGTTTAACCCCATAAGTCGTCCTGTCGTGTGAGTACCATTAGCGTCGACCACCATGGCTAGAGAAAAATGACATGAACTCGCATTACATCACAGCCAATGAGATAATTTCGAGTAAAGTTGTATATACGTTCTGTCATCTATATCGCCTCGAAGAGTGACTAATATCTAGTAGAAATTGACACTGATTAAATACATTCAGCATTTAAATCAGTCTTTATCTGAAGTCTAGCACTTACACGTACTAGCGTGTAACTTAGAACCTCATATTAATTATGAAAGGTCATAGTTGGATAGTTGGATGTATGAAAGGTCATATAGAAGACTAGCGCATTATAGCAGCTTAAATAAATTAAGCTTACTAAATAATACATTTGCAGTCTAGGCACATCTGTAAGCTGGAACTCTGGATCATATTCATCAAGTTAGTCATGACTAAGCCAGATAACATCACAACTAGGAACTTCCCACGTTGCAGGTTCAATCATAGATATCCCCCGAGAACTTATTTACAGCCTCATAAATCGTCCTGTTTGTGTGAGTATCGTAGCGTCAAACGCCATGTCTCATTAGTATTAGTGTGTATTCGAATTATATAGGTTTGTAGTCGTTGAATAGTTGTGCACGTCGACTCAAATAGTAGTGTCTGATGGTGATATAAGCTGGGTTATCTATATCTCCTCGAAGTAAGCCAAAATCTAGTATGATTCAACACTGATTAAATGTAATCAGCATTTAATTCAGTCAAAAGGAACAATTTTGTAACGTATGTAGTACGCTACATTAATTCAGTCGTCATTTGTAATCGGTAGCACGTCGCATCGTCAATAATACTTGTTCTTATAATGTTTAGACCAAAACCAAACCGGATAAAGTATATTGAAGTTATCTAATTAAATCAGCTAATCGTTCTGTCGTTAAGCTAAATTTAATTATTCCTTATTTACTAACCCTTTTTACGATGTTGTAAATTATTTAATCAATGTTTTACATTTTATAAAATCTGAAGTCCAAAAGATTACAAATGTATATAATATGCAAATAGATATCTAAAAATAAATTCTACATGCACAACCTCTTATCTTAAATCACACACATGCACATAAACAAATTTCATACATTTCAGTACATATGATACATATATTTTATTATAAAATAATCTGTTTATATCTGACCTGTTGAGCCTCATAATGATGCTCAGTCAATGATATCTTCGTATTTAATTAATTAATTTTAGTATTTAACTTACGTCCATGAGAAAATTCATAATCAAACACTAAATAATCTCAGCTTATTAATTTTATTTGCACACTGAATTATCTAGATATATTTTAATAAATCAAAAACAAATCTATTAGTTAATCTTAAAAGCATTCAAATAATAATCCATCTACCTAGAAATAATTAATTTAATTTGAATAAAAGAATATCAAAGAAACATTAGATGATTTCAATAAGTAACAAAATATATTTTAATAGGAATAATTATAAACAAACGGCAGTCTCAATAAGTAATTATAGGTACTTAATATGAAGAATTATAAACAATAGGCAAATCTCAATAAGTAATCATACTTAATCTCAATAGACACAAAATTACCTATACTAATAGTAATAAACATAATCAAAAGACAGTCTCATTAAGTTATACTTAATAGAAATAATTATAAACAATCGGCAGTCTCATTAAGTAATCATACTTAACTTATAGGCAGCTAGCTAGTTTCACACAAACACTAGACTTTGATTCGGAGGTCTTACTCCTAGTTAGGCAGATGTGAATAGAACTTTTCATGTTTTGAACTCATGGTATCTAGGCCCTTTGTTCTCAGTTTTGAACAGAACAAAAAAAGGTATCCCTTTTTTTGTTTACAAAAATGCGTTCGTCCTTCAGAGAATATTAATTTTAACACAAACATGTGCCAAGTGGTCACAAGATAAAATCTCAGATATCAACACAAAAGTTTAGCAGAAAAACTGTTCAAATGGTTTAGTTCCCACTTATGCGGCCAATTTTAACTAGAATTAATATTTTTGTACCCAAAGCACTTATGAACTGTCACTCGATATCACTATTTATGTGAATATTTTCAAATGCATACCTCTTAGTATTCGTAAGACCCAAAGTTAAAATAACTGCAAAAAATATAACGATTTATGGTCCGAAGCGCACTTGTATGCAAACCCAACGAAGTTTTTCATAACAACAAAAAATTATAAGCCATTTATGTACTTTATTTATTTTATAAAGGGGGGCGGTAGAGGCCGTCACAATTCTCTCTTATTACTTCATCAAGGATACAGCTTGAACATATAGTAAGCAAGGTTATAGTCATTGGCAAAGATTAGATAGTCAAGAAATATCGCAATCCAATATCGTGATACCGGTCTCAGTAAATATTGAATCTCATAGAGTATTACATTTTCAATAAATATTGACAACAAATTTTTTAGTGTTCATTGGTTCACCATTCCGTGTAGACGTCTTTACAATAGGTTTACCTACAATCACATTATGGACTTAAAAACAAAAGCTTGTATCGCCATTATGTTAGTATTAAATGTAGGGAAAACAAAAATGTGGATGTCCATGTGTTATAAATATACATATTTAACTTTATGAAATGAAATGAACTGTCGGACTCTGAAGATTATAGAAATTACTTTCGTGATTAATTTATTTATAATCTATTTTTGAGAATTTATTAGACCGCATTCCCCCATATGTTACCAAACAAGTTACTCAATTGAGAAGTGCTATAGTTATGAGAGAGAAGTTAGCAGTGACTTTGCGTTACTTTGCTACAGGAAGATCGCTCATAGATATGACTTATACCAGCATTTTGTTCCCGGCTTCACTCAAAAGTTGGATTTTTAACCATTCATAGCTCAGGAAGCGTTTCAAAAGTCTCTATAAATTGTTTAAGAACAATATTGTTACATTCTGCTTCTGACTCGTCCACTGAACCAGGTGAAGTCACCCAATCTTCAATTGATGCATCGTCCAACGTGTTCAAAAATAAAAAAATAATAAAAAATAAAAATATCTTTATTTTGCATAGACCATTTTAACAGCGCTTACAAAATGTCTATTTAAAATATTTAAAGGGACCACCGGTTCGGAACGCGGCCCACCTGAGAAGAACCGGCAAGAAACTTAGGAAGGCTTTTTTTTTTGATGGCCTATTTACAATTTAACTAATAATTTCACTTTGCCAGCAGATCATTTCTAGGCGTCCCTGTCCTGCAAATAGAGGATATAATATAATCTTTAACGGAGTAATAACCTTTTTCACAAAGCTTGTATTTAATTAACTTTTTAAATTTATTTAATGGTAAATTTCTCAGGTCACAGGGCAGCTTGTTGTAAAAGCGTATACAGTTACCCTGGAAAGAATCGCCAATCTTATGTAGTCGACTGTGGTGGACTGAAAGATTATTTTTATTTCTAGTGTTTATATTATGTTTATCACAGAGTTTAGAAAATTGTGATAGATTTTTCTGGACATACATAAGATTGGCAAAAATGTATTGTGATGGTACGATTAGAATATTTACTTCTTTGAATTTTTCTCGGAGAGAAACTCTGGGGCCCAAATTATAAATAGCGCGTACAGCCCGCTTTTGTAGAACAAAAATAATATTTAAATCTGCAGCTCTCTCCCAAAGGAGAATACCGTAAGACATAATACTATGAAAATAGCTGAAGTAAACCATTCTAGCCGTATCCACATCTGTTAGAGTCCTGATCTTTTTTACAGCGTATGCAGCCGAACTTAACCTATAGGCAGTCTTTTCTATGTGTGGGCCCCACTGCAAATTGGCATCAATAGTTATACCGAGAAACACAGTTGATTCTACAAACTCTAACACTTGACCATTCAGTTAAACATTGGCCGCAACTTGTTTTACATTTGGTAGAGTAAATTTTATACATTTAGTTTTATTTTCTTTAAGGTAAAGATTATTTGAGCTGAACCAATGAACTACTCTTGCAATTGCATTGTTTACATCGTCATAGTTATCTAATTGTCTTTTAATTTTAAAAATTAATGAGGTGTCATCTGCACACCTTGCGGCACACCCATAGTAACCATGGATCCTACAGAACGTGTACCATTAATATCGACCCTCTGTATTCTATTGTTCAAATATAAAGACAGAAGGTCAAGAGCTTTGCCTCTTATTCCATAGTGGTGTAATTTTTTGCACAGCGTTTCATGTTGAACGCAATCAAAAGCCTTTGATAGATCGCAAAATATACCTAATGCATCGTGCTTGTCTTCCCAGGCTTCATGAATACATTTTAATAACTCAACACCAGTATCAGAAGTTGAGCGCCCTTTTGTAAACCCAAATTGAGTCGCATGAAATATTTTATGACTATTAAAATGGGATAGCATTTGATTCAAGATTATTTTTTCAAATACTTTGCTCAAAGTTGGCTGCACCGACACTGGTCGGAAATTAGACGGGTCTGTAGCGCTGCCAGCCTTGAACAAGGGAACGACTTTGCTGTGTTTCATTAAATCAGGAAATTTACCACTAGAAACACAGTCATTAAACACAGTTGCTAGATGGGGCGCAATGACCTCAATTATATATGATGCTGTTTGGACTGATAATCCCCAAAGGTCCGCGGTTTTCTTAATTTCGATACATTTAAATGTCTTTACAATGTCCTGAGCGCAAATATCTGTGGATACAAATGCATCCCTGCGACAAAGAACAGATTCTTCTAATAAATGTTCAGCGGAACTGGAAGACGCTTGGAGAGATTTTGTTGTCAATATAGGTACATTTTTGAAAAAATGTTCAAACTTCGTCGCCACTTCCAGGTCCCCTGTAACATGGTAACCATTTACTTTTAAGTGGAAATCCCTTTCAGTCACCAAAGATCTATCGCATTCAGAGTTAATGATGTTCCAAGTCATTTTTATTTTATTCACAGAATTAGAAATTTTATTTTTTTCATGGTGCGCAGGTCGGGCGGGTACTGACAGTATCGCGATCCACGAGCTCTCTCATAGTAAATAAATATCGTCAAAAGTCGTTTGACTGTGTAATCCTTGTCATAAAGTTTCAATTGAATTTAAAGTTCCTTAGCATATATACAACAATACAGATATACGAGTACATACTATGCAAAATAATTTGAAACTACTAACGATCAAACGTCATCGTTAAAACTTGTTCATAAACTACAAGACACTGTGTTATGATATCAAATACATCAGCTTATGTCAGTCGACAGCTGGACCACAGTACATATATATGAGCAGTAAGGATAAGGAAACTTCATATGAACATGCGAAACGGCTAACATTACTCACACAGACGCACGCATGGCCCCCCAGCAGCAGAGATCGCAGTGTTGTGTGAGTTGTCGCAGTATCCACGTTATATTTATTGAGTATTGTTAAACTAGTAGTGTTATATATTGAGAGTGATAATCGTAACACGGATCTAAAAATATAACTGTTATTGTGACAGTGTTATAAATCTCGGTTAAAGCTAAATTAATTATATAAAAATACTTTTTATTTTATATTAATTACACAGACAATCCTAACGCTTCAGTGGAGAATAAGTATGAAATTTTATGTTTACGCCTAGTTCCCTTACTGCTTTAGCACATATTTATATATATACTGTGGCTGAGCCTATGTCAGTCACAGTGTATATATGTGCTAAAGCAGTAAGGAAACTAGGCCTAAACATAAAATTTCATACTTATTCTCCACTGAAGTGTTAGGGTTGTCTCCAATTGTCATAATTCTGGGAGAGTCATAAGAAAACTAGACTTTACTAAACTTACTCTAGCACGCAGGCCATCTGGCCGAAATAAAACTAGTTTGGTTTCGACTTTTTATTGTATTTATCATCATTTTGCCTGTTACTTTGTCAATAGATGTCCCTCTTGCAGATGACTCTGTCTTGGGCCCCGAAGACCTCAGCAAGGCCCCATTACACATGTTTTTTTTTATATATAACAATTTTGTGTAATTTTTTTTCGATTTTATAGTACCGTAGATTGCAAATTTCAGTTCAATTTGTTCTGATACGATGCAAGTGGCTTTTTTATTAATGTTGAATATTAACAACTGTAATTCCTAATATTTCTGCTAACCCCTCGAGTTAAGTCAAATTATGTATATTAGGGACCGGTTCATGTAGCGAGTGTAGTGAAGTTGAACTCTGTCCACGAGAACGCAAGTCCGACGGCATAACCATTAAGCTAACGCCACTTCTTATATCGACAGGTCGACCTGAGCCTGTGGTTTCGTGGTGGATAGACGGAACGCCAGCTTCTCAGTACATAGGCGTCAAGACAGACACACATGTAATAGTCAATAGACTTGAACTGCAGCAGTTGAAACGAGAAGACCTTAATACAACCTTCAAGTGTAAAGCTGCTAATACTAATTTGGTGCCACCACAGGAGAAAATTGTTAGGTTGGAAATGAATTGTAAGTAAACACTTTGAATTTTTTTTAATTCATAGTCACTTAATAACGATTTTTTATAGGCATCTAAATGAATTTTACGAGTGTTCGGTGTGTTTACCCGATTGTCTGAATATTTCTTTTGTAATTTAGCTTGCTGTACGGAATATTAGTAAATTGGCAAATAAATATTTTGTAAGATATTGTATCATCTTCAATATTCTAATGACTTCAAATACTGAAAAGATCAGTGTTTTAATTGACTGCCAATCTTTACAAACAGCTTTAAAGTTTATTTATCTAAAGAGTATTTAACAAAAATAGCTGACAGAAGCTTTACCGAGTATTTAATTATTTATTCCACTATTTTTGAAAAATTTAAAATCTTCTATTCTGCCGCAGAAAGGGCATGCTGAACTTCCTCCGCATTTCAATAACGCAGATGAGATATGTGATCATTTCATGAATGTACCCGGTAGCGTCAGCCCCGATATCTCTATCATTACCTACTGTGAGCACTTTCGTTTTGGTGATGCAACGTTCTCTTTGCATTCAATATCTTGGACCTCAACATTAAAAATACTTCATAGTATCAAGTCGAACGCCGAGGGTTATGATAAAAAAACTTGGGTATGCTACTCTTGACTATGCCGTCGGCTATTGAGACGCTAACAGCTATGGTTAACACTAGTATTGAATCGTCTACTTACCCAGATTTATGGAAAACAGCTGTTATACGCCCATTGCCTAAGACGAGTTCACCGGCTGAGGCTAGGGATTTAAGACCAATAAGTTTACTTCCCGTTATATCCAAGGTTGCTGAAAAAGCAGTTTGCTCGCAGTTGGTACAGTTTTTAGAGGAAAATAACATATTGCCAGTAAATCAGTCTGGTTTTAGAAAAGCGCATAGTATTACTACTGCGTTGGCAGCGGTAACTAATATTATCTGCTCAAGACTCTGGCATGTGTACGCTGTTGGTTTTGTTGGACTATTCTCGTGCCTTTGACACTATAAGTATCCCGATACTGTTGTCAAAAATGTCATTTTATGGATTCGACACAAAAACAGTTAAATGGTTCGATAGTTACCTAAGCGGTCGATCTCAATTTGTTGAAATAAATGGGAAAAGCAGGAATGTGGTGTCGTCATCTGTACGGTCGGTGACTAGGGGAGTACCCCAGGGTTCCATTTTGGGACCAATCCTATTTATATTATATTGCGCCGATATAATTAAGAACATTGTTTATTGCAAGCATCACATTTATGCGGACGACACTCAAATTTATGTGTATTTTAAGCCGGAAGACTACGATGTGGCTGTTCACAAAATTTCTAGTGATTTGGACAGAGTGGTGGAATGGTCTAAACGGAACGCCCTTGCTCTGAATCCGCTCAAGACCAAATATATGGTTTTCGGTACTAAAAGTCAAATAAACGCAATCCCCTTAAATGGTAGTCCGGTTAAATTGATGGGGCAGCCAATTCAACGAGTTTATGAGGCGCATAATCTGGGGCTTATTATGGACCATGACCTACGGTTTGAGAAGCATATTTCAGAAGTCGTGTGCAATTGCTTCTATAGGCTTAGGGTGTTGTATCGAGCACGGCCCATCATAAGTGAGGATTTGCGAATACTTTTGGTTGAAAGTATAATTTTGTCCAGACTAAATTATGCAGATGCAGTGTACGGTCCACGGCTCTTATCTCGAACTAAGCGTCTAGTTCAGAGACTACAAAATGCATGCGCTAGGTTTTGTTTAACGATGCCTAAAAGGTCTCATGTGACACCTTTTCTTAATCGACGTAGCATACTCAAGATGGAAGCGCGCAGAAAATTACATATGGCAATATGTAATTTAAAGTTCGATTTTAGAGATTTAGAGATAGTGCGGTTACTTCGGTTCGAAGTAACCGCACTATCTCTTTACTAAACTGAGGTGGACATCTGTCCGAAGAAATTGTTCCCAGTTGTTATCGATCCCTCATCATAGGACTGCTGCGTTTAGAGAAAGTTTCTGTTACTCTGCATCTAAGGGCCGTATTTTAGAACGTTACTCAATACTCAAGAAACGCTTGAGGCTAGTTTTGCCATACAAATACTACTCTCAAGTGTTTCTTGAGTATTGAGTACGTTTTAAAATACGGCCCTAAGTGTTGGAATAACATCCCACCTCCAATAAAAAATAGTGGTAGTGTTTTCACTTTTAAAAGAAAATTAAAAATATTTTTATTACTGCATCAAAAGGAGTTTGAAAACATGAGAGTAACCTTGTGTGCTATATAGAGGGAAAAATGTGTCAACAGATTTATTTAGATAGTGCCTTTATAGTATTCTCTTCCAACCTCTTATGTATGTATTTTATGTCAAATCCTATTTTTGTTTTATTTTTATTTACGTATTTTATTTATATCTAAAATAAAAATAAATAAATATCCATCTCGCCTTATCCCCGAAGGGGTGGCAGAGGCATATTATATGCCCACTTTTCACCGTGTGGATTCCTGTCCCACGTAATAGGTGGTGAGCCCATTGCCGTGTTGAAATAGACAGACGCAGGTTGTGGCTACCTGCTGTTGAAATTTTTTTAAGCCGCCTATAAGGCCTTCAACCAGGCTTAACGACCGCCATTTTACTGGCAACCGGGACCAACGGCTTAACGTGCCTTCCGAAGCACGGAAACGCTCGCAAATGTAAATGCCACAAAGTGGTCACCCATCCGACGACCAGCCATAGTGAAAGTTGCGTACCTCAGTGATCGTTTACCGAACACTGAGACCGCGGGGCCACGAGCGCTTCTTTATATTTATATCTTTGATATGTATCTAATTAGAATTATAGAAATGTGATGATTTTTCACTATTTTTTGGTTATTATAATTATTTGTTTGTTTTTCGCTTACGTATAAAATTATTAAAATTTAAGTTAACATATGCCACATCTCTGGGCGGCAGCTGAAAACCAGCGCCTAGTGTGTACTTGTGCACACTAAGCAAATGCTAAGCTGTGGCCCTATTGATACGTTAATATCTAAAATAGATTTAGAAAATTATTTGTAACTTCATGATTGTAATTTGTATCAATTAAACGTTTCTTTCTTTCTTTCTTGCTATTTTAATTACGTACTGTCTGATTAAAAATAAAGAATTTGTAAAAAGTATTTAGAGACCGGTACTCCGCTGGAATACCTACGATGAGTTATTTCAAACATATATAACATACAAAATTCTTCACAATTTTTAATGTAAACTGCATTATGGGGTTCTTCAAAAGGGGTCTTAGAAGAGTTTTAAAAAGTCGGCAGCGCGAGTGCTGCACCACGGGTGTTACAAATGTCCATAGGCTACGGTGCCCACTTTCCATTTGGTGGGCCGTATGCTTATCTGCCACCTCAGTGGTATAATGAAAATGAAAATATCATTATTCATGTAGGTCACAAAGTAACACTTATGAACGTCAAGATTATTGTTTCTACATTACATTTACTGCCAGATTTGCAAAGCAACAGTTAAAAAAAAATTCTACGTTATATTTTCTTTCTTTGTCAAAAAGAGAGATTTATTCAGGCCTAAAGTTTTATCTTTCTATTTTATTAGAATTAAAAAAAAAACTATATCCTGTACTTGGCAAAAAAATGGGTCTTTCAAAGGTTAAAACATCAAAATTGATTTAATAATTTGTCACAGAAATCTTACTTATTTTTATAATATCAGAATAAATTTTGCCAGAGTAATATAAAAAAGTGGGTCAATGAGCAGTAGATTTCACGAGGGCCAGGTTTACAACAACTTGAATAGAAATTAAGTTCAGTCTGTGCCTTTGAATACATTTCTTAAGGTACCTACTCAATTAAGTTCAAGTATTCAACTTAAGGTCCTCTTTTTAAGGAAAATGAATAAACAACGAATTTGTGAAACAAGTTTCAACCGCACTATACCAAATCCATTAACTCATAATCAGACTGATTCTCTAATAGTAATATTTCTTGCCAGTGCCTCCTTTGTCGGTATCTTTGCTCAACCGACCACAACAGCTGATGGGTGGAGCAGCGGCTACTCTTCGATGTGCCTCGGAAGGTAGCAGACCTCCAGCACACATAACCTGGTATAAGGATAATCGTATCTTTAACAAAGATATGGTAAGACAGAAATTGATCTAATTTTCAGTTTTTTGTAGTTCACTGCTGTATGTAGGCCCCTCTCCTTTTTTTATTGATCTTACTATGCTTATGCATACTTCTTTTGCTTCCTGCAGAATTACTATTATTAGTATTATTTTAAATAATTAAATTATTATTTATTTCAAGTTGCATAGATCCAATATAAAATATGATAATAAGTAGAAACAATAGATATTGGGATGATAATAAATTAGCATTATATTTATCGTATCCCAATATAAGAAATTAAATTAAAAAAAAGTAGAAATAGACGCTCAAAAATTACAAACCAATAATCTAGGGTATTTCGATTTTGTATGATAAATTTAATTTTATGTTGAAGTCACTTTAAAAAATGGCTCCTGTATATTTTAGTGCTTAACAGAGTGCTTGCTTTTACATTACAAAGGCTTGGTCAATCCGTTTGTCCGGAAGACGTCTTACGCTGTACGTGATACCTTTTTAAATGCACTATCGCACAGCTTTTAGCATTTTATATGACGTTCAAATTGCTCGGTGCAAATTTTATTAATTTAAATCGTTCATTTTCGGGAGTAAGAGAGTATTTTGCACGTCAGCTACAAATTTTCCTATCTGGCAAATGTGTTCAGCATCTAATGCTCTTAGTTTAGTAGAGCACATCCGATAATTCCTCAATTAACTTCCATTCTAAACGTAAGCACACAGTGTGGGTTTTAAATCGATTGTCGCATTTTATAGTTCGATTCGGTCATTGATGGACGTTGATTTAACGCTCGACTAATTGCGCTGCGACCGTCCTCGCTTGTAAATAGCTTACACAAATGCGACTAGTAGAATAAATCATTTGTCAGTCTTTTTATTGCATGTCAGTTTTTTAAGCTAAACGCATTTCAAGTCTGTTTTTTTAAGTTGGTATTTGATCTCCATCGTGAGCTCAATAATTTAGCCATAAGATCCGCCCCTGCATTAAAATTTGCTCATACCTTTAGGATTTGTCCGTGAAGTATTTACTAAATATTTACATAGCATTGCAGCGGCGTGCCACTCGCATTTTAGATGCTCCTGAAATAATAATAAGCCAGGAGCTGCTGGCAGAGCATTTTATCAAATATCAGTGACCTAGCAAATGTTCTAAAAAGCTCTTCAACCTAATCCCTCCCTTTTTTAATTTTAAACAACACGTGTGTGCTAGAAAAACCAACCGCATATAATGGACAGAATCGTATTCCGAACGATTCTATAAGCCCGTTTTGTAAACGATTACTGCGGTACACTACGGTTAGTCCTGAGATTGGTTGCCCCTCTTCATCTAAGTGTATACCCAGTTACTTCTAAATTATACCCGGAAGTGAAGCCCGGAGTGTACTATTATTTAGCTGCTGCTAGCAGCTATCATGTTATGATTTTTAGAATTATTGATAGCGACTGCCGTTCTAACACTGCAAGGGCGCCTGTTGCCATGTTCGGTAGTCAGACAGTAGGTGCATCGCTAGCAGATGAAGTCCCTTGCACCTTACTTTTATGTCACCTTGTGGTCACCGTAGTAGTATAAACGGAACGGGCGTTGACATTACAACGAGAAAAAAAAAATAAGCTCTGATTTCACTACTACACACACTAGTGTGTCTATAAGTAATAATAATAATTAAAAATAATAATAATAATAATAATAAATAATAATCGGTCCCGATTCCTCAGAGTTTTGTTGCCCTTCTGCACCGGTTAGGATTTAATGGCCTAACGGGAGAGCAGTGAGAGTGCTACTCCCGGGAGTGCAGCCAATCTCAACTCTGGCTTGCCTTAATTGGCCGGTCAGAGGGAGGTAGCCAGAGCTATATGCTCGGGGGTGGAAGTGTCATTTTCAAGGGCATAACTACGGGGAAGCCCGCTCCGGGCCTGTCCCGCGAAGGTGAAACCGGCGCCGCACCGCTCGACACTCCAACCCGACCACACCGGTGTTGCCCTCTGTCGCCTTACAGGCTTATCATGCCTACGGTGATTGTATAGGGGGCCCATCTAGTGAGTTGGCGAGTCACCGTCTGCCAATAGTTTAATAATAATATATTAAAAAGGCCGACGCCGTTTTCATCAATAGCTTAAATCACCCAATCCATTTAACACCCAACCCAATAGCCCATTTCATAGTTAGCACATTTCACAATAGTTTAACTCCCATTGGAGGTGATCCATTACCGTTCTTCTACATAAGGCGGGCGTGGACTATCTGCAGTGGGGGTCCCATTCCCTATTAGATTAAAATTCTCAAAGGGCCTCTGCGTGTTGGACCTATGTATCCATGTAAGCCTACAAAAAGCCCGGGTATCTTCAAGAAAAAAAAGAAATACCCGAGAAAAGAAGAGACATAATAATAATATATTTATAGGGATCAGAAAAAAAAAAACACGATACTAAAAATAATGTGCACGAAAATAACCGCATTAGTTAAAAACTGTGTCGCAGTTATTGACGCCCACCTCCGGCATTTTAAGTTATTCCAAATCACAATTTAGTACAATATTTAATCCTAATGTTAACAATTAATGTAAGTGTGTGTGTGTGTGTTGTGTGCGTGTGCGTGTGTGTGTTAATGTGTCTCTCTGTGTGTGTGTGTTTGCGATTGAAAATAATCATTTTATGCATCCAGGAAATCCTCCAAGTCTTTGTAAGAAAGGGCACAAAGCCAGTTCTCCACCCGTAGTTTACACTCACGTCTAGTTAGAGGGTATATCTGCAATACTCTATTTACTTTATTTTACAAAACAGGCCCCAAAAAGTAATACTGTTGATTTGCAAACTTAGTTGGGGCATACTCTGTGGTACATACAATATCATATCTTCTTTTTTTAGAGATATATGTATGATAGAAAGTTAGTTCCCTGTGCTTGCGCAACACTGTATGCAGAACAAAAGACTGTCTAATGGTAGGAAGTTGACAAATCCTATATAATTCAACAGTGGGAAATCGTAAAGGCTTAAATAACATGACCTTTAAAATAGCTCTTTGAGCCCTTTCTAATCGCAGGGTAACTGTTTTACCAGCACTACCCCATGCTGTTATGCAGTAGGTTAAAATGGACTGTGCCAAAGCAAAATAGACCGTTTTAAGCGTCGCTAGCTCAGCAGACGATCGTAAGGTTTTAAACACAAATAATAATTTCCTAGTTCTAGCGATAAGGGTCTCGATATGTGCATGCCATGACAAGGTGCTATATCAATTTTTACACCTAAGTATTTTATGGCATTTAAACGGACAATATTAATGCACTGATTAGGAAAGCCACAGTCATGAGCTTCTAGTTTGAAGGTCTCCGGGGGCTGCGACGACACTCTAGGTCCAAAAGTCATAAAACTAGTTTTAAGTAGATTAAGTGTGAGTAGGTTGTTAGATAACCAATTCATAACGGTGGACAGAGCTGATGCCGAGCCCGGGGCCAATCCGAGCCATGAACCAGGAGAGTAGTATCATCAGCATATGTAATAATTTTCGAGTGTGGTAAGGATAACTTGCAGAGGTCATTTATATACAAAATGAACAGACTGGACAAGTTGTAACGTTTTTTGAATTGTTCACATTTGTCATTTTTTTCTAGGTAACAGATCACGCGAACGAGACTTGGTCAGTCAGTACGCTGGTGTTTAATCCGAAGCCTATGGACAACAGTGCAATAATCAAGTGCATAGCAACCAACCCCAGCTTACCAACAAAGACGATCGATGACCATCTTCCGCTCTATGTTGTATGTTAGTAATATTTTCTCTATATAATGTAGCACAATATATAAACTGTTTTGATATTTCTCCACCAGACTACCAAAAACTGCAAACAAATTACAATTTTGAAGAGTTTTAATTTGTTGGAAGCGCTCGTGGCCCCGCGGTCTCAGTGTTCTGGAAACGATCACTGAGTTACGCAGTTTTCACTATGGCTGGTCCTCGGATGGGTGACCACTTTGTGGCATTTATATTTGCGAGCGTTTCCGTGCTTCGGAAGGCACGTTAAACCGTTGGTCCCGGTTGCCAGTAAAATGGCAGTCGTTAAGCCTGGTTGAAGGCCTTATGGGCGGCTTGAAAACCTTCAACAGCAGGTCGCCACAACCTGCGTCTGTCTATTTAAACACGGCAATGGGCTCACCACCTATTACGTGGGACAGGAATCCACACGGTGAAAAGTGGGCATATAATATGCCTCTGCCACCCCTTCGGGGATAAGGCGTGATGGATATTTATTTATTTTATTTAATTTGTTTTAAAACATTACTGTTACTGCGTTATACGCTACGGTTATTTTTGAGATTGGTGAACGTTTGTGGCAGTTTCTATTATAAAGTTTTACAAGCTACTGTAAGTTTCTTCTGTTAGGTTTGGATGCGAGTAAAACGGAAGTTTGTTTATCAATCACGCCTTATCTCCAAAGGGGTGGCAGATGCATATTATACGCCCACTTTTCACGATGTGCATTCTTGTCAAATTCAACACCTTATAGCCTTTTCAAAAAAATTGTCTGCCAGTTTGGTAATTTAAAAGAAATTAAAACAAAACTAAATGACAAGTATTGTTGGTTTTCTAAGTAGCAGTTGAAAAACTCATTACTCACTTGCCTAACTTACCAATTAGCGTCTATGTTTGTACATTTATGAAGTGTAACACCAAAACAATACCCACTGTGTATCAAAACCACTGTTATAAAATAGAAGGGACGTCTTTGTAGGATACGAGAGTGACGACATGTTTTAATTGGCACCATGTATTGTGTATAACGCAACACCAAACCTCTGTCCACTCGGCGTGTTTTCAGTGTGTTTCAGTTCGTTTCCGATTCGGTTGTTATTGTTTGTACGTTTATTTTATGAAAGTGGTACGTAAATTGCCAATATAGATGCTCCAAGCCCATCATATCACTTTATTGTATAAGTTAAGAAAGACTATTCTGTTTTTTTTTCTAAAAAAAAAAAACTAACTAACTATCTTCACGCTGTATCCCTGACGGGGTAGTCAGAGAGGACAGATCGCCAGGCTTCGCGATCCATGCATAATTCTTTCGCTTCTTCGAGATTCATCAATCGCTATTTTTTTTCTAGTATAGTATAAATATGGCGCTCGTAGCCTCGCTTGCTTACTGGGAGCCGAGTCCGCTATTTCAATCGTGTCGAAATAGAACCGAAATCGTCGCTCAATAGAAAGCCACCGGTACAGTTTTTGGTAGTCTACTATTTCAATCGTACTCCAATAGTCTTTTATCGGTCGACCGATAGAATTCTGCTAACACGTACGGCGCCAGTGAAAAAAAACAGCGATTCTGGTTCTATTCTACAGCTTGTCATTAGTAGACTTGGCCCCCTGTCCTTTAAACGATTACTGCGTTAAACATCTTACGGTATGTTCAGTCTTATAATGGGTTTTGTGATGCTTTATAAGACACATTTGATACTGACTGCAAGTATATAATAGTCGATAATTCAAGTTGAAAGCCAGAGGTTTGAACACGGTTATTTGCTCACTCACCATCTCTTACTTGGGACTGGTGAAGAATGGAAGTATTCTTCGTCTCTGCTTTCCCTTCAAAGAAAAAGGTATTTTTATTTGTTTGCGAAACAAAAGCGAAAAAAAAGAACCGGTTTATTTGTCTTCAAGTGTACTTACTACTCGCATCTCGATAAGTATTATAATATAGTTACATTATTTAGGTATATTGATGTATATAGGTACTTATCTATAATATAAGATATTGAAGCAAACAAATTTAAAATATAACTACATACCTATATATTTATCGGGATCATACAGCTCTTATCGCAGTTCTTACCCTTTAATTCTAAATATAGCAAGTACCCTCACTTTTGCATAATATGTAATATTTTCAGAATACCTTTTACCAAGTATTATTATATAGCCTCTAAGTAATACAAAGTTCTTTTTTATCTAGATAGTCCCCTGGTGACATTGACACTCGGCAGTACGTTGAACCCTAACGACATCAAAGAAGGCGATGATGTATACTTCGAGTGCAACGTCCGTGCCAACCCTAAAGAACATCGAATATCATGGTTTCATAACGTAAGTTTGTACGTATTTTCTTTAGAATGTGAATTAAGGATGCGATGTAGTAGAACTCACCATACTGCAGGTAAAATTTGTATCGATTTTGTGATAGAGTATCAGAAGACTGAGCTTTGCTGGCCTGGAGAAGAGGACCTGGCATAATATCAGTTTGGATTTTTAAAAATTGGTTTCTGTAATACGTTTCTGAAATCGTCCGATTTATCAAATCAAAGATTTGTACTTAAAAAAAAACATTAGGTATTTTCTCATGCTTTTTTTAAGTCTTACTGAGACAAATTACGAATTAATTACGAATTCAAAACAGAAGGTTCCATTTTAGTCCCATATTCAAAAAAGTGAATAATTATTTAAAATTATAATAATAGTTAAATGTTTTTGTATATACCACTAAGGTGGAAGACAAGCATAGGTATTATTCGAATGTGGTAACTGAGAAAATTTAGTACCCCATTTAAAAAAAATACTGTAGATGTTTGATTTTTTATAAAATGTGTTTATCTAGAGATTTCTTTTGCAGGATAGAGCTGTGAGTCAAAATATGACTTCAGGTATTATTGTCAGCGCTCGGTCACTAGTTTTGCAGAAAGTGACTCGTGAAGAGGCTGGCAGTTACTCTTGTAAGGCTGCTAATGCAAGAGGCGAGACTTCTAGCAAAGTTGTAACGTTAAGGGTTCAATGTAAGTAATATTTTGAATTGATTTCAAACCGTCTTGCCCTCGATACTATAATCAAATCCTATAGCAGGCTTGATACTATTAGTTATAATGACATTCTAAAGATTCCAGTTTTTTTAATAAGCATTTTCAGTGCTGTGACGTAACTTGGCCATATTCTGTCATTTTTTAGAGCTTACCACCCCACGTAGAAGATACTTGGAAAAAAGATGTGACTATGTGTTTTCAAACAAACACATACTTTTTCCTTGAATATCTACAATATAATGTCATTACTGAAAGTCTTGGGTTCACTTATAATACCATCAAAAGCTTTGTTAACAGTGACGATTGTAGAAGTGTGCAATTAGACAGAAAAGTCTACATTTTCCCGGTTCAGCTGACAGTTTGGTAGTAAGGGCTTCGTATCCAACAAGCAATAGTTTTTGATGTTCGTATCAGCTTAGTATCTCCTATCGAACCTAACTATATACAAGCGCTCAGGACGCAAAATTTTAGGGAAATTCCTGTCCATGGCGAGTGGTGCGATGATAGAAGATTAGCCGTGGGCATCGTATCAAACAATTCCTCAGAGCACAGACTGTTGTACAGGCGATAGAACACGCATAAGGAGGCGAAGTTTCTCCTATTACGAAGGGGTTTCCATATTCTTTTTTGTTTGTTTTTATGTAAGACAATAGTCATTTATGTGCCTAATTTAAGCCAAATCTGTTCAGCAGTTTGAGCTGTGCTTTAAAAGTTTAGCCATACGCGTTGGTTTTTATATATTTCAATATTTATAGATACCTATATAGGTACAATCGAAATGATCTGAAAATTACAAAACCGAAAGATAAAAACATAGTAGATACCAAAATGTGTTTTGATTAGGTGCTAAACCCTCACCCTCTAAGAGTATTTGGCACAAGGCAATATTTCTTAATTTACCTTTTCAGTCAAACCCTTTGGGTTTTTATAAACAATTTCGCAGATTAAAGAGTTTTATCTGCGGTAAAAATTAATTACGGCTTCTATCTTCTTCTTTGTTTGTTTACACACTGCTTTAAATAACCGTTTCTCAAAGCTAATCCCAAGATACTTGGTGTATATTCGAAGATACAGATTTTTTTAATTAAGCCTAATTATATTTAGTAGAAAGCACTCGTGGTCCCGTTGTTTCGGTGTTCTGTAAACTATCACTGCGTTAAGCAACTTTCGCTATGGCTAGTCACGTTTGGGCGACCACTTTGTGTCATTTATGTTTGCGAGCGTTTTCGTGCTTCGGAAGGCACGTTAAGCCGTTGGTCGGACGTTGGTTGGACGTTGGTTAAGTTGAAAGTCTTGGGCGGCTTGATAAATTTAAACAGCAGGCAGCCGCGTCTGTCTGTTTTAATACGGCAATGGGCCTATAACGAACGTGGGACATGGTGAAAAGCGGGCATATAATATGCCTCTGCCACCCCTTCGGGATAGATAATAGAATAAAAAATCTATTTAGTAATGGCCATTAAATGCCTATTTTCAAAAAAATGTGACTTTATGACTTATCTTGTTTAATTTTTTTTATATTAATCGTTGGTCTCGAGTGCCAGTATAAAGGGATGACTGAAAATATTTAGATATACTTGTTTAACTTCATTCATATTTAAATATCGCTAAAAACGCTATGCGCGTTTTCAGAACCGAACAGTGTTCAAAGCTTACGATATTAGATTATTTTTGCAGTCACGACTTTATCCCCGAAGAGGTGGCATATTATACACTCACGTTTCACTGTATGCATTTCTGCCTTACGTAAAAAATGGTGAGCCCATTGCCGTGTTGAAATCGACAGAGTTTAAATAGTACCAAAATGAATTAAAACTAGTTAAGTTCAAATGTCCTGTTCTGTTCTAAAAAACTAAATAGTCAGCAAGTCACTCACCTTAATGTATGTACTTCACATTAAAACCAAAATGCTCATACCACACAATGATACACAAATGATTCACAATGTCCGCCCCCACAAGTCCCGAGATTCATAATTTATAGCTAACCGCTATTGGGAAGTTTAAATATTTGTTATTAGTCAAGAGACAATCGTAAATTACAGCGGATACATACAATCAATTTATTAGCATATCCGTAATCCTCTGTAATAAACATCGGAAGGACATACAGGCATCCCTTAAAATGTCACCGAACACGGTATGAATTACTGGCCTATAAATACTGACGTGGCTACGAATAGTATTCAAATGATTGCGGTTGGGATCGACGTACCTATTTCCTTCCGTGGCCGACCGTCCGCATAGTAATTGGTACGGGGAAGGCGCCGCCGTCGGTAAATCATCAAAATTATTGCCTATTATTACTACAATTCTCCTTCTACCTTCTCAATATGTTATTTCTATGCTTTTAACTTTGCTTGCTTGGGTTCTTTTTTTCATTTCATTTTTAACAAGCGGAGGCGTCTAGATTCACATGCGTAGTTCCTGTTTCAGTGGGAATATGAGTACAAAATATAGCCCAAGTTACTCTTTATAACATCAGCTATTTGCCGCTATAATCGGTCCAGGTGTTTCAGAGAATAATCGGAACAGCAAATACTTGAATACGGGAAGTTCTTGAGGCTAAATTTTATCCCAAAGAAACGGCCACCACCACCGACAGGTGTCCGTTAGTAGGACAATAAAATAATACGCAAAAGAATGAAACAAGAAAACTATTTTTTTTTTCATTTTTTATATACTACTCGGGACTTCACGCGAAACAATTTTGTACTTCATTCACCGACGTTTCGAGCGCGTTGCACCGCCCGTGGTCGCGGCTGGACTTTTTTTTTCACGTTTAGAAAATTTTAAAATTTGAATTTAACCCTCCAATTATTTTGACTTGTCTCTCAACACAAACAATTAATACAGTTTAATTTGCTGAAGTCCAATTCAATTTACTAATTACCAAAGTGAGTGAGAATAAATTTGTAATGACAATAAAATTGTCAAACAGTATTAGCTTTTATAATATATTTATGTTTAATTGATGAAATTTTTTTAATTGTTTTTTTTTTACATTTGGGAAAATAAACACTAGTTAAAACTACATACATATAATCACGTCTTTTTCTCCGATGGGGTAAACAGGCGTATACTGTACACCTACATGCATCAGTTGTTTTTAGGTAGAGTACGCCTATAATATAATAATAATAAAAGCCTATTTATTTCTACATTTTTTTTTACGTTAGTGCTTATTTGAGTTTAAATTAATACATGTATGTGCGAAGAAATACACAACATAATAAATTTGCATAAGTTAAAACTTAATCTCTAATTTATAATAGTCGGCTTTGCGGCGTAGGCCTCTCCCAAATCCTTCCATATATCCCTTTCCCAACCTTGTCGCATCCAATTAGACCCACATTGTTGACTGAAAATGTCTCTCCATCTTTTCCTTGGTCTCCCTTTTTTCCTTTTACTATCTGTTGGTGTCCATTCCGTCAATCTTTTAGTCCATATATTGTTCCTCATCCTACAAATATGTCCTGCCCAGTGCCATTTGAGTAATCTTATTCTTCTTTTAACATCTATTATTTGATTTTCCGTCTCATGGTATCATTACTAATTTTATCTGTTAGCTTTACTCCAAGCATACTTTCCATTTTACGCTGACATATTATAGCATTTTTTTTCTTCTATTTCTAATTTTAATGACCACGTCTGGCAGCCGTATGTCAAGCATGGCAAAATTGCTACATCGTATAGTCTTTTCTTTATATTTATGTCAACAGTATTATTTTTCATTATTTCTCTTAATCCCCAATATTTTTTCCATGCTATAGCCATTCTACTTTGTACCTCTTTGCCTGTGTTATTCTCGAATGAAACTAACTGTCCTAGGTATACATATTCTTTTACATATTCTATTTTTTCTTGTTCTATTATAATATCTCTGTGAATTCCATTGGTTAGAATTTCGGTTTTCATTCTATTCAGTGAAAGTCCCACTTTTTGACTTTTGTCTGCCAGTTTTCTGATCATACTCAATTTCTGTCGCGCTTTCTGCAAATACCACAATATCGTCTGCGAAGCGTAAGTGACTCAAAAACTCTTCGTCCACCTTTATTCCCTTATTTTCCCAATCTAGTTGCCTGAAAAGGGATTCTAACACGGCCGAGAACATCTTGGGAGAGAGTGGGTCTCCCTGTCTTACTTCTCTTTTATGGGAAACTCATTACCTTCGCGTTCTAATCGTACTTTATTAGAACACTTTGAGTAAATACTTTTATCACATTTATGTACTTTGGGTGAACGCCTTGTTGTGTTAGTGATGTCCATATAGCCTCAAAATGTATAGAGTCAAAAGCTTTTGTGTAATTTTTAAAACACATATATAAAGTTTTCCTATATTCGTTTACTTGAATATGATCAATAGTCGAATAGTTCTTGCGGAAACCCGCTTGTTCGCGTGGTTGATTTTCATCTACATCGTTCTGTATCCGGTTTAATGTGATTTTAGAGAAAAATTTATACAAGTTTGACATAAGTCGCTTCTGTCTCCTTTTTTGTGTAATAATATGATTGTTGACTGTGACCATTGTTCTGGTGTGCATTCCGTTTTTAGGATATTATTAAATAATACCTGGAGAGGTCTTAGAAGTAAAGCAGATAGAGATTTAAGCACTTCGTTGGCAATGTTGTCTCTACCCGGAGTCTTATCAATTTTTTGGCTTTTAATTGCATGCTTTATTTTTGAAACAAGGAAACTTGGTGGCTCTATGTCTATATTAGCTGTATAGTACTTACCTGGGTGTTTACATAAGGAAGAGCATGTGTTTCTTTCAGCACTGTACAGTTCTTGGTAAAATTTCGTTGCTTCTTTTATAATATCCGGACGTCTTGATTGTATAAGTCCCTTATTATTTTTCGGATTTCCTGTCCATTCTCATTTATCACTCAGCTCTTAGCCTTACGTAGAGCCCCTGTTCTACCTATAAACTTTTCGAAGGTTTTTTGGCGTATTATACGTTTTTGTTTTGTGATGTTCGTATTAATTATTTTGCTAATTTTGGTTATTTCGGACTTAATTTCTTTCGTTCTTTTTTCCTTATATAATTCTTTTTTCTTGTTCAAAAGATCTTTTGTATCGTCGTTAATATAACTCTTTAAATGTCTCTTTTTCCGGGGCAATTGATTCAAAAGCTGTTGTAGTTGAATTTCCAACATATCATATTGGTTTTTAACTTCTTTGGATGTATTTATTGCTCTCATAAACCTACCTTCCCAGTAGCCAGCGTCCTCTTCTGAAACAGTTGGTAGTTTGCGGGTGTAGTCAGCAGATCTTATCTATCGTCGTCTAGGTGTTAAATTTAATGATAGCTCGCAACGTATCATCCTGTGGTCAGTTTTTTTTTGTTTTCACGGGGAATGCCGGCCCGTGGGAGAGGGGCCGCCCTACCCACTAAACCCCGCGGTGTTCCTCACCTTAAAACCGGCTCGCAGGGTAGGCCTGAGGTAAAATCACTGCGAGCCGGGTCCTCCTGTGGTCAGTGAAAAAGTTTAGGTTTTTTACAATATCTAAATTATTTATACATGTTGGTTTGTTTGTTAGTATATAGTCAATTTCATTAAATTTTGTATCAGTTGGTGATCGCCATGTCCACTTTTTATGCGGTTTACATGGAAAAATACTGTTTATGACGCAATAATCGTTCTCGAGTACAAAGTCAACCAGCATCTGGCCATGTGGGCGTCTTATACCGTGTGCATATTTTCCAATGTTCTTTCCGTCGCTTTTTTGGGCCTTTCCGATTCTTGCATTGAAATCTCCAAGAAGAATAATATTTTTTGATGAACAAATTCCAAGGCAGATTTTATGCTTTGATAGAAAAGCTCTACATCTTCTTTTGCGTATTCTTCTGTGGTGTCTTATTCAAGTATATGCCCATACTTGAATAAGTGACCAGATCGTGTTATTGGATGTTTGTATTTCTAAGGTTGCCACACGGTCCGAGAAGCTTTTTAAGCTTACTATATTGCTTTTCAAATATTTTTTTATTAAATAACCAACTCCGTTCCTTCCGTTAGTCCCGGGTGTATGAAATAAGATAAAATCGGCATACTCTTGTTATATTTCATTTTCTCTTCTAATTTCACATAAACCAATTATATCCCATTTCATTAACTTAATAGCATGCTATAATTCTTCGATTCTACTATATCTGATAATAAGGTTCGTACATTATAAGTTGCTATAAAAAGGTATTGCGATTTTTTTCTTTTGCTTATATTATTTATACGATTTGGTTTGTGATTTGGGAGGAAATGGTCAGACTTCTCCACGGTGACCAGCCAGCTTGGAGAAGATAAAGAGGTTGGGGAGGCACAAATCATTTTTTTTTTGTGTATTTTCTACTTCTTAGTTTGGTAGGGTTCGATTGTTAACGTTCAGTTGTGAAGGGCGCAAAAAATTGGTTATGTTTTGCGATTTGTTTTTTTTAAATATTTGTTTTGCACCCTCGTTGCCATAGTTTTTTGCAGTGTACGCCTATAGCCATGTTGAAATTGATCAAGCCACCCATAAGGCCATCAACTTAGATTAACGAATACCTACCATGGTACTGCCAGCCGGGGACGGTTGACAATGCTAATAAATGGGAATACCACAAAAGGTCGCCCATCTCGGAACCAACCGTATTTTAAGCAAGACTATTTTTGGTTGATTACTGAGGCCTGCAGCTTAAAGCTTAAAAATATGTATTTAGAACTACTGTTTTATTAAGCACAGAAGGAGCAGCGATATCTTTGTCTATTCTTTTTTTGTGGTTTATATTTCACACATAAATCACAATACCCACATAATTATGTGTAGCGTAATAATTTTACACAACACATATCAAGAAGACTTCTCGCCCAACGTAAGGAAGACAAAATACATAATTCGTAAACGCTGAAATAATTGTTCATTTTGATTTATATTTATCGGTTTATGACAGGAAAACTGGTCGGTGGAGTTTTTAAATTTATGGATATTTTATGCCTGTTATTTAGGAGGCTGTTGTGGGGTTGCGAAGTTAATGACGTGCCGGGTATTTTGCTTGTATGCAAATGTTTCCAAATTGTAGTATACCCATCACAACGGGCCGCGGTTTTTCCGACAACATTATTTTGCCAGCGGGTATTTTGCCATGGTATATCATTTTACTGATCTTCAAATAAATGTAAAAGGAAGTATTCCAATTGCTTCGAAATTTTTCACAGACATTTTTTCGTAACCTAATCTAAAATACTATCTTCTTTCTAATTTACTTAGAATTTACTATTTTTGAATAGATTATGAAAGTATTATGTGATAGTTTTATAAAAAATACTTTTCAACAGCGTCATACATTTAGCAGTTTGATCTGATCTTTTATATACCAGTCAGTCATGGTTGCCTATCATAAAAAATAATATCAAATATCAGGTATTAATCTATCAATATAACACTAAAGTGTTTTTCTAATAAAAAAAACTGAATGAGAATGAAAAATACCACCTATTTTACTCTTAGAGGCACCGCCGACAGACCGAAAACCACAGCCGCTGGTGTGGCCAGCTACAAATACCTTACATTCTTTACAACAGAAATATGTGGCCAGTGGTGGCCACTAGCTGCGACATTGGCTGCGATTTTGTATTTATGCCTGTGAATTGCTTGGCTACCACCATTTATACAAGACGCTAACACTAACCATGAATGCGCCGTACTACTTGATTGGCGGCTGCCTACTGTAGCGCTTAAGTTAAAGATTAAAAGATTTTGATATATAAATTAATGTTTGTCAAATAGATGCACCAGTTTGCGGTGAGATTTCACCACAAGTGGTCGGAGCAGCGATTGATGAAGCCCTGCACGTACGTTGTGTAGTTCACGCTGATCCAGCCGATGTCACCTTCTTATGGCAGTTCAATAATAGTGGTGAAAGCTTCAATGTATCACCAGCTAGATATGGTAAGTTATTTTTTTTGTTTTAGAGAGATGTTGAAGATTGTTTTTCTACTTCTTTTTTACGAACTTCTTATCTAAGTCTAAAAATAAATCAGTCATTTTGGTTTATGGCACTTAGACGCAATGATCGTAGTTAGCCAGTCTGGCTTATGTTAAGGACATAGATACTCGTATTTTAAAAAGAGATATGGCAAACGCAGCGTTTACTATGCGAACCTATGTCGCCAAGTTTATCGGCCTTCCGCATGTGGATGCACCAGACATCGCAATAAAATGACTGTTTATAGCAAGCTTTGCATTCCATTGCGTGTTTGATTGACAAATGATGTCTTGAAAACATACTAAAAAAGTAAGTGATATTGTTTATATTGTAGTGCGATTGAGTGAATAATTTACATTGTAGTCGAAATTAAGAACACTTGTTCTGGAAAGGAGACAGCGCCGCGTGCTTGTTTCATATCTCTTTAGTTAAGATATCAATGGTTGAGTACCACGAGTAAGAGATTCAAATGGAGATAAATCCGAACCATCCACGACTAAAAATCAGTAAATTATATAATATTCTTTCAATTTTAAATTACTCTTTATTTCAGTCGAGTTATTTTATTTTAAACTGACCTGATCTTTTAATGTTTAAAATCTTTCGCGATTTTCACGAATGACATACTGTCCGGTCTCTTGCCATCGTCACGCGCCATACCATTTAGTTCTAGTACGGCTGGAACACCCGTTGGAATACCTGAAATGTTTATAAATAAGACATGGTTTACTATAAACAAACTATAGCTATTTACGGGATTGTTACCATGTCTTTTTGTTTCATCGAAGTCACGGTACATCCGTCATGCAAATTAAATGGGAACACTACCCTGCCAAAAACTTACAAGTTCCGACGATTTCATTGTTCCTGTTGTTAATGTGACCCTTAACTAGTCCTTAATAGCTAACCACATAATTCAAATAGAGACCCTCCTATGGTCATTAAATTGCCGGACCCGGATGTCATAAAAACATCTATGACTGTCGTTATGGGCAATCTGCAGTAGAAATAATCTGACCGTGGCGAAATTTATCGTTTTTGAATTAAGTTGTTAGTCTGAACTCTAACCACGTTATAAATCCAAGTGTCTATACAGATAAATACAATTTAAGTGTCTGTTAATAAATATTTTTTCATGAATGCATACGTACTAAGTACCTAGCGTAATATTTTTTTATTTTATCATGTTTTTAACATCTTTTTACAAAATACGAATATACACACATCAACACGGTCTAGGGATATTTTTAAAAAAGCGAATTACTATCAATGTGTTAATTATTTATATGACATGTATATATTTAAAAAATACGTTATTTAAATTTCTACCATTTTTTAAAAATGGTTAAGGTACTTCGATTAAAATTTCAGGATTTTATGGAAAAAAATGAAGCATAGACGGAAACCGTACATGAATTAACTTTTAATTTATGAGTAAAAACTGAAAAAAATAGAAAAATCATTTAATTTGTGTTTATAAACTTGAAGTTAGTAGTCTGAGAAAGCGCCCATGATGTTCATAACACATCGGCAACGATTCGGCATGCTCAGAACAAGGTTGTCAATGTCTTGCTGCGGAATATTGTCCCATGTCCTTCTGAGGTGCGCAAAAAGTTGATCTTCTGTAGCCAGATTTTCAGGAACTTCCTTCAGAGCTCTTCTTTGCAGCATATCCCACGCATGCTCAATGGGATTTAGATCTGGCGATTGAGCAGGCCAGTCTAAGGCCCTAACATTGTGTGTATGTAACCAAGCTGCTACCGTTCTCGCCGTGTGTGCCCGGGCATTGTCGTGCATGAGCAGGAAATCTTGCCCCATTTGTGTTCTGTGGGGCAAGATTACGGGCCCCAGCACCTGTTGGACGTATAGTTCTGCCGTCATATTGCCCCGCACCCAAACGAGATCCGTCCGTCCTCCAAGACGAATTCCTGCCCAAACCATAATTGTTCCTCCTTGGTATGGGTGAACTTCCTGAGGGTTCTGAAGACGGCTCCATCGTCCAGGAACTCGCCAAACACGCGTCCTTCGTGAATCTGGATAGAAGCCGAACCTGGATTCATCCGTGAACAGCACATTGGACCATTGCTCACGGCCCCAGTCTACGTGGTTCCGAACCCATTCTAATCGTCGTCCACGATTGCCTCTCCGTAAAGGTGGGACCCGGAGTGGTCTACGAGAGCGTAGATTGCTTTCATGCAGTCGCCTTCTTACAGTTTGGTCACTCACAAGCACTTGATGTTCCACTCGCAGCCTTTGGACCAATTGAGTCGCCGTTGCATTTGGTTGAGCTCGCGCAGTAATTTGCAAAAATCGGTCTTGTCTGGGGGTAGTGATGCGACTTGGCCCCCGGTGCCTCTCCGCTACTTCACCTGTGGCACGATAGCGTGTCCACAATCTTGAAATTACATTTTGGTGGGTCCCTATGGCCTCAGCAACATTACGCTGAACAGACCCAGCTTCCAGCATTCCCACAGCTCGTAACATCTCCGCCCTCGTCAAATGTTGGCGTTGCATGGCTACAATACCTCAATTTTAACTTTATCTTTCGTTTAAAAATGAAAATAAACTGTAACTAAACGTAATTCGTATTGTTTTCTAAATTTCGCACAAATGAAAATTCCCTCTCCTACACATCAAGACATTTTTATGCCACCGAAACAAAAGAATTTTCAAAAATTTGAATTTGGAATTAGTCTGAGATAAATTACAAACAAATCGGTGTATAAAAGATCCCAATGCGGCCAGTACTTTTCGAGTTATTTAATTGAGTATGAAATATCCCTAGACCGTGTTGATGTGTGTATATTTAAGAAAATGCTGTAAATTTGGAATTTCAAAAGACATAGAAAATTGTTTATGCTGTTGATTGATGGCACTTGGTAGAACTGGCTACACATCTTAAATAAAAACATTTGTACTGTTCCACTTATTTACTCATTAAGCTCATATTATACTCAATGACATCCGAGATACATAAAATGTGTGCTAACCTTTGAAAACGCCGAAGGCGAAACCGGTCAGGTTTATTAAATAAATAAATGGAACAGTACAAGTATTTTTATTTAAGATACATGGAAATATTCCATTTATTATTTTTGTATTTAATGACCGAGGCAAGATTGAGACTGGTCCTCAACAAAGTAGAAGTAAAAATTCCAGGTTATATTATTAAATCACTGCAAAAAGCTACAAAAGTTATGAAAATGCTGCTCATTTTCGATATCCCCTTATTACAATATCGGTTTAAGATTTTATCGCATTCGGATACGATAATAATCCTCAAATTTGACAATCATATTACGCTAAAGAAAATCGTTTCAATGGAAAATTTTCCGTGTAGTTTATGAAAATACCTACAGATCTTATTTTAGATTATGTTTTTTCATCAAATTTCGGATGAGATTAAAATAGTCTAGTTAATATTTAAATAGTAAAGTTATATAATAAATAGTATAGTAAAGATTTAAAATTTTTAATTTTTTATTTTTTTTTTTGTCTATTTCAACACGGCAATGGGCTCACCACCTATTACGTGGGACAGGAATCCACACGGTGAAAAGTGGGCATATAATATGCCTCTGCCACCCCTTCGGGGATAAGGCGTGATGGATATTTTTTTTTTTTTTTTTTTAAAGATTTAAAAAAAAAATATACGGTCAATGGTATAATTTATTTTTAATCAATATTTCTGGATATTATTTTTTTTAAAACAGCGCCGTCTAACCCAAAGAAGACTAATTAATATAAGCTTGTGTTATGGGAACTAGACGACTAATAAACATACTTTATATATTTCAATTTACATACTAAATACATACATTTGTATTAAACATAGGAAACACCCAAACTCGGAAACAAACATTTGTGGATCACAAAAACATTTTCCCCGACCTCCGAATCGAACCCGAGACCTCAGTCGCGGCAGTCGTATACACTACCACTGCGCCACCAAGGCAGCCAATAGCCGATGATACAACGAACGCTGATACACTTACGAAAATAATATCTTCGAACATAAACATATTATGAAGTAATTCACGGTTTTTTTTTAAAGATACAATAACTATTATGTGGGATGCTCTTAATAGATACTTGATACGAGCATAATTCACCTGCGTCCCACACTAGTTGTTTCCTTGCCCGAGTAGCTTGGTTTATCATATTATTATATTATATTAACTTTGGATGACTGTAATGTTTTGTAACAATTTGTAAATACTTATTGGAATATGGAAAAAATGGCAGATACTTACTCATACGATTTATTTATTGCTTTGCAAATCTGTCACTAAACATAAAATAAAGACATTATTTTGTTATGACTAACTTTTTTTCAAATAACTCCATTTCCAAATTCCAATTACAAAATATTTACAATTTTATAGTCAAATTAATTCATTTTATTCATTTTTTAGAAGCGCTCGTGGCCTCGCGGTCTCAGTGTTCTGTAAACGATCACTGAGTTACGCAACTTTCACTATGGCTGGTCCTCGGATGGGTGACCACTTTGTGGCATTTACATTTGCGAGCGTTTCCGTGCTTCGGAAGGCACGTTAAGCCGTTGGTCCCGGTTGCCAGTAAAGTGGCAGTCGTTAAGCCTGGTTGAAGGCCTTATGGGCGGCTTGAAAATTTCAACAGCAGGTAGCCACAACCTGCGTCTGTCTATTTCAACACGGCAATGGGCTCACCACCTATTACGTGGGACAGGAATCCACACAGTGAAAAGTGGGCATATAATATGCCTCTGCCACCCCTTCGGGGATAAGGCGTGATGGATATTTATTTATTTATTTTATTTTTATATTCATTTTTTTAAACGACATATCAGCTTAATAAATTCATAATTATGTGTAGTTTATATAAAATAGGTAAAATAAAAAATATAAAAATATCTTTATTTTGCATAGACCATTTTAACGGCGCTTACAAAATGTCATACCCTATTTAAAATATTTAAAGCGACCACCGGTTCGGAACGCGGCCCACCTGAGAAGAACCGGCAAGAAACTTAGGAAGGCTTTTTTTTTTGATGGCCTATTTACAATTTAATATTATTTCACTTTGCCAGCAGATCATTTCCAGGCGTCCCTGTCCTGCAAATAGTCTGTAACGGAGTAAAAACCTTTT
This sequence comes from Thumatha senex, assembly GCA_948477245.1. Taxonomy (NCBI): domain Eukaryota; kingdom Metazoa; phylum Arthropoda; class Insecta; order Lepidoptera; family Erebidae; genus Thumatha; species Thumatha senex. The sequence continues at coordinate 14,705,401 of OX419743.1, forward strand.
TCACAAAGCTTGCTTTTAATAAACTTTTTAAATTTATTTTAAAGGTAAATTTCTCAGGTCACAGGGAAGCTTGTTGTAAAAGCGTATACAGTTACCCTGGAAAGAATCGCCAATCTTATGTAGTCGACTGTGGTGGACTGAAAGATTATTTTTATTTCTAGTGTTTATATTATGTTTATCACAGAGTTTAGAAAACTGTGATAGATTTTTCTGGACATACATAAGATTGGCAAAAATGTATTGTGATGGTACGGTTAGAATATTTACTTCTTTGAATTTTTCTCGGAGAGAAACTCTGGGGCCCAAATTATAAATAGCGCGTACAGCCCGCTTTTGTAGAACAAAAATAATATTTAAATCTGCAGCACTCCCCCAAAGGAGAATACCGTAAGACATAATACTATGAAAATAGCTGAAGTAAACCATTCTAGCCGTATCCACATCTGTTAGAGTCCTGATCTTTTTTACAGCGTATGCAGCCGAACTTAATCTAGAGGCTGTCTTTTCTATGTGTGGGCCCCACTGCAAATTGGCATCAATAGTTATACCTAGGAACACAGTTGATTCTACAAACTCTAACACTTGTCCATTCAGTTGAACATTGGCCGCAACTTGTTTTACATTTGGTAGAGTAAATTTTATACATTTAGTTTTATTTTCATTAAGGCATAGATTATTTGAGCTGAACCAATGAACTACTCTTGCAATTGCATTGTTTACATCGTCATAGTTATCTAATTGTCTTTTAATTTTAAAAATTAATGAGGTGTCATCTGCAAACAAAACAATCATATTCCTGTCCCCTACATAAAATGGTAAATCATTAATATAAATGAGGAACAAGAATGGCCCAAGTATCGAGCCTTGCGGCACACCCATTGTAACCATGGATCCTACAGAACGTGTACCATTAATATCGAGCCTCTGTATTCTATTGTTCAAATATGAAGACAAAAGGTCCATAGGTACCATAAGAATCGCAAAAGTTGTTGTTCTTGTTAGAAATCGAGAAAGAAGAAAGTCATTACCCTGCTTATTTCTTAGTCCTTAACTATTTTAAGATTGTGATAAACTGTATAAATAATACTGTCTGGTTCAAAAGGGACAGTCAACGGCAGTATCAGCGAGCTCCGGTATATTCCAGCCAGTGAACGTGACTACGGTGCACTGATATGTCGTGGCACCAACGCTGTGGGTCGACAAACGCAGCCATGCATCTTTCAGATCGTTCCTGCAGGTACTTTATTATTTAGTCGGCTTGTATACATATCTAACCATACTTATTTGTAGATTAGAGAATTTTTCGTTTTAACTTACAACATATGAAGCTCTGCGTCTGTTTCTTTCAACACCGCAATAGGCTCACCGCCTATTTCGTGGGACAGAAATACCCACGGTGAAAAGTGGGCCTAAAATATGCCTCTACGGGGATAAGGCGTCCACGTTGTAAATACTATAAGATGATTTTAACTTTAAAACTATCGTGTTTCTTACTTAGTACGAGTTTATTTATTTAGAAGCGCTCGTGGCCCCGCGGTCTCAGTGTTCTGTAAACGATCACTGAGTTACGCAACTTTCACTATGGCTGGTCCTCGGATGCGTGACCACTTTGTGGCATTTACATTTGCGAGCGTTTCCGTGCTTCGGAAGGCACGTTAAGCCGTTGGTCCCAGTTGCCAGTAAAATGGCAGTCGTTAAGCCTGGTTGAATGCCTTATCGGCGGCATGAAAAATTTCAACAGCAGGTAGACACAACCTGCGTCTGTCTATTTCAACACGACAATGGGCTCACCACCTATTACGTGGGACAGGAATCCACACGGTGAAAAGCGGGCATATAATATGCCTCTGCCACCCCTTCGGGGATAAGGCGTGATGGAATTTTATTTATTTATTTTATTTATATTTATTTTTATGCTGTTAACTATTGCATATATATTTTGTTGAATGACCAATCCATGAGCAGTTTTCACCGGCCGTAGCGACAGGTTAAGAGGTTAAGTAGAGTATGTAGGTACAGATAAATTAAAAAAAAAACCTTAATTAATGTACGGGTAAAGAAATTAAGTAATATATCTACTTCAATTATTGTTTGTAGACGTTGCATACCCACAATAACAATGGTAGTAAAACCTACTATTATTGTATTATTATCATAGTGATTTTGTCTTCTATCTCAAAATATATACCTACAAAACGTAAGTGTAACGTTGAGAAAATTTTATAAAAAAAGGGTTCTAAATTTAGATGTAAGTTTGTAACAGTATTAAAATTTCTGACCAGCTAGTGTACGTAGAAAACTACCCTTTCAACCACCCAAAGTTACCTAATCAAATCAATGAAACAACAGCTTGGGTTCAAGTTTGTGAACTATTTTTGACTGAAGACAAAACGATTTGCGTAGGCCCCAAACTAGTTCAGCTAAAATTCTACCCGCTTGCCAATTTTGAAAGTTTAGCAAATTATATTTTAAACATTTTGATAGACTTGTATACAAAGTTGGAATGGGAAATATTTGACAATTTACAGACATTTCGGTTTTGAACTCGAGTTGGGTACGGATTGCAATAGTCAAATTTTTGAAAAGGGTTTCCGCTACGCAAGCGTAGGCCAGGTCAATGATTACATCCTGAGAAATTTGGGACTTTGTCTCACTTTATAACTCAGAAACTATTTGCTATAAATTAAAACTAGTTTGAAACATTTGACGTAATAAGTTTTCATTACAATTTCATCTAAATTAACTACCAGCCATTCTTGTCAATCCTCATGTACGCGGATTGACAAGAATTATGTGGAAAGTTTCTTTTGTGGCCATTTAGGTGATGATATTTAAAGTATCTACTGCACCCTTTTCATCCCTGTGACACGAGTTTAGTTACTGTTTGTGGCGATTACTACCGTTTAATACCCTAATATATCGAGACTAATCTTTTTTTTTTTTTATAATTAGCTCGCCAAAGTGACGCCGTGGTATATACGGTAAAACGCAGCCAGTAAAGCTATCATTCTACGCTGCGCCAGCGGTTCAAGGGTTCTTGTTTCCTCAGGACAATCTATTATACGAATGTGCCTTGTAGTTGAATACTAATCCTAAAGGTGAGAGCAGTATTCAACGCATGGAAGAATCTGCGTCTTGTACAGAAGACATCTCTGGTGCGGTGTGAAAAACCGCCTCACCTTATTTAATATTCTGAGCTTCCGCGAGGCCAGCCCAATACAACTCTCAATATACGTTTTATGATTGAGCTCTCGACGGACGTCTATGCCGAGGATATCTAGATTGTCATCGGTATTGAAGCGTTCTGAAAAGGAGGGGGGATTTTTTAGCGGTAAACGCGCATGCCTGTGTTTTGCGAGCATTGAAATCGACCAGGTTTTCAGAACCGCATTGAGATATGCGGATAAGGTCCCGGTCGAGATCAGCCACAAGTTGTCGTCTCTCTCCCTTGATGTCGGTTCGCCTCGCCGCTGGACGGGCAGAATAACTCCCATGTAAAGTGCTAGCTGCATAGCAATGAATGTTCCCGACGACGGCCAGCATATCATTGATATGCAGAAAAAAGAGAGTTGGCGACAACACAGACCCCTGTGGTACTCCGGCATTAACCTGCAAAAAGCACGAAGCCTAGCCATCACAGAGGACCCGTATACGTCGCCCCTGCAGGAAACTGGCCATCCAGCTGCACAATTGAAGCGGTAGACCGTATGCCGGGAGTTTGGAAAGAAGCGACGAAAATCGTTATTGATGAATGGCCGGTTTCAATATTCTATCTTCAGTTAAACATAGATCGCTACCACAGATAAACAGTTGAATTTTTAACTTTTGTGACAGATCTTCCAATGTCGTAGGTAAATATTTTAATAATCTTTGGTTATTGAAACCGAAATTTTCGTCGATAGGTACCGATAGTAACTACTTTGACATTATTTTAGACAATAGTAAAAGATAGATAGGTTATTGAGACCGGCCGTAAAACGTAACATGACATACTGATATCAACATTTTTGGAACGCCGCATTTTAACATATTAACACTAATATAATATTAAACTATAAATATGTGTCTCACAATATTTATTTATTTTAATTTATCTATTTATACTAACTGTAAAAACTTTCATCAATCACTCTGCCAATTGATAAAAATCGCATTAAAATATTAGAAACAATTTTGAAAAGAAATTAGTGTGCTAACTATATCTTAATTTTAAAGTAGATTTTTTTTCAATCTCGAGTTTGACTGGATTAATTCATCAGTTTCGTATAGGTCTCGATGGTGTAATTGGTGACGCTTCTAGTGCGTTAAACCAGAAGACGCTCTGGTTCGAGTTCATTACGAGACTGGAAAAAATTCAACTTTAAATTTATATTCACATTAAAATACGTTGCATATTTAAAAAATCTATGCCTTTACAAATCAACAGTGGAAAGTGACCTAATTTTATACTATGTAAAGAAAAAATACTATCAAGTAACACAAAGTTCTTGTCGTCAGCTCGTCCATCACCACCTCGCAACTGCACTGTGTCAGCTAGCAATGGATCCAGTTGGACCGAGGATTCCAACAGGGATGACTTTGGAGAGTCGGTGGTTGTGCGATGCGTGACCGGGTACGATGGAGGTCTTCCGCAGCTTGTAGTGCTGGAAGCACTGGACTCTAATACCGGGAACGTGAAGTTCAATGTGACTGCCAATGAGACTGGTAAGTAAAATATATAGCCATTAAAAAAAGTTTCGATGAAATTTATATTTGCAACTGTTCGATTTTTTTAAATATAAAGAACTTATAAAGAACTTAACTTCTTTATTTGACTGCCTCTGTGACGCGGTAGGAGTGCATGCTACGCAAGAGGTCGTGGGTTCGATTCTCACCCATGATAAAACTTTGTGTGATGAGCATGATGGTTTATCCTGTGTCTGGGTTTTATTTATCTATAATATGTATGTATTTAGAAATATATTAGTATGTTTATCAGTTATCTGGTAACCATTATACAAGCCCTGCTAGGTGTGGAATCAGATAGCGTTGTGTGAGTTGTCCCAACAATATTTATTTATTTAATTACCATAAAAGTTTACTATTTTCTCTAGATCATTTTGTATATTATAGACGATCATAATTATTATAGACATTGATTATACCAGAATATAAAAGCTTTTTAATTAAACTTATTGATTTCATATGCAAGACTATCGCTTTCATTCGAAGTTACCTCACTCATACTTCAAAAATTCAGTCCCGACACTATCAGAATTATTGACATTAGATTCAATTACCGACATTACGATAGTGGGGTGGTTAGGATGGTTCTAGTATCGAAAGGAAAGGAGGAAACTAACAAGAGTTTTGGTTAACAAATTTTCGTGCTGGACCTTTCAATAATTTTAAAAGTTTCTGAATTTTCTGATAGTACGGTGTAGCTATATTATAAAATTAGTACATTCAATAAATAATTTGTCTATGTATTTTAGTATGCCTTATATACAGGTTAAAACATTTACGAAATTTGAAGCGCTCGTGGCCCCGCGGTCTCAGTGTTCTGTAAATGATCACTGAGTTACGCAACTTTCACTATGGCTGGTCCTCGGATGGGTGACCACTTTGTGGCATTTACTTTTGCGAGCGTTTCCGTGCTTCGGAAGGCACGTTAAGCCGTTGGTCCCGGTTGCCAGTAAAATGGCAGTCGTTAAGCCTGGTTGAATGCCTTGTGGGCGGCATGAAAAATTTCAACAGCAGGTAGCCACAACCTGCGTCTGTCTATTTCAACACGGCAATGGGCTCACCACCTATTACATGGGACAGGTAAATCCACACGGTGAAAAGTGGGCATATAATATGCCTCTGCCACCCCTTCGGGGATAAGGCGTGATGAATATTTATTTTATTTATTTATTTAAAATATTTACATAAAAGAGTAATCAGAAACAATATCTTATAAGTCTGACTACTAGGAGACTCCAGTTTTTACTTTTGTACAGTTTCATCAAGTTTTATTAAGATACTAGATAATCCCCACAACTTCGCCCGTGGAATGTTTTGACCTCCCGTCGCACCTATTTAATCCCGTCGCTTATAAATTCTACAATGATGCATAAAAATTTGCCCGATTTGTCGACATTTATGACTACTGCTCTGCTCCCCAGTGTAGAGGCGTAATGATATATAGCCTATAGCCTTCCTCGATAAATGGGCTATCTAACACTAAAAGATTTTTTTAAATCCGATCAGTAGTTCCTGAGATAAGCGCGTTCAACTAAACAAACAAACTCTTCAGCTTTATAATATTAGTATAGAAATATAGATATGACTACTAAGATATTACGATCGGTTGTTTGGTTGATGTTTTTTTAAATAACATTGTTATTTAAAATGTTTTTTTTTTAATAGATGGGGTAGCCGTGTTCCTAGTACCTGCTGATACTCTCTGGACAACGGGCAGTGCGCTTAGACTCACAGTTCATTCAAGAAATGATAAAGGAGCGTCTGACCGCATCACGCTTCATGCTCTCGCGTACCAAGATCCGGAAAGGCGGACAGGTAAAAAATTCTCTAATTAATATTATTATACGCCCACTTGCCACCGTGTGTATTTCTGTCTTACGTAATAGGTGGTGAGCCCATTGCCGTATTGAAATAGACAGACACTGGTTGTGGCTACCTGCTGCTGAAATTTTTCAAGCCGCCCATTATGCCTTCAACTTGTCTTGACGACTGCCACGTTACTGGTAAGCGGGATCAACGGCTTAACATGCCTTCTGAAGCACGGAAACGCACACAAATGTAAAGTCACAAAGTGGTCACCCATCGGTACCCATTAGTAGTACATCGACCAGCAATAGCGAAAGTTGCTTAACCCAGTAATCCTTTACAGAACACTGAGTCAGCGGAGCCACGGGCGCTTCTTTTTTTTATTATCTTTTGAAATTTTCTACTTGTTCAATAATTCAATATCCGTGTATCACGAAACACACATGGCTCCGTGTTCCAGTGTAGTAGTTACTTAGTAGTTTCTGTGTTCAGCAACTTAATTCTCAATAACTCTCAATCAAACCTTAATTCTACCTATTTTATACGAATCTGGCAGTAAATGTTAATGCAGAAGCAATAATCTTGAAGTTCACAAATGTTACTTTGTGACATACATAAATAAAGACTTTTAATTAAATTTTCTTTCATTTCACTACTCATAATAAACTGAGTTCGCCAAAGAATGGCGTTCCTAACATTAGTATATAGTATTCTTTAATTTTCATCCTTCAGCCCTTGTCCCAATTTATTCGGGGTCGGCGCAATTATGTCTGCCTATTCCATTCATGCCTGTTATTCGTCGTCAGTGAAAACTTCTTAAATACTAATTAAAAATCTCTCTGCATTACATATAAAAGAAAATGTTACTGAATTTCTTAACAAGCGCGCTCTATGATACAAAATTCATATTAAATATGTAATACTCAACAAGAGGAACCTCTTATGAATGTATTTTTATGTTACATGCGCTTAATGATGCAAGCCTGTGGTACATTAAAAATATTTTATCGTACAAAGGCTTGAATTTGAAACCATTTTTTTAATAAAAAATTACCAAGGTACCTTTTAAATGTGAGAAGAAGATAAAATATTTTATTCGTTATTTATAATTCGTGGATAATTTGTTGTTTGATGTTTTAAAATAACAATGCTAAACTAAAATAAAAATGCAAAAAATGTTTCTGTTTGTTTGTTATCATTTTACTACTTAACAGCCGCGTAATGAAATTTAGCAAGAACATTGACCATCTTTTACTTTACGAAATAAATGTAGCGCTTATAGCCTCGCTAACTTACTGATCTGTTTAAGATCACTGCGTTAAGCAACTATATGGCTGGTCTTCGGATGGGTGACCGCTTTGCAGCATTTTCATTTACAAGCGTTTCTGTGCTTCGGAAGACACGTTAAGCCGTTGGCCTTGGTTGCCAGTAACATGGCAGTCGTAAAGCTAAGTTTTGAAAAGGATTGAAAAATTTCTGCAGCAGGTCGACAAAACCTACATTTGTACCACCTGATACGTGGGACAAAATTCAGAAGGTGAAATTTGTGATAAAAGCGTGTCTGATTGATGAACATTTATAAGTACTATAAAAAGTTTGTACTTTATTATCCTAGATGGAGGTAGCGCGTTAATGGCTGGCTTCTCTAAAGCTGCATTCTGGTTGATAATTTTCACTGTTATCGTATGCGCCTGCGCAGCTGCTTTTACTGGATTCATCCTTAGAAGAAAAAGGTAAGAGTGTAAACTTCCAGAAAAAAATGTTTTTAGAAAATTTTCATTAAACAGGTATTCGTTTATTTTGTCGTTGTATGTTACATAGGTAATAGCTTTACGCACATTAGGGCACTACTCGTAGTTTTTTTTAAATTAAAGGAGATAATATCATGTTAAACTTAAAATTTTATAGCAATTAAAGGCAATTGTAAGTTTATTTAAAAAAAAAATCATTTAATTACCAGAAATAATAAGTGCTGTTAAAAAAATGCTGCTATTTTCACCCCTCACTTTTTTATAAAAATTAAAAAGTGCTAATCGTTTCACTGTTAGCGAAATGTAACTATAAAAACATTGTTAGTTTCTTATTTGTGATTTAAGATAACTGTAGCCGTGACAAATTTTCTGCTGACTAACAGATGATACAACGCCCAAAGGATTGTGGGGTTGGAGCTTAAACGGCAGTCGCTCATAGAAAGCTAGTACAACTGGCCCCAGGTTCAAATACAGACGCAGTTTTATAGCAACTGGGGCTACACCAATATGAAGAAAATAAAATAAGAATTCAATAAGCCTAAATAGGAGAAACTAATATTTATTATACTGAAATATAAGTACACGAAAAAACTACATTAACACTTTTTTTTTAATTTTTATACAGATATTGCTAACATAGATGAAATCATATCCCACAACTGCTCAACACCGAATGAGCATTACGAAAGCAATCGTACTTGGTTGGTAAAAAGTTTTTATGGTAGCAGTCAAAATTGAACAATTTGAATTTGCATTCCATTACACAGCGACTCGCATAAACGGCTAATGAAAGGGAATCGTAAAGGTTGAAGTCGTCGGTCAAACGGGCACTAACACACCACTGCATTTGCCAATTCTCCAACAAACCGTATTCATTCCTGATGTCTCTATGATCAGTCACCGAATTCCAATAGCTACTTTTGTGTGAAGTCGTTTTCACACTAATTCATAGTGATTCTAAATTGACATTTCAAAATGAGTAGGAGTATTTTTCATAAAAATCGTTAGTATAGATTACAAAGAGTGATTATGTATTTTTATGAAACTCGATTTTATTTTCCAATTTTAAGTTTCAACTGAGAGGTCTAAATATCGGTAATAAGAAATTTAAAGAAGTTTAATGGCCTTAAATGAGATTTAATCTAATTAAGACTTAATTTTTGAAGTTGTAAGAAACTTTAACTTCTTTAGAAATTATTACACTTTAACCAAATGATATGATGATAGCACTTAGCATCTTTATACATACAACGCACTGTTTCCTACCTCATTCGTCTTTTTTAAAATATATTATATATATTTAAAAAAAGACAAATGAGGTGGGAACCTCGATGGCCGATGGAGCAAATGAGTTCTGTAGTGGAGACCGCGAGTCGGCAAACGTACGGTAGGACGTCCCCCGCCACATGAACCGATGACCTGGAAAAGGTCGCAAGCAGGGACTGGATGTAGAACCGTGTGTAGTGAAATGGGAGAGTCCTACGTCCAGCAGTGAACTGTCATTGGCAGATTTAAATAAATATGATCTTTATTTTGTCATTCTACCAGGAACACTCCTCCAGTAAAGCAGCAGTCATCAGAACTCCAGCTAAATGCCAGAGACGGCCAATATGTTGTTGCGTACACACTCAAACCGCCAAAGCATGCGCAGCCCGATATACTAAATCCTCCTCCAGGTAACTTGAAATATATAAAAAATAACTTATTGGTTTTAGTTAGAACAAGGTGGCCTTTATGATCGTTTTAATGGAGCTGATTAAATTTGGACTCGTTGAAAGCGACTGCTATTTGTCTTTCCAAATTTCATAACTCGTTCACCACTAATGATTTTTAGGTAAGTTGGCAAAATGGGAAATATTACGCCACATACATTTCAAAGGTCTGTCATAGTAATCATCTTTATAGTGAAACTAATCTGAATGCCTAATAAGCAAGCACTTATTTGAGTTTTCTCGAACTTCCATTACGTTTCTCGTACTGCTGACGAAGAAATTTATAAAGCAGAAAAAAAATGTTAAAAAACTATTAAAATTTCACTTACCAGTATTGATTAATAGTTACTCGATTTTCATAGAAGATGGCACGTCAACTTCCATCGTTTTACCAACACTAATGAGACTGAACACAATTAAAGGTCATGAAATGCAAATTTGAAATTACAGAACGCTTTAATATCCTATACCAGTATGGAATTTAATATGCAGTCCTCATACATCGAATTTAATGAGTATCGTCGCTAGAATCAGGTTACCCAATATTTATCTTTTGGATCGTCCATCCACTGGATGCTATTGATCGATATAATACATATTAATGTCTAAACCACCTATTTAGTGATATGATATGAAAACAGGCCCTGAAGAATATTCACTTCGTTTTTATATCGTTTGGATACAATACATCTCGCGACGCCCAAGGTACACTTTTCTACTTCTCTCCTCCACTTTGAAAGGTCATCGAGAGGCCATTGGCACAAATATCAATCTTATCGACGTCAAAGCTCTTCTTAGGTCTTCCCCTCTTACCGGGAACCGGCGGGGCTGACATGGCCAGATATTGGGCGAACGTTGCGATGGTAGAAAGTAGCCGTGGGCATTATATCAAATAATTCCTCAGAGCACATACCGTTGTACAGGCGAAAGAACACGCTTATGGACGCGAAATCTCTCCTGTCGCAAAGGAAAATGTATATGTGTGTACAATATAACATTTGTACTCACAAAAGTTATTATTGTCTTTTCTTTTAACGGGTATCTTGTTTTTCTTTTTCTCATGAAGATACCCGGGCTTTTGGTAAGCTAACATGATGGGCCTAGATGGGCCCCCTATACAATTACCATAGGCACGATAAGCCTGTAAGGCGACAGAGGGCAACACCGGTGTAAGCGGCTTGGCGTGTAGAGCGGTGCGGCACCGGTTTCACCTTCGCGGGACATGTCCGGATCGGGCTTCTCCGTAGTTATGCCCTTGAAAATGACATTTCCACCCCCGAGCATATAGCTCTGGCTCCCTCCCTCTGACCGGCCAATTAAGGCAAGCCAGAGTTGAGATTTGCTGCACTCCCGGGAGTAGCACTCTCACTGCTCTCCCATTAGGCCGTTAAATTCTAACCGGAGCAGAAGGGCAACAAAACTCTGAGGAATTGGGACCAATATGTAGCCACGCACATTCATCTCGCCACAAGCTGCCCTGCGGATGTGAGCTTATCATTAACTTTCTGATACATTTTTGTTGAAATCAGAAAGTGGATCTCAAAAAGCGAATCTACTATGCCTTCATAGGGTTGCGTTATTCCTTTAAAAGTTAACGACTGTCCTCGAGGGGTTTATTATTATTTGTCTCTTCTTCTCGGGTATCTTCTTTTTTTTCTTACGATGATACCCGGTTTTTGGTAGGCTTACATGGGGACATAGTGTCCCAACACGCAAAAGCCCTATGAGAATTTTAATGTAACTGGGAATGGGACCCCCACTGCAGACAATCCACGTCCGCCTTATGTAGAAGAACGGTAATGGACCATCTCCAATGGGAGTTAAACTATTGTACAATATGCTAACTACTTTTAGGCTATTGAGTTGGAGGTTAAATGTACTGGGTGACTTGAAACTATAGATGAAAACTGCGTCTGACATTTTAATATTATTATTTCCTTTATTTAATAAATCCACATATAAATTACATTTTTAAATACATTATATAACACAAATCTATTTAAAAATATAATAAATAGTATCCCACCGGTATCGAGTACAGGGACCAAGCTACCGGTGGTCAGGGCTGCAGAGACAGGAATTTCCGCACAATACGTGCCGTACCCAGGAGAACTGCCTTTTGCATCAAGCCCTTGACCCAACTGCCTAACGCGGGCCTCTTGAGATGTTGTTCAAGGCTCTTGGCAATCAGACCATGTGCCGATACAACTATCGGATCAATAATCGCTGAATCCACATCCCACATGTCGACAACCTCGTGAGCAAGGTCATGTTTTATTTATTTGTACTTTTCTGCTTTTACGAGATTCTCGTCATGTGGTATGGTTATATCAACGATTAATGCGAGGCGTTCTGACCGATCTATTACCACTATATCAGTTTTAATAATAATAATAATAAATCTTTATTCATTTAGGTCACAAAGTAACACTTATGAACGTCAAGAATATTGCTTCTACATTTACATTTACTGCCAGATTCGCAAAGCAATAGGTAGAGCCTGAGGAAGAACCTGGCAATAAAACTCATGGCCACTCTTTTCTAAACGCCAGTAATTACATTAGTTTGATTAACATGATATTTGACCAATTACATAGTAATGAATTTATACAAACAAAAAAAAAACAAAATCAATGTTGTGTTTAAATCATATCAAAATTAGAGCGATTATAGTTGCCGGTTCTAAGGGCAGCCTACCCTTGAAGAAGAAGAATCTGGCAAGAAAGTCAATGGATGCCATTTTAAAATATAGGAATGGCTTACAACATTAAAATTACACTTACATTGTTCCTTTGGATTTATGTGAGAACAGTCGACTAAACTTAAGTTTACCTTAAATATAAATAAGATTATTTTTAATAATTGCTGCAACAGCTATGAGCTGACCAGTCCCAACAGACGGCACCCGTTCACGGGTATGACGCATTATATCAGCCATCGCCCTACTCAACCGTAATATAGGGAATAAGGCGACCAATACATACGCCACCACTGCCAGGACACTTAGGCGAGCATGACATACTCAAAAACTGCACAGCAACTATCATGTCAATTTCAAAGAAATAAATAAGTCTACATGGTGCTCACACAATAACAAACTCAAATTACATTGTATACCGGGACTAAACGCAGCCAATTTAGAAACCTTTAGTTGTCAGATGTTTCAAATTATTAATAATGTAGAGATGTAAAAATACAACATATATCTGCAGATTCAAGGCATATCACAAGATTCATTCGAATCCTAAATAGCTCAAGCGAAGAGCAAGCAACTCACTTCCATTTATTTTTATCGTTCAAATAATCATTAGTTGTGTAATAGGCCCTTTTCAAGAGGTGCCTCTTAATTTCCGCCTTAAATTTATGTAAGGGCAGGTTCATAATGTTTAAAGGAATTTTATTATATAGTCGTACGCCAATTCCTGCAAAAGAGTCGTGAACCTTTTGTAAACGATGATGCGTTCCAATTAATTTATGCTTATTTCTAGTATTTATCGAATGTATGTCACTGTGTCTATTGTATAAGTGTATGTTCTGTTTAACTAACATAATATTTGCAAATATATACTGTGATGCAACCGTTAAAATGCCAATTTCTTTAAATTTTTCTCTAAGAGACACTCTAGCACTCAATTTATATATTGCACGTATAGCTCTCTTCTGGAGTACAAAAATTACTTGTAGATCAGCTGCTTTGCCCCACAGCAAAATGCCGTAAGACATGACACTATGAAAATAACTAAAGTATACCAGCCTGGCAGTTGCCACATCAGTAAGCTGCCTGACTTTACTAACAGCAAAGGCCGCCGAGCTGAGTTTACCTGCAAGACACGTTATTTGGGCATTCCACTGCAGTTTGCTATCTAAAGTGATCCCCAAAAATACAGTTGATTCTACAAGATTAAGGGTATCATTGTTCAATGTTATATTTGTACCGCAATTCCTGACATTAGGCATGCCGAATCTGATACATTTTGTCTTCTTAGCGTTTAGTGGCAAATTATTGGTCGTAAACCAATCTACAACTTGGGCAAGTGAAATAGTTATTCGTCATAACAACTTTATCAGTAATCGCACATACAAAACCTTCGGTTTCGCAAAATAAATCACCGAACCGTAGCCAGGAGACAGAAGCTAATAAATCTACATCGGGCCTATGTAAAGCCCCATAAAACCGTCCATGCAGTTCTTTACTCTGCCATATCTCGTTGCGATCATCAGTACTTAGTATTACTGGTTTGCGCCAGTTCTCTTTGGCAAGAGCGAGTGCGGTCAGTCCGTTATCTACTGCCACCATATCCCTATGCATACCCACGTCAGTACGCAGAAAATATTCTCTAAGGTTACATATCTCACGATTATGCAAAGTCTTGGCGTTTAAAAAGCCGCGACCTATACATTTCCGTGGGATATACGACCTCATTATGGACGAACGCGGGTGATGCATGCGATATGCTGTCAATAACGAGCGGACTTTTCTATCCAGGGATTCTAACTCTGTTTGAGTCCATCTAAGTATGCCGAAGGAGTATACTATGACTGGCATGGCCCACCCGTTGATAGCGCGCACCTGGTTTGCGCCTGATAAAAGACTTTTTAGTACATTTTTAATCGATCCTGCACGAACGTTTCATGCCAGTCTCAGTAATGCCCAGTGCTTGCGACATACCCAGATATTTATAGGTTTCAGTCGCGGAAAGGGACCTAAATTTTGTGAAATCTGAAAGTTGTACTACTTCAGATTCCACATTTCGTCCCTTCATAACATGCATAACAGCACACTTATCTACACCAATCTCCATTTTGATTGAATTACTAAAAGTTTTAGTGACCTTTAGTAACTCATTCAAGTGGGATTCGGTGGAGGCAAATAATTTCAAGTCATCCATGTAAAGAAGATGCGTCACAACTTGACCTCCTCTCCGAAAGTGATAGCCCAGCCCTGAATTCTCCAGTAAAGTAATGAGAGGATTCAGTGCCAGACAAAACCATAAGGGACTCAAACTGTCACCCTGAATATACCCCTCTCGATCTTTACAGGTTCACCATTACCAAGAACCTGACGACATCCTAGATAAACAAGAGCCGTTTTCCATTGCCCTATGGAACCATTTAAGCCAAAAATTGTGCAGTCCGTCCGGCCCAGGTGACTTCCAATTGGGTAACGAACGAACTGCACTGGCAACGTCATAAGATGTTATTATTATTGGTTCCATAGTTTGTATAGATTCACATGAAAATCCGTCATCCCGCATCCACTCATCCTCTGTATGACTAACAGGTGCCGTCCAAATACTTCGCCAAAATGTGTTTGTGGCTTCAGCATCAGGTAGACACATATCAGTCACACGAAAATCAGGCTGCTCCCATCTTCTATACACCTCTCACCTCTCATCTTTTTGGAATGAACGATTCTGAGCATAGCGATCCACTCTCTTCTTGTGTCGTCGTATACGATTTGCCCACGCATAAATTTTCTGCTTCAGGTGGTCAATACGTTCCGTGACCCGAAAAGGGTATTCGCAAGGACTAACATTAGTTCTCGCGAATGCCCGAGTCACGAAACTTTAGGGCGTGTATTACCCGCCACACGTGTAGCACCCTAGTCTCGGCGATACGTAGCTTAATTCTACATTCATCATCATCCGAGCGTCTGTCCCAGTTGCGTCTCGCGACGCCCGGGGTCCGCTTTTCTACATTTTCTCCTCCACTTCGCACGGTCTTCGGCATTCCCTGTAGTGAGACCATTGGCACGCATGTCATCCCTTACGACGTCAAGCCAGCACTTCTTGGGTCTTCCCCTCTTACCGGGCTCATAGCTTAATTCTACATTGCCAGGCTGGAACAGATTTTGGTCGAAAACTGATTCAACTTGTGTAAATTTAACACCAGCTACCCGATAAACCGCAACAGCCGCACAATACAGAATTGAGTGTGCATCACTTAAATCTATACAAGTTTTAAAATAGCTTGCTAGAACCGCGGTAAACGTTCATCAGTAATTGCAAAAACAAACCCTTCAGTCTCTCCAAAGATATCACCAAATCTTAGCCAAGATACTGACGCATTGAAGTCTATATCAGGCCTGTGTAAAGCCTGATAAAAACGACCATGCAGCTCCTTACTCTTCCATACCTCCCTGCGATCAGTAACACCAAGTACTATAGGTTATGCCAATTCTCTTTAGCCAACGAGAGCGGGGTATGTCCATTATCCACAGCAACCACATTGCGATGCAACCTCGTGTCATCATTGAGAAAATATTCTCTGAGGTTGCATATCTCACGGTTATGGAGGGTCTTGACATTTAAAAAGCCTCGACCTCCACACTTCCGAGGGATATACAACCTCATTACTGATGAACGAGGATTCGAAATGTGGTCAACAGGGACCGCACTCTCCTATACAGGGCATCTAATTCAGTCTGAGTCCATCTTAGTATACCGAAGGAATACATTAGGACCGGTATGACCCACCCATTGAAGGCACGCACTTTATTACCGCCTGATAAAAGACTTTTCAGTACTTTTTTCAGACGGCCAAAAAATGTTTGTTTCAGACCAGATTGGTTAATTCCTAATGCCTGTGATATACCCAGATACTTATAGGTCTCAGTAGTGGAGAGAGATCTGAGTATTATGGAATCCGAAAGCTCAATACCTTCAGACTCCACAATCCCAACCTTTCTTTACTTGCATGACTGCACATTTGTCAACGCCAAATTCCATTCTAATAGAACTACTGAAGGATTTTGTTGACTTCAAAAGTTCTACCAGTTCCAATTTGGTGGTAGCAAATAGCTTAAGGTCGTCCATGTAAAGCAGGTAGGATATAACTCCACCATCTTTACGCAACCGATAGCCCAGCCCTGAACTCTCTAGCATAGTACTCAGAGGATTCAGAGCTAGACAGAACCACAACGGACTCAGACTGTCAACTTGAAATATACCCCGCTTGATACTAATTGGTACACCATTATCGCAATGCTGACGACATCCTGGATAGCAAAGGACCGTTCTCCACTGCCTCATACATGTCTTCAAGAAAGTACATAGAGTTGTATCAATTTTATACAACTCTAGGACCTTCAAAAGCCATGTATGTGGCACTGAATTAAAGGCCTTTCTATAATCTATCCAACATGTCGCCAGGTTTTTACGTTTACGACGTACCTGTTGGCTGATGGTCATATCAATTAACAGGAGTTCCTTAGTGCCACGGGCCCCTCTTCTACATCCATTTTGAGAGATAGATAATATCGAATTCGTCTCTAAATGTTTAGTAGTTTTGACTCTCAAAATGGATGTTAAAAGTTTATATATAGTCGGTAAATAGGTTATCGGTCTATAGTTTTTAGGATCCGCAGCACTACCAGACTTATAGAGTAAGTGAGTTGTACCAGTTGTCATAAAATGGGGAAGTGAACCCACATCTAGAGATGATTGAAATTGTGAAGCTAAACTGGCGTGTGAGCTTCGAAACCATTTCAGCCAGAAATTGTGCAGTCCATCCGGTCCCGCTGATTTCCAGTTCGGCAACGAACGAACTGCACTGGCTATATCTTCTACATCAATGGATATTGGCTCCATAACCTGTATATTCTCACATGCCCGTTCAACATCTTTCATCCATACACCTGCCTTATGATCTACAGCTACCGACCAAATGTTGCGTCAGAACGCGTTAGTAGTATCAGCACCTGGGAGAGTAACGCTATTTTTATCTAGATGTGGGTTATCCCATTTTCGATAAACCCACTTCTCATCTCTTTGAAACATATGATTCTGATTATATCGATCAACACGCTCTTTGTAACGCCGGACTCGATATGCCCATATATAAACTTTTTGTTTTAGTACGAGATCGATGCGCTCCGTGACACATGATGCGTACAGTTGTGGACTTATATTAGTGCCCAAGAACGCCTGCTTTACAAAGCGCATCATCCTCGGACGATTATTACCGGCTTTAAAACATATTAGTTTTCCAATGAGTGCCCTGGTCTCGGAAATACGCCTCTCAATTCTACACTGCCAGGCTGGTTTTGCAAGCCTTGGTCGATTAGCTTTTTCATTGTCATAAAATTTAACCTTAGCTACTCGACAGGCTGCAACCGCCCCACAGTACAGAATTGAGTGGGTATCACCGAGATCTTCACTATTCTCTAGATGTTTCAAAAGTATTGTATCTAGGGCACACACCAGGGCCATATTTTTTTTATGCACGGGCATACGAGGAACTCGTGGTCTGTTATTGATACTGAAAATCGATATTCCAGAAGCGTATCCTCCAAAGCACTCCTTAATCGTTCGTTACATTGGGTACTTACGGATATAGTCTCATTGTCAACAACTTCCTCATCAACAATGACATGCGGCGTATGATATCGCGACGGGGTCACAGTTTGTGACGAATTAGTAACAAGAAGGCTATTCTGTACGTCAGAACGTAGCCTCTCAAGTGTGGGACTATCAAGCATATTACAACGCTGAATAGCCCGCACCTTATCCGACAATCGTAGTGCTGACACGTTGACAGCCGGCTCAAGTTCCTGAAACACAGACAGTAAACGACAACGGTACGCAGTGAGGTTAGCACCCAGCTCTGTAGCCGCATAATATGCCCGCATAACGTTTTCATTAATTGCTTTAGTCCACTTCATACGGTGCACATCACCACCGGCAGCGGGGGCCCTATTCGAGGCCGGCGGGCCTCGGGGTCCTAAGCTTGCAGGTGGCCGGCCTCTTCTCTGCCGACGTACAGGTGTTGGCGACGTCGGTGGGGAGAAATACTCGTCGCTGCTAGTGTCGGTGCTCGACGCTTCGATGGCAGGCGGTATCACTGGAGCGGTTTCCGATGACTGCGAAGCGGAGTTGCATGACGAGTCCGGGGATGGTATTTGTGCTATTTGTCGTGTTTTGGCTCTGGTCAACATCATTTTTATATCCATTTTATAGAATAATATTAAGTACCTTTGTTGTGACATTCTCTGTCATGTCAATCTGTAAATTATTAATGTGTATTTCCAAAATGTTCATATTTTATATTCTATTTCTAGTATTTGAAGGCTTTATTGCTGTTTTAATTTCTTGATAGTAATTTTCGAATAGGTATTTGTATTTATATTAATAAAATGTAATAAAAATATATTGGTAAAAAATGTGTTGACTTAGATACAGTGTTGCCAAGTTATTATTGTTTCCTTTATTCATTAATTACACTTATCAATTACATTTTTAAATACATTATATAAAAAAAAATCTATTTAAAAATATAAATAATAGTATCCCACCGGCATCGGGTACAGGGACCAAGCTACCGGTGGTCAGGACTGCAGAGACAGAAATTTCCGCACAATACGTGCCGTGCCCAGAAGAACCGCCTTTTGCATCAAGCCCTTGACCCAACTGCCTAACGCGAGCCTCTTGAGATGTTGGTCAAGGCTCTTGGCGATCAAGCCATGTGCTGATACAACTATCGGAACAATAATCTCTGAATCCACATCCCACATGTCGACAACCTCATGAGCAAGGTCCAAATATTTTATTTGTTTGTCCTTTTCTGCTTTTACAAGATTCTCGTCATGTGGTATGGTTATATCAACGATTAATGCAAGGCGCTCTGACCGATCTATTACCACTATATCAGGCTTATTGGCTACAATAGTCCTGTCAGTGATAATGGATCGGTCCCAGTACAATGTGACGCGACCATTTTCTAGAACTGGGTCGGGCGCATACCTATATTAAACCACAAGGGACTCAAACTGTCACCCTGGAATATGCCCCTCTCGATCTTTACAGGTTCTCCATTCCCAAGAACCCGACGACATCCTGGATAAACAAGAGCCGTTCTCCATTGCCCCATACATGCCTTCAAGAAGGTGCATAGAGTTGTATCAACTTTATACAACTCTAGCACCCTCAACAACCATGTATGAGGCACAGAGTCATAGGCTTTCTTATAATCAATCCAGCATGTCGCTAGATTTCTCCGGTTACGGCGGACCTGCTGATTAATGGCCATGTCAAGAATAAGGAGTTCTTTAGTACCACGTGACCTGCTTCTACATCCATTTTGAGAGTCGGACATTATGGAATTATTATTAATATGAGTTGTTAATTTTACTCTCAAAATAGATGTAAGAAGCTTATAGACCGTAGGTAAACAAGTTATCGATCTATAATTTTTAGGGTCCGTGGTACTACCTGATTTATAGAGAAGGTGAGTAATGCCTGAGGTCATAAAAGATGGAAGCGACCCAGACTCAAGTGATGTTTGAAAGCAAGATGCCAAACAATCATGTGAGCTATGGAACCATTTAAGCCAAAAATTGTGCAGTCCGTCCGGCCCAGGTGACTTCCAATTGGGTAACGAACGAACTGCACTGGCAATATCATTAGACGTTATTATTATTGGTTCCATAGATTGGATGGACTCACATGACAATCCGACATCCCGCATCCACTCATCCTCTGTATGACTAACAGGCGCCGACCAAATACTTCGCCAGAATGAATTTGTGGCTTCAGCATCGGGCAGGCACATGTCAGTCACACCATGATCAGGTTGCTCCCATCTTCTATACACCCACCTCTCATCTTTTTGGAACGAACGATTTTGAGCATAGCGATCTAATCTCTTTCTGTATCGTCGTATACGATTTGCCCACGCATAAACTTTCTGCTTCAGGTCGTCAATACGTTCTGTGACCCGAAAAGAATATTCGCAAGGACCAATATTATTATTATTGTTATTATTAACTGTAAGAATACTGCACTGGTTACTGAGTTTTTATTATTATTATTAAAGTTAACCATCATCATCTCATAGGATTGACGCTCTAGACATAGGCATAGCCTAAAGATCGCAATAATATTCGGCTTGTGCCCTCCATATCCACCTGTATTAAAAGTTAATACAAAAATATTTGTATCGAACTGTATAAAATCCTACTCGTACCTTTCCGTATACTTCAACATCAAAGAACCAATTTCATGAAAAGCATTCCGATAACAAGTGGAGTATAAAACGTTACCATGGAGATTGGTGCTACCGAGTACTGAGAACTATTTGCCAGATATTTGTGGCCATCCGATTACACTTATGCAACAGAGAATAGATATACCCTAATAGATTTACTCGATGTTAATTATATTACAGTCATTTAGTTATACGAGAATGTGTTGGCGAAGTAACTTTCAGTGAAGTTTTCTAGTGACCAAAATAATGTATAAAACCTTCTTTGTCAAGTAAAGATGTAACAGCGGTTTCTTCAAGCGGCCATGAAAGTCCCATAATGGACCGTCAACTTGAGGACCACTGTCATGTCAATAGTCTTGTGGATTGTGGAAGTGACAATCCGCTAGACGTTCCAATGTCTTACTGTCAGACGGGAGACTTCATTTTGTAGAGCCAAATAGGTGTTCATTAAAGAATTGGGAGTTCAAATGGCTGTCAGTTTAAAAAGGGTAATAATTGTTATATTGTACTAACTTACCTAACAGCCCAAGAAATCGGATCCCAGGTCTCTAAGATTAGGATCGTAGACGCAGTGGACTCTATGCTAATATTTACTAAAAGTTAAACAGCTCCTTTTAAATCACGTGTTTAACTTTTGCGATTAATAATAATGTCAATGCCACGATGATAGTTTGAAGCGAAATAACTGCTCATTTTATGGTAAAGTGTATAATAATCTACATTTGCTTGCAGACGGGGGGCCTCTAAGTACAAAATCCAGTACAGAGCTGGCCGTGAAAAATGGCAGCCTGCACGCGAGTGAAGAGTGGTCGACCGGGCGCACAAGTAAATCGCTTGATGATCACCGAACTGTAAGTATACTGCACTCGTTACTGAGTTTTTTTTTCTATAAATTGAACGCTTTAATACTGCAGTGTAAACAGTATGTAGTTCATGGCATATTTTTAAGTGAATGTATAATAAAACTTTTGCAGTTATGGATGGTGTCTTTTCATATTTTAAAGTTGGAATCATAGTTTAAAGTTGGAATAATATGTTCAATGTGTTATTTTTTTAGTCCCAGATATGTTATTAAAGTAAAAATATGTACTAAACCGTTCTGAAAAATTCTACTCATTAAAATGTGGGCTTAATTATGTCATACACTGTACGAGTATACTCCGCACATAATTATAGTGGGTACTTTGTTGCTGCTCGTAAAATGACACTGAAGTACTTGTGAGGCATAAGGTATAAATTATAGCTGTGTAAAATTAAGTATTTTTTTATTATAGTCAGACAGTTCAAGGTACGAAACCAATTTTAAGTATATTTAATTTTACACGGTTTACATTTTTCTCGGTTTTAAATAATTAAATTTAATGTAATTTGAAGATTAATTGTAGCTGAACAAATTTTTGGAAAATATTGTTTTTATTATGTTAATTTTAATTGAAAAACCGAGTCCGAGACTACCAGGACTTTAATTGGTCGTGCTAATGAGTGTCTAGCACATAAGACCTTTTAGCCTTTTTGTTACCACCTCACTAAAAAGGCAACAGGTTCAAAATTTCTTACAAATTTAACGTCTAAAATAGACACATTTTATTAAATTCATTCGGCCCTTTAGACCCACCCCAGTTCCGTGCTTCGGAAGGCACGTTAAGCCGTTGGTCCCGGTTGCCAATAAATGGGCAGTCGTTAAGCCAGGTTGAAGGCCTTATGGGCGGCTTAAAAATTTCAACAGCAGGTAGCAACAACCTTCGTCTGTCTATTTTAACACGGCAATGGGCTCACCACCTATTACGTGGGACAGGAATACACATGGTGAAAAGTGGGCATATAATATATATGCCTCTGCCACCCCTTCGGGGATAAGGCGTGATAGATAAATAAAATAAAAAAATAAAATTTAATTGAAAAACATCAAAACACTCTGTTCAGATGAGATTTTAATCCATAGCCAAGGCCAGGCGCTGTGACTACTAATCTACAGAAAATAACCCATAAATTGAAATAAAAAAATTACATGAAAAAATGTCTTGTCTTTCTGTCAAAAAATATTTTTCTCGTACAAATAGGTACTGTTTCAATCAAAATCAATGGCCTTATTTTGCAGGTACAGTCAACGCCAAAAACAGTGTCAAGTAAACAACCTATTTCGATGAGCACTATGACGCTTAGTAGGAGAGAACATCTAATTGCAGAAGAAATACCAGGACCAGAGAGTTGTGTATAGATTTAGAAATATAAATAGTGTCATTTACTAGGTTTTGAAATGAGCTTCCACTATCTTTTTTTTTATCCCCATGGTTATAAAAGCCCTGAAAGAGTATCAAGTAAAGAAAAATTATTTAAATACTTTCATTTATATTCTGGTAATCTAAAGCAATTTATTATAATTTCCTTGAAGAATTCCCCTAAATAATAATTAATTACCATCTTTTTATAAACTTACTTTTTTGTGAACTACTGTATAGGTAGAATTTTGTATTGATTTTAAACTACGTTCCCGATGAGCTAAGGACTTGAAATTTATAGTAATCAGACCATGGCACATAATAGTGATTAATTTTATGCTTGTTTTAATGTTATTTAATGTTGTTTAAATGTGACTCATTAAATTTGATCGTTTTTACTTTATGTGTTTAGTTTTTTATTATAATAACAGTGATAATTTTTTGAAGCCGAACTCTTAAACTTAAACTTGTATATATTTATGATATTTGGAGCTTAGACTGTCTTTTGAGTGAAGGTCTTGGATAAGTTTTCATATTTTGATAAGTTTTTACAGTTATTGACTAAAAAACCTACATGCCTTGCGTTGCTTGCAAATATGACGAACCAATATTTCTATTTTTATTTTTATTGTATAGTTTTGAGTTGAAACCTGAATATGATAAAATGAAATGTTACACAAATCAGGGTTATAGATAAAAAATTGATAGATGAAAATGATACATAGTCTGTCAAAAGTTATCGTAGTAAGATTTTTTGTCCGGCAGTGTACATCGACAGTAAAATAAAAAAAAAATGTAAATAAAATGTATGTATTGACTGTGAAATTGTGATAAATAGTGTTGTAAATATAATAAACTGAAAAATTGATTAAAAATTGAAAATTGTAAGAAAATAGAGTCTGTTAAGGATTGATTGATTGTTTAATTTAAAACCAATTTTTTTACAAGCTTTTTTGTCAAAATCTTACCTCCATTAAATGAAATTAAATAAATAAATATTGTGGGACACTATAGCACAAACTAACCTCTAAGCTTGTGCTATGGGATCTAGACAACTGATAGACATATTATATACATATACCCAAACTCCGAAAGAAACGTTTGTGGATCACACAAATATTTATTCCGACCTGCGAACCGAACCCAGGACCTCAGCGTGGCAGTCGCATACACTACCACTGCGCCAGTTTTGTTTCTCAGCTAAAAGTAGTAAAAAAAAAGTTAATAAAAAATAAATATAAAAAAGGGAGAAATTGGCAGGCTTCTAAAGCTATGCAAACATGGAAGCAAACATTTGCTTGGATTAACGTTTACGATGTTGTATTGAGCAAACCCACGTTATAGTAAAAAAAAATGTATGAATTGCTCCTACTTTTTGCTTTAATTTCTTTCGTTTTGAAGTGGGAATATTTGCAATAATATTTATCCTGTTGATTGATGGCACTGGGTGGAACTCGCTACACATTTTAAATAGCACCACTTATAATTGGTATACCACGTATAAGTGGTGTTATTTTAAATTATTTGCAATAATACTTTGGCATCCGGAGCGAGCCAACTAGATACGATTCCGGCATAACACACGTGGAGTTATTTAAACATAAAAATCTATTTCACTTGTAAAGAAAGAACAGTTTTAGCACCGCCAAATCCGCCCGTCCGTTCGTCTATTGGCATTTTTGTTCTGACAACTATAATAGGAAGTTGTAATTTGTCGCCAACTGTAAAATAAATTCTACGACATACCTACGTAAACCTACTTCCCCTACAGGTGAAGGGTGTTATTTTTTTTTGTCATTTAGCCCTTAGTGAGAAATATTGATTTATTTATTTATTTGCTCACCACACACCTTATAAGCTAAAACAATGAAATTCTAGGAATAATTTTAGAGTATATATATATTGCTGGTGCCTGTGGTATTATAGGCATAAATTAAAAAGACATAACTTAATACTGCATAACGATTTTTGGCATACTTTTCGTTTCGCATAACGTTCAAACAGAATAAATCATTAGGCATACTTTATTTTCCCATAACTTCTTTATAATAAAATTAAAGCTATAAACACGCGTAAAATTTATTATATATATGTAATATTTACTAATCATAACATTTATTGGCATCTCACTCAATGGCATAAAGATTACAAGTCATACATATAGAATACCATAACGTTATTAACGTACATATTTTATAATCTAAGCTTGAACTGTCTAAGTTTAAAATGCCGACTGAATAAAAATGTCGATAGTGACTATTCTGCAGTTAAAAATGTAAAAAAAAACACTTATACATGTGTGTGAGTGTGTGTGTGTGTTATATGTGTGTGTGTGCGTTAGTATTTTTTTGTAATTCATTCATTGATTAAAGATAATATAGGTTTGCGAAACCTAAAGGCTTATTTATAAATTACCACGAAAATAATCTATAAACAAACACAGCAGCCAGTAACGGAAAAGCATCACAGTTTCAGCATTCGCACTAGTCTTTAACCCGGTTAATGTTGTTATTTTATTATTCTTACCTAATGAGAATTAGGCATCAAAAAATCAGATATGTTACACTAATCACAAGAAACACTGATTTCTTGAAGAAATTCGTCTTTTTATATTATAGTGTATTCCCAGTTGGTTCTGAACCTGGGTTTGGAGCTCGGGGTTCACCTTTATTTGGCAGCTAGAAGAAGCTATCGTTAACTCTTAAGTTTCACCATTGTTGGAAGCAATTGCTGTATGATTTCTCACCCCGCGCCTTATCGTCTGTATCGTTGTCTCGGCAGTCAGCTGGTGCACCACCACTGATCGATAAAGGTGTCACTCAACCATAGTTCTGTAATTTAAAGCGAACCTAATAAAATTTTATTAACGAATCAAAAGTAAAAGTAAATTTATCTATTTAAGGAATCTCTGTGACGCGGTGGTAGTGTATCCGACTGCTACGCTCTTGCTCTCAGGATAAAACTTTGTGTGATGAGTACGATGGGTTATTCTGTATCTAGGTGTTATTTATCTATAATTAAAAAAAAAATTAAATTAAATTTATCTATAAAAATGAAGGTATTTAGGAATATTTAAGTATGTTTATCAGTTATCCGGTTACCATAGTACAAGCTCTTCTTAGTGTGGAATCAGATGGCGTTGTGTTAGTTGTTCCAACAACTTTTATATTTATTTCTTCTTATATTAAATTGTATATTTTTTTTCAAAACGCAATTAGATACATAGTATATTTCAAACTTAAAAGCTCAATCTTTAAAATTTCTCCATGGAACGGCCTCAACAATACCCTAAAAGTGTATGAGTTACATAGCACTATTAAACTAATATTACTAGCGTACAACACTGTATTTCTGCCCCATTATACTTTACTTTAGTGTTGAATATTTATGAGAACAAGTTTATGTTTACCTACGTGAAGAGCAAAGTGTATTTAAATTACATTATACCGCACCGAGTGATCAAAAGCCTGAAAACTTGCACCGAGTAATTCTTCAACCAAGGGTTTCTCTAGTTGAATAAACATGGAGATTTATAGTTAGGTCAAAATAAAGTAAACCACTATCTAGTCCAAATACATTCAAATGGTCAAGCCTTTATTCTTAACGGGGTAGACAGAGGATTATACTTTTTTTTGTAACTAACTCAAATTATCTTCTAATTAATTTCGTTGCGTGTTGCTATCATGATATTTTTGATGCCATTTTTGTTATTAAAACTAGTTAAAAAACTGTTTAAAAATGTTCCGTCTTGGACATCCGTTTGTCTGTATGTTACGGATATTTTCTTGTTAACACGATAACGACCGAAATACTTTACTAATCGAGTCTTTTTTTTCTCCTACGCTTCAGTATAATTAGGAATAGAACCCTTTCAATTTTCACGGTCTGATTCGATGTGGTTTTATTGTTATTATCTTTACTTTATTTATTTCATAACCCCTACGCGATAATTCATAGCAAAGTTTGGAATTCTATTTTTTTTATAATATTATAAAAGCGTGTGAGGCGTGCACTTTTGGATTTTCCAAATTTATTTGTTTTTTTTCTCACGAAATAGGATTAGGATAAACTGCTTAACATGCTTTACGATGCATGAAAACCCTTTAAAATGGAAATACCACAAAGTAGTCACCCAGTCAGTCATTTCAGGACCAGTCATACTTAACGTGGTGATCGTTAACAGGACACTCAGATAGCAGGGCTACGATCAGTTTCTATGTAAAAAAAAACGTAAAAAGAATCGTAAAATCAGACAAACTAAGTGTCAGATCATCGCTCAATGCCATGTGAAAATACTTTAAGAACCTGTTAAAAATCACCAATTTTATATCGTCAAGATGTTGTGTTAATCTGACTTAATATACTCATATATCAATAATACAATGCTGCTTGCCTATTGGGAGATGAGTCGTGAAAGTATAACTTTTTTTAATCAACAAATGGAATTTCAGATTATTCGATATTTGCGAAATCTACTCGTATTAATGCCAGATAAAAGTGCTGATCGGATTAAGGTTTTTTTGAAAATGTCGAAGCTTTCAATAGAGGTGTATGTGTTCATCAGTGGACTAGATAGAGTTAGTAATGATGATATCAATATACTGTCATGCTTTTGCGCTCGCTGCATAGGTCCTTGGATAGGTGACCACTTTGAGAAATTTACATTTGCGAGCATTTCCGTGCTTCAGATGGCACGTTAAGCCGTTGGTCCCGGTTGCCAGTAAAATGGCAGTCGTTAATCCCGGTTGAAGGCCGTATGAGCGGGTTGAATATGTTCAACAGCAGGTGTGGCGACCTGCTGTTGAAAATATTCAAGCCTGCGCCTGTCCATCCATTCGTTCAACACGTCAATGGACTCACCACCTGTTACGTGGGACTAAAATGCAGACGGTGAAATGTGGGCTTATTGAATGCCTCTGCCTACCCCTTTGGGGATAAAGGCGTAACAATTTATATATGTGTGTCATGATTTTATAATAGCGGAGTAATAGACACAAGTGTTGTACCCCGAACAGTTAGGAGATGTAGTCAAAGATGGGTGCAGTCGCTGTACTTCTGATTAAACAGGTACTCATTGGGGTTCTCAGTTTGAATTAAGAAAATAATTAGCTTATATTAAAATATTCTAAAATTGTACTTAATGTACGTATATTCAAATATGTAACGGCATAGACCCGATCAATTTAGGACAAAATCTAAGGTTTATAGAAAACCATATACAGTACAAATTAATGTGACTGTACGACATAAAAAACAACAGGTACACGTTCCCTAAAATATTGGTTATAACTAACTAACTAACTAACTATCTTCACGCTGTATCCCTGACGGGGTAGTCAGAGAGGACAGATCGCCAGGCTTCGCGATCCATGCATACTTCTTTCGCTTCTTCGAGATTCATCAATCGCTTCATACACGCACGTCTGGGTATCCGAGTACTTTTGACCTTTCCGTTTTTGAGCAATCTGCTCACGTGGTCTTCATATGTAAGTCTCGGCCTTCCCTGACTCCTTCTACCCTCTACTTTTGAACAATATATATTCTTCGTCAATCGTTCCTCAATCCAAACCAACGGAGCACGCCCTTTTCCAGCTTAACGCTGACACTTTCATTCAAACCTGCCATATTGCGTATCACTTCGTTACGTATTCGGTCGGCCAAGGTAACGCCGCACAATTTTCGAAGTGATCGCATCTCCACAGCATTCAATTTACTTTCATGCATCTGCTGACATACCCAGGTTTCACTACCGTAAAGCAAAGTTGGCACTAGCACTGCGTTATGAATCGCTATTAGTGCTTCTTTTACGATGCATTGTCGCTTTACTAACTGGGACAAAGCACCGTTAACTTTGTTTCCGGCAGCTACTCGCCGTTCTACATCCGAATCACATCTTCCATCCGCGCTAAACATACTTCCTAAATACACAATTTCATTCACTTGCTCTAGACGTTCCTGGTTTACCCTAATCTCGCATTTAGTTCTTACGTCACCTCTTTCAAATACTAGAACCTTAGTTTTACTTGCATTCAAGCGGAGACCCTTACTTTCACACCCCTCTTTCATATTAGTGACTAATGCCTGTAGGTCGGCTTCTGATGAGGCCATGAGCACTGCATAAAGTCACCCAAATTCACACCCATATTAAAATCTTTCAACTTCTGCAGGCAACTGTCCAGATACACTATGAACAGCCAGGCGGACATGACACATCCCTGTTTGACGCCTGTACAGACATCAAAAAGAGGTGACACATCCCCCCCTACTCGCACGCAAGCCTTACAGTCCCTATAAAGCGACTGTATTGCCCGCAGTAGCGAGCCGTCAACACCATATCCTGGCAGCAAGTCCCACAGCGTTTCTCTCACAACGTTATCAAATGCTTTCTCTAGATCCACAAAAGCGCAGAAAACCTTCTGGCTAAGAGCCAGAAACTTTTCCGCGATCATGCGGAGAGAAAACACTTGATCCATGCAACCTCTTCCACGTCGGAATCCGCATTGAGCCTCCCATAAATATCTTTCAGACTTTTCTTGCATTTGTGCCGTTATAACTTTTGCATACACCTTAGCTAAGCTGACCAAGCTGATCACCCTGTAGCTGGAGCAGTTTAGGCGCGAGCCTTTCCCTTTGTAAATAGGTACTACAACTGCTACTCGCCAGTCATCTGGGACCTCACCCGTCCGCCAGCATAAGTTGCATAGAAGACATAGCGTGTCCCAGACGCGCGACCCACTGTACTTGATCATCTCAGCAGTAACTCTGTCTTTTCCCGCAGCATTACCACATTTCATACTTCTTATCGCTTGTTCTATTTCTTTCATACTAATGACTTCAATGACATCGGGATCCGGAGCATCGAAGTGAGCTCCACTTCCCGACGTGGCATCTCTGTCTTTTCTTGCATACATCTTTCCATAATATTAACTCCATCTCTGCAGGACGTCACTTTGGTCTGATAGGACGTCATTGTTAACACTAAGCACTTTATTCATACTGCAGATTGCCGAACACCTCCGGGTCTTGCCTACCTCTTTCCAGAAGAGCTTGGCATTATCACGGAAATTGGACAACAACCTTTCATCCGCTTTCATTCTGCACCTTTCACGAGCTTCTTCTATCAGTGACTTCGTGTTAACTTCTCTCTTTCATATTAAAATCATTCCGCGAGGCTAAGTAGTCTAGCCATGCTTTCTTCTTCATTCGAACTGCTTCTTTCACTTTCTCATTTCACCATGCATCACGCTTATTACTACTGCCTCTTTTCGTTTCTCCACACACTTCCACAGCGGCATTTATCATACTGTCCCTAAGGTTCTGCCATACACTTTCCACATTCTCACTGCTTACATTGACGTCGCCAAGCTTTTCGGCTACCCTTTCATTATATTTATCCCTAATGGATACATCCTGCAGCTTCCAGCTTTTGATGCTATAAGTCGGCTCAGGTTCAGGACACTCGGTACGATGACGCCAACCCGCGAACAGACCCCTAATCCTAGTTATGACTAGGTAGTGGTCTGATGCCAGCTCAGCGCCTCGATAAACCCTTGTGTCCATCACCTGTTTACGGAGCCGACTATCCATTAGGAATAGATCTATCATGCTTCTCTTTGACTTACATCTCCTCGTATACATATGAATTTGTTTGTGGTTGAACATTGTGTTCGCCACAAACAAATCCTTTTCCTTACAAAATGCCAGTATTAGCTTGCCAGCGTCGTTTTATCGACGTTTATCGCCCTTTTATCCCCATACTTTCCGAGTACCGACTCAAAACCATCGCGAGCGGTACCCACCCATCCATTCAAGTCTCCACATACTATAAGTCTTTCATTTCCTTCTATCACATTTAGAGCTTCTCTCATACTCTCCCAGAAGTCCTCTAGCTCACTCGCGTTCGACGAAGATACTGGCGCGTAAGCAGCTACCAGGAAAATCTTCGTCAAACCAAGTTTTACACGGATCCAGAGGATTCTAGGACCTACCAGTTTGTACTCATACATACCGGAGGCCAATCGCGAGTACAGCAAAATTCCAACCCCCCGACAGCCACGCTCGCTCTCTGGTACTCCAGACCAAAGCGCGAGCATCCCACCCGGGAGCTCCAAGACTTCGCTGCCCTTGCGCTTGGTCTCTGTCAAGCACACTGCATCTAACTTTCTCTCATTCATAACATCCATCAACTCATTCATCTTATCTGTCATTCCTCCCCTAACATTCCACGCAGCTACCCTGCACTCCATCCTCCACTTCCCGCCGGAAAATAATAATAAATAATAATAATTTCTTCGGTTATAGTTTGCGAATATAATTTGCCTGCTTGGGTTTCCCGAACGTCTACAGTATGGGGTTCTTCAGAAGGGGTCTTAGAAGGTTTACAAAGGGTGGTCAGCGCGAGTGCTGCACCTCTGGTGTTGCAAACGACCATAGGCTACGGTGACCACTTTCATCAGGTGGGCCGTATGCTTGTCTGCCACCTCAGTGGTATAAATAAAAAAACAATTATGTATAAAAATTTTCATTGAAAATTTTCTTTTAAGAGTTAACGACAAAATATTTAGAATGTAGATTATATACCTAATTAAGGGCAGGTAGGCAAAGCCGCGTAGGCACCAAAACGCTTCCTCAGCCCCCGCCATGATAGATTGACGATGTATTTTCCGATGGCACGCCACAGTAAAAATTATTGGCGGTAGCCTATCGAAATTGAACATCTCTGTTATTGTGTTGGATTTTATTATAGCTTTATGATATACTAGTTGACGCCCGCGACTCCGCCCGCGTGATGAAGTTTTCTCGTTCCCGTTATCTATAGGAACTTGTTCCCGATATAAAAAGTAGCCTATGTGGTATTCTGATAGATAAACTATATTATTGTAAAGTTTATTTAAATTCCATTCAGTAGTTTTTATATGTAAGTATATAACGTTGGTCGGGCTTGGTAGGGGTGGTGCGCACTAGGTAGCAACAACACACCTACATACACCCATCAGGTACGGTTGGTAATCCCTGGAGATGTGTAAGTAACACTATCTCAAAGAATCACCGGTGCACCAGCTAGCAGAGCATGTGTATAGGGAGTGAGTATGGACCAACCTGGAGCAGAGAAATACCAGAATTTATAAAGAGAGGGCGCCAGGTATCTCTCCATCAAACGAATGATGCAATTAAAAAAAACTCATATTATCAACTTATTAATTATATTTATTTAAACTATATCCATATGTAGACATGAATATACATATATGAAAGTAAAAAGAAATGGTTTAGTCATGCATAGAGGGATCCATATATATATGGTCACTTAAAAATAAGTTTATATTTAGTACAAATAAAAATTAAACCAAAATCCATACTTTGGTTATAAAGGGGCGTGGCCTAAAATGACAAATATTAAAGCAGTTGTCAGATGCCTCAAAAATATCTAAATTATATACAGACATACATTTAAACTATCTCTGAGTTTTGCTAACAAAGTAAAAATAAAGATTCACATTAATATTCCTTTGTGATAATAAAAAGATTATAAAATATGTGTAACTGGAACGTCACATCGGTAGTCCAGTATATTAAAGTAGTAGAAATCTACATAGGCAACAGAGAAATAAATATTTAAAGTTAAAAGTTATTCCTTTTAAACTATCAACGTCAGTCGGCCTTTACTGGGTTATTATACATAGAAACTAATTAAAGATTACCACTTATCTGGATTTAAGTTTAAGGAACATCCAAGTCCTCCACATCTCTTCCTATTCTAGAAGTCCAGGTAGAAGGTAACCAGAGTAGGGAAAAATATCCTCTTTGCACAATATCTCAGCTTACTTTAAGTCTTCTTACAGACATTCAGGAGTAAAAATGTAGAATGCAGAGAACGTGAAACAAGTTAAACTCAATTATTATGTAGATATAAATAAAGAACCAAAACGAAAAACATAAACCCCTGTAACAACAGAAAAGTTACAGACATTAGTAATTTGTAATAAAAATCACCTTCACCCTCAACATTCTGTTAAGGAATGCAGTCTAAGAGATTATATAGTTTTAACTTACCACTTATTTCAGTGGGGTTTTAACTAGATCCTTCTATCATCAATCTTTTTCATATTATTTGCTAAGTCTCTTGAAAAGCAGACTGAAATACAAAGTACAGCCATCGTAAGAACATATTATTCGCAAAGGCCAGTAATCTTACCGATTACGAAGAAACAAATATAAACAAATATGCTCACCTCAGCACAAATTATTATGTCCACATATTTGCTAAAAAGACTTCGGATATTTTTTTTTTCTTTTTGTTATGGCCCCTATGCCGGAGCGGCCGGAGCGGGTACCGGCAATTCCGCCACTGTCTAACGTGCAATGGAGTTTTCCATGTGTATACTATTGATAAGCAACATTAACAATTTTGTATTGACTAATTGTGTATCTTGATTGTGTTATTAAATTAAAATTTCACTGAAAAATATACATAAAGGTACGTAGGTACCAATGAATAATTTAGATACTATGGTAAGGTACATAGTATTTGCAAGTTCCGAAGGAGACTATTCAAAGCCTAATATCATTGTGACGGATGAACGCCATCAGGGTAGAAAGTAATTGTCGGGAAGGATGGGCTAAAAGAGACTTAACATTAACTGGAAGAGAAATTTTTAGCCTAACAAGTTCGCTATATAAGTCAGAATTGTTCTGAGGACAAGAGAAGAAGATATGCTCTAAAGATCCTTCATCAAAGCCACATTCACACAGTGATGAGTCTCTTACTCGGATTTTATGTAAAAACACAGGAGAGCAGCAATGGCCCAAGCGAAGACGGCAGATGACAGATATTACAGACTTAGGTATTTTTTTAAAACGGTAAAACCATGGTTTTAGTGTAACGTTCGAATTTATTGAGTAATAATTTTTCCCTTTAATTTTGCCCGTTTCAGACCACTGAGCTTGCCATGATGCCAGAAGCATTTTACTTGGAAGATTTAATAAATCATATCCCTGGCAGTTATGATGTCTAAGGTCAGTAGACGGTGAAGAGACAGCCCATCTGGCTAGCTCATCCACCAACTCATTGCCCCTGATACCAGAGTGACTGGGAATCCATACTAACTGAACAGTTTTTTGTTTTATGCTACAGTTAAACAGATGTTGTTTTATTTCCAGTATTATGGAGCTACGCAGCTTATCCGTGTACGGGTTTTGTTCTAGAGCTTTAAGAGAACTTAAAGAGTCAGTGAAAATGACCGCTTTATTGATATTATGGGAGTCTATATATATACATGACTCTAGAATGGCGATACATTCACCCGTAAATACTGATGACTCTCTGGGGCATTTGAATTTTAAGATTATCCTAGAGTTTTGGTAGTACACTGCCACCCCAGTTTCACTGTCCTGGGATAATTTTGAGGCATCTGTAAAAAATCGATGGAAATCATGCCATTGAGACATTACCATTGAATTAAAGATTGCCCCCGCAAAGGCACTCCCCTTGGTAATCCCAATATCCAACAGAATGTCCGGTTTAAAACACAACACTTCGAATTTATAGTTGAATAGAGGGAGTCTATTATAGGCTATTAAGGGGTATTCTAGATTTAGAGTATTCCGCAAAGCTTTTAGTATTAAGGGAATCTGCTTATGTTGCCAATATTGAACGGTATTGGTTAGGGAGTTTAATTCACATAATTTTTGAATAAGTGGATGGGTATTTTTGACTATTAAGCGAAATATAAACCGATTTGCTAAATATTGTCTCCGAAGTTCCAAAGGGGCCTCCGCGCACTCAACCTGCAATGCATTCACTGGAGAGGATTTCATCCCTCCTGTGATAAGTCTAAGGCATTTTGATTGGATTTTATCTAGTCCGATTAAAGCACCTTTGTTACAAGTAACTAATAGACAAGTACCATAATCCATCATACTGCGAACTAGTGCATTATAGACCAATTTAATAGTGTATGGATGGGCACCCCACCAGACACCTGTAAGAGCTTTTAAGATAGGGATGACTCGTTCACATCTCTTTACTAGGTAATTAATGTGGTGGCGCCCTGTCAATTTTTGATCTAAATATACACCCAAAAATTTAGCATTTGAAGTCAGTGGAATACTTTGGTCTTGAACATAGATTTGGATTGTGGGAATTGATTTCTTTCTGGAGAAAATTACTGCTGTACTCTTTGATGCTGACAGCGACAGACCATGGTCTAGTAGCCATTCATTTAACGAGGACAGAGAAACAGTAAGAGATGTGGCTGCGTCTAAAATAGAAAGGTCACTCACATATAAAGCTAGATCGTCGGCATATTGGAGTAAGTGGCAGTTTACATTAAGACAGGAGCCAATGTCTGCAGTATATAAATTGTACAGCAAAGGACTCAGAACGGAGCCTTGAGGCAAGCCTTTCCAAGTCCTTCGCTGCCCAAACTCCTCTCTGATGCTGGCGTAGATGGTGATAAGGAAGAGCAAAAACTGGACCAACCTGCCCGTTTCTTTTTGCGCAGCAATCTTCGACATTTAGCTGATATATGTTTATAGTTAATTAAATTATCCATAGTCATGTCTCTGTTATATCTCTTCTCCGCCTCCTTTCTTTCTCTTACAGCTTTAGTGCAATCCTGATCCCACCAGGGTGGAGATGGGATTTTGCCCCGTGCAGAGTTTTTTAATGGAAAACTCATTTCTGCACATGAGTTGATAGCACGTACAAGATTGTCCAAACAATTCTGTACATGGCAGTAACCAGACGTACCCAGGTTTTGGCAAGCTAAATTTGGAAGGGTATTAATTTTGTTTTCTAAAAGGGAAGAATACATGTTCCAGTCTGGATTATTTAAATTAAATTTTTGCAGAGGGAGAGAAGTCTTTTCCATGTATGTTTTGTCTGTGATAGTAATAATTATTGGATAGTGGTCGCTACCATGTGACAAATTTGTACAATGCCATTGTACAGATGCAGCTAGATCCGCCGAACAAAATGTGAGATCAACACAACTTTTGCGCTGTCCGAGATTTGGCCGACGGGTAGGACTACCATCGTTCAAGATGACGAGGTTGAGTTCATCCAGTACCTCTATCAGGCTTTCTCCAAATGCATCACATCTTTCCGAACCCCATCTGAAATGGTGCCCATTAAAATCACCCATTACAATAATAGGCCCAATGACGCTCATGAATATTTGTCTCAGTACTGGTATGTGGCTTTGATGAGGATACGCAATATAAATAGACATCAGTGTGATGTCTTCTATTTTACGCACAACAATACATATATCCTCCGAAAACGGATGAATAGGTACAGGAACTTGTGAAACCGTATTTTTAATGAGGAGAGCTGACCCTCCATAGCCGTCCTCTCTGTCACACCTAAAGGTGTTGTAGCGAGGGATACGGAAGCTGAGACCTGGTTCTAACCAAGTCTCTGCAATACAGCAGGCAATTGGGTTATACTTGTTCAGGAGGAAAGTGAGATCATGCTTCTTATGAAGCACGCTCCTCACATTCCACTGGAGAAACACAAGTTGTGAAGCCATTTTGAAGGTCTAATAAAATTGAAATAAGTTTATCTGCAACGTTGGTCGGTGAAGAGGGAGAGGTAGAAGATAGAACGGATTTTATTACTTGGATTACAACTTCAATAATAGCTGAGAAAGAGGAGAAAGATTGAATGTTGGGGTTAGATAGAACACAACCATTTGGCTGTGTTGATTGAGGTAAACTTGTTAGATTACTATGGGCGGTTTTGTCGTAGGATGGTGTGAGAGGGACACGAGAGCGTGGCTAGAGAGTCACAGTCTTACGGTATGACTGTGTGGAAGAGCTCTTGGCTGCATTTGCATATCCGCGTGAAACTACTGGGATGGATTTGCTAGCCTCTACATAAGAAATTGAATGTTCAGCCATGGAGATCTTAATAGCTTTTTGCCTTCCATACTCCGGACAATCCCTGCTGTTAGCATAGTGACTGCCGGAACACAAAACGCAAAAGGCTTCTTCTGGAATTACGAAACAGCTATTGCCTGGATGATCTAGCCCGCATTTTAAACAACGGGGTTTCGACCTGCATACTGACTCAATATGTCCAAACCTGCAACATTTACGACACTGAATCGTAGGAAATACGTATTGTTGTACAGGCAGCGAAGTGTAGCAACAATAAACTCTTTTCGGAAGGGTCTGACCATCAAAGGTTAAAACACAGGTCTCAGTAGGCTTCCATTCTGTGACTCCGTCTCTAATAGATTTCCGGTTGATTCGTCTAATTTTAAGTATCTTGCCACAGCCTGGAGGAACTGAAATGAACGTTTTTGCTTCCTCTTCCGTAACGTCGGATGGGATGCCACTAACGACGCCCATACGCGTGACATTGAAGGAGGGTATGGAGGCGATGTAATTATTTTTGGGAAGGACATAGTTGTTTAAAAAAATATTGGCGTCACGAGCTGACACAAATTCTACGGAAACACGATTTCTCCCTACTCTTTTAATTCCATCCTTTGATATGTTGCCGACATTATGGTTGAGTAAGAACATACCAAAAGAAATAGGGTGAAGGACAGTGCCATAGTTAGGCTCTGGTTCTATACGTGAGACATGGATAATAAATGGTGCCTTATCCTCTCCCGTATAATATTCCCGTGCAACCTGACTTTTTGGTTGTTTGGAAGGTGGGCTTACTGGGGAGTCTTCATTGACGTGTCGTTTTCGAGTATGGGTTTCCGAAAAGCTACCGACCGTTTCGGCAGTTTGAAACTGTGAATTTACTGTAGTACAGGGTGCGTTCCTAAACTGGAGAGGGGAGAAAGTGGGAGTAACGGGACGATCATCTGGGGGATCCGGAGGTTTGGTTCTATCCATTTTTAATAACCACATAGAATTTCATGAAGATATAAGCAATAAAGGCACAGCACAATACCTTATACCGGTTAAAAACACAATACTAACAATATGTACAATAAGAAACACAAATTAGACTAGATTATTAAAAGAAACCAAAAAAAATTCAAATCACACGGGCTGTCCAGACAAACGTTAAATTGACAGTCGACTTCGGATATTAATCCGAATTAAATCATCATGACAGGCATATTCTCATCACGCCGTTTTCGTCAAAAAGAACCAGCTTTCTTTTCTTTTCTCCCGCTCGATTACAGCAGGCTAAAGTCATACGGCCTATACAACCTTGACAAATAATCAAAAAATAAATAAACAAAACCAACATGAAAACCTTACTATTCCTGTTTGTCACACCTCACGCAATACCTTATGAGTGGATGTGAGTCAGGACAGCCAATCTATCTAAGTTCAATGTCCAGCACCAAACTGAAAGACACCATAGACGCACGCGTTAATTTTAGAACGCGCCATAAGAGTTGAAACGTTCGTGACAGTTTTGACAACGTCAAACTCATGTCGTTCCGAACAAAAACAAACAATGGGAAATATTTATAAACTTTTAAATAATTAGACAAGTGACTTTAGAGTTATAACTAAAGTATTGTGAAAATTGAGTTTGTTTCCACTAAAGGGATGTATATAAAAATAAAGGTTAGTAAATAAATCTTAGGAATATGTAACCGACACTCAGAAGTGTTACAAGTATCATCAAACATTCATACTTACAAACTTTCGCGTTTATAATTTTAGTAGGAGTTAATGATGATATATAACAAATTTTTGCTCTATGTACAAGTAATAAATATAATTTCCCGTACTTATTATATTCATCTTTTTTAAAAAAATAATATTTAAATCAAAAAATCATAATGTTATGTCCCTGTCTCAGGCAGCTAGTCACCATTGTACTTCAGAACACATCTTCGGTTCCGTT
The DNA here is from genome assembly GCA_948477245.1 of Thumatha senex. Classification (NCBI taxonomy): domain Eukaryota; kingdom Metazoa; phylum Arthropoda; class Insecta; order Lepidoptera; family Erebidae; genus Thumatha; species Thumatha senex. The sequence continues at coordinate 14,744,426 of OX419743.1, forward strand.
CGCGCTAAACATTCTCCCTAAGTATATAACTTCATTTAATTTGTTTAGAGACAGTCTAAACGTTTCCGGATTACCCAAATCTTGCTATTAGTTCTTACTTTTTCACTTTCAAATACCCGATTCTTAGTTTAACATGCAGCGAAGACTTCTACTTCCATATTAGTGACTAATGCCTGCAGGTCGGCTTCTGATGAGACCATCACTACCGCATCATCAGCGTACAACAGACAAAAAAAGTAAAGTTTCAAATTTTACAACACATCACAATCTTTTAACTTTTGCAGCCAACTATTAGATACACTATGAAAAACACAACCAAGGCGGACATAACATAACCTTGTTTGACGCCCGAAGAGACGTTGAAAAGAGGCGCCAGGTGAACATCCCCCTTGGTCGCACGCAAGCTTTACAGTCCGTATAAAGTGACGGTATCGCCCGCAACAGCTGGCCGTCCACACCATATCCTGCCCGGAGATGGTGTGGACGGCCAGCCAGGCCACACAGAGGAGTACCACCGAGTTTCTCTCACAACGTTATCAAATGCTTTCTCCAGATCCACTAAAGCCCAAAAAACCTTCGGGTTAAAATGTTGGGATTATTAATTATTAGTTACATGAAATGTTTTACATTTGTTAAGGCTACTAACATAAAGCAAAAATATAAATAAAAAAGCACTGGTAGCCCCACTAACTCAGTTCTCTTTAAAAGATCACTGGTATAAGAAACTCTCTCGGACTTTGGATGGATGATCGCTTTGTAGCATTTTCATTTACCAGCGATTTCGTCCTCCGAAGGACACGTTAAGCTGTTTGTCCCGGTTGCTAGTAACGTTGCAATCGGCACTCGTTAAGTCAAGTGAATACCCTGTCAGCGACCTAAAAATTACAAAAGCGAGTCGCCACCATCTGAGCCTGTTCATTTGAACACAGGCATTGGGCTCATCACAATATGCCTCTGCCACACCTTCGGGGATAAATTCGTGGCTAATAAATTTATAAATATACTTATACTTCACAGAAGCGCTCGCGGCCCCGCGGTCTCAGTGTTCTGTAAACGATCACTGAGTTACGCAACTTTCACTATGGCTGGTCCTTGGATGGGTGACCACTTTGTGGCATTTATATTTGCGAGCGTTTCCGTGTTTCGCAAGGCACGTTAAACCGTTGGTCCCGGTTGCCAGTAAAATGGCAGTCGTTAAGCCTGGTTAAAGGCCTTATGGGCGGCTTGAAAACCTTCAACAGCAGGTCGCCGCAACCTGCGTCTGTCTATTTCAACACGGCAATGGGCTCACCACCTATTATGTGGGACAGGAATCCACACGGTGGAAAGTGGGCATATAATATGCCTGTGCCACCCCTTCGGGGATAAGGCGTGATGGATATTTATTTATTTATTTATTTATACTTCAAGAACAATTTCATGAAAATTATCTGTAGTTAATTGATTTGTTTATTCAAATAATATCATATTTTTATTATCTGGTAAAATTATATATAGATACAAATAAAATTAAAAGCATAATCTAACACTAAATATAAAAAAACAACTAACTAAACTTAAATAAATATACATTACCTACAACGCGTCAAAAAATTCCTCCGCATCATCGCTGACCGGAAACGTTCCCAGAAGACTGGCAGCATTGCCACGTTGAATGGCAATACTCCTTTGTGCAAGGAAATAACCAGCCTTCTGGTCGCGCGAAGCGTCGATTAGTCGCTTTGCCAAGTCCTTATAAAAAAATTATTTAAATAAAAAGCGGGCACTTGGACCCCAAGGTCCCAAAGTCTCAACTCTAAACGTCTCAAACATATAATCCCCTACTAGATTACGATATTTGCGCCGCTTGAGGTTTTCAGCAGAAGCAGCTGCGGCACCCGCACAACCTGCTGTGCTTGGAAGATGTGATGGCGCCAGAGTGTCGACGCATGTGGCGTCCCACACCAACGGCCGACCCATCTTCCAAGGCAACAGAGACATACCGTCAGGTCTCTTACCATCGTCACGTACCAGCCCGTTTGGTTCTCGTACGGCTGGTACGCCCGCGCTGGCAAGAGCGCGACGGATAATGTCGTTGAGATTGGCGTGGCGAGATATACGACCTGAGCTTCTGCTGCACGAGAGGCCATGGCGTCCAAGACTATCGACAACTTCTCCACAGTGGCAATGATGCGGAGAAACACACGGAGCACCCAAACGGAGACAAGTGGCAAGGCGGAAAGTAGTATCATCCAACTTAATACCTATGTTGGGTGATGGATGCGCCTGAATCCATAAGCCTGACTCCCACTCTCCCACAGCCAGCAAACGCGCACGCTCTGCAACATTGGGAGAAGTATTGATTAAAGCAGTTCTTACCAAGCTACAGAGCGGCACATCCCAGAGTCTCTGAGAGGATGGGTTAACAGGCAAGGCAGTATTAGGGCACGCCAATTTCCAGGCATTTACGGCGTTAGTCTTGCACGATACTTCAGAATTAACCTGTGTGTTTATTAAATTTTTTCTGGTTAAATCTTCAGTGCCGTGAACTGACGACAGAAACGCTGGTAGGCTAATGTCAGAAATTTTGCGAATGCCGAGCCCCCCCATACGAACTGTAAGAGACGCTTGGAGACAAGCTCAGTCGTTCAAGGCCACATTTAAAATTTTGCTTAAGGTGTGCCGAATAGTGTCATCAATTTTTCCCAAAAGTGGCAAATGTTTCCAAAATTGTGATGAACGAACTGCATGACTAAATTTTGGTACGAATAGACAAAACCGAAGTATAGTGAATGCCGAATGAATGCTAATTTTAAGTAAACAATCTGAAATATTTTCAAAATTTGTAAGCTTTTCTTCTAAATAAGAATTAAAACCTTCATCTAAAACCGGGGAACCCAAGAGGCGAAGTGATGCGCTATTTAAAATTTTAATATTTGGTGCCAAAGAATTAAATTTAAATTTCGTTGAAAGATGGTCTGCCTTTTCAGTGATAAAAGTTCATATTTATCCGAATTTAATTATTTATTTTTAATTTAGTTGAAGTCCAATTGATTTAAATTTATTTATTATGAAATCTAGATCTTGTAATACTGTTTGTATATTGCCTCCAAGAGTCCCGTCGTCTAGATACCATATATTGAATTTTGAATTTAGTTCTTCAATAATAGGATGTATAGCGAGAGAAAAAATGACAGGCCCTAGAGGGTCACCTTGCTGTCATCCAACAGAGGATTTTAAATGGTGATCTTTATAAACTAATTTTGTAGGAAATCTATAACACTGCCAAAGAAATTTATAAATTTTAGAGTTTGTTATTTTACTTGGTTCAGCAAGGTATCCCTGTTTAATGAAGCGAAGGCGTTCCTCAGGTCCACCTTCAGTATGACCTCTCCCTCACTACTGCCAAGGTACGTGGATAGAGCGTGCAAGGCTGCCTCGCAACCTCCTTTGGAGCCAAAGCCTAGTTGGTAGGGCTGAAATTTATGTGCAAGTTTACTATTATAAAATTTGCAACAAATTTTGGCTACTAAACGTCTTAATGTGCTCCCCACAGCAATGGGACGAATGCCATATAAGATATCAATGATGCCATCGTCCACATTGCCAGAGAGCATTAAATTCACTAAAGCCGTTAGCTCCTTCAACAGTGCATCTCCTGTGTCGCCTACAGTTTGACACTACAAATCCTTATAAGATGTTGCGGTGACAAACCGTCCAAACCGCCAGCGGATCTGCTGCGAAAGGAGCAAACGGCCGTGAAAACGTCCTTGGCAGTAACACTGAGACACTCAGTATCATCATTGGGTGGTTCAGGAAAATTGAGATCAGCTGAAGACGGTGGATGTTTACTCTGCAAACCCGCGAGCGTCTCTGCAGAATAAGACGCCACCACATCGCTACTAAAAAGCAATTCGACGCTCCTCTTATGTCACCTTCCCTTACTTTGTTTTCAATATATTTAAATTGGTTTACTGTATTATATTGAGTGAAAGGTAATATTGATTCAAAATTGGTGGAATTAAGATTATTGCAATTTTCTTCCAGATGGGTTGTCAAAGATCTTTTAATACTATCGGTTTTTTTTCACATGGAGGATTCTGTAAGGAAAAGTGAGCAATTGCTCCCAGGCCGTAACGGAGTTCTCACGGACGACGAGGCCTATGCGACTTGCCAAATTATAAGCCACAGCAGGCCTCGCACCACGCGGAATCGTATTCAAAACTGGAATTGAATTTTTCATTTCACTTAAAATTTGCCAAAAAGGAATTTGAGAAGTACAAGGAGAATTAATTTCCGAAGTGATTGGATTAACTGGGCTTGGAAGTACATTCTGGAATTTGTGTATTTTCCCAAAATGCACTTTCAATCCACGCTCATCTTTAAAAAAACGGGCCTGAGGGCAAACAGGGCATTGTACAAGATTACTTACGAGAGTAGCAGGTTGACCTGAACCAAATTCCACATTGCCACTGCCTGTGCTGTTTAAAGACATAAAATAAATGTTATATTCTACTTACGCTAAAAAATAACACAGTATTTTGACACTAAAAGTCTCAAAATACTGGTGTCACTTTTCACGCCTGCGCCCGTGTTGTCATGCGCCTTTTGCTTAGCAACGCGAGGGACCTACGCCCCCCGCGTCACACATGCAGTAAGTAATGTGTTTTTCAGAATAAAAATTTAGAATTGTAAAAAATGATCCACAAATTGACAAACATCGATTGCTCCACTGGGTAAAATACAGAACTGTTGAAGAATTCTGGTTCTTCCGGTATTGTGATATATATATAATAAATATATTGTGGGTAATGTATTAAAAAGTCTGCCTCGGTTCTTGAAATACTCAATTTTCCATAATTAATTTATATAATTAATTATTTTTCAATTTTACTTTGTGACAGTCATGTTTGTCATTTTCATCTTTGTCTTTTTTTCTGTAGTTTAGATTAGGCATTGAAAAAACATTTCGAAAGGGGGCAACTTTGGAATGTTTTTCTATCAAGTGAAGTGTATTAGATTTTGTAACAGAAAGCCATTTTGACTAGATTAAATTCTTAACTATCATATATATTCATATATATTCATTTTTCAGAATCAGTAACCCTTTTTTCTACGATTCACATTGTTTTAAAAAACTCAAAATCGTGGCCTCGGCAGGAATACCAAGCCTTAACGCGGGGTGAAGTTTTCCCGTACCTGTTTCCCTCAGGAACTTGTTCCCGGGATAAAAAGTAGCCTATGTGTTGTTCTGATGTGTGGGGTAAAGTTTCATCAAAATCCATTTAGTAGAGTTTGCGTGAAAGAATAACAAACATCCAAACTTACAATCTTTCGCGTTCATATTATCAGCAGGATTGTTAGGTAATAATATATAATAACTTTATAAATTGTATATAATAAAATAATATCTCAAAAAAACAAATGTCCATATATTTTATGCAGACATTGTATTAATAGAAACTTGTCATATTTCATTTCTAAATAATGATATTCAAATCATTAGCATCTCATTTCAGGTTAACTTCTCTTCTTCTTTCCTCTCGCCGGTCTGCTGGAAGAGATTTCTTTAAGAAATAAGCAGTACCGTTGTACAATTATCCTACTCTTTACATCTTTTATTATGAAATTGTGTACATAAATTGTTAAATAAATAAAATTAACTTTGATTGGGCTACTGTTTTTTGCTTTTGTTTTATAGGTACTAGCAACACACCACACACCAGGTAATAGCAATTTCAAGCGTACATCAAACGTAACTTGGTGATTTCTAGACTAAAAAACGTTTCCATTAGCATTGTTGCAAAAGTATAAGAATTAAAAAAATATATTCCAGTATGACAATCGCAAAGCTAATGACCGTGCGTCTATACCAGCTACCATCTACGGCTATAAGCATAGAGAATGCCAGCAAGTAACTATTACCTTTACAAATAAAGAGCAGGTATTAAAATATATATAAATATAGCGAATACCACGGCGTATGCACACAATGCATTTAGGTTAATTGTGGCATTGTGAATTATGCAGTTTGCTGGAAGGAAATCTCGAATGCACAATAATGAACATCCTACGTAATCCGCCGTAGGATTGGTTAACCAATTAGAACCGTTTTGTGACTTATGTCGGCGCTTACAGGCTATACTGTAAGACCTATGTTGTACACAAAGAGAATGTGCATCTCTTTGTGTTCAATTTAGTATGGTTTAATTTATGATTAAAACGAAGATACGTACGTACGTAATTCTAACAAAACGCAGTTCAGAGAAGACGCAATTTTTTATCGAGCTGTTGGTTATTCTGTTTAGCGGTCTGGTGCATAATATTTTTTATGATGCATGGTTTATTAAACTTATTTAAAACTAAAACTAACTAACTAACTATCTTCACGCTGTATCCCTGACGGGGTAGTCACGCACGTCAGGGTATCCGTGTACTTTTGACCTCTCCGTTTTTGAGCAATCTGCTCACGTGGTCTTCATATGTAAGTCTCGGCCTACCCTGACTCCTTCTACCCTCTACTTTCGCACAATATATATTCTTCATCAATCGTTCCTCACTCATTCGTTGGACGTGTCCAAAAAAACGGAGCACGCCCTTTACCAGCTTAACGCTGACACTTTCATTCAAACCTGCCATATTCTGCCGTATCACTTCGTTACGGTCGGCCAAAGTTACGCCACACAATTTTCGAAGTAATCGCACCTCCAAAGCATTAAATTTATTTAAAACGATTAAAACAATCTAAGCATTGTGGGTACTATCGTAGTTTTAATCCCACGTGCGTTAACACACACGTAGATGCGCCAGTACATACAATATACGCGATATATTGTATGAAATGTCCATGTGTATCGATAGTAAATCAAGTCATCTATGAGAGTGGCCCTCAATTCAGTACATGTCGCCATGGCATTCCATCGGGCGGGCGGTGTTATTTGGCGAGCTGTATATAAAAAAAATGTGTGTACTTATGTACACGCGTTAGACGCTAAACTTCTTGAGTCTAATAATAGATAGAAAGCGAGTGAACGGCAGACATGACATATTTCAGTAAGCTCAGAATTTTGTCCAGTGACTGTCTTATGTCTACTGTATATGGGATGGAGATTAGCTTTGCCCGATTCCGGTTGGTTGGTACGCGTTGGTACGCGGGAGTAGCAGGTACAGAATTTAATGATATTCAAACATATTTCAGTAAAGCTGCCATGGATATCTTGTTTATATTGATAAATTAATTACAAATTCAAAAGAGCAGACAGTTATAGCGGTTACAACATCATGTTGATTTCATTTTAATTTTTAAAAAATTAAAAGCTTTACAAATATACGCTAATGATAGTATAAAGAATGGCATATACCTTACAATAGTACCTTTCAATCAATAAATAAATAAATATATAAGTTTCAAACTTACTAAAGTGGATGTACTGAATATTTTTTCCTACTGTCTGCCGGATACTTTGAACCGGAGAAAACGCTTGCCCTTAAAAATATAAGCTAATGATAGTAACAAGCATTACATATATCAATTTCAAGCTAACTGAAATACTTTTAAAATTTTATTTTTTTCAAGTTTTCCAATGTGTCTGCCATGATGTTGTAACCGCTATAACTGTCTGCCCTTTTGAATTTGTAAATAATTTATCAATATAAACAAGATATCTAAATGGCAGCTTTACTGAAATATGTTTGAAATTCATTAAATTCTGTACCTGCTACTCCCGCGTAATGCTTAACCAACCGGAATCGGGCAAAGTTAATCTCCATCTCAAATACAGTAGACATAAGACAGTCACTGGACAAAATTCTGAGCTTACTGAAATATGTCATGTCTGCCGTTCACTCGCTCTCTAACTATAAAATTTCATCACATATATCACAACTCTTTGTTTGTAGGAATGACAAATTAGTACGAAAAAAAAAAACACCAAAAGAATGGAAACCACTTTGAATGTAGTTATAAGTTGTCATGGAAACACTTATCAGCTAACTCAGGTGTTTATAAGTTGTCATGGAAACACTTATCAGCTGACTTCATGATGTCAGTTTTTCGTGACGGTCTGCGCGCCCATCGTAAAAGAATACTGTGTTCATTTTTCGCTAACACGCCAAAAAAAAAAAGGATTACATATGAAAATCAATCAAATCCAAATAAAACCTGAGTATAGCCAAAGTTATCATTAAAATTAAAAAATGCAAATCAAACCCAATATTTTCACAAAATAGCATTGAATTCAAAAACAAACATGATAGCCGTGCGAAATTAAATGAAGTCTGGTAATGAACAGTATATTTCATTGAAATTATGTTTGTTAACTTACATTTATCTACGTTTAAGAAGGCTTGTGTAAAAACTCAGCGTTTCTTTCTGGTGATACGCCGGCACGAATGAGAGCTAAATTCCCCAGCGTGTGCTCGTTTAACTCGTAATTTTTCATTGAGCCTGAGAGTCGGCGGGAAAGCCTCCAATTAAGTTTCTCTTTACCGTTTGACCCGAGAATAAGGGAAGAAAAATGAACAACACAGGCTAGGGACAGTCGCCGTGCCGCTGCCGCCGGCACCCTATGATGGCAAATGACCTTTTCAAGGTACAGGAACGCGTTTTTGTTTCACTATATATATTTAACGAGAATTGCAGCTTTTGAGCGAGCTCATGAACGTAATTGTTGAATGAAAGTATTTTTGAAATTAGATCATCGCATTATAGAATAAAATTAGGTTATTGGTTACACTAAACTAGTTGTTATAGAAAATGTATTAAAGTTTTGATCGTACCGATTATAAATTACTATGAATGTATTCTTAAGCGTCGAAACCAAACGTCAAGAACACGTCAAAAATTTTGAGAAATTACGGCAATGGTTTAATTTTAATTATAGACATCGATTTAATATGACTTTCGCAGTCTAGTGCTGAACGTAGACCTCTCCTATTTTTATCCATAACAGTTACGGCCATTTTGAAAATGCGATTGACCTTAATCTACCACTCTGGTTAAACGGGATTTGTACTTCCATGATCATGTTTTTTGACTTTTATAAGAGGCTTTGATCTCAAACATCTTGGATTGACTCCATTATAACACGTTACAAATGTAGAAAACTTTATTTCCCGCAAAACATTTTCTAAGTAATTTTTTCTAGGCAGGAAATTAAAACGTTCCTGGCGAACTAAATGAGTTACAGCACTATAACTTGGGGAACAAAAACATGTTTTCATGTGCTGACGTAATAGTAAAATATTAAGCTCTACTAATTCAATTTTTACGTGGAGGTAAATGAAACATTATTGGCGTTCCGGCAATAAATGCACTCACCTACACTGCTCATAAAATTCGGTAGGGTGATTGAGTCAGTATTTTTATTGTTTCGGCTCGTGAATCAATGGTGAATGTTTGAGTAATAAAAGCACTTTACGATTGTTTTCGCGGAGAAGTTTGTGGGCCGTGAAATGCTCTTCCACTGTCATTTTCTTATTAAACGTTTCTCTCAAGAGACGCACTTGACATTCTTTGGAGAGATGACGCTATTAAATGTTCGCACCTTCGGCAACCATTGTGTGAGTTTGAATAGGTGTACCCAAGCGTATAACAAAATTTTCCGCTTCAAAAGTAAGAAATAGTTGAATACTTTGTAGTCTTGGTAGCTCGCTTCTACTTCAATTGAAACTTTAAGTAACTTTGTTGATGTATACAAAACAATTTTGATACGGTACTTATTTAGATACGAAAAAGTGTAATTCAAAACCAGAAATAGAATTTTGGAACTGTGATTTTGAACGGGTAGTGGTTAGGGGTCACATTACGATACTATAAACAATGTGTAACACATAAATATATGCCGACATAAATCTGAAATTTACTTCGGAAGAATGGCTCAGGGAGAAGTCAAAATAAATGAGGCGTATTTACTGGCATACTGTATGTTTATGTATGCTGTACGTGAATCGTGGCGTTACAGGTATTGTTTTTGAAACTTGGGTGAGCGTCGTAGCTCGAAATCTTGATAAAGCAGCAAAGTGACCTTAAAAGTGGCGGCACAACCCCATTCGCTGCGCGATATGCAGCAATCCACAGCTTTTTAATATTTTGAAATTTTTCAATGCAGCATATTTTGATGTATTTGAGAGTTTGCATTTGTGTGTCAGTTACTGACTCTGTTTGACGTTTTTTGAATTATCTGAATATTTAAGCAATTTTAAAGACGTCAATTTTCAATGTTATAAAATCAACATTCATACTCACGCCCGAAGAGGTGAACAGAATCTTACCTATAGCTATCGTATTTAGTCCCACGTAATAGGTCTTATACCATCTTGATATAGACAGTGGCGATTTGGAATACCAGCCGTCGAATTTTTTTTTTAATGTGTGGAAATCCTCATGGTTGCTATGCCGGTAGGTTTAGCATACTTCTGATGGACAGAAATAAAATTAAATGAAACTGCCTTAAACGGTCACTCATCTATAAATATAGATATCGTTTGAACAACTCACACAACGCCATCTAATTCCAAACTAAGCAGAGCTTGTACTATGGTAATCAGATAACAGATAAACATACTTATTTATATCTAAGTACATACATTTTATAGATAAATAACACCCAGACACATAATAAACCATCGCGCTTATCACATAAAGTTTTATCCTGGTTGGAAATCGAATCTACGACCTTTTGTGTAGCAGTCGGATACACTTCCATCGCGCCATTGAGGCAATCTCTAAACTAACCGTACCTTAAGATGCTTAACGTAATGATCGCTGACAGAACACTGAGCAATTGAGACTACAAACATTTCAGCTACAAAAGTACATATACTACAAATAAATAAATACACTCTGAGTCGTATTAAAACAACAAAAGTAAATTTATATGAAAGCCGGGCGAGGCCAAAGGTAAGCGGCGCGGAGCGAAGCGAGTATCGAATACTGACAACCCTACAGCCTTCGATCGTCCACTAATAATCCCTCACTTTAATTACTACGTAATCAGTGGCTATTTATGTTGCACAGTACCTACCTACTGTTTACGAACCGATGTTTTTCAACACGATAATTTACTGCATTCAGTTATTTTGAACGAGCTTTTTGCATAAATGAAGGCATAAAATACTGGTTTTCGAGTTGCACAATAATGTTGTGTTTTGTATGTTTATTTATAGATTTTCGTGCTGTATTTTATCATTACATATTATAAAACGAAGTCCTCCGCTGCGTCCGTCTGTGTGTCTGTCTATTCGATAAACTCAACAAATTTAGAAATTAGTGCCGTTTTTATTAATGGATGAGTTGTTCTCGAGGAATGTAAATATATAAATAAATAAATAAATAAATGCATCCATTAGGGATAAATATAACGAAAGGGTAGCCGAAAAGCTTGGCGACGTCAATGTAAGCAGTGAGAATGTGGAAAGTGTATGGCAGAACCTTAGGGACAGTATGATAAATGCCGCTGTGGAAGTGTGTGGAGAAACGAAAAGAGGCAATAGTAATAAGCGTGATGCATGGTGGAATGAGGAAGTGAAAGAAGCAGTTCGAATGAAGAAGAAAGCATGGCTAGACTACTTAGCCTCGCGGAATGATTTTAATATGAAAGAGAGATACAAGCTGCAGAAAGTTAACACGAAGGACCTAATAGCAGAAGCTCGTGAAAGGTGCAGAATGAAAGCGGATGAAAGGTTGTCGTCCAATTTCCGGGATAATGCCAAGCTCTTCTGGAAAGAGGTAGGCAAGACCCGGAGTTGTTCGACAATCTGCAGTATGAATAAAGTGCTTAGTGTTAACAATGACGTCCTAACAGACCAAAGTGACGTCCTGCAGAGATGGAGTGAATATTATGGAAAGATGTATTCAAGAAAAGACAGAGATGCCACATCGGGAAATGGAGCTCACTTCGATGCTCCGGATCCCGATGTCATTGAAGTCATTAGTATGAAAGAAATAGAACAAGCGATAAGAAGTATGAAATGTGGTAAGGCTGCGGGAAAAGACAGAGTTACTGCTGAGATGATCAAGTACGGTGGGTCGCGTGTCTGGGACACACTATGTCTGTTATGCAACTTTTGCTGGCGGACGGGTGAGGTCCCAGATGACTGGCGAGTAGCAGTTGTAGTACCTATTTACAAAGGGAAAGGCTCGCGCCTAAAGTGCTCCAGCTACAGGGCGATCAGCTTGGTCAGCTTAGCTAGTAAGGTGTATGCAAAGGTTATAACGGCACGAATACAAGAAAAGTCTGAAAGGTATTTATGGGAGGCTTAATGCGGATTCCGACGTGGAAGAGGTTGCATGGATCAAGTGTTTTCTCTCCGCATGATCGCGGTTTTCTGCACTTTTGTGGATCTAGAGAAAGCATTTGATAACGTTGTGAGAGAAACGCTGTGGGACTTGCTGCCAGGATATGGTGTGGACGGCTCGCTACTGCGGGCAATACAGTCGCTTTATAGGGACTGTAAGGCTTGCGTGCGAGTAGGGGGGGATGTGTCACCTCTTTTTGATGTCTGTACAGGCGTCAAACAGGGATGTGTCATGTCCGCCTGGCTGTTCATAGTGTATCTGGACAGTTGCCTGCAGAAGTTGAAAGATTTTAATATGGGTGTGAATTTGGGTGACTTTACAGTAAACTGTCTGCTGTACGCTGATGATGCGGTGCTCATGGCCTCATCAGAAGCCGACCTACAGGCATTAGTCACTAATATGAAAGAGGGGTGTGAAAATAAGGGTCTCCGCTTGAATGCAAGTAAAACTAAGGTTCTAGTATATGAAAGAGGTGACGTAAGAACTAAATGCGAGATTAGGGTAAACCAGGAACGTCTAGAGCAAGTGAATGAAATTGTGTATTTAGGAAGTATGTTTAGCGCGGATGGAAGCTGTGATTCGGATGTAGAACGGCGAGTAGCTGCCGGAAACAAAGTTAACGGTGCTTTGTCCCAGTTAGTAAAGCGACAAAGCATCGTAAAAGAAGCACGAATGGCGATTCATAACGCTGTGCTAGTGCCAACTTTGCTTTACGGTAGTGAAACCTGGGTATGTCAGCAGATGCATGAAAGTAAATTGAATGCTGTGGAGATGCGATCACTTCGAAAATTGTGCGGCGTTACCTTGGCCGACCGAATACGTAACGAAGTGATACGCAATATGGCAGGTTTGAATGAAAGTGTCAGCGTTAAGCTGGAAAAGGGCGTGCTCCGTTGGTTTGGACACGTCCAACGAATGAGTGAGGAATGATTGACGAAGAATATATATTGTTCAAAAGTAGAGGGTAGAAGGAGTCAGGGAAGGCCGAGACTTACATATGAAGACCACGTGAGCAGATTGCTCAAAAACGGAAAGGTCAAAAGTACTCGGATACACAGACGTGCGTGTATGAAGCGATTGATGAATCTCGAAGAAGCGAAAGAAGTATGCGTGGATCGCGAAGCCTGGCGATCTGTCCTCTCTGACTACCCCGTCAGGGATACAGCGTGATGATAGATAGATAGATAGATATAATAAATAAATATTGTGGGACAATTTTCACACAGCGCCATCTAGCCCAAAGTAAGCTAATATTAGCTTGTGTTATGCGATCTAGATAACTGATAAACATACTTAATATACAACATCATATCAACTTAACTTAACTTAATATTAGCATTAAATATAACCTTAAAAATATGATACATAACTAAAATATATTACTAAAAGAGGTCCCTTTAGGCAAGGTTCCGAAGAAACTGGCAGCGTTCCCCTTTTGAATAGCTAGACAAAACAAAAATATAAAAATATATATATAAACAAACATACTTATATATTTCTAAATATATACATATTATACATAGGAAACACCCATACTCCAAAACACACATTTGTGGATCACACAAATATTTGTTCCGATCCGAGAATCGAACCCGGAACCTCTTGCACAGCAGTCGGATACACTCCCACCGCGCCAAAGAGGCAGTCTAAAATGATTTATTATAAATATAATTTGTCAAGAGTTTTTGCCGTCTAAAAGCTTCAAACCAAAACGCCGCCAGAGCTTTTGATATATGATAAAATAATGTATAGTAGAATTGTGTATCTTACATAGTTTGTACAGAACGTCCACGTTGGCATATGTCCATCTCTTAAGCATAATATACTAGTTTGCTATAATACTGGTGGAAATGGGTACTGGGTACGAGAAAACTTCACCACACGGTTGAAGCTGTCTGAATGAGCTATTGTATAACATTTTATAACCTAAGTTATTATTTGTGCCTGGGTGGCGTAATGGTATTGCTAAAAATAGTAACGCAGACTTGTAATTTTAAGAAATGTATTTAGAAATTACAATGCAAACTAAAGACAACTTTGTACTTCTTTTCTTTTACTTTATCACAGTCTTAGATTGTATGTACAATAAATAAATAAGACAATAATGGGCAGAGCTTCCGCACGCTACGGCAATCGACAGAGAAGAGGCAGCAATTATTTTCTGCTCTCTTTTCGAGTATATAGGCTAATTTGGGTGTTGCTAGTGCAAAGTCAATTTTGCATCTGACAGTATTATATGCGACTGCTGAGCTTAGGTGTCTAGTTTGAATTCCGGGTTGAAACAAATATATTTGTGAGATACAAAATTACCTATTTTAATTTTTAACCGAATAACCATGTACTAAATTTTTAAATCATATTACTTAAAAAATTACGAATTTCCATACAAACTTACAATCCCTCTTTTACCTTCTTATAGGTTGAACTTCACAAAACCCTATTTGTCTGTCAGTTCGCGATAGACTTAAAAACTATTGTTTGATCTTTAAAACTACGCAACGAATTACGATGCGGTTTTCTTTAATTGTTAGAGTTATTCATATAGAAGGTTTTAATTTATTTTTTGGTAATTCATTTTTATACATATTGAATAAATTATAACGATATTTGTTGGGGATGTCGTAAAAATCCGTCTGGGAGCTTTCAACGAAAACGCTGTCTAAACCCTTTAAGATATAACTATATGATTTTTAGTGCAATTGTGTATCTAATGTAGATCTACAAAAAAGTCCGCGACGAAATATGCCTATCTCTTAAGAATAACATACTATATTAAAATAATAACTATCGTGAGCATTGTTCATTATTACAAACTATATCCATTTTAATACTTAAAGAAACCAGCAATTATATAGCGGTAATTTAAAGGCTATTTAAATAAATATCATATTAATCCTTATAATTTTTACTACGTTAGTTGACTTCAGCATTTCATGAGGATTATTTTTTCCCTTTCCACCTTGCAAATTAAATGAATATCTTAAGAGTTATAGCAAATTCAAAATAATGCGCAAAGAAATAAATTTAGTGTTACCATAATTCGACCGGGCCCGTGCGGGCGTACGGGAGAGCGGAGAAGTAATCAACAAAATTAGAAAATATTCATACGTTATTGTAAAATTTGTAAACGACGGGATTAAATGGGTTCCACGAGGTTTGAAGTATGTCACGGGCGAAGCCGGGTGGGTCAACTAGTAAGTAAATTAATAATTATGTTCACAATATCCCTTCGGTTATTTACAAATGCAATATTTCGAAGTTAACTTTCATATTTCATACAACTTCATTCGCTGAAAGTGACGTGGGCGGCACGTGGCCATCTTACTTTACCTCGTTAATCATTTACACACAAGTTACAAGAGTTAGGTTCAAGTTTGACGTAAACTATTGATGTAAAGACTGACGCACTAACTTATAATTATACTACTTGTATGAAATTCCGACTAAATTATGTAAGCAGTAGTTTCTGTTTGATTTGTATACTCGATATTGATGGGAGTGACTGACCTCTGACCTCGCAATATCTGTTATAGATCATCATCTGTTGGTAAGCAAGGGCACTGTATTGCAGCTGAGTTTGAATTACGTAGTCAATAAAAATCTCATCGGATATAAAAGTATTTGTGTACATAAGTACAGGCGTTAGAAGTTATACTGCTTTAGTCAAATAAGATTGAGAACATCACATATACCACAACTCTTTGTTTGTAACATTAATGATAATTAATAAGAAAAGAAAACATCAAAAGAATGAAAACACTTTGATTGTAGTTATAAGTTGTCATAGAAACACTTATCAGCTAACTTCAGGGTGTTTATAAGTTGTCATGGAAAGACTTATCAGCGAACTTCATGGTGTCGGTTTTTTGAGAGGGTCTGCGTGCGCATCGTAATGATTTACTCTCATCATTTATCCCTAACGCGCCAAAATAATGACTTGGTTTTTGGCATTGTTCATAGTGAGTGCCGTTCTCCTAACCCGTAAGGGTGACCTGCATTGTTGTTTCCTCTGTTAGTCAACAGCTAGCTGGTGAATTCACTTGAACCTTGAAAATCTTGGTGGTTCTTAACCTAAAACCATCATATTGAGTAAATTTCGACCTCATTAGATATTATAGATTGTATTCTCGTATAAAACGATGAACCCTTTCCTTTAAACATCTATATAATTGTTTCATAAGTCACCGCATTTCGTCTTAGCGTATACCTAATTGGTGATAAATCTTACCTGGATTTAAAGTCTGGGGTCTGTTTTTATTAATGTCATTGTTAAAGATATCTTTATTTTGGCGTTCATAATATTATTTCAAGCAAAACACGCTCGAAGGCTCACTTATGTACCATATATCAGTTACTACTTTCAAATAAAATGACTACATAAAAATTTAGTACCTATTTTCCCTTTATTTCTACTATTAATTAGTTACACACGAATGTCCAATATCTACCTTTAACTATAGGGGACAAAATTCCGAGTTTGTGGGCACCCAGAGGACTTGTCAGATGATAAATCTTCATTTGCCCTGTTCTCACATCTCACGCCTTCCAATTAGTAACCGCCGCGCCAGTTCAAGCCCCTACTATCGTTTTGGTATTGCGTGCAATGATAGCGCTGAATTAAGAATATTCTAGAAAAAAAATCAATTGAAATACGCTTTTATTGCGATTTAGACGACTGACCAACGCATCCTTTATTTTTTTCCTAAATACACCCAACAAAATCCAAACTCTGAAATATCTGTTTCCCTCAGGAACCTATTCCAAGAATAAAAAAGTAGCTTATTAGTTAATCCAGGGTGTCACCTATTTCCACACCAAATTTCATGCAAATTGGTCTAGTCATTTGAGAGTTAATAAACATACATACTCAAAAACTTTCGACTTTTGTTATAAAATTAGTACTGATTTGTTTCGCTCCCCTCTCTCAAATTAACAAGTCATTGAAAAAAAAATTTCACAAAAAAGGTGTCAATTCTATCACTGCCACGTAGAGTTAAAAAATAGTATTTTGTTGTCATCTCGAATGGAATTTAAAATCCTATTCCTAAAATCCTATTTTCTTTAAAAAATCCGGTAAAATATTTCAAAATTACTAGATTCAGCTCATTCATATAGCAATGAGAGCAATTAATAAAGTGACTGCTAGGTCTAGGTAGGTAGATAGGTATAAATATTATAGTGTTTCAAAATAGATTAAGACTAAGGCCAGTTTTAGTCCACCGGTAAGGGATAAACTAACTCATATAAGTTACCTTTCACATTCTCAATTACATCTATCAACGAATTTCAACTCGATTTTCGTATATACTTTATTTACAAACTAGCGGGCTCCCTGTGATTTCACTCGTGTAGCACCCGGTCTAGCGGGAATACGGGGGAAATGTAGTCTTATAACGCCAGCTATTTACAAGTGAAAATTATGTTAAAATCTTTAGAACCGTTTTAGAAATTAGCCGAAACATTCAGACAGATAGATGGACAGATAGAGACAGACAGCGAAGAATTATTAAAATAACTTTTGTTATTTTAGTACCATATATATATATATATGTATTTAGTAAAAACCGATATCGTCATTGCAGCCTAGCCCTTTTTGTAATGTCACTATCACTGGAGTCCAAGTGTAATGTTTCAGATTTATATGAACCAAATTTTTTGCTAGACGAGAGAAAATGTATCTTAGTTTTTAGTACAGCGTGACAGTGCATTTATTGAAGTGAAACTTCTTTTTCGGCGTATAAGAGAAAATTTATAGCTGTAACAATAATAATAATAATAATAATAAGGCCAGTTTTAGTCCACCGGTAAAGGACTAATAACTGGCAACACTATAGCAACATCATGTTATTTTTTCTTGTATCTTGGATTTTTTTATTTTAATTAAAATAATGGTGAAAATTATATGAAAATATTATTCAGATTACAATGGCATTTAAGATAAATATAAAGAACAATAATAAATATTATCAAACTCAACATTTCTACAAATATTTTAAAATCAAGAAATCAATGGTTATGACAGCGAATGTCATTGAGAAAATAAACATGAAACTATATAAGAAGATACCTAATAAATTAACTAATGTTGACTAGAGCCAGGAGACGTATAGCACAAATAACACCAGCGGACTCGTCACTTTATTCCGCCTCTCCTCCATGCACAAGTGAAGTAGTCGCACAGGGAATAGAAGAGGCGTCGAGCGTAACATCCAGTGACGAGTATTTTTCCCCACCGACGTCGCCAAGACCTGTACATCGGTTGGAAAGACGCCGCCCGCCGTCTAGCTTGGGACCCAGAGGCCCACCGGCCACAAACAGGGCCCCCGCTTCCGGTGGTGATGTGCACCGCATGCGATGGACTAATTCGATGAATGAGACTGTCATGCGGGCATATTATACGGCTACAAAGGGAGGAACTATCCGCACTGCGTATCGTGAACGTATGCTGCACTTGTTTCGCGAACTTGAACCATCTGTCAACGTTTCAGCTCAAAGATTATCGGACCAAGTGCGTGCTATCCAGCGTAATCAGATGTTGGATAGCAGCGTACTTGAGAGACTACGCTTAGAATGTCAACAGAATAACGATGTTATCTACGACCAACCGTTAAGGTCACAAGACCAAGTAAGTATTCCTATTAATCTAGAGTTTCATGAAAATACGGAAGTAGATGACATGGTTGTATCTGTAGACACTGAGTACAATGAGGAGATAAAGGTAGCTTTGGAGCGTGCGATTGAGGAATATCGGTCTATGCCCATTGAAATTAGGCCACGTCTACCTCGGTTACCCATGCATAAGAAAAACTTGGCACTGGTGAGTACTATTGATACACTATTGCCTATGTATTTAGACAATAGTGAAACTCTTGATGGTATTCATTTAATCCTATACTGTGCTGCTGTGGCAACATGTCGTCTAGCGGGGGTTTCATTTATGATGGAAAACGATAATACGCGACATAGACCAGTTGTCCCAGAGTGGCAGTGTAGGATTGAACGACGTATTGCTGAGACAAGAGTACTCATCAGCAAGTTATCCTGCTTCAGATCGGGTAATACTCGACCGAGGGTGATGCGCTTTGTGAACCGAGCATTTTCAGGAACGGGTATCAGCTCCAATGAATATGTGAGTCGGGTCACAGACCGCATTGACTTCCTGAAGCAAAAAGTCTATGCATGGGCACATCGAATACGTAGATATAAAAAACGCGTAGACCGGTATACCATTAATCGCAGATTCGAGAGCGATCAGAGATGGGTTTATAGAAATTGGGAACGATTAGATAAAGGTGTAAGTGCCGGACCCCTACCGGATTTTGATGACACAAACACATTTTGGCAAAGCATCTGGTCGGTGCCCGTCAGTCACACCGAGGGTGATTGGATGAGTGATGTCAAGCGAGCATGTGAAGATATAACGGAAATGGAAAAAGTCACAATTGACAGTTCTGATATAGCTAGTGCAGTGCGTCCGTTATCTAATTGGAAATCTCCAGGACCGGACGGACTGCACACTTTTTGGCTTAAATGGTTACGTAGTTCACATGCTCGACTGGCATCACGTTTTCAATCTGCTCTTGAATCTGGGTCATTACCAATTTTTATGACAACTGGTGTGACCCATCTGCTCCATAAATCAGGAAGTACTTCAAACCCCAGTAATTATAGACCAATCACGTGTTTGCCGTCGATCTATAAAATACTTACATCCATTCTGAGACAAAAATTAAATAAACATATTAATGAAAACAAAATTATGAGTACCTATCAGAATGGATGTAGAAGTGGGGCTCGAGGTACTAAGAAGCTTCTCCTCATTGATATGGCCATTAGCCAACAAGTTCGTCGTAACCATAAGGATATCTCAACATGTTGGATAGATTATAAGAAGGCGTTTGACTCTGTACCTCACACATGGCTCTTGAGGGTGCTAGAGTTAAAGTGTACAAAGTTGATACAACTCTATGCACCTTTTTAAAGTCATGTATGAGGCAAT
Organism: Thumatha senex; assembly: GCA_948477245.1. Taxonomy (NCBI): domain Eukaryota; kingdom Metazoa; phylum Arthropoda; class Insecta; order Lepidoptera; family Erebidae; genus Thumatha; species Thumatha senex. The sequence goes on from OX419743.1 coordinate 14,764,702, forward strand.
GGAGGACCCTTCTTACCTTTCCAGGATGCAGGGATGCCTGTGGTAACGGCGAACCGATTAGGATCCAGCGGGGTATCTTTCAAGGTGACAGTTTGAGTCCCCTTTGGTTTTACTTAGCACTGAACCCTCTTAGTACACTACTAGAGAGTTCAGGGCTGGGTTATAGATTACGAAGAGGAGGTCAGGTTATATCTCATTTGCTTTACATCGATGACTTAAAGCTCTTGGCCACAAATAGTTCTCATCTGGTTGATTTACTAAAGGTAACTGAAAACTTTAGTAATTCAATCAAGATGGAATTCGGTGTGGAAAATTGTGCAGTAATGCATGTTAAGCGAGGACGGATAGTGGAATCAGAAGGTATTCAACTTTCTGATTCCATTCATCTGACATCACTTCTCGTATCTGACACCTATAAGTACCTGGGTATGTCACAGGCGTTAGGCATTAATGAAGCTGACATGAAACAGTCGTTACGAGAGCGTTTCCTTGGTCGCTTGAGAAAAGTCTTAAATAGTCTTTTGTCAGGAGGCAATAAGGTGCGTGCTTATAATGGCTGGGTCATGCCACTTTTGATGTACTCCTTTGGCATACTCAAGTGGACTCAAACTGAGCTCGATGCCTTATATAGGAGAGTCCGTACATTGTTGACATCATATCGAATGCATCATCCACGTTCTTCGGTTATGAGGATGTACATCCCGGGGAAATGTGGTGGTCGAGGCTTCTTGAATGCTAAAACCCTACATAACCGAGCAGTGTGCACCCTTAGAGATTACTTTTTACACATGAATGTGGATATGCATCGGGATGTTGTCAAAGTGGATACTGGGCTCACCCCGCTATCCTTGGCTAAAGAGAACTGGCGCAAACCAGCTATACTTAGTGTTGGTGACCGGCAGGAGATATGGAGGAGCAAGGAGCTTCATGGTAGGTTTTATAAGGTTCTTCATGGACCTGATGTGGACCTTATAGCCTCTGTGGCCTGGCTACGATTCGGTAATCTCTTTGGAGAGACCGAGGGTTTTGTCTGTGCAATTGCAGATGAAGTTATCATGACGAACAACTACCGGAAATATATACTGAGGGACGGTACGGTTGATGTATGTCGAGCGTGTCATCTGCCAGGCGAGTCCCTTAGGCATATAATCTCTGGTTGTTCTCGTCTTGCTAACGGCGAGTATTTGCACAGACACAATCTAGTAGCCAGGATCATACATCAGCAACTTGCTCTGAAATACCGCCTGGTGGATACTGAGGTCCCTTATTACAGGTATGTAGCTGAGTCAGTTCTTGAAAATGGTCATATCACATTGTACTGGGATCGATCTATTATTACAGACAGGACTGTTGTAGCCAACAAACCTGATATTGTGGTCATAGATCGATCTGAGCGGCGAGCAATGGTTATTGATATCACAATCCCTCATGACGAGAATCTCGTGAAAGCTGAGAATGATAAAAAAATAAAATATCTGGACTTAGCACGCGAGATTGTCGACATGTGGGAAATTGATTCGGCAATCATTATTCCTATAGTCATCTCCGTTAATGGTCTTATAGCTAAGAGCCTCGACCAATACCTAAAGAGGCTAGCGTTGGGCAGCTGGATCAAGGGCGTGATGCAAAAAGCAGTACTACTTGACACGGCTCGCATTGTGCGGAGGTTCTTATCTTTAGAGCCCTAACCACCGGTAGCTTGGTCCCTGTACCCGATGCCGGTGGGACACTATTTTTATATTTTTAAATGTATTTTTTTTAATAATATGTATGTTTAAAAATGTAAATAATATGTTAGTTGTCTAAATAAAGAGAATAATAATAATATATTGCTTTTATAGGATTAACGCAACCCTATGAGGGCATAGTAGATTCGCTTTTTGAGTCATCCACTTTCTGATATCAACAAAAAAATGTATCAGAAAGTTATTGAAAAGCTCACATCCGCAGGGCAGCTTGTGGCGAGCTGAATGTGCGTGGCTACACATCGGTCCCGATTCCTCAGAGTTTTGTTCCCCTTCTGCACCGGTTAGCATTTAATGGGCTAACGGGAGAGCAGTGAGAGTGCTACTCCCGGGAGTGCAGCAAAACTCAACTCTGGCTTGCCTTAATTGGCCGGTCAGAGGGAGGGAGCCAGAGCTATATGCTCGGGGGTGGAAGTGTCATTTTCAAGGGCATAACTACGGGGAACCCCGCTCCGGGCCTGTCCCGCGAAGGTGAAACCGGCGCCGCACCGTACGACACCCCAAGCCGCTCACACCGGTGTTGCCTCCTGTCGCCTTACAGGCTTATCATGCCTATGGCGATTGTATAGGGGGCCCATCTAGTGAGTTGGCGAGTCACCGTCTGCCAAATTTTTGATAATCAGATATTAAAATGGCAGACGCCGCCTTCATCCATAGTTATAATCACCTAGTTCATCAAACCCCTAACCCAATAGCCCATTTCTTAGTTAGCATATTTTACAATAGTTTAACTCCCATTGGAGGTGGTCCATTATCGTTCTTCTACATAAGGCGGGCGTGGACTATCTGTAGTGAGGGTCCCATTCCCTATTAGATTAAAATTCTCAAAGGGCCTCTGCGTGTTGGACCTATGTCTCCATGTAAGCCTACCAAAAGCCCGGGTATCTTCAAGAAAAAAAAAGAAGATACCCGAGAAAAGAAGAGACATAATATAATAATAAATTTTGCTTTAAATTGATTGTCCCGGCATTCATTCTCTCTTACTAACGTTTGATAAAGACGCTATGTGGCCTACAGCAAATATTTTCTCAGAAAATTATAGAAAAAAATTATAGAAAAAGGGCCCATTGAAAGAATCGAAATTTAGGCGAAAAGGGCTACTCCAAGATCTCCGGGGCTTACACGACTTTACCTGCTACCCATGCACATGCTGACAAATGAACGAGGCGGTGACGCAGGCACCTCTACGGGTCTGAGAGGTCAGACTACAATCACTTTCACCAATGTCAATATTTAGAATACTAGTGAACCAAACCCTTAAAATTTCGAGCTACAGCTTAAAATTTAGATAGGGGTTAGTTCATCTCTTTCGTATTTCTCTTTAAGTCATTTTTATCGTCTTCCGGGGACCAGATTTTATAATAACTGAAAATACTTTAAGATAAAGAGATAGAGAGAGAAAGATATAAACAAAAATATTGAACTTCTTGAGGACATAAATTACTAAAAGTACCACAAGATCAAGAACATCTAAATTTCGATTGTACAAAGAAAACAAACTGATAACCATTTCACTCTAACATTCTTCTTAGCAGTTAAATAAAACACGAGCAAGCGATCGGAAAATGGGTTACGTTCGTCAATGAGCAATGTTTTCCATTTATATGCTAATGAAGTTTAGCCAATGAACGGACGTGATCCCAGTCTCAATACACGTTTGCTTACTCATCTATTTATTTCTAGTATTTTTTTCTATTTGGACTATATTGTTTTCTAAGTCACACCCTCCATAATTTATGTTAGGAAAGTGTTTAAATGAATTAGTATGTAAATGAAAATCCCACATTTTACTATGGGCTGCTGCTTGCCTAACTCTTGACGGCAATAATTTAAATATGGTGTTAAATAACTTTTGTTTGTTTTTTTTTTATTCTATTATTTTAATAGGGACTTTGACCTTTTGTTTGTTTTTCATTTAGAATATGGAATTGTAATAAGTCTTCGAAAATGAAATGACTATTATAACGAAAAAGCTTCACATGTTTTTAGCGATTTTTATTTTTAGAATGTTACAGCAGTGTCAGAAACAAGTTAGATACGCTAATAATGATTAAGCGAAGATATCAATAACTCTATTGAATAAGAAAAAGATACGGTATGTAAATACATTTTCATAAAGAATATCAACAGAAATGCTTAATATTCAGACAGTCCTTGCATAGAGCTTTTGTATACCCTAATATTTGCTTTTCTAAGCATTTTTTTGAGATGTAATAAAAACGGCTTATAACATACGAAGAGTATTGAAAATGAATAATACCCAAGAGACATTTTTTTGCTCCCCTCTTCATGCACTCTTATTGGTCATTTTCGAATTCACGACAGAAAAACCATATTTGTCAAGACACATTCAGAGTCACGTTGAGTAAACACGTTTAAACATGCGCGCATTTTATTTCGCGTCGGGGTAAACACTATCAAAGATGAATTTCTTCACAAACAAAACGAAATATTTTAAAGTTTTCCTTCTTTTTAAGTTTCCTATATCTAGCTTATGATCCCTATACCTTTATTTTATTCCTATACCTTTAGAGTATACCTACATCAAGCAAATAAAATACGTACTTTCTTAACGTTTGATTCAGATAGCTTATATTTAGTTTATTCTAAGCGTTTGTTATTGAAGCGCTCGTGGCCCCGCGTACTCAGTGTTCTGTAAACGATCAGTGAGTTACGCAATTTTCACTATGGCTGGTCCTCGGATGTGTGACCACTTTGTGGCATTTACATATGTGAGCGTGCTTCGGAAGGCACGTTAAGCCGTTGGTCTCGGTCGCCAGTAAGATGGCAGTCCTTAAGTCAGCCACAACCTGCATCTGTCTATTTCAACAGGGCAATAGGCTCACCACCTATTACTTGGGACAGGAATACACATGATGAAAAGTGGGCATATTATATGCCTCTGCCACCCTTTCCGGGAGAAGGCGTGATAGATGAATAAATAAATAGTTTATTCTGTCTTACATATCAGTCACGTACTTACTTATCTTTAAAGGGGTAGACAGAGACACACTATAAACACGCCAAAATTTCACGATATGCATTTTTTGTCGCACGTAATAGATAACGATCCCAAAGTCGTGTTGAATCGACCAGGCACAAGCTGTAACGATCCGCCATTTAAATCTCCTTTAATTTGGCTTATTTTGACTGGTTACCGGGATTAACAGCTTAAAGTGACTTCCGAAGCACGGAAACGCCACAATGCGATCACCCATCTGACGACCACAATTAGTGAAATATGATAAACGTAGTGATAGTTCATAGAACACTCAGCGGAGCTATAAGCACTTTGGTCTGTCACAAATTTAAATTACCAAGAGTTATCTTAATATGTATAATTTATTTAAAAAATAGCTACAATAAAGTGTGCTGTTTGTGCTTAAACTGTAGAGATTTTATTTGTGGATATGTTAAATCTATCCCGGCTGTTGGAGTTTTGAAATTCGCCTATCTAGTTTGCAATAAAATTGCCTCATTTTCGGCAATAGACTTGCACCATTTACGTTATTCGACAAAACTACTGGAAAAGTGTGAGCGTGTAATTCATCTCTACGCACCCCCTTGGAATAATAAGTGTGACAGTAAGTCGCCGTTTCTGAGTAATTTTAGTGGACTCATTCATTTACAAAGCAAACATTCGTAGATCACACAAATATTTGTTTCAACACGGGAATTAAATCCAGGACCTCAGCGTGGCAATAGCTTACACTGCCACTTACTACCACTGAGGCAGTAAAAAAAAAACCATAACACAGCAGTTTGAACTCTCAAGTAACCCACTCGTTCTTTGTCTTAGAATGCTTTTGTGGTCCTATTTACTAGCATATACACTTGGTTACAGGTATGGTTTGGGACCGCAACTATAATTTTCTGCAATGTAGAGGCAGCTCTTCTAGTGGGTGGAAGAAAATTTTAATCTTAAATTATATTAAGTAAAACTGTACGTACAGTTCTTTAGCTATTGGGAGATGCATTACTGTTTATTTATCTTAAACTGAAGATATTACTTGACTACCTACATTAAGTCAAAAAAAATGTGATATAGTCTTAGATTACTTTAAGCAATAAGGCCGCCTATTATACTACTATTTTGTACTAAATTTTTACATTTCAATACTGACTTGAGTTACAATAAATAGATTGTCGTTTTAAAAGCTTTTTTACCAGGTAAAGTTACAAAATATATACTAGTCCTAATATTAGAAGTTCGACGGCGTCGTGATAAGGCATTGGGACCACATGGAAATCTTCCGTAACCAAATCAGCCTTTCCTGCAAGTGGATCATCTGCTGCCTAATGGATGAGGACATGAGGACACAGCGAAGATAAAACTAGATACCAAACCTTGTACCTACACGTCTAACCAACGTGATACATTAAGGCTAATCCCCGTCCAAGATGATTAGCCTAAAACCGGCAGTAGTCTGCAATAGCGTAATTGACAATAGTTAATTCAAAGATTCTAGAAGATTTACTATTCCATTAAGCTGAAGTTAGGCGTACAAATTTTATTCTTACGAACTGGAGATTAAACACATTGGAGTCTGAAGACGTGACGTAATTAGCAATCGCACAATGCACACGACTTAATTGCTGGAGTTCCTTTTGGTTAATGATCGCATCGTTTGTTAGTAGAAATCTTAGCGTTTAAATCGGACCACACGTTTTGAGTATCCTACTAATATTATTAATTTGACAGTGTGTCTGGATACAGGCACGTTTGTTATACTTTTACTACTTTTAAAAAAAGACTACTGAATGGATTTTAAATAAACTTGACAGTAATATAACTTGTACATCAGAATAAGACAAGGCTACTATTTATTCCGGAATTAAGTTTCTATGGTATACGGTAACGCAAAAAATCCTAAGTATAACAATATTTTATCATATATATACATGCCGACTAATTTGGTGATTGAACTGCTTATGTACATTTTTCACGTTACAACGTTTTTAAAGGTTTCACGTTTCAAACGGTTAGTAAAATTAATAAACGTCCCACTAAAATTAGTCTTTTCACTAAATGATTAGACGTCACCTAAATAGGTGACGTCTAATTTTAGTGAAAACGTCTAAATTTTGTGTGATGTTAAATTTGTATCTGACATCACTAAAATTCATTATATGTGATAAAATTCAACAAAAAGTGAACATGTACATAGAGAGTTCAATCACTAAGTTAGTCAGCATCTAAATACATGTTTTGTTGAATTTTATCACATAAAAGGGGGTTTAGTGACGTCAGATACAAATTTAGTGCTGTTTATAATAGCACCAAGTTTAGTTCAACGTAATAGCAGAATAGCATTTGGCAATCTCTTAATAAAAATAAAAAAAATTTAGAGAAATTTAGTTTGGTGGTTTCAACAACAGAATTAGCACCATTGTCCACTGAAACTCTTTGAATGTGCTAGAGTCATATTAAACGTTGCTTTCTGATCAAAAGGTTTAAGCATATATTTCATACATACAAAACGAAAAGTTCACTATTATTCATGAGACCTTTCTTCCTCACGACCGATTTACCTTACAATGTTAACAACCTATTTAATGGATTATAACATTAATCATGACGTGAGTAGGTGCGGAGTATGATGCCGGGGCAAGGGAAGATGGGGTCGGACAAGACATACGAGAAACGCACGTGACAAAGGTCCGGCTATCCTTCAAGACACTCAACTTCCTGCCGGATATTATCCGCTGACCGATTTAGCTATATAAATAAGATGTCCTTTGAAAAATAGAGGTGTAGTATGGTTGTAAAGCTTTCGCTTCGATACTATGATTTATTTCCTTCAATATTATATAATATACAGCCCTGCTAACTCAGTGTTTTGTAAAAAAAATGTGTTAGGCATCTTTCGCTACGACTCGACTGGTCCTCAGATGGGTAGCAAATAAATTTTGTGGGACACTTTACACACAGAACCATCTAGCCCAAAGTAAGCTAATATAAGGTTGTGATATGGGATTTTGTCACTAATAAACATACTTATATATTTCGAAATACATACAGGGAATATATCATACTTAGGAAACACCCAAACTCCGAAACACGAATGAATATGCCTGTAACCGGAGGTACATAATGTTTTCGAATCTCAACCACGTGCATGGTCATTGAAATTATGAAAATTTAATTGTGAAATATGAGTTTTATAGATACCAAGTTTAATATTTTTGATTTAATTATTCTTTGTTCCAGGTACGACTGTGCTTGGGAGTCATATGTATCATTTTACTCTTCAAATTAGTATCTATATGTCTCAGTTTAAATGGATTTTTCGTTAGAACTCGTTTTCCCTAGATTACTCTCATATAAATAAAAATGAATCGCAAAATATGTTGCTATGGGCTAATCAAAGAAGCTACTGGTCCGAATTGATTTTTTTGTGTTGGATAGCCCATTTATCGAGGAAGGTTATGAGCTATCTAAGATCACGCTACTATCTAGAAGAACGAAGCAGTAACCAGAAATATCAAGAAATCGGACAAACTTGCGAAGATTTTTGATAAGCGACTAAACGGGTTTTATAAAGATTAAAGGGGTGCGACGGGGGTAATAAGTATGTCACGGGAAAATTGCCATACAACGTGGCAATTCGGCCAGCCTTATAGGAACCTTATTGGTTGATTTTGATGGGGAGGAATTATTCGACACCTAGTCAGGGAAAGGTAAGGGGGAAAACGGTTTTAACATCTTTGCCGGCCCCAATTGTCAACCTCGCCTGCAAGTGTCAGTGGTTCATATGAATAGCTGACGGCGGCGGTCAAACACTGCACTAATTTTTCCCAAGAAAGTTATCATGGAAGCTAAGTTAAGGAAATTGAATTTGCCATGCATTTGCGATCCGCTTAGTGACCGGCGCCGTACTGCGTCCGGGGTGGACGGTGAGAAATGGGCTACCGGCCTTGCGGCTGTAGGAAACCAAGCACCGCATGGAAACATAGTTGCTGGAACTCCCATCAAGCTACGCCCGACTCTGAAGATAGGAACGTGGAATGTCCGTGGTTTGCTTATGACGGGAAAGCTGGATATTGTCGAGAGTGAAATAACTAGATGTGAACTAAATGTTTGTGGCCTCAGTACCTACTAGAGAGACAACGGTCATTTCCTGACCGAAAAACACTCCATATTTTTCTCTGGCAATTTAAAATGGAGTGGCTTTTGCCATCCCCAACCATCTCAGGAACTGTGTAATGGGTTACTGGCCTGTCAACGACCGAATCCTGACTGTTAAGTTAAAGGCTTCACCAGTTAACCTCAACATCTTGCAGATTTATGCCCCAACGAGTAAAGCTAGTGATTACATAATAGAAAAATTCTACCGTGAGCTTGAAACTACCATCTCTAAGGTTCCTCTAAGGACTGGGACAGCGTAATGAGGGAGGCGTACGCCTAATTCAGTTTGCGGCCGATAACAACCTGGTTATATCGAACAGTCTATTTCAAGATCATCCACGAAGGCTGTACACTTGGACGTCACCAGATGGGTAATATAGTAACCAGATCGACTACATACTGATTAAGTCGCGATGGCGATCCTCAATCAGAAATTCCCATACACTACCCGGCGCGAACTCTGGATTAGATCACGAACTGCTAATATCCAAAATGCCTCTCAAACTACGAGCAGCAAGAAAATCCGGCAAACAAGCAAGAATCGAAGTTAAAGACAGCTCAAAGTTTATGACAGCACTAAAGCAGAATTGGAATGATTGAGCGGATGCAGATCTAGAAAAAAGGGACCCGGATGAACTATGGGAACGAGCAAAAAATCTGATAGTGCGCGCAGTCAATAAGTCTGAGACAACAGCAGAAGTTCGAAAGCGTCAACAATGGATGAGCGACGGTACTCTTGCACTAGTCGAAGAATGATGTAGGATGAAAGCATCGGGCACTGATGTAAGAACCCTAAACCAATAATCTGCATTAATTCAAGCAGCCTGTAGACGAGATCAAAACTCGAACTTACGCAAAATGTGTGAAGATATAGAGGCTCACAGTTACAGAAATTAATGCAGGGACTTACATCCCAAGATACGCTGGATCACGAAATCGATCTCATCTAAAATTTGGGCTATTGAGAACCGTCAAGGTGAAGTGGTCACTGAACTGGAAGTCATATCCGAGGGGTGAAAGGAGTACTGCCAGTCATTGTACCAGGACCCTCAATCGCAGGATTTCACTTCTGTAGAGCCCTCTAATAATAACATGGAGTCAGAAATTTTGAGAGAAGAGATCGAAGCTGCCATCAAGTGTCTGAAAAATGGCAAGGCTCTCGGCAAAGATGCCATACCGGTTGAGACCATCAAGGCTGCAGGCGAACAGGGAATATGGATATTCCATTTTCTCTGTAATAAAATCTGGCAAACCGGAACTTGGCCTAAAGAATAGGTCCATACTGTCTTCATTATATTGCACAAAAAGGGTTCTACAAGAAAATGCAGTAACTACCGTCTAATTGCACTAATATCACATGCTAGTAAAATTTTACTGCATGTGTTAAACGAGCGACTTAAGACTTTCTTATCTAAAGAAGTTGCGCCTGAACAAGCTGGATACGTGAAAGGGAAATGTACTCGAGAGCAGATCTTTATAGTCCGCCAGATTATTGAGAAAGCCCGAGAGTTCAACAAACCGACATACATTAGCTTCGTTGACTTTTCCAAGGCGTTTGACTTTGTGAAATGGCCGGTATTGTGGAAATCCCTTTTGGATATGGGCACACCCAAACATCTAGTGCACCTCTTGAGGGGCCTTTATGAGAATGGTACAGCGTCAGTCAAAACAGTGCAGGCGTTCGTCAAGGATGTATAATCTCACCACTCCTGTTCAACATTTATACGGAACTGATAATGCGGATTACCCTTGAAGATTGGACGGACGATGTATCAATAGGAGGTGTGAAGATTTCTTATCTACATTATGCGGATGACACCACGCTATTCGCAACTAGTATTGACCACATGGAGCAGTTGCTTTCCAAGATGGAACGTGTCAGTATGACTTTTGGCTTGAGAATTAACAGAAGTAAGACGAAAATAGTAAAAATAGTCGATCGTGCTAACAACAACTCGCCCGAAATCACACAATTTGCGAAATTTGACGTCGTGCAGTCATACGTCTACTTGGGAGCTCTGATCTCAAGTCATGGGGGATGCGTGGACGAAATAAAGCGACGAATGGCTATTACTAGGTCTACGGGACAATACCTCCATACAGCGCCTTGTCGTGCAGAAGCATGTCGAAGGCACAAGGCCGCACGGCAGGTCGCCCATGAGATGGACCGACCAGATAAAAACAGCAGTAGGCGGCCCAGTGCATGAATGCACTCATACCTCGACCGAGAGGGAGGGATGGCGTCGCATTGTGAAGCGGATTACGGCTGCACAAAGCCTGACTACATGATGACCACGACCGCTCTGTCAAGAGTGAATCGACAAAGGAGAAATCGGAGCATTATTGTCAGTTTTGTATTAAGTCCCATTATTTTTTATGCTGTTTTCTGTTAATATGTAAAACTTTAATAAGTTGATTTTGTTAATAAATAATAAGTACGTATTACTATGTTGCAGATTAATTAAATAAATAAATAAAATAATCGCCCCGCCTGTAATGTTGTGAAAGATATTGGGGGTTCCACTAAAGCCGTTCAAGATTCTGTAGGGATTAAATTCCACTCGCGTTTTGATTTTAATGTTAGTTTCTGATTGGTTGATTCGCTAGTCGTCGATAAGGTTACCGAATTTTTACCGACTATCGCAGTCACCTCAGTCAGTCAGTCACAAGCGCTCGCGGCCCCGCGGTCTAAGTGTTCTGTAAACGATCACTGAGTTACGCAACTTTCACTATGGCTGGTCCTTGGATGGGTGACCACTTTGTGGCATTTATATTTGCGAGCGTTTCCGTGTTTCGGAAGGCACGTTAAACCGTTGGTCCCGGTTGCCAGTAAAATGGCAGTCGTTAAGCCTGGTTGAAGGCCTTATGGGCGGCTTGAAAACCTTCAACAGCAGGTCGCCACAACCTGCGTCTGTCTATTTAAACACGGCAATGGGCTCACCACCTATTACGTGGGACAGGAATCCACACGGTGAAAAGTGGGCATATAATATGCCTCTGCCACCCCTTCGGGGATAAGGCGTGATGGATATTTATTTATTTTATTTTACTATCGCAGTCAATGCCGCATTATTGACTAATTTTATAGATTTGCCTTTGGCTGTTGATACTTACGCCGTTCCAGGAGATATTGATTTGTTAGTTGGCGCTTCGATTTTCCCGCACCTCCTGTTGCAGCATAAGGTCACGCATCGCATCCCGCGCCGCTCACCTTAGAGACGGTTCTTGGTTTTGTTATTGTTGGTTCCGCACCCGCTTGTTTTGATTGTAACTCGGCAGTGTCATATTGTTGCGCCGTCGAGCCACTGGACTCCGCTGTCCGTAAATTCTGGGAGATAGAAGAGGTGAACGTCCCTCCTATTGTCAGCCCGGATGATAAACTTTGTGAAGAGTTTTATAGTCGCACGACTACTCGCGATAGTGATGGTCGTTATGTTGTCGCACTCCCCTTTAAGGGTGATGTTAATTCGCTTGGAGATTCGTTTCAGTCAGCCGAAAAACGCTTCTTTTGTTTAGAACGGATAATGCAGACATCTCCAAAGTTGAAGGAGGCTTACGATAGCGTAATAGTAGAATATTTGGATAAAGGTTTCATTTCACCCGCGCCTCCCGAAACCGAAGAGACGAAGCACGCTCCTTCGTATACCATACCGCACCATGGAGCTGGCCGCGAGGATAAACTAACCACCAAGTTGCGCATTGTTTTAGATGGCAGCGCCAAAACTAGTTCGAATGTTTCGGTAAACGATATTTTGCACAGTGGTCAAAATCTCCAAGGTAATTTGTTCGAAATTATAGTTAACTTTCGCTAATTCGCTGTCGCACTTTCAGCCGACATTAGACAAATTTTTCTTTGTATTGGTGTTCGCGAATCAGATCGCCGATTTCAACGCATTTTGTATAGATTTTCGCCGCAGGAACCTTTACAGGTTTACGAATTTAATCGCGTTTGTTTTGGACTTAAATCCAGTCCCTTCCACGCTCTTCGCACTGTCAAGCAGCTCGCCGCCGATGAGGGCGACAGTTACCCGAAGGCTAAGGAGACTGTAGAAACTGGTCTGTACATGGATGACTATATTTATTCTGTGCAGACCGAAGATCAAGCTGTTGCAACTGCGGCTGAAGAAATTGATCTCATGAAGGCTGGTTATTTTGATCTCGTAAAATGGACTAGGAATTTGCAAACTGTCTTTGATTCGATTCCACCGTCGCATCGCTTGTCGACTGTCAAGGAGTTTGATAGTAATGATACGCACAAGGACGAAGGTGAACGCAAACCGAGAACGGTTTGCGTTCACCTTCGTCCGACATGTTTAGTTTGAAGGTTTATCCTACACCGTCAACCTGCACTAAGCGCACCATATTATCGTATGTCGCACACATATGGGATGTAATGGGATTTGTAGCACCTGTCGTCTTGTACGCAAAGCTTCTCATAAAAGAACTTTGGCTGTCCAACTGTGACTGGGACGACATTCCTCCTGACCACATCATTAAATTGTGGGACCGCCAAGATTCCTATGCTCGAGCAAATTAGAATACCGCGCCATGTTGGCATCTCCGACGATAGTATTGTAAATGTTTTAGGTTTCGCTGAAGCTAGTGAGAAAGCGTATGGGGGTGTTCACAACAGTGTACTTCCACGTTTGTAACGGTGATGACATTTCATTTCACCTTACTGATTCCATCACCTTACAAATTCCGTGTTAAAGTGTTTGGGGTTCTAAACACTTTAACACGGAGTTTGCCTACGTCTTAGCTAAAAACCGCAAAAGTGGTCGTTCATGTTAAGTTTCTTGCCGGTTCTTCTCAGGTGATCACTTTAAATATATTATTTTTTCTTTAGTTTTAGTGTATGACATTTTGTAAGCGCCGTTGAAATGGTCTATGCAAAATAAAGATATTTTTTTTCAATGCTCCCGCCGCAATCCACTTTGGTGTTAATTGGGAAGCTAATATTAACAGCTTTAAGTCGCACCTGTTTCGCGTTATAGGTAAACAGATGCTCACGTTTGAAGACCTGAGCACCGTGCTCACTCAAGTCGAGGCCGTAATGAATACGCGTCCTCTTTGTAGAACCTTGTCTAGTGATCCTTCGGAGCCGCTTGCACTGACTCCAGCGCACTTTTTGAATGTTACACCGTTAAAATACTTACCCGCTTTTGAAATAGAGGAAGATCGACTTCATCTTCTCTCGCGTCATGCCTTATTGGATAAACTCGTTCAGTCGTTTTGGAAGCGTTGGAGAACAGACTATTTGCCTACGCTACAGTCACGTCAGAAATAGAATACTCCATCGAACCCTATTACTGTCGGTACTGTCGTAGTTATTTTTTACTGAAAATATGCCTCCATTACATTGGCCTCTTGGGGTAGTAGAAAAAGTTTTCCCTGGGTCAAATGGGATCACCCGTATAGTTCGCGTTAAAACCGCAACTGGTTCGTACTTGCGACCAGTTATTCGTCTTTGTTCTTTGCCTAATCAACAGTAACTTCAATAACAAATTTAGCTCGTTCGATTAGGTTTAGTTTAGTTTAGTTCGATAGCATTTTTTATAGTAGTAGTATTTTTTAGTTTAGTTAGTAGCTAAAGCTTAGTGGCAACTGTATAGTCAGTTGTCCCTCTATCGAAGGTAACCCTTCAAGCCGGGGGGGAAAAGGTTGCGCCGGTATACGATTCGAAAGTTGCCGCGTTATTTTTTCTATGTTGCATCGCCGATCTTCATTTGTTTTTAATTAATTAGTTGTCGACACTCCCACCCCTCTTCCCTTTATTCCATTTCTCTTTTGCACCTACCTTGTCTCGCATAAGAGAAGAGCAAGACAGCTGTGTTACCGCCATCTAACGGTAGAAAACTCCACCACAGCGCTGCCAACACACAGGCAGCGAAGACGCACAAAAAAATAAAACAGAACTGCAATGGCCGCGCGCGCGCTCGCATCATCTTTTCGCAATAGTTGTGTTTTCCATGGATAAATAGTGTTTTCGTGCAAGGAAACCAGGAATCCAAGTCCAGGGACGTCCCCGGCAGCCTCCACCTCAACATCTCGCAGCAGCAGCAAGGTAGTGTGCCCATTTCTGTTTCCATTTCTTTTTCGTCGACAACCGCGTGTAAATTTCATTTTTGTCTTTCCCCGCAAATACAGTCCACTTCGAATTTATTTATCTCGCCCGCTCAACCAGAGGGTGACTATCTGACCTTCTAAACCCGTAAGGTTATTTGCGTCGTTGTTTTGTTACCAATGCCGACAATGCAAATAAAATGCAGACAATAGTACCCATTTAATAAACTATATTGAAACTTCTGAAGCTAACTTAACGCAAATACAGTCCACTTCGAATTTATTTATCTCGCCCGCTCAACCAGAGGGTGACTATCTGACCTTCTAAACCCGTAAGGTTATTTGCGTCGTTGTTTTGTTACCAATGCCGACAATGCAAATAAAATGCAGACAATAGTACCCATTTAATAAACTATATTGAAACTTCTGAAGCTAACTTAACCTATTTGCAACCAAAATTAGCCTCTGTCAAATTGCCAAGTCATACATTCTAGAACTAATTCAAATCATAATAGCGTTCGAATGTGGCATGAATAGCGTTGAATAGACTAACATGCGGGTTTCAGGGGGATACTATGATACTGCAGTGATACGCTGTAATCATATTGTGGTTTCTCACTTAATTGTCACCCGTTCAACGGTAGAGATATCTAAACGGCTCTATTGAAAAGTACGCTTACATATTGTGAACTGGCTCGAAGCCAGGGGATTATCCTTGGCTCTACTGCAATATTTGTGTCTCACGTAGCCGGCACTATTCAGGGAATCGAAAAAGTTTTCTAATATTCTTGGTTGGAGACGAAAACACGTGGCGAGATTTGACTGCTGATCACGCAATGACACGTGTATCACACGATACTTTCACATACTTCAATAAGTTATGTCATTATTTCTTCAAATATTATAAACAAACCGGTCAAGGCCAGTACATACCCATTATACCGCTATTATAAAATTATTACCTTATTTGAAATTGCCAACTAAGCTAGACCTGCGAATCGTATGAGTATCCATACAACTCAGAGGCCTATGTTTATTGGTATATATGTATAAATAAAATAAACATAAATATCGTTGGGACAACTCACACAACGCCATCTGATTCCAAATTAAGCAGAGCTTGTACTATGGTAACCAGCTACCTGATAAACATACTTATATATTTCTAAATACATACCTATTAACTAAAAAAAAACTAACTATCTTCACGCTGTATCCCTGACGGAGTAGTCAGAGAGGATAGATCGCCAGGCTTCGCAATCCATGCATACTTCTTTCGCTTCTTCGAGATTCATCAATCGCTTCATACACGCTCGTCTGGGTATCCGAGTACTTTTGACCTTTCCGTTTTTGAGCAATCTGCTCACGTGGTCTTCATATGTAAGTCTCGGCCTTCCCTTACTCCTTCTACCCTCTACTTTTGAACAATTTATATTCTTCGTCAATCGTTCCTCACTCATTCGTTGGACGTGTCCAAACCAACGGAGCACGCCCTTTTCCAGCTTAACGCTGACACTTTCATTCAAACCTGCCATATTGCGTATCACTTCGTTACGTATTCGGTCAATAATATAATACCTCTTATAGATAAATAACACCCAAACACAGAATAAACCATCGTGCTCATCACACAAAGTTTTATCCTGGGTGGGGATCGAACCCACGACCTCTTACGTAGCAGTCGGATGTACTCCCACTGCGTGCTGTAGGACCTTGCTTTCTGCCCTTCCGGTTGACCTATTAGAATTGACAATTCAAGTAAAAAGCACGGTTTTATAGCGCAGATAAAGAGAAAAGACCGAAATACTAGTTTTCATGAAAATTAAACCTTGCCTATATCTTTTTATCGCGTTAACTCAGGACATTGACTTTAATACACCTAATTGGGACTACAGACCTCAGTAGGTATCTGGTATACATTTCAACTTGCTAGGGTCACTCATTCCTGAGAAAATCGTTGGTGACACATGGACAGAGAGACTGACAGACGGACATATGAACGAGAAAATGATCTAATAAGGGTTCCTTTTTTTTCCTTTTGAGGTACGGAACCCTGAAAAGTGCAGCAGCGATTGTGTGTATGAACACTGTCCGAGAAATAGGAACATCATTATTATATTTTTTTATTTATCTATCTTCCTTTATGAAGGGATGGCAGAGGCATATTATATGCCAATAAAATATTCACCATGTGTATCCCTGTCACACGTATTAGGTGGTTAGCCCATTGCCGTAAATTTAAATGAGAGTCTTTAATAATAATCTGTGTGGCATAAATTATAGAAGTTTGCTGTCCATTATTACGTAAAACAGATAAGAGCTAGTTGCTCTTTCCTGAATTTTAAGCCGTCCTTATAACGCTTCCACTACTTTTGTAGAGTAAGATTGATATTGGATTAGAACTAACTATATTTGACTAACACCTAGAAGACTGTCCTACGAGGCGGCATGCCTAATCGCAGGGAGCCTCCCCTGGGATCTCGAGGCCTGAGTCCTGAAGAAGTTTTATGAAGAGAGCGCCCTGGTGCGAAGAAACGGTGGACGGCCGCTTCCGGACGAGATCGAGCGCTGGAGACAGTTAGCTCGCGACGATCTCTTCCGGAAGTGGGCCGATAGGTTTGTAGGCCACTCGGTTAGCCCCCGGCTCGTGGGGGCTGTCCGGCCCGTCTTACCTGGTTGGGTGGAGAGGGCACACGGAGCGCCGACGTTTCACCTCAGTTAGCTCCTCACAGGGCATGGCGTATTTGCCAAGTACCTGTGGGAGGTGGCTGGCGCCGGACCCCGTGTGTCGTCACTGCCCGAGCGGCGTCGTGGACACGGCGGAGCACACACTCGCCGTGTGCCCAGCGTGGGACGGGCCACGTATCGCCCTCACGGGCCTCATTGGTGTTAATTTGTCGCTGCCGGCCGTGGCGCGAGCCATGGTCGGCAGCCAACAGTGCTGGGCCGCCGTCGCCTCGTTTGCTAGCGAGGTGATGGCGGCTAAACGTGAGGAATTGCGGGTGCGGGAGCCTACGGGACAGACGCTCCCACCCGCCATCGTGTTGGGGGGCGACGACGTGCTGAATACATGCAAGCCCCCGAATAGTGTCTGGCCGTGGGCAGAGGGTTGCGGGACCCCGCCCAACTGGCCACATGGAGACGGGCACCTTTTCTGTGTTCCAGGGGGTGCCCCCTTTAGCGCACGCCCGTACCGGCCGCTCTCTACCTGCTTTCAGAGGGGCGCTCGAGAGCAGTGGAGGTGTGGGCTAGATTCTTCAGCTCCTTAGGGAGCTCAGGGGTGGTCACTTTTCCGTTCGCCCCGAGACGGACCCCTCCACTCTGGGGTGCCCCTTGCCGGCTCGCAGTGATTTAACCTCAGGCCTACCCTACGAGCCGGTTTTAAGGTGAGGCCGAACACCGCGGGGTTTAGTGGGTATGACGGCCCCTCTCCCGTGGGGTGATAGGATGGGAGCCTCACACACCGTCCCTGCTGCCTACCTATTGAAAATTGTTACATAACTTGAAACAATTTTTAAGCATCAAATTATAGTATGTAAATTATATGTTTTGTAGGCAGAGTAACATAGATCTGTATTCCCAATTAATTAAATTATATTGATAAAATAATAGGAACCATCTAAACTCAGCTGAGCAATAAACAAAATTACAATTTCGAATACCAGTTTCTTTATTAAACTTAACTGAATTATGTTTAGATTGATTGCAAGCCAACAACGGTGCCAAATCAAGATGCTTTTTAACTCGCGGATGAAACATAAATTAAGTAAAAGAATTACGAGTTTTTAAAGCGTTCTTAATTTAGTGGCTCTTAGCATAACTTGCTACTCAGTTGAGGCTGACACCCAGGGTTTTAGGGTTGGGAAAATGTATGTGAGGTTTATTGGGAACAAAAGTGACAATACCACTTCTCACTGCGGGTCGGCATCGCCTCTTATGACTTATTCCCAACAAAGTAGGGAGCAGCCCATTCAATTATGGTATAACTGTTCAGTCAGGGAGCATTGATGAATGGTGAATGCGCACAACCTTGACTAGATTGACCGTCGCCACAGCAGCAGAAGGCAGGAATCTTAATCCGACTTTGAAGGTCCTTCTGCGAGCGGCGTATACACTCGCTTCTACGCCCATTGACAGTAGATAGAGAGTACGGGCGCCGACTAACTACCTCAAATATCTTGTTATAGTGCATGACGGTTATTACTTTTACCTTACAGATTGATATCTTTATCTTGCGATAAAACATATTTGATTTTGAATAGAGTCGTTCTTCGTGATTCACTTAGTTCGTACCCTAAAGTCTCTCTACTCAGTCAACTACAAAGTAGCTGTAGGCAAGTGAATTGCAGTAATTGAATTTCATGAGGTTGAGGGCAAGTGCATCCTCTAATCTTTAATATTTTTTCTTTAATTTAACAGAAATAGTTATACCTATCTACTATAAACTTAATACGTCTCAGCTCTGTAGCATTATCAATTTTGCAACGCATAATAAGAAACGTCCATATCATTGCGGTAAGGCTGAGATTATATCTCGAATATAAGATGTACCCAACGAATACAAAAGCAGTAGAAGCTCGCCCGCATCCTCCCTAAGGTGTCGTATAAAATGACCACAAGATTATTCAGCTGCTAGCGAGTATTGTTCAAACTTGTATTCTCCTAATAGACAGCAATATACTATTTTCCAAGTTAAGCAATGAAAATGTAAGGCGCAGTTTCTTCGGGTTCAACTTCCTATTTATTTTATTCGTCTTACGAAATAAAAAAAAGCAATTTTATGTACTTATCTATGTAAAGAAATACCATACACTATTTTACTAATGCGCTATGATGCGACTTGTAGTTACATCTAATTAAATAGGTATGGTTGAAAACGTTGATTTTCGGTAGCTATGAAACGAAACCTGGGTATGTCAGAAGATGCGTGAAAGTAAATTGAATACTGTGGAGATGCGATCACTTTGGCCGACCGAATACGTAACGAAGTGATACGCAATACGTCAGATATAGTAAAAAAAAACAAAGTTAAAAGAAGAAAGTGTCAGTGTTAAGCTGAAAAAGGGCGTGCTCCGTTGATTTGGACCCGTACAACGAATGGGTGAGGAACGATTGAAAAGCGATTGATGAATCTGCAGGAAGTGAAAAAAGTATGCATGGATCGCGAAGCCTGACGATTTGTCCTGTCTTATTACCCCGTCAGGGATACAGCGTAAAGATAGTTAGTTTAGGTAGTTAAAACCAAAATTAATCTCCTTGGTATATTATAAATAAGTAAACGGGATTACTCACGTTCTTACGACCAGTAATAGACCGACTGGTTTCAGCTGTATTCAGGTGCAAACCGTTCGCCGAGCATTTTTTACGCACACAGTGTGCGTAAAGAGTCCTCAGCGAACGGTTCGTTCGTCGTTATCCTTAAAAAGTCTGTCTGAATAGAGCTGAAACTGGTCTATTACTGGTCGTAAAAACGTGAGTAATCCCGTTTACTTATTAATACTCCTTGGTATAATTATATTAATATTGCAGAATTTCTTTGGTTCAGCGTATTTTCTTACCTACTGGGGTAATATTAAAACTAGTATTTGGTCCTAGACATTATTAACTGTGTTTCCGTAAACCGGTAAACCGGTTTCTATGTGACATGGCCCTCTCAAAATACTGGCGCTGTCGACGTTAGTTGACAGCATTAAGCTGAGGGGAAGGCTGAATTTTTGCGGAGTATGGGCACAATATAAATGTAGCGGTGTCGTTTTTTGTTCTTCTTGCCTATTCTTGTATTTGTGTATTTTTTTTTACTTATTAATTTTTTATTTTTTCTTTTTCTTTAATTTCTTCTGGTTATGCTTTTTATAATAGGTACATTTTCTATACTCCTGTACCAATATATAAGGCTGAAGAATTTGTTTGTTTGTTTGATTGATTGAAAGCGCTAATCTCAGGAACTACTGGGTTGAATTGAGAATTTCGTTTTGAGTAAGATAGTCTATTTATCGAGAAAGGCTATAAGCTATATATCGTTACTATTCCTGAATAGTTAATTCATCGAAATTGGAGTAGTTATCATAAATGTCAACATAATGGAAAATAATTCATACAATATTTTAAAACTCATAATCGACGGGATTACATGAAGTGAAGCTGTGGGGGTCAGCCAGTAACTTATAAAGTTTCGTCTTGGGTCGATACTGTTTCGCGAAAATTTTAACCGTTGCATAATTATATATAAGTGAAATAAGAAAACTTGGTTCGAGACAGGGGTTGAACCCGTGCCCTTTGCCTAAACAGGGCAATGTTATAGCCACTGAACCCGAACCCGTAACGAAAAAAGTTGAAATTCTTAAATCTTCGTAATCGTCATTTAAGAATATGACCAGAGCCATCTATCGAGCTATATAAAAAGAGCTTAAAGACAACATTATATTTTACGATTGCTTCTCGTAGAGGTCTCACTATAGTGGACGGAAAGTTGTTTTGTACTGAGTCGTCGATCCGTGTCCAGAATTATTGACCCCTTGTGATTCAAAGCGTATTGAGTTTCTGTGTAATTGAGGCGCCCTGGTACTTATACTTGCAATAATATGCCGATAAATAGATCGCCTCCCGTAACACCGACAGCGACCTCAACTCTCGCTGCGCCTGCGCCGCGACCGTTATTGGCTCCGCTGAAGCATAGTTCTTCGGTACCTAATATAGCCCATGAAGAGAAGGCAAAGCAAGCTGAACGTGATCTCGGTATTACGAGTAATACTCGGCGCAGTAAGCGTAAATGTCTCGATTCAGACACTAACCAGGATAACTTTTCCACTTTTATGAATGAAATGCGAAACATGTTTCTTGAATTCAAAGAACAACAGGACCAAAGCATAGAGAGGATCTATAAGTCAATTGAAGAGATCAAAACCCAAAACGCGGATATTCGATCTACTGTCACTTTTTTGTCACAAAGTTATGATACGCTAAAAACGCAAATCACTCAATTAGAGACACAACTTGAGGTAGAAAGAAAATCTAATTTGTTGCAATTGCAAAGCCTGGAAGAAAACGTCGAAAAATTGGAGAGGGGAGCCCGATCTGCCTGCGTGGAAATAAAAAATATACCCGCTAAATCGCATGAGACGAAAGAATGTCTTTTACAAACAGTGACTAAAATTGGATCTTTAATTGATGTACATATACAGTCGCACGAGGTAAGGGATATCTTCCGTATAGGATCTAGTGATCCCAGTAACAGACCACTGATAGTGGAGTTTACTACCAATCTGCTTAAAGAACACTTTATTCGTATGCATCGTAAGTTTAACAAAGTAAACAAGCTGTCTACTGACCACCTAAAGCTAAGCGGGCCAACAAAACCAGTTTTTGTATCAGAAAATCTTACCCCAAAAATGAAAAGACTTTTTTTCCTTGCAAGAGAATTTGCAAACACTAACCAATATCGATACTGCTGGATTACCAATGGCAAAATATACCTGCGTGAAAAACAGGGAGCTCCACATATTTTGATAAAAAATGAGTCACATTTTCCAAAAAAGTGACTAAAATATTGTTCTATTTATCTTGTTAAAGTTACTGAAATGGATATACTCACAATTTACACACATACCCTTACACTTACAATACATTACTCCTTTATTTCAATTAATACAACAGTACTATTACATATACACACACAAAATAACTACATAAGCATGAAATATTATGTGCAAATTATTATCCTTAGCACTAAATTATTATTAAGTATACAGCACCATATTGATTGTCGCGAATTTTCAACAGATACTGTTTTCAGACCCCGCACCCTTATAAACGAATTTACTGTTATTGGTAATGCGTTAACTGTTAGTTTAAGTCATGGATGACAACAGTATGATTGCTGATGAGATTGAACAGGTATCGGTCTCTGATTCCTATATTTGTGCTCCTGAACAATGTGATACGTACATTAAACACATAAATGGATTTAACATTTTTCATGTTAACATTCGTAGTGTAGGTAACGTCTCTAATTTCAGTGAACTTCAAATTCTACTACATAGAACAAAAATACAATTTCATATTATTGTTTTGTCTGAGTGCTGGCTGTCTAAATGTCCCTACCTTCCGTCAATATCAGGTTTTGAATCATACCAGTCTGATTATTGCAACCAGAATGGGGGAGTAGTCGTCTATGTAAGCCAAAATATCAGTTTCAAAATCGAAATTCCAATAGTCATCGATGCAAATGGTCTTATAGTTAAGGTAAATAACGATATGGCACTTCTGGCGGTGTATCGCTCGCCATCTCACGACAAGCCACGTGATTTCATTTATAGCTTGGATGCTACATTATATAATCTAAGGACTTTCAAAACGATAGTTTTAATTGGTGATATAAACATAAGTATTTCCCCTGAAAACAGTGATACAGACTCGGACTTCTATCTCGACACAATTGCATCACATGGCATGTTGCCGGGCCATTTTTTTCCTACTCGTAAAAAGAGATGTATCGATCACGCAATAATTAAGTCTACTCAACCAACGGTAACTTTGGTACTTGACTCCTTCATTACGGACCATGCTCCTGTGATCGTATCGTGTGATCTTAAGCGTAGGGCTCCTAGGGCCATTGCCCAAACACGTAGAGTGGACGTGGCAGCTTGCGTGCAGGCAATCGGAAAAACTGATTTCTCTCACATTTTTGACTGTAATGACGCTAACAAGGCTGCTACAGCTCTCGTTAATGCAATCACGGCTACAGTCACGGAAAACACACTTATAGTTGCTATTCCAAGTAGGAAAAGAACTTTAAAGCCTTGGGTGACACCGGGTGTCCTGAAATGTATTCGCAACAGAGACAATTTATACCGAAAGACTAAAGCTCCAACATGTAGTGATATTCAGAGAGTTGTATATCTGCGTTACAGAAACTTTTGCAACAATTTAATTAAAAAACTAAAAAAGCAGTATGAACACAATGAATTTGAGAAACATCGTCATAATCCAAAAGGTACGTGGAATTTAATAAAAAATATCGTTAATATCCGTAAAAAAAAAACTGTAGCTGATGAACTTCTGTCCCTATCAGATGCCCCTTCCGATTCCGTAGATGCCGTAAATAACTTTTTTGCAAATATTGGAAAAAATCTTGCGTCTGTAATATCTTCTAGGCCACCACTGTTGGGTTCGAGAGTCTCAAATGGTGATGCTACAAATCCCCCTCTAAATTCTATGGGCGTCTTGATTACTGATGAAGAGGAAATTGAACATATCATCCTGAGTCTAAAACGTGGTAGTGCTGTGGGTTGTGATGGTATATCTGCTGGTCTTGTTATGGCTTCTAGACATGTTCTGACACCCATCCTGTGTCATGTTTTCAACCTTAGTTTGTCAACTGGTATATTTCCATCCGTTTTTAAGAAAGCTTTAATAAACCCAATATATAAGAGTGGGGACAGAGGCAGTATCAATAATTATAGGCCTATTTCTGTTTTAAGTACTTTATCGAAAATACTGGAAAAAATTATAAACAAAAGACTTCTCAGCTATTTAGATTCACATAGTGTCATAGCAGAAAATCAATTTGGATTTAGGCGAAATAAAAATACCGAGGATGCAGTACTAGCACTCACCACTACTATTGCTAAAAACATGAACAATAATTTGAAATCTATAGGCATTTTTCTTGATCTTTCCAAAGCTTTTGATACTGTCTCTGTTCCACTTTTGCTTGAAAGGTTAGAACATATTGGCATTAGGGGGCTTCCATTGAAACTTTTTAAAAGTTACCTAACTAATCGTTCCCAAAGTGTTATCATTGGAAACTATAGAAGTGGTGTTGAATACCTGAGCTACGGCGTTCCTCAGGGTAGTGTCCTTGGGCCTACCTTGTTCTTAATTTATGTCAACAATTTTTGTAGATTATCTCTGCCTAGCGCTAAAATTATTGCTTACGCTGATGATACTGTGATTCTAGTTCACGGCGAAACATGGGACGATGCACGATCTAATGCTGTGTCAGTTATTCAAACGTCTATGACCTGGTTGGCTGAAAATCTACTCACTCTCAACTTAAAGAAAACTAAATTTATAACTTTTTCACCGAGAGTTACCTCGCAGCCACAGTCTTCTTTTACCTTAACAGTACACAGGTGCTCAGAAATAACTAGTCAAAAATGTGGGTGCGGCAACATTGAGCGTGCCGATTCTATTAAATACCTCGGAGTTTGTGTTGATAGTACGCTAACGTGGAAGGTTCAAATTGAATCTCTTGTACCTAGAATACGCAAATTAATATTTATCTTTAAAAATTTAAGGGGCGCTGCCTCCCTAGCAACTTTAAAAATGGTATACTTTGCGCTGGCACACTCTGTATTAACATATTGTATCACAGCATGGGGCGGTGCTGCTAAATCACTAACATTGTCCTTGGAACGTGCACAGCGAGCAGTTTTGAAGGTGATGACTCACAAACCTATTCGTTTTCCCACTATTGAACTATACGCCCTATGTAAAGTCCCTACTGTGAGGCATTCATTTTTCTTATGTACTATATTGCGCAAACATTCAGAACTATCATTTAATGCTGAAATTCTTACACAAACTCGACGTTCAGACAGAGTGTGTCGGATTGGGTTGGCCAGACTTGACGTTGTTAAGCATCAGTATCATTACCATGGCGCAGTTTTATATAATCGAGTTAATAGAATATTAAATATATATCCCTTAACCTCGAGGACTTGTAAGTCAATAACTGAGGAATGGCTATATACTTTAAGCTACGACGAATTAGAATCAATTGCTATATAGCATTTTTCATGCGTTAAAGGATTAGTAAACACACACACACACACACACACACACACACTTATACACACACTCTTACACACACATTTTACCCATTTGTTTTTCTATTTTATTTTGTGTTTGGTTTTTTGTTTTTTGACTTAAACCTGTACCCATTTATCATTTCTTCGAGGAACTCTGACACCACAGCTCGGCCTTGAGGCGGCGATAATGACTGCGACACAGTTCTAAACTAATGCAGACATTACCGCATATATTCATTATTGTATTTCTGTTTTTAGTTCCAATAAATAAATAAATAAATAAATAAAAATAAATAACAACTCTGATACTAATGAACAGTGTTACAAACATTTTGAAACGTTGACGCGATGGACTCCAATCAATATATGATTTTATGAAGCAATTAGTACGCTAACTTTCTCGTAAATTATTATTTTTTCATTCATTCATACTGTCACGGCTTTCAGAGGCATACTATGCGCCCACATTTCACCGTATATATTTTGTCCCACGTAACAGGTGGTGGTAGCCATTGCCGTGTTGAAATGGGTAGGCACAGGTTGTAGCGATCTGCTGTTGATTTCAAGCCGCCCATAAGTCATTCAACTGAGCTTACCCCCCTCCCCCCATTGACATTGAATCCCCGTCTCGAACCAAGCTCTTCTTTTTCATTTTAGTAAAAATATTTTTACTAAAATAAAAAAGAACAACTTGGTTCGAGATTCGAGGTTTAAAAACAAACTAAACGTTTTATTTTTCTTTTCTTTCAAATCACACTACAATTCACAAAAAAAAAGGAATATTTTAGAATGGTGGTTGTAAAAAAGAAAAGGCTTATAAAGGCTGCAAAAATGAAAAAAAAATTACAAAATAAAAACCCCTCGCGTCAGCCTCATGTCGTCGACACTGGCAGCCAATATTTTTCGAACGGGAGAATGCATATAGGACAAAATAAAATAGCATGTAGTACTTGTACTTTTTAGTTCGTTATTATTCTACGTGGGTCTCAGTAGTTGAAAATCTTATTTTGTAGGAGTCATATGGACACCAAAGGCAGTAGTGTCGTTAAGTAGACTATGCAAATGAGTCTATTTGCACCATCAAGAGTTGCATATGTAAAATCTAAAAAAAACTTGAATTTTATAATAGATTTAAAATCAATAGAAATTGATGATTTTGACGATTAACGTTGATGTTTTAAGAAACATTCTAAACTTAAATTTCTTAGTTAGGAACGCACAAAAATAAGAGCGACATACCCCTACTTTAAAATTCTATCTATCTTCAAGATGTATGCTTGATAGAGTAGTCAGAAAGGAGATCCCAGGCTTCGCAATCCACGCATACTTCTTTCGCTTTCTGCAGATACATTAATCGTTTCAAACATGCACTTTTGGGCATCCAAGTACTAGTAGACTTTTCTGTTTTTAAGCTATCTGCTAACGCGGTCTTCGTATGTAAGTCTTCGTCTAATATTAATATTCTAAGTAATAAAAATAGTATTGGATATTTAAAAAAATGCATATCCTACAAATATAATAAACGGGAAAGTTTGTAAGTATGGATGGATGTTTATTTGATACTTTATAAAAAAACAAAAATTAATGAATTTTGATGAAACTTTACATAATATAGCTTACATATCAGAATAACACACAGGCTGCTTTTTATCCTGGGAACAAGTTCCTGTGGGATACGGGAACAGGAAAACTTCACCACGCGTGCCGAGCCGCGGGCTAAAACTAGTCTAGTATATTCCAAAAAAATAAGACCAAACTTTTTATACTCAACAAGAAGTCTTTATTATCTTTTATCGTCCTCAGATAACTAAATAACATATTTGGTTATCTGAAAACGATGACAATGGATTTTGGATATATTACAAATAAGTTATAAGTTTCACAACAAAAAGCTATTAGAATCATTTCAAAAGTCATGAGTTTAAATATTATCCTCTAAATAAGGGCAATATGATACTTGTTTAGCACTACAGAGACTAGACCCAGTCGCCCTCGGGCCACTCGACCCATGTACGTGATTTTACTGCGGTATGTGCTCTCCACACCTCTGAGTTCCGACATTGATCTATTGAATCATTTCATGGATTGTGTTCGGAATAGTACCCATGTACTGGTATTATGTGTCTCATTTGTACTGATTGTACGGCGTATATATTTGTGAATAGCATTAGAAATATTGTGGTTGTTAAATTTATTGATACCGAAGCGAATAATTAACAGCTTCATTTGAATTAGAGTTAATGGTGTAATAAAGTCTAATCTGAAATAGATTACATTTCACTATAAAATTTAGTCTCAGTATAACCATAAAATTGCCTATTCAATCCGCCATCATAAATTTTCTTTAGATAGTAAGGAAATAAAAATAGATAATTTTGAATTGTAATTCTTTATGCAGTTTGAACGTTATATTTACTGGATGCATGGACGAATAAAAAAAGATTAGCAGTAAAGAGGTCTCTGAACCATCAAAGGATAAAGATGACCATATTGCTAAAAGGAAAAAGGTTACAGTACTTTGATCTTTTGGTTCATTCAGCCTTCTTGTAGCATATTTCAGTGCACGATCTTCATCACACTTTATTTGCATTCGACTACAAAAAATCTACGGTGCAAATATAGATTTCAATATCTTGGCGTAGTCCAGTAATTACGTCGAAAAAATCGGGTTAGAAATGCAAATGAACCGAGAAAGCCAAATTTTGGATATTGGATATTTTGGATACCTGGTGGTTTTCCGCCATCTTGAAAAAATGTAAATTTAGTTTTTTCATCATAAGTCCCCGTTGAGATCCGAAAATTTTTATGTTAATTTATTTACAATTTTTTTTAATTTTAATTTTTATTTAATTTTTTACTTTTTACTATTTTATATTTTTTACTTTTTTCAAGATGGCAGAAAACCCATCAGGTTATTTTGGTCGACAATTTGAACTTAAGCTTTTCTAGAACGTTATATCCAAAATTTGGCAATCTCGGTTCATTTGCATTTCCAAATGTTTATAATGACTGGACTAGCGGTCATTATTGATCTCAATTGATGATTCGGTTGACAGATAACAATACAGGTAAGAAGAAAATCGATACATTAATTTACTTTAAAAATATGACAAATTGAACTAAGCTACGGCACAAAAGCTAGATTCAAGAAAAAAAAGACATGGAATAATTTTCCCCTATAGCAAGATGGAAAGCCAAACACGCTTTCACATTTAATAAAATTAGTATAGATGTGATAGATTTTTTTTTTTATACCTGAGGTGGCAGACAAGCTTACGGCACTCGGATGGAAAGTGGTCACCGTAGCCTATAGACGCAACACCAGAGGTGCAGCACTCGCGCTGCCGACCCTGTACATATCCTTACATCTAAATTAGAGTTGAAATTGAAATAATGTACAGTTTAAGCTAATGCAATTCGCACACATTTTATAGCTCACCATTTAAAAGCAAGTGGCGTCAGCATGCGAAAAACTAAAATGCTCAGTTGCATTTCAAATTAACCCAACCGACCCTTTTGAAAGCGAATTCAAATTTTTCAGGGGACACAGTAAAAATGCTCATGAAACAGCTAACCTCTCTGCGGGTGAACGTGGGACGTAGCGTTTATTGGGACAATGAAATTAGCATAGTAATGAAAAATATTGGTCGGGTGTACACCGCGGCCGCAGAACCTCACACAATTTATTACTTGTCGAGAATAAAACAAAATTACTAGTGCCCGCATGTTTACACTCAATGCTATTAAATAAAATTCATGCGATCTTTTAAGATGTGTTACTGTATTAAAAGAAAAAAAAAGAAAATAATTATTTCAGTATTCTTGAACATTTTATATAATATTTGAGGGGCATTATTATATTTTTAATATACACACAAAAAACGGCAATGGGCTCACCACCTGTTACGTGGGACAAAAGTGCATACGGTGTAATGTTTGCGTATAGTATGCCTCTGCCTACCCCTTCGGGGATAAAAGTGTGACAATATGTATGTATGTACACAAAATAGTTTTACAAAGAAGTCATAAAAGAAATGAAATAACCAACAGCTGACAGTTTAATTTAGGCTCTGAGGTTGATTCACCGCTTTGTCGGATGCAGCTAGGTCCTTTATTAAATAATAGATGTCTTTTGTGGAGTGACATTACCATATTGTTGCAAACCTCTGTAAATAAAGATTAAAAAAAGAAGTTCATACATATCACTCAAGTTTGAGTACTACAATTATTTCATTCAGTCATTTAATCATATAGATCATCTTATAAATTTTCTAACACATATATTTATTTAAATTCTTTTACTAATAATAAATTATAGACACGTTGTGATAGTACATACAAAATTAATGTAGTAGTCTAAAACCGGACACTTAATTTGATGGATCTATTAAAGAAAATTAAGAATCACATTCAAATTAAAATAACTTTCAAAAGAGATAAAAACACGCCTTCTCTATGTATATAGATTGTCAGGTAAAGAGCAGTAAGAGGCAAAGCGGTAATTAAATTTGATCTTAGCAAGAACCGTGGAAGGACGATTTTAAGCGAATCCCTAACCGAGATCGCAATTAAGATATCGAGGGAACCTTACGCTTAAAAATACGTTTAAACGATTGCTGAGTTTATTATTATTTTCTCCGAATCTTGAGATTTGTTGTAATATTACACATTTTAGACTTCTTAACTCTGAAGTTTAGAAATGCCTTATAAAACTGCTCACTCTGTTCCTTATGCGTGTTCTATCACCTGTTCAACGCTCTGTGCTCTGAGGAATTGTTTGATGATGATACCCACGGCTACTCTCTTTCATCGCACCGCTCAACATAGACAGGGTGTTTACCCTTACACTGCGTCCGGTGTTACGCAGACGGTTAGGTCCGATAGGGACCTTAATCCGCGTACGCTTAGACTGTGGAATAAACTCCCTGCCTGGGTTTTCCCGAACGTCAAAAAAATGGGGTTCTTCAAAAGCCGTCTTAGAAGGTTTTTAAGTGCAGTGAGAGTGCTGCACCTCTGGTGTTGCAAATGTTCATAGGCTACGGTGATCACTTTTCTTTAGGTGGACAAGCATACGGCTTGTCTGCCGCCTCTGTGGTATAAAAAAGAGAGACAAACGTTTTGCGGTATTCGATTCAGCACATTATGAATACGTGCATAGGCGATTTTGAAGTTTCTACCACTTTATGTTTTTGGATTATTGCATAATCAGTTTAGAAGTCGTCTGATTTCTTCGCTACTAATTTCTTAATGCAATAGTAGAATTCTTAAGTCTCGACGCTGGGCACGGTGATGTCTTGTGCACGAATTTTTGAAGCTTAAACAGCGATCAAAATAAATATTATTTAATGATAAGTCATAGAATTAATAACTGCTATATCAAGAGGTGCGTTACTGATCCTACAGTAATGGTAATATTCAAAAGTCTATAAAATCACTAACAGAACTGTCTGTTTACTAAAACTTTCATTGGGTTGCTTCATTTCCTAAAATAATGCTTGGATAACGTTGTCAAAGTTGATAAAATTTAACATTACTAACTAACATAGTATCCATAGACCGACGAATGAACAAACTAGGGAAAAATATTTGTAAATCGGGACCAGAGCTCTAAAGCAAGAGCCTCAGATGAAATTGTAACTAAATATTTGCATTTTGGCCATATAATAAAACAATTTTAGTGGAGTGATACCCAGTTTGTGTTTAATTTCGTGTCGTGGCACGCAAACACAAAAATGAACAATAAACACGCTAGCACATTTTATAATATAAATTGTTGGAAAATTCAGACGGACTTTAGATAAGGTTATTTTAACACTGGTCCATACCTGTACTCCTGTTGTAGCCCAAAGGCACATGTTACAGTTTTGTGCCTACATTCTACTTACTTGTTAACTGTTTAAAACAAATAAAGAGCGAAGTAAAATGGGATTTCTGAGTCTATATCTGTATACCAACCTGTATGACAACCTGCGTCTGTGCTCACCACCTATTACGTAGGACAGGAATCCACACCGTGAAAAGTGGGCACACGAGTATAATATGCCTCTGCCACCCCTTCGGGGATAAGGCGTGATGAATATTTATTTATTTATTTTATTTATATCTGTATAGACTTTATACTCTTTAAAATTATAATGTTTTGTTGTGCGTTTCGTTAGTAGAACTTCAGTAAAACTTTTTAGGGTCGGCAGCGCGAGTGTTGCACGACACTGCAGGCGAACCAGTTCAAGATTACTGGGACAAAATTAAGGCGGCCATCCTTGGAGCGGCGAAGGTGGTGCTCGGTGAGTCTAAGGGTGGACGCAAATGTGACAAGGAAACTTGGTGGTGGAATGACGTAGTCCAGAGGGAGACTGGGAAGAAAAAAGCCCTCTTTAAAAAGTGGCTAGCGACCGGATCTCGCGAAGACCGCGACGCGTACAGTGCTGCCAAACGCGCTACAAAGAGAGCTGTAATCAGAGCCAGATGAGACCTCTTACAACCTCTGTATGATAAGCTGGAATCGTCTGAGGGGCAGAAGCTCATCTTTAAGTTGGCGCGCTCCAGGTTAAAGCAACACATCAAATATCCAAGTGTCGCTGTGTAAAAGACCCTGAGGGCAACCTGTTAAGAGAAGACCTCGCGGTAAAGCAGAGTATTTCCACGAGCTGCTTTAAACAGCACAAAGACGTGCAGCCTCCAGACCTCCCTCCGAATCAGGGACTAGTGCCACCGGTACCGCCGGAGACCGGAGAAGTCTTGACTGCGCTTAGCCGCATGAAAAATCGAATAGCTGTCGGACCCGATGGAGTCTCCATCGAAGACTGGAAGTCGATGGCTCCTCAGCGGGCAGATCCCAAACCAATGGAGACTGAATATTATTACTCCAGTCTTCAAAGGTAGGAAGGTCAGTGCAGGAGTGCGGAAGCTACCGCGGTATAAAGGTGATGTCCCACAGCATGAAGATCTTCTATAGGATTATAGACTGTCGGATCCAGCAGGAGTGTACTCTCTCAGAATGTCAATATGGGTTTTGCACTGGTCATGGGACCACGGACCCTGTTTTTGCCCTGAGGGTTGTCGTAGAGAAATACAAGTCGAAGAACACGCCTTTGCACTGTATGTTCCTAAATATGCAGAAGGCCTTCGACTGTGTTTCTCGAGCGATGATCTGCTGGGCACTGCAGTGTAAAGTGGTTGCAGAGGTCTATA
Organism: Thumatha senex; assembly: GCA_948477245.1. Classification (NCBI taxonomy): domain Eukaryota; kingdom Metazoa; phylum Arthropoda; class Insecta; order Lepidoptera; family Erebidae; genus Thumatha; species Thumatha senex. The sequence continues at coordinate 14,797,641 of OX419743.1, forward strand.
TTGACACTGTCCGGGATATGTACTATGACTCCGATTCCATGGTTCGGACTGCTGTTGGCAACATGAAACCCTTTCCCATCACCGTTGGGGTACACCAGGGCTCGGTCCTTAGTCCGCTTCTGTTCAGTGTGATATTAGACGAATTGTCGGACAGCATCAGGAACTCGCATGAGCAGTCTCCATGGTTGCTCATATATGCTAACAATATTGCGCTGGCAGACGCGGACAGGAGCAGATTGGTGCTACGTGTGAAGGCGTGGAAGGAGACGCTTGAGAACGGCGGTCTGAAACTAAATGTGGCGAAGACAGAGTACTTAGTACTAAACTCGACAGATTCGACATCCGTCCGCATAGGCGGTGATTTGGTCGAGCGCGTGGACCAGGTTATTTAACCTGGTAACCAGGTATTTACCTGGAATCTGTTTTTCACACGTCCAGTGACATCCAAATAGCCATTGATCATGGCCAAATGACTGGAGATGACCGGTGTCATTTGTGACCCTAAAATACCGATCCGGTTGAAGGGACAGGTCTACAAAACCATACTTTAGTTTTGTTATAGTCATAGTTTAGTTTAGAGTAATTCTCGCATCCGCGGCAGCCTTCACGTCCGTGACATTGCAGACAAGTTGCAAGAGTGTCGCCTTCGTTGGTTTGGTCACGTATTGCGGCAACCGCCGTACTACGGCTACGTAGGAAACAAATGTCTGGCCATGTCAGCCCTGCCGGGTCTCGGTAAGAGGGGAAGACCCAAGAAGTGCTGGCTTGACGTCGTAAGGGATGACATGCGTGCCAATGGTCTCACTGCAGGGGATGCCGACGACCGTGCGAAGTGGAGGAGAAAATGTAGGAAAGCGGACCCTGAGCGTCAATATACTAACTAACTAACTAACTATCTTCACGTTGTATCCCTGATGGGGTAGTCAGAGAGGACAGACCACCAGGCTACGCGATCCATGCATGCTTCTTTCGCTTCCTGCAGATTCTTTTATCGCTTCTAACATGAATATCTAGGTATTGAAGTACTTTTTTTGTTGGTATTCGTTTTTGAGCAATCTGCTCACGTGGTTTTCATATGTAATCCTCGGCCTACCCCGACTCCTTCTACCCTCTACTTTCCCACAATATATATTCTTCGTCAATCGTTCCTCACTCATTCGTTGGACGTGTCCAAACCAACGCAGCACGACCGTTATATACAAGTTAAAAAAAAATCTTACTTTATTTATATTGCATAATCTAACTTTTTGTGATATTTAGTGTCATTATGTAACATAATATAAATATAAAACCGTTCTTTCTCTTAATCTTACACTTAACTTGCTTTAAATATTATCGAAACATGTCAGAATCAATTTGTTGAAAATGTTAAAAGTCACGTTTTACGAAGCTTGAACGGCTTCACGCATAATCCACAGATTTCTTTAATGAATGAGCTTCATAAAAGCTTTTTGGTTTATTGTAAACAAGGTAAGAATTCATTAGCCTCGCTAAAGTAATGGCGCGAGGCTTCTAGTACGTGACTCTCAGGTGATAAAAGTGGAACACGACGTTCAAGGGCCTGTCTCAGCCTAATATTATTAAATGGAAATCTCAATCTTGAATTTTATGAGATTGAGAGTACTAAGAGTAGTTTCCACTTGTTATTTATTTCGCAATTATTTTTTATTTATAATCTAGATAATATTTTAATCATATTCTTCCAAGATATAAAAACAAAAAAAGTAACAACTAAAGCTTATTTTTATTTAGGGGATTTTAAACTAGCTTCCCGATGACTTAGAAATCTGAAATTTACCCTAAATCAGAAGGGATGACAATGACAAAAAAACCATTTAAGTCAATTATAAAACCATGGTACATTACAAAAATATTATAAATATGTTAGAGTTATTAATAGACATAATACGTATAAATTGCCACGCTTTTATCCCCGAAAGGGTAGGCAGAGGCATACTATACGCCCACATTTCACCGTGTGCATTTTTGTCCCACGTAACAGGTCAACCCATTGCAATTAATATCACAAGATACAGGTAACCCCATTGCCGTTATTAAAAGAATTGATACAAACGTATGTATGAAACAATTTTATATTTTTTTATCACTAAAGTCGCAGATGTTTGACGTATTGAAGTCGATCGGAAAAACGAGACGGAGAGTTCATTCCAATATCTAGATGTATGTGGAAGAAAGCTTCTATTGAACCTTACTCAGTGGACGTGAGATTGATTGATTCCTGTGGTTGATAATCATGTGCAACTTTTGACATGTTTCGTTACAAAAATAGATGACCAATAAATAGCTTGTAACAAAGCGGTAATTTTTTCCGCCTCCGCCTCTTTTTCCTTCCGCCACTCAAAGTTGAATTTATAGTCAACAGAGCGACGTCGTGGGGACCACGAAAAGATAAACTGAGATTTGCTAGAGAGCAATTAAAACTTTACCTTATAACTAACTTCGTTAGCAGACTAGTATTGCGGGGAGGGATTATAAAAAAGGAAAATGGAAAGGAAATATGTTCAGCTCACTCTTGTGGACTGGCCGTAGATCCAAGCAACCGACTCGTAAATTAAACCTGTGAAATATAATAATAATGAAAGCGTCTCTTGTAGGTAATTTTATTTACGTGTACACAAAAGTGTACAAATTTCTTTATAACCTTGTATCATATGGGATTAATAAGAAATTTACTAACAACGGGTGTAAAACTAGTTGTTGTGCAATTGGGATTCTTAGGCATTTTTCGTATATTAAAATAACAAAAATAACTTTACTGATACGACCATAAACAATTTTATATTAAAATCAAGTTCTGTTTCTAGTTCAACACGGTTAACATCTTAGTTATTCTTAACAGTTTTATAAAGGAACAGTCTGAAGAAACTTTGATTAAATTTTGTGAAATTGACATAAAAAATGTAAGATATTTCGTAAGTTCATTTTCTTCAAGTTCCAATAGAAAAGTGTTCTCAGAACATATTTATACTACCTTTTTCATAATTAATTCTATTGAGACGTTAATTTAATTGAGCAGAGTGATAATATTCAACTTTATACTTAAAATTATTTCCCACGTGGTCGTGAGCTCACTGCCGTGTTGAAATAGATAGACGCAGTTTGTGGCTTTCTGATGTTGAAATTTTTCTAGCCCATAAAGCCTTCAACGTGGCTTAATAAATGCCATGTTACTGGCAATCGGGACCAACTGCTTAACGTGCCTTACGAATCGCAGTACTACCTAGCGGATGGTTAGTAGCTACAACGCTAAAACAAATAACCGAAGTAGGCCAATTTCAATACCTAAGGATCAGGTTTTGAATTCTTTGTAACTTCAAATTAACTACGATACGGTTTAAAAGTATGTGGTATGGATATTTTTTAATATCATGAGTTATTTCAACGAATGTTTATTTTATGGTTAAATGATTTAAAAAAGTGTCCTCAGTTTTTTTTTCTAAAATTAAAACGACTTCGCCTGTATAGTTCCATTTTATAATCGCTATTATCATCTTAGGTGTTGAATAGTCCTAGTAGTATGGCAAATACTTACCTACTACTTTTTACTTTTCTACTACTCTGCCTGCGAAGATAGCGATTCTCTTACGTCCACAGATCAAAACAACTTTTACTTAGCTGCTTCTAAATGTTTCTTTAGAATCACATTATTTAGTATTACTACCTACATTCATATACTCGTAGTATGTAATATCAACATACAGATCATAAGTTTGTTTTCATACACAGTCGTACTACTTATACTTAGATTCAATAATCTAAGTATAAGTATAAGAATTATATTTCAGTATAAAATATGTTTAGAGCCAATGCTCTAAACATATTTTATACTGAAATATAATTCTTATACTATTGATATAAGGTAGAAAATATATCAGCAAGAGTGTTAAAGATATAAAAGTTGTTGATTCACGTGTAGGTAGTTCTCTCGGCAATTATTGGCACGTGCACACTGTTTCTCAATAATTTCTAGTCTTGAGTGGAGTAAAGTATGTATACTATTATGTTGTAAGTCCATAGCCCGGGGCCCGGTCATTTGGTATAATATTGAGAATGTATTGAGGAACATATTTAGGCAAATAACTATGTTTTATCACAGAAGTAACATATATGCGTTAGTCCTTTATTAACATAGTCTAAAATACACTATCATATATATATATAATGAAATTGTGTATTTAGGAAGTATGTTTAGCGCGGATGGAAGATGTGATTCGGATGTAGAACGGCGAGTAGCTGCCGGAAACAAAGTTAACGGTGCTTTGTCCCAGTTAGTAAAGCGACAAAGCATCGTAAAAGAAGCACAAATGGCGATTCATAACGCTGTGCTAGTGCCAACTTTGCTTTACGGTAGTGAAACCTGGGTATGTCAGCAGATGCATGAAAGTAAATTGAATGCTGTGGAGATGCGATCACTCCGAAAACTGTGCGGCGTTACCTTGGCCGACCGAATACGTAACGAAGTGACACGCAATATGGCAGGTTTGAATGAAAGTGTCAGCGTTAAGCTGGAAAAGGGCGTGCTCCGTTGGTTTGGACACGTCCAACGAATGAGTGAGGAACGATTGACGAAGAATATATATTGTTCAAAAGTAGAGGGTAGAAGGAGTCAGGGAAGGCCGAGACTTACATATGAAGACCACGTGAGCAGATTGCTCAAAAACGGAAAGGTCAAAAGTACTCGGATACCCAGACGTGCGTGTATGAAGCGATTGATGAATCTCGAAGAAGCGAAAGAAGTATGCATGGATCGCAAAGCCTGGCGATCTGTCCTCTCTGACTACCCCGTCAGGGATACAGCGTGAAGATAGTTAGTTAGTTATATATATAATAGCAGATGCCCCGCAATTCCCGTAGTAATACAAGGATAAAATATAGTCAAAGTTACTCCTTATAACATCAGCTAAATGCCAGTGAAAACTTTGTTAAAATTGGTTCAGCCTTTTCTTAGATAAATGAAGTACAAACAGGCAGAGAAAAATAAGTTTTTTTATATAAATACCGTATAATACCGTTTTTCATTTGAAATTCCAAATAATAATTACTTCAATATAATTTATCCGTATAGATTATTTTTATATACACTTAGCGGCACGGAATTTAACCAAAACTTTTTTTTTCGATTTAAAATATTGTTTAAACATAATATTTTTTATGTGTTTTCATTTCTAACGTTATTCTTTGATTTATGCAGTCTTTTTTTGTATCCAAGCTTATTTTCATGGCAAAATCATGGTTCGATTGGGTATTCAATAAAAATCATACATTAAAGATTTTTCTTTAATTTTAAAACAAACATTAAAAAATAAAATTTAATAAGAGCCTGAAAGAAATTAATATCGTGTATTACCACCTCTTGCTCTAATAACTGCCTGCATACGTTCTGGCATGCTGTGTATTTTGTTTTTAATCTCCACTTGTGGGATTTCATCCCAAGCAGCTACCAAGGCTAATTTTAGTGCACGAAGGTTCTGTGGTGGGTTAGGGCTAGCTGTGACCCTACGTTTTAGCATGTCCCAGACATGTTCTATTGGGTTCATGTCCGGGCTTTGAGCTGGCCACTGTAGTTTGCGAATGCCAACTTCTGCAAGGAAGTTTTCCACGCTCTGTGCAGTGTGTGCACGAGCATTATCGTGCATTAGTAGAAAAATTTCGGCTCCGATGAAGTCCACGTATGGCACAACGTGTTCTTGGAGAATCTCTTCGATGTAACGTGCTGCATTTTCTCGACCTTCCACAATAACCAACTCTGTGCGAGCGTCGGAACTTATGCCACCCCATACCATAACCGAGCCTCCATGAAAACTTTCTGTCTGTCGGGTAGTTATTGGGAGAAACCTCCTATACACGCGTTCTCGACCATCTGGAGCTCTCAAAGCCACTCTACTTTCGTCCGTAAACAAAACGTTGCCCCAGTCCTCCAAACTCCAGTTCGCGTGCTCTCGTGCAAATCGAAGGCCTGCTACTCGATGATACCTCTCGAGCTTTGGAGCTCTGGCTGGCCTACAAGCATGTAAGTCGACTTCCTCTAATCTTCTTCTAACCGTGCGCTCACTGACGTTTACATTTCGAACCATTTGCAGAATCTGCCTCACCTCAACAGCAGTGAGGAAGCGATTTCGCTGTACTTGCAACACGACAAAACTGTTAGATATTAAGGATCGAAATCGAAACTTCACTTTTACACTTCAAATAATCACCTTTTATTTTAATCGTACTAGGAAGCAGTATACGTCTGCCAGCTACAAGAGGTTGACACAGAGTGCGGCGACATTATAAAAATCAAGTCGTTTTATACCTTTCAAGAACAATTGAATATATTTATACAATCAGTAATCTGATTTGTAAATAACGTAATATTAATAAATTAATTTTTGCGTAAACAAAATCACATAAATCAACACGCCCCCTCAAAAATTAATCTTTGTTACATACAATTCAATGTACTATTTTTCTTTATAACTAAGCAGATCATATAAGCTACTTCCAAGTGTGTGCTGGGAGTATTACAACCATGGTCCAACATTTGTTGCTAGGATTAGGGAAACCCAGTAAAACCTAATCAAACCACGTTCACTATTACAAACTAATTCAGTTATCACTATTGACAATCTTTGGTATATTCTAAACCAATTTTTAGTCTCATTGCTTGAAAAGTAGTTGCTGGCAACGGTTTTGTCATAATATCTGCTGTTGTAAACCTGTGGGTATATAATTTAACTGAATAACATTTTTCTCAACCTGTTCCCTTGAAAAATGATATTTAATATCAATCTGCTTTGACCGTTTATGATTGGTTGGGTTGTTAGTTATGCTTATACACCCCATATTATCTTCAAATAAGACAATAGGTTTACTTATAATTATATTAATACTTTCAGCCAGAGACTTAAGCCATAAGGCTTCTTTGACAGCCTCATACAAAGCCATTTATTCAGCTTCTGTTGACGAAGTCGCAACAGATGATTGCCTCTTTGTACACCAAGTAATTGTACATTGGTCAAATATTTTAAATAAATAACCAGTAGTGCTTTTTCTATTGCAATGATCATGTCCACCCCAATCAGAGTCTACATACCCACACAGTATATTATGATATGCATTACTCTTGTACGTTAATTTTAAATCCATGGTGCCTTTAAGATACCTTAATAGTCGCTTTAAACATAACCAAAGTTCCTTATTATTTTTATTAGTATAGCGACTTAGTATATTTACAGACGTACTTAAATCGGGTAGAGTACATGTCATAACATACATCAAACACCCTATCAAGTTCCTACATGGTGCATCGTACTTAACTTCTAAGTTCAGTGCTTCATAATTTAGTTTTAATTCAGTTGGCGTACTTACTGGGTTGCAGTTAATCATATTGAACTTATTTAAAACTGTTTGAATATACGCGGACTGATCAAGCGTAATTGTGTCACAATATCGTGTTATTTTTATACCAACAAAACATTTAATATCCTTTAGATCAGTCATTTCAAATTTACTCATCAAATAGTGTTTAAAATCATTCATAGTCTGAATGTCCGCACATACTATTACCAAATCATCAGCATACAATACCACATAAATATTTTTATTAATGGAACCTTTATCAAGAATATATATACATCTATCAACTGAAGAATTTCGAAAACCCTTATATTTGAGAGATAGCTCGAAAATTTCAAACCAACATCTAGCCGCCTGTTTCAGTCCATATAATGCTTTGTTTAACTTGCAAACGTAATTATCATATTTACATGTAACGCCCTCAGGAATTTTCATATAAATTTCCTCCTTCAAGACTCCATTCAAGAATGCTGTTTTAACATCCATATGATGAATTAACAAATTATATTGATTTGCAAAACTTATTATAAACCTAAAGCTAGCTATTCTCGCGACAGGAGCAAAAGTTTCATTGTAATCAGTTAGGTATTCTTGACTGAAACCTCTAGCGACACGACGAGCCTTATATCTTAAAGGTTTTCCAAACTCATCATTTTTAATCGTAAAAATCCATTTACAATCTATTATATTTTTATCACTTGGTCTCGGTACAAGAGTCCAAGTGTTATTTATTTTGTGAGAATTTAATTCATCTATTGCTTTCTCCCAAAAGCATTTACTTTTTAATAGTTGTATTTCATCAAATGATTTAGGTATAGTACACATAAAAGAATAAGCACTTAACAAGATTTCATCATCAATTTCTTCATAAGAAATAGTAGGCCGACCTTTTAGTCTATCACTCCTTTTAGGAAGCACCAAATCATCACATGTATCTTTACTGCTTAAAGGTAAACTGTCTGTATTCATAGAAGGTTCAGAGATATCCCTATCACTAACTTTGCGAATTTTATTCGGACTGCCTTTTACCAATTGGTCATCAGATTTTAAGGTATCTGATTTAGGAATACTTGCATCGTGAGATTCATTATACACTGATTTTATGACTTGGTCTCTATCAGCTTTGTTTCGAGAATATTCCACTTTATTCCCTTCAGGCTTTAGTACAGGCCTGGACACCAGAAAATGTATCTCATCGACTACAACATCCCTGGCAGTTACATACTTTTCGCATTCTGTGTTCCATATTTTATAACCATTGGGACTATATCCCACCAAAATACCTTTCCATGACTTACTATAAAACTTGTTTTTATGAGTTTTATCATGGACATACACAGTTGAACCAAACACTCTTAGAGACCCAATACTTGGTTTCCTACCGTGCCACATTTCATACGGGGTTTTCAACAGTTGCAAGGCTTTTGATGGCACAATGTTTATTAAGTGGACAGCAGTTAGAACTGCTTCAGCCCAAAAACATTTATCCATCTTAGCACCATCTAACATAGAACGAGCCCTTTCCGTAATGGTTCTCACCATACGTTCAGCGACCCCATTTAACTGTGGCGTTCTAGGTATAGTTAAGTGATAGCTTATCCCTTTCTGAATACAGTAATCCTTCATTTCGGTAGATAAATATTCTCCACCGTTATCACTATACAAAGTTACCAATTTACAGTTAAATTTTGATTCAGCCTTCTTAACAAAATCTTTGAATGCCATGAAAACATCTGATTTGTAAGTCAGGGGATATACTACACAATAATGCGTAAACTGATCCACAAATAACACAAAATAATTCTTATTGTCAATTGTAGAAGGAGTGATAGGACCACAGACATCTGTATGCACAATATATAATGGTCGCTTGATATATTCTTTATTTTTAGTTTTATTAAAAGGTAGTCTCGTCTATTTACCATTTATGCAAGCTTCACATAATTCGCAACTAGGGTCTATTTTGTCAAGCTGATGTCCATCTTCCAGCATATTGTTACATTTTAATTCCAGGAATTTATTTTTACTAATATGGCCTAAACGTTGATGCCACAGTTTATAATAGTTAACATAGCTTTGACATCCATGAGAAACAGACGAACTTATCTTTAAAGGTACTGTAAAATCTAAGGTAATTAGGTTATGTAAAATCTTACCTTTCATAATGATGTTACCATCCTTCAGTATACGAGTGCCATGTTGATCAAAAATTACCTTCAGACCAGCCTATTGCATCTTTGTCACAGATAACAAGTTGTATGGCACTTCACGACAGAACAGAACCTTCTCCAAAACGCCTGAAATACCGATATTGCTCACAACATTGATTGAACCTCTTTTTGTAGCTGAAATAAAGGTACCATTCTTAGCAACAGAAATTTTAATTGGTGTACTTAAACATTCGTACGAATTAAAGATATCGTCCCTGTTTATGATGTGATCCGATGCTCCGGAATCTAATAAAAATGTAACAATGTTAGAATCTTCCTCTCGGTTGTAATCTCCCGTCATAAACGCATAGCCCGAAAAATCATCAGGCTTAGATTCTTGAGACAATCCAACGGTTTGAACTGTTCTTGTACGATTAGGTTTATTCATCCGTTTATAGTAAAAGCAATCTTTCTTCATATGCCCCTTTCGACCACAATAATGACACTTCATAAATTTACAGTGTTTCTGTCCTTTTATTTTCTTATTGTTATTATGCGGGTAGTTAAATGTAGAATTTGTGCAGTCGATTTTTCGCTTGAAATTATTTTCAATATGTAGAACCTTTGCGCTTGTATCACTACCCTCATTTTTAATTTTATTTCATGGTCTAAAAGTCTAGTTTTCACAAATGCCAAGGTTAGATTATTTTCAGTCAATGTTTCTATGGCAGTAATGACTCCATCATAGCTAACTGGCAACGTCAGTAACAAATGTGCAACTTTGTCAGTTTCTTCTAATTTTGCCCCCGCTGCCAATAACTCCGTAATTAGCTCGTCAAAAATGGTGAAATGTTTTATTAGAGGAATATCGGCTTGCAATTTTAAGCCCAATAATTTCTTTCTTAAAGCCAGTTGACGTGCCAAGCTTTTTCGTTCGTAAATTGAATCTAAATTTTTAAACACTTCTTTCGCAGTTAAAGAATCACTTACAAAACTTATAAAAGAATCCGATAAATATTCTACTAAAATATTTTTAGCCACTCTATTGTTCTTTTCCCATGTTTCCGATCGAGTTTGCGGAATTTCTTTATCGATTACTTCGATTATGTCCAACTCACTTAAAAGAGCGCGTATTCCATATTTCCATATACTATATTTCTCTCCGTCAAAAGGTTTAATATTCCGTTTTAGTTTTAAATGTTCCATTACTTACGATTTTATTTTTATAACGTAGGTAGGTAATCATTTTATTTGCACTTCGATTTTTCCCCACTTATTTTTATTTTTAAGTAATCTTACTGGGCCCATAACCTGTTAGATATTAAGGATCGAAATCGAAACTTCACTTTTACACTTCAAATAATCACCTTTTATTTTAATCGTACTAGGAAGCAGTATACGTCTGCCAGCTACAAGAGGTTGACACAGAGTGGGGCGACATTATAAAAATCAAGTCGTTTTATACCTTTCAATTTATACAATCAGTAATCTGATTTGTAAATAACGTAATATTAATAAATTAATTTTTGCGTAAACAAAATCACATAAATCAACAAAAACGGTCATCGCGGGCAGATGTGCATCTTACCCCACCACTGCCTGGTCTCCTTGTGTACAGGCCACTCTCGCGGTATCGTTTTACGGCATATTTCAAGTTGGAACGCGCAACATTTAATCTTGCGGCCACTTGGCGCTGAGTCAGGCCCTCGTCGATTAAAACGACAGTTTGAGCAACTTGTGCAGGAGTAAGCGACATATTGTTAACCTAAAAATGATAAATATTCAATTAAAAACACTAAAATTTCAATTTAACTCACGCTATTAGAATTAAATTTAATTTAACTCAAATTAAACTTACCTGCACTTAGCAATAATTTTCCGTGAAACCGTTTCCCGCCGCAAGTTTTGAAACTGGAATTGACAGCTTTTTTTTTCATGATACTGCCTAAACAGCCAGCATTAAATGAGGTTTGAAACCGAAAAGGTAGTTTATAAAAAAATAAGTTCTATTTTGTGTAAGCTCAAAAATAAAGTTTGGGTTAAATTCCGTGCCGCTGAGTGTAGTTACAAAGGCATCTGGTGCGTATATAAAACTGTACTATGACTTTAAACTCCTTACCCCAAACATGACGCCTTTTTTCTAAAAGAAAAAGTTAAAAAAATTAATTGAAAAGAAGTAAATCTTTTTACTTATTTTGAGACCATTTATAGAGTGGAAATCACTACTACCTATCCATTAGGCTTCTTGCTTCTGAGCCAGTAAATAAAAAAATAATCAAAATGATTAAATCTTAAGTTCAAACAAAAATAAATATTAATTCCACACTACTTCAAAAAAATGGACTGGAGTAGGCTGTGACTAACTACTATTAAAAATTTCAAACCACGATCCTCAGCTTGGTATTAAGACTTTAGTCTGTCAATACTGGCAACCGGTTTATCGTGCCGAATACAACCAGGTTGGTAATAAGCACAGCCATTAATGGTCAGCCATCTTAGTATCAACCACAGCTGCGATTTTTAATGCATTTACAGAATACTGTACTAGCGCTTTGAACTTCTATAAAGCGCTGTTCTTGCTATAAATATATTTTACCACTTGGACTATAGAATTGTCAATCGTTGTGTTATTGCTTGGATCGCTTATTCAAGATTAACAATCGCGAAATCGCCATCCACTTTTTACTGGCTTTAGCTCAACATCGAGAAATGTCTCTACTAGAATTGAATAAACAATTGTAAGCTTTATATTAACTTGATATAAGGTTGAATGTTACTTGAACTAGTAAAACTCATATCTATATATTTGAACTGAGGTCACTCAACTCTTCCCAAATGCATAAGAAAGTTCGATCTCCTTCGGGACTGATTGAAGCGTATCGTGACAAAATTGTCTAATAGGATTTAAAAAGATAAAATTGCATGAAAACCGCAGTCTACTTTTAGCTAAGTTACTCTCCACTACATTACCCTCACACTTATCGGAAGTCAGCTAACATTCTATATTATCATTTAAAATTATAGCAGTACAGGTTTGGAGTAATTTTATGTTTGTACTTTGAATACGAATGGTAAAATTTTAAAAATATTAATGATAATCTATCATGTCGCCATATCAGTCTATAGAAATTTTGGTTTTGAAATCTTATATACACACACTTTCCATATACACTTTCCGTGCATAGATCTTATATTTCCAGAGATATATCTTTTAGTAATTGCGGTGCATTGGCGCCATGTCGATATTATTAGTAATATATACAGCAATACCAAAAAAAATTGCAAAGCAAGAATTTAAATAAGAACATAATTTTTTTAAAAGACGACATTGACTTTCAATTTGGAATTTGACTACAAAGAAAACTATTGATGTTCCTATTAACCCGTATTTATCCAAATCTGCAACTTCATAACTGAGCACCCAATAGAACATTTTTGTAACTTTGAATACACTTTAAGGGAAGCATCAATAATATTAGTAAGTCACTGCTCCGCTCTCCTGTATAGTGGCGCGATGATATATAGCTTAGAACCTTCCGCAATAAATGGGCTATCCAATACAAAAAGAATTTATCAAATCGGTCTAGCCGTTCACGCGTGATGGCGTGACCAAGGGAAATAGGGATTCATTTTTATATATATAAGATTTGTAGTGAAGTCTAGTCAAACTAGCTATGCCGTAGCAGTTGAGTGCTACGGTAAATGATATTCTGAATATAATTGATTGTCTTGATAAATTATACCAAAATCTGTATAATCAACGTGCAGTAAGACAAAACCTACTCTAACTTATTTAGCATAATGATATGATAAAGTTGGAATAACTTCATAGCACCTAATTCAAGAGCAAATTTTTGATGATATAGCTGAGCAAGCGTCCTTGAAATTTACCTTCAAAATTGCCAGTGCTTAGTTCCTTCCGCAAGTAGACTGTCGTACATAAACTTACCAACCTTACTATATGTATCACTCTCATATACAGGTAGATTAATTAGAACGATTTTATGTTTGATTATTTATATTATATCTGCATCTTATAATGTGGACGAATAGCTTGCCTCTGCAACTCCTTGAGGTATATTGTTAAGAAGGAAAAGTATATTTTAAATAATTAATTAATAATTATATCATAAATGTATCATAAAAGGCCTGGTTGATTTTTCAAAGTTCCATAACGCGATTTTTGTTGTGTGTTTGTGTGATTGTATTGCGCTCGCAAATTAAATTGCCTATTTTTATTTTAGGGTAAATATGTACTCTTATTCACTAAGTTACTCACATTATAAGTGATCAGTATACGAGGGCGGCACTTAAAATTACGGGAATCAAGGAAGTGACACAACATTACTATTTAAAAATGTATTTATTGCGTTTCAAAGTATTCTCCGCGAAATTTGACACATTTTTCCATACCCAATCATTTAAGCAACCATTCCATTCGGAAGTTGGGGTATCCAAAATGGCCGTTTAGTAGGCGTCCACAGCTTCTTCAGGTGATGAAAATCTCTGACCACGCAATTTATTCTTTATTTTAGGGAAAGTACAGAACTCATTAGGGCTTAGGTCGGGGCTGTACGGCGGATGGTCTAATAATTCTATGTTTTCTTGCTCTATAAACTCTTTTGTTCTGTGCGCGGTGTGAGAACTCGCATTGTCGTGATGGAGGATGATGCGGCGGTTGCAGTTCTCTTTACGGAGTTCAGAAACGACCTGTGGCAAACAAATGCTAGCATACCATTCTGCATTAACCGTTCTTTGTCCCTCAAGAGGAATAGTCGCAACATGGCCGGTTTTGGAGACAAACGTGGCCACTATTTTTTTTGCAACACTCCGTGAACGAACAATTTTTGTTGGCTTTAACTCATTTTCGAACACCCAAACTCGTGACTGGTTTTTTGTTTCGGGTTCGTACGCGTATATCCTGGATTCGTCACCTGATACGATGTTGTATACAGCATTTGAGGATCCTGCGTGGAATCTTTCGAGAGTTTTGTCGCACCAAGTAACTTTTTGCTCTTCACAGAGCGAATGCGGTATCCATCGGGAAAACAACTTTTTTACACCTAATTGTTCATGCAAGATTATTTGTATTTAACTCATGCCAATGTCTAAAGTTGCTTGAATCTTCCTCAATCAGCTTACGCACAGCATCAACGTTTTCTTGGGTGGTTTTTGGACGACCTTGACGGGGATCATCACTGAGCTTGACACGTCCACGTTGAAATTCAGCAAACCAGCGATAAATTGTGGTTTTGGATGGGGCTTCATCACCAAATGCAGAAATCATCCGGTCAACACACTGTTTTTGTGTTAAACCACTTCGAAAGTCATAATATATCATTGCTCTTGAATTTTCTTGAGTCAATTCCATTTTCTCAACGACTAAACAAGTTTGACAAAACCTTGTGACAAGACCGAGAATCTTTTTTTTAAATAAATAAATGGTATTCGATTTTTAAAACCAAGGAGTTTTAAATTAAAAAAAGATTTTAATATGACAGGAACAGTGGAAATGTTCCATTCCCGATACTTTTAGTGCAGCCCTCGTAGTATAGTTGTCAGTATCCCCGCCTGTCGCGCGGGAGACCGGCGATCGATCCCCACCGGAGAGTTTCTTTTTGTATTTGTTTCATGGAGTGTTTTACTTACCTCTACGTGTTACTATTTATTTTATTTTTTACTATAAAATGAGTATTTTATTAACATAAGGGACTGCGTTCCTGACTTAGGTCCCCCGACCACATATTTTTTTTATTTATACGCATTTGATATAGTAATAACATTGTACAAAAGCTATTTATTTCTAAAAAAGTTACTTCAGGTCGGCCTTGGTTTTAAGTTTTTTCTCCTCTGCAAACAGTTTATGCCTATGTGATAAACATATATGGATTTTGGCTACATAATTATTTATACCTCTTTTTATTTTTCAACAGAGTTTCAGCAGATGATCAGGGACCTCAGTAAAATCACTAGAGTCCAATTTAATTTTACGAACAGAATAGTTCACCAATCTAACTGATTAACACGCCACTGGCGCGGGTAGAGATTCATTGGCGAGAAATTTACGAAAAAACACCGACATAAAATAATTTATCAACAATCATACCAAACCCAGAATTTAACTCTAGAATGAGAGAGAGAATATATCTACAGATTATATTTTTAATATTATTATTTAAGAATGTTATAAGTACCAAGTGGGGATCAAATTATAATAAAAGTAAATTCATAAACAAAACTGTGCTACCATGATACGAGTAGTATATCAAAAATTCTGTCCCTTATTCACATTCAAAGGTAAGCGGTAATAAGTTCCCTCGCTTCAATATTTACGCTGACAAATGAGACACCCTGTATATCATGCCAGCAGAGGTGCCTCGATTTCATGAATTTTTGCGGCTTCATATTTTGTGACAAATAGTTAGCGACGGAATTGGCTCTATATGGAGCAAGCACGTAGCTCTTGCATTGAATTTAAAAAATATATTCACACACGTAAACACTGGCAAGCTTCTTTTTTTTTTTGTTTTTGGCGGGAAATGCCTTTAGGCACCGTCATCGCTGCTGCGGGGGCAACAGGGACGGTGTGTGACGCTCCCGGCCCGTGAGAGAGGGGCCGTCCTACCCACTAAACCCCGCGGTGTTCCGCCTCACCTTAAAACCGGCTCGCAGGGTAGGCCTGAGGTTAAATCACTGCGAGCCGGCAAGGGGCACCCCAGACGAGGGGTCCGTCTCGGGGCGGTCGGACAAAGCGACCACCCCGGAGCTCCCTAAGGAGCTGAAGAATCTAGCCCGCACCTCCACCGCTCTCGAGCGCCCCTCTGAAAGCAGAGGAGGTAGAGAGCGGCCGGTACGGGCGTGCGCTAAGTGGGCACCCCCTGGAACACAGAAAGGGTGCCCGTCGCCATGTGGCCAGTTGGGCGGGGTCCCCCGACCATCCGCCCATGGCCAAATAAACACTGGCAGGTAATAAATACGAGTAAAATCATATTTTATATGGTGGACTCTTTAGTAAAGATGAGGTTGTATTTCAATTTAAGTAATTATTCATTAGTTACTAACTTGACTCAATTTTATAATCTATCTACCTACTACCGCACCAAATTGACAAAATCTCTACGGTCAGTAACAGGGCAAAGGACGTAATTTGCCTCCATCGCATGTCTGCATTTGTCGGAACGAGGTATTGGTGAAAGAGTCACAGAGTTTCTACGGCTGGCTACCATATCATTTCAATACGTTTTTTTATATCCTGATCATCATCATCCGAGCGTCTGTCCGCTTTCCTACATTTTCTCCTCCACTTCGCACGGTCGTCGGCATCCCCTGTAGTGAGATCATTGGCACGCATGTCATCCCTTACGACGTCAAGCCAGCACTTCTTGGGTCTTCCCCTCTTACCGGGACCCGGCGGGGCTGACATGGCCAGACATTTGTTACCTACGTAGCCCGGCGGTTGCCGCAAGACGTGACCATACCAACGAAGGCGACACTCTTGCAACTTGTCTGCAATGTCACGGACGTGAAGGCTGCCGCGGATGCGAGAGTTTCTCACGCGGTCCATCCGCGTGACCCCACACATCCACCTCCTGTTGATGGACCTTTATACCGCGGTAGCTCCCGCACTCCTGCACTGACCCCTTACCTTTGAAGACTGGAGTAATAATACTCAGTCTCCATTGGTTTGGGATCTGCCCGCTGAGGAGTATGCGGTTAAAAAGGTTTACTAAGATGCCCACACCGCGAGGACCCATCGCCTTCCAGGCTTCGATGGGGACTCCATCGGGTCCGACAGCTTTCCGATTCTTCATGCGGCGAAGCGCAGTCAGGACTTCTCCAGGCGTTACCGGTGGCACTAGTCCCTGATTCGGAGGGAGGTCCGGAGGCTGCACCTCTTTATGCTGTTTATTAAACAGCTCGTGGAAGTACGAGCGCCATCTCTCCTTTACCGCGAGGTCTTCGCTTAACAGGTTGCCCTCAGGGTCTTTCACACAGCGACACTTG
Source organism: Thumatha senex (assembly GCA_948477245.1). Classification (NCBI taxonomy): domain Eukaryota; kingdom Metazoa; phylum Arthropoda; class Insecta; order Lepidoptera; family Erebidae; genus Thumatha; species Thumatha senex. The sequence goes on from OX419743.1 coordinate 14,815,154, forward strand.
GATATATCCTGTGCCGCTTTGACCCTGGAGCGCGCCAGCTTCACGCAGAGGTCCATGACAAGGAGACGGTGTTGTGCAGTAAGACTCTCTCCGGGTATGACCTTGCAGTTGGCCACCTTGCCGATGCTGTTTCGCCTAGTGAGTAGAAAATCGATCTGAGTTGTATGCCTCCCGCTCTTGTAGGTGATGAGATGTTCGGTTTTATTTTGAAATACGTGTTCACAATGGCCAGATCGGCAGCCCCAGCACACGTTCTGAGGATAGTTTCTCCTTCAGCGTTGCGGGTGCCGTATCCAAAACCACCATGAACACGCTCAAACTCCTCACACCTCTCACCCACATGGCCGTTTAGGTCGCCGCCCAAAACGATTCCCTGTGACAACGGAATGCTCCGAAGCACTCCCTCGAGTTGGCCCCAAAACGACATCTTATCGACGTCGCTACAACCGGCCTGTGGCGCGTAGGCACCTATCAGGTGGGTAATAATCCCATCGATAAGCACCCTCACGATCATAAGCCGGTCGCTACAGCGTTTCACCTCCAAGATGCCGCTCTGCAGCCCTTCGGAGAGCACCACGGCCACCCCGTTCTCCCCACCAGGCGCACCCGTGTAGTACAGCTTGTAGCCTTTCTGCAAAGGCCGGGCTCTACTGCCCTTCCACCGAGTCTCCTGCAGGAACGCCACGTCCACCCTCCGCCTGGAGAGTACTTCGGCCAACTCTACCGCACGCCCAGTCAGCGTGCCAATGTTCCAAGATGCGAAGCGGATTCGGGTTGGGGCTAACTTCTTTAGCCGTGCTGGCCCGACACACGGCAGCCCTAGCCACTTGCCACAGGAGTCGGGCGGGGCTCCTTCGCGCCGTTTTGCGGCGGCGCCCTATCCCTAGCTGCAATCCTTTTGTATCTGTCCATTTCTGTTTCGGCGGGTGACTTTTATGGGAGCGACGCCCTCAGACCTCCCAACCCCAGAGGGGAAAGCCAGCGCCAGAGCCTCGTCCGTTAATCAGCAGGTGCACGCACTAGCACGGGAGGTTGACTTGGGCCCCGAAGATCTTGGTGGGGCCCCTTACACCTATTTTTTTTATAGTTTTAAGTTTTTTTATATCCTAATATCAGAACTAAATCTAGATAATCATTATTTATGACAAATAGATGTAATATTATCTATCACGCCTTATCCCCGAAGGGGTGGCAGAGGCATACATGCCCACTTTTCACAATGTATATTCCTGTCTCACGTAATAGGTAGTGAGCCCATTGTCGCTTTGTTTTATAGTTCATTCGAAAATTTTCTTTATCGTCATTTAGAATTAAGTTCATACATACATAACGCCTTTATACCCGAAGGGGTACACGATCTGTATTTCTGTCCCTCGTTATGAACATAATACCGTGTGGAAACGGAGAAGTAAATTTGTGATTACCTGCTACTGAAATTTTTCTAGCCACCCATATACATCTTACTTAACTTCTTTGACTCTGAACAATGGTCAACCGTTGCCATTTCATTGGCAGTGTCCAACTGGAACCAACGGCTTACCGTACCACATATGGTCGCCTACCTTAGTACCAACCGTACCGTAAGATATTTAATGTAGTTTACAGAACTAGCTAGGCTACATGTGCTTCTATATAGTATTCTATAAATATCCATCACGCCTTATCCCCGAAGGGGTGGCAAAGGCATATTATATGCCCACTTTTCACCGTGTGGATTCCTGACCCACGTATTAGGTGGTGAGCCCATTGCCGTGTTGAAATAGACAGACGCAGGCTGTGGCTACCTGCTATTGAAATTGTTTTAAGCCGCCTATAAGGCCTTCAACCAGGCTTAACGACTGCCATTTTACTGGCAACCGGGACCAACGGCTTAACGTGCCTTCCGAAGCACGGAAACGCTCGCAAATGTAAATGCCACAAAGTGGTCACCCATCCGACGACCAGCCATAGTGAAAGTTGCGTACCTCTGTGATCGTTTACCGAACACTGAGACCGCGGGGCCACGAGCGCTTCAATATAGTATTCTTTTTAGTATATTATATTTTCTCAGTTGCTTTCAAATCCTACTAAATGTGGAGACCAGAGCGACTGCCCTCTGATCTCCCGACTTTGTAAGAGCGTTCGTCATTGTCCCTTCCGTTATATGTGCAGGAAAGGTGGTTTCGGCTCCTTATACTCAAAGTGCTATACAAATATGCAAACATTAATGTATCAAATTCATAAATACAGCCTGACTACATAATCTTTCTTATAGTTCTGTCGTAGTCAGGTAACAACTAGTTGTGAACTTGCACTTTTGTGTTAAACTTACTATTGTTTGTTTTCTTCTCTGTCTAACTTCATCACTAAACTACGTTCCCAATGGTATCGACGTCGGTTTAACTTTAATAAACTTATAAAGTTATCTGCTTGGTGCCATAGCAGTATAATGCAAGTGGTATGTGCATGTTAATAACTTGTTTCAGTATCATAATAGTTCTAGAAAATGTTGTTGATTTCTTAATGCAAACTTAGAAATCTGATTACACCGTTTTAAGGTAGAAATTTTTAAGCGGACCCCGGGCGTCGCGGGTCCCTACTGGGACAGACGCTCGGATGATGTTGTATAGATGTTTGTTACTCTTTCACGTAAAAAGTAGCGAATGGATTTTAATGATGTTTATAATATATATAATAATAAAACATAGTCTACATTTATCCCGGGAACAAGTTCCTGTGGTAAACGGGAACGGGAAAACTTCTCTACGCGGGCGAAACCGCGGGCGTCAACTAGTAATACTGGCTGGCTATATACAGGTAAATAAATGTGAAAGTTTGTATGGATGTTTGTTACTCTTTCACGTAAAACTACCGAACGGATTTAATGAAACTTTACAACAATGTAGCTTATACATTAGAATAATACATATGCTTCTTTTTATCCCGGAAACAAGTTTCTGTGAGAAACGGGAACGGGAAAACTTCTCTCCGCGGGCGAATCCGCAAGCATCAACTAATTTATTACAAATTCATGTTACAACGTATTAACTTTGTAAACTAAATATTTTAACCTTTAGTTATAGTTTGTCAATACCATAATCATTTATTTATCTATGATAGAGGCATATTGCCTACTTTACACCATGTGTATTCCTGTCCCACGTAATAGGTGGTGACCCTATTGTCGTGTTAAAATAGACAGATTCTGGTTGTAGCAACCTGCTGTCGAAATTTTTCAAGCATAATGCCTTCAACTTGTCTTAACGACAGCCACGTTACTGTCAACCAGGACCAACGACTTAACGTGCTTTCCGAAGCACGGAAACGCTGGCAAATGTAAGTGCCACAAAGTGGTGACACACCCGTGACCAGCCATAGCGAAAGTTGCTTAACGCTGTGATCGTTTACAAAACACAGAGTCCGCGGGACCACGAGCGCTTTAATAGTAATGGTAGAAAAAATGTACACAACAATGATAATTATATATGTTAATGTATTGGTTTTATTCAGTAAGTTATGTTGGAAGACTGGTCATCTGGCGCTATATAGTGTCAGCTTTGTCTTTAAAAACAATCCGTTAATTTTAATACAGATTTTGTTTACTAGGAAAAAAGTCAGCGAGTTGAGACCGGCGCATAATACAAAAAGTTTAGTTATATTCTACGTGAATACTCACGCTCAACACAATCTGTTGAAAACAATGTTCCATCGTATATTGTGTCTCATCTCATAATAATTATGTTTGGTAATGTCATCAAATGAGACTTTGTTTATGCGAGACATTGTTTGTTTATGTGTTTTAATGATGTAAGATAGAACGTAGATCCATTTATGGTATAGCATATTTCTGGCTTCATAAATAAACAATACTGCCTCGAAGGCGTACGTGGTAGTATATGCGACACCCAGACTAAGGTTTCAGGTTAAATTCCTGTGTCGATACAAATGTTTGTGTATGTGCAAATTTTAGTTCCGGAGTATAAGTGTTTACTATGTAATGAATTTAGAAATATATAACTGTTTCTCCGTTTATCTACTTGACTTTGAGTGAGAATGTCCCTTATATAACGATATTATTTAAATACTGTATATATATATATATATATATATATATATATAAATTAATTATAATATTATAAATTAATTTAAATACTTGTTGACGACCGCGGCTACACCCGCGTGGTGAAGTTTTCCCGTTCTCGTTTCACAGGAACTTGTTCCAGAGATAAACTGTGACCTATGTGTTATTCTGATGTGTAAGCTTTATAATTATAAATTTTAATCAAAATCCATTCCGTTATTTTAGCGTGAAAGAATAAAAACTAAATAAATATTAAGTCTTACCATACATATAAACGCGAAAGTTTTACTGCGTCTGTCTAATTCAACACGGCAATGGACTCACCACCTATTACGTGGGACAGGAATAAACATGGTGAAAAGTGGGCTTATAATATGCCTCTGCCGGCGATAAGGCGTGATAGATAAAAATAAATATAAATAAATAATATTTATTTTAGCACCCCACTTGTTCACTTTTTCTTTTTGTTTTATATTGTCAGAGGTGAGTTTAAATTTGATAATAATCTGTCACTTATAATAAGTATCATTATATATGATAAGAATGTCAAACTTAACTTGTCTATAAAATATAACATTAAATTGCGCTAGCAGTGTCTAACGTACGGGGGCGTTGACAGTTACTCATTAACCACAGCGAGTGTGTCGCTCCCTACGATATTTTTCAACACTTATAAGCATTTATCATGCGCAATCTTTCGGAACTTGTACCATTTTTCCCGGAACAAACATCCTGTTGCAGATTATTAATATAGATAAGAATGATTACTGCAAGTAATGAGTTGTGACGCTAAAATCACGCATATGATGTTGTATTTTTTTTTTGTGAGTTCATTTTCATATCACAAAAAAGTCGATGTTACAAAATCTTCTCTAAAAGCAATGTAATTGTTCGTTTTTTACTAATAATGGATAGTTTGTTAAGATCTCACAGTAAACATATGAGTACAACAAGCTATTTAGACATACTCGTAAAACAGACCTTAGGTTGAACATTAGGTTTTTTGTATTGAAGACCACTATGATATATTATATGTCACATATATCAGAACGCGTGTTGCAAATTGCAAAAACTGTGGGAGACAAATAAAGTATGAAATTGCCGTACACTACTGAAAATATAACAGCTTTTTATAGTATTAAATATATAAACTCCGACACTGGCTATATACAGGTAAATAATTTCAATCAACACAATATCAATATAACAATTTCTATAATCGCACATCGCGCGAAATTTTGGTCAGTAATGACATCCATTTACCGACTATGAATACAAATGATTTATTTGTCGTAATTGTACGCAGGCAATGGATAGACGTGAGACGAGTTCTTGATTATTGATGACCCATGTTTCAACGTGGATTTCAGAGCAATTTAATTACCGGCCATAGGAACTAGTTGCATTACTCTGTTAAGACTATATGCAGGACAGGGACGCCTGGAAATGATCTTCTGGCATTGTGAAATAATACGAGTATTAAATTGTAAATAGGCCATCAAAAAAAGCCTTCCTTAGTTTTTTGCCGGTTCTTCTCAGTTGGGCCGCATTTCGAACCGGTGGTCACTTTAAGCGGTGGTCAGTTAGAACTGTTTAAAGAACTCATGCACAACACACGTTAGCATACAGACATACAGACAACAGATACCACATTTTAATTGAAAAAGTCGTAAGTGAGAGTTTCTGCGTAGAAGTTTTTTTTAAAAATAATTGGTTTGTGGTTATGAGCAAACGGAGAGTCCTAGTATTCCAGTGCTTTAAAAAGTACTGAAAACGATTGTAAAAAATCTGTAACTTGTGAGTTCAAATTTCAAGCCTGTTAATAATGGGGTGAAATCAAACTTACTTTCATTTCATAGCGAGTTCCGACCTTACAATCATCCTGTTTTGTCAATGACTTTTTGGGGATATATACCTACGTCTCAACTTTTCCTTAACCTTAATGTATTTTTAGTTATTTACAAACCCTCTCTGATTGGTGTAATTAAAGTGAACCCTGATCACTTTTATTAGACTGCTATTTCGACACGTGCACCTTTAATTTCAAAGTCTTCTGTGTCCATCAAATTCTTCTTACTGCTATCTTTTCCAAGTCTCCTCAGTCACACTTTTCTTTAATTTTTAGGCTTATATTGCTGGTACAAACGGTTAATTCACACTTTACCTCAAACTTTTCATTGATTGGTCAAAAACGGAAAAGTCAAAAGTACTCGGATACCCAGACGTGCGTGTATGAAACTATAGATGAATTTTGAAGAAGGGATAGAAGTTTTTTTGAAAATAATAATAATAAAAATTATTCTCAAAAGCAACATACATTTTCACAATCTCTAAAAAACTACTCTCTAAAGTATGCATGGATTGCGAAGCCTGGCGATCTGTCCTCTCTGACCCCGTCAAGGATTGATTGGTAGCTAAAAAATTAAAATAGAATCTAATTCTTCTTAATTTTTCTCGCTTTTAGTTATTGTATCTATAAATATATAATTTACATTACATACTAATTCTATAAATGTCTAAAATTCTTGATAAAACTACTACAACAACTGGGTCAAGCACTGGAATAAAAGGAACAAAAACTTTATCACAAATCTCGCCTCAGACCAACTCAACTGGGTGAGGTTATGAGCAAAAATCCAAGCCCGGGCAAGTGAATACTCGGATCTCAGATCTTCCATGAATTTATAGTGCAACAAGAAACTTCAGGAAGGAACTGTGTCCCGGGTTTTTACAGTATATAAAAGAAGTAAGCTGAAAATTTTAAAAATGTCAGTATTTGAGTTTTTGTAGAGTGCAACAAGAAATATTTCCATTTAAATTTAAATTCTTAATGTCATATATATTTTTCTTGTAATGTATTTCTTTAAAGGAACTAAATGAAGCACCTTAAAAATGAAGAGTGTTACTTCTCTATTTTCAAGAATTATTTTATAAAAGTACTAGCTGATACCCGCAGTTTCGCCTGTGTGTTGATTATAATAAGCTAATTTAAAATACAGACATATGCTACCGCGGACTTTTCTGTAGACGTAGGCACGCCTCTTCACGCATAGATTTTTGTCCCACGTAACAGGTGATGAGCTCATTGCCGTGTTGAATGGACAGGCGCAGGTTGTAGCGACCTGCTGTTGAAATTTTTTTAGCAACCGGGACCAACTGCTAAACGTGCCTTCCGAAGCACAGACACGCTCGCAAATATAAATGCGAGGACCAGCCACAGTGAAAGTTGCTTAACGCAGTGATCGTTTACAGAACACTGAGTCCGCGGGGCGACGAGCGCTTCTGTAGACCTATAAAATATTATTATTATCGTTGGACATTGTTTCGATTTATCTCTTAGGGCTTAGTCTATTTATTTATGACATTATATTCACTTGTCACAGTTCCTTTTAGACTTCTAAACCCTAACGTTTAGAAAAGTCTTGGAAACGGCTCAGTCTGTCCATCCGTCTGTATTTATCAGGAGCCATAAGAGAGAGACAAACAATTTCGATTCAGTACACCACGAATACGTGCATAGGTGATTTTGAACTTCCTACCACTTTCGGTTTTAAAACTGGTTCGAAAACGACTCTATCGTTTGATTACTTCGCTATGGTAGTGAAGGGCGCGTTACTTGTTAAAGTTATACGAGTGCCTCTGTGACGCGTTGGTAGAGTATCCGACTGTTACGCGTGGGTTCGATTCCCACCCAGGATAAAACTTTTTGTGATGAGCACGATAGTTTATTCTGCGTCTGGGTGTTATTTATCTATAATATGTATGTGTTTAGAAATAAAGAAATAAATATCCATCACGCCTTATCCCCGAAGGGGTGGCAGAGGCATATTATATGCCCACTTTTCACCGTGTGGATTCCTGTCCCACGTAATAGGTGGTGAGCCCATTGCCGTGTTGAAATAGACAGACGCAGGTTGTGGCTACCTGCTGTTGAAATTTTCAAGCTGCCCATAAGGCCTTCAACCAGGCTTAACGACAGCCATTTTCCTGGCAACCGGGACCAACGGCTTAACGTGCCTTCCGAAGCACGGAAACGCTCGCAAATGTAAATGCCACAAAGTGGTCACCCATCCGAGGACCAGCCATAGTGAAAGTTGCGTAACTCAGAGATCGTTTACAGAACACAGAGACCGCGGGGCCACGCGCGCTTCTATATATCATCCTTATATATAGAAATATTTAAGGATGTTAATCAGTTATCTGGTTACCACAGTGCAAGCTCTGCTTAGTTTGGAATCTGATGGCGTTGTGTGAGTTGTCCCAACGATATTTATTGTCCCAACGATATTTACGTTTCATAAGTAACCGGAACAAGTAACTATATAGTATTAGACTTATTAGACACGACAGTTGAACTTCTTAATATAAGTCAATCTAACCAATTAACAACAGAAAACTCCGTCGTATGAAAGTTGTTAGCAATGCAGTTTGCATTATTCCAAAATAAGACTTTATTAGCAAAATTGTTAGGGCAGATTTTTTTTATTCCATTCATAATCCTATCGGAACGAATGTCATATATATTAACGAGAATCCATCGAAGCTTACAAATCTGTTGGTAACAAACGAACAACATGTACAAACCGCAATAACATTTTATTAACAAGAACGTTATATTCAGCAATAACGCCTGTACGAATTTCGGTAACATTTTTTTCACATTACAAACTGGACACAATTGGATATCATTAGGATTATTTATGAGTGTGTCGTGTCGCGGACGTGGATAGGACGTGACTTCAATTCCCAGCGCCCGTTATCTCGGGCACTTACTTTTTTCCATTGATTGCTTTTTTGAATTTTCCGTTCCAGTTTTTTCGGACAGCTGTTCCTTGATATATGGCGATATTGAAAATGATTTGTTTCTCAGATACACAAAGTTAGTTTAATAATACATACAGTTTACGTCATTTTCCAGAGCTTTAATGATTGCACCACCTATAGATCTGTAAAAATTTTGCCTTGATGGTATATTCCCTCCTTCCCCCCACTAATCAACGTATTTATTTTATCTATAACATTACTATGAAGGAAGGAAGGAAGGAAGCGCTCGTGGCCCCACGGACGTAGTGTTCTGTAAACGATCACTGCGTTAAGCAACTTTCACTATGGCTGGTCCTCGGATGGGTGACCACTTTGTGGCATTTATATTTGCGAGCGTTTCCGTGCTTCGGAAGGCACGTTAAGCCGTTGGTCCCGGTTGCATGGCAGTCGTTAAGCCAGTTGAATGCCTAATGGGCGGTTTGAAAAATTTCAACTGCAGGTCGCCACAACCTGCACCTGTCCATTTCAACACGGCAATGGGCTCACCACCTGTTACGTGGGACAAAAAGCAAAGCATACGGTGAAACGTGGGCGTATAGTACGCCTCTGCCTACCCCTTCGGGGATAAAGGCGTGAAAGTATGTTATGTATGTTATAACATTACTATGCAGAAAGTCCGCTTAAGACAATTATATGTGCAGAAGTGTACTGTTTTATAAATGTTAAAAGGTTTTTTTCAATTTTTTTTTTTCGTTTAAGTAAAGTATCAAATAAAATTACTTACTGAGAATATTTATTTTATCGCATATTTGATATTGTTTTCAGAAATATTTATAAGTACTAATTTAATAATAAAATATTAAGACTATTTTTGTAGAATAAATTAATGTACGTTTTCTCCAAATGATGGCGCAGTAAACTTCTTCCCTTTTAGTCTTCATTCTCCCCTTCAATCGAAAATTACTAAAGAACTTTTTAAACAAAGTTTAATGAAAATAGTTTAATGAATGAATTCTGAAGAGAAGAAGCTTGTTTGTTTATTTATCAATCACACCTTATCCATGAACCCCTTCGCGGATAAAGCGTGATTGCAAAGGCATATTATACGCCCACTTTTCACCGTGTGTAATCCTGTCCCACTGAATAGGTAGTGAGCCCATTGCTATGTTGAAATAGACTGACGCAGTTGTGTGTAGAGAAGAAGCTACAGATTCAAAAAAAAAACCTGAAAATAGAGTTTCTCGCTCACTTTACACCCAAATTTATTTATCAAATGAATCGAGTCTACTGCTTAATAATATATGCAGCTCCAAATTTTCATAATATCAGGGTAATCTTTTTGTTTGGCTGCCTCGGTAGCATGTAATCGTGTATGTGAATGCCGCGCTCAGGTCCCAGTCTTCGATTCAAATATTAGTGTCGGAGTTTGGGTGTTTGCTGTAGGTATTATATAATTTTGTCCAGACCGTATACCACAAACTTATGTTAGCTTACTTTTTACTTTACTTAGGCTAGACGGCGTTGTGCAAAAAAAAAACATATTTAACTTTTTTTTCCCACCCCAAAAAGTGCACAACGCACAAAGAAGTTTTCACATCAAAAAATTCTCACACATGTGTCCCACTGTACCAAGCATATCTCAAAAAACAAGTTTACGACTATGGCACATTCGATCAGGTCAATCAAGAGAGTATTCTGTTTTTTGTAAGACAATATAGTTATTTTGACGGCAGTAGTCTCAGACTTAATTTATTGTATTTTAAGGAGTTATTGTTAAATTGATTTATTATGTAAAGAGTATGAAACTTTTGCTCTATTAAAGTTAAACTAAGCATGTAAGTTTTAATGAACTATAATATCAAAATAATCTATTAATTCAATATAAATATCTAGAAATTGAATCAAATCATTCAGCAAGACGTTCAATTGTATTGAACAGTAAATATTGTTCGACGCAATTTATCAATCGCAGCAAATTCCTGGTTTAGAATATTTAACAGTTTTCAATCCTATTCAAACATAACTGAACACTTACAAAGAACATTGCTTTACCTGACTTGTTTGTAAAGGTATATGAAAATGGGTATCTAGCTAAAGAGTACAGACTATGTTTTAGTGTGTTTCTTTAATCCAACGACGAGAGTAAATTGTTTTTCATAACGTATAACTAGAATGCATTAATCGAATATTAGGTAAAAAATAAATATCCATCACGCCTTATCCCCGAAGGGGTGGCAGAGGCATATTATATGCCCACTTTTCACCGTGTGGATTCCTGTCCACTATGGCTGGTCCTCGGATGGGTGACCACTTTGTGGCATTTACATTTGCGAGCGTTTCAGTGTTTCGGAAGGCACGTTAAGCCGTTGGTCCCGGTTGCCAGTAAAATGACAGTCGTTAAGCCTGGTTGAAGGCCTTATGGGTGGCTTGAAAAATGTCAACAGCAGGTAGCCACAACCTGCGTCTGTCTATTTTAACACGGCAATGGGGCTCACTACCTATTACGTGGGACAGAAATCCACACGGTGAAAAGTGGGCATATAATATGCCTCTGCCACCCCTTCGGGGATAAGGCGTGATGGATATTTATTTTTTATTATACTATACTAGCAGACGCTATGATGGCCGTTTTGACATATTACAATAGTGATAATATTTTATTACATAAGTACCTGGTTGGTCGACTATTCACAGATTTTTAGAAATAAAATGTAATTAAAATTAATACGAAACTTCAAGAAAGGACAAACATCAAAACGGCCCTCAAAGCGTGCCGCTAGTATAGAGAACTGTCCATCTAGGATAGAGAACTGTTATCTATAATTGTAACCAGAGCAATTCTCTAACCACTGAACTACAGAACCGTACTGAAACTAACTGAAATTCTTTACTATATTTGTAAGTGAAGAGCGCATGGCCCCGCTGACTCAGGGTTCTGTTAACGACCAGTGCGTAATGTAACTTTCACTATGGCTGGTTACGGATGGGTGACCACTTTGTAGTATTTCCATTTACGAGAGTTTCCGTGCTTTGGAAGGTACGTTAAGCCGTTGGTCTCAGTTGCCAGTGACATAGCAGTCGTTAAACGAAGTTTATGGCCTTATGGGCGGCTTAAAAATTTTCAACAGCTGGAACAGCAGGTAGCAACAAGCTGCATCTAACTATACACCACCTATTACAGTGGGACAGGAATTCACATGGTGAAATGTGGGGATAAAGGCGCATATTTATATAATTGTAAATGTCATTCATTTCTTTAATATTGGTCTTTTTGTAAAAAAGTTATTATTAGTACTTAGCTACATTTCTTGCAAGGCTTTCAAAATAACAGTTATATGAACAAGAAAGATATAGTGTTGCGCAAATTTTGCTGCCCAAAAATATTAATCACTTTTCTTTTACGATGTGTAATCACTGAAATCATCGATGGTTAGCAAAGACGGTAACTTATGTGTATGAATTGTAAACGCACAATATGTGTACAAAAAAAAGCATTTCTTTCTGGAAATGCCGTCAAAAGAGAAATATTAAAAAAATTACGTGTATTTCTTGAATTGTCAAGTTTTTTTTTTAATCGTCATACAGAAGTATCAGTAAAGGTAACGGTACCAGTAACATTGTCACGAGGTCAATGATTTTTTCTCAACTCAAATAATACCAACATAAATGTGTATCTATGTAGGTCCATAAATAATCTAAATAACATAACATAACGTACTTTCACGCCTTTATCCCCGAAGGGGTAGGCAGAGGCATACTATACAACCACATTTCACCGTATGCTATGCTTTTTGTGGTGGTGAGGCCATTGCCGTGTTGAAATGGACAGGTGCAGGTTGTGGCGACCTGTTGTTGAAATTTTTCAAGCCGCCCATAAGGCATTCAACTGGCTTAACGACTGCCATGTTACTGGCAACCGGGACCAATGGCTTAACGTGCCTTCCGAAGCACGGAAACGCTCTCAAATATAAATGCCACAAAGTGATGGTCACCCATCCGAGGACCAGCCATAGTGAAAATTGCTTAACGCAGTGATCGTTTACTGAACACTACGTCCGCGAGGCCACGAGCATACTACATACTATATACATATACAGAAGTGTCGGTAACGGTAATCGTAACTCTGTCACGAGATTACTTGATTGGTCCCATTTTAAAAATGACGAAAGCGCATAATTTTACTTTATATACTCATTCAGCGTAAAATAATATTTCACACACAACAAAATACTCATATTCGCACGTATACCTATATATACTCAAAGACTATATTTCACATGAAATTCATTGCAAAAAAGAACAAAAATAGAATCTAAACTTCTTAAATTTCTGGGATATGTCTTATAAATGTGAGTCTCTAAAAGACATAAAGCTTGACATGAAATTCATCAACGACCCCGCAATTTATAAAGGTGATCTTTTATCCCTGACATTCATCAATCTCATAGCATTAACAAGGCGTCTAGATAGTCTCGCCACTATCCCTAGTGACCTGAACAAATGCAGGTGCTGCCTAATTACCAGCTCGTGGAAGGGAGACAACAATAAGGCATCGAGTAAGTGTAAGCAAGATAGTGAACGTTGAAGAGTCAATTCATCACTGTCGTATTGGTAATCTTGAAAAGCGAGTGATAAATCCGGTAAAGCGTCAAGCCACCATGATTTTTGCGGTTGCTAAATTAAATAGGGGTTAACATTCGCAGGTTCATTTTGTATTATATACTTAACTAGCTTTGGCTAGTGGCTCCGCCCGCTTCGTCAAGTTTTTCTGTACCCGTCTTTTTCGAAAATTGTTCTCTGGATGCTCTTTCACTTAAAACTGCCGAATTGATTTAAGTGACACTTTATAGTACTTTTGAATAAAACAAAGGTTACCTTTTATTTATTTTGATGTTCTATAAGATTTGCTATTGAAACTTTATAGTAAAAACGAAACGTAAAGGTAATTCAGTCATAAATAAATAATAAATAAATATTGTGGGACACTTTTCACACAGCGCCATCTAGCCCAAAGTAAGCTAATATTAGCTTGTGTTATGGGACCTAGATAACTAATAAACATCCTTATATATTTCTAAATACATACATATTATAGATAAATAACACCAAGACACAGAATAAACCATCATGCTCATCACACAAAGTTTTATCCTGGGTGGGAATCGAACCCACGACCTCTTGCGTAGCAGTCGGATGCACTCCCACCGCGCCACTGAGGCACAGGTCTACAGTCCCTATCAACTGTAATAAAGTCAAACATCTAAGTTAACTTTATATATCTATTTTCATTTGACCTAGAACTATGAAATTAAAGTAATACGCGGATAATCGGGTCGCGGAGAATAGCCCTCGGGCAGCTGGCGGATCAACCGCGGGGTTAAGTGGGTAGTACGGCCCCGCAGGCTGAGAGACTCACAACCATTACTGCTTACCCCGCAGCAGAACGTGCGTAAACGCATTCACTGTGTCAACAAAAGAAATCTGAAACTATACCAATAGAACCTCCTCAAATCATAAAATGTGGAAATGAACATTAAATATTAAATGTACCAAATAAATATGCGGATATCTCAGTGATGCCCGGTTTTTAAATTTAGAATAGCATAAGTATCTGTAGAAAGAACTTGGATGTCATTTATGTTGTATTTTATTCACCTACCTACTACGTAATTAGTAAACCAAAAGGTTAGGTGACTTTAAAATTGTAAATACAAAATTGTTCGACAGTTAAATATTAAAGTTTCATGAAAAGTAATTATAAATGAATCCGATGATCAAAGTGAGGTAGTTAAAAACTTTTTCAATACACTTACTCATAATATGGCTCTTATCTCACCGCAATTAGGCACATAATGATACCTATTATCAAACAGTGGTTTTTTGATTGTTATTATATCACTAGTGGAATAATAGATTTTTTTTTTAATGCACTAGTTGAGATGCAATATTCTTTAAAAAATATTCAGGTTTGACGCCAACACGAGCGGTGACGTTCGTTTGTCGTGTATTATTTTCAAAAACTAGTGTAAGATTCGTGTTTTTGTGTTTAATAATGGTGGAATATTATACATAAAGAGTTCGGAAAAGTGCATTAGTGAACGAAAGTGATATATTGCAAAGAATAGCGGTGTTGTTTGTGTTAGTGCCAAATTTCCATAGATAGCCTCAATAAGGGATCCACTGCCTTATTAGGGCACGGACTAGGACCTAGGACTGAGGACTTGACATCGACAAACGACTAGACAGGACTGAAACAAAATTACAAGAAAATTATAAATACTGAAGACTAGGCTGTATGGACTAAGTTTCCTTTGCCTGTCCAAGATGGGCGAAGACAACAAAAAAAAAATATTGATACAAAAAAAGATCGCGTTCAATAGAACAAATAAATTAATATACGTACCTATCGCTTGCTCATTTTATAGAACTTCGTGTTTAAATAGAAATGTTCATCTTGTACGTGTATAATAAACAAAACTTTCACTCAAATATAACTTTTGTTGTCTCTCTGTTCAAAAATTTTTACAAAAAGTTTAACAAAAAAAAGAAGAAACCACACTCGCATAAAAAAAACGAAATAGGTAATTGTTTTTCAGCCAGTACCAAAAAGTTTCACAATTCGTTTTCCCTGTTGAAATTTAAGTTATATATTAATTAAAGTCTACAAGTACTAGTTATGAAGAAAACGATTTGTGTAGTACCTACACTGCCTTTTTTTTTTAACGTATTGTAATCCTCATGGATGCTATGCCGGACTTTTACCGACTAAAACCACACGGCGCCCTTCCATTTGTCTATGGCCAGGAGTCCCGGGTAAGCCCTTCAAGAGGATAGCCCCAGGGCTCCCAGCAGACTTTATCCGCAAGCGCGGTATCGTCTTCTTATCGAATATCTTTGGGGAGGATTCGAGTGCTGTCCTACTTTCTTGAGGGGGTGAAAGACGTACGCGAAGTTCTCACGTCACGCCACCGTCTAGGGCCTGCTTCTGTAAGGACGGCGAGCAGCCCACCCTCCGTCCTCAGGCCCCTGGTCATGGAGGCCGGTGGTCCTCCAGAACTCGAGAGGGAGAATTCTCTCCCGCTCTCTCTTCGCCGCCTCTTTTAAAAGACGCAGCGGCTTCCCACTTGCTTCCGCTGGAGATCATGGCTCTTACCATGGTTTCCAGCGTGAGGACGTCCACACCCAGACCCACTACGAGGTCCCGGCGCTGCAGCGCCCACGCTTAGCACTCCGCCAGTGTATGCAGCGCCGTATCCTCGCTGCAGTCTCCACAGTGCTGGCACTCTGGTGTTACCTCCCGGTTTATACGCCACAGAAACTTGCCGAAGCGCCCGCGTCCGGTAAGCATCTGTAACAACCGGTAGGTGAGGCAGCCATTTTGCCTCTCCAGCCACTCCTCCATGATCGGCTTCACCGCCTTAATAGTAGTGTGTCCCCACTTAGGTTGCTCAAGTCGCACCTTCCACTTCTCCATGAGCTCCTGGCGGAGCAAGGATCGCTGGGCGTCGATTTCTCGAGGCACCGGAATGTGATCCCGCTCCAGCGCCACCTTGCGCCATTGATACAACGACAGCGAACGACAACGACAAGCAACGAACCGCGCAACACCCAATCGTAGCCGATGTTCCACAGGAGCGGTCCCAGAACCGATCCCTGTGGAACACCGCACGATACCTCTCGCCGTCCCGGCCCTAGCCAGCTCGGGTAAGCTACAGCCCTCTCAGATAGATAGGCCCAACAATGCGTCGGAGGTAGAGAGGCACTCTGTGATAGATGAGCGCCTCCATAACGCAGCTCCAGGACACGGTATTGAAAGCGTTGGCGATGTCAAGAGACACCGCCATCACCACCTCACCCCGCGATATTGCTCTCTCCGTCAGGGCTCTAACACGCATAATCGCGTCCACTGTGGAGCGTCCTCGACGAAAACCAAACTGGTTATCCGCTAGGTCTGGCCCCACGTGTGTAAGATGCCCGACGAGGCGCTCTGCAATGATGCGCTCAAAGAGCTTGCACACCTCGTCAAGCAACACGATCGGCCGGTATCCGGATGGTGAGTCCGCCGACCGCCCCACCTTTCGGAACAGAACCAGTTTCCCCGTTTTCCACACCTTGGGAAACTGGCCTTTTACGAGGCATGCGCTAAAGAGCCCTATCAGTCGAGGCCCAAGTTCTTCGAGAGCCAGAACCCATGCTCGGCCTGGAATGCCGTCAGGTCCGGGGGCTGGGCTCTTGCGGGATTTAAGCCGCAGCACCGCTGCCCCTAGCTCACGCTCAGTTATTTGTTTTATTTAGTATTATATTATTCATAAGTGTATTGAAAAACGTTGTATGGTACACGTGTGTATTGTTGATTACCGTCTTTGGCTCCTCTTTAGACCCTCGCCTTACGGCTCGGGTCTCTATAGCGCCTCAGCGGTAATCACCAACTTTACACACTTGTACCATAATCTACTATTTCACGTACCGAGTTTACCAGTTGCAACGCAGGCTGGAATGAAATTTAAAAACATTATTCTTTTTTCACCTTATAATTCCCATTGCCAAACCTTAACTTGTTACAATGGGTCTCTGGTGCATGAAGAAAACAGCGAATTTGAATTTCTAATAAACTAGTAGTCCGTACACATACGGAGCGGATCCGCGCGTGGTGTTGTACTGGACGTGTAATGTACTGTATGTATGTGTGTATCAAAATGTAGATAGTTATAGTCATCATCATCATCCGAGCGTCTGTCCTAGTAGCATCTAGCGACGCCTTGGGTTCGCTTTCCTACTTTTTCTCCTCCACTTTGCACGGTCGTCGGCATCCTCTGTATTGAGTTATAGTATATAGTATAATTATATTGTATTTTTAATAATATTCTTCCTGAATCAATTTGCTAGAACCATCTACTTCATTGGAAGTAGAAAAAATATATTTTATACTTTACAGAAAATTTGTGTAGGTAAATCAAGGACATCAAAGTCAAATCAAAAATCATCTTTGCTTGGAGCGGCCTTTGATCTCTGATTTCGGGATTATTGATTACTTTTATACTCGCACATCTTGAGGAAATATTTACACAAAATTTTAAGTAAAATTATCAAAGCATTCATTTTGCTCATTCGGAGTGTTTGTAATGCATTTTGTCTATATGCTTACCCAATTAAGATATTGTAATTTAAAGAACCTGTTTCAGCTCTTTTAATCTATCACTATATGAACACGCTTATCTCAAAAACTACTAGTTGGATTTGAAAACAATTTTATGTGTTAAATAGCTCTTTTATCGAGAAAGGCCTATATATAATAGGCAATATATCAACACGTTCATCATCTTCTTGCCATTGTCTCAATTTATTTGGGTCGGCGCAGTATGTCTAAATTCCATACTGCAAAATGTTTTGACTTGGTTTTTATGGTCGGCCGCCAGCCTGAAACCAACCCTCCTTGGGAATGCTATCGTTTGGTGGTTTGCCCGCCACCACACGGGTGCCTTTCCAAGCCTTTCAGTGTTTCGAACCTTTACAAGAAGCAGGTTGCTTTTTCACATTTGTTATTATTTATAGGGGGATGTTCTTCTTTGGTATTAGTCCTTGTCTATACAATGTGTTGACGTCAGCTATAGCTATGCAATATGGCGTATCCCTATCGTGTATCATACGGGCTACTTGTGCAACCCGCGCTCCTTATACCATGACGTCCATCGTGCTAGGTTCTTCTTCCATATTTATTTATGGCTCCTATAGCATTTAACGCTTTAAGAAATTGCCTCTGATCATCTCTAGTAAATCTGATCTTCCAAACTTGGGTGTTTGGAGTAAGGTGACGATCCACTTTAAGGGATTATTTCTTAACTAGATGTAAGAATATCTAATTTGTTAAAGGCATTTGTTATTTAATATAATATTTTATATAAAAATCATGATATTTGAGTCAAAAATTATGTTTTGTACTGAAATTTTTGATGTCAACTTGACAAGTTTAGTTTTCAACACACAACGAATGAAATTTGTAAAAAAAAATATCAACACGTTACTAATCTCAAATTGGGTTAATTTTATTGGGATTATTCGCCTATTTTTCATAATGTGTATTTTTGACCCACGTAATAAGTGATTAGCCCATTGCCGCGTTGAAATAGACTAACGCAAGTTGTGGCTAGCTGCTGTTAATTTTTTTAAGCCGCCCATATGGCCTTCCTTGGTACCTAAGATCATCACCGGTAGAACGCATTGGTTTGGTCGAGACTAAACAAAACACAATTACAAGCATATATACAACTAAAATTCATTCATATTAATTCGCTTTGCAGTATCGTGAGCTTGTAACATACTTGGACTTTCATAACACAATAGCAAACAATATAGTGCTGAGTATGTCCTCACTAACTTGTGCAATAAATAATATTAGAAGAGACTGTCGCCAATTCAATACAATTGTTAAAATACTTTACTCTAAGTTAGTAAATCTCGTTGTAGAACTTGCGTTATTGTTCTCTAAAGTTAGCAAAGTTCATTATATTGTTATAAAGATGTATATTGTGGTCTTTAATCACTACGCCAAAACAATAATGGGTTAGAAATGTAAGTTTGCTATATATATATATAAGACGATAGTTTTCGAGTGGGTATGCTTGTAAAACAGTTAACAATTGATATGAAGGTGGTTTACACCCTGGATTAATTCAATACTTTTTTTTTTCATATACGGCAGTCATTCATAGTTTAAGTTACCCAGTTCATTTAACAACTGACCAATTTCGTAGTTGGCATATTTTTCGACATATATATTCAACTAGATGACCCGTTTGATTTGACCGACAGCTTCGCCCGTGAAATATTTTGACCTCCCATCGCACCGATTTAATCACGTCGCTTATAAATTCTACAATGATGTATAAAAATTTGCCCGATTTGTTGACATTTATGACTACTGCTCTGCTCCCCAGTGTAGTAGCGTAATGATATATGTAGCCTATAGCCTTCCTCGGTAAATGATCTATCTAACACAAAAAGATTTTTTTTTAATCCGACGTTGTTCCTGAGATTAGTGCGATTAACAAAACAAACAAACAAACTCTTCAGCTTTATAATATTATAGTATAGATATTTTTAGCTCTTATTGCTAACTAGCCGTTACCAGTCTTACATGATTGGATAGCGTGAATTATCTACAGTGATAGCCCAATGTCATTTCAGATTATAATTCTTAAAAGGCTTCTGGTTCTCAAAAGGTGTGAAAAAAAGAAAATACCCGAAATGCAAATATACATAAATGTTTTTCTAGTAGCAATATTACCTTACAGAAATCAATTTACCCTTAATACTAGAAGTTATACAAATTTCTGAGAATTCACAATTGCTTTCATTGTTTAAATCACTTTCAAAATAAACTTTAATTAAAGTCTACAGCATTTAGAATTAAAGTTTAACAATATCCAAATTACATGGTGTCGTTTCTACATAAAAAGTTTTTGAGAATAATGAGCTTCTATTTAACTACCTACTAAAGATAATGACAGATTGCTTTGTATACACTCAGTAAGACAAAGGAATGACGACTCAAAATTAACATCATTTGTTCAAGTGCTTTTGTACTGAGTTTTCAGTACGTCAAATACTACAAATCTGATTAAATACAGGATAAAGTCAAACATGTTAAGTAATGCTCGTTGAGAAGACACATATTATGTGTTATCATCCACATGAAATTTCAATGCATAGTTACATTTCGGAAAACACAACACACCCATTCCATTAAATTTAACCCAGATTAACATGTATTGCTTTTCTTTTAGGTGGATAAAACTTTTATTAGGTTGTAACTTTGAGGGTATTCTTATGTCATAAGCTTTTATATGGACCCTCTTAGTACTGAATTAGAACTAACCTTAAGTACTACCTTTACTACAAAACTCATTTATACTAATACTAGTTGACGCCCGCGGCTTTGCCCGCGTAGATAAGTTTTCCCGTTCCCGTTTCCCACAGAAACATGTTCCCGGGATAAAAAGTAGCCTATGTGTTATTCTGATGTATAAGCTATATTATTGTAAAGTTTCATTAAAATCTATTCAGTAATTTTTACGTGAAAGAGTAACAAACATCCATGCAAACATTCGTATTTATAATATTATTAAGATTAAGATATAAAGCTAAAAAGTTTGTATGTTTGTATGAACGCACTAATCTCAGGAATTACTGGTCCGTATTGCAATACTATTCAGTTAAGCAGGAAAGCGGAGCAGTAATCATAAATATCAACAACTAGGGTAAATTTTAATACATTTTTGTACAAGTAACATTTTTATTAACCGACGGGATTAAATAGGTGCGATGGGGGTTCAAAATATGGCACAGCTTCGCCCGTACCATATTTTGCGGAATTCAACTAGTTCTAAATACGAAGTTACTCCGTGAGATGATTGTGTATAATTGAGGGCTGTTTTAGGGATGGAATCGATAGAGTAATATCGGACAACATTAAATTGGTATTAAAGGTACGATTTTGCAAGTGATTACTGGGTATGACATGCATATCATTTCTTTTTCAAAGGCCATCGGGTGCTTGATGTCAATTTTTGTAAATATTTTCTTGGTAGATATCGGTTAAGAAGGGTTACTTGGTAATGTCTAAAAAGCACCCCACGACTTTTAAAAAAATAAATCATTTCATTCAATCATTCATTCACACTATCCTCAACTTAAATTAATCGAACATTGTTTGAATTTGTGAACGTGTCTTTTAGTTCATTTTGAACCATTATATTTATTCATGTAAGTCATAAAGTTACACTATGAACGTCAAGTAAATAATAACGTTCAATTTCTAGCCATTATCGCCTATATGAATTTCTGTAGTAAAAGGCTTTGTAACTTTAAAATACATTATTTGTTATAAAGAAGCGATAAATTAAGCGGCTCATTTGAGCGAATGAATGGCTCTGTAATAGACTGCGAGCTGTCTGCGACTTCCACAAAAGAAAAGTAGGCGAAAATGGTTTCTTTGTTCTTACTTAATCGAGTACTGGCGTCGTTTGTCGACCTTATATCACGTTTAGACGACGTTAATGGCCAACCTGAAGGGCTACTATTGCTGTTGATTTAGAAATATCTACTTGATTATCACAATATATCGGCATTGGTAATAGGCGGTATTACATAATTTTTATTTTTCTAATATAACATTTTTAAGATGTTAACCACCAATTTCCATACAACTTGCTATGTGACAAATTCGTAAAGAAGGATTGATGGACACTAACAGTTTCAAACAGAATAAAAAGACTCTCTTTATGTTTAAGATTATACTTTCCATTTTCTGTGGTACATAATTACACCACAAAATATCGGTAGCCCAGAAGAAAGGAATTATCTACATTTCATTAGTGTATAATTATATTATTATATGCTCAGGATGTTCAACAATAAAATTTTGTAGTAGTTCTGACTACAAGAGAAGTTGTTTATCAGTAGATTAGAAATTGATTACATACATACATATTATCACGCCTGTTTCCCATCGGGGTAGGCAGAGACTATGGCTTTCCACATGCTACGATCCTGACATACAGCTTTCGCTTCTTCTACTTTCATGAGTGTTTTCATACACGCTCGCCGGTTAAGGGTACTCTTGACCTGGCCTTTTTCCAAAAGATCGTCGATCTGATTGACATACGTGCGCCGAGGTCGACCCGTACCAGTTTGCCCATTCACTCTCGCCACATATATCTTCTTCGTCAGTCTATTTTCATCCATCCTCTCCACGTGTCCGAACCATCTAAGCATCCCTTTTTCTATCTTAGTCACAACTTCTTCTGTCATACCGCAATGTTCCCTTATCACGCTGTTCCTTTCTTTATCCATCAACTTCACTCCAGCTATACTTCGCAGACTTCTCATTTTCACGGCATTAATTTTACTTTTATGCGTCTTCTGCCATACCCAACTTTCACTACTATACTTATGTATGGCAGTGAAAGTTGGGTTAAAAAAGTGTGGGGACCAGCACTCCTCTATGTACAGCCAGTCTTGCCTTCTTAGACACGTTCTGACTGCTCATAAAGGAGTACATGGCTCCATTCACTTTATTTCCTGCCAAAACTCTTCGCTCAATGTCATAGTCACACTTTCCATCTCTCGTAAATTTTGTACCCAGATATACAAACTCTTTTACTTGTTCTTCTCTTTCTCCTGCCACAAGAATTGAGCAATCCGTCGTACTTACCTCTCTTTCAAAAACCATTAATTTCGACTTGTTTACATTCACTTTCATTCCTTTGTTTATTAACGAATCATGCATAATGTTTACCATCAACTGCAACTCCTCCGCCGATGTTGCTAGTATTACCTGATCATCGGCGTATAGGAGGCACTTGACGGTCAGTTCATCCATTTTTATACCATACGTACTCTCTTGCAGTTCTTTCAGGCAGCTGTCCATGTATAGGTTAAACAGCAAGGGCGACGCTACACAACCCTGTCTCACACCTATTTCAATGTGAAAAAAGTCTGTGCAAGCTCTGTTGATCCTGACACAAGCACTGGAGCCCTCATAGAGAGATTTCAGTGCTCGTATCAAGTGGCTGTTTACTCCATACCTGGCCAGTGTTGACCACAGTTCATTCCTCACCACTCTATCATAGGCCTTTTCCAAGTCTACAAATACGCAATAGACTTTTTGACTTTTCGCCGAAAGCTTTTCTACTACGCATCGTAAGGAAAAGACCTGATCCGTGCATCCCCTTCCTTTCATAAATCCTGCTTGTACATCCCACATTTTTCCTTCAGTTTCATTCATCACTCTTTTTATCAAAACTTTTGCATACAATTTGCCGACGATGCTGAGCAAGCTTATGCCGCGGTAGTTTTTGCACTCTTGCTGTGACCCTTTTCCCTTATAAAGCGGCACGATGACAGCCTTACACCAATCTCTTGGTACGCTGCCATTCCTCCAACAAAGGTTGAAAAGGCAGTACAGCTGGCAAGCTACCACGCCTTGTCCCGCTTTCAGCACCTCGACAGAGATCCTATCAAGTCCCGCAGCTTTTCCCACTTTCATGCTAATCAATGCTTCCACTATTTCTTCCATACTTATGACTTCTTCCTTACCAATTTCATTCATTTCCCAGATACTAGTCTGTACTTGCAAATCCTCTTTTTCAAACAAGCTTTCAAAATATTGCATCCATCTTTTTAACACATATTCTTCTCCTTTCACAAGACTACCATCGTGGTTTCTGATATGGTTGAGATGCGATGTCGTCTGTTGACCCCTCACTGTTCTTATGGACTTGCAAAAGAATTTCATATTCTGTTGGAAGTCATCAGATAACCTTTTATCAAATTCATCTCTGTCATTCTCTTTCTTTCTTTTCATCACCTCTTTTGCAACACGCTTATTCCTTTTGTACTCCTCTTTTGCCATTTTTAGGTCCACATCCGTTGCCTTCTGCATTCTTTGATTGACTTTTGTAGTCAACCAGTCCAACCATGCTTTCTTCTTATCAGACAACGCCTTTTGGACTTCTGCACATATTCTCTTTCTCTTACACCCTTGGCTTCTCTTGCTTACCCCACACACTTCCACCGCAACTTCCACTAGACCTTCCTTAAATGACTTCCATACTTCTTCGATCTCACATACGTCCTCAGAATTTTCAAATTTCTTGCTCAGCTTACACTTAAATTCCTCTTTTATGCCTATCCCTTGCAAATTCTCGACTTTTATGCGTTCTAGTACACTAACAGGTGCATGCACACGATGCCGCCACCGCTGAAACAGACCTCTTACTCGACTAACAACCAAGAAGTGGTCTGTGTCAATCCCGGCACCGCGGTATGCCCGAGTGTCTAACACTTTCTTTCTCATCCTTGCATCTACAATCACATAATCAATCATGCTTCTCTGGCTTCCTTCTTGTCTCGTAAACAAATGGATATCCTTGTGGTTGAACATGGTGTTGGTTACCACAAGGTTCCTCTCCAAACATACCTCAAGAAAACTTTCTTTATTTTCATTCACTCGTTCATCACCATACTTTCCCAATACACTTTCATAACCATCACGCTTCACACCAACCCAACCATTAATATCACGTAACATTACTATTCTTTCATTCCGTTTGCATTTACTCAGTATATCGCTTACACTCTCCCAAAATGCCTGCCTCTCACTTTGGTCCCCTGGCATTTACTCAGTATATCGCTTACACTCTCCCAAAATGCCTGCCTCTCACTTTGGTCCCCTGAAGATCGGCGCCACCGCGCATCTAGCGGAGCATAAACTCCTACAACAAAGATGCGGGTGAGACCAACCTTCAGCCTCAACCAAAGGAGTCTTGGGCTCACACATTCATATTCTGTCACACATTCATTCATTCTCGCGGATAGTAACACACCCACACCCTGACACGCTGTACTAGTCGGGGCTACACCTGACCAGTAGGCTGTATAGGGCCCATGTGTAGTGGTGATTAATAGCGTTTATGGCATTTATGGCAGTATAGGTAATAATATCAATTGTACATAGATATCTCTTTGAGGAAGCTGGCGCGATAGTACTGTAGTGGGTGGACAAAACATCTAAACGCTCAAATTTACAACACATTTTAGTTATATTTTTTGTTCAATGGAATATTGAATGGGCAGGCGCAGGTTGTGGATTGAATATAAAATTTAGATAAAATTTCGGTTGAGTAAAACAGCGTTAATATTTTAATTCATTTTCTTTTACTTTAATCAAATAGACTACAATATCTGCGAGAAGTATAAACTTGGGTGTGATTTATGAAGTATACAATTTTATCGAAACAATCGATCCAGTATAGACGGGGCCGGGTGTCAAAACAGTCATTTATCATAGTTATCTCACCCAACCACCCGCATTGTCTGCCCGCTGCATAGGACTTCGCATAATATTTCCAGAATAAAAATATCCGGTTATACGAGTTTGCTGAAAATTCAAAAAATACTAGTGGATACTGATTTTCGAGTTATAGAGCAGAAAATATTTATTAATGGTTGCATCTAAGTATATAAATTTCTAAGAAATGTATATATTATTATAGAAGTTTTACTTCTTTTGGCGCGTTAGGGCAAAATGATGAGAATTATTTTTGACGATGCGCGCGCAAACCGTGACAAAAAATCGACACCATGAAGTTAGCTGATAAGTGCTTCCATGACAACTTATAACTACATTCAAAGTAGTTTTCATTTATTTGATGTTTTTTTTCTTACTAATTGATCATTCCTGTTACAAATAAAGAGTTGTAGTATATGTGGTGAAATCTTATTAGACTAAAGCAGTATATCTTCTAACGCGTGTACATGAGTACACACACACTTTTTTATATACTAATGTCCCCCACTATAACATTTACTTTTTACAATAACTATAATTTAAAAAAAATGTAATATGTTTATCTGCAAAATGTTGTACTCAAACACATTTTAAGTACTTTGCTAATTTAGGTTTTAGGTTTTCTCTAATAGATTTTGTTATATCATACAATGATGTAGAGGAGCGGAGTCTCCTAATACAGGCATATATTTGCTTAAAAGGAGGCTTCATTTACTATCTAAGTAAAATTGTAACTTTAATGACAATAAAATTATTATTATTATTATAATTAAATGTAAGGCTGAATAGTTTGTTTGTTTGATTGAATGCGATAATCTCAGGAACTTTTGTTTCTATTTAAAAATTTATTTTTGTGTTGGATCGCCCATTTAACGATGAAGGCTATAGGCTACAATCATATCATCACGCTATTGCCCAGGAAGGCGGAACAATATTCATAAATGTCAACAAATCAGGCAATTTTTTCTAAAGTAGGTATTATAAAATTCGTCTACAGTATGGGGCTTTTCAAAAGGGGTTTAGAAGATTTATAAAAGGTCGGTAGCGCGAGTGCTGCATCTTTGGTGTTGCAAACGTCCAAAGGCTACGGTGACCACTTTCCATCAAGTGTACGTACCCGTACGCTGCCACCTCAGTGGTATAAAAAATGTGTATTATACATATAGTAAGATTTATGAACACAAACATACTAGTAGCATCTGAGAAATAGTTCTATCGGTTGCGACCAAAGTATCTCAATGAATGAGAAACGTTTAATATTAGGAAAATGAGCTTTCCGCAGAACATAAAGAAGCGATGATTCGTTAATCCCATACAAGGTTCAAACTAATTATTTGCCGTAAAAGCATCTCCAAAAACTGGATTAAAGGAAAAACCTCATTTACTCGGTCCCCAATGACATGAGTTTATTTTGCCGACACAAACTAATAAACGGTAAGAAAGAGGACATTTTCTTTCGGACATGTTTCGAGTTAGCAACTAAAATTGGTAGGTACTATATTTCTGTGGAATATAGACAGTAACAGTTCTGTTCAGGTTCCCTTTTGCAATGCTCTTTACAGTCAGCAAGTTTTTACAGGATAAGTTTTGGTTCTGTCTGATGCTATTATGTGAAATGTTTCTTTCGATGTAGTAATGTGTATGTTGTGAGATCAAAATAGTTTTTCTAGTTACAGTGAACAGCTGAGGTAGAATTCTAACAGTCACAACCTACTCTCTTTTCTCATATAATATTTGTATAATTTTGTATATAAAAGTTTAACTTCGTAGTTTTTTAATAATAATGTCTCTCTGAAGGTTGTAATTTTAACTAAATTCTTCTAAATTTGATCAATAAATTAAGAATTAAAGATTGTTATTTTTTAAATCATTGTATAGCTTTCATCGCGGCCTTTAAGTACGGCGACCGAATAAAAAAAATCCGTAACAAATATAAAACCTAATACCCGAACTTACAGAAGAAGAGAGCTTCACCGAGCTCGTTCGCTTAACGTGTATATAAATGGTACGACTGTACGAAGCTCGCACGGATCGAGATGAGCTGTATAAATAATATTAATAATATTATATATATATATATATATATATATATATATATATATATATATATATATATATATATATATATGTATATATATATTATATTATATTAAATTTTATATTATGTATATATTAATAATACAGTATAAATTATTAATTATAATTGCATAAGTTGATAAAAAATGCTATACAATAGCTCAAACCGCGGCAGTCTCTGAGTGCCACACGTTTTTTATTTTTTTATTTATTGATGTCAAACTGGGTAATATCCACATTCTTAAGCACAATTTATACAGTACAATACCTTACCTTATAAATTCTTATTTTACAAAAATGTTATAGCATAGAGTGAAAGTCCAGAAACAAAATTACCTCCAAATACACATGTAATTGTTCTAGGACATACTGTAATGGGTCCGTGAGTGAAATTGTTGTGGAATTTGAAGAACAGTTTTGTGTCAAGGGTTGCAAAGAGCTTACAAATGATTCAAACCGTAATGAAATTTCCGCGCTCTATAGAACTAGTGGTTTCAGAGTGGAACTTTGACAGTAGCTGAGCCTAAAACATGTTAGTATAGTTAGCGAAATCGTGTTGGTCAGGATCAAAATATTCATACATAACACTTCAATGCTAACGTATTTCGAACTTATATATTTGTCCAATTTTAAAACAGGTCACGATCTAAAAATAAATTATAAAATTCTTGAAGCGCTCATGTCCCGCGGTCTCAGTGTTCTGTAAACGATCACTGAGTTACGCAATTTTCACTATGGAAGATCCTCGGATGTGTGACCACTTTGTGGCATTTACATTTGCGGCCGTTTCCGTGCTTCGGAAGGCACGTTTGGCCGTTAGTCCCGGTTGTCAGTAAAATGGCAGTCGTGTCGTTAAGCCTGGTTGAACACCTTATGGGCGGCTATTACGTGGGACAGGAATACACATGGTGAAAAGTGGACATACAATATGTAAGTATGCCTTTGCCACCCCTTCGGGGATAAGGCGTGATAGATAATATATAATAATCTTTAAAATTGTAAATACAAAAGCGAAGTGAATATTGAACTGAAGATGACACGAGACTGATTACAGTCAAATTTTCTCGTTGGTTGACTAAATTTGGCATCGATAAATAATACTCTGCGTTGCGAATGTTCATAATAAATAAGCAATTCCTAAGTAATAATTCGCATAAAACTAATGGCTTGAAAACGTGACAACTCAAGCGAAAACCTCCGATAAAAGTAATCAAACTGTCGTTAAAATTATTTTAGTACCCTCTGATTGCGTAGAACAAACCCTGAATTCGTCTACTTTGTTCATAGGGTCAGAGCACATAAACGCATGTATCTCTTAAAGAACTCCAAACTCCTTCAACCGAGTGTGTGTGAGTGAACGAGTTTGAAAAAATATTTTTTGTACTTTGATTTCGTAAAGCTCCTAGTTAGTACGATACTCTAATTAGAATAAATAAAAAAAAAGGTCTATTTAGAGGTCGAAGATAATCTATTTAGAGGTCGAACATTGAAGATTGATTTTGATTCTTTTCGTGGAAAACTGAGTTACACAAGAATATATTTATATTAAAATGTAGTAGCCTTCAAAGTAAGACGGTGTATGATGTAATGAAAAAGTTATGACTCATTCTTGGTACCCCGTTGAGCAGTTATTAATACAATTTGATGAAGAAAACGAGCGGCACTCACAAAAGCTTATGTATCAATTTTTTTTTGGTGTCCAAATATGATACGATATTGTACTACACATATACTCGTATTTTAGTAGTATTTATTTATTTTACAAAAATTAACGCAAACAAGGCTAAATATCAATGTAATTTAACTAAATATAATATTATAACACATGTACTCACATGCAGGATTTTGTGCTAAGATTTTTGTGATTGCATTGCATGGTTTTTATCGCGAGCTTTGGCTTTAATCAAGAAATTCCGTAAGATAAAAAAACCTAAGATCCGAGGTCACACGAAGTTCACGCACGAAGCACGGCCGAGCGTTGGCTTAACGTGTATGTACATATATTATATGGTACGATTGTACGAAGCTCGCACGGATCGAGACGTGATGATAGTGAGTGTGAGGGTGAGGATGAGGGTGACTGTGAGAGTGAGAGTGGGGTGAGGGTGAGGGTAGAGGGTGAGGAGTGAGGGTGAGGGTGAGTTTTTTTGTGTAACTTAAATTAACATCGAAGAAAAACAATAGCTTTACCGCGGCAGTCTCCGAGTGGCACACGTCTTTTTTTATTTTTACTTATCTATCACAAGTGGGCATATATAATAATATATGCCCACTTTTCACCATGTGTATTCCTGTCCCACGTAATAGGTAGTGAGTCCATTGCCGTGTTGAAATAGACAGATACAGGTTGTGGCTACCTCCTGTTGAAATTTTCAAGCCGTCCATAAGGCTTTCAACTTAACGACTGCCATTTTTTTACACAGACAAACTAAAACCTATACATAGGAATAAAGATAGGAAAACTCACCATCACCGACTGTGGTTGCACTAAGGCTGACATAGTTGTCAGGTAATGTAATGTGCGGGCAGTGCTACGGTCACTCGACACGCGGAAAGCTAGTGGCCCTAACGGTATTCCAGTGGTGGTACTGCAAAAATAGGCAGCTAAACCGACTCCAGTGCTAACGTGCCTTTACCCCGTCTGTCCTACTCAACGGGAGACTTGCCAGAGGATTGGAAGGAGTCGATCGTACAACTTATCCCCAAGAACGGGGATCGGTCAGAGCCGGCTAACTATCGCCTCATAGCAAGCACCTCAGTAATTTATAAGGTGTTTGAGTTCATCATCAACAAGCAGCTATTGCGGTACCTAGAGGATCACTCGCTAATCAATGAACAGCAATACGGCTTCAGGCCGAAACGATGCGCGATGAACTAGCGCGCAGCGAGTCCTTGGCTAAAAGCTGGAGATTGCCAAAGCGTTCGATAGAGTTTGGCATGTGTTGCTTCTTTCCAAGCTCCCGGCATACGGTCTACCGCCTCATTTGTGCAGCTGGATGGCCAGCTTCCTGCAAGGGCGACGTATACGGGTTCTCTATGATGGCCAGGCTTCGTGCTTTTTGCACGTTAATGTCGGGTACCACACTGTGGAGAGAATTTTCACCAGAACTGAGCGGTTCAAAAGAGCGTTTCTCTGTCGAACATTAGAATTTGGAATGCTCTATCAGCGCACCTGTTTCTCACCTCTTATAATCCAGGGTTCTTCAAGCGGAGCGCGAAGAGGCATATCATGGGGCCGCCAACTTCACTTGAGGGCCACTGTTAATAGTCTTGTGGATTGTGACAGTGGCTTTCAATTCGCTAGATGACGCCATGGCTTTTTTTTCATCAGACGGGCGCTGCCACTTCGGCAAGCTGAATATGAAAAAAGTCAAACTCTGAAACAAGCATTTGTTTGCGGCTCCTACTAATATTTGTTCCTACCTGGGCTTCGAAAACCAGACCTCAGCACGGTAGTCACTACTCTAACACTAAGGCCACCGAGGTAGTCAATAGATCGGAAGTAAAAAATACGTTTTAATATTAAAATATATTTTTAAATAAATATTACATGGTTTTAATTAAAGAATAATCGCCACAGCCTGCGCCTGTCCATTCCAACACAGCAATGGGCTCACCACCTATTACGTGGGACAGGAATACACATGGTAAAAAGTCGGTATATAATATGCCTCTGCCACCCCTTCGGGGATAAGGCGTGATAGATTCATAATGAAAAATAATGGGTTTTTATTGTTTCGATATCAATCAATCAATCCTGGACGTAGGCTGCTCCCAATTCATGCTACTACACACTGTTATTCGCCTTTTTATTCCTGTATGTAATTGCTAAACTCATATTTATAGTTATTTTCTTAAGCATTTAACTGGATTCCCTTGTAAACAGTCGTAAATTTATAGTGGGTTAGGCTCCCTCATATCGAAGATCAGACTGGAGTGAACGTCAAATATTTGTTTCATTTTTTCGCTTTTACGAAACAGTTCAAATTTATGACACTCGACTCGTCTAGTGGCCTGGCCCAAGGGGCTTAACCTGAAATGGACGCGCGGCCGACGCGGAGGAAAATATATTTCCAAGTTTACTGGCCCATAAATAACTGTAGAGTGACAGGGCGATGATAAACTCTTGAGCGAGAGTTCATCTCATATCCTTTACTGAATATTGCACAAACACTATCAATATTTTAATTCTTTTATTATAATAAATTCTTAAGCTTATGATTTATCTCTTTATGGAAATAACTCTATCTAGACCAAAGCGAATAGATGAAGCGCTCGTGGCCTAGCGGTCTCAGTGCTCTGTAAACGATCACTGAGTTACGCAACTTTCACTATGGCTGGTCCTCGGATGGGTGACCACTTTGTGGCATTTACATTTGCAAGCGTTTCCGTGCTTCGGAAGGCACGTTAAGCCGTTGGTCCCGGTTGCCAGTAAAATGGCAGTCGTTAAGCCTGGTTGAAGGCCTTATGGGCGGCTTGAAAACTTCAACAGTAGGACACACACGCCACAACTTGCGTCTGTCTATTTCAACACGGCAATGGGCTCACCACCTATTTCGTGGGACAGGAATCCACACGGTGAAAAGTGGGCATATAATATGCCTCTGCCACCCCTTCGGGGATAAGGCGTGATGGATATTTATTTTATTTTTATTTTTAGACCAAAAGTACTTGGATTAGGTTACTAGTTATGGCTCTATTTGAGTTGTATAGCTGAATATGAGTTACAATGGGAACTTCCTGACTTCTTTATGACCTTCTGACTCACATGCAAATGGTATACCTTATGATAAGCCTACTAGATCATTAAACTTAAAACCTTAACTTGTTACGGCAAGGTCAAATTTGGGAGATATTTTGGCAATGAAAATGGGAGATATTTCGGCAATGAAAATGGAAGATGCCTATATGCCTACAGTAGTATTCTGCGATAAGCCCTTTTGATTTATTATATTTTGAAGTATAGAAATCTATCAAACTGAAGTATTTCGAAGGTCCGGTAAATTTTGAAATTGGCAACAATAGTTAGTTTCAAGGACGGATCTAGAAAATTGTATATTATGTAAATTTCGAAACCTCGAGTTATGTACACATTTAATAATATGTGTGCGTGCAAATGTAAAGTTACATATCTCCGGCGCTTTTACATAATATGTATGTTTGACAAATTGACACCACCTATTTTATCTGAATAACCATAGGTCTTGTAATAAAGGTTTTAAAAAATATTATAAATTATGAACTAGCGAAACCCTTGTTTAAAAACGCAAGTCAAACGGTAAGAATACGCGGATAAAATTTTGCTTATCTTACTCAACTTTAGTCTGAATCTACACAAGTAGGTATACCATACTCGTATTTATGAATACTTCTGCAAGTTTAAGGATATATCTTCTATATAC
Source organism: Thumatha senex (assembly GCA_948477245.1). Classification (NCBI taxonomy): domain Eukaryota; kingdom Metazoa; phylum Arthropoda; class Insecta; order Lepidoptera; family Erebidae; genus Thumatha; species Thumatha senex. The sequence goes on from OX419743.1 coordinate 14,848,305, forward strand.
CTTCGGCAGACGTACAGACTATATTTTGTGTTTGCACAACAGACTGTGAAACGACTTTTATATAGCAATTTTAAAACTAAAAACTGAATCAACCCAATGAATTTGTTTACATTGTAAGTGTATAAAACAAAAGTTCGGGAGCTGAACAATCGACACAGCGTGGAGCTATGTACAAAATAAAATGAAAGTTAAAAAGAAAACTATTTCGACTTAAGTTAGTTTTTATTCAGCGCAACGGATGTTTTTTACAACTCTCCAAAGAACACAGTCCACAGAAAATCTGCACTAAATACTGTTTTCAAGTAGAGTTCCTTTGTCTTGATATTCTTTGTTTGTTTACAATTGGGATTCGAACAATACGAAAAGGTTCAAATTTGGGTACCAACATAAACCCCAGTAGAAGTTTTAATTGCTTTGGAATTAGTCCATACCTGGCCATTGGTTGTTTTGCAAGAACGACCTGCGCCAAATCATTTGCCAAAAATATATAATATAACTAGTAATCTAGATTCTTGGAAACGATAGAACACATTATTGACTAAGCATGTTATTTATATATTTACAATAAGATAAAGTAAAAATTTGCGAATGATAATAATATTGGTTTATTTTCTTTTAACTTTTATAGCAATATTTCTAAATATATACATTTTATTATACACTAGCTGTGCCGCCCGGCTTCGCCCGTTAGTCGCCAAAATAAATAACTTTTCTGGTTGATTTTTTACACCTTCTATCCGAAAAACCCAAATATCTTACGGAACCCTATTTTTTTCCAGGATAAAATATAGCCTATAGCTATATAGCTTTCCAACTGTAATTTTTTTTTTAAATCGGTCAAGTAGTTTTTGAGCCTATTCATTACAAACAAACAAACAAAGTTTTCCTCTTTAAAATATTGGTGTAGATAAAAAACACCCAACCTCCGAAACAATGATTTGTAGATCACACAAATATTTAATCCGACCCGGTGATCGAACGCTTTCTGCAGATTCATCAATCGCTTCATACATGCATATCTGGGTATCCGAGTAATTTTGACCTTTCCGTTTTTGAGAAATCTGCTCACGTGAGTTGTATTCATTTGTAAGTCTCGGCCTACCCTGACTCCGACTACCCTCTACTTTTGCACAATATATATTCTTCATCAATCGTTCCTCACTCATTCGTTGGACGTTTAATTAAGAAAATCCGTCGAAAACAATGTACCCTTAGCAAACTCTTTAGACCTGACCATAATAACACGTGACCAACGTCATGAAATAAAACAATGTATAGGAAAGTTGCAGGTGTGAACGTAGCTGTAAATTTCTTAGTAAATAACAAGAACACTTATTAACACTAATAAAGTATGTTACAACTACCGCTGTCTTTATGGCTGTTTTCCTGTGGTCCCAGGATTTTGTCTTATTTATGTGACCACGAAGAAGAACTGTTTCTTGAAGTTCCATTACTATGTAAGCATGTGAAAATTTTCAACAGGTATAAATTTTTTAAGTAAAACTTCTTTATCGACTTTGGGAGAAATTTTATAGTTATAAAAAAATGTCGTAAAGAAGTTTCACTTCTAAATTTTGGTAGGTAAGTAATTGTGGACCTTGGGCGCATTCCTAGCTTTAAATGTATACAGTACGTTTATAATCAGCAATTTTTTGCAACATTGAAGCTCTAATAATAAAATTCTTAATCCTATGATGCTGTTACAAACCCACAAACTAAATATTCTGTACAGAGCGAAAACTCACAAAAACGAGATACATCTAACTTAGAAAACTCCTGTAATGGGTCAATGAACTGCCGTGACCACTTTCAACCATTGAGCAGATAAATGTAGAAGACTTTAATATATTTTTTGCATAGTATATACACTTTCATTAAAAAAAACCTTTTTTATATAGGAATACTGTACCCTAGCTTAGCAGAAATTTAAAAAATGAGTCACTAGTTGTCAAATATTTTTCGGTGCCTTCAGAAACGTGTGTATTCAGAAGGGCTTATATAGGAATATCTACTTTTTTTGCTACTGTATCCTAGTTCAGCAGTTAAAATAGTTACTGGGTGTCAAATATATTTCGGTGCGTTCAGAAATGTGTGTGTTCAGAAGTGCTTTAACCGCAGCGCAACTACGCAACACTCAAACTACGTCGTAGCTACATAGCACTCAAGAGTAGCATAGTTTGTGACTAGCTTAATATGCAGCCTTAGCATAAGTGATTTCGATACGCTTAAATATTTATTTCCTGGTTTTATTCTCTTAGACAGTCAGATTCAAGAGACAAAAAGAAATTCAAGGGACAATCAGAATTAGAGTTTGTCAGAGAGTGGAGAGTAGAACATTCAGCTCTGGTACATACTAAGGGATAACAAATATACATCTTTCTCATTTCTAGAAGCTTACCCACGATAAGAAATATATAAAATTCTTATAACTTCTAATTAATTTTGTAATAAAAGCTAGAATTTATAATCTAATAAAAAATGCGATCATAACACAAAGCAAGTAGTACTTTTAAAGATTTATTTTTTATATAACCTGATTAGACCTCGTAAAGGTGATTGAACAGTATTTATTATAGTACCTATGTATTCAATAGAGCGTACCTGCGACTCCTGTGCGTAATGTAAAATAATATTGTAACTTGTATGGATATAAAGTAGGCTATGGTAGAAAATACTATATTATAAAACTTATAAATTACCTAAAATCTGAAAAAATCCTTTATGGATCACACGAATATTTGTTTGAGTCCAGTATTCGAGAGTCAGAGATAGCAAAACGGCATCTTTGCATGCACTTCCCACTATGCCACCGTTTTCCCACTATGCCATTGTATAATTTGAGACACTCTCAAAGATTATATTGTGGTTTTTTACGGTATTCAACACCAAATAACCCTAAGTTAACTAACATAAGCTTTACAACACACCTATATATGTTTATTTGTACTACATTTAAACGTATGTTTAACTTAACTATCTTCATGCTGTATCCCTGGCGGGGTAGTCAGAGGGGGCAGATCGCAAGGCATCGCGATCTATGCTATATCAAACGTATGTTTGGCACTATTATAAACTAAAATATTTAACTTATTATAATTTAACATATTTACAGAACCCAGTACAAAAAAGGCCGTGGCGACCTATATATTTTTAAAAAATTAATATTATATACAGGAAACACCCAAATCCGAAACAAACGTTTGCAGATCACACAATATATTTGTTACGACCCGAGAATCGAACCCGGAACTTCAGCGCGGCAGTCGCATACACTATTACTTAGGCCACCGAGGCAATCCACTGGTTTACTGTATAACATATCAATATAGAACGAACTTGAACTTCTGACTATAACGCTTTGCGGTTTCGTTGGGAAGTAGTAAACACTACTACTTTAGTTTCTACAACAACGTAGCAAGTAGACTCGTTTCCGCCTCCGAGAACTTTTGCTAGTTACGGGTACAAACACATCTCGGATTCAAAGACGTTTTTATTTCACCTTGTGATATGTTACGCGGAGTACAAAGGGAAATTGGGTAATCATTTCTGTTGATTACATGGGTAAACTACGAAATTGGTTTAGTTTTTATTCCATATTAGACTTCGACCACTGGCAGTTAGTGTATTTCCTTGGTTAACTGTGAGATAACAAAGGAGGTAAAGAACATCTCGTCTTATGCTTGGACATAATTTTAATAAACTAGCAACTCTGTGTGAGCAGTAGATCTTGCGAAATTTAAATAATTTAAAAGGTAGTCTGAAGTTGATTCTGTAAATATTAGAAAAATACCTAAAAATTAAGCATATGATAATTCGTATTTTATATATATGGTTTTTTATTTCATTACTTTAAAATAAACTCTGAAGACGATAATTTGTGAAGAAAAGCATACTGCTTTAAATAGATTTGAAAACGAGTTGTGTAGAATTTCATTAAAAATGGTTTATAAATAGACAAGAATCTGAGAAAGGTAGCTACTATATACTCGCCATAATAATATATACTACTATACTCGCCATTTGCGTTTGATATAGCTAATAACCAAATAGATAATGTGATTTTCCACACAAAAGCAGTTGTTAATAGGTTACGGCCGTTTGGGAGCTACATCACAGACAGAGATATAGGTTAAAAAAAATACATATCTTTTTCATCTCACTAGACAAGCATATATAACTTCAATAGAACGGAGGTTAAGCGACATATTTAGAATTAATCAAACACATGACAAGAATGTTTTACCATGCTTTAACACACATATCTTAAATTTATAAACAGGATTCAACCTGCAACCCATTGCAGGAACCAATGGAAACCAGATTCCAGTCCTAAGGTATTTGGCATGAATTTTGTATCAACCCATGCATCTGATTTGAGAAGTTGACCCAATGCAATTTTCTGTCCTCTGTAGCCCTATAAGTGGTCCTACGTTCCAGGGTGAAAATAATTGCTAAACATAACAAATACTTTATAATAAGTACTTAAAACCAAAAAAAATATAATTGAACATTTTTAGAGGTATTATAAGAATTTTAAGACTAGTTAAAAAAACAAATTTACGTTCTTTTAAAAATCTTTCTTAATTATATTTTTAAGGTATTATTTTCTTAAAGAATGGACATTTCACTCAATGTTCAACAATTTTTCATGTAATAAATTCATTAAAAATATAATAGGGCCTTTTTTTGTTAGTGTAAATTGAACCTGTCTGGATTTAGCAAAAAAGCTTTTAAGCTAGAAATAAATTTAACTATAAAATTATTCTCTTATTTTAGTCCTGCTGATAATTTAATGCAATTGTTCTAGACGTCCTCTGAGTTCATACTTCTAAGAAAAAGAAACCTTTAACTCGTGTAATTCATAACTTTGACACTTAATTCAAGATAAATTTAGAAGTTATAATGCGATAAAGTAAATACTCTTTGTGTACAACGAAGTTAACACATGTCGGTGTATACTTTACTCATAGAGGTCGCGATAAACTGCTGAATGCGGGCGGCATAACTTTGTGAGAGGTCATTGCCCGACTTTGAGCGTTGATTGACGGAGATAATGATGGCATACTATATTATAGTACTAATTGATGCGCGTAGCTCCCGCGGGGTGAAGTTTTTCCATTCCCACAAAAACATGTTCCTGGGATAAAAACTTGGCAAGTCTTATTCTGATGTATTAAGCTATATTACTAAAAAGTTTCATTCAAATCCATTCAGTAGTTTTGTTTAGTAAAATTTACTTACTTTAGTGAAACTATATATCAGAGATTTTAACGCCAAGGATTCCAAACGATAATACTCTTAGGGCCGTATTTTAGAACGTTACTCAATACTCAAGAAACGCTTGAGGCTAGTTTTGCCATACAAATACTACTCTCAAGTGTTTCTTGAGTATTGAGTAACGTTCTAAAATACGGCCCTTACTATTCTACATTTTTTACTTTTTAACCTGACCGGTTTCGCCTTACTCAAAGGTCAACTTTTGAAAATGCCGTGAGGCGAAACCGTCAGGTTAAGTAGTAAATTATGTGGAATAGTACAAATGTTATCATTCAAGATTACGTTTAATTATCGCTTGTATCTGATGAATATTTCTGTGACTGCGAGATAGGGTATCACGAAAGGAAATTCTTATTTACTTAAATCACCCCGACTACTAGGCGAGCAATGGTATATTTTCACGAAACAATGGAAAAAAAATTAACTACTTCTTTGCACCTATAACAACAATATTGCAAAAATTATAGGACATGAGCATAAAAATGAGAGACAAAATTCACAAACTTGACAAAAAATATCTTATAAAACCTATTTAATACGAAGTATAAAATTCTGCTTTAATTCATTCTTTATCACATACCTACAAAGTTACTCTTTCTGCAATGTTAGATTAACAAAGACAATTAAATTCACATAAAAATTAAAAATATACGTTCAGTAAACTTGATATCGACACACGCGATGTATTTCGTAGACGGAAAAAGCTCATGCGATAGGAAATTGAAAATAAATTCCTGTAAGCTCTCAATTACCTCAATCGGGAATATCTCGTTTCCGTAGTCATGAATTTAAAATCTATATGATGTTGTAACTTTAGATGTGGTTTGTATTACGTGCCAGAATCATCGTTGAGAGTTTTGCATCAAAATAGCATCATAATACGAATAAAATCGACGTAAGAAGAAAATTGGATGTCTTTATAATAAATGTTTCATAATTTTACGAACCGGAAGCTGAACCGTACAATATGTGTTTGCGAGTTTTTTGGTGTATTGCTTAGTATAAGCCATGCTTACTTTGAATTAGTTGTGTCCGTGTGATGTTTCATCGCATCTCGAAAACGGGTGAACAAATAATTAATCAGGTTAGTTCAGAAAGCCTTGTTGGCTTTGTTTATAAACTGCATAATGCAGTTCTCAGATTCAGCGAGTTTTAAGTAATATATTAAATGTTCTATGATAGTACTTTGTTTAAATCATAATGACAATTTCATTTAAATTGAGATTACACGTTTGAAAATTATCTTGGTGTATGTTCAAAGCAGAAGATCAAGATTGATGCATATTTTTATGTCCCCAAACCACTAGCCGTTACTTGGTATGATTTCTTATCGGTTAAGAATTGACGTCTTACTGAATAGGGAACAATATAAGTAATGACAGTATGTCATAGAAATGACCACACTACGGTAGATAATTGAGGCTTTTAGGTACACTGTGTAGTGGCCTCTCATCTGCAAACTGTGGACCAGCTTACTAATAGACAAATTAACATCGAACAGAAGGAAAATTCGAAATAAACCCTGTACCCTGCCGCAAGTGTGGTACAGTAAGGCCCAACTGCCTTCCAAAATGAAAGTACACATCGATTAATTGCCAAATATTTTTTCAGCATGTAAATACTGTCATTATTTAAAAAAAAGAATACGAGAATTACCGCATTTACGGGCAGAAAAAATGAAATTTATTGCTGGAGCGTTTTTTGAATTTGGAACATTACTCCAGCAATGTTGTATGAAACGGCGTGCTGGGGTTATTAAATACTCTTTGATTGGATTTCTTATATTCTTCTTCAGCGGACGCTTACTATGGGTATATTATTTTCAAAAAAAAAGGTATTTATCTCGTTTTATGTATGGAAGTCTTGGATTCTGAGACATAAAAGTTGTGTCAACGTACTATTAATAATAAATAAATATTCTGGGACACTTTTTACACAGTACAATCTAGCCCAAACTAAGCTATAAGCTTATGCTATAGGATCTAGACAACTGATAAAGAAACTAAAATACTTCTAAAAACATACATATATTATACATAGGAAACACCCAAACTCCGAAACAAACTTTAATGGATAACACAAAAATTTGTTTTGACCCGGGAATCGAACCCTAGAGCTCAGTGCGGTAGTTGACTAATTTCGTTTTGTAAATTTTCCATCTTGCTGCGTATAATCCACTGAAGGAAAATTAAAAATATTTTCTTCTAGTAGGTAATTGCTCAATATGGTTAATGTAACTTTCAATATTAATTAAATTAAAGGTAAAAATAATACTATTGTTTTATTTCCACGCATTCTTTTGAGAAAAGTACTATATATGCCTCGGCCGGAATGGCAATTGCCTGTCTCGTATTAGTGAAGTCCTCGCCTACGGCTCGGCGTTCACACTCATACTCGACCTGCAATTGCTTATTTCCCGGCCTTTGCAATAATGTACTATTTTTTAATACCATACTTTTCAATAACTAGCCGATGAACTTAATTTGATGATTACTTCACAAATCAAATTGTGTCCAAAGGAATGACAGGAAATGGTTCAATTTTGATGACCAGTGTAGTACAGTCATAAAAACTACATGTGACAATGTCAAAATGGCCGATTCCCGCCATTTTTTATTGATTTTTGTTTCTTGTTTTTAAGTGTTTATTGCTATTTATTATAATAATAAGTTATAAGTGTCATATATCGTTATAATTCCAGGATTAAGAATAAGTAAAAAAATATCTGGTGTTTCAAGTTTGTATTTCGTATTAGTAGCAATGTAATTTTTACTAACGTTTATTGCAATTCCAACCTACTAAGCCATTACGAGTTTAACATATAATTAATTTTGGTTTAAATGCAAAATTATTATAGGTACAGGTAGAATCTATATATTTTTTACTATTTTTAAGTAGATATATTTTGGCTCAGTTTAAGTAGTTTCCAAGATCTCAATTTCTGTCAATTAAAGCAACGGTTAATAAGAACACTCGTAACATGTCATCAAAAAACTGGGACGTTAGAATGGAGAAGAGATTACTAACCTTAACACACATACATTTTAACACAGTAAGTTAAATAAAAGGTGAATATAATTATATCAAGCTAATTTTACTTTTCATCATTACTTTATGTGTATCTACACATCGATTATGTGTAGATACACATAAAGTAATGATGAAAAGTAAAATTAGCTTTATGATTTAGATGTTTTTATTGCACCCTATAAACCGCGCGGCTTAAAATAACTTAGTTATTATATTTACTTAGTTATTTTAAGCCGCGCGGTTTATAGGGTGCAATAAAAACATCATAACATTTGATAGCGTCAGGCGTTATTTCAAAATATTTTATTGATGAATCGGCGTAAAATATGCTCTTATCTGTTAACGCAGGAAATGTTTATTTTTTTACAGGAATTAATTTTATGAAATGCATAATTTACTACTTGATTTATTTTAATGTGAAACTGAAATGCGCATCAATATTTATTACGAGCTTTGCCCTATGGCTTTGCTTGGATCATACTTTGATCTTGATTTCATATCCAGTTGGCATAGGCTCAGTGGGCAAAGAACATTAGTGTTTAGGGCCGCCTTGATGTTTTATAAGTATTTTTTTTGTACTTTTTTATGACATTTGCTATGGATATTAATTGACACTCAATTAATATCCATAGCAACTGTCTAACCATACAAAAATTCATAAAAATATAATCTGAATCATAAACACTCTTTATAGGGTGGCTTTGTACGAGTATATTTGTATAATTTTGAGAAAAGGAAGTCAAAATCGTTATACATGTTTATTATATTGCATTTTTAAAGATAATCATTCATAAATTTATCTTTTTTTTATATTAAACTCGCCAAAATGACGCCCACTTGATGTAAAGCCAGACATCTAGCGAAAATTTTTAATTTATTTCTTTCAACATAATTAGTATTGAGCTTAGAGTTCAGTAAACAATCACTGTTTTAAGCATCTAATGATACTTTAATTCCTGAGATGGACAACCATTTGTGGCATTACAATTCACAAGCACTTTCAGAACGCACGTAAAGAGAAAACAGCACGTTGATCCCAATACAAGTAACATAATAGCCGTTAAACCTTTTTGAAAATATTCAACAGCAAATAGCAATCAACTATTAAGCAGAGCTCAAAAAAAAAGGGGAAAATGGGCGTATAATATGTTTCTCTTACCCATACGGGGAAATGAGCATAACTATGAGTATGTTCGGTCGTAAAAAATTTCAGTCAAATTCAATTTCTGTAAAAATTCGGCAGTTTCGAGCAGGTCACGGTGATGTTGTTGGTAAACACGTCTGGTGCGTCCAGTCATGAGCTGGGCTCGAACCAGCGTCTTCTGGTTCACAGAAGACGCTGGTTCGAGCCCAGCTCATGACTGGAAAATCATTCCAATTTTTTTTTAAATAAAAATTAGCATACCAAGAGCTTTTCAAAATTGTTTCTATTGTTTTTAGGGTTTCTTTACCTCAAAAGGAACCCTTAAAGGATCACTCTGTTCTTGTCCGTCAGTCTGTCTTAAGACATTTACGTCTTGAGGCGCCTTAAGACGTAAAGAGGTGGATTATTTCGTCGTTTCGAGCAGGTCACAGTGGTGTACTTAGTAAACGCGCCTGGTGCGTTGAACCCTAAAAACAATGTCTTCCTACATCGAAACTTAGCACAATTAATAATAGAGTATACAGAGTTTTACACCTGTATAAACTTAACTCAGTTGCCACACAAAGTTCGTAACTAAAGGGTTGCCAGATCCAAGACCTTTAGTAGATGTAGTGGCACCAAAGGGTCACTGAGCAAGGAAATGTCAAAACCACACATCAATATTAATCCATTAAGTTGGTAATGTTTGCACAACAGAGGATGACTTTGACATGGTTCAAGTAAGATGTTGACTTCACATGTTTAACTTGTAGATTAATTGAGGGCGTTATTTACGTAACGTTCACGATATAAATGGCCTTTGATGTACCTTATTCAATTTATCGAGCTAGTGATTTTGGTGATATTTGTTTAAACGTCACGCAGCATTATGAGTGACTTTTTGATGTCATATCAAATTAAAATGGTATTTTAACGTGTAAAATCCCCACGTATGTCATGCCGAACTCAAACCGACTATAACTACACTGTGCCTACCTTATAGCCTAAAATGATAGAATTATTTGTGTAACCATCAAAAACCTCATAAAAATATGTACTCAATATCCTGAAAAAAAATAAAAAGCTTATAAGGCGGCCATGTATACTTATATCCTTTGGCCACTGTAAACCAATAGTTAGCTACTTTAAATTTATAATAATATAATATTCTCAATTTGGGTGTAAGGGGCCCCACCAAGATCTTCGGGGCCCAAGTCAACCTCCCGTGCTAGTGCGTGCACCTGCTGATTAACGGACGAGGCTCTGGCGCTGGCTTTCCCCTCTGGGGTTGGGAGGTCTGAGGGCGAGCGACCCATAAAAGCCACCCGCCGAAACAAAAATGGAAAAGGACTATAGGAATGCTGCTAGGGATAGGGCGCCGCCGCAAAACGGCGCGCAGGAGCCCCGCCCGAGTCCTGTGGCAAGTGGGCTAGGGCTGCCGTGTGTCGGGCCAGCACGGCTAAAGAAGTTAGCCCCAACCCGAATCCGCTTCGCATCTTGGAACATTGGCACGCTGACTGGGCGTGCGGTAGAGTTGGCCGAAGTACTCCCAGGCGGAGGGTGGACGTGGCGTTCCTGCAGGAGACTCGGTGGAAGGGCAACAGAGCCCGGCCCTTGCAGAACGGCTACAAGCTGTATTACACGGGTGCGCCTGGTGGGGAGAACGGGGTGGCCGTTGTGCTCTCCGAGGGGCTGCAGAGTGGCATCTTGGAGGTGAAACGCTGTAGCGACCGGCTTATGATCGTGAGGGTGCTTATCGATGGGATTATTACCCACCTGATAAGTGCCTACGCGCCACAGGCCGGTTGTAGCGACGCCGATAAGATGTCGTTTTGGGGTCAACTCGAGGGAGTGCTTCGGAGCATTCCGTTGTCACAGGGAATCGTTTTGGACGGCGACCTAAACGGTCATGTGGGTGAGAGGTGTGAGGAGTTTGAGCGTGTTCATGGTGGTTTTGGATACGGCACCCGCAACGCTGAAGGAGAAACTATCCTCAGAACGTGTGCGGCTGCCGATATGGCCATTGTGAACACGTCTTTCAAAAAGAAATCCGAACATCTCATCACCTACAAGAGCGGGAGGCGTACAACTCAGATCGATTTCCTACTCACTAGGCGACACAGCATCGGCAAGGTGGCCAACTGCAAGGTGGGAGTCTTACTGCACAACACCGTCTCCTTGTCATGGACCTCTGCGTGAAGCCCAAAGGCAAACGCATCGAGCGGTGCCAGCGCCACATCAGATGGTGGCTGCTTGATGAAACTAGGTCCCAGGAGTTCGTCTCAGCTGTCGGTGACAAGTGCACCGACACTGAAGGCGAACCAGTTCAAGATTACTGGGACAAAGTTCGGGCGGCCGTCCAGAGGGAGACTAGGGAGAAGAAAGCCCTCTTTAAAAAGTGGCAAGCGACCGTATCTCCTCAAGGCCGCGACGCGTACAGGGCAGCCAAGCGCGCCACAAAGAGAGCTATAGCCAGAGCCAGACGTGACCACTTACAACCTCTGTATGATAAGCTGGAATCGTCTGAGGGGCAGAAGCTCATCTATAAGCTGGCGCGCTCCAGGGTCAAAGCGGCACAGGATATATCCAAGTGTCGCTGTGTGTAAAAGACCTTGAGGGCAACCTGTTAAGCGAACACCTCGCGGTAAAGGAGAGATGGCGCTCGTACTTCCACGAGCTGCTTAATAAACAGCACAAAGAGGTGCAGCCTCCGGACCTCCCTCCGAATCAGGGACTAGTAACGCCTGGAGAAGTAACCTGGAGTAGTACCACCAGTAACGCCTGGAGAAGTCCTGACTGCGCTTCGCCGCATGAAGAATCGGAAAGCTGTCGGACCCGATGGAGTCCCCATCGAAGCCTGGAAGGCGATGGGTCCTCGCGGTGTGGGCATCTTAGTAAACCTTTTTAACCGCATACTCCTCAGCGGGCAGATCCCAAACCAATGGAGACTGAGTATTATTACTCCAGTCTTCAAAGGGGTCAGTGCAGGAGTGCGGGAGCTACCGCGGTATTAAGGTGATGTCCCACACCATGAAGATCTTCGAGAGGATTATAGACTCTCGGATCCGGCAGGAGTGCACTCTCTCTTAGTGTCAATATGGGTTTCGCCCTGGTTATGGGACCACGGACCCTGTTTTTGCCCTGAGGGTTGTCGCAGAGAAATACAGGTCGAAAAACACGCCTCTGCACTGTTTGTTTCTAGACATGCAGAAGGCCTTAAAGGAAGGACTGTGTTCCTCGTGCGATTATCTGGTGGAAACTGCGGTCCAAAGGGGTTCCAGAGGTCTATATTGACACTATCCGGGACATGTACTGTGACTCCGATTCAATGGTTCGGACTGCTGTTGGCGACACGAAACCCTTCCCCATCACCGTCGGGGTACATCAGGGTTCGGTCCTTAGTCCGCTTCTGTTCAGTGTAATATTAGACGAATTGTCGGACAGCATCAGAAACCCACATGAGCAGCCTCCATGTTTGCTCATGTATGCTGACGATATTACGCTGGCAGACGCGGACAGGGGCAGATTGGAGCGACGTGTAAAGGCTAGGAAGGAGATGCTTGAGAACGGCGGTCTGAAACTAAATGTGGCGAAGACCGAGTACTTGGCACTAAACTCGACAGATCCCACATCCATCCGCATAGGCGGTGATTTGCTCGAGCGCACGGACCAGGTTAAATACCTGGGATCTGTTTTTCACACGTCCAGTAACATCGATTGCGATGTCAAGTCACGCATCGCTGCCGCGTGGGCCAAATGGCGGGAGATGACCGGTGTCATTTGTGACCCTAAAATGCCGATCCGGTTGAAGGGACAGGTCTACAAAACCATTATTAGACCTGTCCTTTTACATGGCAGTGAGACGTGGCCGATATTGGAGCGACACAAGCAGGAGCTGCGTGTCACGGAAATGAAGATGCTGCGGTGGATGTGTGGGGTCACGCGGATGGACCGCGTGACAAACTCTCGCATCCGCGGCAGCCTTCACGTCCGTGACATTGCAAACAAGTTGCAAGAGTGTCGCCTTCGTTGGTATGGTCACGTCTTGCGGCAACCGCCGGGCTACGTAGGTAACAAATGTCTGGCCATGTCAGCCCCGCCGGGTCCCGGTAAGAGGGGAAGACCCAAGAGGTGCTGGCTTGACGTCGTAAGGGATGACATGCGTGCCAATGGTCTCACTACAGGGGATGCCGAAGACCGTGCGAAGTGGAGGAGAAAATGTAGGAAAGCGGACCCCGGGCGTCGCGAGACGCAACTGGGACAGACGCTCGGATGATGATGAATATGCTCAATTTAAATTCAATCGTAGTTCACACTTATGTATTATTCACATATTATTACAAGTTACTGTTATTGTTTATCAATCACGCTTTATCGCTGAAGGGGTGGCAGAGGTATATTATTCGCCTACTTTTCACCATGAGTGTTCACTCCGAGTTACCGCATCCTATATGATGAAAATGTTACTCTAAACCCTGCATTCTGCATTAGACTTGTATAACAATAGGCAAAGTGATAATCTAAATATATATTTTTTATAAACATGTTTATAGTTTTCGTAAGATTATAATTTATTCTTTCATCATTACCTCACTTCTACAGTCATTAGCGTAGCACGCTCTGTGTGACTTGGTTTCTACGAGTATATAATATGGGCAACATGACTTCACATAATCTGTCTGCAATTTGATTTTTAATCAAGCCGCTCTTGAACTATTTTAAAAGAGTGCGCAACATCCATATTTTTTGTTTTTTTATTCTGGCTATGCACGGTAACGCAACAACAAAATTTATTGATCTTCCATTATGTATTACATTTTTCTTTAAAAGTGACCTTTGCAAGTACATTGAATCTTCTTCATTCAAAAGAAGTAAATTATTCTTGTAGATAGCAGCGTATTCATGTATAGGTTTGTTCAAAGTTCCCGTTAACGTGGCAGAAGCGTTAATGTGGGTTTCAGTGAAATTTGTGCGGCAATTTCACTGCGATATATCACTGTCTTTCACTATAGCACGTTTACACAACTCTTATGTAGAAGAAAGTACAATTTTTACTCATAAAACAAGACACACAAAACTGCTGCATTAAGCACCCGTTATGGAAAATAATATACAGCAAGCGGCCATTCGAAAAGTTCCCGCGCATCCCTCAATACCCATCTTATTAGTTTTCAATTTTAAATATTTAAGTTACGCTTAACATGAATGTACCAAAAGGACAACGATACTGGCTGCTAATATGACACAAATCGCACGTGTTCAAAATTTGGCACTAGTCAAGCCACTGAGTCTAATTAAAGGGGGATCAGATGTAGCGGTTACAGCCCCTTCGTATGCGAAGTTCCACGTTTTTGGTTGCTAGCCAACAAGTTTCTTGTTTAAATGATTCGCTTGTTAGGTTTTATCCTTTTTATTCAACATGGCTCAGGCAGTTAATTACAGAGTTTAACTGACTATTTCTACACTTTTTTTAAGATTACTTGTTGCAGTGGTTTTGCCTTCATAGCTTTATTGCCTATGAAATTCTAGTATTAGTATTTAAATATGTAAAAATTTTGTCTTGATGCTGTAGGTATCGGTTTAGACCTTCCCTTAGAATTGTAAATTTCTTCGAAATTTCCTCAATCAGGAGTTATTATACTTATAGGAGAAAATTGTTGAAATACCCTCGAAAAATTATATATTCGGACTATTTAACTTAACCTACTTACATTAGACTATTTTGAAATTTTGTTGCATGATATGAGAATTGTTAAGTAGATCGATCGACAATGACTTTTTACTCTTAAATGGCGGTTACAAATGATAAAAAAAAATATCTTGCTTTAGTACAGCTCTTTAGCTCAGTGGATAGAGCAATACCCTACTTAGACACAGACATTAATCAAGTTATCTTTTCTACTTACAAAAGTTGTTCATGAAAAAGTTAATAGGCACAAATTGCTCTATGAAATAATAAATAAATAAATATCGTTGGGACAACTCACACAACGCCATCTGTTTCCAAACTAAGCAGAGCTTGTACTATGGTAACCAGATAACTGATAAACATACTTATACATTTCTAAATACATACATATTATAGATAAATAACACCCACACTAAGAATAAACCATCGTGCTTATCACAAAAAGTTTTATTCTGGGTGGGGATCGAACGACCTCTTGCGTAGCAGTCGGATACACTCCCACCGCGCCACAGAGGCAGTCAAAAATAAAAAAAACCTAAATTATGTGAATTGCATGAAATTCTATTTAATATCAAATCCCACTCGATACTGAAAAAGATAAGATTCACTAACATAAACTTGGTTGAACTTTAACCAAAGTTCAAGAATCGACGACGTCGATGTATTCCTAACCTCATTCTGGCTGTTAACTAGGTCCTACGTACGGCAGTACTATTAAAACTTGGATCTAACCATAGGTCGTTAGAGCAGTTTACGTTTGCTTCTGAAACGTACACACGGTTACGTAAGTCTTCCAACAATTCTACTTTTTGATTATTTACTATTAACCGTAAAATAAAAAGAAAACGAGTGCTACAAACTGGTGTTGCAAACGTCCATAGGCTACGGGGACCACTTACGACCACAGTAGTTCGCTTGTCTGCAATAAAGTGCTGAATCTTCATATACATATATTGGTAATAAATTGTTAAAATTATAGAGGGTTGTGCTATTCCAATGTCAACTCGTTAAATGTCATATCGTATTTGTTTCGATAAAATGTTCTTCTCTCAACGTAATACTTTAATTATCCAGTAACATTTTGACAATGATGCTAATTCTATTGTTGAGATCACTAAACTAAATTTCTATAAATTTTTCTAATTTTTGTTAAGAGATGGCCAAATGCTATTCTGTTATTAAGTCGAACTAAAGTTGGTGATATCATAAATAGCACTAAATTTGTATCTGATGTCACTAAAATTCATTTTATGTGATAAAATTGAACAAGACGTGAAAAATGTACATAGACAGTCGAATGTAAATACATGCCGACTAACTTGGTGATTAAACTGCCTATGTACATTTTTAACGTTACAACGTTTTAAAAGTTTTCACGTTTCAAACGGTTACTAAAATTAATAAAGGTCCCATTACATTTTGTGTGACGTTAAATTTGTATCTGACAACACTAAAATTTATTATATGTGATAAAATTCAACAAAAAGTAAAATATTTACACAGACAGTTCAATGACTAAGTTAGTCTACATGTAAATACATGTTTTGTTGAATTTTATCACATAAAAGGCATTTTAGTGATGTCAGATATAAATTTAGTGCTGTTTATAATATCACCAAGTTTAGTTCAACGTAATAACAGAATAGCATTTGGCGATCTCTTAATAATAATAAGAAAATTTTAGAGAAATTTAGTTTAGTGGTTTCAACAACAGAATTAGCACCAATGTAACACTTTTTTGCTAAACTGTACACTCGACAATCGACTTAAGTAAACGCGAACTAGACTTAGATAGAATCGAATAAAGATACTAACACGAAGACTTTACATTTTGTTATACACTCTCCTGGTGTATTGTTACCACGCTTTTTATAATGAATCTATCAATTCCATGATTTAAAAAACTTACCGGTATAGTGTGTTACAGGTTTTATCAATCTCTATTGGAAGGAACTGCGGAGTTCCAAGAGAACAGTAGTTAGAAGCTGTACGTTTTGAAGATCGAATATAATATAGTATATTCGATCATCACAACGTACCTTTAGAACTAGACATCACATTATGACGTGTAGCTCTAATAGGACTTGCTACAAAACTAATGACTTCATAATTACTCGTAGCAAGTGATACATTCGGCACCGGTAGAGCAAATAGATTCTTTTTGGTAAATTCTTAGGACAACATCCTTTTATCTAAATTCTCTCTCGTACAAAAAGGTAATAGTACTTCCAAGTAGTTCTATAAACTATTTGTATCTGTGTCCGGAGTTCATAAGGTTTATTTTTTGCCAACGAAAACGTGACCCATTTTGTTTTATAATGTGTCGTGTACTTTTTATTATTCGAGAAAGGTTAAAATTCAACTTGGCACAATTCTACTAAGAGTATAGTGCATGGTAGTAGATATAGTTGTGTGAATGTTATGTGTGATATTAATCATAAAGACGATTTATCTAATAGTAGATATTGAGATTTCATATAAATCGACTTTACCAAGACCAAAGAGCCGGTCACCTTACCTGCCGACTGGTAAACACAAAAGACACATTAATGTTATGTATAACAATATGCCACTACCAGTAAAAGATCAGGTAAATTTTTTAGGTTTAATCTTAGTTTCAAAACTGACTGGTCTACCTCACTGTGACCATATCACAGCAAGGTGTGAACGTAATCTTAATATTTTGAGATGTCTTTCTGCTGTACGATGGTTCGCCCACCCCTTTTCTATGAAATTAATAGATAATGCTTTGATTAGGAACGTGTTAGATTATGGAACCTTCTTAATAGAACCTTGCCATAAAGGTGCTCTTCAAAAATTAAATAACATCCAATCTAAGGCCCTAAGGATCATCACTGGCACTATGAGATCGAGTCCAATTAACTGTTTACAGGTTGAATGTTGTGAGCTTAGAAGACAATACATTTGTGATAGGTTCTTTTTACGTAACATACACATAAAAAATCATCCCCTTCACAAGAAGATAGAAATACTCTCAAGGATGATTGACTCTTCTGAGTATTGGAGACACAAGGAAGTTCCTGGGATAATAAAAAATTACACAAAATTTTAAAGTCTCTATACAAGAACACATCAATGGGACTGTTTACCATTGTTTAAATATTCTTACAACACTCTTGTTTTTCAATCATATTTAAAATTTAATCTAGGCATAGAGCTAGGTAATAATCAAAATGCTAATTTTAATGAAATTATTAGTAAAGATTAAATAAATAAATAAAAATGTCTTTATTTTGAATAGACCATTTCGACGGCGCTTACAAAATGTCAAACACTAAAACTAAAGAAAAATATTGTATATTTAAAGTGACCACCGGTTCGGAACGCGGCCCACCTGAGAAGAACCGGCAAGAAACTTAGGAAGACTTTTTTTTTTGATGGCCTATTGACAATTTAATATATTATGACTATAATATTTTATTTGCCAGCAGATCATTTCCAGGCATCCCTGTCCTGTAAATAGTCTTGAATAGAGTAATAACCTTTTTCACAAAGCTTTCTTTTAATAAACTTTTTAAATTTATTTAATGGTAAATTTCTCAGGTCACAGGGAAGCTTGTTGTAAAAGCGTATACAGTTACCCTGGAAAGAATCGCCAATCTTATGCAGCCGACTGTGGTGAACTAAAAGATTGTTTTTATGTCTAGTGTTTATATTATGTATATCACAGAGTTTAGTAAACTGTGTGTGATTGGAAACATTGGCATCAAATATTTACTGTCGCATCCAAATCTTCCAACAATAGCTTTGTGGGTGTGGGTGTCTACCATTCACAATACAAAATTATTCAAAAAATTAAACTGCCACCAGATTTTTCTGTCTACACCGGTGAATGAATTAAATTAAAGATTTTTCTGTCTACAAGGTATTTTAAAGGCCATTGAATATATTATTCTGTTTAAGCTACGAGAGACAATAGTGTTTAGCGATTCATTGAGTGCTTGCAAGCCCTTTAAAGCTTAAAGTCAAGCTCCAGTCATCTTTGAAATACGCAACCTTCTAATTAAATGTACCACCTTAGATTATAAAGTAGTCTTCAGCTGGATACCAAGTCATGTCGGTATTTTTGGTAATGAGAAGGCTGACCAACTTGCCAAAGAAGCTACCATAGATGGTGACATTTTTCCATATATGAATTACTGACATGACTTGATGTCTTTACCCAGGACTTATCTCCTTGACACTTGCCACCAATCGTGGATAGCCGACAGTAAAAGGGGAAGTTTTTCCGATCCATCCAATCAGATATTCCAAAACAGCCATGGTTCTTCAAAATGCATTACAATAAATGGACTACTACCGTCATATGTAGACTGAGACTGGGACATGTTTGTACTGCTGCTAATTTATACAAATTTCAAATTGTTGACAGCCCACTTTGCTCTTGTGGAGAGTATGGTGATGTGAATCATATTTTCTTTTCTTGCACTCTTTACGATCGGTCTGAATTTTTACAAAACCTATCTAAGATCCATATACCTTTCCCTACATCTATACAATGCTTACTATATTCTTGCCAGCCTGATGTTTATAATATATTAGCTTCCTACATAAATATGTGTAATATTAAAATGTAATTATGTGTATATATATAGTGTATCCTCTTTGTTCTGTCAGTGTCATGATTTCAATACATTTGTCACATCTATGACTTTGTATGGGAATTACGAAGTTGTCAGGAACGCTTACTATCCCTCGCTGTAGATAATTATTTAATTTTTTCACTATTCTAATGATACCCAATCCTTTCATTCCTTCCAAATTGCATCGACCGATAAACCCTTTTTTAAGATGTTGATTGTTTCCCTAACTTGTCTGTGGCCAACTGCATTGCAAAGCAGCCAAAAACAAAAAAATAACAAAAATAAAACATTAACACCAAAAAAAAAATACAATATGTACGACTATGTGCCAGATATCAGTAATAAAAGTATTTAAAAACATACCGTCATAGTTGTAACCTTTTAAAGAGCAATTATACGGCCAAATTTAGTGAACACAACAACAAATATGACTGCCTCTGTGGCGCGGTGGGAGTGCATCCGACTGCTACGCAAGAAGTCGTGGGTTCGATTCCCACCCAGGATAAAACATTGTGTGATGAGCACGATGGTTTATTCGTGTCTGGGTGTTATTTATCTATAATATGTATGTATTTAGAAATATATAAGTATGTTTATCAGTTATCTAGATCCCATAACACAAGCTAATATTAGCTTACTTTGGGCTAGATGGCGCTGTGTGAAAAGTGTCCCACAATATATATAAAAAAAAAATAGGTTCCAGTTGTAAACAACAACAGCGCACACGGGCTTCATCCTCGCTATCGACGACGACTCCTTGTGGTCTTGGATTCGGGGATATGATTAGGAGGTGCAGTGTGTGAATTCGATGATGTGGTAGAAGCCACTCTAACCTCCCCAAGAACTTCAACGGTAGTACAACTAGGATATTTGGAGATCAAAGCTGCAAACTCCGACGCGGACTCAATCTTATGGCGCTTTTTGTCTGAAGTTATTATATTAATGATCCCTCTAGTGGTCCAGACATTCGTCATATTAAAATGCTTGCGAGCCGCTGTGAAAACCCGATGCCTACCTCTTGTGAGAAATTCGGAAAAGGTGTATCCAGTCCCCTTCAAGGATGTTTTGTTGTCCCAAACCAAATGACGGTGCTCCATATCACGGAACCTGATAACAATGGGACGTGCTTTTCCCTGACTGGATACAAGGTGGTGACACTGCTCAATAATGTTTGCACTCACATCAGGCAACTGCATTTTGTCAGATAACAATATGTTGATGAAACTGATATGTAATTTTTCATTCGGCTTTTCAGGAATCCCATGAAGCAAGAGTACCTTCCTGCGCATTGTTGTTTCAATGCGATCCATACCCTGAGAGAAAAGCTGGATTTGTGCCCTCAAGTGTCCTAGCGAATCTATAATAAAGGATTTGAATTCAACAAATTCTCTGGACAGACCACTGATATCCGAATAAATAGGGCCAGTGGAATCCAGTGCCTTTTGCAACTTCTCTTCATGACTTCGTAGATGGCTTGTAAATAAGTTTTCCAATTCCTCAAGGCTCTTTTCAAACTTGCTTTCCATGTTCCGATTTCTAATTTAAATAACTCTTGCAGATATTGATAAAACAAGAATATTTTGTTTTGTGGCGTGTAGAGGTGAGCTTGGCAACAAACTAACACATAAATGAAGAAGTAAATACAAAGATTACTGTTATTAAAGAATTAATTATTGGGAGCTGAAAATTTTCAATGTTTCTTTACTGCGCCTACCCACACAAGAATCTAAATGAGAGGATATTTTATATTATGTATATTTTATATATATATACCTAGTCAGGTCATAAGTATTGTCACACAGTAAAAACTTTTCTTTTAGAATGCTGGCCACAAAAAAGTTTAATGAATTCGAATTTCGAATTATTCATGAAAATAAAAATGTATACTTTTTAGAATTTTACTCACTTTTAAATATGGAGTGGACGCTTTAAGAAGACCGTGTTGCAGTTATTGCGTTGCGTCGTTGCGGCTACGCGCCAATTCAAATTTTTGACATACTGAATAATTTGAATATAACCAAAAGATTCGATCAAACGATACAATGAAGACTCTAGTGTAGATGACAGGTCAAGAAGTGGTCGCCCTCGGTCTGTTAGGACTCCAGCAGTGATAAAAGCTGTAAAGGCGCGAATTCAAAGAAATCCCAAACGTAAGCAGAAACTGTTGGCCCTTCAGATGGGGTTAAGCAGAACCACGGTGAAAAGGGTGAAGACTTAGGGCTTCGGTCATATCGAAGAAAAATAGGACATCGTTTAAATGCTCGTCTAATGGACCTGAGACTGAAGAGATGCCGCGCTTTGTTGAAGCGGTACGCGGGAAAAAAATATCGGGAAATTCTTTTTTCGGATGAAAAAATTTTTACCTTAGAAGAGAGCTACAACAAACAAAATGATAAGGTGTACGCACACAGTAGTGAAGAAGCGAGCAACCGTATTCCGCGTGTTCAACGAGGTCATTTTCCACCTTCGCTCATGGTATGGTTGGGAGTTTCTTATTGGGGCTTAAAAGAGGTACATTTTTGTGAGAAAGGTGTAAAAACGAATGCAGTTGTGTATCAAAATACAGTCCCGACGAACCTTGTGGAACCTGTTTCTCATACCATGTTCAATAAGGCACTGGGTATTCCAACAAGATTCGGCGCCAGCTCATAGAGCGAAGAGCTGGCGGCGCGTGAAATCGACTTCATCCGGCACGAAGACTGGCCCTCCTCCAGTCCAGATTTGAGTCCGTTAGATTACAAGATATGGCAACACTTGGAGGAAAAGGCGTGCTCAAAGCCTCATCCTAATTTGGAGTCACTCAAGACATCCATGATTAAGGCAGCCGCCGATATTGACATGGACCTCGTTCGTGTTGCGATAGACGACTGGCCGCGCAGATTGAAGGCCTGTATTCAAAATCACGGAGGTCATTTTGAATAAACTTTATTGTCATAAGAATCTATGTTTTGTTAAGTCCATTTTGGTATATAAATGGTTACATAATGAATAAACTTGTTTCAATTATTTTATATTAAACATGTGACAGAATTTATGACTTGACTAGGTATATATATATATATATATTTTTATATTTTATATAGTTATATTTTATAACTATGTGAGAGGATATTTTAGATAGATAGATATACTTTATTGTACAGCATAAAAAAGAAAACGTGAAATTAACAATAAAACTAAAATAAAATGTTTTACAATTGGCGGCCTTATCACTATTTATGATCTCTTCCAGGCAATCATTGGGTGGATATACATTAAATATATGTGAAATTTATTGTTGGGGCTGCTGTACCTACACAAAATTATATGATACAGTACGTTAATCATCAATGAAATAAAATATAATAATCACACACATCCTCACATACACAATATTCGTACAAAATCCCATGATACGAGTATACACCCACTTAACATAGTAAAAAAAGTCCCATAATAGTTATTATAATTTAATGATGATAGTTGATGTTATATGTTCAAAGTGACATATAGTACTCCTTCACCGCCGTATTAAAACTTTGTAAAGTTTGTACCCGTTTGATGGTAAGAGGCAATGCATTAGAAAGACGTACAGCCCGAACAGTAAATGAATTGTCCATAAATGTCGTGGAGTGCTTGGCATTTCGAGTACAAGATTCTCAGACGACATGTAAGAACTTAAAACGTTCTTTGAGATATGGAGGTGAGTTAGGTTTGAAAAGTATATTGTATAAAAGAGAAAGGATGTGGGCATTCCGGCGAAGACGTATGAATAACCACTTGAGCCTATTTCGATATTCAGAAACATGATCAAATTTGCGAAGGCCAAAAATTAACCTGATACAGAAGTTTTGAAGTCGCAAAAATTAAACTGATACAGAAGTTTTGAAGCATATTAAGTTGGTCCTCAGTGAGATCAGGAAAGCTAGCGTCTGCATAATCAAGGATAGGGAGAAGGAGTGTTTCTGCTAGAGCAATTTTAGTGGAAACCGGTAGAAGATCCCTTAAACGTCTAAGAGATCCAGCTGATGCAAACATTTTTCTACGCACCTCTCTAACCTGTGGACCCCAAGCCAAGTCTTTCAATCACTTGTATTTTTTGCGGGTTCATACTTAGCCCATACTGCTTACTCCATTGGCAGATTTCATTTAAATCTTAATATATGGCAGTAATAGCTTCAGATATGTGTTCATGATTTACTTGTGAATAAATCTGCATAAAGGTGGTAGTTAGATGAAAGTTTGAGAGAAATAGAGTTTATAAAAACTGCGAAAACCAAAGGAGATAATACGCCGCCCTGTGGTACGCCAGCGGAGCTATTACACCAACATGACGAGGTATCTTCAATACGATTACGTTGCCGGCGCCCAAACAGGTAGTTACGAAACCAGTCAACCGCCGTTGGAGATATGTTAAGGGAGTGCATTATACCCAGTAAGATTTCAAAGTCAACAGTATTGAATGAGTTACTGAAGTCAAGTAGAGCCAGGACCGTCCCTTTCCCCTGCTCCATTCCTAAACGAATGTCATCCGTTATATTAGTGAGTGCGGTAGTCGTACTACGACCGGACCGAAAACCAGATTGCAGAGGATTTAAGAGAAGATTTCGGTAAAGATAGGTTAATTTGGTTATACCGAGGCGTTCGAGTACTTTAGAGAGGAAGGGAAGGATAGAAATAGGGCGATATTCGGAGAAGGTAGTGGGATTACTCTTTTTTGGGAGTGGAATTACCTGTGCTTCTTTCCATAATGATGGGAAAGTCCCGCTAGTTACTGAGTAGTTAAATATATGAATTAGAATTGGAAGGATTTCATTTAAAATTGGTATAATCATATTGCGGCTGACATTATAACATCCAGTTGCATTAGAACCTATTCATAATACACTCCTCTTAACATCACATTAGGAGAATAGACTAAAGATAAACGCAGGACAGTCAGGTGTTGGAAGAGCTGAAAGGTATTGTAATGTTTTTTTCTTTTACTGTCCCTTCCAAATGGGACGACGAAGAAAAATGCTTATTGAGTAAATCAATGTCTAAATCTTTGGAAAGTGAACTTTGTCGCGATCTTCCAACCCCTAGTGACCGCATAAATTTCCAAACCTTAGCGGGGTCACCATTTTCAACAGAGATGTGATGGCGTTGTGCAGTTCTACACACCTTATTGCAGTGATTTCGGATAGTAACATATTTTTCCCAATTTGAAGTTGTTGGTCGACGTCTATATTTATTTTTTGCAGATGCTTTTTGTGATAGGATCTTTTTAATTTCTATAGTAAGCCAAGGTGCTGGAAGGTGCTTCACCCTTATTTTACGCAAAGGCGTGTATGTCAAGAAACTGAATAATATTTTTTGTCAAGACTTCGACTTTTTTATCAACACTGTTTAAAGCCACAAGATTAGTCCAATCAATATTTCCAGCATCCATGCACAGATTTTCCAAATTAATTGTTTTGAAGTTGCGCAGCAGTAGGATTTTTGCTTTTTCTTTGGGTGTTCGGATTTTATAGGAAAGAAACAAGAGATCATGGAGGGAGAAGGCACCCGCAGGGTATTGACCATGTTTAGCCACATGTTCAGTGAAACTAACGGCAATGATATCAAGAAAAGTAGGTTAATGGCCAGGTTGCCGATGTGTGGAATTTAGGGAAAGGATGGAGAGGTTATTGGACTCTAAGATAGATTGAAAGGATGAAGAACGGGAATCGTTTTTAAGGAGACATGTGTTAAAATCGCCCATAAGGATAGCATGACTGTACGTTGGGGTAATGGATTCAAGAATGAGATCTAACGAAGCAAAGAAGTCTATTTTGGATGATGGACAGTAATATACACCAAGAAGGATTTTGCAGTGTAGGAGTTCAACTTTAACGAAAATATGCTCACCAGCATTAGGGGGTGGAGGCTCTGTTGACATATTTACTATGCTAAAAGAAAAGTATGTTCGTAGATAAATTGCAACACCTCCACCTACTTGTAACGGACGATCATTTCGAATCAGTTGAAAGCCAGGGAGGGAATAGGATGCAGAGGGTAGCGAAGGCCTTAGCCAGGAATCAGAGACTAAGATTGCATGGATGTTCGTACAGTCAAACGTTGCCAGCATATAAGGAAAGTGTGCCGGAATGCTCTGGGCATTAATATGAACAACATTAAAGTTCCCAGGCACGTTTGAAAAATCATTATAAAGTAAATTAGAAAGGGATGGTGTATTAGTTACGATACTCGCAATTGTATCATCCCCCTTCAAACCAATATCTGTGTCATCGGTCAGTGAGTTGGAACGTCATAACACACTCGCGTAACTCTTACTGCTATCGGTTGCCGACCAATATTCATCATCATCACTCAACGCCATTCAGAAAAACAAATTTTACAAAATGCCTCAGAAAAAAATAAAAAGTAAATAAAATAAATGGTACGTGAATGCAAAAATAATATTTGCCTCTTCAAATACGAATATTTATATAAGTGTATAAAATACATTATATTAACAATGTAAATATAAGATTATGTGTAGTTAGATGTATGTTATTTTAATATGAAAATTAGATTTAAAATACTTTGTATAACAATAAATGTGATGTCAAACAACAAAACGCTTTATCCATCTGCCGGTTGTGTCTTACATGTAAATTTAAATAAATAAAAATAAAATAAATAAATAAATATCGTTGGGACAACTCACACAACGCCATCTGTATCCAAACTAAGCAGAGCTTGTAACTGTGGTAACCAGATAACTGATAAACATACTTATAAATTTCTAAATACATACATATTATAGATAAATAACACCCAGTCACAGAATAAACCATCGTGCTCATCACACAAAGTTTTATCCTGGGTGGGAATCGAACCCACGACCTCTTGCGTAGCAGTCGAATGCACTCCCACCGCGCCACAGAGGCAGTCATTAAATTAGCCATCCTTAATACAAATTTTTAACTAAAAACAGGCTTGGGTATCAAACGTTAAAGGTTGCTGTATTATAAAATAATGTTTATGAGAAATGGAACGCAATATACAGTTGGATTTTGATGGGCAAGTGTTAAACGTAGTGTTACATTGCAAATCATTCTATCATGTCAAACTATTTGTCAAACCGACAGCCATGACAGTTACGTTAACGTTTAGTTGTAAATTATCGCAACAAGAAAAAAAAAATCAGATTTTTTATTTTTACAAGTATGAAAACTAAACAAAGTGCGCTTTATGAATACCCTTATAATCTAATAATATTGAAAAATGTAACTCGAATATGGTAAAAACGTAAGAAACTGTGTAGTACCTACATTGTAGTTATTGTGGAATAAGTATGTAAACATCAGTAGCTACATAGTCATACAGTGACACAAAACATACCTACAACAAAGTTTCGACTGAATTATGTAGGCCCAACCTGCAATTAGTCTAACAGGGAATGTGAAAGATCTACTTCCTCTTGGTTACAGTTCGTCTGGGTTTGTTAGTCACGGGCTTAGATGTAGTAGCGGGTTTCTCAGCATTGTCTTTAATCTAATTTAGTTCGAGTATAGATGTCACGCGCTGTTTTTTGTCATTAGGCCCGATTATGTAAACATTGCCTTCATGGGTCCAACATTTATTCATTCCCAACTTTTCTCTAGCAGTCATAAAGATATCATGACGTATTTTCGTTAGGAATTCTGAGGCAGTGACACCCGAACCCTTAAGATTGGATTTACTGAACCATATACGATCTCGAACTGTGACGTCGTGCGGAGGCCTGGGGAGAGGCCTGGGCTTCTCTGAGTTTGTGAGACGACCCAATCTTTGGCATCGTTTAATTTCTGAAGCAGAGAACTCTTTCAATTTAAATCTCTCCTTGATAATAGATGTTGCAGCCTGTAGTAAGTCTTCATTTTTGTCCTCTGCCACTCCATGCAGAAGAAGAATCTTTCTACGGCTACGCATTTCTAGATTATCAACACTCCTTGCAATAGATTCCAATTGCCTTTGTAGGTTAGTGAGTGACTGTGTGACAAGTACCTTAAAGGCACTGAACTCTGCTGTCAAGTTTGGAAGAGTTAAAGGTGTGTTGGCGTCCTGTAATTTTGCTTCAAACTCTGCCATCCGCTTGTAAAAATCCACACTCAGCTGGGATATTGAGCTATATACTGCATCCATTGCTTATAAAGAAAAATTAAGGCACTTTTGAGTTAATCAAAGGATAACCCAAATTCCGGCAGGTAGGTATTATAAGTTACAATTTAACATGAAATTAATAATGAATTTATCACAATAATATATTTTTTTAATCGGAGCATAACAAATCTCAAAACAAATATCAAAATCTGTCCAATGAAGCGTTAGCCATGTAAATTACGTAATACAATCATGCACACAAAAGAATAATCATCAACTTCTTAGAAAAGGATTTCAGACGATTCATAGTCAAGTTTTTTAAGTTCGATTGGTAAATTATTAAATACACGTATCGCAGTCACAATGTACTCTTATCATGTTCTTGACCCTGGGAAGCACTAAGTTATACTAGTATTAATATTGTGTTTGGGCTATTGGAATTTAGGTCAGACTTCTAATTAAAAACTGTACGTTGTTCTTTACAAACAAACATAATTGGAATATATACTAAAGAAAGTTTGTCTCCTGGCCGAAGTACTAGGCTTTTAGGTATTCATAAACAGCAATTACACCGAAAATGTCTAAGAGACAAGTCACGTCTATCCCAATTTATGATCAAAACAGATTTTGATATAACAGGGCTTGAAAAATAATCTGCTCCTTAGTGATAATTCTCTTTAATCTCAAAATCAAGCACATACTAAAAAAAAGTACAGTACTTTCGGGGAAAATAATAATTTGTGACCATTTTGCAGGAGACTTTATTTTTGGTAATACTAACATTGGTACTTTCGCCTTTCAAGTAAATAATTTATTTTATATCTGACATAAAAAAGAAAAAAAAAAGATTATTTTATACCAAATAGGTAAAAATTTCTTACATAAAAATCGAAATATTTTAGCTTAATGACATTGCAAGTATTAATACGATCGTGGTGGATGCAGCTGCATTTTAATAATAGATTAACCTCAGCGCAAACACGGGTTGCGCTTGTAATCTTTAGTGTACACACAAATTTAATTAATTCTGCTATGACACGAACACATAGAGCGAGTTTCAATGGCAATACAGTCACGGCAGCATGTACTCTTTAAGTCCTGAGAGAATTATATAGAGTACTAACAGCAATATGCTAAAATAAATTGCGTGGTGCGACTAAACTATGTCTTGTTGTTAGAGGTAAAACAGCATAGTTCAATTTCTAGTATAAAAATAACCTTTTATTAACGTACAGAATCCTCATAGACTTTTAATTGCCGTGAGCTATCGTCGAGATAGGTTCGTCGGACTCACTTGTAAATGAAAATGAATAATCTTTATTCATGAAGGTCACAAAGTAACACTTTTGAACGTCAAGATTATTGCTTCTACATTTACAATTACTACCAGTTTTACAAAGCAATAGGTAGAGCCTGAGGAAGAACCTAGCATTAAAAATCATGGCCACTATTTTCTAACCACCAGTAATTACAATAGTTTGATTTACATGATGTATTATCAATTCATTATTTATACATCGGACACACAACGACTAACCCGCTATTTTCTACCTATATGCTCAAAGGCCCGATTAGTTTTGTGGAAAATGTCGCTGGGTCTCCGAAGGCATCGCCACTGGACGGGCAAGAAACCCTAGATCTTTAGGGTACGAGTACGTTGAAAACGATTTATTATCGTTTGAAAACGAGCTTCAAAATATTATTTTAAGACCGATCCTCAATTCTACAAACTTAAACTTTATAATAACGATACAAAACCTACTATTTTACTTTTTTTTCAATTTTTTAAGTATTATGCAAAAATATGATAATGTATTCAGAGGCTCAATGTTTCGTAAACGGTGTTTTAAAAAATGTATAGGAAAGCCTCTTGAATAGACCTTTTCAATGATACTCGAGGGCGAACAGATTTTTTATCAGTACGTGCATGTGGTGTCGGTACTTAAAAGCAAGTTAATATCGCCGTATCACGCTATCCGTATTGTGTGTTAATTGTACACGTTGTGGGGCAATAAGATTATTTCCGACGGTTAGCATTTATAAGTAAACTGGAAAATAATGCAGACAAAGTCTAAAAGGTTGTATAAAATATGATTATATCTGCAAAAAGCGTAGATCTCAAATTTTAACAGTCTGTTCTCTCAGATTACCCCGTCAAGGATACAGCATAAAGATAATCAGCTAGTAAATCAGTTATTTAAAATAGATGAACACCTCTATGTGAAATTTTACATAGAGGTGTTCACCTTTTTAATTTAGCTGTCACATAAAATCTCGTAACTATGTCACGTCTACATTGTTCATCTTCATTGGGGATACTGGCCAAGGCTAGCTGACATGATAGCAGACTCATGCCCATAGCAGGTTCACCACGAGGTCCAACGCGTATCTTTTTGGCCAGAACTGGTTAGGGTCATCAGAATTGGCTAATCAGGGTATACCAAATTTCTTAAACATACAAAGTGTTGAAGTAGCACATGTGGCTTTAGTCGGTTTGAGTTCAATTCAAGTCATGAGGTGAAGCTAGTAAACTTTTGTAACCTTTACTAAAATTAAGGTTTCAAAAGTTATAAATTTATGATAGAGCATGAAAGATTTTGGATTAATTAGATGACTCTAACCAGATTGAACGATTACTAGGTACTGGATCATAATTTTTGCACTAGAATAAATACAGGAGGCACTACAAAATAATATAGAAATTGTTGCGGTATGTGTTTTAATAAAAGTCCAGTCCATAGTAGAAAACTCGCTAAAAGGTATAAAAGGTGCCCATCCTTAATTTTACCAATACTCCATAGATGATCATAAAAATTAACTTTCTTATCTTTTTTGATGTCAGAACAGCAATTTATATTTTGTTTACTTTGATAATAAATTTAAATGCAATTTAAACTAGCAATTAAAACCGTGTCATGTTAGGACTACGCTAATATACCACTCGTAAACAATGTAAGCCTAAACAAACAAAAATATTAATGGTGTATTATCCTGTGTTATTTTGCTGCGTGGATATAAATCAAGTAGAAGAGTACAAAAGTTTTGTCTGATATTGAACTTGCTTTTGAACTTTTATCATAAACCTTTGTGTTCTGAGTTTATTATCTTGAGATTACTTGAGTCCTGAGGTTATATATTTGAATACACATTTGGGTTGAACGTTACATACCGAGCTTAATTTGACTTTCAAATCTGTTAAAAGACGAGAATTGGTGTACCTATCAACAGCAATGACGGTGAGATAATGATGATGAGACAGATAATACGAAAATTGCTTGGCCATTATTGAGGGATTGGTCATGGTAATGACTTTACTCGCAAAAAGGATGATGTGATGACCTTGTAAGTAACGCTAATCGATACAAATGTTGGTAAACCGTGACCTATTATTTTTATACTTCAAAAGTAGGTCTGCTACTTTTGAAGTATAAAATATAATGCTACTTGTAATATATAACAACATTTTAATTATGGTAAATTGGATTTCACTTGAAACAAAAGGACTTTTAGATGCGTATTGATAATGATTAATATTTTATTCTATTACCTGTCTTCAAATTAATAAGTGACTTAATTAAAAAAAGTGCAATATAATATTATCCCCGTGAATATTAAATTATAAATTATAATAACATGGCCGGCAAAGTTGATCAGTTTATCCTTGGCTAATACGTTTTGTAATCTGGCTTATCTAGTAACAAGACCTTTAAAAGCCTTCATTCTGTAGTAGCAAGAACACAGTGTAACTAATTGTTTATGTCGAGACGTGTGTTAGCAAACAGATACTGAGCATTTGTTTGTTTTTTGGTTAAGTGTTGTCTAGACGGAGAGGTAGGGACCGTTTGAATTTAGTCGATTTGATACCGGCATAATAACCAGAGGACATCGACAAGTTAAAATAGTAATTTCAAAAAAAAATTAAACTAGATCTTTATTTTTCACAAGTTATACCTATATTTAGAAATTAAAATTGAACCACAAGTAAATAAATATTGTTGGGACAACTCACACAACGCCATCTGATTCCAAACTAAGCAGAGCTTGTACTACGGTAACCAGATAACTGATAAACATACTTATATATTTCACGATCTCTTGCGTAGCAGTCGGATACACTCCCACCGCGCCACAGAGGCAATCAACAAGTAACATTAACAGAGCTTGCGTGTTCATCATTTTCGTAACATGACAATGAAGAACTTTTGTGAGTGAGGTGTGAATGATTGGTCCTTTAGTATACTTCGTTTTAACTTAATTACAAGCTGTATGTATGGCTGTATGTATGTTTCTTCTGTTGGAATTTTGCAACCTAAATTTTGAAATAAATGTTTGATTCAACCGATTGAGCTGTTATTTTGTGTTCACATATAGTTAGGATGATATATTTAGCTATGTAACGTCACTCCTAATCTAAAATAGTACTTCTTCTTTTATCCTTTTCTATAGTATGGGTATCTCAGATGAAAAGATTTACTGAGAATTCTTATTTTTAGCGCATATATACAAAAGCACTTTTTTTTAAAGATTTCTAGTTATTAATTTATCTACATTTGATAAAACTACGCTCAAACGTGCCTTGAGTTTTGAGAAACGTTTTAAAATACTGTCTTGAATCTCCTAAGCCACTCTCTGACGATTCTTTTACCCTTATAACTGTATCTCCATATCTGTAAAATTGTCAATTATTTACTTAATCATTATCAGCGATCGTCACGCTTTTTGTATTCTAGTCGATGCCAGCGGCATCGACATACCTGGTGAAGTTTTCCCGTTTCTATTTCCCACTGAGACTTGTTCCTGGGATAGTAAAAGTAGCCTATGTGAAATTTTGATGTGTAAGCCATATTAATATAAAATTGCATCAAAATCCATCCATCAAAAACCTATATCCATACATTTTCGAGTTTATAATAGTAGTAAAATGTTGCTATTAGACATTGAACACCCTAGCTGATATTTCAAAGATTTTAGAATTTAGTTAGAAGCGCTCGTGGCCCCGTAGACTCAATGTTCTGTAAACGAACACTGCGTTAAGCATCTTCCACTATTTATTGCTTACTTACGTCTTTACATTTACGAGCGTTTTCGTGCTTCGGAAAGCACGTCAAGCCGTTGGTCCCGGTTGCCAGTAACATGGTACTCGTTAAACCCAGTTGAAGGCCTTATAGGCGGCTAGAAAAATTTCAATTACAGGTCGCCACAACCTGCGCCTGTCCGTGACAATATGTCTATATCTTTGTCAAAATCCGTCCATCATAAACCTACATCCATACTGATGTTGCTATTAGACATTGAACACCTTAGCTAATATTTAAAAAACAATTATTCAACATGAATTGACTACACGAAG
Source organism: Thumatha senex (assembly GCA_948477245.1). Classification (NCBI taxonomy): domain Eukaryota; kingdom Metazoa; phylum Arthropoda; class Insecta; order Lepidoptera; family Erebidae; genus Thumatha; species Thumatha senex. The sequence continues at coordinate 14,881,466 of OX419743.1, forward strand.
CAACAGGATGATTGTTGTTGAGACTACAAAGCCATGTTTAGCAAAAACCTGTTCAAAGGTGCTGATTAAAAGTTCCATGTGTTAAAAATATTATAAATATTTTCATGTTACAGAATCTTAATTAAAACATCAAACACACACATTGTGCCATTAAACCTTTTATTTTACTATTTCACCCCACTTGGATTAATTTTCATTTACCAGACACTTGCAGGTCTGAAGATATTTGTTCTAGAATAACTAGAACATACTTGTTGACTGCCTCGGTGGAGTAAGTGGGATGTATGTGACTGCTGCGCGGAGGTTTCGGTTTAAATTAAGGGGTTGGAACAAAAAAAAACCAACGGCTTAACAGGTTAAAGTTTGAAATTACCTTTTTTAACTGAAAATCTTATTTTTTTATTTTTTAGTTTATAACAAATTTATTTAATCAAAATGGTTACCATTATTATCTATACATTGCTGCCATCTAATAGGAAGGTAATTTATGCCTTTGCGATAGAACTCTGAGGATCTAGACTGCACAAACTGTGTGAAAGCATTTTGTACCCAGGAGGGCAGAAAACTTTTTGTCACGTAGATAACTGTCCAAATCACGAAAAAAATGGTAGTCCGTTGGAACAAGGTCTGGCGAATACGGAGGATGACGAATGGTTTCTAACTGCAGTTCCTGATGGGTCAAAACGGTTTCTCGTGCTGTATGAGATCTCGCGTTGTCATGGAGCAATAATCGTGAAGATCGATTCATGAGTCGGGGCTGTTTCACTGCTAGATTTGCCAACATTGTTCGGAGTTCGGCACAATAGACATCTGCCGTTATTGCTTGACCAGATCGGAGAAAACTATAGTGAATAACACCATGCTGAGACCACGAAACTGTTACCATTACCTTTTTATTGGTAAGTTTTGCTTTAGGACACTGTTGTGGCGTTTGACCTGGGGTCAGCCATTGCATTTTTCTTTTACGGGTATCATAAAGTATCCACTTTTCATCACATGTCACGATTCGATCCAATATTCCTTCATTTCTATACCGATTCAACAAGGCAACACAAGTTTCAACAAGAAAGAAAGAAAAAACGTTTATTTATCACAAAGTGGGCACACAAAAAATAACAAAAAAAATAAAAATAAAATAGTGCGTTACAAATGTGAAATGCGTGCCACACATCTATGACAAAAAGGTCTAGTAGTTTTTCATAATGCCAGACTAAAGCCTGGCGCTGATTTTCAACTAAACCATTGAGTTTTAATTTTATTTACGTTCACGGGTGCACAAACAGGTTCTGTGCAGGCTGTTACATATTATATTATCATACGCAAAAAAAAATACATGTAATTTAAATATAAATACAAAATTCTCACAAGATAAGTTATTAAAATATTTTTATATATTTATACCAAGCCAATACATATCATAAAACTATACTATACTGAGCAGCAAAAAAAACATATACACATCAGGTTAAAGTTAATAAAGAACCCCTATATTCTTAAATGCATATAAGAGGCAACTTATACAGTCTAAAAACATAAAAAAGAGATTTTACACACTAAGCGCGCCAAAAGAATCAAATAAAGGACATATTACCCTTCACCATACCCATTTTCTGCTGCGCCTCTAAAAGGAACTTCCGAAGGTGTCTTCTAAAAGAGTACAAGAAATTTAGAGACCTTTAGGTGGGGGAAGGTTATTCCAAATTTTGGACGCCGCATAACGGAAGTTACCTCTGAAAGCATCGGTTTTGTGTGAAGAGATTGAGAGCTTTGGTGCACACTGCTTCCTTGCACAATCACGCTTGCTTGACACCCGACTAAGTTTTGTATTTAAGTAACAGGGCTCCTGAAACTTCAAAATCCCAAACATTAAACATGCTAGGTGCAACTTTCGCCTAGATTTCATTCTAAGGATAGAATGCTTATTGAGGAAGGGTGTGCTGTGATTTCCGGGCGGAACGTGAAAGCAGAAACGAGCACAGGTATTCTGAACCCTTTGTAATATTCGGTCACTCTACAGCACAAATTAAATGAATATCTCACGAGGTATATAGCAAATTCAAAATAATGCGCTAAGAAATTAATTTGGTGTAACCATAATTCTACGGGGCCGTGCGGGCGTAGGTACTGCAGAGCGGAGAAGTAATCAACGAATTTGGAAAATGTTCATACATTATTGTGAAATTAATAAACGACGGGATTAAATGGATGCCACAGGGTTCGAAGTATGTCACGGGCAAGCCGGGTGGGTCAGTTAGTATAATATATAATTATGTTTATCGCTTTTGATTCCATAGCACAAGCTTATTTTTATTTTACGCTGCAGTATTGTGTGTGAGTAGTGAGTAGTGCATCTAACTCAAACTTAGGGTGTATTACATTTATCACATATGTTTGTCCAATGTACATTGGCAAACATGTTTGATACTAATACCACCCTAACTACTTACCTACCTATTAACCTACTTTTTTATACAGCGCGCTATGTAAAACAGTGTCCCACGATGTGCCACTAAATACTTATTTTAAAATAATGCCATAGTTAAATGTTAGGTTAAAAAAAGGTTAGATTGAAAAACAAAACTGGTTTTTTACAATCTCTAATATAACTTAACTATCTTCACGCTGTATCACTGACGGGGGAGTCAGAGAGGACAGATCGCCAGGCATTGCGATTCATACATATTTCTTTCGCTTCCTGTAGATTCATTAATCGCTTCATACATGCACGTCTGGGTATCCGAGTACTTTTGACTCTTCCGTTCTTGAGCAAATAATCAAATCTCTAATATAATCGCAGTGATGATACAAATATGAAAGTTTGTATGGATGTTTGTTAATCACACAACAACTACGAATGAATTGTAATAAACCTGTACAGTAAAATCCGACTAATATTATTAACGCGAAAGTTTGGAAGAATGGATGTTTGTAACTCTTTCAAGCAATATCTAAGAAATGGATTTTTATGAAACTTTACGATAATATGGCTTACACATCAGAATAACACATAGGCAAATTTTTATCCCGGGAACAAGTTACTGTGGGAAACAGGAACGGGAAAACTTCACCATGCGTGCGGAAACGCGGATGTCAAGTCAAGTATATTGGTGGCGCGAAATAAAGCAATAAAAATAAAGTTATCCTTTTTCTTCGATATAGTGGACCAGAGGTGTCCAACCAGCCGTTAAGGAACCTAGGTAAGATGGGGAGTTCGTGCACCTACCTTCTATCGCATGCAGGCCGGCAGGGAGCGATACTTCACGTGGCACTACAGTTTCACGTTAGAAAAGTCCTGAACAGTTCTGATAGACACTCTCGAGCGGTTAAGCACACCACACTATTATAGGCAGGCGGTAAAGCGAAGGGATCAGGGAACGACGCCCCTATGTCCCGTACTTGTGATAGAACGAAGCAATTTCGATGTTATCAACGCGGCGGCCGATAGATCAGTCCCATTTCACATTGAAACGGATGACAGCGGTGACGTCAGTAGATGGCGCCACCAGTAGTATTGCGGTGCACGAACAAATATAGTACATAAACATAAAATATGGGAAGAGGGCGGCTAGTTTAACACCTTGGCTTTTAGTTGCTTCCGGTTCATACAGATGGCGTTACCATATATTATATATGAGAAACAGGACATACTATTTTTGAACTGGGAAAAAATTCTATGAGAAATGGGAGCGGGTAAACTTATGTACGTAGTACTCATTCAGTATATACGACATAACGCAACCATTATTTTACATAAAGATAATATGCAATGACTGGTAGTTAATGTAGATGTTGACTTAAAAAGCCGTAGTCATAACCTCTTTTGATTTCATATAACAATTGTTCTCATCATCATCTGCAAGTTCTGTTCACAAACTACGTCGTATTTATATGTATTCCACGCCCTGACCAGGATAAATTTTCATTACATACCTAATTAGTGTAAAGTAAGACACATTACCTCTTAGTTTAGAACCCTCCGCTGATAGTATTATCCCAAAGGGATAATGCATTCTACATTGTAATCACAGTATAAAGAGAGAAACCTACAAAACATATGATATTTTTTTTTCCATTTATTAAGGTAAAAAAATGGAAAAAAAATAGGTTGCAATATTTATATTTATTGATAATTTTCTTGTAATCCAAAACTGTAGCAAACAAGCATGGGGGCTGATTCTACTATTTTACACAATAATATTTATAAATTTTAATTCATTATAATAAAAGATTATTACGTCACCTGTTTTTGTAAACCTTATAAATGTTTTATTATCTATGCTGTAGCTATCATAAATTCTCTGTAGAGACGTGCACGTAATATCTGGATAGGGACGAAAAAATCCCTTTGAGACATCTGCCGAATCGTGAGCCCTAAACGAGAAATAACGCTTCGTAAGCATTCCAAAATTCCAACCTTCTCGAACTTTTAAGCTGTTTCTATCAACAGCGGTGGAGTTAATAAGACGTCTTAGTTCTTTAAAATATTAATTGCCATGTAAAGTAGTAATTTCGGAAGCTTAATGAGCCTATACAAACTGAAAGGTTTGTAAAATTTCAAGCGAATCATATTATATTGTGCAAATTGGATACAAAAAAAATCTAAATTTGTCTAATATTTTCTTTTAATACTGATATCATCACGGTACATAATAAAGTACGGTGTCACATTATTACGATGTAAATCTGTATCTGTGTTGCAACACAGTTACAGATTTCTCTTCAAAGCTTGACTTAACGACTACCAACAATACCCAGGACCAAAGGAAACGCTCTTAAATCGAAATACAACCAACGGTGATCAAGCTCAGGATATCTTATGATCGTTTACAGAACAAGCAAGCGGGGCTACGAGCTCTTCCGAGATTCTCCTTCTTCTTATCTTTACAAACCCCACCTGGGTTTTTAGCAGATGTTCCACGTTTATTTGGTTACTAGGAGCAGTTATATATAGTTTAGGTTATATATATAGTTTAGGTATTTGTAGTTATACTTCTTTTGGCGCGTAAGGAAAAAAATGATGTGAGTAAATTTTTACGATGCGCGCGCAGACCGTCAAGAAAAACAGACACCCTGAAGTTAGCCGACAAGTGTTTCCATGACAACTTATAACTACATTCAAAGTAGCTTTTAAACAGCCTGAAGTTAGCATTTTAGTTTTTGCTACAAACGTAGGATAAGGCAAAAGATAAAGTTTGATCTTCTTACGCCAAAGGAGTGTAACTTCTAACACGTGTACACACACACTTTTTCATTTTAGGCGTTGTTGTGGAAGTGACTGAAATTCGACCTTGTAAGGCCCCGTCAGGTAATGTCTCGCTGTGTCTGTGTGTACTCGCTCTTCCTATATACTGTTAAGATGATTATATTTCAGAATCCTTAACCTAACGATGATTTAAAAACAAAAATAAATGGTATCTTTATTAAAGTAAAAAGTGATGCCCTTAAAAGTTTCATACTGCAAAATGTAATTTAATAGTGCTGTCCTTTCACCGGTACCTGTAACTTTGCGTAACAAGTAAACTGATGCGGTGAGGATTTATTGTTAAAACTTTAAACAATATACCTATCTATGTAAAGTGTAACAATCAACCTCGAAAACAATAAACCTCGAAAATTTAACTTTGAAAATTTAACCCCGAAATTTGAGGTAAACCCATTTGACATCCTAACTTCTCCTAGGACTTCACTGAGTTCGTATTTTGACTATTGCTGTAGATCCTGGTTTACAGGAGTAGGGAAAATAATGCGGGTGGGTTTAGTTTCATGGATTAATAAAATCTTACAAATGGAATTCTTAGGTAATAGTCGGAGGAGACAGAAATAGGGGCTTTCTATCGAAGTTTTTCTGTTCCCGCTTTCCACAGGAAGTTGTTCCCGTGATAAAAACTAGCCTATGTGTTATTCTGATTTGTAAGCTATATTATTGTAAAGTTTCATCAAAATCCATTATGTAGAATTTGCGGGAAAGAGTAACAAACATCCATTCTTACATACCTGACGTTAATAATATTAGAAGGATTAATACCACATAAATACCAAATGTAGGTACGAGATAATTATAATAATATAACGTTAGATTCAAATTTTCATCGCGCTGTTCCTTCTTGGAAACTGGCAATCAGCCAACAAGCTATTTTAATATTTCACTTAGCGCTCTGAATATCTGTTTGAATATGCATGTGTTAAATGCCTGTTATTCGAATGAAGATGCTCACTAATTGAAATACCACATCCATCTTGTACCACAAAGTTCTATCATAAGTTTTATGATATTAAAGTTAGTTTCGTGCTCAGTTCAATAACTATCAGAGGCAGGAATAGGGTTGCCACTTTTTTAGGTTCGAATAAAGTCAACAGTAAACAAAAGGAAATATAAAATCAACAGAAAAGAAAACAATAGTAATGTGAAATACAGATACAATGTCAAGATTAAGTGATAGCTGTAAAAAAAATAGCCAACCAAGTTTTCGTGAAGATGTAAATAGTAGAAAAATGATATGTCGCAAAGAAGTTTCACTTCTTACCTGTGTAATCTGGTACACACACATTTTTTTGTTTATGACATAATACTTGAAACTTGATGAAACTCAGTTCAGAATAATGAAACCCCACTACTGTGGTTACCAGGTAATGTATGAATCAGGGCTTTATAGCATTCTGTCGCGAAATATACCCACTACACTCATAAATTGGTTCAGACAATATTGCATTTCTACATTGTACAAAATTAAATTGGCCTTTACACTATTTTTGACCATTTTACTTTTTAGTTTATTATTAGCTTTTAGGCACTTTGTCTGAATTAGTAATAAATAGTGTATATGAGTGATCTCTAAAATAATACATAATAATATTTAAAATTGGCACAAGTGGAAGTGTACCGAAAATGATATAGTGATAGTTGAACTTAGTACTGCAAATTCTGAATTCTAAGATTCTAAGCCATACACAATCACTTACCATGAAATAGATCATTTATTTGCTTGAAAACACAGATATTTTTTTTTTTTAGAAATTGCTCAGTCCCCATGAAAAATAGGTAAACATCTTTTTCTTCTTATTTTTTGCTTATCTGTCAGACAGGATACATTCTACAAACATATAACAACGGTTCAGCCTATCGCAGTCCACTGCTGGACTAGACCTCTTGCAATTTTATTATCGTTTCTGTGCCCAAATTTCATCCCGTATCTAGACTTCCACGCCGACGAGTTCTTATAGGGGTTTTGTTTTTGGTTTCGAGTTTTCTTTGTCTTTGCCAAATGAAATGAAAATGCAGCGCCAAAGTAAGGCTCGTAGTGGTACTAAAGTCGTGTCAAGAATCCTTTTGAAGCGCCCATGGCCCCGCCGACTCAATGCTCTGTAAACGATCACTTTGTTGCATTTACGTGTCCTTGCTTCGGAAGGCACGTTAAGTCAGTAACACGGCAGTCTTTAAGCCAAGTTAAAAGTCTTATGGGCGGCTTGAAAAATTTCAACGTCAAGTAGCCACATCCTGCTATTTCAATATAACAATAGGCTCACCATCTATTACGTAAGACAGGAATACACATGGTGAAAAGTGGGCGTAGCATATGCCTCTGCCACCCCTTCAGCGTGTTTGATAAACATAAGAATCTGTTCGTACTCTCTACGCTCTACAAACAGATATACCTGATTTCTACTTCTTAGGCTTGACTCGTCATACCAGTATATCAAATCCGCAGAGGATTAATCTATCATAAGCTAGCAAATAAAGCTATACAAATTTTTGAAACTGAGAATTTCAGTTCTCTGAACGACCAAGAGACAATAAAATAATAGATGCAATATGAGTACTCGAGTGTTGAGTGCAATAAAAGTAACCTCACAGGTCTCCAACTATTTTCTATCATCAGACGTAGCTATTGGAAAACTTTTTCGATCTCGTGAATAGTACGCCGTACGTGGGACATAAGCGGTACAGATGAGCTCCCTTTTATTATTCCACACACAATGCTTATACAAGCACGACTGTTTTATTGTATCACTCTGATACATTTAAATTGATTACTATTTGTTCTTATCTAATGTCACATTTTATTGTTTCTCAGACACAAAGTTCGTTATTATTGGTTTTAGAAGCTACATTTGTGAGTTACTTTGGATTGGCAATTTGCCCAAGTTTGCTTATAATATGATTATAGTATATAAGCGCTCATACATGTTAATAACTATGTTTTGTAAATGATAACTACATTCATCATCTTACGCTATGACTGAACTTGTGATGGGTTTCGCTTTATGGTATTACCAATTACGAGTGTTTTCAGGCTTCAGATGACACGTTAAGTAGTCAAACCCGATTGCCTGTAACATTGCAGCCAAGTTGATTGCCCTATGAGGGACTTAAAAATTCCTAACAGCATTTCACCACGGCTATGGGCTCACCACTTTTTTTGAGGCATAATACAAATGGTGAAATTTGGTACACAATATACCTCTGCCTTCGGGGATAAATAAAGTTGGATGAAAATATTGGTATAAAACATGCGTTACGTAACCAACAGATTTGGTTGCAGTCTGTTGGGAATACCGACACGTGCATGTCATATTCGCGCTTCAATTGTGTTAATTCCGATGCCCTCAATTACATGCATCGGTGTAATACCAACAATTTCTAGTTATAAATACGTTAATTTGATTGTTAGAGAAATTCGTAATGTTCTAGAACTATTCTTTGTTTAGATTTTTAGATCTATTTACTAAATTGATTACACATTGTACACTCTTTAGAAAAGTGTCAATTTTCGCTATGGCATGTTGTGGATGGGTGACCACTTTGTATTTTATTTACAATCGTTTCCATATTTCGGACGGTACGTTAAGCCGTTGGTCACGGTTGACAAGTTGAAGACCTTGTAGACGGCTTGAAAACCATCAACAGCAGGTAGCCACAATCTGTGTTTGTTTATTTCAACACGGCAATGGGCTTACTAACTATTACATAGGACAGAAATGCACGCAGTAGAATGTGGGCATATAATATGCCTCTGCCACCTCTTCGGACATAAAAACACGAAGATATTAAGACTTTTCTGTATAATAACTTATATATAAGACTTGACCTTACTAAAATCTACTAAAACCATGTTATTCAGTACTAACTACTTCATAATGGTCGAGGTCATGGCAAAGAGAAGTAAAATACGAAACAAAACCCTATATCAACTAGTCGGAACAGCAGTGTGGTATTGTAAGGCTAATCAATCAAATCAGCTGATGGCAGCCCACTGCTGGACGTAGGCTTCTCCCAATTCAAGCCATACGATCCTTGGCCTTCGCACCCTGTCCTTCCCTGCCACTTTTTGTCGGTCGTCGATTTATTTGATAGGACGTCGTCCTACTTACATTTGCCAAGTCATGGTCTTCATTACAGAACAACTTTGCTCCATCGGCTATCAGTTTTTCTACAGAAGTAGCCAATCTATACCCACTTTAAGGCGCTTACTGTATGAGCTATGTCAACCTCTTTGGTTGTCAGGCGGATAATCTCTTATTGGAGTAAATCCCTCAAAGATACTCCATGCTTGGCTCGCTCCTAAGGTCGTTGTACGACTTTGGTGGCATGAACTAGCCCTAACAACTAACAAATATCTCGGCATTGTAGGTCATAAATGGTAGAAAGCACTAGTTAGAAGACCTTTGTCTTCATGTATTGCGGTATAGGCAAATAATAAAAGTAATCCTAATCTCCTACCTAAGGAAATTAGGAAAGGCTTGCGTTTTATAAGACGATAAAAGAAAAGAAAACGACAATATCTGTAAATGCAAGAACCATGCACTCAATATAAATTCCTATTCAATGTGCAAATGATATTTAAGTACTTACTCGTAAAATATGGTAGCAATTGTCCGAATATAACCCATTGCGAGTTTATGTATGTCGTTAACGGAATGTGGCACATGCGGAATATCGTTTAATGTAAATGAACTATTACGTAAGTCGTCTTGGGATACTAAGCGATTCTATCAGGAACGGCGTGCGTGGATTACATGATTTCATAATAATCGTACCTTTTTACCGAAGGGCTAGTCAGAGGCCTTTTAGTTGAACGCGCTAAAAAAATGATTTACTGGTTCCAATTGCAAAAATCATTTTGTATTGCACAGCACAATTAACGAGGAAGGCTATAGTTATATCATCATGTTGCTACCTAGAGAGAGAAGTTATCTTAAATGTAAACAAATCGAACTACTTTTTATATATTATTATAAAAGTAGTAAACCGATTTAAAATAAAATGTGGCGGAGGTTTGAAGTACTTATATCACGTGCAAAGCCGCAGGCGTCAGCTAGTATGATTAAGATCCTGCTATTTCGTATCCTAATTCTACCTTTCATCTTAGTGTTTTTTCAGCTGCTTCCAAACCATAAATGGATTTCATATTTCCTGAGCCTGGGAGTAGCCTAGGGTCCATTTTTATTTCAAAGATATGTGTGATTTCCAGACGACAGTCCGATCTCGCAATCCGTAAGGATGCGTGGTGTGAGTTGAATTCGCATAAAGTGCAACTTTATTCGAATTGGCCCAGAAATGGTCCCAGAATGTTGAATCCCATAAAGTTGAATTAACAGAATGTGATACTGTTGTTGCACTTTATAAACACCAAATACATATTAAATTGAAATTGAACTACATAGGTAACTATTCGGTGCTATTACTTTCTAAAGTTCGATTAGAACTATCTGACAATAAAGCTTAGAACTAATATTCATGTTTTGTGCTATTTTGATTAATAAACAAATAAGTGATAGTGTTTCATTCGAAAAATTCATATGAAAATAAAAATGAAAACTATATTTTTTGTCAGTGTTCAACAACTGATTCCAAATATGATTGAACTGCTCAGCACACACTACATACATAAAAAGCATTTGGCGAAACGAGCGATATAATAATGCTAAGTAGTTTAAAAGTACGTTGTATCAATGGCGCAAGGAGGCGCTGGAGTGGAACTATAGGCTTATGTCCCGAGAAGTCGAGGCTCACCAAGCCCTTCTCCGCCAGGAGCTCATGGAGACATGGAAGGTGTGACTTAAGGAACTTAAGTGGGGACATAACACAATCGCGGCGCTGAAACCGGTAATGGTGGAGAGTCTGGAGAGACGACATAGTAGTCCCGCCTACCAGATGAAACTGATACTTATACTTAGATTAGAAGGTGTTGAATTTGACTGCCTCTACTACTACTCAATTGAATATAATACAGAAGATAGTTATCTGCTGCGAAAAAAATCCTGAATGTCATACAAATCATCATACTGACACCGTATTTATTTCAATTATTAAGGTTACCGTGTTTCATTTCAATCGGTTACCAACACGTGTATATGACTGCCTCTGTGGCGCGGTGGGAGTGCATCCGACTGCTACGCAAGAGGTCGTGGGTTCGATCACCACCCAGGATTAAAACTTTGTGTGATGAGCACGATGGTTTTTTATTTATCTATAATATGTATGTATTTAGAAATATATAAGCATGTTTATCAGTTATCTAGATCCCATAACACAAGCTAATATTAGCTTACTTTGGGCTAGATGGCGCTGTGTGAAAAGTGTCCCACAATATTTATTTATTTAATTATATTTTATTTATGAATTTAGAATTGTTAGATTCAGAATGTTTTATGCAACATATCAAATGCTAGAACAATATAGTTGAACATAATCGACTGGCAATACTATAGCCGTAACATATAAAGTGTATGTATATTTTAACTAGTATAAATAATTAATTTTATTCTTTATGCTTCATAACAACAAAAAAATATCTTGTACTGTTGTTTAAATAAGAGGAGCAGTACAAGTGTTTTTATTCAAGATGTGTAGCAATTCATGTAGCCATCAATCAACAGAGAAACAATAATAAAAAAATAATTTTAATGATATAAACAGAAGAATTATATAAATCGAATCATACTTAAGCACTTTCCACTTGCGAGTTCTAGACTAGATAATTTAGGCTTGTTACGTAATATATAGAGGTTTCGATAATACGACTTTAATAGGTTCATCGATAAAACGCCGTCAATCTGTAGGCATCCCTAATATAAAAACTTCCCGGAGCATTTTGAATATAGCAAATCTTTTCAAGGTACAGAATAGTATTACGGGTCGTAAAGTAAGATGTTTCATTCCGAAACCTTACCTTTGGGGAGCCCTGTGTTCTTGGGAATGCCAAGTTAGTGGATGCCGTCGTTTTCAAACCCACTGACGCAAATAACATTAGCATAGTTATCGAACGCGTCGGGATGAGACCTTCGTAAAGGTCCCGTAGGGGCTGGGACGGCTCTTAAACCCGCTATTCCGATAATGACTATCGATGATTCTACCCAGAATGTGGGCCGGAGCACAATATTATTACGTAGTTTTGCCGTTGTGGGGAATTGCGAAATATAACATGCCCCGTTATTCGCTTATTTTGTGGTGTGAGGAATTCTTGCCGTATAACTACAACATAGGTAGAAGACTTTTACATTAAATCACCGTTTATCGATGTTTAAAATGTATTAAAACTATATGCAACATATAAGGCAACTGAACGCTACGCTTCGAAAAGCAGCAGCATAAGGTTGACCGATCGAATATGTAACGAAGTGATACGCAATATGGCATTTTCCATTTTTTTTTACGGGCACATACAACAAATAAGTGGGGTACGATTGACGAAGAATATTATTGTGCGAAAGTAGAGCGTTGAGGAGACATGGTAGACCGAGAAAGCGATCCACGTGAGTAGTGAGTAGATTTCTCAGAAATGAAAAGGTCAAAAGTATTCGAATATACCGATGAGTTGATTAACGAATCTACAGGACGCCATAAAAGTATGTAAGGATTTTTATACCACTGAGTTGGCAGACAAGCGTACGGCTCACCTGATGGAAAGTGGTCACTTTAGCCTATGGACGTTTGCATCACCGGAGGTGCAGTACTCGCGCTGCCGACCCTTTATAAACCTTCTAAGACTCTTTTTGAACAAACCCATACCCTATACATATATATAATTGCGTCAAATCCCAACAATATCAATCCCAAAGTTAATATTTTTGTCTGCAAATTTGTGACGTGTTGGCATTCAAACCGCTCCTTTGATTTAGTTGATTGTCGCATGGTTGTGCATGTCCTTTTTCAATAAATTCTTGATTTGGGGCTAGGACATCACTGTGGTTTAGCTTGCTAGGAATTTACATTATTTTTGGAAGTGACTGCCTTCCCAACCAACACCAGAGTCTTGTGTACTGCCTACACTCAAAGGTCTTTTCTGGCTCCTTGTATTTTATGAAATTATTTTGATATCGATTTTAATAGTTATTTGTTCAACAAGTGAGCAAAAGGATTTTTTGCACCGAGTTAAATTCAGTACAGCGCTTTTGCGCTGATGTTAAATCACAAACCAGCGAAGTAGTCTAAAATTGAATCACGAGCATTGCGACTGATTCGCAATTAGACTACTGAGCGCAGTGATTGATTTAAAGGCACGAGTTGAAAAAAAAATTCTATCGTGTGAAACCTACAACTTTTCACCTCTCCACCGAGAATACTGTTACCTGAAGTTAGTCACAATTAATCATAAACACAAGTCAAATAATCAACACCATCTAGATTTTTTAAATTCCCGCTTTGTCCACACATTATGCAGTTTATTTTCGAGTTGCGGTCCGAAATTACAATAGTTACACCTATAAACTAAAATAACTAAATTACATAAATATACGGCCAGAGCTAGTCTTGAGTTTCGGACCGCGCCATTGCTTATTTAAAAAGTAACTTTGCCTCACGTTTGCAGCAAAAGTCGCTTTATCATCGAGATTCCACGAATCAAAAGTGCCACTTTGCTGCTGGAGAGGTGAAAAATACTTTCCGTTTATAAATTTATTATATAAAAGGAAAAAGTGCACCCAAATAATACCTACAAAATACGAGAAAAGTTACAAATATCTATCACTCTAGTAAAATTACAAGCATTAATATAGCAACAAGCATACCAAACCAAAGTGTTCATAACTCTTTACAAAATAGGGCCGCTGTCAAAATAGCTCGTTAATCTAAATTATCATGTTTGATTTCATGTGTTTGTAACTAAACGACGCCCTTGGGCAGTTTGTTTTGTTTACCAATTTGTATCACTCCTAACGTAATGATAGGTAGCTAGATACAAGTATACTGTAAATATTCACTACTTGCAAAACTAGTCAATAATTTTCACGGTGATTTTTCGAAAAGCTTTCATATAAATCTAAAAAAAGAAATACATTATTAAAGGTTCTTAAGGATATAATGGTAATAATAATATAAATTATATTGGTCTTAATTTATTTTCGTAATTTGGTGCCGTAAACAGTTAAAAATCGGTAATCGATAATTCACTATCGCAGTTATACATAAGTGTAATATTCGCTGTACTGAATTATCTACTACATAAGTGTAATATTTTTAGTTTTATATTTTTAAATAGATTTTATATAAATCTGTTCCCCAAAACCTACAATGGGTGCTTATGTCCCTCTGTCAGTAAGTTTTACAAATATTAATTTTTGAATGTCTTACGAATTTAACAAAATTAATAAAACTACCGATCACCCATTGTCGGAATTTGACCGTATTTTTTTTATTTATCATATCTATCAAGCAATTATTCAAGAAGGGGCGATTATTAAAAAAATAATTTTATTTAAAAAAACTTTTTGCACTCCAATATAAAAACTTTAACTGTCAAATTTAGTGTTCATTCGATCTCACAATTTTCAAAGAGTACAAAGAATTAAATACTTCACTATTTATTTTGGTATTTTATATATAGAGTTACATGGGAAAATGTAAATGGCAAGATGACGGAAGTCATCCTTACTCAACAATAGAGTAGCTATAATTCTACGAAAAAATGTTTGATTGTCCAAAGAAAATATAAACAGGCAATAATAAATATCATTTCCGGTTTGTGTCGACGATTGGTGAATGACATGTTATGTTATTGAAAATAATGTCATGTGTATGGAACTAGTAATTATTGGGTTAATATGGTTATAACTTTCACCCAAATAAAAGGGAATATCTAGGTTCCCATATAAGCAAAGGAACATTAATAGTTTTCTATGGTACGTCCCTGCAGCCGCCCGTTCCGTCTGTCCATAGCTACACTACTAGCAGTTATACTATTGTTGTCTATCGACACTACTTAGAGACTCCTAGTACTAGAATAAATTAGCAAGGATATTATATTGACCACGCCAACCTACAAGTATTAGGTACAATTAATAAAATCATGAGATGGTGTTTTTATGGTACTTCCACTAAATTTAAATTGGGAATGCTTTTTGTCTACCTCCTCATATGTTAAATACATCCACAAAAAACATCTAGACCTTTTTTAATAAAAGAATCTATTTGAGTATTCTTTATTTTATTCTGATTTTTTATTCTATTAACCAACTAACTAACTATCTTCACGCGGCATCCCTGACGGGGTAGTCAGAGAGGACAGATCGCCAGGCTTCGCGGTCCAAGCATTCTTCTTTCGCTTCTTCATGATTCATCAATCGCTTCATACACGCACGTATGGGTATCCGAGTAGTTAGTAGCATTGTTTATTATATTAGTACATTTATTACGAAATTGAAATGAAATGTCTCCCATAATTAGGCTTTACAAGTTTACGAGAAAGAGTTAACATTTACAAAAACTTTATTTTTGAAGAATAAAAAATGTTCAAATACACAGTTACCGGGCCCAGTAATGTGGCGTTGTTAGCCGATACGAACTTATTAAAACATTTTTGCATCATAATGTCGAATGTGTTAAAAAATTGCCAAACAAAGAAAATAATTTAGATTTCGCCAAAGCTTTGCCATTGACAAGTCTGAACAGAAGGTTTTGAACATTTCCACAAAGATGGTAAATTTTCGATTAATAATCTTTTCTTCGCATTAAAAGGGGGCAATGAAATAAAGGATTGAGCCAGCGTGAGATTCAATTTGTTACAATCTCCAGGAAACGTTTTCAAATGAAACATTTTGTGTTCAGAAGGAAGTTAAATTGTATTTCTTACAAGAACCTTGTTGGATGGGCTTGTTTGTATCGGCGAAAGTTAACGTAAGATGTTTTAATACCAAATAAATACTTTGAACATTTTTCTAAGTAGATGTGGAAAATTTATATTTGATGTTTCCAAATTTTCGAATTCCGTGTCTAATATATTTCATATTTTATTTATTAGATTAATAAATCTAATAATACAAAAATGGCATTGTTTATTTTAAGTCTATCTAGTATAATCTATTTTATACTTAATACTTAAAATAAACTACGCAAATTTTTTCAGTAACTAATAGGTAAGATATCTATTTCACACTATTACTATACCAATTATCTTATTTGCAACAATGCAAAACTTATACGGTCTTATTAATAAAATGGCTTATTCTTACTATACTCCACGCTTACTTTTAGACTAGTTACTCCTAGATTTGCCAAGGAGTAACGATGTATTATAGTTGAGTCATTTTAAGAAGCCACATTTGACAAATGTCAATTTCAGCTTCATAGTGAGATGACATGATTAAAAATATCGATTAATGTGAATGAACCGATACGGACTTCAAACATATATGAATCGAATCACTTATTTTGAAGTCTCAGTCTAATTTTTGCTAAACGTTTTCTATCGTAAATTAAAAACAAAATCAGACAACTATTAAATTTACAACGAGAATATTGTCATCATCATCACTACACTCAGAGATATTATTAATTTATTTGCAAAAATAGTTTCTAAATTTGCATCGCGTTGCATTCTTATTCCGTCGGACTTCATAAGTGGCGCTGAATCACAGATAAAACGAATAAAGAAAGATATTAAATAGGTATATAATTTTATTAATTCAATAAATTGATGTTAAATATTATTATTTTTATTTCCTCTATGACGTGAGGGCTGGCAATGTGGGTATTCATTTATTGTGAAATATTCCTGCACAAAAACATAAAAAGTATAACTGCCAGGTAATTTCTTTTTCTGTAAATATAAATAAGATGCAACTGTACACAGAAAAAAAAAAACAAAAAATAAGTCCTGGAGTATGCATTTAGAGAAGAAATTGATTGTTTGGAAAGCTGGACCTTCATGCATCGGATTACTACAGCACTAGATCTTGACCAACTGGATCACTAAGCACTGATGTTTGCAGCGCTGGATCTCTAGAGCGCTGGAAGTCTAATCTTGTCTTCCATATGAATAGCGAGCTGATTTGATTGATGATGATGATTGATGATTTGATGACTTGAAGGTTAAAAACCTTCTTATATATATATTTTTAAAAAAAATAGAAAAAGACAATTTTCAGAGGGCAATGTTCTAGCTAGAACATTGCCCTGGTTAGGCAAAGGTCACAGGTTCAATCCCTGTCTCGAATCAAATTGTCTTTTTCTACTTTTTTAAAAATATATGAGAAATTTAGCAAATAATTGCTTAAAAAAAATATATTACCTTCTTATATATGTTGATAGAACTACGTTAGGATCATATTTTAAGTGGTTAGGAAAAATTGTATTGAAGGGGCGATGTTGCAAGCAGACTATACCTTAAAATGTTATATTTAACTATTAAAACTTAACTATCTTCAGCTGTATCCCTGACGGGGAAGTCAGAGAGGACAGATCACCAGGCATCACGATCCATGCATACTTCTTTCGCTTCCTGTAGATTCATTAATCACTTCATCCATGCACGTCTGGGTATCGGAGTACTTTTGACTGTTCCGTTTTTGAGCAATCTGCTCACGTGGTCTTTATATGTCTCGGCCGACCTTGACTCCTTCTGCCCTCTACTTTCGCACAATATATATTCTTCGTAAATCGTTCCTCACTCATTCGTTAAACGTGTCCAAACCAACGGAGCACGCTAAAATGTTATAAAACCAAATATTAAAATAAAATCAGTAAACCTGTCAAAATAAGAGAAATATTTTAGTGAAAGAAAATTCTGTTAAACCGATGAAAATAATGAATCGATGACATGTGTACTAAATAAGAATGACAAATTTATGAAGAATAGTATGATTAAAACAAAACATTAAAAGTAGTGGATTATTTTATAAAAATTCTCATTTCATTCGATTCTACTAATACATTTTCGATTTTATTTATACTGTTGATTGATGGCGCTTGGTGGAACTTGCTACACATATTAAATAACACCACTTGTACTGTTCCACAACATTTACTTTATAAACCTGACCGGTTTCGCCTCACGGCATTCTCAAAGGTACACAATATGGACTATTCGTCGTTCGACGGTCTTGATCTTGATCTTGATCGTTATCGACCCTTGTCGATTTTAAACACTAGGGAAATGTTCACGGCCGCAGCGTTGGTGCGACGACGACGACGACGACGACGTTCAGTTCTTTAGAACAGAAATTGTTTATTTTCTTTACAATGCTTTATTAGTGAAAGTAAATAATAAAATTACCTTTTTTGGGCATTTAGACAATAAAATATGTAATTTAACTGGAAAAACTTTAGCAATTGTGTAGTTCTAACTTCGAAAAATTAAATAATATTATATACCCGCCGTTACAAGGATACGCTGGTGATTTTAGAAGATGTGTCAAATGTGGCCTATTAAATTGACTCGACTATAACTACGTTATTAATAAACAGAGAGTAAGGTCTAACTTACAAAGCATTCCTGCTTATGTAATGGCAACATTTCAATAATAAACTAAAAATAATCTTATACCCCATTTACACTCTCGCGCAAGTCACGAGACGAACTGCAAGACGAGCCGGGAGCCGCGAGTATTTAGGTATGTTTTCATTCAAACTCGCGGCTCGTCTCGTGGCGTGGCTCATGCGAGAGTCTAAATGGGGTATACGACGAAGTACCAAAAAAGAATAAAGAATTGACCGAACAAAACGTCATTTGACATCGTCAAAAGTAATTTACTTGACACACCTTGGACAATATGTTTGTTTTTTTTATATAAATGATTTTTGATTAATTTTAAACTGAGCTTTTAAAAGATTACATACATAACGAATATAACAAAAAGAACTTGCAAGAAGAATGGAAATGTCAGAAGAGATACGTGCCTCAGAAATGGCAATATTGAAAGGAAAGTTGCACTCGGATACCCAGACGTGCATGTGTAAAACGATTAATTAATGAATCTTTCAAAATATTAATATCATCTGATAACTTGCACAATAGCCTTTACACCGTTCTTACTCCGTCGTTAAACTAGGCATACCCCAGGTTTAACTTTAACTCCAAGAGTAGAGTCAGATTAGCTTACTCCGTCCTTACTCTGTATTTATTAATAGTAAAATTTGTTACTCCTGTCTTAATACTCAGATTATAGTTACTCTAGGTTTACTCTATGTTTATTAATAAGGGTGATAGAGATTACTCTTCTGCACTACAAACTCCATAGACTACTAAGCTTGTCTGTCACCTCATAGGTATAAAAATTAGAATAAATGCAAACGCAAGAATATAAGTATGATATAAGTATACAGGTCACACCGAGGCCCTGTATATGCAAGTGGCTAAATTGACATCAATCCCATCATTTATGTTATCAGCCTATTTGATAGATTCAAGCAACAATCATCAAAGCTTGAAACCAAAACAGAAAATATTGTAAATTATTTAAATTTAATAAGCAAAAATCTCGGGCGATGCTTGTTTGATTAAAATGCGAACACATTTGCCATTCAAATCGGTCTTTTTACTGATCATAAAGTATTCAAATGTTCAAGTTAATATTTCCGACACGTCGCTCTTCGGCGGGTAGCGACACAAAGGCAGCATTTTATTATTTTTATTTTTTTTTGTTCTTGTAACAGGCTCTGCTATTGGGTGCGTGATTTAAACTCGCGTTATTTGCCGTAATGTTCAGATTGGAATGCATTTATATTCTAAGCATACTAATTAAAAGTTTTAAAAATTGGTAGTCTCCATCTCTTTAGAGTCATTATTATCATCCGAGCGTTCATCCCAGTTGCGTCTCGCGACGTCCAGGGTCCTGCTTTCCTTCTTTTTCTCCTACACTTTGCACGATCGTCGGCATCCCCTGTAGTGAGACCATTGGCACGCATGTCATCCCTTACGACGTCAAGCCAGCACTTCTTGGGTCTTGCCCTCTTACCGGCACCCATACTACTACTACCGGGACACAATGTCTTTAGAGCAATATCTAAATTAAAAAAACTATGGTCAACTAGTTTATATTTGTTTATCGGTCACGCATTTAACAAGAGGCGTGGCAAAGGTATACTATGCGCTCATATTCAATCATGTACGATCCACGTAGCAGGCACTGAGCCCATTGCTGTGTTGAAATAGACAAGCACAGGTCGTGACAACCTGCTGTTGAAATTTTTCAAATGTCCCGTAAAGCCTTCAACTTGGCTTAACGATTGCCATAATACTGTTTGCTAGGAGCACCAGCTTAACGTGCCTTCCAAAGCACGAATATGCTTGAAAATGGAAATAAATATGGTCTCCAGGTTCGAAATCCAGAATCCGGTTGCTACCAAAGCTATCAGCTGGGAACTTAAGTAAATTAGGAAAAAAATGCATAACAAGTATTAGTCCCTAAAATCACGTTAAACACGAATCCGGGTCTAAAAACAACGAAATAAATGGTCCATAACTACCGTACCACTTACTATTAATTTTAAAAGTAAACACGTATAACGAACCAAATGTTATAATCACACTTTACTTCTATTTATTTTATACATGTCATCCAAACCCTTGTATAGAGCGTAGTAAATGCAATACCTCTCAAGTAAGCACGCACTCAAATGTTATTGCTTACTCCGCCCGCCAGTCTTACATACCCGCCCCATCCCTTATTTCGTTGTATCGAATGAATATGGCTCTCTGGAAATGATGAGAGTACCGACCAGCTATCAGAGAAGTGTTGCAACGTAACAACTTAAGCTAAATCTATTTTAGGCCAGAAAATACGCAACTTATGTAGTATAGATCGATTAGTTTTGAAATAGAGTTCTTAGGGCCGTATTCTAGAACGTTTCTCAATACGCAATCGACGCTTGAGGCTAGTTTTTGCCATGTAAATACTACTCTCAAGTGTTTCTTGAGTATTGATAAATGTTTTTGAATACGTTTAAAGACAATTGTTGAGTGGGATCCTTCTTCCTTTATTATCGGTCTATGTTGAATTTCCGCCATGTAACGCCTGATTCAATTCGTTATTTCATTTCACTATTATGGAAGCCGGAAGGTATAATTTATTTATTTATTTTTGTAGAAGAAATATTAGTAGAATGATTGTACTTTTGTTGAAGGCTTATATGCTAATATTACATACGGATAGTTAAAATAAAGTCTTAGAGTATTTATACTGTTGATTGATGGCGCTTGGTGGAACTTGCTACACATATTAAATAACACCACTTGTACTGTTCCACAACATTTACTTTGTAAATTACTATGATTTGCCATATTGAACTATGTCATTAACTACAAAAATACACAAATTTAATACTACGATTTAATTTTTTTCAAATGTAAAACTGTATTCTCCCTAATTTTGGGGTAATTTTCTAAACTGGTAACTTGTAATGTCGATATACCTACATTGTACGGTTATTAATTTTAGTATACTTTCTAGGTCCAGTCGTCATATTGTGTACCTTTGAGAATGCCGTGAGGCGAAACCGGTCAGGTTTACAAAGTAAATGTTGTAGAACAGTACAAGTGGTGTTATTTAATATATAATAAAAGTCTTAGAGATTGCTAATTTGTTATTAGCAATCTCTAAGACTTTTGTTTTATTCTTCCATTTATTAATATTTTAATTAAAATTGTGTCTCAACTTTATAGGTAACTCATATCAAACTTATAAAATATAAACCTATATTGTATACCGCTGGTTTGGAACGATGAGACTGCTAGTAGGTACAGAGCTACAGAGTGCTAAATAGGTACGGGACTGTGCTTGCATAAACATTTATTGAATGTTCTAATTTTTATTGACTATACGTACTATATTGAATATACGTACGTACATTGTCATAAAATTTTGATAAACCTAAAATAATAAGCCTTTATTTTTTTTTTTAAATTTCATGCAAATTATGAAATGAGGTCAATTGTGTGTTAAGCATTGAATGAAAAGGAATTATTATCCACAATAGATTTTTTTTACTTTCACTGTCATGAATACCGTATTACTGTATCATATGCACATTTGCAGTAGTTTAAAGGTCAGTCAGCGAAACTTTATGAAAAGATATAACACATAATATAAAAGAATTATGGATTGCACCCCGGGAGTGCCGACAGAAGTGAAAACTAAATTTATTAATAATTTATTTATCTTTATGCGTTCGCGGTTTTCACTTTAAAAATTGACCGGGATTGACGTTAATGATGATGAAACCCAATAATTTTAAGGACAAAACTAAAAGAAATCCGAAAAGAATTACTAAAAGAATTACTTCGAGCAGGATTTGAACCAGCGACCTATGGATTCTAATTTATAACTATTTTCAGTCCACCGCTCTACCAACTGAGGTATCTAAGGTTGATAACTGAGTTCAAAATTATTAATCTAATACTTCAAAACTTTTTATAGCGTCTCGGTAACGGTGTCGCAAGTCCAGAGATTTTAACTCATCTAAAAATATGCGTACCGCGCTATAAGAAGTTTTCAATTCAATAAATATATTATACCCCACGAAAGTAATATTCCAATATATCTTTGGGTTGAACATTCATGACGTTAAGTAAACACAGTTCAACGAGCACAATATTAATGCCTTTTAGTATAAAATTAGCGAAGTCTTGCAGCGATAATTAAACGTTGCCAGCTAGAGGAAACTGCGTTTGACTAGTTCAAATTAAACTAAGTTATAGGGAAGGAATTAACTTGTACAAACTATCTGGCTTACCTTTGACAAGTATCAAAACTTTTTAGTATATTTAACTGGGTACGGCTAATTGGCTTGTATTAAGTTTTGACAATTTAAGTAATTCTTAGAAGAAAAGTTTTGAACGAATTATTACAATCGCTGAGTCAAATTCTAGTTTAAAATATTTTAGTTTTATCTTGGAGTGCATTTTAGAATAATTACTTTTTGATTTAATTTTAGATAAACTACAACTGATTACATATTTCATACAATATTTTGAACAAAGACTCAGTTCAATATAAAGTAAATATAAATATCCATCACGCCTTATCCCCGAAGGGGTGGCAGAGGCATATTATATGCCCACTTTTCACCGTGTGGATTCCTGTCCCACGTAAAAGGTGGTGAGCCCATTGCCGTGTTGAAATAGACAGACGCAGGTTGTGGCTACCTGCTGTTGAAATTTTCAAGCCGCCCATAAGGCCTTCAACCAGGCTTAACGACTGCCATTTTACTGGCAACCGGGACCAACGGCTTAACGTGCCTTCCGAAGCACGGAAACGCTCGCAAATGTAAATACCACAAAGTGGTCACCCATCCGAGGACCAGCCATAGTGAAAGTTGCGTAACTCAGTGATCGTTTACAAAACACTGAGACCGCGGGGCCACGAGCGCTTCGATATAAAGTGATTACCACTAAAACATTAATTAATATAATTATTATTAAGCAAGCTATTAATGTATGGCATTACATTAATAGAATTTATGAGCAAAAGTTATAAAACTATTATTAATTTAAAACACAATTTTGACTTATAAGCGGTTCTTTAGTTATCTCTGTTATTTTTAGAGACATTTTTATCTTTTGTAGTCTTCTTTTTTTTCATATTTGTTGACAAGCTAAGGGGCTTGGCTGTAAGAAGATCCACCAATATCTGCAGGACGCAGACGACCTCACTTCATCAAGTACAATGCAACAACGCACTCGCCCTTATGAAGTCGTGAGGTCACATGGCAGTCGCTACCAACGAGGTCTAAAAAATAGAGACAAACCATAACTACTTCTAGCAGTGACCTTAAACGCTAATTTGAGAACACAAAAGGGTCAAAATATTACTGTCAAATATAGTTAAAAGCGTAGCTCATGTACATTACATTCGTTTTTATTTCACTTCAATACATGCAGTATTTCCGAAGTTATAACGAAGAGCAGTTTTAGTCCTTTTTTGAATTTTCGAGATTAGGAGCGCCCATTATGACGTCACAGCCTCGCACAGACTGCGACAAAGCGTGGATTGGCGAACGAGAGCGCGACTGTTGAATGAGCAGGGTTGTGACATATGCGGTCACCCGCGTTATACGCACTTTAATCGTAAATATTTCGGCCATCTTTTGAAATATAAAAAAGTAAAAACACCATTTTCTCCTATTTTTTAGTAGATTTATTTAGCATTTAAAGTAAAAAACGTTTGTCTTACCCATTGTAGTTTATTTTGACTCTATTATCTTGTCATATAACAAAATCGACAATCATATCGATCGATTTTATGAAATTCATTAAAGTTGTAGTACCTCAGTCGTAAATAGTAAATTAATAAAAGCAATTTTCTTAGTATGCTGCTGCAAGTGGTAGAAGTAATATAATTATCGTGCCTACGTTGTATAAATTGGTCACTGTAAAGCTCAACGGAGTGAAACAGTTTAGAAAGTTCTCTTCGAATGACGGGTGATGCCCAGCGGTTGACCTAGGCAAAGAGACACTTTAATAAAATTTACTTCAATTTATTTAGTTGTAATATAATTTGGAAATCGTGAATTAAAAGATATAATTATATGCTGTTTAGAAAATCTTTGAATATATATTTGGTGCTTTTTTTTATATTTATTTTTTACCTGGGTGTGTCAGAAATTGGAAGAAAGTAAGTTGATGCTGTGGAGATGCGATCTCTTCGTAAATTGTGCAGCGTAACCTTGGCTTACCGAATACGTAACAAAGTGATATGCAATATGGCAGGTTTGAATGAAAGTGTCAGTTGACGAAGAATATATATTGTGCGAAAGTAGAGGATAGAAGGAGTCAGGGTAGACCGAGACTTACATAAGAAGACCGCGTGAGCAGATTGATCAAAAACGGAATAGTCAATAGTACTCGGATACCCAGACGTGCATGTATGAAGCGAGTGAGGAATCTGCAAGAAGCGAAAGAAGAATGCACGGATCGTAAAGCCTGGCGATCTGTCCTCTCTAACTACCCCGTCAGGGATACAACGTGAAGTTAGTTAGATAATTTTTTTTAAAAAGACCCATAGACCCGTGGAAATGTGTAACTTTGAAGATGATACACAACGCTTTCTTCTTGTCAATGTTAAATAATTTGAATAGTTTGTGGCATTAAACTTATTTCGCAACAAGTGTGTACTTAGTTTATGATAGATCGCACTGGTTGATCAGGAAAAAAATAACCATAACATCAAAATGAAAAAGGAAAAGACATTTAGAAAAGGTAAAAATAAATACGTGTGGCACTCGGAGACAGCCGCGGTAAAGCTATTGCATAGCATACCTTTGTTTTTCTTTGATATTAATTCAAGTTACACTAAAAAAAACAAAAAAAAACACCCTCACCCTCACCCTCACTCTCACCCTCATCCTACCCTCACTCTCACAGTTACCCTTATCCTCACCCTCACACTCACACTCACTATCATCACGTCTCGATCCGTGCGAGCTTCGTACAATCGTACCATATAATATATGTACATACAAGTTAAGCCAACGCTCGGCCGTGCTCGGTGAACTTCGTGTGAGCTCGTCTCGACCTTCGTCTTAGGTTTTTTTCCTTACGGAATTTCTTGATAAGAGCCCAATCAAAGCCCGCGATAAAAACTATGCAATAGTTTAAAAAAACCATTACGCCTATCTTTTCGAAGGAATTAACAGAGGTATCATATATCCAGACTTCATAATCTGTATCTGATTCATGTAATAAATGAGATACATGTAATATCTGATTCATGTGAGTAAACGTGGACAAAAATTATTGGTCAAAAATTACCTACTGTTATCTCATCAATATAAGAATCAGTTTACTATTTCCGTTCCCGAAATTCAACAAAATATAAAATCGAAAAAGTATATCGTTCCAGTAAAATAGAATCACGTAAAATATGATTTTGTCGAACGTGTCTCGGCTAACGGAATACACTGTAAGGCGTACCTGCGAACGAAGAACGCCAGTGACGCCACAGTCACGTTTACACAAACCGTGCGATAACGATTATACCTAACATACATTATATGTATTTTTACTGCACATACTCGTATACTGAGACGTATTCTGGAATCGTAGGGATGCATGTAATTTACTTTAATTCAACGCTATTGATTGTTTTTAAATATCATCTATGGAATCGCTCGTGGCCCCGCGGACTTAGTGTTCTGTAAACGATCACAGAGTTACGCAACTTTCACTATGGCTAGTCTTCAGATGGGTGACCACTTTGTGGTATTTACATTTGCGAGCGTTTCCGTGCTTCGGAAGGCACGTTAAGCCGTTGGTCTCAGTTGCCAGTAACATGGCAGTCGTTAAGTCAAGTTGAAGGCCTTATGGGCGGCTTGAAAAATTTCAACAGCAGGTAGCCACAACATGCGTCTGTGTATTTCAACATGACAATGGGCTCACCACTTGGGACAGGAATACACATGGTGAAAAGTGGACATGCAATATGTATTCCTCTGCCACCCCAAAGGGGATAAGGCGTTATGGATAAGTAAGTATGTTTTACCTTTTAAGGTGGTAGATTGGTTTTATAAACGAGCAACTCAAAAACCCATGGTTGTACATAAAAACTACCAACAATGGGACGAAGGAATTTGATTATGTATAAAGATGACAGTGAGTTTTTGACAAAAAAAATGTGTCCAATGAAACTGTGTAAAGGTTCATTTCCAAGCATCGGGAGCATAAATCTCTACTGATGCAGCAACTATAAATAAATAAATAAAAATATCTTTATTTTGCATAGACCATTTTAACGGCGCTTACAAAATGTCATACACTATTTAAAATATTTAAAGCGACCACCGGTTCGGAACGCGGCCCACCTGAGAAGAACCGGCAAGAAACTTAGGAAGGCTTTTTTTTTGATGGCCTATTTACAATTTAATATTATTTCATTTTGCCAGCAGATCATTTCCAGGCGTCCCTGTCCTGCAAATAGTCTGTAACGGAGTAAAAACCTTTTTCACAAAGCTTGTTTTTAATAAACTTTTTAAATTTATTTAAAGGTAAATTTCTCAGGTCACAGGGAAGCTTGTTGTAAAAGCGTATACAGTTACCCTGGAAAGAATCGCCAATCTTATGTAGTCGACTGTGGTGGACTGAAAGATTATTTTTATTTCTAGTGTTTATATTATGTTTATCACAGAGTTTAGAAAACTGTGATAGATTTTTCTGGACATACATAAGATTGGCAAAAATGTATTGTGATGGTACGGTTAGAATATTCACTTCTTTGAATTTTTCTCGGAGAGAAACTCTGGGGCCCAAATTATAAATAGCGCGTACAGCCCGCTTTTGTAGAACAAAAATAATATTTAAATCTGCAGCACTCCCCCAAAGGAGAATACCGTAAGACATAATACTATGAAAATAGCTGAAGTAAACCATTCTAGCCGTATCCACATCTGTTAGAGTCCTGATCTTTTTTACAGCGTATGCAGCCGAACTTAATCTAGAGGCTGTCTTTTCTATGTGTGGGCCCCACTGCAAATTGGCATCAATAGTTATACCTAGGAACACAGTTGATTCTACAAACTCTAACACTTGTCCATTCAGTTGAACATTGGCCGCAACTTGTTTTACATTTGGTAGAGTAAATTTTATACATTTAGTTTTATTTTCATTAAGGCAAAGATTATTTGAGCTGAACCAATGAACTACTCTTGCAATTGCATTGTTTACATCGTCATAGTTATCTAATTGTCTTTTAATTTTAAAAATTAATGAGGTGTCATCTGCAAACAAAACAATCCTATTCCTGTCCCCTACATAAAATGGTAAATCATTAATATAAATGAGGAACAAGAATGGCCCAAGTATCGAGCCTTGCGGCACACCCATTGTAACCATGGATCCTACAGAACGTGTACCATTAATATCGACCCTCTGTATTCTATTGTTCAAATATGAAGACAGAAGGTCGAGAGCTTAGCCTCTTATTCCATAGTGGTGTAATTTTTTGCACAGCGTTTCATGTTGAACGCAATCAAAAGCCTTTGATAGATCGCAAAATATACCTAATGCATCGTGCTTGTCTTCCCATGCTTCATGAATACATTTTAATAACTCAACACCAGCATCGGAAGTTGAGCGCCCTTTCGTAAACCCAAATTGATTCGCATGGAGTATTTTATGACTATTAAAATGGGATAGCATTTGATTCAAGATTATTTTTTCAAATACTTTGCTCAAAGTTGGCAGCACTGACACTGGTCGGAAATTAGACGGCTCTGTAGCGCTGCCAGCCTTGAACAAGGGAACGACTTTGCTGTGTTTCATTAAATCAGGAAATGTACCACTAGAAACACAGTCATTAAACACAGTTGCTAGATGGGGCGCAATTACCTCAATTATACATGATGCAGTTTTGACCGATAATCCCCAAATGTCCGCGGTTTTCTTAATTTCGATACATTTAAATGTTTTTACAATGTCCTGAGCACAAATATCTGTGAATACAAATGCATCCCTGCAACAAAGAACAGATTCTTCTAATAAAAGTTCAGCGGAACTGGAAGATGCTTGGAGAGATTTTGTTGTCAAAATAGGTATATTTTTGAAAAAGTGTTCAAATTCCGTAGCCACTTCCAGGTCCCCTGTAACATGGCAACCATTTACTTTTAAGTGGAAATCCCTTTCAGTCACTAAAGATCTACCGCATTCAGAGTTAATGATGTTCCAAGTCATTTTTATTTTATTTACAGAATTAGAAATTTTATTTTTAATGAAGTTTGACTTAGCAAGATGACACGTTTGTTTAAATATCTTTGAATAATTTTTAACATATTCCTGAAAGGTTTGCCTAAAATTATATGATTTTTCTGAATATAATTCAAATAATTTATTTCTACTTTTAAAGATACCTGGTGTTGCCCAGTCACTGAAAACAGGACGACCACCAATCTGTAGAGTTTTTGAGGTAAAAACTTTGCCAAACTCATCATTAATCAAATTAAATAAGTGTTTATATGACTGGTCTACACAAGTGAAGTTAGGTAGATATGGTAATCTCTTTAATACATTTTCTTTAAAATTATTCAAACGACTTTGGTTAATTGGTACATATTTAATTTGTTTTTTGCTGACTTTGTTACTACTTTTAGGAAATTTTATCCATTGGCCACGATGATCTGACTCCACAGGATCCACAATACCTTTATCTATAGGTTTAATATCAGTAAAAATATTATCAATACATTTTGCACTGGTGGCTGTAATACGAGTGGGTTCTAAGAATGTACTATGCAGATTAAAGGATTTAAATAAATTTTTCATTTTATTTCTCTCTGATGGAGTTAATGATGTATCTAATATATCAACATTAAAATCTCCACAAACTATTATAGATTTCTTAGAACATTGGCATTTGAACAGTGCTTCTTCAAGCTTTTCTTCAAATTTAATGTAAGAAGCATCAGGGGGACTGTATACGCTTAACAAGATGAAATGCTCAAACTCAATACTGGCAATCTCAATAACTCGCTCAATGGAGAGGGCTACTAAATCCTTACGTTCTTTAAATTTTAAGTTTTTATTAATTAATATTAAAGAGCCTCCACGTTTAGAATGTTTTCTATTGAACGAGCTAGCAACCTGGTGATTTACGAAGTTCAACAATGTGATTTGATGATCTTTTAACCAGTGCTCTGTAGCACAAAAAATATTAATAGAATTTGCATTAATGTATAGCTCTAACTCTAAATCTTTACCATTTATTAAACCTCTAACATTATGGTGCACCAGGTTTATAAAAACAATATTTTTACTAAGATTATTCTCAGGGGCCAAAGTCAACTGGCCAGATTTATTATCTGTTGTCCTATAAACTAGTTTTTTGGAATTTCATTTTCCAAATGTGAAGTATCAAAACTATCCTGCTCAATAAAAGCAGTTGTACTTGCCAATAATTTG
The DNA here is from genome assembly GCA_948477245.1 of Thumatha senex. Taxonomy (NCBI): domain Eukaryota; kingdom Metazoa; phylum Arthropoda; class Insecta; order Lepidoptera; family Erebidae; genus Thumatha; species Thumatha senex. The sequence goes on from OX419743.1 coordinate 14,911,564, forward strand.
GCTTGAAAAATTAAAAAATTAGATAGCAACAGAGCTACCTTTCGTTGTAAAAATTTTGATAGAAAACATCTATCTAATGTCAACAAACTATTATTATTGAAGATTATGTTCCAATCGAACAATTCAATTTTTTTGGAATATGATACCATGGTATGTAGTTTCATATTTAATTTGTATCTTAAGTGATTTTCCTTGTGGCTCATAGCAGTGCTGTATGGCAAGGTGGACAAAATTACTTGTTTTACTTGCAGACTTGATAACTTATCAAAAATTTTTAAAAGTTTGTCACTATTAATATTGCCTCTTCTGCCAACCAGCACCACTATAGTAGACTGCATGCAGTGTGTACCAGTCAATATAAAATCTGTAATTTGAGAGTATGAAGCTCCTGGATATGTATGATTTATTACAGAATGACTTAACTGTGATAAATAATGTCCAAAATTTTTACCTATTTCATCGCAATAGACTATGGTCTTTGCATCACTTTTTATTTGCAACTTTTCTATTATACTCGTAGATGCCTCGCAATTACTACTTGAACTTAATATACTATTATCCACACTGCACACAGTTTTAATTGGTGAAAATTCATCATCGCATCTAATTCTTTCACAACTTAAGGGTGAGGAGGGAACATGGCCTGCGGATGTCAATTGGTCATTTTGACAATGACATGAATTTACTAATTTACCTATGGCTAACACCTGTTCCCTACTCTGTTTCTCTGCTGTTTCATATTTATATGAAATTGATTTCAAAGAGTCTTGAAGTCGGTCAATCTGACATTGAAGGGCCTGTGTATCAGTTTTGTACTGTTGTGCAACAGTATCAAGTTCTAACATATACATATTTACCTGGTCAATCAGTTGCAATCTCTGTCTATTAAGTGACATGCTATTTATAAAAAACTTGTATTTATGTATCATTTTTTTAGATTTAGTAATAAACTTTTTAATTTTTAAATATTTCTTTAACTTATTCTTACTACACTTAATAATTTTTAATGAGTTAGAACAGCCCCCGGTTTCATCATCAGAAGTGAGGTCTATGACAATGGAAGGGTGAGCTGTAGCAGTATCTAAGCTTGTAGCCATCAGTTCATCGAACAAACTCTGATTAGATTGAACCACTGTGCTCTGTTTCTTGTTTTCTAGTTGCGATATTTTGATTTCCGATCGTTGTAGCTCCTCCTTTAGTATTCTAATTTGGTGCAGAGTTTGTTCATAATGTTCCCTACATGAGTCAAAACTGTCAACTATAAGTTGTAACCTATCCCGATCCTGTAAGGTATCAGTATACAGTGAATGCAACTGTGCCAGTTCTTTTTTGAGTTGTCCGTTCTTACTTAAAATACCTAGCAGTTCTAACTCATTTTCGTCCCTTTCCTTGTTCAGTTTATCGCACTTCTCCCTAAAAATCTGTAATTCTTTCAACGTTAATTGAAGCCTTGTCTCTTGTTGACGAGCCAAGGCCTTACGCGTCATTATCATGTTATTAGTATTCGACATTTTGTTATAATTACGTGCTACAGAATCAGTAATTATTAGCAAAGTAGACTTAGAGCAAAGAAATGCGAAACAAAACGAGGTTATGTTTTATTCATAGAAAATTACAAAATCACACTATTAATGGACATATGAGGATGTAAAAGTAAATAAACTCACAAACCTTGATTGAAAAAACGATTAGTTTTATAAATCTTGCCAAATCCAAGTAATAATTTCAAATATTGAAAATTTTTCCGATGTTCTAACTGTCACTACACCGGTACAATTTTTAAGTTTATATTTATTTACTTTTAGCACAATAAATGGTGAAAATGATTATTTAACACTCAATATGGTATTATTTGGCAATGATGAATTGGTATTTAATTATAATTATTATTATTTTTGCAATATTACAATATAAAATACGGAGCCAATTCAAATCAGCTGTTATACCTAGGGTTGCCACAAGGAAAAAAGTTACAGTGTTATTATTATGATTTTTATTTATTATTAAAAGAAATGCAAAACTGTTCTAACAGTTTGACTGCAGGTAAGAGTCTCTATAATAGTTACATGTACGTTTTAATACTTGGTTCTTAGTTTTTATATTACTATGCATATTTTTATACATTCATAAATTGATAATTACTATAGCTAGTTAACACTTGTCTAACACTTGTATCCATCATACAATATTATTATAGCCAATATTATATAATGGACACAAATGTCAAACAATTGTTTTTAACAAGTATTGCTTTAGGCTCTTTTGAAATTTTGCAGCATTTATTTCCGTGCAAATGTCCTCTGGAAAACTATTTAGTAGATATGGTAAACGTTTCTTGATTGTTCTATCTCTAAAGTAGTTTGAGACTTTGGGTACTTCCAGTTTGCCAGTTGACACCGACCTCGTACCGTATTTGTGACTCAAACGCGATACAGTATGTTCTTGACTGTCACGATTATTAATGGCCAAAAGGTACTTATGTTTTAAACTAATGGGTAAGATTTTGCAAAGTTTACGATAATCACCTTTGCATTTCATTCTGGTTTAATTTTTTACTAATAGTTATAAAAATCTGATTTGTAGTGATTCTAATTTATCAATATATGTTTTAAACGTAAGACCGTAAGAATCAAGTCCATAACTTAGCACTAAGTCCACTAAAGCGTAATATAAACATTTGAGTGTGCCTATGGGAACTTTATAACGCAGATGATAAAATTTTCCTAATAATATTCTAAGTTTATTAGAGATATAATCTATATGCTGAGACCACGAAAAACTAACATCTACCTTTACACCGAGGTACGTAACACAATCAACTTTGTCAATAGGTAGACACTGGCAATTGACTAGGTTGTGATGGAAACATGAAAAACTATGTGTATACATTGGAGGTGGTTGTTCGGAAAGATTTGAATATGGCGAATGAATCAATAGAAATTTAGTCTTTGCTGAGTTTAGTACTATTCCATTATCGTGCGACCATTTTACCACGGCGTCTATATCGTGTGATAATGTATGGCACCGTTTCCAAGGAATACAACGCTGTATTTTGCATAGTGGGTGCATAATCGATTTGAAATTATGCATTAAGAACAACTGAAATGCATTTACCAAAGTGGATAGTTACATTTAAATAACTGATTTCCGTCGTTATCGCTGAAAAAAGGCCCAGTGGATAAAATGCCTTATGCCTTTCGCTGCTAATTTGTAGGAAATTTTAACTTTAATACTTCGAAAAGTATTAGTTTTAAGATTGTAAAGTCTTTTTATCTGTAAGTTTTCTTTTAATTTCGTTTATGTCCTACTATATTAAAATTTGGTCACGAGCTCAGAATTACACGTCAGTTAAATAATAAAACTAAATTTCTACAAAAAAATGAGGTCGTTCGTGTCTAGAAAATTCTACAAGAATTCATAAAGTCTACTTTATTAAAAATGTCCGAGGTGATAATATTTCTAGGAACTACTCATTTAATTACACTTTGTGAAATTCATTAGATTGGTTGTATCTATTGGAATTTTATAGACAAAATTCGTATAATGGAATCATTTATTTTAATCTTTTATTGAAATCATTTTTTACGAAAGTTCTTACGATCGCATTGTTGAGAAAGATTCCACTCCAGAAAAACTGGAATTAGATCCCGGAATAGGACTGAGCGTAAGTTAAAAACTAGAAATGGGGAACGCTAGGTTGGTAAAAAAACAATAATAATTATAAACACATTATGTTTTAAAAATAATGTACCAGGCCTATTTTCTCTTATCTGACAATAAGTTTCAAAAATGTGTTAAGTGCAAAAAAGTTTGTGCTCACCTGAAAGGGATGAAGGTGCAATACGGTGGCAGTGGAACATTTTAACGACATTACAGGTCGCAATTTTTATTTTATCGAAACTAAACAACTGGGCTATTTGGTTCAGGAGGGTCAAAATAATAGACGATAAAATTCTGTGAAAGTTAATTGAAATGAAAGTCCCTTTATATACTAAAAAAAACAAAACTATCTTCACGCTGTATACCTGACGGGGTAGTCAGAGAGGACAGAACGCCAGGCTTCGCGATCCATGAATACTTCTTTCGGTTCTTCAAGGTTCATCAATCGCTTCATACACGCACGTCTGGGTATTCAAGTACTTTACAAGTACTTATGTTTCTGAGCAATCTGCTCACGTGGTCTTCATATGTAAGTTTAGGCCTACCCTGACTCCTTCTACCCTCTACTTTTGCACAATATACATTCTTCGTCAATCGTTCCTCACTCATTCGTTGGTCGTGTCCAAACCAACGAAGCACGCCCTTTTCCAGCTTAACGCTGACACTTTCATTCAAACCTGCCATATTGCGTATCACTTCACGTATTCGGTCGCCCAAAGTAACGCCGCACAATTTTCGAAGTTATCGAATCCTTACAGCATTCAAATAATTTTCATACATATGCTGACATACCCAGGTTTCGCTGCGATAAAGCAACGTTGGCACTAGCACTGCTTTATGAATCGTCAGTTTTAATACTTCCTATAAATAGGTTGAGCATTGAGAAAGATTAGTACACAGTAAAATCTCTCCACTAAAGATGAATGGATCTTAAGAACTTGTTAAATCAAGGTTCGTCCTCCAGCAATACAGTTGCACAAGGAATATATGTTGCAATTTACTTCTCACACATCAGACCTTTAGTTAGTTTATGCCCTTTGACTTTACCTGCAACGAAATTCGAACCACTGTCACTATTAAAATTTCCTTTTTTTAAAATCTCTCCACTGTTCTCCCGAGTGAAGCTGCTGTGGATCTTATACTGATGTATAAGATCCACAGCAGCTTGTGATAATTTTTACCTGAAGTTATTTGTTTTGATATGAACCAACGGAGTCAAACTGGGGGTTTGAAAAATTGGATATGTTTAACTGTCTGTATAAAAGGTAGTCTACTAATACAAAAGTCAAAAACAAAACAAAAATCAATTTAACATTAATCTTAGTAAAAAAATAACAATTAAAACTAAATAAAGACTACCTAACCTATTTATCAAAATTTAGACTTCGGTAGGGTACCCATTCTAAGTAGCCTATTTGTTATTATGTAAGCTATATTATTGTAAAGTTTCATCAAAATCTATTTAGTAGTTTTTGCGTGAAAAAGTAACAAACCTACATCCATACATTATTAAAAACTTTCACGTTTATAATATTTTAAAGATACAAAATTCCGTGTGTACATTTTACCCAGGTTAGTTGCCTCCTATCGCCTCACAAATCTTATCATGTCATACATAAATAATAAATATAATAATATTGTGTTTAAACAAATTATCTTAATAATATTATAAATACGAAAGTTTGTATGGATGTTTGTTACTCTTTCACGTAAAAACTGTCGAATAGATTTTAATGAAACTTTACAATAATATAGCTTATACGTCAGAATAACACATATGCTACATTTTATCCCCTGAACACGTTCCTGTAGAAATGGGAACGGGACAACTACTCTACGCGGGCGAAGCCCGAAGCGATTAAATAGCCGAAGTGTTTAAATATTAGGACCTATTAACAATGCTTATTTTTTTTTTTGTAAATTACTAAAGCATTTATAAAACGCCGGTATAAAATTAATACTGTCAACAAACTTCGGTCCAAATTTAAACCCTTGAACGGCTCACACCGCTCTTGTAGCGATGTCCTGACCTTGTCTTGAAAGCTTTAATTCAAATATTTGGAAACACATCTGTAAGAATAATTACATTCTTCTGCCCTGTCTAAATTTGGCAATACGTTTTATTTATACTACTGATTTGTTATTCTCGTAATTAGTGTCAATTGCTTGAGTTTAACTTTCAAAGTGACTTTATAGAACCAATAAAGTAAAGAAATTTTTAATTTAAAAATGTTTGATGCGGATATTGTGAGGATAATTAAAGAACAAAGAAGGAAATAGGTACTACCATAAAATTCTCTGAAATTTTGATTTACAAAATGTTCAAAGCTGTTGTAAAACGGTTTGTAAAGTGGGTAATAATATGTTTTTGCTGTGAAATTTGTACCTCGTTTTGTATTTAAAGCTAAATCAGAAGTAAATTTAAAGTTTATTTCATAATTTCACTTTATATTTTATTTACAATTCATCTATATCATTATAGCAAGTCGTCAAAAGCATTCATCTTCCTTAACGTATAGTCATAGTGCTGTGGCAAGCAGAGTCGTGCCGTATCTCTCTACCATCTGACCCAGTTCGAGTGTCTACCACATCCAGTCTGGACGAGTGACTAAGGGCCCGCCACAATTGTGCGGAATCAACTACAATGGGGTGTGTTAACGATTGTTGTGATATGCCGATATGGGCTTTGTGAACGGTGAGTAAGAACATTCGTATTGTTTCTGTTTATTGAGAGGGTTAATTGCCGAGTATCACCCCAATGATACGCGCATGTCTTCCATCGATTTAATAAACGGGAATTTAACATTTATGTTTATTTCACACTAGCTGTCTCCCGGGACTTCGCCCGTGACATATTTTAAACCTCCGTCGCACGCATTTAATCCCATAGTTTATTACTTTAACTTTATTGTACGAAAATTTGCCCGGTTTGTTGATATTTATGATTACTGCTCCGTTCCCCAGGATAGTAGCGTAATGATATAAATGCCTTTAGCCTTCCTCGATAAATAGCCTTTCCAAAACTAAAAGAGTTTATGATATTTCAGGTTTTATTTGTGACGCATGTTATTAGGCACAAAGTCTACCTTATACTTTCCGACGTTTCGACCGGATTACACCAGCCGTGGTCACAAGTAGACTCTTCAGCCCTTACCTTTGAACGTCGGGAAGTATAAGATAGGCTTTGTACCTAATAATATATTAAAAAAAACTAACTAACTATCTTCACGCTGTATCCCTAATGGGGTAGTCAGAGAGGACAGATCGCCAGGCTTCGCGATTCATGCATACTTATTTCGGTTTATGTAGATTCATCAATCGTTTCATACACGCACGTCTGGGTATCCGAGTAATTTTGACTTTTCCGTTTTTGAGCAATCTGCTCACGTGGTCTTCATATGTAAGTCTCGGCCTACCCTGACTCCTTCTACCTAATAATATACGTCGCAAAAAGACCCGAAATATCATAAATATGAGTGAAAATCGCGGAAGGCTTAAAACATTGACTAAAAGAGTTTTTCAATTTAAACCAATCGTTCCTAAGGTTAACGATCAACCAACCAAACAAACTATTTACTATAGATTTTATACTGTAATTTAAAAAAAATATGCATTATGTCACTCACGCATTTGTTGACTTAAGTCTATATGTAAATATAGTACTATCATTTATATAATTTATTAGCATGTCCTATTATTATTACAACCCAGTTGACTTTCGAACAAATACTTCAGATTTGTCGAAATAACTCTGCAACTTTAGATAAAGGGCTGACTGTAGTTAGCTACTCTGTACCTACTCTGTGAGGCCGTAATTTAATTAGAATTTCTGAAATGGCATTTCATGAATGACTTTTGTTTCTAATGTATTTACTTGTTATGTAAAACAAATCTCTAAATTCTGCTTTATGCAAAGTTTATGTAGAACAATTTATTGAACATTTCGCATTGTTACGTTTACATATGTGGTGATAGGGTACTTAGTTATTTACTAGGGAGAAGACTAGGCTCTTTAAAAAGTGGCAAGTAACCGGATCTCCCGAAGACCGCGACGCGTACAGGGCTGCCAAGCGCGCCACAAAGAGAGCTGTAGCCAGAGCCAGACGAGACCACTTACAACCTCTGTATGATAATCTGGAATCGTCTGAGGGGCAGTAGCTCATCTATAAGCTGGCGCGCTCCAGAGTCAAAGCGTTACAGGATATATCCAGTGTAGCTATGTAAAAGACCCTGAGGGCAACCTGTTAAGCAAAGACCTCGCGGTAAAGGAGAGATGGCGTTCGTACTTCAAGGAGCTGCTTAATAAACAGCACAAAGAGATGCAGCCTCCGGACCTCCCTCCGAATCAGAGACTAGTGCCACCGGTAACGCCTGGAGAAGTCCTGTATTATTACTCCAGTCTTCAAAGGTAAGGGGTCAGTGCAGGAGTGCGGGAGCTACCGCGGTATAAAGGTGATGTCCCACACCATGAAGATCTTTGGGAGGATTATAGACTCTCGGATCCGGCACGAGTGTACTCTCTCGGAGTATCAAAATGGGTTTCGCTCTGGTCATGGGACCACGGACCCTGTTTTTGCCCTGAGGGTTGTCGCAGAGAAATACAGGTCGAAGAACACGCCTCTGCACTGTTTATTTCTAGACATGCAGAAGGCCTTCGACTGTGTTCCTCGTGCGATGATCTGGTGGGCACTGCGGTCCAAAGGGGTTCCAGAGGTCTATATTGACTATATCCAAGGCATGTACTGTGACTCCGATTCAATGGTTCGGACTGCTGTTGGCGTCCACGAACAGTTCGTCGTGTAGACGAACTGTCGGACAGCATTAGGAACTCGCATGAGCAGCCTCCATGGTTGCTCATGTATGCTGACGATGTTGCGCTGGCAGACGCGGACAGGGGCAGATTAGTGTGACGTGTTAAGGCGTGGAAGGAGACGCTTGAGAACGGCGGTCTGAAACTAAATGTGGCGAAGACCGAGTACTTGGCACTAAACTCGACAGATCCCACATCCGTCCGCATAGATTTGGTCCAGCGCACGGACCAGGTTATATACCTGGGATCTGTTTTTCACACTTCCAGTGACATCGATTGCGATGTCAAGTCACGCATTGCTTCCGCGTGGGCTAAATGGCGGAAGATGACCGGTGCCATTTGTGACCCTAAAATGCCGATCCGGTTGAAGGGACAGGTCTACAAAACCATTATTAGACCTGTCTTTTTACATGACAGTGAGACGTGGCCGATATTGGAGCGACACAAGCAGGAACTGCGTGTCACGGAAATGAAGATGCTGCAGTGGATGGAGTGGAGTGCAGGTGTAGAGTCACGCGGATAGACCGCGTGAGAAACTTTCGCATCGGCGTCAGCCTTCACGTCCGTGACATTGCAGACAAGTTGCAAGAGTGTCGCCTTCGTTGGTATGGTCACGTCTTGCGGCAACCGCCGGGCTACGTAGGTAACAAATGTCTGGCCATGTCAGAGGTCCCGGTAAGAGGGGAAGACCCAAGAAGTGCTGGCTTGACGTCGTAAGGGATGACATGCATGCCAATGGTCTCACTACAGGGGATGCCGACGACCGTGTGAAGTGGAGGAGAAAATGTAGGAAAGCGGACCCCTGGGTGTCGCGAGACACAACCGGGACACACGCTCGGATGATGATGAGGGTACTTAGTTATTTATTTTAGGTATCTACTTTTGAGGTGAATCATTCAATTGAATGTCTTTGAAAATGTTAATAAATCAATTTATTGGTTATTTTGGATTGGAAGTAATATAAACTATATTCTTTGTTCATCTTCAATGACATATATTCTTTATTGTATACAAAAATTGAACAATACACAGGTACACAGGTACAGTGGCTGTTATATCCCAAACACCACTTTGAGTTTACTTACTAAAAGTAAGCTTTGGAATTTTGATAGGATCTTTAGAATTGGTTTCAGATTATTGTTTTAATCATTTAAAACGTCAAAATGGCGCCGCCTGTCTGATGGAAAGCAGAAAAGAGGGCCTACTTTTATTATTAGTAGGGCTCCTATAGCCGCCCTCGGGTAAACGAAATCAAACAATGCTTGTTCACACTTCTTTTAAAAGACTCAGGATTGAAATAGTTTCATTTTATTATATTTATAGAAGTTTGATTGAAGAGGAAAAATTGATACCCTACTTACTGAGTTCCATACACACTTCAATTTAATTTTCAAGCTTCTTTTTCACAAAATACAGCAGTCACATTACTCTTTTCAATTTACTTAGTCATAAAACAGGAAGTAGATCCCCGGATGGGTGACCACTTTGTGGCATTTAGATTTGCGAGCGTTTCCGTGCTTCGGAAGGCACGTTAAGCCGTTGGTCCCGGTTGCCAGTAAAATGGCAGTCGTTAAGCCTGGTTGAATGCCTTATGGGCGGCATGAAAAATTTCAACAGCAGGTAGCCACAATCTGCGTCTGTCTATTTCAACACCGCAATGGGCTCACCACCTATTACGTGGGACAGGTAAATCCACACGGTGAAAAGTGGGCATATAATATGCCTCTGCCACCCCTTCGGGGATAAGGCGTGATGGATATTTATTTATTATAAAACAGGAAGTAAACTGAAATCTTAAATTTCTAGTTTAATAGATTTGAAATCTCCTTATTGAGGAACAATATCTAAATATTATATAATAGGTGATGAAAATAAATGTAGAACGGTGAACACGTAGAGCGAAGCCGTAAAAATAGTGAATAGTCCAGGAGTCGTGTTTCGTTCAGTGAATTCATACTTTACGTGATTCCAGAAATGGGAAGCTCGCTGCTCAAGAAAAATTACTCGTTAGGGCGTATATACATAGAATATATTATTTATTTATTTTATAATTACTATTTTGCTAATACTTTTTTACTGTTATTTTAATAACTCAGTGCATAGTGTGAGTTGTTGCAAGTATCTTAACTGACTCGAGAAAGCGTTTCCGTGGATTTGTATGGAGTCAAGACGGGTTCCCGAGTTTAAATCTAGTTCGCGCTATATCGTTTTCGTTAACACTCCCACGAGGCACTTCGTTCAAGTGTAAACTAAGTACACTCTACATTAATCAAAATTATCAATGCACAAACTTTGTCATTATGATAAATCAAAAACAATGGCACCAATCGACACGCGATAAAAAGTATAACATGTTTAGAAGTGCTTTTCTTTTGTTCAAATCTTAGAATCAATCAGGAGTAGCCAAATATACGTTCATCTGTTTCTGAATCTATGAATGCTATTCTATGATCTTACTTACTTTATTAAACGAGTAGGTATCTAAATCAGTATACCATAGTGTTCATACCATGGTTGTCTGTAAGAATGTGCCACTATGCGAAAATTTGTAAATCTATTATCTATGTGCTTCGCGTACAATAAAATATTACTTATTTACTCATTCATAGTTTGTATTTACCAAAGAATGAGGGTTTTTTGAAATGTTCCCCGTGAGATGGCAGCGCTGTAACGTCAGGTCCAACTACCTGTCAAAACACATACACGATTTATATTTTTCGATCATTTTTTTGGTTTATTTATTCTTAAAAACGTTACAAACGGAATATTGTTTTCCAAAATGCCACAGTGTTGTGCAGTGCCTATGTGTGCAAATAAAAAAGGAGGCCTCTCTTTTTGAGCTCAATCTTCAGTTCGGCAACCTTTCTTTGGCCGTAATCCATAATAAAATCAATAACACTTCCAAATACATAAAATTTTACTAAAATAATAATACGTTCGGTAAGATTCTGTGCTATCTGACAGCTGTTTGGACCTGACGCATACGAAGCGCCGCCTGGCGGCAGAAAAAGTATCGAAAACCCTCATTGTAATGGAACGTTATTTAGAATGTTACAGAGCAAAAAAAAAAGAAAAAAAAATTCGCCGATTTTAAATTTGACACAACAGTCTCAACCTTTTAAAATGCTGTATGGCGAAACCGGTCAGGTTCAATAGTAAATAATGTGGAATAGTACAAGTAATTTATTCGAAATGTGCAGCGAGTTCTATCAAGTGCCATCAATAAAAAATCTTATTTAACATTATATAAGACCAACAAAGTAAAAAATAAAATGCAAAATAAATAATGTTTAAAGACCAAAAATCGTACTTTATTTAAAAGAAACTCTTTTTTACAATGCATGCATCTAATGTAGAAATGACCTTATAAGTTTGATGTTGCACAATCACGTAGACACGTATCTGCAAAATTAAAAGCAAGACTGTAGTGCTATTTCTAATGAGTAATAGTGAAATAGTACTGTAATTTTTGGAATAATCAAATTGAGCGATTATATCTTTATTACGAAACATTAGTTAACAATATTTTTTTTTTTTTTCAATAATACCACTTTTACTATTCCACAATATTTACTTGATAAACCTTACCGTTTTCGCCTCACGGCATTCTCAAAGGCTCACAAACAATTGTGTAGCAAGTTCCACCAAGTGCCATCAATCAACAGTATAAATAAAATATTAATTAGATAAAACTTATAATATTTTAATATATTTACAGAACCCAGTACAAAAAAGAGGTGATGGAAATTATTACAAGACTGAATGATGCCCCGACTAGGTGTAGAAGAATTTCAATTTATTTCGGTAAGGTTCTGGTAATTCAGTGGCTAGAACATTGCCCTGGCTCAGAAAATATCATGGACTTTACTGAGATTTCCGGAATCTAAGCCAGGTTCAGGCAGTGGAGCATCTGGTGACCAATGTACGAGATGATGACGAAGTCAAATAAAATAATATGATATATAATATAATAATGTGATATTTTTTATATTTTTGGTAGATTTTTCAGATACGAGTATTTAAGTATTTTATTTGTTTGAAGTGTTGGTTAATGATGACGCGTTTATGATAAAGCGCTTTTAATGATCCTTCACTATGGCTGGTCTTCAGATGGGTGATAGTTTTGTAGTATTTCCATTTACCAAAGTTTTAGTTCTTCAGAAGTCATATTAAGCCATTGATTTCGGTTTCCATTAAAGCAGTCGTTAAACACAATACACTATAGTGGGTCACTAAACCTGCCCCTGTCTGCTTCAACACTGATTACCCAGTAGGGCTCACCACGTGGGACAAAAATACATATATTGATGTGTGGGTATATAGTATGCCTCTGACTACCCCATTGGGGATAAGACGTATGATTGATAAGTAAATAACTCTATATAAAAAATTAACTTATTAATAAATCCTTAATAACCCACAAACCAAACTTTTGGATGTGAAGAGACAATAAAAAGTGGCTATTTTCATAATACACCTAAAACATCTCGAGCGCAATAAAATCCACCACTCGGTTGCCACTTTCATGAGACACTTCCACCATAAGAAATCCAATTTAACTTTGTCACCGAACAAAATGCTCCAATAGAAATAATTTCGTCAAGGACTTTGAACAGCTGTACAATTCAATCAGTGTAGAGTTTTCTGTTTTTATCTTCGCCAAGTATTTTCCGTGGCAGTCGCATAAGTTAGTTAATGTTATCAAATGGTTCCCACACTTTAAGACGTTTAGATTATAAGGGCATATTTGTTCTAAACTACAATATTATAGATAAGTATAATATTTTATGGCAGGATAAATTCTAGTTTTAATTTGTAAGTTATATAATAAAAGAAGCAATATAATTTCTTTTTTTATCGGATGTGATCCAATTTGGTTTCCCGTGGTGTGGATCTAAGAGAAGTAGCAGATAAACATACGACCCACCTAATCAAAAGTCAAGATCACCATAGCATATGTACTTTTGCTACTCACATTCTAAGACCCTTTTTATAGAACTGTCAACGAAAAATGAATTGTCCAAGTTTTCTTTGCATACCGTAAGGATCCATCTCTTTTAGGCGCCATGGAGATACTCTGGCATGAAGACTCACGTCTCATGGGAGAGTTCAAACTCGCGTAGTTATTATTCCATTGGTTGAATTAAGGGCAGGTAGGCCAAGTCGCGTAGGCACCAAAACGCTTCCTCAATCCCCGCCAAGATAGATTGACGATGTATTTTCCGCTGGTACGCCACAGTAAAAATGATTGGCAGTAGCAATCGAAATGGAACATCTCTGTTATTGTGTTGGATTTTATTATAGGTTTATGATATACTAGTTGACGCCTGCGACTCCGCACGCGTGATGAAGTTTTCTTGTTCCCGTTATCTAAAGGAACTTGTTCCCGGGATAAAAAGTAGCATATGTGTTATTCTGATAGATAAGCTATATTATTGTGAAGTTTATTTAAATTCCATTCAGCAGTTTTTATATGTAAGTATCATCAAACATTCATACTTACAAACTTTCGCGTTTATAATAATGGTAGGAGTTAATGAACAGGATTTAATAACAAATTTATGCTTTATGTACAAGTAATAAATAAAATGTCCCGTACTCATTATACAATTTTTTTTTTAATAAATATAAAATCCAAAAATCATAATGTTATGTCCTTGTTTCAGGCAGCTAGCCACCGTTGTACTTTAGAACACATCCTCCGTTCACGCTAAACATTCTCCCTAAGTATATAACTTCATTTAATTGCTCTAAACGTTTCCGGTTTACCCAAATTGCTATTAGTTCCTACCTTTTCTCTTTCAAATACCCGATCCTTAGTTTAACATGCAGCGAAGACTTCGACTTTCATATTAGTGACTAATGCCTGAAGGTCGGCTTCTGATAAGACCATCACTACTGCATCATCAGCGTACAACAGACAATGAACTGTAAAGTTTCCAATTTTACAATACATCATAATCTTTTTACTTTTGCAGCCAACTATTAGATACACTATGAAAAACACAACCAAGGCGGACATAACACGACCCCGTTTGACGCCCGTACAGACGTCAAAAAGAGGCGACAGGTGAACATTAATTATTAGTTACATGAAATGTTAAACATTTTTTAAGGCTACTAACATAAAGTAAAAATATTAATATAAAAGCGCTGGCAGCCCCACTAACTCAGTTCTCTGTAAAAGATCACTGGTTTAAGAAACTCTCTCGGACTTTGGAAGGATGACCGCTTTGTAGCATTTTCATTTACCAGCGATTTCGTCCTTCGAAGGACACGTTAAGCTGTTTGACCCGGTTGCTAGTAACGTTGCAATCGGCACTCGTTAAGTCAAGTGACCTAAAAATTACAACAGCGAGTCGCCACAATCTGAGCTGATCATTTGAACACAGGCATTAGGCTCACCACAATATGCCTCTGCCACACCTTCGAGGATAAATTCGTTGCTAATAAATTCGTCAATAGTTAGCGCAAAAAATAGGTAAACATACATTGAACAGCCCACTGGCTCAGTTATTTATATAACTGCCTTCTAACCTATGGGTTCGATTTTATACTACTTACAGGGATAATTCTAACGCTTCTGTGAAGTGTTCGCAGCTCATTTTTGTCATATCGTCTTCATATACACTATACAAAGCGAACTCCGGGGGTCGCGAAATGCAGCTGGGACAGACGCTCGGATGATGATGGAATGTTACTGCTCTGATAAATATACTGTGCCATTGCGAAGAAATAACAAGGGGAGCGCAACGAAAAGACTTGACACAGGTCCTACCTCAGTAAGCGCCAGCGCGCGACTGATCAGGCGTCAGCGGCGCGAATCTGGTATTATTTAAACATTTGTACTATAAAAGTCACTGTATATAGTCAAAGTAAGCCATTATGTCTATAAATATTTAGTAGCTATAGTTCGGTATAAAAATCTCATAAAAATTATCTGTAGTTTAGATTTGGCATTGAAAAAAACATTTCGAAAGGGGGCAACATTGGAATGTTTTTTCTATCAAGTGAAGTTTATTAGATTTTGTAACAGAAAGCCATTTTGACTAGATTAAATCCTTAACTCTCAAATATATTTTTTTCAGAATCTAAAACCCTTTTTTCTACGATTCGCATTGTTTTAAAAAACTCAAAATCGGGGCCTCGACAGGAATACCAAGCCTTAAAATATATTACCTTATAATAATGTTCCTATGGGTTCTCAAATGGCGATAGCGTACCAGTAATTACAGAGTGGGTAGTTCTCCCGTAAAATATATTTTACTCGTATTATCTGTGATAGTATGAGTGAAATGGGAGCGACAGGGATTCCAAGTATACCACGAGCGAAGCCGCAATGCAATACATGTTAGTATAGAACTACGTAATATTGTTTCCAGCGCTAGATAGTATCAGTAATCAGAATGACTAAGATTGATTACCTAAAGTATCAAAGGATTTGATACGATAATTGCGTGACTTCGATTAACATTGATTATATGAACAGATGCTATGAATGGATAGTAACTGTTAAACATTAAGCCATAGAACAACAGGTTAATTACATGACTGTGCTACATAGTCATATGCTGTACTAGTTGACACCTGCGGCTCAGCACGCGTGGTGAAGCTTTCCGTTCCCGTTTACCACAGGAACTTGTTCCCGGGATAAAAAGTAGCCTATGTGTTAGTCTGATGTGTAAGCTATATTATTGTAAAGTCTCAACAAAATCCATTCAGTAGATTTTGTGTCAAAGAGTAACAAACATCCATTCTTCCATACTTTCGCGTTTATAATATTAGTAGGATATTTTATATTCAAGTGGATGCCCGGCGGTTTCAGCCGCTTAGCATTTATTTTTAGTATTTGACTGCGCAGTAGTAGTGTATGCGACTGCCGCGCTGAGGTACCGGGTTCAATTCCCGGCTTGTTACAAATATTTGTGTGATCCACAAATGTTGGTTTCTAAGTTTAGGTGTTGCCTATGTATAACATGTATGTATTTAGAAATATATAAGTATGTATATCAGTTGTCTAGATCCCTTAGTACAAGATGATAGCTAAACAAGTTGACGCCCGCGGCTCCGCACGCGCGGTGAAGTTTTCCCGTTCCTGTTTTCCACAGGAACTTGTTTCCGGGATAAAAAGTAGCCTATGTGTTATTTTAAAGTGTAAGCAATATTATTGTAAGGTTTCATCAAAATCCATTTAGTAGATTTTGCGTGACAGAGTAACAAACAGCCATCCAAACTTACTAACTTTCGCGTTTATAATATTTATTTATTTTATTTATTTATTTATTTTTGGAAGGCTTACAGACTAATTACAAAATGGTTAGGTATATTTAACATTGACAAATTGCTATTTATAAGCCTCCATATATGAAAATATTTGTAGGATTTGGGCTAGATGTGTCCTTTCTCATGGGTGCTCTCAGCTCCGCTCTCCAAAGTAGTAGTAGCGTAATGATGTATAGCCTACAGCCTCGCTTAATAGGGCTATCCAACTCAAAAAGAAATGTTCAATTAACTAGAAGTTCCTGAGATTAGCGCATTTAGTTTTAGGTATAATAAAATAGTTAAATACAGTATCAACACAATTTTAAACAGTAAAATTCTTTTAAAATTATATCACTGATTTATCTCACAAGACTTTCGTCCTACATCGTAACCACAATACATAACGTAATTACGTGCATACAGGACATAGTTATCTGAGCCTAACAGCTGTCTCGGTTCTCTTATCTCGAACAGCAAGATATACGTGCCTATCCCGAGAGAAAAATCGCTGGCCTTGTCACAGGAGCGCGGGGGAACCATTTCTCACTGCGGCTACACGGTCACACAGGGAATATTAGACATGTGTAGACGCGGCTTAACTTGCGATGTTCATTATACTCGTTAACTATATTTTTCTTCGTATATTTGGATAATATGGTTATAAGATTATCTTGTTATGAATGCTTAGTATTAATAACCGAGGAAGTTTAACCTAATTTTTTCATTAAATTTCAGAAAGATTTGGACACAACTGGTTTAAATATAGTAGGATATTTATGTTAACTACTTCAAATATCTTACTATTATATACAAGTAACAAAGGATGTTCTATCTGCTTTATAGATAGTCAAAGAAATCGAACGTAGTATAAAACAATTTTGGCATATTAAATTTCAAATCGGAAGAGTACTGTTAATGTGTGTAGCGTGCGTCGCAGTTTATACAGGCAGATCAAATTGTTGTACTTATTGATGAACGACTGTTTGATATTAATGTAATATTTGTTCTATTAATATTTTACGACTAAAAAGCAGTGAAGTGATAATAAATCATGAAAGGTTTATAAAAAATGCAAATAAAATGTCTGAGTTACGCAATTTTACATTTAAATGTCTTAAATGAAAAAAATTTTTATTTGGATAACGTTGATATAAAATATTTTAAAACAGCTCTTGGAAATGGGACTAGGATAGAATGGAGAAGAATTCTCTCTCTCGAGTGATGCAAATTTTTAATTAGATTAGACAATTCAAACTTTTTTAAATTCGACATCTTGGGACTCAAATAGTTTGTAAATTGTGTACTTGTATATTGTATACTGGTCACTTATGTGTCCTTCCTCACTTATAACATGGATTGATCGTAGCTTTAAGAGAAATTTCTTAAACTACTAAGCTAAGTACCATTATTTAGGTTCATTTCAACAATGGCTTGATCTATTAGCGTTAAGCGTAGCTAAAGATTGATTAAAGTGTAAATATAACTATAGGGAAGTAAACTTCGGGTTTCAGAGTGAGGACTTCCGAAGCAACTGGCAATATATTTGGATAGTAATAAATACGTTTAATTAATACGAATATACCGTGAAAGCTAATAACGAATTTGATTTGACCAGTAAGAATAAAAAGATAAAAGATATATCCCAAATTGGACATCCTATTTAAACACTTTTTGCGTTTTTAAATAAGGGAGCAAATTCAGTTTACCCTTCTTTTTCCATTATGAATTGAAGGATTTATTTAACCCTTACTGTTGTTCGGAGTGACCAACCGTTGCGGGTGGTAGGTAGGTACCCTCATCAATTATAAATGCACAATGCCTACTGTTTGTAACGCCATTTTTTATACAATAAAAAAAGATTATGATTGCGAATGAGAGATTTAATATAAAAATTGTGTTAGATATTGTCTAAATATTCATCTTTCTGAAAGATCGCCGATTTGTGCTTTTATAAAAGCTATGTGTAATTAGGCTGTCAACGAGCACATGATTCGCTTCTTGGTGTAAAACTTTTCGACGTTTACAAAATCACCAGAAGTCGAAGAGAATATAAAAGTTACTAGAGACTGAATTGCTAAGCATTATCAACTGAAGCGGGTTGATCAATTCAAATACCTAGGCCACATTGTTACAGATGACCTTGGTGATCAGGTAGACATGGAACGGGAACGTAGGGCGTTGGCTGTGCGCTGTAACATGCTGGCATAGAGGTTTGCACGTTGCAGTGAGCAGGTTAAATTTACGCTGTTTAAGGCTTACTGCCAGGTGTTCTACTCTTGCAGCCTGTGGGCTAGCTGTGCTCGGAGGGTAGGCGACGCACTAAGGGTCCAATATAACAATGGTTTTAGGGTGTTAATGGGATTGCCACGTTATTGCAGTGCATCAGGTATGTTTGCGGAAGCTCATACCGATGACTTTCATACCATAATCAGAAAGAGGTCTGCCTCCCTACTTCGCAGATTACGGGGCAGTTCCAACTCCCCTTTGCTAAAGACTATTGTTAGTAGATGTGTAACAAGTAATAGTCTTGTATCTAAGCAAGGACACTAGTAGGGCACAATATATTTTAATAATTCAATACAATTGAGACAGTACCTATTTATTTAATTAAATTTATTATGTAAATTATGATTTATTTATTTATTTTTATCCATCTGAAATGTTAAAAAAAAATAGAATAGGTTTAATTTAATTTGATTTAATGTATTTTTTAGTTCTATCCAGTTTAATTTACTTTGTTTTTTTATGTGTGTAGTATTCATTTAATTTGATTTATTTTAATTTCATTGTGTACTGTTATTTTATCGGATTTTATTTGATTTTATAGATGGAATGATAATCTATTATGATATTTATTATTGAAATCTACTAACATACTTATAAGTTTGTTAATACTAACCGAATATGGATGTTGCTTCTGTCTGAAATAAATGATTTTAATTTTATTTATTTATTTATTATTCGATATAATTGGGTTATAGTTTGACCACGACCGCAGTACTGCTCAATGCGTACAAAATTGTACGCAGTGAGCGGTACAGCGGTCGTGGTCAAACTATAGTACATAGTTTACAGTGGGTAGCACTAAACTAACTTTAAGGCTTGGTATTCCTGCCGAGGCCACGCTTTTGAGTTTTTTAAAACAATGCGAATTGTATAAGAAAGGGTTTTTGATTCTGAAAAAGAGATATAAGTTAGTTAAGGATTTAAGCTAGTCAAAATGACTTTCTGTTACAAAATCTAATAAACTCCACTTGATAGAAAAACATCCCAAAGTTGCCCCCTTTCGAAATGTTTTTTCAATGCCAAATCTAAACTACAGATAATTTTAATGAAATTTTTATACACAACTATAGCTACTAAATATTTATAGATATAATGGCTTACTTTGACTATATACAGTGATTTTTACATAGAACAAATGTTTCAATATTATCAGATTCGCGACGCTGAGGCCTGATCAGTCGCGCGCTGGCGCTTACTGAGGTAAGGCCTGTGTTAGGTTTTTTCGTTGCGCTCCCCTTGCTATTTTTTCGCAATGGCACACACAATATACATTTATGAGAGCAGTAAGCATTCCATCATCATCCGAGCGTCTGTCGCAGTTGCATCTCGCGACGCCCGGTGTTAGCTTTATATAGTGTGTATAAATATATATATATGAGTTATATACGGCAATGGACTCACCACCCATTACGTGGGACAGGAATACACATGGTGAAAAGTGGCCATATACTAATATGCCTTTGCCCCCCTTTCGGGGATAAGGCGTGATAGATTAATAAAATATATGAGAGCTTTAATATAAAATAAAGTATCTACACTTCACAGAAGCGTTAGAATTATCCCTGTAAGTAGTATAAAATCGAACCCTGTACCCACAGGTTAGAAGGCAGTTATTTAACCAACTGAGCTAGTGGGCCGGTCAATGTATGTTTATACATTGACCGGCCCACCTAAACAAATTTGAGCTTAAACATACCGACTGCCACTGGCTGAATTAGTCATTGCAGTTGTTATATTGAAGCTTCGCTTCGAATAAATTATTAAAATTGTATCCAAGACCTTTGTTTTATACTTTCAGTATTAATTATTTAAGTATATTTATAAATTTATTAGCCACGACTTTATCCCCGACATTGTGGCCGAGGCATATTGTGGTGAGCCCAATGCCTGTGTTCAAATGGACAGGCTCAGACTGTAGCGACTCGCTGTTGTAATTTTTAAGTCGCTCAAAAGGTATTCACTTGACTTAACGAGTGTTGATTGCAACGTTACTATCAACCGGGACAAACAGCTTAATGTGTCCTTCGAAGCACGAAAACGCTGGTAAATGAAAATGCTACAAAGCGGTCATCCATCCAAAATCCGAGAGAGTTTCTTAAGTCAGTGATCTTTTACAGAAACCGAGTTAGTAGGGCTACGAGCGCTTTTTAATAATGTTTTACTTTATGTTAGTAACCTTAAACAATGTATGACGTTTCATGTAACTAATAATAAATAAATTAATAATAATATAGCAATTATTACAAATAATATAATTTAAATTTAAGGCAAACTAAGTTTAGTCGACTGTTCTCACATAAATCCAAAGGAACAATGTAAGTGTAATTTTAATGTTGTAAGCCATACCTACATTTTAAAAGAGCATCCATTGACTTTCTTGCTAGATTCTTCTTCTTAAAGTGTAGGCTGCCCTTAGAACTGGCAACTAGAATAGCTCTAATTTTGATATGATTTTAAACACAACATTGATTTAGTTTTTTTTTTGTATAAATTCATTACTATATAATTGGTCAAACATCATGTAATTCAAACTAATGTAATTACTGGCGGTTAGAAAAGAGTGGCCATGAGTTTTATTGCCAGGTTCTTCCTCAGGCTCTACCTATTGCTTTGCGAATCTGGCAGTAAATGTAAATGTAGAAGCAATAATCTTGACGTTCTTAAGTGATACTTTGTGACCTACATGAATAAAGATTTTTCATTCAATCGTTCAATTAATAATCCCAACATTTTAACACGAAGGTTTTTTGCGCTTTAGTGGATCTGGAGAAAGCATTTAATAACGTTGTGAGAGAAACTCTGTGGTACTCGTCCGTATGGCCTGACTGGCCGTCTACACCATATCCGAGATATTAAAAATTATCCAGGATATGGTGTAGACGGTGAAACAGTCTCTTTATACGGACTGTAAAGCCTGGCTTTTCATAGTGTATCTGGATAGTTGTGCAAAAGTGTGGCTGCAAAAGTTAAAAGATTATGATGTGTTGTAAAATTGTGGAATTTTTACAGTACATTGTCTGTTGTACGCTAATGATGCGGTAGTGATGGTCTCATCAGAAGCCGACCTTCAGGCATTAGTCACTAATATAAAAGTAAAGGTCTTCGCTGCATGTTAAACTAAGTATCGGGTATTTGAAAAAGAAAAAGTAAGAACTAAAAGAAAGATTTGTATAAACCGGCAACGTTTAGAGTAATTGAATGAAATTGTGTACTTAAGGAGAATGTTTAGCGCGGACGGAAGATATGTTCTGAAGAACAACATGACTAGCTGCCGAAGACAGGAACATAACATTATGATTTTTTGATTTTAATAATATTTAAAAAAAATGTATAATGAGTACGGGACATTTTATTTCGTACTTGTACATAAAGCCTAAATTTTTTATTAAATATATGATCATTAACTCCTACTAATATTATAAACGCGAAAGTTTGTAAGTATGGATGTTTGTTACTTGCACGTAAATCTACTGAATGGAATTTAAATAAACTTTACCATAACTATATATTATATATATATATAGAATAACACATAGGCAACTTTTATCCCGAAAACAAGTTCCTTTAGAAAATGGGCACGGGAAAACTTCAACACGCGGGCGGAGCCGCGGGCGTCAACTAGTATATCATAAACCTAAAATAAAATCCAACACAATAACAAAGATGTTGCATTTCGATTGCTACTGAAAATCATTTTTACTGTGGCGTGCCAGCAGAAAATACAATGTCGATCTATCTTGGCGGGGGCTGAGGAAGCGTTGTGGTGCCTACGCGACTAGGCCTACTGGCCCTTAACGAAACATGAAATTACGTTCATCGTAATGACGTTCACTTGCGTACACGTCACACGCAACCGATATACAAAATTGGGTTTAGAGCTTTTGTTTGAATCGTTAGTAAGTCTGCTTTTTGACATTAAAATTTCTTTGCCGAATTTAATGCTTGATGCTAGGTACTATGTCAATGAAACCAAAAAAGTAAGCCATTCACTATCGTTGCAAAGAAATCAGATGACTTCTAAACCGAAACTAGTTTCAAAACCGAAAGTTGTCGTGGTAGAAACTTTGAAATCGTCTATGCAGGCATTAATGGTGTGCTGAATTGAATGCCGTAAACCCTTTGTCTCTATCTCTTATGGTTCCTTAGAAATAAATGGGAATATACGGAAGGACAGATTGAGCCTTTAAAAAAAAAATAACGTTAGGGTTTAGAAGTCTAAAACTAAGTCAATTCTACTAGAATACATAGTATTTGTGTTTTTTGGGTAATTTTAATATCTCTAATATAATTATTTTAACGAATATATTAAGGAAATTAGTAAATATAATAATTCTTTGTTTATAATTATGCCCAAAACGAAACAGGGCCTTAATTATTTCCTATACTTAAACTTTGCCTGTGCAGAACTGTGATAACTGGCACTAGGTTTTAAGTTATCTTATATAATAGTAATTTTCCTAAATAATTTTATTGTCTGCCGTAGTTTTTCAGTAACTAGACAAAAGTAAAATAGAATTTAATGTAAGTCATCTAAATTGACAGCTTAGACGATCACAATAATTCTAATAAAAACATTAACTCATTCACTCAATTTGCCTTCCTAAACTGTTTTCCCAAAAAGAAATGAATTCTTTTTACTGCATTTATGTAATTGGACCTCCACTTACTAGAAAAACCATGTTGATCCGCTCTGAGGAAAACAATTGTGACATAAGCGAAATGTAATTGAAGTAAATTGGAGACAACATTTATTTTACTAATTGTTGTATGTTGCACTAGCGCAATATGAATTATCCATTTGTGTTTCATCCTGTTTCGAGTATTTTTCAAGTATAATTAATATAATTTGAAATTCTGTTCAACACTCAACGTTTTTTCTATACCACAATAGCTCTGATTACGAGTTGACTTTTTTATACAGACTTTAATAACTAATTGTTGGTTAAAAAAACTTGAAAATATAAATAAGTCACGATTAAGACCTGAAAAACATAATGAATTTTCTTATTCGTGTGACTTATATAATATATAACTTTAGATTGGTACGTCAGTAATTATTTAATCATTAAATTTTGTGTATTTAATGTAAGGCTACTATTTCTAGTAATTTACTCTATTATTTGTTATTACGTCATACGGTTTCGGAAGGCACGTAAAGCCGTTGGCCCCATTTTCCAGAAAAGTGGCAGTCATTAAGCCGAGTCTCATGAGCTTGAACAATTTCAACAGCAGGTCGCCACAACCTGTGCTTGTCCATTTTAACACAGCAATAGGCTCACCCACCACCAGTTACGTGGGTCAAACGTGTGCTCATAATTATGTCTCTGCCACCCCTGCCGGGGATAAGGCGTGATTAATAAATAATAGTAAAATGTCATACTGTTCGACCCTTTGCTTATTATTAAATGGTCTTTAACTGACGTTTTTTTTTCGGTAGCAGGTGCGCTACTTGTAGGTGGTGACTTGGAGCTTTGGGCTATTTGATCATTTTACCTCCACTCGAATCTTATAGATTAGAATAAAATTTATTCAATGCCTAATTAACTCAATGCCATGAAAATACTTTTCATTAAATGTGGTAAGAACGAAACATCACAATTACAATTATTTAAATCATTTCTTTAGTTACATCAATATGACATTTTACATTACGAGAGCCCACAGATTCGTAAAAGTTTGTTTCGAATATTTGTTTGATGTTTTTTTATGCAAAGTATATAATGTATTTACAAACATGTAAGTATATCTATAAGTTGTGTAGATCGCTAGCACGAGCTAACATTACTTTAATTTGGAGTAGGTCCATCTCTATGTAACACATATACATATATCAATAAAAACAAACTTGAAAAAATTACCGAAAAACTGTAATTTAAATTTATTTATTCATTCATTTAAACTTTATGCACAAAGATAGTACATTGGCGGACTTAATGCCTAAGGCATTCTCTACCAGTCAACCATTGGGTGGTGCAGAACTAAATACGAGATTGCAATGGATCTATTAAAAACATACACACTTTAGTTTAATCATTAGACACTAAGGGTAAATTGCACCATAATTTTGGTTATACTTTCCGTTAAAATTAACTTTAGCAGTAACAATAACGGTAGCAATAAAATTTAACAATGATGCGTTGCACAATGCTATACTATTTATATTTGAATAATATATATTTTTTATTATTGTTTATAGATTATAGTGATAAGTTGACTGTTACGTCATTACGCCTGTTACGGTTACTATAACTTTAACCACCAATTATTGGTTTGTTAAAGTTAGAGTCAGCTGTGACGTCATTGTAACCATTGTTGGTGAAATCTAAAAATTGTTAAATCTGAGATTTGACGGCTGGTTTGGCTTTGGTTATGGTTATAGTTAGATGGTGCAATCCACCCTCAGATACAAATGAATTGGCACTAACACACAATTGTTTGGCATTTTAATATTCAACATTGTTGGAAGTCACTGTCGTCTGACCTCGCATACTCGTAGTGTCTGAGTATCTGATTAGGGTGAAAGGGGAACACCAAAATCTCCGGGGTCCATCTGCTATCGATGTAACAGCTGTCTAACGGCGATGTAATGGCAGATACTAATGAATTAAAAATAACATATATAACTTACTTCTATTTCATTCGCTACAATTGTCTTGTTCAAAAAAGCATCTATTATTTTATGAAGGTGTATAGTGACGGAAACTGTATTATTATGTTTTTTTAAGAACAATGAGTAAAGAAAACGGTTACTTTTAAATTCATCTAGGTTGTGACCTAGATGAATCTGTGGAGTAACACTTATGAACGTCTAGATTATTGCTTCTACATTTATTTATACTGCCAGATTCACAAAGCAATAGGTAGATCCTGAATAAGAACCTGGGAATGGCAACATTATAGCAACTCTTTTCGAACCGCTAATAATTAAATTCATTTATTTACATGATATTGAACAAAGTATTCAGTAATGAGTTTACACAATAAAAACAAAATCAAATATTAAATTACAATGAGAGTGATTCTAGTTGTTAGTTCTAAGGGCAGCCTATCCTTTATTGAGAAGATTCTGGCAAGAAACTCAATGGATGCTCTTTTATAATGTAGGTATGACTTACAATTATGACCTTACATTGTTCTTTGGATATGTGAGAAAAATCGACCATACTTAAATATTACAATTAAAATTTTACTTATTTTACTACCTGTAATATTTTACCACCTTAATAGTAGGCATTATAGATAATTATATCACTAAAATGCACTCCATTTAACATGATTAAAAGTCGTGTTCGTTAATTTTTAAAATAAACTTAAAATATATATATTTATCGCTATAGCTTAATTGACGAAATAACATTCTGCTTAATTTTGTTACTGGTATTTCACCTAACGAACCTGTTTACTTAGAATTCACCAAACAAACCAAATACACACACAAGTCAAAAAGGTTTTTCCCAACGTGGATTTGAACGCATTTTGATTAAAATTTCATCAAACTTCGTCCTGTAATGTTTTTTGTACACAGAATATATAAAAAAATCACAACCCCGGTAAGCCAAATGCGGTTCGCATTTTAGACAAACAAATTTAATTACAGGTGACTAAAGTACGTTGTGTTGTAAAGCGTATTACAAAATTGTATTATAAAATTATAATAAACAGGAATATTTGTTAATAATAATGTTCGTTGTTTGCTTGACAATCGACCATAAATCATTTAAATTTCAATTTTAAACGAATGTATTCATAAAAACAAATAACTTGATGCAATAACTTGTTTCGTGTAAAAATTATTGATTATCAATTGAGTGTAATTAAAAATCAATTATTGATTATCTCTCCTACCTTTAGGTTATTAATTCTAACATCAAGAAATAAAGACAAATACTTAAATAATCCTAACAATTCTACGTCAGACAATACAGTGATTCTTATTCTTTGAATATTCAAAATTCATTTATTTCACGCCTTATCCCCGAAGGGGTGGCAGAGGCATATTATAATCCAACTTTTCACCATGTGTATTCCTGTGCTATAATAGGTGGTGAGCCCATTGCCGTGTTGAAATAGACAGAGGCACAGACTACCTGCTGTTGAAATTTTTCAAGCCGCAAATTAGACCTTCAACTTGACGACTGCCATGTTACTGGCAACAGGAGCCAACGGCTTAACGCGCAGAGAAATACGGAAGCGCTTGCAAATGTAAATGCCACAAAGTGGTCACCCATCCGTTTCAAAAGTTACTTAACGCAGTGATGGTTTACAGAACACTGAGTCCGCTGGACCACGAGAGCTTCAAAAATTTATTGATTTATTCCAAATCACCAAAACATATTCCTTTGACTATACTGATTCACCGACATACTAAAGTAAAGTAAATACAGTAAGTAATCATTTTCTGTACTAATGGAATGAGGCTACGTAGTGTTTCAATTGTATACTTGGCTAACTGAAATTTCTCTACCAAATTAGTCTAGCAAACATAGAATTTGATAGAAATTTATTACTGAAATTTCTCATAAGTATAATTACTTAGAAACTGCAAAATATAAAACAAATCACATTTCTCTAGTAAAAATTTAAAAGCATGTAAATGAAAACTAATGTAATGACTGCCGATTAAAACAGAGTGGCCATGATTATTTTGCCAGGTTCTGTTTCTGTGTTTATCTAGTGCCTTGCGAATCTGGCAGTAAATGTAAAAGCAATAATTTTGACATTTATTAGTGTTATTAGTGACCTACATAAATAAAGATGTTTTACCTTCATCTCAGTATGCGTTCCAAAAATAATCCAATTTTACACCCCACTTGAAAAACCTGGAGTTGCAACACGTGTGTTGGTATAGAATTTCGAGTTTCACTGTCTAAAAGCCACACACAATATGAAGATGTGAACTCGGAAATTAATCTCGTCTCTCTCTCTGTGTATGTTTCTCTGTATGCGTTTCTCGGTCCAGTGGACTTTAAAGCATACCATATAGCTTGATATGTATCCTGTATTTAGGTACGTATGAAATTAAACAATTACCACCATTGCTGGTTACAATATTTTCACTATGATACATACTTCCCTCAAGGCTGACTTTTTAAGATTGTTGTTCCATGTATCTGACAGCCATTCGTTAGCATATTAGTCGGGTTTGTCTTTATCCCCGAAAGGGTGGCAGAGGCATACTCTACGTCCACATTTCACTGTAACAAGTTATATCTCTCGTAATATGTAGGTGGTGAGCCCATTGCAGTGTTGAAAGGGTAGCTGTCACCCATAAAGTTTCGGCTTGGCTTAAAAACCGCCATATTACTGATAACCGGACCAATGGCTTAAATTGCCTTGCTAAGAACGGGAATGCTCGTAAATAGAAATATGTGGTATTTCCATTTACGAGCATTCCCGCAGCAGTTATCCTTCTGAGGACCAGCCATAGCGAAAGTAGATTATGTTTAGGCAACTAAGCTAGCGGGGCTACAAATACTACAAAGACATTATACTCATGTTAGAAAAAAAATGTGTGTGCTCTGGTACCAGAGTACACAGGTAAGAAGTGAGACTTCTTTACGACATTTTTTTTACAGCTATAAAATTTCTTTCATAAGTCGATAAAGAAGTTTCACTTATGAAAAAGAAATTTCACTTCAAAACAACATGGCGCGTAACCGAAAAACGTGACCTTTTTTTTACAGCTATAAAATTTCTTTAAAGAAGATAAAGAAGTTTCACTTCAAAAATCGCATAAAAATATTAATTGCTAGTCAATTAGGACTATAATGACTTTATAACTATAGCGATATGCTTGAATTGTAACAATGTGGTTTGTGACAAATTGCAAAGCTTATTGTAATTTTGTCAGAAGCTTGAATGTACATAATTGTTAATTAAGCATTTAAATAGAATTTCATAAATTAACAAAGTTTGGTAAACTGAAATTGGCATATTTGTAATATAAGCTCATTATTGTTAAATTATGTCAGATTGTATAATAATTAAAGTATTGAATATTGTCAAGTTTGATTATCATTAAAAATTATATAAATTGAATTTAGTTAGAAAATATATAGAAAAATGTTTGTGGTAGACAGTCCTCATTTTAGATTTCTAAACCCTACAAAATTAAAGAAAAGTTTGAATAGTAAAACTGCTCGTCTATGCCCAACTATTTTTTAGGAACCATAAGAGAGAGACAGACAAACGGTTTGCGGCATTTTGAAGGTTATTTTGAAGTTTATACCACTTCCGATTTTAAACTGGTTTCGGTTTAGAAGTCGTCGGATTTCGCTAGGATAGTGAAGGACGCGATACTTGTTTTGCACTTTTTACACACCGCCGTCTAGCCCAAAGTAAGCTATAAAGCTTGTGATATGGGATCTGGGCAACCGATAGACATACTTATATATTTCTAAATACATATATATAGAAGCGCTCGTGGTTAATTCAGTGTTCTGTAAACTGTTAAGTCATTTGTCCCGGTTGCCAGTAGTCGTTAATTCAAGGTGATGGCCTTATTATTAAGGCTTGAAAAATGTCAACAGCAGGTAGCCACAACCTGTGTCTGTCTATTTCAACACGGCAAAGTGCTCACTACCTATTACGTTAGACAGGAATACACATGGTGAAAATTAGGCACATAATATGTCTCTGCTACCCCTTCGGGGATAATGTATTAAACCAAAAATCAAATTAAAAAACGGTATTAAATAAAAAATCAATCACACAGATTAATCTGGTTAAAACGTTGGGAAGTAGTAGAAGAAGGGAACAAGGAAATCTTTGTACCTAATAGTATAAGTCACGAACAAGACCGAAATATTATATAAATATCGTTAAAATCGCAATTTAAATTTGGTCCCGAAAATCTCAGCACTGACAGGTTATGTAAGAATGTGAGGCATGGCATACACACACTGCAATTACTATAGTTTTAACTTTCAAATAAATTGTTAGAAAGAGTAACAGATAGAGTTTACTATTTTTTGATACGTAGTAATTGCAAAAATTAAACAAAAAACAATAATTTGGAGAAATATATCCAGTCTGCCATGAAAATCCTTCATAGAGACACATTAAAACTTTTTTATTGCGCTGAAAACCACAAAGCATATTTTTTCAAGAACAAACTTTTTCAGTTTATATTTTTACTGCACTCAACTTTTAGTTCCGCAGCATGTATCATGTATCGGGCATAGAAATAATTTGACTTGTCTATCAACTTGTCATACCCTCGGTATGCATGCTGCGGAACTAAAAGTTGAGTGTGAATATCGCTACATTGTGCAGAATTTTATTGTAGGTAGATACACTACAGGCTGAAACAAGCTCGCACACTAGAAATAACTCATTC
Organism: Thumatha senex; assembly: GCA_948477245.1. Lineage (NCBI taxonomy): Eukaryota > Metazoa > Arthropoda > Insecta > Lepidoptera > Erebidae > Thumatha > Thumatha senex. Next base: position 14,941,920 of record OX419743.1, read on the forward strand.
GGTAATTTTTATTAAATAAACGTAAATTTATAGTTACCTTAAACACCTAGCTGACTAAACTACTGAAAGTTTTGGAATTATGGAACGTGTAACATACAAATTTCAAAATTCTTTCATCAATCGAATCGAGATGCCTTTCCCGAAGGCAGCCGAGGATGGCCGAGAGTGCACGACATCCTCACCTTTAGAAAACATCGTCCAATGCCGAATCAGTGCTCGTTCGCAGTTCGTCGCGAATGGCTGCGGGCTTATTGTCCTGCTCCAACCTGCGCGTGTTGTTTCTCAATTAATAAATCGACTATTTAATTTGTGCTGTGACGGAAATATTTTTTACCTGTTGATCACATAATTGATATTAAAGATGACAGTGACATTACCAAGATTTTCATAAATTTGATGGAAATTATTTCAGCCGTTTAAATTGACGGTTAGATTGGAAATGTTTGACTAAAATTAATTATTAACATAAATTTGATTAAGGATAATTCAAAAATGGGTATGTTTATGTTATAAATTTGTAATTAAGTAAAAAATAAAGAGAGTTTTTGATTTTTCTATTATAATAATTAATTATTGTTGTAACGAGAGAAGAGGATATTGCCCTCTTTCTCTTGAGTTCACAAATTTTCAGCGATTTATTTTTTTATAGTTTAATTAGGTGTACCTAGTTAACGAGATTTGATTTATTTATAGAATTCAAATATATTCAAAACCTAAAATACCGGTGAAATTATTCACAAATTTTACGATTAAAAAAGAAAAAAAGCTCCTCATCGGTAGTCCATAAGTAAACTTAAATCAACTTATTCAGGCTTACAAAAATGGAACCCAAATGAAAAAAGAAACATTGAATTGCTGAAAATTAGGCTAACCTACCTTAATACTATTGTATCGAAAAATACTGGCTATTCCTTTTTTTGTCCAAGGTTTGTGGAATTTTTTACTGTTGAGTGTACTAGAAGAGCTATAAGCTAAATAAATTTATCATACATAGTTATGTATGATTAATATTTTGTGTTTTTAAGGTCAAAAGATTGATATACCTAGTTAGGTATATCAATCTTTTGACCTTAAAAACACTAAACCGGTGCCGTTAGTAAAATTACAGATCCATTACACCCGTTTATCCTTGGGGATGCTACAGTTAGTTAAAATTCGGACCCCCAGGCCCTGGAACATATACAACAGTGTATTTTTTCTCTATTTTTGTAGGTAAACCGTGAAGATTTTTTTAATTTCTCGAACAATAATCCTTCAGGAAAAAACGTTCCAAGATTTTGTGCCTTTGGTATTAGGCGTATTCTGAGAATCATCAATGCTTATGACGACTAGGTGGGTGAGGTGGTGTATTTACTGACCACACTTTAAAGGTTTATCGCCCAGTGTTGAAGTGTTAAATATATAAAAAAGCTGTTTCTAGCAGCCAAAAAAACTCTTATCACAGGTTCTATATTCAGATTGGAATTGGATAATACTAACTGTAAATGCAATAAGATGAAAAAGAAGTACCTAGTATGTACTTGTAATTGACAAATAAATAAATAAAAAATCTACATTTTATATAGAAATACTGACTTCGAAAATAAAAATAAAATAACAGAATGTTTAAAAAAATATTTTAAAAATTCCTCATTTTATTATGCTTGCACATTTAAGCAATTTTCGTTTCTTTCTTTCGTTTCTTTTCGAAAATCGCTTAAATGATATCTAAAACTCGACACTTTTTGTAGGGTTGTTGAATGTAACAAGTGATACCTACGTGTATGCATGCTATCCTGTCCCCGAGGGATCACGGTATAAAAGTAACACGATTTGTTTTTGATTTTCACATTACTAGGCAATACTTACCTTATAAAATTAACAACTGTTCTAAGTTTAACTATTAGACTGAATTTAGAATATTGAATGAACAGAGTAATTAGTTAGAATTTATAAAAGATAATTTTTTTTGAAGTGCTCTAATTTATTCTTTAACGGATACTCCGCGGTTTTCGCTTGGAAATACGGGAATAAAATATGGATAAGTTATTTCATAAAACTTCAGTCATTGGCCAGTGAAAGTTCTGTTAAAATTAGTCCAGCCATTTCAGAAATTAGCCAGAGCAAACAAAACAGGCAGTTTTTTACATAAATACATTCAATGATCCATTTAGTGAAGAGCAGTTGTTTTGAAATTACAAACAGATACTTCAATTTTATTGACTTAAATAGATTTTATTTTAATTTATTTCTTTATGTACACCAAGTAAAAAAAATCTAATTTAAAATGACAAATTAACTTCTTTTAAAAAACAGTTACAAAAGCACTATTTATTTATAAAGTAATCTCCTCTTGCAGTTCCAAGAAAGATATTGTCAAAAACCCAAACTATACAGTGTGCGTAGGAAAAAATATTTATGGAAACTATATACACATTCTATATAACATTAATATATACATATATAAGATTAAGGTGGACATCACTACATACTCGTAGTTTAAATCAAAGTCGCTTACCGCTGTCTGTTCCTATGTACCTATGCTTAGATCTTTAAAACGATGCAATGGTTTTTTTAATAGACAGAGTGATTTAAGACGAAGGATTTACTATATAATTTGTTTCTGTATACATTGCTAAAATATATGCTAAAATATAACGATATTTGTTGAAGATGTCGGAAAAATATAAACCGTTTGGTAGCTTTCAATGAAAACGCTGCCTAATCCCTTAAAGATATAACAAAATAATGTTTGATGGAAATGTGTATCTTATATAGGTCTACAGTCTTATTTAGGTAGGAAAATCCGCGATGACGTAAGTCTACCTCTTAAGGATAATATACCATATTCATTGTAACACTTTAAAAAACTGGGCAATTATAAAGTGGAAAATGGAAAGCTATTTACACATACGGCATTAATGTTTTACAATTTAAAATTATTTTTTTCGTTTACACCGTGCAAATTAAATAAATATCTTAAGAGATATAGCAAAATTAAAATAATGCGCAAAAAAGTTAATTTCGTGTAACCATATTTCGACTAGGCCGTGCAGGCGTACTGGAAAGCGGAGAAGTAATCCACTAATTTAGACTAGAAATAGTTCATGTATTATTGTAAAAATTAAAACGACGGGTTTAAATGGGTGCTATGGGGTTCGAAGTATGTCACGGGCGAAGCCAGGCAGGTCCAGCTAGGACATTATATTTTTAACTTAGTAAGATAATGAGGAAAGATAGTGCTTTCCAGCTTTTTTTTAAGAAAGGTTTTACCAGTCTGTATTTTAGGCGGGAAATAGCTCCATGAATTAAGCGCATTGGATTCTGAAGGCGTACCAATACAAATCAGTTGTGAGAGATGGGAAATTTAGGCGGAGTTTAAAATGTGATCTACACGAGTTATTCGGCTGATGAACAAGAGACAAACGTTCCCGCAGGTAAGATGGAATTAGAGAATTACGTATTATATTTAATAGGAGACATAATATCTGATTATACGAAGACAAATAGGGGAACCACATGATTTTCTTGCGAAATTGAGAGACGTGATTACGTAGATTGAAAATTTAATAATTTCCTCTGAATTATTCCGACTTTAAAACATCTTAAAAAATAACCCGAGGTACCGTATTTCAGAATTTTAGGCTTAGTAGTAGTTAGTAGTTTGGCTGTTTGTTGATATCAAGTACAAATTACTGAGCCCAATACACGTGAAAAAAAAAGAGTTAATAAAGCTATTTGCTTTAGTTACGTGAACTGTACATAAGCTTAACAATATTATTAAAGCAAATATTTGGTTTGTATTTTAACTTGTCACTTCATATCACATTACACAACTCATTTGATACCAAATTACACTAGTCTTTTCTTACCACATGTCACTTCATACCAAGTTACACATTATACGTAATTTCATTTCTTACCTACTTAATAAGTATAGGAAGGTAAAGAATCCAATCTTTAAAGCGTTCATCCAATATCTTCACGTAGCTTGAACGCTAAAAGGAAAACTTATTAGTTATTGTCTCCGTAAGTAATTCCACTTCCTATCGAGAAAGTATTAAAAATGTAGCAATAGACTTCTTCGAACACTATCAGAAGAGGCGTTTTATTAAAATATCTCGTATGAAATGACAGCGCTGTGTTGTAAATTGCTGTAAGTTTTATTAATATAAATTACAAATACGTACCTTATATTGACTTACACGTTAAAAATAAAATACTTGTTAACTGTATAAACGTATATTGCATCTTGATTACACTAATGCTAACCTTACATGTCTATACTTTTTAAATGATGCCGACTGAATGTCGTGTCCTGCTCCAAAATGCCCCTTTTATAAATTTTCTGACTTTCTGACTTATATGACTTTTACAATCTGGTATGGAAGTTTTTGCATGCGCATTTAATGTTGATATGTCTTGTCACGTCCCGAACTATTCCAGTTACTTTTTAAATAATAAAATTAAATATATTATGCTTACTTTTAAGACAACAATTCAAGAAAGATAAGATTTCTTTCTACTTCTTAGACAACAATTCTCTCTTAAAGCCATAATTAAGAAAAAACCAACACACTCTCAGTTCAGAGAAATTCAGGTCCTGTGACCTGTGGTTGAACTACGGGGCATGGCACTGACACGAATAAAAATCAGGACAAGACACCTGACTCATACACGCAAAAAGTTTATTTTTATTATGTTTCTGTATAGACCGACATATCTATTTTATTTATAAAATACCTTGAAAAAATTGATACTTAATGTTTTAGCTAATTGAATCATTTGTTACATGGAGAAAATCCATCGTTAACGATAATAAAGGAGATGAGGAGGATCCCACCACACACCCTTGATTCGTCAATCCTAAAGCACAACGGTCAAAGATAGCCTCTACTAATTGTAACGGAGGAATGACGAACCGAACTTCTCAAAGAAAGGGATGTAGGACAGGAATAAGGAAATCGTACCCTCCAGATTGCCAAAATTTTTGCAACACTCCGCTTTACAAGGTGACATTGAGTCGACAAGTCGACACGTGTTTCGCCTACACATGAGGCATCTTCAAGACTGCTTGATAGCGAAAGACTGATTCGCTGCCAAGCAGTCTTTAAGATGCCTCGTGTGGGTATTGCAAAAACAGAAATTGACAACCTGGAGGGTAAGGTTTTCTTATTCCTATCCTACATCCCTTTCTTTGAGGAGTTCGGTTCGTCATTCCCCCGTTACAATTAGTAGAGGCTATCCTTGACCATTGTGCGTTAGGATTGGCGAATCGAGGGTGTGTAGTGGGATCCTTCTCCCTTCCTTTATTATCGTTATCCTTAATGTTGTGTGTATTCATGGCCGATATTTTTATTTTGTTCTATGATTATAAAGTACAGGCACATTGTAAGGATGATAATAAGTATGTATCCGTCGTTGTTTAACTAGAGAAAATATCTTCAAAGAAGTAATCCAATTTCCAAGTACTGAAAAGATTTTTGAGGTGTATGTCCGTAACGACATCGACAGTCGGATATTTGGGGACCGCGCGCGTACGTGATTTTTAAGCACGGACGAGTTTCAATATGTAAACAAGGGTCATCCACTGAATATTTGATCCCAATTACGTGGTTTACATTCTATGATATTTTGTATTCTTACTTGTTAATCCGTGTTTCTTTTTTATCTTTGGCGTTTTTAAGATTTGTTTTATGTACGTGTGTCTGATTTTATATGATAAATAAGATACTAGTAGCAGAAGCTAGGTATACTGGAACTTCAACAAGATATTTATGGCTCACAGCAGGCCAACTCGTAGTGTGACTATTTGTGTTTTGTGTGTGTATATAAAAAGAAATGTATGATTATAGCATTATAGATCTGATCTTCCTTTTAGATTACGGGGTAATCCTAGTCATTGTCCATTCCAACTACCATGCAGTTTGTAGAGTAAGTTGGTTTGGTCATCTTCAAAAGTGAAGAAAGATTGATGAATAAAAATATTTTGCGAAAGTAGTGCAGAAGAAGTCATGGTAGCCCAATACATACATAGATCACGTGAGCAGATTGCTCAATAACTAAATGGTCAAAAGTCCTCGGTTACCCAGTTGTGCATATATGAAACGATTAATGAATCTGCGGGAAGCCAAAGAAGTATGCATGGATTGCGAAGTCTGGTCATCTGTACTCTGTGACTACCCCGTCGGGGTTAAAGCGTGTAGATAGTTTAGTGCTTGGTAATTGCCGCATTTAGACGTCGCTTATACGCTTATCGCACATAAGCGATAAATAGATATTCCCCTCCTCAACTACAGCCGGTTTCTTGAAAGTGCTTTTCATATAGCCGATGCTTTTCCGATGTTGAAAGCCCATTCATCCCAATTTTACCAGAATCAATATCTTCCAGAGATTGCCTTATTACTGGCTCAATAATTGTATACCAAATTTCGAAACTTATGAGACGTAAGTTGTCTTTCATCATTACATTTAATACTTTCTCTTCATCATTGTTTGTTCCTGTTGCTTTCAAATTTTACCTTGATTTGAGTACTAAAGTTACTAAGGTTTACTATTATTTGGCGACTAGGAGTAGCTATGATTTATGTTTCGGTTAATCATCACTACATATTATAAAACAAAGTCGGTTTTCGCTGTCTGTCCCTATGTATGCTTAAATCTTTAAAACTACGCAACGAATTTCAATGCAGTTTTTATTCATAGTTAGAGTGATTCATAGGGAAGGTTTTTAAATAACTAATTGAATCAGGCGTTACATGGCGGTTATCCATTTTAAAAAAGAAAGAAGAAGGTTTTTATGTATAATTTGTTAAGTTTTTGTATATTTTATTTTATTATAACGATATATATGTAAATATATATCGTTTATCCCCTTCGGGGATAAAGCGTGACGTATGTATGTTATATCTTTATTATAATTGCAAATACAGATATACGACGACGTTGTGATTTTTATATTAGGTATTCACATATTATTTTACTTTGCAGTATGTCATCAAATAGGTAGGTAGGTTTAAAGTATGCACGGTACTTTAAGCCTAACTTAAATTTAAATCACTTGTCAATTTGTTATAAAATTACTAAAAATGACAATATACTTCAAATCTACACAGCCATGCAATTTAATTCTTGTAAATCTCAATGTCAAATTAATAATAATAATAAATTATAAATTATACGAAATTATTATTATTGCGAATTATTTTATTATTATAATTTATTTTAGCGTATAAATATAATATAGTTCTGCCACATGGCCCAAGCGGTGGGAATGCCGATTCTCGACGCGTAAAATATTAAGAGTATTTTAAACTTTAAGGATTTAATATTAACATTAAGGTTGCTTCGCTATACTGTTAATTTAAATTTTCCTAAGTTTGTTAAATTCAATTTCAAACATTCTAATTTATTAAATTGCGTTTGTAATTACATAAGATTGTTTAGGAAAACTGACAGAAACAGAAATTAACGTTCGCTTTCATATACCATTAGAAATTAATTAATTGATGTCAAATTTATTATACTATGTTCGATGCAAAACTTGAGATAAGTGGTCATAAAATTATAAAATCATGGGTACTTCTAAGATTTTTTTGTAATTATTTTTCGTTAAAAATATCCAAAACTTATGAAATGCTTGCCATTAAATAATTTACGGAGGAATTTAATTATAATATTAAAATATATATTTTAATACTACTAGTTATGCCCGAAGTTTTGCCTGCGTAGTGAAGTTTTAACGATAAAATGATTGAACTTCTTGATTAAAATTTTATAATTTTATATTGTCTAATGTCATAAGTAAAAGGAATAATGGATATTTCATATAATTAACATTTAAACATCTTTATCTTATGTTTGTTACACTTATTATACGTGAACAATTATTTTTTGTGTTGAATAGTCTATTTATTGAGGTAGGCTATATATCATCACGCTACTACCCAGGAGATCGGAGCAATGAATATGTCAACAATCAGGCACATTAAATAACTGTAAAATTAATAAATTGTGGGAATAAATGGGAGCCACGGGGTTCAAATTAGTCACGGGCGAAGCTGCGGGACTCAGATAGTAGTCAACAAATATAACATCCAGATATCATTATATTTAAAATCTATATGCAACGTTTAGTTAAATTTAAGAACGTCTTCATTGTTTAATGTATTTTTTGTAAAAATATTTTAGATTTGAAACACTACGCCAGTTTCTGGTAACATCTATTATATTATTTTGGTTAGGTTACGTTAGAACAATGACAATTAATGCGCAAAGGCGAGAGAGCGAAGTGAGCGTGTTGCGGTAGCCATCCCTAAGCATCAGACCTATTGTTATTAAATAATTTGGATTACAATAGTAAAATATTTCTTTATAACTTATCCATTAACTACAAAATGAATTCTTTGTAAATCTATACTATACTAAATCTGTAGGTGGTCGCTGTCTGTACATCGAAGATAAATGAGAAAAAATATGATAGGATCTTCAATAAGGCAATCGACATGAAATCAATCATTTTTGGATTTTTTTCTGTTTGTCTATCTGTTTGTGCACGCTAATTTCTAAAACGGTTTAACCAATCGATGTGCGGTTTTTACTAAAACGTTGTGCAACTCTTCATTTAACATTTAGAGTTTATTTTATTTCAATCACTTCATAAATAAAACAGTTATGTTCATTTAGAGCGTCCATTATTTTGTTATTAGTATTCGACAAAATATCATAAAAATGTTCAGTAGCATTAAATGAAACTTAGACTAGACTATTTACAATACCTTGACAAATTATATACATATACCTTCCTCGTGAATCATTTGATCTTTTGGTGAAACTCGTATGATATTTCGGTTAGTTTTAGTTAGTTTTAAATTATTGTAAACAGACAAATAGACGCAGCAAGCGACTTTGTTTTATTATAATTATGACTACATAATTATAATAAATCAAAGTCTTCGTGTTAATTTAGATATTTCTTTTATTTTTGAATGGAATAAATTTATTTTTATCCGTTTCTTGGTATTCAATTGAACTGAAATTAATACAGTGCAAATTAAAATATAATACAATCAATTGTTAGTAAGATTTTGGCGTCCAGACTGTGATAATCTTAATAGTAAAAATCGGCAATATTATGATCCTTTCCATAAAAAAAAGTATCATGCTATTGGGACTAATCCCACCCACATTCCCATTACTGTGACTCCTGTAAACCAGGATCTACAGCAATGACCAGAAAAGTTACACCGAGCTCGATCTCGGTGAAGTCACAGGAGAAGTAAGCATTGTCTTAAAACCCGCAACGAAATGAATCAGAAGATAATGTGAGGAAGTAGGAAAATAACGTAATGCCTCTTCTCGAAGCACCACGGTAATAGTACCTATATTACGGGTCCTATGTGAGCTATGTTTGATTTCAGTAATATGTATGGCAGAAACGTTTAAAAACACGAAAATTCAGCCTAGATGCCAAAGAGGTCCGCTTTGTAAATTACTTCCGATGTTACTTGTAAACAATTAAGCATATTATATCGTTCGTTTAGCCAAATGTTACACTTTATCATGCTAGTGATACACAGTGAATAGTAAAGCCTACAATTTTATTTGATGATGTATTTTCTTTTAATAATTTTAAAATAATAATCATAAAAAAAATGTCTGCCAATAAGTTTTGATAAATTATATTATTATACCGATAGAGGACGTTCTTGAGATAATAACCGACTTATTAGAATACGCTGGCATACCTATCGAGTATATAGAGTTGATACGCTACATACTGACTAGCGGCTATTTTGTGTGGAAGGGTGAATACTACCTTCAGATCGACGGTGTAGCCATGGGTTCTCCTATGGCTCCAGTTGTAGCCAACATATTTATGGAGTGGTTTGAAGATATCTCATTGGCTAACATTCCATACAAACCGAGACACTGGTGGCGTTATGTGGATGATGTGTTTGTCATTATTCGGAGGGATAGTGTAGGGACATTGTTGCAACACCTGAATGGTGTCCATCAGACGATTGCATTTACCGTGGAATACGAGAAAGACGGTGCCTTGCCTTTTCTGGACGTACTGGTGAAGCGAGATTCGAGTGGTCGACTATCTTACACGATATACAGAAAGCCAACTCACACAGATAGTTATCTGAGAGCGGATTCACATCATCACCCAGCGCATCTCGCTTCAGTTCCACGGACGATTATTAACAGGGCTTTGAGACTGTGTGACCCGGAATACCTGGATACTGAGCTGGAGCATGTGAAGGGTGTGTTGTGCAGTAACGGATACAACTGGAGACAGAGTTGGCGAGTGGCAAATACGTGTGCACGGACTCGCCCTGCATCGGTGGAGAGAGCGGTGGCTTTCCTCCCATATGTCAAAGGGGTGACGGATGAGGACACTTGTTACGCCGAAGATACAGCATCAGGACGATCTTCCGTCCCCTTACACAACTTTGACATCTACTGCGCTCTCCAAAGGATAAAGGAGACCCTTTGAGTGTCCCCGGTTTGTATATGATTCCCTGCGATTGTGGAAAATGTTACGTCAGGGAGACAAAGCGGAACATTTCTACGAGACTCAGCGAGCACATACGTTCCATGAAGAATCAAGATATCAACGGATCCGCGGTGGTGGAGCATGCACTGAGCTCTGATACGCGTCATTTTATCCGGTTTGATAAGGTGAAGATCTTGTTGCGGGAGAAGCACTTTGTGCCCCGAAAAATTCAAGAAGCCATAGAGATAGGGAGGCGGCCGAATTTTAATAGAGATAGGGGCTGGAGTTTTTAGCTCCTACATGGAAGCCGTGCCTTCGTGGTGCTCGTTGTTGTGTGGAAAGCGAGTATGTTGCAGACACAGTGAGCTACGCTTGCAGAGACGATCTGAGTAGTTTGGATGGGAGCGTCAGTGAAGCGGATCTCACGTGTGCCTCGGCGCAACCCTACGTCCACCGAATACCCCAACAACAAAACGCGCGTAGCGCGCGAGCGGCGAGAGCGGATGCGCGCAGTGTACGTAAAGAGCGAACGGTTCGCACCTCTGAAAAAGGCTGTCTAAATACAGCTGAAACCGCTCGGTCTACTACTGGTCGTAAAAACGTGAGTAATCCCGTTTACTTATTAATAATATATTAAAATGGCAGACACCGTCGTTATTCACAGCTCAAGTCACCCAGTATATCTAACCCCCAAACTCAATAACCCATTTTGTAGTTAGCATATTTTACAAAAGCTTAATTCCCATTAAAGGTTTTTGCCATTAAGGTTTTTTCTTGAGGCCGTAGATTGGCTACGGTGGGAGTCCCATTTGCTTTTACATTAAAATTCTCAAAGGACCTCTGCCTGTTGAACCTGTAGGTATATCCTTATTAACCGTCCAAATGACCAAATATATTCTTAAGATACTCGTTAAGCAGAAAATTAATAAATTTATACAATAAAGCAATGTTAACAAGCCTAGCTGCTATTGGGCTTTATACTATAGCTGCAAAGTTTTTGAACACAGCCTAAAACAATCAAAGTGATAGAATGATGATAGAATCGACTACCTGGTACAACGTTAGTTTATCAGTATGGTAAAATAAATAGTTCCTTATTACCCTTCGAGGTTAGTCATTGTTATCTTATTTAATACTAGGTGATCTGCACGGATTCGCCCGTGATATACTTTGAACTCCAGTCGCACCAATTTAATCACGTTTATAAATTTTACAATTATGTTTAAAATTTGCCTGATATTTGACATTTATGATTACAGCTACACTCTCCAGGGTAGTCTTCTTCTTCTTCGATATATAGCCTATGCTCTTCCTTGATAAATGTGCTATCCAACAAAAAAATCTATTTTTAAATGCGACCAGTATTTCTTGAGATTAGCGCCTTCAACCAAACAAGCAAACTCTTCAGTTTTATATATTAGTATAGATCAAAGTAACGTCCTGAGGTTACAGTAGTTTAACTTTCCAAACTGTTCACAACCATGCATTTATGGATCGTCATAAATGCAAATTGTTTCTAAACGACTTCAGAAAGCGTATATATGTCTTGAAGTATGTACGAGTATATTCGCGCTTTTCTAGAGAAGTATTGATCCTTTATTTGTTTATTTATCTATCATGACTTATTTCCGAAGGGGAGGCAGTGACATATTATATGCCCACTTTTTATCATGTGTATTCCAGTCCCACGTAATACGCGGTGAGCCCATTGTCGTGTTGAAATAGACAGACGCAGGTTGTGACTACCTGTTGTTGAAATTTTTAAGCCGCCCATAAGGCCTTCAACTTTACTTAACGGCCGCCATTTTACTGGCAACCGGGACCAACGGCATAACATGCCTACCGACGCACGTAAACGGTCGCAAATGTAATACCACAAAGTGATTACCCATCCGTAGCCATAGCGAAAGTTGCTTAACGTAGTGATCGTTTACAGAACACTGAGTCCGCGGGACGACGAGAGCTTTTTTTTTGTTATAATATATGAAGTAAGATTTTCAGATATAGTGTAATATTAGGAACTTAAACTTAAAATAACTATCTTCACGCTGTATCCCTGACGGTGTAGTCAGAGAGGACAGATCGCCAGGCATCGCGGCCCATGCATACTTCTTTCGCTTCCTGTAGATTCATTAATCGCTTCATACATGCACGTCTGGGTATCCGAGTACTTTTGACTCTTCCGTTCTTGAGCAATCCGCTCACGTGGTCTTCATAAGTAAGTCTCGGTCTACCTTGACTCCTTCTGCCCTCTACTTTCGCAGAATATATATTCTTCGTCAATCGCCCCTCACTCATTCGTTGAACGTGTCCAAACCAATGGAGCATGCCCTTTTCCAGCTTAACGCTGACACTTTCACTCTGCACTCAATCCTGCCATATTGCGTATCACTTCGTTGCGTTTTCGGTCGGCCAAGGTTACGCCGCACAATTTTCGAAGTAATAATTGGTTATTTTTTTTTTGTGTTATCGCACCTCCACAGCATTCAGCTTACTTTTATGCATCTTCTGACATACCCAGGTTTCGCTGCCGTAAAGCAACGTTGGCACTAGCACTGCGTTATGAATCGCGAGTCGTGCTTCTTTTACGATGCTTTGTCGCTTTACTAATTGGGACAAAGCACCGTTAACTTTGCTTCCGGCAGTTACTCGCCGTTCTACATCCAAATCACATCTTCCATTCGCGCTAAACATACTCCCTAAATACACAATTTCATTCACTTGCTCTAGACATTCCTGATTTACCCAAATCTCGCACTTAGTTCTTACGTCTTCTCTTTCAAATACCAGAACCTTAGTTTTACTTGCATTCAAGCGAAGACCCTTTCTTTCATTCTCTTTTTATTCATCACAAATAAAATACTCGCGATAGCTTTGTCTATTACCGGCATGTAATGTATTCAATATTTTAGAGCAAATTTATTAAGACTATTAATAACTAGATGATCCCCACAGGTTCGCCCCTGGCATAGTTACATTCCGTCGCACCTATTTAATTCCGTCGCTTATAAATGCTATAATGATGCATAAAAATTTGCCCGATTTGTCGACATTTATGACTACTACTACGCTCTTGAGTATAGTAGCGTGATGATATATAGCTTATAGCCTTCCACGATAAATGGGCTATCTAACATAAAAAGATTTTTTTAAATCCGACCAGTTGTTCCTGAGATTAGCACGTTCAACCAAACAAACTCTTCAGCTTTATAATATTAATATAGATTTCAGATGTCATGTGTAGGGTCAAGTGTAGGTACTATACACATAATTCTCCCATTTTTATGTAATTATTTTGCCACTTATAATGATTTTCATTATCTAATAATCACCGAGACTTACATATTAAGACCACGTAAGCAGATTGCTCAAAAACGGAAAGTCAAAAGTACTCGGATACCCAGACGTGTATGAAGCGATTGATGAATCTTCAAGAAGCGAAAGAAGTATGTATAGATCGTGAAGTCAGGAATAAAGCGTTAGTAGCAGTTAGTTAGTTAGTAACAATTGTTAGAGGGTTCTCCAATAAAAATACTTGCTAAAACATTTTCACTATATTTCTCCACTATATACACATTTTACTTTATGCACTGTACTATAATATCACTTTATTTCTATTTAATCACAATATGCAATAGTAAAATGCTCACTCTACGGTTTCCGCAACAAGAAAGCACATTACGTATTCACTAAATTATTACCACTATGCATGATTATACAAACATTTACTATATTTATTTAAAGGTTGCTAACATAATAGAGTACAGCATTAAAAATATCGTGATGTAGTGTGGGATGTAGTGGCCCTACTTTGTAGTGGCCCTAATATGCAGTGGCCCTAATATGTAGTAGAAAGGATTGTGTGGTTTTATGAAACCACGGTAAAAGTGATACTTTTTTTAAATAAATAAATATCCATCACGCCTTATCCCCGAGGGGGTGGCAGAGGCACACCATATGCCCACTTTTCACCGTGTGGATTCCTGTCCCACGTAATAGGTGGTGAGCCCATTGCCGTGTTGAAATAGACAGACGCAAGTTGTGGCTACCTGCTGTTGAAGTTTTCAAGCCGCCCATAAGGCCTTCAACCAGGCTTAACGACTGCCATTTTACTGGCAACCGGGACCAACGGCTTAACGTACCTTCCGAAGCACGAAAACGCTCGCAAATGTAAATGCCACAAAGTGGTCACCCATCCGAGGACCAGCCATAGTGAAAGTTGCGTAACTCAGTGATCGTTTACAGAACACTGAGACCGCTAGACCACGAGCGCTTCACTTACTTCACTTCACTTCGCTTCACTTTTTTTACTTACTCTTAATACTCTTTACTCCGCGGCCGACCGTCACGCGACATGCAACACACAGACCAAAAATTTTGAGACGATGTAATAAAAGTTTCACTTTAATAATCACCGAAAGATACGCTATAATTGAATAAATTTAACTACTACATATATAATACGGATTAGTGCCTATGTTTTATTACTAAAATACATTATACTGTTCCTACACCTCCTATTATATATACCACACAATCATTACCTAGTATTAGCTGTTACCTACACTTTAGCGTCAAAAGCGATTACTAGCGCTGATAATTAATAAAGGCACCGTTCAACTAAGTGGCTTATCCTAACATGCTGATATATGTAGCTATTTGTTATTAATAATTATTAAAGATAATGGTAGTAGGGGTGAAACGTCGGAATATTACTGACAGCCATTGCGTTAATTTTATCTATGAAATGCATTAGTTTTATTGATAGCGATGTGTAAGAAACGTTCAGTAGGAAGGAACCACTAACTACATTAGTAAGACAACATGTTAGTGAAATTTTATTCTAAAAACAACAAAATAACCAAAGGACTAAGTATAAAAAGAAAATAACTGAACAATATAACATGATCTAAAATCCATAACTAGAAAATCTGGTGAAAATACACACAAATAACTGACACACATACACTAACACGCCACTCGTACGCCGCAGCTTAGTTCTTTAAAAAAATTACCATAATGTATGAAATTTGCCCAAATTATTGACATTTATGATTACTACGCCGCTTTCCATGGTAGTAGCTTTATAAAATATAGCATATATTTATAATCTTCGTCGATAAATGGGCTATCCAACACAAAAAGATTTTTTCATATCATACTATTAATGTAGGTATATATTTATGTATTTTATGAGATAAGAGCGTTTAACCATACAAACAAATTTTGCAGCTTTAGAGATTGTATTATTATATGTAGATGTATACTTCAGGAGAAAATAATTTAATGAACATTTTTTCTATTTCACGGGCAATATAAAACGTCTATTTATAGGTACTCGAATACGAACTCAATAATCGAACAAATGTTTTGATTGGACACTTAATAGTATTCTTTTCTTCATTCATTTTTATGATGGAAAATGAGAAAGCCATTGGGTACTTTACTTTCTACGCACGTACTAAGGGCCCTTTAGTTTCAACCTACACTGTGTACCTACACCATCCCGTTCATTGACACTGTGTTTAATAATATGTTTTTTTAACTTATTGACCAAAATGTATGCATCATTATTTGTCATAAACAAGCAAAGTATTCAACTAAATTAAATATTTGAACCCGGGAGCTTAACAATCATTATATGTGTACATAAATAAAGTATCATAATCATGATAACGTTGTCATATAAATTTATATTTGATTTTACAAATTCCATAGGTAAAGCAAACCACTGCCCGATATATAAACAGTGATACGGTAAACATGTACATAAAAATATAAAAACGTTAGTAGTTGTGATATAGATGGAGCATGACAATGATCACCCATTTATGTATGTGTGTGTGTGTGTGTTAATAAAAAAAATAATGACGGGGGTTAACAGGATTTATGTATACTTACTATATGTATGTCGTGCGATGTGTATACCAAAAAAAAAAGTGACAGTTACATCTTCAATTTACATTGTGTAGTGTTATTTTAAGTTCATTATAGTAAACGGGTAAAGTGGTACTTCATACAAATGTTTAAGTAACAGTAGCATAATAGCTGTAAATATTTTCTGTTGAAATGAAACTTTCATTCAATAATGTAATTATTCCTAAGGTACCGTAAATTACTAAAGTATATTATAGTAGTTATAAAGCTCTTGTTTATTTTTTTCTTTTTTAACATTACTCTGTCCTTAATTTCTCCTTTGGTATATTTGTTGTGATCCACGCATGCTTTCTTTTGTCTTTATTAGAGGAAGCGAGTTATTAAATTTAAGAATTAGGTTCAAATAGAAACACGAAATAGCACTTAAGAATACATAATAAAGCATTTTATTACTCCACTTGATGTAAGCAACCTTTTATACTCATTAGCGTTAGACGGCGGTGGAAATATTCAGCGATCAATCAAATAGGTCACGTTCATATTTTTTTTTGTTTTCTATGCACACTATAGTAATATCATTTCTTTTCATTGTAAAAGAATGTCAGCTATCAAAATCTCAGTAAAAATCAACTATGTAAAATTAAAAGACTCCAGAAATTATTACAAACTACGGTTTTACTCACGTGTGAATTTCGGCAGTAGCTAGAAGCAGTGCCAGCGCAGCTTCCGACCAAGCTCCGAGGAGCATCACCTCTTGAAAAAGGACCTCCGTTAGGTCCGAAACTAGTCGGGCTATGCCGGAATTTCAGACGTGCGTGAGTATAACCGTAGTTTGTAATAATGAACAACTTTCACGAAAGTTATTATTCTAATATAGCAAACCACTACGGTACGGTGTGGCTAGATAAAATGATTCCAGAAATATTCGATTAGGTTTATATTTGGAATATATCTATATCTGAATATCGTAAGTAGTTTTCAGAAAACTACTTGAACCTACTATCCTGTGTAATCCTTTCTTGCTGTCTTTTTAAAAACAACGGTTCGATTATTTATGTAACCCCTTATTCCGGTGTGCGTTTCGATTGCTCCGCCACGGTGTCCAATCAAAAATAGCACTACGTCAAAAATTTGTCGAAATTTGTCAAAACCGAATGCAACAAACCAAAAATTTGTCAAAGTAGAAATAAAGAAGATATTAGGGTTTAAACCTGGCCGCGCGAACGAAACGTGGAGGATTGCTCGGCCACTGAGATCTCAGCAACTACATGGGGTAGAGATCTAATTCTTTTTGTCAATTAAAGATTGAATTTGTAAAAATTGTCGAAAAAAGAAGTATAAGCTCTAGAGCAATATTTTACGAAATATTCGCCTATGAAGTTATGGCCGCGCAATCCTCCACTCGACGATTTCTCTTAGTAAAATTAAAACAAAAAGAAGGATCTTAATTTGTCAAAACTAATGAAAGCAATAAATACTACTAAAGTTTAGTTAAACAGGAGATATCGGTCCAAATAAAAAGTCCGTGGCCACGCGAACGAAACGCTACTTTGTAGGCTAATATCTCACTACCTATAATTGCTAGGATTTTGGTCTGAACTTTAATTTATTCGGCATATTAGCCTCATTATAATGGCGTATTGTTTTACCCTCAAAACAGTTTACAACTCTAGGTGATTTTTGAGATTAATTTATAATTATTCATTATTCAAAATAGTTCTGTACAGATCTGCTGGTGATTGTTACACCGCGTGGACGTACGTCGACGACGAGCAGCGCCCGCTTTTGTTATTGTTCATCATATTGTGATATATGTTCCGGTATTGATAATTTTTTAAAGCAATTATTTGCTAAATTTCTCATAATTTTTTAATAAACTAGAAAAAGACAATTTGATTCGAGACAGGGATTGAACCTGTGACCTTTGCCTAACCAGGGCAATGTTCTAGCCACCTGAACTACCCGAACCGTATCGAATCAAGTTGAAATTCTCCACCATATTTATATCGTCATTTTAAGAGTATGACCACAGCCATCAATCGAGCTAATGAACAACTCGATACCAATGAACAGTGTTACAACTATTTTTAAACATTGATGCAATGGACTCCACTCAGTATATTGATAATTTTTTACAGCAATTATTAGCTAAATTTCTCATAAATTTTTAATAAAGTGGAAAAAGACAATTTGATTCGAGACAGGGATTGAACCTGTGACCTTTGCCTAACCAGGGCAATGTTCTAGCCACTTGAACTACCCGAACCGTATCGAATCAAGTTAAAATTCTCCACCATATTCATATCGTCATTTTAAGAGTATGACCAGAGCCATCTATCTAGCTAATGAACAACTCGATACCAATGAACAGTGTTACAACTATTTTTAAACATTGATGCAATGGACTCCACTCAGTATATTGATAATCTTTTAAAGCAATTATTTGCTAAATTTCTCATATTTTTTTTTAATAAAAATTATCAATTATTAAAAATATATGTTCTGGTAATCACTATATTTACTGTTTCATACAAAATGTTTAGTACCATGTATACTTCATGTTTTCGCCGCGCGCGTTATACAAAATTTGACATATTTTGCCGCGCTTTCAGAAACAGACAATGACTGGTTCGTCGCCAATGTTTGACGGTTTGATGCGCAAAGTCGATACGCCGCTTTACACTACTACTACTAGTAACGTGATATTTACCATGCATTAAATTTATTCTTTCATCGAGTAACAGATATTTCGGTGCTGTTACAAACGCCATGACCACGAATCTACTCAAACTAGCATTTATTCTATTTGTTGATTTTTTATATTACTCTTGATTTTTACAATTTTTACATTATTACATTTTTAATGAGTTTTAATGTTAATGATGAATAAATATATTAAGATTTTTATTTACTCGTATTTTTATTTTCAGATCGGTCTAGATGTTATTCAATTTCATAGCTGTCCTCAAGTTATTGAATGTAAATGTATTCCGAAATAAAATTAAATTATTGTCACCCTGGTAGAACATCATATGAGACATCATTATTTTTGATTTAACACGAGTTGTAAACTGTTTTGAGGGTAAAACAATACGCCATTATAATAAGGCTAATATGCCGAATAAATGGTAGTTCAGGCCAAAATCATAGCAATTATAGGTAGTGAGATATGAGCCTACAAAGAAGCGTTTCGTCCGCGCGGCCACGGACATTTTGTTTTGGACCGATATCTCCTGTTTAACTAAACTTTAGTAGTATTTATTGCTTTCATTAGTTTCGACAAATTAAGATCCTTCTTTTTGTTTTAATTTTACTAAGAGAAATCGTAAGGTTTAAAAAATAATCAACATTAAAGAAACAACGAGAGGAGGATTGCGCGGCCATAACTTCAAAGGCGAATATTTCGTAAAATATAGCTTATACTTCTTTTTACGACAATTTTTGACAAATTCAATCTTTAATTGTCAAAAAGAATTAGATCTCTACCTCATGTAGTTGTTGAGATCCCCGTGGCCGCGCAATCCTCCACGTTTCGTTCACGCGGCCAACTTTAATCCCTAATATCTTCTTTATTTCTACTTTGACTAATTTTTGGTTTGTTGCATTCGGTTTTGACAAATTTCGACAAATTTTTGACGGAGTGCTTTGTTTGATTGGACACCGTGGCGGAGCAATCGAAACGCACACTTATTCCGGACGGGGTTGTCAGAGAGGACTGATCGCCGGGCTTCGCGATCCATGCATACCTACTTCTTTCGCTTCCTGCAGATTCATGGATCGTTTCATACTTGCACGTTTGTATCAGAGTAATTTTTAACTTTTTGTGTTTGCTCAATCGGCTTATGTGGTCTTTGTTTTATTATTTATTAACTATTTTATAGTCCGAGACTACCAGGACTTTAATTGGTCGTGCTAATTAGTGTCTAGCACATAAGACTGGCTTTTTGTTACCACCTCACTAAAAAGGCGACGGGTTCAAAATTTCTTCCAAATTTAACATCTAAAATAGACACATTTTATTTTATTAAATTTATTTGGCCCTTTAGACCCACCCCATTTCCGTGCTTCGGAGGGCACGTTAAGCCGTTGGTCCCGGTTCCCAATAAAATGGCAGTCGTTAAGCCAAGTTGAATGCCTTATAGGCGGCTTAAAAAAACAGCAGGTCACCACAGCCTGCGCCTGTCCATTTCAACACGGCAATGGGCTCACCACCTGTTACATGGGACAAAAATGCATACGGTGAAATGTGGGCGTTAAATATGCCTCTGCCTACCTCTTCGGGGATAAAGGCGTGACAATATGTATGTATGTATGTATGTATTTTATAGTACAAATTTTACTATTTTATAAATAAAACCTAAAAGTTTTTCAATGTAAAACTGAATTTTTTGAAAACCCTTACGGTCAGACGGCAGTCGCTCGCCACAATACCATAATTCAAAAGCTAAACGATAGCTGCCCATTGCAGTCAAATAAAAGTGTATCTCAGATTCAGATTCCAAGTAGGATTTGGAAGCAACTGGGAATACACTAAGACAAGGAGGATTACTTTTACAGAAAACAATACATTTTTATGATTTTAATTATCGTGTAAAATTGCTTGGATAAAATGTAGTATTAATTACTGTAACATAACAAAGTCTATCATCATTCTAAATTCTTATTCACTAAGCGCCCAGTTGGGAAATTATAGGGAGGACGACAATTTGACGTCCCAGGCACAACTTGTAATCAAGCTGTCATCTAAACAACGATCCATGACTGTCTAGTTTGCATTTTAATAATGTCGAGTATATTGGCCAATTAAAATAATGTACTATTAAGGTGTAAAGGACCTCATCGTCTTAATCGTCTTCTTTTATTAAAAACACCAATTGCTAGCAATGTCCTATAAGGTCCTTGACAACTTCTCCATCCAAAGGTTGCCTGTAAGAGATTGCTCTTTAACGATAAGGCCGCCTTTTGTACATTTATGAAACTGGAATATCTTTAAGTGAGTGTTTATATTTGTGTGTGAAATAAAGTATATCTATTCTATTCTAAAATTCTACACGGCAATAGGCTCACCACTTGTTACGTGGGACAAAAGTGTATTCGGTAAAATGTGGGCGTACAGTATACCTCTGCCTACCCCTTCGGGGATAAAGGTGTGACAGAATGTATGTATTCTATTCTATTCTCATCATGATTTCTGGGGCCCAAACGACCTTAGTGCACCGGTTGATTAACATTTAAAGAAACGATATAGGCATCCTTACGAGGTTGGCAGGTTAGACGGTAGTCGCTCCATAGGATGCCAAAGTTCAAAAACCAAACTATAGGAAATCCATCCAGAAAAAAAGAAGTGCTCTGAATCCAAGCAGGTCTTTAATAGCAACGGGAAATACACTAAAAATTTTGAAATACTTTATTTAATGGTTCCCAGATACTCTTGCTTCAATTGACTTTAAATCTATAAAATTTGTTTTACTGAATGTCAAATTCATGAACGCTTTTAATAAGTAAGTAAGCGTTCATTCACATTCATGAACGCTTTCTTACTAAGTAAGTAAGCGTTCATGAATTTGACATCAGGCCTAAGGCATTCACTGATTTATGAAATGGTTTTTTAAATTCCGTATACAGGCACTCAAAGCCACGGGGCGTAGCTAGCTCATATAAACAAACGTGTATCATAAATATTGTATTAGTATAATATTTCATAATTTTACTAATAGTAATTTTTTTCAATTTCACAAGGTATTCATCACGTAATATATATTTGTTTGTGTCAGGAGCCATGGGTTAATCCTTTCGAGACCTCATCCGGGAGACTATAGGCAGATGCAAAGGCACTGTGTGGTTTCGGTAAGAGACTGCCATGACATCCATGAGGATGTCCACGCGAAAAAAAAATCATTATGATTTTTGATTGTGGTTTGAATGTGTAATAATGAATAAAAAATGTGATATTTGTGTCAAACTAGCAAATCAGAATCGGGCAAGTCATTATTTATAATAACAGTATTTTGTAATAATGCTTGTGTAAATAGAAGTTGCTTTTAAACCAACAAATGATAGTCGTTTAATAATAGTGTATCGTCGGTAAAACAAGTCATATTTCTTTTGTAAACAATGGTTGCGTAAATAAATAAAACTGTGCGTTACCACTGTTTCTCGATTCGATCTCGAGTAAAACTCTCTTGAGAATTCAAAATGGCGGACGGTGTAGTTTTATGACGAAGGAAACAGAAAACGACTTTAGTCATGCGATGTGATACCACGATATCGAGCAATTTGTATGCATGCGTATGTTAAAATTGAATGAATGAAATTCCTGAAATGTTTCGTAAAATAAACTTTTAACTGAACACGCTAACTATATTTGTAATCCTCATCAAATAGTAGAATAATTGTATAAGTTGTTGCTTTTCTTATTATAATTACTTTTTTTTAGACTAACCTACAAGTTTAGTGTATTTGAGTACGATACCAGAGGTTGTGGGTTCAAGTTTCACTCACAACAAATCTCTTTGTTTAATTGGTTTTCGATAATCTACAATATGTTTTATATATAAATATATAGATCTAGATCCCATAGCACTACTTAATATTACGAGTAGTTTAATTTTGGTCTAGATGGCTCTGTGTAAAAGTGTTGAATGGGAAACGGTGCATAAATTGGCAAATATAGGTCTAATTTTGGTTATATCGATTAACTGCTTCACTTCTTCGTTTGTTGGCATGATATTAAAGATATTGGATCCCTGTTATACAATATATTTTGTAAATTAAACAAAATCCACTTTAAAATTAAAATTATATTTGTTGCTACTTTAAGTCAATGTTAACTAAAATAGAGGATAAAGAAAGTGAAAATCTTTCCAGTTTAATGTCAATCAATAAATATAATAAGCAGTTAAAAGCAGATATGAGGTTAAAATTTGTTCAAAAATAGAAACAAAGGCAGAAAACAATGTTTTCACCTATTTTTAGACAAAAACAGCTTAAAGTTGTTCATACTGGTTTTCAAAATACTTTAAGCCGGATTTCTTACAATCCCGTATTTCCCGATACAAGCTCGTGACTACCGTATCTACTTTGAACTTTGTGCCATTCAATTGTCGATAATACTTCCTTGTCACTTCCCTAGAATGTAATTCAAAGGGCGATTATAAAGGCTTTCTTGACTTAATGACTCGTTCACCCCAATATACAAAGATAAAGAAAATTAGTTGTCTCAACCTTAATTAAACCAATAATTTAGATTTTATTAAAGTGAAATCGTCACCAAAGCATCTTAATAAGCCAAGGTTTAAAATAAATCCAAGGAGTTTTCCTGAAATGAAATTAGCTGAAAAAGGAGGCGCCATTAAAATTACATTAGCATAAATAAGAGGAATGCTAATCTAAGGAAAATAAATCTTGGGTAAGAAATAAAAATAAATCCCGTGGCCAGCCGTTTTTAGTGACGTCATGATAGATTTGTTTAGAGTAAAGTTGCATATGGCCCTTCTTTTGAAGACTTAAATTATTATTATTTCTTTATTGAAAAATCGTCATACCTAGCTAAAACGCACTAACTATCTTCACGCTGTATCCCTGAGGGAGTAGTCAGAGAGCACAGATCGCGATCCATCCAGCCAGGCTTCGCGATCCATTCATACTTATTTCGCTTACCGCAAATTCATTAATCGCTTAATTCACGTCTATATATACGGGTATCCGAGTACTTTTGACCCTTCCGATTTTGAGCAGTCTGCTCACATGGCCTTCATATGTAAGTTTCGGTCTACCCTGACTCCTTCTACTCTTTACTTTTGCACAATATATATTCTTCGTCAATCGTCCCTCATGTTGCGTGCTCTGTTGCACGCTCTTTTTCAGCTCAACGCTGACACTTTAATTCAAACCTGATATATTGCGTATCACTTAGCAACGTATTTGATTATGTTTTAAATAATTAGCGGTGTCCCTTAACGATTTGATTCTCTTGAGAGTGTCCAATAATACGTTTTTTTCGTCACAAATAGCCATAACTTGTTTTTACGTATACTTCGAAATTTAAAGCTTAAAGGGACTGTAGACTTAAGTATATAGTTTTAATTTCTACTCGATATATTCATGCGTTTCCGCGATAAAGGTGTTGACAGACATACAGATGGATGGACGACAAAGTGATTCTCTGAGGCATCTGTTTATTACCTTTTGAATTACGTTACCCTAAAAACAACAACTTTTCCAAGATAAAGTCATTGTATATTATTTATTATATTCACATTGCTGTAAATAACAACAATTGGATTGATTCTTCATTATTGTCACAGTACTTAAACAATCTCGAGGGAAGTAAGTGTGGTAAAGTCCCTAAAGAGTCGATTGGTTGGCAAGTTTAACACTCTTTTATTCTAATTAGTCCTTATGGAAACAATTCAAAAGCTCTCAACGAATTACTGGATAGGAACGAAATCTTTGTACCCCGAGAGACACTCATTTAATACTGACGTTTACGATATCTAAAACCTCTTTTGAAGTATTTATTTCAGAAAAGTTGTTAAGATGACAGAAGAGATACTTAAAACGAAGAAAATTGTAAACAGTGGAACAATTTAGTTTCTTGAAGTTGTAATGATAAAATTATACATTTTAGGAGTTTTTTTCTGTATTTGAAATGCACAATAAGCACGTCATAACAAGTTGGTGGACTCATGAGCAGCTTGACAAAACGTCAACAAGTGACCACAACTTGGTCTACCCGTTTTAACACTTTGATTAGCTCACCATTGTGGATGAACAGTAGTGAAATGTGGGCATGTGGTGTGGTATGCCGCTTTCAGTCTAGATGGGAAGGTGACTATATATATGTATACTAGTTGACCCCCGCGGCTTTGCCGGCGTAGAGAAGATTTCCCGTTTCCGTTTCCCACAGAACCTTGTTCAGAGGATAAAAAGTAGCCTATGTGTTATTCTGATGTAAAAGGTATATTATTGTAAAGTTTCATTAAAATCCATTCATTGTTTTTACGTGGAAGAGTAACAAACATCCACACAAACTTTCACAATTTATAATATTATGAAGATTTATGCAATTTCAAACTTAAGAACCTATTTCGAAATATAGTATTAAAAGGCAGGTGCAGACGTTTCGCTCCGGGCAAGAGCCTTATATTGTGGAATTTCCTAAGTCAAGTTGCCGTGAATAGCCCTCAGGCCTATCTATCCGGTTGGGAATAAGGCCGAACACCGCGAGGTTCAGTGGGTAGGACGGCCTCTAAGGGTTGAGTTCCACACACCGTTCCTGCTGCCCCTGTAGTATGAATGACGGCGGTAAAAGCATTCCCCGCGTCACAAAAAACAATGTTAACTTTTGTAAAATTGTTGGAGTCTATCATCTCCATAGTAACTTTTAAATGATTGTAAACTAATAAACCTATTTTTATGCGAATAAATCACCACGAGCTTTGCCCCACCGAATGTTGAGATGGACATGTCGGGTTCGAGCCAACTAATTCTCACGGTGCCTCACACGGTAGTATGTGGCCTGGGAAAATGGAATTCCAGCCTTGGTCGTCAACCCAGGCGATTTCTGCCGTGTGATGAGTTATTTGTGGTTCAGATCCCCTTTTCTCAATAGATAAGAGTACGAACAAACACGTCATATCGGCATTCTCGGTTTAATAATAACCTTCTCAACCTAAAATAGGTAAATATGATGCACAATACATAAATAAAAAAAGTAAGAACTGCTGTTGTCATTCTTTCAAAAAAACTAATCCATAATCCTTGTAAAGAACTGATTGTGTTGCAAGTAACAATAAAACTATTTGTATAGAGAACTGTTATATATGTAGTTGTTACAAATAAAGTGATGACACAATATAATGGGTACAAGTATGTACCTACATACGTACTAGCTACGGACTTCTGCCGATTCTAACAATTCAGAAACGACATCTACACGTATTCAGCTAAATTTCATACTGGGACCTCTCAGATATTCCACGTGCACAAAAATAGTCGATTCGGCTCCCAGCCGGGATCGATGGAACTACACCCTGGGAAAAATGGCGTAATATCAAAACAGATGTCGACGACGGTTATGTCAACTGGGCGTCCATTCACGAAACTAATAAAAGATTCAGCATTGTCGTTTGGCCGAAAGAGGGTTCTTGCAAAGCCTTGACGGCAATTCCGAGCAGTATGCGTGTGGACCTTAGCTGCTATTATCATTGGATATGGTTTAGAATGAACACCGTCTGTAAGCTCTTGCATTTTATTTTACAAGTGCCCATTTTGTTTTGGAGGTTTTCGTCATATTAGGTGAGAATAAAAATTGTCTTGTATTATTCCGTTTTCATGTATATTATGTACAATATGCAAACAGGTATCCTCAGCTATAAGGCCGTAAACATATTCTTACCCTTGTAATGTAATTAAGCTGAGATTACGCGGGAGTTTATATGCCGGTTGCTTTAAAGATACGAATTATTACTGTTATTTGCTTCATTTTATGTTATGTTTTACTTCTGCTGGAGTTATATTTTGTTACACTGTAGGTACGTTTAAATGACGGCAGGAATACTCAATTCATCATAATTGTTAAGATAGGTAATACCGTTTATGTTACCGTGTATTTAACTTTGCCTAGAAATGACAAGAATTCTATTTAATATTTTTATCTAAAACAACAATTGTACTACGAGATTAAAAATATAATTAACCCTTTTATCTGAACAATATTTGTATAATCATTTTTACTTTTTGTATCTTAATAATAAACAATCCCATTTATTACATATTGGATAGTAAAATTTTACAAGAACTTCAACAATTAAAGAGCTTAAAATATAAGTAAAATTATTTAAAAATGTAAAAAAAATTGATTTAGAAATGAGAAAAACCAAGAAATATGAGATCAAAACGTTACGACATGAAAGTATATATATCAAATAGCAATTGGCAATTCCGGGATAGGAAAGGATCGACCTATAAAGTACGTGAGCCGGTCAAAAACAAACTTGTGCAATAAATAACCCGATCGGATAAGGGAAGGTACGCACTGAGCCATTTTATATTCAATAAAAAATGAGATGAACTAAATTGTCTTGCGATACAGTCGGTTTACAAGATTTACGATAGAACAACAATATTCATGTATATTAAAAAGTTATCTGAGTTGTGCCTTCCTTTTAGTGGTCGCGTTATAGGCCGTCAGACACTTGTGGAATGTACTCTTTCTTTGTAAAACTGTGAGTTTTGATATATTGAAATATAGACATGGAATAATTTCAGAAATCCGACCTATAAGAATGATAGGAACCAATGTAGCGTACCTGAAGTTATTTTAAATCATACGGAACTTGCAAAAATATGAACAAACATACATATTGTTACGCCTTTATCCCCGAAGGGGTAGGCATAGCACCCACATTTCACCGTATGCCTTTTTGTACTACGTAATAGGTGGTGAGTCCATTGCCGTGTTGAAACGGATAGGAGCCGGCTGCAGCGACCTACTGTTAAAATTTTGCAAGCTGCCCATAAGGCCTTCAACTGGGATCAACGGCTTAACGTGCCTTCCTAAGCACGGATACGCTCGCAAATGTCAATGCCACAAAGTGATCACCCATCCAAGGGTCCAGCTATAGCGAAAGTTGCTTAACGCAGTAATCGTTTGTAGAACACTATGTTAGCGGTGCCACAGAAATATAAAGGAGAAGTTATAATAATGTATCACGTACTAAGTTATAAACTATCCCTTTCTAAACCTCACTTCATACGTGTCCGTCCCTGCGCAGTTTACCACGTGATGGGTGTTGAATATTATTGAAATAGAAGTTCATCAAATAGGATAAGTTTTAAAACTTATAGAAGTAACTCACATATTTAAAATCAATTTATATTCTATGCATATATTGTTGAACTCTAAATTTGATAGTTTTTAGTGAAAGATCGATTTTTTTTATTAAATACCATATTTATCTAATCTATCATCACGCTACTGTCTAGGAGTGTAGAGTAGTAATATGTGTCAGCAAATTAGGTAAATTTTCACATTTATCAAATTAATAAATCCCATGATGTATGGATCATGGCTACCTCGAGAGTTCAAATTATAGAACAAGCAAAGCTGCAAGGCACAGCTTATATTATGGTAGCCGCTTTAAACAATAAAATAATTGACGCTTGTTAGATGTTTGGAAATTAATATCTATACTAATATTATAAAGAAGAAAGATTAGTAAGTTTTTTTTTGTAATGAATTGGCTCAGAAACTACTTGAGCCGATTTGAAAAATTGTTTCACCATTAGTAAAACTATATTCTTTGTGAGTAACTTCAAAAAGTTTAGGGTTCCGTACAAATCTCGAATAGAAAAACTTCACCAAGCGGGTGAAGCTGCGGGCATCAGCTAGTACTTTATAAATGTAGTCTATGAACCTACCACTTATTTCAGTATCAATCCAAAAATATAAAACGAAAATATACTCCACAAAAAATATATTAAAATAAAATGAAATTATTATATCTACTCGTAAGCTATTGTAAAAAAATTATAATACTTGATATTTTACTACAAAATCGATACAAAGGAAAATATTTCTCTCAATATGAATGTCTTGATAATATTTGGGTTCTACCTTATCATTCACGAGTCGACCTCTAGTCCTTTCCATTTGAACAAGTACAACAAACCATAATCGAAAAATAAATTTTATGTTACGGTTTCTAACCTTCTGGAAAGTTTTTTATTCCCCAGGACAAGGGTCAGGCGCTTTTGTAGCGATTAAAAGACATTATTTACCCGTGTACATGGTTTGACCAGCAGTCAAACTTTCATATTTCTGACAGGGGACTGAAAGCTTACCCTTTTTACATATGTTCTACTAGGTGCTTCAGTGTGTTTATTGTCTATTGTGTTTTTCATTTTACAGTGTAATTTTGTTATAATAATAAATTATTTGTATAATGTGTAGTATACATAAGATAGTCCCACCTTAAACACAAAGGCGTGATAGATAAATTATAATAATAATAAAAGCCTCGACCAACATCTCAAGAGGCTCGCGTTAGGCAGTTGGGTCAAGTGCTTAATGCAAAAGGCGGTTCTTCTAAGCACGGCACGTATTGTGCGAAAGTTCCTGTCTCTGCAGCCTTGACCACCGGTAGCTTGGTCCCTGTACCCGATGCCGGTGGGATACTATTTTTTATATTTTTAAAGATATTGTTGTATATTTTATATATAATGTATTTAAAAATGTAATTTATAAGTCTTAATTGAATAAAGTCAATAATAATAAATTAAAGTTACTGGGATATTATTAGTTGGTAATATCTATGATACTCTAATTAATTTGTGACCTTTAGCATAATATATTATTGGTTTAATCGATAGTGAGAAAAGCCGGTTGTCCAACTAAAGTCATGAATTTGAGTTTTATAAAAAATTACATTTCAAATTTAAAATTTATTTACCAATTTTGTAGATCGAACTTTTGCGTTCCCTTTCAAAAAGCGAACGTGAACGAAATGGTAACGTCATATTGTTCAACCAATCCACGTCGGTGCTGGTGGGCCTTTGTATTGCCAGCTGGGAACATGGCCAATGACCATACTGACTTAAGTTTATCAAATGAACTTGAAAAGATATGTGTGTTAATTTCTCCCCCAGTAACCTCACCGAAAGATATAAAAAATGCATGGTACGATTGTTCCTGGTAGTTACAGATTACCATAGATTTGTTTTACTACACAACACAAGAGCACAACCTCTCCTCTTAACCCTAGTTATTCCATATAATTCAGTATAAACACTAAGCATGTTTATTACGTAGCGAGTTACGAAATTGGAGTTCATATATCTTTCTATTTAAGCGTAGGCAGGAGCATTTATTCAAAGTTATAAGAACAAAAATAATTCAGTTCAATAATATTATCATTTGTAAGAAATTTTACAAACCCACACAAAACTTTAGAAAGTCGTGATAACATTATATTATTCAACTAGGTGACCCCACCCGGCTTCGCCCGTGACATAATTTGAACTCCCGTCGCACCTATTTAATCCCGTCACTTATAAATTCTACAATAATGCATAAAATTTTGCCCGATTTGTTGACATTTATGACTACTGCTCCGCTCTCCAGGGTAGTAGCGTGATGATATATAGCCTATAGCCTTTGTCGATAAATGGACTAACCAACATAAAAATAATTTTTTAAATCCGACCAGTAGTTACTGAGATTAGCGCGTTCAACCAAACAAACAAAGAAACAAACTCTTCAGCTTTAGAATACTATGGTATAGATGCGATACCATTTACATCTATTTTTTTTTCCTTAAAGTAGGTAGGTATATTGATATTTTATGTTTTTATTTAAATTTAATGTCAAACATCTCTCATCTCATCAAAATTTCTAAGTGACTAAATATTTCAGATTTAGATTACTTCAGAAATGACGTATAACAAAGCAATTGCAGTTTTAAAAATCGAAGTAAGGACGCTGACTCGCTGTAAAGCGTTGTATGTAAGTGAACAAAAATAATGATTGTCCTTAGTTATGTGTGTTTGTCTATGATGTGGTGTCAAAAAATATTGTGAACGATGTGCTCAGTACTGTGGTTGCGGCTATTGGTGATGCTTGCGGCTTGTTGGGCTCAGGAAGGAGAATGGAGTGAGGACGCTGAAGACTTAGGTAAGTTAATTTCTCATCATTCAGTCCATTTCTGAGCTGTGTCTGTAAACAGTATTTGTAAATATTTACAACTTTAAGCTACTATTAATTTTACATTTATTTTATAAAAGTAGGTATTATAAATATATTAGAAGAAAAGCAAGAAAAACTCTTCCATATCGCTGTCAAACACAACCGTACCCAAAATGCTAACAGTATTGCCAAGTTAAATGTCATTACTGTGACCTAAGTACAAGCTAGCCCTCTGGTCACGAGGACCACTGAGCAAAAACTTAGCTAAAGGTAAAGAAGCTTAGGACCTTATGGACCAAGAGTTTTCAAAAGCAAACGGCTCAAATACATAATTGCCAGCAATATATGTATATTTGCGCGGTTAGAGTGCCTCAGCAGACGCGATGGCACTTAGCTTTTCTAATATCTACTAAAGGATATAAGTAGAAACAGAACGTAGTTTCTTTTATAATCTGCTCGACAAATATTCATTTCAGGTATAGTCTTTTTTGAATTGGATACCTCTTTGATTTACAGTTTTAGAGCATTGCGGGAAGCAATCCCTTATGATTGCCGATATCAAAGCCTCCTCCATTAGATAATAAGTATACCAAGTAGCATGTGGTCCTAAAAGTTATAATAGTACAGTAGTGCAAAGGCCGGGAAATAGGCAATTGCAGGTCCAGTATGAGAACTTCACGAATATGAGTCAGCCTATTGTCATTTCCGCCAAGGCGTACATAATACTTATCTCAAAATAATGCAGAGATATAGAACATACTAATTAAAATAAAAAGTTACACAATTCAAATTGGGGCGATTACTCAAAGATTTGTTATTGATTTCTGTTTAGTACATTTTACGCGATAAGATGAAAAATCGCACTGTCTTTCACTATTGACTGCCTCACTTGCGTCAGTGGTAGTGTATGCGACTGATGGCGCTGAGGTCTTGGGTTTGATTCCCGGGTCAGAACAAATACTTGCGTAATCCACAAATTATTGTGTCGTAGTTTGGGTGTTTTCTGTGTTTAATATGTATGTATTTAGAAATATATAAGTATATATCAGTTGTCTAGATCACATAGCACAAGCGTATAGCCTAGTTTGGGCTGGAATAACGCTGTGTGAAAAAATGTCTCAATATGATTATTCTCGTATTTGTTACTTAAAGCATGTTGACACAACTTGCCGCTGCCACTTGCGGCTAACTAACATACTTATATATTTCTAAATACCTACATACTTTCCATTGAAACACCAGTTTACTCAAAAGCCGTTTTTTGTTTTGTCGTATCGAACAAACAGCTCCACGATACTGCAATGTATTCATAGAACGAACTCCTTTTCTAGAAAAAAAGCCACTTGCCTGAAATCCATGTAAGCTTTTGCAGGTAAAGAGCTCTGGCAGAATATATTTTGCTTGCAACTGTAAAACGAGCC
The DNA here is from genome assembly GCA_948477245.1 of Thumatha senex. NCBI lineage: Eukaryota > Metazoa > Arthropoda > Insecta > Lepidoptera > Erebidae > Thumatha > Thumatha senex. The sequence goes on from OX419743.1 coordinate 14,974,384, forward strand.
ACAGCAATTCGCAAGACCATAAAAATTATTGCTATTTAGATCAGAGCTAGAAAAAATAAAAATAACTAGTTATAGCCAAAATTCTACTAGAGTGATTTGATAGCTATTAAATTTAAAGTGAAGAGTTTTAATCTTGGCTTTTTTTGTTTGTCGTTTGTGTCGACCTTTCCAATGCCGAGTGAGACGCTACCGAGTAAACTTAAAAGTGACATCTAGAGATAATATTCATTTTAAGATTACTTTTGACCGGGAGATGAGGAGAGCCTTCTACTGTCTGTAATCTTACTTGAAGTCAGTCACTTTGAAATTATTTCCTGGATATCAACTGCGTCCTACTCATTTCACTCTGTGTCAACCTTGAATATTACTATTACAAAATTCAATTAAATTAATTACCTACCAAATAAATGGGAAAGTGTGTTTCTTTTTTTACTTTTTCTACTTCGTGTGAAATAGATGGGTTGATAATATTTTTAAGATGCTAAGTACCAAAGACTACCCTTTATCCATTTTGCTTCCCCAGAAAACATGTTAGGCCGCGGCTATACGATACTGCTATTATAAATTAAAGAATAATAAAATGCAGTTTGCTGTTGTAGTGAATCGCTGAAACGATCAAATGAAACAAATCGAATAAACTCAAGTGGGAATCGGGAACAACCCATTAAACGCGACTACTTGTCGAAAATAAAATGAGTAAATATATTTTCGTTTGTTCGACAGATTGTTGTTCCATGTTTTTGGGTGATTTTTATGCAATCCATCGGGAACTGCGTTTACACGCAACAAATTGCTCACTTCGATCGAATGAACACAAACGATACCGTATTTTTAGCGCTCACTTCAATAACTCTCTCTTGAAATATTGAACAAAAGAGACTATGAACTATATTTTGGATGTCGTAGTTTATCTACAGATTCATTTATGTGAATTCTTTCAAAACTATAAAATATGAAAATACTTATGACTGAATTGCCTAACTTTGAACTATTGATTTTTTTTTTGATAATTCATTAATAATAAATTATGTTCAATGAGTAAGATAGACAACACAATTAGTACATAACCGTTCGTAAATAAAACTAAAATTTCTGGAAACATAGATTACTAACTATAGTAATTCCAATCTTTGATGGGTAGTTTTTAGTAATCTGATTCGCGCTTTACAGCTTTTGTATATTTAAACATACTAACACGTGGTTCAATAAGTCCCAAGACTAAGTACTAAAACAAGGTATTATTTTATAAAATTATTTTTTATTCATCAACGTAGTCTCCTCCAAGAGCGATACAGTCCCTCCAACGCTTTTCTAACTTTTCCATCCCATGCGTGCAGAATGATTTGTCTTTGGCTTCAAAATAAGCCTCCGTTGCTGTGATAACTTCACAATTTGAGTCAAATTTCTTACTCTGGAGCATTTTTTTGAGATCTGCCAACAGCCAGTGATCGCTGGGGGCCAAGTCTGGCGAATGAGGAAGCAATTCAAAGCCCAATTAATTAATTTTGGCTTTCGTTCTCACAGACTTGTGACAAGTCGCGTTGTCCTGGTGAAACACCACTTTCATTTTGTTCATTTGAGGCCGTTTATCCGCAATTTCGTACTTCAATTGCTCCAATAAGCACATGTAATAGTCACTATTTATATTTTGCTCCTTTTCAAGGTAGTCGATGAAAAGTATTCCATGCGCATCCCAAAATATAGACGCCATAACCTTACCGGCCGATTTCTGAATCTTTGGCCGCTTTGGGCGGCTTTCACCAGCCGCTCTCCACTCCGCTGGCTGCCGATTGGATTCCGGAGTAAAATGGTGTATCCATGTTTCATCCATTGTCACATACCGATGTAAAAACTTTATTTCGTGTGGAAATCCTTATGGATGTAACTTTCAGGCAAAAAATATATAAATATATAAAATATACCTAAATATTTTGGCGTAACGTGCAAAATGGTACACAGTATGATGCTTACTATTCTGTCATTTCAGTCATATAACATTTTGTTCAGCACAAAAATTTTGCGACGATATGTAAGATAGCTTCTCTGTGAACATTTTGAAGTAAATTCAAAATAAATAATCTTTAACTTCTAATATTATAGTTGATTAAGTTTGGATTCTGTTCTACGTAAATAGAGTGAATATTTTAGTAGAGCGATCCGACGCACTGCTAGCGCGGTGTGTAATAAGGCTAAATATTATTTCCTCTTTAATATCTTAATCTTATGAGAAACAGGTACGATACTAGTTAGTGGAACTAATAGATATATTGAAAGCCTTGGAAAAGGTGTAAAGGGAGGTAATGAAATCTCATGCTCTGAAGCAAGGACATTGGAAGCAATCGGCACCAACTACAAAATTGTAATCAATTATAGAGAAGTCCCAAAGAAGCTAAAGTTGCTGTTTCAATGGTTAAAGAAGTAAATTTACTAGACTAGCTGATGAACTTTGTGCGTAGGAGCTTGCAAGCATCAGCTCGCCTTGACGTATATGATAAATGTTGAATTAGTCATCAAAGATCGACACGGAAGTCAGAATCATCACCTTGCCTAGTGCAATGCAAACCTAGTCTAGGAGGCAGATTATTTGGCTCTATTTAAGACTGCACGGAAAATAATATTAACTTACCATACACGTTTATGTATAAAGTATAAGTATACACCGCGAAGTTTAAGAATGACACTGTGAAGAAAGTTTTACAAACAACAAAAGTTTGAAAAGTTGTTATAAATAGTCGTTTTAAAGAGGTGTAATGGAACACCCCTTTAAAGCGATAATTTTTAACAATTTTTCAAACTGCATACATTCATTCAAATTTGGCTAAACAAATATGTTGTGCGATTTGAACTGTGTTAGTCACATTTTCCGTTACGTACCTTAGAAAAACAAATTTCGTATGTACATTTTTCATCTTTTTAAAATTCAATATCAAAGCTGCGATGAAACTTCTCAGCACAAAACGACGACTTGGTCAAGCTCCATTACCCGTTTGGATGCTTGTGAAAGGAGTAAAAAGAGCGACCCAATTAAAAAGTGTTCATGCATGAGTGATTCTATTCGGCTCAATTTTATTGGAACGATTAATTTTATTGCAAAAATTTCTGGACAGTGGAATGAATGGGAAACGAGAGTACGGCGAGGTGGTTAAGCCGCCCTTTTTGTGGTTCTACGATGGATGGGTTTGTTCAGTTTTAAATCTAATCAAAGGGCGTACAGCCGAAAAAGTGTTGGCCGCCCGCTCATTGAGCGCATGATGAATGAATTGAAATTTTAATGTAATTGGATATCGACGATGATCGAGCGCCGTACCGCTACCACGCCTCTATCCGTGACAATAATGAATATTCAAGCTTCGTACCTATATTGCCAAACTCAGAGCTGTTCATTACAATTTCCTGTTCAATTTATTTCGGTTCCACAATCGAGTTTTAAAATGTTGAGGTTGATGTTTCGTTAAATAGCTTTATTTGATATCTACAGCCACGATCGTAGTGGTCGATAAAAATGTTATTATAAGGTTATTCTCGGAAAATTCTTCAGAACTTAATAATAATAGTAGTTATATTAAAAGTGTTCTGTTGAGAAGTCCCGAGAGATGTTAGAGCGTCTTGGCCTCCCACATCAAAATTGTTCAGAAGATAAATTGAGGAAGTTTGAAAGAAAGTAAATACGTAACTATTAGTCTATTAACACTGTTTATATCTCATAATGAGTATAATTATATCAGCATTACATACATTTTATATAAAAATACGTTGTGCAACTGTCAAGGATCTCAGCAGTCTCAGCACTTTACTAAAAATACCCTTTGCTTATGGTGCTTCGCAGTCTAATAAAGTTTTGTAGCAAGACCATGGGTAATAATTATATCCTATTTATAATATTAAAAATGTGAAAGTCTGTATGGATGATTGTTCCTCTTTCATTCAACAATTATTGACTGGATTATAATGAAACTTTACAGTAATATAGCTATCCAAATAGGACATAGAAATAAATTTTATAAAAGGAGCTATTATATAGAACATAGACAGAAGACCTTGTTCCCGGAACTAAAAGTATTTAGTCCCGGAACAAGGTCTTCTGTTAAACAGGAACGGGAAAACGTCATCGCCGTCGTACGTCGCAGCCGTAACCGCTGGCATCAACTAGTAAGAATATAGATTCATCGAGAACAAAAGTGAATGCAATAATCCTAAATGATACTTAACCCTTCAACAACGCCAACTTGTCATTTATTTGTGTTATTTATTGGTGGCACAAATTACTTATGCGGGAACCATGTCTACAAACCATAATTTGTAAACTTAGGTAATTTGTCCTGGTACAAAACCTCATTAGGTCATAAATCATTACTACACTGAAACTCGAGAAAGCCCAGCACATGCTCGTTAATGAAAGTGCAAATTATTTGTTCACGTCATGCTGAGAGCTAACAGTGTACAGTCGCGCACAGTGTCACTTTTATACCTAATAATGACTGGATTTAAGAGGCCTCATCTTTAAAGACCATAATATACAACCTCACCTACTAGTTGTGAACCTGCTGGTTGACAAACGAGGCCATGACGTAGGCATCCTTATAGAATTGGGAAGTCAAACGGCAGTCGCATATTACAAAGTCGAAAATGATATGTCAAATACAAGCTGCTCTTAATAGCCAAACAAATGAGGACCCCAAGCTCCAAATCCAGGTAAGATTGGGAAATGATTGGGAATACATTAAGATAAAGATGAAGACTGTATAAAAATCTTAATGAAAATAGATTTTTTATTATACGAAGAAAATTGAATGTCTTTTTAATAACTGATTTATAATTCTTCGAACATCGGGCTGAAGCAAAATTTCATTAATATTTTTTTCATTAATTTTTGTGAAATTTTTCTTTTTAGTGATATTAATGTTCTCGAGGTTGAGGTTTTTGCCTCTGCAATAATTTGAAGGGGATTTCTAAAAAAAACAATACTAATTATCTTCACGCTGTATCCCTGAGGGGGCAGTCAGAGAGGACAGATCCATGCATACTTCTTTCGCTTTTTGCAAATCCATGGATACTTCCAGGACAGATCCATGCATACTTCTTTCGCTTTTAGCAAATTCGTCAATCGCATCATACAAGTACATGCAAGTCTGGGTATCCGAGTACTTTTGACTTATCCGTTTTAAATCAATCTGCTCACGTGGTCATCATAAGTAAGTCTCGGCCTACCCTGACTCCTTTTACCATCTACATTTGCACAATCCTACTAATATTATAAACGCAAAAGTTTGTAAGTAAGGATTTTAACATATTATAAACGCGAAATTTTGATAAAACTTTACAATAATATAGCTTACACTTAGTAACATTTTATCCCGGGAACAAGTTCATGTAGGAAACGGATAATTTTTCGTCAATCGTTCCTCATCCATTCGTTGGATGTTTAGATTTCAATTAACATTAATTTTGTCTCATGTGATTATTTCGATTACGACTGCCTCTGTGGCGCGGTGGGAGTGTATACGACTGCTACGCAAGAGGTCTTGGGTTTGATTCCCACCCAGGATAAAACTTTGTGTGATGAACACGATGGTGTATTCTCTGTCTGGGAGTTATTTATCTGTAATATGTATTGTATGTATTTAGAAATATATAAGTATGTTTATCAGTTATCTGGTTCCATAGTAGAAGCTCTGCTTAGTTTGAAATCAGGTGGCGTTGTGTAAGTTGTCCCAACAATATTTTATTTCTCTAACTCAGCACAATCTTAATCTTAATAATATTATAAATGCGACAGTTTGTATGGATGTTTGTAACTCTTTCACGTAAAAACTACTGAATGGATTTTAATGAAACTATACAATAATATAGCTTATACATCAGAATAACACATAGGCTACTTTTTATCTCGGGAACAATTTCCTGCAGGCATCAACTAGTAATATTATAAATGCGAAAGTTTGTGTGGATGTTTGTTACTCTTTCACGTAAAAACTACGGAATGGATTTTAGTGACACTTTACAATAATATAGCTAATACATCAGAATAACACATAGGCTACTTTTTATCCCGGGATCAAGTTCCTGTGGGAAACGGGAACGGTAAAACTTCTCTACGCGGGCGAAGCCGCGGGCGTCAACTAGTAAACTATAATTCTGTGAATCGATTGTCCGCGGTGGCCTTCATTTGGCACTCCCTTCAGTATTATTAAATACGTGGATTCAAAGGAATTGAAGAGTGACGACTAAATAGGGTTAAGGTGTCGCATAATTATATAATTACTGTGTTTTTAGTTCTTTAATATACTTTATGAATTTAAGAACATCAAAAACGTTCCATCTATTTGGAGTATACAAATTGAAAATATTTAAATAAGTCGGAATACGAGTACCATCCTATATCCCTATTCTTATGACTTCGGTTAGTCCTTCCTTTTCGCAAGTTCAACGTAACCTTCGAAAAGTACTGTTCTAGTTTTCTTTTTGAAGTGAATCTTCTTTATCGGTGTTAAGAGAAATTCTATAGCTATAATAAAAATCGTCACGCTTTTCGTTTACGCGCCATGTTGTTATGAAGTGAAACTTCTTTATCGACGTATGAGAGAAATTTATAACTGTAAAAATATGTCGTAAAGAAGTTTCACTTGTTACCTGTGTACAGTAACACACATATTTTTTATTTATTTGGTAAAAGGTAATTCACAGATTCATCGTAAAACATGAAAAGCAAATTATAATAGTCCGTCAGTTTCTCTTCCTCGTTAGCCTTGATGTACAGGGCAACTGTTAGTTACGAGTACCTCGCTGGCGCTTTTCTTGTCGGGTTTTTTGCAAATCAGGAAGATGTTGTAATAAACCTAAATATACCTAAGGATTCGATGTCTAAATAAAATTGATAGCTTGCAGGTTATTGAGTAAAACAAGTCTTCGTCGATTTAATAATGTGAAATAAATAATATCCTATTTGTAAATTACAAATTTAATAAAAGACCAGCATAAAATTTTATTTATAAGGGGTAAAGTATATATGCCTCTGCCTACGGGGATAGAGGCGTGACAGTATGTATGTATGTATAAGGGGTGTAAAAGTAAACATGTTTTTGGGGTTGTTTGTGTGAATCGTAAATGTATAATTGAAAACTATGGGTTTTTACCTGGAATAAAATGATTATTATTATAAAATCTCATTTGTACATTTAGGTACACATTAGTAGTATTTGCTAGAATATTAAACAAATAGTTCGTTAGCATCGTGCCACATACATATGTGTTGTACAGTTGCCAACACAGCGAAGTAGTTGACTTGTGTGGCGAGTAGGTCAGGCCCGAGGCTTGCGACGTGTCTTAACAATAATTTTATTAATATTACCCCGGAAGCCTGTCACGCGCGAAACCTCCGCTCGTATATCTTCAGTGTCTGAAAAAAATATGAAATATTGAGAAAACGAGAGACGTAAGAGCTTTTCATTGCTTTCTTTTACAGAGTTTAACGTCTTTTAGTGTATTCCAGAAGAGGTTTTGCGACCTCTTCGTAAGTGTGAAGTTTGTATCTTGAAGTAAAATTAATAGGTTTTCTATTTTCTTCTGTGACATTTGAGCAAAGATTTCTTTAGAAGTTAGCTTAGAATTATTATATGTGTACCAGATTATTTCTACATTTAACCACCTTCACGCTGTATCCCTGACGGGGTAGTCAAAGAGGATAGATCGCCAGGCTTCGCGATCCATACATACTTCTTTCGCTTCCTGTACATTAATTAATCGCTTCATACATGCACATTCATGTATCCGAGTACTTTTCCATTTTTGAGCAATCTGCTCACGTGGTTTTCATAGGTAAGTCTCGGTCGTCTATCCTGACTTCTTCTACCCTCTACTTTCGCACAATATATATTCTTCGTCAATCGTTCCTCATTCATACGTATCCAAACCAACGGAGTACGCCCTTTTCCAGCTTAACGCTGACACTTTCATTCAATCTTGCCATATTGCGTATTACTTCGTTACGTATTCGGTCGGCCAAAATTACGCCGCACAATTTTCAAAATGATTGCATCTCCACAGCATTCAACTTACTTTCATGCATCTTCTGACAGATTATTTCTTCCATACTAATATTATAAAGAGTAAAGATTTGTAGGTTTGTTTGTATTAAATAGGCTCCTTTTCACCATTAGAAAGCTACGTTCTGCGTGAGTAACATAGGCTATATTGGATTTTTAAAAAGTTTAGAGTACGAAATCTCGAATAAGAGAACTTGACCACGCGGGCGTAACTGCGGGCATCAGCTAGTTATACAAAAACTATGTAGATTGAATGACCCCGTGAACTTTAATAATATCGATATTTTAGAGTACATAAAAAAATATTTTAGGTGTGTGTACACACATTAGATTTTTTTCCTGAGACTATATTAATCTATTTTGTTGTAGTTTTAATAACTCAGTTAGCCCGAGACTACCAGGACTTTAATTGGTCGTGCTAAGTGACTAGCACATAAGACCTTTGAGCCTTTTTGTTACCACCTCACTAAAAAGGCAACGGGTTCAAAATTTCTTCCAAATTTAATATCTAAAATAGACGCATTTTATTAAATTTATTCGGCCCTTTAGACCCACCCCAGTTCCTTGCTTCGGAAGGCACGTTAAGCCGTTGGTTCCGGTTGCCAATAAAATGGCAGTTGTTAAGCCAAGTTCAAGGCCTTATGGGCGGCTTAAAAACTTTCAACAGCAGGTCACCACAGCCTGCGCCTATCCATTTCAACACGGCAATGGGCTCACCACCTGTTACGTGGGACAAAAAGGCATTCGGTGAAATGTGGGCGATTAATATGCCTCTGCCTACCCCTTCTAGGATAAAGGCGTGACCATATGTATGTATGTAATAACTCAGTTATATCAGTTACTCTACAGTTACAACAACAACAATATCAGCCTTTTGACGCCAAATACTAGGCCTTTTTTTTCGTGTGGAAATCCTCATGGCTCTAGCCGCACTCCTACGGACTAAAACCAATCGGTGCCCTTCCGTTTGTCTATGGCCAGGAGTACCGGGTGTGCCTTCGGAAGAATATCCCCAGGGACTATGCATAGGCTTCTCCAAGCATCCAAGAATCGATTTATGAAGGGGGAGGGGGTGTTTTTGACTCTACTATACTCTTACCAGACGAGTTTCGTATAGGGTTTTGTATTTAGTTTTTCTTCTTTACCTAATAGGTACTTTTGTAAAAAAAACTTCCTGAGTCGCATTTTGTCGAATCTCTATCTCAACAACACAGGTCAAAATATATAAATATGGCTTCATAAATATTTTAAAGTCTTCCATATTCAGATAAAAACAGTGAATATATCGTGTAGACACGTGTATGGATCGCGTGCCTTGTTGTACCCCACTCATCCAGCCACATTTGGCTGCACAATTATAAATGCCGCAATTCTTTAATGCCTTACAACACGACACAATCATTGCTGGCCGTTAAAGTCACCTATTACACGAGCAAACCCCCAATCTAATATAATTTATATTTCCGATACATCGTATGCGTGATATTCGACGTTGAAATTTGAAGCTATGTCAGAATAGATTTGTTGTGAAATTATTCTAACAGTGACAGCAAAATAATGCAACAGTTCTGCTTCATATTTTACCATATGTTAATGTAAAAAAAATGTAAAAAATTAGAAATATATAAGTATGTTTATCAGTTATCTAGATCCCATAACACAAGCTAATATTGGCTTACTTTGGGCTAGATGACGCTGTGTGACAAGTGTCCCACAATTTTTTTTTCACACAGCGCTAACTAGCCCAAAGTAAGCTACTCGTAATATAAGCTTGTGGTATGGGATCTAGATAACTGATAAACATACTTATATATTTCTAAATACATACATATTATACATAGGAAACACACAAACTCCGAAACACAAATTTGTGGATGACACAAATATTGTTATGACCCGGGAATCGAATCTTCGCCACCGAGTCCGTCAATTACCACGAGAGAGTTTATAAGTTGGTTTAATAACTATATGATGTTTACATTTATTTAATAATTAAGCCCCTGAAATTTTATATATTTAGAGTATAAAATAATATATGAAGTTTAAATTCTTATTGAGCTTCGTTGCAAAAAAAATATTAATTCATGAATGAATGAACGAACCCAGCAAAAATAAACTTATTACAGTACAAAAAGTGACTATTCATAAAAAATCACTCAAGCTACAACGAACTCTAGCCAAGTATGTTGTAAAGATCGTTTGATAAAAAAACGTATTACGGTTTTGGCATATACTTTATAAATAGCGACAGGGTCCAAGGTTAGTTTCCTCGGTAGTGAGAGCTATTGTATGTAATTTGTCCGGAAAGTAAAAAAAAGTTACACAACAAAATGTTTGGACGCAGAATACCTCTAGAGTCCTCGAACAAATTGATACCCAACCGGTACCATGAGACTAGTAATCCATCTTTATTACGGTAGTCTTCACACAGAGTAAATTGAAAATTCCTTCTAAGTATGACTGATGGTGTATATTACTAGGTCTCAACGCTGTGACAGTTTTTTTCCTTAAAGAAAAGAAGATTATTTCATGCGGTGAAAACGTAGCGTTTTCATATTGCATTTATTTGTGTTCAGAGTTGGCCTAACACCGCGAGAAAGGGATTTTGGGAATCGTAATGTTGTTAGAACATAATAACAGTGATATTCGCTTTAGAATTCTTTCTGCTCGGTACGACGGCAAGGCTTGTTATCCGTGACTGTGAGCAGGGCCTGAATGTTTTGTGTCGACTGAGGGTAGCGAAATTAGCTTTCATCTGCTGTGTTCAACACAAGTATGCACACATTTTAATCTAACGAGTACCATGATAGGGTAGCAGCAAATATATAGGAGCACAATTTTGTTAATATTGCATAACAAATGATGCGTATACTTTTGGTTTCTTATGATGGGTGAACAAAATAAAAATGAGAATAATTTTATACTTCTTATAAAAAAGATTTTCGTTGTAAGACGTTGATAGCATATATGATAACGAAGGGGTTGAATTTTATAAAACCGGTTTTCTTAGTTTGAACTATGCAGCAACTGTGAGAATTCTCGAAGTAATTTACAGCATTTATAGCGTAATTTATGTCAGGGAAAGGCCGCCCGTTTAAGGCTGTATAGAGACTTAAGACTAAATTGTATGGTGTAATAACGTGCACACTAGTTGTTTGAGAGTAACTACGGTACGTCGATATAAAGGGTGAAGGGATAATTAAAGAAATAATGAGGCACAGAACTAAAATACAGTAATATCCACCTTTATGTAAAGAACAATCATCATTTAATTTAAAAAAATACATTGGAATTATAATTCTGGGCTTTAACTTTATCATTTAAAAAGTTTTTACAAGATATTTTATATTTGATTTAATAAAATTTAATAATGAGTACTTTGTGTATTCACATCGGTATTTCTTCTAAATTTACATTCTACATTGAAAAAACTTGTGGAACGAAATTAATTATTTTTTATTTTAAAGACTATGTTAGTCTTTACTATAAAAAAAATAACAATATTTTATTATATCGACTTTTGCGTTTATTGTAATAATTAGAAATAAGTACTTAGCAGGGACAAATACCCAACTAGAGTTCTTTATCCATTCAACTGCAGAAAAGACTGCGATAAGGATATATTACTTTGCACTTTTTAACAGCTAAAACTGTTTACCACTTTATTGTAAAATGCGTTCAAAATTCTGGATAAGGAATGACTCGATATTATAAAGGGTGAGTATATTACTCACCTTTGACTTGCCAATGACTACTATAGTCATAGCTGATATCCTGAAGAAGCTCAGAAGTGCTCGATAACCTTAGCAAAGAGTCCAAACAGATGAGCTAATAATCATGTCAACGTCTATGTTTTGCCCACCATAATTATTAAAGTTGTCGCTGATAATTATGTAGGTTATGAAGGTACCTAGGACAAATCGTCTAGTTTGGCTACTTCAGTTTCGAGAAAGTGGTTAATCATTGAATCCAACTCGGCTAGGCTGCGTTCGAGAAGCTACGGGGTTACGGTTATCGTCCAAAATATCACAATCTCTGGATCTTTAATAAATTAAAATTGCTAGTAATGACATACAACGTTGAGACGTCGTCCTTAACTAAGTCCTCGACAGTAGGCGATACCGAAAAGGTCGCAGTCATCAAGTGAGTCTAGACTTTGTTTTAGATATCGTCTAAACAACATATTTTGAACAAAGTACAATCACTTTGTTCAAAATATGTTGTATAAAACTTGTATAAAATAATTATGACTTGTATAACAAATTGTATAAAATAATGGATCATATGTTAAACTTGGTACAAAATTAAATGAATATATTATGGGTCTTGTACGGCCACAAACTTTAATTTAGGACATACTTGAAGAAGCAGTTCAGGCGGCCATCCTTGGAGCGGCGAGGGTGGTGCTCGGTGAGTCTAAGGGTGGACGCAAATGTGACAAGGAAACTTGGTGGTGGAACGACGCAGTCCTGAGGGAGACCAAGGAGAAGAAAGCCCTCTTTAAAAAGTGGCAAGCGACCGGATCTCCCGAAAACCGCGACGCGTACAGGGCTGCCAAGCGCGCCACAAAGAGAGCTGTAGCCAGAGCCAGACGAGACCACTTACAACCTTTGTATGATAAGCTGGAATCGTCTGAGGGGCAGAAGCTCATCTATAAGCTGGCGCGCTCCAGGGTCAAAGCGGCACAGGATATATCCAAGTGTCGCTGTGTAAAAGACCCTGAGGGCAACCTGTTAAGCGAAGACCTCGCGGTAAAGGAGAGATGGCGCTCGTACTTCCACGAGCTGCTTAATAAACAGCATAAAGAGGTGCAGCCTCCGGACCTCCCTCCGAATCAGGGACTAGTGCCACCGGTAACGCCTAGAGAAGTCCTTACTGCGCTTCGCCGCATGAAGAATCGGAAAGCTGTCGGACCCGATGGAGTCCCCATCGAAGCCTGGAAGGCGATGGGTCCTCGCGGTGTAGGCATCTTAGTAAACCCTTTTAACCGCATACTCCTCTGCGGGTAGATCCCAAACCAATGGAGACTGAGTATTATTACTCCAGTCTTCAAAGGTAAGGGGTCAGTGCAGGAGTGCGGGAGCTACCGCGGTATAAAGGTGATGTCCCACACCATGAAGATCTTCGAGAGGATTATAGACTCTCGGATCCGGCAGGAGTGTACTCTCTCGGAGTGTCAATATGGGTTTCACCCTGGTCATGGGACCACGGACCCTGTTTTTGCCCTGAGGGTTGTCGCAGAGAAATTCAGGTCGAAGAACACGCCTCTGCACTGTTTGTTTCTAGACATGCAGAAGGCCTTCGACTGTGTTCCTCGTGCGATGATCTGGTGGGCACTGCGGTCCAAAGGGGTTCCAGAGGTTTATATAGACACTATCCGGGACATGTACTGTGACTCCGATTCAATGGTTCGGACTGCTGTTGGCGACACGAAACCCTTCCCCATCACCGTCGGGGTACACCAGCGTTCTGTCCTTAGTCCGCTTCTGTTCAGTGTAATATTAGACGAATTGTCGGACAGCATCAGAAACCCGCATGAGCAGCCTCCATGGTTGCTCATGTATGCTGACGATATTGCGCTGGCAGACGCGGACAGGGGCAGATTGGTGCGACGTGTAAAGGCGTGGAAGGAGACGCTTGAGAACGGCGGTCTGAAACTAAATGTGGCGAAGACCGAGTACTTGGCACTAAACTCGACAGATCCCACATCCGTCCGCATAGGCGGTGATTTGGTCGAGCGCACGGACCAGGTTAAATACCTGGGATCTGTTTTTCACACGTCCAGTGACATCGATTGCGATGTCAAGTCACGCATTGCTGCCGCGTGGGACAAATGGCGGGAGATGACCGGTGTCATTTGTGACCCTAAAATGCCGATCCGGTTGAAGGGACAGGTCTACAAAACCATTATTAGACCTGTCCTTTTACATGGCAGTGAGACGTGGCCGATATTGGAGCGACACAAGCAGGAGCTGCGTGTCACGGAAATGAAGATGCTGCGGTGGATGTGTGGAGTCACGCGGATGGACCGCGTGAGGAACTCTCGCATCCGCGGCAGCCTTCACGTCCGTGATATTGCAGACAAGTTGCAAGAGTGTCGCCTTCGCTGGTATGGTCACGTCTTGCGGCAACCGCCGGGCTACGTAGGTAACAAATGTCTGGCCATGTCAGCCCCGCCGGGTCCCGGTAAGAGGGGAAGACCCAAGAAGTGCTGGCTTGACGTCGTAAGGGATGACATGCGTGCCAATGGTCTCACTACAGGGGATGCCTTTGACCGTGCGAAGTGGAGGAGAAAATGTAGGAAAGCGGACCCCGGGCGTCGCGAGACACAACTGGGACAGACGCTCGGATGATGATGGATACTTGAAGAAGCATATCGTATGTCAAACTGACGTAATTTGAAGTTAATATTGTTTACGACATATTGTCAATTTTCTTACAACAATTTTATTCGAGGAAATTGGCCCTAAATTAAAATAATAATAATAAAAATCTTTTTTGGCAGTCTAGAAGTTTACATGGTGTGTAGGTTACTCTAATACATATTTTAAATTGTTTGCGCTAAAAGCATTCGCTTCCTAACTTCCTTGACTTTTCCGTTTTTGAGCGATCTGCTGACGTGGTCTTCATATGTAAGTCTCGGCCTACCCTAATTATGTATCGAATAACTTTCAAATTATGCATAAATATTTTTTTCATTGTTGCAGTGTCAACTGTGGATGTGGACGCGGTGCTAGGGCGCACAGCTTCTCTACCTTGTGACGTCACACCTGATGCCAATGAGGACAGAGTTTATATGGTACTCTGGTTCAGAGCTGGCAAAGCTACTGGGGGAAAACCAATATATAGGTAAGACTAATACAGACTTTTTTTTTAAATTTATTACCATTAAAAAATCTGATAGATATATAAAGAAACAATTTTGAAAAGCAATTGTTATGCTACTGTATAAGACTAGAGCAATAATACTCAGCCTTCGTTGCTTAAAAGGTCCTCGTTGAAGAAGTGCGTGGTTTAATTTGAAATATTCGATAATCCATCAACTCCTATAGGCTTCCGATGCAGCGAAGAACAACCTGGACTTTTGCAAATGTTACCATTAGCATTACCTGATTCGGATAAAAGTTTAAAGAGTGCACTTCTTAATGTTACTTATAAAGTATTATAAAAGTATTATTATATTAAGAATTTCAAGCAACGCTTTTTGTAATCAAGAGTATTAAAGTTCCAATTTAAAAATCGTTTTCGTAAACTATCTTTACAGAGTCTAAATAATATTCTTACATAAGTTTTAATTTAAATTGGACCATTTGTTTTGTATAATCGACTCTATTCATCTTATTAAGAAGCTCTCTTCGTAGCAAGCTACGAGCAGCTACGTCGTAGCTTTTCTCGTAGGTAAATGTGCTACGAACGTATCCTATTAGATATTGATTATAATTGTTGAACTAATCACGTTTTGCAAATACGATATTTGCTGCAGTATTAGCAATTATTATTCTACTGGCGTGGTATTAATTAAACACTTTAGTAATTGTTGACGTAACTAATTAATTTAATCGTATAATCTATTGATACAAATAAATACAATTGAAGTGTCTGTTCGTAACTTTAAAATGCACCAATTTTTATCACGATAAATAAATAGATATTGTGAGACACTTTTCAAACAGCGCCATCTAGCCCAAACTAAACTTTAAGCTTGCGCTATGGGATCTAGACTACTAATAAACACACTTATATATTTCTAAACACATACATATCATACATAAAAAACACCCAAACTGCGAAACAAATTTAGCGTTGCGAAACGAATTTAATCTATCATAGTCATTCATATACGTGAAAGTATACATGGTAAATATCCCGAAAATCAATATTTTACGTATGGGAAACAAACGTGTTTCACATAAATATTTATTCTCATGCTGGGATTGACCATTTACGCCACTGAGGTAGTCAAAATATCTACAAACACGCAATTTCTCTTCGTCTATCTATTTGTTCCAGGAAATCTCCCTAAGTGGCTGGGCCGATTTTGACGAGATTTTTGTTACAAAGTGTAACTTAGACTACTTAATATATTGATAAAGCTGTTACAGGTTTCGCGCAAATTATAAAACCAAGACCTTGATTAACGCAGATTAATAATTTAAAACTATTTTAACGTAATATTTTACCGAGAATTTTGGTTGTAAAATTATGCTATGCACTGCATCTACCATTACAATCGATTACTAGGCTTAGTTCTTAGAGTGTGTTGATTGCCTTGGATCAAAGTTTTATACGTTTTTAATAGCACTGACTCACGATTTCGGTAAACCCATTTTCGTATTTTTTATTTGGAGTTGAAAAGTTTCGCGGATATCACTAGACGGCGCTGTATCAATTCTTTATCATTACGCGTATATACGCTCACTATAGATCTGAGTCAGCGCTTGGTAAACCTCGTACTAAGCACTCTTTTCACTTTATGCGCATGGTGACCATGATTTTCGTGAAATATCTACAGAAATTATTACTGTTAGGATCGTAGAAAAAGTTGTAATGTTTGTAATAAAACATATTGAATCTCATTTTGTAATGCGTGACCTGTATTTATACAAGTAAGGTAGCATACTGGCATGTCTACTTGATACGTTAATACGTACTACAAAAAAAAGGAAGCTAATAGGTATATCTTATTTTACCTACACGTAACGAATGATCTCTGAAACATCACTCATCTGAAGTCTTGTTGACTTTTCATGTAGGTATAGTCACGTTTTAATAAATGAAAAAATAATGATGCTAGTCTGGACTCAACTTTAAGGAGTGTCGTGTTCAAGTTGACGTTAATATGACATTACATTGGGCGCTAGTGATTCTGCAGTTTACATTATTGAACGGGTGAACATAGCAGAGTTCTAGATGGACCAATGGTCTTGTATGTGATACACGTTTTGAGTTAATATCAGATTGTATAATTTATAAAAAATACGAAATGTGGGCGTATAGGATGCCTCTGCATACCGCTTCGGGGATAAAGACATGACAATATGTATGTATGTTTAAAAAAATAAGGTAAAAAATAGCAAACAATTTTATATCATGTCCTAAGGAACTATTTTCCACCCGTGGGCAATATCAAAGAAAAACGCTAGTAGTTTAAAAACTCCATATCTTTCTAATTTAAAAACCTGTCGAAATCTGAATAGTACCTGCAACTGGATAACGCCTGCAGTAGGAGATAAGCCTCATCGAATCTAAGACATCAATCAAGCGTTGATGAATTTATGTTATTCTGTATATCTTGTACATAGAAACCACATGTATTTGGGCCCAGGGCTGTCACACTTTCTGTAATAAATTAGGAAGCAGGGATTTGTAAAGTGTTAGACATTTTACTAGGTGTTTGTAATACATTATGCAAAAGCAGTGTTCAACGGAGTTACAAAAAAAAAAGAAAGCAGTTGTAAACACGATTGTATCCGGAGATACGACACCCATTTCCGTCGTACATGAATAAATTGATTTTCTGTTTGATTTGCCTTTGTTTTGCCCTGCATGCTTTACAAACTTAAGACAAGAAGACCGAATGTCCACTGCTGAAGATACTGACCTCGTGTTAGAGTTTTGGGCCAAGACAAATAAGATTTGATAGTGACACGAAATTAAATAGAAAAAGCTTAATATTGTTATTTATAAAAGGACATTAACTACAAAACTATTTAGAACACTAAACATTAAACAATTTGAGGGCCGTATTACAATATGATACTCAGTACTTAACACACGCTTTGGAGGATTGTTTAATTTTGCAACTATTTACTTATTTAAAAGTAATTTTAGATAAATAATATGACTAAACTAGTTGAACATTAAAAAAAAAATCACAAGAAAATCTGTACCACAACACTATTTTCCTAATACTTTTGTGTAAAAAGCAGGGACAACAATGAAATATACCGCAGCACTTTTGTAATTCAAACCATCTAAGTAGCGACAACAAAAAAGAAACAATATGCTGAAAATGATTCACTCATGAATAAATAAAGAAAAAGAATATCATCTAAGAAGATACATCTGAGTAGATACTGTATATGCTACTCGAGATTGCGTTACTTCCCCCCACAAATATACATTTACACTAATGCCGAGGTAAATATGAAATATGAGATGGTATACAGTGGATTGATTTAGTGAGCCGTCGCTAGCCGGATCTCCGGGAAGATAGGGACTTCCGTACTACACATATATATGTTACACGTTAGGGCTGCTGCAGAATTTATTTATTTTTCTTTTAATACAACACTTCTATTGGGTGCGCAAGGATTCTGGGTATCCTTATTTTGTAATTTCACCTATGTTTGTCATGAATAAACGTTTTATTTCTGTCTATCTTTTAAAGTATCGCAAGTAAATTTATTTACTGCCTTGGTGCCGTAAGTGGTAATGTGTTCGACTGCCGCTAACTAGGTACTACAGCCTTCCTTAGAAACTATTGTCAGCAACCCCTTTTCTAAAAATCATGTTTTGATCACTGTTTAACTTATTCTTAAACTGAAAGTGTCATCCTTATTATTTATACGAATGTCCGGTCAATACTTTTAGCATTTGAATCAATCCAATCTCATCCATATTTAACTTAGACATAAGTTCATTATGCTACGATAGTTGAAGTGGATTGTAACATCAGATCTGAATCACATCGCGAACTAAACAGGTAGTATTTCATATTTTACGATCTAGTATTTTGTTTGCCGTAGAAAAATATCGCCTATTTTCTTAGACCATTTATTTAACTACCTTATTGTACATTTTTTTTAAATAGTATTACTTGTGTTAGAAATAAAGTTCTAATTTAAATTCTTCAAAAAATTGTTATAAAAGTTTATGATAGTATTGCTTATACATCATAAAAATACATAGGCTACTTTACGAACATATTCCAGGTACGAGCTCTCGTGGAAAATAGGTATGGGTATGAAAAAACTTTACCACGTAGTCAGACCCGCGGGCATAAGTTAGTATAACACTCTGTTTTGCGTACAAAGTGAGTATTTTAAAAAGCATTCATGCCTGTTCCCAGGACAGCTAGTTAAAAGAATTACAGAGATACTTAAAAAAACTATAATTATTTTGTTTTTAAATGTTATTTTTGCAATATTCCGCTTTTTTAAAATGTCGTACGGTGTCGACACGTGTTTCGCCTACACACGAGGCATTATCAAGACTGTTTGGCAGCCTTTACTTTGCATCTGGCGTGGTGACAGGCTGACTCAGCCTGTTAGGCTATAGTTTTTTAAAATGGATTTCTGACATGTAACGCCTGATTCAATTAGAGATACTTACTTTCAAACTATCGCGTTGCATACTTTATGTATATTTTGGTTTCGGTGTCGATCAGTTTGCATCGGTCGTGGTCACAGGCTGACTCAGTCTGTAATATGGGCCAGTGCAACCTGGTCGTAAAGACAAGTTTTAAAAGGTCAGCATGGGAGCTGCAGCATCGGGTCCTCGTTGTGGGTCTGGGCGTGGACATTCTCACGCTGGCAACCATAGTGAGAGCCATGATTTCCAGATGAGAGACGACGTTCCGTTTTTTTGTGAGCAAGCCATGCTCGCAAAATAGGCAGCGGAGTGAGAACGAGAGAGAACTCTTCCACCCTAGTTTCGCAAGTCTTCACCGCAATCTTGTCTGCGCTGCTGCTCGCCGTTCTTACACAAGCAGACCATGAAAGGTGGCGTGGCGTGAGGGTTACACGCGCACACTTCATCCCCTCAAGAAAGTAGTACAACACCCGTACCCCCTAAAGAAGCGAGATAACACTCGAACCCCCCATTAAGGCAGAATAACACCCGAGCCCCCCTGAACGAGCCTGTGGTTGTAAAGTACATACCTTTTAAATAAATAACCGCGTTTAACCTTATTAATATTGTATATACTTTATGAATCTACTCTATGTTTTTAAGATATAAAGCTGAAGAGTTCGTTTGCTTGTTCGGTTGAACGCATATACCGTTACGTACCGTACGCGGATACCGTTTGCTTATTTTGAGACAAAAATGCTCATTGAAATGTGGCCGTATGGGTTTCCTCTGCCTACACCTTCGGGGATAAAAGCGTGACAGATAAATACGTAACTCAGGGCAAGAAATCAATGTCACTCGCGCGGTACTAGAGATGCCTATATATTTCATACAATGAGCCGTGTCAGGGGGTCACCCTTTATTTTATATGATTACACTATTTACCACGGACGAATGGTAGGCAACTGACAAGCCGCGTATGTGATTTTTGTCTAAAAGCTGATGTAAACTTGGCACGTGGTATTATTATTCTCTTATCTTCACTTTCGTCTCTATTATACTGCCTCGGTGGTAAGTTTTAATGGATACGACTGCCGCGCTGAGATCCCGGCTTCGATGCCTAGGTCAAGGTGAAAATATTTGTATGATCCGCAAATATGTGTTTCGGAGTTTGAGTGTTTTAATGTTTTTTTTTTTACACCATTGAGGTAGTAGACAAGAATACAGCCATCTGATGGAAAGTGTTCATTGTAGCCTATGCACGTTTGCAACACCAGAGGTGCAGCACTCGCGCTGCCGACCCTTTAAAAATCTTCTAAGACCCCTTTGAAGAACCCCATACTGTAGACATTTGGGAAAACCCAGGCAGGGAGCTCATTTCACAACCTAAGCGTATGCGAAATAAAGCCTCTATCGGACCTATGTGTATGTGATCGTTCCGGACGCAAAGTATGAGGGTGAGCACTCTGTCTATATAACGTCTGTCTATAATATGTAATTGTATTTATAAATTTATAAGTATATTTATCAATCTCGTACTAGAAGCTTTTATTACTTTGGGCTAGTTGACGCCGTGTTAAAGTATTTATTATTAATTTAATTGAAATGTGCGAAAATAGTTGTACTTCAAACTCCTTTTGCCCTACATCATTATCGTGAGTTCATCCTATCTATAATTACATAATAATGGTGTGCTTTACAACTACATGTCACGGTGTAGCAGTTTACAACTACTAATTACCTTCGAGTAGTTCAAGTTAGTATTCAGCAGGCAACATGAGGGTTGGGCAAAGTTACATTCTACTACAAGTTGCGATGCAACTATTTTATGTTACGCATAACGAGCTATAGTTGATAATAAACTGTATTATGGATGGGTTCAAGTTTTGTGATGTTGTTGTATATCAATCCTCTAGGATCAAAAATTGTATCAATAAATGAAAAAACGACTTGACTGATAAAGGCAATTCTTATTTTTTTAAATTCCAAAACATGACCGGGAAATGTTCTACAGAGAAACATTATTTTTATAAACATTGTAAGCATTGGTGTAAGGCTTGGTTTGTGTAACCTACTACGAGACAGGAGGTCGTGGATTTTATTTAGGTTCTTAGATATCTAAGAAACCAAACCTCCGCATCTTCACCTCTGAAAGTCATGACAGAAGACACAGACCATTATTAACCTATAAGCATTATATTTATACTAATATTATAATAGCTGAAGAGTTTGTTTGTTCGGTTAAACGCGCTAATCTCAGGAACTACTTGTCGAATTAGAAAAATTCTTTTTGTGTTAGATAGTAAATTTATCGAGAAAGGCTATAGGCTATATATCATTACGCTACTACACTGGGGAGCAGAGCAGTAGTCATAAATGTCGACAAATCGGGCAAATTTTTATGCATTATTGAAGAATTTATAAGCGAAGGGATTAAATAGGTATGACGGGAGGTCGAAATATTTCACGGGCGAAGCTGTGGGGGTCATCAAGTAGGTTAATAATTGTGTGTCATCTATGGCAATGGGCACACAAGCTATTACAGCGGCCGAAATGCATACAGTATAATGTGATGTGGGGGGCATAGAATGCCTCTGCCTACTCTTTCGGGAATAAAGGTGTGACGTGATGTATGTTGATTCTGCTAAAGAACCTTAAATTGGCTTTGAGATGGTGATGTACAAAAGTAACCCATAAGACGGGGAGCCCTTTCGTTTGCATAATTTTTCCAGCATAATGTAGTTTGGCATAACAGTTTCAGCATAAAGTTTTCTCCCATAAATTATGATAAGCTGTTCAAAACGGAGATCTAGCTAAAGTCTGGAAATTTCTAAAGTCTTTGGGAGTTGGTAAATCTCGCCTAAACTCTATTCCTAATAATCTTAATTTGAATTCACTGAATCAATTTTTCACTGCCTCTTCTAATTTCAGTACTGAGACCAAAAAATCTACTCTTAAAAATCTTTCAACCATACCAACTCTTGACTGTGCTCCATCCACTTTTAGTCAATTCTCTAGTTGTGATGTTAAGAAGAGTATATTATCTATCACTTCTAACACTGTAGGGACCGACTGTCTAAGCCGTAATATGATATTTCCTCTAATTGATGAACTTCTTCCTATACTGTCATATACTAAATTTCTCGATAACTCACAGTGCTTTACCCTTGGCATGGAAAGAGGCTTTAATTATTCCTATTGCTAAAAGAAATAACCCTTCCTCGTTTTCTGACTATCGCCCTATCTCTATTCTACCTTTCCTTTCCAAAGTCCTGGAATGCCTCGTTCACACTCAGCTCACTAATTTTCACTCCCAGAACCAGTTATTAAATACTTTTCAGTCCGGGTTTCGTGCTGGGCATAGTACTATCACTTCTTTAGTTCATATTACGGAAGACAAGAACGGGTATGGAAAGCAGCAACCTAACAGTCCTAACTTTACTAGACTTTAGCAAGGCTTTTTGACATGGTGGATTTCGATATCCTGCTTGGCATATTATACTCACTTAACATATCTCCAACTGTAGTTGACTGGTTTCGTAGCTACCTGTTCGGCCGCCGGCAGTGTATTACTATAAATGATATTTCCTCATCTTGGTTCAACACATTTGCCGTGGTGCCACAGGGCGGCGTGCTATCTCCTTTACTCTTTTCTGTTTTTATAAACTCCATCATTCATTCATGGGGATGAAGAGTAGAAGCGTGCACGTCGCCATCCCTGCCAGCTACGGCTGCAATTCTACTCCAACACGAGTGCCACCAGGGCGAATACTGCTAGGGCGTGCCCCCGAGGCGACGCGCACCAGTTCGTCCCCGCTGGTGCGAAAAGTGTGTGCCAGAGCGGCGTAGGGGACCGCCACCCTACACGCGCGGCCCGACACGGCGGGAAGTGGAGGATGGAGTGCAGGGTAGCTGCGTGGAATGTTAGGGGAGGAATGACAGATAAGATGAATGAGTTGATGGATGTTATGAATGAGAGAAAGTTAGGTGCAGTGTGCTTGACAGAGACCAAACGCAAGGGCAGCGAAGTCTTGGAGCTCCCGGGTGGGATGCTCGCGCTTTGGTCTGGAGTACCTGAGAGCGAGCATGGCAGTCGGGGGGTTGGAATTTTGCTGTCCTCGCGATTGGCTTCCGGTATGTATGAGTACAAACTGGTAGGTCCTAGAATCCTCTGGATCCGTGTAAAACTTGGTTTGACGAAGATTTTTCTGGTAGCTGCTTACGCGCCAGTATCTTCGTCGAACGCGAGTGAGCTAGAGGACTTCTGGGAGAGTATGAGAGAAGCTCTAAATGTGATAGAAGGAAATGAAAGACTTATAGTATGTGGAGACATGAATGGATGGGTGGGTACCGCTCGCGATGGTTTTGAGTCGGTACTCGGGAAGTATGGGGATAAAAGGGTGAACGACGCTGGCAAGCTAATACTGGCATTTTGTAAGGAAAAGGATTTGTTTGTGTCGAACACAATGTTCAACCACAAACAAATTCACATGTATACGAGGAGATGTTAGTCAAAGAGAAGCATGATAGATCTATTCCTAATGGATAGTCGGCTCCGTAAACAGGTGATGGACACAAGGGTTTATCGAGGCGCTGAGCTGGGATCAGACCACTACCTAGTCATAACTAGGATTAGGGGTCTGTTCGCGGGTTGGCGTCATCGTACCGAGTGTCCTGAACCTGGGCCGACTTATAGCATCAAAAGCTGGAAGCTGCAGGATGCATCCATTAGGGATAAATATAATGAAAGGGTAGCCGAAAAGCTTGGCGACGTCAATGTAAGCAGTGAGAATGTGGAAAGTGTATGGCAGAACCTTAGGGACAGTATGACAAATGCCGCTGTGGAAGTGTGTGGAGAAACGAAAAGAGGCAGTAGTAATAAGCGTGATGCATGGTGGAATGTAGAAGTGAAAGAAGCAGTTCGAATGAAGAAGAAAGCATGGCTAGACTACTTAGCCTCGCGGATTGATTTTAATATGAAAGAGAGATACAAGCTGCAGAAAGTTAACACGAAGGCACTGATAGAAGAAGCTCGTGAAAGGTGCAGAATGAAAGCGGATGAAAGGTTGTCGTCCAATTTCCGGGATAATGCCAAGCTCTTCTGGAAAGAGGTAGGCAAGACCCGGAGTTGTTCGGCAATCTGCAGTATGAATAAAGTGCTTAGTATTAACAATGACGTCCTGATAACAGAACAAAGTGACGTCCTGCAGAGATGGAGTGAATATTATGGAAAGATGTATGCAAGAAAAGACAGAGATGCTACATCGGGAAGTGGAGCTCACTATCGAAGTGAGCTAGTCCAGATCCCGATGTCATTGAAGTCATTAGTATGAAAGAAATAGAACAAGCGATAAGAAGTATGAAATGTGGTAAGGCTGCGGGAAAAGACAGAGTTACTGCTGAGATGATCATGTCTGTTATGCAACTTGTGCTGGCGGACAGGTGAGGTCCCGGATGACTGGCGAGTAGCAGTTGTAGTACCTATTTACAAAGGGAAAGGCTCGCGCCTAAACTGCTCCAGCTACAGGGCGATCAGCTTTGTCAGCTTAGCTAGTAAGGTGTATGCAAAGGTTATAACGGCACGAATGCAAGAAAAGTCTGAAAGGTATTTATGGGAGGCTCAATGCGGATTCCGACGTGGAAGAGGTTGCATGGATCAAGTGTTTTCTCTCCGCATGATCGCGGAAAAGTTTCTGGCTCTTAGCCAGAAGGTTTTCTGCGCTTTTGTGGATCTAGAGAAAGCATTTGATAACGTTGTGAGAGAAACGCTGTGGGACTTGCTGCCAGGATATAGTGTGGACGGCTCGCTACTGCGGGCAATACAGTCGCTTTATAGGGACTGTAAGGCTTGCGTGCGAGTAGGGGGGGATGTGTCACCTCTTTTTGATGTCTGTACAGGCGTCAAACAGGGTTGTGTCATGTCCGCCTGGCTGTTCATAGTGTATCTGGACAGTTGCCTGCAGAAGTTGAAAGATTTTAATATGGGTGTGAATTTGGGTGACTTTACAGTAAACTGTCTGCTGTACGCTGATGATGCGGTGCTCATGGCCCCATCAGAAGCCGACCTACAGACATTAGTCACTAATATGAAAGAGGGGTGTGAAAGTAAGGGTCTCCGCTTGAATGCAAGTAAAACTAAGGTTCTAGTATTTGAAGGAGGCGACGTAAGAACTAAATGCGAGAATTGGGTAAACCAGGAACGTCTAGAGCAAGTGAATGAAATTGTGTATTTAGGAAGTATGTTTAGCGCGGATGGAAGATGTGATTTGGATGTAGAACGACGAGTAGCTGCCGGAAACAAAGTTAACGGTGCTTTGTCCCAGTTAGTAAAGCGACAAAGCATCGTAAAGGAAGCACGACTGGCGATTCATAACGCAGTGCTAGTGCCAACTTTGCTTTACGGTAGTGAAACCTGGGTATGTCAGCAGATGCATGAAAGTAAATTGAATGCTGTGGAGATGCGATCACTTCGAAAATTGTGCGGCGTTACCTTGGCCGACCGAATACGTAACGAAGTGATACGCAATATGGCAGGTTTGAATGAAAGTGTCAGCGTTAAGCTGGAAAAGGGCGTGCTCCGTTGGTTTGGACACGTCCAACGAATGAGTGAGGAACGATTGACGAAGAATATATATTGTTCAAAAGTAGAGGGTAGAAGGAGTCAGGGAAGGCCGAGACTTACATATGAAGACCACGTGAGCAGATTGCTCAAAAACGGAAAGGTCAAAAGTACTCGGATACCCAGACGTGCGTGTATGAAGCGATTGATGAATCTCAAAGAAGCGAAAGAAGTATGCATGGATCGCGAAGCCTGGCGATCTGTCCTCTCTGACTACCCCGTCAGGGATACAGCGTGAAGATAGTTAGTTAGTTAGTTAGTTAGTTATAAACTCCATCACTAAGGACTTAACTTCTTCCTACCATCTTTACGCAGATGATCTTCAAATTTATTCCCAGGCCTCGCTGGACAATTTAATTGTAGCTGTTGGCAACGTCAATGCAGTTATAATCAAAATTTGCAAATGGAGTGAGGCTCATGGTCTGACGGTTAATCCTGGCAAGACTCAGGCCATTGTTGTTGGCAGCCCCAGGTCGATCTCTAAAATCGACTAAATGTAGGAAAAGTAAGAGAAGTAAAGACTAAATGTAGTAAATGTAGGAAAGCGGACCCCGGGCGTCACGAGACGCAACTGGGACAGACGCTCGGATGATGATGATGACATTGTGTAGTCAAGTAAAATCTTCTTCTTGAACTTAACGTATTTTTATAACCTTAGATGAAATTGGACTCTGGGGTCCGTTTTTATTAATTTCTAGTAGCAGTTATGGTCTATTATTTATGTTTTTTTGCATTCAACTATCACCTGACTGCTTACGCCTTAGTCTGATCCATATATCAGTAGCTGCACCATATGAATTTAAGGTTATCTTGGACTCGAAGACTTTAGTAGAGAGTGTACAGTGTACCCACATAAATATATTTGCATAGACTACCATACAAACTTCATAATTATGTTACGTAGGTACGTTATATGAAGAAAACATTCAATTATTCATAACTGCTGCTCGATTTCATCGAAGACTAAAGCTTGCCTTTTAGCTTAACTACGGTTTGAGGATAAATCGTGAGCATTGTGTAGTTAAGTAATATCCTTATGCATTTACCGAACCCAGCTTTATTGTAGTTATCTGCATAATGACTGGTGATTGGCATAATCGCTTGGGTAACTTGCGTTTTCGAGTCAGTGACTTGGATAGGGCCGATGTTATTTCATTTATTATCACATAGACAAAGACAATTACTTCACTTATTTCTAAACTATTGCGTTGCTTCTATAATTATATTTATTTGCCGGGAATCATTGTCAGGTAACATAAGGCATGCAAAATACCCGCGTTAAACTAATTTAATAAACTTATAGACAACTTCTTGTACCGTATTGTTGTTACATTTTTTTATACCACTGAGGTGGCAGACAAGCATACGGCCCACCTAATGAAAAATAGTCACCGTAGCCTATGCAGAAGTTGCTGCTACTGTAGTTGAAATGTAAAAAGATGCTGGTGAATGCATTCGATTTACTAGCGTCTGATCAAACAGACAAGAAACGTAATGCTTGAAATTTTTGTATTGACTATTGAGTGTACCTTATATACGCGGGGAATGCTTTTACACATCATATTGGAAAGATAGATAGCATGTATGAGACTCCCAGTTTGATAGTCTACCCAATAAACCACGCGATCTACCTCCCTCCCTTTTGAATGTATCAGAGTAACTGCTCTCAGTTCCTGAAAAACAAATTCATCTTCATCTGAAAGTAGACGCGAAGTCATCGACTTCTCAAACATAGAATACGAGGTTTGCTTTCATTGACTGTGATATGACTAATTTTTTAAGCATTATTGGTAGTTCCTAATCTGTTTTATTTTATACAACGACATGGCAAACAAGCTTACGGCCCACCTGGTGTCAAGTAGTTACCGTCGCCTATAGACACTTACAATCATGAATATTGCCTCTGAGTACTCGTGGAGCCAATTATTTATCATCAAAGTAAAATATCAATTGCGTAAAATTTTATTGAGCTTTTATTCGTAGGTTTCTAATTAATAGTAGATTGTGCATGGGCGACATGTTAAACCCTGAGTGAAACGAGGGACTCCAAAGTTAGCTACCGAGCGTAGCAAGGGAGATGAAAATTAACTCCCAAGCATTGTATGATATGTAATTAGGTATTGTCGAGCCGGTGGTGTGAAAACTACTTTATATTGATTTACGACAAACTTCAATATCAAAGATAGAGTTTTAGATACAGTAACTTTTCTTAGTAAGTAATTAAAGTTTAGATTCATCTACAAAGTTTATTACTCAATAATATTTTTATCTCAATAATAGTTAAGGTCACTTCGAGTTTATTCACATCCTTGATTTTTTTTAAATGTCTACTAATGTACTTAAGAAATTATTAAAGTCAAAATATAGGACAGAACAACTTTGGAGCTTAGCTCCTTTGTTACTGCAAAATGCCGCCAAATAACTCCCTCATAACACAAAGGGTTGTCACGCGCATTATTTTATCAAAATTTGGTTTTGCCGGCGTGCTATCTTTTATAGGTTAAAACTATCAATTTCAATTTGACTACTTAAGTGGCGTATCGATTTCTTATAAACAAGTCAAGTAAATGTCGATAAAAAAGAAGATCGTCCCATTTCTGTTATCTAGATTCCAAAGCACAAACTTATATTACTTTAATTTAGGCTAAATAGTGCTGTGTAAAAATATCCTACAACACTATTTTTTATTTTATCATACTTGATGTTAGATACCAATTGAATCTTCAATTTCGTTAGTTGTTATTCAAACATACATACATATTGTCACGCCTTTATCCCCGAAGAGGTAGGCAGAGGCATATTATACGCCCACATTTCACCATATGCATTTTGTCCCACGTAACATGTGGTAAGCCCATTGCCGTGTTGAAAAGGACAGACTCAGGTTGTGGCGACCTGCTATTGAAATTTATATTATTTTATTTCTATAGGCCTTCAACTGGGCTTAACGACTACTATGTTACTGGCAACCGGGACCAACGGCTTAGCCTGCCTTCCGAAGCAAGGCAACGCTCGCAAATGTAAATGCCACAAAGTGGTCACCCATCCGAGGACCAGTCATAGTGAAAGTTGCGTAACTCAGTGATCGTTTACAAAACACTGAGACCGCGGGGCCTTTTTTTGCAAAAAAATCATGGCTTAATACTTAGCTATTTCAGCTGTAATTTGATCGATGTTTCAGCTGTAATTTAATCGATGATTGAGTCCGTTTCTGCTATTATAAATAGGATAAATTACTTACAAGTTACACATCTAAGGTAACTTTCTTTATGTCTAGTGCCTTGTAGTTCTATAACATGTTTCATAGATAAACCAGCTGTAAATTCGTTTAGTACAAGTCTAAAGTCAAGCTCTAAACAATGCTTCAAGACTGAAGACACTGAGCTGCGTCTATGCACAGATACAGCAGTAATTAGTTTTCCGAGGGTAGTTGGAAACTTGAACCGTGACTTTCAACGTTTAGAGTTTGTTACTGCTTTAACGTGTATTTGAGGATGCACTTGTGTTGTGATAACTGCTTCTGACAAGTTAACGTTTTAAATCTATGGTATTCTTTGAAACTTTTCTATGTATCTAATTGTTAATGATCCTTATATGGAGGCTTTGAATATTTATTTATGATTTATTTATCTATCACGCCTTATCCCCAAAGGGGTGTCAGGAGCATATTATATGCCCACTTTTAACCGTGTGTCATTGCAGTACCACGTAATAGTAGACGAGCCCATTGCCGTGTTAAAATAAACAGACACAGGTTGTGGCTACATGCTGTTAAAAAATTTTCAAGCTTTGGCATGGCAAGGCATTCAACTTGACTTAACGACTGCCATGTTACTGGCAACCGGGACCAACGGCTTGACTTGCGTTTTGAAGCACGAAAACGCTTTTAAAAATAAATGCCACAAAGTCGTCACCCATCCGTGACCAGCCATAGCGAAAGTTACCTAATGCAGTGATTGTTTACAGAACACTGAGTCCGCTGGGCCACTGAGTTCGCTTTGAATATTTGTGAATATTTGTGTCGAATTTGTGTCTGATGAATATTATTATTTCTACAATTTAATTTACATAACATAGGTAAGCTACATTATAACTGTACCTATTATGTTCTCTTACCTGTAATTATTATAATAAGTGAAACCATACACGAACAATCTGTCTTCCGAGCAGTAATGAGAAACTATAAAATAGCAATTATCAAAGTAATTTCATACAGTATATGGTGTGGTAAGTAATTCCAAGCAGAATTTATAGTTAGCTGAGAAACATATATTGCCTCTTTGGTACGATGAGAGCTTTACAAAGAGGAAAACATGCCTTTCATGTTTCTTTCAGGCAAAATAATATTTAATATTATTATTCATATTGTATTTCACGAAGTGTATTTGTGTGGAAATACGTAAATAACTTTCTGATTGTTACTATACTTCTCTTTGTTTGTATATTTTGTTACTGGTGGTATATTTTTCACACTGTTTGCTTGACGGGGTAGTCAGAGAGGACAGGTCGATATGTCCAAATGGGTCTTGGGATGGTTTTAAATAGTATTGTAGCCTAGGGGACTGTTGTTGATTTTGAAAATCAGACGGGCGAAGTCGCGTAGATCATCCTAGTATCATTGTATTAAAAAACTAAATTAATATAAATGTCAATAAGTTAGCTGAATAATCTAATTTTGCAAAATTTCACCTTGTTTGTCTATTGCAATAATCTGTTTCAGAGTAATTATGTGTAAATTAAATTAACATTATGTTAAGCCATGATGAAACCGGCATGGCGCGCCGTGTCCTGTACAGATGAGCGTTTAAATTTTAGGAGCTTGTTTGCTTAGGTATATTTTATACCATAATATAATATTACTAAATCTAATATAGTGTGTTTGTGGCAAAAACATTCATAATTACTATATAGATAATGAAATAGTCTTTATATCAATAATAATAATAAATAAATATTGTAGGACACTTTTACACAGCGCCATCCAGCCCAAACTGAGCTATATCTCGTACTATGGGATCTAGACAACTGAAATAGGTACATACTTAAATATATCTAAATACTTTCATACATATCATACATAGAAATCACCCAAACTCCGAAACCAACATTTGTGGATCACACAAATATTTGTTCTGACCCGGGAATCGAACTCGGGATCTCAGCGCGGCAGGTGCATACACTACCACTGCGCCACTGAGGTAGTCAAGCGTAGGTATAGCGTTAGTTGCTTAACGTCTGTCCTAGTTGCGTCCGCTTTTCTAAATTTTTTCCTGCACTCCGCACATCCCTGTAGTGAGACCATTGGCACGCATGTCATTCTTCACTACATCAAGCCAGCACTTCATGGGTCTTAACTTCTTACCGGGACCTGGCGGGGCCGACATTGCCAGACATTTGTTTCCTACGTAGCCCGGCGGTTGTCACAAGACGTGACCATATCAACGCAAGCGACACTCTTGCAGCTTATCTGCAATGTCACGGACGTGACAGCTACCGTGGATGCGAGAGTTCCTCACGCGTTCCACGCCGCGTGACTTTACACATCAACCGCAGCATCTTCATTTCCGTGACACGACGCTTGTGTAGCTCCAGTAGTGACCACGCCTTACTGTAATGTAAAAGGCCAGGCCTAATGATGGTTTTATAGAGCTGTCCCTTCAACCATAACGTAGTGTTACGTTTACAGCTTACTAATATAATAGGGCTACGAGCACTTGGCTTTTCATACTGTTTCGAGGTTAAAGGCGTGATCATAATTATGAATTTATTTGTTAGAAAATCCGGTGTCACGGACCGTCTAATACCGACCAGAACAAATATTTGTGTGATCTGCAAAGTATGTTTTGAATTTTAAAAAATAAATAAATAAATATCCATCACGCCTTATCCCCGAAGGGGTGGCAGAGGCATATTATATGCCCACTTTTCAAATTTTGGTAGGCTATAATTACGTATGTGTTTAAAAGTATTTCAGTATATTTACCAGTCATCTAGATCCAATAGCACATACATATATAAGCGTAATTTGGACTGACTGCGTTGTGTGAGAATGTCCCAACATATTTACCTATTTATTTATAGTAATTTGCTTAAAATTCCCTATGTATGTACACTTTCTAAGTGTTTGTCAGTGCCTTGAAACTGAAGCAAAATTTGATGAATTCCTTATGTACATCGGACAGAAATCTTTCAAGTGAGTGCTCATTAGCATCTTGATAATAACGCTTACGTAATTATAAAGCTCGCCAAACTTTTAATGAGTTTCAACGGTTTTATATTTGTGTACAAAGCAAAAGCTTAAAGCGACTATTTAGCTGAGTTGGGTTGAAAGGTGTTATTTCTACATCTATACTTTTATTTATTTATTTAACTATCATGCCTTATCCCCGAAAGGGTGGCAGAGGCATATTATATGCATACTTTTTACCATGTTTATTTCTGTCCCCCGTAAAAGGTGATGAGACCATTGCCGTGTTGAAAAAGACAGACGCAGGTTGTGGCTACCTGCTGTTGAAATTTGTCAAACCGCCCATAAGGCCTTTAACCAGGCTTAACGACTGCCATTTTACTGGCAACCGGGACCAACGGCTTAACGTGCCTTCCCAAGCACGGAAATTTTGATTTAATAAAATGTGTGTTTTAGATGTTAAATTTGGAAAAATAATTGAACCCGTTGCTGGGTTTTTTAATTTAGATGTTTAAGTTTGTGACGTTGTAGAGGGTGATCTCTGGATCTGAACCGTTTTTACTGAAATGGGTACTGGAAATGTTCACAACGTGGAGTATTAGGTAGTCTGAATGTAAAGTTAGGTTTGCAGTGATAACACCACTCTATTCATTTATCTAGGGTATTGATCAGACAAAATAATAAATCTATCTATTATTATTATTATGTCTCTTCTTCTTAACGGGTATCTTCTTTTTTTTTCTTATGAAGATACCCGGTCTTTTGGTAGGCTTACATGGGGACATATTGGTCCAACACGCAGAGGCCCTTTGAGAATTTTAATCTAATAGGAAATGGGACCCCCACTAAAGACAATCCACGCCCGCCTTATGTAGAAGAACGGTAATGGACTACCTCCAATGGGAGTTAAACTATTGTGAAATATGCTAACTACAAAATGGGCTATTGAGTTGGGTGTTAGATGTACTAGGTGATATTAACTATTGATTAAGACGGCGTCTGCCATTTTAATATATCATTATCAAAATGTTGGCAGACGGTGACTTGCCAACTCACTAGATGGGCCCCCTATACAATCGCCATAGGCATGATAAGCCTGTAAGGCGACAGAGGGCAACACCGGTGTGAGCGCCTTGGGGTGTCGAGCGGTGCGGCGCCGGTTTCACCTTCGCGGGACAGGCCCGGAGCGGGCTTCCCCGTAGTTATGCCCTTATCATCATTATTATTATTATCTTTATCTTTATCATTATTATTATGTCTCTTCTTTTTACACGGGTATCTTCTTTTTTTTCTCATGAAGATACCCGGACTTTTGGTAGGCTTACATGGGGACATAGGTCCAACACGCAGAGGCCCTTTGAGAATTTTAATCTAATAGGGAATGGGACCCCCACTGCAGATAGTCCACGCTCGCCTTATGTAGAAGAACGGTAATGGACCACCTCCAATGGGAGTTAAACTATTGTACAATATGCTAACTACTAAATGGGCTATTGAGTTGAAGGTTAAATGGAGTATGTAACTAAAACTATGGTTAAAGACGGCGTCTGCCATTTTAATATATTATTATCAAAATACTGGCAGACGGTGACTTGCCAACTCACTAGATGGGCCCCCTATACAATCGCCATAGGCATTATAAGCCTGTAAGGCGACAGAGGGCAACACCGGTGTGAGCGGCTTGGGGTGTCGAGCGGTGCGGCGCCGGTTTCACCTTCGCGGGACAGGCCCGGAGCGGGCTTCCCCGTAGTTATGCCCTTGAAAATGACACTTCCACCCCCGAGCATATAGCTCTGGCTCTCTCCCTCTGACCGGCCAATAAAGGCAAGCCAGAGTTGAGATTTGCTGCACTCCCGGGAGTAGCACTCTCACTGCTCTCCCGTTAGGCCATTAAATCCTAACCGGTGCAGAAGGGCAACAAAACTCTGAGGAATCGGGACCGATGTGTAGCCACGCACATTCAACTCGCCACAAGCTGCCCTGCGGATGTGAGCTTTTCAATAACTTACTGATACATTTTTTTGTTGGTATCAGAAAGTAGTAGTATTATTATTATTTCCTTTATTCATTAATTACACTTATCAATTACATTTTTAAATACATTATATAAAAAAAATCTATTTAAAAATATAAAAAATAGTATCCCACCGGCATCGGGTACAGGGACCAAGCTACCGGTGGTCAGGACTGCAGAGACAGAAACTTCCGCACAATACGTGCCGTGCCCAGAAGAACCGCCTTTTGCATCAAGCCCTTGACCCAACTGCCTAACGCGAGCCTCTTGAGATGTTGGTCAAGGCTCTTGGCGATCAGGCCATGTGCTGATACAACTATCGGAACAATAATCGCTGAATCCACATCCCACATGTCGACAACCTCATGAGCAAGGTCCAAATATTTTATTTGTTTGTCCTTTTCTGCTTTTACAAGATTCTCGTCATGTGGTATGGTTATATCAACGATTAATGCAA
Source organism: Thumatha senex (assembly GCA_948477245.1). NCBI lineage: Eukaryota > Metazoa > Arthropoda > Insecta > Lepidoptera > Erebidae > Thumatha > Thumatha senex. Next base: position 15,008,995 of record OX419743.1, read on the forward strand.
GGCGCTCTGACCGATCTATTACCACTATATCAGGCTTATTGGCTACAATAGTCCTGTCAGTGATAATGGATCGGTCCCAGTACAATGTGACGCGACCATTTTCTAGAACTGGGTCGGGCGCATACCTATAATACGGTACCTCTGAATCGACAAGATTATATTTTAGTGCAAGTTGCTGATGGAAAATCCTAGCCACTTGGTTGTGCCTATGCAAATATTCGCCGTTGGCAAGACGAGAACAACCAGAAATTATATGTCTAAGAGATTCGCCAGGTAGGTGGCATGCCCGACATATGTCAACCGTACCATCTCTCAGAATATACTTTCGATAGTTATTCGTCATAACAACTTCGTCTGTAATTGCACATACAAAACCCTCGGTTTCTCCAAATAGATCACTGAAACGTAGCCAGGATACAGATGTTAATAAATCTACATCAGGCCCATGTAAGGCCCGATAAAATCGTCCATGCAGCTCTTTACTCTGCCATATCTTCTTGCGATCGTCAGTACTAAGTATTACAGGTTTGCGCCAGTTCTCTTTGGCAAGAGCAAGTGGGGTCAGTTCGTTATCTACCGCTATCACATCCTTATGCACACCCAGGCTAGTATGAATAAAATATTCTCTAAGGTTGCATATCTCACGGTTATGCAAAGTCTTGGCGTTTAAAAAGCCACGACCTCCACACTTCCGTGGGATATACAACCTCATTACAGACGAACGTGGGTGATGCATCCGATATGTGGTCAATAAAGAACGGACTTTCCTATCCAGGGTGTCTAACTCAGTTTGAGTCCATCTAAGTATGCCAAAGGAGTATACTAAGACTGGCATGGCCCACCCGTTGATAGCGCGCACCTTGTTGCCGCCTGATAAAAGACTTTTGAGTACTTTTTTCAGGCGACCCAAGAAACGATCCTGTAACGTTCGTTTCATGTCAGTCTCAGTAATACCCAACGCCTGTGACATACCAAGATATTTATAGGTTTCAGTCGCGGTAAGGGACCTAAGTTTTGTGAAATCTGAAAGTTGTCCTCCTTCAGATTCCACAATCCGCCCCTTCTTAACATGCATGACAGCACATTTATCTACACCAAATTCCATTTTGATCGACTTACTAAAAGTTTCAGTGACCTTTAGTAACTCAGTCAAGTGGGGTTCGGTGGAGGCAAATAATTTCAAGTCATCCATGTAAAGAAGGTCAGACACAACATGACCTCCTCTCCGAAACTGATACCCCAGCCCTGAATTCTCCAGTAAAGTACTGAGAGGATTCAGCGCTAGACAAAACCACAAGGGACTCAAACTGTCACCCTGGAATATGCCCCTCTCGATCTTTACAGGTTCTCCATTCCCAAGAACCCGACGACATCCTGGATAAACAAGAGCCGTTCTCCATTGCCCCATACATGCCTTCAAGAAGGTGCATAGAGTTGTATCAACTTTATACAACTCTAGCACCCTCAACAACCATGTATGAGGCACAGAGTCATAGGCTTTCTTATAATCAATCCAGCATGTCGCCAGATTTCTCGGCGGACCTGCTGATTAATGGCCATGTCAAGAATAAGGAGTTCTTTAGTACCACGTGACCTGCTTCTACATCCATTTTGAGAGTCGGACATTATGGAATTATTATCAATATGAGTTGTTAATTTTACTCTCAAAATAGATGTAAGAAGCTTATAGACCGTAGGTAAACAAGTTATCAGTCTATAATTTTTAGGGTCCGTGGTACTACCTGATTTATAGAGAAGGTGAGTAATGCCTGAGGTCATAAAAGATGGAAGCGACCCAGACTCAAGTGATGTTTGAAAGCAAGATGCCAAACAATCATGTGAGCTATGGAACCATTTAAGCCAAAAATTGTGCAGTCCGTCCGGCCCAGGTGACTTCCAATTGGGTAACGAACGAACTGCACTGGCAATGTCATTAGACGTTATTATTATTGGTTCCATAGATTGGATGGACTCACATGACAATCCGACATCCCGCATCCACTCATCCTCTGTATGACTAACAGGCGCCGACCAAATACTTCGCCAGAATGAATTTGTGGCTTCAGCATCGGGCAGGCACATGTCAGCCACACCATGATCAGGTTGCTCCCATCTTCTATACACCCACCTCTCATCTTTTTGGAACGAACGATTTTGAGCATAGCGATCTAATCTCTTTCTGTATCGTCGTATACGATTTGCCCACGCATAAACTTTCTGCTTCAGGTCGTCAATACGTTCTGTGACCCGAAAAGAATATTCGCAAGGACCAATATCAGTCCCTGCGAACGCCCGGGTCACAAAACGCATTACTCTCGGGCGTGTATTACCCGCCCTGAAGCAACACAGCTTGCCAATGAGCACCCTAGTCTCGGCGATACGACGCTCAATTCTGCATTGCCAGGCTGGAACAGATTTTGATCGAATAGCTGATTCAAATTGTGTAAATTTTACACCAGCTACCCGACAAACTGTAACAGCCGCACAATACAGAATTGAGTGCGCATCACTTATGTCTACACAATTGTCAAAATAACTTGGTAAAACCGAGTCGAGGGCACACACTAGCGCTATGTTCCTTTTATGCGTAGGCAAACGCGGCACACGTGGACGATGCTTAGGATCAGAAAACCTATACTCATTAATCGTTCGTTCCAAAGTACTCCTTAATTCATCACTGTACTGGGTACTTACTCTTGTAACGACATCATCCAGTACTTCATCAATTGATTCAACATGATGTACGTCATTAGGTGTTTCATTTATTTCACTAGGTTGAGACGAAGTAAGAATGATGTGGTTACATTGTACTTCAGAGCGAAGCCTCTCAAGTGCGGTGTCATCCAACATGTGACAGCGTTGAATGGCTCGCACCTGATCAGACAGCCGTTGTGCCGAAACGTTGACAGTTGGTTCTAGTACCTGAAACAAATGCAGCATACGAACACGGTACGCAGTGAGATTAATTCCTCCCTCTGTAGCCGCAAAATATGCCCGCATAACGTTTTCATTCATAGATAAAGTCCATCGTATGCGGTGCACATTACCACCGGCAGCGGGGGCCCTAATCGAGGCCGGCGGGCCTCTGGGCTCCAAGCACGTCGGTGGCCGGCGTCTCCCCTGCCGACGTACAGGTGTTGGCGACGTCGGGGGGGAGAAATACTCGTCGCTCGATGACGAGCTCAACGCCTCAGCAACATTCAAAGTTAATATTTCCATGTGCTGCGAGGCGGTGCTTTGCGACAAGTCCGGTGGTGTTATCTGTGCATTTCGTGTTCTGGCTCTTGTTAGCATAATATATTTACATAATTTTCGTATTGTAATATTTTCTGTTTGACATGACTTTAGACTTCATGTCATTCTCCAACATCATATATTTCTTGAATTTTGCATATTTATTCTTTGGTTAATTTTTTCTATTGTATGTTATATTGTAATGGTACGAGTAAATTCTATTTTATACCTAAAAAACGTCTTGATGTATAAATATTAATGAAAATTAATGGTTTAGTAAAATATTATTGCTGTTGACATCGCCAATTTTTTTTTTTTATTATTATTATTATTCTCTTTATTTATTTATACAACATATCAATTACATTTTTAAATATATCTATAAAATAAAAAATACATTTAAAAATATAAAAAATAGTGACCCACCGGTATCGGGTACAGGGACCAAGCTACCGGTGGTTAGGGCTCCAGAGAAAGGAATTTCCTCACAATACGTGCCGTGTCGAGAAGAACTGCTTTCTGTATCAGGCCCTTGATCCAGCTGTTTAACGTGAGCCTTTGTAGGTGTTGGTCAAGGCTCTTGGCTATAAGTCCATGGACAGATATGACTATCGGTACAATGATCGCTGAATCCACACCCCACACGTCGACAACCTCATGAGCCAAGTCTAAATATTTCTTTTGTTTGTCTACCTCGGCTTTCATGAGGTTTTCGTCGTGAGGTATGGTGATGTCAACAATAATTGCACGGCGTTCTAATCGATCTATTACCACTATGTCAGGCTTATTGGCGACAATAGTCCTGTCCGTGATAATAGATCGATCCCAGTATAATGTGACATGACCATTTTCGAGAACTGGGTCGGGCACATATCTATAGTATGGTACCTCTAAATCAACAAGATTGTACTTAAGAGCAAGTTGCTGGTGAATGATCTTGGCTACTTGGTTGTGTCGATGCAAATACTCACCGTTTGCAAGACTCGAACAACCAGAAATAATATGCCTAAGGGATTCTCCGGGACGATGACATGCCCGACAGATGTCCACCGTACCATCCTTCAGGATATACTTCCTGTAGTTCTTTGTCATTACAACTTCGTCAGTAATTGCAAAAACAAACCCTTCAGTCTCTCCAAAGAGATCACCAAATCGTAGCCAAGATACTGAGGCATTGAAGTCTATATCAGGCCTGTGTAAGGCCTGATAAAAACGACCATGCAGCTCCTTACTCTTCCATACCTCCTTGCGATCAGTAACATCAAGTACTATAGGTTTATGCCAATTCTCTTTAGCCAACGTGAGCGGGGTATGTCCATTATCCACTGCAACCACATCGCGATGCAACCTCGTGTCAGCATTGAGAAAATATTCTCTGAGGTTGCATATTTCACGGTTATGGAGGGTCTTGACATTTAAAAAGCCTCGACCTCCACACTTCCGAGGGATATACAACCTCATTACTGATGAACGAGGATGATGCATTCGAAATGTGGTCAACAAGGACCGCACTTTCCTATCCAGGGCATCTAATTCAGTCTGAGTCCATCTAAGTATACCGAAGGAATACATTAGGACCGGTATGACCCACCCATTGAAGGCACGCACCTTATTACCGCCTGATAAAAGACTTTTCAGTACTTTTTTCAGACGGCCAAAGAATCGCTCCTTCAATGTTTGTTTCACACCAGATTCGTTAATTCCTAATGCCTGCGATATACCCAGATACTTATAGGTCTCAGTGGCGGAGAGAGATCTGAGTATTATGGAATCTGAAAGCTCAACACCTTCAGACTCCACAATCCCACCCTTCTTTACATGCATGACTGCACATTTGTCAACGCCAAATTCCATTCTAATAGAACTACTAAAGGATTTTGTTAACTTCAATAGTTCTATCAGTTCCAATTTGGTGGTGGCAAATAGCTTAAGGTCGTCCATGTAAAGCAAGTGGGATATAACTCGACCTTCTCTTCGCAACTGAAAGCCTAGCCCTGAACTCTCTAGTATAGTACTAAGAGGGTTCAGTGCTAGACAAAACCATAAAGTACTGAGACTGTCGCCCTGGAATATACCACGCTCAATAGGCAAGCCATTTGTTACAGTCTGACGACATCCTGGATAGCAAAGGTCTGTTCTCCATTGCCTCATACATGACTGCAGGAAAGTACAAAGAGTTGCATCCACTTTGTACAGCTCCAGCACCCTCAGAAGCCACGTATGAGGCACAGAGTCAAAAGCTTTTTTATAATCAATCCAACATGTCGTCAGACTGCGACGATTACGGCGTACCTGTTGGTTAATGATCATGTCAATAATAAGGAGCTCTTTGGTGCCTCGGGTCCTACTTCTACATCCATTTTGAGACAAAGACAAGACTGAATTTTTATCTAAATGTGAAGTAATTTTGATTCTCAAAATGGATGTTACAAGTTTATAGACTGTTGGTAAACATGTGATAGGTCTATAATTTTTGGGATCCAAGGCATCGCCAGATTTATAGAGAAGGTGGGTTATTCCAGTTGTTATAAAATCGGGCAGAGAGCCCGACTCTACACATGACTGGAATTGACCTGCTAAACGAGAATGTGAACTACGGAGCCACTTAAGCCAGAAATTATGCAGTCCGTCCGGTCCCGCTGATTTCCAGTTGGGCAAAGAACGGACTGCATTTGCTACATCCTGTTCTGATATATTAATTGACTCCATTGCCTGTATAGATTCACATTTCCGTTCAACATCTCTCATCCATTCACCTTCAATATGACTAACGGGCCTCGACCAAATACCACGCCAAAATGCATTTGTAATATCAGCATTTGGTCGCGGTCCGTTATCCACACCGGAATTGGGTTTTTCCCACCGTCGATAAACCCACCTCTCATCCTTTTGGAACATGCGGTTCCGGGTATATCGCTCTACGCGTTTCTTATAAAGACGAATCCGGTTTGCCCATGCACAAACTTTCTGCTTCAGAAAGTCAATGCGCTCCGTGATACATGACGTTCCCACATATTCTTGAGGCGTGATGTTAGTGCCTGAAAACGCCTGCTTCACAAAGCGCATGACCCTCGGACGAGTGTTTCCCGATCTAAAGCAGATTAACTTCCCAATGAGTGCCCTAGCCCGAGCGATACGACGCTCAATTCTACACTGCCAAGCTGGTACAGCAAGTTTAGGAGAAGAAGCAAGTTTCTTTTCAAAAAACTTTACTTCAGCTACTCTACATGCTGCAACGGCCGCACAGTATAGGATCGAGTGCGTATCACCAAGGTCTTCACTATTATCCAAATAATCAGGTAATAGCGAATCTAGAGCACACACCAAGGCCATATTCCGTTTATGCATAGGCAAACGCGGTAGGCTAGGTCTACAGCCTGGACTCATAGATCGATATTCCAGAATCGCATCCTCCAATGCACTCCTTAAGTTATTATTACACTGGATACTTACGGATATAGCCTCAACTGCAACAACTTCATCATTGTGTGTTGTGTTTGTTACCGATGAATTTGTAACCTGTGATGAAGTTGGACAGTCAAGGCTATTTCGTACCTCAGAACGTAGCCGCTCAAGTACAGCACTATCCAACATGTTACAACGTTGAATAGCCCGCACCTGATCCGATAATCGTTGTGCCGAGACGTTAACAGCTGGTTCAAGACCCTGAAACACAGTTAACAGCCGATCACGGTATGCAGTAAGGTTAATTCCCCCCTCTGTAGCCACAAAATGCCCGCATGACGTTCTCATTCATAGAATCAGTCCATCGCATGCGGCGCACATTACCACCGGTAGCGGGAGCCCTATTCGAAGCCGGTGGGCCTCGGGACTCCAAGCGTGTCGGTGGCCGGCCTCTTCCACGCCGCCGCGCTGGTGGTGGTGACGACGGCGGGGAGAAATATTCGCCGCTTGAGCTCGAGCTCAACGCCTCAACAGCAGTCGATGTAGCGGATATGCTCACCGTGGACTGCGAGGCGGAGCAATGCGGCGAATCCGGAGATGGATCTTGTGCATTCCTTTTAGCCCTGGATCTTGTAAGCATTTAGCAAAGATATCGTTTATGTTTCATGTTTGTGAAATTAATTCTGATATGTCACATGACACCTAATGTCACGCATATCCATAATTATAGTATCTTGTATATTTCCGTATATAAGGTTTTATTTGTTATTTCTTGATTTTCATATTTTATATTCATTTTTCCTTTACTAGAAATACGGTTTATAAGCTTTCCGGCTATGGTAATATTATTTTAAATATTTTAAGATTATATAAACGACATTTGCTATGTAGTGTTGCCAGGTATAATTATTATTATTATTAATATTTATTACAGTAAGGATCAACATGCATATTACATTACAATGATGCAAACATAAACTCATTCGAGTTTTACCGTGCATCAATCTCGGTAATACATACATCAACAATATTAACCCATACCTAAGTGGGTACATTGTTAATAAAAAAGTTAATCTACAAATTAAAGTTTCATAATCAGCATTCTAAAGGCCTACCAAAAGATACAATTACAGACAGTCAAATATAATTATAACTTTAAGTAAAAACGAATTCCTCATTGCCAAATAATAGTATATTAAGTGTTACATAAACTATTTGTGATAAAAGTAGATAAATATAAACTTTAAAATTGTACCGGTGCAGTGACAGTTATACATCGGATTTTTTTTCTAAATTTATAATAAGTACTTGGATTTGGCAAGATTTTTGAAACTTATAGTTGTTACATCAAGGTTTGTTTGTTTATTTACTTTTACATCCTCATATGTCCAGTAATACATTGATTTTACTGACTGATTATAGAATACTGATTTTAGAACATAACCTTGTTTTTGTTTCGCCTTTCTTACTCTTTCTTGCTAATAATCACTGATTCTGTAGTACGTAATTATAATCAAAAATGTCGAATACTGTTAATATGATAATTACGCGTAAAGCCTTAGCTAATCAGCAAGAGACAAGGCTCCAATTAACGTTGAAAGAGTTACAAATTATGAGGGAGAAATGCGATAAACTAAACAAGGAAAGGGACGAAAATGAGTTAGAACTGCTTGGTATTTTAAGTAAGAACGGACAGCTCAAAAAAGAACTGGCACAGTTGCATTCACTGTATAATGATACCTTACAGGATCGGGATAGGCTACAACTTATAGTTTTGACTCTTGTAGGGATCATTATGAACAAACTTTGAACCAAATTGCAGTACTTAAGGAGGAGCTACAACGATCAGAGATCAAAACATCACAACTTGAAACTGAGAAACAGAGCACCGTGGTTCAATCTAATCAGAGTTTGTTCGATGAACTGATGGCTACAAGCATAGATACTGCTAAAGCTCACCCTTCCATTATCATAGACCTCAACTCTGATGATGAATCCGGGGGCTGTTCTAAGTCATTGAAAATTATTAAATGTAGTAAAAATAAGTTAAAGAAATATTTAAAAATTAAAAAGTTTATCACTAAATCAAAAAAAAATGATACATAAATATAAGTTTTTTATAAATACTATGTCACTTAATAAACAGAGATTGCAACTGATTGACCAGGTGAATATGTATATGTTAGAACTGGACACTGTCGCACTACAGTACAAAACTGATACACGGGCCCTTCAATATCAGATTGACCGGCTCCAAGACTCTTTAAAATCAATTACATATAAATATGAAACGGCAGAGAAACAGAGTAGGGAACAGGTGTTAGCTATAGGTAAATTAGTAAACTCATGTCATTGTCAAAATGACCAATTGATATGCGGCCATGTTCCCTCCTCACCCTTGAATTGTAAAAAAATTATATGCAGTTATGGAATTGGTGAGCAAACAACTTCTTCAATCCTAAGTGAAAATATGTGCGGTGGTACATTGCATAGTAATATATCACTGCAGCCACATTCAATAACATCTGGTGATAAACTCACTTCAAGTTAAAACTGTGTGCAGTGTGGATACTAGTATATTAAGTTCAAGCAATACCTGCGAGGTATCTGTAATAGAAAAGTTGCAAATAAAAAATAATGAAAAAATCTTAGTGTATTGCGATGAAATAGGTAAAAATTTTGGACATCATTTATCACAGTTAGGTCATTCTGTAATAAATCATACATATACAGGTGCTTCTTACTCTAAAATTATAGATTTTATTTTGACTGGTACTCACTGCATGCAGTCCACTATAGTGGTGCTGGTTGGTAGAAGAGGCAATATTAATAGTGACAAACTTATAAAAATGTTTGATAAGTTATCAAGTCTAAATAAAACAAGTCATTTTGTCCACCTTGCCATACAGCACTGCTATGAGCCACAAGGAAAACAACTTAAGATACAAATTAAATATGAAACTACATACCATGGTATCATATTCCAAAAAAATTGAATTGTTAGATTGGAATATTATTTTCAATAATAATAGTCTGTTGACATTAGATAGATATTTTCTATCAAAAACTTTACAACGAAAGGTAGCTCTGTTGCTATCTATTTTTTTAATTTTTCAACCCAAATTATTGGCAAGTACAACTGCTTTTATTGAGCAGGATAATTTTGACACTTCACATTTGGAAAATGAAATTCCAAAAAAATAGTTTGTAGGACAACAGATAATAAATCTGGCCAGTTTTGTCAGACTTTGGCCCCAGAGAATAATCATAATAAAAATATTGTTTTTATAAACCTGGTGCACCATAATGTTAGAGGTTTAATAAATGGTAAAGATTTAGAGTTGGAGCTATACATTAATGCAAATTCTATTAATATTTTTTGTGCTACAGAGCACTGGTTAAAAGATCATGAAATCACATTGTTGAACTTCATAAATCACCAGTTTGCTAGCTCGTTCAATAGAAAACATTCTAAACGTGGAGGCTCTTTAATATTAATTAATAAAAACTTAAAATTTAAAGAACGTAAGAATTTAGTAGCCCTCTCCATTGAGCGAATTATTGAGATTGCCAGGATTGAGTTTGAGCATTTCATCTTGTTAAGCGTATACAGTCCCCCTAAAGCTCCGTACATTAAATTTGAAGAAAAGCTTGAAGAAGCACTGTTTAAATGCCAATGTTCTAAGAAATCTATAATAGTTTGTGGAGATTTTAATGTTGATATACTAGATACATCATTAACTCCATCAGAGAGAAATAAAATGAAAAATTGTACTACTTACGTACTTTCTTAAAACCTACTCGTATTACAGCCACCAGTTCAAAATGTATTGATAATATTTTTACTAATATTAAACCAATAAATAAAGGTATTGTGGATCCTGTAGAGTCAGATCATCGTGGCCAATGGATAAAGTTTCCTAAAATTAGTAATAAAGTCTGCAAAAAACAAATTAAATATGTACCAATTAACCAAAGTCGTATGAATATTTTTAAAGAAAATATAGTAAAGAGATTGCCATATCTACCTGACTTTACTAGTGTAGACCAGTCATATACAAACTTATTTAATTTGATTAATGATGAGTTTGGCAAAGTTTTTACCTCAAAAACTCTACAGATTGGTGGTCGTCCTGTTTTCAGTGATTGGGCTACACCAGGTATTTTTAAAAGTAGAAACAAATTATTTGTTTTATATTCAGAAAAATCATATAATTTTAACCAAACCTTTCAGGAATATGTTAAAAATTATTCTGAGATATTTAAACAAACATGTTATCTTGCAAAGTCAAACTTTATTAAAAATAAAATTTCTAATTCTTTGAATAAAATAAAAATGACTTGGAATATCATTAACTCTGAATGCGGTAGAACTATGGTGACAGAAAGGGATTTCCACTTAAAAGTAAACGATTGTCATGTTACAGGGGACCTGGAAGTGGCGACGGAATATGAACATTTTTTCGAAAATGTACCTATTTTGACGACTAAATCTCTTCAAGCGTTCCAGTTCCTCTGAACATTTGTTAGAAGAATCTGTTCCTTATTGCAGGGATGCATTTGTATTCACAAATATTTGCGCTCAGGATATTATAAAAACTTTTAAATGTATTGAAATTAAGAAATCCGCGGACCTTTGGGGATTTATCAGTCAAAACTGCATCATGTATCATTGAGGTATTTAATGAAACACAGCAAAGTCATACCCTTGTTCAAGGCTGGCAGCGCTACCGACCCGTCTAATTTCCGACCAGTGTCAGTGCTGCCAACTTTGAGCAAAGTATTTAAAAAAAATAATTTTGAATCAAATGCTATCCCATTTTGATATTCATAAAATATTTCATACAAAACAGTTTGGTTTTACGAAAGGGCGCTTAACGTCCGATGCTGGTGTTGAGTTATTAAAATGTATTCATGAAGCCTGGGAAGACAAGCAAGATGCATTAGGTATATTCTGCGATCTATACAGGGCTTTTGATTGCGTTCAACATGAAACATTGTGCAAAAAATTACATCACTATGGAATAAGAGGCAAATCTCTCGACCTTCTGTCTTCATATTTGAACAATAGAATACAAAGGGTCGATATTAATGGTACACGTTCTGTAGGATCCATGGTTACAATGGGTGTGCCACAAGGCTCGATACTTGGGCCATTCTTGTTCCTCATTTATATTAATGATTTACCTTTTATATAGGGGACAGGAATAGGATTGTTTTGTTTGCAGATGATACCTCATTGATTTTTAAAATTAGAAGACAATTAGATAATTATGACGATGTAAACAATGCAATCACGAGAGTAGTTCATTGGTTCAGCTCAAATAATCTTTGCCTAAATGAAAACAAAACTAAATGTATTAAATTTACTCTACCAAATGTAAAACAAGTTACGGCCAATGTTCAACTTAATGGACAAGTGTTAGAGTTTGTGGAATCAACTGTGTTCCTTGGTATAACTATTGATGCCAATTAGCAGTGGGGCCCACACATAGAAAAGACGGCCTCTAGGTTAAGTTCGGCTGCATACGCTGTAAAAAATATCAGGACTCTAACAGATGTAGATACAGCTAGAATGGTTTACTTCAGCTATTTTCATAGTATTATGTCTTACGGTATTCTCCTTTGGGGGAGTGCTGCAGATGTAAATAACATTTTTGTTCTTCAAAAGCGGGCTGTACGCGCTATATATAATTTGGGCCCCAGAGTCTCCCTCCGAGAAAAATTCAAAGAAGTAAATATTCCAACCGTAGCATCACAATACATTTTTGCCAATCTTATGTATGTCCAGAAAAATCTATCACAGTTTACTAAACTCTGTGATATACATAATATAAACACTAGACATAAAAACAATATTTTAGTTCACCACAGTCGGCTGCATAAGATTGGCGATTCTTTCCAGGGTAACTGTATACGCTTTTACAACAAGCTTCCCTGTGACCTGAGAAATTTACCATTAAATAAATTTAAAAAGTTTATTAAAAGCAAGCTTTGTGAAAAAGGTTATTACTCTATTCAAGACTATTTACAGGACAGGGATGCCTGGAAATGATCTGCTGGCAAATAAAATATTATAGTCATAATATATTAAATTGTAAATAGGCCATCAAAAAAAAAAGCCTTCCTAAGTTTCTTGCCGGTTCTTCTCAGGTTCCGAACCGGTGGTCACTTTAAATATACAATTTTTTTCTTTAGTTTTAGTGTATGACATTTTGTAAGCGCCGTTGAAATGGTCTATGCAAAATAAAGACATTTTTTTTTTCTCCCAACTTAAAATATTTTTTTGTTTTTTAAAATAGTTTTTATTTTTGTTTCAGTTTCGACGTTCGAGGACGTTCGTTCAATAAAGCACTTCAGTGGTCAGACCCTAACGCATTTGGTCCTCGTGCCTACTTCGCGACAGTAGCAAGACCAGCTGCCCTAACCCTTGATACAGTACAGTTGGATGACGAGGGAATCTATCGATGTCGAGTGGATTTCAAGAACTCACCGACACGGAATTTTCAAATACGTCTTTCTGTAATAGGTATGTATACTGATCGTATTTTTGTTATATTGTAAATCTAGAGAGAGATCTAAGGGTGGATTCGACCAAACAAGAATAAGATTTTTCTTAAACTTCCACTTATTTTAAGAATAAAATGATTTGCAATTTTACCAACTACTAAAAATTCCAAGCATAGTACTCGAGTAAATATTTACACCGACGATTTTGGCAGAGTAAGTACCTATACCGAGAATAACAGCCTTCAAAACCCGAGATGCCAAATACGTCATAACTGAAATTTTACAGTATTATCCTATAAAATTAAATTGTTATGACGTTTCAAGTGACGGTTTACATTTGTTTAGCATTCTTTTTAAACCGCAAAATTACAATACCAAGTCTAACGTAATCCTCGCGTAATCTGGAAAAACGTAATCGAAATTATACCAAGAGTAATTCAAGATGTAAAATTATTCCCGCGTGTAACTTCGTGTTTTGTCGAATGCGGTCTAAAATGATTAGATATGGGATAGATGGATGATTGTCTTCTCAATTGGTGCTAAACATCACATTAATATACGTCACAAAACTTAATTTACCAGGTTCCAGCTCCCCATTTAGTATCAGACATCACATTATGAGATACAAAGCTTTATATAAGTACTAATTTCTAGTATATAGTGGATAAATCAGTTTAACAACAGAAACTCTAACATTTTTTGTATACAACTTAATTAAAAGCCACTTGAACATAAAATATGTTCCCGTTATAATGAATAGAAGAACACTTTCTTGTGTGCGAAAATAGCTTAAGCGTGCAAGGTATAACCAACATTTTCAATTACCCTTTGCATATAATTGCCCCTAACAAGGAAAACGGTTTTGCAAATAACTCGTCCACAAAACGTCGACCCTCCAAACTAGAATGGGAATCGCAGCAGATGTTCACTTTCCCATACTGAAAACTTTAGCGTGAAATTGTCTGGTCTATTCTGAAAATTTATAAGAGAACCTTATCTAAAAAGCCAGCCTTTCAGCGGCTTTCGTCGAGCGGGCGATGCAAAACAAAGCTTTGTTAGAGCGTCTTTGAATTTTGGTTAGGAAAATGAGAGGTTACACACGAGCCCGTCAAAGAAGCACCCGAGTGCTGTTATTACAATAATGTACTGCAATATCACGTACCAAGTGGCGCTGTTTTCATACAATAAAGTCTGATAATTCACTGTCCTGCTATTCGAAGTAAGTATTTTGATTCTTTATACTTGAAGCAATTGCAGATATGCTAATTCATTGTTCTGTAAACCATCATTGCGTTAAAAATCTTTAGCTATGGTTGGTCATCAAATAATTTACTCATTTGATAATCAACTTGCTTTGTAAGATTTTGACTTACAAGCGTTTCTGTGCTTTAGAAGACATGTTAAGACCCATTGGTCCAGTTTGAGAGTAACATAGCAATCGTTAAGTTGAAGCTCTGAATTACGGGCGGATTAAAAAATTTTCAACATCTGATCGCTGCCTGCACAGTTCATTTCAGTACTGCAATGGCTCACCACCTGTGTCATGGGATAGAAATTCATACGATGGCATGTGGGCACAGACCTCTGCCATCTCATAGGGGATAAAAGCGTGACTGACATATCTAACCTTAGCAATAATAGTTAAATCAAAGCTAGAAACGTTTTATTTCTTTACATATAAATCAATTTCACAATTAAGTTTTTGAAGTATTGAGAGAATTCTTTTAGGAGTAAAAAAATTCAAAAAATCGACATGTTTTTCATATGCGCGCCATGTTGTTTTGAAGTGAAACTTCTAAGTGAAACTTCTTTATCAACGTACTAGCTGACCCGCGCAATTTCGTTAGCGCTACATAAGAAAAACAGACAAAAAAAGAGACATTAGTTAAAGAGAGTATAAATCAACTTCTGAAGTATTTGCTTTTTAACAACAAAAATCTGAATGAATTTGGAATACTTGTTGATGAGTTACTTACAACTGAGTAATATACACGCGGGTGAAACTGCTTGAACTGAAAATCCTATGCCAGACATTTCCTGAATGAATACATATGGTACCTACTTTATATCCCGAGAAAACATCTTGTTCCCGCGAGAAAACCTTTTTATGTAGGTACTAGACTTCACGTGAGCGAAGCCGCGGGCGTCAACTTTCGGAAATGTTATACCTATATGCCGATTTTCTTCAAAATGCGATTAAATAACAAACATCCAAATAATATATTTTTCTTTACAAACTTTCACATTTATAATATTAGTAAGATAACATTCCCGTGGGAATACCGGGAATTCTATCTTGGTGCTCATCTAACGTAGGTACGTAAATAATACGTTCACCAAATTTTGGTTGTGTATGGTTTTACCCACGTAGTTCCTGTTCTCGAAAGAATACCGGGTATTCCTTTCTTAGTGCTGATTCAAGGTAGATACCTAATAAATACTTTTACTAAATTTAAGATATGTACCTATTTTTGATAGTTTAAACTGTGTGTGGTTTCGCCCACGTAGTTTCCGTTTCCATGGAAATATCGGGAATCCCGTTTTTATTGCTTATCCAAAGACTTAAAGTATACATTTACAAATTTTTTGGGCTGTGCGTGGTTTACTCGCATAGGTTCCGTTCCCGTGGGAACACCGAACTTGCTGGTAATACAGGCCTTAAAAGATTCTTCTAAAACAGGTGTAGCTACGTAAGTTCATGTTACTAACTTTGAAAATGACAATCTTCCATACAAACTTTTATCCCTTATTTACGTCCTTATGGGAAGAATTTCGCAAAACCCCTTCATAGGGGCACCTACGTGTTATAATGAACCCCAATGCTAAGTATGGACTTCATAGCTTCGTTAGCTTCCTGGATTTTAAGTTAGTACAATCTCTGTTGTAAAACAGCGGTTTTGTAAAAAAATACCTATAAGGGGGTAACCCCTTATAGGTATTTTTTTACAAAACCGCAATAGACGTGCTCATTTATTTGTAGCCAGAAACCGATGTATGTAAATTCATGTTTTTTACTTTGAAATCGACGAACTTCCACACAACCGTTTATTACGCTTATTTACGTTCTTAGTGGTACAATTTCGCAAAATACTTTCCTACTACGTGTTAAAAGGAACCCCCATGCGAAGTTTGGGCTTCGTAGCTTTGTTAGTTTTATAGGTTTCGTGATCAAGGAGTCAGTTGTTACAACCCCCTCAAAGGTAGAATTTATTAAAATTCCTTAACACGTATTTTTTTATTTTTATACAGAAGCAGGTATAAGAAATTCGGTGTCGTTATGTTTGAAAATTAAGAATTTGCCATACAAACTTTTAACCCTTGTTAACCCCCTTAAAGGTAAAATTTTGCAAAACCGCGATACACGTACCCATTTATTTGTAACTAAAAACAGGTGTACATAAATTCATGTTTCTAACTTTGAAAATGTCGAACTTCCATACAATCGTTTATCGCCTATTTACTTCCTTCCCTAGGGGTAGAATTTCGCAAAATCCCTTCTTAGCGGAAACCCACGTATTAAAAAGAATCTCCATACGAAGTTTGAGCTTCATAGCTTTGGTAGTTTCGGAGTTTTCGTGATCAATGAGTCAGTCAGTGATTTTGCCTTTTACACATATATATGAAAGAAATTTTATAGTGGTAAAAAAAATGGCGTAGTAAAGTTTCACTGTGTACTGTGTACTCTGGTAGACACACATATGACTGGTTTTTTTTAATTAAGAAATTATCCATATTATATGTTCATAAATATTAATGAATGTATTTTAAGCCGTGTATTTTATTTTATTCATTACTAGCAGATGCCCGAAGCTTCGCATGCGGGGTGAAGTTTTCCTATTCGAGATTTGGTACGGAACCCTAAACTTTTCGAAAATCAACATAGGCTACATTAGTAGCCTATGTTACTGACGAAGAAAGTAACATTCTAAAGGTGAAAGAATTTTTAAAATCGGCCCCATAGTTTCTGAGCCAGTACAAACAAACTTAATTTTTTTCTTCTTTATAATATTAGTATTTATTCATTAAAATATAAATTTAATGTGTGATATAATTATAAATTCAAATATCACAGCTTATTAAATAAGTACCTATAAAAAGTATACATCACTGCCTTTGAATATACTTTGAATAGATAGATTCTTTTGGATGTGAAATTTAGAATCAACCTACGAAGTGATTTTATTAGCACCAATGTTCTAAGTAAGTCGACCGGGCGTTGGCCGCGCGGAGAATTTATTACACCCCTCCTTATCTACATATGTTTATCGTTGAATTTTAAATTGTAAACGAGCTCCACTTGAAAATAGCCAGTTCTCTTTCTGCATGAATTTACGGTACAATTTGTTTGGCATATTTAATATCAAATTATGGCGACCATCCCTGTTTATTTATTATGTTTATATGATTGTCCTGTTAAAATAATGCAATTATTCTATTTGTAGTGCAAGTTAATAAAGTTTTTTTAAGGGTACATACAAAAATTTTAAACAGTGTAATCATAAATTCACATGAGTACGCAAAGTATTGTAAGATAGAAAAAAAAAATTTACATACTGGTTGAAGACCAAAAAAAATGATTGAGTGATTGTGTTTCAACGGCTGATGTGCAAGGAAAGGCAAAGTAGAGTAAGGGAATACCCTTTTAGTCATCAGATCCTAAGCAAAACTAACGCTTAGAGGCAAATGAGTTAAAAAATGTATAAGTTTAAAATCTTTTCATACTAAACGATGGTCGGCCAGTCACGAGAACAATTCATTGGTATGCAAGTTCACTTTATTAGTAGGCGTTTAGCAAGCAGTGCAGTTTATAAAGTAGACAGTGTAATGTATCTGTGTTGTGTACGTCCACGGCCCGCGATTCACTTCCGAACGTAATTCTTTTGCAGACCGGGTTTTGAGTTAAGTGAAGCAATATGTAACAGTTAAGTGGGGGTTGCAGCAGTGCTGTAATCGTAAGTCATCGTCTCTACGACCTCTGCGCCACGCCGAGCTATTGCGAAGCAAACCAATATTTCACACTGTTTAAACAAAGGCTCTTTCCGAGTCTAGTTTTACTTACGTGAAACACGTGAAATTTTTTGATTATACGGTTAAATCATTTTTGTTTTCTTTTTTCTGAATTTATTTAGGATTTAAAGGCTAATAGAATTTAACAAAACAAAGGTCGTGACTGCAAGGAATACCCAAAAAGATTTATGCAAACGAGAGTACTAACATGAGAGCCAGCGGATTCTGAAAATGTGAGGAAACAGAATTTTAACGTGCAATGGGACCTTACCGTAATATGCAGGGTCCAAGTCATCTTCTGCAAGTCGTACACCTGATAACTAACAGACAAGATAATTGCAAATTGACTAGACAGAAATCCCTGTACCTACTATATGATCAACATAGTATTATTTGATGATTACCCGAACGATAATAGCAATGAATGAGTGAGGAACGATTGATGAAGAATATATATTGTGCGAAAGTAGAGGGTAGAAGGAGTCAGGGTAGGCCTAGACTTACATATGAAGACCACGTGAGCAGATTGCTTGACCTAGACGTGCGTGAATGAAGCGATTGATTAATTTTGAAGAAGCGAAAGAAGTATGCATGGATCGCAAAGCCTGGCGATCTGTCCTCTCTGAATAACCCGTCAGGGATACAGCGTGAAGATAGTTAGTTATTTATAATAGCAATCCTGATAATCAAGCATACCAAAATCTTTACCATACTACCGTGAATGGGTGTAAGGGCCCTACAAAGATCTCTAGGGCCCAAGCGACATGTCCTACTAGCGGTGTACCTGCTGACTCACGAACAATGCTGAAAAGCAATACCATATTTGCTAGCAGTGAAATAAGTGAAATAAAAGTAAACCCCAGATTCCAAATCAGCTGGAAATACACTAATATAAAGAGTAGAGACTTCATCTGATGAATATACCAAAATCTTATCTGAACTAAGATAAATTGTCACTTTAAAACTACAATCCTGTAAATTTTGTAAAAAGCGATTGAACTTTTAAATGAATCTGTTCATTATATTTTATGGTGACGGTAATTACCTGATATAAATTTTGATAACTTTAATATAGAGAAGAGTTTTTAAGATAATGGCACATCTTCAGATTAAAAATGACTAAAGTTAAAAGTGTAATATATTTTAGAATACCTACCATAAAGAAGAGACCCGAAGAGCTTTTTTCCGTTATTATTGAAACTGTAAATAAATTTGTTCAATAAATATGTCTGGCAGTATTATAAATGTTTCAAATTTACAATGAAATGAGACCGTGAACTGAATCTAATTTACAAATAATAAGAAATTATGGTTATTGATTTAAAAATTAAAAATATCCATATCTATACTTCCATATGTAATATTTTGTTACTTACTTAATATATAAAGTTGAAAAATTTATTTGTTTGTGTGGTTGAACGCGCTTATTTTAGAAACTACTGGTTGGATTTGAATTTTTTTTTTGTTGGACAGCCTGTTCTTAAAGAAGAGCTTTAGGTTATCATACCCAGGAGTCCAGGAGGAGAAAGCAGTAATCATAAATGTCAACAAATCGGGCAAATTTTTATACATAGGAGGAGGGCAAAGTTTGTCACGGGCGAAGCCATTGGGGTCACCTAGTAGTTAACTATTTTTGTCAATCATGACTAACTACTTTGAAAATCTTAATCTTAATAATATTATAAATGCGAAAGTTTGTATGGATGTTCGTTACTCTTTCACGTAAAAAACTACTGAATAGATTTAAATGAAACTTTACAATAATATAGCTTATACATCAGAATAACACATAGGCTATTTTTTATGCCGGGATCAAGTTCCTGTGGGAAACGGAAACGCGAACGGGAAAACTTCTATACGCGGGCAAAGCCGCAGGCGTCAACTAGTATTTTATAGCTCAATATTGACGAAAAGATTAATAATCTTGTGTAAAATATACCGCGTGAAGATAGATACCTTTTCTTCTCCTGTGTTTGTCTAAGGCAGTTTCTCGCGTTACGCTCTTTCTATGTACATATGTACAAAACCGTTGAAACTCATTAGAGTCTTGCCTAAGGCTTTATAATTGAGTAAGCATTATTATCAAAACGCTAATGAGCGCTCACTTGAGAGAATTCACCAAAAATTTGTTTGTGTCTGAAGTATCTGTGCTCATCATATTTTGCTTCAGTTGCGAGAGCTTGCGCACAAACACTCTTAACTTTTAACTTGGAGAAATGTGATTATGT
The DNA here is from genome assembly GCA_948477245.1 of Thumatha senex. Classification (NCBI taxonomy): domain Eukaryota; kingdom Metazoa; phylum Arthropoda; class Insecta; order Lepidoptera; family Erebidae; genus Thumatha; species Thumatha senex. The sequence goes on from OX419743.1 coordinate 15,029,379, forward strand.
AGCGAACTTTAAGTGAATTGCTTTACACGAACTCGTAATACTTAACTGTTTTGAAATAAACGGCTTAGCTTTTAACTTTGGTTTTGCGTAATCTGACTGGTGTGTTTATACTAATTACCTTTTTATCAAGATTGCAGAACATATTCACTTAATTGACATTTTGTTCCTCGCTTTGTTGATTATGAACAAAGACAATAATTACAACAAAGTGACATGCAATATGGCAGGTTTGAATGAAAGTATCAGCGTTAAGCTGGTAAAGGGCGTGCTCCGTTGTTTTGGACACGTTCAACGTTCAATGAGTGAGGAACGATTGACGAAGAATTTAAAATTGTGCGAAAGTAGAGGGCAGATGGAGTCAAGTTATGCCGAGACTTACATATGAAGACCACGTAAGCAGATTACTCAAAAGCGGAAACGTACAAAAGTACTCGAATACCCAGACGTGCATTTATGAAGCGATTAACGAATCTACAGGAACCGAAAGTAGTATGCATGGATCGCGATGCCTAGCAATCTGTCCTCTCTGACTACCCCGTCAATGATACAGCGTGAAGATAGTTTAGTTTTTTAGTGTTTACAATAATTGCAAAATAACTATATGGAACAAAGTTAAGATTAATAAAATAGAACTTTGCAATTATTAAAACTCTTTCGGAGTCGTCAAATTTCTTTGAAACTTTCTCTCGAGTTAGCGGCAACGCCAAGAATATAAAAAGCTATCGCCTAGTGGTAGCGCGACTGCGCCAGAAACACTCACCCGATTTAATAAGTAAAATACGAAATTTGAATTTAATGAAACAAGTTAGTAGCAAGCTGCTGAGCGTGTATCGATCTTTGTGAAATACGGTGACGATTAAATTCGTATGCCTTTTACCAAAATGGTGTTTAAAATTAGCTAGCAACTTCATTTCGATGTTTTTGTAGAGCCTCACAATCATTCGAACGCTAGTCTTGGCTTTCTCTTAAGCCTTTAGGAGAGCAAAGTAGGGCCAAAATAGGTATAATGAGCATTTACATTTTAAATCCAAAAACTAAAGGGTTAAATGGGTAAGTTTCATGCCTGCCAGGCCACGGTAACAGAGATTTTAGTTATCTCAGTGTACAACTGTATAATTTGCATTCGGATTATTCTTTATGTTCCATTTACATAAATAAGGCTTAGGCTTGTACGAGTATTAGGTAAATTTAAGTATTAAAATGATCTATGTAATTATCTAGGTATCATAAAATATTACTAAGATTATTTATACTCAAAAATGAGTTATAAAAAGTTTCAATTCATATACTTCATCGTTAAATATTGGTAAATTAATAACTTTTCAAGGTTTGGCTCAAATACTTGTAATTTAGGTGTATAATTATAACTTAATAAATACCTAATGAAGCAGCTGTAATTAATAAATATTGAGTGAATTTATATATTATTTGCTTGTTTCGGTAACTACTAATAAAATAAATGTGAAAATCATAACCACGGATGCTTAAACATTTAAAACTCTTTTACGTAAAAGTAATGAATGGATTTTGATGAAACTTTACCATAAAAATAAATTTGAATATAATGTAGACACTAGAGAGAATTATATCGTATTCCTTAGAATATTTAATACGTATAGGCTACAATTTATAAATGTAATGTAAATGAAAATCTATCAAAAAAATATGATAATTATATCGGAAAAAAAAAATTGCGAAATGTTATGGCATGGGCTGTAGTTACAAGATTCAGTAGTAATATTATGAAGCATAAAAACATGTGAGTGTGTTATGTTTCTTACTTTTACTCAATGAAACACCATATTTAATCCAAATCTGCTGTTTCAGCGAGAATGACATGTGTTAATCCAAGGTGTCAGCTGACATTTTGGTTTAACACAGGCTACTTTTCATGCCGGCTACTGTGATAAAAAGTGTTTTTCTAATACGTTCCGGCATCTATAGCTTAGTGCGCCAATAAACCCTTTTAAATGAAACCTATTGTAGCAGAGCATTTAAAAATTGTCCGCCATCATGGATGTTCCACCATGCTAAATTAACAATGTGTCATCCAAACTAAATGTGTAATTTTATTTATTTACTAGGTGACGCCTATGGCTTCGCCCGTGACATAATTTGAACTCCCGTCACGCATATATATTTCGGTCGCTTAAAAATTCTACAATAATTCACAAAACTTGCCCGATTTGTCAACATTTATGATTACTGCTCCGGTCCTCAGGGTAGTAGCGTGATGATATATAGCCTTTAGCTTTTCTGGATTTATTCAGATCCGTTGATTAGTTTTTGAGATTAGCGCGTTCAACCAAATAAACAAACTCTTCAGCTTTATAACATTAGTAAAGATGTGTGTAATTTTAGTTCAATCGGTTGAAGATATCCGCTTTAATATTGAATTGCAAAATTCCAACCAAATAAACATAGAAACAAATATTGCAAGTTAATAAAAAGCATATAAAATAGTCACTTCAAATTACATAAGTTTCAACTTCTAGAAAATCGTAGATCATAAAACTAGTCTCGATTTAATGTTATAGTTCATAACGTATGGACATATTTCCCACATATATTATAAGTGGCGAAAACTCGTAAACTGTAGTGTGTCGTATAACGCTAGACTGTCATAAAATAGCCATGGATTTGTCATATTCAAGTGAATAGCATATTGTTTGTACCAGTTCTAAACTTAAGTATTATGTATTATTTTGCATATGGTATTTGTTTAAATAATGTTTTTAAACGGTATATTGATTTATTTTAATATCGATAGATATAATAAAACTCTAGAGGGTATCAGAGGGAATACTCAAAATTCTGTACGTTGTAGACATTTAGAAACTTTATTTTGTAGGTCGTATACAATGGACTACCCCGTCAATGATACAGCGTAAAAGATAGTATTTAGTTAGTCATACACGATGGCCATTGATATACAAGTGCTAAATTATCTTATACATGAGTAAAATTAAATCTAAGTACGCCTGAGTAAAAGTAATTAATTAATTCTTAATTAATAATAAAGCGATAAAATATTAAGTACAAAAATTGGTTGGTTACCCTCTATTTCATTAAAATTTAATTGAAATTTCAAAAATCCGTTCAATCGTAACTTTATTACCTTCGACAACTTGTCATACCGGGCATAGGGTGACAATAATTTCGCCTTTTTTAAATTACCTACATTAAAAAGGGTTCTTAACATCATGTATATTTTTAAACTTCAAATTCAAATGTAATTGCTATTGTACTGTAAATGTTATGTATATTAAATTAATAAAAAACAATTTCTGTGTACTTATTTAAAGTACTTATAAAACTAACTAAACTAACTATCTTCACGCTGTATCCCTGACGGGGTAGTCAGAGAGGACAGATCGCCAGGCTTCGCGATCCATACATACTTCTTTCGCTTCTTCGAGATTCATCAATCGCTTCATACACGCACGTCTGGGTATCCGAGTACTTTTGACCTTTCCGTTTTTGAGCAATCTGCTCACGTGGTCTTCATATGTAAGTCTCGACCTACCCTGATTCCTTCTACCCTCTACTTTTGAACAATATATTTTCTTCGTAAATCGTTCCTCACTCATTCGTTGGACGTGTCCAAACCAACGGAGCACGCCCTATTCCAGCTTAACGCTGACACTTTCATTCAAACCTACCATATTTCGTATCACTTCGTTACGTATTCGGTCGGCCAAGGTAACGCCGCACAATTTTCGAAGTGATCGCATCTCCACAGCATTCAATTTACTTTCATGCATCTGCTGACATACCCAGGTTTCACCACCGTAAAGCAAAGTTGGCACTAGCACTGCGTTATGAATCTCCATTCGTGCTTCTTTTACGATGCTTTGTCGCTTTACTAACTGGGACAAAGCACCGTTAACTTTGTTTCCGGCAGCTACTCGCCGTTCTACATCCGAATCACATCTTCCATCCGCGCTAAACATACTTCCTAAATACACAATTTCATTCACTTGCTCTAGACGTTCCTGGTTTACTCTAATCTCGCATTTAGTTCTTACGTCACCTCTTTCAAATACTAGAACCTTAGTTTTACTTGCATTCAAGCGAAGACCCTTACTTTCACACTCCTCTTTCATATCAGTGACTAATGCCTGAAGGTCGGCTTCTGATGAGGCCATGAGCACCGCATCATCAGCGTACAGCAGACAGTTTACTGTAAAGTCACCTAAATTTACACCCATATTAAAATGAGAGAAAACACTTGAACAACTCCATGCAACCTCTTCCACGTCGGAATCCGCATTGAGCCTCCCATAAATACCTTTCAGACTTTTCTTGTATTCGTGCCGTTATAACCTTTGCATACATCTTACTAGCTAAGCTGACCAAGCTGATCGCCCTGTAGCTGGAGCAGTCTAGGCGCGAGCCTTTCCCTTTGTAAATAAATAAAAAAATATTGTGGGACACTTTTCACACAGCGCCATCTAGCCCAAAGTAAGCTAATATTAGCTTGTGTTATGGGATCTAGATAACTGATAAACATACTTATATATTTCTAAATACATACATATTATAGATAAATAACACCCAGACACAGAATAAACCATCGTGCTCATCACACAAAGTTTTATCCTGGGTGGGAATCGAAACCACGACCTCTTGCGTAGCAGTCGGATGCACTCCCACCGCGCCACAGAGGCAGTAAATAGGTAAAGTACTTATCAATATTAAAAACTTATCGATATCAGTGTTCTGTAAACGATTACTGAATTACGCAACTTTCACTATGGATGGTCCTCCGATGGGTGATCACTTTGTGGCATTTACATCTGCGAGCGTTTCAAGCCGTTGGTCCCGGTTGCCAGTAAAATATCAGTCGTTAAGCCTGGTCAAAGGCCTTATTGGCGGCTGAAAAAATTCAACAGCGGGTAGCCACAACCTGCGTCTGTCTATTTCGACACGGCAATGGGCTCACCACCTATTACGTGGGACAGGAATCCACACGGTGAAAAGTGGGCATATAATATGCCTCTGCCACCCCTTCGGGGATAAGGCGTGATGGATATTTATTATTTTATTTTATTTTAAAAAAATGCCCGTCTGTCTGCCTGTATCACGAAAAAGCATTACACAGAAACTACAGAACCAATTGAAATATTTTTTGAGATTATTCGAGTTTATATTCCGAGCTGAAGTTTATCTGCAGCCGTTTCCCACTGGGAGTACATCCTTAAAAGATATTTAGACATATATTACCAAGGACGTTTTTGTAGACCTATAAAAAAGGAATAATATCGTGGTACATTGTTTTGTTATTTCTCTCAGGGTTTAGACAGTGTTGTCGATGAAAACCCTCAGTCGGTTTCATTTTTTTCGACATTTTGAACAATATTCGTCATATCTCAACAAATTAACATAAACCTTTCTCAAAAATCATGAAACATTACAATTGAAGCGTCCCTTTGAATGGGGCTCGGCGTGTTTACTTAATCATAATTATTATATTACTATAAGAGCGTAAAAAATTGGTCTGTTTAAAAATAATTGAGGCTACGCCAAATTAAGATTATTAGTTATCCAGCTAGGCATTTTTCTTTTTTTTTTACGTATGGAAAACCTCGCAAACGCTATGCTGGACTCCTGCAGACTAAAAGTAGACAGTGCTTTTCCATCTGTATTTAGTTGGGAACCTCTGATGAGCCTTCGAAAATGTGACCCCAGGGCTCACAACTTACCTTAAGGGCATCATTTAAAAAGTTAATGATGGAGTACCGATATCGGTACTCCATCATAAATTACGTAAAAAGTAACAACTAACTTTCAGTGTCATCAATATAACTGTTTTTAACTTCGAAATAGACAGGCGCACGTTATGGCAGCCTGCTGTCGAAATTATTTAAACCGCTCATAAGGCCTTCAACTTATCTTATGGATTGCCCTGTTATTGAATACCGGAAGTAACGTCTTAATGTGCCATCTCATCCCATTCAAATTGGAAATGCTCGTGAATAATACCACACAGTGAAAAAATACCACACAGTGGTCACCTATGTGAGAATTAGCTATAGCGAGCGTTGCTGAACGCAGTGATCGTTAATAGGAAACTAAGTTAAATACGAGCGCTTCTTTTTTCACGCATATAATAGTAGTAGTCTATGTGAACTTACATATGAAGACCAAGTAAGCAGACACTCAAAAGATCATAAGTACTCAGGTACCCAGACATGCATGTATGAATCGAATAATGAAACTGCCCGAAGCCAAAAAGTATACATGGATCGCAAAATCTGGCAATCCGTCCTTTATGACTATCCCGTTAGGGATACAGCGTGATGACAGTTAGTTAGTTACCCAATTTATTCGACTCAAAAATATTGTTTTGGATAGAATCAAGTCTTGAAGCTTAAAGAAAATGTCTTTATAAAATGCAAGGATATCTTCCAAAATATGCTGTATTATACGAAATAGTATGGATTGTTTGGGCCCGTCCAATTAATCGGCAGGTATTTTATAACCCATAGCGTAGCAACTGATGCATAATTCAACAGCTATAATTTCAGTACAGTCCCAGCTATGCGATTTATTACCGTATCAAACGTTTTCATGAAGGCATTACAGTTGATTGCATGTACGCAATACCTGCTCATGGAATCCATCTTACTCTATTCCCAGTTGCTTTTAAACTCGGATTTGGAGGTTATCAATTTTATTTGGCTGCTAAGAACAACTATCACTTGTTTTTTTAGTATTTGTCACTGTTACGAGCGACTGCCGTCAGACATCTCAACCTCGTCTGCGTCAGTGCCGTTGCCTCTTACGTCAGTCAGCAGAAGAGCAGTGTGGTCGCTTAGGTTCTGAGTTTCTTCAAGGGACTCCTTACGCCCATAGAACCATATTTATATTATTGGAAAATATAGCTTGTTAAGAATCTGGCAATACTGTGGTACCTAGTAATTATGTTTGAGTTAAAGATTGGATGCAATTAGACCCTACCTACCTTCGGGCTTCAACTAAAAATCAGCGCTGAGGTATTCCGCAGCATTATGCTGAGCTGAAGCCTTTTAGGCCCAATTAATTAATTTTGTTTATATTTTATTACTTATAAGGGTTTTTTATTTAACTTGTTCTTATTTTGATTGTTGTTGTATGTGCAAAATAAATGTGTTTCTTTCTTTCTTTAAATGTGATATTTTAGAATTATGCCGTGGGTATCAAGAGAACTAAGAATTCGTAAAACAGAACTAAGGGCCACCAATGACTAGCTATATTTAGTTGAATTTAACCGTTTTTAGAAGATAAATATCGACAACGATACAGTATAAAAATCGTCGGTTGCGGATACTAAAGTAGCTAGTCTGTCGTAGCCCTAATGTAATACTTTCACATGAGTAACTATTGTGTATAGAAAATGATCTCGAAATAAAACCCTATAACAACCCGCCTCATCAACGTGGTACAGTAAAGTCATTTTAATTATAACAATATAATTGACATAGATACAACAGATGAACGGTGAATTTGTCAATTCAAAATTACGATAAGACACATAAACCAAATAATTAGTTCTTTAGATATATCCAACATAAATGTGGTGAAAATAGCAATATCAAATATACCGTCATATCGCAGTTGAGAATTGCGTTTAATTGACATCGTGGACTATGAAATGTCGTTTAAATTGGATGTTCTCCGATGACCAGAGAATCCGTTATCGACGACTAACTTGCAAATGGCCGCCCTGTAATGACTACTAACTAGCTTGGACACTACTGTCCCCTTTTCACAGACATTTTGGAACTTTGAAACTTTTAGGTTAATGATATCCACTGCTATTAAGCTTTAAGATTAGAGTACGTTTCATGTTTACTAATATTCAGGGTATGTTGGAGCTAAAGTAGAAATGACAATATGAGTCCTTTACAATTTACAGATTTTAATTAAAAATGTATTTTGTAAACTTCATAAAATCGACCAAGTTATAATTAAATAGTTTACTCGTGACAATTAACATGACTATTGCAATTTTGCGTAAATTTAGAGGAGTGAGAAAAGTTTCAAAAATATTAATTAGACGCGATCTGTACAAAAATAAAAGCTAAAACCATAGGGAACCTTGGGGGATAAAGCCATATGTAATAATAGAGAGGACATAAAATCTACTTGAGGTTAACCACACTTACTATTATATCTTGCGCCTTGGCTATATACAGCACTTAGGTGTCCATATCATCCCGGTAATGGCAACCTTATCAAATCAATACTTATCTATCACGCATTATTCCCAAGGGGTGGCAAAGGCATATTATATCGCCACTTCTCACCGTGTGCATTCCTATCCCACATAATAGGTGGTGAGCAAATTGTCGTGTTGAAATAGACATACGCAGGTTGTGGCTACCAACTGTTGAAATTTTTGAAATCGCCCATAAGGCCTTCAACTTGACTTATCGGCTGCCATATTACTGGCAACCGGGACCAAAGGCTTAACGTACCTGTCGAAGCACGGAAACGCTCGCAAATGTAAATGCCACAAAGTGGTCACCCATCCGTGACCAGCCAAAGCGAAAGTTGGTTAACGCAGGGATCGTTTACAGAACACTGAGTCCGCGGGGCCACGAGCGCTTCTATACTTATAATTAAATAAATTTACCATTAGAGAAATAAATAAGCTTTAAACTGCTTAAACCATCCATTGAAATGTGAAGTGGGATTAGAAAATTAAAAAGCTATGGAATGCAATCATTTAAAAAATATTATCGTCAAAACATTGTATTGTATTGTTTACAAAAATTTAAAGGGTTGAAATTCAGGATTCGGTTTTATGGCTGACCCTCTTAGGATAGGTCCGCAAACTATTGTATTCACACAAGCGTAATTAGCACCGCGCGTCATGTTGCGTTAGCGGTTTTCAAAGTATTTATTTGGACTCTCTCTGCTCTCTTGTATCTCTCTCTCTCTCTCTTATTCTCTATTATACTACAAGGATTGAGATGATTTAGTAGTAAGACTTAAAGCAATATTAAAAGTAAAACTAACATAGATAAGAAGGCTATACAAGTGTGACTAAAAATGTCTAACATAGCAACAGAACTCTACATTGCGCGTGACCCCACACACACACCTATGGCCACGATAGTCATTCCTTTTATGATCGCTGCTACTCAACCTTGTCCTTTCTTTAATAATATATAGGAAAAAGAAAGACTGGAATTGGTACAACTTGCAACTCGTATATCCAAATGGGGTACTAACGTATCGCAATATAAAATGACCGCTGAAAAAGATTCTTAGCGCTGGCGCAGTAGTTTACGGTCACCTATAGGATGCGAAGATATGATTGCATTTTCGGATGTCCATACCCGGTTCCTATTGCAAACTAACCCACGATTGACTTCACTTTCCACTCATCCACAAGCTGAGCCTTCAGCATTGGTTCAGAAGTGGCGCAGGTTTCAATGTCAGCTAGTGATAAGCGGTAAACCCACTGATCACTAGCTGGTACTGATTTATTTACAAGGAGTACTGCGGGGCATTACACTGAAACCATCAGGGACCTCGAGAAGGTGGATTCAAATGTGAGTGAGTTAACATCTAACGCATTATATTCAGAAGCCTATAGAGGTCCAAATTGTGTTTAACCTTTTGTAAGCTTCTAAAAGGCTTTGGCGTAACACATGCATCTTTCCTTTGCTTTAACCAATTGCTGCAGATGGAGGAACACGTAGTGATGTCGTAATTACAGCAACTTCAGCTACATGGCCGCCTTCTTTATGACTCTAAATTTCTCGTGACCTTCGCAAGTGCCTAATAGTAAAAAATAATGCCTTATAGAATAAATTAAGCCCATGACAATCTTATTTCTACCTTCTTGGTAGTTTTTGAAAGGATACTGAGCACTAGTTTATGCCCACGGTCACGTTTTCGTTTCATGAAAAGGTAGCCTACGTCCCTGATGTATTAGCAATGTAATGTAAGGTATCATTAAAGTCCACCCAGTAGTTTATGTGTGGTAGAGTAACAAACATCTAAACAAATTTTCAATTAATAATATTAATAGGATCTTTTTAGTTACACTGTAAAGATTTTTCTCTGGTCATATTATTCAAGCAAATGTTGAATTCAAATAAATTTTTCATCTTCCATTAAGTATATTTATCTCTCGCGTCAACTACCATTTCGTTCTGATCAAAGCATGTCCCATTGACATCTGTATAATGAGAATTGTTTCTTTATAGTCTATCGCTTTGTTACTTTCAGTGTGTTGTTCATGCAACATTTTGCTAATATATGGCTACTTTGTAAGTCCCTTGTATCGAAAGTCTTTTTATACTACTAAGATGGTACATAAGCTTACAGTCCACCTGATTAACACAGTTTTCGAAAATTCTTGCTCAGTGTATCTTGTAATTAATAAAAACCTTTATACTATGTTATGGATTTTTATTCTTTAAATAATAATAAACGATCAATAAGTTAAAAATAAATTTACTACGCTTTCAAATTTGAGTCATATCGAATCAGCAATTTTAGCTATTCTTATAGATCGAACAATCACGGTCATTGTTTCTATGTGCTCAAAAATGTATATAAGTACTCCTACGTATACACATTAACTGTTATTATACATTTAAGGCAATAAAATCCAAAATGTCACATAAAATCCCAATTAAAAAATAATATACATGAATAGATCTCACTCACACTGAAAATATACACAGCGTAGACATACATTCATTAATTATTGATAAGTATAATAAATGAATTATTATATTTAATATGTATTATTCTCATAAATATATATAAACATAGAACAAAGTCGTGTTAGTGAGAATTGTTTTGAATCGTTTTTATCCATTTATAACTCGAGAACGGGTGGGATTATAATATGATCTCTGTTTATTAAATTGACCTCAACCTCGAATAGCATAACAATTAAAATAAAACCGGCCAAGTACAAGTCCGACTCGCACACGAAGGGTTCCGTATCATCTATACTAATATTATAAAGAGGAAAGATTTGGAAGTATGTTTGTTCCTCTTTCACGTAAAAACTACTCAATGGATTTTGATCAAACTTTACAATAATATAGCTTATACATCAGAATAACACATAGGCTACTTTTTATCCCAGGAACAAGTTCCTGTGGGAAACGGGAAGAAAGTTCATCATGCGAGCGGAGCTGCGGCCGCCATCTATTTATCTATATAACAAATCGTGTTTGTTGTATGGGATACTCATTTTTTAAAACTGTATTTAAGTTAATTTACAACTGAATATTCTGTGAATATTTGAAGCGTCTACAAGATGCCTATATTATTATACAGCAAAAAACGGCAAAGAAATTATGTTCGTTGTATAGGAGCACCCTTTAACATTATTTTTATTCCGTTTTTAGTATTTGTTGTTATAGCGACAACAGAAATACATCATCTATAAAAATTTCAACAGTCTAGCTAACACGGTTCATGAGAAAGAGAGACATGAGTACAGTCTGGTGATATACAGACAGACGGATAGACAGACGAACAGCGAAGCTTAATGATAGGGTGCCGTTTTTACTCTTTGGGTACGGAACCCTAATAACAGATATCATTACTAAAAATAATCTGAAATACCCTACCGAGGGGACCCAGTCTAAATTATAATAAATAGGTTAGGTAGTTTTTTTTTTTATTTAGATATAGTTTTAATTGTTTTTTTTTTAACTAAGATTAATGTTTTATCTGAAAATATTATTTTTCTTATACATTGTTAATAGAACCTTATACAAAGGCGGTGAAAAGTTCGACAAGGCTACTAGTATTATAATATGTTTATTTTTTATATATGATTGTTTTTGCACGCCTCATAAGCGAAGCGTTGAGGTGGGTACTACTGTCACTTCGCGCATAACATCTGATTTTTCAAACTTAAAATGTCTCTATTTATCATATATTGCACTTGTAAAATAATATATACACACACATATCAAGAACAAACACCATTTTTAACACTCATGATATTTTTGATGCCATTTTTGTTATTTAAAATAGTTAAAAAATTGTTTAAAAACGTTCCATCTGGGACGTCCGTTTGTCTGTATGTTACGGATATTTTCTTGTTAACACGATAACGACCGAAATACTTTACTAATCGAGTCTTTTTTTTGTTTCTTACGCTTCAGTATAACTAGGAATAGAACCCTTTCAATTTTCACTGTCTGATTCGATGTGGTTTAATTGTTATTATCTTTACTTTATTTATTTCATAACCCCTACGCGATAATTCATAGCAAAGTTTGTAAACATTTAATTCAATTTTTTTTATAATATTATAAAAGCGTGTGAGGCGTGCACTTTTGGGTTTTCCAAATTTATTTATTTATATTATCTTTGTTGTAGTTACCATTATAAGACCTGTGGTATTATATGGATTAGAATTGGGCTGTTAAAAAGTTGTATGATAAAAGAGTGCATGTAGCTGTAATGAGAATGTTAAGGTGAATGTGTGGTGTAAATAGAATGGATAAAATACGAAATGAGTATATCAGAGGGAGTTTGAGAGAGGCAGACCAGTAACTGAAAAAATTAGAAGGAACCGTCTGTCTCGGTATGGGCATGTGATGAGAAGGAATGAAAGTCATATAGTTTAAAGAATGATGACTATGAAGATTGATGGATGGAGAGCCAGAGGAAGGCCAAAAAAAAAATGAATAGACTGTGTAAGGCGTGACATTAATATAAAAGGAGTGATCAGATGACGAATAACAGGGATTTATGGAATAAGAAGACATACTGCGCCGACCCCAAGTAAATTGGGACAATGATGAAGTGTTTGTAAAATGCTGTTATCTTTGTTACAGTGCCCCCTCATCAACTCATACTGTATGATAAGTCTGGGCGGGACGTGTCCGGTGTCGTCGGTCCTCTAGAGGAAGGCAATGAACTAGTCCTCGTTTGTGAGGTTAGAGGAGGTAAGATTTTATGATAAAAAAGTAAAAAAATATATATTATTGTGTATTGAATTGTACACTCACTAACTCAGTGTTCTGTTGCGGATCACTGCGTTAAGCATCTTTCTTTACAGCTGGTCCACAGATGGATGACCACTTTGTGGCATTCCCCTATACAAGCAATTCAGAAAGGCACATTAAGCCGTTGGTTTCGGTTGCTAGTAACTAAAGCCACAACCTGAAACAGTCCATTACAACACGGCATTCGGCTCACCAACTATTGGGGGGACAAAATGCTTACAATGCGGGATAAAGGCGTGACTGGCTGATAGGCTTTTATTTAATATTTTGTAAAAAATCATTCAATCTTTCATTTCATACACGTATTGTATGAATACAATGTTTTTAGTACTCCGTCATTTTCAAAATGAAACAAAATCACACTACTTTTCGAGTTATTTTGAAAAAAGTTAATTCAATTAAAAGAACATTTGATACCCATATTATAATAGTGCATTAAAATAACTAGTCTGGTATCTTGGAGATCCTACATGTTGGATTTAAAATGGCTACACACAGCTAACCATACTTTGTCATCCAATTTACCGTGTTTATAAAATTGCAACACAACCGGTACAAGATATTTGCCTAAAAATTTAGTTGCAAGATTCTACCGAAACAAATATAGCATAAATTGCAATAAAAAGCAAACCACGAGCACCGTGGGGACGCAACTCGGACAGACGCTCGAAAGATGATCATTGCAAGTTAATGAAGCTTGTAAAATAAATAATACCTAAAGTACATATATTGTACGTATAAAGTTGTGAGAAAGAGATAGTTTGGATATTATGCGTAATTTGACTCATTTCAATTTTTTTTTAGTTTTTTGGTTTATATTAATATACTAGCCACCGCAAATTTGCCCTCTCGAACTCCTGTCACACCCACTTACTCGTATAAAAAATTGCGCGATTTGTTATCATTAATTATAACTGCTCCACTCTCCTGGATAGTAGCATGGTAATATATACTTTAAAGCCTTCTTCGATTAAAGCGTTTTCTAACACAAAAATAATTCTCTATTAGAATCAGTGTTTTTTGAGATTAGCGCGTACAACCAAATAAAAAAATAACTCTTCATTTTTAAAATATTTGTATAAATTAATGTACTTGTGTTTAGAGATACATCACTATACGATAACGAAAGCTTAATAAATATACGTAATGTAATATCAAATTTCAACTAAATTAATATAAAGTGTCTATTAATTTTAATTGGTTAGGTTAATAAAGAAAAATTAGGGCAGAACCGAGGCCTTAATGCTTTTCTAATTATGGTGCGATATTCTTGTGGATGTGGAAATGGATGAAATAGCATTTATAAGTAGGTAAAACTTAATTAGTGAGTTCAGTTTCATGAATCAAATGGATTGCCAAACCTGGCGATTTGTTCTCTCTCAATACCCTGTCAGGAATACATTGTGAATATAGCTAGTTATTTAGATCTTTTAAATTGTTTTTACACAGAAGCATAACTTTGAATTTCTTAGACTGCCTCCGTGGCGCAAAAGTAGAGTATGCGACTGCCGCACTCACTGAATTCACGGATTCGATTCCCAGATCGGAATAAATATTTGTGTGATAATATATATTTCCCAGATCTAATAAATATTTCCCAGATCGGAATGAGTGTTTCGGAGTTTGGGGGTTTCCAGTGTATAATATGTTTGTATTTAAGAAAAATATAAGTATAACTATCAGTTATCTAGGGCCCATACCACAAGCTTACATTAGCTTACTTTGGGCTAGATAGCACTGTGTTAAAAGTGCCCCATACTATTTATTTTATTTATTTATTTATTATCTTAACTTTTATCCATCAGTTGCGTCTTGGCTCCGTGTTGCTTACTATATTTTCCCCTACACTTCGCACAATCTTTTCATCGGACAGCGGGAACTACCAGGATTATGTAGGTAGTAAGTAGTTTAGGTAGGGTTTTCGACCCAAAACCTATAGGGCACTTTCAGCTAACTAAAAATTTGTTCATATCTTTATATCCTGTTGATTTATATACACTTAATAGGGAATATACTATAACTTCATTAACTGGTATAAATTTCAACTTTATAGATCCATCCGTTCCCGAGAAAATCGATGGTGACACACGGACAGACATACGGATACAATAGTGATCTTATAAGGAACCCTTATAAGATCATTCATTCGTAAAACGAATGATTTCATTTAATAAAATAAGTGCAAACTGTATTCATAAACTGGTTGTAAGGGCACGGTAATACTAGTATGTGGCTGAAAATCAATAACCAAACCATACTCAATACCCAAATATGGACCTCAGACTCCAAAGCTAGGTAAGACTTGGAAGGAATTGGATATTCACATAAGGAGTGTAGAATTGAATGCCGAATTTGCCTTGTTCGATAATTTGTTTACAGAAAACCTCCTTGGTCCGTAGTCGGTTCTACATTTTTTATTGTTTGCCGATGAACGGTTCGCCGAAAACACCCTTCGTCCGTGATCGGTTTGACATATTACAGTTCACTGTTGTACTGTTGGCCGAAAACACTAATCGTCTATGGTTCTACAAATTGAAACTGTTGAATAAAACAATCGTTGGATGTTTGAACGGTTGACTACAACATGCTTCAGCCACAGTCACTTTTAAGTTGGTAAATAATTGACATTCTGGCAATAATTTGAAATTCGATTTTACACTGAAGAGGTGTTAAATTTGTAACATTTTTGTCATTGTAAAATGTATGAAAATAACTAAGTGTTAACAAATCACTACAAAATCAGTCAAAAAACAAGCATAACTTCTACTCTAAGTAGGAGATGAGAAATTAAAGCGATTACTTTGATATATCGCTCTTAAACTTACCGATAAGTCACTCTGTGAGAGATCGGCTCCAAATGGCACTCGCTGTAAAGTTATCCATTGCCCCGAGATACGCCAACAGGGAGATTGGGGAAGGGGGCGGAGGAAGGTGCCAAAACATTTCGCGAACTTCATACTATATTAATTATCTTTGTATCAATCTATATTCCACGTATGTATGTGCCACTTTAATGAATACTCAAATATATATACGAGCAACTATTTTGTTTATGTTATTTGAGTGGTGTTGATTTCAATACAGTGTTCGAAGCGCTCCTTGCGACGCTAACTCGGTGTTCTGTAAACGATCACTGCGTTAAGCAACTTTCACTATGGCAAGTCACGGATAGGTGACTACTTTGTGACATTTGCGAGCGTTTTCGTGCTTCGGAAGGTACGTTAAGCAGTTGGTCCCGGTTTCCAGTAACATGGCAGTCGTTAAACCAAGTTGAAAGCCTTATGAGCGGCTTGAAAATTTTCTACATCAGGTCGTCACAGCCTGCGCTTGTCCACTTTCAACACGGCAAAGGGCTCACCAACTGTTACGAGGGGCAAAAATGCATAGGGTGAAATGTGGGCATATTAATATGCCTCTGCCTACTTCGGGGATAAAGGCGTAACTGTATGTATGTATTCGAAATTTTTTATTAAGGATATAAAATTGTGTTCAAAAAGATCCTACGCCGTCCACATATCGCGGTGTCCTATTATATAGGAACTTATGGCAAAAGTGTCACTTGAAAATACCTAATAAATAAATAATTGAATTAATGTAAAAAATATTTCAATACCAAACACACTAAGAAATAATTTAATTAAACAAAGATTTAAATTTATTATTAGAGTTAACGGAATATTTATTATGTGGTATTATTTATTTTATCTATCACGCCTTATCCCCGAAAGGGTGGCAGAGGCACACATATTGTATGCCCACTTTTCACCATGTGTATTCCTGTCCTACCTAATAGGTGGTGAGCCCATTGCCGTGTTGATATGGACAGGCGCAGGCTGTGGCGACCCGCTGTTGAAAGTTTTTAAGCCGCCCATAAGGCCTTCAACTTGTAACTTTTTTTATTATCGATGGATGTGTAATCCACATAAGTGTAAGGGACCCCCTTCAAGATCTCCGGGGCCAAAGTCACTTCAACTGCAGGCGGTGCACCCGCTGACTTATAAACGAAGCATGAAGCAGGTCGAGGTCATCCGGCAGTTGCCCCCAACAATGCCAAACCTAAAGCCAATAGACAGGTGCTCCTACCAGATAAAAGTAAATTCCAGGCCCCACACCCAGGTAGAGTGTTTAAAAAAACTAATAGGTTTAAGACTTACATACATACATACATATCGTCACGCCTGTCTCCCATCGGGGTAGGCAGAGACTACGGCTTTTCACTTGCTACGATCCTGGCATACAACTTTCGCTTCTTCCACTTTCATAAGTGTTTTCATACACACACGCCGGTAAAGGGTACTCTTGACCTGACCTTTTTCCAAAACGTCTTCTATTTGATTGACATAATGTACGTCGAGGTCGCCCCTTACCAGTTTGCCCATTCACTCTCTTCTGATAAATCTGTTTTGTTAGTCTACTTTCATCCATCCTCTCCACGTGTCCGAACCATCTATGCATACCTTTTTCTATCTTAGTCACTACATCTTCTACCAAACCGCAATGTTCCCTTATCGCACTGTTCCTTTCTTTGTCCATCAATTTCACTCCAGCTATACTCCGCAGACTTCTCATTTCCACTGCATTAATTTTACTTCTATGCTTATTCTGCCACACCCAACTTCCACTGCCATACATAAGAGTAGGAACAAGTACTCGTCTATGCACAGCCAGTCTTGCCTTCTCAGACACGTTGTGACTGCTCATAAAGGTGTACATTGCTCCATTCACTTGATTTCCAGCCAAAACTCTTCGTTCAATGTCACAATGACACTTTCCATCTCTCACAAATTTTGAACCTAAATATATAAATTCGTTCACCTGTTCCACTCGATTTCCTTCCACAAAAATCGAGCAACCCGTCATACTTTCCTCTCTTTCAAAAACCATTACTTTAGTCTTATTTACATTCACTTTCATTCCTTTGCTTTTTAGCGCATCATGCATAATGTTAACCATCAACTGCAACTCCTCCGCCGATGATGCCAGTATTACCTGGTCATCAGCATATAGGAGGCATTTCACAGTCAGTTCATTCATTTTTAAACCATACGCACTCTCTTGCAGTTCTTTCAAACAACTGTCCATGTATAGGTTATACAGCGCCAGTGACGCTACACAACCCTGTCTCACACCTTTTTCAATGTGAAAAAAGTCTGTGCATGCTCCGTTGATCCTGATACAAGCACTGGAGCCCTCATAGAGAGATTTCAGTGCTCGTATCAAGTGACTGCTTACTCCATACTTGGCCAGTGTTGTCCATAGTTTATGCCTCACCACTCGGTCATAGGCCTTTTCCAAGTCTACAAATATGCAATAGACATTTTGACATTTCGCCAAAAATTTTTCAGCTATGCATCGTAAAGAAAAGACCTGATCCGTGCCGATCACTTCTTTTCATAAATCCTGCTTGTACATCCCACATTTTTCCTTCAGTTTCATTCATCACTCTTTTTATCAAAACTTTTGCGTCTCGCGACGCCCGGGGTCCGCTTTCCTACATTTTCTCCTCCACTACGCACGGTCTTCGGCATCCCCTGTAGTGAGACCATTGGCACGCATGTCATCCCTTACGACGTCAAGCCAGCACTTCTTGGGTCTTCCCCTCTTACTGGGACCCGGCGGGGCTGACATGGCCAGACATTTGTTACCTACGTAGCCCGGCGGTTGCCGCAAGACGTGACCATACCAACGAAGGCGACACTCTTGCAACTTGTCTGCAATGTCACGGACGTGAAGGCTGCCGCGGATGCGAGAGTTTCTCACGCGGTCCATTTGCGTGACCCCACACATCCACCGCAGCATCTTCATTTCCGTGACACGCAGCTCCTGCTTGTGTCGCTCCAATATCGGCCACGTCTCACTGCCATGTAAAAGGACAGGTCTAATAATGGTTTTGTAGACCTGTCCCTTCAACCGGATCGGCATTTTAGGGTCACAAATGACACCGGTCATCTCCCGCCATTTGGCCCACGCGGCAGCAATGCGTGACTTGACATCGCAATCGATGTCACTGGACGTGTGAAAAACAGATCCCAGGTATTTAACCTGGTCCGTGCGCTCGACCAAATCACCGCCTCGCTCTGTCGAGTTTATTGCCAAGTACTCGGTCTTCGCCACATTTAGTTTCAGACCGCCGTTCTCAAGCGTCTCCTTCCACGCCTTTACACGTCGCACCAATCTGCCCCTGTCCGCGTCTGCCAGCGCAATATCGTCAGCATACATGAGCAACCATGGAGGCTGCTCATGTGGGTTTCTGATGCTGTCCGACAATTCGTCTAATATTACACTGAACAGAAGCGGACTAAGGACCGAACCCTGGTGTACCCCGACGGTGATGGGGAAGGGTTTCGTGTCGCCAACAGCAGTCCGAACCACTGAATCGGAGTCACAGTACATGTCCCGGATAGTGTCAATATAGACCTCTGGAACCCCTTTGGACCGCAGTGCCCACCAGATCATCGCACGAGGAACACAGTCGAAGGCCTTCTGCATGTCTAGAAACAAACAGTGCAGAGGCGTGTTCTTCGACCTGTATTTCCCTGCGACAACCCTCAGGGCAAAAACAGGGTCCGTGGTCCCATGACCAGGGCGAAACCCATATTGACACTCCGAGAGAGTACACTCCTGCCGGATCCGAGAGTCTATAATCCTCTCGAAGATCTTCATGGTGTGGGACATCACCTTAATACCGCGGTAGCTCCCGCACTCCTGCAGTGACCCCTTACCTTTGAAGACTGGAGTAATTATACTCAGTCTCCATTGGTTTGGGATCTGCCCGCTGAGGAGTATGCGGTTAAAAAGGTTTACTAAGATGCCCACACCGCGAGGACCCATCGCCTTCCAGGCTTCGATGGGGACTCCATCGGGTCCGACAGCTTTCCGATTCTTCATGCGGCGAAGCGCAGTCAGGACTTCTCCAGGCGTTACCGGTGGCACTAGTCCCTGATTCGGAGGGAGGTCCGGAGGCTGCAATTTCATACTATTCAATGCTTCCACAATTTCTTCCATACTTATGATGCTTTCGTCGCTAAGTTCATTCCTTTCCCATGAACTCGTTTGTGCTTCCATATCCTCTTTTGCATATAAGCTTTCAAAATAATCCTTCCATCTTTTTAGCACACATTCTTCACCTTTTAGAAAACTGCCATCCTGGTTTCTGATATTACTGAGTTTCGATGATGTTTGTTGACCCCTCACAGATTTTATAGATTTCCAAAAGAATTTTAAATTTTGCTGGAAATTATCAGATAACCTGCTATTAAATTTATCCCTACCATTCTCTTTCTCTCTTTTTATAACTTCTTTTGCAACTCGTTTATATCCTTTATATTCATTCTTTGCCATTTTTACATCCTCATCCTTTGCCCTCTGCATTCTTTGATTGACCTTCGAAGTCAGCCAGTCCAACCAAGCCTTCTTCTTGTCGGACAATGACTTCTGCACACATTCTCTTCACCTTACATCCTTGGCTCCTTTTATTTACCCCACACACATCCACCGCAACTTCCACTAGACCTTCCTTAAGCGTCTTCCATAATTCTTCAATCTCACATGCTTCATCAAAATTTTTAAATTTCTTACTCAATTTACTCTCGAATCCTTCTTTTCTGCTCATCTCTTGCAAATTTACGACTTTTATGCGCTCTAGAACACTTATAGGTTCACACACACGATGCCGCCACCGTTGAAACAGACCTCTTACTCGGCTGATAACCAAGAAGTGATCTGTATCAATCCCGGGTGTCTAACACTTTCTTTCTTAGTCTTGCATCTACAATCACAAAATCAATCATACTTCTCTGGTTTCCCTGTTGTCTAGTATACAAATGGATCTGTTTGTGGTTAAATATGGTGTTAATTACCACAAGATTCCTCTCCAAACATACTTCAAGCAAACTCTCACCATTTTCATTCACTCGTTCGTCACCAAACTTGCCCAATACACTTTCATATCCATCACACTTCACTCCAGACACTCCTGCGAGAGTTCCTCACGCGGTCCATCCGAGTGACTCCACACATCCACCACAGCATCTTCATTTCCGTGACACGCAGCTCCTGCTTGTGTCGCTCCAATATCGGCCACGTCTCACTGCCATGTAAAAGGACAGGTCTAATAATGGTTTTGTAGACCTGTCCCTTCAACCGGATCGGCATTTTAGGGTCACAAATGACACCGGTCATCTCCCGCCATTTGGCCCACTCCGCAGCAATGCGTGACTTGACATCGCAATCGATGTCACTGGACGTGTGAAAAACAGATCCCAGGTATTTAACCTGGTCCGTGCGCTCGACCAAATCACCGCCTCGCTCTGTCGAGTTTATTGCCAAGTACTCGGTCTTCGCCACATTTAGTTTCAGACCGCCGTTCTCAAGCGTCTCCTTCCACGCCTTTACACGTCGCACCAATCTGCCCCTGTCCGCGTCTGCCAGCGCAATATCGTCAGCATACATGAGCAATCATGGAGGCTGCCCATGCGGGTTTCTGATGCTGTCCGACAATTCGTCTAATATTACACTGAACAGAAGCGGACTAAGGACAGAACCCTGGTGTACCCCGACGGTGATGGGGAAGGGTTTCGTGTCGCCAACAGCAGTCCGAACCATTGAATCGGAGTCACAGTACATGTCCCAGATAGTGTCAATATAGACCTCTGGAACCCCTTTGGACCGCAGACCGCAGACCGCACCAGATCATCGCACGAAACAAACAGTGCAGAGGCGTGTTCTTCGACCTGTATTTCTCTGCTACAACCCTCAGGGCAAAAACAGGGTCCGTGGTCCCATGACCAGGGCGAAACCCATATTGACACTCCGAGAGAGTACACTCCTGCCGGATCCGAGAGTCTATAATCCTCTCGAAGATCTTCATGGTGTGGGACATCACCTTAATACCGGGGTAGCTCCCGTACTCCTGCACTGACCCCTTACCTTTGAAGACTGGAGTAATAATACTCAGTCTCCATTGGTTTGGGATCTGCCCGATGAGGAGTATGCGGTTAAAAAGGTTTACTAAGATGCCCACACCGCGAGGACCCATCGCCTTCCAGGCTTCGATGGGGACTCCATCGGGTCCGACAGCATTCCGATTCTTCATGCGGCGAAGCGCAGTCAGGACTTCTCCACGCTTCACTCCAACCCAACCATTAAAATCACCTAACATTACAAGTTTAAGACTTGATGAATAGAATATCACAGGGTCATTTAATTTACCGCCAGGCACTATGAGGTCTGTTATGAACTATCATCATCCATTATACTCGTTTGTTCTAGATTTCTGTCCAACACACGCACTTCATATGTTCACTTTAAAACTAAGCAACATACACTTCCTACAGAAAAAAAAATAATAAATATAACTGAAACAAAACTAAAGCAGAGCTCGCGTTACAAGAGAACAGGATCTTTAAAAAGAGACTGTAACAGAAGCAACGTTTAAGGTTCATTTTATTATTCGTAAAATCAGGGGAAAATTATGAAATTTTACAAGTGCTTGACTAAATAAATAAGTAACGCGAAAAAAAGCGCTCGAACAATATTGAACGCTTTCTCTTGACATTATGTTCAGAGACTGTGAAAACATGTTGATTGATTACAACGAGGTTTGGCGATGTATCAACTGGTTTACATCACAAATGTGTCACTCTCAGCATTAACAAATAGCATTGAAACATCAAAATAGGAAACAATGTCAAAATTTTCATTTTTTTCTTCTACTTTCGAGTCAGACAAGTTTACGGTCCCACCTTATTGAAAACATAACGTTTTTTTCGATGTATAGAAACGCTCGTATATCAAAATGTGACAACCATTTAAAAATTCAACCTTGTTAGACTACTGACCATAACGTAAGATGTCACAATCTGTCAAATTCTAAATATTCGGTAGCGGGAGTGTAACACCTAAGTTGATGCAAACGTCCTTACGCTACGATGACTATTTTCGATTAAGCTTTTTTACACGGTTAAAGCAAAAGTCTACAATGTCTATCCCTAAACAAAAAGGAAAATGTAAAAAACCAAACCTACTTCTCCTATGCTAAGCATAGGAGAAGTAGGTAAATAATTATGTTGTTTTGTCTTCTTCTATCTATATACTTATAAACGGACTCAGTAGAGTACCCCTCGATCGATCCACGTATTCGGTTTACAAGCGCAATCCCCTGCGACACTCCATTAAAATTAAATTATAATTTACAATTTACTTAGGTACACAAATATTGTTCATAACTGAAATTCAGTTTACAAAACTTTGCTACTTTGATTATCAAAGTTTCAAAATGTAACATTGTAAAGTTCATATTCGTGCTCGATAATATTTATGTCAACATACAGTTTGTAATTGTAAGTTATAATGTGATTGAAAGTGGAAAACCTTATTTAAATCGAGTCTAATCCTTAACAACGCTTAATGTTTCAAGATGGAATTATGCATAACCCTAGGGATTAGCTGCTTGTCATCTCGTCGCACCAGAACGGCTAAACTAGATGATTTTCACTGTCGTGGTGCGGATAAACTTTTAGATATTTGAACAAATGAAAATAGTCTTTATATTTTCATTATAAACTTTAATTTAATGCGTGACTGTTGGTTTACCAAAATTCAATCTACTATATTGGTGTTGCTTACTTCATACACGTAATTTTGATTTAGAAATATAAACAACAATCTACCACGATTGTTGTAATTTGGTT
The DNA here is from genome assembly GCA_948477245.1 of Thumatha senex. Classification (NCBI taxonomy): domain Eukaryota; kingdom Metazoa; phylum Arthropoda; class Insecta; order Lepidoptera; family Erebidae; genus Thumatha; species Thumatha senex. The sequence goes on from OX419743.1 coordinate 15,053,053, forward strand.
TCTAAACAGAGAAATGAATGTCAAAATTTATATTATTTTATTTACAAGCTTAAGAGGCCCCACCATGTCCACCAGGACTCAAGTAACCTCACCTGCGGTGCACCTGCTGACTAATGTTAGTTTGGGCTTTGTGAAAAAGTGTCCCATAATATTTATTTATTATTTTTGTACATTGATATAACTTTTATGTCCCAGAATCTATCATTTCCACACATAAAACATGCTAAATGCACTTATTTTAGAAAATAATATACCTACAGTAAGCTTCCGCTGAAGAAGAATGATATAAGAGATCCAATCAAAGAGTATCTAATAACCCCAGCACACCGTTTCATACAACATTGCTGAAGTGGTATAATGTTCTAAATTCAAAAAACGCTCCAGTAATTTTATTGAATTAAAATTTTTATTTTATTTGTCCATAAATGCGGTAATACGCGTATTATTTTTTTAAATAATTTAGTGAAGAAGCAATAAATCCCCTGGGGAGGACGGAATAACAACCGAGCTCCTTAAAGCAGAGGAGACTCCGGTCCATAAACAGCTGACGAGCTTATTAATTCTGCCCTCCAGCAGGGACCAACACCTAAAGCGTGGGGCGGAAGTGAGGTGGCTCTTTTTTCTCATAAAAGGTGATAAGATCTTCCTGAAGAACTACAGATCCATCTCACTTCTGAACCACACACAAGTTGTTCTCGAGAGAGTCACAAACTGCCTCGTTGGAAAACTCGACGAATTTCAGCCAAAGGAGCAGGCTGGGTTTAAAAAAGTTTTAGCACCGTGGACCACATCCATACTGTTAGGCAGGTTGTGCAGAAGACAAAAAAATCCAATCAGCCTTTGTGTATGGCAATTGTGCACTACGAAAAAGCCTTCGACTCTGTTGAAACCTTGGCTGTCCTGAATGCTCTGCAACGATGTCGTATTGATTGGCGCTATATCGAGGTGTTGAGATGCTTGTACGACACCGCTACCATGACAGTCCACCTCCTAGGCCAAAAGAAGAACTCCATTTAACTGTGTAGTGTGGTAAGGCAGGGCGATATTATATCCCCTAAACTCATTACCAACACGCTTAAGGATCCACTACATCGTTTTGGTCGCGGATACGCTGAAAATTTTGAGCGAGATGCTGCACAGTCAATGTTTGATGAGTCGACGCGTTGGTTTCAGTTCATACTTGGATAAAACCAAGGCCATGTTCATACCGGGTCCAATCTACGTCGAAGGATCGAAACTCGAAGTTGTCAGGAATATACTGATTTGATTGATGGATTCATACAGAGTAATTTATCGAATGAATTTTATGATTACTGCTCCGCTCTCCTGGGTCCGCCCTCGCCGTCTGGTCCTCGATAAATAGGCTATCAAACATTTTTTTTTAATTTGAACTATTAGCTCCTGAATGCGTTGAATCCGTCAAACAAACTCTGTAGCTTGCTAGTATTAGTCTAGATGTAATATGAACTCTGTCACATCGATGACGTATTGAGTTTAGGTTTTGTTAATATAATCTGTTTTGAAGATTAAATTTTAATTCAACGCTAACAGTATAACATACAACATATTCACTTCACTACACTTGAAGATCCACAAGCGTGATATTTGGTTAGAGACATTTGGCGGGAAGAGTGACAAGTGCAGACGCTTGCTTTATATTATTTTCTAAAACTAGTGCATTTATCTTGTTTTATGTGCGGGAGTGGTGGTTTCTTGGACATAAAAGTTGTGTTAACGTGCTAAAGTGAAAGACAATGATATATATGCAGTGAAATGCTATTTTCTCTCTTGCCGCGAAACTTCCACTGACAACCTTAGTATAAGAATCACCATTATACTAAGGGCAAGGACCGGGACGTAGCCTGAGGACACGACATCGACTGGACAGGACTAATTAGAAGATAAGATCTAAGAAATATGATATAAAAAAAAAGATTTGGCTTAAAGGTCTTAGAAACCAGGCCATTCAATAATTATTTAAAAAAAAAGATATTTGGTTATTCAATAAAAACGATTTTTAAAAATAAAAATAAATATCCATCACGCCTTATCCCCGAAGGGGTGGCAGAGGCATATTATATGCCCACTTTTCACCGTGTGGATTCCTGTCCCACGTAATAGGTGGTGAGCCCATTGACGTGTTGAAATAGCTGTCTATTTGTGAAGCCACAACCTGCGTCTGTACGCAGGTTGTGGCTTCGGGGATAAGGCGTGATGGATATTTTTTATTTTATTTAATTTCTTTTTTTTTTTTAAAGTTAAATCATTATTATAATCTAGATTTTGATAAGTTGTAAATATATAGCTTCTTTTAACATATTATTTTGTAATGTGCACGTGATGCGCTTTTATTTGGGACTTCACTCGAGTGTATTTTGCAGACATTCGGTTATTTTTCCCCACTTTCACCCCCCACAACTTTTAAACGACTCAATCGATTTTCATCAATCATGTCTACCACACCATCACAAGTCACTTCTATTAAAAAAATACTTAATTGTAATCGCTTCATCCGTTCGGGGGCCATGATGCCACAGACAGACAGACACACATACACGTCAAATTTATAACCTCCCCTTTTTTTGCGTCGGGGTTTAAAAAATGCAATAAAAAAGCGATTGAGCCTCACAGTAGTTGCACATGCTGTCTGACATGTTATCCTTTTCAATTGAGATGAAACATATGTGAACTCAATTTAATCGTCATATTATTGGTCGAATATTGCGCTCATTGGTCAAATCGTACAGCGGGCTTCCTCGATTTCCTGTAACACATTTCCGTCCTTTTTCCATAATCGCTCTTACAAAAATTAACTGCTTGTAAAAAGACAAATTAGCAAGATTCCCTTTGTTGTATCAAAGCTGTCAACATTTAGCTAAAGCTAAGACACGTTGTACATTTATATGTGCCTCTGGCGAAAGACAGCCCAAGTTAGTTGGAGAAAGTTTGTTGAAATAAGTGACGTAGAATGATCAATAGGGCGTGGGCCGAACTCGGTCGCCACGATAACGTAATTACCGGTAAAGCCTCGCCCAACGAGCGCCCCAGCCACCTTTACCATTGTTTCTTGTCTATAATCTATTGGGTTATTTTATGTATCATGATTTTCCATTTACGGTGAGAAATTTGAGGGCCACAGAAATGGGATGTATTACCGCAAGCTATTTAGCTTCGTCAAGGTAATATGAAATGACAGCCTTGAGGCTTTCGTTTTATATGTGTATACCGTGAATATGAATATTATTATGTTACATTTTCCGTAAGCGAGTGCTTTTTGTTGGGAATCTTTTATTGTTTTGTTTTATTGTATAATTAACGTTCGTTTTTTTTTGCTGTTCGCATAGGTTGTCTGGTATAAAGTAACTATTTAGCTATCCGAACAATAATCGCCTCCAAAAGGGTCTACTTATATATAAATTTTGTATTCCACTTGAACGTAATAACGGACGGGCGAGTTTGTGCCTTTTGGGTTTAGTTCTTAGCTGACCCTACTCAAAGTGAGGCCCGCTTCTTGTAATAGGACAATAATAGATTGATTATTACAATGACACAAAACATTCAGCTGATACTTAGGTCTTTACTTTCAACTTGTTTTTGAAAAGGGTCTAAATTAATTGGAAGGAAGAGCTTATTTCAACTAACTTAACTTTGTTTTTGAGCCGTTACGTAGTAATAATTTGGCAGTGTAATAGTGAGATTAAATATTTTTATACTATTGAGGTGACAGACAAGCTTACCTGGGCCCGAAGTCTACTATTTCAATAGTGTATCAATAGAGTGTCGATGGCCTGACAATGGCACAATTTTGCACTTTTCGTAGTCCGCTAACTATTTAAGACCAATGGCTTCTCACTGACTTGTCATTAACCTGCCACTAATACAAATCTGTATTCTACTAATCAATGACGTCTCGGTGTCTTTCCAATAGTTTGTCAAACGGTAGTCTACTAATTATTTGACATTAGTTTCAATGACCTCACGATGGCTTCTGTCATTATGCCGCCATTGAACCACCATCAAGCAGACACTGCTATTATACGAGTTGTTGATAGTATATTTATCTCATATTTAGTTAATAATTAGTTAAAAACTAAAAATATTACCTACACTTATTAATGTTAGGCAAAGATAATCGACGAAAATGCGAGAAAATAATGTTTCAGTACCTAATTCCCGAATAGAGATAGTTGTAAAGAGAGTAACGTTCGTCACAATATTTAGACTTAGTAAAAAATTCGCAGATTAAATATTCCATGATTACTATTTAAGTTATGGAATTTCATTTATGTTTTAGGTACAAGTTAAGAAATATAAAAAAATATTGTGGGGCACTTTTCACACAGCGCCATCTAGCCCAAAGTAAGCTAATATTAGCTTGTGTTATGGGATCTAGATAACTGATAAACATACTTATATATTTCTAAATACATACATATTATACATAGGAAGCGCCCAAACTCCGAAACACACATTTGTGGATCAAACAATATTTGTTCCGACCCGAGACCTCTTGCGTAGCAGTCGGATACTCTCACCGCGCCACAGAGGCAGTCAAGTTACAACTTAACTGTACACTTCTCTTGTATTTCAGCTTATGTCTGATATATTCCTGTTATTTAATGCAGCAGGGTCTCCAAACTCTAATGGGTCAAATACCAGTGCTATGTTGTGAGACATGTGAACAAAGCATTTTTGTAGCTTGTGAAATCATTCATGAGTTATATGAATATATAACTCATGAATGGTTTCACAAGCTACTAGCTAGGCCCAACTCCTATTGACTAAAACCAGACAATACCCTTCCCTCTAGGTATGGCCAAAGGCTAGGTTGGGGTGTTTTATACAAATATTTAGGTACTTCATGCATCAGAACCAGCTCATAGCCCACTTCAGCACAGATATATTAGTGACATATCTTCATCCTAACATATTTCCAGGGACTTGCGTTCTAAGCGGATTCCTAAAACTGGTGTTTACTTATTTGAGTACATGAGCAGCTTTAGTTTAGCTAGTTAAGCATCATTGGAAGTGACCACTATCTTACCCCCTAACCTTATAGCGGCACTTGCATCATCTCATGCGTTGGTCTGCTGGTGCACCGCTAGCGGGTGTCACTTAGGCCCTAGTATTATTGGTGGGGCCCTTTACACCCTACACACATACACACGTTTCATATGTGATCTAAGTTGGAAAGATAACAAAAAAAATAGTCTATTAGAAATAAATGTTTATTAATACATAATTGAATAAAATTTATAACAAATATATTTGAATATTTTATTGAAACTTAATCAGCTGTTCAATGATGAATATGTTTGTGAAAAAAGTTGTTTTTCCTCATGGAAGGTCATGCCATCCAGCAAACAAATTTTGGGCAGAGAGAACCAACTATCTTCACGCTGTATCCCTGTCGGGGTAGTCAGAGTGGACAGATTGCCAGGCTTTGCAATCCATACATAATTCTTTTGCTTACTGCAGATTAATTAATCGCTTTTTTGAGCACCATGACAAGACCATGTGAGCACACGCTCTTCATATGTAAGTCTCAGCCTACCCTGACTCTTTCTCTTCGTCAATCGTTCCTCAATCTTTAGTTGGATGTTTGGTGGGCAGAGAGAAATGTCTTAAAATAGACTATTGCTTTAAGTATTAATTTGCCTGTTTTCTTATTAGTTTGGGTGTAAATCTGAAAGCAATACTATCCTGGCTATTTGTCTCTGAAAGGAATATACAATAATTTATTAAACAATATCAATAAAATATCTATGCCTAAGTATTAATTAGTAATCTTTACTATTATAAAATTTTATAAATAGCTGTGACTACATTCCAAATAAATACAAATAAATTATTGTAATCAACTCCTTCAGGGATTCTGAGTCTGAAACTGTTTGTTCATTTGTTCAGAGTTGGAGTACAATCCAGCCAGTTGATCACAGCTCTACTATAAGAAATTTTTCCAGCTTAAATACTGCGCTATGTTTCATTAAAATTGCTTCAGTAGAAGTAATGATACAGCTTGAACTAAGTAGTACTAGATACGCTATATATTGGACAAGTCAAAGAATTTAGGTTTAACAAACCTAAATTCTTTTACACGTAAGACAACATTTTCCAATGCCCACAGGTTTTCAATTATGCACATGCTTGTTTCAAGTTGCCTGCCTCATCCACAAGTCAGTAGGTACAGCGCTTGCCGGTGGATTGTGCCCTAAAAATGTTACAAGTGAACAAAGCATTTTTGTAACTTGTGATAGCATTCATGAAGTTTATAAATGCTATGCCCAGTTGGACATAGTATTGTCCTTGTCATATACTCCTATTGACTTAAACTCTTTACCTAAGGCCAAGGGTAGGTTAGGCTGTCTTTAACAAATATTTACCTCATGCATCAGGATCAGCTTATAGCCCACTACAGCACAGTTATATTTGTGACATATCTTCTTTATCTTAACATATTTCCAGTGACTTGCAAACATTGTGCTACTTTTTGTAACTGCAGGATCAGCTTTAGTTTAGCTAGTTTTTATCATAATTGGAAGGGACCACTGTCTGACCCCCTAACCTTGTAGCGGCACTAGCATCTTCTCATGAGTTGGTCAACTGGTGCACCGCTAGCAGCTGTCACTTAGGCCCCAGTAATATTGGTTGGGCCCTTTACACCCTACACACATACACATGTTTCGCATGCCATCTAAGCTGGAATAGGAACAATAAAAAACAGTCTATTAGAAATAAATCTTTATTAATACATAATTTAATAGAATTTATATGTAACAAATATATTTGAATGATTTCTTAAAGCTAAAAATCAGTCGAGCAATGATGAATATGTTGAAAATGTTTTGTTGTACTCGTGGAAGGCCATGCCTTGCAGCATGCGCTGGAGAACAAATTATGGGCAGAGAGAAATGTCTTAAATTTATACTATACCTTATAGTGTTAATTTGCCTTTTTCTTATTAGTTTGGGTTTAAATCTGAAAGCAATACTATCCTGGCTCTTTGTCTCTGAAAGTAAAATCCAATTATTTATTAAAAAATATCTATTATAATATATGCCTTAGTATTTTATGTAGTAATACTAAATATATAACCCTCCCGTTACAGTGGAGAAGTTACAGTGCATTTACACTTATATTGGCTGACTTAAAACAGTAGTCGCACAGTTCACTGCTGGATGTAGGCCTCTCCCAATCTTCACCATCGCTAGGTGTTCTACTGTATAATTTAGGAGGTATATAATCTTACTATACCATGCTGGCAAGACTAATTGGTTAAAGGTTTTATTTAGTTTGCCTTTTCTTTGCCATGGCCTCATCCATTAGTCAGTAGGTACAGAACTTGCAGGTAGTTTGGGCCCTGAAAATGTTGATAAAACTTCACCTCAACACAAATATCAATATGAAGATTGAAAAGTTTAATACCCGTTGCCGGCAGCTTAGATTTTTGTTTCTGAGTACCTAATTTGGATTTTTTTAGTTATAAAATTGACAATAAAAGACAAATAAATAATTAGTCCACAGTAAAATTGTAAGGTAAGTCTCTACTGAAACTTTTCTCTTCATAGCTATTGCTAGCCTTTTAGTAAGGACAAATAAAAAAAAATCTGCTTAATTGAGTTCTCAGTTTCAACTTGTGTGAAGTCTATCTACTACTAGTTCTACTAGAGATCTATGGACAGGAGATTTTTTTAAATATACACTCACTTTTAGTCGAAAGGTACCCAATTTGTACTTTGAACAAGTTTGCTACAATGAATAGCTACTACTTTCAGACAAAATACTTCACAAAACTCTTCCTTGGACAGAGAACATTTTTATTTATTTATTTATTTATTTATTTATTTATTTATTTATTTACTTCATAACAATTACAATATCTTTACAGCTTAAAAACCAATACGATACTGTAAGTAACAAATATACATTATAATTTTCTTTAAATAATATAACATGTTTATTAAGAAATAAATTAAAAAATATATAGTAATAATTCCATAATTAATCATTTTGGATACTTTATCATCCACTAATTAATAATTTCATAATAATAATAATTCAATAATACACTATATAATAATTTCATCATAGTAATAATAAAATAATAATTTCATTGCATATAATAACAATTAAAAAATGGACAGTATAACTTTATTATAATAATTTTATAGACAATATTTCTGACAACTCTAGAATACACTAATTATTAATTTCACCATAATAATAATGAACAATAATTTCATAAAATATAATAATAATTTAATAATATTTTATATTGATTATTCGAAAATGGCAATAAATATAATTTATATTGTTCCATCAAATAGGGTTTGATACAATGGACCTCCTCGCGACCTCTTAAAATGTCGGCAGGTTGCAGATATATATATCTACGTGTTCAGCAATGATATTAATGAACCGTATGGCGCGCGACAAGGGGGCAAACTTACTCAAGTTTGTTCGTGCCACAGGCAATCTGAGAGTAGGGGGGCGCCGACGGGCGCCCACGCACCCGTCGGGAGCACACAGCTGCAGCTGCGCCAGCACGTCGGGTTGGTGTAGCCGGCCTACCAAGATGCGCCACACATACGTCACCAGTGACACGTCGCGCCTAACACTCAGTCGATCATACCCGACCATACCGAGGACAAACAAGCTAGGGTACATTAGCGGGTACCGCGGGTACACTCCATATTCTTGGTGATAAAGAAAACGAGTAAATTTATTTTGAATTTTCTCTACCATTAGGCTATATTTAGCCTCGTGGGGATTCCAAATAATAGCAGTGGATTCGAGATGACTCCGGACGAGTGCATTATACAATATTTTTGTTACTAAAGTGCTATTGAAATCTACGCAGTTTCTCAAAATAAACCCTAAATTTCTAAATGATTTACTACACAAATCCGTAATGTGCTTACGAAACATTAACTCAGGCACCATACCTACTCCTAGATCCCGGATGTAATCAACACGTGGTATCTCCGTTCCGTTCATCATATATTTATAGTCCAGTGGAGCCACAGCCCGGCCGTAACTAATAACTGCACATTTTGTTACGTTAAAGTACAACTTATTGTTATCACTCCACTGCACTATCCGGTCAATATCCTCCTGCAGTCGCCCAGCAGCCGAAGCATCCGATGCCGACAGATACACTTTTAGATCATCTGCAAAAAGCAGACACTCTGAATGCCGTACGACCCCAGGGAGGTCATTAATCATTAATAGGAACTCCAGAGGTCCTAGATTAGATCCCTGACTTATGCGTGAAAAAGTAAAATACGGACCAGATTCGTATCCAGCATAATCCACGTACTGTCTGCGCTCGCCAAGGTAGCTCGCAAAAAATTTTAGCAAGTGTGCCGTGAAACCTGCCGTCGCCAGCTTCGCCAATAGCACGTCATTATTTACTAAATCAAACGCCTTCCGGAAGTCGAAGTACGCACAGTCGACCTGCCCTCCAGCATCAACAATGGGCGTAGTATATGTTACAAAAGATAGCAGGTTACTGCTCGTACCTCTGCCTGACCGAAAACCATGCTGCACATCAGTCAGCTGTGAGCTGATTTGAACATAAATTGAAGCATGTAATGCTGACTCAAATACCTTGGCGAACGCAGACAGCACTGCCACCGGTCTATATCCACTGACATCATCGCTCGCTCCACCCTTGGGAACCGGTATTACTCTGGTAATTTTTCACCGATCTGGATACCGTCCCTCCTCTAAACATAAATTAAATACATGCATTAAAGGTTTCCAGAGCACCTCGCGACAATCTTTAACAATGTAAGGTGGTATCCCATCAGGTCCCACAGAGCGTTTGGGCTTTAGGCGGGCTAGCGCCGAGCGCAGCTCTCCCGCGCTTAGCTGGCCAACATGCACCCGCGCCGCGCCGGCATTCGCTCCCCCCGTGCGCTCTGCCACCTCCGGATCCAGTACAGGCTGCTCTGTGCTATATACCGATTTAAAGTATGAGGCAAAACACTCAGCACCCTCTGATTTCCCTAAATCTCTCCCGTCTTTTCTAATTGTGTTTTTGTACCGTTGACATTGTCTACTTTTAATAAGATTCCAGAAGGACTTCGGATCACTCTTGATATCCATCTGTAGTCTCTTTTGATAAGCATCAAATGTTGATTTAATTTTACCTTTAACCATAGAGCGACACCGAGAAAACGCTTCGTAATCACACCGTAGTCCCGTAGCTTTATAAATTTTGTGAAAACGCGATTTTTTTTTAATGTCACTAATCAAATCTGGAGTGTACCATTCTGGATAGATATATCTATCCTTTGACATATTAAAAACGGTATTTTTTACAGGGGTATATTGACTTATAATCTCATTAATTGTCTGATAAAAATAGGTTAACGCCTCTTCCAAATTTTTAATATTATACAGTAAATCCCAGTCCACCATACCAAATCTCTCATATAACATAGCAAAATTGCATTTTGCAAATTGCCAAGCGGTAACATTATTGACAGCTACACTATCATTAAACAAGGTTGACCCTTTTTTCAAACTAGATCCAAGAGTCACTTTAATATCTAACGGGGGATGGGGGGCGTCAATCCCTACAAGTGGCTCATCCGATACCTTAACCTTTAAATCACCCGCCATTAGGTTAGTCATAACCAAATCTAAGGTACGATTATGAACATTAAGTATGTTATTTACCTGACGAAATCCACAGAACTCGAGAAAATATTCCAAATAACAATGCACATCGTCTGGAGCCGAAGGCATATTAAAATCGCCCACTACTATAACCGATTCATACTTTATACAAACTTTCTCCAAAATATTAAACATATGCATATATTCACAATAATTAGAACTTGGAGGTATATACACTACGCAACAGCAAAACAACATCTTATTTCTACAGCTGACCGTCGCACAAACTATCTCAAATAAGGCCGAGTCCACATTTTCAATTTTTACTAACTTTATGTCGAGCCACGACGATACAGCCACGAAAACTCCCCCGTGTTTCCGGCCGTCCATTCGGTCGCACCTTAGTACTGTAAATCCTGGTGGAATAAGTTCGCCGTCTTTAATTGAACAATTTACTCCAGACTCAGTAATTGCAAATATGTCATAACTCGAACCTAACAAGTTTTCATAGAATGTTTTCGTCTTTGTTCGTAATCCTCGGACGTTCTGGTAATAAATATGAATGGACTTATTGGTTTTCCCCCATTTTCTTGGTGGGTCTTTGTGAGTTACGAAACCACACCCACTCATTGAATTTTGTATTAACCGGCCAACTATCCACGTTATTCATTTTGCCGAACTCCGACTCTGGTACCCCCACCATAAAAGAAGCATAATCTCTTTTGGTTCTAGGTATAATTTTTTCCACCTTAATGTCATCCGTTGAGCAAATGGTTTTGACATGGTTCATTATTGCCTCCACAGTAGTATTAGGATGCAGAGACCAGATATGCATATACTTTTTCTGTTCAATAGCTTGGAATTCCGAGATCTGAGAATTGCCTCCCTTCAAGATTGAAGTAAATTTAACCTTCTTCCTGTTAACAACTTTCCAACCATCATCATCAGACTCACTTGCTTTGTCGTTCAGATATTGCCGCTGAGACGAGGCTATATAATTGTCAACAGTGTTATTATTCTGTGTGACTATGCCCTTAGGTTTATTACGTCTAGCGGCTGCTCGACGTGAGCGCGCAGTCACATTGGAATTGTTAGGCGACGCCGTCTCTGGGAGACTCGGTACAATTAGTGTTGTCTTACTCGAACGCTGCTCCGCCAATACCTTTATATGTTCTGCCATCCCACTCCCATCATTTGAGCAAACAACATTTTCAATTTTCGTTGATAAATTCTCAATTACAGTCACAAGATTGTTAATGACGGTAGAACAATTTTCGATTATCAGATGTTGTTCATCTATTTTCTTATTTTGCGCCTCAATTAGTGCCGTTTGCGTTGAGATCTTCAATGACAACGCAGAAACTTTCTTCGACAACTCGCCAATTGCAGTTTCAACATTAAATTTGGACATTTTACCAAGAATAATATGTAATAAAAAACACAGACACAGTGGCACCCTCACACTTTGCACTTTCATAGCCATTTGCTCACTCATAGCCAGGTCCATAGGGTTCCTAATAAACGATATTAAAACCTCTGGGTGCTCCCACACTTGTCATTTTTCTGCAAAAAGTAATTGAATCTTTGTATTTTCAAGAATCAAAGTAAACGATAAAGTGTGCTGAAAAGTTTTCTTCAAAAAGGTGTTATGTACTTACTATTTCTTATAAAGTTACAACTTTATTCAAACTTTTACATGAACTATTAATTTAATAAAATATGAATAAATTGTTTGTTTTCCGCGTCGAAGTTCGTAATTTTTTTGCATCTACCATTAATGTCAACTTTTTTTTTCATGTACCTTCATGCCAGCCTATATATTATATATATATAATTTCTGTTTTTTTAGTTTAATTATGCTTAATTTGTTTTGGTTGCCACATTTATACACTTCTATCATTAAATACAATACGTTTTTATAAATTGAACAATTCTCTGACTCAAAATTATAGAAAACATAATGCATATTGATTATATAAGAAAACTGGGTATTTGATTTTCACGAAATGGCAATGTGGTTGCCAGCGCCACTGTTGAGCCATTGTCATTCCATTGCCACTCTATCGACATTTTGCTGCCACCGTATTTTTACGTTAGCAGATTACCGATTTTTGCTCAATATCAATGGCATTTCAATTGAGTGGCGATGGAATGACCATGGCTTGTTCTTTAACGTAAATTAGTAGAATTGAGGCCCTGATATTACTTTATGGAAGCTGCAGGGATTTTAGTCGTTAGTTTTTATACGTAATTAATATGAAAAGTCATAAGCTGATCATGGAACATGCCACCATCGGTGTCTCGTTTGTGGGTTGGCAGTATTCCAACGTGTGAAGTTTGCAGTATCAATACCACTTACCGTCATACCGACAAAGCATTCATATGTAGATAGCATAAGCAAACTCCCATTTAAACCGAAATGAACTCAGACTTTTAGTAGAAATAGATATCGATGCATCTGATGACTTAAACGAGTAGAGAATTCAAGATAAAATGGGTTACCATATGATTTTATTTCCATTTTTGAAGTAATACTGAAAAATGATGAGAGTATTTTTTTGAGATGCGCACGCAGTCTGTCACGAAAAACTGACATCATGAAGCTGATGTTTCCATGACAACTTATAACTACTTGTAGTTTTCATTCTTTCGTTGTATATGTGATGAAATCTTATTAGACTAAAGAAGTACATTTTCTAACGCGTGTACATAAGTACACATATACTATTTTTTCTCTTCGCTTTGTCCTAATACGTTAGTCAGTATGTGCACCTATTATTAGTAGGGTTAAATCTAAGCATTTATACTTAATTCCACTTTGGTTTCAATATCGACTTTACTGATATTATCATTTAGACCTAAAATCTGTTTGTATTAATGGCAATTTTACTGTCCAAACGTTCACAATTCCGTGCAAATATTACGCCAATCTCTTACCACCCGCATTATATTTTCTGCACTACCCTTAAGTTAAGTGCTACTGACGCTAACGCAGCGGGTTATGCGGTCAGGCCAATAACCTCGATGTATAATACAAAAAAATAATTATTTTGGATCATTCTCTCACAACACTGCAACCGTTTAACAAAATGAATATTAATATAAGCGTGTGCTATGTAATTAAGACAGATAAACGGACTTACACATTTTTTTAAACATACATTAATATAAAAAACACCAAAGTGCCGATACAAACATTTGCAGATCACACAAATATTTGTTCCGACTTGAAATTGAAACCCAAGAACTTAGCACGGCAGTCGCATACCCTTACCAGTGCGCTACCGAGAAAATCGATCGTTGACTTTGGTCCTTACTAAAGCAACGGAAATGAATATAACGATTGACTACTTCGGTACTTTTGTGAGGACTAAAGTCAACGGAAATGAATAAAACAACTACTGACTGACCAGAATATTTCTGTTTTTACTTAGGTCGTCCAGCACCAACAGTGACGTGGCTGATAGACAGCAAACCTGCTCCTCAGTACGTAGGGGAGAAGACTGACACACATGTGGTTGTCAACAAATTAGAACTGCTACATGTGAAACGAAGCCATCTGAACACAACTTTCAAGTGTCGTGCCTCCAACACAAACCTTGTCAGCCCTCAAGAGAAGACTGTTAGACTAGAAATGAACTGTAAGTTTATTTTATTGTAAATATATTTTTACTAATTCAAAAATGATAACGATATTCTTCAAGTTAATGTTTATGCTACAAAATTGAGTTTCAAGATTCTTCAAAAAGCTTATAAAATCTACACAGAAAAATAAAATTTAAGTGACTGTTCATAATTCCAAATGAATAACTAAATGCATATCAAGTATATACCGTACCTACCAAAAAAATATCTATCTGTCTATCTATTTGTTACGGTTAAACTCTGAAATGACTGAACCGATTTTAACCATATTCACTGATGTCACGATAACAATTTAACGATGTTACAAAGAGTCACATAACCATTACATTATCCCGGTATTCTCAAAGGAACCCGAATAATCCCCCATACTAGTGAAAAACCGGGGATCCTAACATAAAAAAAAAACAAATCGATCGAAACCTTGAATATCATTACAATTTTTCAATTTGTACCGGCAAAGATAAATTGAAAATTATTATTTCACAAATTAAAATCCCATGAAAACTCGTACGAACACGGATAATGTATTACCTACGGCAACATGATTCACTGTTCGAATGGAGTTACTTGCAGTCAATTTCAGGGGTGACCACAATTCGCAAATGCTTGCTTGCTCGTGGTTAACATATTAACCGCTGACCGTAACACATTTTATGGATGCTCAGTAAATTTATATTGACTTCATTTTAAACACAACTTACTTATTTGGCACTGATGTTGTGGATAAGTATGACCCCGGAAATCGTTCGACCCGGAAATAACAATTAATGTTTTAAAGTGTGGTAAATTAACAAATTGTATTTAATGCTAATAAAAGCTCTCAAATGATAGCTTGGTGGGACTTATTGTAATGCTTAATGAAAACTTTTAAGCAATGGTTTTTAATTTCCAAAAAATACCGCATAATTCTAACTAACTAACTAACTAACTATCTTCACGCTGTATCCCTGACGGGGTAGTCAGAGAGGACAGATCGCCAGGCTTCGCGATCCATGCATACTTCTTTCGCTTCTTCGAGATTCATCAATCGCTTCATACACGCACGTCTGGGTATCCGAGTACTTTTGACCTTTCCGTTTTTGAGCAATCTGCTCACGTGGTCTTCATATGTAAGTCTCGGCCTTCCCTGACTCCTTCTACCCTCTACTTTTGAACAATATATATTCTTCGTCAATCGTTCCTCACTCATTCGTTGGACGTGTCCTAACCAACGGAGCACGCCCTTTTCCAGCTTAACGCTGACACTTTCATTCAAACCTGCCATATTGCGTATCACTTCGTTACGTATTCGGTCGGCCAAGGTAACGCCGCACAATTTTCGAAGTGATCGCATCTCCACAGCATTCAATTTACTTTCATGCATCTGCTGACATACCCAGGTTTCACTACCGTAAAGCAAAGTTGGCACTAGCACTGCGTTATGAATCGCCATTCGTGCTTCTTTTACGATGCTTTGTCGCTTTACTAACTGGGACAAAGCACCGTTAACTTTGTTTCCGGCAGCTACTCGCCGTTCTACATCCGAATCACATCTTCCATCCGCGCTAAACATACTTCCTAAATACACAATTTCATTCACTTGCTCTAGACGTTCCTGGTTTACCCTAATCTCGCATTTAGTTCTTACGTCACCTCTTTCAAATACTAGAACCTTAGTTTTACTTGCATTCATGCGGAGACCCTTACTTTCACACCCCTCTTTCATATTAGTGACTAATGCCTGTAGGTCGGCTTCTGATGAGGCCATGAGCACCGCATCATCAGCGTACAGCAGACAGTTTACTGTAAAGTCACCCAAATTCACACCCATATTAAAATCTTTCAACTTCTGCAGGCAACTGTCCAGATACACTATGAACAGCCAGGCGGACATGACACATCCCTGTTTGACGCCTGTACAGACATCAAAAAGAGGTGACACATCCCCCCCTACTCGCACGCAAGCCTTACAGTCCCTATAAAGCGACTGTATTGCCCGCAGTAGCGAGCCGTCCACACCATATCCTGGCAGCAAGTCCCACAGCGTTTCTCTCACAACGTTATCAAATGCTTTCTCTAGATCCACAAAAGCGCAGAAAACCTTCTGGCTAAGAGCCAGAAACTTTTCCGCGATCATGCGGAGAGAAAACACTTGATCCATGCAACCTCTTCCACGTCGGAATCCGCATTGAGCCTCCCATAAATACCTTTCAGACTTTTCTTGCATTCGTGCCGTTATAACCTTTGCATACACCTTACTAGCTAAGCTGACCAAGCTGATCGCCCTGTAGCTGGAGCAGTTTAGGCGCGAGCCTTTCCCTTTGTAAAGAGGTACTACAACTGCTACTCGCCAGTCATCTGGGACCTCACCCGTCCGCCAGCACAAGTTGCATAACAGACAAAGTGTGTCCCAGACACGCGACCCACCGTACTTGATCATCTCAGCAGTAACTCTGTCTTTTCCCGCAGCCTTACCACATTTCATACTTCTTATCGCTTGTTCTATTTCTTTCATACTAATGACTTCAATGACATCGGGATCCGGAGCATCGAAGTGAGCTCCACTTCCCGATGTGGCATCTCTGTCTTTTCTTGCATACATCTTTCCATAATATTCACTCCATCTCTGCAGGACGCATAATTCTAAGCAATATTTAAACTTTCCAGGGGTAGAAAAATAATCATGGAATTTTATTTTTAAACATATTTTTTTGTAAATGTTGGCCACGACTACGATTTAGGTCATTCATAAGGGGAAGTTCAACTTTGAATATTTTTAGAGCATATTGACTGATCTCTCATCGATGACACGTGTGTAGTCTTTTAGTGCTTTTTTTATATACCACTGAGGTGGCAGACATGCGTACCTCATGGAAAGTGGTCACCGTAGTCTATGGATGTTTGCAACACCAGAGGTGCAGCACTCGCACTGCCGACCTTTTATAAATCAACTAAAAAAAATAAAATAAATATCCATCACGCCTTATCCCCGAAGGGGTGGCAGAGGCATATTATATGCCCACTTTTCACCGTGTGGATTTACCTGTCCCACGTAAAAGGTGGTGAGCCCATTGCCGTGTTGAAATAGACAGACGCAGGTTGTGGCTACCTGCTGTTGAAATTTTTCATGCCGCCCATAAGGCATAACTAAGACCCCTTTTGAAGAACCCCATACTGTAGACGTTCGGAAAAACCCAGGTGCTTGAATCCATGCTGGTTTATCACCCAGAAAATGCGAAGTACATCTGATTGACATCTCAAATCACAACATACATTCCACTTCTTTGTTTGAACACTTTGTTACTAACCTAACTACATATAAGTTTAAATTGTATCCAACGATGTATTATAAAATGGTGAGAAATAAAGTATTATATTATTATTACTTCTTTATTATTTGTATAATTATTATTAAGCAAAATGACGTCACGGGGCAATGGAAAGCATTGGCAACATTGAAATGAGGATTACTCTTTTAGTATAAAGGACTATTGACAATGATCCTCAAGGTCACAGCCTAATGAAGCCTCACTTGGTCAAAGAAGAACCTGGAATTTTATGAGGATGGATACATGTGCTCGGGCAGAGTAATCTCTAGAAGTATCTTTATCACTTTTTTTCAATCACAAATTAAATACAATTCTTTCAATCACACAGCAATGGGCTCACCTCATCACGTGGGACTAAATTGCATATGGTGAAATGTAGGTGTATAGTATCCCTCTGCCTACCCCCTCGGGGATAAAGGCGTGATAATATGTGTGGATGTATGTATCTTAAAAATCTAGCGATTATCTCTACCGTGTATGTGTGACACCTTTGGCCGGTACGCATTGTTCGAGATCAAAGAGGAGAGGATTGGATGAAGTTATTATTATTTTATTTGATACAACCTGACCGGTTTCGCCCTACGTTATTATCAAAGGTTATCGCGAGACGTGGGAGGTATATGAACCTTTTATAATGCCGTAAGACAAAACCACTTATTTTGTGTTAAATACATTATGAAGTAGTGTCAAATTAGATGAAACTATTTAAAATTTTAATTAAGACAGATTACAAATCATTGTAAGTATACAATGAGTAGGTATATTATCTAACTAAATTATATACGGTCCACCGCACTGTGTCTACGTAGTATGGGATCTCTTCTTTGAATAGCCAACTTATTTGTTGATAGAAAGTCCGTTTTCTCTCTATAAACCGTGATAGAAATAAAAGCCAGTCCTTCAGTCATCAATTGGGTTAACTAGATACTTTAATCATATTTGTGATATTGGTTTTCATCACGTAGTAATTTGGCTTGGTTCATAATTAAATACCTATTATACAAGGTAAAACGATACATTATTATTTCATTTGTAAAATATAGCTGTTGTAAAGCGTCGAAAGTGAATAAGATAATAGATAAGTGATATTTGTGCTCCACCCAATATTTTCTCAAAGCCTCAGGGCCTTAGGCTCAGCCTTTGTATGTAAAAGTTATTATATTAAATAGTAAATTTCTAGCACAGATAATAAATTCATACGTTACCGCTAAAGCCTTTTAATCTTCAATGAAATCGCTTATTCGAGCAAATGGGTAATTTTCTATAAAAAAACTCATTATATAATTTATCTTCTAAAGTAATTTATCAATAATAATACTTCGTGCTCATTGAGATACATTTCAACAGTGCGGCCGACGTCGGTAGAGATATTGAACAAGCCAGTAACACTATCGTCCGAGAGATACGTCACTCTGATGTGTCTATCAGAAGGCTCGAGGCCCTCCGCTCAGCTCACTTGGTACAAGGATAACAGAAAATTCAAGAATGGCAAGGTAAACTTCTTTTGTGTTGCTTTTGAAGTTCTTTAAGTGCATTAGTAATTTTTAAAATATCAGCAAATCATTGAACTGTCGGCTCTGTTACTATATATATTATTTACACCTGTGTACAACTATCTACTTACATAATATTGACCCCGCTCATTCAACATTTCACATGTGCATTCCCGAAGTACCACTGTTTTTTTTTTACTTTACAGTTATTCCAGATTAATAAAAATAATTTTCGTCTGTGCCTTTTGTATTTTATTTATATTTGAAAGAACGATCTAGTTATTTAATCAACGATTTATCCCACGAGAATAATATATTTGTGGAGATAAAAGTTGGCTATGTCTCACTCTCCAGCAACTCGCCGTAAATAATATAATGGCAAACCATGGCTTGCTAAAATGTAAAAGAAGGACCGTCACATTTATAAATTATCAATCGTCCCGGCGTACTTTGTAACGCCTTAGGCTCCATGGAAATGTATAATTCTTGTTTTTCTATTTCTTTTACTCATTCTGATAGTCGATGAAGTTTTTTGCAAATTTAAACTTTTTGAAAATTTACTAAAGCCTATGTTACTCACGAAAAATGTAGCTTTCTAATAGTGAAAGAATTTTTATATATATATTCATTAGTTTTTGAGCCTATTCATTACAAAAAACCTTACAAATCTTTCCTCTTTATAATATTAGTAAAGATTTCATGTTCTTTACTCAAATCCCATTTTCCATAAGCAACATATTTGATCGTTAAGTTAAACAAAACCACCTACATTTAGTGACGAGTCTCGGTATGTATGTAAACAATGTTTTAAATATGACGAAGATATTTTTAAATGTTTTTTTTTTCTTAGATAATTGAAGCAACGAACGAAACTTGGGTGAGCAGTCAAATGCAGTTTATACCGCAACCTGACGATGACGGGGTGCTGCTTAAATGTCAAGCAGATAACAGTGCGCTGCCTGGACTGAGTTTAGAAGATTCATTTAAGCTGGATGTAATTTGTGAGTATCTATACTAGTTATTTTGAGTGATCTTGTTATAAAATAAAACCGATATAGCGTAAGTTGAACTCGTGCGCTGAGGATTCCGTACCTACCCACATTACACCGCCATAATAAAATTAGTACCTTTTTTGATGTTGGTGCCAACATTAAGGTAAATTTTGATGCTTACAAGTTTTCAAGAAACCTATATTTAAAATTTATACCAAATACTGAGGTCCATAGTCCCTATTAGGTGTATAAAAATCAAGATCCTGAATTAGTACAATGAAGATTATATGGGCAAATTTAGATTTTTACGAAATTTATAAATATTTATGATACCTATTTCGGGTCTAATTCGCGATGTATATTAGTACCGACCTTATAAGTACAAATTGACCTTAATTTTTTTTCAGAATTATTGTTTTATTTGTGCTATAAGACCTTACTTATATACAAAATTGACAAATCTAGGTCAATTAGATGTACCCTATAGATTTTGGGTCGAAAACCCATATTATGGTAGTACCTGTTGACCTAGAATCACGAAATTTGGTAAAAGGAAGGTCTTGCAGCACAAATAAAGAGAAAATTCCATAACGCAAAAACTGTTGGAAATTACATTAACATAACCTACCAATTAAAATAGATCTGAGTTGTATAGGCGCTCATACAATTTGGAGGTCTAACTTAATTGGCAAACCTCAAATAAACAAATATATATTGCGGACACTTTTTACATAGTGCCATATAGATAAAATATAAGATCACTTTTTATCCGTCTGTCCTTCTGGACGTACATTCAAATCGGTAATTGGTACTATATTTTTACGAAACCCTCGAGTCAAACTCGTGCACCGGACTTTTGTTTAAACCACTTAGTTTAATTTTTTTTTGTTAATCCAGGGAAATTTATAGATAGATACCACCCTGTGTTTGGGGGTGGTTATGTGGGAGTCCCCAAAATTGGTATACCCACTAAAACCCTGGAGTGTTCCTTCTTATCGCTGGTGTTGGGTCACAGGAAAGGCAGGCGTTCAACTTCTACGACCCAACAAGCGTTGCCCACGATAGACTCGACTCTGGGGAATTATTACGATCCCCCGAAACTCAACTGACTGCGGCCCCGGAACACGAGGGGCGCACCTTAGTCAGTCGTATGGCTGGCATAGCGCTGCCACCGATGACCACGAGCGCGATGTCAGGGGGGCGGTAATGTCAGGCCACACCGCTCTCGCTCTCGCAGCGCTTCTCTCTTCACCGTCATGATTGCCTCGGCAAAGGAGGCGACGGCGAACCAATTTTCTTTGCTGTCCACCATGGTAGAAACTACTGCAGACAGCGAAACGACTGGACCGATTTGGGTCTCCAGTGAGGCGCGTTCGTCTCTCCACGTTGTGCAAGTGACGAGGGTATGCAGCGCTGTGTCCATGACGCCATTCTCACAGTGACGGCAGCTCGCGTCTGGCTCAATGCCTACCACCTCACTCAGGTATTTCCCAAAGCATCCGTGCCCTGTGAGCAGCTGTGTGAGGTGGTATGTTGAGGCACCGTGCCGCCTTTCTACCCAAGATCTCAAAATGGGCTGGATAGCCGAAACGAGCTCTTTACTTACCGGTGGGCTCTCTAGCCTGGTGCGCCATTTATGGAAGAGTTCATCTCGCGCCTGTTCACGCCAGCTATCGATTTCTTCCGAAGATGGTTGGTATCCGCGTAGGCGCACCAGGGCACTCCGCCGATAGTTTTCCGCCAAGACTTCAGCCTCGAGGTCCCAAGGCAGACTTTCAGCAATGAGACACGCCGCCTCATATGATACGGTGCGATACGCTCGAGCTATTCTCAGCGCTATGGCTCGCTGCAGACGTCGCAGCAGGACTCTATTTGAAGCATTGAGAGAGTCCACCGATATTGGCGCTCCAAATAGCGCTTTAGAGCGCAACACACCGCCATACAGGCAGCGGCAATAACTGCCCGGTCCAATCTTGTTGGGGAGAAGTCTAGCTAGCATTCCGCCAAAGACCAAGTGTTTTGGAATCAATTGCTGGATCACCATTCTTCAACTTAAGTCTCAGGACGGCTACTTCCAATACGGTCTCAGTCACGGGCGGCACAACCTCATCTTCTGCAGTTAGTTCTAAGGGAGGTGCCATTGTCGGTGGCACCTACAGATCTCTCATCGGAAAGAGTGTGCTGACGACTTGGCTCAGAAAGGTGGGGTCCATTGACTTAGTGAGGGGAGGCGCCCATGGTCGAAGTTTGTGACTCATTGCCTTGTAGGGTCGTCCCCAAGGGTTCCTGTCGAGGGTCTTCAGCCACTCCTTTCATCTCTTCTTTGCGGTTTTGATCACTGCGCTGAAAGATGCGCGGGCAGCTCGGTATGCGTTGCGTAGCTCCTCCTCCATGGAAAGATCCCTAGTTCGTCTTCCACGACTTCGGGTGTACCTGCGTTCAGCAAGGTGCGGTCGCCACCAGTACACTCGTTGTCGTGGTGGGGCTGTTTTGCCCTGTCCATCGTGGAGTCGCAGATTTGAGTCAGCGATTCCTGGAGCCCTCTCCATCGAGTAGGCGGTTATTTAGTCCCGGATGGCTCGTGGGGGCGAAGACGATGTTGAACCGAATGTATCGGTGATCAGACATGGTCTCCGCGTCCTCAACGACCCTCCAGTCGTGCAGGGTAGGGCTGGCAAACGAGACGTCGACTATAGATGAGCCCAGGGGCCTGACAAACGTATTCACTGTCCCCCTGTTAAGAAGCACCACGCCGGTGGACACCGCCCAATGTACTAGCGTCTCCCCTCTTGCGTCAGTGGCGGGCGATCCCCAGGCTCTTGCGTGAGCATTAAATACACCTGCGACCACAACTGGAGTGGGGTGTACCTTCGCTACCATAGTCCTGATGTCTCCAAGTGTTTTCTCAAATTCGGCGAGGGTCATGCTGGGGGAGCAGTACGCCCCAATGACTGCAATGCCACCCATCACTGCCATGACGCATCTGTGTCCCTTCAGTACTCGGTTGAAGGGAGCAGAGCCAGGGGCGTGCAACTGTGTGACAAAGGCAAGAACTTTGTTATGGTCACCCACCCAGTCATCTCGGGGGTGCACAAAATACCACTTAGTTCTTAGCAAGGCCATTTTACAGTTAAATACGTAGTGTAGTTACGAGGATAAATAGTGCATCAATATCGCCAAATTCCTATAATTTGATTTTATTTGGGAGATACCCATAAAATAACAGCCATAATAATAATGAAACTGCAATAAAATGGCGATAAACGGTTATCGGAAAGACTCAAAGGGGGTTCACGAAGATCTTAGCACCTATGGAGTTTTCTGTGGCATAAAATTTACTTAGAAAACTAAACGGTTACTTCGTTTCTTAGAAAACCTTGTTTCAGTGATCATGACATTTTTTTATGCACCTAATAATCGACGCCCGCGGCTCCGCACGCGTGGTGAAGTTTTCCCGCTCCCGTTTCCTACAGGAACTTGTTCCCGGGATAAATAGTAGCCTTTGTATTATTCTGATGTGTAAGCTATATTGCTGTAAAGTTTCATCCAAATCCATTCGGTAAATTTTGCGTGAAAGAGTAACAAACATCCATACATACTTACAATCTTTCGCGTTTATAATATTAGTAGGATTCAAGTGTAAGCAAATCATATATATTCGCTTTCCCCTACAGCCAAAAATAAGTGATTATATATTTGTATCTTGACAGATAACGCAGCCTTTTTATAATTTGTGTTTTTTGATGATTCTCCATGAAATTAGTATCAGCATACTTACTAATCGAATTTCCTTCAAGGCAGTTTTATGTTTTCGGGGCTAATAGTGTCACTGTTCCCTATGCCCAGAGTTGTTTATACGAAGAAAAATATATTCTTGAATTCTTATGTAAATTTGCTTTTTGCTCCCTCACTAGTTCGTGATCAATTGTCTGTCCGAAGGTTCAATTACATTGTGGATTTTAAGTTATTTGGTTAATAAAGTCTGGAGTTTTCGAACTTCCAAACCAATGACCTTGAAATGAAATATTTTGCAATGACAAAACGAAACGACGAATTGACGAAACAATGATTTAAAAATATTTCATTTCAAGAATTTTAGATAATTTCTTGCCAAAAAGAAAATTAATAAAATCAGACTAATGATAACTCAAATCTGAATTTTTGGATTGTTTGGATAGGTGTAATCAAATACTCAGGTAGTATAACTGCTATAAACGGGACTCGATGGTTTTTTTTAAATCATTGTAGTTTACCGCCATCTATTTAACCAAATCGTTTTTGTGAAATATTCAAAGATAGTAGTTGCATGAACAGATTACATCTGCATGTTATTCAATTAAAGTCTTTATCAGCGTATGTACGTACTTGTGACTGCTACACTTCATGTTGATATAGAATAAACCAAATAACGCGAGTTAGGTTTCCGTACCTTTTTTTTATAATTCAACTGTTTATTTTCGTGTAACATAAGTTATACAGGTACAAATTTTGCGTCAGTTTATGCTACAGGTCCAATACAATGCCATCTATCGGAAATTTGTCGCTTGTAGATAATTATTGCCCAGATGGTGCGGAAATATAAAATATTTCATATCATAAATAGAAAGTTTAAAATTAATTCTATATATTTGAACGATGTAACTTGACTAAGTGCTGGTTGCTGGCGCCTACGTCGCACCAAGACCTATAAAATAGATTATTTTACCAGTTCCGTGCTTGGCTCGAACTTAACGGGACAAAGCAACTCTCCCGGCAAAAAGACGTGAGTTCAAATTCTGCTCGATTAAGACAATAATTTTTACATTCGATAATGATTATAAATCAGCGTAGTAATAGCCTTGAAACATTATTTCTGATAACTTCAACAATAATAATATGTACAGATTTTAGACATATTGCAATTTTATTTTAAGTATATATACACACATACATGTTTTTAGTTTTATGCAAATTTGAACTCTTAGCAAGTAAAGCAAATCCGCGGGCGAAATTTAAGTATACCGAAAAGCTACAATCACTGTTGCAAGAATTGATAGTACGGCGGCCATTTCATAACAGCGTTCTAATAGTAAAACAAAATGTCTTCCAACAATCACACACTGAAAAATGGTGTACCTAAATGTTTCCATAAATCAACACCACATAAGTACAAACGTCTACGATGACAAAATTAACGTAACCTCTTAATTTGGTAAGACTGCTAGAAATGGATATTACTGCAAATAAGCAATAAAAGCGCTCAGTATAACCAGTTTGCACATTTTCAACATCGTACAGTTTAATTATCATTGCTACTTCAGTCTTTCAAGAAGTTCAACGTATCACATACTGTTTTAATCTTTTGTGAGCAAAACTTTGAGCAATTTTGTCTGGTCTAATCTGGCAAAAACGTAGACCAGGTGTTATCACAGTGTTTAACATCATACACTTTTCATTCATTTTTGAAGTGAAACTTCTTCATCGAGACGTTGAGAAAAATATTATAGCTGTAAAAAAAATCTTCACGTTATTCGGTTACGCGCCATGTTGTTTTGAAGTAAAACTTCTTTATCATAAGTGAAACTTCTTTACTGACGTATGAGAAAAATATTCTAGCAGTAAAAAATGGTCGTAAAAAAGATTCACTTCTTGCCTGTGTACTCTGGTACAAATACATATTATTTTGAAGTGAAACTTCTTTGTCGACGTTAAGAGAAATTTTATAGCTGTAAAAAATCGTCACGTTTTTCGGTTACCGAAACAACATGGCGCATGTTGTTTTAAAATGAAACTTCTTTATCGATGTATGACAGAAATTTTATAGCTGTAAAAAATGTCGTAAAGAAGTTTCACTTCTTACCTGTGTACTCTGGTACACACATATTTTCGTGTTTCATTCATATCAATACTAATATTATTATTGAGAAAAATACATACATATTATGTATATACAAACATATATATGAAGCGCGGCCCCACTTACTCAGTATCCTGTAAACGATCAATGCGTTAATCAACTTTCTCTATGGCTGGTCCTCGGATGGGTAACCACTTTGTGGCATTTACATTTACGAGCATTTTCCTGCTCCGGAAGGCACGTCTAGCCTATGGTGCCGGTTGCCAGTTACATGGCAGTCGTAAGCCAAGTTGAAGGCCTTATAGGCGGATTTCAACAGCTCAGGTCGGAACATCCTGCGCTTGTCTATTGGGAAAATGTTTTTAAACAAAAATATTAAAAAAACTTAATAATATGTAAAAAATAATAATTAAAGACTACTAAAACACACATATATTTCTATAAATAATGTTACGTTCGTAGGGTGGGTACTAATAGGAATTGCACTGATACCACAAATTAAAAAGAAACACTTTAATTACTCTAAATAAAAACAATAACACCAAAATTAATAATCCCTACTAATCACAAACGCTTCGCTTAGATAATCGCACTGTAACAGTATCGCACTATTTAGCTTCGATCACTTTACCCGGGGCTTCCGGCAATAGATAGTTAGGCGGGGACTGTGTGGTTTTAGCCGGTTCGAGTCCGGCATGACATCCGAGGGGATTTCCACACGTTAAAAAAAAAAAAAAAAGCTTCGATCACTTCGATTCGCTTTGATTAGCACTGTTCGCTTCCTCAAAGGAGAATGTCCCGACTGGTCATCTCACAACTCCCCTAGGGGAGTTGGGGGGAGACTGGACGAGGCATTGGCCTCTTTCAGTAAAAGTCAGCGCCGCCTGTCGATACAGGCGGGTCATTGGAGTGGCTAGTAAATAGCCGTGGAGTCAAGTCCGGGCGTCAAGTCCGGTAGTGAAGCGTGCCGCTAGCGAGCCCTGACCCCACCGGATGATTCCGATGGGCGGTCTACAAGCCAGCGGCAGCTGAGGTCGTCATCTGGGGGGTCACCCTGGGGGCGTCGGCGAGGTCGAGCCTGGCGGGAAGGGTTCCCGGCAGGCGCCCATCAGCCGGCCTCAGGGTGACGTTGTCTGGTCCGGTCGGGCTGCAGCGGGGATTAAGTCCCGCGGCAGAGGTCTGTCCGGGGGGCGCCGGTGGTATGGAGCGATCTCCCGCAGGTGGCGGAAGTTCGACTCCCCGGCGCGTGCGAACATGTTGGCGCTCAAGCGACCGATGTAGTCGTCGAGGCTCTCCATGCGTAGGTCTCGGGCGATCGTTTCATTCCTCACGAAGCAGGGGGCGCCTACGGCGTGTCGCAGCGACAGCGACTGCTGCGCACGCAACCGTGCACGGTACGTTTCCGCCGCCAGCGCGTACCATGCAGGGGCGGCGTAAGTTAGGCGGCTGCGAATGTAGGTTTTGTAGACGCCCAGCTTCGCGCGGAGCGGGAGGCACGAGGAGATCACCGGACGCAGGAGAGCTCGAGCGGCGCGAGCTTGTTCAACAATGTTCTGCACGTGGTGTCGCATGGTGAGACGACGGTCAATGGTCACTCCAAGGTACTTCACCGTCGGGGACCAGTCGACGGCTTTTCCGAGCAGGGTAAGGGGCGCGGGTTGCCACGCACCCCCTACAACAAGCGCTTGGGTCTTTGCCACGTTGACCGTCAGTCTCCATTCATCCAGCCAAGGCGGGAGCACATCCAGGGCACGCTGCATTTTGACCGCCGCATGTGTAGCGGTCAAGGAGGTCGTAATATACGCGGCGTCGTCGGCGTATAGTGCCAACATCGCGCCGTCTGGGACTGGGATGTCGTCAGTGTACTTGGCGTAGCACACTGGCGACAGGCAGCTCCCCTGGGGCACGCCGGCTCTGATGCTGCGCTCTCCGGACAGGACGCCGTCCACGATGACTTGGAAGCGTCTGTCCTGGAGGAAGGTGGCCACAGTCTTGACTATTCGTCGCGGAGTAGTAGACGTGGCCAGCTTGTAGATCAGGCCGTCGTGCCAGACGCGATCGAAGGCCTTCTCCATATCGAGGAGTACTGCAACACCGTGCTCTCTCTTGTTGAGAGCGACGGTGAGATGGTGCAGTACCCTCGCAAGCTGCAGCGTGGTGGAGTGTTCGGCTCGGAAGCCGAATTGCTCGTCGCGTGGCTGGATGTGTGGTGTCAGGTGCAGGAGTAGAAGCTTCTCGAAGACTTTCGAGAGTGTCGACAGCAGCGTAATGGGCCGATAACTTTCGGGCTTCAGTACGTTTTTCCCG
Organism: Thumatha senex; assembly: GCA_948477245.1. Lineage (NCBI taxonomy): Eukaryota > Metazoa > Arthropoda > Insecta > Lepidoptera > Erebidae > Thumatha > Thumatha senex. The sequence goes on from OX419743.1 coordinate 15,081,260, forward strand.
GGCTTCGGCAGCATAATGACTCGGCCGAGTCTCCATGCTGCGGGAAAGTGGCTGGTGCGGAGGATGCCGTTGAATAACTGCGTCACCGATGCGATAGCTCGCGGGGGCAGGTGACGCAGGGCCTCGTTCGGGATCCGGTCGGGGCCTGGGGCTTTCCGCAGTTGGGTGCGGCGAATCATACGCTGCACTTGGCCCGGGGAAAACACGACTGGGTCTTCCGTGGGGGTTATCGGCGCCTCGAAGTAAAACTTCAGATGCTGCTGGATAGCTTCTACTCGAACTGCGTCGGAAGCTGGATTCGGCTGGAACTGTTTCTCCAGGTGTTCCGCGAAGATCTTCGCTCGATCCTCGGCTCGGTAACGTGGGGTACCGTCACCGGCCATGAGGGGTCTAATCGGAGGCGGTTTCCCGGAGAGTTGGCGGCACAGGCGGTGGATGCCCGACCAGTCGTCCCCGGCGCGCTCAATGGTGCGCTGCCAGGACTCGGTCGCTTCTGTTTCCAGGGCGCTCGAGACCCTTGCAGCCAGCGCGTTGAGCTGGCACTTCAGGGTCGGGCATCGGTTGCGCTGCCACAGTCTTCTCAGCTTCCGCTTCTTCTCGATCATCGCCAAGATGAAGGCCGGCAGTTGAGGAGGTTTCCGGGTCGACGGGGCTTCTAACCTGGAGTCTCGTAGCGCTGTGTCAATAACAGCGCTGAGATCTTCGGCGAGCGCGTCGACGTCTGACTCGGACTCAATGCGGCGGTGCGGCGAGTGCTTCGCCATAAGATCGGCAAATGCTTGCCAATCCTGGCGAAAGCGAGGCGATGGTGGCGATGACCGAGTAAGGTTGTTTGTCAGGGTCAGAAGGACTGGCTGGTGGTCCGAGAGGAGGTGGTCGTCCAGGACGTCGATCGATGGCGCGGCTGGCAGGCCGCGGACCAGCGACAGGTCGATCACGTCCGGCAGGAACGCTGCTTGGTATGGGTAGTGTGTCGGGACCTCTGGCCCCAACACCTCGCACCCTTGCTGCTCCGCGATGTTGTAGAGTCGGCGCCCGTTGGGACAGATGCGCGTAGAGTTCCAGGCCGTGTGCTTGGCGTTGAAGTCGCCCGCGACTATGACCGGGTCCGGTGAGTCCATCAGGGTGTGGACATCAGCCGTTGCCAGTCGCGCGTCCGGCGGCTTGTAGAACGCAAACACACGGATGGGGCGGCCATCGACGCAGACTTCCACGCCCAGGGCGTACGACGTCTGCAGCAGGACAGTTGGCAGCGGTTGGTGGACGACACTTCTCTTCACCAGGACTGCCAATCCCCTAAAAGCAGTCCCGGTCTGGGAGATTTGCTCCTCTCGGTACACATGGTACCCTGGTGCTCGGAGTGCTGAGCTCTTCCTGAGGCGCGTCTCGCAGATGAGGGCAATATGGACCTGCCGTTGTGCGAGCAGCTGCCTCAGGAGCCTGGTCTTCACGGGGGACATCCCGTCGGCGTTCCAGAAGATGATGCGTAGGGAGCTATCTGCCATAGGCACAGATTTTCCCTACGCATTGCAGGATGAGCTGGACGGGGTCCCGTCCCTCCTGGATGGCTTGAAGCACCTCGGTCAGCACTCCGATCACCATGGTAATCAAAGGATCAGCCTTAGTCCCTTCGGCCGGCACGCTGGGTGTCGGTTTCGGGGCCCGCTTCGCCTTCGTCCCCCCCACGGGGGCAGCGACCACGGGTTTGGCCGATGTTGAAGCGGGCTGCTCCTCTGCAGCCTGCTTGCGAGGACCTCTCTTGCGCTTCTTGTTTTTGTTCCCCCCCGGAGCGGGGTTGGCAGCTGCCATCAGGGAACCTGGAGCGTTATGTTCCGCTGCTGCTGCGACGGAAGGGGCAGGCTTGGAGGGTGCAGTGCGCGCGACGGTGCCGGCCTTCTTGTTCCGCGCCTCCTTGCGGAACACCGGGCAGGCAACATGGTTTGCGGTGTGGGGTCCACCGCAGTTTGCGCACGTGGGTGGTTCTTCCAGTGGGCGCGGGCAGCTCTTGGCGGCATGTTCCCCGCCGCACCGCACACAAGCGGGCGGCCTGTGGCAGTGGTGCGAGGAGTGCCGAAATTGTTGGCACCTGTGGCACTGCGCTGATCCCCTTTTACCGCGCCATGCCTCAACTTTGATCCCGGGCATACAGAGCATCTCTGTGATGTCATATATGCCCGGGGTGACGTCAGGTGTCCTCTGTAGTTGGGCCAGGAACAGGCAGCCCGGGCGTCCCGAACGCGCGCGGATAGCCCGCACGTACTCGGGGGTGTACCCCAGGTCTTTCAACTCCTGTTCTACGTCGCAGGGTTCGGTGTTGTGGGGTAGCCCCCTGATGGCTACCTTCAGACTCCTCTCCTGCGGCAGGGAGTATGAGAACCAAGAGATCTTGGTCTCCTTCTCCAGGTCGTAGAGGTACCTTTGGATAATTCGGTACTCAGAGTCCGATTTAGGGATGAATCGGACCCCTTTCCCGAAGGCACGGCCGTTCGGCGTGTGACCCAGGAGCTTCTTCAGCTCCCGGAAGTGGTTTGGCCAGTCCGGGAGCGATTCCACAATAAGCGGAGGGTACTTCGCTGTCTGGGGGCTGGTGCTTGTGGTGGCGGTTGTGGACTTCGCGGTTGCCGGCGCTGTGGTTGGAGGCGCGTCGACGGTCGCCTGCGATGTTCGCGGCGTCAATCTCCTCGGTTGAGGAGTTGGAGGTTTCGATGGTGGCGGTGGCGGGCTGCTCAGCGCAGCGGCGTAGGACATCTCCATCGGTGACGAAGGAGATGTCCCGAGTATCGGGCGCTGCGTGTTTGGCGGCGAGAAAGTCGCCTGCCCGAGCGTCCTGTGCGGGGGAGAGGGGAACCTCTCCGCCGGTATCGGGGCCGTTCCAGATTGCCCAGGGGTGGGCCATCTGTGTCCTAGTGGAGACGCCGTTGGTCGGGTTGCAGCTCGAACGGCTGCAGCTGCAGGGGGTGCAGGGACAGCAGCAGCAAAGGCTGCGGCTGCAGTAGCGCCGGCAGCTGGGGCCGGCCGAGTTGGCCGGGCAGTGGTGGCGGCCGGTGGTATGCGCCTCTGCGCGGCGTCGGGACCGTCGAGCTTTGGCATCGACGGTGCGGTTGGAGTGGGCGTCCTGGGCAGCGGGCTGCCCGGGAAGCATTCTTCACCACCGGATGTGCTGGGGCGGGCTGTTGCTGGGCGGCCGAAGGTCAGACTGGGCTGGCTCTCGGTCGCCATCGTTGTAAGGTGCGCGATAGCGGCGTGCGCAGGTCCGCGGGAGCGGACGAACGTTCGCTTCGCCCCGCGAGGGGCGAGGGTACGCGTCGCACGGCGCGTAGGTGGGTGCGGTTGCGGCGGCGGCATCGCAGCCGCTGCAGGCGAGGAGTGGCGATAAACGCGGAGGGGGGACGGATACCATGTGCGGCCCTAACCCCGGCCTCGGCACGCCGATACCTCCTGACCCGGTCCCCGGGGCTTGCCGCTGGTGGCAGACCGGGAAACCAAAGCCAGGCGGCACGACGCGTGATCCGAGGTCGGAAGCTGGACGCAACTTGCGTTCGGTATCGGACGGTGGTACGGGGCGTACCACAGAGAAGAACTTAGGAGGGCCCGTGCACACAAAACGGTACAAGGCGATCCAGAATGTCCCGAAGCCGCGAGCTCGGCCCTTTATATACGCCTACGAATTTTCTGGAACGTTCGAGAGAATTCCTTCCGTACCTATACTCGGGTATATTCTCTAGAATGTTCCACACGATACTAGTGCTCCTTTGGTATGTGCCGGAAAGTTCTCGAACTATTGCTGTCCCTTCTAGTGCTACCTCTATCACATAGTTCTAGAACGTTCTAAGTGTAGCTATCTCTTTTTAATAGTGCTATCCCTGTACAATAGCTCCGGAATGTTCTGAGTGTAGCTCTCTCTTTCTAATACTGCTATCCTTGTCACTCCTTCTTGAAATTTGGCTATATACTGAAGTAGGCTTCAAAGGTCCATAAGGGGTCCTAAAAACGCCTGAAAAAGGGTTTTCAGGTTATGATGGCATGTGATAGAGGGTGGCCTGAAACGTACTGAAAACACAGTTCAGGCGCCTAAAAACAAAGGCAACTGGGGTGAAATTCGGATAATTTGGTATGTGATAGAGCCTCCTCGGAAACGGCCTGAAACCACTTTTCAGCCTGATGAAAACGCTTCCAAGGCCTAGTAAATGACGTTTGAAGTTGTTCACTATTCCACCGGCGTAACAATAAATACATGTTTACATAGGAAATAACCAAACCCCAAAAAAAATATTTGCGGATCACACAATTATTTGTTACGGCCCGGGATTCAAAACCGGGACCTCAGCAAGGCAGCCACAACATTACTACTACGCTAGATGCCACCGACGCAGTCTATGACAGAGAAGTCTTTGCTGTTCTGTCGTGATTTTTAAAATGAACAGCATAAAAGAATAACAAAATTATTTGATGATTTTATGAGTTTCTATTTAAAGCTTTGAATTCTATAAGCTGCTCCATCAAACACAGTATGTCGAAAATAAACTAAAATTTTATAATAATATGATTAATTAAAATTTAATTAACAAATTCGTGAAATACTTAAGTTAAGAAATTGGTTGTTAAGTACATAGGCAAATCGTTAAGATGCCAGTTTTGTAAACATTCAAGCACAACCTGATAGGGTATGATTAAGTAAACACAAGCACAGATAAATTTACAAATCACGAGAGCGGAACGCTTTGTACTCAAAATCTCATAATACGTATACAAGTTGCTACATTCTTAATTAAAACATTATATAATTGAAACATGCGTTACATCCTCTCAGTCACAAACGCTTCTACTGAAATATATAATCCACGTTAAGGACCTTTACGTAATTCGATGTTATTAATACAGACAATCGCATTATATTAGATAAGTAATGAAAATATATTTTGTAGTAGCGGACGCCGCTTGGTTTCACCCCCGTAGTGCTCGTTACCGTGGCAACCGTAAAATGTAGCCTTAGTAACTCCATTAAACATTACCTATCTGCTAGTGAAAATACCGTTATAATAAGTCCAGTCATATCAAAAATTAGCCGGAACTAAGAGGCAGATCACAAAATTTTATTTCTCTTTTTTTTTATGGCGGTAGTCCCGTAAAAACTTTCGTACGTTTATATATCTATAGTGAAAAGCTGTTAAATTAAAATCATTTATATGTTTATAAGCGTTTTTTGTATTGTATTTATAATTTACTTAAATCACTGGATACATTGAAAAATATCACCCAAAATGTACTGAATGAAATTCGATAAAACTTTACAATAATATAGCTTACACATCAGAATAACACATAGGCTAGTTTTCATTCCTGGAACAAGTTGCTTTTGGAAACGGGAACGGGAAATTTTCACCACGCGTGTGAAGCCATGGGCGTCAACTACTTGATTCATATAAGCACTAATGCCATTTCTATAAATGAAATTAAGACCCAGGTTATGATTATTTTTCGGTGATGCAACATTTATTATTTGCAGATGGCGACTGCTATTTGTTCTTACAATTTCAAGATTTTAAAAAATAAGTACATTATGTATGAAATATGGCATAACCAAGAGCTTGTAAATGTATAATTGTGAGTACTTATTAAAAATGATCTATTTCTACCAAAAATAAGTTCATGGATGTTATGGAGCTACGATCGGTTTATTAACATTATATTAATTAAAATATGATTTTACGCGGCCCGTCCCACGCCGGGCACGGCGATTGTGTGCACCGCCGTGTCCACGACGCCACTTGGGCAGTGACGACACACGGGGTCCGGCTCCACCCCCGCCACCTTCCACAGGTACTTGGCGAATACGCCATGCCCTGTAAGGAGCTGACTGAGGTGAAACGTCGGCGCTCCGTGTGCCCTCTCCACGTAGAAGTGTAGTATTCAGTTATCAGTGGGATAGCTATACTCATTTAAGTTTCATAACAATTCACAACAATGCAAGGGAAGTTAGTATTTCATAATTTAGCACAGAAAACAAGGCGGACTTAATGCCTTAGGTATTTTCTGCCAGTCAACCTTAGGGTGATGCAAAGATAAGATTAGGTAGGTGCTTAGGGATATGAGAATTAATAAAAATGATAAAAAATGTACATGTGTAGTATGTCACAATATACACAAATACATATATACGTACATACATAGATGCACACAAATACATATATACGTACATACATAGTTATAATTATTATAAAGGTAACGGGAAGGAAACAGCATAAACACTCAACCTGGAGTCTGTACCTCTACGTTTCATACTTCTAACCGATGCTTCTGTCATACATTTTGACTGAAATTTGGTATACAGACAGTTCTCTAGATTACCACATAGTTTCTATGGTTAGGATACATTTTATCCCGGGAAAATATTAATGTAGGAAATGGGTTCCGAAAATCGTCATAACACGCAATTTTGCAGTCATAAGCTAGTTTGGTCATTAACTTTTTGAAGGTATCACTAAGTATTTTCATTATATTTTACATTTTAAACCAAAAACTGTAAAAATGTTTAATATTCTTTGTATGTCATTGAAAAGAAAATCTTTTATCTCTCAGCCTAAGCGCTGAGGGATAATAGAAGCTGACTTCTGGAAAAGTTGCACCACAGGCATTTTAGCTTCGTCGGTAGGTAATTCTGATAATAAAGGTTCTAGTAGTTTCACAGTATAAAATTATCAGAATACAAAATGACTTCTTATTATATTCTCCTATAAAATGCAGTACATTTTATAAACGAGCTCGCCTTGTTTTTGAATGGTTGTATTTTTTTAATGCATAGCCAATTCGTCGTCATCATCACCAATTATTTAAACTAATTTACCGAAAACTTCAATGAATTACAATATATTATTAATAGACTTCTTTAATTCATAAATCAATTGGAGAATTTATTTTAATAAACCCTATAAAATCAGTGTAGTAGTTTTAGAGTATACCGCATTCAAACAAAAAGATATACGGTCGATGTAGGTGACTTTGTTTTTTTTATATTTAAAAATGTAGATCTTTCTTTGTGACACATTTCTATGCATCTCTCTCTCTCGAAACTGAGTTTAATCGATGCACGGAGAGTTAATAGCCCTTAACCCTCACACGCCCGAAAAGTACTTTTATTCTAAATTTGTGCTCTCTGCTATAAGAGTAATGAGATAGCTATAACCCTTCATCAATAAACTTACTATCTAATGTATATACCATCGCTTCTCAGAGCTGAAACCTTTATCCAAAGTCCAAAACAATTGAATTCGGTTTGACGGAGAGTTTCCAGGTGTAGTGACGGTCCTCAGCACAAAGTGAGGGTTATCATTTAGGAATAGACTAAAAAAGTCTCGATTATTTGGGAGTGATCTTAACTATCGTAATTTGCCTATAGAAACAACTATTCTATTCTTCACAATACATTTCTGCAATTATTGTTAGACTTGATCTCAAGCAATGATAGACAATGCCATCGCAGGTCTACCCTCACCGGCAAACTTTATTTGGCTCAATTTTCTTTTGGAACATCATTTAGCTGCCGTCGGCAATCCAGTGAGTTTCTCTTCATTTGCGTGTTTTTTCAGACATTTATTATTATTCCCCCTTTTATTGTTGTCACTTTTTAGCATGTTTATCTTACCTATTTGGTTAAAATGATTCAATAGGGTTTTAGTAGTAACAAGGAAGGCTGCTTCTAATATCAACGAGGTTTGAGACGAGTCTACTTCCACTATGACTTTTAATTCATCTTTATTTATATCAACTTATAAACTTTATTCTCCGGTTCATTTCGGAGCTCATAGTAGATATTAAAATTTTCGAAACAAAAAGAAGCAAACCAAAATCGTACGGCGGCGGTGCAATCACTAGTAGAGTCTGCAACAAAGACTTCGTTTATATTCCGAACCGACCGTGCCGTGCCACGTTGGTGCTACGACAAAACTCATACGTATTCTAAAATGATAAGCAATTCTGATTTTTATATTGTCACAAATAAAGCGATACCAAATTGAATTTAGAATTCTGTGAAGAATGAATAATATCTGTGATCATACACGAATCCAAAAGAGTATTATCATGGGGAAACATGAATATAACAGCCAATTAGTATATTATACGCAAGTACAATTGAAAAAGATTACGTTTCCCTGATACTTTTACGCGATATGATTTGGCAGCAAATTGACGCAATTTTGTTGCCTGTTCGGGTACTGTTCCTGTAAGACAAATGACCAGAATGCATACAAAGTATATGTTATATTGTTCACAATATAATAACAGTGTATCTTAAGTTTAGTACGGTCCGTGTGTTCATAGTAGCCAGTAATCAAAATCGGCAACGTTACAGGTACCTAATAATAATTTATTTATTTAAAATATACTTTATTGTACGCCGAGATACTATAAAAATTTAAAATAAATGATACAAATTAGCAGTACAATGGGCGCATTTTCGCTTGAAGCAATTACTGCATTAATTTAATTATTAGTAAATAAATAAAATAAATATCCATCACGCCTTATCCCCGAAGGGGTGGCAGAGGCATATTATACGCCCACTTTGCACAGTGTGGATTCCTGTCCCACGTAATAGGTGGTGAGCGCATTGCCGTGTTGAAATAGACAGACGCAGGTTGTGGCTACCTTCTGTTAAAATTTTTCAAGCCGCCCATAAGGCGTTCAACCAGGCTTAACGACTGCCATTTTACTGGCAACCGGGACCAACGGCTTAACGTGCCTTCCGAAGCACAGAAACGTAATGATTAGTCTAAAGGAATAATCCTGCTAGATGTGGCCGGACACATGAAAATTGTGGTGATTTTTAGTAAAGACTTATCCCCTAGCACCTAGACTTAAATAGTCTGAGATGGTGATGATCATTGAATAAAAAATGATAACGCGGTTGCCCTGTGTACTGATCGCATATTTGTCTATACTAATATTATAAAACGAAAGAGTTTTATTGTTTGATTGAACGGGCAAATCAGAAAATCCACAATTTGGAATTAAAAAAATATTTTTATGTTGGATAGCCTATTTATCGAGGAAAGCCATAGGCCATATATCACCACGCTACTATCTAGGAGAGCGGAAATATGGAAGAATAATGATACAATTTCTTATCAATTCCATATTGTACAAGGACCCAATACAGGCCACGATATTGTATTAGTTTTCAATAAACAACGTATATGGGTAGATACCACAGTGGTTCTAAGTGTACCCCTAGCAAAGCGACGGACCGCGGTTAGTCTAATACGTCACATTGCTAACACTAACACTATTACAAAGTCCGCAGTGATGTCCACAGTGAAACTTTTCGTATTGAGTTTATTCAGGGCGTCCAGCTTGTTCTCAACTAATTCATCTAATTTAGTTTGTGGCTAGCATGGACTCAGACGCATGGCTTACACCGACTCTAGTGTGACACCTTCCTGTCTGAAGGATTAATTAGGCTTGTTCGCTGTCTAGAGTTCATTGTTTGACATGCTTTGTTTAGCCTTTATATAAATAAACAACTGACTGTTAGTTTGGTATCGGAATTCTATTTAGTACTATTTAGTTACAAATGTAATTTGAAATTGTTATAAATGATGAAGTACAAAAATAAAGTTTTGTAAATTCTTAATACGAATATATTACAGGAGACAGTAACGTTTACTTTTGTTTCTTTTCTTTTTCTGTCAAATAAATAAATATATATCGTTGGGACAGCTCGCACAACGCCATCTGATTCCAAACTAAGCAGAGCTTGCACTGCGGTAACCTAATAACTGATAAACATACTTATATATTTCTAAATACATACATATTAAAGATAAATAACACCCAGACACAGAAAAACCATCGTGCTCATCACACAAAGATTTATCCTGGATGGGAATCCAAACCCACGACCTCTTGCATAGCAGTCGGATACACTCCCACCGCGCCACATTGGCAGTCAAGATATAGCTTATCACTATAGAAAACAGAATACACTTGAATAGCTTTTTCACCCAGTAGGTATATAGGGTCTAAGGGTCAGCAAGATCTCTAAGGGCCTCCACACTGCAAAATGAAAATAAAAATCTTTATTCATGTAGGTCACAAAGTAACACTTATGAACGTCAAGATTACTGCTTCTACATTAACATTTACTGCCAGATTTGCAACGCAATAGGTAGAGCCTGAGATAGAACTTGGCAATAAAACTCATGGCCACTCTTTTCTAACCGCCAGTAATTACATTTGTTTTATTTAAATAATATTTGACCAATTATATAAATTCTAATTTAAATTTAACAAAATAAAAAAACAAAATCATTGTTGTGTTCATCAATATTACACTTACATAGTTCCTTTGGATTAATGTGAGAACAGTCGACTAAACATAATTTGCCTTAAATTTTAATAGTAGAATAAAACTAGTTTCTTTTAGTATCCGCAACCGGCGGTTTAGTAGCTTTGTAGCCAGATGCAGCGACCGATTGCGACACAGTATTTATTTATTTATTTATTATTAAATAAATAAATATCCACAGTATCGCCACAGTCTCAAAGTCGCCGGTTGCGGATACTAAAAGAAGCCAGTGTGCCGTGGCTCTAAGAACCAAGTGGCCTTACCTACTAGGAATGCACCTGCTGGCTAATGGACAAAGCAGCGACGAAAGCGCTCTTACGGGGTTGGTAGGTCAGACGGCAGTCACTTCCAACAATGCCGAAAATTATAAACCTAACGATAGCCGCTTCTAGCAGCTAAATAAAATTGAAACCCAATTGCCACATCCAGATATAATTTGGAAGCTACTGGAAAACACTTAAAATAAAAGAGAAGAGTTTTTTTCACTTAGTACTAAAATCAGTCTACTCATATAACTTAGCCCTGTCACTCTCCAAAAACCAACAACCTTTTTTTGTTCACATATTATTTTTTAATCATACAAAAAAAAGCTTATTATGTTGTAATAATTTATAATAAATATTACACCATAATTATTACTACAATGGAGCTGTGAAGCAAATAAGTAACCAAGGTTTAACTTAATGGTTGCGCCGGTATATGATAAAAGAGTAGCCGCGTTATTTTTTCTTTGTTGCATCGCTGATCTGCATTTGTTTTTAATTAATTAGTTGTAGACACTTCCCTCCGCTCCCCTTTATTCCATTTCTCTTTCGCACCTACCTTGTCTCGCATAAAGGAGGAGCGAGACAGCTGCATTACGCGCGCAAGTACCTACGCTCGCACCGCTAGCCTCACGGGCAGCGACCACCATTGAAGGCTGGCAGTCTGTCCTACAAACACCGCGCGCTCGCCCGCATCAAACCTTTCGCAATAATCCCGCACCAACTATCGCAATAATTGTATTTTCCATCGATAAATAGTGTTTTCGTGCAAGGAAACCAGGACTTCAAGTTCAGGGACGCCCCCGGCAGCCTCCACCTCAGCATCTCGCAGCAAGCAGCAAGGTAGTGTGCCCATTCCTGTTTTTCCATTTCTTTTTCCGTCGACAATCGCGTGTAAATTTGATTTTTTGTCTTTCCCCGCAAATACAGTCCTTTTTGAATTTATTTATCTCGCCCGCTCAACCACTTAATTTGCTAAATATTTTAATATTGTTTGCATTATTTTTTCTTATTGTCTCTATTGAAGTAGAAACCAACAAACTAAACCTTTTTTTCGCCACGCCATCATGAGAAACTTCGTAAAACGTAATTAAAACGTTGTTCGCGCGGCCAAACTCACACAACATCAACATTTAACATTCGCCGACGACTCACCAAAAACTAATTCGGAGTATTAGATCTAGTGGCCGAGCCACTGACTGTTTCGTTAACTATAGTATAACTGTACTGTCATTGAATATAATTATAATAAGTTATGATACGATGATAAAGCGCTCGTGGCCCCGCTAACTCAGTGTTCTGTAAACGATAACTGCGTTGAGCAACTTTCGCTATGGCTGGTTCATGGATGGATGACTACTATGTGGAATTTTGCATTTGCGTGCGTTTACGTGCCTTAAGCCCAGTTGAAGGCCTTATTGGCGGTATGAAAAAAATAGCAGCAGTCGCGTATGTAAGTACGTGATATTATAATATAATAATAATAATATTTATTTCCTCATAATTAACTAATTGAATCGGGCGTTACATGGCGGAAATCCATCGTTAACGATAATAAAGGAGGGGAGGAGGATCCCACCACACACTCTCGATTCGTCAATCCTAACGCAAAACGGTAAAGGTTAACCTCCACCAATTGTAACGGAGGAATGACGAACCGAACTCCTCAAAGAAAGGGATGTAGAACAGGAATAAGGAAACCTTACCCTCCAGATTGTGAAAACTTTTTGCAATACTCCGCTTTACAAGGTGTCAGGCATCTTCAAGACTGCTTGGCAGCAAATGAGCTCAGCGCGTTCTGCTCCGCCTTTTTATGACACTAACTGCCCACTACCCCCACTCGTCAACAAGGCATTATGTGAGCTGTGTTGCCTATTTGAAAATAAATTTAGTAATGGAGAAGTGTGGAAATCGGTCTGCTCGTTCAACAATGTATCACGTTCATGTTTAATAATTTCTAATTGTGAGTTTCTGAGTGTTTTAGAACAATTAGGAATTATTAAACATGAACGTGATACATTGTTGAACGAGCAGACCGATCAGCCTACGCGCCACAGGCCGGTTGTAGCGACGCCGATAAGATGTCGTTTTGGGGCCAACTCGAGGGAGTGCTTGGAGCATTCCGTTGTCGCAGGTAATCGTTTTGGGCGGCGACCTAAACGGTCATGTGGGTGAGAGGTGTAAGGAGTTTGAGCGTGTTCATGGTGGTTTTGGATACGGCACCCGCAACGCTGAAGGAGAAACTATCCTCAGAACGTGTGCGGCTGCCGATCTGGCCACTGTGAACACGTATTTCAAAAAGAAATCCGAACATCTCATCACCTACAAGAGCGGGAGGCGTAGAACTCAGATCGATTTCCTACTCACTAGGCGACACAGCATCGGCAAGGTGGGCAACTGCAAGGTCATACCCGGAGAGAGTCTTACTGCACAACACCGTCTCCTTGTCATGGACCTCTGCGTAAAGCCCAAAGGCAAACGCATCGAGCGGGGCCAGCGCCGCATCAGATGGTGGTTGCTTGATGAAACTAGGTCCCAGGAGTTCGTCTCAGCTGTCGGTGCACTTGTCACCGACAGACTGAAGGCAAACCAGTTCATGATTACTGGGACAAAGTTTAGGCGGCCATCCTTGGAGCGGCGAAGGTGGTGCTCGTTGAGTCTAAGGGTGGACGCGAATGTGAAAAGGAAACTTGGTGGTGGAACGACGCAGTCCAGAGGAAAGCCCTCTTTAAAAAGTGGCAAATAACCGGATCTCCCGAAGACCGCGACGCGCACAGGGCTGCCAAGCGCGCCACACAGAGAGCTGTAGCCAGAGCCAGACGAGACCACTTACAACCTTTGTATGATAAGCTGGAATCGTCTGAGGGGCAGAAGCTCATCTATAAGCTGATGCGCTCCAGGGTCAAAGCGGCACAGGATATATCCAAGTGTCGCTGTGTAAAAGACCCTGAGGGCAACCTGTTAAGCGTCTTCGCTTAACAGGTTGCGGTAACGGAGAGATGGCTCTCGTATTTTCACGAGCTGCTTAATAAACAGCACAAAGAGGTGCAGCCTCCGGACCACCCTCCGAATTAGGGACTAGTGCCACCAGTAACGCCTGGAGAAGTCCTGACTGCACTTCGCCGCATGTAGAATCGGAAAGCTGTCGGACCCGACAGGCTTCGATGGAGTCCCCATCGAAGCCTGGAAGGCGATGGGTCCTCGCGGTGTGCGCATCTTAGTAAACCTTTTTAACTGCATACTCCTTAGCGGGCAGATCCCAAACCAATGGAGACTGAGTATTATTACTCCAGTCGTCAAAGGTAAGGGGTCAGTGCAGGAGTGCGGGAGCTACCGTGGTATAAAGGTGATGTCCCACACCATGAAGATCTTTGAGAGGATTATAGACTCTCGGATCCGGCAGGAGTGTACTCTCTCGGGGTGTCAATATGGGTTTTGCCCTGGTCATGGGACCACGGACCCTGTTTTTGCCCTGAGGGTTGTCGCAGAGAAATACAGGTCAAACAACACGCCTCTGCACTGTATGTTTCTAGACATGTAGAAGGCCTTCGACTGTGTTCCTTGTGCGATGATCTGGTGGGCACAGCGGTCCAAAGGGGTTCCTGAGGTCTATATTGACACTATCCGGGACATGTACTGTGACGGGTGTCATTTGTGACCCTAAAATGCCGATCCGGTTAAAGGGACAGGTCTACAAAACAATCATTAGACCTGTCCTTTTACATGACAGTGAGACGTGGCCAATATTGGAGCGACACAAGCAGGAGCTGCGTGTCACGGAAATGAAGATGCTGCGGTGGATGTGCGGAGTCACGCGGATGGACCGCGTGAAGAATTCTCGCATCCGCAGCAGCCTTCACGTCCGTGACATTGCAGACAAGTTGCAAGAGTGTCGCCTTCGTTGGTATGGTCACGTCTTGCGGCAACCGCTGGGCTACGTAGGAAACAAATGTCTGGCCATGTCAGCCCCGCCGGGTCCCGGTAAGAGGGGAAGACCCAAGAAATGCTGGTCTGACGTCGTAAGGGATGACATGCGTGCCAATGGTCTCACTACAGGGGATGCCGACGATCGTGCAAAGTGGAGGAGAAAATGTAGGAAAGCGGACCCCGGGCGTCGCGAGACGCAGCTGGGACAGACGCTCGGATGATGATAGATATTTTTATCAACAAATAAAATTCAAGAATATTTTATCTTTTAAAGTGGCCAAATCTACGGCCTTATCCAGTAGCTTCAAGCAGCCAGATAAAATTAAAGCTAGTTTCATATCCAGTTAGGGTTTAGATGAAACTGGGAATACACTCAAAGGCAGAAGAAGACTACCAATGTGAAGTCACTTCTAAGAATTAAAATCTAGAATAATAATTGAGATACCTAATAAAAAGTTTTCTTTTATCTCAACTGTCAAGTATATTGTCTTTATAGATAAACTAGTAGACGCCCGCGGCTCCGCACGCGTGGTGAAATTTTCCCGTTCCCATTTACCACAGGGACTTGTTTCGCGAGATAAATAGTAGCCTGTGTGCTATTCTGATGTGTAGGTATATTATTGTATAGTTTCATCAAAATCCATTCAGTAGATTTTGCGTGAAAAGAAACAAACATCCATACTTACAAACTTTTGCGATTTTAATATTTGTAAGATAAATTAAAGTGTTTGAAATTCCAATTTGTCAGCTTTTCATCTTACGCCAAACGCTATAAAATTATTAACCTGACAAAAATGTCTCAAAATAATCACCATATTAATTCAGCTTCAAATAAGGGTAAGGCGAAGTGGAATGTTATAAATGGCCATAAATGTATTTACCCTAATGAAGGAATTACACAATTGAAAATTGAAGGTGACATAATTAATAACCCTCAAATAATTATAAATGCACTAAAGGACCACTTCGTCAACATATCAAAAATAAACAATAGTAATACAGAATATGTACCCAATAAGCGCCTCACACGTATTGCATACTACAAATCAGTATTTATGCCTCCTACAAGTAAGTCCACTTCATATTCGTATTGTCGAGATTATACACGGATGATTGAGTATATAGTAGATAGTAGATAGTAGTTGACACGAATAATAAAGGAGGTTGCCGGTATAATTGCTACTCCTTTGTGTTTTGTAATTAACTTATGCATAGTACAAGGCATCTATCCCGATAACCTGAAAATCACTGTAATAAAACCACTTCATAAAAAGGAGAGCAAATTACTTGTAAATAACTACCGCCCGATTGCGTTGTTAACCATTTTTTCTAAAATTTTTGAAAAAGTTATTTATAAGTGTTTGTATAACTTCTTTGAACACAACAAATTATTCACAATGTGTCAGTATGGGTTTAGAAAAGATAAATCGATAAACATTGCCATCTACAATTTTCTACATGAGGTTATGGTGAATATGGATAAAAGAGCACCTGCAGTGGCTTTATATATGGATATTTCTAAGGCGTTTGATTGTGTTAGCCACGAAATCCTTTAGATAAAATGTACGCTTTTGGAATTAGAGGTAACGTACATAATCTTATTAAATCATATCTCAGTGATAGAAAACAGTTCACAGAATTGAAGGTAATTTCTGAGAATAGTAAAACTGAAATATCTTACAAGTCTGAAATGAAAAATGTGCACGCTGGCGTTACTCAAGGAAGCGTGTTGGGAGTTCTTTTCTTCCTCATTTAAATAAATGACATGCCCAATATAACAGATAAAAAAATGACCCTCTTTGCTGACGATAGTACAATACTATTTACTTACTAAAGACTTGACTAATATGGAATATGACATTAATTTATTTTTGACATGTATAATTGAATGGCTTAAAGAAAACTTGTTAACAATTAATCTTGAGAAGACAAATGTTATAAATTTCAGACAGAGAATATCGACGGGCCACTACTAAGTCTCTTTTGCCGGAGCAACTATCAAGGAGATTGATGTCACTAATTTTCTAGGTGTACATATAAATAGTGGGGTTAACTGTAAATCTCACATCGACATAGTCTGCAAGAAACTCCGTCAATTTTCCTATGCTCTCTACAGACTCAGACAAATAGTTAACATTCAAACACTACTGACAGCGTATCATGGTTATGCTGCATCAACTCTACGCTATGGCATAATATTCTGGGGTAACTCTGTACAAAGGGATAGGGTCTTTATAGCACAGAAACGATGTCTTAGAAGTATTTGCAATTTACAACAAACTGACTCATGCAAATCGCATTTTATTAAGTTATATATATTGACGATGCCGTCTTCATTTATATATGAGACAGTTGTTTTTGTGAAACGCAATCATGAACTTTTTGAGTTTTGTACAAGAGAGCGCCATAAACATAAATTAAGACTTGTAAAAAGCTCCACCACACTGTTACATGATAGTATATTTTGCACAGCACAACACATATATAATAAAGTTCCAGTAGATATTAAAAATACTAGTAAAATCAATTATTTTAAAAAAATGCTACAGAAGCTACTTATAACTAAATGTTAGTACTCAGTCCAAGAATATTTGGATGACAAGACACTCTAAGGAATAATTAATAATTTATGTGTATTGACATTTTGTAATTGTATTGATATTTGTGTAACGTAATTCAGGTATAACATTTCTATTGTAAACTATAGCCTGTTGATTTTATTTTTTACGCTGAATATTGTATGTCAAAACGACGGAACATGGCTGATCATAAAATATGAAATGTATCTTTCCTATAAACACTGTCTTTGTACCCATGTTGCACAATAAATATTTGAATTTCATGAAATGCGTATAAGCATATACCTGTTGTATAAGCATATACATATTACCTGTTGATTTTATTTTTTACGCTGAATATTGTATGTCAAAACGACGGAACATGGCTGATCATAAAATATGAAATGTATTTTTCCTATAAACACTGTCTTTGTACCCATGTTGCACAATAAATATTTGAATTTGAATTTCATGAAATGCGTATAAGCATATACGGTACTTATATTTAATAATAAATTTTTAATATGATTTTTTGTCTGACTGGACCGCATAGTTGATTTTATAAGGATCAACATAGGCTATATTTTAGTTCCATATTCCGACAGTAACGGCCCTGTACGGCCTCGACACTAATGTATAGTAAATACATATTCAGTGCATACAGTTGAAAATATAATTTTTAGTGTCTTATTGGACTGTAGCCTAATCAGTACATTAACAGTAAAATACTCGCTAATTAATCAAAATGGAAGCTGAATTTCTGCTTTATAGCAATGTATATTTTAGTTTCAAGTGTTTGCGCTTGTTCGTTATAATGAAATTTACATTTCGCGTTCCGCAATCGAGCCACTCAATCAGTTTACTAATTCTACAACGGGCCGGTCATTTTTGAAAAGCTTCGGAAACGCGCTGACTCTATTATGAGAGGAAATTAATTTTCAAATATAAATAAATTCTATTTACTTCTGCACGGCAAACCGTAACGTATTTAGAACGGAGAGAATTTCGCCTCTGACGGCGCGCGCGAATCGTTTTGGCAACAATTTAAGCGGCGAAATCGTTTGAAATGTTTATTTGGAGAACGAGAGTTTTCTCAGGCTGCGGGGCGACGTCGTTATAGGTCTTTAATGGCCAATAAAGTGTCAACGCCCGCTGCTTGCCTTGGATAAGTGTTCACCTGAAGTAAAAATGCTTCCCCATTGTGCATGAAAGTTTAATTCAACAATCCTTGACTTTGCCTTTGCCACAGAGTGTTAAATAGTAGCAAAAAATTGGCAAGTATAGAAATATAAATTATAATTATGCAAATAAACGAATCTATCAATCTACTAATACATAAGCTGAAGAGTTTATTTGTTTGTTTTGTTGAACATGCTAATATCAGCAACTACTGGTCGGATTAGAAAATCATTTATCGAGATAGGCTGTAGGCTATACATCATCATGGAGAGCAGAGCAATAATCATAAATGTCGACAAATTGGGCTAATTTTGATACATTATTGTAAAAATTATATAACCGGATTAAATAGGTGCGACGGGAGGTCGAAGTACGTCACGGGCGAAGCCGTGGGTGTCACCTAGTCTATCTATATACATATATAAAATATAGCGGGACACTTTTTAAACAGCACCATGTAGTCCAAAGATATATATTACAAAATTCATACATATTATACATAGGAAACACCCAAACTCCGAAACAAACTATTGTGGATCACGTAAATAACTGTTCCGTCCCGGGAATCGTTACGTTCGAAGCCAGAGGGTAAATCTAGTAGTACAGTACTAATGAGTTCCAGTCAATCAAAATATTCAGTAACACAGATAGTTAATACAGTATGCTTGAGTCGTGAAGCCTGGCGATTTTTCCTTTTTGACTACCCCGTTGGGGATATAGATAGTTAGTTGGACCCCTCATAATCTTAAGCTTTTGTAATAATAAGAACTTGACTAATTTGATTTTTGCGAATGTTATAATTTCATAACATTGAAGTCAGCAATGTTATTCGACATTTACTTCTCGGTATGATTCGTAAATCGATATAATCCTCAAATTACTATTGAGTTCTGCAATACAGTTGTTAAATAATAAAGTTTTGTTGCAGATCCGCCTGTGGTCACGCTCTCCTTAGGCAGCACGCTCAACCCTCACGACATTAAAGAAGGCGATGATGTGTACTTCGAATGTTCAGTTCGCGCCAACCCCAGAGAACATAAAATATCATGGTATCATAACGTAAGTATCACTAGGTACACTTGCCGTCCCCGGTAACTCTAAATGGAGCGAAGCGTTTTGCCGTCACCATTTCCGAACACCAAGTAACACATAAACTCGCGCATCCCAAAATTCAAAATTCTATTTGTACATTTTTGAGTTCTTTTGTAGATGTCTATTTTCCTTTCGGTGATTATTGCTCCATGGTATGTCCGATTTTCGATATTATTTTTTCCAAACCATTTATCGTCGTATTAGAGGTCAAATTTGATCAAAAAGTGTTGAGTGTTTTGGGAGGAGTTCGAGGAGAAATTGATAATTCGAATCAAATTATGAACATTATTGTTGTATGCTAACTTTGCAGCACCACTAAATTATAATTCTCTGATAACTATTTATTATTCCCTGACGAGTTAGACAGCGACGACAGATCGCCAGGATTCGCGATCCATATATACTCTCTTCGTTTCCTGCAGATTCATTAAACGCTTCATACATGCACGTCTGGGTATCCGAGTCCTTTTGACCTTTCCGTTTTTGAACAAACTTTTGACGTGGTCTTCATATATGTAAGTCTCGGTTTACCCCGCCTCCTTTTATATTCTTCTTTCGCACAAAATATATTATTCGTCAATCGTTCCCCACTCATTCGTTGGACGTGTCCAAGCCAACGGAGCACGCCCTTTTACAGCTTAACACACACGACACTTTCATTCCGACCTGCCATATTGCGTATAACTAAATTATATAATTTGATTTAAACTTTCCCGATGTGGTGACATTTATGATTAGTTTTCCGATCTCCAAGGGTAGTAGCATGATGATATAATAGCCTTATATATAGCCTTATATATAGCCTTTCCTTGATACATGGGCCTTTCAACACAAAAAAAAACTTGAGAGGTGTCAATGGAAACCCGGATGGAACGAAGTTATATTGTCCACAAGGAATTATAATATAAAAAAAAGAAATAAAAAAAAAATTAAAGACGAAACAAAAATAACTGGCTTGCTTTCTATGAGAGAGAGAGAGAGAAAAAGAGAGAGACAGACACGCGCACGACGCACGTACACATGGATGTAAGAAGGACTTCAACTTCAAACCTTTCCACATTAAGGCCATTACTTTGCCCGTTGACCTTGAAGATTTGATCCCTGTACTAGTATTTGTTTTATGGCGCCACCTACCGACCATCGACCGTACTACAAAAAAAACGAACTGATGATTATACAAGAACACAGATGTGTCGCAGAGTTGTCATGATTTTTGCCTATTTCATTTGCTCTCTGAGAGGTCTAATAAATTTTGTTCGTCTGGTTTTTGTAGTCTTGTCTTTTTCTAGTCTATCATAGTTTATATTTTATATTTATTTGTCTACATCATAATTTATTTTTAACTACACGATGCAATATGCCTGCTGACATAGCTTTCATTCTAATAAATGATACATAATGAAGGTCTGATGATGACCAGGTAAGTGCTTATTGGTTCTCAGTAACGGAAATAGTTAGGATGACCTAGCTTTCAAAATTTATCTAATTGAGCACTGGTGCCACTACATGGTACATTCTAAAGGTCTGATGATGACCAGGTAAGTGGATATTGGTTCTCAGTAACGGAAATAATGAGGATGACCTAGCTTTCAACATTTATCTTATTGAGCACTGGTGATACTACATGGTACATTCTGAAGGTCTGATGATGACCAGGTAAGTGCTGATTGGTTCTCAGTAACAGAAATTGTAAGGCTGACCTAGCTTTCAACGTTTATCTAATTGAGCACTCGTGATACTACATGGTACATTCTGAAGGTCTGATGATGACCAGGTAAGTGCTTATTGGTTCTAAGTAACGGAAATAGTTAGGATGACCTAGCTTTCAACATTTCACTAATTGAGCACTGGTGCCACTACATGGTACATTCTGAAGGTCTGATGATGACCAGGTAAGTGGATATTGGTTCTCAGTAACGGAAATAATTAGGATGACCTAGCTTTCAACATATATCTAATTGAGCACTGGTGATACTACATGGTACATTCTGAAGGTCTGATGATGACCAGGTAAGGGCTGATTGGTTCTCAGTAACAGAAATAGTAAGGATGACCTAGATTTCAACATTTATCTAATTGAGCACTGGCTTGGAATGGAATAAGAGGCAAAGCTCTCGACCTTCTGTCTTCATATTTGAACAATAGAATAAGAGGGTCGATATTAATGGTACACGTTCTGTAGGATCCATGGTTACAATGGGTGTGCCGCAAGGCTCGATACTTGGGCCATTCTTGTTCCTCATTTATATTAATGATTTACCATTTTATGTAGGGGACAGGAATAGGATTGTTTTGTTTGCAGATGACACCTCATTAATTTTTAAAATTAAAAGACATTTAGATAACTATGACGATGTAAACAATGCAATTGCAAGAGTAGTTCATTGGTTCAGCTCAAATAATCTTTGCCTTAATGAAAATAAAACTAAATGTATGAAATTTACTCTACCAAATGTAAAACAAGTTGCGGCCAATGTTCAACTGAATGGACAAGTGTTAGAGTTTGTAGAATCAACTGTGTTCCTCGGTATAACTATTGATGCCAATTTGCAGTGGGGCCCACACATAGAAAAAACAAGCCTCTAGATTAAGTTCGGCTGCATACGCTGTAAAAAAGATCAGGACTCTAAAAGATGTGGATACGGCTAGAATGGTTTACTTCAGCTATTTTCATAGTATTATGTCTTACGGTATTCTCCTTTGGGGGAGTGCTGCAGATTTAAATATTATTTTTGTTCTACAAAAGCGGGCTGTACGCGCTATTTATAATTTGGGCCCCAGAGTTTCTCTCCGAGAAAAATTCAAAGAAGTAAATATTCTAACCGTACCATCACAATACATTTTTGCCAATCTTATGTATGTCCATAAAAATCTATCACAGTTTTCTAAACTCTGTGATAAACATAATATAAACACTAGAAATAAAAATAATCTTTCAGTCCACCACAGTCGTCTACATAAGATTGGCGATTCTTTCCAGGGTAACTGTATACGCTTTTACAACAAGCTTCCCTGTGACCTGAGAAATTTACCATTAAATAAATTTAAAAAGTTTATTAAAAACAAGCTTTGTGAAAAAGGTTTTTACTCCGTTACAGACTATTTGCAGGACAGGGACGCCTGGAAATGATCTGCTGGCAAAGTGAAATAATATTAAATTGTAAATAGGCCATCAAAAAAAAGCCTTCCTAAGTTTCTTGCCGGTTCTTCTCAGGTGGGCCGCGTTCCGAACCGGTGGTCGCTTTAAATATTTTAAATAGGGTATGACATTTTGTAAGCGCCGTTAAAATGGTCTATGCAAAATAAAGATTTTTTTATTTTATTTTTTATTTTATAGATAGCTGATCTAGCGCTTGTTTTTCGTGTTCTCTTCCATGCTGTATAGGCGCAGCATCTTAATTTATTTTGTAGAGCAGTTGTTTGACTACGCTGGCGCAACTAGTATCAGGCCTCATTTTAATAACTCTTCCATGGTTTGAAGCCGTCAACAAGGAGCGCCGGAGTTCGAGCCGTTCGCTTGACTCGCTCTGCAAAATTGTTTGTCTTTCAATTTGTCTTCTTTCTTCCTCACTTTTATCTAAGTTGGATAGAAAATTCTCCTTCATTTGTTCTAGCATCGCATCACTCACATCGGGCCTTATGGTTTGTTCTCCATAATCTTTATTTACGGCACCATGCGTCTGTCGTGTTTTGTAATAAATATGTTTTAACAAATTTCCTTTTCTGCGATACTTGTTATCTAAGGTGCTCATTTTGCCCTTAGGACTTTGGCCGACAATTGTTGTATACAATATGGAAACAGGTTTTCTTTTAGTATTAAAATTAACTGCAGACGCTGAACATCGAGTTTGGAATCCACGCCTGCACGAGTAATTCACTCTTTTACCACCCACAAATTTGGCTACCACGCTATGAAAACTTTCCACGATGTTACTGTCAACATCATGAACAAGACTTCTGGAATGCCCTGCAATTGTATTAATAAAAAAACATTTTTCTTCCATAAGGAACTTGCAAAAAATGCTTGCGGTAAGATTTCAACATTTTGTGGACTGTTACAGAAATGGCTTTTACATTTGGTATGGTTACCGAAGGCATGTAAATGTACAGTCTGGATGTCTTCAAAAAGTTTATGAGTGCTAAAATCTAAATTTTAAAAGACGACGAGTAGTTGTATTTTTTGCTGCATTTTCGTATTGCTGACCTAATGCTCATGATGCGTTTTTTTGTGATTAATTTTCTGACACTTATAGGATATTTCGTATCAGTGGTTAGATTGTCTAATTTGTTGCAAAAGTTTCTTAGAAGGTGGTTCCTACATTCTACCTTTTCAACTGTAAATTGAGGATAAGGTCTTGCTTCCAAAATTTTCGCATACGTGCTAGAGTCTCCGTCAGAAATGAGGCGACCATAAATCAGACCATACATTTCCATAGATGCTTTAAACCCTTCCACAATTATTGTTGACTCCATGGCAGTCGAAGATCCCGTAAAATTTTTAAAGCACTGGTGAGTTCTTGGGTTTTGATTTTTATTAAGGACTTGCGTACATATGCTACAGTATTTATTTTTAATGCCAAGAATAAATAAAAATAAATAAATATCCATCACGACTTATCCCCGAAGGGGTGGCAGAGGCATATTATATGCCCACTTTTCACCGTGTGGATTCCTGTCCCACGTAATAGGTGGTAAGCCCATTGCCGTGTTGAAATAGACAGACGCAGGTTGTGGCTACCTGCTGTTGAAATTTTCAAGCCGCCCATAAGGCCTTCAACCAGGCTTAACGACTGCCATTTTACTGGCAACCGGGACCAACGGCTTAACGTGCCTTCCGAAGCACGGAAACGCTCGCAAATGTAAATGCCACAAAGTGGTCACCCATCCGAGGACCAGCCATAGTGAACGTTGCGTAACTCAGTGATCGTTTACAGAACACTGAGACCGCGAGGCCACGAGCGCTTCAACCGACCTCTTACTCCAGCATCCGTCAACTCCACATCTATAATAGGTATCCCATCTTTGCTGACGTTACCTTTTTCTAAAGCAATTCTTTTTTCTTCTTCAGCAGCATCATTCATGGATTTGCTAAGTGCTTTGTCCCAGGCATTGGAAGCAATGTCGTGGCGTTTTTGGTATACAGGTTCAGAAATCACGGGCAAGTCAAATGCTGATAACAGTTCCTCTAATTGCGAATACCCTATACCAACTGAAACGGCGCCCGCGACCGCTGCTGTATTAATATCTAAGTCGCCAGTGACATTACAAAGAGAAAACTTGTCTTTACACATCAAACATTCTACTGTAAACTTAGAAGCAAGTCGAACACGTTTCTCTCCTATAAGTTTCAAACTTTGTATACCACAGTTAAAATCACCATGTCCGCCTATTTCTTGTATTTTGGAAAAGAAGTAAGCTATATCTATAATTTGTCTTCCAGATATATTTTTTGTTTCTGCTTGTGATTCTTGTTCTTCAATAATCAAATCTGGTAAATCTTCTTCATCTTCTTCAACCTAAAACAAACATTTTAACAATACAGTGTCAAATTAAATTTGCTAGGGAAACTATCGAACATATACCGCAGTGTAAGCAAACACAATAAGTTACCGGCATAATTTGCTCTGCCCCCTCATCAACTGCCATACTAGACAGATCGTGTGTATCTGTTAATGGCTGAAGTTCCTGATTTTGTGATTCGGAGTTTTGCTGGTTTCTTAATTGCCTGAAAAATAATAACTTAAATGAGCTTAAGTAATATTTTTTGCTATTACAGTTTGGTGATAATAGCCATATTTACACCGCAAAACAACTAAAAGGTATTTTAACTAGGTTTTTTTTAAACAAGATTATTTTTCCATTGACCTTAGTTTCCATGACCTCTTTCAAATGGATCCAAACTCGCTGGTTCTACGTAGCGCCGTCACTGAGATCCTATACCCACCTTCGTAGTCCACAATCAGTTAGGTGACATCATCAGTCACCAAGGTCTCCATGAGACTTTTCAAATGAGTCCTATCACGATGGTTCTACATAGTGCCGTCACTGAGATCGTATACCCACCTTTGTAGTCCACCATCAGGTAGGTGACATCATTAGTCACCAAGGTCTCCATGAGACCTTTCGAATGAGGTTAAACACGCTGGTTCTACGTAGCGCCGTCACTGAGATCATATACCCACTTTCGTAGTCCACCATCAGGTAGGTGACATCATCAGTCACCAAGGTCTCCATGAGACCTTTCAAATAAGTACAATCACGATGGTTCTACGTAGTGTCGTCACTGAGATCCTATACCCACCTTCGTAATCCACCATCAGGTAGGTGACATCATTAGTCACCAAGGTCTCCATGAGACCTTTCGAATGAGTCCAAACACGCTGGTTCTACGTAGCGTCGGCACTGGGTTCGTATACCCACCTTCGTAGTCCATATCAGGTAGGTGACATCATCAGTCACCAAGGTCTCCATCCTCCGTCATTCGAAATTCTCAAGATAGCTTAAAACGATAAAAAATAAACACAATAGAAATAATGTACTCAATAGGGTAGGTACTTACCAATAGTTTTGGAGAGCTCGGCCACGCTTCACCTTACTTTTATTCTTATATTTAGGCATAGTCAGGCTTACTCTATGATCGGTTGAAAAAACAACACAAAATTACAAACTACTTTAAATATAATTACAAACTTAATTTCTAATGTTGTTTTACGAAATTATTATATTTGTACTATTTACAACAAGATTTCATTCATAAAACATTCAAAACGTGGATTTTTAGATTTTATTTGGAAAAAATAACGCGCGTATAGTCCACCCGTCACAAGAGTCATCGAGGCACTGAAGTAACGCGTCCCGAGTAAGCGTCACAGGCCTTAGCGGGGGAGCTTCAAGCGGGGTGCTGGTGAGGTTTCGGGTTTTTATTCATAATTTAAAAATATTAAAAGAAATTAAAAAAAAACAATACAAATTGTGAAATATGTCAGTACATATTTTTTGATATAAAATTCATGCCTAACTATTTAGCCGTTACAGAGAAAATTTACAATTTAGGTTGAAAAAGGACCTATTTAATAAGATTTTTTATCAAATTTTTGGGTAGTTTATTAAAATTTTAAACAATACAATGTATTTGTGATGACCTTAAATATACCATATATTTTTTATTAGGGAAACGCAAAAACGGATTTATCTGCAATCTTCTTTAAACTTACCTTGTTTTTGGGATTTGAGCGAGGTAATCCCCTTAAAGTTAGTATGATAATGATGTAGGTAAAAATAAATACTGAAGTATTTTAGTTTTCTTGACATTTTTGAAATACGCCTTTTCAATTAGTTCAAGTTAGAGATGATTAACTTTGCCGAGAAAGCCCTTGATGAATTGTCAGGCAAAGTTGAATCACTGTTCGTTATTGGACCCGAAATTGATTATGTCGTCGCCTCATCGATAATGACGCAATATTTCACTTGAGACAGATTACGAATAATATGATCTGAGGTTTCCAAAGCTAGTCCAGATATAATTAAATTATATACTGCCTTTCTTCATTGTTTAAGTCTCGTTATTTATAACGACAAATATTCATACTGAAATAGTAGTATCTAATTTATACTCTCGATTGTTAGAACTTGTTGGAATACATCACTAAAAACTAAAATAAAAAAATATCTAAATCAAAATAATTTTTAATTATGTAGTCTATTTATGACAATAATTAAAATGAGAGTAATTCTAGTTGCCAGTTCCAAGGGCAGCCTACCCTTCATGGAGAAGAATCTGGCAAGAAACTCCATTGATGCTCTTTTAAAATGTATGTATGGCTTACAATAATTAATTTACATTGTTCTTTGGAGTTATGTGAGAACAGTCGACTAAACTTAGTTTACTAGCGTCAATTGTACTGTACTGTATTGTATGTATTTTTATTAGTTTCACACAATGTAGGTTTCGTTCAATGGCATTTACCACAGAGCAAGTAATCTTTGTCCCTCGTGCTCTACTAAAGACCCTTTGCTCTATATGTGTCAGGATGCGTCACCGTTTCCTACTACGATTACATTAATTACAACAAACTTATGCAACTGACAGAACGCTTATGCGATTTTCGCCTACATTCTGATACTGCTTTCAGACGCAGAGAGTTGCCAAAACCAGATATAGCATCGACATAGTCGCATAACTGCCGGTCGCCGATGAGAAAAGGCTACGGTGTACCAAACAGGCAGGGACATGACAAAGAGAAAGAAAACTCAAAATAAAAAATGCCTCCCCTCTGCGAAAAAAGTCGTAGAAGTCTACGTCCAGCAGCCGACTGCGAAATGCAGTTTGATATCAACAATAGAGTAACCTCTCTCCTGTCTATCGAACCCCAGGTCAAAAGACTTAACTGACTCATCTGCCATATTATTATATATTATATATATGTTACTCTTCAGTCCGAGACTACCAGGACTTTAATTGGTCCTGCTAATTAGTGTCTAGCACATAAAACCTTTTAGCCTTTTGTTACCATCTCACTAAAAAGGCAACGGGTTCAAAATTTCTTCCATACTTCACATCTAAAAAATAGACACATTTTATTTAAATTTATTCGGCCCTTTAGACCCACCCCAGTTCCATGGCTCGGAAGGCACTTTAAGCCGTTGGTCCCGGTTGCCAGTGGAATGGCAGTCGTTAAGCCAAGTTGAAGGCCTTATGGGCGGCTTAAAAACTTTCAACAGCAGGTCGCCACAGCCTGCGCCTGTCCATTCAACACGGCAATGGGCTCACCACCTGTTACGTGGGACAAAAATGCATACGGTGAAATGTGGGCGTTTATTATGCCTCTGCCTACCCCTTCGGGGATAAAGGCGTGACAATATGTATGTATGTATGTTAATCTCATTACGATAATACGATGGTAACAATATTTTCACTGTTATTTTGTATCTTTTCTTGGTGTTCAATAAAGTATTCAATAAATAAATAAATAATACGATTGATGATATCAAACTGGCGAAATGTAGGCGTATTGCTATGCGTGATTATATAAATCAGTGAATAATATTAAGAATATATTTAGCTGATGGAACAATATATATTAGCTATTTACGGAAATATCAAGGTGGTGGCACACGCAACTAAACAAAAAACTACTTTCAATTACAGAACGTTGATTACGAGTACACTAAAACAAAATGTCCCCCGTCACCGTACAATCTAAATTACATTTGAATAACGGCGGCTCAATCACAGCGTGATTCGTGACCTCTAAAGAAAATAGAATAAGGTTCGAAACACATTATATTGTGAGGAAATTATTACGCTCACATATTAAAATGAAACTTCTTTATTGACATTGAGAGATTTTTTTTAGCTGTGAAAAAATCGTCACGTATTTCGGTTACGCGCCATGTTTTTTTGAAATGGAACTTCTTTATCATAAGTGAATCTTCTTTATCGACTTATGAGAGATATTTTATAGCTGTAAAAAAATAACATAATGAAGTTTCACTTGTTACCTGTGTACTCTGGTACAAGTTTTGGTTTGTGGTCTTTGTGGTTTTTATATGTGACTCTACTGACGGGTAAACAATTACAAATTTGATGTAATTTTGAGGTTTTTTGGAGATTTTCTTGTATCAATTTGGTGGCAGACAAGCATACGGCCTGTTTATTTCTCTTTTTCATAACCCCGTACTGTAAACGTTCATAACAATCAATGCAGTCAGCTTATTTCACAACCTAAGCGTTCGCTGATGGAAGATCTACTGCTCTTACCGTATATGGGCTCTCCAAACTCAAAGTGTTATCTTGTCTGTGGTGATAGGAGATAGAAACCACCGGACATTTAGCGGGAAGGGTGACAAGTGCGGACGCTTGCTTTATATTATTTTCTAAAACTTGTGCATTTATCTTGTTTTATGTGCGGGAGTGGTGGTTTCTTGGACATAAAAGTTGTGTTAACGTGCTATAGTGAAAGACAATGATATATATGCATTGAAATGCTATTTTCTCTCTTGCCGCGAAACGTCCACTGACAACCTTAGTATAAGAATCACCATTATACTGAGGGCAAGGACCAAGACGTAGCCTGAGGACACGACATCAGGACAGGACTAATTAGAAGATAAGATTGAAGAAATATGATATAAAAAATAAGATTTGGCTAAAAGGTCTTAGAAACCAGGCCATTAAATAATTATTAAAAAAAAAAGAAACCACCGACATCATTTTATCAATTCAGCAGTTTCACATAGATTCACATCTGCACCACAATCAATTTATTTATTTTCTTCTTCGACTTAGAGTATTCCCAGTTGCTTTGAAGTTGTAAGGAGCAGCAATCATTTGGCTTTTGATTTTCGGCATTTATGAGAGTGACTACCATCTAACTCCTCAAACACGTAAGAGCGCCATTGTCTCTGCATGTGATCAATTCACTGAATACTTTAATATTCCATACACTAAAAAGCACACAGATAACAGTTATTAACTCAATGAAAATCTTCGACCCTTTTATGAAAATCAAACCAACTTATGCGTCATTAGTCTACTAGTACTATAAACAAAAACGAACATTAAAGGTACAATACACGTTCGTGACATATTTTATTAAGTATAAATTACCAAGTAAACAACCGAAACCTTTTAACTAAAAAAAACTAACTATCTTCACGCTGTATCCCTGACGGGGTAGTCAGAGAGGACAGATCGCCAGGCTTCGCGATCCATGCATACTTCTTTCGCTTCTTCGAGATTCATCAATCGCTTCATACACGCACGTCTGGGTATCCGAGTACTTTTGACCTTTCCGTTTTTGAGCAATCTGCTCACGTGGTCTTCATATGTAAGTCTCGGCCTACCCTGACTCCTTCTACCCTCTACTTTTGAACAATATATATTCTTCGTCAATCGTTCCTCACTCATTCGTTGGACGTGTCCAAACCAACGGAGCACGCCCTTTTCCAGCTTAACGCTGACACTTTCATTCAAACCTGCCAAATTGCGTATCACTTCGTTACGTATTCGGTCAGCCAAGGTAACGCCGCACAACTTTCGAAGTGATCGCATCTCCACAGCATTCAATTTACTTTCATGCATCTGCTGACATACCCAGGTTTCACTACCGTATAGCAAAGTTGGCACTAGCACTGCGTTATGAATCGCCAGTCGTGCTTCTTTTACGATGCTTTGTCGCTTTACTAACTGGGACAAAGCACCGTTAACTTTGTTTCCGGCAGCTACTCACCGTTCCACATCCGAATCACATCTTCCATCCGCGCTAAACATACTTCCTAAATACACAATTTCATTCACTTGCTCTAGACGTTCCTGGTTTACCCTAATCTCGCATTTAGTTCTTACGTCACCTCTTTCAAATACTAGAACCTTAGTTTTACTTGCAAACCTTTTAAACCAGCTGCATTCCGTGATTTAATCCCAAGGTTGTGTTTTACCCTGTGAATCCACCGAAAGGGAATTTTATATAGTTAAAAACAATGATACAGGTATTTTTTGAAACAGTTGGATTTTACGGTAAAAGAATATAAAAAATAAATGTTTTCAATGTTGATTAATGGCACTAGGTGGAACTTGCTACACATCTTGAATAAAAACGCTTGTACTGTTCCACTTATTTATAATCTAAACGTTGGCGCATAACTTAATTTAATAACTTAATAACAATATGTGCTAAGCTTTGAAAATACCGTAAGTCGAAACCGGTCAGGTTTAAATAATAAATAAGTGGAACAGTACAAGTGTTTCTATTCATTCAAATGTGTTATTATATAAGTGAGTCAAATAAGAGCCTTTTAAATGAGTTACGAACTTTAGATGAACACATTTTTAAAGCAATTAGTATGCTAACGTTCATATAAATTTTTATGAAGTGAAAAGACAACCTGGTTTAGAACGGGGATTGAACCTGTGACCAGGTTAAACCACTAAACTACCCGAAACTTAACGAAACAATTCTTCACAATGTTGTAATCGTTGTCCCTTTTTATATTTTAGTCATGGGACTCCTAACACCGCGAAAGCGAATTGCATCGTTTATGTCTAGGGTTGACACGTGTAAGCACACCATTATAAAAAGACTTGCAGAAAGATTGCCCCTGACTGCAACTTACCGACACTGGGTGGCTATTGCCACATAATTATTTAGATATTTTTATCTGGACTGTATATTACTTTTACTTTTTATTTTGTAGTTTGGATATGGATCTTTGAGTCCAAAATAAAGACATTATTATTATTATTATGTCTCTTCTTTTCTCGGGTATCTTCTTTTTTTTTCTTGAAGATACCCGGGCTTTTGGTAGGCTTACATGGAGACATAGGTGCAGCACGCAGAGGCCCTTTGAGAATTTTAATCTAATAGGGAATGGGACCCCCACTGCAGATAGTCCACGCCCGCCTTACGTAGAAGAACGGTAATGGATCACCTCCAATGGGAGTTAAACTATTGTGAAATGTGCTAACTATGAAATGGGCTATTGGGTTGGGTGTTAAATGGATTGGGTGATTTAAGCTATTGATGAAAACGGCGTCTGCCTTTTTAATACATTATTATTAAACTACTGGCAGACGGTGACTTGCCAACTCACTAGATGGGCCCCATATACAATCACCTTAGGCATGATAAGCCTTTAAGGCGACAGAGGGCAACACCGGTGTGAGCGGCTTGGGGTGTCGAGCGTTGCGGCGCCGGTTTCACCTTCGCGGGACAGGCCCGGAGCGGGCTTCCCCGTAGTTATGACCTTGAAAATGACACTTCCACCCCCGAGCATATAACTCTGGCTTCCTCCCTCTGACCGGCCAATTAAGGCAAGCCAGAGTTGAGATTTGCTGCACTCCCGGGAGTAGCACTCTCACTGCTCTCCCGTTAGGCCATTAAATCCTAACCGGTGCAGAAGGGCAACAAAACTCTGAGGAATCGGGACCGATGTGTAGCCACGCACATTCAGCTCGCCACAAGCTGCCGTGCGGATGTGAGCTTTTCAATAACTTTCTGATAAATTTTTTGTTGATATCAGAAAGTGGATGACCCAAAAAGCGAATCTACTATGCCCTCATAGGGTTGCGTTAATAACAATAAATTGCGTTAACCTCAGCAACTTCCGGTTCAAAATTGAAAATAAAAAGTTTTGGTTAGCCCACTTATTGAAGAAGGCTTATAGGCTATATTATATGTATCATCACTCACGCTACCACCCTGGAGAGCGGAGCATTAATTAACTGCCTCGGTGGCGCAGTGGTAATGTATGCGACTGCTGACGTCCGAACAAATATTTGTATGATCTACCAATGTGTATTTTCTGAGTTAAGGTGTTTGCTATGTATAACATGTATGAATAAAATAAATAAATAAATATCCATCACGCCTTATCCCCGAAGGGGTGGCAGAGGTAAATGCCACAAAGTGGTCACCCATCGAAGGACCAGCCATAGTGAAAGTTGCGTAACTCAGTGATCGTTTACAGAACACTGAGACCGCGGGGCCACGAGCGCTATGTATGTATTTAGAAATATATATGTATTATCAGTTATGTAGATCCCATACCACAAGCTTATATTTGCTTACTTTGGGCTAGATGGCGCTGTGTGAAAAGTGTTCCACAATATTTATTTATTTTATAATCATAAATGTCAATGGAAAAAATTCATACATAAATGTATAAGTAATAAACGACGGGATTAAGTGAGGGCGACGGCAGTTTGAAGTAGTTACGGGCAATGGCGCGGGGGTCAACTATGTCTATTATAGTTATCTAGTTATTCAGACTTCACATAAACCCTTTAATTAATTTCTAATTCAAAAAGTACAAATGCTTGATTGATATACAGTAGAAGGACATTATCAATCCCATTAAGTAAAATCGCTTATGAATGACAAATTTTTAACAAAACAATATATTAAAATAAAAAACAAGTTCCTTTCGATTAATTAGTGAAGGAATTGAAAAATATAAATAAAAAATATATATAAATATATATATATAAATATATATTATTATATGTATATATATATATATATATATATATATATATATATATATATATATATATATATATATATATATGTGTATATATATATATACTTTTCGTAAGATTTTTTTCCGTCTAGCCCCCTTTCACAACGCGCGATAAGGAACTTCGTTCCAACAATTAGTATTCACAGTTACGAGTTTCAATTTATTTTCAATGCTAACACAGTTCACGTTTCGTAAAATGTTATATTTCGATTACAACACGGAATATTGAAGTGAACTTAAATTTGTCCGTATATCATAATTAAACAAATTTTTTATATTCTTCTATCACGATATTTTTAATCGTCCTGATTTAAATATTATTGAGTTGGAAATTCAAAACTATTTTCTTAAATTGCGTAGCATCTGCCAATTTACATTCAAACTCTTTATGGTATTAGATTCGATTTTCGAAATTGTTAGGAGATGTCTACCGTCTGACCTTCTAACCCCCCAAAGTAGTCTGCGCTAGAGCTTCGTTCTTCGAGGAGTAGGAACTTTTACCACCTACAAGTGAGGTTGACTTGGGCCTCTAAGGTCTTGATGGCGCTTTAGTACACTCAAACCTTAAAATATAACTCTTATTATACGAATTGCACAAGTTATTACAAGGAGCAGCAATTCTTTGTATTTGGTATAATAAATATTAACTGAATATGTGAAGTGCAGATGTTTGAGATGTCAGAGAATATGTATCACGTGGTTTCTGAACCCAATGAAATAAGTTTATGACTTTAAAGTAATACATTTACTTTTAGACCCACCAAACTACGCAACAGTTTGTGGGTTGGACAGCGCTCGCTATTTTTTAAATTATACTTTCACAGATTATCTATAATGCAACTTACAAAAATATTTCAGCTGGACAGTCACTGCTCTCAACATGTGGCAGAAGTATAAAACCAATATATGCCTATTAAATAAACTCTTGTCTTACAGCTAGTTGTTACTTTTATGTACATTGACTTTTACTTAGTTCCACGAATATCACCTGGACAGAAGACTGTTGATAGCCTTAAAATTTGTATTTCTAGTAGTGTAGTCTATTACTCCGAGTTTCCCTTTTTCTATAGGATTTACAACTAGTTGATTTCCAGGTCTCTCGCTTTGAAAAGGAAGGAAGAGGCGTTATTTTATTTTTCCCATTTTCTCAAACTATGATCTGATTAATTTCGATGCGGGTTCCATGACATACTAACTTCTCCTGGGACTTCACCGACATCGAGATCGGCGTAACATATCTGGTCTTGGTCATTGTTGTAGATACTGATTTACAGGAGTCACAGTAATGGTAATGTGGGTGGGAATAGTCCCATAAAACATATCTCTAAATGCGTCTCCATTGTAGCAGCAAGTCATTGCACACTTTTCTAATATGGTGTCCTCAAAAGTAATATTTTATGCTATCATTTCAAAAAAAGTAGTCGTGATTTTTTTGTAATTTACAAATTGGTGTCCACGTTAATTAATACCCAGACGTGCATGTATGAAGCGACTGATGAATCTGCAAGAAGCGAAAGAAGTATGCATGAATCGCGAAACCTGGCGATTTGTCCTCTCTGACTACCCAGTCAGGGATATAGCGTGAAGATAGTTAATTAGTTTTTTTTAGTTATTTAATTAATACCACACATATTTTTATTCTTTAGGATAAACAGGTCCTACACAACGTGGTGTTTGGTATAATAGTGAGCACGAAGTCTTTAGTACTACAGAAGGTGACAAGAGACCACGGAGGTGATTACTCATGTCGAGCGACTAACGCACTTGGTGAAACAGCAAGCCAGTACACGCAACTTAGTATTCAATGTAAGTACTAAAACTAAACCAGTCTCTCTTCCGCTGAAATGAAATTATCAGTTGCACCAAACTCCGCTACTTTAGAAACGTCGTAGCAGAAATTAGCCCCCAGGCCTATCCTGCCACCCGATTGGGAAGAAAGTGGAACACCGCGGGGTTTAGTAGGTAGGACGGCCCCCAAAGGCCGAGAATCCCACACACCATCCGTGCCCTGCAGTAGGAATAACGGAAAGTAATTTTCGCGGCATTTCTCGCGTCAAAAAAAAAAAATTTTAGAAACGTCCGTAGGCTCAAATGCCAGAGCATTATGTGTTAACCAGCAGTTGTACCAAAAGTTGGAGATATTTGGTTGGCTTTGTAAGACTTCGAAAAATTGTGTAAAGGGATATAGGATGATAAGATAGCCCTTCATCCATATATTTCTATCCTACTAAATGTAAGATTTTATGGTTATTTGTTACAGTTTCATGCTAAAACTACTGAATGGATTTCAATGAAACTTTACAGTACTAAAACTTATCCGTCAGAAACGGGAAATCTCTACTACGCGGATTGAGCTGCGGGCATCAATTGACTGCCTGGGTAGCGTAAGTCTTAGTGTGTGCGACTGCTGCACTGAGGTCCCGGGTTCATTTCCCGGGTTGGAATAAATGTTTGTGTGATCCAATAATGTTGGTTTCGGAGGTTAGATGATTGCTATGTATGTATTTAGAAATATATAAGTATGTTTATTAGTTCCATAACACAAGCTTAAAGCTTAGTTTAGCTAGATAGCGCTGTGTGAAGTGTCCCACAATATTTATATTTATTTATTTATAACTAATTTATTTCTGATTTTCTCTATTATTTCTGAATAAAATACATAATATTCAGACATATGCAGATATTTACATTTATCTGTATCTGATCTAGATTTTGTACACGAAACACAACATCACATCATTTCAATGCGAAAGCCAAATTACATAGCTGCCTATCTTTGCGTCTATTATGTATGTCAATCTCGTTTAAGTTATTGACTAACAAGGTTAATATATTGCTACGTGGCAGAATAGTGACTTTCAATATGACAGTAGCATTTCTTCTTTTATTCATTTACCTACTATAGGGCTCGGTAAACTGTACACTATCTTAGAAACATGTTCCGTCGAAAAGAAAAAAATAATGTCATTATCTTTGACCACTTAATAATAATTGTAATGCTTCCTATACACTGATGACCAGGTAATACTGGCATCATCGGCGGAGGAGTTGCAGTTGATGGTTAACATTATGCATGATGCGCAAAAAGCAAAGGAAAGACAAAAGTAATGGTTTTTGAAAGAGAGGAAAGTATGACGGATTGCTCGATTTTTGTGGAAGGAAAACGAGTGGAACAGGTGAAAGAATTTGTATATTTAGGTTCAAAATTTGTGAGACATGGAAAGTGTGATTGTGACATTGAACGAAGAGTTTTGGCTGGAAATCAAGTGAATGGAGCAATGTACACCTTTATGAGCAGTCAGAACGTGTCTGAGAAGGCAAGACTGGCTGTGCATAGAGGAGTAATTGTTCCTACACTCATGTATGGCAGTGAAAGTTGGGTGTGGCAGAAGAAGCATAGAAGTAAAATTAATGCAGTGGAAATGAGAAGTCTGCGGAGTATAGCTGGAGTGAAATTGATGGACAAATAAAGGAACAGTGTGATAAGGGAACATTGCGGTATGGTAGAAGAAGTAGTGACTAAGATAGAAAAAGGTATGCTTAGATGGTTCGGACACGTGGAGAGGATGGATGAAAGTAGACTAACGAAACAGATTTATCAGAAGAGAGTGAATGGGCAAACTGGAAAGGGGCGACCTCGACGTACTTATGTCAATCAAATAGAAGACATTTTGGAAAAAGATCAGGTCAAGAGCACCCTTAACCGGCGTGTGTGTATGAAAACACTTATGAAAGTGGAAGAAGCGAAAGTTGTATGCCAGGATCGTAGCAA
The DNA here is from genome assembly GCA_948477245.1 of Thumatha senex. NCBI lineage: Eukaryota > Metazoa > Arthropoda > Insecta > Lepidoptera > Erebidae > Thumatha > Thumatha senex. The sequence continues at coordinate 15,118,415 of OX419743.1, forward strand.
GTGGAAAGCCATAGTCTCTGTCTACCCCGATGAGAGACAGGCGTGACGATATGTATGTATGTTTGTACTTCTTTAGTGCTACTCAATTTGAATGAAAATTCAATATTAAATTTATGGAAAATGTTCAACAGATGAGGACATAAAGGTCATATTACAAAAGATATCTTTTACAGAAAGAACGCTGAGATACGAGCGTCAAAGCAACTAAAATCTTGTCTTTAATTTTAAACTTAATTAAGATATAAAGTCCGATTCACATTAACCGGTATCAAAACCGTGGAAAACACGTAGTCATCAATTTGACTCGAAAAATATGTCTAAAAAGTAAAGCACACCAATAAGTAAATTGTTACATAGATGACTTACCGGGACAATTCAACGAGGCTTTTGTTCCCTACTTTCAAACAGAGTGCTTATAAATTACATTATATTTAGTATTTATTGGATGATTTTTTTTCGTTTACTGGTCGCGACATCAATCAGTATTGTGCATATCCTAATAAATATTAATTGCGTTACTGTGCATACAATCTCTCAACAGAAGTTTAATACTGTCGAATTATATAACCTTCCACTTTATATTAGTGAATTCCAGTTGCTTTCAATCTCTACCTGGATTTGGTCTTTTTTTGGAGTGCTACTTTATTATTTTCGACATGGGGGAAGCGACTGCTGTCTATCCTCGTAACTACATGAGGTCGCTTAGGCCCAAAAGATCTTGGTGGGAATTCTTACACCCAAATAATGGTTATCTTTTTTAAATCATTTTCATAATCATACAGAAACCCATATTCCTATTGGGTGAAATTATCATTTCCCAATAATGCCTCAAAACACAAGTGATTATACCACCAAAATTAAAGATATATAGGTAATCATAACTATAGTTTATTCGTATATATCCTTATTATTACGATAACTTCATACTTTTCCAAAAATCTTTTTGTTTCTAGTTGTGTAATGAAATATTTTACTTCATACAGCCGACAAGATAAATTTAATTTGTACATTATTTCATCATTTGTTATTTTGTCGTTAGCATTGCCTGATCCCTCAGTTTTAGTAAAGTATCTACGATCGCTAACATCTAATATCCAAGTGCAAACTATTTTCTCCGGAGATTAATTTACCGCTGCCAACAACACTGATCAATGTGTCAACAAACAAAGTTCCACTACCGAATTGTGTTGAGTGAATGAAGGAGTGCGACTAGTCTTGAGGAGTCACCGGGCAAACATCAATCATCGGAAGCTGCTTGAAGATTTATGTCGGCTCCGCTTCGTCACTCCGTCACAAGACGACCGGGCCTATCCACGATAAATTTACCCAATTCTCCCCTACTATTTGTTACCACACAACTGTTGTACTTTTATACGTCCCTTGCCGACATTTTGTTCCCATTTTATTGATCTTTACAATCACAAATCTTAAGCGAAGGAAATGTACGTTGTTATACGCACGTGGCGCACGATCACTGGCGTCGGTATAGCATTAATCCACATACGAATTTTCATATTCCCGCTACAATAATCCTCCTGAGGTAGGGCTGCTTTACGCGAGCAAATATTTGAGAGTTTAATGAAAATCTAAGGCAGCTCGGGAGCGCAGTTTTGCAAGTAGATGTCTAAATGAATCACAGTCGCCGACTACGCCTGCTCCAGAGGGGAACAGTTGGACGATAAAATTTATATATCGTCTAACTTCTGTTATGATTTAACGAACTGTATTTGGGTCTCTTTTAGCTCTATATTAATAATTGTATTTATGCTTGAGAGAATAAACGTTATAATTTTGTAATATACAATGTCATTGGCTTGCTCATTTAGCTAAATAGTACCTGATATAATAAAGAATTTGGTACATATTTATTTGGTCATTTATTCAATTTTTTTTTTACTTTGACGTTGACGGAATTGTTGTAAATTACTGACGAAATGATGATATTAGATTCGGTATTATGGTTAAATTAAAAATAATATAAATTGTTATCATTTTGAAATTGCATTTTTAAAGAATTACGGATGTGCATGATCCCTCGATAAATATACCAATTTAGTAATACTCTGCTTTTACTTACGGTACATGTTAAGTAAAATCAGAGTATTACTATTGTAAGCCGTGTAGCATAAGGTAAATTTGTCGAGGGACCATGCACATCCGTAATTCTTTAAAAAATACAATTTCAAAAAAAAACAATTTATTTATTTTTTTAATTTCACCATAATACCGAATCTAATATCATCATTTTGTTAGTAATTTACAACAATTCCGTCAACATGATAAATAAAGTAAAAGAAAACAATATTTGAATAAATTACCAAATAAATATGTACCAAATTATTTATTATATTAGGTACTATTTAGCTAAATGACCAAGCCAATGAAATCGTATATTACAAAATTATAACGTTTATTCCCTCAAGCAAGAATACGATTATTAATAAGGAGCTAAAAGAGACCCAAGTACAGTAAATGTGTATGTTTGAACAAATATTTGTGTGATCTACTTATGTTGGTTTCAGAGTTTGGGTGTTTCCTATGTATAATGTGTATGCATTTAAAAATATATAAGTATGTTTGTCAGTTGTCTAGATCCCATAGTACAAGCTTATAGCTTAGTTTGGGCTAGACGGCGCTGTGTAAAAAGTGTCCTACAATATTTATATTATTTATGTTGTAAGTAACCTAAATTCAAATTATTATTCATTTACCAACTCTCTTCATTTAACAGTTGCACCAGTGTGCGCCCACTCCTCACCACAAGTACTGGGTGCACAGATCGACGAGGCCTTGCGTGTGAGATGTTCGGTGACAGCCAATCCACCAGACGTCACATTCTTTTGGCAGTTCAACAATAGTGGAGAAAGTCTCGATGTTGCTCCTTTGAAATTCGGTAATTTTCATAGCACAAATACATAAAACATGGATTGTACCAATATAGTCGTTCTCTAGATCTTCAATTAATACCTCAGTGTGTAAAGTGATACTTGTAAAAGCATTATGCAGTATCTGAAGAAACAAATATCTTCTTCATCACTTGCTTGCACAGTTTCGGATTTGAAACTTAAGGTTAATTAATAATGGACCTTCTAAACCCATAACAGATCTGCGCCAGAGCTTTGGCTGACAGCACTATTTGCAGATGTTCGCATCAAAGATCTTTAACAAAAAAATAATGTGTGTGATGCATAAATATTTTTTTCGGTGTTTGAGTGTTTCCTATGTATCGGTGAGTAGTCTAGATCCCATACCACAAGCTTACATTAGGTTACCTTGGGCAAGATAGCGCCGTGTAAAAAAATGACCCATATATTTTATCTCAGTAGAGCTTCAGAACAACCAACCAAAAACAACTATATTGAGTAGGTTGACTGTGTATTATTTCCGGGAGATCTATGGTTGTTTTATCTCTGTCAAAAATAAAAAAAAACTAGGAATAATACAAACTAATGATAGTAATTCAAGCGAGATACATTTATTTAAGTAGGTAACAAAAGCCCGCCAAATGTATTGCACTGAGTGCTGTGTATAATCAAATGGAAACATAATATCCAAGTCATGGTGACGATGAGACTGTATACGCTGAAAGATAAATGTAAAATATACACCTCCTCCTCAAATGCGGGTTTGTATTTTAGTGGGGAATAAAGATTTATTTGTCTTAAAGTTTGATGACTGATTCCTGTACGTGGGGTGATCCTCATGACATGACTAAACAGGTTGGGAATTCATGATCATACAATTTTAAAAACGTAGACTAAAATTCACTGGTGATATGTAATCTGGATGATGATAATGTTTCGTTGTTCGAAATATGACACAAATAACATTTTATCAGTAAATTTTTGTCCTTGCTTTCAAGTCGTGTATGATCGAGAATCGGTGCTCAGAGAACACTGCACGTAAAAGCTATTGCAGAAGTAGAGCATAAAACAAATTAAAGTCTAATATTTGTACAGGTACTGCAAATGGAAGCACTAGTGAGCTAAGTTACAAACCACAAAGTGAACGAGACTACGGTACCCTCAGTTGTAGGGGTACTAATACTGTAGGAAGACAATTAGAACCTTGTGTGTTCCAGATCGTGCCTGCTGGTAAGTCATTTAGATTGTTATAAAATAATATTGTCATATTATAGGGACGGTATAGTGTTTCACTTTTGAAACTAGTAATTTGGTTATTGTACAAATGTGATTTCTCGTGGAAATAATTATATTTTTTTCCGATATAGAACTTGGCACTCTCTATACTTAAAACTATTCCTATATAAAGAAATACATCAACCCGACAGGAACAGGCAACAATTTTTTAACCTAAGCTTCTCCCAATCTTTTTGCGAGAGTTACCGCATTTACTGTAGCACTGATGTCAAACGAGTAGGTATTTATTGCCTTTAGTTTTGAGTTTTCTTTCACATCGTCATGATCTCGCTCTTTATTCAGCAGATGCACCACTTGCAGATGCTGACTTTAGCCTCGAGGACCTAGCTAGATTCCATATATACTACTTCATAACTTTCAAAATATTTCCCAAACTAAAGCAATATAGAACTATATATATCAGAAACGAAATGAACACTTCAATAAAAGCATTAATAAAACCACTGGCTCACAAATTGAACCGGCAATGTTCAAAACCTGCTTCGCTTTTTATAATTTCGGCATCGACAGCCAAAAGCTAGGCTTACCCGTGTGCCAAATGTCATAACTTCTCATTGGCGATGCACGAATTTCCTAGAACTCCCATTAGTATACGTATGTCAATTTTGTATTAAATTACTACGTATAAAATAACACTGTAAATCTTCACAATGTACAGTATGCTTTAAACTTTATTAAATTTAACCTTGTAGATTTCGTTTGTTGTGAATAATCATAATAATTATCCCCGTTATGCCAATAATAGTTTTCTACACCAACTTTCATGCAAAATAATAATATAAATTCTAATAAGTGTATTACATAACTCAATTTCACGCGTCAGCATCTGAACTTGAGATCAGGGATGAAAATAAAAAAAGATTTCGAATCCTTTAATAATCCTATGACACAACTGGAAGAGCTCGTGGCCCCACTGCCTCGATGTTCTGAATCACTGACGATCACTGCGTTAAGCAACTTTCACATTGATTGATCACGGATGGTGACCACTTTGTGGCATTCACATTTGCGAGCGTTTTCGTGCTTTGGAAGGCAAATTAAGCAGTTCGTCCCGGTTGCTATTAACATGGCACTCGTTAAGCCAATTTGAAGGCTTAACATATCAACAGCAGGTAGCCACAACTTGCGTCTGTCTATTTCAATACGGCAATGGGCTCATCACCTATTACGTGGGACAAAAATACACCAGGTGAACAGTGGGTGAATAATATGCCTCTGCCACCCATTCCAGGATTGATTGATAAAAAACATAACTCATTTTGAGTCACGCGTCAGCATTTAAGCTTAAGATCAGGGATAAAGATAAAAAAGATTTCAAAATCCTTTACAAAGCCCATGACACGCAACTCACTAATAATCTTTGTGTCTGCCGGGGGAATGACACACGTGATGAGGGTAGAAAAACAGATGATGGTGTATGTGAGTTCAGATCGGATGACCAAATGTGTTTTAAATATTGCAGCAACTTCACGCATTTCTCACATTAAAATTTTCATAGTGTTAGTCTGACACGTATATTAAAATTCTTTGTCATATAATACGCAGTTACACAGCTACGGTAGTACTCCACTTAATAACTCCTATATTTACAAACAAATAACCAAACTATCTTTCTTCTGAAATTGTTAGTATTTATTTCCGTTTCTTCTCGGCAGTAGGCTCACTACCTATTACGTAAGACACAATACGACTGGTGAAATGTAGGCGTATAATATGTCTGTGCCTACCCGTGCGGAAAAATATCGTAACTGTGATTATGTATTTACGTATGTTTTAAATGAAAATAAGAGATTTATGATACTAACGAATCCTTAATTTTGTAACAAAGCTAAATATATATTTCTATTTGCCATGCTAGCTATTTTATAAAGACTTCCAAAATTGTAAGCAGTGTTACATTTAAAATAACTTTTGCACCGTGCACCAAAATATAGGTCAACAAATATAGGTAATATTCCGGTTGCTCTGAATGTTACTAAGCTGACCATAAATATCTTAACTACACTCTCGTATTTTGGTTAGAATTGCAAGCGGCATCTAAAGATTTCACTTTTCAAACGAATCATATTACTATCAAAGATGTCAAAGAGATGCTCAAAGTAAACAGTATGATAGCAGAAAATCAGACTTCTGACTCTAAAGCGTGAATTTATTTGAATTTAGACTGACTGTGTGTGTTTTCTCTGGAAACAACACACACAGTGAATTTTCAAATATAGGAAACAATAAATCATATAAATTTACATCGGAATATATCAGCCAAAAAGAATACATCATTACTTTACAATATTATAGTTAAACAAAACTAACGAGTAATACAAAATACTCACTTTACTATTTCAATGACAGCAAATTAAACTTTTTAAATATAAATAAATAAAGTAAAGATTAACGTGAACAGTACGTCCAAAATTGTTGTAGAGTGATCAATCAACTACGATTCGTAATTGAAGGCTTTGTTGATGTTTCATCGATAAGGTAGTTTTTGATTATAAAATTAAGGTTAATGGGCCTCAAAAAATTTATTGTCGATCGGTAAAGTGGAAGTAGCCAACAATTAATTTATTTTCAATATTTCTTCACGTTATTTGTGGTCAAATGGTCATCACGTTATTTTTTTTTACCAACTAAATACCGATATATAATTAGAAACCGAATAGCTAGTATTATTATGGTCATTTCAAACAACGTGGAACAGAATAATAACGTGATTTAAAACTCAAGGAAATTTAAAAAGGTAACATATAATTACAATATGATAGCAACATATACCTATAGTTACATATATGATTTTGTCCCATTCGGTGTCGAGACTCTTGGTCCGTGGGGTCCTAGCGCTATAAGGCTTTTTAAGGAAGTTGCGAAAAGGTTAGTCGACATAACAGGAGACCGAAGAGCTGGCAGCTACCTCGGACAAAGAATTAGTCTAGCTATTCAAAGGGGGAACGCTGCCAGTATCTTCGGAACCTTGCTTAAAGGGACGTCTTTTAATAATATATTTTAGTTATGTATCATATTTTTAAGGTTACATTTAATATTAAGTTAAGTTAGGTTAAGTTGATACTTATTAATTTTCTTCTTTATTAAATGTACAATCCTACTAATATTATAAATTTTGATGGTGTATTACAAGATATGACATAAATAACACATTGATCCCAATACGATCTACATATACTCTCAAAAGGCTGCTAGTAGAACAACAGACAGGCGTCGTGCATCTCTTGCCGATACTGTTAAATATACAGAAAATCGCTTATCTCATCTTTGTTTTAAAGATGAAAGAATTTCTATGAATTTACCAGTTCTGTCTAATCTACTGACCTGAATGCAGTCATAGTAGCAATTGTTAGTTTCACGTATTGATTTCTCAGACACTACTAATTATTTTTAATTCTTATAATTCGTTACATGTTACGAAAAGGTCCATAATTATTAGATTAGACAAATATTTGATAAACCAGCTGGGTATTTTTTTCTAAAAAGTCATTTTCATTAAGCTCGACCAGCCGCTCCCCGCAATTGTTCCCTCGAAGCGGGAAATAGCACCACTGAAGGCGGCAGCAGCTGGCTCCAAGTTCGCTGTGTTGCTGGTTACGATGGTGGTCTACCTCAATACTTCTTGTTGGAAGCGCTTGACCCCCTCACAGGAAGAACAAGATTCAATGGAAGCGTTCATGAAACTGGTAAATTCAAATTATTCGTAATAATACCAATGTTTCTAGTACCAACACGGATGCAAAAGGTTTTCCTATGGACCCATTATCGAACGCTCTATAAGACATCATTACAAACTATTTATATTGTAAATCTTGATAAAAAGTAGAAAGGGTACCAATAGGCAAAACTTTTGTTTGTGGTCGTGAATTAATGTCATTATACTAGTCTTAGAGTTACTATCAACCTATTTGTTTCTCCAACAGATGGTTTGGCAAGTTTTAAACTGGATCTTGCACAACTGTCTACAACAAGTGATTCAAGTGCTACATTTAACCTGCTCATCTACGCAAGAAACCTGAAGGGAGAATCGGAAAAGACTTTGTTAGAAAATATTGCGTTCAATGATGCAGCTAAAAGAACAGGTTCGTTTTTCATAGTCATCATCGTCATCAAATCTGATTTGACGCCCACTACTGACTTCCCCTCTAACTTCCCCCAAAGATCGCTACAACTTTAAGTATTGTGCCGCCTGCATCCAACTGACTTGCGCTACCTTTATAATGTGGTACCCTACCCATATGTATTTTCCATTACAGTCATTTGAGAATATTTCGGCCCCAATGTTCGTAAGTTCTACTAGCAATATGGCACAACCTTTGCCTCCATAATCGGGCGATTATTTCGGCTATTTCTCTGACTAAGGTCCTCTTTCGGATTTCCTCGTTGCGGATGAAAAGTGATACTTGGAACCTAGCCCTTTCCATTACCTTTTGCACGATAGCAAGCCTCTCAGGGATGTCAATTGCCACGTCTCAGTTCTATAAGTCATCACTGGCTACACTCATTGGTCAAAGAGCCAGCCCTTAAGACAAAGAGATATATTGAACGAAAATATGTTCCATAGCTTCCTGGTTACACTGGTCGTTTTCATGAAATTAATATTAAAATAAAAAATAAAATTAATAAGTTGAGGTAAAAATTGATGCATTGACTAAATGATTTAACTTTATTCATATACAAATAATAAATTTAAAACTGAGGTACAAATTGTTTCATCAGGTGGCAATGGGGTAATCGGAGGTGTGTCAGTTGGTCTGGTTATAGCAGCTGCATTAGGCGCCACACTTGCAGCAGTTGGTGTAGCTGTCGCGGCACTTTTAGCTCGACGACGTCGCGCTACTCCACCCCACAAACATCCTCCAGGAGATATGCTCGAACTGAGTGACGGTGGACGGAGATACGTCGTCGCTTACACCATCAAACCTTCTCCCGATCTCAAGACACCTGATCCACAGCCAGACATACTTAATGCGCCAGGTGATTTTAATTGAAATATTAATATAGAACACCTAGCTTTTAAATTCAAACTACATACGAGTATTATGCCGTTTTACTCTGTAAATAAGAATTTTTAGTACATTTCATTTATTATTTTGTTTACTGACTGCTGAACGACACTTAACTGGTGCCTATAAATTATTTTTTGTTTTCTAAATTATTTCCAATCCTTTAAAAACTTAAAATAGTTAAATGAAACAATTTACTTGCACACAAAGCTAAAAAAAATTTTTAAAAAGCGTGTAATAAAACCCCAGAATTTCAAACGTAATACAAGATAAATTTATTAAATATTCTTTATTTTAGCATAAAACTAGATCAATAATTATTATTATTGCTACATTTTCAGAGTCAGACAATCATCCTCCAGTTCCTTCAATAGAAGAGGCCGATGAATGGCCCAGTATAAAAGAAATTAAAGGTAAGTTTGCACTTCAATATATAGTTGATAAATGAGAAATACTATATAACATTTTATATAAACAAATAAAATTACCAAGAAAATCAAAAATAGATTCATTAGATTAATTAATTAGATATCAGAAACAGTTTCTTTTATCTATCACCATGCTCCTAATGCCTTTGGCTGTACCCACGCGAAATAATAAGTTTCAATCCCGTACTTCCGAAAAAGCTTTCCTGGGTTTAAAACTAAAATGACGAACAGCCTACATCTAAAATTAACCGCAGGTACTATTAATCAATAGCACTTTATTGTTCTTAGGTGACTGGAGTAAAGCTGGTGCAGTATTTTCGGCTGAAGATCTCGCACTTTTGGATTCCACTGGGCATCCACAACAGGTCAGTTATTATTGAACTTTAATTAATGAACTATAAATCTAAACTATACTAATATAAGATTTGTTTTGTACAGCTAACACCAAACAACGACCTGATTCCTAATAGTAGAGAAGACATTTTGAACCAAAATATACAACCAGTGATAAGTAGTAACTTTAGGCCTAACTTTGTAGTGACGAATAGTCCCACTTTAGGGAGCCCTAACTTTGTGTGCCCGAATGGAAATATAAGCTCTCCATTTGGAAGTCAAACCTTAGCGTTAAGTGGTCCAACTCTAAGTTCAGGAAGTCTTGCCACTTCTACACTCCACAGAACTAAAGGGAAAGGCAATGTCCGAAGAAGGGAACACGTACTGGCAGAAAGTCTGCCGGGGCCTGAAAGCTGTGTATAAAAATGAGCTAATATTATAGTAAATTATACACTGAAAATTTTGAAGGATTTGATACTTGTTATAATTAATTTTTGAGTTGAAGAGTCAAATAGATTTTTTTACATTTCTAATTTATTTGTACTTTCTTCAGAATTTACATAATGTAATTTATTTTATTTCATTACAAACTATATGTAAATAGTAATTTGATTCAGCAAAATTATGTTAAGGACTGTATATTATTATACCATTGATTTGCTCAAAAATTGCCAACTTGAAAATGCAACTGGCAAAGTTGTAATCACATTTCAAATCTCTAAGTTCCTTAATATTAAGAACAGTTTCTGAGTGGTATTCGTTTTATATTTGCCACAGATTTATACAATCTTTATTTTCACGCAAAATAGACTGAATAATTAATTTCTACTTTAGGTTAATAGTTAAGATCCCTTCAGTCAAAGTTTATAGGAAATTAAGTATTTTCTAAATGTTTGTTTTATTTATTTACATTGTGCTTTTTTAATTGTTGTCCTTTTATATCTGTATTGAACGTGTCGTTTGAAAGTCAACAAGAAAATATATTTAAATTTGTTTGAAAAGTTCGATACAGTTCATTAAATAAAAATTTAGGTTTCTATTAGATAATAAGCTTTTAAGTTTGTTTGAAAATGTTGGTTGTGTGACTGTAAATATTAATAGTTGTATAGACATCAATTGTATGTATAGATATAAAATATTTAGCGTAAAAGCTTTTGTTGTCAATTTGTTTACGTGGACAGTATTTAGTGATATCGAAACTTACACATACATCATTCATGATAATTTATAAACGGTGAATTCTAGCGTACGGCACAGGAATGCAACGACTATGATGATGATTGAATTTTAGTAGTAAGTATTATTTGTTAGCAAAATATTATAAATTTACCGATTTACCTTTTCAAGTATGTATTGAATAAAATAAGAAAAAATACTATTGTTTCATCGGTCTAAACAAATATATCGGTAATAATACTGATAGTAAGAATGAAGAAATCATATTAAGCTTTTTAAAAATTGCTTTTTTTGCATTACCAAATAGGGCTACCATATGTGGAATCCGGAATGTCCTGAATAAAATCGAATTGTTTCTGCATGTAGATGACAAACCGCAAAATAAATCTATCAAACGAATTTAAATGATTTTTTTTTTGTAATTATATTCTATGATTTTGTAACAAAACATTGTAAGCGGAGATAATATACTGTGCCGTACGCATAGAGAAGTTGTGTAGTGCCATTTTATAATGATAGTTAAATGTGAATGTTCCAATTTTGTGTTAATTCTATGATATAGAGTTTAAACTTTGACACTGTGGGATTAATGTGAAAAAATAATTACATCGGTCGAACTATTTGTAGATGTCAATGATAATTTTGTGGTCCTAAAATCTGATATGGCAATTTTATATTTAATGAATAAATAATGGTTTATAAATAGTGATTTTATTTACTGATTCATTTTGATGTATTTGACAGTTTATATTGAAATTGAGATAGAGGTGAGTAAGAATTGTTGATAGTTTAGTCTGGCCCCTTTTCAGGGGTGGGAGTTTCATGCAAAGTTATTCTGCTGCCGCAAAGTATCCAAATGTATTCACTAAGCCGTAATTTATGGAAATCAAAAGCCAAACAATAAAAATGGACCACCAGCTCCAAATCCAGGAAGAATTTTGGTAGCAACTGGGAATACACTAGGACGAAGAAAAAGATAACTGATCCTGTCTCTAGTAGAGGCACCCAGCACTATTTGGATAGGTAGGGAGTGTAGATTTATCACTTGAAACCGTCTGATTTTCACACGTTAAGAAAAGGCCGATTTCAGCTATATAATGGCACACTGTTTTGGAAGTACACAATGGGTCTGGCAAACGTTTTTTACTTTAAATGCCAAATAAATCTACAAAAAAATACGAGAAAAAAGGCGTTTATACTTTTTTATATTTCAAAAAATAGCTGAAAGATTTGCGATCAAAGTGCGTATATCGCGGATGACCGCATACGTCACAGCACTACTCATTTGACAGTCGCGCACTCGTTCGCACCCGAACGCCGTGCCACGCCTTGTCCCTGTCTGTGCTACGTTGTGACGTCATAATAAGCGCGCATAATCTTGGAAATTCAAAATAGGACTATAACTTTTCGTCGTTATAACTTCGGAAATACTGCATGTATTGAAGTGAAATAAAAACTTATGTAATTTACATGAACTACGCTCCAATTTTATATGTATTTGATAGTAGTATTTTGACCCTTTTGTGTTATCCATTACAGATTTACTGAAAAAATTACTTATAAATTATACTTAAGCTTTTGTGCCAATTTATTTGTATTATTATCATTCTTTTTGTATTGTATTGTCCATTGAAATATTGTACAATGTTACTTTGTAGAATGTTATCACTTTCTATAGTGTGCCCTGTGCTATAAATGTGAGCGAATACACTTATGACAAATGGTTATTTGTTTTAAAAACGGAGCAAATGCGTGTCAAGTCACACTTAATGTAAAGTTCCGTTTGTTAGTTTGTACGGGATTTTTACTTTAAAAGCTTCTTCTTCAAGTTTTTCCAGTTGCTTCCAAACCAAACCTGGATTTGGAACCTAGGGTTTCTTTGGCTGCTAAGAACAGATAACATTTGGCTTTTAAATTTCGGTGCTGTCGGAGATCATGATGTCTTGGAAATGTGTGATCTCTGAAATGTGCGTTTTCTCAATTAGTCGACTATTGCTCCTAAACTTTTACAGCCTACTTTTCATTGATGATTCTTTTATATTTTTTTATTATTTCTCTATAGTCTCTCTATACTCCATTCACATATTGAAGTTTTTTCAGACTGATCCCACAGGCACCTGTTACTGGGATAAAAAGTAGCTTAACTTTTAATCCGCGGTGTCAGCTACCTTAAGACTAAATTGTATCCGAATATCTGAATTGGTTTATCTGCTTGAGCGTGTAGAAGTAACAAACATACACATTAACAAACTTTGCTTTAACTACTATAAATATATTCACGTGTCCAAAAAAAGTTTTCTTACTCAAGTGAATAGTAAATGGCAGCTGCTGTTATACAAAGAACAAAGCTGAATGCTGATTCAATTTGATTTTAATGTGTGAGCAACGATTGACTAAGAATTTTTTGTAGAGGTCTAGATGAAGTCAAGGTAAACCAAGGTTTACATAGGAAAACCACGTAAGCAGATTCCTCAAAAACGGAAAATTCAAAAGTGCTCGGATACCCAGAAGTGCAAGTATGAATCTACAGGCATTCACAGAAGTTTGTATGGATCGCGAAGCTTGATGGTTTGTACTTTCGGACTATCCCGTCAGAGATATAATCTAAATAAAAGTACATATATACATACATATTATCACGCCTATATCCCCGAAGGGGTTAGGCAAATGCATTCTATACGCCCACATGTCACCTTATGCATTTTTGTCCACAATTGCAAATATAGCCCAAATAAAACTTTGGTTTAGACACATTCAACGAATAAGTGAGGAACGTTTGACGAAGAATATATTTAAATTGTGCGAAAGTAGAGGGTAGAAGGCGTCAGGGTAGGCTGAGACTTACATATGAAGACCACGTCAGCAAATTGCTCAAAAACGGAAAAGTCAAAAGTACTCGGGGTACCCCGGCGTGCATGTGTGAAGCGATTAATGAATCTGCAGGAAGCGAAAAAAGTATGCATGAATCGTGAAGCCTGGCAAACTGTCCTCTCTGAGTACCCCGTCAGGGATACAGCGTGAAGATAGTTAATTTGATAAAATTTTAAATTTTAAAGTTTGAGGTTGTCTGGACTTAATACAAGTTGAGTACTCATAATAACGCAAACACACACCAATCTTAATATAATATTATAAATGCGAAAGTTTGGATGTACAGTTTCATTAAAATCCATTCAATAGTTTTTACGTGAAAGAGTAACAAACCTCTTTCACGTAAAAACTATATAGCTTATACATCAGAATAACACATAGGCTACATTTTATCCCGGTAACAAGTTCCTGTGGGAAACGGGAACGGGAAAATTCCTCTGCACGGGCGAAGTCGCGGGCGTCAACTAGTTTCTAATAATATTATCATTTCTTAACTGAACCAAAATACACAAAGACTATTTGAGCGCTTCACTTAAGTCAGTACGTAGGTACTCTATGCGGTACAAAATTCAATTCAACGGAATACCAATTGTGAACAAAAACATCTCCGTTTACCGACTAGCTGAAACTCTCAACGTAATACCTACTAAAATTTCTTTCAATATTGACACAAAGCTAACAATCACCATAAAATTCACATTTGTGATAAATAACTGCTGATTCAACTAACTGTACTTATTGGTGTTAGGTATAGAAGAATATGAAAACGGCTTTATTTTTTATCAATGAATTGATGTAATTTTTAAAATGAATATTGTAACTATACGAAACTTTTTTTTAAGCAATTAGTATGCAAACTTTCACATTTTTTTATTAAAGTCAGCATTGCCCTGGTTAGGCGAAATTCACGGGTTCAATCCCCGTCTCGAACCAAGTTGTCTTGTTTCACTTTAATAAAAAAATATATAGGACAGTTTTAAAGGCCCAGAGATCATGTTTTTGAGGGCCTTATTTTTACACAGTGCCATCTAGCCCAAAGTAAGCTAATATAGGTTTGTAATATACGATCTAGACAACTGATACAATGCCTATAAATATTTCTAAATAAAACCTAATCATACATAGGAAACACCCAAACCTTTAAGCAAATACACACAAATATATGTACCGAACCGAGAATCGAATCCGAGACCTTAACGTGCGTAGCGTATTCTACACATACGCCATCGAGGCATTCACAGCGTGAAACAGATTTTTCAACCACTTGTTAACTTTATCCCCGAAAGGATTAAAAATTATACGTTTTATTTGTATATCAATCACGCCTTATCCCCGAAGGGATGGCAGAGGCATTTTTACGCCCACAATTCACCTTGTACATTTTTGTCCCACGTAACAGTTGGTGAGCCCTTAGCCTGTTGAAATGGACAAAAAACTTGATCTTATAGCTGGATTAATCAATGGTTTTATTTCTTTGCCATGTTTCGTCCGAGTCAGCAGGTGCACCATTTTTAACCTGGGAATCTTGGTAGAACCCCATTGCACCCAAATCCTAGTATGGCAGAGACGCGAGATTCTCTAGTTATATAATAATGACATGATTTAACCACATACTAATAATTATCTTTGATTGTTTATCAATCACGTATTATCCCAAAGGGATGGCAGAGGCATATAATACACCCATTTTTCACCGTGTGTATTCCTGTCCCACGTAATAGGTGGTAAAAAAAAAACTGCAAAAAAAAAAAAAGATGTCATACATTTCATCATGAACTGAATTGTAAAGCGGTGCGTATTATTAAAAGGAACCCAAAATTATTATAATAATTTATGAAGTATTAATGTGAAGAAACACAGCTAACAGGTAGAACTAATTATGAAAACAATCATAATTTAATACATAATTTGTGCAAGTTAAGTAGGTACAAAACAAACACACGTAGACCTAAAATACGAACTTTCGGAAATTTAAGCAATTGAATTAAAATATTTATACTGATTCCAAATAAACACAATGAAATTTAGGTCTTGGTGGAAATTCGTTCGAGAAATTTCTAGTGATTGCCTCTCCTGGCAAGTTTTCAAGTAGCGGAGTTAAATGAATTTGTTTATCCAATTCACAGTCCTTTAAAATTATTCATAACGCTAATCTGTTCATTTTCTCTTCACGTGGCAAGTGAATCAATTAGAAAAGTTTGTTAATTAAACATTAAGATTGGTCTAGTGGTATCTACAATTTTGTTTGTTTATCAATCATGCCTTATCACTGAAGGGGTGGTAGAAGCATATAAACTTTTCACCGTGTATATTCCTGTTACACGTAATCGGTGGTGAGTTCATAGCCGTGTTGAATTGACTGCCTCTGTGGCGCGGTGGGAGTGTATCCGACTGCTTTTTTTTCTTTTTTTATACCACTGAGGTGGCAGACAAGCGTACGGGTCCACCTGATGGAAAGTGATCACCGTAGCCTATAGACGTTTGCAACACCAGAGGTCGCCAGCACTCGCGCTGGCGACCCTTTATGAACCTTCTAAGACCCCTTTTGAAGAACCTCATACTGTAGACGTTCGGGAAAACCCATGCAGGGAGTTCATTCCACAATCTAAGCTACGCAAGAGATTGTGGGTTCAATTCCCACCCAGGATAAAACATTGTATGATGAGTACGATGCTTTATTCTGTGTCTGGGCGTTATTTATCTATAATATGTATGTATTTAGAAATATATAAGTATGTTATCAGTTTTCTGGTTACCATAGTACAAGCTCTGCTTAATTTGGAATCAGGATGACGTTGAGTGAGTTGTCCCAATGTTTTTAATTTTATCCCAATCCCAAAAATATTTAATTTTATTTATTTAATTTGTCAGGCTGGTTGTGGCTACCTGCTGTTGAAATTACTCAAAGATTTGAAACAGTTATTTTATAAAAATCATTTTTTTTAAATCGTATTTTTTTCCATCCCATTATATTCCCAGTTACTTCCAAACCCTAATAGTAGAGTCTGGGGTCATATTTTCGCTACATAGCTATCGTTTTGTTTTGGATATTCGGCATTTTTGGGAGCGACGGTCGTCTTATCTCCCAAAACCATTGCGAATAAAAGACACTAGAACTCTTTTATTTCATTTTATCTATACTTAATATCATAAAGCTGAATAGTTTGTTTGTTTGGTTGAACGCGCTTATCTCAGGAACTACTAGTCGGATTTTAAGAATTCTTTTTGTGTTAGATAGCCCTATTAACGAGGAAGGCTATAGTCTAAAAATATCATCACGCTACTATCCTGTAGAGCTGAGCAATAGTCAAAAATGTCAATAAATACGGCAAATTTTTATGCATTATTGTAGAATTTATAAGATAGGTGCGACGGGAGTTCAAAGTATGTCACAAGAGGGTCACCTAGTTGGGGAATAATGAACAAGAGAGAAAACCTTTTTTTCTGGAATCTACCAAAAAATATTTCCAATCCAAAAATAAGAACTACCTTTTAATATTTAATAATTATAGTAAACTTTTTGATAAAGAAAAGTTCGCGTGCGGACATAATAAGTTCCCAAGTTGGCCTTTAATTTAAACTTCAGTTAACCACGAATAAAGTCGAAATACAAATTTTACTCAAATAGACCGAATCAAATTTTAAATATATATATAACCTGTTGACAGCATTATTAAACAGTTTATCAATTTAGAACAGTCTTGAAATAGATGTCCAGAGCATAATAAAATGGAAGCCTAAAGTACTAAGACAAAAGAAATATATCCAAATTAGGCAAGGGGTTGTTTCAAATGAAATTCAAATAGTAAAAACAAAAATATACAAAAGTTTTTCATGGTACTCTACGTCGTAGAAATTATTAAAAATAAGAAGACATTTTTTATTTTAAAAGAAAAAAAAGACAACTTGGTTCAGGACGGGGATTGAACCCGTGACCCTTGCTTAACCAGGGCATAGTTCTAGCCACTGAAGTACTCGAACCGTACCGAAACAAGTTGAAATTCTTCACTATATTTAAATCTTTATTTAAGAGTATGACCTGGACACCAGAGAGAGATAAGAAGAGATTGAAGACGAAAGTTAAGGTATTAGTAAAAAATAAGAGTGGGTATACCTATATCCTACTAATATTATAAACGGGAAGGTATGTTGAATGTTTGTTACTCTTTTATGCCAAATCTACTGAATGGATTTTGATGAAACTTTGCAATAATAAGGCTTACACATCAGAATACCACATAGGCACTTTTAACCCGGGAACAAGTTCTTGTGGGAAACAGGAACGGGAAAACTTCAACACGCGTGCGGAGCCGCGGGCGTCAACTAGTATTACATCTTCGTAAATGTCACGATGTCAATCTACCGAATTGAAGTGTAATGTAGTCAAATCATTCAGTCCCATTTAAATATACACATGAATTTTCATATTCCATTGATATTGTAATAGAAAAAAAATTATAGTTTATTTGGATATTAATTTTTTTGCATTTTTTACCTATTTTGTTATTGCCATGCGAGGTAGAGACAAAACTTATACATTAAGGATCTTGAAAATCGGTCCACCGATCCGTAGCTATTACTGTGGACGTATCTTTGTAAGATGACAAAGATACGTCCACAGTAATAGCTACTATATATTTACAGATATATTTATATAGTTACTAGGAACTACGGAATACTTTGTATATAATTTTAATGTCGTATAAATGGTCTCAGACAATATTATTTACTATATCTGCAGCACCTTAGTACCAACAACCATAAAATACCCCGCAAACATACCTTCAACTTAATACCTATGTATTTAAAATTTCTGTTAGTTACACCATTTTTAATGTTTTTATGTCTATCCTTTGCGGAGTACGTAAAATAGCAGAAAAAAATACAAATGAAAGAGTTATTTTTCTAATACATTTTCTATAGAACATGATTCTGGGGCGGTGCAAAGCTTGCCAGGAACACAATAGAATGTAACAAAGACACGTTAGTCATACCATTTATAACTCAAGAACGAGTGGGCTGACTTTTATAGTCCTTGATATGATAGATTTTAGATCTTTCCTGAATAGTAGATTATTATCTAAAATAATTTATGATAAAATATTATTCTAATACAAAATGTATTAGAAAACAGATGATGATTCTAAACCGGTGCTAAACTCGCTATGGCTTTGCCCAGTAGTAACCTACTTATAATAATAGGTATAAGTTTATTATTTCAAACTTCATGATGGTTGCCAATATGCTTTCAACAGAAAGTAAATGATTGATAAAAAATCACAGTATTGCCAACTTTACTTTTTACTTCCCAACATGTAGGTACCTAAGTAATCGATAAAACAGTAAGGCTGACAAGGGGCATTAGCAAAAGTCACAGGTCAAGATTGTTTTCTGAGGGCGAGCTTTGAGAGCTTAAGTTAAGTAAGCCGGGCGAGTTTGGCACAGACAAAGGGGCACCCGAGCCTCATTGTGACATCCACTTAAACCTGAGACCCAGGTGAAGTATGGCTCGGAAACGTGCACATAAGCCGACTGTGCGGTGCTGCACACTGCACCGCATTAGGACGACCGGTATTATACATATTTATAACTTTACTTGTGTGGGTTTACAGCTTTGCTTTTTGTGTAGAATTAATTCGTGTTGGAGCTTTGTTCTAAAGTAGTATATATAATGTGAAATGATATTTACAGAAAATTTATGTGAAAATTATAGAGATCTTTTTTTAAATAATTTTAGTAGTCGTAGTTTCTATTATATTTTATATTATTATTTAATATATTTAGAAGGGGAGTGACTGGAACTACCTTGGTGAAATCTGACCGCCTCTGTGGCGTAGGTGGTATTTAAGGTTTGGTATTCCTCTCTAGGTCACGTTGTGAGTTTTTTTAAAACAATCTGAGTCGTAGAAAAAAGGGTTTTATATAAGTATGTAAGTTAAAGATCTAGGCTACTCAAAGTCGCATTCAGTTACAAAATCGTATGATATAAAAACTTTACTTGATATAAAAACCTTCCAAAGTTGCCCCTTTTTAAAATGTTATTTCAATGCCAAAACTAAACAACTGATAATTTAAATAAATTTTGTATACCCAACTATAGTTATTAAGTATTTATAGACAAAATCTCATAGTTGATTGTTTAAAATGATACAGGTTTTATGCGCGACGTATATTGTTAGGTGCAAAGCCTGGTTTTGTGACTTGAGGGGGTGACTCTTGTCGGGGTCAACCCGTTACCACGGCTGGTGTAATCCGGTCGAAACGTCGGGAAGTATATGGTAGGCTTTGTACCTAATAATATACGTCGCGAATGAGGCCTGAAATATCATTAGTATAATTTTCATTAATGATAAAAAAATACTATATTAATCCAAATTATTAACCTTACGCTCTATTAAATCACATATGTGGAATTTTATCTAGTACATATAGCGAGTAATAATTTTACCCATTAAACTCTCCAGTTAAACTAAAATGGCTAATATTAAAGTGAGTTTACTACAAGTTAAAGTCAGCTCAAATCTATCGCATTCACAACGAAACTGCAGTTACATTCAATTATATTAAGACACAACCCTAATCTTGATAAAGAACAAGAACCAAGTCATAGATAAGAATATAAAGCAGGCTCTAGTTGTGATGTAGTGGGAATCTAGTGAGACCACTACGAGGAGTCATCTGCAATCCGGTGGCGTAAACGTGGCGAGCATCGAGACACCGAAATTCAGTTTCCAAGTGCCACTAATACCGTGGTAATTTATTTTGTTAACCCTCTTAAAGAATCAAGTCATAGATAAGAATATAAAGCAGACTCTGGTTGTGATGCAGTGGAAATCAAGGGAGACCACAACGAGGAGTCATCTGCCATCCGGTGGCGTAAACGTGGCGAGCATCGAGACACCAAAATTCAGTTTCCAAGTGCCACTAATTCCGTGGTAATTTATATTGTTAACCCTCTTCCTATCAACTCTTAGATAGTCGGTTACAGCTAAGCGTGGCTCTTGTCTATTTTCTAGTGACCTCTTTTCTTTGTCATAGTGTTTTAGTTTGTTGTTTTAAATGTCAAAGCTTTTAAATAATAAAATCTAGAGTTCATTAATACGGCTATCTTTTTTAAAATATCTCATAAAGTCTAAATAGGTTAAAATATTAAAAATACTTGTTTTCATTACGGAATAAAAATCACTTCATCTATTGATGCATCATCACTTCGTTTGGTCCAATTCTTTCAAGTATGTACCTCATTGGGAATGTAGATTTAAACTGATTATAGAATTCCCCTTGGACAAATACTTCCTCTCGGAGATATATAATAAAGCGAGTTAAACAAAGTATGATAGAAATCAAATTTAAAATTAAGTACAAGCCACAGAATATAAAAATATTATTTTGGTATTCATCAAAAAGTCTAAAATTTAAAAAAAGAACTTCGATAACAATTAAATTACAAATTGATATTACGGTCAGATGTTGAACTACGGATGCAACAAAACGGTTATATAATACACTCCCGGACACCTAAACCGAGCCACCTTGATTTTTTTGGTTTGGAATACTGTAACTTATAAAAGATGTATGTAAAAAGAAAATGTTTTGATGCAGTTTTGGAGCTGGTATACTCATCATTCATTTAGAGTGCCACTGTTCTAAATTTAAAATACAGTTTATTAAAAAAGTCGAGTTACGTTGAAACAAGTCCATATTTGTTTTTTTTTTTCAAGGAAAAAAATCTAATCGATTTTTAAATAAAGACATGTTTTACATGAAAAGAAATGTTTATTTAGTAACTTGTATTGCCTCCCACAGCATTTATGACAGCTCTCATACGGTTTGGCATAGAATTAATCAATGTCGTTATGACATGTCGAGGAATGTCCTCCCATTCTTTTAAAATTACATTTTTGAGCTCCTGCATGGTTTGCGGGGCAGGATGATGAGCTCGAACATGCCTCTTCAGCTCATCCCATTGATGCTCTATAGGATTCATATCAGGACTTCGCGCTGGCCATCTCATAACAGTGATACCAATGTCATTTAAGTACTCCCTGACGATTCCCGCAGTATGGGCCATTGCATTATCATGCATTAAAACGAAATCTTGGCCAATAAATCCAGCATATGGCATCACGTGGTTCTCTAAACATTGGCGAATGTATCTATTGCCATCTAGGGGCGGCAGGCGTGGTCCCGTCACTACCTTTAGCTCAGTTTGCCTTCCATAGAGATTCCTCCCCAGACTGTCCATGATCCTCCACCATAACTCACTTTCTCGTCAATACAGCATTGCGCGAAACGCTCGTTCTGTCTTCGGTACACCTTACACCTTCTGTCATTACCGTATAGCATTATCTTGGACTCATCTGTGAAGAGAACCTGGCTCCATTGATCTCGAGTCCAATTTAGATGTTCGCACGCAAACTCTAGACGGGCTATTCGGTGTGCTCGTGTTAATTTGGGTGCATTGGCTGGCTTATGGGGCTTTAAACCACGTTTATTGAGTCGCCTTCTAACGGTCCGAGCACTTACAGCCACTCGGTGAAAGTCCCTGAGCTGTTCTTGTATCTGAACAGAGTTAAGGCGTCGATTTCGTATTTCGTATAGTAGTGACAATGTATTGATCTTGTCTCGCCGTTGTCACTCGGTAACGAGGTCCTCCTGTTCGCCGAACGTAGCCGCCAGTCTCCAGGTATCGGTGGTACACTCTTTGAACAGCGGAACGATTTATGTGAAGTTGTGAACTCACATCTCGTTGACATAGCCCAGATTGAAGAAGTGCTACAGCTTGCGCGGCTACTTCAGGTGAAGTATCCATATTTTATAGCCAAAAATTTTTCAAATTATAGAAAAATAACTAAACTAAACTTTGGTTAACAACAATTGCGAAAATTCAAACCAAATCGACATTAAATTGCTTCAAAAGCAACTTTCAACAGTCATTATTTTTTTCCAATCAGTGACCAAGCTCGGCTTTTGTTCTTTATTTTAAATTCTAAAATTCAAATTTGGAATAATACATACGGGAAAGACGATGAAATATGCCAGCATTAAAAATGCATAAAAACTTTTTGTTTTATTGTATATTTTTGTGTATTGGGCTTTTAGGCTCGGGAATGTAAGGTGGCTCGATTCAAGAGTCCGGGAGTGTATTTGCTTTCAATATATTACTGGCACTTTGTAAGAGCACAGGTGTGAACCATATTAATGCGTGTTGGACCTTTACTTCCAGGTCCCACGTGAATATTCAAAATGTATTACGGAGGTCATTTAATGCGACACTCCCGCTTAACCGGTGCGGTCACCGTATAAAATTATCTAGACCCTTTTACTCTATGTGGTTATTTTTTTCTCTGTGTTTTCCAGATATGATGCTGTGCTTTGACATCATACTACTTAACTTTATTATTAAAAGAGTAACAAAAAATATTATTACTGAAAAGTTAATGGGAATGAGATGTGTAAATAGACAAAATTATGAAGAAAAAGGTTAAATCAAACGTATAAGTACATTTTCTGGAAATCCAAACAAAGCAAGCGAAGTTGAGTTTGCCCTTTAATACTCAAGTATTATGTTAAGCCTGATGATTACTCTATTTATTTATTTTTTATTTATCAGTTTATGTACACACATATGTTATAAAGAAACATAGTTATTATAAAAGAGTACAATGGCACTGCTAATTTCTAAAGTAATCTCTTCCAGCAGGCTGGCGAGAGAAGAGCATTAAGTAAAATAATTAACAAAGGTAGAAGTGTGAAAGAGAACCAGATAGGATTAATTGTTTAGTCATACACTACAAACAAATACAAAAATACATCATTAACATATATAGATATATATACACTTTCACATTATATTATGTACATAAACATACATGACAATACAGGTATATCTATAGAAGAAGACGACATTAGAATAACTAATTTAATCAGGCGTTACATTGCGGAAATCCATTTTAAAAAAACTATATTTTTTTTTATTGTAAATTATTTGTTATTGTAAATATAATTTATTGTTTAAATGTTATTTATACGATGTTGTTTTGGTATTATTACGATGTTGACATCGTACGACATTCTAAAAAAGCGGAATATTGCAAAAATAACATTTCCAACATAGTAATAATAGATTTTTTACGACATTAGAAGTTTGAAGTGGTAGAGAGATTCCTAGGTCGAAATATTTGTGTGATACACAAATGTTTGTTTGGGTGTTTCCTATGTATAATATTATGCATGTATTTCGAATTATATTAGTGTGTATGTCAGTTGTCTAGATCCCATAGTACAAAATTATAGCTTAGTTTGGACTATACGGTGCAGTGTAAAAAGTGCCCCACAGTATTCATTATTATTTGTTTATATTTACCTTTAAAAGTGATACTTTAAAGGTTGTATTTATCAGCATAGATAAATACAATCTTGAAAATTTATCAATTGGTATATTTGTCAAACTGTGCAATTATTGTGGAATGAGATAACAGAAAAATATATACCCCATTCTCAGCGCCTACTGACCAATAAAACACCTAAGCTATAGAATTCACCACCCCTTTATTTCGCATGAACAACTCTGCCAAAAATATTATCTCTCTTTATGCTTTTGCTAAATGCATATCACAAACTGACACGTAATATCATCACAGTAAAATATAAAAAAAATATTTTTATATGAATTATTATAAAATGTTATCTGTATCTAGTTCTGGGCTTGTATCAGAAAGGGTTATTGTTATTTGGGTAAAAATATATAACATAATATTTTATTCAAAAACATTGTGTCTATACATTGGAGTTAGTTAAAAATACAAAACAATACAATACTCTTTATTGTACACCATAAACTTACAATAGGAATTTACAATATTTATTACTTAAACTATAGGGCTCGTGGCCTCGCGGTCTCAGTGTTCTGTAAACGATCACTGAGTTACGCAACTTTCACTATGGTTGGTCCTCGGATGGGTGACCACTTTGTGGCATTTACATTTGCGAGCGTTTCCGTGCTTCGGAAGGCACGTTAAGCCGTTGGTCCCGGTTGCCAGTAAAATGGCAGTCGTTAAGCCTGGTTGAAGGCCTTACGGGCTGCTTGAAAATTTCAACAGCAGGTAGCCACAACCTGCGTCTGTCTATTTCAACACGGCAATGGGCTCACCACCTATTACGTGGGACAGGAATCCACACGGTGAAATGTGGGCATATAATATGCCTCTGCCACCCCTTCAGGGATAAGGCGTGATGGATATTTATTTATTTATAAACTATAGGGTACAATTACCGCAAGGCGCGATTTCTTCCAGACAACTTAAAATGGCCATGGTGTCATGGATTTGCTTCTATAGGCAGTTCATTGGTGCACTGAATTTGGAAGATATTAATATTATTTTTTTGTACATAATTATGCATAACGATACTCACAGTTGGTACACATAAATACATAAATATACACTACGTAAAGGTACAAATATTTATATAATTTTATACATACACAGATACATACATATAATACATACATACATACATAACAAAAAGTACATATATACTTTCACAAATAATTTATATAACATAGTTAGCACAGATAAACTACAAATAATCCAAAGGGAAGTAAGTGTTAGTAGTTATAGTGTTAGGTAGTAATTAGTAAGTAATTTTTAAAGCTATTTAAAGATTGCGCACGACGCACAGATACAGGCAAAACATTCCACAAACGAGTTGCTTGAACTGTAAAGGATTTATCAAAAAATCTTGTGGAATTAATTGGCATTTTAAGTCGCAAATTTTCCGATGACCTCAGGAATCTCGAATGCGCATCACCCAAGAAATCAAAACGTTCTTTAAGATAAGTGGAAGTACAGGGGTTAAACAAGATATTGTATAAAAGAAATAGGATATGAGCATTCCGGCGAAGTCTAATGGGAAGCCACTTGAGTTTCGTGCGAAATTCAGAAATGTGCAAACAAAATATGAATCTAATGCAAAATTCTGAAGACGCTCAAGTTTACTGAGTTGTTCCTCGGTGAGATCTAGATAGCTGGCATCAGCAAAGTCGAGGATTGGCAGAAGAAGAGATTGAGCCAGCGCAGTTTTAGTGGCAATGGGCAAAAAGTTACGCAATCTCCTAAGGGCACTGCCAGAGGCGAAAATCTTACGACTTACCTCCCGAATCTGCGGATCCCAAGACATCGTTTTATCGAAGTACACCCCTAAGTTCCTCACTTTGTCACTGAACTCAATAACAGTACCATTGAAAATAATTACTAGAAGTTGTGTACAGTCAAGTTTTGGAATAAGCCCGGGGCTACCAATAATTATAACCTGGCTCTTCGATGGATTTACTGTGAGTCCATAGTTCATGCTCCAGGCAGCTATATGTGTCAGGTCTCTATTTATCAGGTTAACAGCGTCAGAAAGCTGAGCAAGAGAAGCATAAAGGTGGTAGGATGAAAGAAGTTTCGACGAGATAAGGTTAATAAATACTACGAAAAGTAAAGGGGATAAAACGCCACCCTGCGGCACACCAGCTGATACATAACTCCAAGATGATATTAAATTAAATTAAAATTAAAATTTCTTTATTTCAGGCAAAGCACAAATCATAATAAAATTGTACATATTTACCCTTAGAAGGAATATAATAGATGTATTTTTTATCAGCTAAAACAAATTGAGACGCAGTCCAATAATTATTACTTCATTCAATACAAATCAATATGGCTCACAATCAAAGTCAAAATATAATTAATGTTATAGGTATTATGTTATCATGTTATATTAAGTTGTAGAACTTTGTAGTCATATATCTGGTCCGGAACACAGTCGTTACAATGCTATTGTTACAATTTGCCAGTCTTGTATGAAATGATACCGCCTCATTACGGCATAAAAACACCGCCAGGGCAAATGTAGCATGGCCCGAAAGGCGTTGTTATATTGAACTCTAAGAGTATTATAAGATGTTTTAGTGTAGTTGTACCACAATTGACTGGTGTAAAACGCCTGACAGTAGGCCTGAAACAGGGTCACCTTTACCTGTCTGGAACAATATGCGAATCTTCTTGCTAACATGTTACTCTTACAAGCGATACTACGCCTTTGTCTTTCCAAATCAAGATGATCACACAAATCTTCAGTGATTATATGTCCCAGATACTTAAATTTATCAACAATCTTAACAGGTGTTCCACACAGGTTAATTGGTAACACAATATTTGGCCCTTTACCATATTTAAATATCATTATTTCAGATTTACTTACGTTATAATTCAAACCATTAGAAACAGCGTATTGCTCGCACATTGAGATCAGTTGCCTAACTCCACCAACAGAGGGGCTGAGCAGCACCATGTCGTCAGCGTAGCTTAAACTGTTTACACATTCGCCTCCAATGTACCCTCCAACCAACCCTGGTACTGCGCAGCTCCTCCAGTAGCTCGTTTATATACAAATTAAATAACACAGGTGAGGTAAGACCTCCCTGCCTCACTCCACACGCCAATCTATACAGACAGGTTATTACCCCATTTTACCTGATTTACCTGATTCGAGTACCAATATTCCAATATGCCAACAATAACAGGCGGCACTTTTGTATTTCTAAGTTTTTGCCATAATATTTTATAATTAATGGAATCATAGGCACGACTTATATCGAGAAAACATGCAAACACAGAAGTATGTCTCAACGTGTAGTATCGTACATTGTTTTTAGAGCAAAAATTGCTAGATCGGTAGATAGTCCACGTCTGAAGCCGAATTGAGCCCTGCTTATAGGAATACTGTCTTCGCCCAGGTAGCCACTGATCAAACCTTCAAAAATCTTTGAAATTATTGTTGCTAATGAAATAGGTCGGTAATTAGACATACATGAGAGGTCACCGGTACTATTTTTAGGTATTGGTATAACATTAGTTTTCATAAAATCTGTTGGAAAATAACTGTGGTCAAGGCATGCATTAAAAAAGTGTGCGAGTCTCTCATACAACAATGGCCCTGCATATAATATATGTTCAACACTAAGCCCGTCGTGACTTGCCCCGCCGAACCGGAGACTTGCCCCGCCTCATTTGCCTTACATGGTCAAATATTTGTTCGGAAGTAACATGAAAAGAACCTGTATCAGCGGGTGACCGCGATGACGCACACTGCGGCGCGCATGACGGGACAGGACTCGTCGAATGGCAAAAGTTATTTGCAAACATATTGGCAATCTCTACCGGATTCTGAGCATTATTTACCGGTATAGGAAGACATGACCCTGAATTTAATCGACCGGTTTCTTGCCAAAATTTACCAAAATCCCTATTTTGTCTATAACTGGTCCTATTTTGTCTATAACCATTTTTTGTCCCTATTTTGTCTATAAGTCTATAAGTCCCTATTTTGTCTATAACCATTTTAATTTTTTCCTCATTTTGTTGACACCATCTTAATTTACTTTTAAATTGTTTACGACTATTAACCATGTCATTATATACCCTACCCTCAAACGGACGACCGCTCAATACCCACATTTTAAAACACCGCCTAGTAGTTGCATGTAACTTCCTCACATGATAGTTCCACCCTGTTATTGTTTTATTACGGGTTCTATTTTTTCCGCGATAAGATCGAATTGCAGCATCAGTCAGACACTTTATAATTTGCTTGTAATAATTATCTATCCGACCAAAATGGCTTTCACTATCACATGAATTACCGGTACATGGAACAGCAGGCCACTCGCACACACTGAAAAATTGATCACACAAATTAGCAAAAATACCATTTTGGTCATAGTTACGATTACCCCAAATTATTTTATTCACAGCATGTTTTAGGCACTAATACATCAAAATTACATATCACTATTAACGGGAAATGCTCTGACCAGTTTACATCATTCAAAATCTTTATATCTTTGATAGCATTAACAGCCGATTCTGTGACTATACAGTGATCCAACCAGCTGGTTGTCCCATGCATGTCACTAAGATACGAGTAAGTATAAGAATCAGAGGACATACCCAATAGTTTATAATCCGCACACGTCCAGTTTTGTTCTGAACAACAATCGACGAGTTCATTCGCGAAAATACTGTCACTTCGTGTTAAGTCAGCATTGTAATCACCAAGTGCCATGACACACTCCACTGAATTGTTTTCAATAACCGCGTTAATTACACCGAGGCACTCCGTAAACATAGGTAAGTTATCTACTGACTCTGAATGTCATCTATTTGAATACACTGTCGGCGGCCAGACAGGTAACTTTGAAACCAATTAATCACTGTTGGAGATATATTAAGAGAGCGAAGAATGGCCAGCAATATATCGAATTCCACGGTATTAAAAGCATTGCTGAAATCTAGCAGAGACAGCACCGTGAGTTTCCCATTCTCCATACCTATTCTTATATCGTCTGTGACATTGACAAGGGCTGTAGTCGTGCTATGCCCAGGACAAAAACCTGATTGGTAGTTGTTTAGGAGATTGTTTTATTAAGAAAGGAGTTGATTTTGGTTATGAACTTGACGTTCCATAACTTTGGACAGGAATGGGAGTATAGCAATTGGACGATATTCTGAGAAGGATGGGGGATTAGGTATTTTAGGCAGGGGAATAATTTGGGCGTCTTTCCAGGATACGGGAAAGACACCACTGGATAGAGAAAAATTTAAAAGATGGCACAAGATTGGAAGAATCTCGTCTAGCACGGGAATTATCATGTTGCGGCTCACGCAGTCAGTTCCAACAGCGTTGGATTTTATTGATAATATGCTCTTCTTAATATCACAAGCAGTGACTTCATTAAAGATAAATGGAAGATGATCAGAAGTTGGAAGTGATGATAGATGGTCTAAAGTATTTGCTTTAATTGTCCTATTAAAGTTAGACGAGGCTGTGAAATGGTGATTTAACAAATCAAGATTAATGTTTTTGGAAATTGTTTCTGGTTGTGCTTTTTTCAACCCCTAATGACTTTAGAAAGTCCCAGACCTTCAATGAATCACCGTTTTGAACGGAGTTATGAATGTGTAGGCGCTGTGCTTTCCTACACACCTTATTGCAGTGATTACGAATAGATATATATTCATCCAGGTTTTCTTGTGTAGCCCGACGTTTATATTTCGTTTTTGCTGCTGCCTTTTTAGCAATTAAAGCTTTTATATCATTAGTAAGCCAAGGCGATGGTAAATATTTCAACTAATCGAAGAGCGTGAGTTATTTTAGAGAAGGCAAGTATTCAAGTCGTCTCCCATGATTATAGTATGACTGTAGGAAGTGATTGATTTTCCAGAAAAAAATCAAGTGAATAAAAGTAATTGACACTTAAGAGATGAGAGTTAAATACACATTCCAGGATTTTATATGATTAAATAATACTTCAATAAAAATCTGTTCACCAGCATTAAGTGGTAGTGGCTGTGGCGACACATCAACAACATTAAAATGAATGTGATCTCTGAGATAAATAGTCACACCACGACCTCTCTGCCCCATACAATTATTTCGTATCAGTCAAATCTGGTAGTGCTACAGATTAAGAAGACATAGAAGGTTTCAGCCAGGATTCAGAAACTAGAATAGCATGTATATTCCCACAGTCAAACGTAGCCAGCATATCAGAGATATGAGCCGGAATGCTCTGTGCGTTAATGTGAACAACATTAAAGCTCCCTTCATCATCAGAAAACTGCGCCTGTAGAGAATCAGCAAGTGATGGCATACTGATAAAGCTGTCATTCCTAGAAGCAGAGACGCAACTTTCGGAGTCGCTGGGATCTAAATCAATATTTAGTATATCGATATCACACATAGCTTTGAAGTTTTATTTTATATGTGTGTATTAAATCAATATATATATAAATAAATAAATAACAATTGTATATATATATGCTTATAAAATATTTAATGTACTAACTCAGTCAAAGCACATTGTCAACTCGCCAGTTGAGTGCTTTCTTAAATAATGAAAACTTAAATAGATAACCGCTCTCCGCAATAATTATACTATTTATTTTACAAAACTAAAAACGGAACATAATAAAAATAAATGAATAAAAAGTACTACAACCCTAAACTATCAATCAAAAATAAACCATCACACAGACTACATCAGTTTAAGTGTGAAAGCAGCCTGTGTGCCAGAAAAATCAAAGTGTGGGTAATAAAAGTGTAAACATTATAAGTTTCTTATACTTAATGCAGTTAATAATATACTCATAGCACTTGTGTAAATTTCTCACTCGAACGGCAGTAAATTGCATGAAGAACGGATGTGTTGTTACTTTTTTGCTGATGCAAGGCCTGGACTTACTGCTCTATTCCATAGCTGGAGCTGGCTTTGGACTCTCTTCAAAATTTTAATTATTGACATAAATTATAGAACTGATTTTTTGTTTGACGCTATTGGGCCCGAGGACAAAAATGAATCCCTCTCTCGTCCAACACTTAAAAATTCCAAACTTTAATCGAGCAGCCATGAAGATATCGTGACGATCGAGACTTTGTCAAAAACTTGGATATAGTGACTCCAGAACCCTTAAGTTTCGTCTTCGTGAACCACACCTTATCACGCACCGCAACATCCACCAATTTAACTAGGATTGGACGAGGGCTCTTAGCTGTACGAGGCCTGCCCATCCGGTGACACTGCTTGAGATGAGCCATGTTGAAGTCATTCAATCCCAGTCGCTCCTGCACCACACTGACCAACACTTGTGACACATTCTCATCACTGGCCTCTGTCACACCATGAAACATAAGCATCTTACGCCTGCTTCTCATTTCCATGTGATCAATGTTAGAAGCCATTAATGTAATCTGCTTCTGCAACATGCCCAGAGCCTGTGCCATGAAAAATTTAAATGTGGAAAAATCTACTGCCAGTTACCTAATGGATGGTGGCGCATTTGGCTTCTTCAGTTCCTCCATCTGAGCTTCAAAATCAGCCATCCGTTTGTGGAAGGAATCCATCATTGACGCCATAGTATTTTGTATAGAATCTATGTTATTATATTATTCTTACTGTTTGCTAGCAGGAGATTTACACTATACTGGCAAGTAGATTATGTTGTTATGTAATTATTATCATTAATACTATATACAAATATTTTTAATTTCAATATTTTTACAGAGCTTTTAAAACTCTTACTTATACTTACGCTTAGGATTTTAGCTTCAAAAATATTAATCAATAAACTCCCATATGTTAGATCGCCATACAGGTTGAGTAGAACTGAAGACATGACCCTCCTTAACTTGATGCAATTTCCCAACGAGATACAAGAGAAATATAATCGAGTATCGGACATAATGTTGTCTACTGTACAATGTAGGGGTAGCCGCGGTAGGATGCTAGTGTATAAAAAAAAAAAAACACCTATACAAATAAAATAAAATAACTGATTCAAAAGCGCATTTTGCCCGTAGATAGCCGTTTTTACAAAGGCATGTTTTATGTAGAACATTTTATAAATTACTTTAAAAGATGTAGTGTGGTTAGAAAAAATCCTCTGTCAAAGCAGAGGCGCTAACCTAAAGTCCGATAGTACTATTTATTTTTCTGTGCTTAGAGTTAATAAAGTTCTAAATCAATATTTACAATTTATAATTACAGTTTCATATAATTATGATGTATAATATTATGGAATCGATTAGTAACAATGAATGGTACTTGGTCTATACTACCTAAAATTAAAAGAGGACAGATTTTTAAGTTTGTTATGAATAGACCCAAAAAAACAGGGCCGATTTAAAAAATTCTTTTACTATTAAAAACTACATTCTTCGTGAGTAACAAAGGCTATATTGGATTTTCAAAAAGTTTAAAGTTTCATACGAAATCTCGAATAGGAAAACTTTAACACGCGGGCGAAGCTGCTGGCATCAGCTAGTTACTAATATGAACCATAACAAGTGCTTATGATATCTCTTAAATCTCCTAAAGTATTATTTTAACCCGACGCAATACGTTCTAGACATTTCACTAGTAAGAAAAGAAGGAAAACCGTTCTGAGTTCTGAAACATTTTCCAGTTCAATAATATACTTGTTCGCCGTTGATGGCTTTCGATTCATTGCGATTTATACTTTATGTTTTCAATAATAAGATTCATAATATTAAAAATGTATGTGGACATAAGACAAAAGGGTAATGATTCTGGGTACTGAAAGCATCTGTTAGCCCCTAAAGACATTATTGCGCTACTCTCAGGAGGAGCCAAGCGAAGCCACAAGCGCTTATCTTTTAAATTTCCTTGGTGATAAGAAAGTTATTTCTTATCAAATACCTTTTATTCTTTGAGTGTTTTGTATCGCAATTTATGAAATAATATTTTAGTGTTAGGACCTACGTTATAATTCTTCTACTTTACTCGATTAATATTTATCACAACACATGATCATGCACCTTTCGCATCCATTTCCCACCTTTTTTTTTTTACGCGTGGAAATCCTCATTGATGCTATGCCGGACTCTTACCGACTAAAACCACACGGTGCCCTTCCATTTGTCTATGGCCTGGAGTCCCGGGTAAGCCCTAAGGAGGATAACCCCAGAGCTCCCAGCAGACTTTATCCGCAAATGCGGTATCGTCTTCTTTTGGGGTTCGGGTGTTATCCCGTTTCTTTGGGGGTCCGGGTGTAATCCCACTTCTTTGGGGAGGATTCGGGTGCTGTCCTACTTTCTTGAGGGGGTGAAAGGCGTACGCGTGTTGTCACGTCACGCCACCGTCTAGGGATCCATTTCTCCCTGTGATATTTTTTAGGTCATCGGTACATTTGACTCGGGGAGTTTACTTCTTCGACAGATATAGTCAATTAATCACCATTATATTGTGCTTACTCTGAGTAATAAGGACTGATTGTAGAATTTCAACTTCAAGCGTACAAGCGTAGAGAAATCCAGACGAGCTTGTAGTAGTTTTTTTTTAGTGTAGTAGTAGTCTGAAGTAGACTACTCATGAGAACAACTTGAAAAGAAGAGAGATAGTTTAAGCAAACACATCATTGTTCCACCATTTTGATTAAATTTTTGTAAAAAGTGATCACTTTGTAAGCCGCTCTTGTTCGAAAGCCTTTAAATCAAACAAGTGTTTGTTAGATAAAACTAGATTGCCGGTTTTACTGAATTTTGCTTTCCAGACAGTCCTTTCATGCAATTGGAACGTTTTGGAAAAGATTTCGACTAAAACTTCTTGTGATTTGTGACATCATTCACATTTTTTTTTATTAAAGTGAAACGAGACAACTTGATTCAGGACGGGGATTGAACGCGTGACCTTTGCCTAACCAGGGCAACGTTTTAGCCACTGAACTATCCGAACCGTACTGAAACAAATTGAAATTCTTCAGTATATTTTAATCGTCATTTAAAAGTATGACATATTGTTATTTTTAGCAACCACAGGACAAAAACTTGATTATTTTGCATCATTAGGTTCTGCAAGATTGCGGCTTTATCTTCTTATATTGCTGAAGTCATTCAACATAAGCATTTGAAACTAGGATTTTGCTGAGTGTGTAAAATAATCCTCGTTCGAATCCTCTTCAAGATCAGCTGCAAGTGAGCTTTAATTTTCAACATTGTTGGTAGCGCCTGCCGTATGACCTCCCGTCCCCGTAAGCCTGGGTAGTTGCCTCGTCCGTTAGTCAGCAGGTGCACCACTAGCAGGTATACTCTTGGGCCCCTGAGTCCTCGATGGCCTCTTACACCCTCTACTTTATAAAATTTTAATAAATAATACCAATCTATACTACTATTATAAAGCTTAAGAGTTTGTTTGGTTGGACGTGCTAATCTCAGGGACTACTGGTCGGATTTTTCGGTCGGAAAATTCTTATTGTATTAGATAGCCCATTTATCGAGGATGTCTATAGGTTATATAATCACGCTACTTCCCTATAGAGCGGAGCAATAGTCAAATGTCGAAAAATGGGGCAAATTTTTAATTATTAGAATTTATAAGCGACGGGATTAAATAGGTGCGACGGGAGTTCGAAACATGTCACGGGTGAAGCCGGAGGGGGTTACCTAGTGATATATATTTACAAACGGGAGTTCGAAGTATGTCTCGAGCGATGCCGTCGGGGTCACCTAGTGATATATATTAACAAACCAGGCATTGAGATAGGTGATAAGGTTGTGCATTAGCAAAAACACAGGCAATAAAAATATTCACAAAAGAATTTACCACATCCTACCCTTAAGTGGGTCACATAAGCAGCCGCCGACGTCGGATATCACCCGAAATTGGTCTAATCTTTAGTTATGGCCTCTCACAGAAATTCACATTTCAACGCATCAACCCGCGAAATGTTTACTTGGTTAGGAGAATAAAAATGGTGTAGTTATTCCCACACCGATAGAAATATATTATCACGCTACTTTATATAAGTAGATACAATGAAATGCGTTTGTTTCACATTTGCCTTCAATATCTCTCAAGGGACAGGAAAAACAAGAACTTCGTAACAGATACACGCTTAGTATATTTCATTTTCAAAATTTGAATGTCACGCATGAAATATTTTTTACTATTTTATTTATTTTGTTGGTTTGATATTTTGCTTGAGATTTTCCCTTAGGAAATGTAAGTGTAGGTACGACCGTTCATTATTATTATGATAGGGTATATAAAATATATAAAATAATACCAACATATTATACGAATATTATACGTATATAATACGAATTATAAACGATGAAAAAAAACTTTTTTTGAATTAAATCCAATTAAATTAACCTTTAGTTTGGGATGCAACTTGTGTTGACACCCTAGCTCCTTCTCATCTTCCTAGCACAGCGGGTTGCGTTTGTGCTGCTGCATCTGCTCTCAAGCGGCGCAAATATAATAATTTACAAGGTAACTACGAGTATAATTTTGAGCCATTTAGGGTGGCGATACTGGGCTCGTGGGGCCCAAGTGCCCGTTCACTATAAAGAGATATCGCAAAGCGACTGGTGGACTCTTCTCATGACCATAGGGCTGGCCTCTATCTTGTTCAGAGAATAAGCATTGCTATACAACGTGGCAACGCGTCCGGCCTTACGGGAATCTCACTGGTTGATTTAGATGGGGAGGAAATCTTCGACATCTAGTCGGGGCATCATTGTTAGTCTTGTAATAAACCCGACCCTTTTTTTTTTGTACTATTTCCTGTAAATATGTTAAATTTTAATATGTTAAAGATTCGTCATGTAACTTTCATATTTTGGAAATAAATTACTGCTACATGAAACGACACAAAAAGTCAACTTAATTTTAAACAGAAGTGATGCCTTTAAACTTTGAATTTTCTTCCGAACTAAAAGAAAATGTTTTAGTAGTAGAAGCAGATGAGAAAAAAATTGGAGATGACTCAATAAATTAATATCCTTTCACAGTTCACTGCCTCCAATTTCATTTTGGCAGTTTGTTTGACCTTACTGTGCCACGCTGATCTGACGGATTGATATTAGTACAGGGTTTTAGGGGCTCGCAGGTTAGACTAGCTTAGGCTCCACCGCACTTCCATCACCATGACAATGAATATGGTGTATTTTTATTGTTATCAAACCACCACCAGTGGTGTAAGAGGCCCCACCAAGATCTTCGGGGCCCAAGTCAACCTCCCGTGCTAGTGCGTGCACCTGCTGATTAACGGACGAGGTTCTGGCGCTGGCTTTCCCCTCTGGGGTTGGGAGGTCTGAGGGCGTCGCTCCCATAAAAGCGACCCGCCGAAACAAAAAAAAAACGAACAGGCAGAAAAGGAATGCTGCTAGGTATAGGGCGCCGCCGCAAAACGGCTCGCAGGAGCCCCGCCCGACTCCTGTGGCAAGTGGGCTAGGGCTGCCGTGTGTCGGGCCAGCACGGCTAAAGAAGTTAGCCCCAACCCGTATCCGTTTCGCATCGGAACATTGGCACGCTGACTGGGCGTGCGGTAGAGTTGGCCGAAGTACTCTCCAGGCGGAGGGCGGACGTGGCGTTCCTGCAGGAGACTCGGTGGAAGGGCAACAGAGCCCGGCCCTTGCAGAACGGCTTCAAGCTGTATTACACGGATGCGCCTGGTGGGGAGAACCGGGTGGCCGTGGTGCTCTCCGAGGGGCTGCAGAGTGGCATCTTGGAGGTGAAACGCTGTAGCGACCGGCTTATGATCGTGAGGGTGCTTATCGATGGGATTATTACCCACCTGATAAGTGCCTACGCGCCACAGGCCGGTTGTAGCGACGCCGATAAGATGTCGTTTTGGGGTCAACTCGAGGGAGTGCTTCGGAGCATTCCGTTGTCACAGGTAATCGTTTTGGGCGGCGACCTAAACGGTCATGTGGGTGAGAGGTGTGAGGAGTTTGAGCGTGTTCATGGTGGTTTTGGATTCGGCACCCGCAACGCTGAAGGAGAAACTATCCTCGGAACGTGTGCGGCTGCCGATCTGGCCATTGTGAACACGTATTTCAAAAAGAAATCCGAACATCTCATCACCTACAAGAGCGGGAGGCGTACAACTCAGATCGATTTCCTATTCACTAGGCGACACAGCATCGGCAAGGTGGCCAACTGCAAGGTCATACCCGGAGAGACTCTTACTGCACAACACCGTCTCCTTGTCATGGACCTCTGCGTGAAGCCCAAAGGCAAACGCATCGAGCGGTGCCAGCGCCGCATCAGATGGTGGTTGCTTGATGAAACTAGGTCCCAGGAGTTCGTCTCAGCTGTCGGTGACAAATGCACCGACACTGAAGGCGAACCAGTTCAAGATTACTAGGACAAAGTTCAGGCGGCCATCCTTGGAGCGGCGAAGGTGGTGCTCGGTGAGTCTAAGGGTGGACGCAAATGTGACAAGGAAACTTGGTGGTGGAACGAAATGGTCAGAGGGAGACTAGGGAGAAGAAAGCCCTCTTTAAAAAGTGGCAAGCGACCGCATCTCCCGAAGACCGCGACGCGTACAGGGCTGCCAAGCG
Organism: Thumatha senex; assembly: GCA_948477245.1. Lineage (NCBI taxonomy): Eukaryota > Metazoa > Arthropoda > Insecta > Lepidoptera > Erebidae > Thumatha > Thumatha senex. The sequence continues at coordinate 15,156,305 of OX419743.1, forward strand.
CGCCACAAAGAGAGCTGTAGCCAGAGCCAGACGTGACCACTTACAACCTCTGTATGATAAGCTGGAATCGTCTGAGGGGCAGAAGCTCATCTATAAGCTGGCGCGCTTCAGGGTCAAAGCGGCACAGGATACATCCAAGTGTCGCTGTGTAAAAGACCCTGAGGGCAACCTGTTAAGCGAAGACCTCGCGGTAAAAAAGAGATGGCGCTCGTACTTCCACGAGCTGCTTAATAAACAGCACAAAGAGGTGCAGCCTCCGGACCTCCCTCCGAATCAGGGACTAGTGCCACCGGTAACGCCTGGAGAAGTCCTGACTGCGCTTCGCCGCATGAAGAATCGGAAAGCTGTCGGACCCGATGGAGTCCCCATCGAAGCCTGGAAGGCGATGGGTTCTCGCGGTGTGGGCATCTTAGTAAACCTTTTTAACCGCATACTCCTCAGCGGGCAGATCCCAAACCAATGGAGACTGAATATTATTACTCCAGTCTTCAAAGGTAAGGGGTCAGTGCAGGAGTGCGGCAGCTACCGCGGTGTTAAGGTGATGTCCCACACCATGAAGATCTTCGAGAGGATTATAGACTCTCGGATCCGGCAGGAGTGTACCCTCTCGGAGTGTCAATATGGGTTTCGCCCTGGTTATGGGACCACGGACCCTGTTTTTGCCCTAAGGGTTGTCGCAGGGAAATACAGGTCGAAGAACACGCCTCTGCACTGTTTGTTTCTAGACATGCAGAAGGCCTTCGACTGTGTTCCTCGTGCGATAATCTGGTGGGCACTGCGGTCCAAAGGGGTTCCAGAGGTCTATATTGACACTATCTACATGCACTGTGACTCCGATTCAATGGTTCGGACTGCTGTTGGTGACACGAAACCCTTCCCCATCACCGTCGGGGTACACCAGGGTTTGGTCCTTAGTCCGCTTCTGTTCAGTGTAATATTAGACGAATTGTCGGACAGCATCAGAAACCCGCATGAGCAGCCTCCATGGTTGGTTGACATGCGTGCCAATGGTCTTACTACAGGGGATGCCGAAGACCGTGCGAAGTGGAGAAGAAAATGTAGGAAAGCGGACCCCGGGCGTCGCAAGACGCAACTCGGACAGACGCTCGGATGATGATTTATTGTTATCAAACCAAAAAAAATATAAACACAAAGATTATTTTCAGAATACATCATTCGATCCTTTTAGAATAGAAGGTAGAGCAATTGTTCAATATCACAAAACTACATAAATGTATTATGAAGTGCTCGTAGCCCAACTAACCCAGTGTTCTGTAAACGATTACTGCATTAAGCACCTTTCGCTGTGGCTGGTCCTTTAATGGATAAACGCTTTGTGACATTTCCATTTGGGAACGTTTTGTGCTTCGGAAAGCACATTAAGCCATTGGTCCGGATTACCTATAACAGGGTAGTCGTTAAGCCAATCTGTGGGCCTTATAAGTGCAACAGCAATATACCACAAACTGCGCCTGTCCTTTTACCAACATGAAAATTCAACAAAAACTCCGCGGGCCACAAGCACTTCACCTTAGAATCGCTCGTAGCCCGTGGATTTTCTGTTCTGTAAACAATCACTGAGTTACGCAACTTTCACTATGGCTGGTCCTCGGATCGTTGACCACTTTGTGGTATTTACATTTGCGAGCGTTTCCGTGCTTCGGAAGGCACGTTAAGCCGTTGGTCTCGGTTGCCAGTAACATGGCATTCGTTAAGCCCAGTTGTAGGCCTTATAAGTGGCTGAAAATTTTGCAACTGCAATTCACCACAAACTGCGCCTGTCCTTTTCAACATGGAACATGAACAAAAAGTTTAAGGTGAAATGTGGGCGTTTAGTCCTCTGCTACTACTTCAGGGATAAATTCGTGATTGATAAGTAAGTAATTATTAACGTTACTGCCATACACATTACTGGAATCAAACATAGCTCACATAGGACCAGTAATATACAATTATCGTGGTGCTTCCATATTTCTATAGGATTTACATCGTTGCTTTCCAGGTCTCCCGCTTTGCAAAGGATGGCAGAGGCAATACGTTCTTTTCCTACTTCCACACATTATCTTCTGATTAATTTCGTTGCGGATTCCAAGACATGCTAACTTCTCCTGGGACTTCAACAAGATCGAGCTCGGTGTATCTTTTCTGGTGTTTTGGTCATTGCTGTAGATCCTGGTTTACAGGAGTCACAGTAATGGGAATGCGGGTGGGATTAGTCCCATATAAAAAAGTAAGTACTAAAACTTTATCAAAATAGTTTCAACATTTGCATCAAAGATGAAATTTAATAGTTGATATTATTGAAATGCTTAAGTTTCTTAAGTTAAATTTGTCAGTAAGCCAGCCTCAGATGAAGACAGCACATAGGGAAATAATTACCATATTCCACCCATTTCCTCGAACACCGGAGGTAGGCTGCGTAGGAAATTATTTGTCATATTAACGTCACTCTAGCTTGAGTTTCGACGTTGAGATGTTAATATATTAAATTATCTTCAACGCGATTCTCAACAAGTAATTCTATATCGATACCGAATGACAAATCGACGATGTTTCAAATTTGAGTGTTTTGTCAATAAGTTACCAAGAGATGTTTACGTAAAATTCAAATCAGATACTTTAACGGAAATTTAATGATTGTGTAAGCAATATAAATTCATTCGAAATTCCTGACAAGCAGTATTAATTGTTTGGTACCTAGTACAATAATAATATTTTTGGCATCGAGGCATAAGTATCTAATGTGAGAATTCTGGGATGTCTCAATAGGCTTGCGAGAGACACTGCAAGCTGTAGAGGATTGAAATGTAACAAATATACCTAAAGTACATTTTTGCGAAACGTTGCGACTTCAAATACTGACTGCCTAGAATCAATCTTCACGCTGTATCCTTGACGAAGTTGACAGATAGCCAAGCGTCGTGATTAATATTTTTCTATTGTTTATTTCTAATTATTTATGTTTTACTATACGGTTTGTGTTTATCCTTTTTTATAAAACTACACACGCCACTATGGAGTTTTAATGTGTATAGTAATATGTTGTATCCTTTGATTCTATTTTTTTTTCTCTCTACATCGAATACTAACAAAAATATACTATTTAAAGAAAATGTTTTTGTTTTTAGTTTTTATTTAAAAAGTGTCAAAACACTTTTATCAAAAAATCTTTGTTATTAATTTAATTTACGTTATGAGTTCCACTTATGTATCTGTGTGTCAGATGAGGTAGATCTCGAAGTTTTCCTATTAAATGCTTTAAAAAAATTACATTAGACATAGATTATTCAATTTAATTAAACCGCAGTTGCCACATCAAACAAAAACCACGAAACCAACAAATCAATTTTGCGTCAGGAAATTACTTTGTAAAGTTGAAAAGGGTTGCGCGATACGATACCAAATTGAAATTCTTTTGTGTGCTTTGCCTTTACATGTCCGAAATGTTACCTGACTCTTGAAATCATATAACAACGTTTTTCGATCAAACTTTGGTACGCACACTTGGCTGCCCAAATCCAAATAAATGCAACTTTTCAGCTATTCAGTTTTACATACATGTATGTCATCATCATCCGAGTGTCTGTACAAGTTTCGTCTCGCGACGCCTGGGGTACGCTTTCCAACATAGTCTCCTCCACTTCGCACGGTCGTCAGCATCTCCTGTAGTGAAACCATTGAACCATTGACTTATGACGCCAAACCAGCACTTATTGGGTTTTCCCCTCTTACCGGGACTCGGCTGCGCCGACATAGCCAGGCATTTGGCGGTTGCCGCAAGACGTGACCATACCAGCGAAAGCGACACTCTTGCAGCTTATCTGCAATGACACGGATGTTAAGGCTGAGCGTATGCGGTATATCAACGTGACTCCATACATCCACCGCAGCATCTTCATAGTTTTACATTCACGCATGTAGTTACGCTTTTATCCCCAAAAGGGTAAACAGAAATATAATATACCCCCACCGTGTGCATATTTATCCCACAAAAACCCGGTGCCGGCTACATTCTGTTAAAATTTTACACCGGTCACATAAGGCCGTCAAATTGAATTAACTTATATATGTCATGTTACTAGCAAACAGGAGGAATGGGGAACAATTGCTCAACGTGCCTCTAGAACTACGAAAACGCTCATTAATGGAAATTTTACAAAACGGTCACTCTGAGATTCAGCCATAGCGAAAGATGCTAAACTCAGTGATCGTTTACCGAACACTAAGTTAGCGAGGCCACGAGCGCTTCGCATGTAAGTTTACCTGTATAAAAGGCAATGTGGCTCCCTGAGATCTTTGGAACCCGAACCAGGCTCATCTCAAAAGTGCATCTATTAGGAAACTCGAAAGAAACCCTGGTACTAACCCCTCTTGCCAGCGTAGCAGAGTAGAGGTCTTCACCGTTATACAAATAATTTTATTTTGACCCACTTCTCACAGCGCCATCTTGCCCAAACTAAGCTATAAGCTTGTATTATGGCATCTAGACATCTGATATATTTATAAATACAACATATTATACATAGGAAACACCCAAACTCCGAAACCAACATTTCTGGATCACACAAATATTTGTTCCGACCCGGTAATGTGCGCAGTCACATACACTACCACTGCGCCACCGAGGCAGTCGATCGATTGGGAGAGCCCTAAGTCCCATAGTGGGCTGCGATATGCTGATTTAATTGATTGACTGTATGTAGATCGTCAGTGGGACTCTATCACTTCTATATATCCGACAAATTGATTTAAAGGGCTGGCAAACAAAAAAAATTTGGCCCACAAAAAAAAACTAATATTCCTGATATTTTATTAATACCCCAAAGTTTTCTACCTCGAGACAGAGTATTGCGTAAAATAATTTCATTACCTACGTTTTATAGATAATTTTAAGTCATTAAAGAAACGGAAGGCAAAAAGTTTTTGATTCACCGCAGTTCATTAACAAAAAAGGCAATCTGGCTAAAAGCATGCACCCATCTAGGTATGAAGTAATTAGAAAGTCACGTAGAAATGTTCTGAGATTATTATTTATGTATTATGAAAGAAGTTTAACTGGTTATGAAGTTAAGGAAAACCATCCTTACTTTAATATAAAACAAACTCGTCCACTGCATCTATCTGTATGTCTGTTCGTGGCGAAAATTAGTGAACCAATTATCAAGTTTTGTTACTAGATAAGAGTGATTCATGAGAATTTGTGTGTAATTTGTCAAGGTTTAAGGAAATTTGTTGAGATATGACGATAATTGTTCAAGATGTCAGAAAATTGTAAGAGGTCTTTGGTTTCATTCATAAACCCTGAGATATAGGTATAGCAAAACACACAACGACATCATTACTTTTTATAGGTCGGCAAAAAAGTCCATGCTATTGGTATATACCCCTTGAAGAACGTTTACGGATAAGCTTCCCACGCTGGTGTAGGTCCAGCAAAACACACAACGACATCATTACTTTTTATAGGTCTGCAAAAAAGTCCATGTTATTGGTATATACCCCTTGAAGAACGTTTACGGATAAGCTTCCCACGCTGGTGTAGGTCCAGCAAAACACGCAACGACATCATTACTTTTTATAGGTTTGCAAAAAAGCCCATGCTATTGGTATATACCACTTGAAGAACGTTTACGGATAAGCTTCCCACGCTGGTGTAGGTCCAGGTCTCGTACCTAGTAATATAAATTATTCTCACACACAACCAAACTCTATATGCTACATTTACACTTTATTTTATTAAGTAGGTACATGTAGGTAAATGTGTAAACATCGGAAGCTGCGCTGGTACTCCGACGTGGCTTGACGCTTATCTTGAAATAGGACTTCCATTAGGTCCGAAACTAGACGGGCGATCCCGAAATATACACGTGAGTACAACCGTTAACTTAGTAATAGTGAACAACGCTCACGAATGTTATGATTCTAATTAAGTATTTGTTTTTTATTACCGTCGACATTGGTATAGACAAGAAAAAGTGTGTAATCTACTGGCAAAGATATCTGGATGAATAGTATCTGATTAGTATTCTTTACTTGAAGAAAATTTTGAAAAAAATATCCAATCATCATCTATGTTATTATATATATAAAAATGAATCCCTATTTCCCTTGGTCACGCCATCACGCGTGAACGGCTGGACCGATTTGAAAAATTATTTGTTTTGGATAGGCCATTTATTGAGGAAGGTTCTAAGCTATATATCATCACGCTACTACACAGGAGAGCGGAGCAGTAATCATAAATGTCAACAAATCGGGGAAACTTTCATACATTTTTGGAAAAGTAATAGGTGACGGAATTAAATTGGTGCCACCGAGTTGGAAGTATGTCACGGACGAAGCCGGGCACGTCAGCTAGTATAATATAATAATATCCTTCTTTGTACATACATTTTATGGGAAAAGTACACGTAGAAAGTGAATGAGGTCCTTCGGGTACCATAACAATGTATTTAGGTGAGACCTGGCGCTGTGTGGCGCTTTGTGCGTAGTTGCTCCAGTAGAATATACGCATAATATCGACTGCTTGTATGTTACCAACTTTTAAGTTTTGCGTGGCATGATTAAATTAATATAAAATAAAGGTCTTAACGCATGATCGCTTACTTACCATAAATTTAATAACATTATACTTTCTGACCGGTAAAAAGTTGTTCTGCCATACAAATTACCAAAACCTGTCCTTATCACCTAAGCGTAAAAAACAGCTTACAACCTATTTATTCTAAGACCTAAAATAAATATACAAAAATATCATGAAAACCGGTCAAGTTGTTTCGGAAGAGTTGTCAAGTTTTTTACATAGCAAAATAATATGTTTGACCAACTTACTAAAGTACTACCAATGGTAAGTATAAAAAGTAGGCCACGACCAATTCTCAGACCTACCAAATATACAAAAAGACGTTTCATAAAAGTCGGTAATGCTATTTCGGAGGATTTCAATAACAAACACTGTTTACATCATAAGTACTTACAACTTAATTATACAAAAGATGTTGTTGCCAGACCTGTCCAGTACAGTGGTGTACAACAGTGTAACACGGCATTACAATGAAACTTGGTCGATCAACACTGAACAAAGCCTCACGCGATATGGGAATCCGTTTCAAATGCCTATGTTGTATTGAAATCAACGGAATTTGGAATATAGATCGGTTTCTAAGCTGGCCTTTGAATAGAACATCGATTAATATTGTATATTGTGCATGTCTTAAGACCAGGGTACGAGTATTACTTACTGGAAATTGTCGAAATGGATCAGTGAATTTTCAAAGCAGTTTTGATATTCACAATTGAAATAGGTTAATATTACTGGCAAAAAAGGGCTGATTTTGCAAATAATCTAAATGTGAGATTTTAATTATAACTAGTGGTGCTGTGAACCGTAGACTTCAGAGTAAATTGAGGAAAAAGTCTATGCATTTTTTTGGTTCGCTTGGCTCAGCAGCACACTTCAAGCCTATATCACCCCATACCGTTTTGAGTGCTCTTGCCAACCACTTCGGGCTATTTCCTCTTCCCTGTCTCCATTTCCCCCCACGATCAAAAACCCCCTAGCTTAAAGTTTTTGGTTATATCAAGGATTGTCCATGCCAAGTTGCATGCAAATCCGATGAAAAATGCGACCTGTGGACTGAATGGACGGACGAACGACTTCAAACGGAGAATTTGCTTCACTCGCCTCCTTAGTCAATAAATAATTTTACACTCTGTATCCCTGACGGAGTAGACAGAGAGGACAGATCGCCAGGCTTCGCGGTCCATGCATACTTCTTTCGCTTCCTGTAGATTCAATAATCGTTTCATACGTGCACGTCTGGGTATCCGAGTACTTTTGACTTCTCCGTTTTTGAGCAATCTGCTCACGTGGTCTCTATATATAAGTCTCGGCCTACCCTGACTCCTGCTACCGACTACTTTCGCACAATATTTATTCTTCGTCAATCGTTCCTTATTCATACGTTGGACGTGTCCAAACCAACGGAGCACGCCCTTTTTCCAGCTTAACGCTGACATTTTCATTCAAGCATGCCATATTGCGTATCACTTCTTTACGTATTCGTTCGGCCAAGGTGACGCCTCACAATTTTCGAAGTGATCGCATCTCCACAGCATCGCTATCATACATAGGTTTCGCTCCCAAAAAGCACCGTTGGCACTAGCATTGCCTTATGAATCGCTAGCCGTGCTTCTTTTACGATGCTCTGTCGCTTAACAAATTGGGACAAAGCACCGTTAACTTTGTTTTCAGTAGCTACTCGCCGTTCTACATCCGAATTACATCTTCCATCCGCGCTAATCATACTTTCTAAATACCACATTTCATTCACTTGTTCTAGACGATCCTGGTTTACCCGAATCTCGCACTTAGTTCTTACGTCATCTCTTTCAAATACTTAAACTTTATTTTTACGCGGGTGTCAACTATTCGGGACTAATAATACAAAGGCAAAGAAAGACAAACACAGAGAGGGAGAGAGAGACACAACTTAATATTAATAAATACTGAAACATATGAACTATTTTGGCATTCGAATATACGATTACAGCCCACATGATATCCGTAATTGGAAATTATTGTTAGAGCCGCGTTTTTATGATATTATTCTTCACAGCAGGATTCAAAGCGAAACATGTCTAATAACTTAGTTTATTATAGAAACACATCAACCTCACTATAATAATACCACTAATGCCAGCTTTGTGAGTTCACCTAAACACTATCTTATAGATTTTCCCAGTCTTTGATATTAACTTCATCTGAGCTTACAGTTACAGGATAAATTCAACAACTTAACCTTTAGTCTGTTTTGATAGGTTAGTAGAAGCAGCTTTGAAAGGAAGCCAGTCGTTTCCAATAATGCTTAAAACAAAATATTCAAAAAGAATTTTAAACTTTAAAGTGGAATTTGTCTAATAACATAGTTTATTTGTGAGTTCACCTAAACACCATCTTATAGATTTTCCCAGTCTTTGATATTTACTTCATCTGAGCTTACAGTTACAGGATAAATTCAACAACTTAACCTTTAGTCTGTTTTGATAGGTTAGTAGAAGCAGCTTTGAAATGAAGGCAGTCGTTTCCAATAATGCTCAAAACAAAATATTCAAAAAGAATTTTGAACTTTAAAGGGTAAATTTCTTTGTTTTTTTTTATACCACTGAGGTGGCAGACAACGTACGGCCCCCCTGATGGAAAGTGGTCACCATAGCCTATGGACGTTTGCGACACCAGAGGTGCAGCACTCGCGCTGCTGACCCTTTATAAGCCTTCTAAGACACCTTTCGAAGAACCCCATACCATATGAAGACGTTCGGTTCATACCTAAACGTGTGCGTGCGCTCCGGACGCAAAGCGTGAGGGTGAACACCCTGTGTATGGCGAGCGGTACGATGATAAAAGGTAGCAATGGGCATTATATCAAACAACTCCTCAGAGCACAGACCGCTGTACAGGCACTATTGTGACACTGTTGTGTTATACTGTTTTGACACTATTGTGCTTTTTGGTAGGGAATCTCATGGGTCAACAATATGCTAATGACTATTGCACAGCGACTTGTCTCTACGCTATATGAATGAAGTGTGCGTTGTACGCTTTTTATATGCATCTTTCGACATTCTGTTTTCACGTTTGTTGGCTGTTGCCTTTTTTTCTTACGTAGGTACATAACAGTTACGCCGTATTGCCGAATGGGTGGCAGAAATGTGGGCGTAAAGTATGCCTACTTCACGCCAACATTTCACTACAAGCGTTTTATTTTGACTTCTTCGGTGGTGCAGTGGTAGTGTATGCGACTGCCGCGACTGAAGTCTCGAGTTCGATTCCAGGGTCGGAACAAATATTTGTGTAATTCACAAATGGCTTTTTCTGAGTTTGGGTGTTTCCTATGTATAATAGGCATGTATTTAGAAATATATAAGTATGTTTATCAGTCGTTTAGATCCCATAACACAAGCTTATATTAGCTAACTTTGGGCTAGACGTCGATGCGAAAAAAATGTCCCACAATTTTTATTTATTTCCTTTAGTTGATCAATTGTTATTAGTAGTATCTAATAACAATTGATTAAATCTTTGTTAATCACGCAACGCCATTAGTAACTTTTGAGTTTATAACCTGGGGTTTAAACCGCCTGAAATTTAGTTTGACTTTACCTTTTAAAACTTTATGTATCTTGTGACTTCGTGACTGCCTCTGTGGCGCGGTGGGAGTGTATCCGACTGCTACGCAAGAGGTCCCGGGTTCGATTCCCGGGTCGGAACAAATATTTGTGTGATCCACAAATGTGTGTTTCGGAGTTTGGGTGTTTCCTATGTATAATATGTATGTATTTAAAAATATATAAGTATGTTTATCAGTTATCTAGATCCCATAACACAAGCTAATATTAGCTTACTTTGGGCTAGATGGCGCTAAGTGAAAAGTGTCCCACAATATTTATTATTATTTATTTATTTATCTTCCCTTCTCTCAATAGTAGTTTACGTATTTGAAAGTACTAGGGATTACCGAAACTCTTTTGTTGTTATACAAAAACCCAGATAAGTATAGACTGCAACTTGTCCCCTCATCACAATCGTAACATATAGGGTTGTCACAGTACAAAATGCGAACCGCGGAGTATAGCGTAGTGAACCGTTGCGGCACTGCACCAGTTCCTGTGCAGTCCACCTTAGCGCTGAATGCCGCAATACCGACCACACCGGTGTACGTCTCCCGCCTACACTTCACTACTAAGGCGGAGAACATCGTGCAGTACATGCGCAAGAAGATGAACTACACAGTGAGAGTGCAGCAGTTGGAGTCGAGCCGGAACGTCAGTTTCTTGTCGTTCGTGCTACGAGTGCCCAACAGTAGCTTGCACGTAGTCATGCAGGAGAACTTCTGGCCACAGGGCGTGGTGTTCCGTGGCTTCCGCGGACAGTTACCACCGGATCGCAAAAAGACATAGTGCGACAGTGAAGTGATACTAATATTAGTATTAAGATTTTATATACTAACACAGTGTGATGTATTTATATGTATTCTTAGTTTTAAGGTATTTATCTATGGGCCGTAGAATAAGTTAATAACATCTATTACTTTTCTAATGTTGCCTGAAATAAATGATTATTATCCCGATGGACACCGACTTTCCGAATCGTTTTATGATAGATAAAATAATATTAATATTAATTTTAATATGGGTGTGAATTTGGGTGACTTTACTGTAAACTGTCTGCTGTACGCTGATGATGCGGTGCTCATGGCCTCGTCAGAAGCCGACCTACAGGCATTAGTCACTAATATGAAAGAGGGGTGTGAAAGTAAGGGTCTCCGCTTGAATGCAAGTAAAACTAAGGTTCTAGTATTTGAAAGAGGTGACGTAAGAACTAAATGCGAGATTAGAGTAAACCAGGAACGTCTAGAGCAAGTGAATGAAATTGTGTATTTAGGAAGTATGTTTAGCGCGGATGGAAGATGTGATTCGGATGTAGAACGGCGAGTAGCTGCCGGAAACAAAGTTAACGGTGCTTTGTCCCAGTTAGTAAAGCGACAAAGCATCGTAAAAGAAGCACGACTGGCGATTCATAACGCAGTGCTAGTGCCAACTTTGCTTTACGGTAGTGAAACCTGGGTATGTCAGCAGATGCATGAAAGTAAATTGAATGCTGTGGAGATGCGATCACTTCGAAAATTGTGCGGCGTTACCTTGGCCGACCGAATACGTAACGAAGTGATACGCAATATGGCAGGTTTGAATGAAAGTGTCAGCGTTAAGCTGGAAAAAGGCGTGCTCCATTGGTTTGGACACGTCCAACGAATGAGTGAGGAACGATTGACGAAGAATATATATTGTTCAAAAGTAGAGGGTAGAAGGAGTCAGGGAAGGCCGAGACTTACATATGAAGACCACGTGAGCAGATTGCTCAAAAACGGAAAGGTCAAAAGTACTCGGATACCCAGACGTGCATGTATGAAGCTATTGATGAATCTCGAAGAAGCGAAAGAAGTATGCATGGATCGCGAAGCCTGGCGATCTGTCCTCTCTGACTACCCCGTCAGGGATACAGCGTGGAGATAGTTTAGTTTAGTTTAGTTTAGTTTAAAATAATATTAAAATAATATTGCTTAAAGAGATGGAGGCAGCACCCCTGGTGACGCTGTAGCTCTCAAAACAGAGTGGCTATGAGTTTTATTACCAGGTTGCTCTCTAAGGTTCTACCTGCCTTGCGAATCTGGCAGTAAATGTAAATGTAGAAGGAATAATTTTGACGTTCATAAGTGTTATTTAGTGACCTATCATGGGATCATGTTTATGATGACATCATCATATATCATTTCAGGTTGTCTGTGCATCTTACTAACCTTTTTTATTGTATAATAACAAAACGCCGTTAAGCCCAAATTAAGCTAAAACAAACTTGAGCCATTGGATCTAGATAAAATAATAGGCTTTTATATTTACAAATACATAGATATAAACTCCGAAATAAATGTATGTACCGAAGCATGTCAGTTGCACTACGCCACCAAGGCAATCAATTATTACATTACTGTTACATACTTAACAAACGAAGTTAGTTACAATAGCTATTTTAGTTATAAGATATTAGTTGCTGCAGATATTGTACTTTATCTGGTGACTAAAACAAGAACTTGAAAACAATTTGCCGAAAGTCAGTAGTATGCAATAGTGTGAAGCTTCTACTGCCTAAAGTTTGCGTAAACTCCACTCTATTGTTGAACACAATATGATTATCTACCATCCGGTAATGCACTAGAAGTCAGCTGTTCGTAACTTCTGCCGACAACTTCCTGGTTTTCTAACTTGAATATGTATTAACAGCGGCAACAATAAGTTTTAAATCCTTTATATCCGCGAATATTATGTACAAGTCGTGAACTTACACACTAACATACATACGAGCGAACACAAAGGTTCTTATTAAGTCATTTGAACGAAATACAAGCTTTTGCACTCTATTATTATTTATTTTTATTTTCTCTATATTATTTTAATACGTTATCAATATTCTGTACTCTCTTTTGCTTTTGTTTCATCAACCAACTTTGTTATGTATTCGATTGGTATTGTTTTTTTATGTATGCACATCGATTACTCTGAGATTACTACCGATTAACGTGATTCTTATTTAGTTTGATACAGAATAGTTGCTATTTGGTCCCATAAAAATTTAACACAGTTTGTGGATATTTTTTTTTAAAGCAATAGTTTTGCCGAATTTCTCATAAATTTTTAATAAAGTGGAATATTCAATTGTCTTTTTCCACTTTATTAAAAATTTATGAGAAATTAACACAGTTTGGCCTAGTAGTTTTTATTTTATTAACATATTAACTTTGTGAAAATTTGTTTTATTTATTGACATTTATAATGACGGCTCCGTTCTCAATAGTAGTAGAGTGATATATGATATATGGGGTATCTATAAAAAAAAACTTTAAACTAACTTCAAAGAGGAGGAGGTTCTCAATTCGATTGGTATATTTTATGTGTGCACACCGATAACGCTGAGATTTATGATGAAAGAATTTATTATCCGATTTACGCGATTGGTCATCACGTCAATCGGATAATAAATTCTTTAGTTGATGCGGAAAAGTTGCCACTTGGTCCCATTAAAAACTAAGAGAGATTGGCATAGTATTTTTCATTATATGAATATTTTTTTAATTTATTACCATTTTTGTTTACGTGGATGTACATCGTCTATTTTAGTTTGTGTGCGGCTATTTTAGGAGTTTTCATTTAGGTTGATTATTAGGAGTTTTCATTAAGGATGATTTAATATTTTTTTTTAACCGGTTTCCCGATAAGTGAGTTTTAGGCTACCTGTCATTGAAGTGGAGTGAGCGTGCATAGTGAGAAACTGAGAAATATTATAACGAATTAAATCTCTGAAGAAGCGCTCGTAGTCCTGCTAACTCAGTATTCTGTAAACGATCACCGTGTTAAGCAACTTTCGATATGGGTGGTCTTCAGACGGGTGACCACTTTGTGGCATTTCTAATTACGAGCGTTTTCGTGCTTCGGAAGGGTAATTAACCCGTTGGTCCTTGTTGCTATTGGGCAGCTTGAGCTTGCCTGTGGTATGTGTAGTAAATTTGATGGTTCCAAATCACCTAACGCCACGCCATCTAAATTCTTAACTCGATGTTTTTTTCTTTTTTTTTTTTTACTTATTTATTTTTAACATTTATTCAAATACAAATTCAAATATACAATTATTCCTTATCCATTTTATCTAAATTCTTAACTCGATTAAAATCTGTATTTCTGACCTTATGTGATTTTTTTAGAGGTTTATCACCGCCTTCTCTAATAATAATACCTTAAAGCTTGTAAATAGTGGTAGCCAACTTTAAAGTTATGACAGCAGTAATCAATCAATAATACCGTAACCTTTATTAACCTGAAAAGCTGCAAATGTTGTTGCGCTTGACACTAGGCCCTCCATATCTTTTACTCCAGTCCCTACCGTCTCGTCGTGAATTTCAATCATAACTATTTTGTTTAAGGCACTATTCGTAGGCCCACCCATAGCTTCTTAAAAATATTACAAATTAATATAAGACAAAGCAACGAAATGTTATACCTGAAGAAATATACAAAATTTCTACTGTTGCTTCCAGAAAAATCTATTACAGACACTATGTGACAAATAATAATAACTACGTTTAAAAAACCTACTTCAAAAACTAAAATGTATAAAATAACTTCATTAAGATTAAATTTAATAAATAAATAAATATTGTGTGACTTTTTTTTTACACAGCGCCGTCTAGTCAAAAGTAAGCTAATATAAGCTTGTGTTATGGGATCTAGACAACTGATATACATACTTATATATTTCTAAATATATACATATTATACATAGGAAACACCCAAACTCCGAAACAAACATTTGTGGATCACACAAACATTTGATCCGACCCGGGAATCGAACCCTTACACTTCGCTTTACTTGGTGTATTAAATTAAATCTTTTTTAAGTTATTTTTGTTTATGTACTCGGTTTTTTAAACGAGATTTTATTATACTTGTTGTGTAGTTGACTGGACTAGAGAGAATAATTTTGTCATTTGCAAAATGCACATCAAAAAACAAAATACGTACTGCACATCGTTACAGTAATGACCTAGGTTTGAATAATGACTTTTTCAATAAAAAATCTGAAATAAAATCACACTTATTGTACATTTATTATTGGGGTGTGTACTCGTATTTGTGTGGTGTTTGGGCCACAAAGATACTAATGGAGCCCATTAAAATCTTTGTGGCCCAAACGACCACACCTATTGCTGCTAAAGGACCGAGCAAATACGAGTTGTCGCCAAAGCACTAACAGGGTTGAGAGATCAGATGTCAGTCACTCCCAACATAAATAAAATTTTACCCCAGATTCCAAATCCAGTTTTAAATGTGACTGGGACTAAGATTTTTTTTTTTATTAAAAAGAACGATCAATTACGATCTAGCCCCTCTATATGTCTATAAGGCTAATAAGTAATTTAAATCTAACTTAATTTACTAGGTATATTGTTTTTCACTAAAGAGTCGTGTTCATTGCACCTTCTTAGAGTCTGATAAGTATGAAAACCAATTAAAACAGTTTGATAACGTGTTTTAAATTATAGCACTTCACTATTGTTTGTTCACTACATAGATCACTCCCAGGCTCCCATGTGGTACACTAATTCGAAAGGTTTAGTTCTATTTAATCGTCTCACTATGTTCGTGGTATCGAGTAATTGAATCGCTTCGATATTCACATGGTGGAGAAGCCTGCGTTCGTGGGCTGCAGCAGACTTCTGGATAGTTTGGTTGACTGTATCCACTTTGAGATCACGGTGGAGGTCGTCGTTTCGTATGTACCAGGGCGCGTTGGCAATTTCCCGTAGTACTTTGTTCTGGAATCGTTGTATTATATCCATATTGGTTAGTTTAGTACAGCCCCAGAGTTGTATGCCGTACTTCCAGATAGGCATTAGCGTAAGCTTATATACTAGTAATTTGTAATGTATTGATAGACTAGAGTTTCGGCTTAGCAGCCAATACATGTTTTTATATCTAATATTCAGTTCTTGCCTTTTCTTTTTAACATGCGCTTTCCATCGTAGTTTAGCGTCTAGTGTCATACCCAGATATTTAGCTGTGTTTGCGTGTGGCACTTGCAGGCCATTTATAAATATGGGATGGTACTTATATTTTTTATTTGTGAAGTCAATGTGTACGGACTTTGACTCATTTAACTTTATTCGCCATTTTTGTGCCCAGTCATAAATTTGCGTAACAGCTAGTTGTACTTTGCTAACTGCATCCTCATGGCTCGGTTCTGTAGCCATAATTGCAGTGTCATTGTCAGCAAAAGTAGCAATGGTATTATGGTGTATATTTGGTATATCATAGGTGTATAGCAGGTATAGAACTGGTCCTAACACGCTCCCTTGTGGTACCCCTGCTTTTATCGTTTTCAGCTCTGAATAAGCATCTTCTTGTCGTATTCTGAATGCTCTGTTGGTGATGTATGATTTTAATAAATCTGCATAAGCTTTTGGCAAAGTTTTCTTTAGTTTATATAGTAGGCCTTCATGCCAAACTTTATCAAAAGCCTGTGCTACATCCAGGAACACAGTAATACAAACGTTTTTACTCTCTAGTGCTTTCTCGATGATATCGGTTATCCTATGTACCTGATCTATAGTGGAGTGGTTTTCCCTAAATCCAAATTGGTGGTTTGGTATTAAGTTTTCTTTAGTAATAATTGGTTTCAAACGCTTCAAAAAAAGTTTTTCAAAAAGCTTTGATATCACTGGCAGCAAAGAAATGGGTCGGTAAGAAGTTGCTTCATAAGATGGTTTGCCGGGTTTAGCAATCATGATTACTTCGGCGACCTTCCATATCTCAGGTACATATTTTAACACAAAAGCAGCATTAATAATTTTGGTAAGCTTAATGATGGCTTTCGGTGGGAGTTGTTTTAAAATTTCCCCTGTGATGAGATCATAACCTGGTGATTTTTTGGAGCTGATATTATGTATAATTTCTCCCATGACTTCCTTCGACGTCACAAGTTTAATTCTTTGATCTTTAATTCTTTCATTTTCACACATTAGGCTTTCTGTCTGCTCTCTATATGGCTGAAAAGTTTTTGCTAAGTGTTCTGTAAATCTTTTGGCTTTTTGCTCGTTACTTATCGCCCATTTCCCATTATTATCTTTAATAGGAGGGATTTGCGTGATTGGCTTTTTGAGGTTCTTGGTTACTTTTCACAGGGAATAGTCGGTAGTCCGGTCATTAGATAGCTGCTGTAGTTTAGTTCTTAAGCATTCATCTTGATATTGTTTAATTTTTTTCTTTAAATTTTTGGTAATGTTATTGAGCGAAGTTTTGTCTTGAGGGAATCTGGTTTGTTGCCATCTCTTTCTATGTTTTCTCTTTTCTGCTAGTAAAGTTATTATTTCTCTAGGGTAGATATTTCCTTTATACTTGACTTTTAGTGATGGTGTATTGTTCCATGCGCATTGCTGAATATTCACAATAAATTTATTAGTTTCTGAGTCCAGATTATGATACGTTAATGGTATGTTTAAATTTATAATATTGTCTAGTTCTAGTTTAAAGCTTTCCCAGTCAGTGTACTTATTAACAAGAGCTGATTGATTGTTTCTGAGTAAGATTTTACAACTTAATCTTAATATAATCGGTGAATGGTCCGAGTTCATGTGGCAACTTTCTTCAATACATAAATAATTTGATGATATATTTTTATATACGAAGAAATCAATAAGGTCCGGTACTTTATTCCTATCAGTAGGCCAGTAAGTTGGTTTTCCTGTACTTATTGTATCACACCGCATGTCTCTAACTGCACTGAGTAGTTGTCTCCCTTTGGTAGTAGTTAACCTCGACCCCCAGTGCTTATTCTTCGCGTTAAAATCACCTCCCAATATAAATTTAGGCCCCAGGAAGTAAAAGAGATGCTCATACTGTTCTTTTATTATCTTGTGCCTTGGAGGACAATAAATAGCCGCAATAATCACAGAGCCAAATTTGGTTTTAACGGAAACCGCAATAACTTGCATGTGAAGCGTTGGGACAAAGATGCAGTAGAAGATTTTACAATTATTTATGATCTGTATGAGTCTAGCAATGATCATTATTTATTTTTAACATTTAAAAAATTAAAATTTATCATATTTACAGAAAACAATACTAAATAGAGTGTGGGGCAGGTTTTGGGAATTATTACAAGACTGACAATGATGCCCCGACTAGGTGTCGAAGATTTCCTCCCCATCAAAATTGATTATTGTGTACAGATTTTTTTTCTTAATCTGCATGTATAAAAAGGTTCTCGGCAAATATAATCCCCAGACGCAAAGAGCTTTCAGTGAAACGTCGTCCCGATTGTACGCAAATAGTTCTTGTTATATCATCATAATACCTTCTAAAGCCTGAGCCTGAAAGAATTTGATGTCTTTGTTTGATACCAGCTTGTATTAAAAGTAGCTACTTATTTGACAAGTTTTATTCCATAAGTTAATTAATTCTGGAAAAATACCAAGGTAGGTAGTAGTAGGGAACCAGGTAAGAAATATTAGTAGTAGGTTAGGAACCTCCAAGGTGCATTCCCAGCACCCTGAGCTAATCAGTCCGCATTGGAATTTAGAGTTGTGAACCTCCAAGGTGCATCCCGCGAAGTTTTAATGTATTTATTTTTATACTGGAACAGCATAACTGATTCTGGGCTGCCCAGTCAGGAGGCACCAAGAGACCTCAAACCAAAGTTTGGAGAACCCGCCGCCCACCGATGTTCAAAATAACGATTAACCTCACAGTGTTCCGAGGGTACTAAGTCCATGACCAGTCACACATCAAGTGCTGTGACCTTGAGTTGGTTTACCCGACTACCAAATGGACCGTTTAACTCGATATAGCAAAATGTGAGCTATGAGGTTGCCTTTCTTAGTATCATCGTCCCATTTCAAAACTATTCGACTTTCTTGCGCAGACGGTTAATTAGCTGAATAGCTTTGTGCTATGAGCTCCTTTGCGGCAGTTTATTCAAAAATCTACAGTACCGTGATCTTCTTAAAGGACCTTAGAAGATTTTTACAATGTCTATAGAGCTATTTTAATTGGGACTAATCCCACCTGCATTCCCCTTACTGTGACTCCTGTAAACCAGGATCTACAGCAATGACTAAGGCCACAAAACTTACACCGTGCTCAATCTCGGTCCTGAAGTCCCAGGAAAAGTAAGCATGTCTTGGAACCCGCAACGAAATTAATGAGAAGATAATTTGAGGAAGTAAGAAGAAGAACGTAACGCCTCTTCCCTCCTGTGCTAAGTGGGAAACCTGGAAAGCAACTAGAAGTAAATCCTATAGAAAAAGAAAAGCACCACGGTAATAGTATATTACAGGTCCTATGTGAGGTATGTCTGTGAAGCTAGTGTAACATACGCTCGTGTTATAGAAGTCTTCTATAACGTATGTACTTCTATAATAGGCTTGGTGAACCGTAAGCTTGTTTCAAGTCGGTTTGAAAAGGAAAGGTTTTTATTTTAAACTCGTGAATGACCGCGACCAGTATATCTTTCTAACAGTAAAATATTTTTTAACGAAATCGGTTTTATAGATCCATAGATGCCTTTTAACGTCTCAAACCAGCAGACTCACAATATCACAAACTTTATTCACTTATAATATTTGTATAGATTAGGTGCAAGTTATAAACATTTCGTCAATTTTGCAATTTTAAATAGCATTCAAAAAATCTTTAGATTTCACTTTTATATATCCGCAGCAGTCTGCCTTTTAAACATAACAATCATCAGAAAGAAACCAACTGCAAAATATCATATGAATTAAACGCTTTTATGTTTCACACAAGAAGTTTCAACAAGTCCATTAAAAATACTTAAGGGAGCTCATAGCAGTGAGTAATTAGCGACACAAAGTGGAGAATTAGCCCTTTGCAACATTAAGCTCGTTCAACGTAAAGGCTCCCCTTGGTAAACAACCAGTTTGTCGGGATGTCGCCGGCAAGTAAACGTTTCCATGTCTCACAATAGAGTGATGACAAATTAACATCAACTACGTTTGTATATACTTCATGGAAAGAGTAAATGTAAATAAGAATTTAATGACATTTTGCGTATGTTAACGATTACTATAACATAAATTCATTGAATAAAACACTTTTCCACAAAATTTAATAACCTGACCGGTTTTGCCATACGGCATTTTCAAAGGTTGACTGTGGAAAAGTACAAGTGTTTTATTCAAAATGAGTAGCAAGCTCCACCAAGTGCCATCAATCAAGAGTATAAAGATATTTAAGTAATGTAAGATTTAATATGAATATAATAATGATATTTTCCTTTTTTGTAGCGTTAGCGTTAGCACTTGTTCAGCGTCCTGTTAATAATCACTGCGTTAAGCATCTTGCATTACGTCAGTTCAGAAATGGGTGACCATTAGGGAAATTTAGAATTATGGGCATTTTCATGCTTTAAAAAACACGCTAAGCCGTTGATCACGGCTGCCAGTAATCATTAGAAAGTCTTATAGGCGGTTAACTTGAAATTTCAACAGCAAGTCGCCACAACCTGTGCTTGTTCATTTCACGAGGACTCACCACCTGTTACGTGGGAAAAAATGCACACGGTGAAATGTGGGCGTATAAATGTCCCTGCAAGCGGACCCCGGACGTCCCGAGAGGCAGAGACTATGGTTATCCACTTGTTACGATCCTGACATACCACTTTCGCTTCTTCTACTTTCATGAGTGCTGTCATACACGCTCGCCAGATAAGGGTACTCTTGATCTGACCCTTTTCCAAAAGTTCTTCGATTTAATTGATAAACGTATGCCGAGGTCCAGCCCTACCAGTTTGCCCATTACCTCTCGCCATATAAATCTGCTTCGTCAATCTATTTTCATCCATCCACTCTACGTGTCCGAACCATCTAAGCATTCCTTTTTCTGTCATAGTCACTACATCTTCTATCATACCACAACGTTCCCTTATCGCGCTGTTCCTTTCTTTATCCGTCAACTTCACTCCAGCTATAGTGAAAAAGTGGTGAAATATGAGCTTATTGTATGCTTCTACCTTGCCCTGCGAGATAAGGGCGTGGCAAGATGTATGTATAAATTTTTAAAGCAATTATTTGCTAAATTTCTCATAAATTTTTAATAAAGTGGAAAAAGACAATTCGATTCGAGACAGGGATTGAACCTGTGACCTTTGCATAACCAGGGCAATGTTCTAGCCACCTGAACTACCCGAACCGTATCGAATCAAGTTGAAATTCTCCACCATATTTTATATCGTCATTTTAAGAGTATGACCAGAGCCATCTATCGAGCTAATGAACAACTCGATACCAATGAACAGTGTTACAACTATTTTTAAACATTGATGCAAAGGACTCCACTCAGTATATTGATAAATTTTTAAAGCAATTATTTGCTAAATTTCTCATAATTTTTTAATAAAGTGGAAAAAGACAATTCGATTCGAGACAGGGATTGAACCTGTGACCTTTGCCTAACCAGGGCAATGTTCTAGCCACCTGAACTACCCGAACCGTATCGAATCAAGTTGAAATTCTCCACCATATTTTATATCGTCATTTTAAAAGTATGACCAGAGCCATCTATCGAGCTAATGAACAACTCGATACCAATGAGTTAGTTAGTTACCAACTAGTTCAGGTGGCTAGAACATTGCCCTGGTTAGGCAAAGGTCACAGGTTTAATCCCTGTCTCGAATAGAATTGTCTTTTTCCACTTTATTAAAAATTTATAAGATGTATAGATGTACAACATATTAGAGTCTCAATCAGTGTGTTGGTTTTTTCTTGCAGAATTCTTAAGGTAATTGTTTTTATAATTGGTTATGTACGTCCACGAGTTTCGTGATAGCTAATTGCCTTGCTAGTCATTGAACCTACAACCGTTTAGGTACATTAGCCTGTACAACGGTCTGTGCTCTGAAGAGTGGTTTGATATGATGCCCACGGCTACCTTCTATCATCGCACTGCTCGCCATAGACAGGGTGTTTACCCTCACACTTTGCATCCCGGAGAGAGGACCGATGGAGTTAGGTCCGATAAAGGCTTTATTCCGCGTACACTTAGGTTGTGGAATGAACTCCTTGCCTGGGTTTTCCTGAACGTCTATAGTATGGATTTCTTCACTTCTTTGGAGGTTTTCAAGTTTTCAGGTTTTCAGCGCGAGTGCTGCACCTGTGGTGTTTTAAACGCCCAAAGGCTATGGTGACCCTTTTTATCAGGTGGGCCGTATGCATGTCTGTGACAGTGGTGTAAAAATAAATGGAATAATATTCATATTTTCCAACTACCCTAAGTAAATAAATTTAGGTGAGGATTATTAAAGGAAATATTATAAAAAGTTAAGGATAGCATTTGAAATAGATCGGAAATGATTATTTCAGTAGACTAAGAGGAAAATAAGAAAAGTTCACAACCGGATTATTCAGCGAGGCATACAAATTGATTACATCTGGATGACTTACGTACCCCTGGCTCTAGTGATTCTTTTATACAATATTTGACATCCCGCAGATTGACACATCCTTCCGTCGTACCTACCCCTTTACATCAAACAACTCAAAGCTTAACCTCGAGGGTACGGAAAATTTCTTATAGTTAAAAAAATATACCTGAATATGCAAATAAGGCAACTATCTACATTAGAATAGAATAGAATACAATAAATTTTATTGCAAACCAATATCATAAATCATACAAAGAGAGAACAATCTTATAATTGTACAGAGGGCGGCCTTGTCGCTAAAAAGCAATCTCTTACTGCAGCCTCTTACTTGACATTTTTTTCCAAATGGAAAAAATTGGTTAAAAACCACGTAAGAAAAAACACATACATTAACATTGTACGAGATATTTAGGTGTCATAATCTTGGCCACTTGTTAACTTCCGACCTCAAAGGTGGTGATGATGTTGAGAGAGAACGCTGGGCGCTGTCGGTAAGATCGAGTATGTAAGCTCTCAGGTTTGCACGCTGTTCGAAGACTGTAAAAATAACTACGAGTATCTTCAGAGCTTATTGCTCAAATTTTAATAAGTATGTACCTTGTGGGGCGATTGTCCTCGTGCACCATATGGCGCAATACGGGTTTAATTCAACAATGCATTCAGGGTGCTAATGGGGCTGGGCAGGTATTGCAGCGCATCGGAGATTTTTGCTGAACTCGCTTCAGAAAAAATCCCCGATGCGCTAGTGGACTATTCTTATGCTATTATTTAGAAACAATAAAATAAAAAAAAATAAAAATAAAATAGCAGTCGTTAAGCTAGGTTGAAGGCCTTATGGGTGGTTTAAAAAATTTCAACAGCAGGTCGCTACAGCCTGCGCCTGTCCATTTCAACACGGCAATGGGCTCACCACCTTTTACGTGGGACAAAAATCCATACGGTAAAATGTGGGCGTTTAATATGCCTCTGCCTACCTCTTCGGGGATAAAGGCGTAACAATATGTATGTTTATATTCGGAAAGAGTGCGAAGGGTGCGTTGCAGTCACAACTGCATCCCGTCTATTATAGCGAGCGGTCTAGACTGTCGCAATATTGATTACTGCTGTAAAGTGTCTGCTGAAGTCTATTTGCGTCTAAATACTTATTTACTCATGTTAGTATAGCTACTTAACCTATTTTTAATTTACTGACTAACTATCTTCACGCTGTATCCCTGACAGGGTAGTTAGAGAGGACAGATCGCCAGACTTCGCGATCCATGCATACTTCTATCGCTTCTTGTAGATTCATCAATCGCTTCAAACACGTGCGTCTGGGTATCCGAGTACTTTTGAATTTTCCGTTTTTGAGCAATCTGCTCACATGGTCTTCATATGTATATCTCGGCCCACCCTGGTTCCTTCTACCCTCTACTTTCGCACAATATACCTATATATTATTCCTTAATCATTCCTCATTCATTCGTTGGACGTGTCCAAACCAACGGAGCACGCTATTTTCTAGCTTACGCTTACACTTTCATTCAAACTTTAATTATTGTTACATTACTTTATTTAATTGTACCATCACCATACTTGGCATTCTATGTTGACATCTAGTAGGGTGCAATTAATTACTGTTTTGTGATAATTTTCTGTTTTGATTTACTACAAATTGCTTACTTGTACACATACTTTGTTTAATTATGTCCTTTTTAGAGTTTGATATCTTACAGGATTAGTGTGTGTGTCCGTCCATCCATTCGTCTGTCGAGACCTTTTATCTCGGGAGAACGTATACGTTCACAACAACGTACATATATACAAACAAACACATATACATACATAATTATAGTCACGCCTCTATTACCGAGGGGCTAGGCAGAGGCATATTATACGCTCATTCAGTAATATCTCCACCTGTGCTTAAAGTGAAAATATTCCTAAATACATGGTTCATGTAGCAAATTAAAAATTGAACTGGATAAATACCGTTATAAATACAAAGCGCAAGAGAATTTAGATTCATAATTAATTTTTTGTCGGCAAGCGTTCCAAGGATAGTTTAATTAATATTATTCTACAAGTTTTGCTTTTAAACTGTGTTAAAAATAGGGAATTGGTGCTCTTAGTGCTTTTTTATACAGTTGCTGAATAAAAGTTACACATAATGTCGAAATTAGGCTCGACTTCCTTTTTGGAGGTACCACTTTTCGCTCTAAGGAGTTTGTATTTAGTACAAACACACACTACAGATGTGACTCTAGTTTAATATACCTGTAAGAAGTTAGGCTTTATATTACACAGCGCCATCTAACCCAAACTATACTAATATATGAGTTTGTGGTAGTGAGAGTAAATGGCGCGTTAACTGTTATTAAAATAATAATCCTACTATTTTTATTAACATTTAACGCGCTCTTGGCTAACACAGCGACAGGAATCAAACGACTTCTAAACCGAAAAAAGTTTCAGAACTGGAAGTGGTAGAATCTGCAAAATCGCTTATGCACGTATTCATGGCGTCTTCAATCAAATGCCGGAAACCGTATGTCTCTTTTATGTTTTTTTAGAATTAGATGCGTACAGACGGGCGGACAAACTGAGCTGTTGTATAACAATTTTCTAAACTTTATGGCTTAGAATTCTAAAGTACATATTACAAATTGCAAACAACTAAAGTCCAATTTTTTTCCCGTTCCAGCTTAGAATTTTTACCCACTCGATCTCTAATATAATATAACTAGCTGTCCCGCCCGGCTTCACCCGTGACATACTTCGAATCCCGTAGCATCAATTTATTCCCGTCGTTTTTTAATTTCAAAGTGAATGTAAACAAGTCGAAAGTAATGGTTTTTGAAAGAGAGGTAAGTACGACGGATTGCTCAATTCTTTTGGCAGGAGAAAGAGTAGAACAAGTGAAAGAGTTTGTATATCTGGGTACAAAATTTACGAGAGATGGAAAGTGTGACTATGACATTGAGCGAAGAGTTTTGGCAGGAAATAAAGTGAATGGAGCCATGTTAACCTTTATGAGCAGTCAGAACGTGTCTAAGAAGGCAAGACTGGCTGTACATAGAGGAGTGCTGGTCCCCACACTTATGTATGGCAGTGAAAGTTGGGTATGGCAGAAGACGCATAAAAGTAAAATTAACGCCGTGGAAATGAGAAGTCTGCGAAGTATAGCTGGAGTGAAGTTGATGGATAAAGAAAGGAACAGCGTGATAAGGGAACACTGCGGTATGACAGAAGAGGTAGTGACTAAGATAGAAAAAGGGATGCTTAGATGGTTCGGACACGTGGAGAGGATGGATCAAAATAGACTGACGAAGCAGATATATGTGGCGAGAGTGAATGGGCAAACTGGTAGGGGTCGACCTCGGCGCATGTATGTCGCATGCTCGACGATCTTTTGAAAAAGGCCAGGTCAAGAGTACCCTTAACCGGCGAGCATGTATGAAAACACTCATGAAAGTAGAAGAAGCGAAAGCTGTATGTCAGGATCGTAGCATGTGGAAAGCCATAGTCTCTGCCTACCCCGATGGGAAACAGGCGTGATAATATGTATGTATTTATGTATGTTTTTTAATTTCACAATAATGTATGAACATTTTTCAAATTTGTTGATTACTTCTCCGCTGTACAGAGGGTCAAGTCTACTATTTCAATCGCGTCAGAAAAGTATTGTAATCGTCGCTCAGTAGCCACTGCCTCAATTTTGACTTTTGTTCGTAGTCTACTATCACAATCGTACTCCAATAGACTTATATCGGTCGGCCGATGAGTTCTACTAACACGTACCGCGCCAGTGGCCGCTAGTCAGTTGCATTTTTGATAGTCTACTAACATTTTGACAGCTAAAAACAGCGATTTGGTTCTATTCTACAGCTCTTCAATAGTAGACTCGGCCCCCAGTACCTACGCCCGCCCGGTCGAATTATGTTATACGTTAATAATATGTTACACGAAATTAATTTCTATGCGCAAAATTTTGATTTCGTCGTATCTCCTAAGATATTCATTTAATTTGCAAGATGAAAAGGGACAAAATAATCTTTATGAAATGCTGAAGCCAACTAACATATTAAAAATGACAAGGATTAATAACGTATTTGTGTAAATAGCCTTCAAATTACCTCTTTATTATTGCTAGTTTTTTAAAGTATTAAAATGGATATAGTATGTTATCTTTAAGAGTCTATACTGTCGTGGACTTTTTTGTAGATCTATATTAGATACACAATTCCACTATACATTATTTTGTTATATCTCAAAGGGTTAAGGCAGCGTTTTCGATGAAAGCTCCAAGGAGGCTCATTTTTTCCGATATCGCCAACAAATATCGTCATAATTTTGTCAATGTATACAAAAACTTAACAAATTATACATAAAAACCTTCTATAAGAGTCACTCTAACTATTAAAAAAAACCGCATCGTAATTCGTTGCGTAGTTTTTAAGATCTATGCATACATAGGGACAGACAGCGAAAAGTGACTTTGTTTTATAATATGTAGTGATATCGAATTAAATATAATAGCAGGCCATTTCATGACGTTATCTAGGCACTACTGGCTCTGAAAGATACACGAAAAAATAATCTAAACTTAATATTATAAAGGGGAAAGATTTGTTAGTTTGTTTGTAATGAATAGGCTCAGAAACTACTGAACCTATTTTAAAAATTCATTCACCTTTAGAAAGCTACATTCTTCGTGAGTTACATAGGCTTATATTGGATTTTCAAAAAGTATAGTTTCGTAAGCAATCTGGAATAGAAAAACTTCATCACGCGAGCGGGCATCAGCTAGTAACATAATAAAATATGACCTAAAATATTGTCCGAGACTACCAAGACTTTAATTGGTCGTGCTATTTAGTGTCTAGCGCATAAGACCTTTTAGCCTTTATGCCACCTCACTAAAAAGGCAACAGTTTCAAAATTTCTTCCAAATATAACATCTAAAATAGACACATTTAATAAAATTTATTCGGCTCTTTAGACCCACCCCAGTTCCAGGCTTCGGAAGGCACGTTAAGCCGATGGTCCCGGTTGCCAATAAAATGGCAGTCGTTGAGCCAAGTTGAAGGCCTTATGTGCGGCTTAAAAAATTTCTACAGCAGGTCACCACAGCCTGCGCCTGTCCATTTAAACACGGGAATGGGCTCACGTGGGACAAAAATGCAAACGGTAAAATGTGGGCGTTTAATATGCCTCTGCCTACCCCTTCGGGGATAAAGGCTTGACATTATGTATGTATTTAGACATTACAGAATATTTTACAATTATGTACTAGATCGTTCAATAAGTCCCGAGACTAACTTGGAAATGGCATATATATTAAAAAATCTTTTGATTTTTAAAAAGTACTGGCCTTCATTAAAGATATGTGTCAATTTTTTTAAATTGAACATTAAAATATTGATTTTGCAGACATTTAAGTGACGCTACGCTTGTAGTTTCGATACAATCGAAAAAAACAAGTATCGCGTACCGTATCGAATCAAGTTGAAATTCTCCACCATATTTATATCGTCATTTTAAGAGTATGAGCTAGAACATTGCCCTGGTTAGGCAAAGGTCACAGGTTCAATCTCTGTCTCGAATCAAATTGTCTTTTTCCACTTTATTAAAAAAATATGAGATATTTAGCAAATAATTGCTTTAAAAAAATTTTATCAAGTATCGCGTGTTGATAAAACAAATTGCGGATAAACGGCCTCAAATGAACAAAAGGAAAGTGGTGTTTCACCAGGACAACGCGCCTTGTCACAAGTCTGTGAGAACGATGGCCAAAATTAATGAATTGGGCTTTGAATTGCTTCCTCATCCCCCGTATTCGCCAGACTTGGCCCCTAGCGATTACTGGCTGTGTGCAGATCTCAAAAAAATGCTCCAGGGTAAGAAATTTGACTCAAATAGTGAAGTTATCACAGCAACGGAGGCTTATTTTGAAGCCAAAGACAAATCGTTCTACACGCATGGGATAGAAAAGTTAGAAAAGCGTTGGAGGGACTGTATCGCTCTTGGAGGAGACTACGTTTATGAATACTTGACTGCCTCTGTGGCGCGGTGGGAGTGCATCCGAATGCTACGTGGGTTCGATTCCCACCCAGGATAAAACTTTGTGTGATGAGCACGATGGTTTATTCTGTGTCTGGGTATTATTCATCTATTATATGTATGTATTTAGAAATATATAAGTATGTTTATTAATAAAAAATAAAATATAATTTTATAAAGAAAACCTTGTTTTAGTAGGTACTTAGTCTCGGGACTTATTGAATCACGTGTTATGTATGTAAAATATTCTTTAATGTCAAATACAATATTTTTGTAATAAAATATTCCAATTTTACACATTTTATTATATATTTAGTTGAAAGAGCTCCTAAAATGTCTTAATTTAATATAATATCGTAAAATATAAAATTTTTCAACGATGTTCGAGGTGAACTCACAAAAATTGTGAAATATTCAAAACTTTTTCTATGAAATTGTAATTTTTATAACGCGACATTTTATGATTAAAAGGGGGATTCCAATAAAGAATGTGCTTGCTAAGGCTAAGCTTACATACAAGCCAGGGCTGGTCTTCGTATGGGTGACCACTTTGTGGCATTTATATTTAAAAGCGTTTCCGTGCTTCGGAAGGCACGTTAAGCCGTTGGTCCCGGTTGCCAGTAAAATGGCAGTCGTTAAGCTTGGTTGAAGGCCTTATGGGCGGCTTGAAAAATTTCAACAGCAGGTAGCCACAACCTGCGTCTGTCTAATTCAAAACGGCAATGGGCTCACCACCTATTCCGTCACTCTCACCTATTACGCCTCTGTCACCCCTTCGGGGATAAGGCGTGATGGAAATAATATATGGCGTGATATAAATAGATAATGTTCATTATATATAAATCAAATTCCTTTTATCAACGTTACTAATTATCTCCTAAAATGTTGTTCGTATCCGCGCACTTTGGTACAGTCAACAGTAGTAATGGAAATTAATGATATTTTTTATTAATGTCATTTGCGTGCTAATTTTCATCTCTTAGCATACGACGTGCTATTGCTGTGCTAAATGCTAATACATTTGTATTTTAACATTATACTAAGAAAAGTACAACCCGTAAAAACTTCGTACTGCACTGTGACTTCTTACTCATTTCAATCGCTTTCACAGATTGTTAAAAAATCCTATCCTTAAATAAGATTAATTACCGTAAACTACACACTCAGACTAATAATAGTTGAAAAATAATCGGCTAAATATCAACCATGCACTTTTTCATGTTCACTAGACATTAGCATAGCATCATAATGACACGCAACCATTCATGAATTAGTCGTGAAAACTAATTTTAGGAATACTTTAGCTATTAAAGCGAGCCAGCATTCGCTACTCACCTGCCTCATGAATTAGTCGTGAAATATAAATTAAGAATTTTAACAAAATTAAGCATTCGCAGCTCGCCAGTCAGTAATGGCGTCAACGTCGATGCGCTTAGTCATGTTGTGAGTTCGCGACGAATTGACAATGGTTACGTAATCGATGTCTCTTAGCCATAATTAATATTAGCAATTACTGTTCATTATATTAATGCTAATGCTAAAAGTTCCTACACTAGTCAACAGCAATACATTTAAAACGGGTAGATAAATGTCATGTTTTGTTTTTGCATAAGGAAATTTAAGTAGGGTATCGTTATGTTAAAATTACGACTAAAGACTAAAGTCTTAGATTATATGAACACCTAGGGAGCCAATTCTCGTTTTCTTCGAAATAATCTCGAATTCGAGTTCACTCTTCGAATCCTTTTTCTATAATAAAATCTCGTAAATCGAGATGGTATTTTCGAATGTCTTATTCTCACCACTATTCGAACTAAAATTCGAGATAATTGTGTGAAATGTTGCCATTTAAGAACCATTTCATGTTACGATGCGTTTCGTTCGACACGTTTCATCCGGTTTTAAAACGGTTACAACAAGACTACTCTTACAAAATGTTTTATAAGTTTTTTAAGCTTATTTTACACGTTATAAACAATAATTACGTATTTTATGGTAATAATTATAAGAAAAAAAATATTGTAAACTGCATAATATACGTTACTTAATGTATATTTTAAAAATTGCTCACCTATACCGTCCCGTAAAATGAAAAATAAATCTGAATGTGTCGCTGTCACTGTCACTGTGTGTTGTCTTGTCTGTATTATTGAAGATTGTGTTATTTGTAATCACAAATTACTGAATTTTCCACATTGCTGAAACATCGGCGACGACGTATTTGAAATTGAAGCGAGTTGCAATATGTTTTGCACGTATTCACTATTAATTCATCACTCATTTTGATATTTATTTAATGTAAAATGTAATATAATGTTAATTTCGGGTCGGTCACTGAAGAATTGTCCAAAGATTATAGTGATTCGCCTTCGAAATCTGCGTCTCGACTGCTACCAACCATTCGAAGCAACTCGAGTGGTTTCCCTTCGAGAATAGTCGAGTTCGTGATTTGCAGAATAGCTAAACGCCAATAAAACTCGAATAAATTTCAGATCGAGCCTGTTTCGAAGGCATGAGAATTGCGGCCCAGATTACTAATGCGTGCGACGTAAATGCTGCCAAAAAATAGGCACTAGTTCGGGTAAGTCAGTCAATCGGCCCGCCAGTGACAGTATTGCGTCATCGCGAGTGCACATCTTCCGAGCTGCGAGACAATATTTCCAAAATGCCTACTAGTGCGGTGCAAATTTGAAAAAAAACTATGATACAAGAAAAGATATTAATAGTGAAATCACATTCCACAAGTAAGTATTTAATTTCACTATATATTTCTAAACATTTTAAAACAATTATTATGTCGGTGACTACTACTTGTACACAGTGTTGCAAGGAAGCGAAATCTATTTACCCGTGTTTTCTTAATAAGTATTATATATATACTTATACTTAATAAGTAACTTCAAGTATTTGCTAATGATGTATTGACTGTTAGTTTATTTATTTTTTAGATTACTTTATATGCGTTATTTAAGTTTATTTATTATTAATTGGGTAGGTAAAACAGGCCATGGGCCATCGATGTTATAAAAGCGGCGTAACACTTAGAAGACGTCTCATTCTAGCAGCGATATTATAAGAATGTAAACAAGTCTCAAGTTTTTCTTAAAATATAAGATACTACCTGATGCCCGCGGCTCCACCCGCATGAAATTTGGTCATTACACAAAAAGTGCTTCCCATGAGAATAAGATGTATAACATACATAGTACTTCTATTTTTTTCTGAATTAGAAGTACTATGTATGTTAATCCAGTCAATGTTTTAGTTATATGCCGTTTTTTTATTTAAATCGGTTAACGCGTGCTTGAGTAACAAACATCTTCACAAACTTTAATATTATAATATCAGTAGAAATAAAAGACGCCTACAGCTCTGCACGTGTGAAATCCAATTGTTTATATATAATAAACTGATCAACATTATTCCAAAAAAATTCTGGAATAATGTTGATCAGTTTATTATATGGTGTTGAGAGGAGCCCCGCATTTTTGCCGTACATCCGGGGTGTAACCGATAAGATAGGAGGACTGTTGCGCCGAGATTATAACATTAGAACAATCTTTCATCCACCCGGACAGTTGAGACAGCTCCTGCGCTCCCCAAAGGATGCGGATCCGCTGAGTGCACCGGGAGTATACACGATTCCGTGTGACTGCGGCAAGTGTTATATAGGCGAGACTCGTCGCAGCGTATCGACTAGGCTACAGGAGCATATACGTAGCATGAAAAGCATTGATACCGAGAGGTCAACGTTTGCATCTTTGGCTCCTGTAATTAACACCATAGCAATCTCCACATCTGTTGCTCAAGACGAGGTACACGCACCTACACTGACACAACGTGCTCCTCGCCAGAGAGATCGCTGGCAACGCAGTGCCAGCGCAGCTTCCGACGTAGCTTGATGCTCCTCTTGAAAAAGGACCTCCGTTAGATCTGAAACTAGTCGGGCTATCCCGAAATTCACACTTGAGTATAACCGTAGTTTGTAATAATAAACAACGTTCACGAAAGTTATTATTCTAATACTTAAATCTTTCTAAATATATACATATTATACATAGACAACACCCAAACATCGAGTAAAACATTTGTAAATCACACAAATATTTGTTCCGACCAGGAAATCGAACCCTGGACCTCAGCGCGGCAGTCGCATTCACTACCTTTGCACCACCGAGGCAGTCAATAACAAATGTTATTATATCTATAGATTTCCAGTCAATCCAAAAATGTTAAATCGTTGGACAGTAATAATAAGAAAATCAAGAAAGGAAAGTTGGTGGAAACCCAAAACAAGAACATGTATTTGTTCAGTTCACTTTCATCTCAAAGATACTTACAAAACGAAGGGTGGTCGTAAGAGAATAAGATCAGGTGCCGTTCCTACAAAGGTATTATTATTATATTGCGAGTTGAAAAACTCCTCCTGTACATACTATAAACTATACAAACTTCAAACGAACCATTTAATTCAATACCATTGAAATAAACAATTTTTAAACTGTCACCTATCCACTCCAACGTCCATAAACGTTCACGCTGCCAGAGCAGCGCATTTTTTGTAATTAACTTATGACCTAATTAACTAAAATCGTGATATCTTGGAAACTATAATATCTCTCATATATTATTATAAGCTAAATCTCCCAATATTTGGGGTAAATGTTTTTACACGCTTTCTTTTGCACTACGCACACAAACGCAACGGAGTACGTAATATACTCGCACCGCACGCGGCTTACCCACACATGGCTAAAAAAGTGGCAGCAACTTTGACGGCACGCGTTGTACTGGACGCGGTATCTGGGTGTTTATATAATCTAAGACTAAAGTGATAGATATAACTTTTTCTACCTGAGTGTTATATAATGTCTATCTGATAAGTAGTGCATAGATTGTTTATTATTTGATAGAAATAAACTTAGATTAATTTCAATAATGCTCTTGAAGGATATTTTTGGGATCCCGAACGGTCTGGGTATAAGGAGATTTTTACAGGATCGCCAGTACCCATGGTACTAATTCATGATAGCAATACATCTGGTGCAAAAGTAATTTTTTTTCGATCAGAGGTTTATCTGGACTAAAAAACTGAGCAGCGGAGAGGCCCCGTCAGGAACAAAGTTTTGAAAAAATTTAAAGTATAGAAATAATGAAGTTAATACAATTAATTAATACGTGTGTTGAGGTTATATGATAATAAAAGACAGCGTACGTGACGATTTTACTACGTTCCAAAAGTATGGTTATTGGCCACCTTAGTAGGATAAAAATATTCTTTAATATTTTAGTTTACTTAGCAGTCACGCTTCAATTTGTCTTTACGACTGCCATGTTATTGGCAACCGAGACCAACGGCTTAACATACCTTCCGGAGTACGGACACGTATGTAAATGCCACAATACTTTCACCCATCTTAGTATCAGCCATAATAATAATAATAATAAATAAATATTGTGGGACACTTTTCACACAGCGCCATCTAGCCCAAAGTAAGCTAATATTAGCTTGTGTTATGAGATCTAGATAACTGATAAAAATACTTATATATTTCTAAATACATACATATTATGGATAAATAACACCCAGACACAGAATAAACCATCGTGCTCATCACACAAAGTTTTATCCTGGGTGGGAATCGAACCCACGACCTCTTGCGTAGCAGTCGGATGCACCCTCACCGCGCCACAGAGGCAGTCAATCAGTTCATAGAAAAAGACTTTTAAGGCAGTTATCGCTTTTAGGATATAACGTTTTAACAGTAGCCGCACGTTGTAGCCACAATATAACAGTAGCCACAGTAGGAGGCACATTATAACAGTGGACAGGCTTGGTAAGGGTGGTGCGCACTAGGTAGCAACAACACACCTACACACACCCATCAGCTACGGTTGGTAATCCCTGGAGATGTGTAAGGAACACTATCTCAAAGAATCACCGGTGCACCAGCTAGCAGAGCATGATGATAGGGAGTGAGTATGGACCAACCTGGAGCAGAGAAATACCAGAATTTACAAAGAGAGGGCGCCAGGTATCTCACCATCAAACGAATGATGCAATTAAAAGCATAAGTACCAATTATTAGTTACATTTAATTAAACTATATCCATATGTAGACATAAGTATTTATATAGGCAAGTGAAAAGAAATGGATTAGTCATGCATAGTGGGATCCATATATATGGCCACTTAAAAATAAGTTTATATTTAGTACAAATAAAAATTTAAACCAAAGTATGGAAGTGGGCGTGGCTTAAAATGACAAATATTAAAGCAGTTGTCAGATGCCTTAAAAATATCTAAGTTATATACAAACATACAATTAAACTATCTCGGAGTTTAGTTAAACACACAACGCCGCTTCCTATCATCGACATCATCATCGTACATTACAACATAACAAGGTAAAAATAAAGTTTCACATTAATATTTCTTTGTGATAATAAAAATATTATAAAATATGTGTAACTGGAACGTCACATCGGTAGTCCAGTATATTAAAGTAGTTCACATCTACATAGGTAACGGAGAATTGAATATTTAAAGTTAAAAGTTATTCCTTTTAAACTATCAACATCAGTCGGCCTTTACCGAGTTATTATTCATAAAAACTAATTAAGGATTACTACTTATCTGGATATAAGGTTGAGGAACGTCCAAATCCTTCACATCTCTTCCTATTTTAGAAGTCCAGGTAGTAGGTAACCAGAGTAGAGAAAAATATCCTCTTCTTTGAACATTGTCTCAGTTTTAATAGAGGTGTCTTCTTACAGACATTCACAAGGAGTAAAAAAAACGTAGAATGCAGAGAACGGAGACACGTTAAACTATAAAATATCTTGAAGATCCAAGAGAATACTAAATAAAACAAAAAAACCGTAAATAAAACAAAACACCCCTGTAACAACAAAAAAGTTATAGACATTAGTTATTTGTAAAAAAATCACTTTCACCCTCAACATTCTGTTAAGGAATAGCGTCTAAAAAATTATATAGTTTTAACTTACCACTTATTTCAGTAGGGTTTTAACTAGATCATTCTACCATCAATCTTTTTCATGTTATTTGCTAAGTCTTTTGATAAGCAGACTGAAATACAAAGTACAACCATTGTAAGAACATATTATTCGCAAACGCCAAGTAATCTTACCGATTACGAAGAAAACAAATCAAAACAAATATTCTCACCTCATAACAACAATTATTGTGTATACATATTTGCTATAAAGACTCTTCGGATATTAATGCGAATTAAATCACGATGACCAGGCATATTCTCATGACGCCATTTCGTAGAAAAAGAACGAGCTCCTTTATTTATTTATTCATATATTGTACATACAATCTAACACAGTGAAAAAGTAAAAGAAAAGAAGTACTCCTTTCTTTTATTTCGCTCGATTACGGCAGGCTTAAGTCATACGTCCTATACAGCCTTGACAAAACTTTGGCAGAATAAACAAGACCAACATAGAAACCTTACTATTCTTGTTTGTCACACCGCACACAATACATTATGTATGGATGCAAGTCAGGACAGCTAATATATCTAAGTTCAATGTCCAGCACCAAACCGAAAGACACCATAGACAGCACAGCACGCGTTAATGTTAAAACGCGCCAAAAGACTCAAAACGATCATGACAGTTTTGACAACGTCAAACTCATGTCATTCAAAACAAAAACAAACAGCATGAAATGTTAAAACATATTAAATAATAAGACAATAAGTTTAGAGTTATAACTAAAGTTTTGTGAAAATTGAGTTTGTTTCCACAAAAGGGATGTATACAGAAATACGGTTAGTAAAATAAATCTTATGAATATGTAACCGACACTCAGAAGTGTTACAAGGACACAGTTAGCAGGGCTACGAGCGCTTTAATATTTTATTATTTATTTTATTTTTAATATTGTTGGGACTACTTACACAACGCCATCTGATTCCATTCTAAGCAGAGCTTGTACTATGGTAACCAGATAACTGATAAACATACTTATATATTTTTAAATACACACATATTTTAGATAAATAACACCCAGACACAGAATAAACCATCGTGCTCATCACACAAAGTTTTATCCTGGGTGGGAATCGAACCCACGACCTCTTGCATAGGAGTCGGATACACTCCCACCGCGCCACAGAGGCACGATTTTCAAATGGAATGTAAAAGACCATAAAGTAAAATTTTATTCCCAGTTAAATCTGTTTAAAAACGTTTAAAATATTCCCATTTTTTTTCTGACCCTTTAAACATTAACAAAAAGCAGCACTCATGACTCGTCGTATGTATCCATAAAATTTTCAAATCTCGCACTTTATATTAACAGAGTCATCTAGACATGGTTAATGTGCGTGTTTTTGCTACCATTACTTGTTTAAGTGTGTCATCAAATAAAATCAAATCTCAATTACACTGTGACGACTTAAAACGCTTTTTGATGTGGCAACTCTTAAAGATAAGCACGCATAAATAATTTTATTTGTGTCAAATGTAAAACGAAATATTGCAGACCTATATAAAACAACTTTACTTTTACAGCGGGCGCAAATTTGTTTTTTATAGAACTCTACCCAAAGGGTTGTCTAATTAATACCGTTACCCATTTTACGAGATAAACCAAGATTTTTAAATGAGGTCACCTCATCTGCTAGCAGTTGGACCTAAGGATGAGATAAGGACACAGGCTATTATAGGGTTGTAGTTGTGAGTGTGTGTTCAGATGGAAGTCACTTCTAGCAATGTGGAAAATAATTGCCAAACGAAAGCTACTCATAGCAGGCAAATTAAGTGGACCCCAGGCCACAAATTCAGATGCGCTTGGAAGCTACTGGGAATGCAGTGAGATAAAGAAGAATACTTTACCGGACAAAACAATCCAAAAAAACTGTGTGTGTGTGCGTGTGTGTGTACTTATGTACACGCGTTAGAAGTTATACTTCTTTAGTCTAATAAGATTTCATCACAATTACCACAACTCTTTGTTTGTAACAGGAATGATAAATTAGTACGAAAAATGAAGTGAAAAAGTGTGTGCGTATTTATGTACACGCGTTATATGTTATACTGCCTTAGTCTAATAAGATTTCATCACATATACCCCCCCCCCCCCGCTTGAAGGGTTACCTTCGAAAAAGGAGCAACTGACTATACAGTTGCCACTAAGCTTTAGCTGCAAAATAAACAAAATGCTATCGAACTAAACTAAACCTAATCGTACAAGCTAAATTTGTTATTGATGTTACTGTTGATTAGGCAAAGGACAAAGACGAATAACTGGTCGCAAGTACGAACCGGTTACGGTTTTAACGCGAACTATACGGGTGATCCCATTTGACCCAGGGGAAAACTTCTTCTACAACCCTAGAGGACAACGTAATGGAGGCATATTTTCAGTTAAAATAACTACGACAGTACCAACAGTAATAGGGTTCGATGGAGTATTCCATTTCTGACGTGACTGTAGCGTATGCAAATAGTCTGTCCTCCAACGCCTCCAAAACGATTGAACGAGTTTATCCAATAAGGCATGACGCGAGAGAAGATGAAGTCGATCTTTCTCTATTTCAAAAGCGGTTAAGTATTTTAACGGTGTAACATTCAAAAAATGCGCTGGAGTCAGTGCAAGCGGCTCCGAGGGATCACTAGACAAGGTTCTACAACGAGGACGCGTATTCATTACGGCCTCGACTTGAGTGAGCACGGTGCTCAGCTCTTCAAACGTGAGTATCTGTTCACCTATAACGCGAAACAGGTGCGACTTTAAGCTTTTAATATTAGCTTCCCATTTTTCACCAAAGTGGCTTGCGGCGGGCGTATTGAACGACCACTCAATGCGGTTTTCAGCTAAGACGTAGGCAAATTCCGTGTTAAAGTGTTTGGAACGCAAAAAATTATGTAGTTCGGAAAGGTTACGACGAGCTCCGACGTAATTCGTACCGTTGTCTGAATACATTCGAGATACGGAACCCCGACGCGACAAAAATCTTTTAAATGCAGCCATGAAGCATGGCGTGCTCAAGTCACCAGCTAACTCTATATGAACGGTGCGAGTCGTCATACAAACAAAAAAACAAACTTAAGCTTTCGTGGTACCAGAAAATGGTTGAGCGGGCGAGATAAATAAATTCGAAGTGGACTGTATTTGCGGGGAAAGACAAAAATGAAATTTACACGCGGTTGTCAACGAAAAAGAAATGGAAACAGGAATGGGTACGCTACCTTGCTGCTGCTGCGAGATGCTGAGGTGGAGGCTGCCGGGGGCGTCCCTGGACTTGAATTTCTGGTTTCCTTGCACGAAAACACTATTTAACCATGGAAAACACAACTATTGCGAAAAGTTTATGCGAGCGCGCGCGCGCGGCCATTGCAGAACTACGTCTTCAGTCGGTCCTCACTGCCTGTGAGTGGGCAGCGCTACGGTGGAGTTTTCTACCGCTAGATGGCGGTAACCTAGCTGTCTCGCTCTTCCCTTATGCGAGACAAGGTAGGTGCGAAAGAGAAATGGAATAAAGGGAAGCCGGGTAGGAGTGTCGACAACTAAATAATTAAAAACATAGAAAAATAACGCGGCAACCTTCGAATCGTATACCGGCGCAAACATTTCCCCCCCGGCTTGAAGGGTTCACTTCGAAAAAGGAACAACTGACTATACAGTTGCCACTAAGCTTTAGCTGCTAACTAAACAAAATGCTATCGAACTAAACTAAACTTAACCTAATCGAACAAGCTAAATATGTTATTGAAGTTACTGTTTGTTGTTGATTAGGCAAAGCCCAACAAACAATTTGGCTGCAAATAGAGCTTACCATATAACCTTAAGTGTTATGAAGGTAGAGTAGTAGCTGCAATTATAGCTTGCGACGGCAAAAAAGAGTGATAAAATATTACGCTTAGGCCCACTTGCGTGAATGCTGGGGTTAAATAAATAATTATAGAGTTAGATAAGGCCCACTTGCGTGAATGCTGGGGTTAAATAATTAATTATAAAATAAATAAATAAAATAAATATCCATCACGCCTTATCCCCGAAGGGGTGGCAGAGGCATATTATATTCCCACTTTTCACCGTGTGGATTCCTGTCTCACGTAATAGGTGGTGAGCCCATTGCCGTGTTGAAATAGACAGACGCAGGTTGTGGCTACCTGCTGTTGAAATTTTTTAAGCCGCCTATAAGGCCTTCAACCAGGCTTAACGACCGCCATTTTACTGGCAACCGGGACCAACGGTTTAACGTGCCTTCCGAAGCACGGAAACGCTCGCAAATGTAAATGCCACAAAGTGGTCACCCATCCGACGACCAGCCATAGTGAAAGTTGCGTACCTCAGTGATCGTTTACCGAACCCTGAGACCGCGGGGCCACGAGCGCTTCTAATTAATTATAGAGTTAGTTAACTCGGAATTAAGTAAATAACTTTTTAACCCTAATCAGGTCTTGCACTATAGAAAAATATCATCGGGTTAACTAACCCAGTGTTTTATGTCACTCTATGTCATCCAACGAAACATTAATTTTTGAACAAAGAATGAAACAGGTATGTTTACCTCTTTTACACTACAGTTTGCCACATAAGACTTTTTCTTACACGAATGAATGTAACATGACAGCCGAGTGCATTATATTTTTATCGTATTATGTTTGCGCGGCGTGTCACTTTGAGAAGTCCGTGTCACGCATGTGTCAAGTGCCACTACATTGTCTGCTGCTAACTCAACGTTTGACGAATTAACCCTCAGAAATCGGTGAGTTAAAATTTTAGCGATTTAACCCTAGGCATACCCTTAACTCGGGGTAATGCGAGACAAATTAATGATTTAACACGGGGTTAGTCCATACCTCCGAGTTATACACGCTAACCCAAGATCGCGCAAGTGGACCTTAGAGTGACAAAGCGAGTTTATAAGAGAAATTTGTGAAGGTTAAACGCGTAGTGCAGCGATTATTATCCCTACAATACAGACCAAAGCTTCTGTGTTATAGCTTGGAGCTTTCTACTATAAGATCTATATTAGAAATTAAAATTAATTATTGACTTCTAAAGTTCTAAGCAAGCTACCACAAACTCTTTTAGGGCACTGATAGTTGCACAATAGGAGCAATCAACGCTACTAGCTCTACAATGGTGTTTTATAAATCTTTTACAACACTTAACTCTTAAAGAGATACAAAGGTCCCTTGTATAGTTTAGGGCTGAAT
Source organism: Thumatha senex (assembly GCA_948477245.1). Lineage (NCBI taxonomy): Eukaryota > Metazoa > Arthropoda > Insecta > Lepidoptera > Erebidae > Thumatha > Thumatha senex. The sequence continues at coordinate 15,197,100 of OX419743.1, forward strand.
AGTAGGGATATTTCTCTCTATAAATAGAACGTATAGTGTCAAGTATAGCCTCTATATTATTTAAGGTTGAATTATTGAGTTCGTTACCACATTAGTACCCCTAATTGGTCATGTAAGCGGTCATGAAAGCATAAAATGGCGCAGCAACAGAGCTCCTTTCAAAATTTTCTAAGATGATGGTTCCGTATGTAATGGAATGAAATCGCAACTGCAAGTCTTGATATTTCTGAAGGAGACAGTTATTACTCATTGAGTAGTGATGATGTAAATAAAATACCAGTGACTATATTAAGAATCTTTCATTTTAGTAAAAATTTGAGGACATGAGCTATTAAGAATATTAAACAAACTGCTATGAAAGATTTGATGTTGATCTTAAATGATCTGATGATGATGAGATTTGGATTCTAACAAAAGATCCTCGTACTATTTTACAAATATCAAAAAAATATTTTAATACAAATACTATGTGGCAATAGTGAATATTGGCATAAATAAAACTCTAGGTCAGTGCGAGCATTATGTGTTATTATAAGTTAGATCATTTGTACGCTCCACAATCGATTTACAAACAAAGGTCGGTTTTAACGCGAAATTTACGGGTGATCCCATTTGACCCAGGAAAAACTTCTTCTACTACCCCAAGAGGCCAATGTAATGGAGGCATATTTTCAGTTAAAATAACTACGACAGTACCGACAGTACCGACAGGGTTCGATGGAGTATTCCATTTCTGACGTGACTGTAGCGTATGCAAATAGTCTGTTCTCCAACACTTCCAAAACGATTGAACGAGTTTATCCAATAAGGCATGACGCGAGAGAAGATGAAGTCGATCTTCCTCTATTTCAAAGGCGGGTAAGTATTTTAACGGTGTAACATTCAAAAAGTGCGCTGATGTCAGTGCAAGCGACTCCGAGGGATCACTAGACAAGGTTCTACAAAGAGGACGCGTATTCATTACGGCCTCGACTTGAGTGAGCACGGTGCTCAGCTCTTCAAACATGAGTATCTGTTCACCTATAACGCGAAACAGGTGCGACTTTAAGCTTTTAATATTAGCTTCCCATTTTCACCAAAGTCGCTTGCGGCGGGCGTATTGAACGACCACTCAATGCGGTTTTCAGCTAAGACGTAGGCAAATTCCGTGTTAAAGTGTTTGGAACGCAAAAAAATATGTAGTTCGGAAAGGTTACGACGAGCTCCGACGTAATTCGTACCGTTGTCCGAATACATTCGAGATACGGAACCCCGACGCGACAAAAATCTTTTAAATGCAGCCATGAAACACGGCGTGCTCAAGTCACCAGCTAACTCTACATGAACGGTGCGAGTCGTCATACAAACAAAAAGACAAACATAAGTTTTCGTGGAGCGTATACCACGACCACGAGAAACTGTTACCCTGAAGGGGCCAGCGCAATCGGTACCCGTGTGTACGAACGGTTTAGCAGCCTGAACAACACGACAAGGACTATGATCGGCCATTTCGGGCGCGATTGACTTCGGGCGAAGTTTGAAACACGGAATACATCTATGAACTATCGATCGAATCAAATTGCGTGTGGAGAGAATCCAGTATTTCTGGCGCAAAATCGACATTAATAAATCTGGACCAGCGTGACAATTCACCCTATGGTAATATTCAACTAAAAGATCAACGATATGATCCTTGCGCGGGAGAACTATAGGATGCATTTGATCGTACTCTAATGCGGACTGGCTCAAACGACCACCAACTCGAATGAGGCCATCCTTTAAAAAAGGTTTCAAATGTTGAAAAGCGCGACTACAAGGTTTATTTAATACCAAATTTCTAATTTCAAAAATAAAATCGCTGAAGTTCACGAAGCACGATTAACTCAGCCTTGTTTAAGTCAAAGGCGGTAACATGCTCGCGACGAGGAAGGATTTTCAAAAGTCGACAATTAAAAACAACACTACATAAAAGAATTGACCACGATGAAACACGGCTAGCCAACTCTAAGATAGGCGATTTTTCGAGCGGTGCGGTAGTAACTAAAGAGGTTTTCGTTTCCTCTGGCGGCGTGGACACAGTAGCGGGGTTGAAAGGACTAACAGGCCATTCATCAGGTGGGGCTTGGCACCAGGAAGAGCCATGGAACCACAACGGATGATCCAAAATCTTTGCAGGTGTTAACCCACGAGACAAACAAACGGCAGGGTTGTCCGTACCTGAGACGTGATAAAAGTCTTACGGCGCCAATTCCGACTGAATTTTTGCCACCCTATTTGCGACAAATGTATCCCAACGATGGGGCGAAGAATGGGTCCAACACAAAGCGACGGTCGAGTCCGAGAATGCGAAAATTCTATCTATATTAATGTGGTTGCGACAACTACTAACAATCGAACTAATGAGCTGGGCTAGAACCAATATAGCGCACAGCTCGAGACGAGCGAGAGAGATTACCTTACTAGGGGCTACTTTAGATTTAGCGCTGATAAGGTGAAATGAAATGTCATCACCGTTACGAACGTGGAATTACACAACACCCCCATACACTTTCTCACTAGCGTCAGCGAAACCTAAAACAGTTACAATACTATCATCGGAGATGCCAACATGGTGTGGTATTCTAATTTGCTCGAGCATAGGAAGCTCGGCTCTAAAGCGGTCCCACAATTTAATGATGTGGTCAGAAGGAGTGTCGTCCAAGTCACAGTTGGACAGCCAAAGTTCTTTTATGAGAAGCTTTGCGTACAAGACGACAGGTGCTACAAATCCCATTACATCCCATATGCGTGCGACACACGACAATATGGTGCGCTTAGTGCAGGTTGACGGTGTAGGACAAATCTTCAAACTAAACATGTCGGACGAAGGTGACCAACGCAAACCGAGAACCTTGTGCGTATCATTACTATCAAACTCCTTGACAGTCGACAAGCGATGCGACGGTGGAATCGAATCCAAGACCGTTTGCGAATTACTAGTCCATTTTACGAGATCAAAATGACCAGCCTTCATGAGATCAATTACTTCAGCCGCAGTTGCGACAGCTTGATCTTCGGTCTGCACAGAATAAATATAGTCATCCATGTACAGACCAGTTTCTACAGTCTCCTTAGCCTTCGGGTAAGTGCCAAGAGCGTGGAAGGGACTGGAATTAAGTCCAAAACAAACGCGATTAAATTCGTAAAGCTGTAAAGGTTCCTGCGGCGAAAATCTATACAAAATGCGTTGAAATCGGCGATTTGATTCGCGAACACCATTACAAAGAAACATTTGTCTAATGTCGGCTGAAAGCGCGACAGCGAATTAGCGAAAGTTACCTATAATTTCGAACAAATTACCTTAGAGATTTTGACCACTGTGCAAAATATCGTTTACCGAAACATTCGAACTAGTTTTGGCGCTGCCATCTAAAACAACGCGCAACTTGGTGGTTAGTTTATCCAAAATCAAAATCAAAAATCTTTATTCATGTAGGTCACAAAGTAACACTTATGAACGTCAAGATTACTGCTTCTACATTTACTGCCAGATTCTCAAAACAATAGGTAGAGCCAGAGGAAGAACCTGGCAATAAAACTCATGGCCACTCTTTTCTAACCGCCATTTGACACAGTTTGATTAACATGATATTTGACCAATTATACAGTAAAGATTTTATACAAAAATGTTGTGTTCATTAAAATTACACTTGCATAGTTCCTTTGAATTTATGTGAGAACAGTCGACTAAACTTAGTTTGCCTTAAAATTATTATTATTATATTATTATTTGTAACAATTGCTATAACAGCTATGAGCTGACCAGTCCCAACAGACGGCACCCGTTCACGGGTATGACGCATATATCAGCTATCGCCCTATTCAACCGTATTGTAGGGAACAAGGCGACCCGATACATACGCCATCACTGCCAGGACACTTAGGCGAGCATGACATACCCAAAAACTACACAGCAACTATCATGTCAATTTCAAAATTATAAATAAGTCTACATAGTGCTCACACAATAACAAAGTCAAATTACATATAATTATGTATATTAGTTATTATCGGGACTAAACGCAGCCATACCTTAAGTTGCCTGGCGTTTCAAATTATTTATACTGGAGAACGTAAATAAAAATAATGTAAAAAAAAAAAATACAACATATATATGCAGATTCAAGACAAGTAGATAATATAACACAAGATTCATTCGAATCCTAAATAGCTCGAGCGAAGAGCAAGCAACTCATTTCCATTTATTTTTATCATTCAAATAATCATTAATTGTGTAATAAGTCCTTTTCAAGAGGTGCGTCTTAATTTCCGCCTTAAATTTATGTAACGACAGGTTCATAATGTCTAAAGGAATTTTATTATATAGGCGTACGCCAATTCCTGCAAAAGAGTCGTGAACCCTTTGTAAACGATGATGCGTTCCAATTAATTTATGCTTATTTCTAATATTTGTCGAATGTATGTCACTGTGTCTATTGTATAAATGTATGTTCTGTTTAACTAACATTATATTTGCAAATATATACTGTGATGCAACCGTTAAAATGCCAATTTCTTTAAATTTTTCTCTAAGCGACACTCTAGCACTCAATTTATATATTGCACGTATAGCTCTCTTCTGGAGCACAAAAATTACTTGTAGATCAGCTGCTTTACCCCACAGCAAAATGCCGTAAGACATGACACTATGAAAATAACTAAAGTATACTAGCCTGGCAGTTACTACATCAGTGAGCTGCCTGACTTTACTAACGGCAAAGGCTGCCGAGCTGAGTTTACCTGCAAGACACGTTATTTGGGCGTTCCACTGCAGTTTGCTATCTAAAGTGATCCCCAAAAATTTTCTACAATATTAAGGATTTTATACAATATTAAGTTGATTCTACAATATTAAGGGTATCACCGTTCAATGTTATATTTGTACCGCAATTCCTGACATTAGGCATGCTAAATCTGATACATTTTGTCTTCTTAGCGTTTAGTAGCAAATTATTGGTCGTAAACCAATCTACAACTTGGGCAAGTGAACTATTAACGCCGTTAAAATCAGTAAGCGTACGATCTACTTTAAAAATAAGTGACGTATCATCAGCAAATAGAACAATGTCGCACAAGTTCTGTATATAGAATGGCAGATCGTTAATATAAATTAAAAATAGAAACGGACCTAGAATTGATCCCTGCGGTACGCCCATAGCTACAGATGCTCCAGAGGAGCGAATTTCATTAACAACAACATGTTGTATCCGATCATTTAAGTAGGAGGCAACAAGATCCAGTGCAGAGTCTTTGATACCATAATAAAAGAGTTTTCGCAATAGTGTTTTATGTTCAACGCAATCAAATGCTTTGGAGAGATCGCAGAATACACCAATAGCATCTTGTCTATTCTACCAGGCGTCATATATATGATTCAGAATTGTCACACCTGCATGAATGGTAGAACGACCCCTTGTGAACCCATACTGCTCTTTATGTAGTAGCATATTATTAAAATGAGCTTGTAGTTGTTGCAATATAATTTTTTCAAAAATTTTGCCATTGGCAGGTAATATTGAAATAGGTCTGAAATTACCAGGGTCGGTTTTGGATCCAGACTTAAATAGAGGTATTACCTTACTGTGTTTCATTAAATCCGGAAACACTCCTTTATCGATACATTTATTAAATATTTCAGCTAGATGTGGAGATAAATTAATAATAATAGTATGTATCAATTTCATAGAAATACCCCACAAGTCAGCTGTCTTTTTTGAGTTAAGCGACTTGAATACTTTAATGATATCGTTGGGGTTAACACATTTAAAGCTAAATAAGACATTGCACTGATCTACGCTGCCCCCAAGTATGCGTTGAGCTTTGATTGGACAAGAATTTAAGGAGCTAGTTGTTTTCGCGGGTATGTCTATAAAATAGTTGTTAAAAGTTTGTGCTACATCTAATTTATTAATAATCACCTTGTTATTTATAATTAACTCTAAGTTATTATCACGGGGTAGTAATCGACCGGTTTCAGTATTGATTAAATTCCAAGTAATTTTTACCTTATTTTTTGAATCTTTAATCTTATTACTGATATGTAACGACTTGGCAGCAGCACAGATCTTTTTGAAGGTCTTGGAATATTTTTTTTACATATTTAATAAAAGCAGGATCAAAATTAAATTGCTTCATACCATATAGTTCGTACAACTTAGCCCTACTTTTGTAAATACCTGTAGTTGCCCACTCACAAAATTGCAGGTTTTTGTTTTTATAAAATGTTTTTGATTTAAATATATTGTTGTACTCAGCTTTAATTGTATTAAATAAGGAGTTATATAAGCCGTTTGGATCTTCCTGATTAAAATCAATATTAGTGACTTTTGCTGAAACATTAACATTAAATTGTTTAAGTCGATATGCACTCATTGGCCTACATACAATTTTATTTCCTTTGGAAGTGACATTAATAGGAAACGCTGCTTTTTGACCAAGATGATGTGATGGAAAGTTACTTAGTATCTCCCTTGTTGTTGTTGCACAGTTGCAGAATATATTATCGATACATTTTCTAGAATGTGAGGTGATTCTAATTGGCTCACAAAATAAATTTTGTAAGCCAAAAGACTTAAAAAAATTTATAAATCTCATATATTTCGAAGACTGCACAAGTATGTCAACATTAAAATCCCCACACACCACAACATGTTTTCTACTAGTAAACAAACGCTTCAATACATTTTCCAATACAGTTTCTAATAAATTATAATCCCTTTTTGGAGGACTGTAGACACATAGGACAATGAGTTGCTCAAGCTCAACACAGGAAAATTCAGCAGTACGCTCAATAGAAAGGGCCACAATATCTTTACGTTCTTTACATTTTAAATTATTAGATACAAATATAAGAGAGCCCCCACGAAATTCTTTCTTGAGAACGCACTGCTAGGTGAATAAAATTCATTGTTGAACAATAGTTCATGACTTTTTAACCAATGTTCTGTAATACAAAAATGTGAACATTGTGTTACTTTATATAAAGTTTTATTTGTAGTAGTTTTTCAGATATGCCTTCAATTTTCTTTTTTTGTTGAACTAAGTTTAAACTACTAGAAGTATTGTTAATATACTCAAAATTATTACAACCAATATTATTATCAGTGTCTTTAAAAAAAGTAGACCGAATGTGCTCAAAAGACCTATAACCATGGCCAGATTTTTTTACCTGTCTCACAAACTAGTTTTTTGAGATAATATCCCAAGTTAATAAGTCATTATTACTAAGCTCAAAAAGAGCTGGTTTATAAGCCAATAATTTGGCTTTATTCAATAAAAAAATTGATTGCAATACAGCTATCTGACGTCGTAAAAATTTTGATAGTAAATAACTATCTAATGTCAAAAAGTAATTATTCTGTAATAAAAGATTACAGTCAAATAATTCTATATTCCTACAATATGTGGTCAAGGTATGTAATTTTCTATTCATATTGTATCTAATGTTGTTTTCAATTTGTGTAAAAGATTTGCTATATGGCAGTGTTGACAGTATAACCTGTTTAACTTGCAAGTTTGATAACTGTTCGTAAAACTTCATGATAGTTTTAGTGTTTACATTATCTCTTCTGCCAATAAGTATCACTATTGTTGTTTGTGGGCAATGTGTACTGGTTAATACCGTATTAATTATTTGAGAGTAGGATGCCCCAGGAAATGAAAGGGTTATGACCGAATTACCCAGATGTTTAACTAAGTGATAACCTAAACTTTTACCTATTTTATCACAATAAACCACAGTCTTTCCAACGTTTAAAGGTTGTATAATTTTTGTTACAGGGCTATTACAGCAAGTGTTATTTGTGTTTATAATATTGTCACATATACTGCCCACAGAGTCAACCATTGGAGAAGTTGATTCGTCCCAGGATGTTATAGACAAGGAAGAACATGGCAGGGATTTTTCACAGTCAGGTGTTTGATTATATAATTTCTCAAGTGAATAGAACCTTTGTTCATTGCTGTGACAAGACTCCACCAAGCTAGTCAATGCCTTAATGTACTCCCCAATTTCTTTCTGTGATGTTTTGTATTTTAAACTTATGGACTCTAAGGAATCATGTAAACACATAATTTCTGTCTGTAATTGATGTATATCAGTCTCATATTGCTCTGTTTGGGTGTTTAATTGTTTTTTACTTATTTCTATTAGTTGTTTTAACTGTACATTTGATTTATAAGTCCTAAGATATTTGTTCGCTCCTATTCTAAGCTTTTTCATGTTTTTCTGTGATTTAGAAATAAATTTATTGAGTTTTATGTATTTTTTTAATTTATTCCTGCTACTACTTACTAATGTTATTGATGATGATGATGTATTGGTGTTAGGCAATAACAAGTGGTCACCAGTTTTGTCTATTGCTGTAATAGGAATATTCAATGCTGAGTTTTGTATTGGGTGCGAGGTGATGGGCTCATCAAGATCTGTCTCTGTCCTCCTACACATTAGCTCATTATACAGACTGTTGGAAAGGTCTGCTTGATCAACCGATTTAAGATTTTCCCTAAGAGTGATGGAGTTGTGAGCATCACTCAGCTCGCACTCTAAAACGCTTACACGTTTCAAAGCACGTTCATGGGTGTCGCTACACTCTTCTAGACCCCTCACTGTTGACTGGAGGTGATCCCGCTGAAGTGTGAGCTCCATGACCTGTGTATTTAGCTCAGCCAACTGTTGTTTGAGTTGGGTGTTTCTCTCAATTACAGTTAGTATTTCCTTTTCACTGTCATCCCGTTCCTCTAACAACTGTTTGTTGAGATTTTTGCAAATCTCCAGTTCCTTTATAGTGAGGTTAAACTTCTGTTGCAAGTCACGGGATACACGGCACTACGGGTCATCATTTTTTATATTTTGTTTGCTAATGTTAATGAATATCAGTAAAAACACACAATTGACAAGACTATTATAAAGATAAAAACCTGTAGTAAATGTGTGTATCAATGTCTTCAACAAACCCAATATATTTGAAATAATATATTCAAATTAGATTTTGAAATTGAATTGTTTAGGTACTTAGCATAATTATCATCCAAATCAATATAGAACTAGGTACATTACGCTTTAAATGATACTAAATTATCATTACATTTCCAATTTCACACAAAATAAATCTATAATAGGTAAATCAAATCCAGAAGAGTGTACTTGTGTGTTAGTAAATAAGTATTCCGATATGTGATGTGATGTTTGTTCAATATAGCTACTAGGTACTTACTACCATAAAATTTTATTGTCGATATTTGTTTTTTTTACATATTACTATAAACGTAATTCTACTGATTATATTCCTTTCACAATATTAGTTTGTTTTTATGAAGTTTTTGATCACCAATAACAGTTTTTTGTAGGTATACTTTCGTTCACTTAATTTTTCACAACGGTAAAAATTTTCAAAATTTTTGATCGATCACTTACTTCACATATAACTTCGTATTCGCCTTGTGCTTGAATATAATACTATTTACGATAATTTTCTAGGTGTTAAATTGTACTTTAAACAGTTTTATAGGGTTTTATACTTTAAAATTTATAATTTTTCTTTATAAAAATATACAGAGACACTGTTTACGTTACGGCAGTAGTGTTGCCAGTCCTCCTCGCGGACAACTCCATTGTGCGGTATGGTATACGAAGGAGCGTGCTTCATCTCTTCGGTTTCGGGAGGCGCGGGTGAAATGAAACCTTTATCCAAATATTCTATTATTACGCTATCGTAAGCCTCCTTCAACTTTGGAGATATCTGCATTTTCCGTTCTAAACAAAAGAAGCGTTTTTCGGCTGACTGAATCGAATCTCCAAGCGAATTAACATCACCCTTAAAGGGGAGTGCGACAACATAACGACCATCACTATCGCGAGTAGTCGTGCGACTATAAAACTCTTCACAAAGTTTATCATCCGGGCTGACAATAGGAGGCACGTTCACCTCTTCTATCTCCCAGAATTTACGGACAGCGGAGTCCAGCGGCTCGACGACGCAACAATATGACACACAATCAAAACAAGCGGGTGCGGAACCAACAATAACAAAACCAAGAACCATCTCTAAGGCGAGCAGCGCGGGGTGCGATGCGTGACCTTGAACCTTATGCTGCAACAGGAAGTGCGGGAAAATCGAAGCGCCAACTAACAAATCAATATCTCCTGGAACGGCGTAAATATCATCGGCCAAAGGCAAATCTCTAAAATTAGTCAATAATGAGGTATTGACTGCGACCGTCGGTAAAAGTTCGGTAACCTTATTGACGACTAGCGAATCCATCGAAAAACTAACATTAAAATCAAAACGCGAGTGGAATTTAATCCCTACAGAACCTTGAACAGCTTTAGTGGAACCCCCAATACCTTTCACAACATTACAGGCGGGGCGGTTATTTATATGCAAACCAAGACGACTACAACAATTTTTACTAATAAAATTACTTTGAGAAGCACTATCTAAAAGTGCGCGTACACTATGTCCCCTACCATGCGAATCGTAAACAACAACTCGAGCGGTTGCTAGAAGTACCGTAGTAGAGCTTGTGTGCAAACTTGATAGCGAGTACAAAGCGACATCGTTCGTGGCAGTGGCGCCGCCGTCGCTAGGCGCGGATGGGGACGAAAACACGCGAGAGCGCTCCGAGTCGCCACCCAACGGAACGGGCGGCTGTGACGTCACAGCGGGCGGACGGTTAGGCACAAAGTTCGCGCAGCCGGAATCGACGGACGAACCACCGGACATGGCGGGCGCATTGCTAACTACAAGCGAATTATTACCATTAACGCGCGAGGTACCAACTGAGTTTAAATTCGACGCGGCATTATTGTTTTCGAAGTGTAATAATGAATGGTGTTTACCATTACACTTGCGACAAAAATGATTCGAATTACAGAAGGCGCGAACAGTTGATGCAAAAATATCTAACAATTTTTCTAAGTCGTGTTCATTACACGATGAGCTATTTATCAAATTAAATATTTGATCCAAATAAGCGGTTGATACTAAGCGTTTGTCTTCGTATTTGACCTTCAAAGTATTCAAAATCAAACTATAATTTTTGGCACAAAGCGTTATTCCGGCGTAAACGGTTTTTCCTTTCTAGTTTACTAACTAAGTAATGTAATTTTTCGTGATCCGATAACGAATTATTATTATAGATGGTATTTTCGAAACTAGCGAAAAACAAAGGCCAATTTTTAATATCGCCATCATCATCATCATTCGGGTATTTGTATGTGCGGTAATTTAGGTCGGTCCCGTTTCAGCAAATCAAAACCGGCTGGCCCGGGTTTTGAATCGGTGACTAATACGGGCACGGGCGCTTGCAATGACTTAGCGACACGTTTTATGCGACAAATTAAATCTTCGAAAGATGACATGGCGTCATAACTTAATAAGAAATCGGGATTTAATTATAATTCAAGCAATTTAATTTTATCGACAACATTTTCGAAATCTAAGCGCAAAGTATCTACGGTTTCGATCGAGGATAAAAACAATTCTGTTATTGATTCATCTGCGATCCTCGATGAATAATCACAAATTGCATACGCTTCTTATATATCGGCTATCCTTCTTAGCGTGTAATAGTTTTAACTGTGGATCCGGAATCTCTTTCGGAGGCATTAATAAAACAAAACAACTATAGCTACCTACAGTGCAAAACTAACGAACGATCAAAATGGAAGCGGTGACGAGGAGCGAGACGCGACGCGAGCGAGCGGACTAGGTACCTACCCGCGTGGTCTACCTATTACTATGCGGTGCAGTCGAAATTACCAACTATTTAGTACCTACCTATGCGAAAAACAGTAGTTAAGTATGCGTTTATTCCCTAATGGAATAAAACTATTATCTATGCGTTTATTCCCTATAGAATATAAACTATTACCTAATCTATGCGTTTATTCCGAATGTAATAAAAACTATAACCTATACCTATGCGTTTATTCCCTATGGAATAAAAACTATTGCCTAATCTATGCGTTTATTCCGAATGGAAAAAAAAACTATAACCTTTACCTATGCGTTTATTCCCTATGGAATAAAAATTATTGCGTTTCTATTGGCAAACTACTAAAGTGAATGGATCAAAAATCCGGATCGTTAGGACCAGAAAATGGTTGAGCGGGCGAGATAAATAAATTCGAAGTGGACTGTATTTGCGGGAAAAGACAAAAAAGAAATTTACACGCGGTTGTCAACGAAAAAGAAATGGAAACAGGAATGGGCACACTACCTTGCTGCTGCTGCGAGATGCTGAGGTGGAGGCTGCCGGGGACGTCCCTGGACTTGGATTCCTGGTTTCCTTGCACGAAAACACTTTATCCATGGAAACCACAACTATTGCGAAAAGTTTATGCGAGCGCGCGCGCGGCCTCTGCAGTACTACGTCTTCAGTCCGTCTTCGCCGCCTGTGTGTTGACAGCGCTGCGGTGGAGTTTTCTACCGCTAGATGGCGGTAACACAGCTGTCTCGCTCTTCCCTTATGCGAGACAAGGTAGGTGCGAAAGAGAAATGGAATAAAGGGAAGAGAGGGGGAGTGTCGACAACTAATTAATTAAAAACAAATGGAGTTCGGAATAACGCGGCAACTTTCGAATTGTATACCGGCGCAACCAGAATGCTTTTGTAAGTTGTCATGGAAATACTTATCAGTTCAGGGTGTTCATAAGTTGTCATGGAAACACATCACACGCATCGTAAAAATTTACTCTCATCATTTTTCTCTAACGCGCTAAAATAATGTATCATACTTTTATACAGAGCATTATATCCAACATTTCTATGATCATAACTTCACACAATCAACTATGTAGTTTAATATCACCGATCAGCGCTACAAAGACTTGTCGATTACAAAACTCGTAAAGGCATCAACTACAAAAGTCATACAACATCACCTCCAAATTGTCTTATCTAAAATAAAGGCAATAATTGTAAAACCTCTGAAGCGATATTTACAAACATGCTCATAGTTTATTTTTTTTACCAGAAAGGGTACATAAAACTTCAGTAGTATTTCGGTCTCTTGTAATAGGTATCTAGTGAGCCTATTAAAAGGAAAGAACCCTATTGAAAGGAACAGATATTTACAAACATGTTCATACTTAGTTTAAATTTTTTACCAGGAAGGGTAGATAAAACTTCAGTAGTATTTTGGTCTCTTGTAATAGGTATCTAGTGAGCCTATTAAAAGGAAAGAACCCTATTGAAAGGGACAGATATTTACAAACATGTTCATAATTAGTTTAATTTTTTTACCGGCAATGTTTATATCGCGTTTACTTTGAATTTTGATATTGTGATATGTAGATATTAAACCTCTAATAAACGGGATTTTTTTTTTTAAAAATTCTTTGCTCATTTTTTTGATATTGCCATATCGCCTAAGATATTCATTTAATTTGCAAAGTGAAAAGGGACAAAATAATCTTCATGAAATGCTGAAACCAGCTAACATATTAAAAATGATAAGGATTAATAATGTATTTGAAAAACTTAAAACTTAACAAAATATACATAAAAACCTTCTATAAGAATCACTCTATCTATTTAAAACAAAGCGACAAAGCATCGTAAAAGAAGCACGACTGGCGATTCATAACCCAGTGCTAGTGCCAACTTTGCTTTACGGTAGCGAAACCTGGGTATGTCAGCAGATGCATGAAAGTAAATTGAATGCTGTGGAGATGCGATCACTTCGAAAATTGTGCGGCGTTACCTTGGCCTACCGAATACGAAACGAAGTGATACGCAATATGGCAGGTTTGAATGAAAGTGTCAGCGTTAAGCTGGAAAAGGGCGTGCTCCGTTGGTTTGGACACGTCCAACGAATGAGTGAGGAACGATTGACGAAGAATATATATTGTGCGAAAGCAGAGGGTAGAAGAGGTCAGGGTAGGCCGAGACTGACATATGAAGACCACGTGAGCAGATTGCTCAAAAACGGAAAGGTCAGAAGTACTCGGATACTCAGACGTGCGTGTATAAAGCGATTGATGAATCTCGAAGAAGCGAAAGAAGTATGCATGGATCGCGAAGCCTGGCGATCTGTCCTCTCTGACTACCCCGTCAGGGATACAGCGTGAAGAGAGTTAAGTTAAGTTCTATCTATTTAAAAAAACTGATCGAAATTCGTTACGTAGTTTTAAAGATCTAAGTATACATAGGGACAGACAGCCAAAAACGACTTTGTTTCTCAAGTACCTACGCCGGCGCCCGCTCAGCCCGGTCGAATTATTGTGACACGAAATTAATTTAATTGCGCCTTTTTGATATTGCCATATCGCCTAAGATATTCATTTAATTTGCAAAGTGGAAAAAATAATCTTGATAAAATGCTGAAGCCAACTAACATATAAGCATTAATAATGTTTTTGTGTAAATAGCCTTTAAATTACCGCTTTATTATTGCTGTTTTTTTAAGTATTAAAATGGTTGTAGTACGGTATCCTTAAGAGATAGACATATACCGTTGCGGACTTTTTTGTAGACCTATATTAGATACACAATTCCACAATACATTATTTTGTTATATCTCAAAGGGTTTAGGCAGCGTTTTCGTTAAAAGCTCCCAGACAGCTCATTTTTTCCGACACAACAAACAACAAAATATACATAAAAACCTTCTATAAGAATCACTATCTATTTAAAAAAAACTGCACTGAAATTCGTTGCGTAGTTTTAAAGATCCAAGCATACATAGGGACAGACAGCGAAAAACGACTTTGTTTTATAATATGTAGTGATGACCGAGTGAATGTGGCGAGTCTCCATTTCCGGATAGCAAAATTTTCTTTGAGTATGTGTGTGTTTGTGTGTGTGTGTGTGTGTGTGTGTGTGTGGTTGTTTGTGTGTGTGTGTGTGTGTGTGTGTGTGTGTGGTTGTGTGTGTGTGTGTGGGGGGGGGGTGTATGTGTGTGTTTGTGCTTGTGTTTGCTCTCTCTACAGGTCGCATTTAAAAGGAATAAACGGAACCCTTATAAGAACACTTACTTGTCCGTCTGTCTGTGTGTCACCATCGATTTTCTCAGAAACGGTTAAACCACACAACAAGTTGAAATTTATCAGTAGTATAAAATCAAGGTCCTATGTCAACACGATAAAAGATATTGGCAAATTTAGATTTTCGTGAAATCATGTATCACATTTTACTAAAATTTTCAATCTTTTTTATTTCTCGGATTTTTTCTTATTTGTGCTGTAAGACCATGCTTTTAACCAATTGACAATTCTAGGTCAACTGTAAGTACCCTATAGGTTTTGGGTCGAAAACATAAATGGTAGTTTTATGATCAAATCCCGTTTCAACTTTCAACTTCCCCAAAGTTTCCCGTTTACCTGTTAACACGAAATTTGGACGAAAATAAGATATAAAGGAACGAATACATAAAGGAAGCATAAGACACATAAGACCTGTAAATTGTATGGGCACTCATGCAATTTTGAGGTCTAGCTTAATTGGCACCTACTGCTAAAAAAGTACTTACTAATTTTTTAAGGAACCCTCGGCGTACGAGTTCAACTCGTGCTTGACACCTCTTCTTTGTCTATAATTTTCGATTGTGAGATCCTGCAATAGAGGAAAAGATTGCTATAGCGTCATTTTGTTCCGTTTTAGAAGGAAACATACATACTTAAAAATAAAATAAAATTGACTGTTTGAAATTCCAAATTATTTTTTTCACATAATGTATATGAAAATATATACGATACTTACAGGATACAAAGGGGAAACTTGGGCTACATTATATCCCCGTATTTCTCCGGTAACAAGCACTACGTAGGGTGCCACCGCGGGGCATGTAATAGTCTTTAATAATTCTAGACAAGGTGTTAACTGGCATTGTAACTCAGGATCAAAAATTATGGGAGCGCATACTACCCCTTCTCAATTTCTAAGAATTATGGTTAAAATAAGTTGTGCGATTTGATCATAAAATAATTTCTTAATCATAAATCAAATCATCAACCTTATACCAAGTTACATAATCTTTTAACTAGTAGATACTCAAGTTGCTTTTTGTTAGCAAAACCTGGGTATATCAAAAGATGCATGAAAGTAAGTTAAATGCTGTGGAGATGCCATCACTTCGAAAATTTTGCCTACCGAATAATGAGTGAAGAATGATTGACGAAGAATATATATTGTGCGAAAGGATACGGAGACGTGCATGTATGAGGCGATTAATGAATCTGCAGGAAGCGAAAGAAGTATGCATGGATCGCGAAGCCTGACGATCCGTCCTCTCTGACTACCCCGTCATGGATACAGCGTGAAGATAGTTAGTACTTTTTATGTATCTTTGACAGTGAGATTTTATTTGATAAATAGCCAAGACGCAGTTACTTACTAAGACTTATATTAACTTTTATTTGCCGATGAGAAGTTTTATGTTAATGCGTACTTACTTTTTATATAACAAAAGGCCGCTTAAGTTAATTATATAGATAACACAGATGATTTTTGTTACATTATGTACATTGTGTAATATAATTATCTTATAGATTAAGAAATCTTTTACCGCTGGCACAGCGTAGAACAATAGCATCCTTGCCTGCATTTTACCGTAGGAATCTACCACGTTCTGAAGAGGTCTTCAACCTGATTTCACCTTCTCAACGAACAACGTGTACCAAGCAGAGTATGCGTTGTTCGGTATATACGCGTACTTTCATGTACTGGGGAGAATTATCGCCAAAACAGAGCGATTCTTAAAATCGGTTCTCAGTCGAACAATAAAAATTTGGAATGCTCTGCCAGGTCGTTCGCCTCCTTTTATAAACCTGGGTTCTTCAAGTGGAGCGTGACAAGACACATCATTTGGCCCCCAAAATGAGAGCAACTGTTAATGGTCTTGTAGATCGTGACAATGGTCCTAAATTCGCTAGATGCCGCCATGGCTTTTCATCAGACGGGTGGCGTCACTTTGGCGACCTAAATATTAAAAAAAAACAAGTGCTAGAGCTATCAAAAATTAGCTATTACTTTTCTCAAGTGTTTATAAAGTATAAAATGCTGAAGAACATATTATCCTTATCTTTTGAGTCGTTCAACCTAACCCCGATCTTTTTAAACGTATAAGGTCTCTAACGAGTTATAAAATTCCCCCGAATACTTTTTAACTGCAATCAAAGTTTACCTGCGGGCGGGTAAATACAAACCCACATTTGGTAGCAAAATTCTGTGATTCGTAATCTGTAAATAACAAGAAGCAAATTTAGGGTATTCAAAGGTTGCTCACTGATACGTATAATTGGCTGTAAAGGATAAATCTTCGTAAAGAAAACAACACTCGAATTAGAATCGCTCGTAAATGAATACATGAATATTATCTAAGAGAGTATCTTTGTATAATGATATGGGTATGTTATAGACACAATAAAACGGTACTCACAGACAGAGAATGCTCATTATTGCATTATTATTCGCTTTTCACCGTCTTTGTTTGAATTTTAGACAAAATATTAACTTAATTGAGTCTCTGCTGAAGGCAGGTTTCGCTCAATCATTTTGGGAGGGTTATTGTCCTTACTGTTCGACGCCAATTTTAATAGCCGAGTTAGTACTGGGCTGTTTTGTGTTCCCTTCTCTTTGCTACGAGTATGACCCCGTCTGTTAGATCTTATCCATAGATCCATCTCCATAGATGTATCTACTATTTTAGTAACAAATTCGTGGTTTATAATAAGAAGCGCTCGTGGCCCCGCGGACTCAGTGTTCTGTAAACGATCACGCAACTTTCGCTATGGCTGGGCAGGGATGGGTGGCCACTTTGTGGCATTTACACCTGGCACGTGTATTACATGTGGCACGTTAAACCGTTGTTGGTCCCGGTTGCCAGTAACATTCGTCGCAGTCGTTAAGTCAAGTTGAAAGCCTTATGGCAGCTTAAAAAATTTCAACAGCAGGTAGCCACAACCTGCGTCTGTCAATGTATCAGTGGCAATGGGCTTACACACCTATTACGTGGGACAGGAATACACATGGTGAAAAGTGAAAAGTGGGCATTTAATATGCCCCTGCCACCCCTTCGGGGATTAGGTGTGATAAATAAATAAGTAACTAGTAAAGGAATGTAACATTTTTGTATCCTGCTATGATTTTTTCATAATGGAGGTTAATTATAACTTGTATTTGACTTATTTATACTTTCAAAAAGCTTAAATAACTTTTTCTCCTTCTTTAATCGACTTTCCTTTATCCTACCCGTTAGTTGGTAACTTTGATGTGGACAGCTACCTAATGCCCACCACACTGTTCACTGTTGTCACCAAACTTCACCGAACTTAAATTAGTTCTGTTAAGTACCATCAACGTCCCGCCATCGCCAAGTAAGACTTCTATTGTAAAACTAATATATCATAAATGTATAATTAATTAAGCAATTATTGCATGCAATATGTTCCTACGTTCAATGAGCATACCGAGGTACAGGGGGCCGAGTCTGCTATTTCTATCGTGTCGAAATCTTCGCTCAATATAAAGCCACCGGTACAATTTTGGCAGATTTCGAAGTCTATTACAATCTTACTCCAATAGACTTCATTCGGTCGGCCGATAGAATTCTACTAACACGTACCGCGCCAGTGGCCGCTAGTCAGTTGCATTTGTGACAGTCTACTAACATTTTGACAACTAAAAACAGCGATTCTGGTTCTATTCTACGGCTTATCAATAGTAGACTCCGCCCCCAGGTTGTCATGCGGAGTTTCTCAGCGGTGAGAGGTCGCTTCTTTAGCTGTGTAATAATTCTAATCCCAACATATTCTCTCACTCGATTTTCCATTTCTATTAAGATAAAAGTGCAACTAATATCTAACTACCCACAGTAAAAGACAGTGGCCGGGAAGAGATTATATAATGTAAAGTCGTAGATTATAAACTTTAAACTGCCTGTGTGATGATGATGATGATGTGACCTCAGTTGTTTATTAAATTTAAACCAAAAGGATTTGATGACCTCAGATAACATTAGAACGACGCTTATGCACTTGCCGAGCGAGTGAAGCTACCGTGCCACGACAGCGACCAGTGACTTCTGACATTATAAATAGATAGCTCAATACCATAAGATATATTTTCTAATATTGTAATTGTATACAATTCCTAGGTTTCATACATTTCCTAAAACAACATACATTCATTAAACATTCATATATGTGTATATACATTATATGCCTAAATATTAATAGATGTAAACTTTATTTCATTGCGATTATTAAAAGTATTAGTTAACCAACCTAAATAAGCAGAGATTGAATAGACGAGACTGAATCGGCAAGCTCTCGATCGCCAGTTCAAGTTTCTATTATAAGCGAGCGGTCAATACTTCAATACTTCTTTTATACATCAATCTTAATATGAAAAAGTCGCATTGCTTAGGTAGACCTACTTTCTCATAAACGCGAGGACCAGTCTTCATGACTCTTGATTTGTTACATTTGTTTTTACCTTCAATAAGGCAAAATAATTAAAAAATCAGAACATTATACGAAAAAATTGATTTATGTAGATTATACATTTCATATGGCACAGTACCTATCCTAAGGCAGTACAAATGTTGCTGGGACAACTAATAATTGATAATAGATTCTTAGGGCCGTAATCCAGAACGATTCTCAATACTTAATCGATGCTTGAGGCTAGTTTTTGCCTTATAAATGCTACTCTCAAGTGTTTCTTGAGTATTGATAGACATTCTGGAATACGGACCTTAGAATGCAATCTATCTAAATGAATATTACGTAAAAAGTGTCCCACAATTGTTTATTTTATTAAAGTGAAACTTCTTTATCGACATTGAGAGAAATTTTATAGCTGTATAAAATATCATACAGAAGGTAAGTACATACATTTTTTTTATTCTATAATATATGCGCCCTTTCAATATTTAGTAGAACACATTGAACAGTGAATTGGAAGCATGGTCTTCCAACCCACTGTACAATGTGTTCTACTAAATTCACCCCTGAGAACAATAAGATACTTGGTCAGAATTCTGTTATCCACTCACGCAATACAAACATTTGTCATATTTGATCTGTAATCAATGATTATTGATTTATTTATTGTATAGTTTTGTGTATTCTGTTTATATTATGATGGTTTTTAATGAGAATTTGATTGCTTTATTGAATGTAATGCCTGCACTAAGGAACAATAAGAATGGTTATGCGATCATAGGTTATCATATTGATGATTGATAGGTATACAATGTTTAATGATACGTACTAACATTTTAATCTCTTGCGGTTAATAACTATACGGAATCTCCAGGTCTTTTCGCGTTATAATATGTAACACTTCCGTCTTGTACCAAGCAATGTTTTGAAAGCGCTTCGCACCTTATATTTTTGTAATAATTAAATGTTAGCGGACTCACACGTTATTATCATTTTATAGTATAACGTCTTATATACATATTATTTCCAAATATAATGTTCGCAAAAAGACTAAAAACCATTCAAAGCGCTGAAACAATTATTGTAAACCTTTCTGCCCCCCAGTCTCGCAGTAGTAATTCTATGCGACCGAGCGCTGAGGTCGCAGTTCAGAATCCCGGATCGGACCAAATTTTGTATGACCCAAAAATATTTTTGGGTCTCTTATCGAAGCTTGTACTTAAGTTTGTAATTAAATTAAAATGGGCTAGATGGCATTCAATGACAATGTACAAAAAATATTTTTATTTTATTTATTAATTTCTATAAGGAATAACGGAGTTAGCACTTTCTGTGCAGATAGGTGGATGGATTTGTAGTAAAGATTAAGACGAATCTATTATTGGAATTAAAGTATGTGTGCATGTCTTTCCTGTTAATAATATAGCTGCACATCTTTTTTTTCTTTCTCGTAAGTATCTGTTGTACGTACAAGTGCATTTAACCCTTTTTATTTCAAAACTATTTTCTTAAAATCATGTTTGTCCCACATACATATAATGGTTTAAAAAAAGTCCAAAAGAGCGTAAAAAGCCATAGGCTACAGTGACCAATTTTTCTGTACGTGAGACGTTTTCTTAAATTAGGTTATTTTCGTTTATTTGTATTTAGCAATCTAGAAATTTTTTAACATGAACAAATATTCGATTAATAATTTACAACATAAAATAAAACCAGTCAACGTTGAAGATACACCAAAAAGTACACTTATCATTCGAGATCGTTGACACAAGCGACACATTTACGAAGTTTCAAGAAATAAATCCGAAAGCAATCCCAGAGGCATTAACTCCTCGCGTGACTAAACAACGTTTATCTATGATAATGTCAAAACGACCCACATCAATGACCGCACTATAAAGACGACAAAACCACAAGTTGAGCAAACTATGAGTAGCGTGTCGTAAGCCCTCCTGATGCTTGCCCATAAATTCATTTAGATTTAGACTAATCATCCGAGAGGATAGGTCAACCCCGTCGTTGGTCACTGGATGAATAATTTCCCTAAGGGTGACTTTAAGGGACAAAGTTTTTTAAGGGACTGCGCCGCGTCCCTTTCTTTATTTATCACAAAAGACGTATAAAATATTAATTTAAGGGCCTTGATGAAGGCAATCTTTCAAAGTGTTTTATGAACCTTTTAAATGGTCTTATTTTAGTTATGACTTCAGAACAATAAGATGTATTGTTCTGAAGTTGGTAGATTATTATTTTATCAACTATTAGTGCTCGGTTGATAGTGTATTTATCACAAAAAAATACAAAGTTTCAAATAATTCTGACCTAATCCTATAAAACAGCTGTTTTTTTAAACACCAGCTGTCGTAAGCGACGCTAAAACAATACACTGATAACGTTTTTAACATCTTAATCGGGTAACAGCTCTAGTAGAGTGTTATTGAACGGTTGCGGGAGGGTTATACCCGGATGTAAGAACCCTTAAAGTCAGAGTGTGGCTAAAACACTCGACAACGGCACTCTAGTCTCAAAGTCCGCACAGACTGGCCACTCTACATTTTCAGGAACTATTCTACTTCATGTGAATAACTATGTAAATTCTAAGTTGTCAACCAATCTGAATTATATTTCAAAAGGTTTGAGTAGTGGTGGATAAATATATTTTCATACGTTCATTTTATTTGGTTCTGTTTTAAATATACTTTTACTTTTCGAATCCTCATTATGCACATTTAGGTGAAAGATTTTAAAAATCCTTTCTTCGTAGATGCCTTCATTAGATATCTTCTAAGAATGGATTTATTAAATCAGTTAATTGATTTTAAATGATAAATCTATACATAATATTTGAGTTAAATCCGTTAAGGTTTGCGATGATAGATCAGGTAAGATATGACTAACTAACTATCTTCACGCTGTGTTCCTGAAGGGGTAGTCAGAGAGGAGAGATCGCCAGGCTTCGCGATCCATGCATACGTCTTTCGCTTCTTTATGATTCATCAATCGCTTCATACACGCACGTCTGGGTATCAGGTACGTAATGATGAGAAAAAAGTGTATTTTCTCCAACTATGGTTCAACTCATGCAAAATACGCCCTTTTCTAGATATTGGCCTCTTTCATGTATCATATAATCCAATTTTGGGGGTAGACGCAGGCCAGTCTGGTATAATTCATTTTGAGGTTCCCTGCTCAACGCAATAAGCATTTTTTAAATAATTTATTTACCTAGATTACTACTTTATTCTCAAAATACACATACCTTTAGTTAAGAGTCTACTTTAAGAAAATAAATCTAATCTAGATGGTTAGTTGTTCAAAGAGAAACTTCATAGTTAACACATTTTTTAAGTGTTAAAGTTCTTCGTTACCCGGCTTGCAAAACTTTTAATTGTATTAGCATTTCATAAACTAGAAGCTAGGTAAGTCAGCCATGGTTATCAGATCTGGCTGTTTGATAGTTTAAAGATCAAAGGTTGGAGCCTGTGGTCAGCTTTTACCCTACTAAGAACAATTACGATATTTTTTTAATTTCTACATTCTTGGGCAATAGGCTCACCACCTGTTACGTGGGACAAAAATGCACACGGTGAAATGTGGGCGTATAGCATGCCTCTGCCTACCCCATCGAGGAGAAAGGCGTGACAATAAGTATGTATGTATATTCTTGGGAACTCACTGTAACTCTGTCCGAGGGATATCCTTCCGAGGCTTTACCCTGCGCACCCGGCGATAGACGATAGGTAGGGACCGTGTGGTTTTAGTCGGTTTAAACATACATATTGTCACGCCTTTATCCTCGAAGGGGTAGACAGAGGCATACTACACGCCCACATTTCACCATATGCATTTGTGTCCCACGTAACAGGTCGTGAGCCCACTGCCGTGTTAGTCGGTTCGGTTTGTTTTAAACAGCATTACTAAGCGCGACTGCTTCCTGTACCAGAATATTCTACATATCCTACTAATATTATAAACGCGAAAGTTTGTAAGTATAGATGAATGTTTGTTACTTGTCACGCAAAATCTACGTAATGGATATTGGTGAAACTTTACAATAATATAACTTTCATATCAGAATAATACATAGACTACATTTTATCCCGAGAACCAGTTCCTGAGGATAACGGGAACGGGAAAACTTCACCACGCGGGCGTTAACTAGTATGTTATAGGAAACACACCAACAAACAAATGTTTGTGGATCACACAACAAAATGGAACCGAGAATCGAACCCAAGACCTCGTCGCGGCGGTCGCATACACTACCAAGTACGCCACCTCTGCAGTCTAATTAATTAGCAAGTAAGTATACCAAGAACAATTATTCCAGGAAAAACACTGTTAATTTTTGAGTGGCCAATATTTATGTCTTACGCCGTTATTGTATTTTTTCTTATTAGGTTGGTAGTATTCTGTGTAGTTCCATTTGCATGTTACTCGTATAAAATGCTTGTTTGGTTTGTGATAAAGTCGATGCTATTTTTCACTCAGCCATCAATTTGTAAAACGAACGCTTGTACAGATACTGCGAGCTACTGAAAAATGTTGTGATCAGATGTGCGGAAGGATATGTAAATAAAATATACCAATGGATTTTATTCACATATTTTTCACAAATTACAAATACTCTCCCGGACACCTAAATCGAGCCACCTTGACTTTTTTGGTTTGGAGTACTGTAACTTATAAAAGATGTATGTAGAAGGAAAATGTTTTGATGCAGTTTTGGAGCTCTGTGTGTGCTCATTATTCATTTAGAGTGTGACTGTTCTAAATTTGAACTACAGTTTATTAAAAAAGTCGAGTTACGTTGAAACAAGTCCATATTTGCTTTTTTCAAGGAAAAAAATCTAATCGATTTTTTTGACATGAAAGGAAATGTTTATTTAGTAACTTGTATTGCCTCCCAGTGCATTTATGATAGCTCTCATACGGTTTGGCATAGAATTAATCAATGTCGTTATGACATGTTGAGGCATGTCCTCCCATTCTTCCAAAATTACATTTTTGAGCTCCTGCATGGTTTGCGGGGCAGGATGATGAGCTCGAACACGCCTCTTCAGCTCATCCCATAGATGCTCTATTGGATTCATATGGCGCTGGCCATCTCATAACAGTGATACCAATGTCATTTAAGTACTCTCTGACGATTCCCGCAGTATGGGCCCTTGCATTATCATGCATTAAAACGAAATGTTGGCCAATAAATCCAGCATATGGCATCACGTGGTTCTCTAAACATTGGCGAATGTATCTATTGCCATTTAGGGGCGGCAGTCGTGGTCCCGTCACTACCTCTAGCTCAGTTTTGCCTTCCATAGAGATTCCTCCCCAGACTGTCCATGATCCTCCACCATAACTCACTTTCTCGTCAATACAGCATTGCGCGAAACGCTCGTTCTGTCTTTGGTACACCTTACTCCTTCCGTCATTACCGAATAGCATTATCTTGGACTCATCTGTGAAGAGAACCTGACTCCATTGATGTCGAGTCCAATTTAGATGTTCGCGCGCAAACTCTAGACGGGCTATTCGGTGTGCTCGTGTCAATTTGGGTCCATTGGCTGTCTTATGGGGCTTTAAACCACGTTCATTGTGTCGCCTTCTAACGGTCCGAGCACTTACAGCCACTCCGTGAAAGTCCCTGAGCTGTTCTTGTATCTGAACAGAGTTAAGGCGTCGATTTTAGTAAGCTAGTAGTGACAATGTATTGATCTTGTCTCGCCGTTGTCACTCGGTAACGAGGTCTCCTGTTCGCCGCACGAAACCGCCAGTCTCCAGGTACCGGTGGTACACTCTTTGAACAGCGGAACGACTTATGTGAAGTTGTGAACTCACATCTCGCTGACTTAGCCCAGATTGAAGAAGTGCTACAGCTTGCGCGGCTACTTCAGGTGAAGTATCCACAATTTTATAGCCAAAAACGGTTTAAATTTTAGAAAAATAACTAAACTAAACTTTGATTAACAATAATTGCAAAAATTTAAACCAAATCGACATTAAATTGCTTCAAAAGCAACTTTCAACAGTCATTATTTTTTTCAAATCAGTGATCAAGCTCGGCTTTTGTTCTTTATTTTAAATTCTAAAATTCAAATTTGGAATTATACATACGGGAAAGACGATGAAATATGCCAGCATTAAAAATGCATAAAAACTTTTTTGTTAAATTGTATATTTTTTGTGTATTGGGCTTTTAGGCCCGGGAATGTAAGGTGGCTCGATTCAAGAGTCCGAAAGTGTATAAATAAAGTTAACAGAAAGACTATTTTTACATTAATACTGTGATTTTATTTAACGTTAATCCCAAATAATATAAAAAATATAGTTCTTTTTTTAAATTATACCTAATATTATACCTTTAGTCTATTCCTTTGGGACATAGGCATATATATTCTTCTTGTTATACCAATCACGCCTTATCCCCGCATATTGTACGCCCACTTTTCACCATGTGTATTCCAGTGCCATATGGCAGGGATAATATGTATGGTATGTATAAACTTGAAAGCAACTTACGACTTTCACATTTTGTCCCTGCCGGGGTAGTCAGACAGATTGCCAAGCTTTACGATTCATATATACTTATCTCGGTTCCTGCAGATTCATTAATCGTTTTATAAATGCACGTCTGTGTATTTAAAGTATTTTGACCTTGCCATAATATACTTCACATACCATTAGCAAATCAAAGAAGTTAAAAGAATGCTTTAATTTGAATTTATTTATTTATTTATATGCATTTAGTGAAAAGCTTTTACTTCGGAATTACAAACAGTTTATCATTAGTCACGCCTTAATTCACGAAGAGGTAGCAGAGGCATATTATTCGTCCACATTTCATTATGTACATTTTTGACTCACGTAATAGGTGGAGAGTCCGTTGCCGTAATGCAAAAGACAAACGCCGATTGTGGCTACCTGTTGTTAATATTTTTCAAGCCGCCCAGTATAAGGCCGTCAACTTAGCCTAACGACTACCATGATTCTGGTAAGAAGGACCAATGGCTTAACGTGCCTTCTGAAGCATGTAAATGAAAATACCAAAAAGAGGTTACCAATCCGTAACGGGCCATAGCAAAAGTTGTTTAACACAGTGATCGCTTACAGAACACTGAGTTAGCGGGGCCACAAGCGTATAAAGACACACAATTTAATTCAGACACTTCAATTTTATTTATTTTTATAGATAACTGTTGCAATGAAGCAACCTTTTTGAATCAGTTTTTCTGCTAAGTCAATAGTTACTGAGTGCAAAAAACTATCAGACCATTAGAACCGTTCTAAAACCACTTTTCAATTATTTTGTATTCAAAGAAAACGTATTTGCTTCAAATGAAATGCACTTTTGTAAGTGGCGAGGAAAATGGCTTATTTTAAGTATCTCTAGACTATATAATTCTTTTATTGTTAGTTTCTTCCTTTGATATGGCTCGGGCTTATTGCCCTGCTTATTCAATATTATATAAAAGATCATTACGTTAAGTATCTTACGCTACGATCAGAGGAGGATCATTTGTGTCGATTATATTTACGAGCATTCAGAAGAAACTGGATGCCTTTTTGTACCACTGAAGTGGCAGGTAAGTAGTCATCGGCACAGTAGCTTCTGGGCATTTGCAACACAAGAGTTGCTGCATTCACTACGCCAACCTTTAGGGTTGACAGAGTGAATGCAGAACCGTAAGAACCGTTAAATCATGTTCAATCTTGGTGAAAATTGTCAACACCAGGCAGCAACTGTCTACGACCTATGACCATATCAACAGCGCAATAGTTTTAGCAGAATTAGTGTAACCTATTTAGTGTTTAAAACTTACTATCAGCAGGGCTGTATGCTTATCTGCCAACTAATTAATAAGACATTTTGATAAAATTATTTAAAAAGATTTTAATCTAATAACTAAATGATACCTCAATTACTCGCCAAGAGTTATTTTTACCTTCAATAAAATTTACATAATGAATTTTATTTAGTAACACAGTTAACAATTCTCTTTCTGACAAATATTAATAAATTATTTAACAATCGTGACGAAATACTGAAATACACAACACTGTGACAAAATAATACAATTTTATATACTTATACCTACAATGGACAATTTACATCAACGTGTGGGATTATATAAGCCAAGCGTAGATACCATACTGTGGTCAAGAGGGCGTCTCCTCAGCAACTTTTCCGCGTCATTTACGTGGGTCGTACGATATCACCCGCTCATGTCCCCGCACTCATGGGCAAGAAAGCGCTTCTAATATATGTCAGTGGCGGACGGTTAATGCGTTATCGCTTCACTGGAGATTCAGCACCAATTTATGCCGGCTACGCTTTTTCTTATCCACCTATTACTACCTAATTCAGCGTTTTCATAGAGTATTAACTCAAACTTTCTGATGTTATCATGCAAGCGTAACGATATGTTATGATTACAAATATATTTTAAGCATAGAATACTTAATAGTATTTCGTATTATATGCTTAAAATATAAAAAACAAGAATTATGTATTAAGACTGCGAAGCGCATTTCAAAAAAAAAATGTGTGTGTACCAGAGTACCCAGGTAAGAAGTGAAGCTTTTACTTTACGACATACCTATCATTTTTCTACTACTTACAACTTCACGAAAATTGGGTAGAAGAGGCTTAGAGGAAAGTGTTCAGCCTTCGTACGCGGGGCACATTCGTACATACTGTTTTACAGAAAAACCAACCGACAAAATAACACGGTTTTGCTTGTGTGAGTAGACATACAGGCTACCATGTTCCTAACGCAACTTCAGGTCAATCCCGCCGCGCTTTGTGAGCTGACACAAAGTAACATGCTTTCGCGCCCAGTGAGTAAATTTTTTACGGCAGTTTAGGCTGTAATAGTAGGTAGATTTTTTTATCTTTTTGACATATTACCTTTTATATTTTGTTATTTTCCTCAAAAACAATTGATTAACTATGACTCAATTATTATGTTACTTTTGTGATAATTGTATTATATTGTAATTAAAAAATACGAATTAAATAGGTTGTACGAAAGTACCCCAGACGTGGGGTGCGTTTGTACAAATATCTTATCGTAGAAAAACGGCTGTAATCCCTTAACCTTTTGACATAACAGTTTCAGACTTTTTTGTAACCAACTACGATATATTTGCTACACTTAGATGCATAAACTAGAAAATAAATATAATTAACCGAAGAATAAAAAATAAAAATGTAAAAAGTGTACGAAGGGTGACCACTTTCCCCTACACATACGTCGATAAAGAAGTTTAACTTCAAACAACATGGCGCGTAACAGACAAACATGACGATTGTTTAAATATTTCTCTCCATGTCGATAAAAAAGTTTCACTTCAAAAAGGAGTGGCCCCCAAACCAATAGGGTTGGTGTCTAAAGTTGCTCAGGAGGGGAAGGTTCATAGACTTTGTTTTAAAGGTACACCTAGATCGCCGACAACCGTGAACGAGAAAAAAAGAGCACTGTCATCACAGGTGACATGAAGGCCGTGGGAATTTCTACACGATAGAAAAAAAATTTTTTGGATTGTACCATCGCAATGAACCGTCGCTGTGTATAAATATTTTTCATTTGCATATTGTTCCGAACAGCTGTGAGTAAAATGATGAAATAAAATTTAACCATCTGGAAATTTAGCGTTAAAGTACGTGATAAAAAGAAATAATAATAAAAATGGTATTACGGTACTCGTTCCTTATTGTAATTTTTGACGTCACAGAAAAGGGTGTCATTTCCTCTCATGTATATGTTTTATATCAACTCTTGACGAAGATACAGTATCTTTCTCTTTCTCTCTCTCTCTTTCTCTCTCTCTCTCTCTCTCTTACTATCTCTATTCTTTCTAGTGTATGCACAATTGCTTCCAAACCCTACTTGGAGCCTGTGGTTTACTTTTATTTTCCTGTAAGATGGTATCGTTTGGCATTTGTTTTTTTGCATTGTCAAGAGCGACTGCCACTTGACCTGCCAACTTAAAAAGGCGCCTGTCTCTTTGTTTCGTACGTTAATCAGCTGGTGCACCGTTATAAAGTGCTTGGAGATCTTAGTTGACCGAAATGCATTGTATACAACATAAATCTTTTTAAGTAATATTACTGATTTCTATTAGTAAAGCGACAAAGCATCGTAAAAGAAGTACGACCGGCGATTTATAACGCAGTGCTAGTGCCAACGTTGCTTTACGGTAGCGAAACCTGGGTATGTCAGCAGATGCATGAAAGTAAATTGAATGGTGTGGAGATACGATCACTTTGAAAATTGTGCGGCGTAACTTTGGTCGACCAAATACGTAACAAAGTGATACGCAATATGGCAGGTTAGAATGAAAGTGTCGGCATTAAGCTGAAAAAGGTCGAGCTCCGTTGGTTTGGACACGTCCAACGAATGAATGAGGAACAATTGACGAAGAATATATATAGTGCGAAAGTAGGGTAGAAGGAGCCAGGGTGGGCCGAGATTTACATATGAAGACCACGTGAGCAGATTGCTCAAAAACGGAAAAGTCAAAAGTACTCGGATACCCAGACGTGCGTGTATGAAACGATTCATGAATCTACAAGAAGCAAAAGAAGTATGCATGGATCGCGAAGGCTAGCGATCGCGAAGATTGTTAGTTTTAGGTAGTTTTACTGATTTCTAAACATTTTTTTTTTGACTAGTTAACACTTATATACAGATTTATATAGTTACACTTTTATAATGTATCCTGTCATCTTTTTTTGGTTTCCAAAAATAAAAAGTTATAATAAAAGTAAAACTACTTTCAAATGAAAAACCTTCAGGTCAAATAATTTATAATGAATACATTAATACTCTTGCCAGAACTTAGTTTCAGTAGCTTCTGTTTGAGTTTGCAGTAGCTTCTGTTTGAGACTGTCACAATTCTGAAGTTAAGCTTAAAAAGTATATTACGTGTACAATATTTTAGGCTTAAGGAATTAACCATTGATTTCCTTAAGAAGCATAAAGTATTGAGGTTTCCAGTGAAGAACATTTCCTAATGTGTTCCGTCCTTATCCCAACCAAAGTTCCGAATATCTCTCAGCGTTTTAAGGTCTCTAACGAGCGATAAAATTCAAACGAATTCTTTTTAACTGCAAACAAAGTTTACCTGCGGGCGGATAAATACTACCCACATTTGGTGGCTGGGTTGTGATTCACAATATGTAAACAAGGAGTAGAAAATTCGGTTATTCCGCAGTGCTTAGTAGGATAATATTGAGGGTGCTACTGATGTTTGTATAAATGGTGTTACCCTTAGTAAAACACTTCTTTTTTTTTAATGCATATGTACATACATTTTTATCGAGAACGTAATTTTTATTTAAACAGAATTCGTCGTATTACATTACAATTGCTTTTTTTTATTTTTTTTTCTATTTGTATATTTATGTATGTTGACTTAGAGCGACTTCATCTCATGCATCATACGTATCTGTCTGTTATCATACATACCTACCTACGTAATGATATAAGACACACTTGTGTCTGTTGTATTCAGTTGGAAATAAAAACTGAGTACCTCCAATAAATAAGTGGAAGAAATGTAGTATTACAGTCGAACAAATTAATGGTCGTAATAGCCACCATTAGAGGCGGTGTGCGTTCTATCGAACATAAAGGTTGACATAACCCACACAGAATATTCCCCAAAAAGAAATATTTTAAAAGGTATATCCATAAATTTATGAAAGGTTTTAGAAATCCATTTCCAGATATCCGTGTGTTGCTTACTTATTCGTTTTATAAAACTGTATAGGTCTCATGTGCCGTAGTAGAGCTCTGATCGGATTATCTAAGTACCCACGCATATTGATTAATATTTCTATATGTATGTCCCGTACCTATTGGTTATTTCAAATCATTGACTTCTTTCAGTATGAAAATATGCGTTCAAATGTATTCATAATACGCTATATGAATAAATATGAATGAGTACGCGTGTTTGAGATTAAATTAATATCTACTAATCGACACAGCACAATGTTGGTGTACTACCTAAGTCGTTGGTGAGAATCAAAAGAATACTCTTTGTCCGACGCGCCGTTTGTGAATTATAGATAACCTAACCTAACCTAGTCTTTCATAAGGATACCTGCACGTAGGTGTGAAAATACAACATAAAACCTGCAATATAACGTAAAATTAAAAGGGGTTTAGGGTTAATTAGGGTTATTGGCATTAACAGTACTAAAATGAGGGGACAAATGTGTGTCTTAAAGCGAAAATAGGGACAGCTACTTCTTCTTTCACCTTAGTGTATTCCCAGTTGCTCCGAAACTTAACCTGAATTTCAAGCCTGAGAACCTGGGGTTCATTTTTTTTTATCGCTTGACTTCTCATTATCGGTATTTTTGGGAGGGACCTCCTAAACCGGTAAGAGTGCCTGCGTCGTTGCCTCTTCTGTTAGTCAGCAGGAGCACTGCTAGCATATAAGGTCGCTTAGGAGGCCTAGGAGAACTTGGTAGAAAACCTTACACCCCACAAATCTGTACTACGCACACTAACACATAAGTGATACAGAATAAATGTCTAAAATGTCAAACTTTGTTGTAACGTCGAGGGGGTAGGCTGGGGGTAAATTTAGGATGAGTTACGTACAGAGAATAATGCGATTTCAAAAACATTAGCGTTTATTAAGTAAATTTAAAGTGAAACAAAGCAAGGTAGGAATTTAGAAAGTAAGTAAACTAAGAAGATATTAAAAGAGGGGTGGGTTCGGTAGGCGAGATCGTTGAGACGTGTCCCAAGATAAAGTGAGAGACGTCACCTTGTCCAGCAGCTGCAGCAGAGAAGGAACGATCCTATACTAGCGGGCGCTGTCTGGCCCCTTCGCGACAGGAGAGACTTCGCCTCCTTATGCGTATTTTATCGCCTGTTCAATGGTATGTGCTCTGAGGAATTGTTTGATATGATGCCCAGGGCTGCATTCCGCGTTCGCTTAGATTGTGGAATGACCTGCCTTTGTTTTCCCGAACTTCTACAGTATGGGTTTCTTTAAAAGGGGTCGTAGAAGGCTTTTACAGTGTCGGTAGCGCGGGTGTTGCACCTGTGGTGTTGCAAACTTTGTTAGCCTACGGTGACCACTTTCCATCAGGTGGGCTATAGTAAAGTGGATTAAAAAGAATATTACATGGCTTCACACATACCTCAAATTTCTGTTATAATTTGGGCCCCAGAGTTTCTCTTCGAGAAAAATTCAAATAAGTGAATATTCTAACCGTACCATCACAAAACATTTTTGCCAATCTTATGTATGTCCAGAAAAATCTATCACAGTTTTCTAAACTCTGGGATAAACACTAGATACAAAAATAATCCTTCAGTGCACCACAGTTGACTACATAAGATTGGTGATTCTTTCCAGGGTAACTGCATACGCTTTTACAACAAGCTTCCCTGCGACCTGAGAAATTTATCATTAAATAAATTTAAAAAGTTAATAAAAAAAAGCTTTGTTAAAAGGTTACTCCGTTAAAGACTATTTGCAAGGACAGGGACACAAATGATCTGCTGGCAAAGTGAATAAATATTTAATTGTAAATAGGCCATCAAAAATATATATAAAAATATATGCGCGATAATAAATAGCTTATTCTTTAATATAATTTTTGATATCAGCAAAAAGTTTTGTTTCATAAATAAACTGAGATAAGCGAACTCAAACAAACTGATTTCTTATAATATAAGATAGATAAACGCTTAAAGGCTTACATTTTTCCTCTAACTTTGCGATTACGTTTTCATGACCATAATCACGATGAATAACTGGCGTAATCCCACGTTAGTAACTAAAAGCTACTTATTCTGTAAACATAGTATTTATTGGAAATTATTAAATCGACATAGGCTGGTTTTTGATTATGTTATGCTTTATATTATGTTAATAGAATTAAGAAAGAAGCGCTCGTGGCCCCGCGGTCTCAGTGTTCGGTAAACGATCACTGAGGTACGCAACTTTCACTATGGCTGGTCGTCGGATGGGTGACCACTTTGTGGCATTTACATTTGCGAGCGTTTCCGTGCTTCGGAAGGCACGTTAAGCCGTTGGTCCCGGTTGCCAGTAAAATGGCAGTCGTTAAGCCTGGTTGAAGGCCTTATAGGCGGCTTAAAAAATTTCAACAGCAGGTAGCCACAACCTGCGTCTGTCTATTTCAACACGGCAATGGGCTCACCACCTATTACGTGGGACAGGAATCCACACGGTGAAAAGTGGGCATATAATATGCCTCTGCCACCCCTTCGGGGATAAGGCGTGATGGATATTTATTTTTTATTTTATTTTATAATAGAATTGTATTGCTATTAATTATTTATGCAACTGTTGTAAAGTAAAAGGGATTAAAACACGAATATGTTACATTTGGCGAAGCCGAGTGTGATAATAGTATCACTTGAGTGTTATAAAACCTAATTATCAACAGTTGCATACAAGACTTTATCTTCACCCATAATATAAAAGATCCTAAAAAGCTTACTGCTATATCGAAGCAAAATGGCGGGGATCTGAATTACATATTTTTTCATATCCCGCATTTAGACTCTCGCGCGAGCCACGAGACGAGCCGCGAGCTTGAATGAAAATGTACCAAAATACTGCGTTTACACTTACGTGGGACAAAAATGCATACGGTGAAATGTGGTCATTTCGTGTGCCTCTGCCTACCCCTTCGGGAATAAAGGCGTGTCAATATGTATGTATGTGTTTTAATGTTGGCTAATATAATAAGCTTTTCTGAAACTTTTATAGAGGATTTTAATCATGGGTGTAGATAAAATATAATAATAAACTTAATGAAGTCTTTTTTTAAGGAAAACTTCTTTATCGACGCTGAGAAAAATTTTATAGGTGTAAAAAATTGACACGTTTTTCGGTTACGAGCCATGTTTTTTTGAAGTGAAACTTCTTTATCATAAGTGAAACTTCATTATCGATGTATGAGAGGAATTTTATAGCTATAAAAATGTCGTAAAGATGTTTCACTACTTACCGTGTACTCTGGTACACACACATATTTATCTCAGAGACTGAAAGTTAGGGGTGTAAGGGGCTCAAAAAGATCTCCGGGCCCAACCGCCTCACCTGCTAGCGATGCATCTGCTGACTTTTGAACGAGGCAACGACGCCACCAACCAATGCCAATAACTATAAGCATGATAGCTGTTTCTGACAACCAAATAAAAGTGGACCCCAGGTCTCAAACCAAGGTTGGGTTTGCAAGCAACTGGGAAGATACTTTAGATGAAGAAGACTAAACTAAAAGGAGTAAGTGTTAAGTTTTCAAACAATAATACCAGCTGTTGCAGCAGTGTATTGCTTTACCGGTTAGCTTCAAAGCTTGTTTGTTTGTTTGTTTGTTTTGTCTGGGCCGTTTCCGCACTTAGCCGCTTGATTGGGCCATTGTACGTGATTTCTTTTTTGCGCTTCACTCCAACCAGCCAAGGCCGTCCCAGAAGGTCAGCAGCCTTTTCAGGTCCTTGCAGGCTTCCGGGAGTGATTGCGGCGACTGGAGGACGTGCGCCCGGTCGTCTGCCACGCTCATGCACTCCATGAGCACGTGCTGCGGCGTTTCTTCTGCCTCCATGTTTCCTCTGCACAGGGGGCTGTCTGTTGCACCTTTGGTAAATAAGTGTTTGTTAAGGGGACAATGGCCAGTTAGGATATCTACCACTTTGCCTATACTTTCCCTTTTTAGTCTGATGAGGTTGCGGGTGATTTTCTTAGATGTCTCCGGAACTGTCATCTTGGTTTGCTTACATCCCTCACTGTTTTTCCATGTTGTTATGTGAGTTGCTTCAGTGTTAGAGCGCAGCCATGTTTTTATCTTAGCCTGAGGTATGGGTAGTAATGGTTCCGGTCCATATGCTACTTCTTCCGATCCTCTTTTGGCCAGTTCATCTGCTGCGTCGTTACCCATTGATTTGCTGTGTCTTTTTATCCATTGCAGAGTTACCCTGTTTTTTCCGCAATTTGTTGGAGTATACTGTGACACTCCAGTATGAGGACTGATGTTATTCTGTTGTTTTGTAAAGCTTGGAGTACAGATGCACTGTCTGTTATGATTTTGATATTTAAACCATCGACATCTCTGGCTGCAACCGCTTGTGCCGCCTTAATTAGACCTACACACTTTGCTTGAAAGATCGTGTTAAGTTTATTTAATGTGGTTAACAATTTAATGTTTAGGTCATTTGAGAAAACTCTGGCTCCAGTGCCGCGTTGGGTTTTGGAGCCATCTGTGTATATTCTAACTTCATCGACACCAGAGCTGTCTTGTGTTTCAGCGATGAGTTGAATATTGTACTTTCGATCAAAGACGTACTAACCCGTGATTTTGTCTGTCGGTGCCTCAAGAAGTGGGTAGTCCTTCAGGATGCCTTGTAGAACCTTGGTATGCGTGGTTTCTATGTTTTGTTTTCATAAGCCATTTGATCTAAGTCTTAAGGCGGCTGCTTTTGCTTCTTCTTGTATGACTAGATCTAAGGGTCTCAAGTTCAGAAGATACTCGAGGGCTGCTGATGGAGTAGTTTTCTTGCAACCAGTAGCTGCTACACTCGCCATGTGTTGTAGGCTCTGGAGCTTTGTTTTTATAGTGGTTAATTGTGTTCGGGGCCACCATACAACCGCTCCGTAGGTAATGGAAAGTCTGACGACTGCTGTGTAGAGCCAGAGAGTGATTCTGGGGTTTAGACCCCATCTTTTTCCAACCACTCTTCTGCACTGGCTAAAAGCTTTAGCCAGTGCAGAAGCAGAAGCCAGTCATAAATACATGCCTTCTTTGTTTTGGTCTCTATGTGACTCGCCCAGTTCAGTTTACTGTCAAGAATCACACCTAGATACTTAACTTGAGTTGACAGGGAGAGTTTGGTATTGAATAATTTTGCTAAATCTAGTTCAGGTAACTTCCTTTTATTTGTAAAAGGATAAATTCAGTTTTTTTCGGGTTTACTGATAGTTTATGTTCATCACACCATTCTTCTACAATTTGTAAGGCCGAGCGCATTACTTTGCATGGTACATTTTCTGCGCTGCCGTTGACTAGTATCACTAGGTCGTCCGCATAACCAATAGTAGTATATCCTCGGTTGTTTAGTTTCTTTATGAGGCTGTCTACTACTATGTTCCATAGAAGGGGTGATAGGACGCCTCCCTGAGGACATCTTTTTACTACCTTTGCTCTTGTGGTAGTATTCACCGTTATCTGAACCGCCCTTTTGCTTACCAGCTCTGTGATCCAGTCTATTATTACTGGTTTAACTTTGTGTTTTTTCAGGGCGTGGTTAATGCTGTTGTAGATGGTTTTATCGAATGCTCCTTCTATGTCTATGAAGGCTGCAAGTCTTAAGATTTTGTTTTTGAGAGCAGATTCTATTTTGTGCACTACCATGTGCAATGCCGACTCTGTGGATCTGCCCTGTCTATAGGCATGTTGTTGAGGGTGTAGTGGTCTACTAATTAGTATTCCCTTAGGTGTCTATCTACTAATCTCTCCAGAGTTTTGAGAAGAAAAGATGTTAGGCTGATAGGTCTGAATGACTTGGCTTGTGTATAATCTTCTTTTCCTGGTTCTGGAAGGAAGACTACTTTTGCCTCTCTCCACGGTTTGGGAATGTATTTATGTGCTATACAAGCCCTGTATATGGGTACTAGGTGCTTGGTGACTAGGTCGATTTGCCACTGGAGTAGTGCTGGGAAAATTCCGTCCAGTCCCGCGGATTTGAATGGTTCAAAGCTCCTCAGGGCCCATTCTGTTCTATCCATCGTCACTATCTCATTTGCGGCTTGCCATTTTTCTAGTGTAGGTGTACAGTTTTCACCGTCGGACCACTCGTGGTCGTCGGTTATTTGACAGCCAGGAAAGTGTGTTTCTAGCAATACTGCACTGGTTTCGTCGTCTGTGTTAGTATATGTGCCGTCTTCCTTTTTGAGAGATCCTAAAAGGTTTAGGTTACCTTTTGCGAGGGCTTTCTTTAACCTTGCGGCTTGGTTTGTTGAGTTTATGCTACTACAGAAGTTGCGCCATGCCTCCGTCCTCCGGAATCTGATTCGCTTTTTGTAGTAACATTGCGCTTTTTTGTATCTATTCCAGTCTGTAGTATTCCTTGAATTTTTTGCTCTATTAAAAAGTGTTCTGAGACTCCTACGAAGCCTTTCAAGTTCTGGTCCCCACCATGAACTTTTATCTATGCTATTTGGGGTTTTTTCCGGGCAGGCCTGTTGGTAACTATGTACTAGGGCTGTGGTTAAAATTTCTGTATTTATTTCTATATTGTCTGTACTAAGTGCCATATCAGTCATGTCTGTGTCACCTAGTGTTTTGCTGATTAGCCTTCTGTATTTAGGTATGTCAATTTTACGGGGATTACGATATGGGACAGGGCATGTTGTATTATAGGTAATATGGAAGCACACACGGCGATGGTCTGCGAGCGATGGCTCGCTAGATACGTGCCATCCCTGGATGAGGTCCACCGCCGCGTGTGTTGCCAAGGTAATGTCTAAAATCGTTTGGGACCATGAGGTTACAAAAGACGGCTCCGTACCTCGTATTCATGATAATAAGGTTTGTTTTAACTAAATATTCGGATAGTTGCTCACCTGGTATTTGAGTCCTTACTTCCCCACAGTGGATGATGTGCGTTGCAGTCTGCGGAGATGATCAGGTCCCAGTTGTGTGTGTCGCAGTATTGCACCAGGTCAGCAAGCTCTTTTGAAGGAACTACGTCGTCGCCTGGCATGTACACCTAAGCTAACACCAGGGCTGTTTGGTTTTCTGTGTGGATTTTCACGGCGGTGACATCTCTAAAACAGAATTGGTTAAGCAAGGTTGTCGATATGTTTTTTGGCATTAAGATGCGGGTTTGTCTACAGTAGTATCTACCAGTAACTTACCGCCAAAGCTGTTAAGACCGCAGGTCTTGCTATCTCGGATCCAGGGTTCCTGGATCAGGGCTACGGTCTCGTTTTCTACCTCCAGCACTCTGCGCAGGGTCGCCGCCGCTATTTGTTTGTGCTGGAGGTTCGTTTGGATGACTTTCAGGGATTTATGGGCTACGCAGGACGTCATCTTCGTCACTGGTAGCGCTCCCTGACTCTAGCGGCGGTGATGTGTCCATCTCGCTCGAACCTTTTTCGGGAGCTGAGGTGGACGGCTCTGCGGACGGAGTCTTCTCCGCGGCCTCACTCGTCGCCGTCGTTGTTTCTGCCGGGTTTGCTTCGTCAAGGAAGCGTATGTATCCGCTTCCTGACATATGGGCTACTCGGCGGTCTCTTCTCTGGATGGTCTCCTTCTGGTCTTCAGGAATCCCAAGAATAAGGTGAACCACCTTATTCTCGGATTCTTTCTCCGGTAGGTCATCCGCCGTCATGTTATAACACTGCCACGAGTCAACTTCCTACCATGGGGGCACGAAGGACTTTGTGTAGCGTGGTAGCGTCAGTGATGCGCGTGTGGAGTAGGAGCCCAGCTCTCAGTTTTTTCTTCATCTCTGACGGTTTTATGGCAGTCAGGGTGGTCCCTTCTATCGGCGATGTCATGGTCTTCGCGGTTTCCAGCTCAGCGCGTTTTCATTTTCGCACCACATCGCCAACACCCCGTCCGGAAAGGGCGTCCGCGGAATGATGGTGCTTGCGCGTTAGGAGACGGGGGAGACAGAACAGCTTGTAGGATGCCATCGTCAATGGCTTTCCTAAGCTGATCCGCCTGCGCCTGGGAGAAATTGCGCGGCGGGACGGTGGTGACAGCTATTCTCAGATGCGACTGTGTCGCATCTGCATAGCCCATCGCCCGCTTTGGCCTTGTGTCGGTTTTCGCGCGTTTGGAATCCCCCCTCGACGACTGGGTGTCGTCCAGACGTTCACGCTAAGAAGAAGTACGTCCGTCCGGGCGACTGTCAATCGTGAGTTCTCCTCCGGGGGGATCCATCGCACCGTGCTGCCTACCGCGGCGTGCGCGGCAACCTCTTGGCTTCCGTCTCCTTTTCGGCTGGTTCGTTGGTGGGTTGATTTCCTGTGACGGGTCCGACTTTGCAGTCGGCGTCGACTCGCGCTGCGTTTCCGCTGCTGCGGTGGTCGACGACTCGCGCTGCGTTATCACTGCTGCGGTGGACGTCACTTCACTCTTCTTGTTTTCGGATCTTGGAGCTTCACTCGCGCGCCTTTCAGGGCGACTGCGTTCCGGTTGGCCTTTGACCCGTCGTTTTGCCATTGTTACCGCGCGCTTGTGGGCGACTACGGTCCAACTCCCTACATTCTCCTCTTTACAATTAAATGATATTGCCTCTGCGAGGCCAGACAAATCTAGGCTAGAACCTGATTTGGGGCACAAAGTGTTCCCCCCCAGAGTACGTGGGACTGACCGATTACTCGGTGAGGGATTCTCCGCCCTCGGCGGTACCCTCCTGGGGTAGTTTTCTGTTTGTGTGCGTTTCCCTTTTTCGGGGCCTTTAAAAATGCTGCACACTACCCGCCCATGGTTAGTGTGCCGAAAAGGGATGTGGGATGGGAGGGAGGACAGTAGGAGGGGAAGGATTTCTAAAGGAAAGGGAGGGATAGGATATAGGGCGGGAGAGGAAAAAGGAGGAAAAAGTGAGGGACGGCCAGAGGTTTCAGTTACGTCAATTACAGAAGGTACTTGACCAATAACGGGCAGCAACCTCGAGAAGGTTAGTCCACTGGCCTTGTCTAGGGGATCATTGCAACCTGCGCTACTCCCTAGACCATTTGCCAAACCCAGCATCGGACAGATGCTGGGAATGGGGAGAGCACCAAGCAACCATAATGTTGCTAGATCCTCCCCCCGCCCAAAGCTTCAAAGCTTTTTATGTAGACAAAATTTATTTCCACTAACAAATCCATACCAAACAATCACCCAAATCAGCCTATGGCAGTCTATCTTTTAGGCGTAGGCCTATTCCAATTCACAACACACGGTCCTGCACTTTCCCCATCCAGACCCTCCCTGCGACCTTTACTAGTTTATCTGGCAGGGGGTCATCGGCCATCGGTTCTTCTACAAATGTGGCCAGCCCAGTACTTTAACGTGCTTACTCCACGAGCTTTGTCGACAGAGCTCTGGTCCATACCACTTGTCAATGCTATATTGAATTAAAAAACGAAAGAAATTATTTTTTTACATTAACCATATTCAACTTTTTTCTTTCAGACCGCTGAACCTTTAATACTTTCATGGAACTAAACAC
This sequence comes from Thumatha senex, assembly GCA_948477245.1. Classification (NCBI taxonomy): domain Eukaryota; kingdom Metazoa; phylum Arthropoda; class Insecta; order Lepidoptera; family Erebidae; genus Thumatha; species Thumatha senex. Next base: position 15,237,726 of record OX419743.1, read on the forward strand.
CATACGAAGAACTAAAACGTGTTTAAGCTTAGTGTAAATTTTGTCTCAAAGACAAAATAAATAAACATTAGTTAGAAATACTTCTAAAGCTATTAGAATAAGCTGTCTCGTCACTTACAGAACTGAATGTCACTCTAATAACTTAACAATTGAATTTTACTTTAAATAAAATTTAAAATGAACTGGTTTCAAAATTGATGGTGACTTTGTTTGACACCAACTAGTGACTTTTCTGAACTGATACCAGAAAGTCATTTACATGAGAGTACAAAGAATGTTGCCCGCGCTCGCGAGTACTCGTACTCGTACATAAAACGTTTTTAAATTATGTTGTAAATATTAAGTAAAATCTATACTAATATTATAAGCGCTCGTGGCCTAGCGGTCTCAGTGTTCTGTAAACGATCACTGAGTTACGCAACTTTCACTATGGCTGGTCCTCGGATGGGTGACCACTTTGTGGCATTTACATTTGCGAGCGTTTCCGTGCTTCGGAAGGCACGTTAAGCTGTTGGTCCCGGTTGCCAGTAAAATGGCAGTCGTTAAGCCTGGTTGAAGGCCTTATGGGCGGCTTGAAAACTTCAACAGCAGGTAGCCACAACTTGCATCTGTCTATTTCAACACGGCAATGGGCTCACCACCTATTACGTGGGACAGGAATCCACACGGTGAAAAGTGGGCATATAATATGCCTCTGCCACCCCTTCGGGGATAAGGCGTGATGGATATTTATTTATTTTATTTTAATATTATAAAGCTGAAGAGTTTGTTTGTTTGGTTGAACGCGCTAATCTCAGGAACTACTGGTCGGATTTGAAAAATTATTTTTGTATTAGATGGCCCATTTATCGAGAAAGGCTATAGGCTATATATCATTACGCTACTACACTGGGGAGCAGAGCAGTAGTCATAAATGTCGACAAATCCGGCAATTTTTTATGCATCATTGTAAAATTTATAAGCGACGGGATTAAATAGGTGCGACGGGAGGTCGAAATATTCCACGGGTGAAGCTGTAGGGGTCATCTAGTTATATATATAGTAATTTGAAGCGCTCGTGGCCCCCCACTGCGATAAGCAACTTTCGCTATGGCTGGTCCTCGGGTGGGTGACCACTTTGTGGCATTTACATTTGCGAGCGTTTCCGTGCTTCGGAAGGCACGTTAAGCCGTTGGTCCCGGCTGCCAGTAACATGGTAGTCATTAAGTCAAGTTGAAGGCCTTATTGGCGGCTTGAAAATTTTCAACAGCGTGGGGCAGGAATACACATGGTGAAAAGTGGGCATATAATATGTCTCTGCAACCCCTTCGAGGATAAGGCGTGATACATAAATAATAAATTAATATTAAGTAAAAATGTAAATGAAAAAAAAATGTAAAATATAATTAAAAAATTGCATGCCTGAATCAGTAGAACATGGATTGCTTAACTTCATATAACACGTATATAACTTATGTAACATGTTCAGCAATAAAATTAATTTATTGTATTGTATTTAGGCAGGTCTGTCTGAACATAATACTAACATTATTTTTTGACTGCCTCTGTGGCGCGGTGGGAGTGTATCCGACTGCTACGCAAGAGGTCCCGGGTTCCATTCCCGGGTCGGAACAGATATTTGTGTGATCCACAAATGTGTGTTTCGGAGTTTGGGTGTTTTCTATGTATAATATGTATGTATTTAGAAATATATAAGTATGTTTATCAGTTATCTAGATCCCATAACACAAGCTAATATCAGCTTACTTTGGGCTAGATGGCGCTGTGTGAAAAGTTTCCCACATTATTTATTATTATTATTATAAAAAATTTAAAGGTTTTTGACTGTGTATGTTCGTCACTTCTACACACTCAAAAGATTGGACCAATTTGGATAACATTTAGTATTGAGGAAGCTATCACCAGTAATTAACACATAAGCTAATTATGGAACAGGTTCCTATAAAAAACGGGCACTGGAAACCACAAAACGAAAACTGAAAACACAACGCGAGCGAAACCATAAAAACAAACATTAAGGAGCGCCCTGTGATTATTATACTTGTATTATAGTTCCTCCGATTACCAAAAGGTACTCTTACAAACAACAATCAAATTAAGCATGTAATTAATATAAAATAGATAGTACCTACGCTTAATAGGTAATAATTCATTAAATCCCCGATAAAATGTTACAATTTTCTCTAGAGGAGATTGTGTTGAGACATTACAGAGGCGGTTAACTGCTACGAGTATCATTTGAATGGGAAACCATTGCCCGTTTATGTTTAATGATTATTTGAAGCTGCTCATAATTTTGTGCCATTTGTAATTCCGTTACCCGAATCGTCTGGTTGTTAAGTATTGTTGTTGAAAGTAATTGTTTTGTATTTTTTTCTCTCACCACGTATTCACAATGTCCCGACTGTATAACGCTGCAATGAACAAACGAATAAAAAGATAATTAACCTTAATAAATAAACACTCGTAGCCCCTCTTGCTTGATGTTTTGTATACAGTCATTTACGATTCGGTTAGTTAGAGATAGGTGACCGTTATGGCATTTACATTTTACAAGCATTTTTGTGCCTAGTATGTAAATGTTTAAAATGGGATTAAAACATTGCTTTTTTTAAAACCTTCGGGTGGGTCATGTATACCTACCGTTAATCAGATGGAATGCGATCTGCGCTGTAGCTTAGCGACCATTAGATACAACGTCAAAAATGTTACATTCTTGTAACTCGATTTAAAGGGCTCCACACTGATAGTTGAGTACGTTAAACTGAGAGTTCATCGCACAACTTGAGCGTGAAGTATACTATCGGAAATCATCGTAAATCGAAAGTTTAAATTTTTCTTAAATATTTATTCTTGTAAACAAAAAGAAACGGTAATCCATTCTTTATCCTTGTAGTTTAGTACAGAACTGCAGAAAGCGATTAAATCGAATGCTGTTAGCGATAAAGTAGCCATTCATCAGTGACTGTTTTAAATCCTACACAGAAGTGAACATTCTCGCAATTCCTTTACTCCAGACAGAACAATAAGTAATGCTTAGTCCAACATCTCAGTCTTGAACACATAATACTACTTTAGCCTTGATTCGGACTTAATACAGAACCTCGTTTACTGTTTGAGGATGAGATATTGAAGAAAATCAATAGATATTTCAGTAGAGTAGCTAGAGAGGAAAATTAATGACACTACTCAGTGTGATAAGGTAAAGAGCGACTGAACCTCTGTAACTAAAACTTGGGACAGTGAATAATTAAATAGATGTTGGCGAAAAACAAAGATAGGGTTGTCGCAAGATGTGACGGTGAGGTGGTATGCTGGCTTCCAACAATATATAAATCATCCACACGGGCCGGCACTTCACCCGACCCCGATAAAACATAATATATTTCTGTATCTCACACTAAACGGGTGCCTGGCAGTAGTACAAAGGGGAGTAGACACAGAAATACTGAAGACTGTACCTTATAGAAAGACATTGACCTGATTTCGCTGTACAATAAACATTTAAAACTATTATTTTTACTCTACTAGCTACTCGGGTTATTTACGAATGCAAATAGTTTGTAAAATCTTATGTTTCTGAAGATTTTCAATACTACATTTTATGTAAAACACTATAATTTTTTTAGAGCAATTTGTATGCCATATTTTTATTTATAGTGGGTACCTTAATAGGCAAAGTCACGGGTTCAAATCAAATCAAAGTTAAAACGGAACCAGATTGTCTTTGATCGCTATTAATTATATATTTCCATAATATACTTAAAATTATTTTAGGAGTATGATTTAGGAGAGATAGATATTATTTAGGAATATGATTATATTTATTCAAAACAATCAATTTCAACACAAAATGTATTCTCCCAGCCACATGTGAGGGAAACTGTGATACATAAGATACTATGTATGATACTAAGTATCTACAAAAGTGTAAAGAAATGCTATTAATAATACAGTCGCTGATAAGTTTCTATACGGCGAACGCTAGGAAATTTAATTAAAATATATTATAACAAAAAAGACCAGCCATGAGGCAACCGGCTAAACGCTTTTAGCACGTTTCTTGCAGGTTTAATAATAGATGAAGCTTTTAACGAGCACATTTTGGTGAAATTTAAATTGCAACATGTTAAACGACAACGGGAAGACAGCGCGCTCGCTCTAAAAAGTTTCGCCAAACTTAATTTCGAAATCCGTTGATAATGAATTCCATATACAACTTTATTGCCCGCACTGAATGGGAAACACACTTAGTGGCAATATTATGCAAAGCTGCATACTCGACACTTTCAAGTGCTCAGACATTATTTTGTGTTCGTCGTGTATGGGGAAACAAGCACAAAGTATAGTATTTTTATTACGGTCACTTAAATTCTGTATTTTAAACGTGTTATTTAACTAAAATGCTCTATGATCCGATTATTTACTGACTACGAGTACCTCGATTGGGCAGTGTTTGTGTATGCGACTGACGCACTGAGGTCTCAGGTTTGATTCCGGGGTCGGAACAATATTAGTGTGATCCATAAATGTTTGTTCCGGAATTTAGCTGATTCCTGTGTATAATTTGTATCTTATGTAATTCATCAGTTGTCTATATCTATATCACTATATCCTATACCACAAGCTTATATTAGTTTACCGTGGGCTATTTGACGTTGTGTAAAAAAATAATGTCCCACACTATTTATTTTATTTATTTTCAATAGTTAGGTTTTTTCTGTATTTTTTGTTCATCGGTCTTTTGCCGAACCCTCGTAGCACCCACTTACGGCCGGTCTCAATAACCTATCTATCTTTTACTATTGTCTAAAATAATGTCAAAATAGTTACCATCACATTACACAATTATTGACGAAAATTTTGGTTTCAATAACCAAAGATAGATAGAAATATTTACCTACGACATTGAACTATCTGTCACAAAAGTTAAAAATTCAACTGTTTATCAGTTGTAGGGATCTATGTTTAACTGAAGATAGAATATTGAAACCGGCCATTAATGGATTATAAATTTTACAATAACTTGTGAATATTTACCCGATTGTAGTATCGTGATGATATAATATTACGTATATAGCCTTCCTCAATTTGCATATCTCGATGGGTTATCCAAAACAAAAAAAAAACAACCAAACAAACATACTCTTCAGCTTTAGAAAACTGTTCATCAGTCACGCTTTTATCCTTGAAGGGGTGGCATACATTTCACCGTGTGCAGTTTTGTCCCGCGTAATAGGTGGTGAACCCATTGGCGTGTAAAAGTGGACAGACGCGACCTTCTGTTGAAATTATTCAAGCTACCGACAGAATTTTTCAGTCCTTATGTCTCCACTACTGAGAAAATGGGTCCAACAGGATTTTGACAGTACTCATGTCATATTTATGGTATTTCGGGTCTTATTTGCGACGTATAGTATTAGGTACAAAGCCTACCTTATACTTCCCGACGTTTCGACCGGATTACACCAGCCGTGGTCACGGGTTGACCCAACCTGTCAGAGAACATGATCCTCGATTTCAAGAACATTGGCTAGGTTCATTAACCCGGTGGAATAGTGTAGATAGAAACGTCGGTGAATGTAAGTACAAAATTGTTTCGCGTGAAGTCCTAAGTAGTATATAAAATACTTGTTCCCGGGATAAAAAGTAGCCTATGTGCCATTCTGATGTGTAGCTTATATTATTGTAAAGTTGTATCAAAAAACATTTAGTAGATTTTGCGTGAAAGAGTAACAAACATCCATTCCCACAAACTTTAGCGTTTATAATATTAGTAAGATAAGCTTAGATAGACACTTATTTTCTTACATAACCTGTATATAATTGATATGTTGTATATAAAGGTGGTTGAGCGGGCGAGATAAATAAATTCAAAGTGGACTGTATTTGCGGGGAAAGACAAAAATGAAATTTACACGTGATTGTCGACGAAAAAGAAATGGAAAACAGGAATGGGTACACGACCTTGCTTTTACAGCGAGATGCTGAGGTGGAGACTGCCGGGGACGTCCCTGGACTTGGATCCCTGGTTCCATTGCACGAAAACACTATTTATCCATTGAAAACACAATTACTGCGAAAATTTTGATGCGAACGCGCGCGCGGTCATTGCAGCACTAATACAGAGCGTCTCAGTCCGTGTGTCACTGCCCGTGAGCGACGTTTTAGATAGCGCGTAATACAGCTGTCTCGCTCCTCTTTTATGCGAGACAAGGTAGTTGCGAAAGAGAAATGGAATAAAGGGAAGCGGGGGGAGTGTCAACAACTAATTAATTAAAAACAAATGTAGATCGGCGATGCAACATAGAAAAAATAACGCGGCTACTCTTGAATCGCATACCGGCGCAACCAGGCACAATACCTTGCTTTTGCTGCGAGATGCTGAGGTGGAGGCTTCCGGGGACGTCCCTGGACTTGGATCCCTGGTTCCATTGCACTAAAACACTATTTATCCATGGAAAACACAATTATTGCGGAAGTTGGTGCCGGCGCGCGCGCGGTCATTGCAGAACTAATGCAGAGCGTCTCAGTCCGTGTGTTGCTGCCCCTGAGCGACGTTTTAGATAGCTCGTAATACAGCTGTCTCGCTCCTCTTTTATGCGAGACAAGGTGTGTGCGAAAGAGAAATGGAATAAAGGGAAGCGGGGCAGTGTCGACAACTAATTAATTAAAAACAAATGTAGATCGGCGATGCAACATAGAAAAAATAACGCGGCTACTCTTGAATCGTATACCGCAACCAAAAGGCATCTCTTTACTACTAAAAATAAAGTTCACATTAAACCATATTGGTAGATGGTTGTAAAGAAAAGAATCTCAGACATTGGCATTCTACATGTTTGTTGATAATTTCCGTCTTGAATTTTCCAGCTTTCCTAGTTAACGATGTTTTGAGGAAGACATCATGCGTTATACAGACATGAAGTTATGTCAATGTTTTCGCAGAAAATGTTTGAAGGTTTGAAGCCTTGTTCACTTGGAAATGATTGAAGGATAAAAAATTATCTTGATCAACTGTTTATCTGTGGTAGCGATCTATGTTTAACTGAAGAAAGAATATTGAAACAGGCCATTAATGTATTATAAATTTTACAATAACTTGTGAATATTTACCCGATTGTAGTATCGTGATGATATAATATTACGTATATAGCCTTCCTCAATTTGCATATCTCGATGGGTTATCCAAAACAAAAAAAAAACAACTAAACAAACATACTCTTCAGCTTCAGAAAACTGTTCATCAGTCACGCTTTTATCCTTGAAGGGGTGGCAGTGTTATAATTAAGCCCACATTTCACCGTGTGCAGTTTTGTCCCGCGTAATAGGTGGTGAACCCATTGGCGTGTAAAAGTGGACAGACGCAAACGTGGCGACCTTCTGTTGAAATTATTCAAGCTACCGATAAGGCCTTCAACTTGACTTGTCGTTAACCATGTTCCTAGCAACCGCGATCAACAGCTTAACGTGCCTTCTGAAGCACAGAAACGGCACATTTATAAAATTAGTATGGACTAGCTGACCCTCGCGGCTTTACCCGTGACATACTTTTCACCCAGTCGCACCGATTTAATCCCGTCGCTTGTTATTTTTACAACCATGTATGAAAGTTTTTCCGATTTGTTGACATTTACTATTACTGCTCCACTCGACTGGGTAGTAGCGTGATGATATATAGCTTATAATCTTTAAAAAGATTTTTTTAATTTTGATCAGTAGTTCTTGAGATTAGCGCTTAGCAACATATTTTGCGTTTCATTTTCATTTATATGGATTATACATCTACGTTTACGAGAATTGCTCGTTGAAATACATTAGATAGATACATGTATCCACATTTGATAACAACGAAGCGCCGCCGTACCAAAACTCAGAAGTTTATAGTTTCCACAAGGGAGCTCGCGTCGACATTTAAAATTCGACAGCGATATTCTCTCTAAGTCGGAAAATTTAAAGTGCGTCCCGCGAAACGAATGCCAGTAGCACTCTGTCGCATTTTCCAAGATATCGTTGGATTTACTGGGTCGAAGGCTTTGTGGGGCTAAAATAAAACGGCCCGCAGAGAAATCCACCGCATGTTATTAGGAGAACGCTAGATTTATATCTTGTATTCAATTTGCGTGAGAGCTATTTGTTTGCGTCGGGGACACGATGTCGTTACGACGAGCTTAAAGCGATAACTTTGTTGTGATTAACAAATGATAAGAAATCCATTATAGCTTTAATAAGAACAGGAAGTTGCTAGATTTGTTCCGCAAATGAAAATCGCGTTAACCATTTTTGGATATATCCAACATTTCAATTTTGGAACCCGGAAATCTGTTTTCTGTATTTGAATTCTTATTTTGACAGCTACTGTCATGTGACCTCTTTACTCCATTACGGACGCCTGTGCCGTATACCTGCCAGTAAGCAAGAACAACGCATGAAGGTGAGGTTGACTTGGCCTCCAACAAAAAAGACGTGTGGCACTCGGAGACTGCCGCGGTAAAGCTATGCCTTTGTTTTTCTTTGATATTAATTCAAGTTACCTTAAAAAAAAGCACCCTCTCCCCCACCCCCACCCCCAAAAGTAGTAGATTTTGCGTGAAAGAGTAACAAACATCCATTCCTACAAACTTTAGCGTTTATAATATTAGTAGGATAAGTGTAGATAGACACTTATTTTCTTACATAACCTGTATATAATTGATATGTAGTATGTAGGCATCTCCTTACTACTAAAAATAAAGTTCACATTAAACCATATTGGTAGATGTTTGTAAAGAAAAGAATCTCAGACATTGGCATTCTACATGTTTGTTGAATATTTCCGTCTTGAATTTTCCAGCTTTACTAGTTAATGATGTTTTGAGGAAGACATCATGCGTTATACAGACATGAAGTTATGTCAATGTTTTCGCAGAAAATGTTTGAAGGTTTGAAGCCTTGTTCACTTGGAAATGATTGAAGGATAAAATATATCTCGATTTTTTATAACCATACAAATTTGTACATCTTTGGTGTAAATCATAGTCATGTCATAACTTGAGACCGGCTGCATCAAATCGGATATTTTTTTTGTATTTTATGTTGTTTGTAGAATGTTTTTATAAAATCTATTTCTAAACGGCAATACACGTAGAGTTTCCAATAAAATACTGGTGTCTCGAATATAAGTTTGAAAAAATACGATACACTGTGACTCAATTATGTACTAGATGTGACGAAAGAAAACGTTTAAAAAAGCTCTAGGTGTGTTACCACACTCACCGTGTCGCCCTGATAGTATTTTACGAAGATCCATCAATTTTCTTTTTTTTTTTCAGTTTGAGCAAAGTGAGTCTATTAATCTTAGTCATTTTGTGAAGTATAGGTTCAAAATAAAATAGGACGACACTATTTCATTGATCTTCAAACTTGTCACGGCTTATCTCCTAACACTGCTTGCTGAACTTACTTCATTATTCTTTCATGTGTCAGGAGTGAAAAAATGATTCATCACCGTTTCATCGCGTTCTCCCGACACGTTGATGAGGGGAGGTTGGCAAGGAGACAATAGGGTAAGGGAGGGTTATTATTAATGGGTAAATAAATATGAAATTCAATTTCATATTTCAATCTCGGTGGTAACAGTAATAATGGCTTAGTCATATTCGGTAAATGAAATAAAATTCGCAAATATTTGAATACAGAGTTTGTTTGTAAAATAATTGTTATGTTTCCTGATTTAGATCAATAACAATGTTTGGAGTTATAAGTAAATTTCATTCACAGTCAAAACGCCTGGCCCTAGACATAGGGACCGTGTGATTTTTCTCAATTTGAGTCTGGCATAAATTTCGCGGAGATTTTCATTATAATGAAATAAAAAATTAATGATAAAATAGACAGAATCCCTCATTTATATTAAGCGCTCATAGCACTACTTGCTGTATTTTGTAATCGATCATGAAGTTAAATATGTAAGGAGTCGTTGGGCCAGAGATGAATCACCGCTTGTGGCATTTTTATTTCAAAATTTCAATAACGGTTAGCCACAACTGTCCCCTGTTCGTTTAAACTTACCAAAAGGCTTCCTACCGATTACATTTCACGGGAAATGCGGGGCTTATATTATACCCCATGACCATATAAGTATATAAACATTACTAGATTTTTTTTTTTATAATATTTATTGTTACAAAGTTTGTTAATAAAAAACAGTACTTAAATAGCATCTAAAAACCACTAAGGTTTAATATGTGCTATAAAGAGTCTAGACAGTGCCAGCAGTTAATAAAAAATAAGTTTAAATAAAAACTAACATTAAAACAACAAACAAGATTATAAGCGAACGCAAAATGCGAACAAAAATATAACAGACAATACACATAGATATTATTATAGGTTCCTACTTATTCCAAAATTAATAACACTAATAGGTATTAAGGTACTTAAGTTAAATTTAAAAAGTATTTTTTAAGTTTGTGTTGTAAGTTTTGTTTTGTAACACCTTTGCAAAAGTCTGAGGGTAAATCATTTAAAAATCGAGTGAAAATATAGTCGGTAGTTCGTTCACCATACATATTATTGGCGCGCTGCGTGCGTAGCAGACTCTCGGACACTGCCCGAGTACATACAGGATGCTTGATAATGTTTCTATGATTTTCGTTAAAAAAAATTCTTTTAATATTAGGAAACGAACTTGAGTATATACTGGCAGAACTTGACAGTGCTTAAAAAGACCAATTTCATTGTCACAATATTTGTTGTTTATGTTGTTTCAAACTAGTTTTTTTTTAACTTATATTGAAGCTTGTATATATTATGTCATTCAGGTACGTTTTATAGGTTCGGTCATAACTACTAAGACCATATTGTATGTGAGATTCTGCGAGTGCATGATAAAGCATAATCTTGACTTTGAATGGAATGCGGTTGTTGAGAATTGAGATATTGGCAAAAAATAGCATTAATTTGTTACAAACTTGTTCGATGTGGGGGCCCCAGCTGAACTTTTCGTCTATAATTAGCCCAAGATATTTAATATTTTTGACAGTTTCTATAAATGAACACTTACAGTTTATCACGCTAGGAGCATGCAAGCATAAGTGGTCATGAGCTACTAATGACTGAATGTATGGTGCTTGTCTAATATAAGGGGATTTAATAATCAATAATTTGGTTTTACTTGCATTTAGCACCAGTCCAGCAACATGACACCACTCTACCAGTGCATCTAAATCAGATTGTAAGTGCTCGCATGCAATCTGAGGATATTTATCAGCAATTATAAGGCAAGTATCATCTGCGAACTGATAACACGTGCTTTTTGTGATACATTTGCTCATATCATTAACAAAAGACAGAAAATTTAATGGTCCTAACACTGAGCCTTGAGCTGTTCCTTTCGTAGTAAAAATAGGCTCACTATAAGTGTTATCAACCTTAACAGTAAACTTTCTGTTATTCAAATAATTTCTACACCAACTTAACAAAGGACCGCGTACTCCGCAATCATCCAGCTTATCAATGATCTGTTTATGTTCCAGCGTATCAAACGCTCGGGAAAAGTCTATAAATAGGGCAAGAACATGTTTTTTTTCGTCTAAGTGCTTGTTAACCTCATCCGTGAACTTGGATAACAATGCTGTGGTACTTTTACCAGCTTGAAAACCGAATTGATACGGGTTAATCACGTTATGTTTTTTATAAAATTCGTGTATTTGTTGACATATATATTTTTCAATTATTTTGTCTATAGATGAGAGTAGTGTTATAGGGTCAGCAATTCTGTCGCCTAGCATTTTTATGTCAGAAACCTTTACATTATCGAGGCCTGGAGCTTTCCTTGAATTTAGGTTCTTAATAATTTTTAGCACACCACTAGCTGAAGCTTTTTTAAACAAAATACTCGATTCTAGGGATTTTCGGGTATCATTGCAATTGGTTTTCTTAATATTACAATTGGGAATTATATCTTTTACTGCCTTATCGAAACAATTTGCAAAACCATGAACAATATTTTTTGGTAGATATTCCCTGTGCATCAAAGGCTTTATGAATAGCCATATCAATTGTTAATGTAACTCTTTCTAGCATTTGATTAACAACTTGGTATATTTTTTTATGTTTTTAATATTTTTTAATTATCTTTAATTTTTTGCAAATAGTATTTATTTTTTCTATTTTCTATTATTTTATGAATAATATTTCGAATTATATTATACTCTAATTTAATTTTATTATCATTTAAACTATTTTTCCACTCACAAAATAATTTATCTCTTTTAAGGCACAAACGTGTGATGTTTTCATCAATCCAAGGCATTTTATACTGTTTTCGGAGTATATTTGCCAATTTCATATATTCACTGTTTTTCCTAGCGCAATTAAAAGAATTATAAATAAAATTTAAAATTTCATGTGTCGAGTTCATTCTTTTTGTCTTAGTCCAATCAACATTTTTTAACTCTCTATAAAAAGTGTAATAATTAAAATTTTTCTTTTAAAATCATTCTGTACGCACTCAGGAATGGCGTGCGACTCGTCGACGCAGGCAAATACAATACCACGATGATCAGCCAGTACAATATCTAGCACCGCCGTGTACGGATATAATGGGGGCAAAGGAGCAAAAATGTGATCGATACACGATTTAGTTAAAATATGTTTTTTCGTAGCAATTCTGGTGTAATCCGTTATTCCACACATTAATCCGTGTTTACTAAGTGCGTCTAAATATGAATCCTTGTACGTTGAAATGGTTTTCAGGTCAATATTTATATCGCCGATAAGAAGAAAATTGTGTTTTAAATCAAAATTACTGATATGTGTACGTATCTCGTTAACGAATAGATTTTTAAATTGTAGAAGGTGGCCTATAAATGGCACACACAACTACTTCACGGTGTGAATTTAGTTTAATAGTTCCTGTAAGATTCTCAAAAGTATGCGTTTTATATTCAATTCGTGTAAATTTTATATGGTTTAGTACGTGCACAATAATCCTCCCTCCCTTTTTATTCCTTCGCAATTGTGTACATTTTATAGCCACGTTATTTGTAAAGGTTAACTATACTATCTGATATACCTACTTCTGACAAAATTATGAGGTCTATTGGAACACTAGTACTATAAATGGTTTGCTGAAGATTGGCAAAGTTTTTCTTTAGAGATCGAATATTAAAATGTAAACATGACAGACTTATACTTGATTTAGGTGGCATTTGCTTATAAAGATAGTTAATAGAATTGCAGTTATAAATTTCCTGTACTTTAGTGTCCATAATTATCAACGATAACAAATTAAATTGATTAAAAATAAAATAATGTGATTACCCTAAGTTTTGTTTAGGCCCCATAGTTTGTCTTTTTTCTAACTCAGCTGAACATATTTTTTCTATTTGTTTAATGTCTTGCACTGTTCGGATATAAAATATTTTACTGTTATTGGACTTCCTAGCACAAATTTTACCATTTTTACACCAAACATATTGACAGAACTTATTAAGTAGTTGGGTTTTGGCGTTGTACAATAAAGATTTTTGATTCTTGGTTAGAGCTTCTCTTATATAAATAGGACGTTCTGCACTTTCCTTCGGAGCATCAGGCATTACATGCCCACAGTGAGACGTTGTTGTTTTCCAGCATCTATCCACTGTTGTTGTAACTCCTTAGACTTCAAAGCTACTAGTATGGCTCCTGGTTTGTCTTTATTTCCTGGCATTCGTTGTGATGAATAACTTCCTCCATTATCCAAGTTCAGCTTTAAGGCTACTGTGTCAACTATCTTTTTTATATCATTGGAGGGTACTTCGGGTAATCCAGCTATTTTTAAGGACGATGAGAGTGATTTTTGCTCTAATTCTTTATATCCCTGCTCCAAAACACCAATACACAACTCCAGATTCTTGTTTTTATTTTGTATTTCGTAATTTTTGTTCTCAAGTTCTTTAATTTTGTTTTCCTGTTTTTTTTTTCGACTTAACCCGCTTTCATCCACTATTTTACACCCTTAAGGATAGGATCCTGTCGATTCAGTATAAAGTCCCAAAACACATGTTTAATTAGAAGCTAACCTACACCTGGTAAGAAATTTGATGTTGCTGTTCTTGAAAATAAAAAAGTTTCCATATAAACTTACAATCCCTATTTTACCCCTTTATAGGTACATTTTGCAAAGCCGCGACACACGTATCTATTTATTTGTAAGCAGAACTAGGTCTACGTGATTTAATATTTCAATCAATTATTTAAATTGAAAAAAATACGTACCGTCACTCCGTAATATTATTTATTTTAGTGTCTGTTAGTCAATTCAAATCATGGATTTATTACTTTTCACTGTCATCAACAACTATTTTCAGATAATACACGGTAAAGTCTAAAGATGTACGCATTTCGAAGAAACATATTACTGTAAGAACTAAATTCATTTATCAGTGCATGTATATCTCTATATGTATATCTCTATAGATAGAACGTAAGAATTTGTCATACTAGAATATATATATGTTGGTATGTAAGCATCGACTAGACTCCACAAGAAACGGTTCGCCCCTATCAAGACAAAATGAGTGTTATAATAGAACATTAGTGCTTCGTAACGATTAGGGAAGAGGGAAACAGATAGCCGTGGAACGTTAAGGGGAAGTCTGTTTTCACACAGATATCACCACTTCGGGGTTGCCCAACGACTTATTAATTTAATACGATATCGTTTATGTGAGGGGAGAAAATATGGTGCTCGATGAATGGCTGTATTCGTTTTCTTATAAATAATAATTGTATTCTATGTAACTTGTTGAACAATCGTCATAAATATACGTACTTATCAAACACGTCTTTTTCTCTGAAGGGATAGGCAGAGGCATACGATACGCTTAAATTTCACAAAATGCATTTTTGTCCCATTTAACAATGTTGAAATGAACACTCGCAGGTTTTGGTGACCTTCTGTTGAAATTTTTCAAGCCGCCCAGCCCATACCGCCAGCCTGACACCAACCCTCCTTGGGAATGCTATCGTTTGGTCGTTTGCCCGTCACCACACGGGTGCCTTTCCAAGCCTTTCAGTACTTCGAACCTTTACAAGGGGCAGGGTGCTTTTTTACAGGGTTAGGTTCTTCTTTGGTATTAGTAGTCCTTGTCTTTACAATGCGTTGACATCAGCCATAGCTATGCAATACGGCATATCCCTGTCGTGTAACATACGTGCTACTTGTGCAGCCCGCGCTCCTTATTTTTTTTATTCTTATTTATTTCATGAATACACAGACAAACAATTTTATAGTTACATAATAAGGCTACATTGTGTTTTTCTTTATGTAAAATGAAATAGGCCCATCCCTCTATGTGAAACTTAATAATATTAGCCCACTATAATAATAATAACATTATATGATATCTATACAATCTATGATAATAATATAAAAACCCAACACCGTGTACTAGAAAGATGTGTGCGTATGTATACGCAGGTGTGTGTGTGTGTGTGTGTGTGTAAGTGTGTGCGTACGTGTGTGCGTATGTTTGTACAGTTATTAATTTATGTCCTCTCTATTTGGGGACATATAGAAGTTGTTCTGTCTCATCGTAAATCAGAAAATTGTGTACTAAATTTGGTTTTACAACCCAGTGATTTTTCACAAACAGCATGTCTCCGGCGCTTGTTAAGCATTTGAGGATGAAATTTTAATTTGCCATGTTGTTGAAGAATTAAATTTAGAATATACAGCTGCCTCACTGTTAGAACTTCACAGTTTCGGTATAGTGCAAAGGAAATTATACCATGACGTCCATCGTGCTAGGTTCTTTTTCCATATATATTTACGGATCCTATAGTATCTAAGGCTTTAAGAAACTGCCTCTAACCATCTCTAGTAAATCTGATCACCCAAAGTTGGCTGTTTGGAGCAAGGTGACGATCCACTTTGACGGATTATTTCTTAACTGGACATAAGAATATCTAATTTATTAAAGGCATTTGTTATTTAATTTAAATTTTATATAGAAATCATGATATTTGAGTAAAACATTTTATTCAGTTACTGAAAATATTGATGTCATTTTGACGTATAAATTTAAATTCATATCAACAAAAACATGTGTGATCCACAAATGTTTTATTCGATCTTTGGAGTTTCGCGGTTTCGGTCTTGCCGTGACACACTTCAAACCCTTTATAAATAATAAACATCTTTGGGGATTAATTGGGTATCAAGGATACCCAATTAATCCCCAAAAATGTTTATTAATTTTACCACAATGTTTGAAAAGCTTCCTGATTTGTAAACATTTATGATTACTGCTCCGCTCTCCTGGGCATAGTGTGATGATATATTTTTTCCATTCGATATAGTAGTTCGGGGATTAGCACGTTCAACCAAACAAACAAATAAACTCTTCAGCTTTATATATTGGTATAGATATATGTATTTAAAATTATATACCTAACTATGTGTATGTTATGTAATAGTATTAGATCTCATAGCACAAGCTATTAGCTTAGTTTGGACTAGACGGCGCTGTGTAAAATAGTGACGTATACAATATAAAAAAATACTTGAAGCTCATTAATAATCATAATTCTATACTTCTAACATGATTTTTCTCTTGAAAATTGGCACAAAGAAATATTTCAATTCAGTTTCTTTCATATTCACGTGTATTAATACAATCCTTTAGTATACCAAGAATGTGCCACCTCACATTTTTGGCATGTTACACAAAATGCCTTGATGTCGCAAATTCGATTTTCTAAGAATCTGTTTGATGTTGTTTTTATGATTTCACAGAAAGATTGATAAATGTTTGACTTAGGTCTTATTTCATTCTCAGTAATGGTACTGGTATTATTCAGGTAACTATTACAATAAATCTGTCTCTATGTAGGTACATCATTTTGTATAATGAGGGCGTAGCAACCATGAAGGCTACTCATTACACATTACCTGGGAGCCGAGTCTACTATTGACAAGCCGTAGAATAGAACCAAAATCGCTGTGTTTAGCTGTCAAGATGTAGACTATCAAAAATACAACTGACTAGCGGCCACTGGCGTGGTACGTGTTAATAGAATTCTATCGGCCTATCGATAGAAGCCTACTGTAGGATTGTAATAGTAGACTACTAAAAACTGTAAATTTTACACGATTGAAATAGCCGATTCGGCCCCCTGGGTAAATTTTATTAGACAACATGCGACATGTTGTGGAATAAAAGGTGCCTAATAGGTACCACGTTGAATAGAAACAGACTAAACTCATTTTTACTATGAAGAAATGATTTTTTAAAACGAATTTTTATTATGAAGAAATTATTTTTGGCTAATTAAAACACAAAATTATAATGTGTTCAAAATAGTAAAATTGAAACATGTTTGTAGGTTTCGACGAAAAGTAACGTTGGCACTAGCACTGCGTTATGAATTGCGAGCCCTGCTTCTTTTACGATGCTTTGTCGCTTTACCAATTAGGACGAAGCACCGTTAACTCTGTTACCGGTAGCTTTTCGCCGTTCCACATCCGAATCACATCTACCGTTAGTGCTAAACATTCAATAATAATTGAAATTGAGTAGACAAAATATACAATTTCAATTATTATTAAATTTCTGTTTGAAATATTCAAATACTGAATCTGTTTGATATTTTCTTATAAATAGGTACAAAACACTATTAAAACTAGTAAAGTGTAAATATCAATGCCTGTACCCTTCTGGATAGCGGAGAACATTAACATAGATATAGGCGGTAGAGGCGTATACTTCATACCCGTGCCATTAATAAGAAAGCATTTCTGTGTTTTACTTACATATTAATGTAAATTCTGTTTATTATTAGTGTTAATACATATCCATTTCTTTTCTATTGAGATTTCGGCAATATTAAAGTATGGTCTTCGTGAAAAGTTTTATATTCAGGCTTTCTTAAGCCTAGCCCCAAAAGGTTAGCAAAAATACTGGGAAACCACAATTTTTTTTTTAAATAATTCCATGGCAAATATACATTCGCCACGCTATAAATTCCACTATTATGACAAATTATTTGCCCAAACCTGCAAGTTATGCATATGCTAACTAACGCACAAAGTCATAGCAAAGAGAAGCATATCATTTTGTGTATTTTAGTGAAATTAAGAGAAGCCTTCTTCAACAGCGGACAGCGTTAGAATGATTAGATTGTTTAATTATATTTCTTTAGCTTACATTCGGGTTTCTTTTAAATTGTTATGTTCTTACTTCCCTGTCTCGTTTGGTACTCACTGATCACTTTTTACTCCACTGAAAAGATCTGAGAAGTAAATTTCAAAATATAACGTTAAATCACCTTATTACTGATACATCAATCTTTCTTTGTTTTCAGTAACAGAGAGATACCAAACTAATCTTTGGCAGTCATTGTATATTTTTTATACGTATAGTACCAATAGTAATAACTAATATAAATCATATAGTTCGCTTCTTACGATGAAAATATAAAAAATCGATTCTTATTATCGAACTAGCCTTACTCAAGGAGATAAATTATTCAGCATCGCCTTTGACTCTACCGAAAGTGGTTAGGCGTCAGAATAAATGTAAACACATTTACCCACAGAATCTAATCCACACAGCTCCACTCAAGCTGAAAATAATTTCATCGGTATAGTGCAGAGTAGGGAATAAATAATTCCTTTTGGTGTCACATGGTGTGGCCATACCAAAATTTGTGACAGTAAAATTAGGAATATTAAATTGTTGCGGGAAAATTGTGTGAAATGTAAAAATCTAATAAGACATTGTCGTTTGTTCACCTAGCCTTTTAAAGCGCCCTGACAGCCAGAGTGCTAATGATTAGGAAGTACACCAACTTATTGACGTTGAACAACGTTGGTTCGGGGCAAGGAGATTTTGATGAGGAATTTCGCTGATTTTGAAGAGTGCTTAATTTATTGCACGCCTCATAAGCGAAGCCTTGAGGTGGGTACTACTGTCACTTCGCGCAAAACATCTGATTTATCAAACTTAAAATGTCGCTATTTATCATATATTGCACTTGTAAAATAATATACGAGTATACACACCCATATCAAGAAAAAACACTATTTTTAACACTCATGATATTTTTGATGCCATTTTTGTTATTTAAACTAGTTAAAAAACTGTTTAAATAAGTTCCGTCTTGGACGTCTGTATGTCTGTATGTGACGATTATTTTCTTGTTAACACGATAACGACCGAAACACTTTACTAATCGAGTCTTTTTTTTCTCTTACGCTTCAGTATAATTAGGAATAGAACCCTTTCAATTTTCACGGTCTGATTTGATGTGGTTTAATTGTTATTAAATAAACAATTTTAAGAAAACGCCATCTAGCCGAATTTAAGCTAACTAATCCTTAATTTTTTTTTTTGGTTAGATTGCGTTGTGCGAAAAGTTATTAAACATTTTAAGTTATTGGTCGAAATTTAAATTAAAACGAAACCATATATTTTATAATATAATAAAAGCGCGTGAGGCATGCACTTTTGGATTTCTCACACTTTTTTTATTACTAAATTAAAATAGAATTAAGACAGTACTAAAAGTAATTTCATTGATATAAGTACTTTCTAGCTTATGACACTGGCAACCCTAATGTTAAAGGGCGCAGCAATCGTTAGGTGCTCGCATCAGTTCCACATCATTTGCCTCGTCGCTTCGCACCGCCCCACTGCGTCTCGCTTCGCCTCATGTGACCCCGCGTTTACACATGCCACTCCACGACGTTTGTCACTACGAAGGTCGTTAGTTCACCCCACCACCTCAACACGGGACTTATTGAAAAGAAAATTGTGCTGACAGGGATCCCCGGCTTTTATCTCGTTTGTACCTTGTTATGAATGTATATTTCAGATTAAATAACGATTACTGTTTCTTTGATTCTTTGAATATTTATATATCTGTCACGCCTTTATCCCCGTAGGGTAGGTAGAGGCATGTTATATGCACACATTTCACCGTATGCTTACTTTTATGCATATTTATTGCGTTAAAATATTTAAAAGAAGTCTAACATTTTTTCACAAAATATAAAATATAATTACTTAAAATTATGTTGTAAACGATTCCCCTAATATATGAATATTATGTTAAACTTTTTGAAGTGAAACTTCTTTATCATAAGGGAAACTTCTTTACCGACGTATGACTGAAATTTATAACTGAAAAAAAATATCGTAGAGAATTTTATAACTGTGTACTCTGGTACACACATATTTTAATTTTTTGGAGGCCCGAGGCCTATGAAGAAATTGTACGTATTTTGAAAAAAGACCTTTGTATTCAGGGTGTCAGTTATCTGTACATCAAATTTCAGCGAAATTGGTTTAGCGGTTACAGAGTAATTGGCTAACCTACATCTTTAAAAACTTTCACATTTTTAATATGAGTAGAACCTTAATACCCTAAGTAGTACCTTAATCACAGTAACTGAGTCTCTAAAATTATTGTCTGACATACCTACATAAATATAATCATGCCTATATACCCGAAGGGGTAGGTTAAGGAGATTTACACAACCACACTTTGCCAGTAGTTTTGTTGATCCCAGGTAATAGGGGACAAGCCTATGCATATCTAATATAAAATATAAGAACAGTCTGTAGGTAGGCCCCATTTAAGCTAATTAAAACAATATCCGTATATTAAGTTTGTACTAGAAAAAATGCTGGTGTATAATTTATACCTCTACTTTCCTCTACTGGGAAAAAGGCAGACCAGTATATAATTAAAAAATAGGTAAATATTAATAAAGTAACATAAATCTCTAGAGATTTATAAATACGAGTATATTTATAAATCGCACTTTTTTACTTAAAACAATATTTATTTTAACTCGCTGGCTATGTGAACAATGTTCAAAAGCTTTAAAGTTTTTGTACCAACCGAAAAAACCAGTTTATTCTAATTAATTACTAGCCAAAAGTACAAAGTTGTATACAAACGTTTAAAAAATGTGAACTGTTTAAGAAATTTTAACGAGCTGGAATTAAATAAAACCAAAGTGTCGCAGTAGCTCAGAGTTTGTTTGCAAGCCTTTATCTTAAATACCATGACATAATCCGAGGACAAAAGCCTGCAAACTGCCCACAATGGGTGCACAACTATTAATTATTTGCCGACAAAAGACGTTAGTGGAGACAAGAGCACCGGCTCCGACTTAGAACTATCACATACACAGGATAGAGATTAAACTATCTTGTCTTTTAAGGAGCTATAACTTGTCAAACGTATTAAATTCGCAAAAGAAGCAAGCTTATTATTAAAAGTTAAAGTATCTATTGCCAGACATTTAAAATACGAAAGCAAAAAAACCTTGTTGTTATTCTTCATATGCAATATATAATACAACCTAACTAACTAACTATCTTCACGCTGAATCACTGACGGGGAAGTCAGACCGCGCATGCATACTTCTTTCGGTTCCTGCAGATTCATCAATCGCTTCCTACATGCACGTCTGGGTATCCGAGTAATATTGACATATCATTTACCCGCAAATTTAATTAGTGAGAAAATAGGTCTCACTAGTTCTATCGTAGAACTACTACGAATGATCCTACGAAAACACGGTCACGGACGCATCTGATGGTTTAGTATATTTGTCAGTAAAGTCCAAAATTTCAGTGAATTTAATAATGTCATACACCCATTCAAACTCATTGGTAAGCATAAATATTACTAATGCTTATTCGTTTTGCCTCGCAGCTTAGTACAGTTGTGTCCTTTATTACTATCGTTATATAAATGGTATCTCGTTCGTTCTTCCAGATGGCCCTACGTCATAAAGTACGCAGAAAGAGCTGCTCCATCTTGTGGAACTACTCAATGAACTTTGTCAAGTTTTAATTGATTTTAAAAATAATAGGAGTTTTGAAACCCTTAAATAAATTCAAATGTCATTAATGTAAAAAAATATCGAGGTACCTTCTGATCAGTTTGAAAGGTTGTGATTTTAGGTATAGTTTTGAAGTCGGTTTTGGGGTTTTTATGAACGTAATGTAAATACGAGAAAGGTTTGAGTAGGAATATGATTTATCAGGTTTTATGTAAATTGGTTAAAATAAGATAATTTTTCAAGATATCAAAAATTATGAAGAAAATGTTGCCTAAGCCCTGAGAATTCTATAGAAAAGTTCAAGGCAGCAAGTCTATCTTTTAAGGATAGTTTACTGTGCCCTGAGAAAAACGGCTACTTACAGGAAAACTTCAATACGCGGGCGAAGCTGCGGCATCAGCTTGTAATATGTATAAATAGGTAATTTAAGGACTTTAAGAGTATTTATAATCAAATTTAGTGTAAATAGAACATGAATTTAATTATCAGAGGAGCTTTTCTAGTTAATATAATGACATTTTAAAATTTTTGGTTGGTATACCTACAGATTGAATTGAATGTTATTTTAAACTTTCGCTGTAAACATGATGAGCATACACCGCTCGCATACCGACCAGTATAATAGGATATGAACCCTAAGTAGATTTTGCGTAAAATCCCATGCAGCAAATTAAGTACGATATGCCTTTATCCCTAGAGAGTAGTAGCAGAGGCTACTAAACTCCCAAATTTCACCACTAGCATTTTTGAACAGGTGGTGATACGTGTTGAAATGAACAGGCACAGGTTGTGGCGACTTTGTCAAGCCCATAAGGCATTTTCAACTTGGCCTTAATGTCTGCCATGTACGGGAAAAGGGACCAATGGCTTAACGTGACTTCCGAAGCACGGAAACACATGTAAATGGAATTTCCAATAAGTTGTCACATTTGAGGACAGCTGGTCCTCAGATGGGTAACCTATACCGAAAGTAGCTTAATGCGATTATCGTTTACATAATACTAAGTTAGCGCAGCTACGAGCGCCTTAATCTAGATTGTTGGTACATAACTATTTGAAAGAAAGAAAGAATAAAGAAAATATGATTTATTGCAAACACAGTTAACAGACAGGTATATTACCTTCTATTCTTTTTTTAGTACAATACACGTTTCAAAAAATTTTAATATGTTTACCTTATTATTGACACCACGCCACAAACATACCTCATGAGAAATAATGTTTTTATCTTATGCCTGTCTCTATACCGGCTGAAAGTCATGATGAAGTATTTGTTAATATTTTTCTAAAATATGCTGTTTGGGTCTTCCTCTTAAAATCCTGGGTCCTGTAACAGAAGCGCGAAAAGGCATATTTCTGGGCCGTCAACCTGAGGGTCGCTATCAGGCCCTACCGGCTGGGATAGCGGCCCTCAATCACGGATCGTCGTCTATGCTTTCCATCAGGTGGGCGCTATTTTGACGTGTTTAATATAAAACAAAATCACAAGAACTGTTAGCTACTTACCATTATATCTACATCCAGTACAAATAAACAAAGTACATAAAAAGTTAATACTGATTTTGCACATAATCGTTTGTCCAACAATCTGTGTTATGATTATGTCTGCTTACTTTTTAATTAAAATTCAACTGACAAAGTCTTTGAAATCTCTTGTATCTACATTAATCTATTGTCACTCACAATCTATGAAAATTTCCTACTCCAAAAGCGATTTCGAGCTTTAAGTTACGTCTTGACATAATCACATTGAAAACAAGGCTGGTACTGATTTTGTTAAGTGTAAAAGAAAGTTTATTTTTTTGAAGTGAATCTACTTTGTCAACGTTGAGAGAAATGTTATAGCTGTAAAAAAGTCGTCACGTTTTCGGTTATGCGTCATGTTGTTTTCAAGTGAAACTTCTTTAACAGAAGTGAAACTTCTTTATCGACGTTGAGAGAAATTTATAGCTGTAAAAAAATGTCATAACGAAGTTTCACTTCTTACCTGTGTACTCTGGTACACACACATTTGTGCTATAATTTTCCAGTTTCAAAGCTGACGTATCTTACACCGCTATCAGCACTAAGTACTCCTGTATTCAAGTTATTTGTCCTTCTCTATCGCATCACAGCAAGGAATGACATTAATTTTAAATGCGGGTAGTTATAATTTAGGGGTGTAAGGGGCCTCACCAAGATCTCCGGGGCCCAAGCAACCTCAAAAATCAAAATCAAAATCAAAAATCTTTATTCATGTAGGTCACAAAGTAACACTTATGAACGTCAAGACTACTGCTTCTACATTTATATTTACTGCCAGATTCGCAAAGCAATAGGTAGAGCCAGAGGAAGAACCTGGCAATAAAACTCATGGCCACTCTTTTCTAACCGCCATTTGACACAGTTTGATTAACATGATATTTGACCAATTATACAGTAAAGAAATTAAACAAAAAAAAAACAAAATAAGTGTTGTGTTCATTAAAATTACACTTACATAGTTCCTTTGAATTTATGTGAGAACAGTTGACTAAACTTAGTTTGCCTTAAATTTAAATAATATTATTTGTAACAATTGCTATACCAGCTATGAGCTGACCAGTCCCAACAGACGGCACCCGTTCACGGGTATGACGCATATATCAGCCATCGCCCTATTCAACCGTATTGTAGGGAACAAGGCGACCCGATACATACGCCACCACTGCCAGGACATTTAGGCGAGCATGACATACCCAAAAACTACACAGCAACTATCATGTCAATGTCAAAATTATAAATAAGTCTACATTAGTGCTCACACAATAACAAAGTCAAATTACATATAATTATGTATATTAGTTATTACCGGGACTAAACGCAGCCATATCTTTAGTTGCCTGGCGTTTCAAATTATTTATACTGGAGAATGTAAATAAAAATAATGTAAAAAAAAAATACAACATATATATGCAGATTCAAGTAGATAATATAACACAATATTCATTCGAATCCTAAATAGCTCGAGCGAAGAGCAAGCAACTCATTTCCATTTATTTTTATCATTCAAATAATCATTAATTGTGTAATAAGCCCTTTTCAAGAGGTGCGTCTTAATTTCCACCTTAAATTTATGTAACGGCAGGATCATAATGTCTAAAGCCTGGAAATGATCTGCTGGCAAAGTGAAATAATATTAAATTGTAAATAGGCCATCAAAAAAAAGCCTTCCTAAGTTTCTTGCCGGTTCTTCTCAGGTGGGCCGCGTTCCGAACCGGTGGTCGCTTTAAATATTTTAAATAGTGTATGACATTTTGTAAGCGCCGTTAAAATGGTCTTTGCAAAATAAAGTTTTTTTTTTTTTAATGAAAGGAATTTTATTATATAGGCGTACGCCAATTCCTGCAAAAGAGTCGTGAACCTTTTGTAAACGATGATGCGTTCCAATAAATTTATGCTTATTTCTAGTATTTATCGAACGTATGTCACTGTGTCTATTGTATAAATGTATGTTCTGTTTATATAACATGATATTTGCAAATATATACTGTGATGCAACCGTTAAAATGCCAATTTCTTTAAATTTCTCTCTAAGAGACACTCTAGCACTCAATTTATATATTGCACGTATAGCTCTCTTCTGGAGTACAAAAATTACTTGTAGATCAGCTGCTTTACCCCACAGCAAAATGCCGTAAGACATGACACTATGAAAATAACTAAAGTATACTAGCCTGGCAGTTTCTACATCAGTGAGCTGCCTGACTTTACTAACGGCAAAGGCTGCCGAGCTGAGTTTACCTGCAAGACACGTTATTTGGGCGTTCCACTGCAGTTTGCTATCTAAAGTGATCCCCAAAAACACAGTTGATTCTACAATATTAAGGGTATCACCGTTCAATGTTATATTTGTACCGCAATTCCTGACATTAGGCATGCTAAATCTGATACATTTTGTCTTCTTAGCGTTTAGTAGCAAATTATTGGTCGTAAACCAATCTACAACTTGGGCAAGTGAACTATTAACGCCGTTAAAATCAGTAAGCGTACGATCTACTTTAAAAATAAGTGACGTATCATCAGCAAATAGAACAATGTCGCACAAGTTCTGTATATTAGAATGGCAGATCGTTAATATAAATTAAAAATAGAAACGGACCTAGAATTGATCCCTGCGGTACGCCCATAGCTACAGATGCTCCAGAGGAGCGAATTTCATTTACATCAACATGTTGTATCCGATCATTTAAGAAGGAGGCAACCCCGTGCAGAGTCTTTGATACCATAATAAAAGAGTTTTCGCAATAGTGTAAAATAAAAGCGCTCGTGGCCCCGCGGTCTCAGTGTTCGGTAAACGATCACTGAGGTACGCAACTTTCACTATGGCTGGTCGTCGGATGGGTGACCACTTTGTGGCATTTACATTTGCGAGCGTTTCCGTGCTTCGGAAGGCACGTTAAGCCGTTGGTCCCGGTTGCCAGTAAAATGGCGGACGTTAAGCCTGGTTGAAGGCCTCAAGGGCGGCTTAAAAAAATTCTACAGCAGGTAGCCACAACCTGCGTCTGTCTATTTCAACACGGCAATGGGCTCACCACCTATTACGTGGGACAGGAATCCACACGGTGAAAAGTGGGCATATAATATGCCTCTGCCACCCCTTCGGGGATAAGGCGTGATGGATATTTATTTTATTATTTATTTATCTTTATTTTTTCAAAAATTTTGCTAATGGCAGGTAATATTGAAATAGGTCTGAAATTACCAGGGTCGGTTTTGGATCCAGACTTAAAAAGAGGTATTACCTTACTGTGTTTCATTAAATCCGGAAACACTCCTTTATCGATACATTTATTAAATATTTCAGCTAGATGTGGAGATAAATTAACAATAATAGACTGTATCAATTTCACAGAAATACCCCACAAGTCAGCTGTGTTTTTTGAGTTAAGCGACTTGAATATTTTAATGATATCGTTGGGTTAACACATTTAAAGCTAAATAAGACATTGCACTGATCTACGCTGCCCCCAAGTATGCGTTCAGCTTTGATTGGACAAGAAATTAAGGAGCTAGTTGTTTTCGCGGGTATGTCTATAAAATAGTTGTTAAAAATTTGTGCTACATCTAATTTATTATTAATCACCTTGTTATTTATAATTAACTCAAAGTTATTATCACGGGGTAGTAATCGACCGGTTTCAGTATTGATTACATTCCAAGTAATTTTTACCTTATTTTTTGAATCTTTAATCTTATTACTGATATGTAACGACTTGGCAGCAGCACAGGTCTTTTTGAAGGTCTTGGAATATTTTTTTACATATTGAATAAAAGCAGGATCAAAATTAAATGGCTTCATACCATATAGTTCGTCCAACTTAGCCCTACTTTTGTAAATACCTGTAGTTGCCCACTCACAAAATTGCAGGTTTTTGTTTTTATAAAATGTTTTTGATTTAAATATATTGTTGTACTCAGCTTTAATTGTATTAAATAAGGAGTTATATAAGCCGTTTGGATCTTCCTGATTAAAATCTATATTAGTGACTTTTGCTGAAACATTAACATTAAATTGTTTAAGTCGATATGCACTCATTGGCCTACATACAATTTTATTTCCTTTGGAAGTGACATTAATAGGAAACGCTGCTTTTTGACCAAGATGATCTGATGAAAAGTTACTTAGTATCTCCCTTGTTGTTGTTGCACAGTTACAGAATATATTATCTATACATTTTCTAGAATGTGAGGTGATTCTAGTTGGCTCACAAAATAAATTTTGTAAGCCAAAAGACTTAAACAAATTTATAAATCTGATACATTTCGAAGACTGCACAAGTATGTCAACATTAAAATCCCCACACACCACAAGATGTTTTCTACTATTAAACAAACGCTTCAATACATTTTCCATTACAGTTTCTAATAAATTATAATCCCTATCTGGAGGACTGTAGACACATAGGACAATGAGTTGCTCAAGCTCAACACAGGACAATTCTGCAGTACGCTCAATAGAAAGGGACACAATATCTTTACGTTCTTTACATTTTAAATTATTAGATACAAATATAAGAGAGCCACCACGAATAGCTTTCTTTCTAGAGAACGCACTGCTAAGTGAATAGAATTCATTGTTGAACAATAGTTCATGACTTTTTAACCAATGTTCTGTAATACAAAAAATGTGAACATTGTGTTCCTTTATATAAAGTTCTATTTGTAGTAGTTTTTCAGATATGCCTTCAATATTTTGGTTAACTAAGTTTAGACTACTAGAAGTATTGTTGATATACTCAGAATTATTACAACAAATATTATTTACAGTGTCTTTAAAAAAAATTGACACAATGGGCTCAAAAGACCTATAACCATGGCCAGATATTTTACCTGTTGTCTTACAAACTAGTTTTTTGAGATAATATCCCAAGTTTATTAGTCATTATTACTAAGCTCAAAAGGAGCTGGTTTATAAGTCAATAATTTGGTTTTATTCAATAAAAAATTTGATAACAATACAGCTATCTGATGTCGTAAAAATTTTGATAGTAAATAACTATCTAATGTCAAAAAGTAATTATTCTGTAATAAAAGATTACAGTCAAATAATTCTATATTCCTACAATATGTGGTCAAGGTATGTAATTTTCTATTCTTATTGTATCTAATGTTGTTTTCAATTTGTGTAAAAGATTTGCTATATGGCAGTGTTGACAGTATAACCTGTTTAACTTGCAAGTTTGATAACTGTTCGTAAAACTTAATGATAGTTTTAGTGTTTACATTATCTCTTCTGCCAATAAGTATCACTATTGTTGTTTGTGGGCAATGTGTACTGGTTAATACCTTATTAATTATTTGAGAGTAGGATGCACCAGGAAATGAAAGGGTTATGACCGAATTACCCAGATGTTGAACTAAGTGATAACCTAAACTTTTGCCTATTTCATCACAATAAACAACAGTCTTTCCAACGTTTAAAGGTTGTGTAATTTTTGTTACAGGGCTATTACAGCAAGTGTTATTTGTGTGTATTGTCACATATACTGCCCACAGAGTCAACCATTGGAGAAGTTGACTCGTCCCGGGATGTTATAGACAAAGAAGAACATGGCAGGGATTTTTCACAGTCAGGTGTTTCATTATATAATTTCTCAAGTGAATAGAACCTTTGTTCATTGCTGTGACAAGACTCCACCAAGCTATTCAATGCCTTAATGTACTCCCCAATTTCTTTCTGTGATGTTTTGTATTTTAAAGTTATGGACTCTAAGGAATCATGTAAACACATAATTTCTGTCTGTAATTGATGTATATCAGTCTCATATTGCTCTGTTTGGGTGTTTAATTGTTATTTACTTGTTTCTATTAGTTGTTTTAACTGTACATTTGATTTACAAGTCCTAAGATATTTGTTCGCTCCAATTCTAAGCTTTTTCATGTTTTTCTGTGATTTAGAAATAAATTTATTGAGTTTTATGTATTTTTTTTTATTTATTCCTGGTACTACTTACTAATCATATTGATGATGATGATGTATTGGTGTTCGGCAATAACAAGTGGTCACCGATTTTGTCTATTGCTGTAATAGGAATATTCAATGCTGAGTTTTGTATTGGGTGCGAGGTGATGGGCTCATCAAGATCTGTCTCTGTCCTCCTACACATTAGCTCATTATACAGACTGTTGGAAAGGTCATCTGCTAGTAGTGCACCTGCTGACTTAATGTCTGTCCAACGATTGAATGAGGAACGATTGACGAAGAATATATATTGTATGAAAGTAAAGGGTAGAAGGAGTCAGGGTAGTCCGAGACTTACATATGAAGACCACGTGAGCAGATTGCTCAAAAACGGAAAAGTCAAAAATACCCCGATACCCTGACGTGCATGTATGAAGCGATTAATGAATCTACAGGAACCGAAAGAAGTATGCATGGATCGCGATGCCTGGCGATCTGTCCTCTCTGACGACTCCGTCAGGGATACAGCGTAAATATGTTAAGTTTAGTAAAGTTTTATACTTCTGTGTGTAGACGTTTGCAATATCAGAGGTGTAACATTTCTGTGTTACTTTTCTGTGTTGAACAGGTAAACAAAGCAGATTGTGTCTACCTGCTGTTGATTTATTTCAAGCTTCCCATAGACCTTCAACTTCGCTTAATAGAATGTCATTAAATGCGTTCCGAAGCATGGAGACTCTAGTAAATAGAAAAGCCACGAACGCTCACCCATCCTAAGAACATACGCAATTATCATTCACGGAACCATAAGCTAACAGGCCTACGAACGCTTCAAAGTTAGTTATAATTTTATAAGTGACTAACTGAGCCCCGCGGCTTTGCCCGTGACATACTTCGAACCGCCGACGCCGTGGCTACCATTTCATCCCGTCGTTTATTTCTTGACATTCTTGATCACTGCTCAGCTCTCCTGAACTGAATAGTGGCTATATGGTATATACCTTAACCTTCTTCGGAAATTGGGTCATCTAACACAAAAAGATTTTATTCTACAAAACGATAGTTCCTGAGATTCGATCGTTTAACGATTCAAATCTCTTCAGCATTAAAATATTAGTATAGATAATATTATGATATACATACAATAGTCACACTTTAAATCTTTAAGAGGTAGGCACAATATTTCGAACCCAATTTCACCGAATTGAACCGAATCCCACATTTATTTTGAACTTCAAATTCTCCGTATTCGATTACTCCCCACAGAAAAACACTTTTCAAAATAACCAAATTAAGCATTGACAGAGCGGCGAGAGTCCTCTCTATAGGTATGTAAAAAAAATAAAAGGCTAAAGAGAGTCCATTACACTTTGATTGGCTTTTCATAGTCGGAAGATCGTAGGATTGCCGTTAAGTTTAGTGCAGCTACAAATAGCCTCTCGTGCCAGAGTAGAACGCCCGTATGGATAGAAATAAAACCGCTGATGTTCACATAGGAGTTTCCTTTCCACGTTAAACCCCAGTTTTATCATTCGCTTTACTAAAATAGGTATCTTGTGAAACGTAAAAGTATTCGTGCTTTAAATAGGAAATAGAACAGAACACTTCTTTTGATTGAAATTCTGTATTACATGTGCTTTGAGATAATGAACGATAAATATGATTTTGGAGTTATAAATATACTCGTACTTTAAGCCCCCACCAAAATATGCAAAGGCCAAGTGACTTTACCTGCTAGTGGTGCCTCGGCTGACCATGAGGAATGGCGAATGAGGCAAAAACGCAAGCATCCTTACATAGTTCAGACAGTCGCTCATAACGATATCTCAAAGAAGGTAATGCCTCATCAAACTTTCGCAATAATTGTGTTTTCCATGGATAAATAGTGTTTTCGTGCAATGGAACCAGGGATCCAAGTCCAGGGACGTCCCCGGCAGCCTCCACCTCAGCATCTCGCAGCAAAAGCAAGGTTGTGTGCCCATTCCTGTTTTCCATTCTTTTCCGTCGACAATCGCGTGTAAATTTCATTATTGTCTTTCCCCGCAAATACAGTACTTTGAATTTATTTATCTCGTCCGCTCATCAATTTTTTGGCTATATATAAAGGGTCGGCAGTGCGAATGCTGCACCCCTGGTGTTGCAAAAGTCCATAGGCCACGGTGACCACTTTGCATTAGGTGGGCCGTACGCTTGTCTGCCACCTCAGGTGTATAAAGGAGGTGAACTATAGCTGCTCCTAGCAGGCAACAAAGAGAACCCCAGGCTCCAAATAGAGTGTAATTAGGGTCTGGAAGGATTTAGAGATTGCGATTTATTAAAAAGAAAAAGAATTAAATAAATTGTAGAGTTTATGCGACTTAAAATTAATGCAAAGCATTGCACGACGGACTCATGATAAAGATCTCGGGAACCACCTAGAAGTTGTAGAATTTACGAACTGAAAATGTAGACTTACAGTAGATAAATTTATAGGAAAAATCCATGTTTTCCGGATAAAAACCGGGCACCACAAAAGGTTATGTACAAGACAAACGATTAAATAAAGAAGGTCATGTTTCTTTCAAATTTGAAATCCAACCATTTGTTCGAACTTATACCAGTGTGACGTGATACCATCAAAGGTGATTGTTCAGTTTGTAAACATATCATACATGTAATAAAATTAAACTTGAGTGGGGTCAAATCATGTATCAAACTCAGGTTTACAAAGCGAAACCACCTCTCGTAAAATAGCAAAGTGATTAGTATGTGTCCGCTGAGGCTAACGATATTAGCCGTCCTCTCGCTAACTCTGCACCGACGGAGTTGAGAAATATGATAGTCATTTTCTGTTAGCAAAGTAAATTCTAAGTTTGTCTATTATATATTATATCTTATGTGTAAAGACATAAACCAAAGTCGTGTTAGTCACACCACTTATAACGGGAAAACTGGTTATTTTAATCATTTTAGGTGTTATGTAATGTGTTTGTGTGTTTGCATATTTTATTACTGCAGTGCGGGCCAAGTAGCGGAAAGAGTCTCGTGTCATTTGTGAACAAAAAAAGAGTCAGGTAAACAAATTTCTGGGATGCCGATAACCGCGCAAAGTGGATGAGAAAAGTAGGAAAGCGGAGCCCGGGTGCCGTTAGACACAACTGGAACAGACGCCCGGATGATGATGTGCTTTGATATTTTGATTTTATTTTATTAATTTATTCTACTTTATATATTAATATACTTTTACAATTAATTAGTAACATAGTATTGGTACATATACTAACACACAGCAACAAATCTTGAGAAATTGGTAGAACACAAGACTACAGTTTATTAAAAATAATAATGAATAATATATAATATGCAAAGCTAAGAGTTTGTTTGTTTGGTTGAACGCGCTAATCTCAGAACGCGCTAATAGCCCATTTATCGACGGAGGCTATAGGCTATATATCATCACGCTACTACCCTAGAGGGCGGAGCTGTAACCATAAATGTCGACAAATCCGGCAACTTTTTATGCATTATTGTAGAATTTATAAGTTACGGGATTAAATAGGTGCGATGACAGTTCGTTCGCCGAGGGGGGTCATCTAGTAAATAATATTATAGTTGAAATATGTTGAAAATAAAATCGGTAGCGGCGGAGTTGGAACAACTTAACCAAAACGTGATTGGTCCAGCGTAACTTTGTTTCTTTCGATTACTTTAGCTTGATGCAATCTTTAATAGAGTTTGCTAACTCGATAATACTTTTGCTTAGCGACGGAAACTATTACTTTTCTTTTCGCAGCCGGAAAAATGTCGATTTCTGATTCTAGACCGAGAGAAGTTAAATTAAGTTGGAAGCATCTGCATCGTATCATAAAGCACAAATATACTTTTTTTTAAATATTTAAATAGCAATCTAAATCTTAATATTATTTCCAAATAGAATTTATTCTAATAGACCCAAGAAAGGAGAGAGTTATAAATAGAAAACAAAAAAAAAAGATTTATAATAAATATTTGATGAGCACGATAATTTATTCTATGTCTGGGTGTTATTTATCTATGATATGTATGTATTTAGAAATATATAAGTATGTATATCAGTTATCTGGTTACCATAGTACAAGCTCTGCTTAGTTTGAAATCAGATGGCGTTGTGTGAGTTGTCCCAACAATATTTATTTATTTATTTATTTATTATTTGTGTATACCAGAGTACACAGGTACGACATAATAATTTTTCTACTATTTACAACTTCACGAAAATTTCTTTATCGATAATCAGTTAAGGCTTACGCACACGTCGATAGGGAAGTTTTACTTCACATTCTTCACAACAACATGGCGCGTAACCGAAAACGTGAATATTTTTTTTACAGCTATAATAATTTTCTCAACTTTTATAAAGAAGCACTTTCACACACACACACAGACACACTTCAATAAAATTTAAATTAACTATGGGGCCTGGTTTCAGTATCATACAAACTCTTACGATGACATTTCGGGAAGTAAAATTTACATTTTAATAACAATAATATAATCTTTCGACCCAAAACAGTTAAAACACATAATCAACTAAAACACTCTCCTTAAAACAAAGAACTCATTTTAGTCACTTTACAAATTGCATGTAGATGCCGAGGGCACAGCGAATCTTTAGGGTTCTGCAGTAAAAAAGGGATCTCTTATAGTTTCATCATATCCGTCCATTCACGGACATTTTAATAATTTTACTCAGAAATTAATTTTAAAGAAAATCAACTTTAGATGTTTGAACAATGCCTGCTGATTACTCTAAGACTGTTCGTTTCTCAATTGATAAACGGAATCTATAGGTATTTTTAACGTTATTATACACTAGCGGCCCGTCCCGGCTTAGCACGGGTGTACATTTAATTTTTAAATATTTTGGCATATACGTTCAGTAAATGCAGGACATACATGCGGCTACCTATTTCGTAGATGTGCCCCTCTCCTGCACTCCGGCCCCGGCGCTCCGTCGCGTCGCGGCTTTTTTACACCTTGGGTAACATTTTAGTAGTTTTAGTGGGGATCCTTATTCATTTCTTGCAATTAAAATAGCCTATATTAATCAGTGATAATGTAGCATTCAAATGGTACCAGAATTTTTAAAATTGGTCCAGTACTTTTTGAGCCAATTCGTTACAAACATACTTACATACAAATCTTTCCTCTTTATAGTATTAGCACAGTATAAAGAGTAAACCTATATTAGTATAGATTAAAATGGATATAGAATTTTTTCTTTAAGAGATAGACATTTATCGTCGCGGATTTTTTTGTAGACCTATATTAGATACACAATTCCACGACACATTATTTTGTTATATCTCAAAGGGTTTAGTCAGCGTTTTTGTTAAAAGCTCCCAGACTTTTCATTTTATCCACTCAACATAATTGTTATAATTAAGTTAATGTATACAAAAACTTAACAAATTATACATAAAAGCATACCCTATGAAACACTATCAAAAAAAAAATCTTCATCGAAATTAGTTGCGTAGTTTCAAAGATCTAAGCAAACAAAGGGACAGACAGCGAAAAACGATTTTGTTTTATAATATACTAGCTGACCCGCCCGGCTTCGCCCGTGACATACTTCGAACCCCGTGGCACCCATTTAATCCCTAACTAACTAACTATCTTCACGCTGTATCCCTGACGGGGTAGTCAGAGAGGACAGATCGCCAGGCTTCGCGATCCATGCATACTTCTTTCGCTTCTTCGAGATTCATCAATCGCTTCATACACGCACGTCTGGGTATCCGAGTACTTTTGACCTTTCCGTTTTTGAGCAATCTGCTCACGTGGTCTTCATATGTAAGTCTCGGCCTTCCCTGACTCCTTCTACCCTCTACTTTTGAACAATATATATTCTTCGTCAATCGTTCCTCACTCATTCGTTGGACGTGTCCAAACCAACGGAGCACGCCCTTTTCCAGCTTAACGCTGACACTTTCATTAAAACCTGCCATATTGCGTATCACTTCGTTACGTGTTCGGTCGGCCAAGGTAACGCCGCACAATTTTCGAAGTGATCGCATCTCCACAGCATTCAATTTACTTTCATGCATCTGCTGACATACCCAGGTTTCACTACCGTAAAGCAAAGTTGGCACTAGCACTGCGTTATGAATCGCCATTCGTGCTTCTTTTACGATGCTTTGTCGCTTTACTAACTGGGCCAAAGCACCGTTAACTTTGTTTCCGGCAGCTACTCGCCGTTCTATATCCGAATCACATCTTCCATCCGCGCTAAACATACTTCCTAAATACACAATTTCATTCACTTGCTCTAGACGTTCCTGGTTTACTCTAATCTCGCATTTAGTTCTTACGTCACCTCTTTCAAATACTAGAACCTTAGTTTTACTTGCATTCAGGCGAAGACCCTTACTTTTACACTCCTTTTTCATATTAGTGACTAATGTCTGAAGGTCGGCTTCTGATGAGGCCATGA
Organism: Thumatha senex; assembly: GCA_948477245.1. Taxonomy (NCBI): domain Eukaryota; kingdom Metazoa; phylum Arthropoda; class Insecta; order Lepidoptera; family Erebidae; genus Thumatha; species Thumatha senex. The sequence goes on from OX419743.1 coordinate 15,273,429, forward strand.
GCACCGCATCATCAGCGTACAGCAGACAGTTTACTGAAAAGTCATCCAAATTCACACCCATATTAAAATCTTACAACTTCTGCAGGCATCTGTCCAGATACACTATGAACAGCCAGGCGGGACATGACACATCCCTGTTTGACGCCTGTACAGACATCAAAAAGAGGTGACACATCCCCCCCCCTACTCGCACGCAAGCCTTACAGTCCCTATAAAGCGACTGTATTGCCCGCAGTAGCGAGCCGTCCACGCCATATCCGGGCAGCAAGTCCCACAGCGTTTCTCTCACAACGTTATCAAATGCTTTCTCTAGATCCACAAAAGCGCAGAAAACCTTCTGGCTAACAGCCAGAAACTTTTCCGCGATCATGCGGAGAGAAAAAACACTTGATCCATGCAACTTCTTTCACGTCGGAATCCGCATTGAGCCTCCCATAAATACCTTTCAGACTTTTCTTGCATTCGAGCCGTTATAACCTTTGCATACACCTTACTAGCTAAGCTGACCAAGCTGATCGCCCTGTAGCTGGAGCAGTTTAGGCGCGAGCCTTTCCCTTTGTAAAAAGGTACTACAACTGCTACTCGCCAGTCATCTGGGACCTCACCCGTCCGCCAGCACAAGTTGCATAACAGACATAGTGTGTCCCAGACACGCGACCCACCATACTTGATCATCTCAGCAGTAACTCTGTCTTTTCCCGCAGCCTTACCACATTTCATACTTCTTATCGCTTGTTCTATTTCCTTCATACTAATGACTTCAATGACATCGGGATCCGGAGCATCGAAGTGAGCTCCACTTCCCGATGTGGCATCTCTGTCTTTTCTTGCATACATCTTTCCATAATATTCACTCCATCTCTGCAGGACATCAGTTTGGTCTGTTAGGACGTCATTGTTAACACTAAGCACTTTATTCATACTGCAGATTGCCGAACAACTCCGGGTCTTGCCTACCTCTTTCCAGAAGAGCTTGGCATTATCCCGGAAATTGGACGACAACCTTTCATCCGCTTTCATTCTGCACCTTTCACGAGCTTCTTCTATTAGTGCCTTCGTGTTAACTTTCTGCAGCTTGTATCTCTTTTTCATATTAAAATCATTCCGCGAGGCTAAGTAGTCTAGCCATGCTTTCTTCTTCATTCGAACTGCTTCTTTCACTTCCTCATTCCACCATGCATTACGCTTATTACTACTGCCTCTTTTCGTTCCTCCACACACTTCCACAGCGGCATTTATCATACTATCCCTAAGGTTCTGCCATACACTTTCCACATTCTCATTACTTACATACTTACAAGCTTTTCGGCTACCCTTTCATTATATTTATCCCTAATGGATGCATCCTGCAGCTTCCAGCTTTTGATGCTATAAGTCGGCTCGGGTTCAGGACACTCGGTACGATGAAGCCAACCCGCGAACAGACCCCTAATCCTAGTTATGACTAGGTAGTGGTCTGATCCCAGCTCAGCGCCTCGATAAACCCTTGTGTCCATCACCTGTTTACGGAGCCGACTATCCATTAGGAATAGATCTATCATGCTTCTCTTTGACTTACATCTCCTCGTATACATATGAATTTGTTTGTGGTGGAACATTGTGTTCGCCACAAACAAATCCTTTTCCTTACAAAATGCCAGTATTAGCTTGCCAGCGTCGTTCGTCGACTCAAAACCATCGCGAGCGATACCCACCCGTCCATTCAAGTCTCCACATACTATAAGTCTTTCATTTCCTGCTATCACATTTAGAGCTTCACTCATACTCTCCCAGAAGTCCTCTAGCTCACTCGCGTTCGACGAAGATACTGGCGCGTAAGCAGCTACCAGGAAAATCTTCGTCAAACCAAGTTTTACACGGATCCAGACGATCCTAGGACCTACCAGTTTGTACTCATACTTACCGGAGGCCAATCGCGAGGACAGCAAAATTCCAACCCCCCGACTGCCATGCTCGCTCTCGGGTACTCCAGACCAAAGCGCGAGCATCCCACCCGGGAGCTCCAAGACTTCGCTGCCCTTGCGCTTGGTCTCTGTCAAGCACACTGCATCTAACTTTCTCTCATTCATAACATCCATCAACTCATTCATCTTATCTGTCATTCCTCCCCTAACATTCCACGCAGCTACCCTGCACTCCATCCTCCATTTAATCCCGTCGTTTATTAATATCACAATAATGTATAAAGATTTACCAAATGAATTGATTACTTCTCCGCTCTCCAGTACGCCCGCACGGCCCGGCCGAATTATGGTTACACGAAATTAATTTCTATGCGCAATATTTTGATTTCGCCGTATCTCCTAAGATATTAATTTAATTTGCAAGATGTTTAGGGACAAAATAATCTTCATGAAATGCTGAAGCCAACTAACATATTAAAAATGATAAGGATTAAAAACGTATTTGTGTAAATAGCCTTCAAAGTTCCGCTTTATTATTGCTGGTTTTTTAAAGTATTAAAATGGATACAGTATGTTATCCTTAAGAGATAGACATATATCGTCGCGGATTTTCTTGTAGACCTATATTAGATACACAATTCCACCATACATTATTTTGTTATATCTCAAAGGATTTAGGCAGCGTTTTCGATGAAGACGGCTAATCTTTTCCGACATCCCCAACAAATATCGTTATAATTTAGTCAATGTATACAAAAAGTTAACAAATTATACATAAAAACCTATAAGAATTACTCTAACTATTGAAAAAAAACCGCATCGTAATTCGTTGCGTAGTTTTAAAGATCTAAACATACATAGCGAAAAGTGACTTTGTTTTATAATATGTAGTTATGATGTAGTGATGTTGAAACGAACTCATTTACGAAGCATAAACATTACAAACAATTTTAAAAAGCAAATAGTATGCTAACTTTTTCTAAATTTAGTTTTATATTTAATTTTTTAAAGTGTAAACTTTTGCCGTCTCGTTCTGGACTCGAACCAGTGGCTTCTGTTTCAACGCACCGGACGCGTTTACCAACTACACCACCGAGTCCTGCTAGAAACTAACGAATTAATCCACCTCTTTACGTCTTGAGGTGAAGTAAGGTATTTAGAAAAGATTAGCCGTCTTCATCGAAAACGCTGCCTAAACCCTTTGAGATATAACAAAATAATGTATGGTGGAATTAAAGATATAACAAAATAATGTATGGTGGAGTAAACGCGTCTGGTGCGTTGAAACAGAAGACGTTGGTTCAAGACCAGGCTCGAGACTGAAAAATTATTACACTTTAAAAATAGTTTGAAATTAGCATACTAATTGTTTTTCAAAATTGTTTCCATTATATATTAGTAAGTATGGATATGCATTTCTAAATATATACATTTTATCCATAGTAAACACCCAAACTCAGAAACAATCAAACACAAATATTTGTTCGACCCGGGAATCGAACTCGGAACCTCGCCGTGGCAGTCGCAGACACAGTCATTTGTACCACCGAGGTCAAAATAGTCAAATAATTGAAGATTCGACCGACTTTACAAACTTCCATATTTAGACATTCATTGACCTTCTGACTATTATTACAGAGACGCGCGTACAATAGTACAATTTTAGTACAAAACGACTAACCACAACCTTTCTCCATGGCCTAAATAGTATACCAAATGCGGAACATTTCATCGGCATTTTACTTATAGAAAACAAATCCTGAATAGGATGCTACCTATTCAGAGAATTCCCCCTTACAGCGGCTAAACGCTTGCGTATACACGCGTCGATTGAAGAAACCCCCAGATTTTTATGTACGTTATTGCGTTTTACGGTATGTAACACAAATGAATACGCCAGAGGGCATTGTGTACCGATAATACCCGCCAGAGGGCGCTAGTGATGGATGGAAGATAGGTAAGGGCAAGTTTTTCATCGCAGACATGTATACTTTAGTGAAATCCAAATGAGGTAAATGGGAATCCTTGAATTTTATTTATCTATCACGCTTTATCCCCGTAGGGGTGGCAGAGGCATGGCTAATGACGCATTTGTCTGTCTCTATCCCTTATGGTTCCATAAAAATAGATGCTTACAGACGGGCGGACAGACTGAGTCGTTTTATAAGACTTTTTAAACTTTACGGTTTAGAAGTCTAAAAGCAACAGTCGAAGCGTGAAGAGACATATCTTAGGGTTGTCAATTTGAGGGCCACCTTCTTAATTATTTATAATCAAACTAGTAGTACCCCAAAGCATCACCTGTGACATACTTTGAACCTCGTAGCACCTGTGTAACCGATACTACATACATATTATAACTCCAACGTGTCTGTCTATCTGTCTGTTCGCGATAATTTAATATACTACGGTACCGATTTACATGCTATTTTCCCTAATGGATAGAGTGGTTCTCGAGGAATGTTTTAGTATATATTTTATAAGATTTTGTATTCATTAGCTAAAATTTAATTCGTCTTTTAGTTTTCGACGACAAGGCTGCCTAAACCCTTTGAGATATAACAAAATAATGTATGGTGGAATTATGTATCTTATATAGGTCTACAGAAAAGTTGTCAGCAGCATATTATGTCTGTCTTTTAAGGATTGCTTACTATACCCTGTGGGAATCAGGTACGGTAAAACTTCACCACGCGGGCGAGCTGTGGGCATCAGCTAGTAATATATGACTGCCTCTGTGGCGCGGTGGAAGTGTATCCGACTGCTACGCAAGAGGTCGTGGGTTCGATTCCCACCCAGGATAAAACTTTGTGTGATGAGCACGATGGTTTATTCTGTCTCTGGGTGTTATTTATCTATAATATGTATGTATTTAGAAATATATAAGTATGTTTATCAGTTATCTTGTTACCATAATACAAGCTCTGCTTAGTTTTGAATCAGATAGCGTTGTGTGAGTTGTCCCAACTATATATTATTATTATATAAAAAGCTGCTGGATTTGTTGACAATTATAATTACTGTTCCGCTCCCTTGTTCAAACATATCTTTTCTCTTTGTTATATTAGTATATGCCACATATTTTTCAACTACTTCTATAAGCATCGTTTTTATGAACAAATTATTTTCACTCCCTCTATTTTTATCTTATCCCATAGCTGTCATCACTATCATACACATGGTGACATATTTACCCATTTAATTCCATCATTTATAAATTTTACATTCCTACTAATCCTACTAATCTTATATATAAAAATTGCGTTATTCTCGCTAAAACTCGAGTATGGCTAGACTGATTTGGCTAATTTTAGTCTTGAAATGTTGGTAAAGGTTCAGGGTAGGTTTAAACGGTTAGAAACAAACATAATAAATAAAGCAAAACTAAATATGAGAATTAAATATTTCAATACAAAATGTTCCTGCCTGTGAAATTAAGATTTTCTTTTTCAGTCTCTTTTGTTTTTTGTTTCGAAATTTAAAAATAGAGTTACTTGGTTGTTAAATATTTATCGGTGCGATGAGAAAATTGTCTGTGTCATATTTCATTTTTTTTTTATTTTAGTTTTCTTTTTTATTGACATAAATAGTTACAATAATTTAAGTCCCCTGATCCTCAAACTAGTGTGAAACTGTGTTCTGAGAAACAGTGTCTCCGCCGTTCTTGTATGCTTAATGCTTAATGTCGTGAGTAAATTGAGTTGTGAGAAAAATAAAACAGAAAAATTACAATAGGACGTTTTGTGAGTACGACTGTGTATGTATATCTGTGTGGTGTGGGCACGCGCGCGCGCGCGCGTATGTGTGTGTGTGTGTGAGAGTGAGTGAGTGAGTGAGTGGTGTTTTATCTTTACCTATCCCTTATCAGATTTTCTATTTCATCATAAGTACGTTCTCTTAACCACTTTAGTAAAAAATTTTCAAATTTCTTATTTTTGTAGTTATTACAATTTCTGTCTACCTTTAAAAGTTTGTTGTAAAAAGAAGCGGCAATTACTCTGTATTGCAGTTGTGCAGAAGATGTTCTTACTGAGGGTATTTTACAGCGGATAATGCGCTTGGCTTTCTCTGATGGTGTGATTATGTTAAGTTTATGAAATCTTCTTAGCATATCCAAAACGGCCAGCTTTCTCACCGTGAGCACCTGTGTCTGTTCATATACGTCTGAGGTTGGGTGGCGATGAGGTAAGCGTAATAGGACCTTTAATACAGCTCTCTGTGCTCTTTCCACTGCAATGAAATTAGTTTTGCATGCTCCTCCCCAAGGGGAGGACCCAAGCACAGATGCAGTATCTGGCCAAACATTTACAATGGGCCCGATACGTTTGGATTTAGGTATTGCTATCTGCTACATTTCTCAGCCTTTTAAAAATAAAAATAGTTTTCCTGATCCTGCCCGCCATGGCCACTATGTGATTATCCCAGTCTAATTTTTTATCAATTATTGTTCATAGATACTTAGTACTTTCCGTACGTGTGAGTGAGTCACACGTACAATAATTTTGATTGGTGTTGCGGTTACACGGAAATGTGTGGATTTTCAGTTGGAAGTCTTCTCCTGGTTTAGTTAGTTTCGATTTATAGAAACAAATGAATTTAGCTTTTGTAGTATTAAGTGAAAGAAGATTATCTTCGAAACATTGTGTCACTCTCGCCATTCCACACTCAGCCCCTCTCTTGACGGCGTCCCAGGTTGTCCCGCGGAAGAGTAGGACAGTGTCGTCTGCAAATATCAGTATCCTCGTGCTTTCTGGAGTGACGTTACACAAGGCGTTGATGTATAATAGAAAGAGGGTAGGCGAGAGCGCACTCCCTTGTGGTACCCCAAACTTGCATGCGACAGTCTCACTCTCGTGTTCGTTCCCTCACTATCTGCGATCTGTCTGTCAGATAGTCTCTGAACCAATTATGCGCTACACCACGTACCCCTTCATTCTCCAGCCTGGACAGCAGAATTTCTACAGAAATTGTGTCAAAGGCCTTCTGGAGATCCTGTACATCTTTCTTTACTATCCAGGCAGGAGGATACCGACTCCGCAAGTTCCAGTACAGCATCTTCGGTATATCTTCCCTTTCTGAAGTTAAACTAGTTGTCACTAATTCTTTTATTCTTCTCTAAGAATGACACTAGTCTCTTATTCATCGCCTTCTCCAGAACTTTCGCGATGGTCGGAAGAAGGGAGATAGGTCTATAGTTCGTAGGGTCTTCTTTATCTCTTGCCTTGTAAATAGGGCAAACAATGGCTTTTTTTAAATATTGATGGAAAGGTTCCTGTGCTGATGCTGAGGTTGCAAAGGTGGGAAATCGGATGGGGTAGCGACGCGATATTTTGTTTCAAAATTTCACTGCTAATTTTGTCTACTCCAGCTGCGCTGCGAGACCGCAGGCCACGCACTATACCAGCGATTTCTTGCGGATCGGATAGGTATAGCGCCAAGGAATCCCTCGGTGAGTCAACTGATCGTGCCAACAGTGCTAGTTCCTTTTCGCTTGTACTCGTTTTGTGTAGTATTTTATGTGCCAGGGTCCCTCATCATCATCATCCGAGCGTCTGTCCCAGTTGCGTCTCGCGACGCCCGGAGTCCTCTTTCCTACATTTTCTCCTCCACTTCGCACGGTCGTCGGCATCCCCTGTAGTTGTAGACCATTGGCACGCATGTCATCCCTTACGACGTCAAGCCAGCACTTCTTGGGTTTTCCCCTCTTACCGGGACCCGGCGGGGCTGACATGGCCAGACATTTGTTACCTACGTAGCCCGCCGGTTGCCGCAAGACGTGACCATACCAACGAAGGCCACACTCTTGCAACTTGTCTGCAATGTCACGGACGTGAAGGCTGCCGCGGATGCGAAAGTTCCTCACACGGTCCATCTGCGTGACTCCACACATCCACCGCAGCATCTTCATTTCCGTAACACGCAGCTCCTGCTTGTGTCGCTCCAATATCGGCCACGTCTCACTGCCATGTAAAAGGACAGGTCTAATAAAGGTTTTGTAGACCTGTCCCTTCAACCGGATCGGCATTTTAGGGTCACAAATGACACCGTTCATCTCCCGCCATTTGGCCCACGCGGCAGCAATGCGTGACTTGACATCTCAATCGATGTCACTGGACGTGTGAAAAACAGATCCCAGGTATTTAACCTGGTCCGTGCGCTCGACCAAATCACCGCCTATGCGGACGGATGTGGGATCTGTCGAGTTTAGTGCCAAGCACTCAGTCTTCGCCACATTTAGTTTCAGACCGCCGTTCTCAAGCGTCTCCTTCCACGTCTTTACACGTCGCACCAAACTGCCCCTGTCCGCGTCTGCCAGCGCAATATCGTCAGCATACATGAACAACCATGGAGGCTGCTCATGCGGGTTTCTGATGCTGTCCGACAATTCGTCTAATATTACACTGAACAGAAGCGGACGAACGAGCGAACCCTGGTGTACTCCGCCGTTGATGGGGAAGGGTTTCGTGTCGCCAACAGCAGTCCGAACCATTGAATCGGAGTCACAGTACATGTCCCAGATAGTGTCAATATAGACCTCTGGAACCTCTTTGGACCGCAGTGCCCACCAGATCATCGCACGAGGAACACAGTCGAAGGCCTTCTGCATGTCTAGAAACAAGTAGTGCAGAGGCGTGTTCTTCGACCTGTATTTCCCTGCGACAACCCTCAGGGCAAAAACAGGGTTAGTGGTCCCATGACCAGGGCGAAACCCATATTGTCACTCCGAGAGAGTACACTTCTGCCAGATCCGAGAGTCTATAATCCTCTCGAAGATCTTCATGGTGTTGGACATCACCTTGATACCGCGGTAGCTCCCGCACTCCTGCACTGACCCCTTACCTTTGAAGACTGGAGTAATAATACTCAGTCTCCATTGGTTTGGGATCTGCCCGCTGAGGAGTATGCAGTTAAAAAGGTTTACTAAGATGCCCACACCACGAGGACCCATCGCCTTCCAGGCTTCGATGTGAACTCCATGGGGCCGACAGCTTTCCGATTCTTCATGCGGCGAAGCGCAGTCAGGACTTCTCCAGGAGTTACCGGTGGCACTAGTCCCTGATTCGGAGGGAGGTCCGGAGGCTGCACCTTTTTGTGCTGTTTATTCAGCAGCGCGTGGAAGTACGAGCGCCATCTCTCCTTTACCGTGGGGTCTTAGCTTAACGGGTTGCCCTCAGGGTCTTTTACACACGACACTTGGATATATCCTGTGCCGCTTTGACCCTGGAGCGCGCCAGCTTATAGATGAGCTTCTGCCCCTCAGACGATTCCAGCTTATCATACAGAGGTTGTAAGTGGTCTCGTCTGGCTCTGGCTACAGCTCTCTTTGTGGCGCGCTTGGCAGTCCGGTACGCGTCGCGGTCTTCGGGAGATCCGGGCGCTTGCCACTTTTTAAAGAGGGCTTTCTTCTCCCTAGTCTCCCTCTGGACTGCGTCGTTCCACCACCAAGTTTCCTTGTCCACCCTTAGACTCACCGAGCACCACCTTCGCCGCTACAAGGATGGCCGCCTGAACTTTGTCCCAGTAATCTTGAACTGGTTCGCCTTCAGTGTCGGTGCACTTGTCACCGACAGCTGAGACGAACTCCTGGGACCTAGTTTCATCAAGCAGCCACCATCTGATGCAGCGCTGGCACCGCTCGATGCGTTAGCCTTTACGCTTCACGCAGAGGTCCATGACAAGGAGACGGTGTTGTGCAGTAAGACTCTCTCCGGGTAAAACCTTGCAGTTGGCCACCTTGCCGATACTGTGTCGCCTAATGAGTAGGAAATCGATCTGAGTTGTAGGCCTTCCGCTCTTGTAGGTGATGAGATATTCGGATTTCTTTTTGAAATACGTGTTAACAATGGCCAGATCGGCAGCCGTTCTGAGGATAGTTTCTCCTTCAGCGTTGCGGGTACCGTATCCAAAACCACCATGAACACGCTCAAATTTCTCACACCTCTCACCCACATGACCGTGTAGGTCGCCGCCCAAAACGATTACCTGTGACAACGGAATGCGCCGAAGCACTCCCTCGAGTTGGTCCCAAAACGACATCTTATCGGCGTCGCTACAACCAGCCTGTGGCGCGTAGGCACTTATCAGTTAGGTAATTATCCCATCGATAAGCACCCTCACGATCATAAGCCGGTCGCTACAGCGTTACCTCCAAGATGCCGCTCTGCAGCCCCTCGGAGAGCACCACGGCCACCCCGTTCTCCCCACCAGGCGCACCCGTGTAGTACAGCTTGTAGCCTTTCTGCAGAGGCCGGGCTCTGTTGCCCTTCCACCGAGTCTCCTGCAGGAACGCCACGTCCACCCTCCGCCTGGAGAGTACTTCGGCCAACTCTACCGCACGCTCAGTCAGCGTGCCAATGTTCCACGATGCGAAGCGGATACGGGTTGGGGCTAACTTCTTTAGCCGTGCTGGCCCTACACACGGCAGCCCTAATCCACTTGCCACAGGAGTCGGGTGGGGCACCTGCGCACCGTTTTGCGGCGGCGCCCTATCCCTAGCAGCATTCCTTTTATTGCTTTTCATTTTTGTTTCGGCGGGTGGTTTTTATGGGAGCGACTCCCTCAGACCTCCCAACCCCAGAGGGGAAAGCCAGCGCCAGAGCCTCGCCCGTTAATCAGCAGGTGCACGCACTAGCACGGGAGGTTGACTTGGGCCCCGAAGATCTTGTTGGGGCTCCTTACGCCCTAAAAGTGCCAGGGTCCCTCCAACCGTTGTAAAATGTCTATTAACAGTGTTAAGAGAGTCTTTCGGTGTGCTCTCTATTTGCAAAAGTTCTAGTGGTGCAACATTTTTGGAGTCGAGTTCGCACACTTCCCTAATAACTTTCCAAGTCTGTTTCATATTTATGCCACACGTATTTAACTTTTCTTTGTAGTATTGACTTTTTTAATTTTTTTATAAGTTTATTGCATGTATTTCTGTATTTTAAATACTTTATTTTAAGGCTCATATTACTTGGATCTTTTTTCACTTCTGCATATAATCGGTCTTACTTCCTAATTGACCTAACAACCCCCTTAGAAATCCACGGTTTCAGCGGTTGGTATCGTTTAGATAACGAAACAATCAGTGTATTGTTTGCAATGGTTGATGTCAGCTTATTTATTAATATTTCTGCAGCTGTATTTACATCGCTTGCTCTGAAGATCTCCGACCAAGATTCTTCCGTGAGGCAACTTTTGACCGCTTCATTGTTAATTACTGTTCTTTTGCAGACTAAAGATTTTTTGTTGCTAATGGCATTTTGAGTAAGTAGCAAAATTGGTGAGTGATCCGTGAATGGTTGCTCAAAAACAATCGTTCTCCAAGTGTTATGAGAATTTACCATAAAATGGTCCAAACATCTCCTTAACCTCGTGGGTTCAGTAATTCCTTCTTATAGCTCATACATGGCCATTAGGTTAAGGTAGCCCAGTGTCGGGCCAACCGTATTCTCTAGTTTATTTATATTAATATCTCCCGTGAGTATACAATTTTTTGTTCGAACGTTGCTTAATATCAGATGAAGAGAGTTCAGATAGCTAGAGGGGTTACTAAAGCAGGAGGGACGATATGAACATATAATGGTTAAGTCGGGTGGGACATTTATAATCAAACAGTTACCTTCCCGACACGTAGGCTCCTCAGCCTGGACGCGCAGTCCCTCTCTCGCGTACACAACCACGCCGTCATTCTGGTTAATAACGTTTCTTGACCAAAACTTGTTGTATCCGTTCAAATTAGGCGGTGGATGATTTTCGTCCGTCCAACACTCAGTGAGCACAAAGATATCTATGGTAAAGTTAAGTGCAGAGCTGTGAGCCATAAAGTTGTCAAGGTTACAGTTAATACCTCTAATGTTTTGTGTCATCACTAAAAGTGAGCCTTGTTTATTTCCACTGCAATTTATTAATTGAGAGCAACATTTTGCATCTCTAACAGAAACACAATCTACCTGGTAGTCTGTGTTATCTATCTGGTTTATTATGTTATTGCAACGATCGAATTTTATATTCGTATATTTCGGCACAAAATGTACCCTGTGGTAAACAGGATAGTATATCTATAGGGCACGCTATAGGTTTTAAAAAAAATTGTGTATGATATATAGGATAGATTATTTAGTGTTTTAAGTATGTTTGCTGTGTAATTAATAATTGGTATATAGTGTTTTAGTTCTGTGTTGTCGGGTCTATATTTACTCGTATACATAGCTAGTGACATAAGTAAATTCCGATAGCAAACCGTTGAAGCAGTAGTAGTCACATTTTTTGTTTCAAGGCATGTAGACTTTGTTCAGATTCAATCAGATAATGCTGTTGTCCAAGTGCTTTTCGAATAAAAATGTTGCCATTCGAAGTCCAGCAATATTGGTAGTCATTATGCTTAGTAAATTCTCGCGACTGGTAAAACAATTTTTTGGTGCTTATGGGTAGGTTATCTGCAACATAAACCGCCTGGCGTTTACCAGCAATCCTAATGTGTTCTGTGTTAAGTTTGTCAACCACAGACTTATTTTTGTTATAGTCTCGAACAGCTGTTATAGTTTTCTGCTTCATTTGTACAGTATGGAACTCTGCAACTATAGGTCGCGTTGATCCGGGTTTACCGAGAATGCGGTAAATATCTCGGAGGTCTGATTGGGAGATTTCCACTCCAACCGCTTCCCTATTTCACAGACGGTTTTTGACAGGTCGGTCGTAGTCTCTTTTTCAATGTAGGGAATATTCCTGATTTCAATCCCAGCTGATCTTGTCATAAGCCGTAGATCGTGCTCCTTCAATGCATTGCCGATGTTCTAGGCGTTCTTTTTGTAGTCTATCCAGAATCGCTTTAAACTCCTCATATTGGTTATTCAAAAACGACATAGATTATACAATTTCGTCGTTAGAATTTTAAATTTTTCCTGTTTTGGTCTTTAGTTCGGTAATATCCATTGATAGCTTTTTCATTATTACATTCTGTTTATCATTCATTTCATTAAACTTGCCGTCAAATTCTAATTTCCAATTGTTTAACAATTCCATAATTTCTTGTTTAAGATTTGGTTCAATTAATCTCAGTGACCGTGTCGGTTCAGAACGAGGACGTTTGTGACGATTTACACCAGAAGAGTTATCACTTAAAACCTTTAAATCTGGTTCAGACACAGAATGCTTCCTAAGTGTAGGCGTAGAAACCGTTTTTGGGGGCGTGCGTTTCAAAGACATTTTTATTGTAATATGTTGTAAACAATATAATAAATGTACACGAAGGAGCGTCGAATAATCTGGTAGTAGCGTAGCACGTATGCAACAGCTAGGCAGATAATTATTGCTTGCTACGTGCGTAGGACCGTGCGTAACGCCAGACGTATGCGCCGTTGATTACACTTCGTAGATCGTAGCACGATGCAACACTCGTAGCCGATCTGTTTGTGTTGTCGGTGGCTTTAGCACGTCTAATTTGTAAATACGTCACCCGTTTCCGTGGTGTATTGGTTAAGGAGGCTGCTCCCGTAGTGCTTCGCCCCGGCGAACGTCGACGGTTCGGATCCTCAGCAAATGAAACGGTATGATTGAACTTGATCCTCGAGTTGTGACTATCATTATAACACTGTCTCTGTAACGAACCGCCCAGTGGGCAGTGATAATAGATTATGATGCTATACACGTACCCATTTATTTGTAACTAAAAACAGGTGTATGTAAATTCATGTTTCTAACTTTGAAAATGAGGAATTTCCATACAATCGTTTATCGCCTATTTACTTCCCTAGGGGTTGAATTTCGCAATATCCCTTCTTAGCAGAAACCTACGTATTAAAAAGAATCTCCATACGAAGTTTGAGCTTCAAAGCTTTGGTAGTTTTAGGGATTTCGTGATTAATAAGTCAGTCAATGATTTTGCCTTTTATATATATAGATACGAGTAGAAGATAGATAAGGTGATACAAAGTCCGCCGGGTCAGCTAGTATATACTCGAATAAACGCTATGGTTTGTAAAATTAAGGTAAGGTTTGCAAAATCTGCTGAATGGATTTTTATGAAACTTTACAATAATATTACTTCCACATCAGAATAACACATAGGCTACTTTTTATCTCGGGAACAAGTTTCTGTGGGAAACGGGAACAGGAAAACTTAACTACGCGTGCGGAGCCGCGGGCGTCAACTGGTAATGTATATGCCTGATTTGCTGACAATTATGAACACTGCAACACTCCTGCGTAATAATATATTATACCAAGTAAGAGTAATTATATAATATATCATTGCGCAGGAGCCTTCCTCAATAAATAGGCTATTCATCACAAAAACCATTTTCCATTCGATCCAGTATTCCTGAGAATAGTTTATCAACCAAACAAACAAACTAACTCTTTTATAAATATAGATTATACTTACAAGCTCTTCAGATTCCTATACTAAAATATATTATACAAGCTTGTTCCGTATAATACGGTTACCATATACATGAGTAGAATTGCTTGCGAGTTATTACTGGCGCTTCGCCAAACCTACCTATTAAAAAATGTATTAAAACTAATAGATGCAAAAGTAAGCTTGTAACGTAAACACTGGGTGTAAGGGGCCCCACCAAGATCTTCGGGGCCCAAGTCGACCTCCCGTGCTAGTGCGTGCACCTGCTGATTAACGGACGAGACTCGGGCCTTGCCTCTCCTCTCTGGGGTTGAGAGGTCTGAGGGCGTCGCTCCCATAAAAGCCACCCGCCGAAACAAAAATGGAAAAGGACTATAGGAATGCTGCTAGGGATAGGGCGCCGCCGCAAAACGGCGCGCAGGAGCCCCGCCCGACTCCTGTGGCAAGTGGGCTAGGGCTGCCGTGTGTCGGGCCAGCACGGCTAAAGAAGTTAGCCCCAACCCGAATCCGCTTCGCATCTTGGAACATTGGCACGCTGACTAGGCGTGCGGTAGAGTTGGCCGAAGTACTCTCCAGGCGGAGGGTGGACGTGGCGTTCCTGCAGGAGACTCGGTGGAAGGGCAACAGAGCCCGGCCCTTGCAGAACGGCTACAAGCTGTATTACACGGGTACGCCTGGTGGAGAGAACGGGGTGGCCGTTGTGCTCTCCGGATCTTGGAGGTGAAACGCTGTAGCGACCGGCTAATGATCGTGAGGGTGCTTATCGATGGGATTATTACCCACCTGATAAGTGCCTACACGCCACAAGCCGGTTGTAGCGACGCCGATAAAATGTCGTTTTGGGGTCAACTCGAGGGAGTGCTTCGGAGCATTCCGTTGTCACAGGGAATCGTTTTGGGCGGCGACCTAAACGGTCATATGGGTGAGAGCAGTGAGGAGTTTGAGCGTGTTCATGGTGGTTTTGGATACGGCACCCGCAACGCTGAAGGAGAAACTATCCTCAGAACGTGTGCGGCTGCCGATCTGGCCATTGTGAACACATATTTCAAAAAGAAATCCGAACATCTCATCACCTACAAGAGCGGGAGGCGTACAACTCAGATCGATTTCCTACTCACTAGGCGACACAGCATCGGCAAGGTGGCCAACTGCAAGGTCATACCCGGTGAGAGTCTTACTGCACAACACCGTCTCCTTTCCTGGACCTCTGCGTGAAGCCCAAAGGCAAACGCATCGAGCGGTGCCAGCGCCGCATCAGATGGTGGCTGCTTGATAAAACTAGGTCCCAGGAGTTCGTCTCAGCTGTCGGTGACAAGTGCACCGACACTGAAGGCGAAACAGTTCAAGATTGCTGGGACATAGTTCAGGCGGCCATCCTTGGAGCGGCGAAGGTGGTGCTCGGTGAGTCTAAGGGTGGACGCAAATGTGACAAGGAAACTTGGTGGTGGAACGACGCAGTCCAGCGGGAGACTAGGTAGAAGAAAGCCCTCTTTAAAAAGTGGCAAGCGACCGGATCTCCTGAAGACCGCGACGCATACAGGGCTGCCAAGTGCGCCACAAAGAGAGCTGTAGCCAGAGCCAGACGTGACCACTTACAACCTCTGTATGATAAGCTGGAATCGTCTGAGGGGCAGAAGCTCATCTATAAGCTGGCGCGCTCCAGGGTCAAAGCGGCACAGGATATATCCAAGTGTCGCTGTGTAAAAGACCTTGAGGGCAACCTGTTAAGCGAAGACCTCGCGGTAAAGGAGAGATGGCGCTCGTACTTCCACGAGCTGCTTAATAAACAGCACAAAGAGGTGCAGCCTCCGGACCTCCCTCCGAATCAGGGACTAGTGCCACCGGTAACGCCTGGAGAAGTCCTGACTGCGCTTCGCCGCAAGAAGAATCGGAAAGCTGTCGGACCCGATGGAGTCCCCATCGAAGCCTGGAAGGCGATGGGTCCTCGCGGTGTGGGCATCTTAGTAAACCTTTTTAACCGCATACTCCACAGCGGGCAGATCCCAAACCAATGGAGACTGAGTATTATTACTCCAGTCTTCAAAGGTAAGGGGTCAGTGCAGGAGTGCGGGAGCTACCGCGGTATTAAGGTGATGTCCCACACCATGAAGGTCTTCGAGAGGATTATAGACTCTCGGATCCGGCAGGAGTGCATTCTCTCGGAGTGTCAATATGGATTTCGCCCTGGTTATGGGACCACGGACCCTGTTTTTGCCCTGAGGGTTGTCGCAGAGAAATACAGGTCGAAGAACACGCCTCTGCACTGTTTGTTTCTAGACATGCAGAAGGCCTTCGACTGTGTTCCTCGTGCGATGATCTGGTGGGCACTGCGGTCCAAAGGGGTTCCAGAGGTCTATATTGACACTATCCGGGACATGTACTGTGACTCCGATTCAATGGTTCGGTCTGCTGTTGGCGACACGAAACCCTTCCCCATCACCGTCGGGGTACACCAGGGTTCGGTCCTTAGTCCGCTTCTGTTCAGTGTAATATTAGACGAATTGTCGGACAGCATCAGAAACCCACATGAGCAGCCTCCATGGTTGCTCATGTATGCTGACGATATTGCGCTGGCAGACGCGGACAGGGGCAGATTGGTGCGACGTGTATAGGCGTGGAAGGAGACGCTTGAGAACGGCGGTCTGAAACTAAATGTGGCGAAGACCGAGTACTTGGCACTAAACTCGACAGATCCCACATCCGTCCGCATAGGCGGTGATTTGGTCGAGCGCACGGACCAGGTTAAATATCTGGGATCTGTTTTTCACACGTCCAGTGACATCGATTGCGATGTCAAGTCACGCATTGCTGCCGCGTGGGCCAAATGGCGGGAGATGACCGGTGTCATTTGTGACCCTAAAATGCCGATCCGGTTGAAGGGACAGGTCTACAAAACCATTATTAGACCTGTCCTTTTACATGGCAGTGAGACGTGGCCGATATTGGAGCGACACAAGCAGGAGCTGCGTGTCACGGAAATGAAGATGCTGCGGTGGATGTGTGGGGTCACGCGGATGGACCGCGTGAGAAACTCTCGCATCCGCGGCGGCCTTCACGTCCGTGACATTGCAGACAAGTTGCAAGAGTGTCGCCTTCGTTGGTATGGTCACGTCTTGCGCCAACCGCCGGGCTACGTAGGTAACAAATGTCTGGCAATGTCAGCCCCGCCGGGTCCCGGTAAAAGGGGAAGACCCAAGAAGTGCTGGCTTGACGTCGTAAGGGATGACATGCGTGCCAATGGTCTCACTACAGGGGATGCCGAAGACCGTGCGAAGTGGAGGAGAAAATGTAGGAAAGCGGACCCCGGGCGTCGCGAGACGCAATTGGGACAGAAGCTCGGATGATGATGATGATGTTCCGTATAATGATAAGCGGTTACCATATACATGAGTAGAATTGCTTGCGAGTTATTACTGGCGCTTCGCCAAACCTACCTATTAAAATATGTATTAAAACTAATAGATGCAAAAGTAACTTGTAACGTAAACACAAGTAAATGTCATATTTTTTTTCTTGTAACATTCAGGACACCCTGAATACGTGCATAGGCGACTTTGAAATTTCGGTAGAGGTTTAGAAGTCGTCTGATTCCTTTGCTTCGATAGTAAAGGCTTTTTCGCACACAACAGTGCTGGCACAGTGCCGACACATGCCGGCGCTTAAAGGGCGCGTTACTTGTTTTGTAAAGATTTAAACGGGGCTATCGAAAGGTTTTTTACATATGGAATTGGAAAGATGATTTTACTTTTAATGGTTTGTTGAAGACAGCTACAAACTTTAAGTAACAAGTCTATCTGAAATATACTTTTATTTTCAACTAGAGAACGCCCGCGGCTTCATTCTCGTGTTGAGTTTCCCATTACCTTTACCCACGGCAACGTGTTCCCGAGATAAAAAGTAATCTGTTCATAAATGCATTGCGTGAACTAAGGGCGTGAAGGCAGGGACCTATTTAATAATCGGATGAATTAAGTCAACCTAATAATATTCAGTTTTCATTTTAAAACAATTCTATGAAAGTCTATTGCTGCCATTTCCCCACAAAGAACTATTAAAGTGTGCAATGTACTTTCACTTGACGCTAATATAGAGTGCTGTGTAGTGCACATCGTGCAGCAAATTGCACTGCAAAATTTACTCGAGAACCGCTACAGTATCTACAAGCATACTGCACTCATTTCTTCGATACGAAATTATGAAGATGTTGTATGTAGTTACAACAGCTTACTAAAAAATAAAATATATGTATTTCTATGAATCCACAGAATCTTTTAGAATTGATAGAAATTTCTTTACTCGGCTGCGCTATTTGTAATGATTTACGCGTGGACACCACCATAAAATATTCAAGGGTACATAACTGTTTAACAAATTACACAATAAGATGAAAACCTGTGATACTGTCACAGATTTTGTGCATTTAAAAATAAACTGAAAAACTCACCTGTGAAATGTGGGCGTATTCATGCCTCTAGCACCCCTTAAGGGGTAAAAGCCTGAATGAGAAGTATATAAAAATAAACTATTTTTTTTGCAAAACCTAAAACTTTTAAACCAACCTTTATGAGTCACAAATAAATATTATTTAGGTTTATTAGTCTAATGTTAACTAACTCGAACTATCTTCAAGATGTATCCCTGATGGGTAGTCAGAGAGAACAGTTTGCCAGGTTTCGCGATCCATGCATACTTCTTTCACTTCCTGCAGATTCATTAATCCATGCTCGTGTGGGTATACAAGTAAATTTAAGTTTTCAATTTTTGAGCAATCTGTTCACGCGGTCTTCATATGTAAGTCTCGATCTACCCTGACTTCTTCTACCCTCTACTTTCGCACAATATATATTCTTCGTCAATCGTTTCTTACTCACTCGTTGAACATATTTCCGTGTTTGTGTTTGTGTATACGTTTTCGAAGTGATCTCTTATTTGTTTAGTTGATAACGCAATTTGTCAAAGGTACTTTTTTTTAATATAAATGTGACAAACCCATAATTAAATTTACATAATACTACAAATCATTGAAAAATTGACATTATATTCCAGTCAATTCATTATAATTCTGGCAATATGGAATATAAAATCTCATTATTAATCTTTACAGTAGGTGCGTGGGGAATCCATAAAAATGAAAGAATTTGGAGTTATCAAAATGTACTTACAAGCGCACATTACGTCTATAACGAATGTTCTGAAGACACATTTGGTTTTCAGAGTGGAGCTTATCATGGCACCTCCCCTAACACATTATTTTTACGTGGTTATCTAAGTACCTTCATCATTTCCTTGTGAATTATGTTTTATATGTATAGTCTTATTTATTCGCAATGAACCAAGTTATTTTTTAACATTATTTATTATTATAGTAACGCATCGTGCACATTTGGTGCAATTGTGAATCAACTAATTTAGCTGTTGTACTAACTAATCTCAAATATTCTATTAGTGATTTTATGCAGAAGTTAAGTTTATAAAATATATAACTTTCTGATATTTTATATACCACTCGGGACTTCACGCGAATTTTAATTACGATTATAAAAAATTACGCGAAAATATTCAACTTACATTCACCGACGTTTTTGGAGCGTCCTTGGTTTGGCGTGAAGTCCCGAATAGTAAATAAAATATGAGTATACACCGCGAAAATAACATTTAACTTTCAATTGTCGGGAGCGTGGAATAGTGTGATAGAGTGATAGGCAACATAAAATCTTACTTTTCAGATTGTGATAATTATAGATCTAGAATTTACACACCTCAGCGAGCAAAAAAAAATTTTAAATTGCCTTTTTTATTCAAATAATTAATTTCATTTGGACGTTCTATGAATAAAATTAGATCTCTCATAATATATTTTGCGCGATTTTCTTTCATTAAACAAACTCACCTAAAGCTGTTTACTGTCTCGAGTGTTCATTTGCTAAGGCCTTGTCGCCTCGACCTTAAAACATCTTCTTTGTAAGGATAAACGTTATTCATTGCTCTTAAAATGTTGGACTTTGAAAACGAAGTATGCTAAGTTGAACCAATTGAATAACAGTGTCACTCGGTTATTTTGTTACGTGGTTATAAAGGGGATAGAAAAGGCAGCCTTGACCTTATCTGCTCCCTACATGGAGCTCAACACAACTCCTAAAAAAGGCAAAAGAAAGTACAAGTTAATAAAGGATAGCCACGAGAGTTCTGTCCTCAACATTATGGTGACTGGTGATAAATAATCTGCTCTACAAATTAATCACAGGCTTATTACACACTATTGTAATTGTGAAAAAATGATCAACGGAAAAGTCAAGTGAGAGTATTGAACCAAACATCACGCAATAAGCGCTAAATATGATTGACCGAGTGAAATGGTGTGGGTAAAGTCAAACTATAAACCCCAAAAAAGCTGTGATGAATCCTATCAGTAAGGGAGATGTTAAAGCTATATAGGGAGAAACTGATTATGTCCTCGAAGGTAAAGTACCTAGGTGTTAAACTAAATATTATGCTAATCAACATGTGGAAATAATGACCGCGAAAGCAATGAGCCGTGCCGCTCTTCTTACGGAAAGACATAGGGATTGATGGTGCAGCCGTTAATAACATACAGAGGTATTGTATAACTGGAGAACTGTAGGCGAATGCTGTATAGGTAAGAGCAAGCAGCAGCAGATGCAACGCGAGTGCTACCTCTGATGTTGCAAACGGCTATATGTTACGGTGACCACTTCCCATCAGGTAGGCTGTATGTTTATTGCCACCTGAGGTATAAAAAATTAGTGGCCGTAACAGGAGTACTCTAACTGCAGTAATGAAGATTCTTCTGAACCCCACTCTACTACAAGAGTAGATTTACATGCAAGAAAAGCCATTAACAGGCTCCGAACTGAGGATAGAAGTTGGACTTATTGGCTTCATCATCGTCCGAGTGTCTGTCCCAGTAGTCGTCAGTCCTTTTTCCTACTTTTTCTCCTCCACTTCGCACGATCATCGGCATCCCCTGTAGTGAGACTATCCATTACGACGTCAAGCCAGCGCTTCTTAAGTCTTCCCCTCTTACCGGGACCCGGCGGAAACATACTGGCTTATGGCGTCTAAAGTGTTAAAGGAACAAGAAAGTGTTACAGAAATGGGTCACAGACCATCTATAACTATAAAAGGGACTCAAAAGTCCAAGAGGACCAAGAAGTCCTCAGTTAGTGAATGACCGCTGCAAGCGATATTGCTTACTTACTCTATATCGAGTATTACAGCTGACTGTACTCTATTCTAATTGTAGATCTATATTAATATATAAAGCTGAAGTGTTTATTTGTTAGTTTGGTTAAACGCGCTAACCTCAGAAACGAAAGAAAAATACCTTTTCCGGAAAATATTTTTTTCATTCGGACTAGTAGTTCCAGTAGACCAGTAATCGCTTTTACTTTTACAGAAATGAATGAGAAATTTGCCTGATTTATAGACTATCCAATGAGTTGGATATGGACGGGATCAATAGAATGCGACGGGGTTTCAAAATATGTCACGGGCGAAGCCGCTGGGGTCAGCTAGTAATATATATCGGGTGAAACCTCGGGGCAAAAATAACTCTGTTAAATTTGGTGCCTGTACACTGTGGTACAAATTAAGTCATAAGTTCGACCAATCGCAAATCACGGTGCAGATGGTGAACTATAAAGTAAAGTGAAGTTAATGGTTATGCACACTCAAAGCAAACAATGAGTTTGCCTTCAATGTCTTTTGTGAGAACGATTTTTACTGCTCTAAGTAAATAAATACCATGTAACATCCTGCCATCTTACGGCGATAAAATCAATGAAAGTAGTAATTATCTTCTTTTTTTACTTGCAGTATGAATTCGGCTTGTATCATTGTTCATTCAGGGAAAATCTTGCATCTCAATATTGAAGCAGAAGCACTCAAACGATAAGGCGACTAGAGCAACCAATTTCTTTTTAACTTCAATCAAAGCAATCACGCCTTATCCCCGAAGAGGTGGCATATTATATGCCCTCTTCTAACCGTGTGTATTCCTGTCCCACATAGTAGGTGGTGAGCCCATTGCCGTGTTTAAGTTGACAGATGCAGGTATGTGGCTACCTGCTGTTGTAATTTTCCAAGCCGCCTATAAGACCTCCAACATTGGTTAACGACTGCCATGTTACCGGCAACCAGGACCAACTGCCTTCCGCAGCACAGAAACGCTCACCCGTCCGTGACCAGCCATAGCGTAAATTACTTAACGCAGTGATTGTTTACAGCACCAAGTCAGAGAAGCCACGAGCGCTTTATTTTTAATATACTAAAAATACGGGGACGAAGATTTTTATGTTTTCCTACAATATGAAAATAATATAACTGAGAATAATTCTCTTCAGCACATTTAAATACATGCTAATTTGAAAAAAAGATTTTTAAAACATAGTTTTTATTTTTAGTAGTAATAGCGCTCTTGGCCCCGCGGTCTCAGTGTTCTGTAAACGATCACTGAGTTACGCAACTTTCACTATGGCTAGTCCTCGGATGGGTGACCACTTTGTGGCATTTACATTTGCGAGCGTTTCCGTGCTTCGGAAGGCACGTTAAGTCGTGGGTCCCGGTTGCCAGTAAAATATCAGTCGTTAAGCCTGGTTGTAGGCCCCATGGGCGGCTTGAAAAATTTTAACAGCAGGTAGTCACAACCTGCGTCTGTCTATTTCAACACGGCAATGGGCTCACCACCTATTACGTGGGACAGGAATACACACAGTGAAAAGCGGGCATATAATATGCCCCTGCCACCCCTTCGGGGATAAGGCGTGATGGATAAATAAAATAAATATAATATAATATAATAAATTTAATAGTTACAATAAGTAATATCGTAATTTTCATATTAGAAAGTTTAGTGCAGAGAGGCCGCGGTGGTAGCCTAAGTCTACCGGGAGTACTGAGACATCTTTCCGAGGAGTTACCCGGGGCGTCCGACAACAGATAGTTAGGCAGGGACCTGTGGTTCGAGTCCAGCACGACATCCGAGGGGATTACCAAACGAAAAAGAAAATGCAGTTAGTTATTAACTTGAAACAATTATTTATCTACATAAGGTCATATAGGCGGTCTACTCATAATTTTATTTCAAAATACAACTTCAGTTGATCGGTACAGTAACGCGGTGAATAAAAAAATTGTATGACCATACCATTACTGGCAGCCATCAATCTACAGTACATAAATAAAGTTTCTATTATATTTCCTAACCCTTAAATGAAAAACAACAAGTTTGCTAAGTTTGTTGTAGCCAGAGTACTTGTACTCAAACTTCAAGAACTGAGTTTGGAACGTACGAGACTACGAAAAATTTTGATGCCGAGCGAAATATAACTTTTCACCTCACGACAAGGAAAATGAATTTAATATAATAACGACTACAATAGGATAAAATGAATGAATAAATCTTTAGAATGCCTCCATATATTGAACAAATTGTATGCTTTATTTGTTATATTTTTTTTCTCCATTTCCCGGTAAAAATAAAATTCATTGCGGTACTTGGTACCGTTTACACTAATCTGAACGTGTTAAATTTACATAAATTATTTCTTAGTAACACTTACTTAATAAAAAAACAAAGCAAAACAATAAAACATAAGATTTTTACTTTCTAGCATTCACACTGGCCACAACGGCGAATAGTTGCGCAGGCAGATATTGGCGCACTGACATCGGAGAATTTTATATTTACTTTTTTTTTTTTTTTTTTTTTTTTTGATTTAAAAAATAACATTGTCCATGCCAAGCCGTGGTCCAGCCGCGACCACGGGCGCTGCAACGCGCTCGAAACGTCGGTGAATGTAAGTACAAAATTGTTTCGCGTGAAGTCCCGAGTAGTATATAAAATATGAGTATAAACCGCGAAAGTTTAAAAATAACATTTCCCCCCGATCGAAAAACCCCCTCGCTAAAAGTTGTTGTCTACATCAAGGATTGTCCATGCCAAGTTGGATGCAAATCCGAAGAAAACTGCGACCTGTAGACTGAATGGACGGACGGACATCAATAGCATTTTTCCCGTACCAGTGGAGTTCACACCGTTCACATTTAGAATAATAAACAGATTATATCCGAGTGAGTGAGGTGAAAAGTATTTTATCATAAGTATACAAGTCCAAAAGTTAAGCCACGGTTTGGGGCCTATCTAAACGACTTAAGTTGAACTATAATAGATACCCTATTTTCGTGTCGGTCATTCACCCAGTCATAGATCAGATCAGGCCATAAATTCCCGTGTTGATGTAAGTTGGTGACAGCAACTGAGCTACAAGTTAAAGTTATATGTCAGCAGTGACACGCGCCCTAATGTAAATTCACCAAAATAAATCGGTGACTACGATACCTATCACCAAACTGCACGAATTGAGGAAAAAGATCCATTTAAATGTAGATTGTCTTCAGTAATACTTCCATTTGTTTTTGTCGCGGAATCCACATTTGAGATACGATTCTACCCCAAAAACAGTTTTGTGGTCTCGTACGTAAAACGTCTCACTGAAATGGAAGCCCCAATGTCTTCCACCCGCTTACTTTCCGTTAGGCAAATAAAATTGGAACGGCGTTTTTATTGTTTTAACCGTAGATAAGAAGTAAAATGATTTGAAATTTTATTGCTCCGCTAAATGGTTTTAACCAATAAAATACTATAATTCAAAAATTGTAGATATATCTATGTTGTGAAAACAATTCAATCTTTATCTAAATCTATCATGTATTGGTTTGTATCTAAAAATTCTGTAATTTGTTTGAAGTGACTTTTAGTAATTCTATTCCAAATAACCAGTTATCATTAAAAGCTTATGAATATATTTGCAGTACTTATATAAAAAAACAATAAAAAATAAATTTTGTTTGTCTGTTTATTCAGGCTAATCTATGAAATGGCTAGACTGATTATACGAGATTTTCACTGATAGATAGCTCATGTTATAAATTATAACAGGCTACGTTTTATTTCCGTATTTTCGCGGGAACGGGCACTACGCGAGTGAAACTGGGGGGCTTCCTCTTGTATTTGATATACTTAGAGCTCTGTAAATTTTAAATCCGTTTTACCATAACTTCTTTAAAGTAAAGTACGGCTCGCGATGTAATCTGATCTAACGATAATAGTTCAAATCTCTAAGAAAATTAGAATCAGTGGATTGCTCAGTTGCAAGGTAGATGACACTATGTGTGTGTGTGTTTATTCCCTTCTACAGGTCGTAGTTCTCTACTTATTTTTATGAAACTTTGGTACCAATATTCAATGTTTGTAAGGATTTTTAGGAAATAAGGGAAGCAGAGAAGTTTGCTGCAGCATCGTTTACCTGAAATCAAAATTCAAATTAACTTGCATTAAGATTATTAATACAAATTTTCTATTTCATAATTCAATTTAACATAAAACATAATATCAGTATAAATATGGTTTATCAAGGCTGGAAGCATTTTCTAAAGGCAATTGAAAATTTTATAAATAATTTCATCTACATTATTTTCAAAGTTAACTTCGTCTTTTGCTCATTCAGAGCCACTTGCGATTATTTAACAGTTAACTAATACTATATATTTTAGTTTAATCAGTAACATTACATTTCTCAGTACATATATATTTCCCTTTCATGTCTGGTACGTTTAAAAATACTTACAAAATTAATAGAACAGGAAATAATAATAAAGTTTGCAATTGCTAATGAGCAACGTGAAGAAATTGCTATAAATAATGGCAATGGCAGTAGCAATCAATCTATTTACAGCAAAATTACAGGTCGTTTCATTGTTGTTCAGCTATGTGTTCGTGAGTATAATTGAGCTGTAATATACTTACCTTTTACCTATGAAAATACCTACATAGCCCAGTTTCTTATTTTAAATGTCAAAAATAATTGCTTAATTGCAATCAGCCTAAGGTATCGGCAATCCATTACCTATTTTACAGTAAACCCCTTTAGATTCGTTGTGATTTGAAATTTCGATACAATGAACAAAGCAATAATTACTTTTTAAATATCTTTTTTTTGTATAGACCATTTTAACGGCGCTTACAAAATGTCATACACCATTTAAAATATTTAAATTGACCACTGGTTCGGAACGCGGCCCACCTGAGAAGAACCGGCAGGAAACTTAGGAAGGCTTTGTTTTGATGGCCTATTTACAATTTAATATTATTTCACTTTGCCAGCAGATCATTTCCAGGCGTCCCTGTCCTGCAAATAGTATTTAACGGAGTAATAACCTTTTTCACAAAGCTTTATTTTTATTATTTTTTTAAATTTATTTAATGGTAAATTTCTCAGGTCACAGGGAAGCTTGTTGTAAAAGCGTATCTTCTTCTCTTTTACTTTCGCCTGTTATTTTTATTACCCATGTACATTTATGAATGAAAATCAATATGCCTGGGATTATTAGTATTAACTAGTTTGAAGTTTGGTTGTCACTAGTTGTAACCTATCATTAATTTCACACCACCCATTTTCGAAGTAAATTTCGACGATGCAATCAGCTAGAGGCAATTTGTTTGTGTCCGTTGCGATTGTGAACTACATTTTGATATAATCGACAAAAATTCTGAACCAAACCATTCTTATATATATTTCTCCCATCAAAATTTTATTGGAAATCACAGTGGATTACTTTGGTTCAAAATAGTCTCATTTTATTTCACTGTCGTTCCAATTATGAATCAAATGTTACGTAACTAAATTATATAAGTATATCGTTAAGAAGCAAAATTTTTTGCATAACATGTTAAATTGTCGAGATCGAGATTTCGGAGATTGGGTTTCTCGTTTATGACAGATTTTTTAGAATTAAGAGCATGTAAATATCTATTTTAATTCAGCTTTATTGTATTTGGTTGCGTCATGCATCATACACACATACATATTGTCACGCCTTTATTCCCGAAGGTACTATACGCCCTCATTTCACCGTATGCACTTTTATCCCACGTAACAGGTGGTGAGCCCATTGCCGTGTTGAAATGGACAGGCGCAGGTTGTACTGCGTACAGGATCATATTCATATTAATTTACTGTTAAATGTGGGCGTATATAATATGCCTATACCACTTCAGGGATAAGGCATCATTATAGTTATA
Organism: Thumatha senex; assembly: GCA_948477245.1. Classification (NCBI taxonomy): domain Eukaryota; kingdom Metazoa; phylum Arthropoda; class Insecta; order Lepidoptera; family Erebidae; genus Thumatha; species Thumatha senex. The sequence goes on from OX419743.1 coordinate 15,300,775, forward strand.
TAGATCCACATTACCATTAAAACTATATTACAGAAACTTAACCTTTGTATCCGACTCTGTAGAAGCTAGGTGGATCACCGTAACGTGCTGGCTAGTGTAGCCGCCCTAGGTAAGAGTGACGACTGCAGAAGTACAATCCATCCTAAAAAAATCTACCAAAAGTGTTTGTTTTCGCTCTTTTTGCGTTATAACGAAGAAATGGCAATTACGACGACAGTTTTAAGCCTGGAGATTGCTTTTTATTTTATTGATTACTTTTTATCCCAGAAATAACCTTTTTACATGTGTTTGTGGAAGGAAATTAATATATTTATCTACTTAGCAACCGAAAACTCAAGTGAGTCTTATCTATACTAATATTATGAAGAGGAAAGATTTGTAAGTTGGTTTGTAATGAATAGGCTCAGAAACTACCAACTTCAACTAGTACTACTACTTCAAAAATTTAGGGTTCCGTACGAAATCTCCAATAGGTAAACGCGAGCGAAGCTGTGGGCATCAGCAAGTTGACTATAACGTAGAAACGACTTGAAGTAGGTGTCATTATTGTTATGAACCTGGCACAGTTTGTGCTAATTTAATAATTGTTTGACTATTACATAATTTAATCAATGCAATCGTACATAAGGACTTGGTAATTAGTTGTATATTGATATGTTATTTGGTTTCTAATTGATAAAAACACTAGCAAAAAAAATATATTAACGCTACTAACAGAATATCATAAAAATATACTGGATTTGCAATTAAAGACTGATAATGATAGGTTACAGAAAATGGCCGTAAGAGACTGTGAAATGCAGAGTCTGTCTCTGTAATAGAAAGGAGCGCGCGTTCTCAATAAATTAGTTTCTATTTGATATGAATGTTTTTGGCACTATAATAGATTCTAAAACGAGCGAGGTACGGAGCTAAAGAGTCAATTTCTGTGTATGTGACTGTCTTTAATGAGGTCATTGGTCCGGATTTCGGATCAAATGAAATATTTGTGTTATTCTCAAATATTTATTTCGAAGTTGCGGCATTTTCTGTGTATTTTATACATATTAATGCTGTTGGAACATATGTTCCACCAACATAATATATGACACTATAGCAGACGACGATGTATAAAAAATGTCCCACAACATTATCTAAATAGAATGTCTTCGAATATCATCGATTCATTCGGATCACCTTAAATGATGAATTGTTTTACTTAAAAGAATCTGTATAAAACATCGATGTTGATGGATGTTCTCATCGTTGAGCCCTCGGTTACCAACGTTTGACGAAACGTGATATAGGAATTGAATACATTAACATTTGCGCTGATGATGGTATTCTAAATAATATATTATAATGCTGGTGATTGATTTACCATTATTCTTTAATATGGGACCAAGTAAATGTTTTTCTCGTTTCAAATTTACGAAACATATTGCGTATAAAACAGTAGGTAAATCTTGTAAGATAGATATAGGCGGAAATATGGTGAAGACATTGTTAGACTTGAAAATGGGAATCGTCAAGCCAACATAAAACTTTAGAACTTGAGAATAACGACTGCAACACTAAAAGAAAAATTCTTTTAATTTTCCAAATATTTTACAACCTCTTGCTTTGAAATAATGATGTTATTTTAAGATTATGAATACACATGAAGTTAAATTGTCACATTCAGAGATATAAACATCAACACAAAAAAAGCAAAACTCTTGAAGATTATTTAATATAGGTACAATCGGAAACATAATTGTGAATAGAAAATAATTTCCAGTATTAGGCATAGCCATGAACCTAAAACACCCTTCAAGATGTCCCGTAGTTTTATTTTTCCTGTATAACTTATTCATATCAATTGTCATATTTATGTGCGTGTTTCTCCGCGTCTTACAAAGCGTTATGCCTAATAATAGGTGGCCTCCCGTGAGATCTCGAGGCTTTAGTCCTGCAGCAGGTGTGTACCGTTGGCGCCGACGTAAATGCTGGATGTAGAAGTAGGACAATTAAGTTACTCTTCATATAATCTGCGTTATCTTAGTGCTATGGCAAGTATATCCTCTAAACTTATTATGCCCCTCATAAACATAGATTAAGCATTAATCCAAGCAAGATATTACTTAGTTAAGTACCTAATAACTTACCAGACACACCAAAATGACAGCTAAGAACCGACGACAGCTTTCTACACTAATTTCTACGCGTAGATAAACTTTTAAAATAATAACCGTTGGTAAAATTTTATTTACTGTAATTGTGTATTTAGGGAGTATGTTCAGCGTGGAAGATGTGATTCGGTTGTAGAACGGCAAGTAGCTGCCGGTAACAAAGTTAACAGGCTTTTCAATTGGTAAAATGACAAAGCTTCGTAAAAGAAGTACGACTCGCGATTCATAACGCAGTTTTAGTACCAACGTTGCTTTTTGGTAGCGAAACCTGGGTATGGGTGGGTCAGAAGATGCATGAAAGTAAGTTGAATTGAGATGCGATCATTTTGAAAATTGTGCGGCGTAGCCTCGGCTGACCTAATACGTTACAAAGTTATACGCAATATGACAATTTTAAATGAAAGTGTCAGCGTTAAGCTAGAAAAGGGCTCCGTTGATTTGGACACGCTCTAGAAAGTAGAGGGCAGAAGGAGTCAGGGTAGGCAGAGACTTACAAAAACGGAAAAGTAAAAGTACTCGAATACACAGACGTGCATGTATGAAGCGATTAATGTATCTGCAGGATGCGAAAAAAGGATGCATGAATCGCAATGCCTTGCGATGTTCTGTCCACTCTGACTACCCCGTCAGGGATACAGCGGGTAGATAGTTAAGTTTTTACGTTATTATTTATAGTTAATAACCCCGACTAAACCCAAAGATTTCCCGTACCTGTTTCCCACAGGAACATGTCTCCGGGATAAAAAGTAGTCTATTACACTTCGGGACTCAGGTAAAATCGGATGATCTACTCAACCGATTTTGAAAGTTCTACAGATGTAATTTCTAAAGATTTTAGTCAAAACATGCTTTACATAATTAACTAACGTCTCCGGGTTCAAGAATTACTTGATGTAGATTTCTCGAACAACCTTTACCAAGAAGATATCTCTTATTTAATACTTCCATTATGAATGTATCCAAATATGGTAACTACGGCGATCAATATTTCCGAGCCATAAAAACGTGGCCAAGTTTTTAAAATACTAATTTAACGCGAAAAAGACTCGGAAAATACAACCTTGTAGAACCACAAAAGAAGTACCTCTTTCGCTTTCTGCAAATTTATTAGTCGTTTCATACATCCGTACGTTTGGGGATTAGTATTTTGGACCTTTCCGTTTTTAAGCAATTGGCTCACGTAGTCTTTGTATGTAAGTCTTAAACTACCCTGACTCTGACAATAAGGGGTTTTCGTCAATCGCTCCTCACTAATTTGTTGGACGGTTGGACGTGTCCAAACCAACCATATTACGTGTAACATTGTATGTTAACAGTTAGTAACATTTGGAAAGTAATGAAACAGGTTAGCTTACTTTAATCATACCAAATCAATGAACATAGCTTTGATTTGATGCAGAATAATAATGCTATCAGAGTAATCAATGCTGACCTTATTTTCGACTTGTGTAACTTATAAGTCCAATACTTCGCGTACTAACTTATCACTAACTATGTGGAAGCTCAATTAATCAGTCATGTTGAATTAATGCCTGTACAGCCGCTGACTATTGTATTGTTTTAAGGTAACATAAGTTACGATGAAAGTAGAGCAACAGTTTACCTATTGCCAGTAATATGGTAGTCTTAAGTCAAGTTCAAGGTGATTAAAACATTTTCATCATAAGGTGGCAGAGAGACCGTACCTGTTCATTTTAACACGGCAATAGGCGAATGTAACATCTCCGGTATTGCAAATGTCCATAGGTTATTGTAACCACTTTCATGAAGGTGGGCTATATGTATGCTAGTCTACAACCTAAAGCTAACCATAAACCATAAAAACCATAAACCTATGCATAAAGCTTCTTGTCGATAATATTTTTTTTATTTTTAATAGTAACCAAGATTTGATTGAATGTTTAATAAATAACTAAGGATTATGTAATAAATGATAATTATGGCCTATTTTTAAATTGTGGCCCCGCGGACTCAGTGTTCTGTTAACGATCACTGAGTTACGCAACTTTCACTATGGCTGGTCCTCGGATGGGTGACCACTTTGTGGCATTTACATTTGCGAGCATTTCCGCATGTCCATTTCGGAAGGCACGTTATGACGATGTTCCCGGTTGCCAGTAACAAGGCAGTCGTTAATTCAAGTTAAAGGCCTTATAAAAAAATTTAACAGCAGGTAGCCACAACCTGCGGCTATCGATTTCAACACGGCAATGGGCTCACCAACTGGTGAATGGTGGGCATACAATATGTTTGCCTCTGCCACCTCTTCGGGGATAAGGCGTGATAGATGAATAAATAATGTTTGAAATTCTATAGGCACGAAAGTTCTAAAAAGTTTTTGATACAACGAGAAATCCCATATTTACATATGTTGTTATGGTAATAAATTTTTAATTTATGTGAAATTAATATTTTTTTGTTTCAATCTGGTCCTAGTCGTATTGATTGGAATTTATCCAAAAAAAATCGGTTGAGGACTCTGTAAGTTATTGCGTTACATACATTTCTCTTGAAGCTACACTTCAATAAAAAAAACTATTTCTAAACTTTACGTTTACAATATTACACATTCCGTACTTATTATACACAAGAGGGTGGAGACCCTGGATTAAGGCATATCTACTTTCTTATCCCGGCAATACGTTCATGTAGGAAACGGATACGGAAAACTACCACGGTGGAGCTGTGGGTTTTATGTAGTTTTAAGTATGTGTTATACCTAAATAGATATTGTATTTCCATTAATACATCAGCTTCAATAACCTCTATTGTTGACAGCCTGCCTAATTCGAGATACATTTCATCAGTCTCAAGTTCTCAACGCCAGGAGATATTACAATAAAGGACTACCTTTAATCAATACGTGACATTGTTTTCTTCACTGTTATATCTAGTAAGAGAAGCGCTCGTGATCCCTCTAAATCAGTGTTCAATAAACGATCACAACGTTAAACGATTCGACATGTCTGTCTGTCCACAGCCACTTTTTTCCGAAACTATAAGAACTAAACTGTTGAAACTTAGTAACTATATGTATTCTGTGAATCGCATTAAGCGTTTCACACAAACATTGAAAAAAAAAAGCAATAAATTTCCTCATACTTAGAACTGAAACACAAAAAAAAATATTTCATCAAACCCGTACGAGGGTACCCAACTAACATTAGGCGCTACTATAAGAGTTAGAACAGATATATAAAAGAGCTAAAGAGATCAATAAGTGCTATCACATAAGAGTTATAGCAAGCTATAACTCTACTATACCCCTGGATTAGGCACAAATTCTTATGATCTTAGGTTCCACTATGGCAATGTAGTGGAGTTAAAGAATGAGTTTAAGAGGTATTGAAGAGCAATTGTGAAGGAACAGTAGCGCTAACTGAGACCTAAAGCGCTGTAAGAGTAGTATTTTGGTGACCATTAACTCCTTAAGCGGTATGGTAGAGCAACGTGCAGCTTACTGACTCTTTGAGAGTTATAAAGAGAGTAAATTAAGGAATATAAACTCCGGGAGGGGTATAGTAGATCTATGATGTAACTTGCTTACGGTTTTAGCGGTTAGAGGGTCTCAGGAACGCCTTGAGTTGCAGTATGGATCTACAATAGGAAATTACAGCGGCTAAGGATATATTTTTCCTTAGATTTTTCTTATAATTTGTTAAACGAATTAAGAAAGATATTCCCTTTTCAAAGGGATCAAATAAACATAGTGTAATGCGTTGTGTTTACGAAAATAAATGGCGGAGTTGAGTGCAAAACTTTTAACTGATTTTTAGTGCAAAATGAAGCGGAATTTTCATTGAAATGAAATATCTTTATTCATGTATCATCAATTTATACAAAACGAAAACAAAATCAATAAATTGCGAAGGTAAGTAAACTGTGAATATGTGTATTTATTATTAGCAAATAATTGAAGCGCCCACTCTTTGCGGTGTATTTATCTAAAAATTATTTTGCTTCACATGGAGCATAACATTATTTTCAGTAAATTTGTAACAAAACTTTGCCTATTGACTGAAAGAGTCGTGACCCAGTTATTAGAATGCTATAAAAATAAATACTTCAATGTATTATGTTACCTTTTAGTACGTTTCACTAATTTTATTAACTTCATAAAATGGTGGAACCATGAATTTGGAGATCCGTAGTAATTTTTCAAAACCAACCACGAGTGCTAAATTGTTTTTATTGTTTGATTTGCCAAAATTGAAAAGATTTGGAATTAAATACCTACGTATTTCTGTCTACAAAATTACATACTGTAACACACTGCCAGTTAAAGCCTTTGAATATTTGTAGCAATGCAATGTTTTATTTCCAGCATAAACTCCTTACGTTCATAAACGACTCGTCAATTGTCTAAACTTTGCATGTGATACTAATTAGCTTTTTTGTACCTACACAGCGAGAGCAAGTCCGGGCGCAAATAAAATAAGTATCAACCATTCAGTCTCTGCCCTCCACTAAGTTCGGCGTGACATTTGTTGTTTTTGACGCTGTGGTCGGACACCGCGTAAAAACTATGTACCTACTGCTATACTCGTACCTTTGTTCACGTAAGTAGCTTTGATTACGCTGTTTTAAAAGTGTCACTCTGTAAATTAGCACTAAATAATATAAAATAAAATAAATCAATATCCATCACGCCTTATCCCCGAAGGGGTGGCAGAGGCATATTATATGCCCACTTTTCACCGTGTGGATTCCTGTCCCACGTAATAGGTGGTGAGCCCATTGCCGCGTTGAAATAGACAGACGCTGGTTGTGGCTACCTGTTGTTTAAATTTTGTCAAGCCTTACCGACTTAACGACCAGGCTTAACGACTGCTATTTTACTGGCAACCAGGACCAACGGCTTAACGTGCCTTCCGAAGCACGGAAACGCTCGCAAATGTAAATGCCACGAAGTGGTCACCCATCCGAGGACCAGCCATAGTGAAAGTAGCGTAACTCAGTGATCGTTTACAGAACACTGAGACCGCGGGGCCACGAGCGCTTAATAATACACTAAATAATATCGTAAATAAATGGTAATAGGGTTGCTAAAATAAATAGGAGTACAAGACGACATGAACGCTACTATATTTTATTTGATTCTGTTACAATTATATTTCAATTTCAGAATGCCGTTCAAAATAATAAGAACATTAGAGAAAGGAAAATACAGCCACTGCATTGCACGGGGATATTAATCAATCGTGATGTAATAATTTTGTTTGTAAATCGATTGTGGAGCGTACAAATGATCTAACTTATACTAATACATAATGCTCGCACTGACCTAGTGTTTTATTTATGCCAATATTTACTATCGCCACCTCGTATTTATATTAAAATATTTTTTGATGTTTGTAAAATAGTTCGAGGATCTTTTGTTAGAATCCAAATCTCATCATCATCAGATCATTTAAGATCAACATCAAATCTTTCATAGCAGTTTGTTTAATATTCTTAATAGCTCATGTCCTCAAATTTTCACTAAAATGAAAGATTCTTAATATAGTCGCTGGTATTATTCACATCACTACTCAATGAGTAATAACTGTCTCTTTCAGAAATATCAAGACTTGCAGTTGCGATTTCATTCCATTACATACGATACAACCATCATCTTAGAAAATTTTGAAAGGAGCCGAAGAAGAAGAAGAAACCGCTTACATGACCAATTAGGGGTACTAAGGCGGTAACTAACTCAAAAATTCAACCTTAAATAATATAGAGGCTATACTTGACACTATACGTTCTATTTATAGGGAGAAATATCCCTGCTATTCAGCCCTAAACTATACAAGGGACCTTTGTATCTCTTTAAGAGTTAAGTGTTGTAAAAGATTTATAAAACACCATTGTAGAGCTAGTAGCGTTGATTGCTCCTAATGTGCAACTATCAGTGCCCTAAAAGAGTTTATGGTAGCTTGCTTAGAACTTTAGAAGTCAATAATAAATGTTAATTTCTAATATAGATCTTATAGCAGTAAGATTCACTCAAAGCTATAACACAGAAGCTTTGGTCTGTATTGTAGGGATAATAATCGCTGCACTACGCGTTTAACCTTCACAAATTGCTCTTATAAACTTGCTTTGTCACTGTAAGCGTAATATTTTATCACTAACTCTTTTTTGCCGTCACAAGCTATAATTGCAGCTACTACTCTACCTTCATAACACTTAAGGTTATATGGTAAGCTCTATTTGCAGCCAAATTGTTTGTTGGGTATGTCTTCCAAATTGATAGTGAGGTTTTTTTACCTGTATAGTTTGCGCGAGAGACACTTCCAAAGTGGTAAAATGTGTGCCCCCCCCCCCCCTCCTGTAACTTCTAAAATAAAAGAATGATAAAACTAAAAGAAATATATGATGTACATTACCATGCAAACTTTCACCGAAAATTGTTTTGAACGGCATCTAGTAAGTAGCTTTATTTAATGAGTCATAAACCGCAATTTAGCTTTCATAAAAAAATAAAATAAATTCAATCTACATAACAATTGCTTGCTGTTACGGAACCCTTCATGGGCGAGTCCGACTCACACTTGGCCGCTTTTTTTGCATTTTGATCCTCAGATTGGTTACCGTATTGTGGCATTGCCCTTTACGATCATTTCCGTGAATCAGAAAGGACGTTAAACCGTTGGTCCCGTTTGCCAGTAACATGGCAGTTGTTAAGCCAAGTTGATGATTTTATAGGCTATTTGAAAAATGTCAATAGCAGGTCCCACAGTCTGCTAACGGACTCACCACAATGTGACGTGAGACAACAATGCATACCATGAAATGTGGTCGTATAGTATACCTGTGCCACCCCTTCGGGGATAAAGGCGTGACGGATAAATCCTATACCTGCCGTGTTTTAAAATTAAGTTATTAATTTTAGAATAAAGAAAAGCCTCTGGGCTAAAATGCTTCTTGGCGAAACATAAATTTAGTTGTGAATATCGTCAACTAATCTTAGTTTATCAGAGTCATGGTATCATTAGTGCTGCTAATTTTAGTCTCGATGAGTCCCTGATTAATAAGCTTAGCTAGCGAAGCGTTGAATGAAAATCTACCTGGAGTAGGTAATATTAATCTTGCTAGTAGCTAGTGCACAGGTAAATTAACACTACTATAGTAGAGTTGGTAAATGAAAACAGTCGGACTATAATATACAATTTAATGAAGATCCTTTTTCGTTCAAATGAACTAAGTAAATTCGTGTAGTTTTAGAGCTGAGGTTAATTTTTTATAATGTTGTTTCATGATTCCATGCTTCGGAGGGGAACGTTAAGCCGTTGGTCTTGGTTGCCAATAAAATGGCAGATGTTAAGCCAAGTTGAAGGTCTTAAGGGCGGCTTGAAAATTTTGAACAGAAGGTCGTCACAGCCTGCGCCTGTCCATTTTAGCATAGTAATGGACTCACCACCTATTACGTAGGACAAAAATGCATGCGGTGAAATGTGGGCGTTTAATATGCCTCTGCCTACCCCTTCGGGGATAAAGGCGTGACAATATGTATGTATGTTGATTGATGGCACTTGGTGGAACTTGTTGCACATATTCATAACATGTTAGGACTACAAAGGTGTACCTTTAAGAATACCGTCCTTAAAAAGTCAGTACATACTAGGTACAATGATGGAATGGAACAAATTTGCCCACACGTTTGACCGAGGTCTTAAGACTGAGGGCCAATTCTCGTAATAATTTTGACTTGATCTAATCCGGTATCGATCTTAACTATTCACATAGGCGAACAGACTATAACTTACTAGGTAACTTTCATAATTGGGGATATCATATTTCTGTTAGAATCTAAATATAATTATATTGAATACAGACAGCCTACTCATCCAAGGAATTTGCGATCGACTTCTATTTGGTACCAAAATTCTTTAGACTTTTGCTATCGACCACCGCTACTGACATATATAAGCTATTTTTATTTACTGCATATAAACCTTCATCCAACTTCAAGTTGATTACCAAACCGCCACTGACTATCAACTTCTGACTTCCAGCCGACTTCCATTTCGGACTTCGCCGTCGTATAGGGGAATTCGGTTTTTAAGTTGGAAGTTGGTAGAACGCTTTAGGTTGGGTCATTGTAAATTGTATTATAAACATATTTATTAGCGTATCAATTCAATGAATTGCAAGCTTTTCCCGCTCACAAAAATACCGCGCTACACGCTCTATCCCTGATTTATACGTACTCTTAATACTCTGCTTAGGCTATTACTTATTCTGAGGCCAGCGACTTAACTTTATTTCTCTCGACGACTTCACGTGGGTGTAATCTTTAATAGAGTTTGCTAACTTACCAATACTTTTTCGTAGCGACTGAAACTATTAGTTTTCTCTCCCTCCTCTGGAAAATATCTTCCTCTAATTCCCGTCCGAAAGAAGTTAAATGTTGGAAGCTTTTTCATCGTTAGTATTAGCTATCTTAAAAATATTTTGTTATCAGAAATACACCACCTCACTCTATGGGGCCCAATCATCTGCTAGTGGTACTCCTGCTGATTGATAGACAAGGTAACAATATAGGTCCTTACTGGATTACAAAGTCTGATGGCAACCGCTCTCGACAATGCCGAAAATGACAAACCAAACAATAACTACTTCTAGTAGCCAAACAAAAGTGGACCCCAATCTCCAAATCCATTTAGGGTTTGCCAGCAAAAGATGATGAAAGAGAGAGATATATTTTATTCACCGAATTCATTTAAACATTACTACTACTACAATATATGTTAAACAAGATAAAGTAGCGCTCGTGACCTCGCTGACTTAGTGTTCTGTAAAGAATCAGTGCGTTAAGCAACTTTCGTTACGGGTACAGTTACGGTTACGGATTGGAGACCGATTTTTGGTATTTTCATTTACGAGCGTTTCCGTGTTTCGGAAGGCATGTTAAGCCATTGGTTCCCTTTGCCAGTAACATGGCAGTCGTCAAGTCAAGTTAAAGGCCTTATGGGCAGCTTGAAATATTTCAACAGCAGGTAGCCACAACCTCCATCTATCTTTTTCAACACGACAATGGGCCACCCGCTTGTTACGTGGGACACGAATGCACACGGTGAAATGTGGCCGTATAATTTGCCTCTGCCACCCCCTTGAGAAAATAAATGATTGATAAACTTTAAAAAAAATTGAAATAGTTCATTCACCTACTAAACTGCAGAATTTCCAGTTATCATTTCGATCTTACGACAGCTGCAAATGGAATTTATTTCAGATTGCATAAAACTATATTTAGCTACCTTTTAAAGTATAGCGCTCAATACTATATGTATTTAGTTTTACGGGGATGCACGCGATTTTTATACCTTTTTTTAGTCTGATTTATTGACCCAAATACCATTCGTGATCTCATGCTGACTTTTTCTTTATCTTAATATATCCACAGTTGCTTTCAAGCCCTATCTAAGATTGGTCTAAGACTGGTAAAAACTTTGATTTGGCTATTAGAAGCTAGCTAAATTGGCTATTGTTTTTAAGCATTGTAAGGAGTATGGTAAGGAGCGACTGCCGTTTGACCTTTTAACCCCGTGTTGTCTTGTTCGTTAGTAAGCAGGTGCACCGCTAACATGTGACGTTATATGGGCCCTGGAGCTATTTTGATAGCAAATTAATATGAAGACTATTCAACAATCCTTTAAAAAACTTTTTACATAATTTCATCTAAAACTTTTGTCACTAAAACTGCTGCTATATGAGAGACTACTACATACTCGTATCTCGACAAAGGTTAAACCGTCAAACAAATTTTTATTTTCACGAAATATGGGGTACATAAATTTCGTGAAAATAAAAATTAGTTTTTGTTGCAGTATATTCACAGTTCTGCGCTCTTCACATGTATATAGGTCATATCGTTTCATACGCTCATCTGCCCTTCAGCGTGTTTATACTGAACAAAATATATGCACTTCTGTTTGTTTTCACACTAAACGAATAAAATGATGATTTCATATTAACGTCTATAGGCCTTACAAGTAAAACGATTTGTTAAGTTTAGAATGATGGAAGTAAAACCTGAGTCTTACTTGATTAGATTATGAGCTAAAGTTTGTAGTCAATATCTGATTTATTGAAAATTTGATTGTACATTGTTTAGCTCACTTTTTAATGCATTTAATAGAATAATAACAAATGAGTAGGGGAGAGGAACGCACGATATACCCTTGATACTTCAATTCTAGCGCACATCAGTCAATGGCAAATTCAACTAGTTATAACGGGGAAATGACAAATCAAACTCCTCACGGAAAAGAACGACGACAAGTAGTAGGTACCCTTACCCTCCAGATTTTTGGTAATGTGCAATGTTTCGCTCACAATAAGTCGACACTTGTTACGCCTTCACGTGAGGCTACCTCAAGCTTCTTGGCAGCAAATTCGTGAATTGATAAGCTCCTTAATTCCTTCCGTTCTTGAGTTTTCACTGTGCAAATTAAGTTTATGATGCAAAGTACCTACATTGATGAACTATTTTTCATCATGAATTTGTGCGATATCTATAATTAATTATTAAGTCGCGGGGCTCAGCAAGTCTCTCTATAAATAGGCGTAACGGGAGTTTTAAATAAGATAAGCGAGACATAAACTACTACTTTTTATAAAACCCACAACCAATTGATAAACAACAGCGAAATGACTTCAAACCATCATGCTTACATGAACTTCTGTTTATACTGTTGACTCAAATTGTATAATCGTATATTTATCGAAATATTTATCGGAATTTCAGTTATATTGGAAATAAATCCTGGAAGAAATGCGATGCTACATATTTAGAGAAATGCTCCTTACAGCTGGAGCGATTCACAGATGTTTATATATATTTTTAGAATGCATCTATTGCAAGGAATACGATGGACTAGGTTTCACACGCTCATGCCAAGTATATGTCATGCAGAAGTTCATGCCCGGGATTCTTTCTTCATCTTAGTGTCTTCCAGTAGTTTCGAAACCTTACCTGGATTTGGAGTCTGGGGTTTACTTTTATTAGGTTTTTAATTTTCGTCATTGTTTTGAGCAGCTCTGTCCGTCGTCGGACCTTTGAACTCCATAAAGGAGTGTGTTGCGTGAAATTATTTGATAGGCTTACACGTCTCAACTGTTTCTGTTCTCTAGTATCTAAAACAATAATAGCTTAACTTAGTGACAGTGCGTCAAACTCGGGTCGGACATTACAGATAGACTTCTCAATTTTATTTATTTGTATAGAATTAGGTTATCTATATATCTTTATCTTAAGAAAATTATGCGGACGGTTAAACATGAAACTTGACACTTAAATTTTATATGGAAAATACGTTGTATTGCCTTATTTTTAAAGCAAATTCTTTTTTTAAATTGGTCGATTTTCGTCCAGTGAATGATAACTAGTAGTATTAGTGTATTCTTATTCAACATACATACTTACTTATTGTCACGCCTTTATCCCCGAAGGGTTAGGCAGAGGTATACTATACGCCTACATTTCACTGCACGCATTTTTGTTCCACGTAACAGGTGGTGAGCCTATTTCCGTGTTGAAACCGGCCAGGCGCAGGCTTTGGCGATCTGCTGTTGAAATTCTTCAACCAGGCTTAACGACTGCCATTTACTGGCAACCGGGACCAACGGCTTAACGTGCCCTCCGAAGACGTCAAAGGATAGAAAATAAATAAAAAATAATAGTATAAATGATATTACATTTTTTATTTTTGATATTACTTTTGGTTATCGGACAGTACCTATAGTTGATTGTGATACATACCTACCTACATATTATCTATACTATCTATCTTCTTTTGCCATTCATCCCTGTTATTCGTCAATTGTTCATTCTCTCCTTTCATATTTCTATTACTCTTTACACAGTCCATTCTTCTTTTCTTTGGCCTTATATTTCAACATTTATATTCATCGTTCTTTTGCTTTTATAACTTTCATCCCATCTTATCACATGCCCATACCAAAAGACGAAGAGATATAATTATTATTGCCAAACTCATTCTGTATAAGAAAGACTGTGGTTAATAAATACAAATTAAGTACAGTTACCTGCGGGACTAAATATACGATTGATCTGACGGGAACAGCGGTGAAAGGATAAGCAACAGGATATTTTTGTTTATTTAGATCAACAACAAAGGGTCATTCCTGGAATCAGACTAGACAATAAACGTCACATAACGTCCTAGTTCTAGGACTAGCGTTGTGTTTGAATAGAAATGTCAAAAGCTAAAAAGCGCATGGCTTTGAAGTTGCTCATAGTGGAGTCAGATTCAATCGTGAAATGGTCTATCTCTTGCTTCACAAAATATATATATATATTAACGGTTGCTATATTTGAGACAATAACTTAACAACAGACTTAGAATCAACAAGTACATTAAGTCAATTTATATGCAGTGGCTGTAACTTGGCTTTTCAAATCACCGTCTTTACAAGAATTAATCTGCATAAAATCTGCTTCATCAAAAATACTATACAGTATGTTCACATAGGATAGGTTCCTTTTTTATATATATTTGGCACGTCAAAATGGCGCCGTCTGCCTGATGGTAAGCAATGATGCCGTGATTCAGGGCCTCTATCTCAACCCACAGGGCCCCAATAGCGACCCTCAACTTGACGGCCCAGAATTATGCCTTTTCACGCTTCTCTTAAAGGGCCCAGCATTGTAAGAGGAGGGAAACACGTTCGGAATACAGAGCAATCTTCATTCAATGTCATTAGATCTCTACTACAGACGCCTTACAACCAAGCATATCAGAGGGCATTAACCTTTACTCATACGATTCTCATCATCATCCTGGGCATACAAATGGAAGAGCACCGTGTGGTTTTAGTCGGTAGGAGACCAGCATAGCGATTTCTACACGTAAGAAAAGGCAATTAACTTGCCGCATATGCTATATTCGCCAACAGTTTGATGTTAACTTGGCACGCGGTATTATGTATTATTATTACTTTTGTCTCTATTAGGTTGCGAACGAGTAACATTCGTCATCATCGCTTGATAATAAATCGTTCTTTTACGTATTTGAGTTTTTGTTCAAATCACAGGTGTCACAGGCTTTGAAAGCAAACACTTCAGTCATTACTATTTTAAAAAATAAATCTCTTTGACTGGCCTCTTGGCCTGGTTATTAATGTCATCATCATCCGAGCGTCTGTCCTAGTGGCATCTCGTGACCCCTGGGGTCCGCTTGCCCACATTTTCTCCTCCACTTCGCAAGGTCGTCGGCATCCCCTGTAGTGATTATTAATGTACTTAACTTGAATACCTGAGGTGAGATCCTGGGTTCAGTTGCCACCCAGGACAAATCTCTTATTGTAATTGACAAGTTTATTTGTTCTGTGGCTGAGTGTAACCTATCTTAAATATGTAATTATTTAAAATATATTAGTAAGTTTATTAGTTGTTTAGATCTCATAGCACAAATCAGTTAAATTTGAGCTAGATGGCACTATTTAAAATCAAAACTTGTTAGTTTCATACTAGATGTTGGCAAACTGTTTATTTATGGCACTTGGTAGAATTTGCTACACATTTTGAATTAAAACTTTTTAACCTGAACGGTTTCGCCTTACGGAATTATCAAAGGTTTTTAAAACAAAAAAAAATAGAAGTGCACGCCTATGTATATTAATTCGAGTAATATACATTAGTGTGATACATATATGATCGCACTGACAATGTTGTAGACTGGAATAATTTGAACTAAGACGTTTTCTGTAAGTAATAATCTCATCTCCTGTAGCAATCAATATGGGATCTTGTAGTAATTAACATCAAAACTATGCACGCAATATTATTGTAACACAAACAATAATGTTGTATCTATAGCTAATATAGCATTTACAGTAGAAACATTTAACATGCTAAGCTTTCAAGTAATATAAATAGTTGTAATAAAAATAATCGTTCTATAATTTACCTGAGGTAACTGTAATTCGTGACTCGAGGACTAAAATAAACGCTTTATACATGTGACATGCTGTTAATTGCTTCATATTAAGCCACCAAGTTGAAACAGTACTTACAAACGTTTTATATAAACCGCAAAATAAACAACTCGTTCTTTTATCAAAAGAGCTTTAAGTAATAGATTGTCGACAAATTGGCAATTGGGCGAAAATATTCTAAGGCATCTTACATATAATGAGTATAGGTACTTACTGCAAAAGAAACTGCTATTTTGCAGGCACTGTTTTTTATTTATAAATAAAAATAATAGAAAAATAATTATAGACCACGTGAGCAGATTGCTCAAAAACGGAAAGGTCAAAAGTACTCGGATACCCAGACGTGCGTGTATGAAGCGATTGATGAATCTCGAAGAAGCGAAAGAAGTATGCATGGATCGCGAAGCCTGGCGATCTGTCCTCTCTGACTACCCCGTCAGGGATACAGCGTGAAGATAGTTAGTTTTTTTTTTTTTTAAAAATAAATAAATATCCATCACGCCTTATCCCCGAAGGGGTGGCAGAGGCATATTATATGCCCACTTTTCACCGTGTGGATTCCTGTCCCACGTAATAGGTGGTGAGCCCATTGCCGTGTTGAAATAGACAGACGCAGGTTGTGTCTACGTGCTGTTGAAATTTTTTAATCCGCCCATAAGGCCTTCAACCAGGCTTAACGACTGCCATTTTACTGGCAACCGGGACCAACGGCTTAACGTGCCTTCCAAAGCGCGGAAACGCTCGCAAATGTAAATGCCACAAAGTGGTCACCCATCCGAGGACCAGCCATAGTGAAAGTTGCGTAACTCAGTGATCGTTTACAGAACGCTGAGACCGCGGGGCCATGAGCGCTTCCTTCATTTTTTATTTATAACTGATGAAAGTGCCTTAAGTTAGTGTCGTATTATTTAATTACGTTTTATTGCTGGATAATTGAGGTGTAAGATTTCATTTTCTTCTATACCTTACCTATTAGTAAAGTCAGGTCTACTTTTATTTCGGTGTTAGGAGCAGTTTGAGTTTATGTTACTTTCGAATTTTCGCAGTGTATACTCATACTTTATATACTACTCGAGACTTCACGCGAAATTTTTTCGATCGCGTTGTAGCGTCCGCAATTGCTACTTAATCTATGTATTCGAAACTTCGGTGTGAGTAATCAAATATTTAATTATTAAATCTCGAATAGTATATAAGATAACTATCAGATTTTGTTTGTTATAAAAAGCTTTTGTCACTATTAGGTGAGATCGATTTGGGTCTGGAGATCTTGGTAGGGCCCTTACACCCAATACCTCACTTATTTAAGTTTCCTTAAAATATTCACGAACGTCGGTGCACTGCGAACTATTCACATTAATTTCTAAAGAAACTACGAAGAAACTGCGTTCATTTCTTCGACGTGAAAACAATGACAGCGTTTGTAGGTATTATTTTATAGTAAGGAAACAGTTTTCCTTTACTTAGAGTTGAAAATAAACTAACGGAGGCGCCCAAGGCTATGCAAGGTAAAATAACTGGAAAACTAGAATACTACGGTATAAGAGGAGATTCCTTGCAACTAATGCAATCTTACCTATATAACAAAAGAATGTATGTTGAATTAATAAAGGTCGACGAGGAAAGCAATGAAATATGTAGTTTATACGTCTAAAATAGGATGTATAAAATGAGGTGTACCTCAGGGATCTATATTAGGGCCTATACTGTTTATCATATTTGCAAATGACTTGATCAATTATATAAAATGTAAACAACCAGATGCGAAAATTACTGGTTTGCTGATAACATTAATGTTTTTGTGGGTGCTATAGATAACATTAGAATAATAACTTTCATGAGCGTAATTCATCATTATAAACTAAACGGTTATACTCACGTTTGAATTTCGGGATAACCAGACTAGTTTCGGACCTAACTAAGGTATTTTTGCAAGAGGAGCGTCAAGCTACGTCGGAAGCTGCGGACACTAGTCGGGCCGAAATTTACACGTGAATATAACCGTTGAATTTATTAATAATACTACCTAAAAACTTCTTTTTCGGCTACCCTTTCATTATATTTATCCCTAATGGATGCGTCCTGCAGCTTCCAGCTTTTCATGCTATAAATTTTGATGATATAAATACTTATTAATTGTAGCAAAAAAAACTACTTATACTTTTGTTGCAATTAATAATAAATACATTGTTGGGGATGAAGAGTAGAAGCGTGCACGTCGCCATCCCTGCCAGCTACGGCTGCAATTCTACTCCAACACGAGTGCAACCGAATAATGCTAGGGCGAGCCCCCGAGGCGACGAGCACCAGTTCGTCCCCGCTGGTGCGAAAAGTGTGAGCCAGAGCGGCGTAGGGGACCGCCACCCTACACACGCGGCCCGACACGGCGGGAAGTGGAGGATGGAGTGCAGGGTAGCTGCGTGGAATGTTAGGGGAGGAATGACAGATAAGATGAATGAGTTGATGGATGTTATGAATGAGAGAAAGTTAGATGCAGTGTGCTTGACAGAGACCAAGCGCAAGGGCAGCGAAGTCTTAGAGCTCCCGGGCGGGATGCTCGCGCTTTCGTCTGTAGTACCAGAGAGCGAGCATGGCAGTCGGGGGGTTGGAATTTTTCGAAGGCACTGATAGAAGAAGCTCGTGAAAGGTGCAGAATGAAAGCGGATGAAAGGTTGTCGTCCAATTTCCGGGATAATGCCAAGCTCTTCTGGAAAGAGGTAGGCCAGACCCGGAGTTGTTCGGCAATCTGCAGTATGAATAAAGTGCTTAGTGTTAACAATGACGTCCTAACAGACCAAACTGACGTCCTGCAGAGATGGAGTGAATATTTTGGAAAGATGCATGCAAGAAAAGACAGAGATGCCACATCGGAAAGTGGAGCTCACTTCGATGCTCCGGATCCCGATGTCATTGAAGTCATTAGTATGAAAGAAATAGAACTAGCGATAAGAAGTATGAAATGTGGTAAGGCTGCGGGAAAAGACAGAGTTACTGCTGAGATGATCAAGTACGGTGGGTCGCGTGTCTGGGACACACTATGTCTGTTATGCAACTTGTGCTGGCGGACGGGTGAGGTTCCAGATGACTGGCGAGTAGCAGTTGTAGTACCCATTTACAAAGGGAAAGGCTCGCGCCTAAAATGCTCCAGTTACAGGGCGATCAGCCTGGTCAGCTTAGCTAGTAAGGTGTCTGCAAAGGTTATAACGGCACGAATGCAAGAAAAGTCTGAAGGGTATTTATGGGAGGCTCAATGCGGATTCCGACGTGGAAGAGGTTGCATGGATCAAGTTTTTTCTCTCCGCATGATCGCGGAAAAGTTTCTGGCTGTTAGCCAGAAGGTTTTCTGCGCTTTTGTGGATCTAGAGAAAGCATATGATAACGTTGTGAGAGAAACGCTGTGGGACTTGCTGCCCGGATATGGTGTGGACGGCTCGCTACTCCGGGCAATACAGTCGCTTTATAGGGACTGTAAGGCTTGCGTGCGAGTAGGGGGGGATGTGTCACCTCTTTTTGATGTCTGTACAGGCGTCAAACAGGGATGTGTCATGTCCGCCTGGCTGTTTATAGTGTATCTGGACAGCTGTATACAGAAGTTGAAAGATTTTAATATGGGTGTGAATTTGGGTGACTTTACAGTAAACTGTCTGCTGTACGCTGATGATGCGGTGCTCATGGCCTCATCAGACGCCGACCTTCAGGCATTAGTCACTAATATGAAAGAGGAGTGTGAAAGTAAGGGTCTTCACTTGAATGCAAGTAAAACTAAGGTTCTAGTATTTGAAAGAGGTGACGTAAGAACTAAATGCGAGATTAGGGTAAACCAGGAACGTCTAGAGCAAGTGAATGAAATTGTGTGTTTAGGAAGTATGTCTAGCGCGGATGGAAGATGTGATTCAGATGTAGAACGGCGAGTAGCTGCCGGAAACAAAGTTAACGGTGCTTTGTCCCAGTTAGTAAAGCGACAAAGCATCGTAAAAGAAGCACGAATGGCGATTCATAACGCAGTGCTAGTGCCAACTTTGCTTTACGGTAGTGAAACCTGGGTATGTCAGCAGATGCATGAAAGTAAATTGAATGCTGTGGAGATGCGATCACTTCGAAAATTGTGCGGCGTAACTTTGGCCGACCGAATACGTAACGAAGTGATACGCAATATGGCAGGTTTGAATGAAAGTGTCAGCGGTAAGCTGGAAAAAGGGCGTGCTCCGTTGGTTTGGACACGTCCAACGAATGAGTGAGGAACGATTGACGAAGAATATATATTGTTCAAAAGTAGAAGGAGGTAGAAGGTAGAAGGAGTCAGGGTAGGCAGAGACTTACATATAAAGACCACGTGAGCAGATTGCTCAGAAACGGAAAGGTCAAAAGTACTCGGATACCCAGACGGTGTATGAAGCGATTGATGAATCTCGAAGAAGCGAAAGAAGTATGCATGGATCGCGAAGCCTGGCGATCTGGCCTCTCTGACTACCCCGTCAGGGATACAGCGTGAAGATAGTTAGTTAGTTAGTTAGATAACATGTTTACATATATATACAATATATTTAGTACTTTTAAATGAACGGTTTGCAGTCAACAATTTAATTATTAACACAAATAAAACAAATATCTTACTTTTCAAATCATTTTGTATAATGTACGTAATTGATATTATATTTAATAATAACGTAGTCGAAATATTAGTTAACACTACAAAATTTCTAAGTGTAAATATAGATTCTCAACTGAATTGGAAAGACGAATTAAAATCACTAACTTCATCAATTTCTTCTGCATGTTATGCGTAAAGAAGTCTTACCAGACAGTAGTACCAGACAACTGAAAGCAGTTTATTTCGCACTAGTGGCATCTAAGATACGATATAATATAATTTATTGGGGCCATAGTTATGATTATAACATACAAAAGGCTTTTGTCCTTCAAAAACGTGCAATTAGAGCAATGTGCTGAAAAGAGTACTTTTAGAATAGATCAGTAAAACACTTGTTTTTTATTTATATTTTACTAGACAATATGACGCTGACCGCCTGATGGAAAGTCATGACGACATCTGGCGAATTCAGAGCCACTCTTACAGTCCATATTTCTATTGACAGTGGCCACATGACAAGAGGAGAACACATACGCTGCTAGGTCACATTATCACAGTTGTAAGTTTCTAAAGCTATTATATTTATTCCAGGAATAACAATAATGAAAAGATTCTATTAGTAACATAGAGTAAAAACATGTTCCATTTAAAGGAAGAGGTCACTTACTTTTCTTGTAACAAAGATTATGAACGTAAGTCCTATAATATCACTTGCGTTAAGCTAAAGAGTGACCTATGAGTTCCTAAAGCTTTATTATTCCTATACAAAATGTTGATATTTTCAATTACTTTTTATATTATTATTTCTTGGATCCATCATTTACTTACTGTTTGGCCTCTTTTGACAATAGTATGGACAAACATCTAAACTAATATTATAAAGCTGAAGAGTTAAGCTAATCATAATAAATCCTTTTTGTGTTGGATAACCCATTTATCAGGAAAGGGGCTATATATCATTACTGCATATCTAAACAGGAGAGCTGAGCTGTAATCATAAATGTAACCAAACCAGGAAAATTCGTACCTAGGCTTTTTATATTTTTTACTACAACTGAGACTAAAATTCCACTTGTTTCAGCTCAGCAATTACGTCAATACGTAAGCACAAGAGTGTGGTACAAAGGATCTCTTTGATGGCTGTCGGTAGCCACCCTTGGATCAAACTACAGTACGTAAGTACAGGGTTCATTAATGAATGCTAATAATAGTTAAAAGTAATAATTGTAACAGTAATGCGACGTCACTGAAATTATTATTTAGGTATCAAATAAGACGATTTGCTACCATTTAGTGAATTAAATCCCTTTTAAATTGTGTGTACATTACATAATACGAGTACTCGTAAAATGAAGCAATGACAGATGATGTAGTATGCGTATAATTATTAAACGATTATTATTTTCATTTTAATACTTAATCATATAATCATTTATAACTTTTATGCCTAGGTCAAGGAAAAATAGTTCCAGTTAATAGGTCGTCCTGTCAGCTTTTGAATTTATAAGCGATACTTACAAATTTATAAAAATATTAGCCTTATTTTTCCTTGCCTTAAAAGTAGGAACAGTTTTGAGAAATTTATGATGTTCCATAGTTTTAATATCTCCCTTCAGAAAAGCAACGTATGATTTATATTTTGCTGGCTGTAAATTAAACTGCGAATTACTTATTTATTATTTTTATAGTCCGAGACCACCAGGACTTTAATTGGTGGTGCTAATTAGTATAACTTAGCCTTTTTGTTACCACCTCACTAAAAAGGCAACGGGTTCAAAATTTATGTATGTATTTCTTATTTAGGGAATACTAGGCTTGGAAACCAATCAAGGTTGAGTGGCAGAAAATTTCGAAATTAAAAGAAAGAAAATTAAAGAAAACTCTTGAAAAAAACGATTTTTTTCAAGAGCTTTCTTTAATTTTCAGCAGTCAGCTAAATTAAAATTTTCTAAAAGGAAATAATATTAAAATATATTTATCAATCACAACACACAAATACATCATAATATCCCGCCACTTTCACACTAGCGGTGTTGTACATATACAACCTCTAACTTTTAAACTTTCGCGTTGCATGATTAAAATAAGTGTAAAATACAGGTATTAACGCGATCATGCTTATTTACCTTAAATAGCTTGACGTTTCGACTGGGTTGCACCAGCCGTGGTCACAAGCAGACTCGACAGAATCTTAGTCTGCTTGTCTGTTTTACACTTATATATACAACCTCATTTGCAACCTCTCGGTTTGCGATGTCTGTTTGAGTGATCGCAGTGCTCCAAGAGGTAGGAAGGCACTGACTGCAAAAAGCGACAGTGTGCCATTTTCTGTGCAGTTAATGCCTTTTGTTAAGGCACCGGTCACATCGGAATAATTAATAATTGACAATATTGTCGCCGTGGCTGGAATCTAGATTTAGCTAAAGTAGTTTTCTTAACCTTTCTTTTATAATTAACTAGCTAACCTGGCTGGCTTCGCCCGTGACATACTTCGAACCCCGTGGTACCCTTTTAATCCCGTCGTTTATTACTTTCTCAATAATGTATGAACATTTTCCAAATTATATTATAGTTACAAGAAATTAATTTATCTGCGCATTATTTTGATTTTGCTATATCTCGTAACATATTTATTTAATTTACATGTTGTAAAGGGAAAAAATAATTTTCATGATATTCTCAAATCAACTAACATATTTAAATTGATAAAGATATAATACAGTATTTTTGTAAATAGCTTTCCATTTACCGCTTTATAATTGCCCATTTTTGAAAGTGTTGAATATAGGATGTAATCTTTAAGAGATAGACATATGCCATTGCGGACTTTGCTGTGACGGATATAACATACAAATTCTAACTTACATTATTATGTTATATTTTAAAGGGTTTAAACAGCGTTTTCGTTGAAAGCTCCCAGACGCCTTATTTTTTTTCGAAACCGAAACGTTATATTTTAGCCAATGCATACAAAAACTAAATAAATTATTTACTAAAACCTTTCTCTTGAATTACTCTATCTATTAAAAAAACAGTATTTATTATTACATTATTTCAAAGAGCTAAGCACACATATGGACAGACACCATGCCTTCAAAGTCTTAGGGATAGCTTCTATGGGAGTATCTACTGTAGGGACATACCCACCTCATCGATAGCTCACGGCGATGTAAAGCCCATGAGGATTTCGCACATTACAAAAATAAAACCCTGGAGATTTTAGTGGACCCCTTACACCCCTCTTTATTTTCATATTAACTATTATTATGTTTAGAACATTGTGTGGCATTCATAACATTTGCTTAGCTTCCTAATGGTCTTATTAGTTTTTATATAGTACTTTATAATCTTTTCTACCCCAAGGCTTTTTACGATAATCGAATGTCTGCTTCATACATTTAGCGAGTTTTCGCAACCTTTGTTAAACGTATCACCAAATTACGTGAATTGAGGAAAAAGAACCGTTTAAATTTAGATTGTTTTTGGTAATACTTTCATTTGTTTTATCTCAGAATTCACATCTGAGACACAATTTCAACCCAAAATTAGTTTTATACTCTCGTTCAAATAACTAAGGTTTTACATCTGCTTACATTTCGTTATGCAATCGAAATGACATTATCATTATTCTGAGCACTGGAAAGAAACTTATTCGAGTTTTACGAATTTTATTTAATGGTTTCATTATTATTGCTTCGCTAAACGTTTTTAAATAATAAAAGTCCCAACTCATAAACTGAAAGATGAAATCGAAGGTACGTCGTTTAAAATACAAACACAATTTTGAGTAAGGAACAAGTATTAGATGATTGATTTAGTTTTATGACACAGAGTATTAAGTGAAGAAGAAAGAAAGAAGTATGCATGGATCGCGAAGCCTGGCGATCTGTCCTCTCTGACTAGTAAGATGTGAACTAGTGAAGATAGTTTAGTTGTGTTATAAAATTTCATAGAACGTCAGTCAGTTATAAGATTAGCAATAACGTGACGAACTAATGATAATTTTTCACAATGTTATTTTACGTTTGTGAAAAATTTTTGGTTCTCAATTGATACCAATAATATTAAGAGGTAACTAAAGTTTGTAAAGATTTGTGAGGTTGTGCAGAGGGTAGTCTATGGGTTTATTAAACTGATTTTAAAAATTGATATTGTTAAAAATGTATTTTGTTCCGGAATGCTATAGGCTACTGCCACAGTATAAAAAGAGAAAAACTACTATGATTTTTCGGCTGTGTTACTACTAACAAGTCCCTATAGCAAAAGGGGAACAAGAAAATTACACGACGCGGATGGAGCCGTGGACATTAGGTACTCATTAATAATGCGTAGGTGTAAATCAGCCAGGTAAAAACGCGACGAATCGCAAAATTGTAATATAATTTGGTTAAGAACAATATTTTTATGTAAGCTTATGCAATAAAGTGGCACATCCTATTTACACTCGTGGAGTTGCTCATGTACGTGTATATATAACGCGAGCTAACAATATGTACGGTGAACGCACCGCACAATATCTGCTACCAAGATTTATTAATGCACTACCCACTTCCCTAAAAAATAACATAACGCGAGAAAATTATACACAAATTATTAAATCTTATTAATTCAAATGTTGTACCTCACTTCAAGTGTAGTATATTGACTTACGCGTTAGAAATAAAATACTTGTTAAGAGTATAATCGTATATCACTTCTTGATCACCCTAACACTAACTTTACACGTCTACACTTCTTAAATGATGCCGACTGAATGTCGTGTCCGGCTCAAAAATGCCTTTTTGCGGTTAAAATATACTGTTGGTACATTCCAATATTAATAGTAATTTACTTACAATAAACTATTAACTTCATCATCATCTGAGCGTCTGTCCCAGTTGCGTCTCGCGACGCCCGGGGTCCGCTTTCCTACATTTTCTCCTCCACTTCGCACGGTCGTCGGCATCCCCTGTAGTGAGACCAATAAACTATTAACTTAAACTTAGTCAAAATGTATTATGAAAACTCGACTACCCTCATTAGATGTATGAAAATAATTATCTTAATGTTTAAATGCTAATAGCTCGGCAGTCTTGATATAGCGGGTCCCTTCGCTACATGTAGACAAACTTTTACAGTATTCAGTTAAACATATTCAAAAAGTACCAACGCAGTTAAGTATCAACATTTCGTATCAATTAGTTGTCTAAAGGAAAGTAAGTGGGTATGAAAAACAAGTACGATTCGTAAATATTACGCTAGTAGTATAAAACAGGTATCCCTTATTAGTGGCATCTTTTGAAATGTCACTTAATTAAATAGCATAAGTTTTTAACTATACTATCAGTGTTACTAGTGTGACAATATCTAACAATCTTATAATAGGCCATAGAGAGTAGAAAAACATTACAATCAGGGAGGTCAATTTAACAATTTCACGATATAGCTAATCATGAATTTTCACGTTCTATTTTAGTGCCTACTTTTTACAGGTTATATATATAAGAAACAAGAAAATCTGATAATATATCACATTATGCAAATTACATTGTAGTGGACTTATGCAACAGAACTAATTATTCGTCTTTATCACTAGTTCATCATTTTCACTATCACTATTTAAATTTCTACTTAAAGTTAACTAGGGTTAAATCTTATCTATAGCTACTACATTTTCATATCTGTGACCATGCTTTCGAGTTATAGGGGTATCTTCTATAAGATATCGGTCATTGGGCAGTACTTTCACTATGCGATAATCATCATCATCATCATCCGAGCGTCTGTCCCAGTTGCGTCTCGCGACGCCCGGGGTCCGCTTTCCTACATTTTCTCCTCCACTTCGCACGGTCGTCGGCATCCCCTGTAGTGAGACCATTGGCACGCATGTCATCCCTTACGACGTCAAGCCAGCACTTCTTGGGTCTTCCCCTCTTACCGGGACCCGGCGGGGCTGACATGGCCAGACATTTGTTACCTACGTAGCCCGGCGGTTGCCGCAAGACGTGACCATACCAACGAAGGCGACACTCTTGCAACTTGTCTGCAATGTCACGGACGTGAAGGCTGCCGCGGATGCGAGAGTTCCTCACGCGGTCCATCCGCCTGACTCCACACATCCACCGCAGCATCTTCATTTCCGTGACACGCAGCTCCTGCTTGTGTCGCTCCAATATCGGCCACGTCTCACTGCCATGTAAAAGGACAGGTCTAATAATGGTCTTGTAGACCTGTCCCTTCAACCGGATCGGCATTTTAGGATCACAAATGACACCGGTCATCTCCCGCCATTTGGCTCACGCGGCAGCAATGCGTGACTTGACATTGCAATCGATGTCACTGGACGTGTGAAAAACAGATCCCAGGTATTTAACCTGGTCCGTGCGCTCGACCAAATCACCGCCTATGCGGATGGATGTGGGATCTGTCGAGTTTAGTGCCAAGTACTCGGTCTACGCCACATTTAGTTTCAGACCGCCGTTCTCAAGCGTCTCCTTCCACGCCTTTACACGTCGCACCAATCTGCCCCTGTCCGCGTCTGCCAGCGCAATATCGTCAGCATACATGAGCAACCATGGAGGCTGCTCATGCGGGTTTCTGATGCTGTCCGACAATTCGTCTAATATTACACTGAACAGAAGCGGACTAAGGACAGAACCCTGGTGTACCCCGACGGTGATGGGGAAGGGTTTCGTGTCGCCAACAGCAGTCCGAACCATTGAATCGGAGTCACAGTACTTTCACTATGCGATAAGGTCCTTGGTATTTATTGACGAGTTTTTGTGATTTACCGTTATGAGGCATTTGCCTCTCTACGCGTACTAAATCGCCTATTGTATATGCCGTGCCTGGTTTGCGAGTTTGATTGAATCTATTAGCATCCTTTATCTGCTGCTCCATTATCTTTTGTTTAGCTTGTTCTCTAATCTCTCTTAAAACCGAAAAGCAACTCTGATGGTGTTTTCTGGGTCGCTTTATTACATGTTGTATTAAGGCCTAGTTGAATCCCTGCAACGTAATCATCCCAGTTTTTCTCATTGTCGCCATGACATGAAGTCGATAACGCGTCTAGTATGGTTCTGTTGAACCGCTCCACCTGACCATTAGCGCGTGGGGAGGAAACTGCATTTTCGATGTGTTTAATGCCATATGAACCAACAAAATCTTTAAATATCTTGCTTGTAAAACAACTACCCTTATCAGTAATTAGACGAGTGGGAACACCAAAATAGCGAATGTGCTCTTTCATTGCTTTTATGGTTATATTAGACTTTGTATTTCGGACTGGGCTTATGTTTACGTACTTCGTGAAGCCATCAACTATTATAAGAAGGTAGCAGTTACTCCTTTTGCTCTTTATGAATGGACCAAGATGGTCAGCGTGAATTGTGTGGAAAGGGACGCTGAGCTTAACTATCGGATGGAGCTCGCCTACACGTTTCCCACCCGGTATTTTATGATGAGCGCATTCTAGGCAAGATGCAACGTATTTTTTTATGAAACGCCGCATTTTTGAAAACCAGTAATGTTTCTGAATGCGTTGCAGCGTCTTGTCGAATCCACAGTGGCCGACATCATCATGGTTTCTTTGAACGATTTGCCATCGAACACCTTTTGGGACTAACCACTTTAACTCATCCCCGACGATGCGATAAACACGAGCATTTTTAAGTTTATAATTTTTGCAAATATCGGTGGTTTGTTCGGAATTCGGGTCACCAAGTATACTTTGGATGTGCTTAATTTCATCATCTGCGCATTGAACAGTGATGATCCAAACTTGATCGATTTCTTCAGCGAAGAGTACATCAATAACGTGTGACTTAGATATATTTTCATCCACGGGGTTAAGACTCATTGCATCCACGTGTGACATTCTTGTGCCTGGGCGATACTCAATCGTACAGTCATATTCCTGTATTTGGATCCACCAGCGAGCCACCCGTGGGATTACGTCGCGTTTTGTCAATGTATACCTGAGTGCATTGCAGTCTGGAAATATTTTGAACGGAACTCCTATTAAGTATACTCTAAAACGACTCAAAGATGCTATCACTGCCAGTGTTTCCAATTCGTACGAGTAGAGTTAATGTTCATCGGGGTTGGTCTTGCGGCTGAAGTATGACACTGGATGAACGACGCCATCTGCCTTGGCCTGAAGAAGTATACCAGTTATCCCGTTTTTACAGGCATCGGTGTGTAACTGAATGTCTGCATTTGGATCATATAACGCCAGTAGTGGTCTCCGAGTTAGTAGAGCTTTTATACTTTCAATGGAGAGCTGTTGTGTATCATTCCATACCCATGCAGCGTCTTTTCGTAATAGGTCTGTTAGTGGAGATGTGATCAGAGCATAACCCTTATTAAACCGTCGGAAAAAACCTGATAAACCCAGAAATTGCCGAACCTCGTGCTGATTCTATGGCGTACGGAATTTAGACACTGCATCGGTTTTTCTGGACCCCGGACGGATACCTTCAGAATTAATTTCGAAACCAAGAAATCTATTTAGTTCTGAAAGAAATTACATTTACTGAATTTTAGCGTAAGGCCACCTTCTTTAAGCAACGCTAAAACCTCTTCCAGTCTTTGCAAACCCTCCGTAAAATCTTTCGAAGGGATAAGGATGTCATCCATATAAACAATAGCGTATTTGACAGTGGCCTTGGCCAAAATTTTATATATCGTCCTCTGAAATACTGATGACGCATTTACGATTCCAAATGGGCATTCTGTTATATTCGTTTTGTCTATCAGGAGTCACAAAGGCGGTTTTGTGACGAGATTCTTCCGAAATGGGTATTTGGTATTACCCAGAGGCCAAGTCTAGAGACGTGAATAAAGTGTTTCCCGAAAGTT
The DNA here is from genome assembly GCA_948477245.1 of Thumatha senex. Lineage (NCBI taxonomy): Eukaryota > Metazoa > Arthropoda > Insecta > Lepidoptera > Erebidae > Thumatha > Thumatha senex. The sequence continues at coordinate 15,330,301 of OX419743.1, forward strand.
GATACAGCTGATCTTCAACTCTAGGGAGGGGATAGTGATCTTTTTGGTTTTGCGATTCAATGCCCTATAGTCAACGCATAGTCGTTTTTCCCCAGCCTTCTTTTGAACCAATACTAAGGGACTCGCATAAGGTGAACAAGATTCTCTTATTCCACTGTCAAGCATTTCCCTAACCATACCTTTACGCATAAGACATGCGGTACGGACGATAGACCACTGGTTGAGAATCGTCGAGCTCTATTACCATTTCTGTAATCTTGGTAAACCCAAGGTCTTCAAGACCTTTGGAGAAGCATTCACCATATCTTGATAGGAGTTTCTGCAGTTTTATACAATTTTCTCTGCTAATACTTTGCCCACAATTTAATTTGTCGTTAATGTCCTTTTCGCTGAATAAATCGCAACAATCAAGGACATTAGGATTACTTGGCTTAAAAATAGCCCGCGTCAAAAGGGAACCTTCACCGATAGCAAACATTTTAGGAGACGTATTCAAAACCAGTAGAACGCTACGACCTTCAACGATGTCGTATCGTCCGGGAAACATATAATATTCTTCGTTTTCCGGGGCCCTTAGTGATCCATTGACCAAGATAGTACCTGTAACGGTAGATGATGACTCAACGAGAACTGGAGTCAAATTATTATGAGACAACTCTGTTCTCCGTCTTACTTTCAATTCCAACTTTTCGCTGAGAGTTCGCTGAAAAATTAATTCTTGTGGCGTTTTGGTAATAATGAGATCTGGTTTTTCAGTAAAAGAGTGGCCTAGTAGTACTGGCTGTTGAATCACAAAATCTTCAACTACATAAAAATCGATTACTTCGCTAATGCCCTGAATTTCAACCTCCGTATTCACGATGCCTCTAGGAGTTACTAGGTTCCCTCCAATACCCCTCAAAGCTGGCAGTTCTGTGGAAGCTTCGATTTTGAGATTCATTTCTTGGGCTGTGCTAATTTTTATCAACGAACATTGACTACCCAAGTCAACGTGACATTTCGTTGTAATTTTATTAATCTTTGCATCCATAATATATTTATTTTGGGCGTTATCTAAGTGTAACTCCGCTACTAGTTTCTCAGATTGTTTTTTTTTTCTTCACTCTCATTGTGCAGACTCTCGTTTAACTTTTTATAGCAGCAGTTTTCCGTCAAATGTCCCATTCTTTCGCAGTAAGTACATTTTTCTGCCGGTTTCTTGCATGCGCTTCTCCTGTGGCCACTCTCGTTGCAATTGTAGCACTTAATAGTCTTACTGGCGGTACTCCCGTTTGAATTACTTGGCCCTGCAAGGTACTGCTTCCTATCACCGTTACGCACTCGTTGAGTTTGATCATTGCGCTCCCTAGATTGTCCTATTCTGACGGTTCTGAAATATTTTAGAACTTGTTCAACCTGAGAAAACTGAGCTGCTTGAGCTCCAAGTCTTACAGCCCGATCTTCTACACCGTAAAGAACGCAATCTACCGCTTGTTTATCGTAAATCCTACATCTATTCAACAAATTGACCTTTGCATAGTAATAATACTCCAATGACTCGCCGTATCGAGCTCTTTTTGATAACATTTCAGTAAGTAACTCCGCATAGTCTTCACGAAAGGGAAACGATTCAATAAGTTTCCTCTTCCATTCAGTCCAAGAGAGTAGTAGAGTGGGGAGGCCTTGATACCATATTTTGGCAACACCTCTTAACTTGGGGAGGGCGTAGTGAATGGTTTCCCTGTCATCCCACCGATATATAGTAGCGCATTCTTCTACTTTAGTGAGCCACGTAAGTATTGTTTGCTCCTTGGCCATCGGGTTAAATTCAGGTATAACATTTTTGTCAGAAGAAAGCTTTGGTTTATCGGAACTTTTAAATTGCTCTAGAATATTAAGAAACTTATCTAAAATAGAGTCACATTCTTTTTCAGAAAATTTAGAACTTTTTGGAGAGTTAAAATTACGCTCACGTGAGTCGCCGGATGAGCTGCGTCGTCGCCGTCGTCCGCTGTTACCCGTCTCAGGAAGGCACGCTCGTGTCGCTTCGTCCCGAAGGATCTGATCAGATGCTACATGGCCCCGACCATTTCTGGTTACTCCTGGGCTAACATAGCTAGGATCCCGACCCAATTATCCGGGTACTCCTGGATAATTATGGGCTCTACCTCGGCCCTGGGTCCTCTTTGCCCCAACGACGTCATGATCAGAACTATGGCCCTGTGACCTGGGCGTAAGTTCATCATCGTTTACTTCCATATCTGAAACTTAACACAGTACTTAGAATCACGTAAAGATTGATTGCATATACGTTTTCTGTTACCGCGGCAATTATTAGAGATGTGCTAAGAGAGAGGTTTACGGTAATCATCTGCGACCATGAAATTATTTTTCAGACACAAAGTTTTCAACGAAATTTATTGTGAAGCTAATGAATACTGTAGGTACATTATAATAAAATAATGACAGTTATGCATATAGTTGTATGTGTCTAGGGCACCTTGCTCGCCGAATATCTAAGTGTAATGCTAATGCCAACGCGTCATTCCGTCAGCCGTGAGGTTACTTTAAACGTGCAATTAGTATGTATTCGCATGGTATACCACGGCATGTGTAGTATACAAGGAGTGACATCGATGGGTCCAATGGGTTTCCGGGGTAGGTATACAAACCAGCATCTGGCCGGATTTTAATTCGTTATAAGTTCTTGGTATAATTTTCTAGTTTTAGTTAATATGTTTAAGTCCATTTGCAGCAGCAGTATATCATGGCAACCTTGCAAATTAACCTATAAACCTCAGAAATAATTTGTGTTTACAAGTACAGTACTAGTTATTTTATTAAGCACCTACTTTCAAAGAAAATAATTAAGAGTTTAACTATCTACTTAAAATGATAAGCGTCAACTAGCAGGCATCTACGCCTTCAGGGAGTGCCCTGACACGACGTACATATCCCTCAAACCATATAAGTCTCCGGAATTAATCCGTTACGACAAATACAGTTGTAGTTGTATTAACTATCTACTAGAAATAATAAGCGTCAACTAGCAGGCATGTACGCCTTCAGGGAGTGCCCTGACACAACATACATATCCCTCAAACCATATAAGTCTCCGGAACGAATCCGTTACGAAAAATACAGTTGTAGTTGTATTAGCTATCTACTTTAAATAATAAGCGTCAACTAGCAGGCATGTACGCCTTCAGGGAGTGCCCTGACACGACATACATATCCCTCAAACCATGTAAGTCTCCGGAACAAATCCGTTACGACAAATACAGTTGTAGTTGTATTAACTATCTACTAGAAATAATAAGCGTCAACTAGCAGGGATGTACGCCTTCAGGGAGTGCCCTGGCACGACATACATATCCCTCAAACCATATAAGTCTCCGGAACAAATCCGTTACGACAAATACAGTTGTAGTTGTATTAACTATCTACTAGAAATAATAAGCGTCAACTAGCAGGCATGTACGCCTTCAGGGAGTGCCCTGGCACGACATACATATCCCTCAAACCATATAAGTCTCGGAACGAATCCGTTACGACAAATACAGTTGTAGTTGTATTAACTATCTACTTAAAATAATAAGCGTCAACTAGCAGGCATGTACGCTTTCAGGGAGTGCCCTGACACGACATACATATCCCTCAAACCATGTAAGTCTCCGGAACGATTCCATTACGACAAATACAGTTGTAGTTGTATTAACTATCTACTTAAAATAATAAGCGTCAACTAGCAGGCATGTACGCCTTCAGGGAGTGCCCTGACACGACATACATATCCCTCAAACCATATAAGTCTCCGGAACAAATCCGTTACGACAAATACAGTTGTAGTTGTAGCAAGCACAATCAAAAAGAAAAAAAAACATTAAAAATAGAATCGTTTTTCCCCCAAAGGGTATAAAACGGATATTTAGGTTTCAGCCGAAGCTTGAACCACCTATGAGATAACACCTTCAAATTTCGTAGTCTACTACCCTCTTTTCCTCGACAATTCTTCCAACTACCGACACTTACCCCCTCTTCCTAACCTATCAAGGCAGCGCATGGCTGTTATTTCTTCAGTACCTTAAAGCCGGCAAGGCATTAGGTGGTGGTTCAAGCTTCGGCTGAAACCTAAATATCCGTTTTATACCCTTTGGGGGAAAAACGGTTCTATTTAGGTGTTCGAGCCTTCGCTTAAACCACCTATGAGACGTGTTTACTTTCTGCCGGCGCTGACGTTATAGCGTACTGTGACTTAAAAGGGTACAATAATTAAGGCAATGTGTCGGATGGTAGCTAAATATTTACTTCTTTCTACTAGACAATTGTGTATCAATCAATTGTGTATCTAAACAATAATTTTACTTAATACATTTAATTAAATTATTGGGTTTAAGGAATCAACTAATTCATTATTTGTGGTCCCTGAACGCTTGGGTATTTCTCGAAAATAATAATTGAGAAATGTATTTTTACTGCGCCAGTTCCCTCTCTTTAGTACTTCGTCAATATCAAAAACTGGTTTCTGGACCAGATGTTGGAAGCAATTGCTGCTCTGAAGCTGCCCGCTGAGGCATATATTCCTACCTCTTTAAAAAGAGACTCGATCTACCCGGCTATTACGGAACGAGAGGCGGCTTTACGACTCCTCTCGTAGTAATGAATATATTATAGATATTCTTGGACCTGCGGCGACTGGATAGAACGTCTATGAGGTTTATTTTTATTTTATTAGTCCCATAATTCAAAGTTAGGTGATTGTGTTGGCCTTCTGTCGTTCTTAATACCAACCCGATTGCCTGTATGAACGTGTGTCTGTTTGAGACCCAAAATTAGGCCAAAATATGATTTCTTTACCGTTATCTTCAAACGATTTCTCATCGATGTTCAGGAGAGTTAGGTTGTACACTCTTCTGCCTGATGCTAATAGGAAAAGAATACATGTTTGTCTTGATATTCCAAAGATACTATCCTCCTGGAATATAGAACTCTTCAGATCAGATAGTAAGTCTTCTATTCTACATGACAACGGTTTCTATAGAGGTGGCTTTTTGGCAAAAATTCCCTTCACATCCGTTAATAAGACAGGTCGGTCTTATTAACGGATGTGAACTTAATACTGAGGATTGATCAGGATTTCCGAAAGTGGCAACCACTGATTTATGAAGGGCTTATTTTAGTTTTTCTTAGTTCTAGCTTTTCGTTAATGAAAAGATGACATAAGTACTTAGTCAATTCTTGTGGATTCGGATCATTCACTGGGATGCTTTGGACACAGCCTATTTTCGCCATCTGGATCAAACTGGCTTGTAAGTCTTTAAAGTTGATTTTCGCCATGAGGTTTCTAGTAGTCCCACTTGCGTTTCAGACCAGTCCTTTAGTTGACTTAAACAGCCTGTATCTTCCATACCACCAAATTTAGTCTGACCACTTCTGGTGAGGGGCGGTTTGTTCGTAAATCGACTAGGTTTAATTTGAGATTCGGAATCCTCAACGGCGATCTCAAGGCCCGCCTCCGTACTTCCGGCTCCCAAAATGCTCGTGTCCAGGTTGGAGTTAACAGCAGATATTGACCTTTTGAGGTTTTCAGATGGCGCAGCACTTGGGGGATTAACGCCGGTGGTGGGAAGATCCACCCTAACCTGAACTGCCACGTCCTGCTGAATGCATCGGTGAGCTGACTCCTTGGGTCTGTTGAGTCTTCGCTGACATAAACTGGTACGACTGCTGATCTTCATGACGCAAAAAGGGCTATGTCCGGGCGACCTAGTACTTGAAAGATCATGTCCAAAGCTTTCCTGCTAAGATGTCATTCCGGGAGAGACTTGGCCCTGGATAACCCGTCTGCGATCCCGTTGTATTGTCCTGGTATGTAACGAGCGTTTCTGACAAAGCTCTCAAATTTTTGTCGCTGTTCGTAATAAGGTTAGAGATCGTGTGCCTCCTTGTTTTGTTATGTATGCGACACTTGTACGTTTGTCTGTTTAATACACCGATTTGTCCTGAATTTCGGATCTTAGTTGACTTAAAACTTCGTAAACCGTCCAAAGCTTTTTCTGATTGCTGTACCACTTTTGTTGGACACGAAACCACACTCTCCAGAGACGGCGACCGTTTACTATTGCACCCCAGCCTTGATCGGCTACATCTTTAGTTATAAATACTGTTGACTGAGCATTGTGAATTGGAGACTTCTGATGCGCATTGTCTAACCACTAGCTCAATTCGATCAGAGCTGCTTCCGGAAGTGCAAATTTCTTGTAGCATCTGTTCGTCGGTAAACGGGTTTGACAAGCTCTGTAATATTCTACAGTGTAGACGTTCCAGGGGTACTACGTATGACACGAAATTCAGCTTGCCTAGAATCACTTTTGCAGCGTAGTGTTTGCTTCGTATAAGATTGCTTATATTGAACTGAACTTCAACTGAGCTTCAACTGAACTAATTTCAGGCGACCGATACTTTCTTCGTTCTTTTCTGTGTTCCAGATGATCCCTAAATATTCTAGTTCTCTGATTGGTACTACTTGATGACTTTTGATGGTTTATTTGCCATCCTTATTTTTTAGATAATTTGTAGCGAATCTCATTAGATCCGATAAGATTTGTTGATTTTTGTGTATAAGAAGGAAGTCGTCAAGATTAACTATAATTTCGAGCTCCTTCTGTCAGACTTCATGTGCGATCCAATTGGTTGTTATTGCAAACGCTGCTGGTGCGCTAGCAAAGCCGAATGGAAGGCAGGTCATCTGGTATCTCTTCCCTTCGTACATCAGTGACAGGAACCTGCAATGACACTCTGTTACGGGTACGTGAAAATATGCTTTTGAGATGTCTATCTTCATCATGCAGTCGCCTATTTCTAGAAACGACGGACCTTTCTGATGATACAACAGTCGAAACTTGGGGGCAGCGACGTAATGATTCAGTTCCGTCAAATGGAATGGGTCTGTTTGTTCTGTCTCCTTTTTTCCTTAAGAAAAAGGTCGAAAGAAAACCTGACTTTTGATTTGAAAGTTCATTATTTCCTTCGTCATTTCTGGAGATGATCTTGTATAAAAAGGAATCTTGGTTTAAAAAAGGGATCTTGTAAATGAGTGTGGGTGCGTGTCTCTAGTTGTTGGCATAATTTTGGAGACACCCCGCTTTGAATACGTCACTTACTTCTCCCCCCACCCCCCTATTCTTTTGGGATGATAGCTTGAGCATCGTCCCGGACCTGTGAAGTTGCCTGTTTTAGCTTTTGGTGTTGTTGTGTTCCATTTAAAGTTACTGTCGTTAATATGCTTTCTTTTCTTTCTAATGTTGCCATTGGAACTTGACCGTGTATTTCTGAGGGAGGAATATCGTCTAATTTTTGTTTCAATACTCGTACACGATTGATGGGTCGGTACGACTCTCGTCTTTGTTGAATCACTTCTGCCCGACGCCCACACACGTACTGCAACAGATTATCGGAGACCTTTTTGAAATTGAAATTTGCGTCAAGGAAGTCTTTTCCTACTTGCCGTCGCATATCTTGCGGCATTTTATACAACAGGTCTTGAAAGTATTTCCTTTGTTGGAGCAATCCGTTTCTCACAGCTCCCAGTGTCATGTCAACCTTTTCTAGAATAGTCACAGACTTATAGTTACTCGGGACTCGGGCCATAATATTATTTGGCTTCAAAGAACCAAATGCTGGGTGGCTTGGAACATTTTCTGTGTGTCAGTGTATCTAACTTTTCGCCAACCTTCTTGACTAAACCTTTGGCAGCTAATTCCTTGTTTGAGGAGTTCTACGTCCACTTTGGTCACCTTCGATTCTTTTTCTATAGTGTATGGCGAAAAATTTAATATAGCTTCGTCGTTAGCTGCCTCACCCTTTTGAAGAGCAGCTAATTTGAGTTGAGCTTCAGCTATTTGGTTTTTCAAGAAATGTTTTTCAGATTTTGAAGCTGCACTCGGGTTAGCTACTGAGCCTGAAGCAATATCTAGTTCAGCGTTAGTATTTGCACTGTCGAGCAACGTGTCAAATGATTCATTTAAATTACCAGTATTTCAGACGCTTGGTTCGTCACGTTTAAGTAATTTCTTGAGGTTATAATTTTGCTCAGCAGACATGGTAATCAGTTTGCTGAACATATTTATTTCCTTATTCAGGACATGTACTAGAAGAACGTCGCTGTTAGACTGAGCCGATGCCACTCGTTTTGGTGGAGGACTTTCGATGGTTAGGCTGGTGCCAGGCCCTTTTCGACTTATCGGAGAGGTTCTGTCTTGACCTATAACTGACTCTTGAGACTGCGAAGAATCTCGAAGTTGAGATGATGCACGGTGTCTATTTTCTAATTTAGGTTTTAGCTGCCGAACCGTATCCATAAAACTGCCGTAGTCTGGCGCATGAATTTTCTCCATAATTCCATGTGAAGCAGTTAGGAGAGCCCTACCCATGGGTCACCTCATTATTTTAGTTTTTATAGTCCTGAAGCGCCTTTCTGATAAAGAGGTGGATAATGATTCGAATGCCCTCGCTATGGCATCGAGAGGTAGAGTGAATCTTAATTTAGCGTCGGTTTTCTGTGATATTTCTTCACCGAGTTCTTCAAACGAATAATCATGAACGCGCCATGATCGCCATGATGTGGGAAAATTATAATCAACGGCCGCCTCCATGGCTTGGAAAGCATCCGCTTCCTCGGAGGCTTGGCATTGCAGTGAAGCCAGTGCTCCCATAGTGCTTTAGTCTCCCATATCTATAAGAAGATTTGATGGTTGAGACATGACATGCAATGTCGAGTAATTTGAGATGACGTTGTGTCTTTGATACGACAGTCGAGTAGCTGATACGACGCTTTGGATTATGAGGCGACGTCGAGTAGCTGATAAGGCGCCGAGTAGTTTATTCGACGTTAACTAGTTCATTCGATAAGAACGTCGTCTAGTTTATTTGACATACCCAACGTGAGTGGGTTTAGATCGAGCTCACTCGGCACATTTGGTGCGAGGCGCCACGTCTCAGAGGCACGGTAAGTATAGGAGGATAACTCCTAAGTCGTCGCTGGGCCTTGAGGCGCCGAGCAGAATTACCAGACGTGACTACTTGTAAATATTAGTGTACTTACCGCTAACTTTTTTGATCACTGGGTAAGCACTAGTTGACCACACGAATATTGAAAGCGTACTGAAGAAATAACAGCCATGCGCTGCCTTGATAGGTTAGGAAGAGGGGGTAAGTGTCGGTAGTTGGAAGAATTGTCGAGGAAAAGAGGGTAGTAGACTACGAAATTTGAAGGTGTTATCTCATAGGTGGTTCAAGCGAAGGCTGGAACACCTAAATAAGGCATAGCACTCACCTTAGAGGGCGTAGAGTAGAAAAATCCTATTGATTTTTCTTAATCCCACTTCTGAAGTTATTGACTTACGCATTAGAAATAAAATACTTGTTAAGAGTATAATCGTATATTGCTTCTTGATCACCCTAACACTAACTTTACACGTCTACACTTGATGATGCCGACTGAATGTCGTGTCCGCTTCAAAAATGCCTATTTTATAGAATTACAGAACAATCAGCAAAAGTAAAACCACCCTCATTAATATAAAATGCACCGACAGTAGTATTTCGAGAAATGCTTTCAGGGATCTTTTTGCGGTTTAAATATACTGTTGGTACATTCCAATATTAATAGTAATTTACTTATAATAAACTATTAACTTAAACTTAGTCAAAATTTATTATGAAAACTAGACAACCCTCATTAGATGTATGAAAATAATTATCTTAATGTTTAAATGCTAACAGTACCTAACTACTTAATGATTCTTTTCAGCTGCAAAAAAATACCAAAAATTCCGTACGTCCTTACGTTCCTCTTATAACTTTGTATTGTTTTTTGTTGTATTATATCTATTAACGTACTGTTGTATGATACTTTTGTTCGACGATTTTGTTATATTCTTCGCACTGTGTACAAACCCTAGAGGTTCAGTTTAGTGCTAGAAACAATTGTTAATGTTGTTTTGTTGATATGGTAATAATAAAAACCTTTCAATCAAATCATCAACTATAGAAGTTTGCTAACGAATACGAGAACTCCTGTAAAGCTCTTAACCAGCGTGGAAAACATAAACCAGGCGCATTTTATAAAGTTAACGGCAACTCGATTAAGAAAGCAGTCAAACAAAGTTGGCAGAGCGAAGTTTGAGTGGGACGAGGCTGATTGAATTGTAGCAACTTTAAGTTACAGCACACGGCGTCGTTACATGAACCGTAAAAATACATTTAAGTGTTATTGGAAATCGTTCGGATGTGTCATACACGTGTCGGAATGCGATTGTGTCTGGAGAGGCCGACAGTGCACCCCATTTGTGAACTTCAACTCAGATAATTGTATCTCGGGATAAACTGTGATACTAGATTCTTGAACTATGTTTAATAATTACCTCTAAATTTTTTCGACACATTCGCGAGTTTTTGATTTATTGCATTTTTTGCCTCTTACAGCAGAATAAGATATATATAACATGCCCATATAAGGCTTTCGACTTGTCCTAACGACTGCCATGTTACTGGCAACCGGGACCAACGGCTTAACGTGCCTTCCGAAGCACGGAAACGCTCGCAAATATAAATGCTACAAAGTGTGTCACCCGTGACCAGCCATAGCGAAAGTTGCTTAACGCAGTGATCGTTTACAGAACACGGAGTCTTCGGGACCACAAGCACTTCACATTACAATTTTACTTGGGTTTTACTGGACACCATCAAAAGACTTCGGTTCCTAACCCTCAACTACAGTTACAGTATTTCTACATGGTGTCGTTAGCGACACAAATTTCTATTAATAACTATCATCGAACGCAATAATGTCATAGTTAACTGAATTACGTAAGCAGTACCTGTAGTACATTACGTAATTTGCATTGCCACGACATATATAATTCAACAATGTGCAGGCTTTACGGTTATTGGTGGAACAACGCTACTTCAATTAATTACCCTTGTCCGAACGCTAAGCTGTTGTGCGCACGACCTGTGTTCGCAAAACAAGCATCTGTACTGTGTTCGCGATGATAATTAATATCCTACATTGTTAACCTTCCAAAATTCAATATTAACCAGAACTTGTACCGAAATAAAGCAACAAAAAGCTTGGTTTCTGCTGCACAGAATTGGATTGGTTGTTGCCGTTATTTGTTCATCTTGGGTAGGCAAAGAAACTCAGTCCATACAGATTTCAAAATGTGTCTTAGTTTTAAAATTTTGTTATCTTCAGTCCTTTCTCGATGTATAGTCAGTCCTAAATTCAGTGTCCTTGCCCTAGTAAAGCAGTGGACCCTTTACTAGAGCTTTCCATGAAGATTAAATCGGTACTTACTCATAAACTATAGATTAGATAGATACTTAACGATACCGGTTCTTGCAGCCATATACAAGTGAACTACAGGCAGCCAATCCAGGGGTGGTTTTGGAAGCAACTAGGAAAACACTTAAGATGAAGAAGATGTATATTTTGGTCTTTCCTAGAGTCCTGTGAATGATTCAATGTGATCTTATAACAAAATATGAAATGAATGACAGCACAAAACAAGTAATAGTTCAACTTCTATGAATAATCTCTTTTTATAATTTATTAAAATGTAATATCTCCTACTAAAGAGACCTAGAGACTCTTGTATAAAGTATACGCATATAAGTTAATACACTGTAGCATGTGAGAGAAAGTCATCACTCAATCCTAACACGTTTATGCATGCGTTTTAAAATTTTAAGAGACATTGCAGTGCCGAGGTTTAAAAATTTTATTTAGAAATAGTGGATACCCGCCGAAAAGCCCGCGGGAAATACAGCTAAAAACTAACTATCTTCACGCTGTATCCCTGACGGGGTAGTCAGAGAGGACAGATCGCCAGGCTTCGCGATCCATGCATACTTCTTTCGCTTCTTCGAGATTCATCAATCGCTTCATACACGCACGTCTGGGTATCCGAGTACTTTTGACCTTTCCGTTTTTGAGCAATCTGCTCACGTGGTCTTCATATGTAAGTCTCGGCCTTCCCTGACTCCTTCTACCCTCTACTTTTGAACAATATATATTCTTCGTCAATACAGCTGCTATCCAATTTCACCCATATTGGGGTAGAATTTTGAAAATCCTTAGTGTCTACTCTATAGGTATACGTTGTAAGGTTAGCTTAGGTACTCAAAATAATCAGGCTTATAGGTGTAAAGCTTTTTGATGGACATTGATAGATGAATCACCCGGTAATATTATTACTATAATTATCATAATCGTCGCATACACACAGGTCTAGCTTTATCAACCATTATTTTCTGTTATCTTAATTATGAATACACCAAATAATATCTTATTAACTATGGAATTCAGTTTAAGATATAGATAGGTTTAGTTCCTAAACTTATTATAATTACTAATATTTACTAATGAACTTTTCTACATTTTGTTACTTGTAAGTTTCAAAAAACTTAAGAAAAGAGAACGGAAGAAGAAGAAAAGAACTGGATTAAACTTTATATGTAAACAATACAAAAGCCTAGAATCCACAAAATACATAAAAATGAGTTTACATTCACATAATAACATGCTATTATCGTAGTTTCAGTAAATTGTTCATGAAATCAATGATTGAACACGTCAACGCAATCCGTACTGCGGATGTTTCGGACAAACAAATAACTAGTAATCAATTGTATTATTTGAATGTCGCTCTGCATTCTGTCGACGAAATGAATGTCTGTAATAACGTTGTAAAATAACAAATATTGCGGCATGTTTTTTTGTGTTACGATTAATTCGATTACTTGGATATATTGTTATGTATCGTAAATACTATATTATACACTAGCTGATGCCCACAGCTTCGCCCGTTTGGTATACTTGTACCGTAACCGTTTTCCCCAGTGTTTAGTAAGCTAGTATCCGTAAAGGATACACATATGCCACATCACGAACTCTTTTGTAGACCTATACAGGGTCACTTGTAAAACAGCAGCAACCTGCTAGGACCAGGTAGCTAACATCATAAAAACATGTTCCATGATTTTTTTTTCCATTTTGAATTTTTTTTCAAATGAAACTTTTATTTAATGTACTGATTGAATTACAGAAATACACAACTCGTGAAAATCACAGGGGATGGGGGTCGACCGGTCATAACTCCTTTGACCTTGACCTTTTTCACCCGCATTGATGCGCGCACATCCATAGTTCATCGAAGCATGCAGTACGTGACGAAAAAGAGACCCAGGAGTTCTTTTAAGCGAATACAAAAGCGAAAACCTATGACGAAGGCCGAGGTTTCATGGTACGATAATACTCGCTGTGTAACGAATTGCCAAAAGTGGTAGAACAAACGTTGTTGGTTATCTACTCCTAACAGGTTGCTGGTTTTTACAAATGACTCTGTATAAGATACACGTACAATTCCACCATACATTATTTTGTTAGTTACATCTCAAAAGGCTTGGGCAACGTTTTCGTTGAAAGCTCCCAGACCCTTATTTTATGACAAATTTAAGCTAATATCATTATATTTTAGCAAATATTTTTCATTATATTTTAGCAAACTTAACAAATTGCATACTAAAACTTTTCTCAAAAACCACTCATTTCATTGGTGAAAACAGCAAAACAATCGGTGCTGAAGTATTTGAGGTTATCGCGAACAGACAGACTGACGGCTTTACCTATTGCTTTGCGAATCTGGCAGTAGAAGTAATAATCTTGATGTTGATAAGTGTTACTATGTGATCTACATAAATAAATATTTTTTCATTTTTAATCAAATGCTCCATATAATACTACATTTCATCTGTTGTATTTGGTTCCACGTAATAGGAAGAAAGCTTATTACCATGTATTTAACGAAAAAGACGAAAAGAAAATTTCATTAGTCTTTTAAAGTCAAAGTAAGGAATGTTGCTAGTTACCTCACTCCTGCACTATTTGGAAACGAAAATAATAATAATACCGCGTGCAAAATTTTTGCCCAGCTGTATGCAAAAAACAAGAATTTCAGCCCACCAATTCAGTCAAGGCTATTTAGCCAGTGATGTGATGAAGGCCACAGTTTTATTTTCAATTTTAACCTAATGTTCTTTTCCATTCATAAAAAATAATACTCATAGTAAAAATAAATAAGTAAACAAAAGGTTGGGGGCAACTGTTAACTCAGTGTTCTATTAACAATCACCACGTTAAGTAACTTTCGCTATGATTTGTCCACGGACGGGTGACCGCTTGTGGCATCTCCATTTGCGAGCGTTTCCGTGCTTCGGAAGGCACGTTAAGTCATTGGTCCCGGTTGCTAGTAACATGGCAGTCGTTAAGTCAAGTTGTAGGTCTATTCACTAGTGCAACCCGAATCTGACCAACTACAAGATGACGCGTAAAATACAGGTATTAACGCGATCATGCTTATTTAACTTAAATAGCTTGACGTTTCGACTGGGTTGCACCAGCCGTGGTCACAAGAAGTCTACTTGTGACCACGGCTGGTGCAACCGAGTCGAAACGTCAAGCTATTTAAGGTAAATAAGCATGATCGCGTTAATACCTGTTTTTTACACTTATTTTAATCATGCAACGCGAAAGTTTAAAAGTTAGTACAAGATGACGGTCTAGTGCCGCGGACCCTACAAACACTTTTGGGCTTTAAAAATTTTAACAGGAGGTGGCCACAATGCACCAAAATTAATTTCAACACGGCAATGAGCTCACTACCTGTTACGTGGGACAATAATTCACACGGAGGTATATGAGCGTATAGTACGCCTCTGCCACTCCATCGAGGACAAAAACATGATTGATAAATATGTTAGTAAAAATAACAGCAATTGATCTACCTACCAATCCCGTTAGATCAACACACACATAATATGAATACACGCTATAATATTTGTTTACAAGCGATAAGTGGATATATCCGTCCCCTTAACAAAGGAGAATTCAAGTTGTTTAGACCCTTCGATATTTAGATCAAGTACCTCTGTATGACGCAGGGTTGAAGTAAGGTATCAAATTGTTTACCTCGCACAAGTTTGCGAGATTTTATATAATTTGTTCAATAGTCGAACTTTATTCCACAAGTCCTACTTTTATAATAATCAAATACTGGTTCGGAACTAATATTTGTGAGATCCGTAAATGTGTGTTTTGGAGTTTAGGTGTATCCTATTAATATGTAGGTTAATATTTAGAATATTTAAGTATGTTTATGTATCCAGTCATGCCTTCATCCCCGAAGGGGTGGCAGAAAAATACTATACGATAGCTACTACACAACAGATACACTTCACCGTTTGCACTTCGATTTTATGAGAGCACGAGCGCTTCTATGTTATGCTTCTATGTTTATTAGATGTCTAGATTCCGTAGCAAATGCTTATATTAGCTTAGTGTGGGTTAGATGGCGCTTTACAGTGTCACACAATATTTCTTATATTTAAATATAACTAGCGACACGGATACAATGTAGATTGTAATATGGATTAATAATAATACATATAAACATTCCTCTTGAATTAGTTTATTTTTTGCTGAAAACTGCATTAAAATCAGTTGGGTAGTAACAGGTAGTGACTTCATTTTATACTGTGTTAAAATTGCGATTTCACACAAGGCTGTAGGACGATGTGTTGAGCAGTGACTCCTGGGTCTGAGCCCCTATATTGTACGGTGCGGTAAGGTAAATATTTTGCGACACTTTTGTGGGACAGTTTTTTTTATTTTACACAGTGCCATCTAAATTAAAGTGAGCAACTATATACTTGTGGTATGGGATCTAGACAACTGATAAACATACTTATAAATATTTCGAAATACATTCATATTCTACATAGGAAGTAGTTAGTTTTAGAAGCTCCTAGTCCTATTTCAATAATATTCAACATTAGGTTTGTGGCTGTATGATATGCATCTGCCTACCTCTTCAGCAAAGCCGCTATATGTATGCACGTATTATTATCTATTTAAAAAATAAAATATTTTTGAATTATTGAATTTAATTATTGTCGAATTATAGGAATATTTCGACAATTAAAATTTTCTTTTACAATATAATTTCTACAAACTCATAAATGAAACGAGTCCGAGACTACCAGGACTTTAATTGGTCTTGCTAATTAGTTTCTAGCACATAAGACCTTTTAGCCTTTTTGTTACCACCTTACTAAAAAGGTACGGGTTCAAAATTCCTTCCAAATTTAACATCAAAATAGACACATTTTATATTATTCTATTTATTCGGCCCATTAGACCCACCCCAGTTCCATGCTTCGGAAGGCACGTTAAGCCGTTGGTCCCGGTTGCCAATAAAATGGCAATCGTTAAGCCAAGTTGAAAGCCTTATGGGCGGCTTAAAAAAAATCAACAGCAGGTCGATACAGCCTGCGCCTGTCCAATTCAACACGGCAATGGACTCACCACCTGTTACGGGGGACAAAAATGCATACGGTGAAACATGGGCGTTTAATATGCCTCTGCCTACCCCTTCGGGGATAAAGGCGTGACAATATGTTTATGTACGTAAATGAAAGGAAAGCCATGATCTCTGAGCATATATTTAAAAATTTATAATATTGCATGACATTATAATACATGAATTTGATTATAACAATAGCTGTATCACCATAGGATAAGTTTCCGCAAAATCTGTTCGAATGCAATGAAACCCAACTAATGAATGTTGAAATGAACGTTATACGAACATCGTGTATAATATCTACCAGGTCGTCAATTCTCAAATAGACGACTTTAAAGCGAATGCGGAAATTGACTAGTGTATGTTTTAAGTGTATTTTAGGGGATACCATCCTGCCCAGTACCGAAAGATTCCGTAGATCTTTGTTATATCGCACTATTAAAGCATGGAACTCTCTGCCAGCGCCCGTGTTTCCCTCCTCTTACAATCCTGGGTCATTTAAGAAAAGCGTGAAAAGGCATATTTCTGGGTCGTCAAGATGAGTGTCGCTATCGGAGCCCTGCGGGTTGAGATAGCGGCCCCAATCACGTGTCGACATCTTTGCTTACCATCTGGAGGGCGACATCATTTTGACGTGCCACATATAAAAAAAAACAATTCTCGTACAGACATATAGGCACGACTTTTCTGCTAAGGGATAGGCTGAGAGAAACTATGCATCCACATTTCATTGTTATATTTTATCCCACGTATGGTGAGTATAGCCGTTTTGAAATAGACAAGGGCAGATTGTTGCCACGAACTGTTTAAATATTTTTGAAGAAGTCTAATAAGGCCTAAGACTTATTTAACGAGTGCTATGTTACTGGACTGTCTTTTGGAGGACGGGAACGCTTGTGGTAATGCCACAAACACTATTTAGAGTAGTTATTATAGAACATTGAATTAGAGAGCTTCACCTAGATCATATCTCTTTACATAGGCATATAGTAAGGTAAGGTATAATTATATTATAAGTAGGTATGTTTTACAAATATGTAAGAATGTTGCTAATATTGCATCTTTTACAAAATTAGCATCATTTGTTTTAAATTTAAATAGTATTTATTATTAGACACTAGCTGACCAGCCCGGCTTCGCCCGTGGCATACTTCGAACCCCGTGGCACCCATTTAATCCCGTCGTTTATTAATTTGACAATAATGTAGGAACATTTATCAAATTCGTTGATAAGTTACTTCTCCGCTCTCCAGTAGGTACCTACGCCCGCACGGCCCGATCGAATTATGGTTACACGAAATTTATTTCTTTGAGCATATTTTGCTATAACTCTAGCTCTGAAAGGAACTGTTGTTTAGCCCTGAAAAGAACTGTTGGTTAGCCCTAAAAAAATCTGTTGGTTAGCCCTGAAAAGAACTGTTGGTTAGCCCTGAAAAGAACTGTTGGTTAGCCCTGAAAAGAACTGTTGGTTGACGGCCACTTCGCAACGGGCCGAAACGTCCAATTTTAATCATTCAAAGACCAAATATTATCTACATAAACTGTACTTAGTGATGAAATAATTTATTTTGATAAGGATTAATAGCTTGAGTAAAATAAACGCCTTTAAATGTAGTCCAATAATGTAATGTAGTCGCGAAGCCTGGCGAACTGTCCTCTCTGACTACCCCGTCAGGGATACAGCGTGAAGATAGTTAGTTTTTTTTAGTTAGTTAAATGAAGTCCAAAAAAATTCAAGAATTTTAAATAAAAAAATGGTTGTTGTGTCTCACTCGACATAGACAGGTATATTGTGTTTTTAATTTTTTTGTAAATATTTATAAGATCTACAATTAATTAGAACATTTTATGGATCTATCTTTTATAGTTTAGGCAGCGTACGCAAAATAAGTAACCTTCGTGGTTGATTTTTTTACAACTTGTGTCCGAAAAACCCCAATTTTCTTACGGAACCCTATTTTTTTCCAAAATAAAATAGAGCCTATGTTACTCGTGAATAATGTAGCTTTCAAATGGTGAAAGAAAATCGGTCCACTAGTTTTTGAGCCTATTAATTACAAACAAACATACAAACAAAGTTTTCCTCCTTATAATATTAGTGTAGATAGTGTAGAAAAGACATTGCACCACTTTTCCGCCTACGCTTTCAATTCGTACGGTCGAGAATTGGCGACCCATCATATTTAGTATTCAGTCGTGGCGTGCACCTGTCGCTCTCAGCATTCAGCCTCCACTCGCATTATTTTATCATTACTGTAGACAAAGCCGCATGATTTAAGGTAAATACGTGAAGTTTACTGATTACGCTTTCAGTGTCTCACATATTGTTATTCTACATCCACATCCAGTTATTTTAGTTACGAATAACGCAGGAACATTTGGAAATAAAGATCCAGACGAGACATTACATTATTTTGGAGATTAGCTAAGCAAAGGCGTCACCAAGCTTGATTCTAGAAGAGTTTTGTTTCAATAAATCTTCAAAAATATTAGATATGTCACAATGGTAATGTATGCATATTTTATTGAGACTTGTGCCACCCACCTTCCCATGAGTAATGTAACCAGCAATGATAAAGACGAAAGAAATTAATCAGTAGATAATTAATTTGAGGGAGCTTGAAAAACGAATGTAACAACCTAACTCCAAAATTAATACTTGCGGATCATACAAATATTTGTTCCGACTCCTAGATTTCAGCCCGAAAAAGCTCTTGGCTTAGTAAGCTTTGTGAGTTAAGCAGTTGGTATTATCTTCGATGATGGAATGGGGAAAGGGGCAAAAGGCTGTACAGCCCCATATGGCAAACTCTCCAAACTGTATACAATACAATATTGACAATTCGTTTCGGATAGAATAAAACAGACAAAGTCACCAGTAGGTCAAAAATCCCTAACACCAAAATGCATCAGCTAGATATGTGAATGCGTCAACGACTGTTGCTTGTGTTTTATTTGTTCTATTTACGTGCAGTAACAAACATGTGTCTAACAGAGCTTTGTTTAATTAACATAACTTTCCTGCTCGCATTAATGGACATAAACTCGACGAATGCCTGCCACAATTAAAACGACGCCCAAAACTTGAGTGTGATAAAATAAAGTTGAGCGAATGAGATGGTTGAAATGTCCCGCGTTCCTCTGCATTGCAATATTACTGCTCAAAATTTTATACGATGTCGTCCGAATTCATTTAACAAACTCGGTCTAAAGGCAGGCACATCAAAACTCTATTAAATAGTATGCTAGTGCTTTTTCGTGTATTTTCACATCTCAATCAAATGTAGATAGCAGAAAATTCTTCAATTTCAACTATTTCGTAAGTATAGAAAGTAATTGAAATTGAAGAATTTCCTGCTAAGTACGATTGATTACAAAACTTGCTGTCAATTTTTTTGAAAAATCACGACATAAAATGACAAATAAGAAAACAGGCATCCAACGTATGAAAATAGTATAACTATAAACATATGCGTCAATAAGCTGTATGACTGTTCGTTAACCCTACATATTATTATTGCGACACTGTAAAACATTCAACAAAATGTAAGTAATGTTAAGTAAGTAATCTTTCCGTCTGAAGTAATTTACAACACTAGAATTGACCCCAATGAGCAACTATGCACCTCTGAAACATGATATCATGAGTCGAGAGCTTGTCGAGTCACTCTACAGTGGGTTATAATCTCGCCCGGCCCGTTTGTCTAAGTGGATAGCTAGAATGAACACGCCTTAGCGCTTTATAATGAGCTCCCCAGGCGATATCCACTTCCACACTACATGTCCTTGTCTCCGACACATAATATAATGCCTCGCCGACACTCGCCCGGGTTATATTAGCGTGATACTAAAAGGTTTGCATCCCGACCTATTTTACGTTAGGCTTTAAAAGACTTACATACCGTTGGATAATGAGAAATGAATAAAAACGCAGTGCATTTTCCTTTTAATTAATTGTTCAGTGTAAATGAATATTATATGTATTATTATTAAGACCAACTTAATAAACATGAGAGACTTCAAAATTATTGCATTAGATCCATATTTGGATTACGCAAATATGATCACTTTTTTGACATCGATTGCGATGTCAAGTCACGCATTGCTGCCGCGTGGGCCAAATGGCGGGAGATGACCGGTGTCATTTGTGACCCTAAAATGCCGATCCGGTTGAAGGGACAGGTCTACAAAACCATTATTAGACCTGTCCTTTTACATGGCAGTGAGACGTGGGCGATATTGGAGCGACACAAGCAGGAGCTGCGTGTCACGGAAATGAAGATGCTGCGGTGGATGTGTGGAGTCACGCGGATGGACCGCGTGAGGAACTCTCGCATCCGCGGCAGCCTTCACGTCCGTGACATTGCAGACAAGTTGCAAGAGTGTCGCCTTCGTTGGTATGGTCACGTCTTGCGGCAACCGCCGGGCTACGTAGGTAACAAATGTCTGGCCATGTCAGCCCCGCCGGGTCCCGGTAAGAGGGGAAGACCCAAGAAGTGCTGGCTTGATGTCGTAAGGGATGACATGCGTGCCAATGGTCTCACTACAGGGGATGCCGACGACCGTGCGAAGTGGAGGAGAAAATGTAGGAAAGCGGACCCCGGGCGTCGCGAGACGCAACTGGAACAGACGCTCGGATGATGATGATGATCACTTTTCTGAGTATCGCATAAGACTCGAGTAGTTACCTATCCGCCTTCGCCGGAATGCTCATATCCTCTCCTTATTGTATAGTATTCTTTTTATCCCTTTTACTCGGATTTACCTAAAAAAATGCTTCAATTGCTTGAATGTCTCCCACACTAGAACTTTGCGATCATCGGAGAATTTGAAGTTGAAAATGCCGGGTCACTCCACTAACTTTATGGACAATTCTTTCACCGTCCCAACGTTTCGCTTGTGGAATGCGCTACCAGTGACAATTCGTCGCGCACAATCGTCGCACACGTTAAAGATGTTAGTCAAAAACTATTATTTGCGTGCAGCTGATAATATTATAATTTATTAGAACTCTCTTACCTTAATACCAAAAAGAAAATTGATATTTTTGTATTTATTATAAGTATACTAAATGTAATGATTACGTATATATGTATATATATCTATATATGTATGCGTGTGTGTTTGTGTGTGTGTGTGTGTGTGTGTGTGTCCATGTGTGGCTATTTTCTTTTTTTAAAAGAAAACTGTATTTATTTATCTAGATATGGTTCATTTACGTTGTACTATATATCAATTATGTACACCAAACTGCCCTACTATATTTCCCACCCTGTAGTCTCCATCCAAAGGTTGCCTGTAAGAGATTGCCTCCCGCGATAAGGCCACCAATTGTTATACCATGAAGTCTAATAGTCATGTTTACATTGTGTTTCCTGGTGTACAATAAAGAGATTTTTTACTTTACTTTTACGTAAAGGTAGTTCTACCACATAAATTCAACAATATTACTTGATGTGTGATTGAAAATAAAATCTCTCTTTTACTATACAGTTTTGCTGGCAAGCAGTCTTGATAATGCCTCGATTGCAGGCGATGCACGACAAGACATTTAATAAAGCTAAATATTGCAAAATAAAAAAGAAATTAAAAACTTAATCTATATCTATACTAATTTATAAAGCTGAAGAGTTTGTTTGTTTGTTTGGTTGAACGCGCTAAACTCAGATACTACAGGTCGGATTTGAAATTTTTTTTTTGTGTTGGATAGCCCATTTATCTAAGAAGGTTATAGGCTATATATCATTACGCTACTACTCTGGAGAGCGAAGCAGTAATCATAAATGTCGACATCGGTCAATCGGTAATTTTTTATAAATTTTGGTAGAATTAATAAGCGACGGGATTAAAGCGACTAACCCAATTGTCTTCCTTTAACGCCACAAGGACCAATGGTTGCCATATTTATTGGGAATTCAAGTTATTGTTTATTCTCGAAAATATTTAATTGCTACAAGTAAACATGTAGTAGGTATAACTGCTTCTTTACAAGTCACAGGTAGAGATCTATACACATAATGACAACTCTGTACAAAACCGAGTAATGAGGGTTATCCACGGTCCCTATTCACTTGCAGACGGTGTCGAACTCTTAGCAACAGGAAACACTAAGCCGCCTTATGCGTACCCTACCGCTTCTACATTGGTTTGTGCTCAGACTTTAAGAAGATTTTTGTAAGGACAGCAGCGCGAGTTTAACACTTCTAGTGTTTTGCGTATGCTAGTTTGCCACTTAATGGTATAACAAAGTTCGGGTCTTATAATACTCTGGTATGATTCTAAGACCAGAGTACATAATAACTTTTCCTTACATAACTTTTTTCCATTTCAGGACATTTGTTTACCCTAATAAACGAAACTTTATTTACTACAATAAATTGTTTGCATCCCCTAAATGTGTAAAGTCTCTCTGCGATAGTATTGTTTACCATCCCACATTGTTACACAAGCTACGAATGCCCATTGTCAACATGACAAAAACACAATATTCTAAATATATTGGTTATGCTATAAAAGCCTATCCCGGAAATATAAACAGAAAACTAAAATTCATAATCAAATTCAAACATTCTATACAACGCCAGCGTACCCTTGATCATAAAAATATATTAACTCCTATAAATTTGGCATCGTCAGCGATTTATTTGTCGCTTAAGCGATACGTTCTCGTAGGTCGTAAACAGGGCTCATCAAACCGGGTCGGATTATTGCCAACATGCACAGCCATATAAATTAAAGCCTTTCTTTATAACGGTGACAAGAAATGTCACATTTAACTAAGAGACTCCCCAAACAAACACTGTCACCAAAACTAGATTTTTTTTCTTTTAGTTTTTCTACTTACTATTTACGATTTTGTGTACTTACTACTTCAAACATCTAGAAACCTATTCAATGAACTCATTGGATTCATCCTAAATTCTTAATAAAGATAAAGCTTTAATGTACATATGCATTGATAAATTATTATTTTATTTAAATGAAACGATAGGAAAACACCAGTGTGATAGATGTTCCCATCCATTACGTTTGACGAAAGGGGATATTGGGAATGGAATGCATTAGCATTCACGCTGACTCACCAGAAGACTTATAACGGTAAGATCAATGCTAAAATATGTACTGCTGGTGTTTGATTAACCATTATACAAATAGAATGACGTAAGCATGTTCCTTTCCATGTTTACTTCCATACAAATTGTTGAATTGAATAGTTCGTAGTCCCGTTTACTCAGAGTTCTGTATACGATCACTGCGATCAGCAAGTTTCGCTATGGCTTTTCTTCGGATGGGTGACCCTTTTGTGGCTTTTCCATTTACGAGCGTATCCGTGCTTCGGAAGCATTTCACCGTGTGCATCTTTGTCTCACATAAAAGGTGCTGAGCCCGTTGCCCTATTGAAATGGACAGGTGCTGGTTGTGACTATCTGCTGTTGATAATTTTCAAGCCGCCTACAAGACCTGCAACTTGCTTTAAATACTGCTATGTCACTGACAACCGGAACCAACGGTTTAAATGACAGAAAGCTGAAATCGTTTACAGGACACAAAGTTAGCGGGTTTTCGTCAGATTCTTTTTTTTTGCACTTATTACATTACATTTACATGTTTAGAAAATAGTTAAAGTTTTAATACCGATATCGACAGAAATATGGCGGAGACATTGTCTGACTCAGAAGTAGAATAAAAATTGTCGAGTCAACATAAAACTTTAGAACTCGAGTGAGAATAACGACTGTTTCACTAAAAGAAGAAATTCTTTTAATTTAATTTCCTTCGAAATATTTCACAACTTTGAGCATTGGAATAGAATGATGTCCAATTGAATTAAAAGTGAGACACTTATTTCCTTCTTTGCATAGTTATTAATAAGGAAGTATGTACCATTTTAGAATATTAAAGCAGTGTCCCTCTTGGGAAATATATTCATTCTTATTATGTGGAAATGTATTTCACGTCTTAACGAAACAATGCATTGACATCAGACTACTTTTTATTCCGTAAAAACATTTTATTCCCTCTGAAATCTCTCATAGCGCTATGCAGGATTGGTTGTGAAAAGTTTCATGTTTTATATGGATGCATCTCTATCTATGATTCAGTAAAACTAATCGATTCGGATGCTACTACTACACTACACACGATCTACTTTATATATACCACGAGGTGGCAGCATAAGGCACAGACTTTGTCCGCTGCCACGGACCCGTTCAGGGGGGGTTCGAGTGTTATCTCGCTTCTTTGGGGATCAGTTTTCATACCACTTCCTTGAGGAGGTGAAGGGCGTGCGTGCAGCTCTCACGCCGCGCCACCGACTGGGGCCTGCTTCTGTAAGAACGGCTAGCAGCCCACCCGCCGTCCTCAGTCCCATGGTCATGGAGGACGGTAGCCTTGGGCGAAGACAAGCATGACTACAGTATAGACTGTGGAACTCGGGAGGGAGAGTTCTCTCCCGCTCCCTCTCCGCCGCCTCTTTTGCGAGCATGACATGCTCAAAAAGACGCAACGGCGTCTCACTTGCTCCCGAAGGAGACCATCGCTCTCACCATGGTCTCCAGCGTGAGAATGTTCACGCCCAGGCCCACAACGAGGTCCCGGCGCTGCAGGTCTCACGTTGCGCACTCCGCCAGTATCTTCGCTACAGTTCGCACAGTGCTGGCACTCTGATGTTACCACAGGAACTTACCGAAGCACCCGAGCCCAGTAAGTATCTGTGACATCCGGTAGGTGAGGCTGCCGTATTGCCTCTCCGGCCACCCCTCCATGACCGGCTTTACCGCCTCGATAGTGATGTGTCCCCTCTAAGGTTGCTCAAGTCGCACCTTCCATGTCTCCATGAGCTCCTGGCGGAGCAGCGATCGCCGAGCCTCGATTTCTCGGGTCACAGGTCTGTAGTCCCGCTCTAGCGCCTTCTGGCGCTATTGATACAAGGACGCAACGGCCCTCGCTTCCAGGTCCCATGGAGGGGTCCCGGGTAGGAGACATGCCGCTTCAACTGAGATCGTGCGGCCATCGTCTTCATCGGACTATTTAAAATAGCCACGTTGGTGGCAGTCAGGTTCACCTACGGCAGGATCCCCTAAGATTAGGAACCAAACTTCGGAAATGGTGTCTGAAGTTTCATCGGCTATCGAGTACGAGCCCAAGATAGTACATCAAGGGATCGATGCCGCTAACGCCCCCTACTTGTATGCTGGATCCCGTGGGCAGCCCCTTCCGAGGTCCGTGAAAGCACAGAGCCTTGGATTTGTGGAGGGCCACCTCCAGACCCAGCCGCCGTATTTGACCCACGACTTGAGCAACACCTGCCGTGACCCTTAGGACTGCTTCTCGGTGCGTTGCAAGAGTTCTGTAACAAGAGTGTCGTCTGTGTAACATGTTACGTATGGAAAGTGCCGTAGCCTATAGATCTTTGTAACACCAAATGTGCGGCACTCGCGCTGCTAACCCTGAAAGCTTCAAAGACCCCGTTTTAAGAAACCTATTCTGTCGATGTTAGAGAAAACCCACTGATCTAGTATAATTACAGACAAACTTTACATCAGGTAAGTATAATTATAAGAAATAGTGGGCATTAAGCAGTAGAAAATAATATAAATTATTGAGAAGACTGGCAGTGATTAACTTTAGGGAAATATGTAATGGCTGGTCACGGATGGGTCACCACTTTGTGGCATTTACATTTGCGAGCGATTCCTTCCTTCGGAAGGCACGTTAAGCCGTTGATCCCGGTTGCCAGTAACATGGCAGTCGTTGAGTCAAGTTGAAGACCTTATGGGGGCTTGAAAAATTTCAACAGCAGGTAGCCACAATCTGCGTCTGTCTATTTCAACACGGCAATGGGCTCACCATTTACGTGGGACAGGAATACACACGGTGAAAAGTGGGCGTTTATTATGCCACTGCCACCCCTTCAGGGATAAGGCGTGATTGATAAACCGATCTATTGTATGTCGGTGTGTAAATTGGCCTTTAAGTACAATTATTATTATTACATTGTCATAGCGAGTTGCTACGTCACAGATAAACTTCTAAGCCCGTTTCAGTAACGAATTGTGAATAGAAGCAATTCTTGTCCCGACTATCTCGTCACTACAAAACTGTATGAGAAAATAATATTCGAATGAAGTGCTATTGTTATGGAGGTCCTTACAAAGAAATCTCTCGACAAAGTGCTCGCGGCGAGAGTTTGTTGTACTAGAAATTACTTTTGCTAGCAGTTGATTCATCACAGCGCGGCACCACAATTAATTATTGCGTAAATTATTTTTGAATATTGCATTTATAAATATATTTCCTCATCATTATCCTTATCAGTATGTGCCTCGGTGGCGCAGTTGTAGTGTATGCGAATGCCGCGCCTAAGGTCCCGGGTTCGATACCCGGGTCTGATAAAATATTATCATTTTTTATCGACAAATATTCGTTTTGAAGTTTGGGTGTTTCCTATGTACGAGTATAATATGTATGTATTTAAAAATATATAAGTATGTTTATGTCTAGATCCCATAACACAAGCTTGTATTACTTACTTTGCGCTAGACGGCTGTGTGTAAAAAAATGTCCCACAATATTTATTTACTTATTTAAAAAAAAATTGTGTTGCTATGAATGACCTTAAGTC
The DNA here is from genome assembly GCA_948477245.1 of Thumatha senex. Classification (NCBI taxonomy): domain Eukaryota; kingdom Metazoa; phylum Arthropoda; class Insecta; order Lepidoptera; family Erebidae; genus Thumatha; species Thumatha senex. The sequence goes on from OX419743.1 coordinate 15,357,328, forward strand.
GAACCTCGAGTCCCACCAAGAATTTTAGGGGGAGGGGAGAGGCAAACCAAACTCATCTTCTGAATCAACGGACGAGGCAATGTCGCAGGTACGTGTAAACGATCACTGCATTTATATTTTTTTTTCTATACTGGTTCTTGGACGGGTGACTATTTTGTGGCATCATATATTAATAAAAATGAAAAAAAAATGCGACGGTGTCGTGGGACACCAGGGCCCGAAGTCTACTATTTCTATAGTATATCAATGGAGTGTCGATAGCCTGACAATGGCACAGTTTTGCACTTTTCGTAGTCCGCTAACTTTAAAACACCAATGGCTTCTCACTGACTTGTCATTAGCCTGCCACTCATACAAATCTGTATTCTACTAACCAATGACGTCTCGGTGTATTTCCAATGGTTGGGCAAACGGTAGTCTACTAATTATTTGACATTAGTTTCAATGACTTCACGATGGCTTCAGTATGACTATTTGTCATTATGCCACCATTGAACCACCATCGAGCAGACACTGCTTTGTTACGAGTGGTTGATACTATTCATATCCCATATTTAGTTAATAATTAGGAAAAAACTAAAAATATTACACTCGCTAATGCTAGACGAGGATCGTCGACGAAAAAGCGTCAAATATAGCCGGCGAGAAAATAATGTTTGAGTACCTAATTTCGTCACAATAGGTAGATATAATAAAAACTAAGTGAAGAAAATCGCAGATTAAATATTTCATGATTACAATATAAGTGATGGAATTTTAAGTGTTTTTTTTTTTGTGTAAGATACAACTTCTCTTTATATTTCAGCTTCTGTCTAATATATTCCAGTAATTTTTCAATTCGAAAATTGTGCGTAGTAACTTTGGCGGGCTGAATACGTAACAAAGTGATACGCAATATGCTAAGTTTGAGTGAAAGTGTCAACGTTAAGCTGGAAAAGGGCATGCTCCGTTGGTTTGGACACGTCCAACGAATGAGTGAGGAACGATTGACGAAGAATATAATATTGTGCGAAAGTAGAGGGTAGAAGGAGTCAGGGATGGCTGAGACTTACATATGAAGACCACGTGAACAGATTGCTCAAAAATGAAAAAACTATAAGTACTCGAATACCCAGACGTGCATGTTGAAGCAATTGATGAATCTTGAAAAAGCGAAAGAAGTATGCATGGATCGCCAAGTCTGGCGATCCGTCCTCTCTGACTACCCCGTCAGGGATACAGCGTGAAGATAGTTTAGTAGTTTTTAATTGTATGCAGCAGGATCTTCAAACTTTAATGAGTCAAAATCCATTTTACAATGCCACACAAACCACAGTGCAAGGACTATGTTGTGAGACAAGTGAACAAAGCATTTTTGTAACTTGTGAAAGCATTCATGAAGTTTATAAATGCTATGCCCAGTTGGGCATAGTATAACTCGCCATATACTCCTATTGACTTAAACTCTCTACCTATGGCCTAGGGTAGGTTAGGCTGCCTTTTAAAAATATTTACCTCATGCGTCAGGACCAGCTTATAGCCCACTACAGCACAGTTATATTTGTGACATATCTTCTTCATCTTAACATATTTCCAGTGACTTGCAAACATTGTGCTACTTTTTGTAACTGCAGGAGCAGCTTTAGTTTAGCTAGTTTTAGCATAATTGGATGTGACCACTGTCTGACCCCATAACCTTGTAGCGGCACTAGCATTTTCTCATGCGTTGGTCAGCTGGTGCACCACTAGCAGCTGTCACTTAGGCCCCAGTAATATTGCTTGGGCCCTTTACACCCTACACACATACACATGTTTCGCATGCCATCTAAGTTGGAATAGTAACAATAAAAAAAAAGTCTATTAGAAATAAATGTTTATTAATACAGAATTTATAACAAATATATTTGAATGTTTTCTTAAAGCTAAAAATCAGTCGAGCAATGATGAATATGTGAAAAATGTTTTGTTTTCCTCATGGAAGGCCATGCCATGCAGCATGCCCTGGAGAACAAATTATGGGCAGAGAGAAATGTCTTAAAAATATACTGTTGCTTCTAGTGTTAATTTGCCTTTTTTCTTATTAGTTTGGGTGTAAATCTGAAAGCAATACTATCTTGGCTCTTTGTCTCTGAAAGTAAAATACAATAATTTATTAAAAAATATCAATTATAATGTATGTCTTAGTATTTTCTGTAATAATACTAAATATATAACCCTCCCGTTACAGTGGAGACGTTATAGTGCATATACACTTATATTGGCTGACTTAAAACAGTAGTCGCACAGTTCACTGCTGGATGTAGGCCTCTCCCAATCTTTACCATCGCTAGGTGTTCTACTGTATAATTTAGGAGGTATTTAATCTTACTGTACCATGCTGGCAAGACTAATTGGTTAAAGGATTTATTTAGTTTGCCTTTTCTTTGCAAATGGCCTCATCCATTAGTCAGTAGGTACAGCACTTGCAGGTAGTTTGAGTTGACTGCCTCTGTGGCGCGGTGGGAGTGCATCCGACTGCTGCGCAAGAGGTCGTGGGTTCGATTTCCACCCAGGATAAAACTTTGTGTGATGAGCACGATGGTTTATTCTGTGTCTGGGTGTTATTTATCTATAATATGTATGTATTTAGAAATATATAAGTATGTTTATCAGTTATCTGGTTACCATAGTACAAGCTCTGCTTATTTTGGAATCAGAGGCCATTGTGTAAGTTGTTCCAGCAATATTCATTTATTATTATATTTATTTAGTTTGGGCCCTGAAAATGTTGATAAAACTTCACCTCAACACAAATATCAATATGAAGATTAAAAAGTTTAATACCCGTTGCCGGCAGCTTAGATTTTTGTTTCTGATTACCTAATTTGGATTTGTTTAGTTATAAAACTGACAATAAAAGACAAATAAATAATTAGTCCCCAGTAGAATTGTAAGGTAAGTCTCTACTTAAACTTTTCTCTTCATAGCTATTGCTAGCCTTTTAGTAAGGACAAATGAAAAAAATCTGCTTAATTGAGTTCTCAGTTTCAACTTGTGTGAAGTCTATCTACTACTAGTTCTACTAGAGATCTATGGACAGGAGAATCTTATATCTCTCGTATATTTCACTCACTTTTAGTCGAAAGGACCCAATATGTACTTTGAACAAGTTTGCTACAATGAATAGCTACTACTTTCAGACAAAACACTTCACAAAACTCTTCCTTGGACAGAGAACATCTCATAGCCAGGTCCATAGGGTTCCTAATAAACGACATTAAAACCTCTGGGTGCTCCCACATTTGTCATTTTTCTGCAAAAAGTAATTGAATCTTTGTGTTTTTTAAAGATTCAAAGTAAACGATAAAGTGTGCACAAAAGTTTTCTTCATACTGTGTTATGTACCTACTTACCATTTCTTATAAAGTTAAAACTTTATTCAAACTTCTATATGAACTATTATTTTAATAAAATATGAATAAATTGGTTGTTTTCCGCGTCGAAGCAAGAAATTTTATTGCCACTACCATTAATGTAATGTCAATATCACTTTTTTTTTCATGTACCTAGCACAGGTACGTAGAAACAGCCTAAGATATAATTTCTATTTTTTTTTAGTTTAATTATGCTTAATTTGTTTTGGTTGCCACATTTATACACTTCTATCATTATATATGATACGTTTTTATAAAATTAACAATTCTGTGGCTCAAAATTATAGAAAAATTATGCATATTGATTATATAAGAAAACGGGGTATTTGATTTTCACGAAATGGCAATGTGGTTGCCAGCGCCACTGTTGAGCCATTGTCATTCCATTGCCTCTCTATCGACATTTTGCTGCCAGCGTGTTTTAACGTTAGTAGATTACCGATTTTTGCTCAATGGCAATGGCATGTCAATTGAGTGGCGATGGAATGACCATGGCTTGTTCTTTACGTAAATTAGTGACTTGAGGCCCAGGGGCCCAATTCTCGATCATACGACTTAAAAGCGTGGACGTAAATTTACTTGTGAAACGTGTTTTGTCTCTTATTTGGCCGTTTCTTAATATGAAACAAATGAGCTTTCACCAGCAAATTTTCGTCTACGCTTTCAAGTCGTATGATCGAGAATCCGGGCCCTGGTAGGAACGAAGTTCGTTCGGCTAATGTAGAATCGTCACAATTTGCAAAACAAACGACTGTCGCGCCTGCGCACGTTCTTTTTCTTACGGTTTTACTATCACATTTTTTTCAGTTCGGTCGCGCAGCAAAATCCCTATCTCCTCCAAGCCTGCCGTAAGTAACTTCGTTCCAATAAATAAATATTGTTAGGACAACTCACACAACGCCATCGGATTACAAACTAAGCAGAGCTTGTACTATGGTAACAAGATAACTGATAAACATACTTATATATATTCTAGATCTAAATACATACAAATTATAGATAAATAACACCCAGACACAGAATAAACCATCGTGCTCATCACAAAGTTTTATCCTGGGTGGGAATCGAACTCACGACCTTTTGCGTAGCAGTCGGATACACTCCCACCGCGCCACAGAGGCAGTTAAACATTTGCGAGCGTTTCCGTGCTTCTGAAGGCACGTTAAGCCGTTGGTCCCGGTTGCCAGTAAAGTAACAGTCGTTAAGCCCAGTTAAAGCGCTTGAATAGAAGCGCTCGTGGCACCGCGGGCTCAGTGTCTATAAACGATCACTGAGTTACGCAACTTTCACTATGGCTGGTACTCGGATGGGTGACGACTTTGTGGCAATTACATTTGCGAGAGTTTCCGTGCTACGGAAGGCACGTTAATACGTAACATGGCAGTCGTTAAGTCCAGTAGAAGGCCTTATAGGCGGCTTGAAAATTTTCAACTGTAGATAGGCACAACCTGCATCCGACTATTTCTACACGGCAATGGGCTCACAACCTATTACGCGGGACAGGAATACACATGGTGAAAAGTGGGCATGTAAGGGTAAACCCGAAGAGGTGGCAGAGGCATACCTCTGCCACCCCTTCGGGGATAAGCAGTGATAGATAAATAAATACAATTTGCTAATAACTAGAAATACGCAAAGATGAAGAAGCCCACTCAGCATTTCAAATTCATTTTCTTTCACTGTGAAATTTGGAACATTTAACCAAAACGTGTAAATCGAACAAGTGTATTCTCTCAAGAATTTGCGAAAGATCCCCTCTGAATATTAGAAATTTTTTTCTAAACAATGCCGGCATCCTCAGAATACTACCTCGGATTATTTGAAAATTTCACAAGGAATTTCCGTGAGATTTCATTGAATGGTTCAATGTGAGTGAAATTCTCTCGAGTTCAATACATTCGAATATCCTTTTGAGATTGGAGTGACACAAAGCGTATTGTTACAGACGAGATGTTTCTATCTCGTGCCGTTTTGTCACTGTGACTTGTATAGTTATTATCTTCACTCGTGATTATCTTCACGGCACACGCCACGATCATGCCCTCCCATAGTCTGCGTGCATAAATAAACATACATACATACATATTGCCACGCCTTTATCCCCGGAGGGGTAGACAGAGGCTATATGCAACAGGTGTAAGCCAATTGCCGTGTGCATAAATATAATAAGAGCTTTTCATTTTTAACCCTCGACGGAAACCGAGAAGTGTTATAAGTTTAACCTGAGTATCTGCGTGTTTGTGGCATCATAGCTTCCGAATGAATGCACCAATGTGATGTGGATTTTAATTTCAATATCCGCCATGTCGAAATGGTATTTAACTACAAATATTTGAAGATCGATTCGATCGATTGATTGATTTGATCGATTGATGTGATTGATGAAGAGATTTCACTAGAATTCACAAATCCGATTGACCTGGAATTTGGTATACTGTTACAGGGAAAAATGATGAGAATTAAAGTTTACGATGCGCGCGCACACCGTCTCGAAAAACCGACAAAGTTACCTGATAAGTGTTTTAGCAGTTTAACTGTTAGTAGTTTTCAAACACCCTGAAGTTAGCTTTATACTCAACATTTTAGTATTTTCTACAAACGTAGGATAATGCGAAAGATAAAAGATTTAAAAAACGATTTTTATATTGTAATCCCAAATAAGTATAACTTCTAACGCGTGTACATAAGTACATACACACTTTTTTTTCAGGAACTTGTAATGCTATCGAGTTGTAGTTTAAATTATATATACTCAGGTCTACAGGCCCTTAAATATAACTTTTATATTAAAAGTTAATTAGAAATATAAAATTTCCAATTTTTTTCCAACAGTTGTAGTATATGAAGATATTAGTTGCCAAATTTCATATAATTTCCTATGGAATATGCTTTCCGTAAGTGTTGAAATATGATTGTATTTTGCTAAAAAATATTCAAATGGCAATCTATATTAAAATGACCGGGTAAATGCCACCCCTGGTTATACCCGAAGGGTTGGCAGAGGCGTGAGGCGTTGTATATTCACTTCAAAAATAAAAAAAAATTAATAAAATAAATTAAGGGAGGCCAATGTTGTATGGATAATGGTACGAGTACGGAATCCTTCGTGCGCAAATCTGACTCTCGTCGTCACCTTTAATTAATTAGATGATAAGTTAGAAAATAGTAAGTTCTATACGTTCATTAGCATCGTTTAGGAAATGATAGTGTATAGGCCAGTTTTTTTTAAATGTCCCACAATATTTATTTATTTTACATTTTCGAGATCATTTTTTTACAGATAATGATGATAATGCAAAAGAATGTATGTTATCAACACATATAATATTAGCTATCATAAAAGAAGTTACATTGCACAAAGCGCTGGAGAGCAGTAAAGCATAAACATTTTAAGCGGACGGCGACGGCCGGTGAAAATTGTTTAATAGTTCACTAGCGATTGTCGTAAAACTATATTTCGTTCGAGGGGGATTGGCCGGAGAACGCAGGACCTCGTTAAAACTCAGACCGTTCACTAAATCTTAGAGGTTTACGACTGTACAAAAATTGGGCCGCACCTCCCTCACCGGTGTTCTGAGAAGCCGAGGAGCCATTTCTTCAAATATATATAGCAGACTGGGAGTACCGTCTCATCTATTGTATCTATTCATTCCTTGTTTAATTGGAACACTGGGGTTAGTTTTATTACCCTTAGTTTTAATTAGAAAACGTTGTAATAGCTATGACATAACAGTTGTTAAAATTTAAGTGGTTTAACTTTGTATTTATAATTGTTGTTATTTGATTAAAGTTCAATGGAATATGAATAAAAATAAATAAATTTAATATATTATTGTAAACCATTGTTTTATGTAGCGTTATCTGGCTCAAATTAAGGTTTTACAAGCTTGTGCTATGAAATCTAGGCAGTCGATAAACACACATATATTTTTTTAATACATATAGAAAACATTTATTTGCACTCCGAAATAAACATTTATAACAAATATTTGCACAAATATTTGTTCCGATCCATGTGTCAAACTGGGATATCATGTACCTAGAACTACTAATCTAGAACTCTATAGTAAGAAGATAATGTAGTTAAGGCTGAATTCAAAGAAGAATTCAAGCCACAAACGAATACACACTACGCAATTACACATACTTTTATTTCGACACGTTTTGTCAAACTCGTTTAAAACAGTCTAGTCTGTTTTAAACGACCACGACGTCATGACCAGAAACTCAGGCTAGTCTGAGTTTTATAATTTAGCAAAATTTTGTGGTGAAAGCGGAGATAAGGAAAGCGTTACCCGGTTTCCTAGTCGTATGCAGTGATCTTGGAGCGCGCGGACACCGAAATCCACCTCATCGTAAGCTCCGATGAGTGATAAATACTCGAAGTAAAAACGAAATGCTGGAAAAAATTCCACCATGAGCCATCAATCAACAGTATAAATAAGCGTTTTAATTTGATTAGTTAAAACTGTGTACAAAATGTACCACATTTTTTTTTATGTGGGATCTGAATTCAATAATAATATTTTTATTGAAGTGAAACTTCTTTATCTACATATGAGAAAAAAAATATGGCTGTAAAATATGTCGTAAAGAAGTTTCACTTCTTACCTGTGTACTATAGAACACACATTTTATTTTTATTTTTAAAAGAAACACAACGTGAGTTGCAAGACGTACACTTGTATCTTAAAATATGCCCAAGGGCCAGCTTTGCGCCTAAATTTAGAAATTTCGCTTCAGATAAAATCATAACGACAGCCTATTTCCACACTCCGTTCCTACAATTAGTGGCAAGTGATAAGATTCTGAAAAGCTTTTATTATTTTATTATAAGTCCAGTTTTTTTTAATTATACTAGTACTGGCGAATTTGAGACCGCCTTAGAATTCGGTTAAAAATGTAAAAAATGTATGAAAATGTAATTCTTTTCAATTACTCTTTTTCCTGGTTATTTTTACTTATTACTGAATGTGCCTTCTATCAAAAGTTTTCAAGCCATTCAGTCATAAGGCATTCTGTCACTTAGATTAGCGACAACAATATCAGTGGCAACCGGGACCAACAGCTCAACGTGACCGAAGAACGAAAACGCCCGTACATAAAAATACAATAAACGGACACCCGTCTGACCGTGAGAGTTTACAGAACAATTAGTTAGTGGGTTAACTAATTATGTACATGTTAGTTGACGACCGCGGCTCCGCCTGCGTGTTGAAGTTTTCCCATTTCCTTTTCCCACAGGAACTTGTTCTCGGGATGAAAAGTAGCCTATGTGTTATCGTGATGTGTTAGCTTTATTTACTGACTGCCTCTGTGGCGCAGTGGGAGTGCATCCGACTGCTACGCAAGAGGTCGTGGGTTCGATTCCCACCCAGGATAAACTTTGTGTGATGAGCACGATGGTTTATACAGTGTCTGGGTGTTATTTATCTATAATACGTATGTATTTAGAAATATATAAGTATGTTTATCAGTTATCTGGTTATCATAGTATAAGCTCTGCTTAGTGTGGAATCAGATGGCGTTGTGTGAGTTTGTCCCAACAATATTTATTTTATTTATTATTATTTATTTATTATTATTTTCATCAAAATCCATTTAGTAGTTTTTGCATGAAAGATAAATCCACATCCATACATTCTTACAAGCTTTCACGTTTATAATATTAGTAGGATCATTCTCTTTGTGACACAAATGACATCCCTAGAAATGATAAAATAGTAAATTATGTGGAGGTCTGAACACCTGCATAATGTCTCCGTCAATCATACAGATGCGTGAAATTGAATCTCATGAGCGCAAATCACACAATCCTCTATTACCATCCGAGATGGTGACACTTACCTTTAAAATATGAACACATACCAAATTTAACTCTATTGCAGACAAAATAAAGACTATTTTAATGTACTAAGATAATTAACACTCTATGATAAACGGACCGCATTCACTCGGAATGTATTTCATTTTTGTTTAGAACAGCAATTTCGTCTTTGGGTTTATAATATAGAGCATTGTCAGTGTTCGAGCGGTGAATGTGTTAAATAAGGAATTCATTTACTTCATTCCATTTCCTTATCACATGGTGACAGATTCAAATGGGATTGCCAGTTAACAAGATTTTAATTTTTTCCTCTTTCTTATCATTTACGCCTTTATATAACTAATTGAATCGGGCGTTAAATGGCGGAAATCCATCGTAGAACGATAATAAAGGAGGGGAGGGGAGGAATGACGAACCGAACTCCTCAAGGAAAGTTTTAGTATAGGTTAGTTTAAGTGTAGGATAGGTAAAATTTACCTATCTTACATCCTTTCCTTGAGGAGTTCTGTTCGTCATTCCTCCGTTACAATTAGTAGAGGTTATCCTTGCTTTAGGAATGACGAATCGAGAGTGTGTGGTGGGATCTTCCTCCCCTCCTTAATTATGATTTACGCCTTTATCTCCGAAGGAGAGGCAGAGCCAGAGTTTTATTTCCCCCGTAAGAGGTGGAGAGCCGTGTTGCCGTGTTGAAATGAACGGCGGAATGTAGTGATGACCTGCTGTTAAAATTTTTCAAGCCGCCCATAAGGCCTTTAACTTGTCTTAACGACTGCCATTTTACTCGCAAACGAGACTAACGACTTAACTGCCTTTCAAAGTACGAAAACTCCTAAATGAAACTGTCACAAAGTGGTCACCCATCTCAGGAGCAGCCATAGCGTGAAAGGCTTAACGCGGTGATCTTTTACGGAACGCTGAGTTAAGGGACTGCGAGCGCCATAATTATAAATATGTGTAAGCAAACGTACTATGTAAATTATTCAAATTGCTAAAGTATGTACAAAATTTGCTAACTGTCAACAAAAATTGTAAATTTAGAGAGCTATCAGAGCGTACGCTGTGTGAACGAAAAAATAATACCCAAAAACACTGCTGTTTAAAATTAGACAGTTTTATTTAAGAAATTATGTTAAATATGAGTAGGTGTTCAATTTAAAACAATATATTTAGTACTTTGTAACTTTGTTTTCAATAACCTCCTCGAGTAACCCCTGTAATGTTTTCCTAGGACCATGAGGAATTTACATTCCGGTGAAACGATGTGAAAGCACGAATCACGTATTAATTCTATACTTTAATATTACACTAGCATGTAATATTAACGTCTAGAATTAATACGTAATTCGTACATAAAGGTTACGGTGACTGACATATCATGATTTGTCTGCTTTTTGTCAGCTATTATAATTTAGAAATCCTGTAGGGTTAGTAGTAAAATGCACTTTAAAGCAGTGTAAAGATAAGATTATATAATATATATATAAGATTCAAAGTTTAATGAGGGTGAAAACATCTTCTATATCTATTTAAATAAAAATGAATCGCAGAATATGTTGCGAAGCGGTAATCTCAGGAACTACTGGTGGGAATTGAAACAATATTTTTGTGTTGAAAAGTCCGTTTATTGAAGAAGGTTATGAGCTATATCATCACGCTACTACCCAGGAGAGCGGAGCAGTAATCATAAATGTCAACAAATCGGGCAAACTTTCATAGATTTTTAATAAAATTAATAGCGATGGGATGAAATGGATGCGACGGGGGCTAGAAGTTGTCACGGCAAAGCCGCGGGGATCAGCTAGTTACTAATATATACTAATATAACCTGATGAGTTTGTTTCTTTGGTTGAACACGCTAATGTAGAAGTACTGGTTTGAATCGAAAAATTTATTTTGCGTTGGATAACCCATTTATGGAGAAAGGCTATCATAAACTTTGCTTTACGGTAGCGAAACCTGGGTATGTCAGCAGATGCATGAAAGTAAATGGAATGCTGTGGAGATGCGATCACTTCGAAAATTGTGCGGCGTTACCTTGGACGACCGAATACGTAACGAAGTGATACGCAATATGACAGGTTTGAATGAAAGTGTCAGCGTTAAGCTGTAAAAAGGCGTGCTCCGTTGGTTTGGACACGTCCAACGAATAAGTGAGGAACGATTGACGAAGAATATATATTTTGCGAAAGCAGAGGGTAGAAGAGGTCAGGGTAGGCCGAGACTTACATATGAAGACCACGTGAGCAGATTGCTCAAAAACGGAAAGGTCAAAAGTACTCGGATACCCAGACGTGCGTGTATGAAACGATTGATGAATCTCGAAAAAGCGAAAGAAGTATGCATGGATCGCGAAGCCTGGCGATCTGTCCTCTCTGACTACCCCGTCAGGGATACAGCGTGAAGATAGTTAAGTTAAGTTAAGTTATATATCATCACGCTGCTACCTTGGATAGAGGAGTAGTAATCATAAATATCAACAAATCGGGAAAATTGTCAGTACATTATTGTAAAAGTAATAAACGACGGGAGTAACTAGGTGCGACGGGAGTTTGAAGTGTGTCACGGGAGAAGCCACAGGGGTCAGATAGTTAATTATAATCGCTTTTATGCTTCATATATTGATGATATAAGTAACAGGACCTATAAAACACTTATAACAATATACCGCACCTACAATTCTTTGTCGAACCCCTGTCGAGTGTCACCTGTCAACCCCTTGTGATTTGTAACACACAAGCAAACCAACCCTCTTAATAAATAGTTGTGTAAACGGTTTCAACTAATACATAATTGAGGTGCAATTCACATTACAACATTTTATATGAAAATAAATAAATAAATATGGTGTGACATTTTTTCTACAGCGCCATTTTGCTCAAATTAATAAACTTTAGCTATTAATTTGACCAAAATAAAGATAACAACTTAACTAAGTTAACATTTTTCGACTGCCTTGTACAATATTTACCTTTTACTCCCTCCCCCGTCCCTATCCCCTCTTATCTCTGTAATAATCTCTTCTGTAAAGATTTGCTCTTTATAATATTGCTAGTTGACGACCGCGGCTCAGCACGCGTGGTCAAGTTTTCCCGTTTCCGTTTCCCACAGGAACTTGTTCCCGAGATAAAAAGTAGCCTATGTGTTATTCTGATGCGTAAGCTATATTATTGTAAAGTGTCATCAAAATTTATTCAGTGAATTTTGCGTGAAATAGTAACAAACATCCATCCATACTTACAAACTTCCGCGTTTATAATATTAGTAGGATTATGTATACTTGCGGATTAGATCATTTATTTATTTAAATATCGATATTCATTAGAAATTGATTCATTATTTACCTACGAATAAAAGCTATGACAAAGTTGGATTTGCAACAGGTCGCTAGAAGAAAGCATATTGTCAATTCCCATATTGTGAAGTTCCGAACAGCAATTGAATCGGGGTCTCGATGTCTCGCCTTCAATCGAATCTAAAGAACTTTATCTGAGATATAAAACAAAAGCGCTTCCGTCACATACTCGTAAAGCTTCTATTGTTCTGCGTAGGAAGGTACTATTTCTGTGTAGAGAATAATAAAAATATTATGAAATAAATAATACGAATTTATAAACGTTGTAGCTAAGCGCAAAACTATTATTTCGAATATTCACCGTGTTTAAGTACATAATTATCTATTTTAGATGTATTTAGCGAAGCGCTCGTATCCCAGCTTCTTAGTAATCTATAAACGATCATTGAGTTATTCTAATGTTTAAGTTAGGTACATAATACATGAGTTTCATAAAAACCTATCCCGCAGTTTTTGCGTGAAATAGTAACAAATATCGACACATGTGGTATGTCTACCCACATTCATTCATCGTCATAAACTTTTGTTCTTACTCGTAAGTAGGACAAAAACTGAACGTAAGAGTAGTGCAATGAATTTATATTTATGATATTTCGCAATAAATTTAATCTCAAAAAATCGTATTATATGTAGTAATAAATATACCTCGGCCACAGTGTGGGAGTTTGGTGTGACTACGGATCGGTTGCCCTACTTTCATATAATATAGGTTGATAGCCAACAAAAAGTATAAACCATGGAGTAGAGAATAAAACTTTCTGTCCTCCGTGGTATAAACTGACAGCCGTAGCTTAAGATGGTGGGCCATCGGAATAGAAATATGTAAACTATCGAGAACGCATAGCACAGCCACTAAACCAGATTGACTTGAATTTTTTTATTTTTTTTTATTTTTATATAGTTAAATTGGATCTACGAGAAGAAGAAAAATAAGAGAGTTTTACCTAAAATAAAACATACCTATTATTTTTTCTGAAATATCCGGAATCCACTTTGAGTCAAGCACCTGTCTTTTTACCTTAAATCAGTCACTTCCGCTTTCTCTCCGACGGTGGCGCCACCTATATTGCTGTTTTGCGTCCAGATCGAGATTGCACCGGTGTTGGTTTGTCATTATAGAACTCATAATGCACCAGGTAGCCATTACCTAAATTCCGAATATTTCTGAAAAAATAATAGGTAAGTTTTATTTTAGGTAAAACTCTCTTATTATTTGTTTCGTATCAATATCCGGAATCTATTTTAAGTGACGTGTTTGTTATCACCTGGTGCCGAGCTGGTAAGCCTAGACGCTATAATGTGTAAAAGTTCTGATGGTTGACAGTTAGGTACAAACGTACCACTGATGCAACATACATAAACGTGTACTCTTATGAATACAGTTTTATAATCATTGTAATAAAAACAGAATTATTATAAGATAAGAATTAATAAACAGTTTTGTTAAACTGGTACTAAATAATATGGCTGCGATACTGGTTGACTATTAGAATTAACAGAATTAAGTCTTCATTCAATTTTCTCTGATAATAATTCTATACATTAATTTCTAATATATAACATCCTAAATAGCAAGAATTTGTTATATAGGAAACATTACAACAAAATTTAGTGACGCCACTGCTGATCGACGTTTAACCTAAGGTTTCTCGATACCAGCTTCCTTGAAAATAGATTTCATCTATCCCCAATAATGGTTCTGGACACAGGCTTCACTTCCACTCTGGTTATTGCACAATTATGTTGTCATCAACTTAAGGACAATTCCATAATACTTATCCAAACAACTAAGTATGTTTAATTTAGTGTGTTTTCGAAGCCTCCCACCAGAATGCCTAATGCCTATATAAATTCACAGTTATTTATAGTTTTAAAAAGGGCACAGCATAATACTATGTTTCTCATCTATGTGGCTGTTACTATCTATGGGTAATAATGAAATCTGCGACCAAAGCCAACAATAAAAGTGTAGCAGTATGTCGCGAATCCTGATGCGGATTTAATACATTTAAGAATAAAACTGTATCAGAAGTTAATGTATGTAAACTAAGTAACAGTAACTTCAACAACTCTGGGGTTTATTTTCGTACCCGTACTAATAATAAAGGCGAAAGCTTATGAGTGTGTATGTTTGATACTTCTACACACAATCGATTGGACCATTTTCGATTAGATGTGGTGTGTAGCAGTGTAGCAGATAACCTGGCTTAACAGGTTCCGACGAGAAACGGGTATGGGACAACTTGACCACGCGGGTAAAGATGCTCATGTCCTCTAGTAATTGATAGAATGCTTTCTCGACCTGACCTATGTCGGTTCATATATATATATTGATAGTAAAGTGCCTCGCAACTGTTACGTTCTTCATCACCCATGCTTCAGATTTTAGATCCTGGATTTGGAGAATGTACACTGATCTGTTGATGAGTATTGGAATCGGGTAGGGCGGCAATAGGGATTGATGACAGAGCTTCTATTAAAACTGTCTTCAACTTTTGGAGCGATTAGGATAAACCCAGCGAACGGACGTTCGCTAGGTTTTTTGTGGAACAGCACTCTTGTGATGAGATTCGGTGAAGGAAATAGCGATGCTAGTATGTTTTCCCACCGATAAGCAACTACGTTGTGTAAGTTGCTTCGTGGTCCCTCATGTCTATGAGGAGAGGAAAGATGTACCTCTACACGACCTGTGCTGTTATTGATGCAGGTAAGGCTATACGTGGTATGCACCACGTTTGAAAAAGAGTATAGCTGCTGTTGTTAAATGCTATTCTGGGCAAGCTTTCTGGTAAAAAAAAGTGCGACTAGGTGAATGTTTCGTCTATCTATGAACTATGAATAGTACCGTTAGCTTAAGAAAACTCAGTGCCTCTTTTTTGTTAAAATAGAAAACCAAAGTCTAATTGTCGATTTTGGTGATCATTGTCGCGGTGAGAGTTTCTCAGTTGATGTTGATAGTGTTATTTTTAAACTTTCGCGGTTTATATATCAGTCCAGCCGCGACCACGGGCGCTGCAACGCGCTCGAAACGTCGGTGAATGTAAGTACAAAATTGTTTCGCGTGAAGTCCCGAGTAGTATATAAAATATGATGTTGATAGTGTCGAATAGCCGCGTAGTAAACGTGTCTATCTGTTTGGCATGTCAAGCCGTTGCTGAACATTTTAAGCTCCCGTGACGTTGCGGTCGCCAAATTGGGCTCCCTAATCCAGATCAGAAGCATTCATGGTTAGGAAGTTGGTTACTGGGGTCATGTGTATTGGCAGTGAATCTCCGTTAGCTCCATACCACCATCTCGAACTTTTGTGGTATGGGTGGTTTTGCGGCAACTGTCGGCTGAAGTATTGCAGCGTTTGACAACTATGACAGCTTCTGAGAGTATCGAGGAGATGGTGGTATGGACACCATCTCCTCTGAGTGGACTTGTATCCGAACTTGAATTTTGTGGTATGGGTGGTTTTGCGGCAACTGTCGGCTGAAGTATCAGCGTTTGACAACTACGCCAGCTTCTGCGAGTATCGAGGAGATGGTGGTATGGACACCATCTCCTCTGAGTGGACTTGTACCGAATTTGAATTTTGTGGAATGGGTGGTTTTGCGGCAACTGACGGCTGAAGTATTGCAGCGTTTGACAGCTAAGCCGTCTTCTGCGACTCTCGAACGTAGCAAAGTTGAGTCGCCCCATTAGATTATGGTATTGATACTGTATGGGGGGACCACTTGCCGAGCTGCTCTTGAAGTGCCCTGCGTAGCGTTAGGCACTTCGGCCCCGACAGGGATCGCGTTGCGATGTGTTGCAGGGCCAGAGTTGAGTTTTTTTTCCCGCTGTATTGTAAGATCTTCATTGGAAATGCTATATCTCCTCGTAGTTGATACTTCAGCATGTTTGAAAGGAGAAAACCTAAGTAGGCTTCGTATCTGACGCCATGAGTTCTCAAATATTCTGACATCCAGTTGGTTATAGCTGCGGAGGTTAAGATTGTTCAAAACGGAAAGGTAAGATGTTTTTTGATACTCAGACGTGCATCTATGAAACTTAATGAATCTGCAGGAAGCGAAAGACGAAGTCTAGCGATCCGACCTCTCTGACCACCCTGTGGGGGATACGGCGTGAAGATAGTTTAGGGTTTGACGCCGAAGAGAGGAAAAATCAACTGCTCTTAGTTGATTTTGATGACATAGACGCGATCTGTTGCTGCTGTCGAAACTTGCGATGTTGTTCGACTGGTACATGGAAGTAGACTGCTCAAATCTACACAACTTTGGTAGCCAGAGATGATTCATGATTAGAAGCGGTAAGAACATGCTGATTTCAACATTTTTGTTCTGTAAGAACCCGTAATTTCTATGGTATATCAGCGGTGCATGGAATGCGAATACCGTTATCGAAAAATAATTATATCCACATATTGCTTTTGGTGCATTTAGATTGCTAAAGGTACATATAAATTGTTATATAATAAATAGCCACCTGCAAGTATTTGAAGTCGTTCAACGAAAGAAGGAAGCTAAAAAATTGTCAGCGAACTGAAAATAAATATTTTATTTATTTATTAAAAGTTTACAATATAGTAGAAAAGCCATAATGGCACTGCTTATTGTTTACTATAAACGTAATCTCGGAAAAAATCTTGAATAATGTAATTTAGGTCCAACAGGCGACCTTATCGCTAAAGGCCATATTTGGATGGATAGATTTTTGATGCTCTGACATCGAAGATCTAGTAAGCTTTCCCCCCCCCCCTCCTCTTTAATTGAAGGTAGGAGGTAATACTGGAGGGACAGCGCGTACGCAGTCCAAGCTACCAAAAATTTGGCATTCGAGTTACCCACATTGGGGGTAATCGCAGGGGCAATCGCTAACCCAACCGCTGTGCAATGTGTGGACCTCGCTCTCGGTTTCCCTTATGCTAGGTAAGTATACTGCGGTATAAAGCGACCCTGTACTTACTGGGAGGAAATTGCGTTTCATAAAATTATTAAGGGTGACGTATAAATGTATACATGTAGCCATTTCAATGTAAATTAATAAAATCAGCTCGCCTTGACTATAATTCATTTATTATTTTACTAATGAAAATAATAATCTTATCAAATAGGGTATTTTGGGTTCAGTGAACATTTATGATTGCATGCCCAATGCCTAATAAAAGACTGTTATAGAATTTGGTAATTCATTAGTCAATTTGAAAAAAAAATCGTTTTAGCAAAGAACGATTTTTAAATTTTAACAGCCTCAAATCTTTTCAGATTGTCATATATATATGTCATGGGTTCAACTCGACCAAACTGGGAGTAGAAAAATAATTCCTTTGCATCCGTAAATCTAATTGAATATCAATCGTTAGAATTTAAATTTTCTAGGCCGATTGATTTTTTCAAATAAAATTTGGGGGTACACAAAGTCTTTTATAAACAGATAACCTTCAGATGAAAAATTTAGCTTAATGGTATTGTCCGGTTTTTCTAAACCAATATCAAATGATATAATAGCTCCTGTTAGCAGCCAGCTTTGAAAATAAATTAGCACTATGCGTAAAAACGAGTACAATGATATATATCAATGCGATTTGTTGTGAAATAAAATTGAAATGTGCAAAGCTCACGGTTTGTCCTTTGTCTTACTGGAGCTGAATCTCGACTCATCGATGAATCACTGTAATCTCTACACTGCGATGGAGAACGGTCACGTATTCGCGAACTAGAATCTTTTTCATTATACACTGACTCTAAATTCGAAATATTTTCGTTCTCCATTTTATCGGAAAGAAATAGTTATTAGCTAATATTAGCTGCTAGGATCACTTTTTCGCGTTTTATTACGGAATATACTTCTGACTTGTCGGCTCGAAAGACGACGCTATAATGACAAACCAACACCGGCGCAATCTCGATCTGGACGCAAAACAGCAATATAGGTGGCGCCACCGTCGGAGAGAAAGCGGAAGTGACTGATTTAAGGTAAAAAGACAGGTGCTTGACTCAAAATGGATTCCGGATATTGATACGAAACAAATAATACGGGACTTATAATCGTCAGAAGGATAGTAAAAATTTCAGGAACTACATTCCCAAACTTCCACACTTCAAAGGTGACAAAACTAATACGAAATCTTCTCTATAGCTCATGAACTAGTACATAGGTTCGCTTTTAGTGTCATTAAATCTAATGAAGTAGTTTAATAAATCTATAATAATAAATTAATTAATATTGTGGGACATTTTTTTTTACACACCGCCGTCTAGCTCAAAGTAAGCTAATATACCTAAGCTTGTGTCATGGGATCTAGTTGACTGATAAACATACATATATGTTTCTAAATACATATAATACATAGGAAACACCCAAACTCCGAAACAAACATTTTGTGAATCACACAAATATTTTAACTGACCCGGAATCGTGTCCGGGACCTCAGTCACGGCAGTCGCATACACTACCACTGCGCCACCGAGGCAGTCATAATCCCCTTATTAATTGATATAATATCTAATAGTTTATTGACATAAACGACTTTGTCCACAATCTAGAATGTTCTCAGTAATGAATATTGTATGCAATTGACGACGTTGTAGTAGGTACAGTAACATATCGCCAATGGATATGCAAATTGAGTATGCCGATTACACGCAAACTCACTTGCTAGGCGTCCATCTTGATTGCCATCAAGTATCCTGTACCTTGAGACACTTTACTGGATTTACATATTAGGTAAGATTATCCTACAAAATTGATTTGGTATTTACCACTGGGAATCACCGCAACTCCCTCGCGCGTAATAGGCACGATAGTAATAATAATAAGTTCTCGTGCCAATTTAACGTCTGACTGTAGGCGAAAATCGCTTTCGCATCGCAGTCGCCTACTATTCGTCAGTAGTAATTAGTGAAATTGTATAGTAATAAGCGTGAGCGTGACGGTCCCTGTCACGGTTGGTCGTGTGAAACATATATCTCTAGCAGGGCGCGCGTGAGTGACATTGATTCGTTGCTCTGTGCAATAAATTAATTTCGTTAAATTGAAATAACGTCAACTTGGTTCAGACAGGACTTGAATCCGTGAACTTTGCAATGCAAGCAATGCTCAAATCACTAAACTACAGAAATATACTGAAACTAGATGAAATTATTCACAATATTGTAAACGTCAAGTTGAAGAACTTATGGGCGGCTTGAAAGATTTTAACAGCAGGTAGCTATAACGTTGGACAGGAATACACATAGTAAAAAATGGGCGCATGATATGCCTCTGCCACCCCTTCGGAGTTAGACGTGATAGATAAATAAATAAATAAATAAAAAGATAAATTAAGTAAACGTCATTTAAGAGTATGAGGCCAGAGTCATCTATCTAGCTACTTAGCAACTTAATATGATAACTTCTCGCCTTATACTCCAAAATGGCGTTCAATTGCTTTAAACCCTTTATTCAAACCAATATATAAGTAGTATACCTGAATCGCGAAGCCTGGTGATCTGTCCTCTCGTCCTCTCTGACTAACCTGTCAGGGTTACAGCGTGAAGTTAGTTAAATAATGATAAGATAAGATAAGATAAGATAAGACAAGACAAGATAAGATAAGATAAGATAAGATGAGATAAGATAAGATAAGATAAGATAAGATAAGATAAAACTTTATTGACAATAAAAACAATCATACATGTATCCACCAACTAACATGACACTTCACTTGCATGAATGCTGGGGTTAAATAAATAATTATAGAGTTAGTTAACTCGGAATTAAGTGAATAACTTTTTAAACCTAATCATGTCTTGCACCATAGAAAAATATTATCGGGTTAACTAATTCAGTGTTTTATGTCACTCTATGTCATCCAATCAAACATTAATGATTGAACAAAGAATGAAGCAGGTACGTCTATCTCTTTTACACTACAGTTTGCCACATAAGACTTTTTCTTACACGAATGAATGTACCATGACAGCCGAGTGCATTTTATTTTTATCGTATAATGTTTGCGCGATGTGTCAGTTTGAGGAGTCCGCGTCACGCATGTATCACGTGCCAATGCATTGTCTGTCAGCTGCTAACCCAACGTTTGACGAATTAACCCTCAGAAATCGGTGAGTTTAAATTTTAGCGACTTAACCCATGGTATGCCCTTAATTCGGGGTGATGCGAGACAAATTAATGATTTAATTTGGGGTTAGTCGATACCTCCGAGCTATACACGTTAACCCAAGCTCGCGCAATATCAAGCGCAAATCGCGTATGGACTAACCCCGAGTTAAATCATTAATTTGTCTCGCATGACCCCGAGTTAATGGTATACCTAGGGTTAAATCGCTAAAATT
The DNA here is from genome assembly GCA_948477245.1 of Thumatha senex. Taxonomy (NCBI): domain Eukaryota; kingdom Metazoa; phylum Arthropoda; class Insecta; order Lepidoptera; family Erebidae; genus Thumatha; species Thumatha senex. Next base: position 15,378,217 of record OX419743.1, read on the forward strand.
TTAACTCACCGATTTCTGAGGGTTAATTCGTCAAACGTTGGGTTAGCAGCTGACAGACAATGAAGTGGCACGTGACACATGCGTGACACGGACTCCTCAAAATGACACGCCGCGCACACATAATACGATAAAAATAAAATGCACTCGGCTGTCATGTTACATTCATTCGTGTAAGAAAAAGTCTTATGTTGCAAACTGTAGTGTAAAAGAGATAGACATACCTGTTTCATTCTTTGTTCAATCATTAATTTTTGGTTGGATGACATAGAGTAACATAAAACACTGGGTTAGTTAGCCCGATGATATTTTTCTATGGTGCAAGACATGATTAGGGTTAAAAAGTTATTTACTTAATTCCGAGTTATCTAACTCTATAATTATTTATTTAACCCCAGCATTCACGCAAGTGGGCCTTAATGTTTCAAAATATGACATAATAAATAAATAAAATAAAAATAAAAATATCTTTATTTTGCATAGACCATTTTAACGGCGCTTAAAAAATGTCATACCCTATTTAAAATATTTAAATCGACCACCGGTTCGGAACGCGGCCCACCTGAGAAGAACCGGCAAGAAACATAGGAAGGCTTTTTTTTTTGATGGCCTATTTACAATTTAATATTATTTCACTTTGCCAGCAGATCATTTCCAGGCGTCCCTGTCCTGTAAATAGTCTGTAACGGAGTAAAAACCTTTTTCACAAAGCTTGCTTTTAATAAACTTTTTAAATTTATTTAAAGGTAAATTTCTCAGGTCACAGGGAAGCTTGTTGTAAAAGCGTATACAGTTACCCTGGAAAGAATCGCCAATCTTATGTAGTCGACTGTGGTGGACTGAAAGATTATTTTTATTTCTAGTGTTTATATTATGTTTATCACAGAGTTTAGAAAACTGTGATAGATTTTTCTAGACATACATAAGATTGGCAAAAATTTATTGTGATGGTACGGTTAGAATATTTACTTCTTTGAATTTTTCTCGGAGAGAAACTCTGGGGCCCAAATTATAAATAGCGCGTACAGCCCGCTTTTGTAGAACAAAAATAATATTTAAATCTGCAGCACTCCCCCAAAGGAGAATACCGTAAGACATAATACTATGAAAATAGCTGAAGTAAACCATTCTAGCCGTATCCACATCTGTTAGAGTCCTGATCTTTTTTACAGCGTATGCAGCCGAACTTAATCTAGAGGCTGTCTTTTCTATGTGAGGGCCCCACTGCAAATTGGCATCAATAGTTATACCTAGGAACACAGTTGATTCTACAAACTCTAACACTTGTCCATTCAGTTGAACATTGGCCGCAACTTGTTTTACATTTGGTAGAGTAAATTTTATACATTTAGTTTTATTTTCATTAAGGCAAAGATTATTTGAGCTGAACCAATGAACTACTCTTGCAATTGCATTGTTTACATCGTCATAGTTATCTAATTGTCTTTTAATTTTAAAAATTAATGAGCTGTCATCTGCAAACAAAACAATCCTATTCCTGTCCCCTACATAAAATGGTAAATAATTAATATAAATGAGGAACAAGAATGGCCCAAGTATCGAGCCTTGCGGCACACCCATTGTAACCATGGATCCTACAGAACGTGTACCATTAATATCGACCCTCTGTATTCTATTGTTCAAATATGAAGACAGAAGGTCGAGAGCTTTGCCTCTTATTCCATAGTGGTGTAGTTTCCTGCACAGCGTTTCATGTTGAACGCAATCAAAAGCCTTTGATAGATCGCAAAATATACCTAATGCATCGTGCTTGTCTTCCCATGCTTCATGAATACATTTTAATAACTCAACACCAGCATCGGAAGTTGAGCGCCCTTTCGTAAACCCAAATTGATTCGCATGGAGTATTTTATGACTATTAAAATGGGATAGCATTTGATTCAAGATTATTTTTTCAAATACTTTGCTCAAAGTTGGCAGCACTGACACTGGTCGGAAATTAGATGGCTCTGTAGCGCTGCCAGCCTTGAACAAGGGAACGACTTTGCTGTGTTTCATTAAATCAGGAAATGTACCACTAGAAACACAGTCATTAAACACAGTTGCTAGATGGGGCGCAATTACCTCAATTATACATGATGCAGTTTTGACCGATAATCCCCAAATGTCCGCGGTTTTCTTAATTTCGATACATTTAAATGTTTTTACAATGTCCTGAGCACAAATATCTGTGAATACAAATGCATCCCTGCAACAAAGAACAGATTCTTCTAATAAAAGTTCAGCGGAACTGGAAGATGCTTGGAGAGATTTTGTTGTCAATATAGGTACATTTTTGAAAAAGTGTTCAAACTCCGTAGCCACTTCCAGGTCCCCTGTAACATGGCAACCATTTACTTTTAAGTGGAAATCCCTTTCAGTCACTAAAGATCTACCGCATTCAGAGTTAATGATGTTCCAAGTCATTTTTATTTTATTTACAGAATTAGAATTTTTTTTTTTTTTTTTTTTTTATATATAGATATGTTAAGTTGTCTTAACACATGTGTTTTCCGCGGGAGTAAAATATTTACGGGTAATAAATAGTAGCGCATGGCCTTTTGATTGAACTATGATTTTCACCGCACACGCCAAAATTTCTCGCTCAAAGGTTAGAATTTTATCCGATTAATTTGATTTTTTTTGTCATTTTCGGGGCTTTCGGCTTCACGATTCATGCATTTTTTGTCGCTTCCTGCATATTCATTAATCATTTCATGCATCTGAATACTTTTGATCTTTCCGTTTTTGAGCTACCTACTCTCTTGGGTTTTGTTTTGTATGTAAGCCTTGGTATACCTTGACTCTTTGCCCGAAGTGCAATTTTTGATTTGCACTCCTCTATAGTTAAAACACTCTATTTAGTAAGCAAAATACACTAAATAGTAACTAACCTTCTATTTACATATATTTTATCTGTACACATATATTTACATATATTGTGGCGTGGTGGGAGTGTATCCGACTGCTACGCAAAAGAGGTCGTGGGTTCGATTCCCACCCAGGGTAAATCTTTGTGTGGTGAGAACAATGGTTTATTTTGTGTCTGGGTGTTATTCATCTAAAATACGTATGTATTTAGAAATATATAATTGGGTTTATCAGTTATCTGGTTACCATAGTACAAGCTCTGCTTAGTGTGGAATCAGATGGAGTTGTGTGAATTGTCCGAACAATATTTATTCATTATTTATTTTCTGACAAATGCACTAGTATTAGACTTCTAAACCCTAAAGTTAAAAAGTCATACAAAACGGCTCAGTCTGTCCATCCGTATGTACGCATCCTATTTCTCAGAAACGTAATAAAACGTAAGAAAATATATATACTTATTTATGAGCGATTTTGAAATTTCAACCGCTTCTAGATTTGATACTGGTTTCGGTTTAGTGGTCGTCTGATTCCTTCACTACGATAGTGAAGAGCGCGTTACTTGTTAAAATGAAAGGAATCTCTTTTTTACTGCTATAATCATAATGTTAGTTTAAAACCGAATTATTACTGCCTTAAGTTAAGGGTAAACCATGTAAAGTTATACATAAGTGGCATCGAAACTTATTCAAAAGTTTAGTTAGTGAGTAAAGAGGCGAGTGTGGTTTTCATTAGACACCGTCATTTGCATGTTATTCATTAGGCTGTAGGGGCGTAGCCTTTGTCACTCCCAAACCCGATTCGCTTCAGAACTGTAAGCAAAAGTACTAAGTAGCTGTGTTTGCTCAAGTATACTCCCACTGACCAGTTAAATTTGAAATTTTGACATGGTTGTATATTGAGTAGAGATTTTTTTCTACTATTTTTTTTTTATATAAATAAAGTGGATGTTAGTTTATGTAGATTTACTTTAGCTTTTACGTCTAGCTTATGAGCTAATAAGTAATATTACGTTGATTTAACTTCTAAAATACTTATTCAAAGGAAATAATTCACTGATTTTTCTTAGAGACTAATAATCTTAATTCGAGTACACTTTGTTCTTGTGTTCTAAAGTCAAAGCACTATGACACTTATCATTATATTATATGAACTACTATTTTGACAAATATGATATTATGTACTAATATGACATGTTTTCACTTATCACTACACTAATTCAAAAGGTATAGTTTTTTAAGTCTCCTTTTAGGTTTGACCAATCGAGGAGCTGGATAGCCTCCGGATTGAAATGGTAATGAAGTCTCTTTTCGTGAACTTTGCTCAACAATTTTGTCTACAGGCTCCACTTGTAGGTCTCGGTGGAGTTCATTGTTTCGTATATACCAAGGTGCATTGACTGTACCCCTTAATACTTTATTTGAATATTCGACTTTAATTTGAACCTTATCATATTGAATATTGTACAATATCTTATAAAAAGGGTTCGATGGGGCTACTAAGATCTTTTTGGGCCAAGTCAACCTCATCTGCGAGTGGTACACATGATGACTTACGAACGAGGTCATGACGACTAGAATGAAAACTTCAAACTAAACTCTGTACCATGCCGTCTAGCTAGTGTGGTACATTAAATTTCTTTTCGTTTTTTCTTTTGGATTATTTTTTTTGGTGGCCGATCCTGAGAGGGTCTCAATAGGCAGAGGCCTAAGTTCAGCAGTAGACTACGATAGGCTGATTTGATGGTATTGAAGTGAAGTGATATGAAAAAGACAATTAATCGTTTGTAAGTTGCCTTCAATCTCTGGTCTTCATATGGTCATCAGGTGACGTCATATTTGTGGGCAAAATATAAAAAAGGTAGATTAAAAATCCTTCTTATTCAACATCGTCAAAATCCGCACGCTAATTCCGTTTGCATTTGAAACCCTCACAACGTAGACCGCGGTCTTCTTATAGACCTAAAAGTAGTTAAGTAAATTTCAAAGAAATCCATACTTGCAAAAATCTGCATACAGGCTACGCGCAATCTATAGTTTCGTGATTACTCATCCCCCTCTCTGAACAACTAACTCAAACTTAGCAGTGAACAAGCAATGTTCTAGGTATGCAATAAGCGAGAGTATGTACATACTCGTAACAGTAAGTTCGTGAACGGTCGGAATCGTTGGAAATGGCCGTCGGGGGAGCATCTCATGAAACAACGTAGCAACTTGTGCCCAATATTTTTGCATACACTTAACACAGTTGACTCTCAGATCGCTTTAAAATGGTTATGTATAATGTTTTATTGGAATTTATATAAGGCGTTCCAAAATGAAATCTTCCAACTTAGTGAGGTTAAGTATAATATCGAAAAGGAATTCAGAAAATGTTATAATTGTATTAATACATTAGCCGAAAACCTGTTCCAAAAATTTTGCAATTATTGCCCTTCCTAACGCTACCAGCGCACCTGGTGGTTGCTTCTACTGTCTACAGTTACGTTATTTATAACAATTTCTAAAAATTCTGTCTTTTCTGTTCTATACATAAGTTAGCGCGCTGTCCAATATATTATACTCTTGTTTCAAACCAAATTATCCCCTTATATTTTGACATTTTTGGTAATGACGCCAAGTAGCCTCACAAAGTTTGAAAAGTTAATTTTAGGACGTGGATAGTATTTTTTATAGTAAAGCGACTTAAACGAATCAAGTGACTGATGATACTATGTAATACAGACTACTTTGAAAGCATCCCATTTCAGTGTACTGTGAATGATCACTGCGTTAAGCAGTAATACTGTTAGTACTAAGACGGGAGACCTTTTGTGACTGTTCCATTTTCAAGCGTTTTCGTTCAGTATTCTGGTCCCAGCTATCAGTAATATGGTAAACGTTAAACTAAGTAGAAAGCCGAAAATGGTGACATGCCCTGACAAGCTTGGTTGCATCAAATTTATAGAGTACTAGCTGATGCCCACAGCTTCGCCCGCGTGGCAAGTTTTTCCGTACACGTTTACCCCAGTGTTATAGTAAGCGAGTATGTTATAATTTAAAGATAGACATATGCTAACGAGGACTTTTCCCGGTAAGAGGGGAAGACCCAAGAAGTGCTGGATTGACGTCGTAAGGGATGACTTGCGTGCCAATGGTCTCACTACAGGGGATGCCGACGACTCTGCGAAGTGGAGGAGAAAATGTAGGAAAGCGGACCCCAGGCGTCGCGAGACGCAACTGGGACAGACGCTTGGATGATGATAATGATATGCCAAAGAGGACTTTTCTGTAGACCTATAGTAGACCTATATAAGATACGCAATTCCACCATACATTATTTTGTTAAACGTTGAAAGCACCCAGACTAGTAATTTTTCCGACACCTTCAACAAATATCGTATTTTAGCCAATATATATAAAACCTTAACAAATTATTTATTAAAACATTATTCGAGAACCGCTCTATCAGCGGTTTTTGAGTTTATCGCCAACAGACGCGGCGGAGGACTATGCTTTGTAATATACTAGCTAACCCGTGCAACTTCGTTAGCACCACTTAAGTAAGAGAAACAGAATTCTTTGACAAAAAAAATATTTCGTATTTTGTTTTTCAATAAAACTTATTCTATGTTACTTCTAATACCTCCAAGAATATATGTACAAAGTTTCATGTTTATCTGTTAAGTAGTTTTCGCGTGAAAGCCTAACAAACAAACTTACATTCACATTTATAATATTAGTAGGGATAGTAAATGAATCCCTAGCAGTGAGTGCGCTAGTGACATTGATTCCTGGCTCTGTGTACCTGATCCTATTTTTCTCCCAAAAAGTTGCACATTACATTTTGTTAGATTCCTATATCTATCTTGCCAATTTACGGCAATAGCTCAAGTAACCATTTTGAAATATTTGCTACTAGTTGACGCCCGCGCACCCGTGGTGAAGATTTCCCGTTCCCGTTTTTTCACAGTAACTTGTTCCCGGGAAAAAAGTAGCCTATGTGTTATTCTTATGTATAAGCTATATTATTGTAAAGTTTCATCAAAATCCATTCAGTAAGATTCAGTAAGAAGAAAAGAGTAACATACATCCATCCATACTTAAAATTTTCACGTTTATAATATTAGTAGAATTTGATATAGCATCGCCATTTTGCATTATTTTTTGCCCAACCCAAGAAGTGCTTATTGAAACATGAATAGAAAATCTCTTTTATCTTAGAAGGCTTCGTTTTGTGGTGGCACGCTTTTAATTAAAATAAGTACCAAAACGAAATTTTAAGAGACCCTTGATAGGCTTACGGGATCAGATATTTATTTTAAGGGTTCTGGTAAATGAGCAGAGCTGTGATTGCTACCAAGTTATTTGCATGACAAAGGCCACTCTTTTTAATTAGCTGACTATTCTGCAGTCGCTCTCGTCTATAATGAAAGGAGATTTGCTCTATTACGAGACCATCCACACTGATTTTCTTTCCGTTTATTGAGCTTTTGCAAAATAAACGTATTCCTAAAAGGTTGGCAGAGACATACTGTACACCAAAATTTCACAACACGTATTTTTGTCCCACGTTATTTTTATTGACGTGTTGAAATGAATGAATGAATGAATAATTTATTTATTCTACACGCACAAAAAGTTTTTAATAAAAATTATATATTAGGTCTTTACCTATGATACACACAATAATATGGCAAAGATAAACTTGCAATGTGCGTGCCCGAAAAGGTCGTTAGCTCAGCCCCTGCTGTACTAACAAGATCTTGTTAGACAGCGCTGATTTTCAGCTAACGCCTGTAAGGGAAGTCACGTACGAGGTAAAATATTTCAACGAAAATCACAAAATATTACAGAAAATACTTAGCATATCTAAAAAAAATGGCGAGGCTGTATAGATCGAGTCTTCTTTGCTGTCCTATGTTAAAATGGATAGTCACAAGTTGTGGTGCCCTGCTATTGAAATTGTTCTAGTCACCTGTAATGTGTTCAACTTAGTTTAACGACTGCTATGTGTCTGCAACGGGACCGACGGCTTAAGGTACTGTTCGTAGAACGGAAACGCTCGTAAATGAAACAACCACACATCGATCACTCATCTGAGGATCAACCATAGCAAAAGATGCTTAATGCAACGATACTTAGTAGAACACTGAGTTGGGGGATAAGAGCATTTCATAATTAAAATCAAATATAGGTTACTTAAATAAATAGTATGAGCTTTTGTAGAATAGAAGCTATAAGTGCATTTTTATCTTCTGTGCATTAAATATATAGAATATTTAATGTTTTTAAATTTTTACGATATTCATTCATATTTAAATAATTTTTCGGGTCTTTCAGGCAATACGTCGTGAGTAAGACACGAAATATACAAAAAAATGTATATTTATTAGAATCTATAAAATTAAAATTTAGTATACTATCTTTCATAACCTGGAAAGATACATTATAGGACACATTTTATCCGAGTAAAATATTCCTTAGAGATAACCAATTATATAGATGGAACTGCGGTATCCTTTAGTTGAGGATAAAATTAATATCCCACCAAGAAAGTTAAATTTCTAAGCTGCAGTGAGAACTAAGGGGAAAACAAAGTTACCACTCATTTAGAAGCCACATTCAACAAACTAACTTTGTTTGTGACCCATTTACTTTGTTTCGATTAATATATCTATAGTGACATCGAACAAAGTAATTTATGAGCCATTTCGAAAATAAATTGGTCGTGCCATTAAAATAGTAAGTTCTCACTAATTCCGTACAGTAACTAGTCTGTCAGCGTACAAAGAAGATGGTCATATCTACCTGTGTACATAAAATACTTTGATTCAGTTTTTAAAGTGTTACAATATAATATAAAATCACTGTAACATTTATGAGTAGGCTTCAAATTTATTTTGATGTCAAAAAAGAGCCGAAAACCTCAGTAATCAATATTTAGGACCTATGAATAACTCCAATAAAACATGTAAATCCTAATTTAAAAAGAAAGTCTAAACCTTGTGTAACCTGCCCTATTCCAAAAGAGATAGCTACATTCTTTTTGCTACTTCTATTTTTAATTACTTTATTTTTTTAAAAGGACTTTTGTCCAACATGGACATGACAGCTCCATCGTACCCTTTATCATTGCTACACGCAAACAAATTTGTAGTTATAATGAATGATTCACTATGGAATGACCGCAACTCCTGCTACTATTGTAGACACTTTAGCTCAACACTTTTAGTACACAAGCACAATATATACCATTTTTGTATACAATATATATAAATGATGTCGTATATGACCTCAATTCAGCTTACTCTAGGACCAACTTTTTAAGTCTTGTACGGCAAAAGAATATTTTCAGTCATAATAAATGTGGTGACTTTATTTTTATGGGTGAACATTAGGTTGGGTGAGCAGTAATGCGTCCGTCGAGAGCCTGACTTGGGACACGACAGAAAATATCTCTACTCCGTAGACGCAAACTTTTTAAGTTATTGCATCCATATTTTGATTTTATTTTGTTGTAAAAATTTGAATGTGCAGGTGTAAGAACTTTTAAAAAAATAGTAATAGACTATGCCCTGCCCTGATCTCCACTCGCGTAGTAAAGTTTTCCCGTTCCCGTTTCCCACAGGAACTTGTATCTGGTGTAAAAAGTAATCTATATAGTACTCAGGGATAAAATAACTTTCTGACAGTGTGAGAATTTTCTTATTCGGATCAGTAGTACCGGAGATTCCCCCTAACACCAAAACTCACAAACTTTACCTCTCAATAATATTACTATAGGTTAGGTAGCAGTTCCCATTTCGTACAATAACCGATAATTTAATGTTGAGGTTGCACTTAACATTCCCACATCACATTTTCAATGTGATATTCATACAAAGAGTTCTAGTGCGTCTTTAACGATTTATTAGATACGTGATTGGGTCCTTCCACATTCAACAGATATTTTTTTGTACCGGAGAATTTATTATCCACATTCAACTGATTTTTATTCCACATTCTACCGGCAAGTTTGATAATACAATTCCAGTTTTGACCGGTGAGACTTTCCACACTCAACCGGTTTTCTATCGGTGATTTTTCTTACACGTTCAACTGAATTTTATTCCACATTCTTCTGGAAAGTTTGTACTTATTAAGATTTCCTTATGCAATGCATCATAACTTTAAGTCAACTAGGCAAAAAAAATTGTGATTTTAATTATTTGAGTTGGACATACGTTTATTAAATTTAGCTCAACTGACGATTGCGTAAAGTACGATAGAGTTCTACACGTTAAAAAGGTTTGCTATTGGATTTAATTATCTTAGCGTGTAATCTTAACGCGAAGCGCTCGTTGTCCCGCGGACTCAGTGTTCTGTAAACGATCACTGTGTTAAGCAACTTTCACTATGGCTGGTCCTCGGATGGGTGACCACTTTGTGGCATTTACAATTACGAGCGTTTCTATGCCTAGGAAGGCACGTTAAGCCGTTGGTTCCGGTTGCCAGTAACATGGCAGACGTTAAGCCTAGTTGAAGGCCCATGGCGGCTTAAAAACTTCAACAGCAGGTCACTACAGCCTGCGCCTTTCTATTTCAACACGGTATAGGCTCACCACCTGTTGTTACGTGGGACAAAAGTGCATACGGTGAAATTTGGGCGTATAGTATGCTTCTGCCTACCCCTTCGGGGATAAAGGCGTGACAATATTTATGTATGTATGTAACCTTAACGAGGTACAAAGTATAGGAACTTATGAACCTACATCGGTGGTTCACAAACTTTTCAGCAAAGGTGCCACAAGCAGACTTGGGGCCCTGAAACATGAGTTTGTTTGTCACCATGGCTGGTGCAAGTCAAAACGTCTATTAAATTCAATGTCAACAACAACATTCGCTTTTTTACATGTATAGTATTATAAAATACTAAAATGTTATGTCTGAATGTTGAAGATATTTAATAAATACTATCGTGACGAATCGAAACATAAACATATTTAAATTTTATTTTTATCTATGAAATAATTATTTTTGTACGTTTACGTAATAAATTTAAACACCTCTACCTACTACTTCTGCAAAGGCGCAAAGTAGCTTTATGAGGAACTTGCAGCCCTAGAATGTCACAAAACTCTCTATACCGCCAGGGTGTACTGCCTCACCTCCATCGGATCGCAAGATACTCGTAGATCAGAGGAGCAATCAGATATGAAATGAAATGTATATATAATAATAAGAATATAAAATTAATTAAATATAAAATAAATAATAAAAAGATGACATAATAGTGCAGGCGTTGAGGAGAATCGTAGATGTTGATTTCGTGCCTTTTGTTTCCTTAACGGAGATTAAATTATTATATTGTTTAACCATAATCTGAACACCGTTTTGCAGCGTATTTTTTATTTTGAACAAACTGAGAGATACAAATAACAGTTTGAGTACTACACAATGAGAATGGATGAAAGAAGTGAACTCAGTGTAAATAAATAATATTTGAATCCGAATTTTGGTGGCAAATCTCCTTTTGTGACAGTAATCTTCGCGCCTCAGTATCTCCCAACTGACGGGTTTTATCTCCGATTCTTTTCCGTTCAGTGCAAGAATCCCAGATTGACGTAAACTCGACAATATAGAATTCTCTTTTAAGTAACTTAAGAATTTAAGACAATATCTTCGTTCTTGACTGCGATGAATAACGTGATTTATTCAATTTTGTATTGTGTTGACAGCTTTTGGTATTAATATTTTTTATGATGACGTATATATACCTACCAGCGGCATGGTTTTATTATGTCTATTAAAATTGATGTATTGTTTTTACTTTTAAGCCCTATTGCTGATGAGATTAATAATAAATATGTCGCAGAATGAATTAGTCGATCGTGTATTGAATCGATTGTTTACCAAAAGTTTCGGCAAATGCGTAATGCTAATGTCATTTTGACTTATTATAAATGTCAAACGTCATTCGTTTTCGTTGAATTGATTTTATGTCGTCGCGCAAAGACGTGTATTATTAATCTTTTTGAATCGAATGCATCACCTGATTATTTGTTACAATAACTTGTCAGATCAATAAACGATACAGTTACTGTTTGTTAGTGGTGTTATTTCTTGTTTACGGACAATGAACGACAGAGAAGGTGATGCCGAAGATAATACCCACGCCGGCTCACCGTCAGAAGTGGGATGTGAACCACTTTCTCCATTGCAGCCCACAAAGGACAACAGTGAGTACAAATGGCAAATGTTACTAGAACAGCAGAATAAAAAAAATCTGGCTCTAATTGAAGCTATGAAGGGATCTACCTCAAGTAACAATATGCATTTACCCACTTTTGATCCTGATAAAGCAAATATTGACGCATCTGCTTGGTTATCGACCGCCGATATGTGCATGGCGGATAAGCCATTATCTGGAGCACCATTGATGATCGCTTTGAGCAAAGCGTTAAAAGGACAAGCGTCTGCTTGGTTATCCCAAATATCGTTCCCTGGTATGTCATGGAAACATTTTCAGGAAGCTTTTACTGCTCGATATGATACTTCGGAAACTAGCACTTCAACGCTTATCAATCTTTATAACAACAAACCCAAGGAAGGCGAGTGTGTTGCTACTTACGCCGCTACTCAGCTGAATACTTTAATGTCACGCTGGAAGAAGCTGAGTATAGAGCACATAGCACTCTCAACTGTTCTGGCACAGATCGCCCAAATAGAACCCCGCGCTAATCGCATTGCTTTTACTACGGAAATCGACAGTAGAACTAAAATGCAACAATAACTGAAAGCGTTATCTTATACGAAGAGAAAGAGGCCGCCAATCAGTGACTACCACAAGGACCACTCTGATCCGAAACAGCGGAAACTGATGACCCCCATTGGTAAATGCGCACGTTGTGGCAAATTGGGTTATCATATTTCTACGTGTCGTCTCAGAAAGGACAATCGCCCAGCTGGAACACCTCATGCGGATACGAATAAGCTTGGAACTGCCACAACAGTTGCCAGTACGGAGATTACCTGCTATAACTGTCGAGGGGTTGGTCACTATGCCTCAAGATGCCGATGCCCTCGATCAGCCACTGCTGATGCGAAACCGGCTACTACCACTTCCAATAGCAAGCTGCCGGAACGACGCGTGGACATTTGTGCTGTCAGCGCTCCGATGGGCACTCTAGAACACTTTGGTGAGTTCTTTTCATTTCATTACTCAGGTGCCGGGTGTTCACTTATTAAGGATACCGTATCTTTAAAATTTCAAGGTACACGTTTTAATAATGTGGTTAGGGTGACTGGTGATGGTCAAAATTGTGTCTACAGCAGGTCACAAATTCTGACAGTACTAAAAATTAATAACATTACTATTGATGTACTTTTTCACGTTTTACCTGACGAATTTTTACTACATGACATTATGATTGGGCAGGAGGTATTAAGTCAGGGGTTAGAAATCCGCATCACTGTTGTTAAGCTCACGTTTATTAAGTCTTCGATTATTAATACTTGCAGTACTGTCCAGGGTGATAGTTTTTAATTTTGAAAATATCAACACAAATATTCCCTTAGAGTTTAGATTTAAATTGGGGAATATTTTGAGTGAATTTAAAAATAATTTTGTCGTCGGCAGCCCCTCTGGGCCAGCCCGTACTGACAATGTAGAAATTCGCCTGATTGACCCCCAAAAGACAGTCTATCGACACCCTTATCGCCTCAGCCCTCAAGAACGTAGTGTGGTACGAGAAAAAGTAAATGAATTACTTACCTGTGGGATCGTACACCCAAGTTTATCTCCGTTTGCTAGTCCTATTCTTTTAGTGAAAAACAAGGACGGTACGGATCGCATGTGTGTTGATTATCGGGAGCTAAACGACAACACTGTACCTGACCGCTACCCTCTACCGCTTATCTCGGATCAAATTGATCGGCTTCACGGGTGTCACTATTTCACCACACTAGATATGGTTAGTGGTTTTCATCAGTTACCCATCCACTCAAATTCCATAAAGAAAACGGCATTTGTGACTCCTGAGGGCCATTACGAATATTTGACCATGCCTTTTGGCCTTCGCAATGCCCCGTCTGTCTTTCAAAGAGCTGTTACTAAAGCATTAGGCTCTCTCGTCAATTCTTACGCTATCGTTTACATGGATGATATCCTCGTTATTGGGAATAAAGATATTGATGAATCTTCGGAGAGAATACGTAAAACCTTACGCGTTTTGACCGAAAACGGTATCTCTTTTAATTTGAATAAGTGTTCTTTCATGAAAGAGAAAGTGGAGTACCTTGGATACGTAATAAGTCGTGGTGAGGTCCGTCCCAATCCAAAAAAGATTGAGGCCTTAGTTCCTCCTTGCCTCCTCCTGAAAATGTTACGCAATTGCGCCAGTTCATAGGGCTAGCGTCCTATTTTAGAAAATTAATCCAAAGTTTTGCACAAATAATGGCCCCTCTTAACACTCTTACTCCCAGTCTCACTCGACCCTCTGAGCAAACCACCACGTTTTCGTAACGCTCTGACTTTTGAAAAATCGAAAAAGTGGGTTTTTCGCAACCGAATTCAAAGTGCGATATATCACCGATCGCGTCTCGCCGCGTAGCATCCGCTGGCGTCCCTCTTCGGTCGCGCGAAAACGCAGCGAAAGTTATTCGCGAAAAACTGTGAAATTTAGGGGTTAAGTGTACGTAAAAATTCCACTAAAGTTCGAATATTTCAGCGAAAAATAAAGTCATCTCAGTGAAAAAAGTGTCTGTGTGTGGGCTTCATAGGCCCCCACCACCTGGCAGCTTCGGCTTTCCCGGAAAACTATTAGTTTTCCCGGTAGAGAGCCGAAAAGGGTTTTCCAACCACGTGCTTTTCAACACGAGGTTCGACAAGGAGCCGCCGCAGCCACTTCAAAATCGGGAAGACGCAAGGAGGTACCAAGATATACATAATCCTGAAAAAATTAGATTTTTAAAACTAGTGGTTTTTAATTATTTTTAATTAGAAGTTATAAACTTTGAACTAATATAACTTCCAAACAAAGGAAAAATTCAAAATTCGGCAACTGCTATCTTTTGCGCGCTCATTAGCAGAATAAGTAGAAATCAAAAGAAAAAATTTTGGAATTTTTTTGTGGACACTGAAATTAAAAAACTGAAATTTTTTGTATTTTTGAAAATTAGTTCTACCGAAATTGAGGAAAAATTTATTATAGTTAAGTTCTATGTAGAGATTAAGTTTCCCTATTTTTTAAAATTTTTTGTATATTTTTAGCACTTACGACTGCCGAGCTATCGATTTTTTTGGGTTTTTCGTTAATAAATTCAAAATTAATAGAAAATAAGAAATTCATAGAGCAGAAACGGTCTCAGAGACCCTAAATTAGTATTTAGAGACCCAAAGTTGGGTCCTCTAGCCCTTAGAATAAATTTTTTTAAAATTTTCGCCATCTTGTTTTTAGTCTTTAAAATTTTCGAAATTCGATAGCTCGACAACGGGAGGGCTTAGAGCAGCGGGGTTTTGGACGAAAATAGGTTCGGGCAAAGGACTTTCGCCTGAAACAGGTTTGGAGGCGTTTGGGGAAAAATTTTTATTTTAGCTCCAGACCCCTCCAAAAGGGTTCCAGAGGAGGCGCCAAGCCTGCCAAAGAAAGTCCGAACATTCTAGGACAAGTGGTTGCCGAGATATCGTGGTTTGAATTTTGGTTTTGACAGCTCGGCGGCCATCTTGGAAAAGTTCGGAACCCCGTAGCTCCGCAACCGGGGGTCGTGGGAAGTTGTGGTTTTTTGTTTTGGCATTGGGGGGAAAAGCTCTAACCGCCTCCTGAAATTCAGGAGATTTGGAGCTAAAAATTTTCAGGAAGCTGAAAACCATCTGGGGGGGTAGAGGGGGTCGGGACGAACAGAGCAAACCCAAACTTGGCCGCTCTGCGACGTCTAGGGCCGGAGATACGGGCGATCAAAGTTCGACTTTGACAGCTCCGCCGCCATTTTGGAAAACTTTGATCGCTGTAGCTTCGGAACGGGGCGTCGCAGAGGGGTGTGGTTTTCTTTGGGCGTCTTGGCGGCCTCTGCCCTACCCTACCAGGGGGGTTTGGTGGGGTTTAGAGTTTTAAAAAATTCTTGGTCCAAAAAGGCTACCGGTGGGTAGAACTCGTCGCGCTCTCTAATATTAACCCAAGCACGAGCGTAATCGGCCTGGTGGTTCGGGAGATACGGGGGTTTTTGAAAACACGGGCGGCCATCTTGGAAAATGTGTGCCCCTGTTTCTCTGGAACCCCTTGGGTTAGTGGCAACGTGTTTGGGTTCATTGGAAAGGGCTCGACGAGGGCTACAAACTGGGCCACTCTACACGACTCTAGGTAGAGTGTGTAGAGTTTCGGGGGGAAAAAATTTACATTATTCTAAATTTATACTGGGGTACGGTGGTTTTCACCTCTACCTGAACCTGTAAAGCTCCTGAAGTGGGTAGAGCATCAAAAAGGGGAACCGCAGCTTCCAAATTAGTGAAATAATTTAGGTCTAAGCTCTTTCACTTTACTCTTACTCAATAAGACTGAGCCTTATTGGCCAGATTAGATTAAGACACTGTAAATAATTGTATACATACTTAGATTAAAGCCCCTATTGGCAAAACTTAGATTTAGTGACCTATAGCCCTATTGGCTTTTAGAATTAGACAGACTGTAGCAGTGCTACAAAAGACTAGGTCGTAGAAATAGCTCTACGTCTAAACTAGAATAAGCTCCTAAGAATTTACAATATTAAAACTTTTTAATTCGTGCTGATCACGATTTGCCAAGCAAGCGTGGAGTACAGCGGGTTGTAGCTGCAACGAAACACATAACACGCAGAAACACACATACCCTGGGTAACATTCATCTACACTTACATACACCACACAGTCAGACACACTATACAAGCACACGTAGACACATCTCTTAGCTCGCCTTCAGGACGGTGCCTTGGTCGGTCACTCGAGGCACAACCCGCAAATAAATACAAAACCTGAATTTAACTGAAATTTAAATTTGCTATAATCATACCATATATATATATATTTATACATATTAAATTCATTATTAAATCAGCTACACACACGCATCTTTAAAAATGTTTGGGCACAGGACACCCGTCAAAAGAACAACTACCTCACCAAAGACCGAGGCCGGACCATCTCAAATCAAAGACATAACAACTGTCCCCACCCCAGAAAAAAGTAAAATAAGTACTACAAATTTAAGAAGCCCTCCGGAAGAAAGACGGCCTACAAAGCCAGTTAGGCGTAGTATTGATGAGCTGGAGCAACGCGATGCAGGTAAAATAAGACCCTTACCGCAGTCGCAGCCACTACAGGCGAAAACAAGGGAGACACCGGAAACACAACTGTCACCATCAGTCCCAACAGCTCATAATAGGCACTCTAGAGCTATAAAGTGTCTTGAAAACATTAAGAGACAAGTAGGGGAGGCACGTAATCTCAAGCGAGAGATAAGGAAAGAGGTAGATGAAAACGCGGACCTGTTGCTCAAAATAATGAACGCATACGAGGATGAAAGAAAGAAAATGAAAAAGGAAGAGCCAGGGAGAGTGATAGAGGTTGACAGTGGAAGTATAGCGTCCACAGACAACATAGTGAGAAAGATTGAAGAGAATGAAAGACTGTTAAGAGAGAATGGTAGAATTATGAAAGAATTAAAAGAGAAAATAGAGAAACAAGACGAAAGAGAGACAGAGAGAGAAAGAAAGTTAGACAGGAATGAAAGTATGATCAAACAGAGTAATAAGGTTATGATAGATCTGAAAGAAAAGATTGAACAACAAGATGAGAGAGAAAAAGAGAGAGAAAGTAAGGGCGTCATGACGTACGCGGGAGTGGTTGCGAGCCGGAGCAAACAACAGCCTGTAGAGCAAACGGCGCTCCACTCCGTAATCGTCACGTCAACGGATGAAAAAGAGACTGGGGATGAGGTGATAGAAAGACTTAGAAGAGTAGCAAGTGAAGATGAAGGATGGATTACAGTAGAAAAGGTACGAAAGACGAAGGATAGAAGCGTAATAATAGGATATAAGACAGATGAAGAAAGAAAGCGAGCGCAAAAGAGAATTGGGGAGAAAGAGAAGGGCCTCTGCATCGAGCAGGTCAAAAACCGGGACCCATTATTGGTGCTGTACGGCGTACTGAAAATCCACAAAGACGAACATCTCCTGAAGGTGATCAGGTCACGAAATCGTGATGTTTTTAGAGACCTTGATCCGGAACAGGATCGTATGACCGTGCAGTACCGTAGGGGGGCAAGAAACCCTCACATATGCCATGTGGTGCTCAGGGTCTCTCCGGCGATTTGGTCCCGTGCCCTGGGTATAGGGCGCCTGCAGGTTGATCTGCAACCGATAAGAGTTGCAGATCAAACTCCCCTGACGCAGTGCTCTCTGTGCTTGGGGTACGGACACAGCAGAAAATTCTGCAAAACATCGGAGCCCACTTGCAGTCATTGCGGTGGGCTCCACATGAGACTTAAATGTCCGGAGAGAGCAGTGGGTGCAGAACCCAACTGCCAGAATTGCCAAAGAGAGGGTCTGGGCAGCACAAGGCATAACATATTCAGCGATGCATGCCCGGTACGAATGAGGTGGGACAAAATAGCGAGAGCGTCCACACAGTATTGCTGAAGGCACCCCGGTGAATGCTGCCCCCTACAGAGTGTTGCAGGCGAAACTCATGAAGAAGAAACTGGCAACCGACGAGTTAATGCTCGAGGCTTCGAAGCGCAAGGTTGCCTTCGCACTGGTGCAGGAGCCCTACGTGGGCGGGATAAGAAGGATGAAGGCATACCAGGGCGTCAGGGTCTTCCAGAACGGTGTGCAGGGAGATGGGACGATAAAGGCGGCCATCGTTGTTTTTGACGTACCCGCAACTTACCACCGATAACATCGTGGTGGTGGGGATCCAAACCACTGTCTGGAAGATCACGCTGGTGTCCTTCTACTTTGAACCCCAAGTCCCATTGGGGCCCTACCTAGAGCACCTTAAGAAGATCGAGCATGCGTCGGGACCCCGGGGACTTCTCATTGGAGGCGACGCCAACGCAAAGAGCACCTGGTGGCGGCACCCATTCGAAAACCAGAGAGGTAGCGACTTCAGAGACGCTCTCGAACAGATGAACCTTCATGTCCTGAACAGTGGAAGTATTCCGACCTTCGATACTGTGCGGGGTGGAAAGAGGTACCACAGCAGCGTCGATGTCACTGCCTGCACGGGCGACATGCTCGCCCTGGTCGGCGCCTGGAGGGTTGACACTAGCCTGGTTAGTTCTGACCACAACGGCATAGCCTTCAGCATCAGCTTGTAAAGGGCAAAAGGCACCCACATAAAAAGAACCACGCGCCTCTATAACACCAAGAAGGCAAACTGGACCAACTTCCGGGTCAGCGTGGTTCAACACCTTGAATCTCGGGTGGACCCCATTACAAATATGGGTGAGCTAGAAGCCGAGGTGAGTGCGTTCTCCAACGCCATAAAAACAGCATGCGAGGAGAACATACCGGTGAAAAAAGCGGAACAGCTGTTGGCTATGCCGTGGTGGACAGAAAGTTTAGCGAACTTAAAAAGGGAGGTCAACACCAAAAGACGCCGAATCAGTAATGCGGCACCAGACAGGAGAGATTTGGTCGTTTGGTCGCGGTACCTAGAATGCAAGGAGAAGTATGAAACGGAAGTAAGAATGGCACAGATTGAAGGTTGGAAGAATTTCTGCGGAAAGCAGGACAGGGAGGGAGTCTGGGAGGGGGTTTATAGAATGATAGGGAGGGCCACAGTAAGGGAAGAAGACCTACTGCTAATCCACAATGGAACCCATCTGGACGCAGGGGGCTCGGCGGAACTCCTCGCTCGGGTCTTTTACCCGAGAGACCAGCTGGAGGAGGATAATGAGGTGCATCGTCAGATACGCGAGACCGCCGAAAAGGTAGAAGATGGAGAGGGTCATGATAGCAATGACCCACCTTTTACGGTGGGCGAACTGATCGATGCACTTCACAGATTCAACCCCAAGAAAGCTCCCGGGGTGGATGGCTTTACAGCCGACATCTGCACCCACGCCATGCGCCATTAGGGCCGACCCCTTGTACTTTTTGAAGCTGCTGAATCAGTGCCTCCATCACGGCTACATTCCTAAAATATGGAAGGAGGCCGTGGTGGTGGTACTGAAGAAGCCAGGTAAAACCTCGTACACCGAACCCAAATCGTACAGGCCGATTGGGCTATTGCCCGTCCTTGGTAAGGTGTACGAGAGAATGTTGGTCACTCGACTCAAATACCATCTACTGCCGCGGATGAGTACTCGCCAGTACGGCTTTATGCCCCAGAAAAGCACCGAAGACGCCCTCTATGACCTTATGAGGCACATAGGGGCTAGACTTCATGAGAAGAAAATAGTCACTATGGTGTCCCTGGACATAGAGGGGGCCTTCGACAGCGCCTGGTGGCCTGTCATAAAGGTACGACTGGCTGAGGAAAAGTGTCCGGCAAATTTGAGGAGGGTGATCGGCAGCTACCTTAGCGAGAGAAGTGTAAGGGTAAGGTATGCGGGCGCGGAGTGTAGACGCTCCACGGAGAAAGGGTGCGTCCAAGGATCGATAGGCGGTCCCTTACTGTGGAACTTAATTCTGAATCCGCTTTTGAAAGAGTTGGAGCACAGGGACGTATACGTTCAGGCTTTCGCGGACGATGTGGTTTTAGTGTTCGATGGATCTCCATCGAACACGTCCCTCTATCTCCAGACCGGTATCTACCGGTCTGGAGATAGAGGGACGTGCCAATGCCTCTCTCGCACATGTGCGGGAGTGGGGCATCGGAAATAAATTAAAGTTTGCACCGCACAAGACGTGCGCAATGGTCATCACGCGTAGACTAAAGTACGATGCCCCGCGCCTCAGCATGGGCGGGATAGACATTGGCATGTCCAACGAGATTAAAATCCTGGGGTCACAATCGACCACAAACTCACATTCAACACACACGTTTCTAACACATGCAGAAAGGCGATCGGCATCTACAGGAAGCTAGCGAGGATGGCCCGGATCAGCTGGGGGTTACACCCCGAGGTGATCCGGATGATCTACGTGGCGGCCGTGGAGCCGACGATATTGTACGCGGCCAGTGCTTGGCACGCGACGGCGGAGAAGCTTGGTTTCCGAAAGCAGCTGAACGTGGTACAGCGCGGCTTCGCCCAAAAGCTCTGCAAGGCCTATCGTACGGTCTCCCTGAACTCGGCGCTGATCTTGGCTGGGTTGCTCCCTCTGGACCTCAGAGTTCACGAGGTGGCCTCATTATATGATGCCAAGAGAGGGGTAAACCAGTCGTGGTTGGGAGACAGGGAGGTCGAACGAATGACCTCGGCTTTGGAGATGCCTCACCCCGCGGAGCATACCGTCCTGGAGTTCACAAGTCTGGTAGACGAGGAACAATTAAAAGCAGTCAATAAATTTGACTTGATTTTGAATATTTACCGATGGGAGCAAGATTGAGGGCCGAGTCGGTGCTGCGTTATCCTTTTGGAATAGCGAGACCGAGACTAAGGCCCTCAAACTTGCTCTCTCGCCCTACTGCACCGTCTACCAGGCCGAGCTCTTGGCGCTATGCAAAGCGGCCAGTGAGGTCCTCAGGCGTGGCGCGTCCACGTTCGGCATCTTCAGTGATAGCAGAGCCGCTCTCTTGACGGTAGTAAACCGTCATGCCCTCCATCCCTTGGCAGTGGAGACCAGGGCCGCAATTCAGCGCGGATTGGCCCAGGGTAAGGAAATCTCCTTATTCTGGGTCAAGGCCCACGCAGGGCTGGAGGGCAATGAGCGAGCAGATGTGCTCGCGAAGGAAGCGGCTCTGACACTGAAGAGAGCACCGGATTACGGCCTGTGCCCTGTTTCATTCGTCAGGCGTGCTCTAAGGCGGAGCACGCTTGACGAGTGGAACAAGAGGTACAGGGAGGGCGAGACCGCCTCCGTCACCAAGGTTTTCTTCCCTTGCGCAGTGGCGGCGTACAGTATCGTCCGCAAGATGACGATTGCCGGCACTACAACCCAGCTTCTAACGGGGCACGGTGGGTTCGCTGAATACTTGGCTCGCTTCAAGTGTAAGGCGGACCCATCGTGTGCCTGCGAACCCGGTGTCGGTGAAAACGTGGTCCACCTGTTAGTGGAATGTCCTATTCATAGTGCTGAAAGAACGGATTTGGAGATAGAGCTTGGGCTGGCAGTCACGGTTGACAACTTGCCGATATTGTTATCAAAACATAGAGAGGAGTTCCTAAAATATAGCATAAAAATTGTAAAAATAGTAAATATAAGAAATAGGATATAAGAATGAGCAACAATATAGATATAAGTATATTGCCCTGTTACATTCAAAATAAGTTAATGGAACTAGTTTAAGAATTGTAAATTGTATTAGAAAGTAAGAAAATTATATGTATATTAAAATGGTAAAATAAAGAAAAACCCCCCACACACCACCTTATCCCAAAAGTATGAAAGAATTTGTATAAATGCTGGAGGACGTATAAAAGCGTGACGAGTATGCCTATTGGGGCCGGAATAAAAGAAGATAATATAAGACATAATTACAGAAACAGAGTGAAAGAGCGGGATAGTATGAAAGTGCGAGAAGAATACAAGAAGAACTGGAATGTAACGGGAAGACTGAATAAGTTTTTGAATTATTTGAAGTAGACATAGTTAAATCATGCCCTGCGGGGCTTGCATAAGAATAGCTTAGCTAGTTAATATACTGAGATAAGATAGCTTTGCCCATGGCAAAGATGCGTGTAACAAAAAAAAAAAAAAAAAACACTCTTACTAGTCGTGCCATTGAATGGAAATCGGCACATGAGAAAATCAGATAGGAAATTATTGGAATACTGACTAACGAGCCCGTTCTCATGATTTTTGACCCAGATTGCCCTATTGAGCTTCACACCGACGCCAGCGCAATTGGTTACGGTGCAATATTATTACAAAAGAAGAACTGCAAACAATTTGTAATTGCTTACTTTAGTAAACGCTCTACAGCTGCCGAATCGAAGTATCACTCATATGAGTTAGAGACTTTGGCGGTTGTAAATGCAATTAAACATTTTCGTCATTATCTACATGGTAAGTTTACCGTAGTTACTGATTATAACTCCCTAAAGTCATCTCGTAACAAGGTTGACCTGACCCCTCGTGTACACAGGTGGTGGGCTTTTCTACAAGCTTTTGACTTTGAAGTTGAATACAGAGGAGGGAAGTATATGTGTCATGCGGATTTTTTCTCCAGAAATCCCCTCCCAATACAGCCTGTTGGTAGAATACTGCAAAGGAGAATAGACGTTGCTAGTTTACCTGATAATTGGTTGCAAGCCGAGCAACAACGTGATTCTGAAATCTCAACCTTAGTTAAAGATCTCAAGGATTATAATACTGAAGAAAATGTTGCTAAAACTTATGAGATCAGGTCGGGAGTGTTGTACCGTAAGGTTCAGCGTAACGACCGTTCCCGTTGGTTGCCTATCGTCCCCAGAGCTTTGCGTTGGTCAGTTATAAATTCCGTTCATGAGTCTCTTATGCATGTTGGCTGGGAGAAAACTTTGGAAAAAGTTTATGACTTGTACTGGTTTGATCACATGTCTAAATTCGTACGTAAATTTGTTGACAACTGCGTGACCTGTAAGATATCAAAGTCTCAATCTGGTAAAGTTCAAGCAGAACTGCATCCTATTTCCAAGACTCCAAAACCATGGCATGCTTTACATATTGACGCAACGGGTAAACTTAGAGGCAAAAATGATAAAAAGGAATACGTTTGTTTTAGTAGATGTGTTTACAAAGTTCGTTTTGCTCTATCACTCCCTACGTATTGACTCTACGAATAGTATTAAATCCCTCAAGAATAGTATTTCCTTATTCGGTGCCCCAAAAAGGATTATCGCTGATCAGAGGTGCTGCTTTGACAGCGATGACTTTAAAGAATTCTGCCAGACTCATTGCATTGACTTACACCTGATTGCCACGGGAAGTTCCCGCGCTAATGGACAGGTAGAACGTACAATGAGTACTCTCAAAAATTTGCTTACCGCGGTTGAAACTAATGAAAAGCGCAAAGAAAAGTCATGGCAAGATGCACTGAATTAGTTAAAATTTTTATATGAAAGATTTCTAAAATTTAGGACGTCGGTCTGATATCCGGTATTACTTCTTTATTCTGCTAGTTAAGCAATGCCACTTGTTAAGTGATGCCGCTGGTTAAGCGATGCCGCTGGTTAAGCGATGCCGCTGGTTAAGCGATGCCGCTGGTTAAGTGATGCCACTGGTTAAGTGATGCCGCTGGTTAAGCGATGCCGCTGGTTAAGTGATACCGCTTGTTAAGCGATACCACTGTTTGAGTGATGCCGCTGTGAAAGCGATGTCTTACTAGCTGACCTATTTCGGTCAGGTATGGCCCAACAAAATTAAGCTGAATCTTTCTATTCCAGGTCGATTACACGAGAACGTGTAAGGCGCAGGACGACCGTGTCGCAGAATGAATTTGTCGATCGTGTATTAAATCGATTGTTTACCAAAAGTATCGGCAAATGCGTAATGCTAATGTCGTTTTGACTTATTATAAACGTCAAACGTCATTCGTTTTCGTTGACTTGATTTTATGTCGTCGCGCAAAGCAAAACTTGTATTATTAATCTTTTTGAATCGAATGCATCTCCTGATTATTTGTTACAATAACTTGTCCGATCAATAAACGATACAGTTACTGTTTGTTAGTGGTGTTATTTCTTGTTTACGGACAATGAACGACAGAGAAGGTGATGCAGAAGATAATATATACCTCTGGTCAGCATTATTCCACATTAAAATTTTACATTTTCGAAAGTATGAAGCTTTCATGGCTCTGCTGTGTTCTGTAAATTATCACTGTGGTTAAGCATCTTTCACTGTGACTGATCCACAGATCGGTGCTTGTTTTGTGGCATTTAAATTTACCAGCATTCCTATGCTTCGAAAGGCACGATACGCTGTAGGTCTTGACTGCCAGTATCAACATGGCCATAACGACAAAGCCAAGGAAAAATGCCAAAACAAAATTCCCCATACATACATAGATAATCCAATTTACATAGGCCTCTGAGTTGTGTGGACTCGTGTGGAGTTGTGTGAACATACAATTTGGAGATCTAGTTTACACTAATCTAGTAAACACTAACCTCAAATGAGGTACTAATATTTTTACGTTCGACGCACTAGTTTGACCTTTGACCAATTTTGTTTTTTAAATATAACAGGCCAGATGAGTGCCCTTAACCGGCCAGCGATTATGAAAACACTTATGAAGTACAAGAAGCGAACGTTTTATGCTATAATCGTAGTAAGTGGAAAGCCATAATCTCTGACTACCCCGATGGGAGACAGGCGTGATGATATATATATATATATATATATATATATATATATATATATATATATTATGTAAATTTAGCAAAATCTATGTACACACCTAACCCCTTACTAAGCTCGAAAGACCCGTCAAAAAATGTAGATATGAAATGCATTTTCTTATTAAAATTACAAATTGAAAACTTCAGAATAAACTATCTGACAACAAAACAATGCTCCCCTATCTAAAACATTGACACAAAACGATGACAGCGCGTTCATGATAGGAAATGGAATTCGTTTCGCCGCCAATAGCAATAATGTAAGTTGGGCAATAACATGCGGGAACGGGACGGGCGGCAGGTGAACGGATTACCGTTCAGCCTCGCATACATACATCAGAATGAAAGATAAATAATTGTTTTCTTCCCCCCAAAATTGTTCGAACGGCGACATTTATTGCTTTGTTTGTGTGAAAACTTGGCGCCGCGTCGCTACCTGTGCCATCCCCAATATTATTGTTAAGCGACTACCAAGTTATTGACTGAAATATTAAATTTGTCTTTTTTATTTTTTTTCTCCTCTCTTGGCAGTATCAAAACGAGGTGGGAGGCAAATTAATATAAAAAGTGTGTGTATACTTATGTACACGCGTTAGAAGTTATACTGCTTTAGTCTAATAAGATATCATCACATATACCACAGCTCTTTGTTTGGAACAGGAATGATAAATTAAATGAAGTTATAAGTTGTCATGGAAACACTTATCAGCTAACTTCAGGGTGTTTATAAGTTGTGATGGAAATACTTATCAACTATATCATGGTGTCGGTTTTTCGTGACAGTTTCTTTGGCTCTCATCATTTCCCCGTAACGCGCCAAAATAAGTATAACTTCAATAAACTACCCGCTTGCTTGACGACTGACTTGCCGCTTTCTTTTTTTGCTTTACTTAAAATTGTGCGGCGTAACATTGGCCGGCCGAATACATAACGAAGTGATATCCAATATGGTAGGTTTGGATAAGTGTCATTATTAAGCTGGAAAAGGGTGTGCTCTGTTGGTTTGGACACGTCCAAAGGATTAGTGAGAAACGATTGACGAAGAATATCTATAAAACTAAAAAAACTAAACTATCTTCACGCTGTATCCCTAACGGGGTAGTCAGAGAGGACGGATCGCTAGGCTTCACGATCCATGCATACTAAGAATATCTATTGAGTGGAATTAGAGGGTTGAAGGACAGACCGAGATTTACATAAAGACCACATGGGGACAGCAGAGACATAGTACATGCCTACATTTTAACGTATGCTTTTTTGTGGCAGGCGTTGACCTTTGCCGTAGCCGTGCCTTAGCCGTGGCATAGGTAGTGGCGATCTGCAGTTAAAATTTTTCAAGCCGCCCATAAGACCTTTAACATGCCTAAACTACAAACATGTTACTGGTAACCGGAACCAAACGTGCCTTCCACTGAAACGCTGGCTCATGAATGCATAAGCGTAACTACGAGCGCTTCGCGCAAAGGTAGTTAAGAATAACATATGTTCTGTTGTTTGTTCCATTAAAGATACGTACTAAAACTTAATTACATAATTAATTTTTAAACTAGAACTAGAAGTGCTAGTGGTCCCGAGGACTCAGTATTCTGTAAACGATCACTGCGTTAAGTAACTTTTGCTATGGCTGGTCACGGATGGGTGACCACTTTGTGGCAATTACATTTGCGAGCGTTTCTGTACTTCGGAAGGCACGTTAAGCCGTTAGTCCTAGTTGCCAGTAACATGGCAGTCGTTAAGTCAAGTTATAAATTTGCGGCTTAAAAAAATTCAACAGCAGGTATCGACGTGTGGGACTCGGCTTCCCCGATTTACCCACTAAACTCCGCGGACGCATCAGCGGCTTCTGGGGTCCTCCCTGCCATGCTCCATGACTAGAGCACATCTCGACGTGTATAACATCGCCCATGGGTGGGACACAGTGTACCGCCTCATACTGTACCCATAACACTAGGTACAGTATGAGGCGCGACAGCCACCCCTTTTTGCAGACACCCCCGGCCGCACCGGGGTATCCCTTCCTCAGGGCCACCTTAATCAGTCGCATCGTCCCAAGATGCGACTCTAGCGACTCTGGGTGGCAATAGCAGAGCTAGTGAGATGATCTACCACGTCCCCTACACCTTCTCGTTCGGGCGAGATCGGCCCGTTTCTCGGTCGCGCTCTGCGGCCTCCTTATGGAGCATAACATTCTCGCAAAAGGGGACGACTACTTTCCAGCTCTCGTCACTTGACAGCAATGCCGCGATCAATGCTGGCGGTGATAGTTCGCTTTCAATCCGTCCGATCAGGACTTGACATTCGACTTCCCATGTGGGACAATCCTCCAGAGTGTGCTGGGCTGAGTCCCGCTCGTAACCGCAGTAGTGACATTGTGCTGTGTCCTCCCGCCCGATTCGATTCAGGTACTCACCAAAACAGCCATGCCCGGTGAGCATCTGAGTCAATCGGTAGGTGACGCTTTCTTTCCTTCCTACCCACTCTTCGAAGTTTGGCAGAACAGCTACAACCGCACGTTGGCGAGCGCAGCTCGGGTTGTCGAGCCGCACCCGCCACTCCTGCAGAACTTGCTGGTGTGCGTTCCGCCGAAGCATTCCGAACCCGAGTTCCGACGCTTCCACGTCGTCACTCCGACCCACACTGCGAATTTGGTCGTAGACCATTGGCCACCAAGCGCTGCAGGCTCCTAAGTAGAGCTCGGTAACGTGAGGATCGCGCTAGGTCTTGAGACCAGACGGGAGCCCCATAGAGGGTCATGGAGCAAATGACGCTCCCGTAGAGACGGCGAACCTCTTCCCGTGGTCCCCCAAGATTAGGCAACAAGCGTTGTAGAACACCTGCTATCCCACGGACCAGAGGGACTAATCGTCTGAAATGCTCTTCGAAGCTCCAGCGACTGTCCAGGATGAGACCTAGATACTTCATGTACCGACCTACTTGGACTTCAGCGTCACCTACCCTGAGTCGCGAGCTGGGTGGTTCCTGGCCTCTGCGAAGGCCATGGAACCATATTGCCTCAGTTTTCTGTGGCGCTATCCTGAGACCCAGTTCGCGAAATTTGCCTATGACACATGTCATCTCGACCTCGGCGAGCCGAAGCACATCTTCGAAGTTTGATCAATACAAGTGTGTCATCCGCATAGCAGACGACACTGAGACCAGTGGGCAGACTTGTGCGAAGGACCGCATCGTACGCGTGGTTCCACAATAATGGTCCCAAAACAGACCTGGGGTGCCCCACAGTAAACGTCTATTCGATGTTGAACTCTGTTCCGACCTACAACCTTCACCGTCCTATCGCGAAGATATTACCCTATGATGGCCCGCAGGTAAGGAGGCACGTCATGGTACACAAGGGCCGCCCTTATTGCCTGCCAGGGGAGAGTGCCGAAAGCATTGACGATGTCCAGGCTTATAGCTAACACCACTCCCCCCGACCGGACTGCCGTTTCCGACAGGGAGCGAACGCACCTGATTGCATCCACTGTCAATCGACCCCGCCGGAATCCAAACTGGCAGTCCGACAAATCAGGGACCACACGTGACAGATGCCCGTTGATACGATCGGATATAACTCTTTCAAAAAGTTTCCCGGATTCGTTCAGCAGACATATTGGTCGGTACGCGGACGGAGAATCTGCAGCTCTTCCTTCCTGTTTTATGAGCACAAGTTTCGCTTCTTTCCAGCCGAGAGGAGAGACACTGAGACGGAGACAGTCCGTGAAAATTTGTCTCAGCTTATCCCCTAATACCGACAGAGCTGTCATCAGTGCCCGACCCGGAACACCATCCGGTCCCGGCGCAGTATTTCGGGACGCCAGTCTCCGTACAGCTCGTTCCAACTCTCCCTCTCTCACCTCGTACTCCTCGGACCAGAATTGTTGATGGAACTGTGATGGAGGAATTGAAAAACTGTCCTGGACCCTGGACTATTCTCAGGAACTCTGAGTCCAGTGTTTCCGTTAACGGAGGGACCCATGGTTTTAGCTTACCTAGGACCATTTTGTATGGGCGCTCCCATGGGTCCGTGTCCAGTCCCTGGATGAGTTCCTTCCAAGAACGAGACTTAGCTTCAGCAATAGCATCGCTAAGAGCTTTCACGGCAGCTCCATATTCTCGCCGTGATCTGTCGATATCCTCGGCCGAAGCCCTCCATCTTCTTCGGGCTCGCAGATACGGGCGCCTCAATCTTGACACTGTAGATTGTAGGCGCGATATCTCTTCGCTCCACCAGTACACTGATCGACACCATAATATCCCGAAAGCAGGTAGCCTGACGGTTCGGATCGGCAGATATCATCTCCCCAATCCACGACATAGGATGCGGCTAAGGCCATCTCTCGGTCGAACTGCTGGAGGGACCATCGTCGCGTAGCGTCATTATTCTGACGTAAGCGGTCAGGGCGGCCGGAAGAGACATTAAATAGGATATGTCGGTGGTCAGACATACTGACTACTTCCTCTGCCACTCGCCATCCCGACACCATATGCTCAGCACAAGGAGTCGCCCATGATAGGTCGACGACTTATTGGCCCTGCCACCTTACACAGGTACTAACCGAACCCCGATTCAAAATACGCAGGTTTAGTGCTGCCGCCCACTCCAGTATTGTGTTTCCTCTGGCGAGGTATCGACAACCTGCGTCTGTCTATAACACGGCAAGGGGCTCACCACCTATTACGTGGGACAATACTTATTCGTTATTATGTGTCCACTTTTCACATAATACATATACATACACATAATATGCCTCTGCCACTTTTTGAGGATAAGGTGTGATAGATACGAGAAATAATAAATATTCATAAATTTTAAACTGTACTCTCTACATTTTTATTGGTCTTTTGTTTTATAATTGTACTAGTTGACGCCCGCGGCTCCGCACGCGTGGTGACGTTTTTCCGTTCCCGTTTCCCACAGGAACTTGTTCCCGGGATAAAAAAGTAGCCTATGTGTTATTCTGATGAGGAAGCTATATTATTGTAAAGTTTCATCAAAATCCATTCAGTAGATTTTGTGTGAAAGAGCAACATACATCCATACTTACAAATTTTCGCGTTTATAATATTAGTGGGATTGGTAAACTCATACAAGCTTATGATTATGTTTCAAGGCTAAAGTCCTAATTGCTGTAACACAGTACAAAAATAAGTTTTCTCAGCACGGCAGCACAACAGCATACATTATCACTGCGCCACCGACACAATCAAAGGCGGTAATAAAACTTATAGGCAAATAAATCTTCCTAAAACCAAACCAACCCCTAAGAAAAACAAGTCAAGGAAATAACAATTTAATTGGCTTTTATCGTAATAGACGTGGAACTAGGGAAAAGTATAAAGAAGTTAAATAAAATAAGGTTTCCTTTGGGGTAAGGTGAGTGAGGCGACCAGAAAGTTCGGCAGACTGACAATAAATCTGAATTTATGAAGGCGCCGAGCTCACCCCTCCCTTTACCCGCCAACATTGCACTACGCGTCAGTAAGGTACGCAGTACTGCATTACTTCAGTACACGTATATATACTAGACCGTTTCTCAATTTAATACAAGAAGTGAGTACGCTGACTCAACGCACTCTTAAAAATACCCTAACATGTAAGTTGCGACGAATGGATAACATGTTTGTGTGTTAGCAAACACGAAAATACGTAACAGCAGACCCGGCCTTACAGACACACATTTTTCTTCTCTCTCAGTGGTCTAGTTGCGGTAGCCGCAAGACTTCCGTAAATGTCTGCCGACTTGGCGCTTACTATGTACGAGTACTAAGTTGCGGAACTATCTTGAACTGAGAAATAATAACATATGAGAAAAAGTACTCGCTTCATGCTGTATTGTTAGATATATACTTCAGGAATCCAGTTTGTTATTTGTATTACAGTATTTATGGCGTCTGTAAACTTTTTCGCCTAAGAAAATGCCGCGGAATTGCAGTATTTTTTTCATATTGCATTTTAAATCTTAATATGATGTGCGACGTATCTCTATTTCATATTAGAAAGTGTTTTGTCGTAAAACAAAATACTTTATGTATAATACGAGTATCTTCATGTATCATATTACTCATATTATAAATGTAAATGTTTGTTACACTTTCACAAAAAAATACTAAATTAATTTGATGAAATTTTACAGTAGTATCAATATTTATAAAAATAAATGCCACTTATCGTTGTAGTTTTATAACTCAAGAACGGGCTCACCTATCCAAACCACATGTTTAGGCTTTGTACGGACTATTTAGTTTATGTGCAGTTTGCACAAAATCGGTCGGGCGGTTCATTTACGAGAGATAAACAAATATTAGTGGCGCTAACGAAGTTGCACGGGTCAGCTAGTAGCTTATATATCAGACTAGGATATAGGCTTCTTTACATCTGAAAATCATTTTCTGCCGGGAAACGGGAACGGAAAAAACTTCACCACGTGGACAGAGCCACGGAGAACAACTATTAAATATATAAGAGTAAGAACAAAGTAAGATTGTTATAACAGTAATAAATAGTGTAGTTTCAGGAACAAAATTGATATGTCAGATGGTGCAACGTGACCAGACTGCTTGGAATCAATTGATCACAAAGTAACAACTGAAAACAATAAAACTATTGTCAACGCGATGTAGACCTTGTACAAGCTGACTCGAGTCCACAGGGTTTCAATTGGAACAGAGCTAAATATTTAGGGTAGGCACACTGAGAAGTTGGTTATGTGCTCTTGGCTGGTAATAAATCTACACTATTAAAAAGGTCGTTACTTTTTGAGATTTTAAAAAGTTATTTTTCAATACATTTGCACGTAAAGTGGATCTTATTTCATCGGTTTTTGATATACATAGAACATAGAGTTTGGTAATTTCCAGCAAGAGACGTTATATTTTACTTTTCTTAACATACGGGTAGCTAAGAGAATGAACGAAATTAATGTTATGGTTATTTATGATTTTAGGCAATAAGTAAATGATTTTTTATTTATAATTTATCTGAACTTTGAATATTAGATCTAATTAGTTTATTTTGAACTATATGCATTATATAAATATTGCCATCTACCCTACTTTAAAAACACCCCCACCGCTGTGAAGATGGAAGAAATATTTTGTTCTTGTATAAAACGGTTCGCTCATCAGTCGAAAGGGGACACTCTACGAAGTAAGAAGTCTTAAAGTGCCTAGCGTATGTTTAATTATAACGAAAGGGGACACTCGACGAAGTAAGAAGTCCTTAAGTGCCTAGCTATGTTTAATTATAAGTTCAAGTGTACAGTCAAAGTATATAAAAGTGTATCAATAGAAGTGTGATTGTGAGTGATGTGCTTTTATTTTTCATATAAATGGGCCACGTCCAATAATAGTATTAAGATTTTTAAAAAAAATGTAATTGTTTGTATTTTGGTAAGGAATAAAATAAGTTATGGGGAATGTAATGTCGTTTAATAAAGTTCTCCGCGCTAAGAAGTGATCTGTAATCACACATAGACACATGTATTCTTATTCTTTATTAGTAAATATATATTAAATAAATAAATAAAATAAATAAATATTGTGGGACACTTTTCACACAGCGCCATCTAGCCCAAAGTAAGCTAATATTAGCTTGTGTTATGGGATCTAGATAACTGATAAACATACTTATATATTTCTAAATACATACATATTATAGATAAATAACACCCAGACACAGAATAAACCATCGTGCTCATCACACAAAGTTTTATCCTGGGTGGGAATCGAACCCACGACCTCTTGCGTAGCAGTCGGATGCACTCCCACCGCGCCACAGAGGCAGTCAATTAATTACAATGTTTATGTTTATCAATCACGCCTTATCCCCGAATAGGTGGCAAAAGCATATTATAATTAAATTACAAAAAATGTATAAATATTCACACATTCAGCGAGCTTTACTCAATATTGAGTTTTTACCAGCAAATCTTAGGGTGAATGGAGATGCTGCTACGGAGACGTATAGTTTTTAACAGTATATTTCATTTAACCCTGCATATTGTGCTTAATTTACCAGATACATATAAAAAATGAAATGTTAAACTATCACAAATATAACAGCTGCTAACTTTAAAGCAATGTAAAATTTTGTGTGACGTTAAACTTTATATAGAATTAAATAATTTGAAATTCATATCACGTAAACAGCATTCAGCGAAATAGGAAGTGTAATAAAATATTTCTGACTGAAATGCTATAACTGAAATATAGTGCAAGCGTCGTAACGCACACACATAAATGTAACATTTTTATTGGAACTTCATGTTGTATCATAATTGAGCTATTTTATAACAAATATAAGTAGTATTTGTTGACCATAGCTACTTAATTAATTAGACATCTCACAATTTTTATTAAAGTTTGTAAATTTATTGCCGCTTGACACTATTAACTATGACTAATATTACGAATGAAGGATTGTATATTACTGAATTGTAGCATGTATATTTTGATTTTTAATTGAGTAATGTATTTATTTAAAATTGTTATCCAGGTGATTTAATATTGACATAAAAAATGATTATATACCTATTGTAATTAAAATTAAAAATGTTAGTGCCTACAAAAATTTTGTATGCTTGTATTCTGTCTCGGACTTATATCTAGGTACATGTCTACTGCAATGCCTTATTAATATAATAATGTTTATTTATTATATATATGTATATATTATAGATATGTATATGTTACAGATATGTATATATTATAGATATGTATACTTTATGTGTATGTATACATGTAGTGTTTATGTAAATTAATTTTAGCGCGTAATTCTTTAGTACCTAGTGGTACGTTGAAGGTACACCATACTGCCCCAAATCATTTTATCATCTTGGTTTCCATCCAAAGGTTGCCTGTAAGAGATTGCCTTGTGCGATAAGGCCGCCAATTGTATTACCGATAAGTTTTTTTTTTTTTTTAAATTGTAATCCATTACTGTTACATTTCTGGTGTACAATAAAGAGATAAATCAATCAATCAATCAATCATGTCATCTTGTGAATAGGCATGATGACTAATTTTGAAACATGTTTTAAATTGCTCGGGAATATTCATTACACATATGGACAAACATATTTGTTCTGAAATTAAAGGTTTATTAGGAAAAAACGGCAATTTAGTTTTAAAATTTTGAATTCCCACAAAAACGATGCACAGTGTCAGACATTGGTTGTGACGTCATTGTCCAATAGTTAACAACTAAACACTAGGCGCTCTTTTCGTAATTTCGTTTTTCGTAATATTAAATATGAATGAGAAAGTCTATAAGTGGTGTACCGCCATGTCCACATCAAAAAAACACCAAATAAGATATTTGTGTTGGTGGCGCGAAAGAAAACAATACAATACAAGTGGCTTAAACTTGCCAGGCGCGATACAACAGCGATATTGCCTAGTATATACCCAGCTCATTGATATCATAACTAAACTATTTAGTTAAGATATCTATGTACTAGCTATATTTTTGTGAAGATCCCTTCGACGTAAGTTTGAATATATAATGTAATGCAGTGGCGTGCACAAAGATTTCGAATAGGGTATGCACTTACCCGAAAACCCTGCAAGAAAGTGATCTCAATGAGATAAGCTAGCATTTATACATTTCACAATAAAAAACCAAACTACAAATATTTATCTATTTATACTTATCATTAATTAGTTATCTCGGAAGGGGTGGTAGAGGCATATACATATACACGTAACAGGTGGTGAGCCTAATGCCGTGTTAAAATGGATAGGCGCAGGTTTTGGCGACCTGCTATTGAAATAAATCAAGCCTTGGCTTCTAACTTGGCGTAAAGACTGCCATCCTGGTAACCGGGACCAACGGCTTAACGTGCCCTCCAAAGCACGGAAACGCTTGCGTTATTTGTGAAATAAGCAAAAATAAATAAATAAAATTACTTACATACTTAAAAATTATTTAAATCTGAATATCCGTTAAAGGTCCAAACTTTATTTTGATCTTGTTCAATAAAATTTTTAAAATAATTTATTTGTGTACACAGTCTGCTAGCCAGATTTACGTAATTATCTTAAACCTTGTTATTAAAAGAACGTACCTAGTGGTATTACCCTTTAGATCCAAATCGTAAACTAACATCCTTTAACAATTATTTTATTTTTTTTATCAAACACGAGTTTTAGATTTATTTATTAAACACACTTCACCAACACAGATCTCACAGCTATAATTTTAAATATTTCACAGTAATTCTAGTAAGTTAACAAATTAAATAGATGCGTTCAAAATCACTCGAAAGATATGTGAAATGTGAAGTGAAACAATATTACGACAATATTATGCAAGTAAATTAAATAGGCTTAACACATCCACCAATTATTCTGATTTTACAGTACTTAAATCGGTCGCTTTGTCAAAGAAGCACTGCTTAAATCATGTGCAATAACTTCTCACACAATCGTACAATTTTCTCACACAAACAAAGTATCTACTGTATTCATACGACTCCTGAGTAGGCAAGATTACATTCTGCTTACAGCCGGCGCGCGGCACGGTGGCGTTGGGATCGACGCGTGACGTATTATGTACTAGTTGTTTGTTTAGTTCGCTGAAGGACTTATAGATGGCAGGGGCACAATACACACCTGATAATTTTATTGCATATTTATTATTATACAACTTGTTGTTTTTAAATAACAGATTTAGATTACATAGATTGGGCTAGGGTATGCAGTGCTTATTTGCATGTAATAAGCGCACGCGCCTGATGTAATGATTTGTTTAAAGTCTAAATTCAATTATTTGCATTTTTTGAGGTTAGGTTAGGTTAGGTTGGTAGGCAAAAAATGCTAATATTTCTCTTATTTGCATTTTTTTATATTTCATTTTCATTATTATATCTTTAATAATCATGTTTATATAAATTTCAGTTGCTAAATGATATGGAAAATTACATGGAATATCATTTGATATCAACCTAACCAGTAGTGAAATTCTCTTTAAAAGTGCATAGGTTCTATTTTTTTTTAGAGGATCTGAATGTATTGTAATAATCGACATAATGTTTAAATTATTCAATATAAATACTTACATAAAGTGTTAACGTTTCTAAATTCTGCAGAACAAAGGTTTTTATATCATGCCATAACCTCTCTGAGCATCAACAAGTCAATTCTTGACAAATTAGCGCTGTTTGCCTTAATAAATCCTTGTTCCATGACAAACGTTATTTAACTTTCGTATTATTAACACCACAAAACTCAAACAAAATAAAATAGTAGAATAATCACAGGATTTAGAATGCCGATATAATAAAGAATGTAACGAAAACAAGTTTGCAAGTAGCTTGCTTACTAGATATTGACGTCATTCGCTCTGATTGGTGTTCATCAAATCATGGCGGCTTGTATTTTAGAGTTTTAATTTATCAAAAGAATTATTGTAACGAAGTTCCTTATCGCGCGTTGTGAAAGGGGGCTGGACGGAAAAAAATCTTACGAAAAGTTGTCACGACACTTTTTTGTATTCATTAATACATATAGCCATGCCTATATCCCCGAAGGGGAGAGACACATATTACAAGTATTATATTGGAACGAAGTATTATATTGGAAGGGAGAGGGAGAGGGAGAGGGAGAGGGAGAGGGAGAGGGAGAGGGAGAGGGAGAGGGAGAGGGAGAGGGAGAGGGAGAGGGAGAGGGAGAGGGAGAGGGAGAGGGAGAGGGAGAGGGAGAGGGAGAGGGAGAGGGAGAGGGAGAGGGAGAGGGAGAGGGAGAGGGAGAGGGAGAGGGAGAGGGAGAGGGAGAGGGAGAGGGAGAGGGAGAGGGAGAGGGAGAGGGAGAGGGAGAGGGAGAGGGAGAGGGAGAGGGAGAGGGAGAGGGAGAGGGAGAGGGAGAGGGAGAGGGAGAGGGAGAGGGAGAGGGAGAGGGAGAGGGAGAGGGAGAGGGAGAGGGAGAGGGAGAGGGAGAGGGAGAGGGAGAGGGAGAGGGAGAGGGAGAGGGAGAGGGAGAGGGAGAGGGAGAGGGAGAGGGAGAGGGAGAGGGAGAGGGAGAGGGAGAGGGAGAGGGAGAGGG
Organism: Thumatha senex; assembly: GCA_948477245.1. NCBI lineage: Eukaryota > Metazoa > Arthropoda > Insecta > Lepidoptera > Erebidae > Thumatha > Thumatha senex. The sequence continues at coordinate 15,415,544 of OX419743.1, forward strand.
TATTTTATCTATAGGTACTAACTAATATTATAAAACTAGAGTTAGTTCATTCAGTGTTTTTTAGTTACGTGGGTACTCGTAAGTGACCATTTGTAATTTCCATGCATGGAGATTGTTTGTAGAGGACACTGGAAGGTGGCCATAGGAACTTCTAAAATAAACATTATAAACCCATTCCAGGGTTCATGAATGTTCAGGGGCCAGGATCCAAGTTCGAGGACGTAGAGCCCTAATTCCCGACCCAGGGTCTGGGATCCCGAATTCCGGCTTCTGAGTCTTAGATCGAGAGTCCAAGGTCAGCTACTCCAGATCCTCTGTTTAGAGTCAAGGGTTGGGTTCTCCATCGAGGGTATGCAGTAGAGGCTCTAGATACCTCACAGTACAGGGGCTAGGATCCAAGGTTAAGGGCCTAGGGTTCATGATCCTGTTCCCGAGATCCGGGGTCCAGGGTCCTGAGTCAAGATTCCAGGGTCTTAGATCCGAAGTCCAGGCTTCTGGGCTAGAATCTGAGTTTGTGGGCTTAGATCCGGTAGGGCCCCGAGACCTTAGATCCTGAGGTCAAGGTCAACTGTCTAGAGTCAATGGATGTCTATAGCCCCTGGCTCCGAGGTAGCTAAGTCTTTGGTCGAGATCTCGGGGTTTAGGTTGTAAGATATACCTATTGTCTACAGTGCAGGCTACAGAGACCGAAACCAGGGGTCAAATAAACCCTTAAGTTCTATAATATAGGTAGATAACCTATTGTATCAGGCCTCCGAACATGAAATTTACAATTAATGAAAGCAAAATAAAAGACTGTACCTTGATAGATTATGATTATCTTAATGTTAATAATATTATAAATGTGAAAGTTTGTACGGATGTTTGTTACTCTTTATTTTCACGTAAAAATTACTGAACGGATTTTAATGAAACTTTACAATGTGGCTTATACATCAGAATAACACATAGGCTACTTTTTATCCCAGGAACAAGTTCCTGTGGGAAACGGGAACGGGAAAACTTCTCTACGCGGGCGAAGCCGCGGACGTCAACTAGTTTAATATAAATATAAGATATAAATATTATAAGTTTAAAAGTATTTGATGAATGTTTGTTACTCTTTCACGTAAAAAGTACTGAATGGATTTACAACCTATAGGCTACTTTTTATACTGGGAACAAGTTCCCATCACGCGAGCGGAGCCACGGCCTAGCTTTTTTATATTTTTAACTTGTCAAAGCTCAATGTATCATCGTATTATACAATGCAGCCCTAATAATATTTTGACGTAAGAATAGTTGGCGGATCGGATCACTGGATTTGTTTCGATTACAATTCAGATGCCACATCGCGTTTGATATAAAATAAAACGATTTATTTCTGCAATCAAAAAGTTGTTGTGTGAGTTGTCCCAACAATATATATATATATTATATTTATTTAGTAAATTTCCATAAAACTAAAAAAAAAGTATTACTTTTTCGGTGTTATGTATTCAAAATTGTTAATATTTATTTTAAAATGCAAAAACAAAATTAAAGCAATGAGGATTCGATCTTGGGACTCTATACTTGGGAAAAATACTATATTAACAATATTTCTACTTCTCGCCGTTAAGCACCAGACCACACACACTGTAACGTAATGTAATGAATTTATCTACTGCTTGATTATTGCGGATATTTATTAATCCTCGTCTTCATATCACAATATTGTTACAAATAAGTTTATTATTCTAGCGTGCATCGCTGTGACGTGCGCGACCGAAAGAGATAGAATGCTCTTTTTTTTTACAGGTACTATTGGCATAGAGAGACGAATGTTGGTGCAGAACTGTTCAACTTATTACGTCGCCATCTATTATTATAAATGAACAGTATCGAGAACCAATTTTTCACGCAATCTACATTAATTGTATTATTAACGAGTTTAGTATGTTAATATCACAGATTATAATATGGTTTTTATTTTAAAAATCATATACCGGACTTTAAACAGCTAAATAAGATTTTTATTTTTTGTAATCTTGAATTTGATACCATTACTGCCATCTAGGGATAATTTAATGTTATTAAAAATATTTTGTTCGCATTGGTACCCCCTGCTTTTACTTACACTAGCCGCGACCACGGACGCTGCAACGCGTTCGAAACGTCGGTGAATGTAAGCAGAATTTTGTTTCGCAGCTTCGTCCGTAATATACTTCAAATCCCCGTGGTACCTAGGTTCTTCTATGAGTATCATGCCTTCGGAGTTCTGGAAACATTCTCCATAGGAGTACCTAGGTCGAAACACAGTCAGAAAGGGGTATACTGTGCAGTTTAGTCGATACAATTTCAACATATTATCCTCGCCGAATGCTCTCGGAGTTATCAAATCGCGGCGATAGGTACCGCACGCTAAAAAAAAGTCCAGAAGCATTACGTTCGATGCAAAAAAATATATTAGATACTATTTGATGTTCTTGGCTCCACCCGAGTGGTGAAGTTTTCCCTGGAAAAAAAGTGTTAATTAAGAGTGTCAGCTACCTGAATACTTACCAATTTTCAGCCAAATGGCTCAGCGTTTACAGCGTTATTGTATAACAAACATCAAAATATCTTCACAAACTATCACATTTATAAAACTAGTAAGATTAAATCGATAGAATTTGCTTAACTATACAGCGACACAAAATCTGGTGCTGTTTTTGACAAGCACTTAGGCAAGTGCAGGCAGTCGCGGGCGGTTATTTGAGCAGCGTTATTCGCAAATGCAATTGGTCGTTTGTACTGGGAAGTTTTATTTTATTATAGTTCAAAGATAAAGCTTTGCCATTTTTACCTCAATTTATATTTCGTGGATTGCGATTGAATACACGCGTACACAGGATTTGCCATTTTATGAAATAAAGCTGTATGAAATGGCTCGTTTTAATTAGTCTCTGACGCAAAAAGGTGGGTTTATACTTTGTGTATGTCTGTGGCATCGTAGCTTTTAAACGAGAGAAACGATTTAGATGGACTAGACGAATTTACTGGTACATCGCGGTCAAAATTTTGTTTCAAATAGTGGAGTATACGTAAAGTTACTAATTTTATCTGAATTTATTTGTAAAAAAAGGACTTTCATTTATAAGCAGGTTTTCTAGCTGTAAATAAATAAATAAAATAAATATCCATCACGCCTTATCCCCGAAGGGGTGGCAGAGGCATATTATATGCCCACTTTTTACCGTGTGATTTCCTGTCCCATGTAATAGGTGGTGAGCCCATTGCCGTGTTGAAATAGACAGACGCAGGTTGTGGCTACCTGCTTTTGAAATTTTTGCCTTCCGAAGCACGGAAACGCTCGCAAATGTAAATGCCACAAAGTGGTCACCCATCCGAGGACCAGCCATAGTGAAAGTTGCGTAACTCAGTGATCGTTTACAGAACACTGAGACCGTGCCACGAGCGCGGTTTTCTAGCTGTGACTCTTAAAATAAATCGTTTACCTATATTTTATAGGCATTTTTGTGTGAGTTTACTTGTTATATATAAGATAGTAGACGTGGATGTCCATAGTAAAGTAATTTTGGACTTAAGGATATAGTGTGTGGGCGCATGGGCGTACCCAGGGGGGGTAGGGAGGGGCAGCTCCCCACCCCCCCTGGATTTGATTTCGTCTCCTACTGTTGTCGATAAATTTGAAAAATAACTTTTTGCCATTTGCAATATCTACACTACATCTTTTAAAAATCGTGAGGCACGCCCCTTCTAACTGTTTGTTAGCAGCGTTAAGCCGGACTTGAAACGACTAAAAAAACACCCGATCGCTACCTATCGGTTTAACACCGGGCGCCCCCAGTAACTCCTCGCAAATCCTCCCTGGGTTCCCGGTAGACTTTGGCTACCACAGCGGCCTCTCCTATTAGTTTGGGCGTTATGCCTACAGCTTTTTTGGAGTTTAGTTGGGATCCCGCTTTTTGGGGCGGTAAGGGGTGCGTCTATTTTAAGGTCAAGTCGTCGTCTTGGGCCTGCTTCTGTAAAAACAGTGGGTCTTCCAGCGTACTTTAAACATAGTTTAAGGAATTTAAATTTATATGTATTTCTTATTTAAACTTAAGAACTGGATAAAATGTAGCCCAAGTTACTTCTTATAGAAATTATAAGAATGCCAATGAAAGTACTGTTCAAATCGGTTCAGTTGTGTCAGAGATTAGCCGGAACATACATACATTTTTTTATGTTGGTATCGCGTATTTGATATTATCAAAATCTGAGGACAAGCAAGATGCATTAAGTGTATTATGCGATCTATCCAAGGCTTTAGATTGAGTTCAGCATGAAACGCTGTGCAGAAAATTACATTACTTTTTCTGTCAATTAAAAAAAGATTTGCGAAAAAGTTTATTACGCTGTTAAAGACTATTTGTAGGACAAGGACGCCTGGAAATGATCTGCTGGCAAAGTGAAACATTATTAAATTGTAAATAGGCCATCAAAAAGCCTTTCTAAGTTCCTTGCCGGTTCTTCTCAGGTGGGCCGCGTTCCGAACCGGTGATCGCTCTAAAATATTAAATTTATCTTTAATTCTAGTGTAAGACATTTTGTAAGCGCCGTTAAAATGGTCTATGCAAAATACAGTTTTTTTATGTGGTGAAAATCGGTTAATTTGGAATTACAAACAGGCACTTAATTTTTTATATATATATAATTTATATAAAAAATATAACAACCCTTAAAACGTACTATTGAACCCAAACACGATATGTCTGCTGTGAGTTTTCGAAGAGTCGGTTTCTCTGGAGACCTTTCTGGTTGCAACATCAGGTCGAAGTTATCAATTAATTGTCATTTAACTTCAAATCATACGCCAAAAATGCCTTACATTATTTTGAAAAATAGCCGATACTCTTACACTGCTGGACCGATATTAACCATTAATAGCTTAGAACCACCACCAACAACAGAAAATTTTCAAATGAAAAAAACCGCATTGAAATCGATCAGTCCGTTTGAGAGCTACGATGCCACAGACAGACACACTCACACACTGAAATCTGCGTCAAACTTATAACAACCCTCTTTTTGCATCGGCGGTTAAAACACGTAGCTTTATTTTGCAAAAAATCTGAATTGCCCCCCACGGCCCAGATCCTGGGTACGCCCATGGTGTGAGTGTGTGAGTGTAGCGCGGCAAGAGCCGTTGCACGTATCACGATGAGTTCGGAACTTGTCCCAAACGAACTACTGGCGTTTCTGCAGCGGAAGCTGGATGTGATGGACGAGTTGTCCACTATCCAGATCTGTGCTTCGAGCTTTAGTCAGGAGGATATAGCTGCATCCAAGCGGCTATTATATGGTGCTCTCAACAAGAGCGACCAGATGGTGTCCCGACGGCGTGACGGGACATCACGCTGACATGACGCGGATCGTCACGCTGCTTAAGGAGACCGTGCGTACGTTTGTGGCAAAGGACTTGCAGAAGCTACCTCCCGTTACCTTCGAACACGTCGACGCTACCTGCCTCTTAAAGGACATAGTGTCCTTAAAAGCAAGCTTGGCGGACGTTCAAACGAAGTTAGCAAACTCATTGCTTTGCGTGATACTATAGCGGTATCTAGGTCACCACCTAATGCTAACAAAACACGCGTCGTGGAGCTGACCTCAACCTGAGTTTCGCGTCAGCTGTTTTGTCACCGTCACCGTCACCGAGTGCGACCGCGTCGTTTGCGTAACCAGTGGGCCCCGCACTCCCGTACCCGCCCCTGAGGCTGTTACTTGTGAAGCCGTTCTAGCTCCACGCCCCGCACAACTGCCCGTGCCTGCAACTCAGGCAAAACTTCAAACAACATCTCGACAAAGTTTTGCCAACGTCACCAATAGAACTCCGACCGCTCCAACGAAGCCACGACTAGAGAAGGTATCAAACTTGGATGCTGATGGTTTTGTGCCGGTGCAAAATGGGAAGCGCCGTCTGCGAACCGTAGTAAAGGGTCGCAAATGTAAATGCCACAAAGTGGTCACCAATCGGTGGAACAGCCATAGTGAAAGTTGCGTAGCTCAGTGATCGTTTACAGAACATTGAGTCCGCGGGTCCACGAGCGCTTCATATAATGTAATAAGGGGATAAGTAATGGCATCACGTTGTAAAGTTTTAGTTGTAATTTTGGTGAGAAAAGGCGCTGAATAAGTTAAAACGTAGATACGCAATAAAATATAGAAAAATACAATCCTCCATCACGTTTATCGCAGTGACGTTGTTTACTGAATCCTTCCTACCTTCACGCATGAGTGGCCCCCACTCGACTGACTCACTGAACTCTTTGCGATAGCGGCCCAAACTTTTGTTCAAAATAGTCAAAGCAAAGCAATCTTTTGTGTTTGCTAAAGTTACTACTGTTGTCTGAATTTACTGGTAGATAAGAATTTTTGAAATACAAAGCTTTAAATTTCAAAAGTTATGTGTGAATTAAATTACAAAGGATTATTACAATTATTTTAATACTATCTCACTTAATTATTACAATACTATCTCACTTTCATGTTATACGGTCAGTTCAAGTTGCTTTGGTAGAATTATTTAAACAGTTACCATGTTAGCGCTGTTGTACAGTCAGCTTGAGAAGTAGATTAATACCATTTAGTTCTAAAGTAACTAAATAGATTTGTGAATAAAAATGTGCATATTTGATTTTGTTTGTGTCAATTTGTTTAATAACAGTAAAATCTATTATCGACATTACACTGATATCTAACTATACTTTGTAATCTATAGATGATGTTGTGGTTAAATAAACTATTTTCGTTGATGACCGTACGTATAAGTGATATCGGTAAGTGCGTTTGAATTTTTTTTTGTAAATAGTAAATCCGCCTATTACAAGGCGGATTTATTGGGAACTTCAACTATCTAAAGTTTTAAACGTTTCTCTGGACGTGATCAAATAAAGCGGCTGTTGTCATGGATTGTTTAATAAAGCCCTTTGCACCTAACCCATAGCTACCAAAATAAGAATTTTAGGAATGCATTAGAATGTTATTATTCGTATGGTAATATAAAAAAAACGTCCATGACTGAGTTATGTGATGTAAATATGTCAATATAATTTCGCGTAAAGTCCAAGTAGTATTACGGTATACACCGCGAAATTTTACAAATAACTGAATTATATTTTTATTTTGTACGTATATTAAGAAGCTCCCATGATGTTTGTATGATATTTCGGGTCTTAAATACGTATATTATTAGGTACAAAGCCTATTTTATACTTCACGACGTTTCGACCTGTTTACACCAGCCGTGGTCACAGGTTGACACAACCGCGAAAGTTTAAAAACAGTAATAGGAATTATGGTTCACAAATACGCAAGACCGCCAGGTACTAAATGATTGTATATTTCGTTGTGTTTCGTTATGAGGTTTTTCGTTTACGAAACACCATCAATAACAAATATTCAAAACCAAATCGTATCTCAAAACAGAAAATCAAGTAGGATACGCTTTTATGCAATGTGAATATTTCTGGCGGACAGAGCAGTTAGATCGCGCCGGCAATGCGTCAAACACGAATAACGTATTTTTTTCAATTACCGTGCAATTTCCATGAATCATTTTGTTCCGTTGAACATCGTTGAACCGCGTTCGATGAACCATTGAGAGAAATTTCGAAATTTTTGTACCTGCCATAACTGATATTTCATCGTTTACATTTCCATTTGCAACTGATCGACTCATTTAAACGGTAAGTGTTATCCAAGGGTTTTACTCTAGAGTCCAATATTCTCTTACGCAGTCTACTAGCTACTAACTATACTAGCGGCACGCTATGATGGCCGTTTTGATGTTTGTCCTTTTAATGAAGTTTCGTATTAATTTTAATTTCTTTTTATTTGTAGAAATACTTACGTGAATAGTCGACCACATTAGAGGGTATTTATACTACGGTAGAGAACAGAGTACTTATGTTAAATAAGTAAAATATTATCATTATAGTAATATGGCAAAACGGTTTTGGTTTGGTCTTCTACTTTTGTCAAAAATAGTACAAAAATAACTCTATACATCTTTTAAAAATCGTGAGACGCGTCCCTTTTAACTGTTTGTTAGCAGCGTCAAGCCGGACTTGAAACGACTAAAAAACTCACAATCTCTGCCTATCAGTTTAACACCGGGCGCCCCCAGTAACTCCTAGCAAATCCTCCCAGGGTTCCCGGTAGAGTTTGGCTACCATCGCGGCCTCTATTAATGGTTTGGGCGTTATCCAGCTTCTTTGGAGTTAAGTTTGGATCCCGCTTTTTGAGGCGCTGAGACGAGCGTGAAATTTTAAGATCAAGCCGCCGTCTTGGACCTGCTTCTGTAAAAACAGTGGGTCATCCAGCGTACTAAACATACTCGTAGTTATTTAAGAAATTATATAAATAATACCTGTTTTAATTTATATGTATTTCTTATTTACCACCGCTGTGCGTCCACTAGTGCACAGCGGTTTAAACTAAAGAACGGGATAAAAGTAGCCTGAGTTACTTCTTCTACATATAATAAGAGTGCCAGTGAAAGTCCCGTTAAACTCGGTTCAGTTGTGTCAGAGATTAGCCGGAACATACAGACAGAATACACATTTTAAAAATAGTTTTTTGTTATGTAAATATCGTATTTGATTTATCAAAATCTGAAGACAAGCAAGATGCTTGCAATGCAAAGCTTTGGATAGATCTCAGAATACACCTAATGCGTGTATTCTGAGATCTATCCATAGCTTTTGATTGCGTTCAGCATGAAACGCTGTGCAGAAAATTCCATCACTATGTAATAAGACGCAAAGCTATCAGGGACTAGTGCCACCGGTAACGCCTGGAGAAGTCCTGACTGCGCTTCGCCGCATGAAGAAGCGGAAAGCTGTCGGACCCGATGGAGTCCCCATCGAAGCCTGGAAGGCGATGGGTCCTCGCGGTGTGGGCATCTTAGTAAACCTTTTTAACCGCATACTCCTCAGCGGGCAGATCCCAAACCAATGGAGACTGAGTATAATTACTCCAGTCTTCAAAGGTAAGGGGTCAGTGCAGGAGTGCGGGAGCTACCGCGGTATTAAGGTTATGTCCCACACCATGAAGATCTTCGAGAGGATTATAGACTCTCGGATCCGGCAGGAGTGTACTCTCTCGGGGTGTCAATATGGGTTTCGCCCTGGTCATGGGACCACGGACCCTGTTTTTGCCCTGAGGGTTGTCGCAGAGAAATACAGGTCGAAGAACACGCCTCTGCACTGTTTGTTTCTAGACATGCAGAAGGCCTTCGACTGTGTTCCTCGTGCGATGATCTGGTGGGCACTGCGGTCCAAAGGGGTTCCAGAGGTCTATATTGACACTATCCGGGACATGTACTGTGACTCCGATTCAATTGTTCGGACTGCTGTTGGCGACACGAAACCCTTCCCCATCACCGTCGGGGTACACCAGGGTTCGGTCCTTAGTCCGCTTCTGTTCAGTGTAATATTAGACGAATTGTCGGACAGCATCAGAAACCCACATGAGCAGCCTCCATGGTTGCTCATGTATGCTGACGATATTGCGCTGGCAGACGCGGACAGGGGCAGATTGGTGCGACGTGTAAAGGCGTGGAAGGAGACGCTTGAGAGCAGCGGTCTGAAACTTAATGTGGCGAAGACCGAGTACTTGGCAATAAACTCGACAGATCCCACATCCGTCCGCATAGGCGGTGATTTGGTCGAGCGCACGGACCAGGTTAAATACCTGGGATCTGTTTTTCACACGTCCAGTGACATCGATTGCGATGTCAAGTCACGCATTGCTGCCGCGTGGGCCAAATGGCGGGAGATGACCGGTGTCATTTGTGACCCTAAAATGCCGATCCGGTTGAAGGGAAAGGTCTACAAAACCATTATTAGACCTGTCCTTTTACATGGCAGTGAGACGTGGCCGATATTGGAGCGACACAAGCAGGAGCTGCGTGTCACGGAAATGAAGATGCTGCGGTGGATGTGTGGGGTCACGCGGATGGACCGCGTGAGAAACTCTCGCATCCGCGGCAGCCTTCACGTCCGTGACATTGCAGACAAGTTGCAAGAGTGTCGCCTTCGTTGGTATGGTCACGTCTTGCGGCAACCGCCGGGCTACGTAGGTAACAAATGTCTGGCCATGTCAGCCCCGCCGGGTCCCGGTAAGAGGGGAAGACCCAAGAAGTGCTGGTTTGACGTCGTAAGGGATGACATGCGTGCCAATGGTCTCACTATAGGGGATGCCGAAGACCGTGCGAAGTGGAGGAGAAAATGTAGGAAAGCGGACCCCGGGCGTCGCGAGACGCAACTGGGACAGACGCTCGGATGATGATGATGATGTAATAAGACGCAAAGCTCTCGACCTTCACCAAATTCTTCTTATGTTAATAAAATAAAGTTTTATGAAAAAGGTTATTACGCTGTTAAAGACTATTTGCAGGACAAGGACGCCTAGAAATTATCTGCTGGCAAAGTGAAATATAAATTGTAAATAGGCCATCAAAAAAATCATTCCTAAGTTCCTTCTCAGGTGGGCCGCGTTCCGAACCAGTGGTCACTCTAAAAATATTAAATTTATCTTTAAACTAGTGTATGACATTTTGTAAACGCCGTTAAAATGGTCTATGCAAAAAAAAAATTTTTTTTCTCTGTAGTGAAAATCTGTAAATTTGGAATTACAGACAGACATTTTAATTTTATTTATCTATTCATATAATAATTTGTACATAACCAAATACTTTTGGTTTCATTGTGAGTCTCAATTTGCAGATGATCAAATGGAAATCGGGAATCCTAGAGAAACGCGCGAAATATTCTTGGGTTTGTGTGTTTTCTTAACTACAGATTCTTTTTGAAGCTTCTTGTAGATTACAAATTCTTTCTTTGTACAGATTGTTCAGATTCTTGTAGAAGCGCTCGTGGCCCCCCTAACTCAGTGTTCAGTAAATGATCACTGCGTTTAGCAACATTCGCTATAGCTGGTCCTTGGATGGGTGACCACTTTGTGGCATTAATATTTGCTTTGGAAGGCATGTTAACATGCCTACTGAAGTATGGAAACGCTCGCAGCCGTTGGTCCCACAGTTGCCAGTAAAATAGCAGTCGTTAAGCCTGGTTGACGGTCATAACGGCTTGAAAAATTTCAACAGCAGGTTGCCACCTGTTACGTGGGACAAAAATGCATACAGTGTAATGTAGGCGTATAGTATGCCTCTGCCTACCCCTTCGGGGATAAAGATATTCGTGACAATATGTATGAATGTAAATTCTTTTTGTCATTCGATTTTCATTCATAAATGTTAAGTGATTGTATGGAATTATTCGTGTTCGTCTAGCGTCATTTATCGTCTGATTTGAATCAAATTGGGAGGAAACATTGAATATTTAATTAACCACAAGTGGTTGTTCATAGTTTTTTTTTTGTAAACCAGCACACAATCACATATTGTGGTCTTAATAGTTCCATTCAACCACCTTTTTATGTAGGTATATCATAGTACCGGTTTAAATTTAAATAAATAAACATTGCGAAACATTTTTTACACAGCGCAATCTAGCCTAAAGTAAGCTAATATAAAGCTACAACAATAACAACAAGCGTGCTCCGTTGGTTTGGACACGGCCAACGAATGAGTGAGGAACGATTGACGAAGAATATATATTGTTCAAAAGTAGAGGGTAGAAGGAGTCAGGGTAGGCCGAGACTTACATATGAAGACCACGTGAGCAGATTGCTCAAAAACGGAAAGGTCATAAGCACTCGGATACCTAGACGTGCGTGTATGAAGCGATTGATGAATCTCGAAGAAGCGAATGAAAGTATGTATGGATCGCGAAACCTGGCGATCTGTCCTCTCTGACTACCCCGTCAGGGATACAGCGTGAAGATAGTTAGTTAGTTAGTTAATAACAACAAGTATGACAATTGATCAACATACTTATATATTTTTAATCGATCGATAAATCTTTGGTGGTGCTTTCCAGTCTCACAGCTATCTTCATTCTGAAAACCATACTATGTCGGTTTATTGATTCCTTGCAACGTGAAAGTTGAAGAAACATTCAAACAAACACACTAATAGTATACACTCGTAACATAGTTTTCAGCAATGCCAGTTGCAAAACCACAGAGTTATCGAGACAGTATTTTTAGTTATTTTTTTGCATCGCGGGGAATGCAGTTACGCTCTCTCATCTCTGCTGGGACTACTAAAAGTGGGACCGTCTACCCACTAAACCACTGCGGTGTGCCCCTCCAATTGTCTCTGTCTGTCTGCCTGTTAGAGTTTAAGTCACTATTACGATCTGGCAAAGAAGTGCCCCGACATGTCGAAGCTCGTTATGGGTGGTCCCCGGAGCTCTCTAGAAACTAACGAATCAAACCCGCATCGCACCTCTCTCAAGTGCCCATCTGGAAAGGTGGTAAAGAGTGGCCGATGCGTGTGTGCGCTAATGGACACCCCCGGAATACGAAGAGGGTACCCATATAATAAAACACGCACTGGAACCACAAATAATAAATATAAATTTAAAGTGGAAAAACGTTTTCGGCGGTACAGTTAGTAACGCGTCTGGTGCGTTGAACCAAAAGACGCTGGTTGAAGTCCAGCTCGAGAATGAATTTTTTTTCCCACTTTAAATTATATTTCATCGATTTGAAATTATATTTCATTTCATTGCATCGATTGTTACTAACTGATAATAGATTCCATGAGTACATTAATAGGTACATACTCGTATTATCCTGTAGTAGGTCTGGAATCTGGGATCTGGAAAGTGTTTAAGGTTAATGCTCCACACCGAGCTAGCCAGATAAGTACAGGGTGTTGATTTAATTTTTTTTATTTTTTAGCCACGACCTCATCTGTCAGTCAGTTGGTACACTACTTCCAGATAAAGCCATCCTGGGCCCAAAAATTCTTGGTAAAGCCCCCTTTGCACCCTAATGTTAACCTTCTCGTCGCTCTTGGTCTAAGGTATGCGTTTTCGATCACTCTCATCTCTCTACATCATATCGTCTCATACAATTTCTTTTAGAGTGGTTTGTTGAATATTTTGAGGGTAGAGCCTCGTTGTTAGTTGACCGGTCTCGGCTCCTCTCAAAGATCATTGATGGTCATTTTCAGGTTTGAGATGAAAATCCGATAACTTGCACTTTACATGTTGAATTCCTCATGAATGCTATGTCGAAATCCTACCGAATATAATCGCACGGTACCCTTCCAACTGCCTATGACCCGGAGTCCCGCGTGAACTTTCGAAAGGATAGCCCCAGGGCATCTGACAGACCACTGCAGCGTCGTTTTCGGGGTGTTCGGGTGTTATCCCACTTCTTTGAACCTCACTTCTTTCACCCCCGGTCATGGAGACCTTAGCCCTGGGCGAAAAAACGTCTGCGGCACCCGAGCTGCAGAACTCAAGAGGGAGAATTTAGTCGCGCTCCCTTGCCGCCGCCTCTTTCGTAAGCAAGAATCGCTCGCAAAACCATGCAGCGGCGTCTCACTTGCTGGTATAAAGCTTAACACTGCCCTTTTAAATCATCTTTAATATTCTTGGCAGCTAACCCCATTGCATGATAGCATCATGATATGGTGGGCCTGCTAGGCCTGCGAAAGTGTTGCGCTCCCGGTCTGACTGGTAGAAGCGAAAGACATAAAGTGTTTGCATAGAGGAGAAAAACACGGTGCAGCGCTTTATCCCGTCGTCTGTTTTGAGGACGCCACCATATAACTGTAATGTGCGATCACGACTGGAGTGGCCGTGGTACCCCGTCCAGCAAAATTCATATGGGATCCCGTGTTTCGGGCGTGCATTTTAGCGCTCGCTCAACCGCTTCCACCTTCACACCTTGAATCGCAGCGACTTAACTTCTCGCTTATCTTGCGTCTTGGGAGTGGCGATACGAACTATTTAGTGGTTTAGTAGTTAGTCCGCTCTCCATGACTGGGAGTTCCCCACAAAATCGCTCTGCTGCTCCTTGCAGCAATTAAGTGAATGGTCCTAATGCATTCCATCACGTATGAAAAAGACACTTTTAAAATCTGAACCTCTACCTAACCTAGGAGAAGCTTGAACAAAATCGAAGTAAATAATTATGAGAAAATAACGTAATGGCAACGAAACGATATTAATACTCAGCTCGTGGCCTCGCTAACTCGGTTTTCGTTAAGCAACTTTCACAATCGCGGGTCCTGGATGGGTGACCACTTTGTGGCATTTACATTTGCAAGCGTTTCCGTACTTCAAAAGGCACATTAAACCGTTGGTCCCGGTTGCCAATAAAATGGCAGTCGTTAAGCCAGTTGAAGGCCTTATCGGCGGCTCGCCACAGCCTGTGCCTATCCATTTCAATACGGCAATGGGCTCACCACCTGTTACGTGGCACAAAAATGCATACGGTAAAATGTGGGCGTATAGTATGCCTCTGCCTACCCCTTCGGGGTAAAGGCGTGACAATATGTATGTATGGTATAGAAAACATTATACATTAGTAGCGACTGTCATTTTCCTACCGACCTCCTGAGTTTTCCAAGGCATCTTCACCAGAACCTCCACCATCAGTTAGCAGGTGCTAGTGAAGCATTATTGGGCCAAGTGAGTGTTCCTTTGGTGCAAAAATATCACTAAAGTTGTTCTTAGATAACTTGAATATTACTTAAGTTGTTCTTAGGTAACTGCAGATATCGCAAAATCGTCATCCATCCAAAAGTTGACTGTGCTTGGAATACTTTAGTTCACTGATCTTTTACCCATTAATCACAGAAACTTGTTATGTGCCTTTTTCTATAACGTGTGGAGATCCTCATGGATGCTATGCCGGACTTAACTTCACTAATCCTTTACCCATTAAAGACTGTAACTGAAAGAAGCGTATATCTGCGGAAATGTGATGCACCTACATTTGAAGTGGTCACCCATCCAAAAAATTTTAATGCACTTAACTAACTTACTTTACTGATCGTTTAGTTATCAGTGAATGCAACTCGATATTTTGTGTATGTACATAATAGAAAACCAGGAAAAATATGATTAATTTAGTTTTAAGGAAAGCTAATCGATATAACCTAAATACCTTGACCTTTCCTACGTATAGCGCGTCTAGTAAAATATAGTTCAAGCTGTATAATTATTTGTGCTGAACCGATTTTGATGAAATATAGCGCAGTATTTAAGCTGGAAAATTCACCACAATATTTTAATAATACATTTGTGATTAACCGCCTGGATATTTCTCGAACCCCGAACAAACAAACAAACAGACGCGAAGAAAAAATATCACAGTTTCGGACTTAGAATCCCTTATTAGTCGATTACAATTACCTTTTTTTATTTATATTTAATGTACGTCACGGCTATTTTTACAATTTTATTATAGTATAGAAATAGTTAGTTTACAAATTGCTTTTCAAAATTATTTCTAATGTTTAGGTAGGAGTCATCACAAATCGAATGATTATAGCTGCAATTCTGTACATTCGTTTCGTAGCGTGTAACTGCTAAGTGCCGCTCGATGGCCCCTTAAGACGTAAAGAGGTGGATTTATATCAGTTTCGAGTAGGTCGCGTGGTGTAGTTGGTAACGCGTCTGGTACGTTGAACCAGAAGACGCTCTGGTTCGAGTCCAGCTCGAGACATTGTTTTTCCACTATAAATTTATATTTAGGATATAGTTGTAATCAAATTTAACTAGCACACTGACCTAAGTACTTACATGTGCATCGTTCCTTCATCTCTGTGCGTAAATCACCCTAAATTCAACCCCAGTTTAACCCTCAACGTCACTCTTCTACTTCTATTTTCACAGTTTCACGCAATGTCATCCACTTCTGACCTTTGGTTAAAATTTCAAGCATCATCCGTCCCATTGTTAAGAAATTACGAATTTCCACCCGAATAGACATACAAGAAAGAGAGTTAAAAAAACTCTTAAAAAGTAATAACAAATTATATTAGCAATATTATCATTATGAACGAAACAAACTTAGTTATATTAAAGTCCCTCTCGTTGCTCCAATTAATTTCGACACCAAGTATTTTTTAACATTGAAAGGATCTAGATTGACCAATTAAAAGTTTAAGCTTATTACTTCCAACGCCCGCTTTTTGAATACGTTTAATTATTTTGCATCTTTCTCTGGATCATTTTGTGCAAAACGATCGATTTTGTTAGATAAATTCTGAATATAAATAAGTAATAGCCTATTTTTATAACCATTTTTATATTATTAATGTTAAAGTTTGTATGTATATAAGCTGTACAATGTACACAAATTACCTAATAGAACTGGTACCTAGGCTCGTCATTTGTGTTACAAGTAAAATGCATATTCGTACATAAAATATATTTCCATCCAAAGAAGAAAAAATTAGCTAAGTATTTATGTGTTCTTATTCTATGAGTATGTGTCGAACTGAGCTTAACAGGTTGGTAAGTGGCATAAAGATCTTACCTTGCATTCCCTGGAAAAGCTCGTATGTGACTCGACACTCGTCCTACAAATTTACTCTGGAAATTGGCTGCCTTACTCATCCTCTGACGATGGACGTCATGTTTATCTTGTTTGTTCAAATATTTGTCACTAACTGAACGTTTACTAAGGAGATTGTTGAGCCATCGCAAAGATGGTAGCAGCCCTCGTTAAACAGTATACTGAATAATAATTATAGCTATGACGTCATTCTAATTCCAACATGTTAGAACACTCAAGATAGTGCACTAGTTACTTATAATAACCTACTACAATATGGGTATCAAATGAAAAAGCTTGCTGAGTATACCACTAAAAACAAAATAAAATCACTCGAAATCAATATGGCGGAGTACTAAATAAATCAGTTTAAATTTATTATGCTTTCATACAATATGAGTATCAACTAAAACTACTGGCTGAGAATTATTCTTTTATAGCGCAAATGGCCTTTTTACTTAGAAAATTTTTTTTATACAACTGGGTTGGCAGACAAGCATACGGCCCGCCTGATGGAAAGTGGTCACCGGAGCCTATGGACGTTAGCAACACCAGAGGTACAGCACTCGCGCTGCCGACCCTTTAAAAACCTTCTAAGACCCCTTTTGAAGAACCCCATACTGTAGACGTTTAGTTTAGTAAACTACTTAAAATTATGTCGTATGACCCAAACTCTCCAACTACAGAACCACTAATTACTGATTCAAGATTCAAGTGTCTGGTTGTTAAATCTTCGATTACGTTACTAGTAATTAGTTTGGTATGCATAAACAAGAGAATGGATTTACTAGTCCAATTAGCGTGGATCGTGTACATACAATGATTTCATTAAACATGCAAATTTGCGGTCACAGTCATGTATAGCATCGTAATCGAGCTAATGCTGGTTCTATGTTATTGGCACAAAACTATTGTGCCATATACTTTGTTGGACTTTGATTTGTTTTCTCTCGATGTACTTTCTAAGAGGTTTTCACAACGCTTCTGATCTTGTATCATTTTAAGGGTTTTATATGCGCTTCACATTTGTGGAGTGATAATCGTGGATACGGTAAGTCCAGGAACTCGTGGCGAGTTTGGACATAGAGATTCCCTGGTTGGAGACCAATGGTGCAACCAAGCCAAGCTCGCGAAAAAGGCAATGAGGAAGAGAGAGCGGTAGAGAACTGATTTTGCTGAGTTTTGCAGTTTGCGGCGAGGGCACCACAGGCTTGTCTTCATCCAAGACTATATGGGCTTCCATGACTTGGGATCTTATACGGCAGGTAGGCTACTTTTTACGGTTAGGTACTTGTTTGTTCCTGGGGCAGCTTATAGCTGAAAGGAGGCCTTATTCCGCGTAGTACGTGTGATGCATATCGACATCTGGGTTTGATATTGTTTTTTGACTATTGTTGTATTTTGTTTTTTTGAGTATTTTTGTTAATTTTTTTTTTACTTTTCATTTTTCTTTTTATATTATTCTTTTATTTTTTACTTACTGTTAAGCTGAACCCATGTAATTTTTCTTTTTCTATATGGAATAAAAGCATTTTTCTTTTTCTTCTTCTACTTGCCGCACTTACAAAGACAAGCCTAAGATAGCTTAATGACGTGAGAGTTTCACGCACGCCTCACGCGCCTAAAAACCTGGATAACACTCACGAGGCCGCGCTGGTTGCCAAAGTTGGAGAGAGATTTGCTATTTTTTTAATTTAGTTTAGCCTTTATATCATTTAAAGTTAATTTCTTAACTAATAGCTCTGAAACTATACGTTAGTCTGATTATTTGCAATTGCCGGGTTAGTACGGGGGTTTTGGAATATCCAGCATTCACCGAGTACTTTGGTAAAGATTCCTAAATCTGCTTCAGGAACGTAAGGCGTACTATTTCAGTTGCTACCTACATTGAAATATATTACTCACTGAATCTTACAGTGTAGTTTGCACAAATGCAGATTGTTTTCTTTGATGGAAATTCTCTTTCTCTTTTCTTCTACTATCTCTCACCCCAATATAATAGATCTGCACAAATATCCCTACATAATCCTATTTAATATTAGAGGCACATCTGTACAAATGCCCCTATAAAAATACACACCACGTACCGGGACGTTTGCAAAACCATTTACAAGGTTTATCGCGCCATGAAATAACGATTGAACCTTTTTTAGTCGATTACATTATAATCATTAATCATCAAGCTTGCATTTCACACGTATAGAACCACTAGTTTATTGTCACGACCCTGGTACATCGTTTAAAGTAGTAATATCTAAAAATACTTGGTAGTAGATGCTTACTTAAGAATAAATATCTACATCTCGTGCTTAGATGGGTGACCTCTTTGTAGAATTAAAATTTTGCATGCGTTTCCGAACTTGGGAAGGCACGTTAAGCCGTTGGTTCCGGTTGCCAGTAAAATGGCAGTCGTTAAGCCTGGTTGAAGGCCTTATGGCTTGAAAAACTTCAACAGCAGGTCGCCACAGCCTGCGCCCACGGCAATGGGCTAAAGACCTGTTATGTGGAACAAAAATTCATACGGTGGTATAGGATGCCTTTGCCTACCCTTTCGGGTTTAAAGGCGTGACAATATGTATGTATTCGGAACAAAACCCGTTTAACACATAAAGCAGTGCGTCGCTACATCTATCAGCCACAGTTGCCTTTTATATGTGTACTAGGTGGCCACTCACGGCTTTGCCCGTGACATACAACTCCCGTCGCACTTATGTCTTCCCGTCGCTTATAAATTTATTTAATTCTATTATTTATAATTACTGCTCGACTTTCCAGGATAGTAGTGTGATATATAACATAGCGTATAGCTTTCTCCAATAAATGGGTTACCCAACGCAAAAAAGATCCAACCAGTAATTACTAAGATTAGCGCGTTCAACTAAACAAACAAACACAGTTTTCAAGTTCACGTTCAAAATTTAAGGGTTTTAGAGTTCCTGAGCATCATGGGAACAAAAAGGCGAAAAAGGTAGGAGGAAGAAACAGACCTCTTTTTATCGTCGCGTATCAATAAAGAAGTATCGCCTCTAATACTACAAATACTCACTCAGTAATAATTGAAAAACAGGCTTGATGTCCATTTCATCAAGTCTATTAGCTCACAACCTTTTACATGGAGCTAAATACAACCAATGTCTAACCCTCTAAGAAAGGCGTAAATATACGCACATATGTATTTGCAGTAACAAACTCATGTATGGCACAATAACTCCTTTGATTACTACGAACAGTACACAATAATAGCGTTTTGAGAAGAGCAAAACATTGTTTCGGCGATAAAATATTATTTGTGTGTGACAGGCTTTGTAGTAGAATGTGTACCAGTCATATCTCAAAGACACCCGTCGTAATTAAGTAGACAATGAGCGCTCATATTTGGCGATGGGAGGGAGGGGGGAAGTCATTGTGCTCAGCTCGTTATCTGCAGACCAGCCTTTTGCTTTCCACAACAAAGTGGCTGTGACTCGATTTGCGTTTATAATTGCTTGTTTACAAGAAACAGTTCAAAAAAATTGTGAATAAATGTAATTATTTTTATGTATGTATGTATTATATATGTAAGTATGTATGATTTGTTTTGAAGTACATTTAATCTCGTTTCCATTCCTTCCTTACGGACTCAGTGTTCTGTAAACGATTACTCCGTTAAGCAACTTTCGCTATGGCTGGTCACGGATGTGTGACCACTTTGTGGTATTTAAATTTGCGAGCGTTTCCGTGCTTCGGAAGGCACGTTAAGCCGTTGGTCCCGATTGGCGGTAACGTGGCATGGCCTGAAAAAAATCAACAGCAGGTAGCCACAACCGGCGTCGTCTATTTCAACACGGCAATGGAATCACCACATATTACGTGGGACAGGAATACACATGGTAAAAAGTGGGCATATAATATGCCTCTGCTGGGGATAAGACGTGATAGATAAATAATTTAACATATTTACAGAACCCAGTACAAAAAAAAAAGAGGTGATGGGGATTGTTACAAGACTGACAATGATGCACCGACTAGGTGTCGAAGAATTCCTCCCCATAAAGTCAACCGGTAAGGTTAATTGTTATTTAGAATATTGTTGTTTTTTTACCTGATTGTATTAACACTATAACCAAGAATATGACTGATAAAATCTGGGTACGAAAAGTATTATTTTATTATCCCTATTTAATTCATAAACCCATAACTGCAAATTGCAAAGTATTACTAGCATTAATAGAGATCCAGATAATGTCCTTTTAGCTGGGCAGCTAATTTCAAAGGAAATGAAAACTTTATTTCTTTCATAAAACTGAGACAAAAGCACGAGATTATCTGCATTTTAAAGATGACGTCCAACGGCGCGGATAGTAAACAATCATCTTTTGTTGCCTGTACCTATAGAAGTTTGGGTAAATAACTACCCCTTAAGTCATCGCTTTGCAGATTCACTTCTCCTATAACTTTGGATATGGGTTGACTAATTAGCAGACGTAGCATTGTAAACGCTACGTTCTCGTAGCATCGTAGCACTATTACATCGTAGAACCGTAGACTCTTTACTTACCTGTTGTACTGTTTTATGCTGGCAATTATATGTATAAATATGTAGTTTTATTTTAGTATTGGTTCTCCATCTGACCTTTACTTGCTGATTGCTTCGGTTTATTGGGTGGCAGTTCTCAATAGAGAGCGGTTTTCGATCATTGACTAGCTAATTCCCGCAAGTTCACCCGCGTGTCGAAGATTTCCCATCGGACTTTCATTGGCATATTACCATACTATAGTATCTTTACGCGGTATCCCTGATGGATTAGTTAGAGAGGACAGATTGCCAGTTTCTGCGATTCATGCATACGTCTCTGGCTTCACACAGACACACAGAATATAATATTCTTCTTTAATCGTTCCTAACTCATTCGTTGGACGTGTCCGAACCAACGGGTATGGCTTATAACTGATGTTATAAAAATTAACTTAGGCTATATTTCATCCCTGTTTTCCCAAAGGTACAGGCTCTATGTGGGTGTAACAGCGGGGCGTTCGACAATAAACATAATGAATGAAAATAGCACAAAAAGATAAATAAAATACATTTCGTATACAAATAACACAATTAATTCCTCTGGCATATGAAATAAATTAGAACCAAGGTACCGCGAACATTAATTAATACGGTATAGAAAACACATCCAGCTCTTCAAATCTTAAAATATTCATTCATTCATGAGTTCATTACTGTGTTCCATCCGCCTCTACGAGTAATTACTTGTACAATCATTGTTTTGTGATGATTTTTGTTTTCATTTAACAAAAAAAATAAAGGCGGTTTTCATTCGAATTTATATTTAACTAGGGTGTTCGCGCGACTCCGCCCATATGATGAAATTTTCTCGCACCTGTTGTAGAGAACAAACTTTTCCCGGTATAATTTAATATTAAGTTATATTTTATCTAAATTGGTCAAACAAACTATTACTTTCTGTAGTATACTAAATTTAAAAATGTGATTGGTTGACCAGAAAATCACATTTAAAATTTGAGTATCGATATTTCAGTATAGAGACCGGTATGCGTAATATTTGAAGTGTGAAAGTTTGTGAAGTGTTTGGCTGAAATTTGGTATGCAGATAGCTCACACTCACGCTCACACACACACATAGGGAAACGAGATAGGAAAACCTCACCACTTGGGCTTGTCGTAGCTCTACATAGTCAATCACAGCATAAACAATTCAAAATATTTTAAAAGACAACCTTGATTGATTGAAAACGGAATGGTCAGACGTTTATCGCTTCATACATCATGAAGCTATATGTGAATCTGCAGGAAGCGAAGGAAGTATGTATATTTCGCGAAGCCTGGCGATATGTCTACCCCATCAGGGGTACAGCGTGAAGATAGATTACAATCAAATTTTTATGTACATGTTATACCCCATGATTGTTTACGTGCTATGTAAAGTTCCTGCCATGTAAATATTGTGGAACACTTTTCTTTTTCACACCAAACTAAGCTATTAACTAGTACTATGGAATCTAAACAACTGATATACATACTTATACATCTCTAAATACATACATATTACACATAGGAAACAATGATCTCACTACAGGGGATGCCGACGACCGTGCGAAGTGGAGGAAAACATGTAGGAAAGCGGACCCCGGGCGTCGCGAGACGCAACTGGAACAGACGCTCGGATGATGATGAGGAAACACCCAAACTCCGAAACCACCATTTGTACATCACACAAATTTTTGTTCCGACCAATCTAACCCGGGCTTCAGCGCGGCAGTCGCATAAACTAACACTGTGCACTGATTGTCGCCGAGCTGGGAAGATATCAAAATTGTTTTCTCGTTGTTTTATGTATGAAGCCTTTTTTTACAATTCATTTGACCGATTCTCTTGTATACCTTTGTCCCTTCTGGGTCAGTTATTTATTACTGGTGTTACCAACAAATTGACCCAATACCTACCTATATTATTATTTATCTATCACGCCTTATCCCCGAAGGGGTGGTAGAGGCATATTATATGCCCACTTTTCACCATGTGTATTCCTGTCCCACGTAATAGGTGGTGAGCCCATTACCGTGTTGAAATAGACAGACGCAGGTTGTGGCTACCTGCTGTTGCAAATTTTAAAGCCGCCCATAAAGCCTTCCACTTGACTTAACGACTGTCATGTTACTGGCAACCGGGACCAACGGCTTAACGTGCCTTCCAAAACACGGAAACGTTCGCAAATTTAAATGCCACAAAGTGGTCACCCATCCGAGGATCAGCCATAGTGAAAGTTGCGTAACTCTGTGATTGTTTACAGAACACTGAGACCGCGGGGCCACGAGCGCTCAACCTACCTATAAACATGTGTATCTTCACGAACCTGTGGTATTGAATAGAGTCTAAAGAAGTCTACACTATTGACCGCTGTAAGCTGCCAAAATGGAACGGATCTACATAACCAATATACTTATCTAAGAGGATGTAAGTCTAGGCCTTCACTGATCGTGGTATATACGTATGTCTTTACTATGTGTGAGTTTGCCTCAGAAACAGTTCTTTTGTTTTACTTTATTATCTATACTAATACTAGCCGACCCGCGCAACTTCGTTAGCGCCACCAAAAATGTGATAAATGAAGAACTGCTCTACCGATTTTGTGCAAATTTCACATAAACCATCTACTAAATAGTCCAAACAAAGTTTAAACTAAATTTGGTTTGGATAGGTGAACCCATTCTTGAGTTATAAAATTACAACGAAAAGTGGCATTGATTTTTATATATATTGATTATAAGCCGAAAAGTTTGTTTGTTAGGAAATATTCTCCTTATGTTAGATAGCCCATTTATCGAGGGAGGCTATAGGCTATATATCATCACGCTACTACCCTAAAGAGCGAAGCAGTAGTCATAAATACCGACAAATCGGGCAATTATTTTTGTATAATTGTAGAATTTATAAGCGACGGGATTAAATAGGTGCGACATGAGTTCGAAGTATGTCACGGGCGAAGCCGCGGGTCATACCTAGTTTTAACATATTTTACTTTACACAATGCCTTCAGAGTCATGCATTAACATACGTTACAGGTTTTATAGTGTTATTTTGAATACGGAAAAGGAAAATATTCTAACATTAATAGCATCGAAATAAAACTACAATCTACTTTTATAAAAATCGGTTGACTTATGTTAATCGATAAAACTAGAGAACGACTGAACCGATTTGACTAAAATTGGTCTTAAAATAATTGTGACAGTTCAAAGACAGTTCAAAAGATCAGACAGTTTAATTAATTGATAGATAAATCGTAAAAATATTAATTTCATTAAAGTGAAACTTCTTTATCAAAGTTGAGAAAAAGTTTATTGCTGTAAAAAAATCCTCACGTATTCGGTTACGCGCCATGTTGTTTAGAAGTGAAATCTTTATCATAAATGAAACTTCTTTATCGACGTATGAGAGAAATTTTATAGCTGTTAAAAAAGAACGTTGTAAAGAAGTTTCACTTCTTACCTGTGTAGTGTGGTACACACACATTTTATTTTATCCCATAACAACTGTTATCGTTAACATTTATTTTATTTATTTTTATAACAACTGTTATCGTTAATGAACTTGGACATATCATTTGATTCTGATGCGGCACAAAGCTCATCGGGTCAGCAAATTAATGTATATTAATGTTCATATTGCCAAGAGCTAGCAAAGCCATACCACATAGCTACAACTTAGCTTTAGACAGATACACTGATGATGTTATAGAAACGGTAATTAAAACCTGGTGCCTATCACTCACACATCTACACAAACTCATCGACATAACAGGATACACATTTGTACTCACACAATAACTTACCAACCACGGATAATCCGTAAATTCCATATTACCGATGACGACACCTGCCCCTGCGACAACACCACCATTCAAACATTTACACACCCCATCACAGAATGCCCACGATTTACTTGCACAATACTTAGGTCCGTATTCCAGAACGTTTATCAACACTCAAGAAACACTTGAGAGTAGATTTTATAAGGCAAAATCCAGTCTCAAGCGTTGATCGAGTATTGAAAATGAAAATGAAAAATCTTTATTCATGTAGGTCACAAAGTAACACTTATGAACGTCAAGATTATTGCTTCTACATTAACATTTACTGCCAGATTCGCACAGCAATAGGTAGAGCCTGAGGAAGAACCTGGTAATAAAACTCATGGCCGCTCTTTTCTAACCGCCAGTAATTACATTAGTTTGAGTGACAACAATATATTTATTCGACTTAGTTACATGATGTTTGACCAATTATATAGTAATGAATTTATACAAAACAAAATCAATGTTGTGTGTAAAATGAATTTATACAAAACAAAAAAAAACAAAATCAATGTTGTGTTTAAAATCATATCAAAATTAGAGCTATTCTAGTTGCCAGTTCTAAGGGCAGCCTACACTTTAAGAAGAAGAATCTAGCAAGAAAGTCAATGGATGCTCTTTTCAAAAATGTAGGTATGGCTTACAACATTAAAATCACACTTACATTTTTCATTTGGATTTATGTGTCGACTAAATTTAGTTTGCCTTAAATTTTAATAATTTTATTTGTAACAATTGCAATAACAGCTATGAGCTGACCAGTCCCAACAGACGGCACCCGTTCACGGGTATGACGTATATATCAGCCATCGCCCTACTTAACTGTATTATAGGGAATAAGGCGACCCGATACATACGCCACCACTGCCGGAACACTTAGGCGAGCGTGACATACCCCAAAACTGCACAGCAACTATCATGTCAATTTCAAAATAATAAATAAGTCTACTTGGTGCTCATACAAACTCAAATTACATATTTTTATATTAGTTATTACTGGGACTAAACGCAGCCAATTTAGAAACCAAATTGAGAAACGTTCTGGAACCTTAACAACGAACAGCACTGTCACCATGATAATTTAGATTGATACAATTTAACACTACTGATCACAAACACCACTGCCATCAATACCTTCATGACCCACATCACCTACATAGGTAACAAACTCACAGAATACAACAACACATAATGGTTCTGACAAACGTTTTTTATTTAAATGCCAAATAAACCTAAAAAAAATACGAGAAAAACGGTGTTTTTACTTTTTTATATTTAAAAAAATGGCTGAAATATTTACGATCAAAGGGCGTATAACGCGGGTCGGACATACGTCACAACACGGCTCATTCAACAGCCGCGCTCTCGCTCGCACCCGTACGTCGCGCCGCGCCTTGTCGCAGTCTGTGCTACGTTGTGACGTCATAATGCCTGCGCCAAATCTCGGAAATTCGAAAAAAGGCTATTACTTCTCGTCATGTACATGAACTACGCTCCAATTTAAGCTGTATTTGATAGTAATATTTTGACCCTTTTGTGTTGTCCATTCACACTTCCTACAAAAAATTATAACCGAACTACTCTCACTCATCATAAATATCAGAAGTTTTACTGTCAACAAACAACATATGCCTTATTATATTTCAACAAATTTTATTTGTACAAAACGCAGATTCGTCAATGCGTTGAATACTACTCTCACCTTTGGGATGACTTGACGATTGATGATGGCTTGACTTGATGACTGACGCGAGGTACTTGTTGGACGCGCTAGACGCTATGTAGAGACGCGCTATTCGCATTATAGATTGTCCTGAGACAACAACAACCCTTAAAGCGCTGGCGCAGCGTAGAACGAAAGCTTCACTGACTGGATTTTGCCGTATATACTACGGGTAGTGTTCTGAAGAGATCTTTAATCTAATCCCACCTTCCCATTTTTGTCCCGAACAACGCGTGCCGAGCAGAGGTCATACAGTAGACAGCATTTTCGCCAGAACTGAGCGGTTCAAAAGATCGTTTCTCTGTCTTATAATCCAGGGTTCTTCAAGTAGAGCGTGAAGAGGCACATCAATGGGCCGCCAACTTGAGAGCCACTGTTAATAGTCCTGTGGATTGTGACAGTAGCTTTCAATTCGCAAATGTCGCCAAGGCTTTCCATCAGGCGGGCGGCGTCACATTGGCGAGCAAAAAAAAATCACCATGAGGGAAAATACAAAAAAAAACAAATTACGATGAATTACGATTGACGCTGCATAAAAGATATTCCATCATATTGATTAACTAACTTAACCCAACACAGCAATGAGCTCATAACCTGTAACGTAGGACACAACTGTGAAATGTGTGGCGTATGGTATGGTATACCTTTGCCAGGTATAGGTATCATAGTATCAGGCACAAAACTTTACATTTTGTAACTGAACCCCACGGCTATGCCCGTGACATACTTAGAACCCCCGTGGCACCTATTTACTTCCATCGTTTCTTTATTTGATGATTTTCATGATTTGTTGACATTTATGATTACTGCTGTACTCTCCTGGAGAGAAGCCTGATAATATATATAGCATTTTCGATGAAAGTGCTATTCAATACAATTTATATTTTCATTTCATGCTAGTAGTTTCCGAGATTAACTAAACAAACCAACTATTCAACTTTGTTAGTATAGATATTTGAAATGTGTATTACTCGGAAATGGTGCATATAGAATTATAGAACCAATAAAATGTTTCATTATCTCGCGTAGCGGTAGTGGTAGAATGCAGCTAACTGCAATATAAAATATTGTGTGACCTGAAACTTCAGAGCACTATGTAATTTGAAATTCATAACACGTGAACAGCATTCAGGGAAATAGGAAGTGTAATAAAATATTTCTGAGTGGAATTCTATAACTGAAATTGAGTACGTATCTCGTAAGGTTAACAACATCGTAGCATCTTTTGAGTACTGTAATATTTTATAACAGCACTTCATATTGATAGATTGCATCATTGAAATGTTGTAATATAATCACAAAATTGATAAATATTTTAACTAAACTTTTTACATTTAAAATATGTGTCTTATGCAAAAAAACATATTACGCTCACGGTCTAGATGTGAATGTGCCCTGAATTTAAATGTATGAATAACTTTGACATTTATTAGTTAGGTTAATGACCTCTAATGAATGATAGACATACAATCACCTCATTTACATAATTCAATTATGACCATGAGTCGTACTATGCCTATACAAGTTCTTTATTTGAACGATGAAACTATGCACGTAAGGTTTGAATTCTTTTTTCCGCCAATATGTTTCAATTTAAACTAAGCTTCTTATAAGTACGAGCTCGCTCCACAACATCTCCCGATTCTAACTGAATACAGTGTTATCAAAAAATAACCTTAGAAAAACTACAAAATAACTACATGTATATGGTGTTTGAAGATAAAGTTGTCATAAATAATAGATGACAAAGGGTTGTCGTTGCTTCGATATCCCGTACAGCTTTAAATAAAGTCACAGTATATATATATAAGTTAAAGTAGTAAGAACACTAGGCTTAAATCTAAAATTACGTACCTTTTCTTCACTGAAGTGTTAGAGTTGTCGATGTAATAACAATAAAATCGATTTTCTTTTATTTATTTTATAGTCTATTTATTGTGGTACATTTTTTATCAAAATCAACCTAGCCTAAAGTCAGCTAATAAAAGCTTGTGGTATGGGATCTAGACAACTGATAAACATATTTATATATTTATAACTACATACATGTTATACATAAGAAATACCCGAGGTCCGAATCAAACATTTGTGGAGCACACAAATCTTTGATCCGACCCGGGAATTGAACCCGGGATCTCAGGGCGGCAGTCGCATACACTACTACTGCGCCGCTGAGGCAGTTAAATTACGCGTTACATGAGATAGATAGCGCTGGATTAGGGTTAGGGTTGTCACTCTCAATATAATTATAACTATATCTAACACTGAACACTGCGACAACAGTCAACTCACACAGCACTGCGATGTCCGCCACTGCGGTCTGTAGGTGGGTGCATACCATATATATTATGTTCTGTTATAAAGTGCTGGTCTTTAAATAATTTATCATAGATAGTTTACTTCAGTTTGAAGCGCTCGTGGCCCTGCGGACTCAGTGTTTTGTAAACGATCACTGCGTTAAGCAAATTTCGCTATGGCTGGTCACGGATGGGACTTTGTGGCATATACATTTGCGAGCGTTTCCGTGCTTCAGAAGGCACGTTAAGTCCCGTTGGTCCCGGTTGCCAATAATATGGCAGTCGTTATGGCTGAAAATTTTTAACAGCAGGAAGCCAGATACTGCGTCTGAAAATTTCAACACTAATGCAATGGGCTAACTACCTATTACGTGGGACAGGAATGCACACAATGAAAAGTGAGCATAAAATATGCCTCTGTCAACCCTTCGGTGATAAGGCGTGATAGATAAATGTATATATGCGTTTGAAAATGCTTGATGGTAAATTATAATACAGGGTTACTTGAATCATCATGTGTCCAAGTTAAAGATTACCAAGATTAATAAAAGCACTTTCTCAAAATAGCAAAAAAAACGATTTACAAGTAAAAACAGCAACCTATGTATCACAACACAATTAAGTAGGATTGTTTTTTTATCGTTATTATTTTATTTAACTGCCTCTAAGGCGTTGTGGGAGTGTATCCGACTGCTACGCAAGGGGTCGGGGGTTCGATTCCCACCCAGGATAAAACTTTGTGTGGATTCCTGTCCCACGTAATATGTGGTGAGCCCATTGCCGTGTTGAAATAGACAGACGCAGGTTGTGGCAACCTGCTGTTGAAATTTTTTTAAGCCGCCTATAAGGCTTTCAACCAGGCTTAACGACTGCCATTTTACTGGCAACCGGGACCAACGGCATAACGTGCCTTCCGAAGCACGGAAACGCTCGCAAATGTAAATGCCACAAAGTGGTCACCCATCCGACGACCAGCCATAGTGAAAGTTGCGTACCTCAGTGATCGTTTACCGAACACTGAGACCGCGGGGCCACGAGCGCTTCATATGTATGTATTTATATATAAGTATGTTTATCAGTTATCTGGTTACCATAGTAGGTACAAGCTCTGCTTAGTTTGGAATTAGATGGCGTTTTGTGAGTTGTCCCAACGATATTTATATTTATTTATTTATTATGGCCTGGTTACTAAGACATTTTAAGATTTCCTTGGAGCGGCGAAGTTGGTGCTCGTTGAGTCTAAGGGTGGACGCAAATGTGACGAGGAATCTTGGTGGTGGAACGACGCAGTCCAGAGGGAGACTAGGGAGAAAAAAGCCCTGTTTAAAAAGTAGCAAGCGACCGGATCTCCTGAAGACCGCGACGCGTACAGGGCTGCCAAGCGCGCCACAAAGAGAGCTGTAGCCAGAGCCAGACGTGACCACTTACAACCTCTGTATGATAAGCTGGAATCGTCTGAGGGGCAGAAGCTCATCTATAAGCTGGCGCGCTCCAGGGTCAAAGCGGCACAGGATATATCCAAGTGTCGCCGTGTAAAGGACCCTGAGGGCAACCTGTTAAGCGAAGACCTCGCGGTAAAGGAGAGATGGCGCTCGTACTTCCACGAGCTGCTTAATAAACAGCACAAAGAGGTGCAGCCTCCGGACCTCCCTCCGAATCAGGGACTAGTGCCACCGGTAACGCCTGGAGAAGTCCTGACTGCGCTTTGCCGCATGAAGAATCGTAAAGCTGTCGGACCCGATGGAGTCCCCATCGAAGCCTGGAAGGCGATGGGTCCTCGCGGTGTGGGCATCTTAGTAAACCTTTTAGTCTTCAAAGGTAAGGGGTCAGTGCAGGAGTGCGGGAGCTACCGCGGTATTAAGGTGATGTCCCACACTATGAAGATCTTCGAGAGGATTATAGACTCTCGGATCCGGCAGGAGTGTACCCTCTCGGAGTGTCAATATGGGTTTCGCCCTGGTTATGGGACCACGGACCCTGTTTTTGCCCTGAGCGTTGTCGCAGAGAAATGCAGGTCGAAGAACACGCCTCTGCACTGTTTGTTTCTAGACATGCAGAAGGCCTTCGACTGTGTTCCTCGTGCGATTATCTGGTGGGCACTGCGGTCCAAAGGGGTTCCAGAGGTCTATATTGACACTATCCGGGACATGTACTGTGACTCCGATTCAATGGTTCGGACTGCTGTTGGCGACACGAAACCCTTCCCCATCACCGTCGGGGTACACCAGGGTTCGGTCCTTAGTCCGCTTCTGTTCAGTGTAATATTAGACGAATTGTCGGACAGCATAAGAAACCCGCATGAGCAGCCTCCATGGTTGCTCATGTATGCTGACGATATTGCGCTGGCAGACGCGGACAGGGGCAGATTGGTGCGACGTGTAAAGGCGTGGAAGGAGACGCTTGAGAACGGCGGTCTGAAAATAAATGTGGCGAAGACCGAGTACTTGGCACTAAACTCGACAGATCCCACATCCGTCCGCATAGGCGGTGATTTGGTCGAGCGCACGGACCAGGTTAAATACCTGGGATCTGTTTTTCACACGTCCAGTGACATCGATTGCGATGTCAAGTCACGCATTGCTGCCGCGTGGGCCAAATGGCGGGAGATGATCGGTGTCATTTGTGACCCTACAATGCCGATCTGGTTGACAGGTCTACAAAACCATTATTAGACCTGTCCTTTTACATGGCAGTGAGACGTGGCCGATATTGGAGCGACACAAGCAGGAGCTGCGTGTCACGGAAATGAAGATGCTGCGGTGGATGTGTGGGGTCACGCGGATGGACCGCGTGAGAAACTCTCGCATCCGCGGCAGCCTTCACGTCCGTGACATTGCAGACAAGTTGCAAGAGTGTCGCCTTCGTTGGTATGGTCACGTCTTGCGGAAACCGCCAGGCTACGTAGGTAACAAATGTCTGGCCATGTCAGCCCCGCCGGGTCCCGGTAAGAGGGGAAGACCCAAGAAGTGCTGGCTTGACGTCGTAAGGGATGACATGCGTGCCAATGGTCTCACTACAGGGGATGCCGAAGACCGTGCGAAGTGGAGGAGAAAATGTAGGAAAGCGGACCCCGGGCGTCGCGAGACGCAACTGGGACAGACGCTCGGATGATGATGACTAAGATATTTTAAACAAATCTTATATATTTCAAATTTTTTAAATAAATTAATATTCATCACGCCTTATCCCCGAAGGGGTGGCAGAGGCATATTATATGCCCACTTTTCACTGTGTGGATTCCTGTCCCACGTAATAGGTGGTGAGCCCATTGCCGTGTTGAAAATAGACAGACGCAGGTTGTGGCTACCTGCTGTTGAAATTTTCAAGCCGCCCATAAGGCCTTCAACCAGGCTTAACGATTGCCATTTTACTGGCAACCGGGACCAACGGCTTAACGTGCCTTCCGAAGCACGAAAACGCTAAACGGCACAAAGTGGTCACCCATCCGAGGACCTGCCATAGTGAAAGTTGCATAACTCTGTGATCGTTTACAGAACACTGAGACCGCGAGGCCACGAGCTTATTTATATTTTTTAAATCTCATTATTATCTAAAAGTTCTTCGTCTTCTACATCTTAGTCAAGTACAGTCTTAAGTCAAGGTCAGTCTTACCCAAGTATAGTAGCGGTTACGATTTTACGCGGCATGATGGAAATTCGCATTTCACTGCATATATATCACTGTCTGTCAATATAGTACATTAACACAACTTTTATGTCCAAATAACCACCACTCCCGCACATAAACTAAGATAAATGCAATAGTTTTAGAAAATCATATACAGCAAGCGTCTGCTGTCCGCCATTTACCTGCGTAGAATCCTAAGTGGGATTGAAATTAACTTGCGTAGCAGCGTGGTTGTACTGTACACTTTCTCGAAGTCATAATGACACCCAGGCAGAAGTAAGTATACACCCGCACTGCCTCGTGGACATATGAGGGCACTATCAGATGCTATAAAACCGAACTTACTTACCGAGGGATACTATATGCCCACATTTCACCTTAAGCATTTCTCTCCCACGTAACAGGCAGTGAATCCATTATTGTGTTGAAATGAACTGACACAGGTTGCTACTACCTGCTTATAGATCTACCCACAACTTGGCCTTCACAAGGCCTTCAACCTGGCTCAACTCTGCCATGTTATCAGCAAACGGGACTTAGGGTTTAGCGTGCCTTTCAAAGCACGAAAACGCTCGTAAATAGAAATGTCTCATTGCTGTCGCCCACCCGAGAATCGGCCATTGTAAAAGTTGCTTAACGCAATTTATCGTGAATCCAAACGATTTGCTTAATAATTATGACGTCATAAAGAAGCTAAGGGTTATTCTTATACCATAGGACTTATTTTAATAACTACAGATACTTCACACGTATGAAGTTGTGGACTTTAGCTAGAGGTATTTCGCATTAGGTACACACTCACGCAGTGAAGATAAACTTTTCGCTACAACGGAGTTACACACGAAGTTTATATAGCAATGTGCGCCAATATTTGACAGATATTGCCACAGAGCGCCAAGTTATTGAATTAATTTCTCATTTTACAACCACTTATCTGTTCTACACCAGGAAGTTATGGTAAACATTTACTCGTAAATAAATTTCACCTTATAAATAAGTTCAAGGTTTCGGCAGTATAATAGAAAGTTGAATTCCTTCGAAGCACAAGTTTAGAGTGTGTTGGTAAGTGAAATTTCAGAACAAAACAAATTTGTTTATACTTAAAACGCTTGCCGGTAGCTTGATGGTAGGCCAGGTTTATTTATTTTTAGGTACTTTGGTATTTATTACTTTAGCTACTAATTCTACTAATAATTTCAACTTATATTATTAACAACTTCCTTTGGTTGAACGAGCTAATCTCAGGAACCAATGGTTGAATTCTATAAATTATTTCGATGCTGGATTATACATTTATCGAAGATGACTAAAAACTATTATACCATCATGCTACTTGAAAGAGCAGAGCAGTATCTAAAAATGTCGAAAAATCGGGCAAACTCCCAAATGTGATTGTAAGACAAATAAATTACGTGCACGTATGAGTTGAAGGGTGTAACAGAGGTTCTAAGTACTTTATAGACGAACACGTGGGGTAGAGCTTGTTTGTTTACATATACGAGTGGGTAGTACTTTAGATTTTTAATATTCCAGAAAAATTAATCATCGGTATTCAATACATGTGCTTACAAAACGAGTTAAGGTCGACAGGTAAAAACCAACATTTTTAATATTTTTACCCAAAATTTCAATATCGAAAATATGCACACCTACCAAAATGATTACACTTATTGTTACGTCGGGCTTGAAAATAAACTGGTAATAGCGCAATTCTCTGGCAAAGTTAGAAAAACCTGGTCTCAAAATTAATTGGATGCACTGAAAATATTTTCATATAAATAAATTTGTCTAATTAAAAACAGAAAAGAGAGATTGCTGACTTCACATGATCTAACTTACTCGTACCTTTATTTCCAAAGTTTCTATAAAAGAATATAGAATGGCATAGTCCAGAAGATACTTAAACTATGATCTCATCTGTTAGCTAGCTGTGCACCATATCTGTAGGGCGCCATCGCTTTACAAGAATATAATACTGTCTTGTGATACAGAGAGCTTCTACAAGTTTTGATGTACATAGTTATAACACAACTGTTTAATACAGCAATTTAATATTTAAGACAGCAAAGAAAAATCCGGATATAAAAAGACTAATTAAAACAAAATCAAATTAAAATGACGAATAATATTTTATTGAGTACGAACGAATACAATGATAATATTAAGAGAATAAGTTAGCGAAATAAGTATTCAGAATACTTAATAAGCGAACATTTTCAAAATCTTCCGAGATACTCAAAATTGAGCAATGAAATTTTATCAATGGAGAACTTTTTTCGTTCACTCTGCCACCGACGGAGACGAAGCATTTCTTTGAATTAATAAGTAGACGCTAAATTTAATGAAACAAGTTTGCAGCAGAGTGTCGAGTTGTATCTATAGAGCTCATAACTGTGTCCCCAGCACTCTTCAGCGACTCCATTCCCTCGGAACATTGTGTTATGTAAATTATTTACTATTTATTACATAAACCTTGTTCAGCCAGCGAAAATGTGAGTTACTTGATGCTAACGAATTCATTTTGTGGATTTTTTATGTACGAGTATACGTGTGTTACTTATTTAAATTTTAGCATTTTAGGCAAGTGTTGTGAACCTATTCAGTTCAGTTACTGAAACTTCTTTGTATCTTTCGAGAACAGTGTTTGTTCTATATTTTAGTCTTCTAGTTTAGAACTAACTATACAAGTAATAACTTTGTAACCAAATTTCGTGTAAATAAATTTTCTATCTTTTCTCAAATGAGAATATGTAAACAAGAAGGTTATAAATTCCATCTCTAAGTCATTACTATCATCCTACCTTAATGCAGATGTAAGCTCTAAAGACGAAATTATAGAAGCTTTGTCAATCCTCATTAGAGGACGTTGTAGTTCTCTTCATCAAGAAGACACCCGCAGAAACAATGCGCCCGGCACCTCTGCCTCTGCTAGAGCAAGGTGAGCCTAAACCCTTAAGGCCCGAGGCCGGGACAAAACACCTAGTGAAATGTGGACAGACAGAATAGAATAGAATAAACTTTATTGCACATAAATAATAAAAAAATCATTTAAAGAAAGAACAATTTTACAAATGTACAGAAGGCGATATTTTCGCTTAAAAGCAATCTCTTACAGGCAGGCTTTCGTCTTCGAGGCGAGTTCGCCTTTGTCTTCGAGGAAACAGACGTATAACCCTTCTCTCGCTCTCATAGATTTGCAAGTGTGCCCCACTAACTCAGTGTTCAGTAAACGATCAGTGCGTTAAGCGTCTTTTTTGCTACGGCTGGTCCTCGGATTTGTAACCGCTTTGTGACATTTATATTCACTAACGTTTCCGTGGTTCGGAAGGCACAATAAGTCGTTGGTCCCGGTTGCCAGTAACATAGCAGTTGTTAAGCCAAGTTGAAGGCCTTATCGGCGGCTTGAAAAATTCAGCAACAAATCGCCATAACCAGCGCCTGTCCATTTCAACATGGCAAAAAGCAATGAGTTCACAACCTGTAACGTAGAACAAAAAGTAAGACAAGTATAGAATTAAAACATTGTTAGTTGTACAGAGTTGCAATGGTACACAATCTGTGTAGGTAAAATTTTTTTATTACTTGTATTTTCAGTTGGTACTTTGTGTTCCTTTAATTCCAGTCAGACTGATCACGTCGCGACATGTGATGTTTCAAACTTTGTTTATAACAGCCACTATTGTTGCCGGCACATTTTACTTTGATATCTTTACTTAGCGTGTTTGTAAAGTATGGATATATAAAGATATGTGAAGAAGTTTAGGTGACAGCGTATGTTGCGATGGGTTTGAGCCATGAATGCCTTTGTATCAGAGTGGTTCCTTTATTTAAAGCTAAAGCAAAAAAGTATTATTTTCTATTATTTTCACGAGAACACTGCTTAGTGTTTTGATTACTTTTCTTGGGAGCCATCTTTTAGTTTTACATACATACATATTATCACGCCTGTTTCCCATCAGGGTAGGCAGAGACTATGGCTTTCCACTTGCTACGATCCTGACATTGGCATGGCTTTGTGACATTTATATTCACTAGCGTTTCCGTGATTCGGAAGGCACGATAAGTCGTTGGTCCCGGTTGCCAGTAACATAGCTATAGCCAAATACGTAGTATTTTAATATTACGTATTTGGAAATTTTAAAGAAATATAATAACTGCCTATTAGTGGTAGTGTGACATGTGTCCGGTTGGAATTTACATTTACATTTACGCATTACAGAATGCTTATAAACTTCTTCTGTATAAGTAGCCCTCATTAAGTAAGAACAACAAAACAAAACTACTGGCAAAATGTAGTTGCGTAATTCACCTCTTTTTGTTTGTTTCTGGAACTCTCATGGATGCTATGCCAAACTTTACCAACTAAAACGACAGGTTGGCCTTCCATCTGCCTGTGGCTGGGAGTCCCGAGTGAATATTCGGAAGGATAGCCCCAGGGCTCGTGATAGACTTTGTAAGCTGTCGCAGCCTCGTCTCAGGAGGTATAATTCACCCCTGACTACTCTTTAGGAAAAATTGGCGTGCAAATACGTATTTATACTGTATGGTCCAACAAAAAGACAAAACGACAGGTGACTTTACTGAGATTTTGGAAGGCTTACATGGGGTCCATCAGGCAGAGGCCCTTTGAGAATTTTAATCTAATAGGAATTGGGGTCGCTACTACAGTCAATCCAGGGCCATCATATGTAATAAGAAGAACTGTAATGGATCACCTCCAATGGAAATCAAGCCATTGTACTAAATGCTTACTACGACATAGGCTATTGGGTTGGGAGCTATTGATGAACACGTTGAATTATTATTATTGGAACTAAGTTCCTCAAAGCGGCTTACGGGTAGTACTATTTAATAGAAATCGGCACATAACGAAATGCTATATGCTGTGTGCGTGTGCTTACTAGGTACAGGCAGATGAGCACACGAGCAAGTTATTGCGCAGGTGGGTGCACAACTACCTCTCTCTCTGTCCTTGTCTCTTTTTATCGCAATATTTTATTATTATTTTTTAATGTATTTTTTTTTTTAACATTTACTTTAATTATTTTTACCACTTATTTTTGTTTTTCAAAGTAAGGAACTTCGATCCTGACCGGGGTCTCCCGACCGCACAATTTTATAATTTAATCCTGGAAGTACCATTTACACCCCAAGTATTCTATAAACGATCACTGTGTTTACTCTTACTATGCTTTACAAGACACATTATTGTACAAAATGACATACGTATATGATACATGGCTTTGTAGTCGGCGCCTTTGACACTATCTCAGTAAGATCCACCGGAGATTGGAATCAGCTTTAACTATATTGGCACTGTTTATGACAGGTACACGTACCCTACATGTACTGAATGAAGTGGCGGACAGCATTGATTTATTTACCTGTTCTTTGAGTGAATTCACAAAAGTGGCACTTTTTGTAATATATTATGCAGAAATATAGTTATTATTGTTGTAATTGGGTAAGTCTTAAATACATAGTTTATTCATATTTATTTAAGAAATGTTGTTTCGCTACCGCATTGGGAGTTTACCTGTAATGGTAGTATAATTGCAGATGTAAACAAATAAAAAAATAAAAATTAAATAAAGATTGTAATATTGAAATTAGCTGAGTTTAGCAGTAAGCTTTAAGCTTAACAGAGTCTGTACACTTTCTACTACCAACCTATTCTCAGTTACCTTCAACGTTTCTGAGTTTGGGTTTATTTTTATTGACCAAATCCCGAAAATTTAGATCGAGGAATTTTGAAGTGAAACTTCTTTATCGACGTTGAGAGAAATTTTATAGCCGTAAAAAAATCGTCACGTTTTTCGGTTACACGCCATGTTGTTTTGAAGTGAAACTTCTTTATCGACGTTGAGATAAATTTTATAACTGTAAAAAATGTCGTAATGAAGTTTCACTTCTTACTTGTGTACTGTGGTACACACACACATATTTTTTAATCTAGTTTTATTTGGAGATTTGAGGATTGGAGCGTTGAGGACAACACAATATCAGGATATAAAGTAAGTCAATTTTTAAGAGAATGGGACTACGGACCTTTTGGGGCCGAGTCTACTAATGACAAGCAAAGAATAGAACCAGAATCGCTTTTTTGAGCTAAATATCACTAACTAGCGACCGACCGAAGCTATTGGCCTACCGATAAAGTCTATTGGAGTACGATTGTAATAGTAGACTACAAAAAGCTGTCAAAATTGTACCGGTGACTTTCTATTGCGCAACGATTTCGGATCTTTTTCGATACGATTGAAATAGCAGACTCGGCCGCCAGGTGTTCTGTAAAGCATTACTACGTTAAGCACCTTATATTGCAGTCGGTCTAGTGATAGGCATTTCCATTTACGAGCGTTTCCGTGCTTCGGAAGCCACGTTAAGCCGTTGGTCCCGGTTGCCAGTAACATCACTGAAACTAACATAGTGATAACTTTATGGGCGGCTTGTTTTTTTAGTAGCAATTAGCCACAGTCTGACTTTGTCCGTTTCAATACGGGAAGGTAAGTGACTGATAGCGATATTGAAATTAGCCGACATAGGTAAAAATCTTTACTTATATTTCATATGCGAAAGTAACTCTGTCTGTCTTGTTGTCATGATTTCACGCCAATACTACTGAAGCGATTTAAATGAAATTTGGTACAGAGATAGTCTAGAGCCCGAGAAAGCACATAACCTACTTTTTTACGGAAACAAGTTCCTGAAGGAAACGGGAACGGGATCGTTTCATTATGCGGGCGGAGCCGCGGCCATCAATTAATCTTAATAATATTATGAATGTGAAAGTTTGTATGGATAATTGTTACTCTTTTACGTAAAAAATATTGAATGGATTTTAATGAAACTTTACAATAATATAGCTTATACATCAGAATAACACATAGGCTACTTTTTATCCCGGGAATATTAAAAACACCGTTCCCTTTTGTATTACCTTGGTCCCAGGATAGTGGCCTACAGTGTATTTGTACGCGAAAGAGGCTAAAAGCGAGATTTTATATCGGTAGTTGGTGGATAATGAAAATAAAACAAATTAATATTAGTTCTGACACAGGAATCAAACCCGAGACCTCGTGGCAGTCGTCAACACCATCACTTACGCTATAGTTATAAACACATATCTTCACGCTGTCTCTCTCATCTCTTAAGAACTAGTAAGAAGGCACACATATTGATTGGACACGAGAATCGAAACCGAGACCTCAGTGCGGCAGTCGAATACACTACCACTTACGCCACCGAGGCAATCATAGATACATATCCTTACGCTGTATCTCTGAAGAAGTAGTCAGAGAGGATAGATCGTCAGGCTCTGTGATCCATACACTTTTACTTGCTGCAGATCCATCAATCGCTGCATCATAGATTTTAATTTCATATAAAAACATGAAAATAAAACAAATTGCAAAGTATGACTGGCATCAATAGAGAATCAAATGAGTTTCTTTTAAGTGGGTATCTTACGAGTATAGTGAAAGAAAATAAAATCTTTATTTCTTTCATGTAACAGATACAAAAGGACGAGATTATCCAGATTGTAGAGCCGACATCGATTCAACGGCGCATAAAGCAAACAATCATCTTTTGTTGTCTGTACCTATTGATGTTTAGGTAATTAATTACCCCGGTCGCCCGCCATTTTGCAGATTCACTTCTCCTATATTTCGGCTGTGGATTGATTGACTAGCTAACATAGCGGGTCCTCTCTGTAGCGCCGTAGTACCGTAACTCTTCGTAGATATTTGCGTTCTATAATTCCCGACGGAAAACAAGGAGTGTTATAAGTTCTACCTGTGTATGTCTGTTTGATTGTGGCATCAGAGTTCTCGAACGGGTGGACTGATTTCGATGCGGGTTTTATGTTACCAAATATAATTGTCGCTGGACGCAAAGGTAAGTGTGTCCTTTCCCTTTCTTCGGAGTTCGAATAAACTCAATATGGGCCAGTTTATGCTACCAAGTTCGGTATGACTCTCGTTTCGCCGTAGGGTATTTCCATATGTTGCCAGAGTCAATTGTGTATGGTAGCCTCCTGTAGCCCGCAGATTCTTGGCATCCCCTCTTCTGCTGTTAATAATAATGCTTAAATTATTGTGCGATTTATCCAAAAATTTATACATTATTATAAGTATTGGATGAAATAAAGCCAGAATAATTTGAAATTGACAAAAATTGCAAACTCCATAAGAAACCCTAATAGTTTCAACATGTTTGTCCGACCATTTGTCTTCTTGTCCTCAGATTAGCTCTAAAACTTTTAGTACTGTAAACTTATATTTTGTCAATAGATATTAAATACTCCGACAAATTGTTATTTTTAAATAAATTAGCTTCCATTTTTTGGTTTTTTGAGTCAGTAGATAACTCTTTTAAAATTTTGTGGGTCTGATAAAACAATTTTTCGATTAACGAATTCGTTTGTGAAATATTAACTTTTTAAGTCATAATTTTATTGGAAACGCCACAAATGATCACCCATCTCAGAACCAACAGTTTATGCGTGGCTACGAGCTCTTCAGCTAATCTAAACAGCTCTGAAAAGACCCAATCCTTATCAGTAGTGTAATGGCTAGGGTCCAAACGTTAACCCTTCGATCATAAGTCCAACGCCTTAGCCCCCAGGCGGTCACTGCTGCTATTATGGTCCAACCTAATAAAAAGAAAAGGTTTGCGATAGCAATAATTTTAAATTAGACCAATTTTAGTACGATAACCGCTCCGGTTATTATTTCCATGGCGGCAATAAACCTTGTAAATGGTTTTCCAAACGTCCCGGGCGCGCGGAGAGCGTTTTTATTGGAGTATTTGTCAGGATATTTCTCGGTAAATGGGACAATGATCGAACATTTTAACATTTGGTTATCATACGGTTTGTGTTCTGGCCAGTGAATAATTTATTGAAGAAAATAACTGGTGTTTACTTCACTGGCTGGCCTTTTGGTGTAGTAGTTCGAGAATATGACTATAAATCTGGAGGTTCTGAGTTCAAGCATGATGAGCAGGATGGTTTATTCTGTGTCTGGGTGTTATTTATGTATAATATGTATTTAGAAATTTATAAGTATGTTTATCAATTATCTGGTTACCATAGTAGAAGCTCTGCTTAGTTTGGAATCAGATGGCGTTGTGTGAGTTGTCCCAACGATATTTATTATTATTATTTTATTGAGCATTTGGTTTGTTTTGTATTTAGGTCTTGGTATATTCATGAAAGTTAATGAGTGTGTATGTTTATAATATATGCACGCTGAAACTGCAAGATAAATTGGGATTTAATTTGATGTGCAGGTAGCCGAAAACCCTGAATTAACTCTTAGGCTACTTTTTTATCCCGGAAACAGGTAACAGTACGAAACAGGTACGAGAAAACTTTACCATACGGGCGGAGACGAAGTGCCCTTTAGCTGCTAATAAAGTAAATATTTCAGAAGTAAAAGGTTTATTTATTTTACTTATTTATTTGTTACTAGGTGACCCCCCCCCCCCCCCCCGGCTTCGCCCGTGACATACTTTAAACTCCCATCGCACCTATTTAATACCTTCGCTTATAAATTCTACAATAATGCATAAAAATTTGCCCGATTTGTCGACATTTATTACTACTGCTCCGCTCTCCAGGGTAGTAGCGTGATGTATATAGCCTTACTCGATAAATAGGCTATGTAACTCAAAAATAGTTTTTCAAATCCGACCAGTTATTCCTGAGATTAGCGCGTTCAACTAAACAAACAAACAAACTCTTCAGCTTTTTAATATTATAGTATAGATGGGGCTATAATGGTCCGAAACATTTTCTAGTGGCAACCTCGCAGTGGAAAACGTAATGTAGATAGGCCTAATGACCTGATGTAGGTCACAAAAGCCTGCTGAATGCGGACGGCATAAAACCGAACGATGTTGTAATCTTTGAGGGAGGCTTGAGTATACTCAGCAGTGAAGGTAAAAACCGGCTACGATGGTGATGAAGAAGTTTCGGCAAGCTCTATTCCTTAGTAGAAGTTTTACTGCGAGTTTTTTTGCAAGCAGCGAATCTAGTACACTTCTATATACATTACTAGCTGACCCGCGCATCTTCGTTATCGCCACCAAATTGCACAAAACCGCTCAACCGATTTTGTGCAAACTTCACATAAACCATCTACAAAACATCAGTCCGAACAAAGCCTAAATATTTTGCCATTTGGTTTGGATAGGTGAGCCCGTTCTTAAGTTATAAAATTACAAAGAAAAGTGGCATTATTTTTATATTTATTGATCTGAAAACCAATTATCGGTAATGGGTTAGAGGTGTCCCTACACCTCAACCTACTCTGCAAAGAGAGTTCAAAGTATGTTACGGGCGAAGCCGGGGTACAAAGCGAATCAATATTTAAAGCTGATGAGTTTGATTGGTTGAACGCACTAATCTCAGGAAATACAAGTCGGATATGAAAAAATATGTTATTGTGTTGGATAGCCCATTTATCGAAGAAGACTATAGGCTATACTCGTATATCATCACGCTACTACCCTGGAGCAGAAATCATAAATGTCGACAAATCGGGCTAATTTGTAGAATTTATTAGCGTAGGGATTAAATAGGTGCGACGGGAGTTCGAAGTACGTCACGA
The DNA here is from genome assembly GCA_948477245.1 of Thumatha senex. NCBI lineage: Eukaryota > Metazoa > Arthropoda > Insecta > Lepidoptera > Erebidae > Thumatha > Thumatha senex. The sequence goes on from OX419743.1 coordinate 15,458,601, forward strand.
GCAAAGCCGTGGAGGTCAACTAGTATAGTTATATGGTTATAGAAGTAGAGATTAGTGGCAACTAGGTATATGTGTACAACGCAAACGGACCATCCGTCACCAGCGGATGAGTCGGGGTAGCCAATTTCCTGAGTGAAGCGGGCGAGCCAGATACTGGAGAGCCGGGAAATGCACTAGATTTGTTCGGTAACTGCTGATAAAGTTCTCAATGAGAACTATTTGAGTTGATGATTTACTGTCTTGTAATAAGAATTATAATATTAATATACTAGCGGCACGGAATGGTGGCCGTTTTGACATATTACAATAGTATATTTTACTTGTTTTACATATGTACTCTGTTTCTACCGTAGTATAAATACCCTCTAATGTGGTTGACTATTTACATATTTCTACAAATAAAATGTAATTAAAATTAATACGAAACTTCATGAAAGGACAAACGTCAAAACAGCCATCATAGAATGCCGCTAGTATACCTAGCTTAGGCCCGCAGATTCACACGCGTGGTAAAGTTCTCCTATTCAAGATTTCGTACGGAACACTAAACTTTTTGAAAATCCAATATAGTCTATGTTACTTACGAAGAATGTAGCTTTCTTAAGGTGAAAGAAAAATTTAAAGACGGCCCTGTAGTTTCTGAGCCTATTTATAACAAACAAACTTACAAATCTTTCCTCTTTACAATATTATTAGCTGACCCGCGCAACTTCGTTAGCGCCGCATAAGAGAGAGAAACAGAGAGGAGAAAAAGGGTGGGGCGTAAGGATCTATAATACAATTTTAAAGCAGCTGAATATTTATTTATCCACGATACACTTGACAATAGGGCATTCCTTTCTCGGTGGTTATCTAAAGAATACGAATACATTCACCAAATTTTATGTTCATATGTCTGAGTTTAGACTGTGTGTGGTTTCATCCGCGTAGTTCTCGTTCTCGTGGGAATACCAGGAATTCCTTTCTTAGTGCTCATTCAAGGTATCTATTGAATAGTTTCATCTAATTTCAATGTCTAATCTACTTCTAATAGTTTAGACTGTTTTGGTTTTGCCCTTCCTGTGCAAATATCGGATATTTCTTTCTTAATGCTAATCCAAAGTACCTAAAGAATTCACCATTTTTTACATGTCTTTGACGATATTAGCAGCACAGATTCTGTCATTGTGAAGTTAAATGCCATAAAGTTATATTAAAAAAGTTTATATTGTCAAAAGCGCTAAGATTACATTTTAGTGACTCAATTACTGTTTAAATCATTAGAAAATTTAATATGGTGGTTTTCTTTAATAAAATCCTTCTCCTGGCCATAAGGAACACAACAAAAAAGAATTAGCAAAATCGGTGCAGCCGTTCATGTGTGATGCCGTGACTAAGGGAAATAGGGTTTCATTTATATATATACTAGCTGACCCGCGCAACTTCGTTAGCGCCACATATTAAGAGATAGAAAGAGAGCGGGGCGAAAGAATATACAATTATAAAGGATCTGAAACTTTTTTTTTCTATTATTCACTTGACAACCACATTCATAATATTAGTAGGAATACATATCCGTGGAAATTTCGGGCATTCATTTCTTTTTTTTTATACCACTGAGGTGGCAGACAAGCATATGGCCCACCTGGTGGAAAGTGGGCACCGTAGCCTAAAGATGACCTGGGACTTATCTAAGATACCAAAAGAATACGTTCACCAAATTTCATGTTTCTATGTTTAGAAAATTTAGGCCGTTTGTGGTTTCATTCTAAAGAGTTCCTTTCCCATTGGAATATCTGGAATTCATTTCTTAGTGCTTATTTATGATACTACCTATAGAATACTTTCACAAAATTTTACGTTTCAATTTCTAATAGTTTAGGCTGTGTCAGGTAGGAAATATCATTTCCGGGGGAATATCGGGAATTTCTTTATTAGTTATTATTCTCATCTAAAGTACCTAAAAAATACATTCACCAAATTTATACATACATACACCAGACGCGTTACCACTCTTTCCGTCTTAAGATGTTCCGTCTGATGATGTCACTTCAACTGGCAACACTGCTGCTGTGTATAAAGTCGTGTTATACTTTTTGAATAGAAAATAGCTATTTGGAGTGATAACAGTTGTTGTGTACCGGTAAAGTAAAGTGCCACTCGTAAGGATCCGAGTGTATTGTTTGCCGTGATTAACATCTACAATTAGCAGCAAAATTATCACAGATAAGTTTTAATTTTCTACCCTCAAAGGATTCACAAATTTGAGCTGTCACCTAAGCATTTGATACTACTTACAAATACCTTCACTTTCTGTAAAAACCACTGTCAAAATCAAATGATGGGATGAAGAGTAGAAGGGGGATGAAGAGTAGAAGCGTGCACGTCGCCATCCCTGCCAGCTACGGCTGCAATTCTACTCCAACACGAGTGCCACCAAGGCGAATTATGTTAGGGCGTGCCCCCGAGGCGACGCGCACCAGTTCGTCCCCGCTGGTGCGAAAAGTGTGAGCCAGAGCGGCGTAGGGGACCGCCACCGTATACGCGCGGCCCGACACGGCGGGAAGTGGAGGATGGAGTGCAGGGTAGCTGCGTGGAATGTTAGGGGAGGAATGACAGATAAGATGAATGAGTTGATGGATGTTATGAATGAGAGAAAGTTAGATGCAGTGTGCTTGACAGAGACCAAGCGCAAGTGCAGCGAAGTCTTGGAGCTCCCGGGTGGGATGCTCGCGCTTTGGTCTGGAGTACCAGAGAGCGAGCATGGCAGTCGGGGGTTTGGAATTTTGCTGTCCTCGCGATTGACCTCCGGTATGTATGAGTACAAACTGGTAGGTCCTAGAATCCTCTGGATCCGTGTAAAACTTGGTTTGACGAAGATTTTCCTGGTAGCTGCTTATGCGCCAGTATCTTCGTCGAATGCAAGTGAGCTAGAGGACTTCTGGGAGAGTATGAGAGAAGCTCTAAATGTGATAGAAGGAAATGAAAGACTTATAGTATGTGGAGACTTGAATGGATGGGTGGGTACCGCTCGCGATGGTTTTGAGTCGGTACTCGGGAAGTAAGGGGATAAAAGGGTGAACGACGCTGGCAAGCTAATACTGGCATTTTGTAAGGAAAAGTATTTGTTTGTGGCGAACACAATGTTCAACCACAAACAAATTCATATGTATACGAGGAGATGTAAGTCAAAGAGAAGCATGATAGATCTATTCCTAATGGATAGTCGGCTCCGTAAACAGGTGATAGACACAAGGGTTTATCGAGGCGCTGAGCTGGGATCAGACCACTACCTAGTCATAACTAGGATTAGGGGTCTGTTCGCGGGTTGGCGTCATCGTACGGAGTGTCCTGAACCTGAGCCGACTTATAGCATCAAAAGCTGGAAGCTGCAGGATGCATCCATTAGGGATAAATATAATGAAAGGGTAGCCGAAAAGCTTGGCGACGTCAATGTAAGTAGTGAGAATGTGGAAAGTGTATGGCAGAACTTCAGGGATAGTATGATAAATGCCGCTGTGGAAGTGTGTGGAGAAACGAAAAGAGGCAGTAGTAATAAGCGTGATGCATGGTGGAATGAGGAAGTGAAAGAAGCAGTTCGAATGAAGAAGAAAGCATGGCTAGACTACTTAGCCTCGCGGAATGATTTTAATATGAAAGAGAGATGCAAGCTGCAGAAAGTTAACACGAAGGCACTGATAGAAGAAGCTCGTGAAAGGTGCAGAATGAAAGCGGATGAAAGGTTGTCGTCCAATTTCCGGGATAATGCCAAGCTCTTTTGGAAAGAGGTAGGCTAGACCCGGAGTTGTTCGGCAATCTGCAGTATGAATAAAGTGCTCAGTGTTAACAATGACGTCCTAACAGACCAAACTGACGTCCTGCAGAGATGGAGTGAATATTATGGAAAGATGTATGCAAGAAAAGACAGAGATGCCACATCGGGAAGTGGAGCTCACTTCGATGCTCCGGATCCCGATGTCATTGAAGTAATTAGTATGAAAGAAATAGAACAAGCGATAAGAAGTATAAAACGTGGTAAGGCTGCGGGAAAAGACAGAGTTACTGCTGAGATGATCAAGTACGGTGGGTCGCGTGTCTGGGACACACTATGTCTGTTATGCAACTTGTGCTGGCGGACGGGTGAGGTCCCAGATGACTGGCGAGTAGCAGTTGTAGTACCTATTTACAAAGGGAAAGGCTCGCGCCTAAACTGCTCCAGTAACAGGGCGATCAGCTTGGTCCGCTTAGCTAGTAAGGTGAATGCAAAGGTTATAACGGCACGAATGCAAGAAAAGTCTGAAAGGTATTTATGGGAGGCTCAATGCGGATTCCGACGTGGAAGAGGTTGCATGGATCAAGTGTTTTCTCTCCGCATGATCGCGGAAAAGTTTCTGGCTGTTAGCCAGAAGGTTTTCTGCGCTTTTGTGGATCTAGAGAAAGCATTTGATAACGTTGTGAGAGAAACGCTGTGGGACTTGCTGCCCGGATATGGCGTGGATGGCTCGCTACTACGGGCAATACAGTCGCTTTATAGGGACTGTAAGGCTTGCGTGCGAGTAGGGGGGATGTGTCACCTCTTTTTGATGTCTGTACAGGCGTCAAACAGGGATGTGCCATGTGCGCCTGGCTGTTCATAGTGTATCTGGACAGTTGCCTGCAAAAGTTGAAAGATTTTAATATGGGTGTGAATTTGGGTGACTTTACAGTAAACTGTCTGCTGTACGCTGATGATGCGGTGCTCATGGCCTCATCAGAAGCCGACCCTCAGACATTAGTCACTAATATGAAAGAGGAGTGTGAAAGTAAGGGTCTTCGCTTGAATGCAAGTAAAACTAAGGTTCTAGTATTTGAAAGAGGTGACGTAAGAACTAAATGCGAGATTAAGGTAAACCAGGAACGTCTAGAGCAAGTGAATGAAATTGTGTATTTAGGAAGTATGTTTAGCGCGGATGAAAGATGTGATTCAGATGTAGAACGGCGAGTAGCTGCCGGAAACAAAGTTAACGGTGCTTTGTCCCAGTTAGTAAAGCGACAAAGCATCGAAAAAGAAGCACGAATGGCAATTCATAACGCAGTGCTAGTGCCAACTTTGCTTTACGGTAGTGAAACCTGGGTATGTCAGCAGATGCATGAAAGTAAATTGAATGCTGTGGAGATGCGATCACTTCGAAAATTGTGCGGCGTTACCTTGGCCGACCGAATACGTAACGAAGTGATACGCAATATGACAGGTTTGAATGAAAGTGTCAGCGTTAAGCTGGAAAAGGGCGTGCCCCGTTGGTTTGGACACGTCCAACGAATGAGTGAGGAACGATTGACGAAGAATATATATTGTTCAAAAGTAGAAGGAGGTAGAAGGTAGAAGGAGTCAGGGTAGGCCGAGACTTACATATGAAGAACACGTGAGCAGATTGCTCAAAAACGGAAAGGTCAAAAGTACTCGGATACCCAGACGTGCGTGTATGAAGCGATTGATGAATCTCGAAGAAGCGAAAGAAGTATGCATGGATCGCGAAGCCTGGCGATCTGTCCTCTCTGACTACCCCGTCAGGGATACAGCGTGAAGATAGTTAGTTAGTTATATATATTTCCCTTTCATGTCTGGTACGTTTAAAAATACTTACAAAATTAATAGAACAGGAAATAATAATAAAGTTTGCAAAGTTAGTTAGTTAGTTAGTTAGTCAAAATCAAATGCCATTTGTCAATTTTGAAACTGACACTTGTGGAGAGTTGCCAGCCTAAATCAAAGTACCCAATTTATGGTAATTTAATAATCAACCGGCACCACCTACACGTTACAGTGCTTCATCCTCCGAGCACTGCCACTGATCGCTTTCAACTTTAATTATACTTCTGTGAAAGGTATTGTTGTTTTGCTTGTTGGTTTTACACGATGTCTGGATCTCAAAGTATGTCACAGTCTAACCCGGACCTAGCTAGGGGCGATTCTGGTGCTAAGCCAACACAAAGGAAGAGAAAACAGCCTGATTGCGAACTAACTCAAGCGATCACTGCCTTAACCCAAAAATTTAATGATTTGTATGCTGATATGAACGGTCAGTTTTCGGATTTAAAAATAAGTATTAATAAACTCAGAAAGGAATTTAATGTACTTTCCCTGACGTTGTCGCAAATCTTCAATGATCTGAAAGATTTACGCTCAGAGTATGCTGTCACAAAGACGGAAGTCAAGGAATTAAAAACCAAATATGTGGAGTTATCTCAAGTTGTGGCGGAGGTGAAATCATCGGTCAATTTTAATTCTGAGAACTATACTGACGTCACTAAGCAAATAGCTAATATAGAGTCTAAAATGAGTAAGACGGACACAATAAACTTATTGGAGAATAAAATAGACATGCTGGAGCAGCAGGCGAGGCAATGCAATATGGAAATATGCAACGTGCCTGAAAAACGGGGTGAAAATCCTGTTGCTTTTAATGGAAACAATAGCAACACAAATTAATATGAAATTGTCCCAGCGAGACAAAGTTGCTATTCACCGCGTTCCCCATGGGCATTCAAAAAACACTCGTCCTAAAAAATTATAGTAAAGTTTGTAACTCGTCTTCTCTGTGACAACATGTTCAGTGCCTACCGACTCTCTAAGGGACTTACCTCCGACAGCATAGGTTTGGTCGGATCTCCATGCCGCATTTATATGAATGAACACCTGACGCTTCGCAATAAAGCATTATTTCATGCAAATGTCGTGAGGCTGCTAAGGCTTGCAAATTTAAGTATGTGTGGATACGGAATGCTACAGTGTTGGTCAAGGAAACGGACGATTCTCCTGCATTGGCTATCCGCACCCAGGCGGAAATATTGCGAAAAATAGGTTCGGCTGTTAGTCAAAGTACTGATAAATAAATGTGGTATGGTAATTGTTACGATTATGTTAGTTGTTGCATGTGTAGTTTTAGTTGTTATTATGTTTTATTTTATATCAATTGTCTATAAAGTTGATGATTTCCTATCCATATTACTCTCACCATTGTACCGAATTGTTTTCATTTCTGCAGACAGTATATATGCTGTAATAGGTAAACATATTGTATTTTATTTAGCGAGGGGAATGCTGCCGATTCGTAAGTTATTGCACTAACTTTACCTTTACACCTTGTTTTATTTTATTTTAACGGATATTTTTGGGTCACTTTTTACTTTTTATTTATTTCATATTGTCACAAACGTAATATTGCTTGTTGTGATTAATTCTATTGTTATTGAATATTTAAATAATGACTAAGGATAGTTTGTGTATATATTATCAGAATTGCCAAGGAACCAGGACAAAACTACGTACGTAGTTCTACGTATTTCTTAATATATTAGCAGATGATTATGACGTTATTATTTTAACAGAGACCTGGCTTACACCCTTAGTCTCGGAAAACGAATAATTTTACCTATAATTTTACCTGAACATATAATAGTTAAAATCCCTTCGTACAACCATAAATATCATTTAATCTGTGCTACCTATATACCCCCAAAAACTGCTCATGATACGTACATAAATTTCTTAAATTCTCTTCTATGCTTATTCGACTATTCATGCGACACTGTTATCATGGCAGGGCCCCAATTCTCGACCATACGACTTGAAAGCGTAGACGGAAATTTGCGGATGAAATGTCATTTGTTTCATATCTATAAACGGTGTAATAAGAGACAAAAGACGTTTCACCAGTAAATTTACGTCTACGCTTTCGAGTCGTATGACCGAGAATTGGGGCCCAGGTGATTTCAATATGCCATATCTTAACTGGATTCAAAATTCTCCTTGCTATATGGATTGCGCTGTTGATAGTTCTCATACACATTCATCTCGACATTTATTAAATGTATGTTCACAGCTAGATTTAAAACAATATAATAACTTGAAAAATTATAAGCAACGTACACTTAATTTAGATATATTGATATCGTGTTCTGTGTCCAAAGGAGGCGGGGTCCATGTCACCTCCTCTAAAGAGGAGGGCTCATATACAGACTGGAAAAAAGCAGAAAATAGATTGCACGCAATGGTTGGATCGTCTGTGGTGGCCTGTTTAAAGTGAACAGTGTGTAGCTTTACTATTTGCGACGTAAGACCAGCTGGCTTATTGCGCCAAATACGTAGAAGTTGGAGCGCAGTTGAAGCGTAGTCGAAGCAGAAGTTCAACGGTTAACTTGTTTCGTATTGCGATGACTAATAGCCGTAACATCTTCGTGTTTGAGGGAATGGCATTCTCTACTGATTCCATGTATCTCTCGTAACACTCATGGACTAACTTTTTAAATTTAGATCTAAATATAGTGAAACGTTCATAATCACTGATATTCCTGTATTTTTTCCATTTAATCCATGCAGAAGTTTTATGTTTATAAATACGTATGAGACTTCTAGAAAACCAAATAGGAAAACGAGAACTCCTCCCTTTACGGATAGGCGTACGAAGTTCGATTATTTTATAAATTTCTTCATAAAATGCGCAAACTGCCTTCTCAGCTGACAACGAACTCAGCATACCTTTCCAATCAACATTACCTAAATCTATGTTTATCCTTTCGTAGTCAGCTTTGTAAAAATTTAGTACGATTAATTTTTTATTTTTTAAGTTATGTGTACCAGCACATCAACATTACCTATATCTATGTTTATCCTTTCGTAGTCAGCTTTGTAAAAATTTAGTACGTTTAATTTTTTATTTTTTAAGTTATGTGTACCAGCAGATCTATTACAAACCAAAGGTACTTGGACATAAAAGGCAGGGTGGTTATATTTAATGGCAAGAGCGAAGTGCTAGGAGCTTCGATTAAGGAGAACTTGTTGCAGTAAAACAAATCAAGTGTACGTTGCTTATAATTTTTCAAGTTATTATATTGTTTTAAATCTAGCTGTGAACATACATTTAATAAATGTCGAGATGAATGTGTATGAGAACTCTCAACAGCGCAATCCATATAGCAAGGAGAATTTTGAATCCAGTTAAGATATGGCATATTGAAATCACCTGGGCCCCAATTCTCGGTCATACGACTCGAAAGCGTAGACGGAAATTTGCGGATGAAATGTCATTTGTTTCATATCTATAAACGGTGTAATAAGAGACAAAAGACGTTTCACCAGTAAAACTGTACATGATCCTCTTTAGAGGAGGTGACATGGACCCCGCCTCCTTTGGACACAGAACACGATATCAATATATCTAAATTAAATTTCTCTTTAGATACTATACGTACAGAATTAAAATCTTTAGATGGCAAAAAAGGTCCAGGTCCTGATGGTATACCACCATTATTTCTGAAAAATACTTTTGATGTCATATGCTTTCCCTTTTTTCATTATGTTCAACAAGTGCATATCTAATGGCGTCTTTCCTGATATTTGAAAACGTGCTAATATCGTACCAGTGCACAAAACTGGATCCAAAACTGATGTAGAAACTTATCGCCCCATTTCCATTTTATCAACACTCTCTAAACTTTTTGAAAAACTCGTACGTAAAGAGCTGTACCCAATCATGCGTCGTATCATAATAAATCAACAGCACGGTTTTGTCCGTGATAGGTCGTGTCTAAGCAATCTCCTTTTATTCTCTACTCAACTCTTCGAAGCAATCGATAATAGGCAGCAGATTGATGTGGTATATACCGATTTCCAAAAGGCATTTGATAAGGTGGATCATTTATTATTACTCAATAAAATCGCATACAATGGTATCAGGGGTGATCTTCTTCGATGGTTCAGAAGTATAATACGCTTACTTTGGAGTCTAGAAGAACACTTCTTGAAGCGATGACTCTTTACGATATTTTTTTTAGTTAGTGAACAGAATAAGTTATCTCATTCCTCGAACGGTGCATAGACGCGAAGTGCGTAGCAGACGGCTATTCGCTACTAGTTTATGTAGAACAAATTCAGGCATTCGTTCTCCATTGCACCGTTTGGTGGACACTTATAATAAACATTTTGGTGATATTGATATACTACATCATAACAGGCTTAAATTTAAAAATAGCATTAGTGTAGTGCTGGGGGATTGGCAGTAGGTCCTGGGGGTAGGGTTTCATACTGTAACTATGTAAATTTTCACAATGTGCAACGAGCTGCTGTTAAGACCGTTTAGAGTTTCACTTGTGTGCTTGATTATATTGTTAACTCGAATTTTGCTTTGCTTGCAACGGTACTTTATGTCTTTGTTTTAATGTTTTTATTTTATTCAATAGCTAGTTTATATTTAGCAGTCATTTGTTGCTTCTAAACAGTGGAAAATGTAGTGAGTAGTATATTTGTTAAGTTTATTTGTAAGAATGTAATGTAGTATACATTAAGAATGTAATGTATACTACATTACATTCTTACAAATAAACTAATGTGCTACTGTTTTTTTTTCCATATTCAATAAATAAATAAGATGTTAATTGGTCAGTTAAAAGATCAGACTTAAAAATTGTTAAATTACTAATAACGCTATTAAAAAGTAAGGGTGGGTGGCAAAAAAGTGAAAATTTAGGGTTGTATGTATTTTTTAATGCCACATAATAAAAAAAAGTTTGGAAAATCCAAAAGTGCACGTCTCACACGCTTTTATTATATAAAAAAAAGTACAGATAACAAATAAATATTTAATTATATATATATAACTAACTATCTTCACGCTGTATCCCTGACGGGGTAGTCAGAGAGGACAGATCGCCAGGCTTCGCGATCCATGCATACTTCTTTCGCTTCTTCGAGATTCATCAATCGCTTCATACACGCACGTCTGGGTACCCGAGTACTTTTGACCTTTCCGTTTTTGAGCATTCTGCTCACGTGGTCTTCATATGTAAGTCTCGGCCTTCCCTGACTCCTTCTACCCTCTACTTTTGAACAATATATATTCTTCGTCAATCGTTCCTCACTCATTCGTTGGACGTGTCCAAACCAACGGAGCACGCCCTTTTCCAGCTTAACGCTGACACTTTCATTCAAACCTGCCATATTGCGTATCTGTTCGTTACGTATTCGGTCGGCCAAGGTAACGCCGCACAATTTTCGAAGTGATCGCATCTCCACAGCATTCAATTTACTTTCATGCATCTGCTGACATACCCAGGTTTCACTACCGTAAAGCAAAGTTGGCACTAGCACTGCGTTATGAATCGCCATTCGTGCTTCTTTTACGATGCTTTGTCGCTTTACTAACTGGGACAAAGCACCGTTAACTTTGTTTCCGGCAGCTACTCGCCGTTCTACATCCGAATCACATCTTCCATCCGCGCTAAACATACTTCCTAAATACACAATTTCATTCACTTGCTCTAGACGTTCCTGGATAAAATACTTTACTAATCGAGTCTTTTTTTTTCTCTTATGCTTCAGTATAATTAGAAATAAAACCCTTTCAATTTTCACGGTCTGATTCGATGTGGTTTAATTGTTAAAACAAAAACAAAATATCGACTGTTCTTCATAGTTTTAGTATATCTATATCTTAATTTTTTCTTTTCTGCATATACTGTATTTGTCACTTTTCCTAAAACATCGCCACGGGAGATAAATGTATTACGTATTCAACAATATTTGATACTGTCTGTCGATATTTTTTACATCTTTCTTATATATATATATATATATATATATATATATATATATATATATATATATATATATATATATATATATATATATATATATATATATATATATATATATATATAAATATATATATATATAAGAAATATATATATATAAATATGTATATATATATATATATAAATATATATATATATATATATAAATATATATATATATATATATATATATATAAGAAAGATGTAAAAAATATCGACAGACAGTATCAAATATTGTTGAATACGTAATACATTTATCTCCCGTGGCGATGTTTTAGGAAAAGTGACAAATACAGTATATGCAGAAAAGAAAAAATTAAGATATAGATATACTAAAACTATGAAGAACAGTCGATATTTTGTTTTTGTTTTAACAATTAAACCACATCGAATCAGACCGTGAAAATTGAAAGGGTTTTATTTCTAATTATACTGAAGCATAAGAGAAAAAAAAAGACTCGATTAGTAAAGTATTTCGGTCGTTATCGTGATAACAAGAAAATATTCCGCACATACAGACACACGGACGTCCAAGACAAAACTTTTTTAAACAGTTTTTTAACAAATTTTTGTTATTTCAACTAGAAATAACAAAAATGGCATCAAAAATATCATGAGTGTTAAAAATAGTGTTTTTTCTTGATACGTGTGTGTATATATTATTTACAAGTGCAATATATGTTAAATAAGGACATTTTAAGTTTGAAAAATCAGATGTTTTGCGTGAAGTGACAGTAGTACCCACCTCAACGCTTCGCTTATGAGGCGTGCAACATTGAAAAAAGGATAATAACAATTAAACCACATCGAATTAGACCGTGAAAATTGAAAGTGTTCTATTCCTAATTATACTGAAGCGTAAGAGTAAAAAAAAGACTCGATTAGTAAAGTATTTCGGTCGTTATCGTGTTAACATACGCACATACAGACATACGGACGTCCAAGACAAAACTTTTTTAAATAGTTTTTTAACTAGTTTAAATAACAAAAATGGCATCAATAATATCATGAGTGTTAAAAATAGTGTTTTTTCTTGATATGTGTGTGTATATATTATTTTACAAGTGCAATATATGATAAATAGAGACATTTTAAGTTTTAAAAATCAGATGTTTTTCGCGAAGAGACAGTAGTACCTACCTCAACACTTCGTTTATGAGGCATGCAATAAAAAAAAATATACAAAAAAGTAAATAATTTTTTTTGGATTGGACACCCGTTATCGTTTATGGGGTTGAAAAATAGATAGTAGCCAATTCTCAAACTTACTGAATATGCATAAAAAATTCATGAGAATCGGTCGAACCGTTTCGGAGGAGTATAGGTACGAACATTTTTATATATAAGATAAAGATGTACCTCACAGCGGACCCCAGGCATCTCTAGTCACGACTGGGACAGATGCTCGGATGATGAAGATATTAAATCGTATGCCGCAATGCCCTCGCCCTCGCCCTCGCCCTCGCCCTCGCCCTCGCCCTCGCCCTCGCCCTCGCCCTCGCCCTCGCCCTCGCCCTCACCCTCCCCCTCACCCTCCCCCTCACCCTCACCATCACCCTCACCCTCACCATCACTCTCACCCTCACCCTCACCCCACCCTCACTGAAAGAGGGAGAAAGAGAAAGGTATTATACACTACTCGCTCGTGTATACGACTTTCGCGCCTGCGCACGTCTCATTTAACGGTTTTATTCCACCCAATTTTCTCCACCCAATTTTTCTTACGGTTTTACTATCACATATTTTTCAGTTCGGTCGCACAGTAAAATCCCTATCTCCTCTAAGCCTGCCAACAGGAACTTCGTTCTAATAAATTTTTGCGATGCGCAGATCATCACGAAAAACCGACACCGTGTAGTTAGCTGATAAGTGTTTCCATGACAACTTATAAACACTCGTGGCCTCGCGGTCTCAGTGTTCTGTAAACGATCACTGAGTTACGCAACTTTCACTATGGCTGGTCCTCGGATGGGTGACCACTTTGTGGCATTTACATTTGCGAGCGTTTCCGTGCTTCGGAAGGCACGTTAAGCCATTGGTCCCGGTAGCCAGTAAAATGGCAGTCGTTAAGCCTGGTTGAAGGCCTTATGGGCGGCTTGAAAATTTCAACAGCAGGTAGCCACAACCTGCGTCTGTCTATTTCAACACGGCAATGGGCTCACCACCTATTACGTGGGACAGGAATCCACACGGTGAAAAGTGGGCATATAATATGCCTCTGCCACCCCTTCGGGGATAAGGCGTGATGGATATTTATTTATTTATTTATAAACACCATGAAGTTAGCTGATAAGTGTTTCCATGACAACTTATAACTACATTCAAAGTAGTTTTCATTATTTTGATGTCTTTTTTCTTACTAATTTATCATTCCTGTTACAAACAAAGAGTTATGGTATATGTGATGTAATCTTCTTAGATTAAAGAATTACTTATAACTTCTAACGCGTGTACATACATACTTTTTTTATTACCAAATAATTCATAAAACAACCCGTTGGAAATAAAGAATTACAATTGAGTACTTAGATGAATTCAACGCTAGCATTATGACACTGTTAGCGAATTGTGTATTCTGAAGACGTAATGAGCGAGAGTTTCAAGTCACACGTTACACTTACACAAAAAAAAATATTGAATTGCCAGGATTTTTTTCTTTAAATGAGAAAAAAAAATTAAAAGGAAGACACGAAATTTAAATTCAATGTATCAAGTTTGCAGGAGAGTGTTGAGTTATATTTATTCAGCTTATAATTAGCGAAAGAGCTTGGTCATTAAATAGATATCTGGCTACTAATAATAGAAACTGCTTGTGGTTTTAAAGTGGTCACTGAAACCTCAAAGGATTAACCCAATGAGTAATTTATCCAAATCATTATAGGTAGAAGTTATAGTCTTAGTTACTTCTACGACATTGAAATCTTGAATTTATAATGATTTTTAAATCTTTGGCATACAAAAAAGAAATTTAAAGTAACTCAAAGCATCATGAAATGTCTAATAATGGCGATATTTGTATGTGTACTGTTAAAAATAAAAATATTAATATATATAATTTTATAAGACCTGTAGATGACCGGGATCAACGATAGATAAAGATGATTATATTATTTAATAGCAAAGTATTGAATCTACCAATTAACCATCATACAAAAATATTTATTTATACGCGTTCGCGGTCTGCTATATGTACATGCATATATGCACACTGGGTCTCGTAACGGTGTCGCGAGTCCAGAGATTTTATCTAATCTAAAAATATGCGTACTGCGCAAAAAGAAGTTTTCACTTCTTAAATATTATTCCTACAAATTAAATAGGTAATCACTCACTACATACGTGCGTTTCTTCCAAACCTAATCTCATAGGTGCCGTTAACCACAAAAGTTATGTTAGCAAAATCACACACACACTCCCAAGTTATCCAATGGAGAAACTTAACTTGCTATTACTCCACCGAAACCTTGAATATTTGGAAGGAGGTGGTTTACTTGTGAATAATTGTTTACAAGTAACTTCCTGGTTCTGAACAGATAAGTTTGTTGCAAAATTAATTCAATAACTTAGCGCTTTGTCAATACTTGGGCAGGGCCCTGTCGCAATATCTATCAAATATTGACGTACGTCTTTATATAAACTTGGTTTCCAATGTTATTGAAACAAAAAGTATCAATGCTCAGATATGTCTGTGTATCATTTTATTGCACTATGATAAATGCACTGTTTTAACGGAGGTTAGGGGGGAACCTGAAGAATAATAAATTCTTACCGTAAATTATTTTCTAAAACTAGTGCATATTTTCTGTTTATGGACAGAAATGAGAGCCTCTTGGACACAAAGGGTTTGGAAACGTCCAATAGTAAGTTAAACCGATTATAAAGTATGGTCAAATGCGATTTTTCTTGTTACGTTGCAAACTCTACAGAAACTCCAGTAACACTGCCATCTCTTCACTGGGCAAGACTTTATATAATACACATTTTATATTAAAGCTATACGTAGAAGATAGAAATTTGTCTTTGAATAGCCTAAAATCAATAATAATATCTTATCTATCTGTTTCTCTGGCTTAGAAGTCTTAGTAACTAAGCGCATAAACATTAAAATAATATATTTCACTGATATACGTTATGAAATGAAGTGGGTCAGATAATACATCGGCAATTTCGATATAAATCCACTATGCCGCGTCACGTTATTAGACTCACCATTATTAATATCCCACGACCACAGCATTTCCATAACCATGTATCATAAAAAGTCCAAAAAGCTACGTATTTCAGATAGCAAATGCAAGTGTAGTGAACGATGAAATTGTCAAAATGCTAGGATGTACGCAAATATTTCCAATTGGGTCATCGAATGTCGTTCGGAGCTACTCGACGGTACAAAATGATACATGGAAATTGTACAGTAATTGAAAAAATACGTTACTCGCGCTTGACGCATTGCCAGCATGATCTAGCTGTTATCTAGCCAGAAATATTCACATTGGATGATATCGCAATCTATTTACTTTCATATGTGTCTAAATGTGTGTGATATGAAGACGTTTTGGTTCGAAAAGTTTCAGAGGATTTGTTACATTACGGAGGTATTTTCATTAGATTGACGTTTGTATGAACGACGAAATTGGAGCAATATGGTTATGTAAAAATTGTGAATAGATTAGAAATGTAAAAGAAAAATATTCAAGATTGACGTGTTTTGGTGCGTTTGGAAAAATATAGAGTAACGCACCTCAAAAGCGACATGACGAAATTAGGTTATAATTGTTACATGATAAAGTTAGCTAATAACTGTTTCCATGAAAATTCATAGCTACATTCATACATACATACATATTGTCACGCCTGTATCCCCAAAGGGGTAGGCAGAGGCATATTAAACGCCCACATTTCACCGTATGCATTTTTGTCCCACGTAACAGGTGGTGAGTCCATTGCCTTGTTGATATGGGCAGGCGCAGGCTGTATCGACCTTCTGTTGAAATTTTTTTAGCCGCCCATAACGCCTTCAACTTGGCTTAACGATTGCCACTTTATTGGCAACCGGGACCAACGGCTTAACGTGCCTTCCGAAGCACGGAACTGGGCTAAAGGGCCGAATAATTTATATAAAATATGTCTATTTTAGATGTTAAATTTGGTAGTCTCGGACCGGATTGCTACATTCGGTCTTTTTTTTTTTTCATTAATTGAATGTAGCTATCCAGTCCGAGACTACCAGGACTTTATAGCTACATTCAAAGTAATTAATTTTCATTTTTTTTTT
This sequence comes from Thumatha senex, assembly GCA_948477245.1. Taxonomy (NCBI): domain Eukaryota; kingdom Metazoa; phylum Arthropoda; class Insecta; order Lepidoptera; family Erebidae; genus Thumatha; species Thumatha senex. Next base: position 15,475,462 of record OX419743.1, read on the forward strand.
TTTTTTTTCATAAACTTGTCATTTATTTTGCAAACAAAAAGTTGAGGTATCCGCGATAAAATATTTAGAGCTATTTTTGTTATTACTTACAATGGAAACTCTCTCTTTAAAGGAGGGCAACGTAAAAAAAACGAGTGTTCGTATACTATATAAACAGACCTAGATCTTTAAGACTAGCAGTTTATTGGCTCGGTACGAGCCGTCGCTGAATATTTGCTTAGCGAGACCTCGCAAATGCTGCTGATTGCTTGTTTGTTCTTTGAAAATTTTTATTTTACATACTACACCGTTCACAGTTAAAGCCTCGCAATTTCTATTTCATTTTATATTCACCGGGATTCGATTGTGTATACAGTTTTGCTTAGTATAAAAACTTCTAGCCCGGTAAGCTTTGCACCGCGTTAAAATCTGTCTACCATAATAAAATGTACGAGAAAAAACGTATTCATTTTTTTTCGTCTTTTTTAGGGAAACCCTAATTCCTCAAAATGAAAAACGGTACCCTTATAGGATTACTTTGTTATTCGTGCATCGGTCTGGCAAGACCGTCTATCTCCGGAATGCGTGAAGGTGAAGGAATCAAATATTACATTATGGAATGTATTAAAATGAGATGAATAATAGAACCCCTGAGTAAGTTCCCAGGTTATGTCAAACAAAGAAAACATTTATCATGGCTTTAGCTTAACCTACATACTATGAACTGGTACTTTTTTTTAAAACTATGTGATAGTATCCAGTCCGATTCGAAAGATATTCTAAAGCGAGCTCGTAACTACAAGCGGCTTAGTTTAAATTGAAACATATTGGCGGTAAGGGAATCCTTACCTTACGTGTATAGTTCAATCTGTTTAAATAAAGTACTCGTATAGATATTGTACAACATACGGTCACGTTAAGGCCCTGCTGTATTCGTTATTTGATTTTCTTATTGACAAAACGTGATTCTATCTATGTAAATATAAGTTGTTTAGTGAATATTCGTATTGTTTGAATAGGATATATGCCAACATTAAGTGTGATTTTCAAGATTGCGCTTTTGTATATCAATGACTGGCAAACATATAAATTGAAAAAATAATCCAAAAAATGATAAGCGGTATACGCACGTTCGTTGTCTATATTTGTAAAAACCATTTCGTGTGACTTTCATGCGTAATCAATGTCAAACATTATAGTGAACCCATTGATATACCTATGGCACCCTTCGAGAATGCCATAGGTTTGTAAAGGAATAACAATTTTAGGTGGTTCTGATTATGAAACATCAAATAATTTGTTGACTTCTAGCATTCGTACAGTGGTGAATGTGTCAACCTCCCTTTTTTATGTAAGGTATGCTTTATCCCTTTCATTGGGGAGAGTAACCTACTTCGACAGTGAATTGGAGCTTCAGGAACGCATCCAATGGTTCTAGAGTTCATAGAGTGCATCCTTAAAGTGTCAATATCTGATATGTAATGTAAAATAGTGGTTATTTAAATGTTTTCACAGTTCTTCTTTGTCTGTTTGTACGATTTTTTATTCCACCATAAATTCTAAAAGCCTGAGACGATTCAGATTATCTTTAGAATTCTTTCTCCGTGCCACCAGGACGACATAGATTACCTAAACTGTTAAAATAACAATGGCAGTTGTGCGTTTTAATTCTATTATCTTATCTAGTTGTTTACTTGTACTTGTTTTATAGTGTACAAAAGTTTTTAATTTTACTTAGTCATGAAATAGTTCAATGGTACAGTATATAAGGCACAACTAATAAAAAAATATCACTGCATTGTAAGAATGCTACAATGTTGTGTACTTTACGAGGCGCACTCTATTGCAGCAGTCAGAAACATTTTATTAGGTACGCTTCCTATTTCGTTGAATGCTGTTTACGTGTTATGAAGATATGAATTTCAAATTACTTAGTACACACTATGAGATGCCATGACTCAGATTTTTCATATTGTTTTACAGTTAAATGCACCCTGTCATGACTGGAGATAATGGAACATTTTATTGATTCCCTATAATTTGCGTTATACAGGATGGCTATAAAAGTGCAAGTGAGTAAAAACAATACGAGTATAGAGCTTTTTATACGACTACTACTAAAAGTGGTCACCATGTAGGCACGTCTATATCATAGGTCCTTGGCCTTATTGAGATGGATAGATCCGAATTCATGTCTTTATCTGAGCCATCCAACTCAACCGTCAGGCCAGAGTTCGCGCTGCCGACCCTAAAATCCTAGAACCTAGAAATCGCTGTGTGAAAAGTGTCGCACAATATTTATTTATTTATAATATGTATGTATTTCCAAACATGTAAATATATTTATTAGTTGTCTATATCCCATAGCACAAGCTTCTATTGCTTAAATTAGACCACATGGCGGTGCGTGAGAATGTCTCAAAAATATTTATATTTATTTATATCTATAGCTACATTCCCTGTATTGTTGGCTCAGGAAAGTTTATTGGTTATGTAGATCCATTGGGTTCCGGCAGCTTAAGGCGGACAATAGTGGATATCGTCATTGTAACAACCTACACACTACCGGAGGCTCATGAAAATACACGTATTTGGTAAATTTACTGGCGAAACACCAGCAATAAATAAGTGACCCGGAAGGGACAAAGGAGGTATAAGAGAATCTTCCAAATGAATTGAAAAGGCCTCATAAATAAAACAACGAGTTTTGACCTTTATATATTGACTCGGCTGGTGTGAATCATGACTCGATATTTACATATGCACACAATTACAGAATATATTGGGTGTAAGGGGCTTAACCAATATCTCCGTTGCATAAGTGATCTAACCTGCTAGCGGTGTACCTGGTGATCAACGGACGTGGGATTTGGGAGGTCAAACGGTAGCAACTCGCTATTCCGCAACCCGAAAATTATAAGTCAAACGATATCAATAAAAGTGAACCCCAAGTTTGAATCCCGCTGGGTTTCTCTGGATCTATATGGGGTTTAAAAGCAGCGGACAATCTATTCCTTCCATCACGCTCTATCCACAGTAACGAGTTGGCTGAAAATGGGTATATACGTAGCTATTTTATTTAGAATGCCTCTGTGCCGCGGTAGGGGTGTATCTGACTGCTACGAAAGAGGGTACGATTCCCACCCAGGATAAAATGTGTGAGTTTGTGTGATGAGCACAATATGTATGTATTTAGAAATATATAAGTATGTTTATTAGTTATCTGGTTATCATAGTAGAAGCTCTGCTTAGTTTGGAATCAGATGGCGTTGTATGAGTTGTCCCAACGATATTTATTTATTTTGGGAACAGGTTTATGTGGAAAACGGGTACCTACTACACCATGGAGGTTAGTAGCGAGGTCCTCTTGCACACTAAAAGGCGAAAAATAAGACAATAACGGAATAGATATTAATAATAATAATTTGTTCTCCATAAAAGTATTAAGTACCTAAATTTTATCCATAAAATTTCCCTTTAGGACCATTAAGTTGAATTCGCATAAAGTTGCATTCTCAGCAAGTTGATTTCCCAGAATGTTGAATCCCATAAAGTTGTACTCCTAACATCATCCAACAGTTAAACTTTCCGAACATGTCTCAACTTACGATAGATTTAAACTGGCTGTCAGCCTAATTGTGAGTATGATTTAAAACTGACATTGTTATCCTTTAACGAACATTCCGTAAATAGTAACATTTCGGAATGTTTACCATATATTATTGTTTTCTCTCACGGACAGACGTTCGTCACAGACCATCACTGATGTACCTACTGAAAAATTGTGAATTAGGTAAATAGACATAACATCTTAATCTTAATAATATTATAAATGAGAAAGTTTGTATGGATGTTTGTTACTCTTTCACGTAAAAACTACTAAACAGATTTTGATGAAACTTTACAATAATATAACTTAGACATCAGAATAACACATGGGCTACTTTTATCCCGAGAAAAAGTTCCTGTGGGAAACGGGAACGGGAAAACTTCTCAACGCGTGCGAAGTTAACTAGTCTATCATATATCTTTCGACACAAATATTGTGTGTACATATTTGGATTAAATGATATTCCATGAACAAATGCAGCGCTCGTGGCTCCGTTAATTCAGTTTTCTGTAAACAATCACTGGGTTAAGGAACTTTTGCTGTAGCTGGTCCTTGGCTGGGTGACCACTTTGTGGCATTTACATTTGCGAGCGTTTCCGTTCGGAGGGCACGTTAAGCCGGTCTCAGTTGCCAGTAAAATGGCAGTCGTAAAGCTGAGTTGAAGGCTTTAAAAAATTTCAACAGCAGGTTGCCACAGCCTGCGCCTGTCCATTTTAACACGGCAAAGGGCTCAACACATGTTACATGGGACAAAAATACGTACGGTGAAATGTGGGCGTATAGTATGCCTCTGCCTACCCTTTCGGGGATAAAGGCGTGACAAGATATATATATGTAATATGTATATATGTAATATGTATGTATGTAATATGTATGTATGTATGTATGTATATGATTACTATATCTCGCAAGAACTTTTTTAATATTTATTTTATTACCTATAGGTGGTACGATAACTATACATAATGGGAAAAATAATTAAAAAATCATATTTAAAACAATATATATATTTTTGGAAAAAAACATCGTGATGCAGAAGTGCATCATGGTGTCAAAACATTCCAAAAGTTAGGAAGTATGAAACATTTGAAAACAGTTATTATTTTTGTTAAAACATAAGGCCACACCACATTTTTGACATTCTGTTTGGGCTGTTCATTTACATCCTGGAAGTTTGCATCTCAGCCTCTTTTCAGTCCATGTAAGCCAGTGTCCTACCTGATCCAATCTGACCTCTTTTGGTGGTATGTACTGGCATGGTCCTTTCTTCTTTTTATCCTGAATCAGTGATTCTACATCACTGGTACGTTTGAGCCGGTTGGTTTTTTATATTTTACTAATGTCTCAGCAATTTCTAGCCTAAAATCGGCGGAATTTAGCACCCGATCCTTATTGTTGGTATCAGCATGAATTCTTCTATATAGCAACCATGCATTGCACATCGTCATATCAAGAAAATGATAAAATAGTCGTATGAACCAACGTTTACTGCGAAGTCTAATTTTATAGTGGCCCATTACGCAGTCCATCAAGTCCACACCACCCATGTGTCGATTGTATTCTGCTACAATGAAAGGCCGCTCTACAGTAATATGTTTCTTTTGCGACTTGTCGAATCTACTAACAGTTGATGTAGGGTTTTTGCCAGCAAAGTTAGAGGTCAGATTTACAACCTTATTGTCTCTCCAGGCTACTAAAGATATGTCAACACCATTATAGCTTGCAACCTGTTCAACTGATGTCCCTCTAGGTTGTTTTTTCAGCTGTTTTTCGTCTGGAAGTTTACAATTAGGTATGCGATTTCTCCTAACGGTGCCCAGAGCCAATATACCACGGCGTGATAAGAATTCGATCAAGGGTAATGATGTATAGTAGTTGTCAAAAAACAATCGATAGTTTTGGTTGTCAGGTATGTCTCTGGCAAGTCGGACCACTACGTTAGATGACGCACCTAACTGAGGCTCACCATCTGCGCATATGTTCTTCTGGCCACTGTAGACTTCGAACTTGTAGCCATATCCAGATACACCACAAATCACAAACAGCTTGAACCCCCATTTGTTAGGTTTATCTGGCAAATATTGCTTTAGGGCACTTCGCGCTTTAGTGGAACACATTTGTTCATCAACAGACAAATGTTGTTCAAAAGGCACTCTAGCAAAATTATGGCTTAATTTCTCAATCATAGGTCTGATTTTATACAATCGATCAGAATTTGGCTGACCATATGGTGTCATTTTGGTGTTATCATTGACATGTAGCGACTGTCTCAAAAACTCGAACCGTTTTAGCGTCATGGTCTCACGTATGTGGGCGTAACCATATTTCTCTGACCAGTACATTCGCACATTAGGCATATGAATTATGGACATGAAGAATACAACTCCAATGAACTGTCTTATTTCCTGGCTTGTAACATTTATAGGCTTACTGGCATCTTTTTGCACACTGTACAGGTTTGTTTCCTCTCTAATAAGATCGATAATGTCGTTAGTAAATAAATATGAAAATACCTGATAAGGTGTCTGTAGCTCTAATATTTCGTTGGGTAAGATAGAAGATCCCCGAAATTTCATCTGGTCTTCGCTAAGCTCTAAGTTTTTATTTTTCATAAAATATTTGTCTTAGGAGCACGTGAACTTCTTGAAGTAGTAGTTGAACTGGTACTCGGTATTGGAACACCAGGCGGTGTCTCACATTGCGCAACTGTAGTGCTGATATTGTCCCCCAAGTTTGGTGACAAGATATTGTTGTCCTGTTCTTCTGGATCTGGTACTTCTGGTTCCTCATCCGAATCTTTGCGTAAATTCTGCCCATTCCGTTCCAATATGTACGATGGATCAGCGGGGTCATCGTCATCTGAGTAGTCTAAGCCATCATCACTATCTTGCCAATGGTGCAGAATATTTTCCAATTCTTGAGTCGTCAAAGATGGAAGCTTGGCACCTAAACGTGGAAGCTTCGAACTCATAATGAGACTGAAAGAAAAAAACATATTTTCTAGAAACAAACTAATGGATTATAATTGTTCAGCGCAATGATGCATTACTGCATCATAACAAAAGTGTAGCTTATCCCCGTAAATATAGTAAAATTCATTGAAAATACATCAAATTGATCAAAAAGAAGTACTTACTGTTACTTCAGCACAATTTCACGGCGATATTTTCAATATCAGTAATAAAAACAAACGATTGAACACGCGTGCAAACTACACAAACCGGTTATGACAAGTTTTTATATTCAAATGACCACAAAATGTCAAGTAGCGCCATCTAGTATAAATAAATGAACTAATTCGTAAGAAAGCTTTGCTGTGGATATGCGACACTGCGCTAAATGGTATTTTTTGTTTCTTTGAATAATCGAAGGAGTTCGAATGGTATGATGCAGATCTGCAATTCAGCACCGTAAAGGGCTAAGCTAATCTCAGGAACTACTGGTCGGATTTGAATAATTATTTTTGTGTTTGATGGCTCTTTTTTTATTTATCGATGAATGATATAGTTTATATATCATCACGCTACTACTCCGGAGAGTTTATAAGTAGCATTTATATTCCGCATCACAGAATACGACTGCTTTGTCTCAGCGCTTTTTAAGACCGGATGATATGTTTGTTAAATAAACATTACCCCTTTAATTGTTAAGGATGTTGCAAAGTTTGTTTCCTCCAATTTTATTGTTAAAGTTTACAATCAATTACAAGATTTCGCAACAACTGTCAAGAAAGTGGAAGTAAGTTGATAAAACAGCTGAACACGTTTTAATGATAAATTGATAGGCACTACTTATTATTTTTACATTTAATATCGGCTTCAAAAGCGGCCCTCATGTTGACGGTCCGGAAACATCTCTTTCACACGCAGTTCCTAAATTACATAGGACTATGCACTACGGCGAAAATATCGGTCCGCGCAAGAGGGCTCTCGGTGGTCATGTCCCTTTCTAAATAAGTGACCATAACCAAACAGAACACAGGACACATTGCTTGAACGATTAATCGAACATACCTAATTTATAGTAAGTAAAATATAAAAAAAATAACCAAAACATCGTGTGAATCTTTTTTTGGAATCTACATCACATACCCTACACGTGAGTTACGGGTCGAAAGTGCTTTTGTTACTGCTTTTATAATAGGTATCAACCGTTGTCACAATACCGTGTACCTTCCTATCGAGTGGGAGCGCCATGTGTGCCTCCACATTATTGCCGTTGCGGAGAAGCCGTCGACAATCTTGGACACCATAGACTTTCACGCGGCAGAAGCGCAAAAGAAGCCCTCTCGCCAGGACCATTTTTAGATAGCTAGTTGTAAGAAAATTGACTGTAATTTTAGCTCAATGAAATATTTTTGCACTCAGTCTAGCTGTAAGTATAAGGTCTTTGTAAAAAAATACGAGGGTGTAAATGAGTGTCAATATGGGTTTCACCCAGGTCATGTGACCACGGACCCTGTTTTTGCCCTAAGATTGCCATTTTATGGTTACAAGCGGCGGGAGATTACTGGTTTTATTTGTGACCCAAAAATGCCGGTCAGGTTGAAGGTACAGGTCTATAAAACCATCATTAGGCCTGTCCTTATACATAGCAGTGAGGCGTGAGTTACTACTGGAGCGACACAAGCAAGAGCTGCGTGTCACGAAAATGAAGATGCTGTGGTGGATGTGTAGAGCCACGCGGGTGGACCGTGTGAGGAACTCTCGCATCTGCAGCAGCCTTCGCGTCCGTGACATTGCATATAAGCTGCAAGAGTGTCGCCTTCGCTGGTATGGTCACGTCTTGCGGCAACCGTAGGAAACAAATGTCTAGCCATGTCGGCCCCGCCGGATGCCAATGGTCTCACTACAGGAGATGCCGACGACCGTGGGAAGTGGAGGACAAAAAATAGGAAAGCATACCCCGGGCGTCACCAAATGCAACTGGGACAGACGCTCGGATGATGATGATTTTGTATCAAATCCGATGCTAACACAAAAGGGAAGCTTTCAAATTGACTCATAAAATATATAAATAAAATAATAAATAAATATCCATCACGCCTTATCCCCGAAGGGGTGGCAGAGGCATATTATATGCTCGCTTTTCACCGTGTGGATTCCTGTCCCACGTAATAGGTGGTGAGCCCATTGCCGTGTTGAAATAGACAGACGCAGGTTGTGGCTACCTGCTGTTGAAATTTTTCAAGCCGCCCATAAGGCATTCAACCAGGCTTAACGACTGCCATTTTACTGGCAACCGGGACCAACGGCTTAACGTGCCTTCCGAAGCACGGAAACGCTCGCAAATGTAAATGCCACAAAGCCACCCATCCGAGGACCAGCCATAGTGAAAGTTGCGTAACTCAGTGATCGTTTACAGAACACAGACCGCGGGGCCACGAGCGCTTCAATGAAAATAGAATTTAGATCTAGGTGTAGATCTAATTTCTATTATCATTGATATATTTTATATACTATCTGTGTGTGTCAAAATAACATCAGATAATTTTGTAGCTAAGTATTGAACAGATGTGAGCACGTCTCGTTGCGTATCATTTTATCTCACGCTTAGGCAATAGAATCGTAGGTACCATTTTCAACATACTTCAAAATAGTATAGAGGAGATTATAAAGTCGACTCTTTTTCATATTTGACATCAAACAATCAAATCAGCCTATGGCCATCCACTGCTGGACGTAGGCCTCTCCCAATACAATTATTTGACAAATTATCGTTAACTGTCGTTATTTGTTACCAGGAGTCCCTGTAATATGTACCTACTTAAAAAAATCATAGATCGTACCAATTAATGCGATGATTTTATTTTTGAGAAACTGAAATGCGTCAAATCGAATACTAACACATTTGGAATTGAAAGAAATACTTTACTACTTTACATATTATAATAGTCAACCAAATGTGAATGTAATCTTTACTTGTAAAACCCTACATGCCCGTAGGCCGACCTACAGTGCTTGATTTTTTAACTTTATTACTTTTTAAGCTTAAAATAGTAGATTACCCAATGTAGACTATATAACTATATCGTGTTGTTGACTGTCATGCTTCGTAGATGCCGTAAACGATAATGAGACTTTCAGACATTGATGCTGTCTAATCAAGTTAATTAGTTATAACAAAAAAAAGACAGCATAAATTCACTTAACGAAATTAATATTTGCTGGAGTCCGTCGACCTTTTAGTGAAATGAAATAATCTTTAATCTTGTGCGACATTGATGACCTCCATGGAACCTGAAAACGTTGTTCAATAAATGGCGTATCTACGAGCTGGGACGGGGTTACATGCCTGCGCCTTAAGAAATTGTGGTACAGCTTTCCCAGCTACACCAGGAACTCCCGAAGAGAGAAAGTGCGACTTGGGCAACCAATATGGAGAAACACCATACTCGGTGACGTCAGACCGATGCTTGACGAAGCTGGAGAAGAGTCATAACAACCTCTTTTCTACACAGCACGCACTAATATTACCCGCACGCAGTAATTCGGTAAGTATTTGTGGCGTATACACCAAGAAACCACACCGAGCTGCTCGCAGTGCTGGATTGCAAAAAACACAGCGAAGACACACCTCACCACACATTGGTGGAGTGCTCAATGTGGGCCTGGCAGTGACCTGGACGAGGATATTCTTCCGTTGGAGACCTTGATCCGAACCATTAGTCGACAGCATTAATCAACAAGCAGCTCATCTGCGCGATATATGTGGCAAAAAGGGAGCTGGAAAGAATTTACCCACTTGTCATCGCCAAAGACGATTTTGTAGTTTAATTGTTGTTGTTGTTTAATTCGCAATATTTTTTGATCAAACTTGTAGGATTCTACTTTTATAATTGACTAGTTAACCCACCCGGCTTCGCCCCTGACATACTTCGAACCCCGTGGCACCCATTTAATCCCGTCGTTTATTAATTTCTCAATAATGTGTGAACATTTTCGAAATTCGTTGATAACTTCTCTGCTCTCCAGTACGCCCGCACGGCCCGGTCGAATTATGGTTACATGAAATCAATTTCTATGGGCATTGTTGCACGCCTCATAAGCGCAGCGTTGTGGTGGGTACTACTGTCACTTCGCGCAAAACAACTGATTTTTCTAACTTAAAATGTCTCTATTTATCATATATTCCACTTGTAAAATAATATATACACACACATATCAAGAAAAAACACTATTTTTAATACTCATGATGTTTTTGATGCCATTTTTGTTATTAAAACTAGTTAAAAATCTGTTTAAAAAAGTTTTGTCTTGGACGTCCGTGTGTCTGTATGTGCGGATTTTTTTTTGTTATCACGATAACGACCGAAATACTTTACTAATCGAGTCTTTTTTTTTCTCTTACGCTTCAGTATAATTATGAATAGAACCCTTTCAATTTTCACGGTCTGATTCGATGTGGTTTAATTGTTATTAAATAAACAAAAACAAAATATCGACTGTCCTTGTCACTGTGTATTTGTCACTTTTCCTCAAACAACGCCACAGGAGATAAATGTATTACGTATTGAACAATATTTGATACCGACTGTCGATATTTTTTACATCTTTCTTATCTATATTTAAATATTTTTTTGTTATCTTTACTTTATTTTTTATAATATAATAAAAGCGTGTGAAGCGTGCACTTTTGGATTCTCCAAACTTTTTTTGATTTTGCTATAACTCGTAAGATATTCATTTAATTTGCAAGGTGTAAAGGGACAAAAAATCTTCATAAAATGCTGAAGCCAACTAACATAGTAAAAATTATAAGGATTTTTGTGTAAATAACCTTCAACCGCTTTATAATTGCTCCCAGACGGTATTTTTTTCCGACATCCCCAGCAAATATCGTTATAATTTGGTCAATGAATAGAAAAAACTTAACAAATTATACATAAAAACCTTCTATAAGAATCACTGTAACTATTAAAACCGCATCGAAATTAGTTGAGTGGTTTTAAAGATTTAAGCAAACATAGGGACAGACAGCGAAAAGCGACTTTGTTATATAAGATGTAGTGATGATGTTCAATTCTCAGCTCAAGTTTCGTAGCTAAGTGTAAGTACTATGTTGATGTATGACCTAATCTTGAGATTTTTACAATCAAGGAATAGAATCCTATTCCAAATATAATTGACACATTCGGAAAAGTTTTGAATGCAATGCCTAAAATAACGTATTATTAAATGTAATGCTTTCTTCTTTAATTGCAACTACCAGTCAGTCGTGTTTAAGATACTTTGAATATGGTGGCCAAATAACTGATTTCTTGCGAACTTGTTTTCTTGTGAGAATTTTCCTGGGGAAACAACAATTAAAATACACAGAAAACATAAATGCACTTTCCACTTCCACCTTTGTTACTTATTCTTTTGTAGTAAGCCAGACTCTCAAAGAGATTTCGCATGTAAATTTGAACTATGCAGTAAAGTATACTTAAAGACTCAAGAACTGGCAGCGGATCGTTGCCGTATTGCTGTATAAATATTCAACATAACAATATTTTCCTGGAATTACTTTTACCGGAAAATAAAGCGACAGGAGTCGGTTGCTGCCTACAACTACGTTCCTCATAATACAAGCGTCTTCGCAATAAAATTCAACGTGATACTCCTTGAAAAAGATAACTCCTTAACATTCCGTAATGTGGTGAATTTGTGTCTGACGAAAATATAAAACCAAGGCCAACATCAAAACAGATTTGAATAGAACGCAAAATGAAGGCACAGGACCTCGTCTGAGATAACGGCTCTTCAAAAAAGGGAAATGTAAAAACAAATTTAAAAGAGGAAGTAGGTGCCTAAGTAAATTATAGAAGTGCGACCGGAGTCTTTTGTCTCCGGACTGCTACTGTCAGTACTCTGACATTTAGGTGCCAAATTCACAAACAGACTTTAACTTACTTTACTTCAAAGATGTCCTAATTACATACTTAGAACTTTTAAGACGACCTTATAAGTGACTGTGAGCTCACAAACAATGTTCTTGCGGTCTCTTTTAATCTGATGCAAGAAAATATGCTCTAAACTTCTTTTTTGGAGACGCTGGAAAAAATTCTTTATAACAGCAGGCATTAAATTCGTTCTACACAGGACTTGTAGTGTAACTCCAACGTCGTTTTCGGTAGTAAAAAGAAATCGACACTGCAACAACATCACTACACATTATAAAATAAATTCGTCTGTCTGTCTCTATGTATGCTTAGACCTTTAAAACTAAGCAACAGATTTTGATGCGGTTTTTTATAATAGATGATGTGATTTATAAGAAAAGTTTCACTTCTTATTTGTTAAGCTTTTGTATACATAGACTAAACTTTAACGATATAGTAGGGGATATCAGAAAAAAATAAGCACTCTAAGAGCTTTTAACGAAAACGCTGCCTAAACAAACCCTTTGAGATATACCAAGATAATGTATGGTGGAATTGTGTATCTAATACAGGTTTACATAAAAGTCTGCGATGGTACAAGTCTATCTCCTAAGGATAATATACTATATAACAGTTATTACTTTAAAAAATCAATTATAAAGCGGTAATTTGAAGTCCATTTTCACAAAAACGTTATAACTCTTATCATTTTTACACACGTCACATTTATCTCACTACATACATACATACATATTGTCACGCCTTTATCCCCGAAGGGGTAGGCAAAGGGAAAATTGTATACGTCCACATTTCACCGTATGCATTGTTGCCCCACATGTGGTGAGCCCATTGCGGTGTTGAAATGGACTGGCGCAGGCTGTACGGAAGCTGGGTCAGCGGTGCTTCGAGCGCTTCTTTTTTTACCTAATTATGGTTTTAAAGAACCTTTATGTGTGACGGGGAAGCGCTCGGTCGCTGCATTAGGCTTCTAAAAAGCTACTTAGGCCCGTATTTTATTACTCAGAGTATTCTTTCTAAAATCATACTAAATAAAATATCCATCACGCCTTATCCCCGAAGGGGTGGCAGAGGCATATTATATGCCCACTTTTTTCTGTCCCACGTAATAGGTGGTGAGCCCATTGCCGTGTTGAAATAGACAGATGCAGGTTGTGGCTACCTGCTGTTGAAGTTTTTCAAGCCGCCCATAAGGCCTTCAACCAGGCTTAACGACTGCCATTTTACTGGCAACCGGGACCAACGGCTTAACGTGCCTTCCGAAGCACGGAAACGCTCGCAAATGTAAATGCCACAAAGTGGTCACCCATCCGAGTACCAGCCATAGTGAAAGTTGCGTAACTCAGTGATCGTTTACAGAACACTGAGACAGCGGGGCCACGAGCGCTTCATCGAGGTCTTACATACTATTATTAATATTATATTTGTGAATTTGAATAATATGTAATAGAATATTGCCCAGTGTAGCTATGTAACGCTATGTTGCTCGCCTACAATTAAATAATAATAAATAATATTAATATTAAAATATTTACCTTATTTTAAATGCTAGCACGGAACGTTAATTTCTTAAGTTGTTAAACGAGCTCGTCTCACGTAAACAAATATCACACCTGTCAAAATGTATACTTGAGAGAAGATTCGGATTTTCTTCTTCTTTCAGATTTGTATCAGCGAATTTCAAATGACGTTCAATAATACAATCTCTACCCGAAAACAGTTTTAAGACTAGATTCATGACTGCGACACCTTTCAAAAAAAAAAAGGCTTATGTCGCCGGTTGCGGATACTAAAAGTAGTTAGTCTGCGGAGGCCCTTAGAGAGCACGCGAGTGACATTGATTCTTGCTTTGTGCTCCCGGCTCCCGGGTCATCAATGGTTATAATCCGAGAAAATGTTGACCAATAGCCTCAGTATGAAACAAATTGGATAAGGCCGCACATCGCATCGAAAACGGCTACAATCCGTTAGGTAATGAAACGCCAGGAGCATGTACGTCATTCTATGTCATGTCACGTTGACACATCGCTTTGCTAATGATTTACGTATTTTGTGCTTAATTTGTTTGTTATTTCCTTATAATAACTGCGGGGATTCTGGGGAAAGGCCTACACCCAGCAGTGGGGAAATCCATCACCAAAAAACCACTCTCTATGTGAATGTGTCTTTTGTCTTGAGTTCTGAGTAATAACCAATAATTATATAATAATACTAGTCTTAACCTCCTTACGACTATCAATAAAAAACAATGTAAACGTTTATTAATCTCAAAAATCCTAAACAAGACTTGACTACTTGACAGATGATTTGCAAATAAATGTAAAATATTGTTTCGGAAAGTACGTAATTTTCCGGAAAGTACAATCAAGTAATTTATTTACAACCAGCAGAGCCCCGCGGCTTTGCCCGTTATCGAATTCGCTCATTTAATTCTGTCGTGTATTACTTTTATAATCATGTATGAAAATTTGCCCGATTTATTGATATTAATAATTACTGCGCCGCTAGCCTGCTAGCTCCCTATAGGCTTCCTCGATAAATGGGCTATCATCAATGGTTTCTGAGATTATATAGGGTGTTCAACAAAACAAACAAACTCTTCAGCTTTAAATAAGTACTAGGTGACATACTTCGAACTCCCGTCACACCTATTTATTCCCGTCGCTTATAAATTCTACAATAATGATTAAAAATTTGCCCGATTTGTCGACATTTATGATTACTGCTCCGTTCTCCAGGGTAGTAGCGTGATGGTATATAGTTTATAGCCTTCCTCGATAAATGAGCTATCCAACACCAAAAGATTTTTTTAAATCCGACTTGTAGTTCCTGAGATTAGCGCGTTTAACCAAAGAAACAAACCAAATGTTTCAGCATTATTTTAATATATTCTTTCTCTTAAGAACTCTCCTGTAGCTATAAAAGATTAATAAGCTTTATGAAAACATATAATAGTACGCCTCTGCCTACCCCTTCGGGGATAAAGGCGTGAAAGTATGTTATGTTATGAAAACATTAACCTCACAAATTCACTACCTACTCACTTGAAATGCATCAAATTCTCAAATCGGCTTAAGCGGCAGAGACTTGTACTATGCTCCTGCACCTCCTAAGTAAGTCAGGTGCTATGTGATGATAACACGTCAATGTTTGCTCAGTATAAATCAGCCTTATCCACATCTAGTTACTGAGATCGGCTCCTAGAGCGACAGCTGTTTACCGTCAGAGTACTAGATGCTACTTAATGTAGATCCATGACTTGTACGCTTTTGTTACTCTGCTAAGAGATATCGGTGGTTTGATTAGGTATTGATTTAAAGCGGAATGTAGTCCTAGCTAATATGAAAAATAAATAGGTTGAACAATCGGTATGGAAATATGGATTACATACCTAAGTGGAAGAGAAAATGTAGGAACCCTGACTCCAGGCGTCGCGAGATGCAACTGGGACAAACGCTCGGATGATGATGATGGCTATTACACGGCGACGACTGTCGAACTTTATTTTCGTATAAAAATCAAATAATAATGTGGCCGATTTCCCTCGTGACATACTTCGAACTCCCGTCGCACGTATTAAATCCCATCGCTTATAAATTCTACAATAATGCATAAAATTTGCCTGATTTGTCGACATTTAGAACTACTGCTCCACTCTCCAGGGTAGTAGCGTGATGATATACAGCTAATAGCCTTCCTCGATAAATGGGCTATCTAACACAAAAAGAACAGCACTTTTTTTTAACACAAAAATAATTTTTCAAATCCGACCATCAATTCCTGAGATTAGCGCGTGCAACCAAACAAACTCTTCAGCTTTATAATAGTAGTATGGATACCCTACCAAGATATCCGGGGCTCAAGAGACCTCACCTGCTAGCGGTGCACCTGCTGATTAATGGACGGGGTAACGTCATAGGCACCCTTACGATATTGGGAGGTAAAACATTGCCAAATCGGTTACTGCTCCTAGCAGCCGAATAAAAGTCAACCGTATGCTCCAAATCAAGATAGGGATTAAAAGCAACTGTAACTACACTCAGAATAAGAAGAAGTATTGTTTATACTGTTGATCTTTTACACAAAATTTACTTTTTAAACTGTCCGGTTTAGCCTTACGGCAATTTCAAATTTGAAATTTTGAGGGAAAACACAAGTGTTTTATTGATAAAGACGTATGTAGTGCGTATTACATTATTTTTCAAAAAGTCTAGATAAAATATGTTCGAAAAATAACATTCGTGAGCCGCGTTGTTCATTATTACAAACTAAATCGTTTTGCTCGTCGTCTAAAAACTAGTCGGACTATCCCGAAATTCACACGTGAGAAAAACCGTTTAGTTTGTAAAAATAAAATATGTTCATTCAAACATTTTTTCAAGCTGAATAGGTTGATATTTTTTATTTAGTCCTCACCTCTCAACTGATTTTGAAAGTGTTTTAAGTTTCAAATTGCACCCACGCAAGTGAATTTCCGAATCCATAAGATTCCTATTTTTGAAGACAAACATTGTTATTTAATGTGGGAAGGGGTCACCTCTATGAAGGTTTTGTGTATTGGAGTATTAAGATTTTCATTTTCATTATGAAAACAAAAACTAATGCAATTACTGGCTTAGAAAATGTGCCATGTGTTTTATTGCCAAATTCTTTCTCAGACTCTACCTATCGCCTTCGAATCTGGCAGTAAATGTAATGTAGAAGCAATCATCTTGATGTTCATAAGTGTTACATTTTGTGACCTATAGAATGAATAAAGATGTTTTCTTTTTTGTTCGTCAATTAGACATCGTACAGGCGTACAGGTAATGAAGTACGTACACAGCAACGTATTACAATCGCCCCAGTAGTGTGGCGTCAGCACATTAGAGGTCACGTGACACGGCGAAATGACCCGCCTGTAAAGAAAGTCTGCCGGATTACGGGTACCGAATGAAAACGGGCTGCTAATGAGCACCGCAAGTTAATTGCCGAGAGGGGGCGCCATACTATTCAGTTCGTCTTGAATGCTGATAACGGCACAATGGTGTACGCTAACTTATTTCTAAATGAAGAAAGACTGTTTTCTTTGGTACTTTCAACACTAGACGAGCATATTATAAAGAAAACCTATAGAGAAACCTCTCTTAATCGACTGCCTAGGTGAAGTAAGTGGTAGTGTATGCGACTGCTGTGCTGAGGTCCTGGTTTCGATTCCCGGGTCGGAATATATATTTGTGTGATCCACAAATGTTTGGTTGTTGTTAGTGTGTTTCCTATGTATAATATGTATGTATTTAGAAAAATATAATGTATGTTTATCAGTTGATCCTATAGCACAAGCTTAAAGCGTAGTTTGGGTTAGATGAAACTGTCTGAAAAGTGTCCCATAATATTATATTTTCATTCAAATAATTGTTCCGAGCCGGGACCTCGGAAGAAAAGTCTAAGTAAATGTTGATACTTGTAGTAATTCAATATTAAGAAAATTGTACCTACACCTTACGAAGTGAAGTGAGAAAAGTAGTAAAGTAATGACTGTATTTGCAATCAGAACAAGTTTGATCGATTGTTATAGTGACGTCATAAAGAAGCTAAACTTGCTTTAAGCTAAAAGCTAAAGAATTTAAACGGGTGGACCTTGGTATTAAGTCCATAGTTAGCTACGTAAAAAGTTATGATATGTAACCATATATTAGTAGTCTGTTATTTACGGGTAGATATTGGTACGAGTTTATACAACTAATTGAATCGGGCGTTACATGGCGGAAATCCATCGTAGAACGATAATAAAGGAGGGGAGGAGGATCCCACCACACACCCTCGATTCGTCAATCCTAACGCACAATGGTCAAGGATAACCTCCACCAATTGTAACGGAGGAATGACGAACCGAACTCCTCAAGGAAAAGGATGTAGGAGAGGCAAAAGAAAACCCTACCCTCCAGGTTGTCAAAACTTTTGCAATATTCCGCTTTACAAGGTGGCACTTAGTCGACAAGTCGACACGTGTTTCGCCTACACACGAGGCATCCTCAAGACTGCTTGACAGCAAGTGTGCTCAGCGCGTTCCGCTCCGCCTTTATATCAGATTATCTCCCCACTACCCCCACTCGTCACCGAGGCACTACGTGATCTGTGTTGCCTGTTCGAAAATACAATACAATTGTTTAATGATAACTCAAAGATCATAATTAATAATTTTTTTTTTTGTAGCCTTTCCATTTACAAGCATTTCCGTGCTTTGTAAGACACATGAAACCATATGTCCCGGTTGCTAGCAAAAAGGCAGTCGTTGAACCAAGTTGAAGGTCTTACCTTTCTTATCTCGAAAATTTTCAATAGCAGGTCGCCACAAACTGAAATATTTTAGACTACTTTCCGCATAACAGCATTAGGCACGTCTACGCAGAAAGCACTTAAATTACACCGGCCAACTCTCGTGTACACAGTGACAAAGCCTTTTCTCGAGAATTACGGAACTGGAAAATAAGCTTAAAATGACGTCCAAGAGATCTGGCACCCTTCAAGCAAATTACAATCTTCAAATTGAATAAAATTGGCAACAACTTTCGAAGTTGGCTGTAATTTGTCCAAACCAGTGCTAAACATTCAACAAGAAACGGTAATGACTGAAGGAAATGTTTACGCAAGAAATTGCCAATGGTTTGCCAATGTTTGGCAAATAAGGCCTGCGGCCGGCGCACGGTATTGGGTCCTGTGTGTGACAGGAAATCTAATAGCCCTTGAACGAGTTCCACGTATAAATTTCTTACATAATCGTTATTTGCTAGTCCCTTTTCTGAGTTTGGTAGTCATATATGGGGGACATAGAAGAGTAGACATAAGATGTTATTGTACACGCAATGAACATTTCAATGTATGTGTATAAGTCGTTGTCTTCATGCTGTGTGTTCCGTATCTACATTTTGTGAACTTGCCTGTCATTACAGGTAGAAAAAACATTGAGTGAGTAGTTATGATAACTATGAGTGGTGAGTGCTATAATGTACTACGTTCGCTAGTAATATAAATTAGTTCAGAGAGGAAAAATATTTTTTACATGTGTATCTGATACAGCGGCGAGAAAGTGAGGTGTGTATATTCTTTTTCAATACACTTACTCATAATATGGCTCTAATCTCACCGCAATTAGGGACAAAATGATACCTATTATCAAACTGTGGTTTTTTGATTCTTATTAAATCACTAGTGGTATAATAAATATTTTTTTATTGCACAGGTTGAGATACATTATTCTTAAAAAAAAATCGATACAAAAAAGATCGCGTTCAATAGAACAAATAACTACCTATTGCAAAAACCTACCTATTGCTTGCTCATTTCATGCCACTCCGTATTTAAGGCTAGGTATTCCTGCCGAAGCCACGATTTTAAGTTTTTTAAAACAATGCGAATCGTAGAAAATAGGGTTGTTGATTCTGAAAAAAATATGTATGATAGTTAACGATTTAATCTAGTCAAAATGGCTATCTGTTACAAAATCATATAAACTTCACTTGACAGAAAAGCATCCCAAAGTTGCCCCGTTTCGAAATGTTTTTTCAATGCCAAATCTAAACTACAGATAATTTTCATGTAATTTTTATACCCAACTATAGCTACTAAATATTTATAGACACAATCGTTTACTTTGACTATACATGATTTTTATAGTACATATGTTTAAATAATACCAGATTCGCGCCACTGACGCCTGATCAGTCGCGCGCTGGCGCTTACTGAGGTAGGACCTGTGTCAGGATTTTCGTTGCAATCCCCTTTTTATTTCTTCGTAATGGCACAGTATATTTATCAGAGCAGTAAGCATTCCATCATCATCCGAGCGTCTGTCCCAGCTGCATCTCGCGACCCCCGGAGTTCGCTTTGTATAGAGTATTTGAGAGTTTTAATATTAAATGAGCTACGTACACTTCACAGAAGCGTTAGTATTATCCCTGTAAGAAGTATAAAATCGAACCCGGTACCCACAGGTTAGAAGGCAGTTATATAATTAACTAAGCCATTCAATGTATGTTAACCTATTTTTCCGCTAACTATTGACGAATTTCAATTGTTTTTGTGTAACGTATACTTTCAATTTGGTTCTAAACAAATTTTATCAATAGATTCTGAAGCTTTAAGATACCGACTGCCACTGGCTGAAGTAATCAGTGCAGTTGTTATATATAAGCTTCGCTTCGCTTCGCATAAATTATTTAAATTGTATCCAAGACCTTTGTTTTATTCTTGAAGTATTAATTATTTGGGTATATTTATAAATTTATTAACCACGAATTTATCCCCGAAAGTGTGGCAGAGGCATATTGTGGTGAGCCCAATGCCTGTGTTCAAATGGACAGGCTCAGATTGTGGCGACTCGCTGTTGTAATTTTTAGGTCCCTGAAAAAGTATTCACTTGACTTAACGAGTGCCGATTGCAACGTTTCTAGCAACCGGTACAAACAGCTTAACGTGTCCTTCGAAGGACGAAATCGCTGGTACATGAAAATGCTACAAAGCGGTCATCCATCCAAAGTCCGAGAGAGTTTCTTAAACCAGTGATCTATTACAAAGAACTGAGTTAGTGGGGCTACCAGCGCTTTTATATTTATATTTTTACTTTATGTTAGTAGCCTTAAAAAATGTATAACATTTCATGTAACTAATAATTAATAATCCCAACATTTTAACCCGAAGGTTTTCAGCGCTTTAGTGGATCTGGAGAAAGCATTTGATAACGTTGTGAGAGTAACTCTGTGGTACTCCTGCGTGTGGCCTGGCTGGCCGTCCACACCATCTCCGGGATATGCTGTGGACGGCCAGCTGCTGCGGGCGATACAATCACTTTATACGGACTGTAAAGCTTGCGTGCGACCAAGAGGTATATTCACCTGGCGCCTCTTTCGGGCGTCAAACGGGCTAGTGTTATGTCCGCCTTGGTTGTGTTTTTCATAGTGTATCTAATAGTTGGCTGCAAAAGTTAAAAGATTATGATGTGTTGTATAATTAGAAACTTTACAGTACATTGTCTGTTGTACGCTGACGATGCGGTAGTGACGGTCTCATCAGAAGCCGACCTTCAGGCATTAGTCACTAATATGAAAGTAGAAGTCTTCGCTGCATGTTAAACTAAGAATCGGGTATTTGAAAGAGAAAAAATAGGAACTAATAGCAAGATTTGGGTAAACCGGAAACGTTTAGAGCAATTAAATGAAGATATATACTTAGGGTGAATGTTTAGCGCGAACGGAAGATGTGTTCAGAAGTACAACGGTGACTAGCTGTCTAAGACAGGGACATAACATAATGATTTTAATTAATTAAAAAAAAAGATGAGTGTAATGAGTACAGGACATTTTATTTATTATTGTACATAAAGCATAAATTTGTTTTTAAAAAAAATTCATCATTAACTCCTACTAATATTACTTATAAACCCAAAAGTTTGTAAGTATGAATGTTTGATGATACTTACACATAAAAACTACTGAATGGAATTTAAATAAACTTTACAATAATATAGCTTATCTATCAGAATAACACATAGGCTACTTTTTATCCCGGGAACAAGTTCCTTTAGATAACGGGAACGATAAAACTTCATCACGCGGGCCGAGTCGCAAGCGTGAACTAGTATATCATAAACCTATGATAAAATGCAACACAATAACAGAGATGTTCCATTTCGATTGCTACTGCCAAGCAACTGTAAAGCAACGTTGGCACTAGCACTATGTGTTATGTATCGCCAGTCGTACTTCTTTTACGCTCTGGCACACACTTTTCGCACCAGCGGGGACGAACTGCTGCGCGTCGCCTCGGGGGCACGCCCTATCATAATTCGCCCTTGTGGCACTCGTGTTGGAGTTAGAATTGCAGTCTCAGCTAGCAGTGATGGCGACGAACACGCTTCTACTCTTCACCACCTCACTTTTCTTAATTTGAGGAAATGTAAAGAAATCGTTAGGGATTAGGTCAGGACTGTATGGAGGATGGTCAAGAATTTCTACTTTTTCCTGCTTCAAATACTCAATCGTTTGACAAGCGCTGTGTGAGCTTGCGTTGTCGTGGTGGAGGACGATGCGTCGCTTTGAGTTAGATTTTCGAAGTTCGGCGATGACTTGTGGTAAACAAACTGTGGTATACCACTCTGTGTTAACCATTGTACGATCTTTTGGTGCAATAGTCGCAACATAGCCGGTTTTTTCCAACGAACGTGGCCACCATCTTCTTTGAAGTGCTTCGAAAACGAACAACTTTAGTTGGCTTTGGCTCGTCTTAAGCGACCCAGATTGTAGACTCTCGCAGTCCATCCCAGTCTGCTGTCTTGTAGTGCATACATACATTGTGGGAGGTCCAGCAATGTTCTCCCTGTCTGGTATCCTCGTGTGAGAATTTACCAGTTTGGAGAACCCATAGGTCGGGGCAAATTAGTGAGCACCTCTCCCCTCAAAGTCAGTGCGCAAAGAACCCAACAATTCAACATAAATACATCACAACATATTTTAAAAGAAAGTCGCTTTTCGCTGTCTGTCCCTATCTATGCTTAGATCTTTAAAAGTACGCAACGAATTACGATTCGGTTTTTTTTTAATAGTTAGATTGATTCCTGGGGATTTTTTTTCTGTATAATTTGTTGAGTTTTTGTATGCATTGACAAAATTCTAACGATATTTGTTCGGAATGTCGGAAAATAAGCCGTCTGTGAGCTTTCAACGAAAACGCTGCCTAAACCCTTTGAGATATAACAAAATAATGTATGCTGCAATTGTGTATCTAAAAACAAAAAAGTTCGCGATGGTAAATTTCTATCTATTAAGAATAATATACTATATCCATTGTAATACTTTAAAAAACCATCAATTATATGTACAGCAATAAATTGAGGGCTATTTACACAAATATGCTATTAATCCTTATCATTTTTACTACGTTATTTAGCTTCAGCATGAAATACTGATTATAAAAATGAAGATTATTTTGTCCCTTTACACCTTGCAAATTAAATAAATATCTAACGAGTTATAGCAAACTCAAAATAATGCGCAAAGAAATTAATTTCGTGTAACCGGGCCGTGCGGGCGTACTGGAGATCGGAGAAGTAATCAACGAATTTGGAAAATGTTCATACATTATTGTGAAATTAATAAACAAAGGGATTAAATGGGTGCCACGGGGTTCGAAGTATGTCACGGGCGAAGCCGAGCGGGACAGCTATGGTTGATAATTTAATTATTTGTTTGCATATTAGGATCTATATTGATTAAGTAAATGATTAGGTAGTGCTGTTTTACTAAATATTTGTATTAAATAGCTTTATTAGGTTTTTTAAATGTTAGATATGTGCGATCTACACCATTGTATTAGGATTAGTCCTGTAAGAATGGTGTAAGTATTGAAATGAAATAAATTAATTAATAAACATTGTAACCGTTGAAGTCCCCCAGAATCACTATCTCTGCGGCGGGATACTGCTCAATTACTTCGTCAGTCCTTTGTTGCAGGTGGTCAAAGAGGCGAACCTTGTCCGCATCACCGCTGTGATACCTGTAAATGCCCATAACGTAGACAGGTCTCTGTCCTCGAGGGTCTTAAGACGGCGACAGCAGATATCATACACCCCGGCTTGTCACCTGAAGTTGTGCTCCGGCTTGTAGCCGGGGTACATCAAGTAAGATGTATCGGCCGGGCATGACATCTTCGTCTCCGTCAGGAAAAATAAGGTCAGCTGCGCCGTCTCGAGGTGGTTGATGTTGGTGTGCATTCCTCTTATGTTGCAAAAGTCCTCATGTAGTGTAGAAGACGATGCCGCTATGAAAACCTTTTTCTTTTTATGTCGATCCATGTATATGGGGAAGGAAGAGAAGGTTTAGGGGTGCCTGTGTACCGGTAGAATACAAAGTGAACTCCGGTAGAATACAAGTTTCACCGGGTCTCCCTGACCGCCGTAACAACATTCCGCGCTTGTACTAGCCAATGGAGGCAGATGAGCCTCCGGTCTCTGCGTCAACAGCACAGTGTTACACGAGCTGTTAATGAGCTCTGGAACTCTGCTCAACGACGGAGAACATAACCCAGCAAGGCCAGGTTATTATTACCGCGGTCTTCTACTATGCCAGGCGGGCTGCTCGTCGAACGGAGAACCGTTAATACCCATTCCTCCTAATGTGTGCTTTAGAGAAGTTTGTAGCAGAAGCAAATTTCACCGTGCCCTCAGAGTGTTGCGTTAGCCTCATGATGAAGTAACCAACTTCTTGCCCCTGATCCCCGAGGGGAAAAATTGTTATTTGCTTTATGGAAACCCCATTAAATATTATTTTATTCTGTTCTAATATTATTTTTATAGCAGAATCAAAAATACAACATCTGTGAAAATATAACTGTCTAGCTATCACGGTTATCACGGTTAATGAAGTACAGCCTGGGCAGATGAACAGCATCGGACAACATAGTTCAACATGTTCCACAGGGATCAATCCTTGGTCCATTTCTTTTTTTGATATCCATGAATGACTTACCTTACTATGTTGGGGATAAACATGAGATTGTGCTGTTTGCGGATGATACCTCTTTGACATTTAATATTAATAGACAATTAATTAATTATGACGATGTTAACAGTGCACTCTCAAAAGTTGTTCATTGGTTTAACGTTAATAATCTTCTTTTAAATGATAAAAAAACTAAAGTAATTAAGTTTTCGACACCTAATGTGAGACAGGTGGCGACCAATGTGCAACTTAATGGATCAGGGTTGGATACTGTTGAGGCTTCTGTGTTTTTGGGTATCACTATTGATACAAAGTTGCAGTGGGGACCACATATAGAAAAATTGACAGGCAAATTAAGCTCCGCTGCATATGCAGTAAAAACAATAAGACGGCTCACTGATGTTGAAATGGCTAGAATAGTTTATTTCAGTTATTTCCATAGCGTTATGTCATACGGAATTCTTCTCTGGAGAGACTCGGCGGACATTAATACGATATTTATTTTACAGAAGAGAGCTGTGAGAGCAATATACCAGCTTGGTTCCAGGGTATTTCTAAGAGAAAGATTCAAAGAAATTAATATGCTTACCGTTATATCACAATATATATATGAGAATTTACTTTACGTGCACAAAAACATAGACACATTTCTTAAAAAAAGTGATATACATAATGTAAACACTAGGCATAGAGATAATCTTGTATTACATTCTACTCGTCTCGAAATAATCAGCAATTCTTTTATGGGGCAATGTATACGATTCTATAACAAACTTCCCGATGAAATTAGAATAATGTCAATAAATATGTTTAAGACAACAGTCAAGGCCAAATTGTGTAACAAGACATATTATAAAATTTCAGACTATATAAATGATAAAAATGCATGGGAGTAAGTCGCTCTAAGTCAACACACAAATATACAAATATAATTAATAATAATAATAAAGAAACATTTTAAATATAATGTACTTTGAGTTAATTAAATGTAATTTGAGGTTGTTAGTTAGTTAGTTAGTTGAGCACCATCCACATAGCTTTTTATAATTTTTGAAATTGACATGATGGTTGCTGTGCAGTTTGAGTATGTCATGCTCGCCTAAGTGTCCTGGCAGTGGTGGTGCATGTATCGGGTCGCCTTATTCCCTGTAATACGGTTGAGTATGGCGATGGCTGATATATGCGTCATACCCGTGAACGGGTGCCGTCTGATGGGACTGGTCAGCTCACAGCTGTTATAGCAATTATTACAAATAATATTATTTATATTTAAGGCAAATTAAGTTTAGTCGACTGTTCTCACGTAACTCCAAAGGAACATAAGAACATAAGAACACAAGTTTAATATTGTAAGCCATACCTGCATTTTTAAAATTTAAGCAAAAAGCAGCCATTTAGTTTCTTGCCGGAGTCTTCCTCATAAGGTTGGGCTACCTTTAAAACTGGCAACTAGAAACAATCTCATTTTGATTTGATTTTCTTTCTTTTTTATAGACTCATTACTATATAATTTGTTCAAATATCATGTAAATAAAACTAATGTAATTACTGGCAGTTAGATAAGAGTTGCCATGAGTTTTATTGCCAGGTTCTTCCTCAGGCTCTACCTATTGCGTTGCGAATCTGGCAGTAAATGTAAATGTAGAAGCAATAATCTTGACGTTCATAAGTGTTACTTTGTGACCTACATGAATAAAGATTTTTCACTTTCACTTTCACTTGTAAACTTCGTGGCTGGTAAGAGTTAGTAAATTGAACGTTGACGCATAAATCAGAAAAACAAGTAAAAAGAATAGCGTTTCTTTGCTTGGCACAATCTTTCATAGATGTCGATAGTAGAAGGAGTCAAGTCACTACGGATTGACGCCGCTTGTGTAACGCAAGCGGCGTCGATCTTTGTTGTTGCGTTGCGTTAAGCGGCAACACTGTGAAGTTGCAGGGCGCTGCCGCGCTGGGTTCAGGTTACGACTGTTCGTAAACTGAACACCCGTTCGATAGCATGGGAAGAAATGCCCAACCTTGGAAAACGCCGCTACGCCTTCTTGCTGTCGCTAAGGAGTAGAAGTAGAGTGAAACTTAGTTTTTACATGCAACATTTGTCCATTTCCGCAACAGTCCACCCGCGATTCTTACTTTCACGTCTTAATGATTGCCATTTTACTGGCAACCAGGATCAACGGCTTATAATATCTTCTGAAGCACGGAACACGAAGCACCCATCCAAGGACCAGCCATAGCGAAAGTTGCTTAGCGCTCGAACGTTTCCAGAACACTAAGTTAGCGGGGCCACCAGCGCTTCAAATGAATCAATATTAATCAACAAATTTTAATACGCAAATGCATAAAAATTATACACGTTATTAATACACCACGTTAATGCTACAAATTACGTAGACACAGAGCCAACAGGGACTTGTATTCTATCTCATTCTCTTGCAGGCTAAATTTGTTTAGTAATTAATATGTTTAGCTCTTTTTGACGTTCCTTCCTTATTTATTTCAACATTTTAATTTTCAATCCAAAATCCAACATTGCATTTAAACAAGATTTCAATGGTCTTAGTAACCAAGCCATTAAAAGTTTTAAATTACTGCCCTCTAGGAACTTTATATAGCAACATGTACACGTTTATTTCCATTCATACTCGAGGAATATTTTACAGATGGCGTTTCAATGCTAATACTTTTGAAGAAGAAAGAGAACGATACGATAATTTCATAAGAGTGCAAAGGAGCAAGCGAATACAAAATACTTTGATTTACTATATATTGTACTGTGTTGAGCATTTTCCCGTAGAATTCGTCGACCTAGTTAAATAGTACAATATAATAAGTATATATAAATTGGTTTATCCGTTCCTCTGTGACGTCACTTATACTTATATTACGAAGCAGCTGTTTTTCTCGCGTCGCGCACTTAAGTCATGGCTGATAATTCGTATTATAGTGAAAATTGTGATGTAGCTGCTATTTTTTTCGATTTAGATAATACTCTAATACAAACCAGAAAGGGAGACACCAGAGCCTGCAACAAGGTACGTAAATAATATAATTTTGACATTGTCATGGATTAGTAGTTTTGGGACAAGTGCGCGCGCTGTCATTGTGCGTAATCGCCATCATAGGATTTTACGTCGTTTTTTTGTTTACGCAGGTAGCCTGTGGCACCCCGCGTTTATACATACTGTGTAGTGTTCACGTTCCAGCGTGTGTTTAAAAATAGTATTTCATAGTTGGAGAACGTGAGCTCGACGTCCAGATTTAGATGTTTTGGAAGAGAACTCTAATTATAAACGTGATGTAGATCGCGCCGCTCTCAGAGCGATTCAACTCAAACCTAAGCGCACAGTGAAGCGCTCACTACTGCGCTTTGTAATCGCGTTGTGTATTTCGTAATAATGGGTGATATATCTGAGCCTATAAAGAAATGCATACTAATACTAAAATCCGCGAAAAGTGACACAGAGAAATTCGCGGCATTGTTCATGGTGACTAAGCTTGTCAAAGGCAAGGATTGCAATTCAAATGCCAAAAAGGCACTTTTCGAAGCAATTGGCTTCAAATTTCTGAAGAAACTTCTCACTAGCAACTCTGTAGAAGATGATTGCCCGCCATCCGTGTACAAATCAGTTGCTTTGTCAATTCTAACCTGTTTTTGCAATGATCCTGAACTTGCAACACATTCAGAAATGCTAGCCAACATACCTGTATTCTTGGAGATAGTGCAGAAATCTGAACATGAAGACTATGATGATGATCTTATTATCATTAGTGAAGCCTACACATGCCTGCAGTGCATTGCTGAACAAGAAGCTGGTCAAAAAGCACTTATTGATGTTGGTGCTATCACTAAGATGTCAGAAATCTACTCCCATCAAAGTTTCCAAACTGATGAAGCTCTGAATATTCTTGTCAAACTAGTTAGCCGATATGGTCCAGCAGCATGGGGTGAAAATCCCAAACCTTTCCATGCTTTAGTCAACAAGATAGCCTTGGACTTTGCAACAGATCAGTCTGAAAGAAAATTTGAACTGGCTACCATTTTGAGTGCACTGTTGTATAGTTGCAATAAAACAACAGTGATTCCAGGATCAGCCGATGAGACATGGCCACATAGTATTTATAAGGCACTTCATGATATCCTTACCAGTAAAATTGGCAAGAATCAAAGGGACCCTGCTCTAAAACTAGCAGCTAATATCGTAGATCTTCTAGGTATAGAGTGGACTTTAAATGATGAAGAAAATCCAAAGAAATTCTTCCTTTTGCTTCAACAACTATGTGCTATTGAGGTTAGAATGCAGCTTGAAGACAGGAGTTTTAAACAAGCCTATGCTAATGCTGATTTGGTGACTGCATGTTTTATAGTATTGGAGCTCTCTATTAACTACATGGCCACCGATCAGCTGGATTTGGAACAGAAGGAGAAGCAATCAGTTTATACTGGATTGAAAGGTGCATTCAATGCAGTGGTGTCTATGTTAACTAAAGTGCATAATGATAAAAATAGAGATAAAATGCCAGATGCAGAGAGAGTTTATGTTTGTGCTATGGTGCGAGTTCTGGTAGCTTGGATTGCTCAAGAAACAACAGCTATGAGGGAACAAATTTATAATCTACTTCCATTCATGTTTTCTTTGGCAAATGACTCATTTCATGCCTATCGTGCCAGGAAACTGGCAGGAAAGAACAAATCTGAAGGTGAACCAATGGAAACTGATACTGCACTCATGGGTCAAGTTGACCTGCTACGCTTAATGTTGCCAGCTCTCTGCCACTTAGTAGTAGAAGATAAAGCTAGGACTATAGTATTAAACTTAAAACAAGAGGACATACTGTATGAGGCTATGAGCTTTCACTGGTCAATTGTACATTACAAAAGGCCACCTATACCAAAATCAGAGAGAGGAAAAGTAAAGCAGCCTCCTCCTGAACTAGATGCAAAAGTACTAGACGATATGAAGGATTCCAGGGCAGCTATGGTTAGTCTCTGCAATATTTTCATGAATCTCACCGTACTTGCACCAAAAGTAGTTGAAAACAGTTTATTATTCAACACTTTACTCAAGTTCATATTTAACGACTTACCTGAGTTGAAGGATATTCCAGAAAACTTAGTTCTCCATGGTCATCTAGCAGTGCTGGGTTTGCTATTGCTAAAGCAACAAGCTAGCAAAGTTAAGAAAAATGACTTTTCAATCTGCAGATATATTCAATCGACAATTCGATTTCTGTGGGACGCTTACAACATCGATGAATCAAATGACCCTAGCGCTCTTGTAGTCTCAATGGGTTACAAGGAACATTGGAATGAAATTGCTGACCTTTGGTTTTTAGGAATGCAGACTATGAGTGGTGTTTTGACAATAGTACCATGGATATCAGAGTTTGCCATTGAAAGTGGATGGGCACAAGGTATAGCTGAAATGCTAGCTAAAGTCAAAGTTGACACTCTTCCACCAAATGTTAAATCTGCATTTGAAGATTTTCTGTGTCGGTTAGTAGACTCAAATGAGAGTGTGATACCTGTACTGAAGAAGGCTGGTGCTCTCAAAATGTGCAGAAACCACCGGTTAATGGACTTGGGCAAGAAGTTATTCGGAGACTAATTTTATAACTGTTAGAATTAGGGTGGATATTTAACACCTAAAATCATAGCATTTTTACAAAAAAAAGTACTTAAATACCTGTTTGAAAATAGCATATGTTTTTTTAACTGCTAAATGTTTGCTATTACAAAGTTATTGTATATAATAAGTATAATATTAATAAATAATAACAGGTTTATTTTTTATATTATAGTTTGTTCTAGATGCTTGTGTTTTACTAAATGTTGTTTGGTACACAATAAACTTTGATATCAACCAATTTATTGATTTTGATTCAATAGTTTCTAGACACAAATAACCCATCTAGATTGACATGAAGAGCAATGTGTGTAACACTCATTAGTTGTTAGATAAGTATCAGTTACCAAATGTGGTGGTGTGCCAAACAGTAGTAGGTGATTGAACGATGCTATAGTGAAAACGTTGACCCCACGTTATTCTTGGATACAGACAGTACCTGAGATACAATTGTCACTTAACAATCAATACTAATAGGTGCCTCAAGCATTGAATTAATTGTTAATCAAAGGAACATTGTGTAGGTGCCTTATTAATGTTATGGTTAGTGACAAAATAAAATTAAAATGTTTATTTTTTATTTAGGGTACCGCTCGGTAGTTAACGCGATTGCCAACATCAAAATTTATTGAATTTTCATAAGCGTACTCTAAACTATGATTTCAAGTCTCCAAAAATATATAAGTCCGAGACTACCAGGACTTTTAATTGCTCGTGCTAATTAGTGTCTAGCACATAAGACCTTTTAGCCTTTTTGTTACCACCTCACTAAAAAGGCAACAGGTTCAAAATTTCTTCCAAATTTAACATCTAAAATAGACACATTTTATTAAATTTATTCGGCCCTTAAGACCTACCCCAGTTCCGTGCTTCGGAAGGCACGTTAAGCGTTTGGTCCCGGTTGCCAATAAAATGGCAGTCATTAAGCCAAGTTGAAGGCCTTATGGGCGGCTTAAAAAATTACAACAGCAAGTCGCTACAGCCTGCGCCTGTCCATTTCAATACGGCAATGGGCTCACCACCTGTTACGTGGGGCGGAGGTGCATACGGTGAAATGTCCGCGTTTAATATGCCTCTGCCTCTACCCCTTCGGAGAAAAAGGCGTGACAATATGTATTTATGTAAAAATTTCCGTTTAATTGGCCGGTATTTCAGTAAGTACCTAGGTACCTATTCGACGAGCGATTTCAACAGTTACTTTTTTCTTTCTCCGCTCAGTCTCTTGTTGTAGTCATAAATTTTCAGTACAGGTCATAAAGGATTTTTTGTTATGCTGGTCATTTTGAAATCCTAAATGGCCATACCCTAGATAATAATGGATTTTAGCGCTGCTATTCTCTATTGTTATCACTACCATTTGAGAAAATATATTCAAAGGACTAGGTACATTAGAACGAAGCATATATTTTAGTCAATGTTTATAAGATGCACGGAGACCGCCCGCCACCGCTGTGCGTCCCCATTATTTGATGTTTTTTGTTCGTTTCACTTGTCTATTCATTTTTATTACATTATTTATTAATATTTTACTTATGAATAAAGACTTTTGTGTAAGTAGGCTCGTCGTTAACAAACAAAATTTACAAACGGATTTTAGTAATAAAACGCAACAATACCAATGAAGGACAAAGTTGACATCCTCGGCATTGATGTTCGTCGTTAGCTAAAAACTACGAGTACATAGAGAGCTGTATTGGGCATCGCGGTTCCTTACGCCGCACAATAGGTGCCTTCTACGCGAGACAGATTCGTCCATGACGCCATTATAGGTACTTACCTACTGGAAATATCATGAGGTAATATAGTGTTGCCGGAATTTAATTTAGATATATTTTTTGTAGGTAATTTATTTTACACTAAGCAGTTTTGAACCTGGAACTATTTTTCACTAAACAATACCTGCTATTTAGTAATTAGTTTATATATTTACTTCGTCTTCTTTCTTCTCTCGTCTTTAGCGTCCTGAAACATAGGCAGGCTGAAAAGAGCGCGTGCTTACTATAAAAATCCCTTCATACCAGATTCTAACACTTCCTTGCATCTTCAGATTATAGAGATACTGCAACAACAATATGGTCTCCCTCAAGATGCTGCTGTGGAGAGTGGAACTAACTTCCTTCGCGCCTTCCGAGCCCGACCTGACGAAGACACGTACGCATTGGACGAATGGCCGGCTCACCTATGGCGCAACTGCTTGCCAAAGAACTATAGACATATTTCCAGTAAGTATAACTATACATTTTCCAAATATTGAACTGTCGAAATTAAATATGATAGGTACGGTTTTTCCTAGAGATGAAACTTATATTCGGTACTTATCCGAAAACCGACAAAAATCAAAACAAAAATATGCTAATTCAAACTACTGTTGAGATCTATGCAACACATAAAAGAAATAAATAAATACTATACTATATAAAGGTTATTGAAAATACCTTATTTACTTTGATATCTAGGGTGTAGAGTTGACAACCTGCGAGGCTAACAACCGGCTAAGTGTGGGACTTACCCAGCCTGGGTGAGGCCCCCAAAGCTGGTAAGTTCCACACTTAGCTGTCCTGCTGCTGTAGGATAGTAAAGTGCCTAAATGCATTCCACCAGGTACAAAAAAAGTATTTCAATAGGTATCTACTTATCTAAACAACATAGGGTTACATTCGATTCAACATTCACACACGTTATTAGTATTCACATTACGTCATTTTTCTACATAGGTACTCGTCTTCATCGCCATTTTATATAGGTACCTTAACTGTTTTTGTTTTTGGCTCTTTACCTACTACGTTGTTTATGTTTATTACACTTATTAGCTGTGACCTGGTTAGCACGGTGTTATACATGGAACAAAAAAAACTGTTTTTGCCAAACTATACTGCACTTCCGCCAAAAACTTAGGAATCTCGGTCGTTCACAAGAATCAGTTGCCTGCCAATGGAAATGTCGAATTGTTTTTCCCACACGTTTTGAATTATTATGGTAGAATGTTATCCAATGCTTGAACACTATCTACTTATAGATTGTACGATTTAACTTGGCAGAATGCCGAAACTGCGTATGCACTTCATCTCTACGCTCGCGAAGAATATTTGGTCCTTACAAAAAAATGAAATCGCATTGTCATTGACAGTATACTTCTGCCAGCTTTATGATATAAAAAACATAAACTTGTAATAAAACCAAACTAAAAATAAAACCGTGATGAAATCTTCATATCGTCGTCCACGCAGTTTTCTTGCCCGTGTAGACGTTTACAGGAGATTAAAAACCGCTTGTAACAGCTATAAATATATTTTAAAATAAACCACTTAATGAATGGAAGTTGTTTTAAATTTGATACTGGAAGAAAACTATATATATCTATGTATATCGTTTGTCTAAATACATTGGAAGAAAGAGACTCGTTCTTCAATAGTTCAAGAAACCAATGTATCTCCGTATTCCGCATTTAGCTTCCCAGATCTCACTCAATAATTAATGTCGCGTTGCTTCGGCGTGGTAAAACTTTCCGTTGTGATTCGATTACTAGAAATAATTTAGTCCAGTCAAATAAGGGCTTCACCTCGAAATTTGAAGCAATAAGCCGAGAACTTAATTCTTAGTTAGGCATTCTATTCTTCGCGTCTCGAGTTATTTAAGACACAAAAATCGGATTACGCTTCATTGTATTGTTTTACCCCTATGAGAACGGTATCTTCTTAATAATATTAGAATATCATATTAATTTAATTGTATTTTTGGCATAATTAATGGAATTTCAATTAAAAATTATTTGAAAATGAATGGAAATTCAATTGAAAAATATATAGGAAACTTAATATCAGATCAGGATCTTTGGATCATTAACTGATATTAAGGTAAGGTCCCGTTTAGTCACACCCAGATATGTAGCCGAGTGACTCATTAGGAGTTAAGTTCCTATTGAGTTACAATACATACATTATCACGATACTGTCTGGCAATTCTATGGCGATCTCTTTCTAACAAAAACCTATCATCCATGCCATCCTTAGCCGAATAGTATAAAGCCGCGCGTCTCTGAATTTCGAGGTCAACCGGGAGGACCCCTGCCATCACCGGCAGAGCTTCCGTGCTAACCGTACTGTAGGCCTTGCATAAAAATATCAATGCAAGGCGTTGACTTTGCAGTAACTTTAAACGTGCAGCACCAATAGTAGCCTTATCTGCCCATACCGGCGCCCGTAACATATACAGCCTAGATAAGTGGGCCCCGTAAACGACCATCAGTGTTTTGAAGGAACCCTATGTAGCATTAGATATTCTCGACAACGCATAAAAGCTATTTTTAGCCTTCTCACCTACAGTTTTTATGTGCTCAACGAATGCAAAATTTCTCTAAAATCAATCCTAAATAGCAAACCGAAGTTTTATTTTTAATGTAATCGTTATTGAATTTAATGCGCGGTGGTACTTTCAAACTTCCTTTTAAAAGCAACTGAAATGTTTTGTTGGGTGCAAAAAAAAACCTGTTTCGTACGCCCCACTCCGCAACGACGCGCAAACACGTGTGGGCCAAGCTCTCGAGTCCCGCACGAGTATTCGACTGAACGAGCAACATACCGTCATCGGCGTATCCTGTCATTGAACAGCCCTCCGGCAATAGTAAAATGAAAAAGTTATCAAATCCTAAGTTCCACAAGTGTGGGCCTAGCACAGACCCCTGAGGACAGCCTATTGTTAACGTTTTGGTAGCAGAATAATGACCTAATTTTAAAATTGTTGGACCTTGTGAAAAATATGAAAAAATAAGAGAGTAAATATTTCTATAGCAACCGCGAGACTTTAATTTTATTAATAGCATTGGCAATTAGCACTTCCGACTCATAGAGGAGCAGTGTTTTCTCTGCAGTAAAGTACTACCGCGCCCTGTTGAGCACTCCGAGCTTTTTGGACGCCAGCTTCGTCTTGTCCTCTAAATGTCTTCGGTATTGGACGTCACTAGAGATCTCAACACCAAAGATCCCAATATAAATAAATAAATAAAAATCGAACGAAGGCCAAACGATAACCATAACGATCAAAGGCCTTTGAGATATCAAGACTCACTGCTAGAGCCTTTCCCTTACTCTCGATAGCCGTCGCCCACAGCGGTGTGTGAGGTACACAAGAAGATCACCAGTCGAGCGACTGTGACGGAATCCGCACTGCCGGTCACTGAGCAAGTCGTGATCTTCCAAGTATCTCAGGAGCTGTGTATTGATCACCTTAGATAGAAGGGAGGTTACGGCTATCGGCCTATAGTTGGACGGATCGGTCCTGTCTCCCTTCTTAGGCACAGGATGCACATTCGCGGTCTTCCGTGAAGCCGGGACTTGTTTCATGGAATATGAAAGTGTGAAAAGACGTGTAAGTACCGGACACAACTCGGGACCACACTGCTTGAGTACCACCGGGAGTATACCGTCTGGCCCACTCGACTTATAAACGTCGAGGGACTGAAGCTCTCGCCGGACCTCCCGCTGTCCCAATTTAATTTCCGGCATGGAAGTTCCACACAACGGGATGTCAGGCGGCAAAGCGCCTCCGTCGTCCATAGTCGAGTTAAGAGGCAAAGAGAGAACCCAGAAGGTCGAATTTCTCCTTGGCACTCTGAGCCAAACTACCATTAGGGTTAAGTAGAGGTGGTAAACCAGACCGACAAGTTTCCCTCGGCAGCTTTGGCAAGCGACCAGAATTCACAACTCCCAGAAGGGTCGCCTGCTAGTCGTTGACCAAATCTACCGATGAAATCGAATTTAGCCCTGGCAATTGCTCTTTTGCTGGCCCTCGAGGCGGTATTTTTGCGGCATGCGGCATATGTACCATTAAATAAATTTTGTATTAACTTGTTTCCGAAAAAAAACAGGAAAATTTCCTTTTATATCTATTATTTTTACACAAAACGTCACTGCTGTCGCCGTTCGTGTCGTATTAAAGCATCGGCCTAGAACTACATGTTGATCTACCCATCCACTCAGCAGTCCTTCTAGCTTAACTATCTTATTCAATACCACATTTAAAATGTATATCTACCTACTACAAGACTAATTTTTCTCTTTACTTTTTCAGAAAATATATCATCTGAATGGGTAAAATTAAGGTTTCAGTGTTTGGCTCTAACAAATGATGTAATACATCTGCTGGAATCATTGCGGTACGTTGATTTTATTTTGTCCACAAATCGTTTTATGTTATGAAGAAATATTTCAAACAAAGTCCGAAAAGAGTTTGTTTTGATTTTACTGTTAACTAATCTGCATTGACCTAGTGGCTACGGTGTTGGACAAGCGACCTCGCGGCCTGAGTTCGATTCCGGGTCAACATAAACAAATTCCTATCAAAATCAATTTAGCTTATCGGAATAGGTTAGCTAACAGAGTTAAATTAGGAATTATGCTAGTAATCAAATATTTCTCCATAACGTAATATTTTAATTTGTACATAATTTTATTTAGGAATTTCATTGTTTTCATACACGGATTTTCTCAATCTGCGTAGTTGCTAAACAAAGAGATTGAATTGTCAGAAAATTGAAGTTGTTTTAAGATTTCAGTATTATTAAAATGTTGAGATCCATAAAACTGGGAACAAAATCAATTTTCATTATTTATTGTGCATGGTGTTATGTGGTCCAATCTTCACGATCAAAATGTATCTCATGACTCATTAGTCATCGCACACGTTTTACCCATAAAACATTTACCACTATTACAAGCATACTTCGTTGTTTTTGTAATACTTTTATCATCGGGTCTATCATACCACATAATACTATGAATTTCAGCGCCATTTTGGTTTCTTAATATCATAGAAAGTCGGGACCAAAACATTGTGGAGGCATACACGCAATAGAGTATAATAACACAATACGAGCTACGCAAATACTAGCTTTACATAGTCATGCAAATGCTGTCATAAAAATAAACACCTGCGAGATTGTAACACTGATGCCTTTGCAAATGTATTGGGCTGGCTTTGAGCGCATGTTGCTAATAAATTACTTGTTTTTCTACAGTTCAGTTGTTGTCCAACGAGTGAGTTAAACTCGAGGCGCCGCGTGCGCAACACTTAGGTTTGAATTGTATTTGTAAAATATATGAGGGAGTACATCAAGGAGAAGGTAATACTCGAACCTCAAAAAATTCAGTACAACAATGGAGATGTTTTGTTTGGAATGGTGATTAAATTTATGTACGTATGTAAATTTTGTAAATGTTAATTACATTAGTCGACGGCTAGTTAAAACATCTTCATTGTTTTTGTTTTTAACTCCTAATTAATTGTGCTCTGTTGATTTTTTTAAATATACAATGTAGACTGCTCATTTTACATTTATGACGGTAGTTTAAAACATTGTTAACACAGCACAAACTTAGTACATAAGATCTATTTTCATATGCAATTTATAAAATAGCTTTATGGGTTGCACTTGAAATAATAATCATTTCTCATTTTATTACTCTAACCGCCCTTGCACACACTGCTGTCTTCGAATTTGAAAATTTTTTTAAAGCTATACATGTATTAAATTACCAAGGTCGCTATGTTTTGCGGCAATTGCAGTAGTGGCGGCAAGGTCATTTAGCTTGTACTGTATCATGTGCTGAGTTACAGCATAAGAGACATCTGGTACTAACAAAAGGCTGGTGAATGAATGTGGCACAGGGAGGATTACCTTCTCGGTCTGATCACGAACGGACCGTCTCGAGCCCAGTGGCAGAAGGTAGAACGACTCGACCTCCGCAAGTACTTCGACTGCGTGCTGGTCTCCGGCGACTTGCCGTGGGAAAAGCCGGATCAAAATATCTTCTTTGAAGCTTGCAAGTTGCTTAACGTCGAGCCACGCTCTTGCATCATGGTTGGAGACAAGCTTGAAACTGATATAAAGGTATATTATATTTTAATACAGTTTGGATGCAATGCTTTGGAACCGAAACAACTTCACTTGCTTGCGGTGCATGGTTGCAGATTGAGAGGCCAAATCAGACGGTAGTCGCTCCCAACTACTCCAAAAATAAGCCAAATCATAGGTGCTCCTAGCAGCCATTAAAAGTGGGCTCTGTGGGCAGAGTTTCATATGACTACCAGCCATAGGCAGATGGAATCGCACCGTGTAGTTTTAGCGGCAGGAGTCCGGCATAGCACCTCATGAGGATTTCTACATGTTAAAAAAATGTTTGGTAGGGTAGTAACTGGTATTATACCCAGTTGCTAGCTAACCATTTATCAAAACCTTTCAGGATACTGTACATACCTAACGTTTTGTATTCTTACTTTTCAGGGAGGCAAAGAAGCTGAATTAGGTGGAACAGTATGGATCCCGCTGCAAAAAGACATGGAAGCCTCAGACTTACCCGACTTCACTATAGATAAGGTCACTGAATTGCCAGAAGTGTTGCCAAACTCTCCGAAACTTAAACGATCTGCACATACATCGAGTATAAACTGCTGATTGTTTAAAGAGGCTGTAACGTTATTTCTTATTACTGACGTTTGATTTATATTAACAGACGTACTCAGAAATGTTTATAAGCGCGTTTGTACTATCGCGATATCTATTTAAGATTTAAGTTTCTCGTTTTAAGACAAATTTCTAATTAATATATATAGTACACGTGCACGCTCAACAAATGATAGTAACAGTATAGAAGACATAGATGCCACTTAGCTTCTGATTGCACGGATATAGCAATTTCGCACAAATCTGTTATGAAGGACACTGCAGACTAGCTACCTTTAGCATGGGCTACTGGCGATTTAATCGCTTTAAAGCTAAATCGAGCACTCCACACTAAATCGCTAAAGGTTGCGATTCCAATGCTGATGCTCTGGCCGGTCGCCGTTGTTGAAAGTAGCGTCTGGGTGTCCCTAAATGAACAGTTTCAATTTTACAATGAATAATATATAATAATAGCGAACGCAAGTCTTATCAACGACTACCGAACGGAATCGGTGAGCATTAAAAAATCCTTAGAACGCGTTGTAAGGCTGGCCACATACGTTCTGAATCCGTATTCGTTTTCCGCTTATGTACACCCGAATGCATCAAATCTATAGAAAAGACATGGACTGCCGCACATACTCATTTACGTACGTAATATAATCCGTTCGTACGTTTGTACTGATAGTATAATATTCCGAACTCAAAATAAACGAACGTCTGTGCTAGGCCCACGGAATATCAACCACGGAAATCGAATACGGATTCCGAACTTTGTGGCCAGCCTTAAGGTCTGTTTAACAGTTTCTTTGTTAAGTAGACATGATACATTTCTCAGTACGTCCATGCGTTTGTTACAGCCTCTGCGTAAGATCCATTATAAAGTGTATCGTATGATTTTTCTGGTCATGCTTAGCTAAATCTGGCTTTTGCCAGATTGTTTTTTTTATTTTCTTCCTTATATTTAGCAAAGGACCTAAGTGCATACTATCTAAATGCTATACATGTTATTGTAATGATTATTGATTTTTGTGTTTGTGACATGGCATCTTAGATATTAGTGCCATTAACTGTTATGAAATATGATTATTATGGTGGTAAGATGTCACAAATGACCTGCTTCAGAGGACTATTTTTTTCATTCGCTAATTCAACAGTATTCCAAGAAGTACAAATATTGGTTTGCAGTACAAACATGTAGATATTAGTTTTTTTTTGTCATGTTGGTATTTATATTTATTATTAGCCATTTTGGTTTTTCTTTTTTTAGACACCAGTTACCATAAAGGTTCATTTCTATGTTAATGCGTTGCATAAAGAACTATTTATTTTCTGAAGTGTAATTAAGAATATAAATGCCTAATTACTTTTAAGGATTCAAAGAAGCATGTCAAATGCATATTTTGGTAAAGAGATTTCAAACATTATTTTTAAGTATTTTTTGGTTGTACTCTAAGGAAACTTCTTATGAGACTGTCTTATATGTGATACTGATAGTGATTAATGTTCCTTATCGCCACAAGACAAAAAACAATGTCTTGTTTCGTGTATAAATAATTAAATATATCAAATAATTATGACTTAGGTGCTCACCTATGTATGTTGTGGGTAGATTTAATATGTACATAATGTACATTTTGATTTACATATGTGCTAACATAAAAATATATTTTATATTTAGACTGATGTATAAATGATCTAGATACTGTTTCAAAGTTTAGTATCGTTTCTTTTACAATCTCTTTTAGTGTATCATATAGGTGTAGTATAGTTAAATTGACTGAGATCTGGCTTTTTTAAAACCCAAAGACATCTATAACAAAATACAAATGTTTATCAGGGCACAATAATTAAAAAACAAATATTAATTCACAGCACTTGTAGTGTTCCACAACATTTACTTTGTAAACCTAACTGGTTTTGCCTCACGGCATTCTCAAAGGTTATACAGATGACCACTGCACCTAATAGGTATACTCAATCCAGTGAGGTTTACAAATTTTATGTTCTGGAACAGTGCAAATGCTGTTAGGGCCTCAGCAGACTAGCTTCTTCTAGTACGCCAAATGAAGAAGTGGCCACTGGTGCAAATTCTGTTGTTGAGACCATTAAACTAAATTTAAATTAGACGTCTAATTTTATTGAAAACGTCAACATTTAGTGTGACGTTAAATTTGTATTTGACATCACTGACATTCATTTTATGTGATAAAATTCAACAAAAATTGAAAAATGTACATAGACAGTTCAATCACTAAGTTAGTCGGCATCTAAATATGTGGCATCTAAATATGTTTTGTTGATTTTATCATTAAAAGGAATTTTGTTGATGTCAGATACAAATTTAGTGCTGTTTATATCACCAAGTCTAGTTCGACGTAATAACAATAGCATTTGGCAATTTCTTAATATAAATAAGAAAATTTTAGAGAAATTTAGTTTAGTGGTTTCAACAACAGAATTAGCGCCACTGAATCACTTTTCAAATAGCAAAACGGTATCCGAGCAGTCGTAAAGACGCCAGATATCGATGCTGCTTTCCGATGCTAGTCGCACAAACGCGACGCAGCATCGACACTAAATGAAGCCAGTGCGCAGTGGCTCTTATTTATTATAGGTAGCATGTTCCACTAATGGCCGGTTTCAATATTCTATCTTCAGTTAAACGTAGATCGCTACCACAGATAAACAGTTGATTTTTAACTTTTGCGACAGATAGTTCAATGTCGTAGGTAAATATTTCTATCTATCTTTGGCTATTGAAACCGAAATTTTTGTCGATAGGTACCAATAATGTACCAATAAACGTAATGTCTAAATAGTTATTTTGGCATTATTTTAGACAAAAGTAAAAGATAGATAGGTAATTTAGACCGACCGCCGTAGGTGCCATCAATCAACAGTATAAATAAAATATTACAACCGGTGCTATTTACCTGTGCACCTGACTATGTATTGTCTCTCTGTTAGACGATTTGTGAAAAATATATTGATCTTTTTTATCATTCATTGGCATGGACATTTTTATTATAAGAATTCGAAGGACTTCCCGTTAGATGGACTGAACTTTCTACTTAATTTTATAACTAACAGATTATATATATCATGTTATGATTATAGTTTTGATTTTGTATTATCTCATTTACACTCTCGCGCGAGCCACGAGACGAACTGAGACGAGCCGCCAATGTAAAATGCACCATAATACTGTTTACATTCGCGGCTCGTCTCGTGGCTCGCGCGAGAGTGTAAATGAGGATAATTTTTAGTCCATTTAATGTCTTAGTTAATGCCATAGTTGATTATTTGACAGCAGTAAAATGTCTATTTTAATAGTAGAAATTTTCATTTTTGTTAAATCAATATGCATTATTGCTAGATATTTTATTAATAAACAACTGTAGGGTAAACCAACATGATTGTTTTATTTCACAATGCAATTAAATATTTTCAACTACTTATATAATAGAACTATCTTCAGGTACTACGCTGTTCTTAACATTTTGAGTTCTCGTTTCTCTTGTAGGGCTTTCTTTTGTTCTTCCACTATCTTCTTTCTCTCCTCTAGAAACTCACCATATTCCTGCAAAAATATATCAAATGCCTGGGTTATATATGTTCTTTTTGATCATCATCCGAGCGTCTGTCTCAGTTGCGTCTCGCGACGCCCGGGGCCCCCTTTCCTACATTTTCTCCTCTACTTCGCACGGTCGTCGGCATCCCCTGTAGTGAGACCTTCGGCACGCATGTCATCACTTACGACGTCAAGCCAGCACTTCTTGGGTCTTCCCCTCTTACCGGGAGCGGGGCTGACATGGCCAGACATTTGTTACCTACTTAGCGCGGCGCTTGCCGCAAGATGTGACCATACCAACGAAGGCGACACTCTTGCAACTTGTCTGCAATGTCACGGACGTGAAGGTTGCCGCGGATGCGACACATCCACCGCAGCATCTTCATTTCGGTGACACGCAGCTCCTGTTTGTGTCGCTTCAATATCGGCCACGTCTCACTGCCATGTAAAAGGACAGGTCTAATAATGGTTTTGTAGACCTGTCCCTTCAACCGGATCGGCATTTTAGGGTCACAAATGACACCGGTCATCTCCCGCTATTTGGTCCACGCGGCAGCAATGCGTAACTTGACATCGCAATCGATGTCACTGGACATGTGAAAACCAGATCCCAGGTATTTAACCTGGTCCGTGCGCTCGACCAAATCACCGCCTATGCACCGTTTAGTGCCAAGTACTCTGTCTTCGCCATATATGTTCTTTTTGATATCTTAATCAAATCAAATCAAAATGATTAGATGAAAATGAGAACTTTCGTATACAGGATTTTTTGTGTGTAATTAGAGATTTAAACAAAAGCTTATATTAGCTTCATCTATGCTAGATGGGACTGTAATAAACTATTACAATATTTATGTACAATATATAGTAAAAGTACTTTTTATTTAAGATTTTTCTAATCCCTAAATCCTGATTGTCTGTTGCTAGGCTCAGTAGCTCACAGCTTGCAGTGCTTATTGGCTGTGGCCTTGGAGATTTTGGTAGAGCACCTCTACATATTTATAAATATACCATTTATATGGTGAACATACCTTTGGATCAAACTCCTTTACAATTTCTATTCCACAAGTTCTGGCTGTAGCTATCAACATTACACAAATGTCTTTCAAAGGTCTCCATTCTAGAGGTGGATCCTGCTGCTTAATTTTTGC
This sequence comes from Thumatha senex, assembly GCA_948477245.1. NCBI lineage: Eukaryota > Metazoa > Arthropoda > Insecta > Lepidoptera > Erebidae > Thumatha > Thumatha senex. Next base: position 15,519,194 of record OX419743.1, read on the forward strand.
TATTTCATAAAGATGTTTATATGTTATTTTACCACTGGTTTCTCTTACTGAAAATAAGAAGGTAATTGTGAAATGGAAAAATGTCCTAAACATTGAAAATCATATGTTTCTGACATTTGATATTTGAAACATTATTATAGTTTACCTGAGAGAAAAATATCAAGAATCTTAGGTCCGTATTCCAGAACGTTTCTCAATACTCGATCAACACTTGAGACTAGATTTTGCCTTATAAAATCTACTCTGTTCTGGAATACGGCCCTTAATGGACACACTTTGATTGTCTTGCAAATGTATAGAAGTAGACTGTATAATATTGAAAAGACTTGCAGTTGTCAGTGATAAAATGTTTATTGAAAACTTTACCAATTAAATAACAAATTTGGTATTTGCTTTGAACACTTCCTTTAAATGATTTTTGAAAAACATAACATACAACATTTAGAGAGATTTTCCAGATTTCTAAGTATATAATTTTTATCATATTTATCTAGTAAATTGGATCTGTGTTTGATGACCTGTTGTGCAAATTTAATGCTTTGAAAAAATTAGATTTGAATTGCAATGTTACCAGGCCTCATATCAGTCATCACTTCTATGTTTATAACAGATCAAAAGCATAGATTGAGAAAGAGCTATCATATAGATATTAGAATGGTAATATCGTCGCTGATACTGCAATACCGCGTAACTAGCAACAGACAATACCGCGGAAGTTAGATGAGGCAAATTTTACAGGAGAGCGAAAAAACTGAATAACTTCTGCTGTGCTTATCAAATACGTTACCGAACTTACAGTTATATAAAAATGTGTACCAGTTAACGTATACCTACACTTACGCGGATTTTTATTTTTTGTGACGTTTGTTATTTGCGCTTTTTTGAGACTTACGCGGAATTTGAGGGAGAATAAAACAGAGTAAAGCTATAATAAAGAACTTATATCTACTCAAGTAATCACAGTCTCATCATTTCCACTTTGGTAGTAACTAGCTTATATAGTCTCATAATTAAAACGTCATCATAACAACTTGTTATTTATTTATTAGCATGATTATAATTAGTATTTTTCTATACTTAAACCTTATGTTTAGAGTATACAAAGAGTTTCAAAATCAAAAATAACTATAAGCTAAATATAATCAGTCAAAATATAAATGAAACTGTATAATAATCAAAAGGCATTTTGTCTAAGACAAGTATCAGTCTTTATAACTTTATAATAAAAAGAATATTATTTTTTTCTTAAAAGGTAAGTTTTCATAAATCTGATGGCAATCAGGAGGAATGACGTTTTTAAGTTGCTGTAAGTTCAGATATTTGCTTTCTAATATTGGTAATCTAGATGAAAACAACAATGGAAGACTATCTGTCAACATCCTCTTGCCCTTGTCCCAATTTACTTGGGGTCAGCGCAGTATGTTTTCTTCTTCCATTCATCCTTGTTATTCGTCATCTGATCATTCACTCCTTTCATATTCATATCACTCCTTACACACAGTCCATCCATTTTTTCTTTGGCCTTCCTCTAGCTCTTCATCCATCAACTTTCATTTTCATGGTTCTTTTAGTGACATGACTTTCATCCCTTCTCATCACATGCCCATACCAAGACAAATGGTTTCCTCTAAAATTTTAGTCACAGGCGCCACTCTCAAACTCCCTCTAATAAACTCATTTCGTATTTTATCCATTCTAGTCACACCACACATCCACCTTAACATTCTATTCTGCCTTGCATCAAAAATATATAATAAATTTCCTGATCAATTTAAAATGTTAAGCCTACAACTATTTAAGAGACGGATCAAGGATTTACTAATTGCTAGGTGTTATTACTCAATCTCGGATTTTCTTGATGACACTCTTGAATAAAGTTTACTAATGCACAACAACTCATGCTATATCTTGTAAAAAAGACATCTTATCATTATTATGTAATAATATAATTGACATTGCCTCATGATTTATATTTCCTTGACATTTAAATTTATTATTATTTGATTAATCTGATTATTTTATTATTTGTATCTGATTGTTTGATTCTTAATTTATTGTAATTGTTTAGACGTTAGACCATGACGAATTTGATATGAATAACAGCTTCATGAAATTTTTATTATTTTAAAATTTTGCACACTGACCAAGTACGGTGAAACATGTTTGACCTACCAAATTGTAATTTACCATCTTCTTTACCATGTTTCTAGCAAATAAATGATTCTGATTCTAAATCTGATTCTTGTTATCTACGTATCTACATGATCTACACTATTTTTCACATGTGGGTAATTCACAAGTGAATAGTTTTGCAACTACCCACATGTGAAAAATAGCGTCGAATATTGTTGTGTATATTATTAGTGTTCTAAACTGTCGCATTAAACCTTTGACAATGATGTGAATCAAAGCCGGTCAAAATAAGAAAAGAAAAAGGGGCAAAGTAGGCTGTCTATTCAATTACGTATAACAAATTCAACCAAGTAGGGGCTAGTAGTGTTTTCTAAATACAATTACTAGCACGTAAAGTAAAACATAAAAAATCTAAATCGCAGAACTATCGTTACTACAATTAGTGGACATTTTACATGTAAAATAAGCAAATTTCTAGATTCTAAGAAGTTTCCGAATTAATTGATAAACACACATTAAAACAATATCAAAAACTTACCAATTAGCTTCTTATTACCATAAAAAAACTTTTATTTGCCGTAGCGCCACACAGAAACAATACGTCTTCTTGTTATAATCGCGAGAATACGCGGTATTGGAGAATATTTTTGACAGAATCGCTCGCGCGGTTTTAGCTAATTGTGATTTGTTGCCGATTGAATGATCGAAACGTGAATCTATGAATGTGGTACGTAGCCAATCGACATCTTTTGTCTAATGCCGCGAAATCTCAAATTTGCTACTTTTGTATTTCCGCGGTATCATCCACTGTTAGTTACGCAGTATTGCAGTATCAGCGACGATATGTCGAATTATTGTTAAGTCTATCCATGGTGATTTTTGGGCCTAGCATAGGCATACTTTATCTTATAATCTATATATATTAAAATGAATCCCAATTTACCTTGGTCATGCCATCACGCCAGAATGGCTGGACCGTTTTGAAAAAATATTTTTGTACTGGATTGCCCATTATTGAGGAAGGTTCTAAGCTATATATCATCACGCCACTACACAGGAGAGCGGAGCAGTAATCATAAATATCAACGAATCGGGGAAACTTTCATACATTTTTGGAAAAGTAATAAGCGATGGGATTAAATGGGTGCCACGGGGTTGGAAGTACGTCACGGACGAAGCCGGGCAGGTCAGCTACTGTTAAATAAACTTACACCAAATTTATCAATTACTAACACCTACCTGGCGTCATAGCACCTCTACTCACTCCTGCTGCTTGTTTCAAAAAATAGGAAGCCGGTGGCTGATGAATAACAAGTTGATACGAACGATCTGAATTTACTTTTACCCTAGTAGGTAAAGGTATTCCCTGTTTTATATTTGCTGTACGCTCATTGAAATCCTTGCAAAACGCCGCTATATTGATATTACGCTAGAGTAAATAAAAATAGAGGTTATGATTTAAACATTCGTTATTCAATATTAGTTTCCATTAGTGAATTTATATCTTCACCTGACCGAGCATGGGACCTAAAGGAGGACCAGCAGCAGCCATACCAGCGGGTATATTGGTTCTTAATTTAGAACTGTGATCAATTTTATCCGCCACTTTCTTCATGGACTTCAATCTTGCCACTGATTTGGACATGGTTTTGATTGAATATCTATACGGTTGTACTAAACCTGATTGCTTAAACTTTAATTAATAATATCAACATTTATGTTGAAATCTAAATTAAAATTATTTTATTGTTTTTAGTCTTCTTTGCTCCACTTGGGCAGGCAAAGAAAACTTAGTCCATACAATACTGTCTTTAGTGTTTGTATTTTTTTTTTATTTAATTTTAATAAGGCTAGTCCTTTGTAAGTAGATGTCGAGTCCTCAGTGTTAGGTCCTGGTCCTTACCCTAGTAAAGCAATAGACCCCTTACTAGAGCTTCCTATGGAGATTTGGCAATAACACAAAGAACACCGATATTTACTGCAATATTTCACTTTCCTTCACTCATGCATATTTTTTGACACTTCGTGTATCATAATTCACCATTATTAAACATAAAATCACGAAATATACACTAGTTTTAAAAAATACAAATGTTCAAAAATTGGCGCCAAACCTCCCTAAAATTATTATACCTTATATAAACTCTGAGCTCGAATGTAAATGAACCATAATACGTTTACATTCGCGGCTAAAGGCTCGTCTTGCAGCTCGTTTCGTGGCTCGCGCGAGAGTAAGATGGGATACCTATTCAAAGACCTTATACTTTGACTAGACTGTGCACTACTGGGAAATAATCGGTCCGCGTGAGATGGCCCTCGGCAAAGGTGGTGTCTCTTTCTAAATAAGTGAACAGGACCAATTAGAATTTCTTGAACGATTGTTCGAACCTACTAATTTATAGTAAGTAAAAAATATTAAAAAGAATATATATATTATAAAAATATTATACAGTCGGGGACCCCGTCAGAAACGAGGTATACGTTAAAAAATAATTATAATTGCAAAAAAAATGTTCGATACACACACGCGTAGGTACACACATGGCTTATGTCATTTCATTATTACGACGATTTTTACTAAATGTTAGATTTTGATGATTTTGTACACTCTGAGGGTGACCAGCACATCTCCAATTTAAACCGATGCTGCGTATCAACCTACCTAATACTAAGAGATTAAAAAAATCGTTAATCAACGAAATACTATGTTACATAAATATAAATACAAAATACTATGTTACCCGTGGTAAGAAAACCTGCTACCGTTATAAGACTCATTTTTGCACCCTGCCACACAACATGAATTCACCATTTTTCATGAAAATCTAACAGGTTTAATATGAAAATTAACACAATCGCAAATCGAAGCACGAGCATCCAATGGCCTTATAACGGTACATCTCCAATTTAAAACAATCGATACGTAAGTATCTACCTACCTACTATTATGAGATTGTGAAAAAATTTGATCAATAAAATTTATGGTGACCCTACACTTTAAGCAAGATGGGCTTTTCTTTCCACGGGTAACATAGTATTTTGTATTTTTATTTAAGTAACATAGTATTTCGTTGATTGTATCGAACCTACAAATGAGCACACGAACAAGTGAGTGCACAGCCGGGTGTGCAACTCTCTCTCTCTCTCTTTGTCTCAATACACGTTTTTTTTTGCTATTATTGTTTTTTAACGAATTGTAACGTTGTAAAACGTCACATTGGAATGTCATTGTTAGTCTTGAGATTTAGAGAGAGAGGTGAGTAGATTGTTGACTCTTTCGCTCCGTGTGTCATCGATTTTAAACAAATTGCATTTTTTGTAAGGCTGTATTAGCTAAGGCCTGACTTAGTTTCCATGCCATAGGGTAGAAATGGAAAGAAAAAAAAAAGAATAAAATGTCTTTTGTCTGTAGTGACGCAACAAGCATTTGCCTAGCTAGCACAAAAAGATGTCGATTGTAAATATATTTTTTAAACTTCGCTAAAAAGAAGTAATCTTTTATAAATTGTATATGTAAGTTCACGCCTGTGAATTCTTATAAATGGTTATACCAAAATAACTATGTATTTCGGTAAGAACTTTTGATTTTTGAAACCACGTTTCTAACCTTGGTGATCTTTAGTATTTTGACGAAAGATTATTCGCTTGTTTACAGCTTATTACGATGTTTAGAGCGGCGTTAATGGAATATTTGCCTGCTCTTCCAGATAGCGAAATCTGGGTATGTCAGAATATGCATGAAAGTAAGTTGAATGCTGTGGAGATGCGATCACTTTGAAAATGAGTCGGTTAAGGAGCCGACCGAATACGTAACGAAGTGATGCGCAATTTGGCAGGTTTGCATGAAAATGTCAGCGTTAAGCTGGAAAAGGGCGTGCTCCGGTGGTTTGGACACGTCCAACGAATGAATGAGGAACGATTGACGAAGATGATATATTGTGCGAAAGTTGGGGGTAGAAGAAGTCAGGGTAGGCCAAGACTTATGAGGATCACGTGAGCAGATTGCTCAAAAATGGAAAACCTAAAAGTACTCGGATATCCAGACGTGCATGCATGAAACGATTGATGAATCTGCAAGAAGCGATAGAAGTATGCATGGATCGCGAAGCCTGGCGATCTGTCCTCTCTGACACTGACACAACCCTGTTTAATCGCACAAAAGCCTTACAGTCCCTATAAAGCGACTGTATTACCCGCAGTAGCGAGCCGTCCACACTATATCTGGTCAGCAAGTCCCACAGAGTTTCACAGAGCAAAATAATCCTTAAGAAATATTTACAACATTATTGTAGTATTAATATTAATAGAATAGTATTTATAATCCTTTCCTACTAGTCGAGTGATTGATTCATAAACTAAATCGACTTAGTAAGGCACTACGGTTGCTAACTTGCAACATTAAAAAGAAATAATGACATACAGAAATGTCATTCTAGAAAGCCCAAAAAGAAAAAAAATAAAAATGTCATTCTAGTATATAAAGAAAAAAAAACAAAGTTATAGACAAAGACTTTACACTCTAGATCAAAGACCTTATACTTTTAACTAGACTGTGCACTACTGCGAAATAATCGGTCCGCGTGAGATGGCTCTCGGCAGTGGCGGTGTCCCTTTCTAAATAAGTGACCATGACCAATTAGAACACAGGACAAATTCCTTGTACGATTGTTCGAACCTACTGAATTTATTGTAAGTAAAAAATACTACAAAAATATATATAATATAAAATTATTTTACAGTCGGGGACCCTCATCAGAAACGAGGTATACTGTAATATTAATAATGGTTAATGATGGCGATGATGACTACTAGGACCCTGTATATAAAATAAATGAATTGATATACATTGGGGATGAAGAGTAGAAGCGTGCACGTCGCCATCCCTGCCAGCTTCGGCTGCAATTCTACTCCAACACGAGTGCCACCAGGGCGAACTATGCTAGGGCGTGCCCCCGAGGCGACGCGCACCAGTTCGTCCCCGCTGGTGCGAAAAGTGTGAGCCAGAGCGGCGTAGGGGACCGCCACCCTACACGCGCGGCCCGACACGGCGGGAAGTGGAGGATGGAGTGCAGGGTAGCTGCGTGGAATGTTAGGGGAGGAATGCAAGATAAGATGAATGAGTTGATGGATGTTATGAATGAGAGAAAGTTAGATGCAGTGTGCTTGACAGAGACCAAGCGCAAGGGCAGCGAAGTCTTGGAGCTCCCGGGTGGGATGCTCGCGCTTTGGTCTGGAGTACCAGAGAGCGAGCATGGCAGTCGGGGGGTTGGAATTTTGCTGTCCTCGCGATTGGCCTCCGGTATGTATGAGTACAAACTGGTAGGTCCTAGAATCCTCTGGATCCGTGTAAAACTTGGTTTGACGAAGATTTTCCTGGTAGCTGCTTACGCGCCAGTATCTTCGTCGAACGCGAGTGAGCTAGAGGACTTCTGGGAGAGTATGAGAGAAGCTCTAAATGTGATAGAAGGAAATGAAAGACTTATAGTATGTGGAGACTTGAATGGATGGGTGGGTACCGCTCGCAATGGTTTTGAGTCGGTACTCGGGAAGTATGGGGATAAAAGGGTGAACGACGCTGGCAAGCTAATACTGGCATATTGTAAGGAGAAGGATTTGTTTGTGGCGAACACAATGTTCAACCACAAACAAATTCATATGTATACGAGGAGATGTAAGTCAAAGAGAAGCATGATAGATCTATTCCTAATGGATAGTCGGCTCCGTAAACAGGTGATGGACACGAGGGTTTATCGAGGCGCTGAGCTGGGATCAGACCACTACCTAGTCATAACTAGGATTAGGGGTCTGTTCGCGGGTTGGCGTCATCGTACCGAGTGTCCTGAACCTGGGCCGACTTATAGCATCAAAAGCTGGAAGCTGCAGGATGCATCCATTAGGGATAAATATAATGAAAGGGTAGCCGAAAAGCTTGGCGACGTCAATGTAAGCAGTGAGAATGTGGAAAGTGTATGGCAGAACCTTAGGGACAGTATGATAAATGCCGCTGTGGAAGTGTGTGGAGAAACGAAAAGAGGCAGTAGTAATAAGCGTGATGCATGGTGGAATGAGGAAGTGAAAGAAGCAGTTCGAATGAAGAAGAAAGCATGGCTAGACTACTTAGCCTCGCGGAATGATTTTAATATGAAAGAGAGATACAAGCTGCAGAAAGTTAACACGAAGGCACTGATAGAAGAAGCTCGTGAAAGGTGCAGAATGAAAGCGGATGAAAGGTTGTCGTCCAATTTCCGGGATAATGCCAAGCTCTTCTGGAAAGAGGTAGGCAAGACCCGGAGTTGTTCGGCAATCTGCAGTATGAATAAAGTGCTTAGTGTTAACAATGACGTCCTAACAGACCAAAGTGACGTCCTGCAGAGATGGAGTGAATATTATGGAAAGATGTATGCAAGAAAAGACAGAGATGCCACATCGGGAAGTGGAGCTCACTTCGATGCTCCGGATCCCGATGTCATTGAAGTCATTAGTATGAAAGAAATAGAACAAGCGATAAGAAGTATGAAATGTGGTAAGGCTGCGGGAAAAGACAGAGTTACTGCTGAGATGATCAAGTACGGTGGGTCGCGTGTCTGGGACACACTTTGTCTGTTATGCAACTTGTGCTGGCGGACGGGTGAGGTCCCAGATGACTGGCGAGTAGCAGTTGTAGTACCTCTTTACAAAGGGAAAGGCTCGCGCCTAAACTGCTCCAGCTACAGGGCGATCAGCTTGGTCAGCTTAGCTAGTAAGGTGTATGCAAAGGTTATAACGGCACGAATGCAAGAAAAGTCTGAAAGGTATTTATGGGAGGCTCAATGCGGATTCCGACGTGGAAGAGGTTGCATGGATCAAGTGTTTTCTCTCCGCATGATCGCGGAAAAGTTTCTGGCTCTTAGCCAGAAGGTTTTCTGCGCTTTTGTGGATCTAGAGAAAGCATTTGATAACGTTGTGAGAGAAACGCTGTGGGACTTGCTGCCAGGATATGGTGTGGACGGCTCGCTACTGCGGGCAATACAGTCGCTTTATAGGGACTGTAAGGCTTGCGTGCGAGTAGGGGGGGATGTGTCACCTCTTTTTGATGTCTGTACAGGCGTCAAACAGGGATGTGTCATGTCCGCCTGGCTGTTCATAGTGTATCTGGACAGTTGCCTGCAGAAGTTGAAAGATTTTAATATGGGTGTGAATTTGGGTGACTTTACAGTAAACTGTCTGCTGTACGCTGATGATGCGGTGCTCATGGCCTCATCAGAAGCCGACCTACAGGCATTAGTCACTAATATGAAAGAGGGGTGTGAAAGTAAGGGTCTCCGCATGAATGCAAGTAAAACTAAGGTTCTAGTATTTGAAAGAGGTGACGTAAGAACTAAATGCGAGATTAGGGTAAACCAGGAACGTCTAGAGCAAGTGAATGAAATTGTGTATTTAGGAAGTATGTTTAGCGCGGATGGAAGATGTGATTCGGATGTAGAACGGCGAGTAGCTGCCGGAAACAAAGTTAACGGTGCTTTGTCCCAGTTAGTAAAGCGACAAAGCATCGTAAAAGAAGCACGAATGGCGATTCATAACGCAGTGCTAGTGCCAACTTTGCTTTACGGTAGTGAAACCTGGGTATGTCAGCAGATGCATGAAAGTAAATTGAATGCTGTGGAGATGCGATCACTTCGAAAATTGTGCGGCGTTACCTTGGCCGACCGAATACGTAACGAAGTGATACGCAATATGGCAGGTTTGAATGAAAGTGTCAGCGTTAAGCTGGAAAAGGGCGTGCTCCGTTGGTTTGGACACGTCCAACGAATGAGTGAGGAACGATTGACGAAGAATATATATTGTTCAAAAGTAGAGGGTAGAAGGAGTCAGGGAAGGCCGAGACTTACGTATGAAGACCACGTGAGCAGATTGCTCAAAAACGGAAAGGTCAAAAGTACTCGGATACCCAGACGTGCGTGTATGAAGCGATTGATGAATCTCGAAGAAGCGAAAGAAGTATGCATGGATCGCGAAGCCTGGCGATCTGTCCTCTCTGACTACCCCGTCAGGGATACAGCGTGAAGATAGTTAGTTAATTGATATACAGCAAATGTAGTTTAATATACCTTAACAGTACATCTAATCATGAAATTAAAACTTACATTGTCTCATTATGGAGATTTGAACTAACAAACAAACAAAAGTTATAACTCGGTTCAGGCGCAAGGAGGATAAGTCCTACCAACTTTATGCACACGGATATCGGCGATAGAGATTGAGCTTTTAATCATAAGAGCAGGAACCAAAAAGTAATAAAATACATATCTAGAAGAAAGTTTCTATATTCTTATAGGTGAATTGATTGAATATACATTGTATACGTTATCACTATTGGTATAAACTATTCTAGTGATTTAGTAAGCTAAAGATTAACTATTCACAGGGTTGAGACGTGAAATTTAGAATCGTGAGATCCAGCATAATGCCAGCTTATGAGTCAAAATATATATCGTAACATGATTCAAAACATGAGCCAAATCATTGAGTCTTAAATCGTTGAGTCTAATCATGGAGTCTTTACATGGGCCTAATCATTGAGTCGTGCATCATTACTAGATTAATCTACACAAAAGAAAAACAATTTTAGGTACCTGAAGCGTGGATACATTACCACGGGATTCGAAATCACATCTGCAGACTGCGACAGGTGCCGTCTCCAGTCTCAGCATTTATGGCAAATTTTATCCAACCATAAAGTTAATATAAAAAAAAGTGCTTTTTCAGCTGCAAAGAAAAGAATTAGTTCCATTAGATTTGGAAAAACAATTGGAGATTTGTTCGTGATTCGAATACATAAAGAGAACTTACCACTTTTTTAAAGAAAAACCAATAAATCTAGAAGAGCAGGCAAATATTCCATTAACGCCGCTCTAAACATCGTAATAAGCTGTAAACAAGCGAATAATCTTTCGTCAAAATACTAAAGATCACCAGGGTTAGAAACGTGGTTTCAAAAATCAAAAGTTCTTACCGAAATACATAGTTATTTGGTATAACCATTTATATGAATTCACAGGCGTGAACTTACATATACAATTTATAAAAGATTACTTCTTTTTAGCGAAGTTTAAAAAATATATTTACAATCGACATCTTTTTGTGCTAGCTAGGCAAATGCTTGTTCCGTCACTACAGACAAAAGACATTTTATTCTTTTTTTTTTTTCTTTCCATTTCTACCCTATGGCATGGAAACTAAGTCAGGCCTTAGCTAATACAGCCTTACAAAAAATGCAATTTGTTTAAAATCGATGACACACGGAGCGAAAGAGTCAACAATCTACTCACCTCTCTCTCTAAATCTCAAGACTAACAATGACATTCCAATGTGACGTTTTACAACGTTACAATTCGTTAAAAAACAATAATAGCAAAAAAAAACGTGTATTGAGACAAAGAGAGAGAGAGAGAGTTGCACACCCGGCTGTGCACTCACTTGTTCGTGTGCTCATTTATAGGTTCGATACAATCAACGAAATACTATGTTACTTAAATAAAAATACAAAATACTATGTTACCCGTGGAAAGAAAAGCCCATCTTGCTTAAAGTGTTGGGTCACCATAAATTTTATTGATCAAATATTTTCACAATCTCATAATAGTAGGTAGGTAGATACTTACGTATCGATTGTTTTAAATTGGAGATGTACCGTTATAAGGCCATTGGATGCTCGTGCTTCGATTTGCGATTGTGTTAATTTTCATATTAAACCTGTTAGATTTTCATGAAAAATTGTGAATTCATGTTGTGTGGCAGGGTGCAAAAATGAGTCTTATAACGGTAGCACGTTTTCTTACCACGGGTAACATAGTATTTTGTATTTTTATTTATGTAACATAGTATTTCGTTGATTAACGATTTTTTTAATCTCTTAGTATTAGGTAGGTTGATACGCAGCATCGGTTTAAATTGGAGATGTGCTGGTCACCCTCAGAGTGTACAAAATCATCAAAATCTAACATTTAGTAGAAATCGTCGTAATAATGAAATGACATAAGCCATGTGTGTACCTACGCGTGTGTGTATCGAACATTTTTTTTGCAATTATAATTATTTTTAACGTATACCTCGTTTCTGACGGGGTCCCCGACTGTATAATATTTTTATAATATATATATTCTTTTTAATATTTTTTACTTACAATAAATTAGTAGGTTCGAACAATCGTTCAAGAAATTCTAATTGGTCATGTTCACTTATTTAGAAAGAGACACCACCTTTGCCGAGGGCCATCTCACGCGGACCGATTATTTCCCAGTAGTGCACAGTCTAGTCAAAGTATAAGGTCTTTGAATAGGTATCCCATCTTACTCTCGCGCGAGCCACGAAACGAGCTGCAAGACGAGCCTTTAGCCGCGAATGTAAACGTATTATGGTTCATTTACATTCGAGCTCAGAGTTTATATAAGGTATAATAATTTTAGGGAGGTTTGGCGCCAATTCTTGAACATTTTTATTTTTCAAAACTAGTGTATATTTCGTGATTTTATTACACAAATTTTTTTTCATTAAGATATTAAAGAGACTGTTTTTCCCGTAGAGAGCTCTGTCTACGGTTTTTTCCGATACTTATGGTTCTCTACCTCTTGTTTGTCGATGGAGCTGCCGTTTCTTTGTTCATGGCCACAAAGGCCTCAAGAACATAATAAACTGTCGGTCGTTGCACATCAAATGAAAATGACGGCTAGACTGTCTGAGACTTTACGCGGGAATATTGACAAGTGCGGACGCTTGCTGTATATTATTTTCTAAAACTAGTGCATTTATCTTGTTTTATGTGCAGGAGTGGTGGTTTCTTGGACATAAAGTTGTGTTAACGTGCTATAGTGTAAGCTATTTTCTATCTTGCCGTGTAAAAGCCACTGAAAACCTCAGTATAAGAATCACCATTATACTGAGGGTATGGACAAGGACTTAGGACTGAGGACTCGACATCGTCAAAGTGTCTCGACATCACTACCAAAAAATAATAAGAAAATATAGACACTAAAGCCAAAGCTGTTAGGACTAAGTTTTCTTTGCCTGCCCAAAATGGTCGAATTCAATTAACAACAACTAAACTGTCTTTCCAGGCCCAAAGGTCTTAGTAACCAGGCAATTTATTCCAAAAAAAAACTGTCATTCAGTACTGTCACTACTGTCAGTGGTTTTTATGAACAGACTTGAACAGACAGACTTTATCCAGAAAATTAATTATTTTTTTATTTAGTACACGTAGGATTACGTTCCTTCCTCTTTGTATCATTTTGTAATGATTATGATATGTCCTGATCTTCAAGTTTAAGTGATCATCCAGATTATGAGTTTACATTGTAAATAGGTAACAGTAAATATGTGGTCGTTTTTCTCTCGTGATCCCACTAAGGACTTTCCTTATGAAGTGGGAGATCCTGTTATCGGTTTAGAGGATAGAAGTGTTTGGACACTACACAAAGGCAAAAAGAGAGCCACTCAAGAGGAAGTATCGATATTTATATTCGATGTTCAAAAGAATTCAGAAACCCTATTCGACATAGCCAAAGCGTCTCTAAAGAAACTTAAGACTATGCGACACCCTAGCCTTTTACATTATTTAGATAGCTGTGAAACTGATAAATTTTTATATATAGCTACAGAGTATGTAGAGCCATTAGCTAGCCATATAGAGGATATGAAATTAGAAGGTCCACAGAAGGAACTATTTCTAGCTTGGGGCTTATTTCAAATAACTGTAAGTAACTTTCAGTTATAACAACAACTTTAGTTTACTAGTCTATTAATGTTGATTTTACAGTAAATTGCTATCACCTCCAATTCATGTAAATACTTATGTAGCTGTAATCTTTTTCAGAGAGCCCTATCATTTTTAAATAATGACGGTAACATGAGACATAATAATGTGTGTCTGTATTCAGTGTTTGTGACTTTAGCTGGGGAATGTAAGCTGGGAGGTTTTGAGTTCCTTACATCACAGGGACAAGAGAATGCTAATCCAATTCCGATAAAAATATTACCCGCATTAGAAATCTATGATCCACCGGAAAAGAAAGATTCTGCAAAATTAAAAACTGTTACAAAATGGTATGTTCAACATAAGACTTTTATTGATACTTTTGTTCATTCTATACTGATAGAAAAAAATGGTCTCAAATACCATTATGAGATAAATTATAAACGAATTGCCTCACGCCAAGGCCGCCAATTGTTATACCATAAAGTCTAATAGTCATGTTCATTTAGGTGCTAATTCTGTTGTTGAATTGAGAGATTGCCAAATGCTACTCTGTCATTGTGTCGAATTAAAGTTGGTGATATCATAAACAGCACTAAATTTGTATTTGACATCACTAAAATTCCATTTATGTGATAAAATTCAACAAGACATGTATTTAGATGCCGACTAACTTAGTGATTGAACTGTCTATGTACATTTTTCACTTTTTGTTGAATTTTATCACATAAAATCACAGATATAGAAGAGTAAGCAGATCAAACATTTGCGTAAAATAGCTTAGCCTATTTTACACATATAAACAGGTAGCTTAATCCAGGGTCGCATTCAGCTATCATATCACGTCATTTTAATAACTTTCATAATTTATGTTTATTAACCAATCATCTTATTTAATGGTATCCTTAGGAAACCTAAAACAATATTAACATAACTAATTGAATCGGGCACTACATTTAGCTTGACTTTGGATATTGAAATTGCAAACAATTTGCTGAACTGAATTCGTCCCCATGCTGTAACAGTAAATTAACATAAATCTTAGATAAAGATGTCGATAGCGACCAAACAGTTTATGGAACAGATGCTATAAACCATATATTAACAATGTTTCAAATGTTTGTCTAGAAATATCACCATTTTTGAATAAAAATCTTAGAATAATAACACGTAGTCGTAACTAAAACATCAATTACCTGTGAAAAGTTATTCCTGGTGATTTCTTGTGATCACAACATTTTACACAACACTTCACCATGTTTTTATACTTTTATAACCTTTATTTAAATATATATACACAATATTTTCCCTTCGGCACAAAACACTAACAAATTCCTGATTCAAAAATGGCGGCAATAGTTGAAATTATGTAGAAAATTAGGCTATGTGCTGTTCGCTGTCTATGTGTGAGTTACATGTCGCTACACATGACAAAAAAAGATAGCATTATACAAGAAATAAAAAGAGTGAAAAGGATGAAGTATTACACCATAAACAAAGGAATATGTTTGATCTGCTTACTCTTCTAAATCTGTGCATAAAATGAATTTTAGTGATATCAGATACAAATTTACGACAACAAAAAAACGCCACACAAAATTTAAAAGTTTTTACTAAAATTAGACATCACCTAAATAGGTGACGTCTAATTTTAGTGGGTGTGAAAACGTGTTAAAAGTTGTAACGTGAAATATGTACATAGGCAGTTTAATCACCAAGTTAGTTGGCATGTATTTACATTCGACTGTATATGTAAATTTTTCACGTTACAACGGCAATCTCTTAATAAAAATAAGGAAATATTAGAGAAATTTAGTTTAGTGGTCTCAACAACAGAATTAGCACCATTGGTTTCCTGGTGTACTATTATATAGTTTAAGTAGTATATATAAAGAGATTTTCACTTTTACTTTACTAAAGAAATATTTCAATAATGGAAGGGCCATAAGTACTTGGATATCCAGATGTGCTTGTATGAAGGGATAAAT
Source organism: Thumatha senex (assembly GCA_948477245.1). NCBI lineage: Eukaryota > Metazoa > Arthropoda > Insecta > Lepidoptera > Erebidae > Thumatha > Thumatha senex. Next base: position 15,535,046 of record OX419743.1, read on the forward strand.
GAATCAGCAGGAATAAATAAATAAAAATATATATTGTAGGGCACTTATTTCTTTTTTAAATCTAGCTACCCCATCAGGGATACAGCCTAAAGATAGTAGTTAGTTAATGTTATTTTTAAACTTTCGCGGTTTATACTCATATTTTATATACTACTCGGGACTTCACGCGAAACAATTCGAAACGTCGGTGAATGTAAGTACAAAATTGTTTCGCGTGAAGTCCCGAGTAGTATATGAAATAGTAGTTAGTTAGTTTAGAAATATGTAAGGACATTTTTACTCAACAATATCTAGCCTAACAACTAAACTCATAATTTCTTTCAACTAGCTGCCATAGGTATTTATTTATTATATTTTAGAAAAATAGCAGCTAAACCATTTGTTTTCACCTATACAGTTCATCAGATATGTGGGGACTTGGCTGTCTTATATGGGAAGCATACAATGGTCCTCTGAAAAACCAACCTGCACTTAAAACTGTAGACAACATTCCAAAGCAGCTATGTACATTGTATTGTGAACTAGTCAGTGCCAATCCTGCTTCAAGACCAAATCCTGCTGATATAATCACAAGGTACTTGGTTTAATATTTAATTTATTATGCGGCATTATTATGATATTAAAAAAGAAAAGTAACTCATTCTGTATTAACCAACTAAGGTATTAGAAATAATAAAGATTAATACCATATTTGTGTAAATAGCCTTCAAATTACGGCTTTATAATTGCTGGTTTTTTTAAGTATTAAAATGGATGTAGTATTTTATCCTTAAGAGATAAACATATACCGTTGCAGACTTTTTTGTAGACCTAAATTAGATACACAATTCCACCATACATTATTTTGTTATATTTCAAAGGGTCAGGCAGCGTTTTCGTTGATGATGTGAAGTTAGCCCCCCAATGTCTTTGCTGTTTCCTTGACAGTTCAATGAATCAGATTTTGATCAGATGGCGTATTAAGATACTGAGCTGAGGCAACTATAAGTGGATAATCGAAAACATCAATTTTTTTTTCAAAAAATCGAATTACCGCTCGACATCCTGGCAAATATAAATAAATATCAATCAAGAATAAAAAATTCTGCCAGGAGTTCCCGTTGCCCCTTAAAGAGTTCCACAAATCTTCCCCGTCACTTATTTCATACGATCAAAAATAAAGACACCAGGATGCGACAAAAATATATAATAAATAATATAAATAATTTTAAAAATTCCAATTTCTGCCAGGAGTTCCCGTTGCCCCCCAAAAAGTTCTATTAATTTTCCCCGTAACTTTTTTTCATACGATCAAAAATTAAGACACCAGGAGAGTACCCTTAATCGGCGAGCGTGTATGAAAACAATTATGAAAGTTGACGAAGCGAAAGTTGTATGCCAGTATCGTAGCAAGTGGAAAGCCATAGTCTCTGCCTACCCCGATGGGAGACAGGCGTGATGATATGTATGTATGCCAGGAGTACCGGTTGCCCCCCAAAAATTTCTATTAATTTTCCCCGTATCTTTTTTTATACGATCAAAAATAAGACACCAGGCCCTGGCAAATATAAATAAATAATAAAAGGTATAAATCATTTTAAAAATTCCAATTTCTGCCAGGAGTTCCGGTTGCCCCCAAAGAGTTCAACAAATCTTCCCCGTCTTTTTTTCATAAGGTCAAAAATTAAGACTCCAGGCCCTGGCGAACATAAATAAATAATGAGAAATATAAATAATTTTGAAAATTCAATTTCTGCCAAGAGTTCTAGTCGCCTCCCAAAGAGTTCTATACATTATCCTAATAACACTTTTCGATCCGATTAATACTTTACTGTGCACACGTCCGCAAAAAATTCAAATTTGGTAGTTGGCCCCTCATCAGTTTTGAAACCGTTTTTGAGCTGTGTAAACAATAGAACTATCTCCAAAAAGTATAAAGAAGTTCGGAACTCTGTGGGGAGCGACTAGAACTCATTTTATTTTTATCTGTAAATTTTTTGAAAAAAAAAATTTACGTTTTCGATTATCCAGTTATAGTTGCCTCAGCTCAGTATCTTAATACGCCATCAGATCAAAATCTGATTCATAGAACTGTCGAGGAAACAGCAAAGACTCTTACTACTAATCGCTTTCATCAATAATCTTTTTTTTTTAATTTATTCAACTATCTATAGTCATTCCAGCCGAGTAGCTTAAATTTTCACTGAATTAAAATGAAGTGCTAGGAAGATTTATAGAACTATTCGGGGGATAACTAGAACTTCCAAAAAAATTGCATTTTCCGAAATTTTTAATTTTTATCATTATTCATTCATTTTTTTTCGAGTCTGGTAAGTTCAATTTTGACTGAATCTAAATGAAGTACGTGAAAGATTCTAAATTGAAAAATAGTAAATATAAAAAAAAATTAATAATTTCTAAAATTAAAGTTTCTGCCAGGAGTTCCCGTTGCCCCCCAAAGAGTTCTACAAATCTTCCCCGTAACGTTTTTTCATACGATCAAAAATAAAGACACCAAACTGCGACAAAAATAAATTATAAAAAATATAAATAATATTAAAAATTCCAATTTCTGCCAGGAGTTCCCGTTGCCCCCCAAAAAGTTCTATTAATTTTCCCCGTAACTTGTTTCATACGATCAAAATGAAGACACCAGGCTGCGACAAAAATAAATAAATAGATAAATAATAAAAAATCTAAATATTCTTAAAAATTCCAATTTCTGCCAGGAGTACCGGTTGCCCCCCAAAAAGTTCTATTAATCTTCCCCGTACCTTTTTTTATACGATCAAAAATAAGACACCAGGCCCTGGCAAATATAAATAAATAGATAAATAATAAAAGATATAAATAATTTTAAAAATTCCGATTTCTGCCAAAAGTTCCGGTTGCCCCCCCAAAGAGTTCTACGTATGAAAATATGAAAAAAAAGTTACGGGGAAGACTTTTCCCCGTAACTTTTTTTCATACGGTCAAAAATGAAGACACCAGGCCCTGGCGAACATAAATAAATAGTGAGAAATATAAATAATTTTGAAAATTTCAATTTCTGCCAAGAATTCTAGTCGCCCCCCAAAGAGTTCTATACATTATCTTAATAACACTTTTCGATCCGATTAATACTTTACTGTGCACAAGTCCGCAAAAAATTCAAATTTGGAAGTTGGCCCCTCATCATTTTTGAAACCGTTTTTGAGCTGTGTAAACAATAGAACTATCTCCAAAAAGTATAAAGAACTTCGGAACTCTGAGGGGGGCGACTAGAACTCATCTTATTTTTTTTTTATCTGAACATTGGGGGGCTAACTTCACATGCGTCCAGATGACTTATTTTTTCCGATACCTCCATCAAATTTCGTTTTAATTTAGTCAATTTATACAAAAAAAATTACAAATTATACATAAAAACCTTCTGTATGAATCACTCTATCTATTAAAAAAACCGTATCAAAATTCGTTGCGTAGTTTTAAAGATCAAAGCTTACATAGGGACAGACAGCAGAAAGCGACTTTGTTTTATAATATGTAGTGACTAGTCCGTTAGCAGGTGTAACCCAAAAGATCTGATATTGGTCATATGCTACTAGCTAATACTAATATATAAATAAGGTCATTAATTTACAGGTGTAGAAAAATAGGTGGTTACTTTAAGAATGACCTGATTGACACAATGCTGTTTCTTGAAGAGATACAAATCAAAGATAAAGCTGAGAAGGGAAAATTTTTCTCAACACTCAGTTCTTTCCTTGATAACTTTCCTGAAGCGGTGTGTGTTCACAAGATTTTACCGCAGTTGTTGACAGCATTTCATTATGGTGATGCTGGCTCAGCTGTCCTAGCACCTATGTTTAAAGTGAGTATTTAATTCCATCTGTAGTAATTTTTTTTTATGTAATTGCCTAGCCTCTTTAAGAGCACACTTAAACTTTCCCACAGGAACTTGTGTTATTCTGATGTATAAGCTATATTATTGTGAAGTTTCATTAAAATCTATTTTGTAGTTTTTACGTGAAAGAGTAACAAACATCCATACAAACGTTCGCATTTTTTTATGAATTGAATATTAAAATGTCATCAATACTCGAACTAAAGGATAGACTAGGCATTAAATCACGAATTTTTATTAGATAGGCTAATAAACATTCGTGATTTAATATCTAGTATTTTTTGTTCGAGTGCTAAATTGTTCTGTTAACGCGTAATCGTAATTCTTAATCATAAACTCTTATGTCAAACACTCCGTTGCAATATGAGTCATGCGACATCATACTGAAATAAGCGAAAGTATAATAATCTACACACATACAATCACGCTTGTTTCCCCGAAGGGCTAAGTAGACCACACTACACCAGAAGTATCTGGTTCAGTTGCTTATATAATGTAGAAGAAAATTCGATAAGTTTAATCTTCTTTTTTTTCAGCTGGGTAAATTGTTAGAGGATGCAGAATATCAGAAACAAATTGTACCATGTGTTATTAAACTGTTCGCATCAAATGACCGGACGACGAGGTCACGACTATTACAGCAACTTGATCAGTTCATTATGCATCTACAAAACTCCACTGTAAGTCAAATTCCACACACATATTCAGTTCTGGAATATCGATCAACGCTAGATTATGTACTATAGTTGCCAACATGAAATACCAACACGAAACTGTACGATATGGAATGGAACATGAAGTAAAGACACGCGAATGAAACATAAAATATTTTCATAATATTCTTACTCTATCTGAAATAGGATAATATTTTTACAGTTTTCACTAACACAATTGTTTATGAATCTTATCGATTGTTACCCTCTAACAGAAATTTAATAGAACAATTAGCATGCTACATAGGCAATAACTCGATTCGATTCCTCAACACAAAGCATAACACAATGACAGAGGCTAATAATGAAGACTATTTTGGGAATTCGGCCTTCTAAAGTTCGACCTCTCGTCCTAAAAAGGGACTTTGAGGTATTTCCTGGACGAAACCATGTTGGAGCACTGCTAATAATATAATGAAAATGCCGTTTCATATTTAAAAAAACCTAAATCGATTTTGTATCAAATTCAATACTTACATAGGGGTTTGACACAAAGGATTATATTTTGATTCCTTCGGTAAAGTTTCTGAGAGGATCATGATTGGAATCTTTGTTCCACATGTGCTGCTGAGTTGCGTCAATACCTAAACATACAATTATATTATATTTTGTTTCGCAATAATAACGTTACCATTAATGCCTATTAACAAAATTGACCCAGATTTATATCACTGACCACAGCATCAATTTTAAACATTACTTTTATAGGTCAACGATCAAATATTCCCTCAAGTGGTGCACGGTTTCATGGACACGAACCCTGTTATCAGAGAACAGACTGTGAAATCGATAGTACATCTATCCTCTAAGCTCAACTACAATAATTTGAATGTGGAAGTACTGAGGCACTTTGCTCGACTGCAGGCTAAGGACGACCAGGGAGGTATAAGGTAATTAAGCCATATCAGCTTCATTTTATCTTCTTTTCTGGGCCCTACGCTCTTTCAAATATACGTGAATGACCTATGCACTATGTGTCTCCCTCACACTAAAATATTTACCTATGCTGATGACACCGCGATGTAATAGATGGCGCTACCTGGTCAGCAGTGAAGGAGCGCGCAGAATACTCTTTAAAACATATAATGCTCTGGCTTAGCAAAAATCTACTGACGCTAAATGTGGACAAAACACTCTTCTTCCCCTTCTCCTTGTCCAAAATTAACACACCTGCTAACGATTTTTACATTAGAGTTCACACTTGCGTTGATAATAATAGCTGTACCTGTCAGGAAATTACTCGAGCTACAAGTGTGAAATATCTTGGCGTACATATTGACAGCAGGCTTGCGTGGGATATGCATATTGGTGTCGTAAAGACGAGAACAAGAAGGCTGATACACCTCTTTAAAACCCTGCGTGATACCATCAACCAAACTAGGCTAAGAATGGTTTATCTTGCCTTGTCTCAATCTATTATCCAGTACTGCATTCCCGTCTGGGGTGGGTCTGCGAAGACACAACTAATGGAACTGGAAAGAGCGCAGAGAGTTGTACTGAAAGTTATGAACCAAAAGCCGTTAAGATACCCTACAGCACAACTTTACGCAGAAAATAATGTTCTAACAGTCAGACAGCTCTATGTACTCAGAACAGGTTTAAAGGTGCACCAAAGTGTCCCACTCCCTGACCCTAACAAACGCAAGAAGCAACTTGTTTACCATAGCTCTCGTTGCAGAACAACCTTTGCCAGGTGTCAGTTTAAGAGTCTAGGGAGCAAGCTTTACAATCTATTAAATAAACACGGCAATATTGTAGAACTTAATAGGCACAACGTTAAAAATATTGCTACTAGTTGGCTTCTCGAATTAGACTATGAAAGCACTGAAGCATTACTCAAATATTTAGAGTAAACGGTTGTATCTCAGTATCGCAAGGTTTCTCTCTCTCTCTCTCTCTCACACACACACACACACACACACACACACACACACACACACATACACAGTCAACCTTCTCTTGCACACGCGTAACACAATCAAACTTACATTTACAATACACTAATATTAAAAGCATGTCTATATAATTATTGTACTACTTCTAAAATTTTATATTATTTAGTAACAATGTTAACTTTATGTCTTTTTCTTAAATATTATTAGCTTAATATCCATGAACAGTCGTCACTTACTGCGTTTACGTGTCAAATATTTTGACTTAACACTGTCTCCCAAAATACAGGCGCAAGCCTAGTTTGGGAGCCAGTATCAGGTATGTTTGTAACTCTCACTACAGCATAATCTAAGACATGATTGTAAATTTTCTCTGTGACCAAATAAACATATTATTATCTGTCTCTTCTTCTCGGGTATCTCCGTTTTTTTTCTTACGAAGATACCCGGTCTTTTGGTAGGCTTACATGGGGACATAGTGGTCCAACACGCAGAGGCCCTTTGAGAATTTTAATGTAACAGGGAATGGGACCCCCACTGCAGACAATCCACGTCCGCCTTATGTAGAAGAACGGTAATGGACCATCTCCAATGGGAGTTAAACTATTGTACAATATGCTAACTACTATTGGGCTATTGTGTTGGAGGTTAAATGTACTGGGTGACTTGAACTATGGATGAAAACTGCGTCTGCCATTTTAATATAATATCATCAAAATATTGGCAGACGGTGACTTGCCAACTCACTAGATGGGCCCCCTATACAATCGCCATAGGCAAGATAAGCCTGTAAGGCGACAGGAGGCAACACCGGTGTGAGCGGCTTGGGGTGTCGAGCGGTGCGGCGCCGGTTACACCTTCGCGGGACAGGCCCGGAGCGGGCTTCCCCGTAGTTATGCCATTGAAAATGACACTTCCACCCCCGAGCATATCGCTCTGGCTCCCTCCCTCTAACCGGCCAATTAAGGCAAGCCAGAGTTGAGATTTGCAGCACTCTCACTGCTCTCCCGTTAGGCCATTAAATCCTAACTGGTGCAGAAGGGCAACAAAACTCTGAGGAATCGGGACCGATGTATAGCCACGCACATTCAGCTCGCCACAAGCGGCACTGCGGATGTGAGCTTTTCAATAACTTACTGATACATTTTTTTGTTGGTATCAGAAAGTGGATAACTCAAAAAGCGAATTTACTATGCCCTCATAGGGTTGCGTTAATCTTGTAAAAGATAACGACTGTCCTCGAGGGGGATATATTATTATTATGTCTCTTCTTCACGGGTATCTTCTATTTTTTTTCTTATGAAGATACCCGGTCTTTTGGCAGGCTTACATGGGGACATATTGGTCCAACACGCAGAGGCCCTTTGAGAATTTTAATCTAATAGGAAATGGGACCCCCACTGCAGATAGTCCACGCCCGCCTTATGTAGAAGAACGGTAATGGATCACCTCCAATGGGAGCTAAACTATTGTAAAATGTGCTAACTATGAAATGAGCTATTGGGTTGGGGGTTAAATGGATCGGATGAATTAAGCTATTGATGAAAACGGCGTCTGCCATTTTAATATATTATTATTAAACTACTGGCAGACGGTGACTCGCCAACTCACTAGATGGGCCCCCTATACAATCGCCATAGGCATGATAAGCCTGTAAGGCGACAGAGGGCAACACCGGTGTGAGCGGCTTGGGGTGTCGAGCGGTGCGGCGCCGGTTTCACCTTCGCGGGACAGGCCCGGAGCGGGCTTCCCCGTAGTTATGCCCTTGAAAATGACACTTCCACCCCCGAGCATATAGCTCTGGCTCCCTCCCTCTGACCGGCCAATTAAGGCAAGACAGAGTTGAGATTTGCTGCACTCCCGGGAGTAGCACTCTCACTGCTCTCCCGTTAGGCCATTAAATCCTAACCGGTGCAGAAGGGCAACAAAACTCTAAGGAATCGGGACCGATGTGTAGCCACGCACATTCAGCTCGCCACAAGCTGCCCTGCGGATGTGAGCTTTTCAATAACTTACTGATACATTTTTTGTTGGTATCAGAAAGTGGATAAATCAAAAAGCGAATCTACTATGCCCTCGTAGGGTTGCGTTAATCCTATAAAAGTTAACGACTGTCCTCGAGGGGTTTTTTATTATTATTCTCTTTATTTATTTATACAACATATCAATTACATTTTTAAATATATCTATAAAATAAAAAATACATTTAAAAATATAAAAAATAGTGACCCACCGGTATCGGGTACAGGGACCAAGCTACCGGTGGTTAGGGCTCCAGAGAAAGGAATTTCCTCACAATACGTGCCGTGTCGAGAAGAACTGCTTTCTGTATCAGGCCCTTGATCCAGCTGTTTAACGCGAGCCTTTGTAGGTGTTGGTCAAGGCTCTTGGCTATAAGTCCATGGACAGATATGACTATCGGTACAATGATCGCTGAATCCACACCCCACACGTCGACAACCTCATGAGCCAAGTCTAAATATTTCTTCTGTTTGTCTACCTCGGCTTTCATGAGGTTTTCGTCGTGAGGTATGGTGATGTCAACAATAATTGCACGGCGTTCTAATCGATCTATTACCACTATGTCAGGCTTATTGGCGACAATAGTCCTGTCCGTGATAATAGATCGATCCCAGTATAATGTGACATGACCATTTTCGAGAACTGGGTCGGGCACATATCTATAGTATAGTACCTCTAAATCAACAAGATTGTACTTAAGAGCAAGTTGCTGGTGAATGATCTTGGCTACTTGGTTGTGTCGATGCAAATACTCACCGTTTGCAAGACTCGAACAACCAGAAATAATATGCCTAAGGGATTCTCCGGGACGATGACATGCCCGACAGATGTCCACCGTACCATCCTTCAGGATATACTTCCTGTAGTTCTTTGTCATTACAACTTCGTCAGTAATTGCAAAAACAAACCCTTCAGTCTCTCCAAAGAGATCACCAAATCGTAGTTAAGATACTGATGCATTGAAGTCTATATCAGGCCTGTGTAAGGCCTGATAAAAACGACCATGCAACTCCTTACTCTTCCATACCTCCTTGCGATCAGTAACACCAAGTACTATAGGTTTATGCCAATTCTCTTTAGCCAACGTGAGCGGGGTATGTCCATTATCCACTGCAACCACATCGCGATGCAACCTCGTGTCAGCATTAAGAAAATATTCTCTGAGGTTGCATATCTCACGGTTATGGAGGGTCTTGACATTTAAAAAGCCTCGACCTCCACACTTCCGAGGGATATACAACCTCATTACTGATGAACGAGGATGATGCATTCGAAATGTGGTCAACAAGGACCGCACTTTCCTATCCAGGGCATCTAATTCAGTCTGAGTCCATCTAAGTATACCGAAGGAATACATTAGGACCGGTATGACCCACCCATTGAAGGCACGCACCTTATTACCGCCTGATAAAAGACTTTTCAGTACTTTTTTCAGACGGCCAAAGAATCGCTCCTTCAATGTTTGTTTCACACCAGATTCGTTAATTCCTAATGCCTGCGATATACCCAGATACTTATAGGTCTCAGTGGCGGAGAGAGATCTGAGTATTATGGAATCTGAAAGCTCAACACCTTCAGACTCCACAATCCCACCCTTCTTTACATGCATGACTGCACATTTGTCAACGCCAAATTCCATTCTAATAGAACTACTAAAGGATTTTGTTAACTTCAATAGTTCTATCAGTTCCAATTTGGTGGTGGCAAATAGCTTAAGGTCGTCCATGTAAAGCAAGTGGGATATAACTCGACCTTCTCTTCGCAACTGAAAGCCTAGCCCTGAACTCTCTAGTATAGTACTAAGAGGGTTCAGTGCTAGACAAAACCATAAAGGACTGAGACTGTCGCCCTGGAATATACCCCGCTCAATAGGCAAGCCATTTGTTACAGTCTGACGACATCCTGGATAGCAAAGGTCTGTTCTCCATTGCCTCATACATGACTGCAGGAAAGTACAAAGAGTTGCATCCACTTTGTACAGCTCCAGTACCCTCAGAAGCCACGTATGAGGCACAGAGTCAAAAGCTTTTTTATAATCAATCCAACATGTCGTCAGACTGCGACGATTACGGCGTACCTGTTGGTTAATGATCATGTCAATAATAAGGAGCTCTTTGGTGCCTCGGGTCCCACTTCTACATCCATTTTGAGACAAAGACAAGACTGAATTTTTATCTAAATGTGAAGTAATTTTGATTCTCAAAATGGATGTTAGAAGTTTATAGACTGTTGGTAAACATGTGATAGGTCTATAATTTTTGGGATCCAAGGCATCGCCAGATTTATAGAGAAGGTGGGTTATTCCAGTTGTTATAAAATCGGGCAGAGAGCCCGACTCTACACATGACTGGAATTGACCTGCTAAACGAGAATGTGAACTACGGAGCCACTTAAGCCAGAAATTATGCAGTCCGTCCGGTCCCGCTGATTTCCAGTTTGGCAAAGAACGGACTGCATTTGCTACATCCTGTTCTGATATATTAATTGACTCCATTGCCTGTATAGATTCACATTCCCGTTCAACATCTCTCATCCATTCACCTTCAATATGACTAACGGGCCTCGACCAAATACCACGCCAAAATGCATTTGTAATATCAGCATTTGGTCGCGGTCCGTTATCCACACCGGAATTGGGTTTTTCCCACCGTCGATAAACCCACCTCTCATCCTTTTGGAACATGCGGTTCTGGGTATATCGCTCTACGCGTTTCTTATAACGACGAATCCGGTTTGCCCATGCACAAACTTTCTGCTTCAGAAAGTCAATGCGCTCCGTGATACATGACGTTCCCACATATTCTTGAGGCGTGATGTTAGTGCCTGAAAACGCCTGCTTCACAAAGCGCATGACCCTCGGACGAGTGTTTCCCGATCTAAAGCAGATTAGCTTCCCAATGAGTGCCTTAGCCCGAGCGATACGACGCTCAATTCTACACTGCCAAGCTGGTACAGCAAGTTTAGGAGAAGAAGCAAGTTTCTTTTCAAAAAACTTTACTTCAGCTACTCTACATGCTGCAACGGCCGCACAGTATAGGATCGAGTGCGTATCACCAAGGTCTTCACTATTATCCAAATAATCAGGTAATAGCGAATCTAGAGCACACACCAAGGCCATATTCCGTTTATGCATAGGCAAACGCGGTAGGCTAGGTCTACAGCCTGGACTCATAGATCGATATTCCAGAATCGCATCCTCCAATGCACTCCTTAAGTTATTATTACACTGGATACTTACGGATATAGCCTCAACTGCAACAACTTCATCATTGTGTGTTGTGTTTGTTACCGATGAATTTGTAACCTGTGATGAAGTTGGACAGTCAAGGCTATTTCGTACCTCAGAACGTAGCCGCTCAAGTACAGCACTATCCAACATGTTACAACGTTGAATAGCCCGCACCTGATCCGATAATCGTTGTGCCGAGACGTTAACAGCTGGTTCAAGACCCTGAAAAACAGTTAACAGCCGATCACGGTATGCAGTAAGGTTAATTCCCCCCTCTGTAGCCACAAAATATGCCCGCATTCATAGAATCAGTCCATCGCATGCGGCGCACATTACCACCGGTAGCGGGAGCCCTATTCGAAGCCGGTGGGCCTCGGGACTCCAAGCGTGTCGGTGGCCGGCCTCTTCCACGCCGCCGCGCTGGTGGTGGTGACGACGGCGGGGAGAAATATTCGCCGCTTGAGCTCGAGCTCAACGCCTCAACTGCAGTCGATGTAGCGGATATGCTCACCGTGGACTGCGAGGCGGAGCAATGCGGCGAATCCGGAGATGGATCTTGTGCATTCCTTTTAGCCCTGGATCTTGTAAGCATTTAGCAAAGATATCGTTTATGTTTCATGTTTGTGAAATTAATTCTGATATGTCACATGACATCTAATGTCACGCATATCCATAATTATAGTATCTTGTATATTTCCGTATATAAGGTTTTATTTGTTATTTCTTGATTTTCATATTTTATATTCATTTTTCCTTTACTAGAAATACGGTTTATAAGCTTTCCGGCTATGGTAATATTATTTTAAATATTTTAAGATTATATAAACGACATTTGCTATGTAGTGTTGCCAGGTGTGTTTGTATTATTATTATTATTATCTTAGAAGGATTTGAAGCGATTGATGAATCTCGAAGAAGCGAAAGAAGTATGCATGGATCGCGAAGCCTGGCGATCTGTCCTCTCTGACTACCCCGTCAGGGATACAGCGTGAAGATAGTTAGGATTTGTGTGAAATATAAATATAAAAGGTCATCTTCTCCAATTGGGATTTCAAAGTTTTATAGTAGTAGTGGATTTTATTCAAGGCACATAATGCCCATCATGGTGTACCTCAAGGCTCTGTGCTTGGACCAATCTTGACTTGTCCACTATAACATGAGACCAACAAAATTACTGGCAATGTAAAGGTGTAATTCAGCATTGCCCCCTCTTTCTTTTTTGTATGTTTTAGTTTTATAAACAACTGACGTGTCTCATGACGTGTATTTTTCACGTCATCAGGTGTAATGTAACCTTACAGTAATACTAGTTCTACAATTTCAGAACAAACACCACAGTATGCCTGGGCAAAATTGCCCAGCATCTTCACCCACAGATTCGCCAGAAGGTTCTGGTGTCCGCGTTTGTTCGTGCCACCCGGGATGCCTTCCCTCCTGCGAGACAAGCTGGTGTTTTAGCGCTCGCAGCTACACAGCAGTACTTTTTGTTGGCAGAAGTAGCTAACCGAGTGTTGCCAGCACTCTGTCCATTAACCAATGATCCGGAGAAACAGGTTAGTGTTTTTTTTAGTACTGTTTATTTAGTCTTAGTTATCTTACTATATTAATCAACCTGCGTCAACACGGCAATGGGCTCACCACCTGTTACGTGGGACAGGAATGCACACCGTGAAATGTAGGCGCATAATATGTCTCGGCCACTGCTTAGGGGATAAGGCGAGATTGATAAATTACTGTATCAATCAATCATCAGTCGCAATTTCCACTCCTGAACTCGTCGGCTCCACCAGCCATTATACCAGAATTTTCAACACATATGAAATGAAATCAATAATCTTTATTCATGTAGGTCACAAAGTAACACTTATAAACGTCAAGATTACTGCTTCTACATTCACATTTACTGCCAGATTAGCAAAGCAATAGGTAGAGTCAGAGGAAGAACCTGGCAATAAAACTCATGGCCATTCTTTTCTAACCGCCAGTAATTACATTAGTTTGAAAAGAGTGGCCATGAGTTTAGTTGCCAGGTTCTTCCTCTGGCTCTACCTATAGCTTTACGATATGACCAGACTATTGCCCTTGCTTACTCTATGAGCTAATTGGACCAATTTGGTTCTCTGTGGCATTTAAATCGTACCGAGATGTCCGAGATCAACACATATAGATGCTTCATTTAGATTGCTCTCAAGTGTTTCAGCTTTTCCGACACTTGCATGGTGTCACCATTTAATTCACACCCGATCCTCCTTAGTAAAGACGAATTCACGTGCATTTTAGTTACTAGTTACAGAAATTGTTCCATGCAACTAGTGTGACTATTGTTCTCCGTAGCATGCTATGAATCTAACCTTTTCATCTATTTATACCATTACAGGTTCGTGATGCTACGTTTAGAACGATTAAAGGCTTTTTAGGCAAGTTAGAAAAGGTGTCTGAAGATCCAAGTCTTAAAGAAGGAATGGGTAAGAATCTGCTTGGATATTATTATTGTGTGGGAATCTAATATATGTCTATGCCGTCTCAACGTTCTTCAGGCACGAAGGGTGGGCAGCCAAGGTAGCCATGCAATTCTAAAAGAACATTATAAAATCTCGACTGCAGAATTCGTTGTAAGATGTAAATTTTTGCTTAAGAATTTTACAACTACCTATAAATACAGCTAGGTATTGCAGCCTGGACGACCATATGCTAGTGTTATATTTATGTATAGCTAGCATCTTTCTTATATTTGAAATACCAGAACAAACCCCATCCAAATTAAAGATCATAACAATACGTTCCCTTTGACATGAAAGACGGACTAACTAACGCATCGCACACAGCGCACGCACACACACACACACACACACACACACACACACACACACACACACACAGAGAGAGAGAGAGAGAGAGAGAGAGAGAGAGAGAGAGAGAGAGAGAGTACACACATACTACAATATTACTGTGGATTTGGAAATTAATCCCAAATGTGTTGCTAAGCTGAAAACTTGAAAACTTCTGGACTCATCATCATCATCCGAGCGTCTGTCCCAGTTGCGCCCGGGGTTCCCGTTCCTACTTTTTGTCCTCGACTTCGCACGGTCGTTGGCATCCTCTGTAGTGAAACCACCATAATAATGGAAAGTGAAAAAAGAAAACGTCTGGACTGTTTCAGCTTATTTTTTTGTTTATTAATATTTGCTATAGGCCAGGGAATGTTGATATGAAGAGAAAATTTGGAAAATTCTAAATAAATCGCCGGGACAGCCTTCAAAAGAAAATATGGAAATATCGACCTGAAAACAATACATTATTGTAAAATTGTGTGAGCGTGCGTGTTAGTGTTTAGGGATATGTAAGTGAGTGTTATTTACAGTACTATAGTGATTACATGAGCTTTTAGAAATATGAAAATGTGGGAAGTTTTTCAGGTTCCACATCATTACTCTCTATGTACTTTAAAGTTGCACCTATCAAATATATTCACAGAGGCGGACGTCCACACAGCGACGCCATCTTTAAGCAACGCGGCAGCTACATGGGCCGGCTGGGCCGTCACGGCCGTCACCGCGAAGTTCTACCGCTCGCATTCCGATACGGCTCGGGTGGCACACTCTTCCAAGTCGGTGCTCTCTAAGCCTGGCTCGCTTGGTAAGTTTCAATTTATCACATATAGGTCTTACAGCACAAATAAAGAAGAAATTCCGAAAAAAATAATGAAAATTATGGGGTGTCTCACATAGTAAATACCAATAAACATAGACCTATGTATGTATGTTTTATCATGGTGGAATTATCGGTAGGTACATAACCTCAGCACATGAGTTGAACTCGCGCTCGACCGGTTTTTTTACATACATACACATTGTCACGCCTTTATCCCCGAAGGTGTAGGCAGAGGCATACTATACGCCCACATTTCACCGTATGCATTTTTGTTCCACGTAACAGGTGGTGAGCCCATTGCCATGTTGAAATGGACAGGCGCAGGCTGTGGAGACCTGCTGTTGAAATAAATTGCAAATATACATACAATTAAAATACGGTCGATTTATGAACCTTTTGGTTACAGAGCAACCATCTTCAAGCAGTATGTCGACAACTACGTCCTCAGTGACCTCGATGACCTCTTTGGAACACAGCGAGTCAGCGTCTGATTACGATCCAGAACACTGGGACATGGCTGCTTGGGGAGAAATTGACTCTAGCGCAGGTCTGTATTGTAAATAGTTTAAACAAAATTTAGTACTCCGTAACACCAAAATTAAATGAAATTGAAACCAAGGTCTTCACTGCGCGACAACGATGGCAACTAAGACTTCATTGAATCAGCACATTTTACGTAATTACAAGTGTTTAGTTATACGGCATATTATACGCCCACTTTTTACAGTGTTTTTGTCCCACGTAATAAGTGGTAAGCCCATTGCCGTGTTGAAAATAGTGACACAAGTTGTAGCTACCTGCTGTCGAAAGTTTTCAGGTCGCCTATTTTTCAACTTGGCTTAACAACTGCCTTATTACTGGCAACCGGAACCAAATTTAAATGCCACAAAGTGGTCACCCATCCGTGACCAGCCATAGCTAAAATTGCGAAGCTAACGAAGCGATCATTTATATAACACTGAGTCAGAGTGGCCATGAGCTTTTAGTTTTAAGGCATAGATTTCTAAATAAAGTGTAATGAATTAACATCATCATCGTTACTATGGCTAAGATTCGTCTGCATCTGAAACTTTATAGTAGGGGAGGTAGTGTTAATTTTCACAAGGAATTTGATACCGGCTGATATTCATAACACTAATCGTTCATACATTACGTAGTTTATACCAATGAACCTTTGAGTTGTATGAGAGTTTAGACAATTTGGAGGTCTAGCTTAATTGGCATCCTATAACCATATAAATAAAATATAGACGGTCAAATCTGTTATTTATTGGTAAAGAACTATTAGTTTAATGAATATCGGCCGGTATCAAATTCCTTGTAAAAATTAACTGTACCTACCACTACTATTAACTCCGGAAGCCTGTAAGAGCTTCTTCTTGTTTTCTTTTTTATATCTTTTTAAATATTGGTGGGACAACTCACTCAACGCCATCTGATTCCACACTAAGCAGACCTTGTACTATGGTAACCAGATAACTGACAAACATACTTATATATTTCTAAATACATACATATTATAGATAAATAACACCCAGACAGAGAATTAACCATCGTACTCATCACACAAAGTTTTATCCTGGGTGGGAAACGAACTCACGATCTTGCGTAGCAGTCGGATGCACTCCCACCGCGCCACAGTTTTTTTTTTTTTTTTTATTATAAATAAATAAATAAATATTGTGGGACACTTTTCACACAGCGCCATCTAGCCCAAAGTAAGCTAATATTAGCTTGTGTTATGGGATCTAGATAACTGATAAACATACTTATATATTTCTAAATACATACATATTATAGATAAATAACACCCAGACACAGAATAAACCATCGCGCTCATCACACAAAGTTTTATCCTGGGTGGGAATCGAACCCACGACCTCTTGCGTAGCAGTCGGATGCACTCCCACCGCGCCACAGAGGCAGTCGCAGTCAGTTTCGAAGTTCAGCTTCATTAATGACATGTATATTTCAGGCACGGGCGCAAGTGTAAGCGTGAAGTCTCCTCCCAGCAGCGGCAGTGCTCAGGTAACGCCTGCATTGGCCGCACTGTGCGAAGACGACTGGGACAACGAGGAGTGGGGAACGCTCCAGGAACAACCGGTAAGCTTAGGCCTTAGCCTTAGGCTATTTAAACGCAATTGGTCTAATGGGGATTGATCAAAATATATTGCCCTGAATTTTTTTTTTAAATATAAGAGTTTTCTAAGAAACAATTTATAATATTATTGTTATATTCGCCGTATTACATTTTTAATTTATTTATAGCTGAAACTCTACAAATATGACATTTTGAATATTTGATATAAATAACGTTTAATTGTGAACCTATCAAAGAGTTTATTATTGTTTTGTTTAATAGTGATATCAATATGGTCACAAATACAGTATTAATTATACATTTCTCAATTGTTAGTCAAACGACCTACCGGTACCTGGTGCAAAAGTGCCCTCACACTGGTCGCATTACCGATTCGGATGGCAAAGATTTTTAATTTGAAGTCATTTGAAGGTTAAATGATGATTTTTTACTGAAATACTAATAATCTTTAATTAATTTATTTTTCTAAGTCATAAGTTGTGTTTAATAACCCTTTAAGTAAAATTTATAACAAACTAAATGACCCCCACGTCGGACTCACCTCGCACCAATTTAATCTCAGCGCTTATAAACTCTACAATGATGCATAAAAATTGGCCCGATTTGTCGATATTTATGACTTCTGCTCCGCTCTCCAGGGTAGTAGCGTGATGATATAAAGGCTATCTTTTAAGTTGGATCAAACTGCACACGGTGTGCAAATTTGATTAAAATCGGTTTAGTAGTTTAGGAGTCCATCGCGAACAAACAACGTGACACGTAAATTTAATATATCAAGATTTTCAAAAGTGAATTTGTTATTGCAGAGCGCGGAAGCAGAACTAGCGAGTCCATCGGAGACGTGGAACAATACATTGTGGAGTGATCCCGTGCTAAACAACGCGAACGTGACGTATGTACGAGGGGGCCGGCTCGAACATCGACCCACCGCTCATCAGAATAGCAATGACTCCCTCGGTGGATGGGAAGACGGCGAGTTTGAACCCATCGAGGAAAATGCTGACGGTAAGTGAGACATTTTGTTTTACACAGCGCCATCTAGCCCAAAGTAAGTACCTATATTAAATGGGATCTAGACAAATGATAACACACAAACTCCGAAGAACTCCTCAAGAAACTGGTAAATACATAGGTAACACACAAACTTCGAAATAAACATTTGCAGATCACACAAATATTTGTTTTGGCCTGGGAATCGAACTCGGGGCCTCAGCGCGGTCGCATAGGCAGTCATAGTAAGTGTTTAATGTCAGGGACAAATGAGCAGCTTGCTCAAAATGGAAAGATCAAAAGTATTGGGTTGCTGTTGGATACAAATATGCAACAATAAATGAATCAGCAGGAAGTGAAAGAAGGATGAAGGATTTGGATCGCTATCTTGGCGACTACCCCGTTATCAGTACTGCGTAAAGATGCGAACATACGAACAGTGCACTGAGAAATAATCGCGCTTTTTTGGCATTCATTACTTGTTTATCAATCACGCCTTATCGCCGGCAATGGGCTCACCACCTACTACGTAGGACAGCAATGTACATGGTGAAAAGTGGCCGTATAAAATGCATCTGCCACCCCTTCGGGAATAAGGCGTGATTGATACACTAACAACCAAACGAAGTAGTCTCCAGAGTTCGAGATTTAGATGTTAGAAGTAACCGGAATTTTACGCTCAGATAACGGTATCCTTTGTAATACACCAATAAAAATATTGTACTAGTAGAAAATCTACAAAATTCGAAAAATAATACTATTTTTTTATTATTGTATATCTATAGAGAACAACGCAACGAAAATGGACGAAATGCGTCGCAAACGTGAAGAGAGGAAACTGCAGAGGCAAAGAGAGATGGAAGCTCGACGTTCTGCTAGAGGTCAGGGGCCCATGAAACTTGGAACTAAAATGGGCCCCGCCAACCCTCCATTCTAAAGCTCGTCGGAAATAAACGCTGGTATTAACTATATATATACAAATATACGATATGTTTTGACAAATAATTCTATACGTTACCTGTCAAAGTTTTCAGCGGTCGATTTGTCAACATGTCGTTCGATTTTATGTCGATAAATTAGTAAATCCTGAGGCTAGTCGCTAGCCAAAAAAAACAGATATTTCTAATCAGTCCGACAAGTGGAGACGAATAAGTCTTCATAAATCATAGTCTCATCGACTGGGCAAATCTTTAAGCTATAATCTAGATCCTTCTTCAGAATTCCTGGAGTGAAGTGTCAAATGAGGGCCATTATTCACCATTTCTAAAATTTGTCCGAACGTTTGAGTGCTTTTAGAGATACATCCATAAACAAGTTAAACTTATAAAAAGTCCTTTTTTGCGTTTAGGTCACATTACACTACATTAGACTTCTTTATAAATTTTGGATATTTAAAAACACATGGTAAATTCTTATTATCGTATTCGACCAAAACGTTGAAAAAAATTTGCTAAGGTGAATATCTTTGATTCTTTGTAATTATAATAAATAGATCTTATTTACTTGAGGCCAATATGAAATTAAATATATGTTATAAATGCATTTCGATGTAGATTAAGTTATGTTATTTATTATATTATAGTTATTTAGATTCGTATTATTTATATATCTATCAACGCATTATGAAACTATGATAGAAATAATTTCAGTAAACTTACATAGAATTTGGATAGTTGCAATATATTTCGCGATACATGACATTCAAAGTAGCATTCTTTAAATCAAATTAACCTTATTAACTACCTTTTATAAACCTTAATAACTACATTTCTATGTGTTACGATTGTTTCTCAAGTTTCTAAGCCAGCCATCAAAAATAAATAAAGCTATATTTAATAGTCGTTTCTATACCGTGACATAAAGATCGCAAAGATAAATGTATACAAATCAAGCCTATCGCAGTCTTGCTGGAAGGAGACAAAAATAAAAAACAAATTTGTTGCTAAAATAAAAAACAAAACGTTGCACCGTACCTTTTGATACTACACAAAACAGTGGGAAGTTATTTAATTTAATCAACCGCACACTTTCTCTCAGCTGTCGGATATATAATCCCGGGCGCAGCTGAAACCTTGGGTCTCCATTACCGAAGTATTATTACATCTCTTGTCAAATTCAATTTATAAAATTTCTTTAAACTGGAACATATGTTTTAATTTACAAAATAATTGTGTTAAATTTACACTTTGTAACACAACATTTCACTTCTAACTTGAATATTCAATTTGTTGAGTAAATACATATAAAATCAAAAATGTTCAAATAGGTTTTCGATTTAAATTCTACTAAATTAATATTCTTTACTAAAGTTTCATTAGGAACTATTGAATTGCATACGTATACAATTATAAATGCCGCCCTTAGATCGCTAGGTAAGCACAGCCTTATATTTGAGACATTTTAAATTAAATGAATGACGAATAGGGTAGGTAGTTTCCTGCATTGATAATAAATTAACTTAATGATCTTATATATTAGAAAAAATACTAAAAGCACTGTTAAAATCGCCGTAATATCTCTTCAACTCAGTCGATTAACGCCCTCTTTTAAGCAAAAGCCTACCTGAAGGTCGCCGCAACGTTCGCTTTGGTGAAACTCGCATTCAACATACTCATGCGGATGTTATGAGGTCATCCTTTCACCTTGTTCGTGACCTAGCGACACTCTTGCAGTACGATCTCGTCATTCGAGGACTGTCAACCCATAGACCAGTCAGTACTACGATTAATATGTTATTCCACTGCTGCCACCATGTGAGTAACGGTGAGCTGTCGATTTTTGTATAATAATCATGAAGTCAAATTATAATAATAACTCATTTGGCATTTAAAAAAATATATCTTCAGATATGTGCCATAAAAACGATAAGGTCATTTGGAATTTAATAAAAATACGGTGGAATTTACTTAAAAACTATCTATCATATTTCAAGAGCATATAAAATGGAGACAACACTACGACAGATAAACAACTCAGTACAAAGTTGCGTGACTCGGCTCACTCACTCACACAGGTGCATATTTTAGATTAGACGCGGAATGAATCCTTTTAAATGTTTGTGTCTGTGTGATAACTTGTACGGAATAAAGTACTGTCTAGAATGAATGAACTGTGCTACGCCTAAATGTTATTCCGCTATGACTAGGGAACAAGTATTGTAAATTGTTATGCACCAAGTAGATCGCTCAAGTGAGACTAGACGCCGCTAAGGCAGTAATATTTTATTAGGTAGTAAGTATATTTAAATAGGGAATGTGCATGAAAAAATTATACTCTCTCGTACAAATTTTCATAAATTACATAACATTACAGTGCTAATTGTAAAAACACAAATTTGGGTATAAAACAAACTATAGTTCGTTCATGTTAAGAATTCAGTGCGCTTTACTTTACCGTAATTAGTCAAAGGCAGACTTTAAAACAAAACGGTTGTCCTTTGTTTTAAATTTTCATTAAACAATAAATAAAATTAAACACAAAATATTTGTTGGAAAACCATATTAAATCATCATGCATATTCTTTATTCTGCTTTAAAGAGAATGAATTGAAACAAAGTTATTAGATATCTATAATTTGTTAACTGTTTTATAATCTTGAATTTTGGTGTTGTGCCCTCGATTACAATTAAAATAAGGTCAATAAAATGATAAACGGTTCTTATTTTCAATTATTTTATATATTTGAATAAAATTGTGGAGATGTTTTTGTGATGTGAAATGAATGTTTATTATCGCTCTCTAGATGTCGTTTTTGCCAATCAACCAAAATTTCCATTATAAATCTCGTTCATGGATATTTTGGTTCTCGCATGATAATGAACATATTAGTTTATAGGCATCAGAATATCGTCAGTAACCTCCCATTGCACCTCCTTCGTTTATGACTTGACTGGATATAGATGAGTTGCTATTAAAAGCATACTCCGTAAATGTAACATCTCGACGTTTGATATTTTTTTTATTTATAGTGAAAAATAAAACAACTTGGTTCAGATGAGACTTAACCCGTTATGTTTTTCGATCTTTATGCTGTATCCCTGACGAGGTAGTCAGAAAAGAGATCACCAGGCTTCGCATTTCTTATACACTTCATTAATCATTTCATACATGCACGTCTGGGTATCCGAGTACTTTTGACTTTTCCATATTTGAGCTATCTGCTCATTTGGTTTCCGGGTGTATGATATCACTATAAATAAAAAAAATGTATCAAAACTTTAGCATAGTAATTGCTGTAAAAATGTTACCCTCGCATATTATTTTATAAACCATTTCGATATCGATAGACGATGAGCACAGTGTCGCATCACTATTATTTCAATTTCCTTGTCTTTAAACTCTATTTACCTATGTATAAAGTTCCAGGTAATGCTTTTTTTTGTTGTGATAATTATGGGACTTGTGCAATCGGCAAATGAGGGTGTCAATTTGATGTAAGTGCTCATATGTTGATGCTTGAAATTTTACAACACAAGGAATGTTATTACTAATTTTCCAAATGTAGATTTGCAAGATTACTTTTACAGTCAGCATCAAAGATGTATGACTGTACTTTGGTGGCAATCAATGTCCTCATTGTTAGATTTACAGAGCAAGGAATCTTGCTTGCGCCCTAATAGATACAAAAGACTGTAGACGGAAATCGCATACGCGGCCTGTTAATAGCATGCCATTCGTAATTAGTGTAATTTTTATCGTGAAAAATTATCGTGTTTCAATGTTGATTTTGAATTTTCGGCTTTATCTATCTTTTCGCTTTACGATGCTTTGTAAGTTATTAACAACTTGCTCATTCCGCCAAACTTACGCCCGGCTCTGATTTGGCACTAAACTGAACTAAAACCTTTTTATCATAGACGTGTGGCAAGCATTTCACTTTGTACAGGCTTTTTTACTTGGCTCTTTTTTGCTTGCCCACTTTGTGTAAATTAACCTTTCTCTTTTTCTCTCACTGGTTTTTTTATACCACTGAGCTGGCAGTCAAGCATACGGCCCGCCTGATGGAAAGTGGTCATCGTAGCCTATGGACGTTTGCAACACTAGAGGTGCAAACCTCCAATAGGTGCTGTCCTCCGCCTTTTGTTTAGATAGGTTCCCTTTTATTGAGTAATCTTAACAACAAGATGCCAATGAAAGTTTTATACCTTATCATAAAATTGCACAGACACTTTGATAGTATATAAAAATGTGGACACTGATTGTTAACTAGTATTAGATAACTAATTGAATCGGGCGTTACATTGTTAACGATAATAAAGGAGGGGGGGGGGGGGAAGGATCCCACCTTAGGCTTGTCGACTTAATGTCACCTTGTAAAGCGGAGTATTGCAAAAAGTTTTGACAACCTGGAGGGTAAGGTTTCCTTATTCCTGTCCTACATCCCTTTCTTTGAGGAGTTCGGTTCGTCATTCCTCCGTTACAATTAGTAGAGGTTGTCCTTGACCGTTGTGCGTTAGGATTGATGAATCGAGGGTGTGTGGTGGGATCCTCCTCCCCTCCTTTATTATCGTTAACTAGTAACTAGTATTAGATGCTGACTGTAACGGTATTGTGCAAAATATTTGAAATTAGGTTTTTCTTTTTGCTTCCCCTCCCGATGAATCAACGTAATTTGAAGTATACGGTACATATAGCTGTACTGCGGATAGGTAATGCTATTTTATATGTATTAATAGCATTGTAAAGTATAATGATTGTGTACATAGTGTTTAACTACCAGACTGAGCCAGTCTTTGAGTTGATTACTCCTTGATATTCCTAATTTCTTTATATACATTTTATTATTATGTATTTGATGAAATTTAAAAAATATAATTGTAATTTTATATATTGTAGTTTCATTATTAGTCCTACCCGTTTATTCCACAATTTATGCACACACAAACATTGCAAAGAAAAATAATAGGTACAAATTACAACGGTACTTCTTGGATGTATACATACTGTCACGCCTTTATCCTCGAACGGGGTAGGCAGAGGCATACTATACGCCCACATTTTACTATGTGCAGTTTTTGTCCCACGTAACAGGTGGAGAACCCATTAGTCGTGTTGAATTAGACAAGCGCAGGTTATAACGCGATATAATATGCTTAATTGTTTACAAGTAACATCGGGAGTACTTTACTATGCGGATCTCGTGGCATCGAGGGTTAATTTTCGTGCTTTTAAACGTTTCTGCCATACATATTACTGGAATCAAACATAGTTACATAGGACCCATAATATACCTACTACTATGGTGCTTCGCTATTTCTAAAGGATTTAAACCTAGCTGCTTTCCAGGTCTCCCGCTTTTCAAAGGAGGGAAGACGCATTACGTTCTTTTCCTACTTCCTCACATTATCTTCTGATTAATTTCGTTGCGGGTTCCAAGACATGCTAACTTCTCCTGGGACTTCACCGAGATCGAGCTCGGTGTAACTTTTCTGGTGTTTTGGTCATTGCTGTAGATCCTGGATTACAGGAGTCACAGTAATGGGAATGAGGGTGGGATTAGTCCCAATAAAACGAAAAAGCGCACGATGTGGCGACTTATTGTTGAATTTTCTAGAGATATATTGTTATTTTTGGTTCCTCGCCATTATTAAGTAATATTATTATTACAATTGGCGCGTGTCAACAGAGACTTGAAGGATTGATTTGAGTATACATTTGCTTGTAGTGAGTGAGTCGTGCATCTTATAGTGGTATTGTTACATTATTTTGCTCTGAAATATATATATGTATATTTTGCTTTCATTCTCAACAAATTAAAAAATACTGTTCTACTGGTATATATATATCTAAAACTGGAGTAATCTTAAACTGAAGTAATAATGATTTCTTAACTTAACTTTTAATAATACAAAGTAATTAGTTTGTGTACTAATTGTATCTACATATTGATGTGACTTTCATAACTATTATTTGCTTTTTATGATATAAAAATATGAGTGAATTGTTATAAATAACATAACAATGTTTTGTATGATAACTTGTGTTTACATAATAATGCATTTTGTGACAAACTTAATTATAGCCTTACTATTTGTACGAGCCATGCATCATTAATGGTTTAGCATTTTTACAGCATATTGCTTTACAGCCTATTAATAGGTTATATTAATATAAATAGAACATAACCATTTAAATTAAAATTATTCATCTGAGATCTTTCCAATCACACTTGTGTAACTTTACAGCGGAGTGTTCAAAGCTTTTGAAACTTGTTTGAATGATAATATTTTGCTTTTTGACAATCATCATCTGAGCGTCAAGGCCTGGTTGTGCTTAACTATAGCAGTGATTGATTTAATTGAGTTTTCAGTGCTTTCTTTGAATTTGTTTTGGCTTTTGAATGTTAATAGCTGACTGCTGGCTATTGCTATCATCTTACCATTCGGTCTCGGTTGCCTTTGGATATTTTTGCAATTAATTGTTTTAGCTTTTGAATTTCTTTGATCTTTTACTTGTCAACTATGGAGCGTGCAGTTTCCACCCTTGCTTGGAGGAGGAGTAATAATGATAACAGTTCAAAAAACTGATTAGGTTCCATCGAGCACAGGTTTGTGTAAGAACTGATAGTGACTCGATGTTAAAGAAATTTAGTTATGCTCCTGATGCTGCAACTAATGAAAGAGAACACTGTCATTGGCTAAATTATTTAAAAGTTTATTTTAGAAACATAAATTCAGCTCCTATTTTGTTTGTTAAAAGTAAAGATACTAGACCTTACTTAAAATTTCTTATAAATAATAGAACTTATTCTGGTCATCGATATAAACTTTCTGCTGTAGACGTTTTTACTAAATACTGTTGGTTATCCCCAATGATAAATGCTACTACTAATGTAATTT
This sequence comes from Thumatha senex, assembly GCA_948477245.1. Taxonomy (NCBI): domain Eukaryota; kingdom Metazoa; phylum Arthropoda; class Insecta; order Lepidoptera; family Erebidae; genus Thumatha; species Thumatha senex. Next base: position 15,561,347 of record OX419743.1, read on the forward strand.
GTAAACTTCTTGAGAAGGAGATTTTCCTTAAGTATGGAACTCCAAAAATATTTGTTTGTGATAATGGAACTCAGTTTACTGCTAGACAGTTTGTTACGTTTCTTAAGGGTTATAATATAAATAAAATATTTTATAATTCCCTGTATACTCCTCAAAATAATCCAGTTGAAAGATATAATAAACCCGTTGAGACATGTATAGCATGTTGTGTTAAAGATGATCATAGAACGTGGTCGAGGTTTTTATCTCATGTTCAACTAGCTTTGAACAATAGTGTGAATCTTGCTACAGATTTTACTCCTACTTTTTAATGTTCGGTAGAGAACTTATTTTTGATGCATCTTTGCACCGTGTTAGTACCTCTATTGATAAATTAGATCAACTAGAGATAGGAGATAGAAGTTCTTTTGCAACTTCACTCAATTCACTTAGTGAAATCTTTGTTAAAGTACAATCTTGTTTGTTGAAAGCGTATAAGCGAAACGCTAGTTATTATAATGTAGGGAGGCGAATCATTTCTTTTGGTGTTGATGATGTTGTGTGGAGGAGAAGCTTTGTGCAGTCTAATGCTCCTGCATATTTTTCTGCTAAACTTTCACCTAAGTTCGTTAAGTGTAAAGTAGTTTCTAAAGTTTCACCTAATGTTTACCTTCTGAAGGACCTGAATAAAAGATCCACAGGTCGCTACCATGTTGAAGATATAATTAAATATTAAATTATTTTGTTTTGAAAATTACGGACTTTGGTCTTGGTTCTGGTATTGGTTTGGAAGAAATTGGTCCTTGTTAGTACGACGTATGAGAGGGAATGACCATTTGAAAGAGATGTATGTTAGGTTACTTCACAACTTTTTATTGGAATCAAATTCTGAATCTTTGAAAAATAGAACTTAGGATATTACAAATTGATTAAAAATTTATCAATTTACCTTTTAGTATTATCAAAATTAGCCTTTTAGAAATAACACTAACTTTTTCACACAAATAACTGTCATACACATCGAAAGATCTTATCTTTTTGTTTGTTTGTTTGTTGGAACCTTAATTGGTTATTAAAACATTATTATTCCACTTATATTATGGAATGATATTGTTCTGTTTTGTAGGAAATTTTCCTAGTTTTGTTTGTATGTTTAGGTTAGTTATATTTTGTATATATTTTGTTTATATTTTATTTTGTATATATTTTGTTTGTTTGTTAAGTAATACAAAGTTACCCGGATATGACTTATGAAATACCTTTTGATGTTGATGTCTGTCTCTTTTGACTATAGGATCACATCTTTATATATGCATTTGTGTTCGGAAAGTCGGTAGGGTTGTGCCGGTCACATTTGTCATATTGGTTTTGTTACAACATTTGTGTTCGGAAATTCGGTGGTGTTGAGCCGATCACATCTGTTTGGTTTTGTTACAGCATTTGTGTTCGGGAGTTCGGTGGTGTTGGGCCGATCACATCTGTTTGGTTCTGTTACAGCATTTGTGTTCGGGAGTTCGGTGGTGTTGAGCCGATCACATCTGTTTGGTTTTGTTACAGCATTTGTGTTCGGAAGTTCGGTGGTGTTGGGCCGATCACATCTGTTTGGTTTTGTTACAGCGTTTGTGCTCGGGAGTTCGGTGGTGTAGAGCTGATCACATCTGCTTGGTGTATTTTTCCATATTTTTTGTTGGAATAAGTTGTTCGTTTGTCACGACACTTTGTACAGTTGCTGTTTGACTTTGTAATGATTACAAGTTACAGCACAGTTTTGTTTGCTGATATTTTGATTTTTATATGGGATTGTAAGTGAAAGAAGTCGGTGGCGATAGAGCTCAACCGCATCTTTAGTATATATAAGGATAAGATTGGATGAAAGAGTCAGTGGCTAGATAGCTTAACTGAACTCCTGGTTTGAGAACTTGGTTGGATTTGTTATTCTTTAGTACTTACGTTAAGTCAATGCTTTGACTTTAAGTTTTTTTGTTGTATCAATTTTGATATTCTTATTTGTAAAAGAGTTGGATGATAGAGTCGGTGGCTATGGTGCTCAACCGTACTTTCGTATTTAGTTTAGTGTTGGTAGAGTCGGATGTTTTTCTGAACTCGTGGAATGTTAATGATCTGGTTTGTGTAATAAATTTTTATTGGAACTATACTTATGGTTTGTTGGTTATTTGTTCTTGTTACAGAATTTTGTTTTTGGGATTTTGGTTTTCTTTTATTGGAATTATTTCTTAGAGCTTTATTGTTTGAAAAAGAAAATTCCTTTCTTTTATTGCTGGTTGGGGTGTGATGTAACGTTGTAAAACGTCACATTGAAATGTAATTGTTTGTCTTGAGATTTAGAGAGAGAGGTGAGTAGGTTGTTGACTCTTTCGCTCCGTGTGTCATCGATTTTAAACAAATTGCGATTTCTGTAAGGCTGTATGCTTGCCTTAGTTCCATGCCTTAGGGTAGACTTGGAAAGAAGTAAAAAAAACAAAAAAATGTCTTTTGACAGTGGTGACGGAACGTCATTCGCCTAGCTACAATCGACGAAAAAATGTCGATCGTAAATATATTTTTAAAACTTCGCTAAAAAGAAGTAATCTTTTATAAATTGTATATGGAAGTTCACGCCTGTGAATTCTTATAAATGATTATACCAAAATAACTATGTATTTCGATAAGAACTTTGGATTTTTGAAACCACGTTTCTAGCCTTGGTGATCTTTAGTATTTTGACGAAAGATTATTCGTTTGTTTACAGCTTATTACGATGTTTAGAACAGCGTTAATGGAATATTTGCCTGCTCTTCAAGATTTATTGGTTTTTCTTTAAAAAAGTGGTAAGTTCTCTTTATGTATTCGAATCACAAACAAATATCCAATTGTTTTTCCAAATCTAATGGAATTAATTCTTTTCTTTGCAGCTGAAAAGGCACTTTTTTATATTAACTTTATTGTTGGATAAAGTTTGCCATGGATGCTGACAATGTGGTTACGGGCTCGTCATTCTCGTCGAGACGGCACCTGTCGCGGTTCTGCAGATGTGATTTCGAATCCCGTGGTAATTTAACCACGCCTTTAGGTACCTAATTTGAATTGTTTTTGTGTAGCTTATTCTAGTAATGATGCACGACTCAATAATCAGGCCCATGTAACGACTTAATGATTTGGCTCATGTTTGAATCATGTTACGATATACTTTTGACTTATAAGCTGGCATTATGCTGGATCTCACTATTCTAAATTTCATGCCTCAACCCTGTGAATAGTTAATCTTTAGCTTACTAAATCACTGGAATAAATTATACCAATAGTGATAATGTATTTAATGTATATTCAATCAATTCGCCTATAAAAATATAGAAACTTTCTTCTAGAGATGTATTCCATTATTTTTGGTTCCTGCTCTTATGATTAGAAGCTCAATCTCTATCGCTGATATCCGTGTGCATAAAGTTGGTAGGACTTATCCTCCTGGCGCCTGAACCAAATTATATATTTTGTTTGTTTTTTAGTTCATGTCCCCATAATAAGACAACTGAAATATTATTATTACAATTGGCACCCTTTAGGGACCTAGTAGTCATACTTGCCATTATTATTATTACACCATAAGGCCTTGGATGTATACTACTACTAATACTCATTATATGTCTTCATTATACTCAACAAGTCATACACTACGCCAGAAATAGCAAACCCTTTGGCATCAATGCCACAATTTAAAAAAAAATTAAGAAAGACGTCATTCTCGTGGAGACGGCACCTGTCGCGGTCTGCAGATGTGATTTCGAATCCCGTGGTAATTTAACCACGCCTTCAGGTACCTAATTTGAATTGTTTTTGTGTAGCTTATTCTAGTAATGATGCACGACTCAATGATCAGGCCCATGTAACGACTTAATGATTTGGCTCATGTTTGAATCATGTTACTATATACTTTTGACTTATAAGCTGGCATTATGCTGGATCTCACTATTTTAAATTTCACGCCTCAACCCTGTGAATAGTTAATCTTTAGCTTACTAAATCACTGGAATAAATTATACCAATAGTGATAATGTATTTAATGTATATTCAATCAATTCGCCTATAAAAATATAGAAACTTTCTTCTAGAGATGTATTCCATTATTTTTGGTTCCTGCTCTTATGATTAGAAGCTCAATCTCTATCGCTGATATCCGTGTGCATAAAGTTGGTAGGACTTATCCTCCTGGCGCCTGAACCGAATTATATATTTTGTTTGTTTTTTAGTTCATGTCCCCATAATAAGACAACTGAAATATTATTATTACAATTGGCACCCTTTAGGGACCTAGTCATACTTGCCATTATTATTATAACACCATAAGGCCTTGGATGTATACTACTACTAATACTCATTATATGTCTTCATTATACTCAACAAGTCATACACTACGCCAGAAATGGCAAACCCTTTGTTCTCAATGCCACAATTTAAAAAAAATTAAGACACGTGCCGTCCATCAAATAATTTTTACTTCGTGATTAATGGAATAGTAATAATACAATCAACTATCAATACAAAACTCTTTATTCATCACAAAAAAAACTCGTTTTGCTATTTAATTACGCAAAAGTTTAGTACAGCACTGCTTGCCATAGGGTGCTTAACCTCACACTTTGTATCCGGAGCGCCTACAGCGGATAGAGAATTACTTTCGCTTCGTTTCGATTGTGGAATGAACTGTCTCATCCTGCCTGGGTTTTCCCTAACGTCTACAGTATAGGGTTCTTCAAGAGTTTTACAGTTTCGGCAGTGCGAGTTCCGCACCTCTGGTGTTGCAAACGTCCATATGTACATATTTTCTAGCGCACAAAATGATTTAAATCTATGTCTAATACTTGTTAGTGGCGTACCAAAAATATTGCTTCGCGCATTTATGCATTGTTTTCGAACCATTTCGTTATCACTAGCGATATATACGATGTCGATCTGATTGCAGTCAGTGTCCGACCTTAGCTCAAAACTTGGTCAATACCTGCATGCTACATGAACAGTTGCACCCAATGGCCAACCGGTCAAGAGGTTTCCAAAGACTTAATGGATCTTTTGCAAACATTAAATAGAAATAAATAAATAAAATAAATATTGTAGGACACTTTTCACACAGCGCCATCTAGCCCAAAGTAAGCTAATATTAGCTTGTGTTATGGGATCTAGATAACTGATAAACATACTTATATATTTTTCTAAATACATACATACTCGTATTATAGATAAATAACACCCAGACACAGAATATCCCATCGTGCTCATCACAAAAAGTTTTATTTTTTTTACTTGCGTAGCAATCGGATGCACTCCCACCGCGCCACAGAGGCAGTCGAACAAGAATCAAAAACAGAAATAGGTAATAGAGTCGAAATACTTAATGCCGTGTGCCAAGTATGCCTAAAACTGTATGCGAAAATCGCTAACGCGACATGTCGGTTGCGTGCCATTCGTCTATAGTAATTACTCTAATCTAAAAATTAGTGAACCCCATGACATGAAACGGGGCGCGTCAGTACTGATAGAGTTCTATTTATCTGAATTTTTGCTGTAGGCATATTACACACTAAAAGTTACATATTGAACGTCTCGTTGATGATGTAGCTGCTGCTCATGAAGACCGATGGCCGATGTCCAGGTTAAGAATTTCATTTGGGACAGTTTCAGGAGCAGTATTGAACCGTTAAAAATAAAATATCGTTGGCGATTGGCCATAAGGTTAGATTATTTATAAAATCAGTTAGGTAAGTATACTAACATTTAAACTTTCGCATTGCATAGTAAAAATTTGTGTAAAATACATGTATAACGCGATCATGCAAGCAGACTCTGCGAGGATCTGGAAGGAGTCTGCTTGTGACCCAGGGTGGTGCAACCCAGTCAAAACGTCAAGCTAATTCAAGGTAAATAAGCATGATCGCGTTAATACTTGTATTTCACACTAATTCTAATCAGATATGTATTTTTGAGGTTTTGTATGGTTGTGTATATACAGGGTCATTTGTAAACCACCAGCAACCTCCTAGGACTAGATAGCTAACATTATAAATAATATTCAATGAATTTTTTTTTTAAATATTGCTTTTAGTTCATGTACTGATTGCGGCGCGCACATCCATCGATCATCTAGGCATGCAGTATGTGACAAAAAAACGATCAAGGAACGAAAACCTCTGGCGCGCTCGAGGGTTCAATGTATGATAGTACTCGTTTCGTAACGAATTGCCAAAAGTGGTAGAACAAAAGTTGTTGGTTTGTCTATCCACTCCTAGCAGGTTGCTGATGTTTTACAAATTACTCTGTATAGAACCTGCATACTTTTCTCGTTTGCCCATTGTACGTCTTCTCTTCATCTTAGTGTCTTCCCAGGAGCTTTTAAACTATACCTGGATTTAGAGATTTGATTTTCGGCATTGTTGGGAGCGACTGCCGTTTGACCTCCGAACCCTGAAGAGCACCTGCCTCGATGCTTCGTCCGTAAATCAGGTGCACCATTAGCAGGTGAGGTCGCCTGGGCTCCGAAGATCTTGATGGGGCTTATTGGGGCTCCTTACATCATTTGTGTACGTACATGAAACGTATGTATATGAAACAATAGATAGACTGAAAAGTTTTATTTTGCTGTTTTCCTTCAAAAGAAGACGGCGTGACGAATATTTGTTTTACTTTAGTTCACTAGATATTTTTGGACTCACCCTATGTAATAGGCGGTGAGCCTATTGCCGGGATGAAATGGAAAGACTGAGGCTACTTGATGTCACAGTATATATATAAGCTAAGGCAGTAAGGAAACTATAGTTGAATCATTATAAGAAGCCACATTTGACAAGTGTCAGTTTCAGCTTCATAGTGAGATGACATGATTAAAAATATCGATTAATTCGAATGAACCGATATGGTATTAAACATATATGGATCTAATTAGTTATTTTGAAAATTGTAATTGTATTCTAAAAATTATCAGTCTATTTTTACTAAACGTTTTCTATTGTAAATTTAGATACAAAATCAGACAACGTAATGGGTATCAGAGTACTTTTGACTTTTCCGTTTTGAGCAATCTGCTCACGTGGTCTTTATATGTCTAGGCCTACCTTGACTCCTGCCCTCCACTTTTACACAATATATATTCTTTGTCAATCGTTCCTCACTCATTCGCTGAACGTGTCCAAACCAACGGAGCACGTTAAAATGTTATAAAACCAAATATTTAGATAAAATCAGTACCTAAACCTGTCAAAATAAGAGAAATATTTTAGTGAAAGATAATTATGTTAAACAAAGATGAAAATAATGAGTAGATGTATACTACATCATCATCATCCGAGCGTCTGTCCCAGTTGCGTCTCGCGACGCCCGGGGTCCGCTTTCCTACATTTTCTCCTCCACTTCGCACGGTCGTCGGCATCCCCTGTCGTGAGACCATTGGCACGCATGTCATCCCTTACGACGTCATGCCAGCACTTCTTGGGTCTTCCCCTCTTACCGGGACCCGGCGGGGCTGACATGGCCAGACATTTGTTACCTACGTAGCCCGGCGGTTGCCGCAAGACGTGACCATACCAACAAAGGCGACACTCTTGCAATTTGTCTGCAATGTCACGGACGTGAAGGCTGCCGCGGATGCGAGAGTTCCTCACGCGGTCCATCCGCGTGACTCCACACATCCACCGCAGTATCTTCATTTCCGTGACACGCAGCTCCTGCTTGTGTCGCTCCAATATCGGCGACGTCTCACTGCCATGTAAAAGGACAGGTCTAATAATGGTTTTGTAGACCTGTCCCTTCAACCGGATCGGCATTTTAGGATCACAAATGACACCGGTCATCTCCCGCCATTTGGCCCACGCGGCAGCAATGCGTGACTTGACATCGCAATCGATGTCACTGGACGTGTGAAAAACAGATCCCAGGTATTTAACCTGGTCCGTGCGCTCGACCAAATCACCGCCTATGCGGACGGATGTGGGATCTGTCGAGTTTAGTGCCAAGTACTCGGTCTTCGCCACATTTAGTTTCAGACCGCCGTTCTCAAGCGTCTCCTTCCACGCCTTTACACGTCGCACCAATCTGCCCCTGTCCGCGTCTGCCAGCGCAATATCGTCAGCATACATGAGCAACCATGGAGGCTGTTCATGCGGGTTTCTGATGCTGTCCGACAATTCGTCTAATATTACACTGAACAGAAGCGGACTAAGGACAGAACCCTGGTGTACCCCGACGGTGATGGGGAAGGGATTCGTGTCGCCAACAGCAGTCCGAACCATTGAATCGGAGTCACAGTACATGTCCCGGATAGTGTCAATATAGACCTCTGGAACCCCTTTGGACCGCCGTGCCCACCAGATCATCGCACGAGGAACACAGTCGAAGGCCTTCTGCATGTCTAGAAACAAACAGTGCAGAGGCGTGTTCTTCGACCTGTATTTCTCTGCGACAACCCTCAGGGCAAAAACAGGGTCCGTGGTCCCATGACCAGGGCGAAACCCATATTGACACTCCGAGAGAGTACACTCCTGCCGGATCCGAGAGTCTATAATCCTCTCGAAGATCTTCATGGTGTGGGACATCATCTTTATATATAGATGTATACTACATAAGAATCACGAAATTATGAAAAAAACAAAACATTATAAGTGGTGGAATATTACGAATAATTCTCATTTCATTCGATTCTACTAATAAACTTTAAAATGGAAAAGGGTTCAATGCCAGAACGTTGTAGCGACGTTCAGTTCTTTAGAACAGAAATTGTTTATTTTCTTTTCAATGGTTTATTTGTGAAAGTAAATAGAAAAATTACCTTCTTTGGGCATTTAGACAATAAAATATGTAATTTTAACTGGAAAATAGTTCATTAATTGTGTAGTTCTATCTTCGAAAACTTAAATAATATTATACACCCGCCGTTACAAGGATACGCTGGTGATTTATGAAGAAGTGTCAAATGTGGCCTATTAAATTGACTCGACTATAAGCCTAAATCTACAATATAGTGCATAAACTACAGCGCGAGATGACACCTTTGGTGATGCAAACGTGTATTGTTTATGACCACTCCAATTTAAGTAGAGTTTGAAAGCAACCGGTAAGTAGCGTCTTCCCGAGGCAGTTGAATAAATAAGAAGCTTCAAAAACAAAACAATTAACTATAATTAATAATTATTCTAATATAATTAATAAATAAATATTGCGGGACTTTTTTTTTTCATTTCTTTACACAGCGCCATTTAGCTCAAAGTATAAATATCAGCTTGTGGTATGGGATCTAGACAACTGATAAACTACGCATATTTCTAAATACTACATTATACATAGGAAACGCCCAAACTACGAAACAAACATTTGTGGATCACACAAATAAAAAAAAAAAAAAAGAAATCGGAAGGCACGTTAAGCCGTTGGTCCCGGTTGCCAGTAAAATGGCAGTCGTTAAGCCTGGTTGAAGGCCTTATGGGCGGCTTGAAAACTTCAGCAGCAGGTAGCCACAACTTGCGTCTGTCTATTTCAACACGGCAATGGGCTCACCACCTATTACGTGGGACAGGAATCCACACGGTGAAAAGTGGGCATATAATATGCCTCTGCCACCCCTTCGGGGATAAGGCGTGATGGATATTTATTTTTTATTTTACAAATATTTGTTCTGACCCGGGAATCGAACCTGGGACCTCAACGCGGCAGTCGCAAACGCTACCACTGCGTCACCGAGACAGACATAAATCTAACTACAATTTTCACGCTGCATCCCTTATTAGTGCTTAGCCACACTAATGAGTCAGTCAAAATAGCCAAAAGCGACATTTAATTTTACCTTCAAATCGGTGACCCATGATAACACTTCCTTGTGTATTTATTTAATTAATGGTTCCTTTTTGAAGTTAAAATAAAACAATAACAACAAGCACAAGTGGTTTTAATAACGCAAAAAATAATTATGTTATTTACAAAATTATTAAACACATTTAAGTACATTATAAAAATAAAACTATTTGTTAGAATTAAACTTGCAACAGTCTCGTAATAAAAACATAATAGTCTTAGAGCGATTTAGGTTCAAAATCATTACTAATTCTCCAGAGTGAATTGGTTTGCTATAAATGTAGAGTATAGCAACAATTCGAAACTTATATAAATAAAAAAAAACCATAATATTTCAAATATCCTTAAAATATTTGAAATCTCAATATTATTTTGCTTTTAGTATTTATTTTTTATTTTTGTAGCACTAACACTATTTTTAAGGTACACTTGTAATGTTGTTATGTATTTATATGCACTTATATTCTTAATATAAAGCAACATTTCAAAATATTTGACTAAAAGAAAATATGTTTAATACACCACAAAGAACTAGTTTTATTTGACCATTTTATTTTTATATAATATTAAACTATACATACATAATAGTCACAGCTTCTCCTCTAAAGGGGTAGGTTGATAGTGACCCTATTGCCATGTTGAAATGGACAATAGCAGGTTGTGGTTACCTGCTGTTGAAATTTTTCAAGCCGCCTATTAGGCCTTCAACTTTGCTTAATGACTACCATGTACAATTGCCTTCCGAAGCACGAAAATCCTCATAAAAAGACATGTCCCGGTTGCCAGTAAAATAGCAGTCTTTAAGCCTGGTTGAAAGCCTTATGAGCGACTTGAAAAATTTCAACAGCAGGTCACCACAGCCTGCGCCTGTCCATTTCAACACGGCAATGGGATTACCACCTTTACGTGGGACAAAAATACATACGGTGAAATGTGGGCGTATCATATGCCTCTGCCTACCCCTTCGGTGATAAAGGCGTAACAATATTGTGTGTATAATCACCAACTGACCTTAGTGTAAGAGTTTTAACATACTGATCACTTAAAGAACATTAGGTAAGCGGGCCTATGAATACTTTACCCGTGCATTACATAGAATATCAGGTTAATGCGGAAAGAAATATTAAAATAACAAAGCAACTACATACTCTATATAATGTCGCAAAAAAAAATAAAAAAAGAAGTTGAAATCAATGTGAAGCTACATACTTATGTTGTTCTTTTAAAGAAAAACAAGGTTACTTAAAAATACAACATTCCTCTGTGCGTTATGTGCTAAGACATCCATAACCAATTGGCCACCCCATCAAACGAGAAAATCACACAATTGTGTGTTCAACTTTTTTGATGGATAGAAAAATTGATCCTGCGACTGCATTTACGCCAACAACCAAACAGAAATCACAACTAAATCCATGAAAACATTCCACGGTTGACAATTTTATGCCAAATCGTACATGAATGATTTTATTTAACAATATTTATGAGAAATTTCATCATTGTTCGGGACTAGATTTGTGAACTTGGGAACAGTTACGAGATAGTCAGTTCTGCGCTTTTAGACAATCTCTTGGTGACGTCAGAGCTATCTATATCAACTTGCTGACAATTATAACTAAAGTAAAAGTTTAAAAATGAATCGTTTATTTAGCATATTGTTTTCTCCGATTTGAACTAAGCCAATTGGAACTGTTAAAGTTACTCTCTAACTTTGATATTATTGCCTAAATAAATTGCATAAATAATTTTTTAAGACTTTACCATTTCCTATGGAACATAGGTCTCGTCCTAGATTATGATGACTATTTCATAAATTCAACAATCTATTTTGTTCATAAATAACACAATTTTAAATCCTTGAAAACATCATCTACCTACCTACATGTTACATAACATTCTTTAACGAATACTTTCAGAGTTGATTTCAAACAATACAAATGGAATATCACACACTTTTATTCAATTCAGTGATGAATTGCAGACGTTTGATGGTTATGCTGTGAAGTCTGTTCCGTTGCTTGGGTACTTACAGTTTAGAGCGCAGTTCGGATGCCCCAGCGGCTAATTGTCAGGATGGCTCCTCGAATCTGAAACAAATAACATATTTTTGAATAAAGATGCAGATTTACTATTGGGGTGACATTAAACATGATAAATAGAATAAATAAAAACAAATAATAATAATAATGAATCTCGAAGAAGCGAAAGAAGTATGTATGGATCGCGAAGCCTGGCGATCTGTCCTCTCTGACTACCCTGTCAGGGATACAGCGTGAAGATAGTTAGTTAATAAAAACAAAATTAGGTATATATAAAAAAGTGTGTGTGTACTTATGTACCTACACACGTTAGAAGTTATACTGCTTTAGTTTGGCTTTAGTCTAATAAGATTTCATCACATATACCACAGCTCTTTGTTTATGACAAGAATGATAAATTAGTAAGAAAAAAACATCATAAGAATGAAAACTTCTTTTATTATAGTTATATGTTGTCATGGAAACACTTATCAGATAACTTCAGAGTGGTTATATGTTGTCATGGAAACACTTTTTAGCTAACTACATGGTGTCGGTTTCTCGTGACGGTCTGCACGCATATCGTATAAATTTACTCTCATCGTTTTACCCTAACGCGCCAAACGAAGTGTAACTTCAAAAGAAATCTCCTTTCGATTGGAATTTGAATGTAAGGGGGTTCTGGGGTACAAGTAACCTCACCTGCTAGAGCTGCACCTGCTGACTAACGGACAAGGCATTTGCTCCTCACAATGCCGAAAATAAAAGTGGACTTTAGTCTCCAAATCCAGCTAGGGGTTGGAAGAAACTGGGAATACACTAAGATGAAGATAGAGAAAAACAGTGGACTAGAACATGTGGCCTTTGTTTGTCAAGTCCAATGCTCAAAAGCTAAGCAACAGAACCGTACGGAAATCAGCTAATATCTTCACTATTTTAACTATTTTTAAATTTATAAAGTAGAAAAAAATTTCTATCACCAGCTGGACTCGAACCAGCGTCTTCTGGTTCAACGCACCAGACGCGTTACTAACTACACCACCGTGACAACTGGTTCAACGCGTCTGGTGCGTTGAACCAGAAGACGCTGGTTCGAGCTCATGACACGAACATTTTTCCACTTTGAAAATTTTAACTTAGTAAAAGTTAGCATACTAATAGCTTTTCAAATTTGTTTCATTACTATATTGTAATCGATTATAATGATAAAGTAAGCATACTAATTGCTAAAAAAATATCAATATAATAAATAGCTGTAAAGCGAACCTTGGCATCCAAAGCAAATGCCTTTAGACCTCCCAACCTAGAAATCTATACTAATATCTTACTAATATTATAGAGTTGAAGAGATTTTTATTTGTTTGTTTGGTTGAACGCGCTAATGTCTGGAACAAATAATCGGATTTGAAAAATTTATCGAGGAAGGCTATAGGCTATATATTTATTTTATTTATTTATTTAAACTTTATGCACAAAGAAAGTACATTGGCGGACTTAATGCCTAAGGCATTCTCTACCAGTCAACCATTGGGTGGTGCAGAGCTAAATACGAGGTAGGCGCATTTATGTATAAACAATACAATTTGAAGTTTATTAATTAGCATTAACAAAGTACAAAATATTATGACCTAAGTATATATACTTATAATACATAATATAAATTCATTTATATTATATATTATTATAAATACATACAATTACTTATTAATATTTACACACTTACATAGAAATACATACATACCTATATATACATAAGTCAGGTAGAATTTAGAACAGTTTTTTGTTTATCTTACCTATCTTCCTCCGAAAAGAGTAATTGCCGCACTCTAGCCTTAAATATATTGCGACTATTTAACAGTCTGACCTCGGCGGGAAGCGCGTTCCAAAGGAGAACAGATTGGACATAAAAAGACGAACCCAAGAAAGTAGTAGTATGTGAAGGACATAGGAGGAGCTGATTATTTGAAGAACGAAGACTTCTTTCATGGTTCGACGACAAGAATTGGAAAGAAGAAGTCAAGTAAGTAGGAGAAGTTGTAGAATTAAGAATGTTATAAAGAGTAGTAAGTGAGCGTAACTTACGGCGATGACGGATTTGCAACCACTTAAGTTTGGAACGGAATGAAGAGACATGATCATATTTTCGAAGATTAAAAACGAATCGAATGCAGTTATTAAGGAGGCGGTCATATTTATTGAGAAGGTCTGCATTCAGGTCGTAGTAACACACATCACCATAGTCGATCAGAGGAAAGATTAAGGTTTGGGCCAAGGTGACCTTTGTATTAATAGGAAGGAAGTTCTTAAATCGATACAGGGCACGAAGTGTTCCAGTAACTTTCTGGCTGACGTGTGCAGCCTGTGCTTGCCAGTCGAGGCTAGAATCAATTATAAGACCAAGGTCTTTAACTGAAGTGCTGAATGGTATGTTTGTACCGTTGTATATTACAGGTGGTAAGGTGGCAGTATCCAACTTGCTTGACACCCATCTACTCCCCACAATAATGGCCTGACACTTGGATGGGTTTACCGTCAAACCGAACCTATACGACCAATCACTCAGATAGTCCAAATCTGCATTTACACGACGAATTGCTGTGGTTATATCACCTGCTGGAGCTTGAGTGTAAAGCTGCAAGTCATCAGCGTAGAGATGATACGAACATTGAAAATTATAGGTGACGAGATTAATAAAAATAGAAAATAATAAGGGAGAGAGAATACCGCCTCGAGGAACCCCAGAACCAATATCGCACCAACTTAAATATATCATTACGCTACTACCCTCGAGAGCGAGAGAGGGCCGTAGAATAAGTTTATAATAATACCTGTAACTTTTCTCATGTTGCCTGACAATAAAGATATATTATTATTATTATTATATTATTATAAATGTCGACAAATCGGGCAAATTTTGATGCATTATTGTATAATTTATAAGCGAGGGGATTAAATAGGTGCGACGGGAGAACGAAGTATGTCACGGGTGAAGCCGTGGGGGGTCACCTAGTGGTTTATAAGTAAGTACTATCAGTTTATAGGCAATGTTGACTGAATTCTGTGGTCTATACTTTATTTGAAGCCTGTGAATCAGTTATAATTGACTAGAGATCTTCACATAGAAAAAAAAACTAACCTCATGTTCATGGCGTTAGAGTTGCCGGGTTCTAGTTTGTAGCCCAATGTTTCATAGAACTTCACCAGTTTGTCCTTGCAGTCCAGCGACATCTTGTAACATCCTAGTTCTTGAGCCAGCAGCGATACAGTCACTACGATTCTGGAAAAACATACAGTATTTTGTAATCAGTAATTTTACGTCGCAGTGAGACAGAGAGATAATAGGTAAGTATTAATAGGAATAAAATTAATAATAATTGCGGGAAATTTTACATCTAGCACAAACTAATCTACTATAAGCTTGTGCTATGGGATCTAGGCAACTGATAAACTAACTTACATATTTCCAAATACCTAATATTTAATACATAGAAAACATCCAATTTCGGAAAATAATATTTACAGCTCAAAATTTAACAAAATCTATTCTAACTTTCATTATAAGTATTTATGTAATTTTTTTTTCGATAGTACTTCCGTGAATAGTTCAAAACTTTAAGCATCAAAAAAGGATTAAAACGTTATGATTGCCTACGAGGGGTATGTGTTAGTTAAGGGCCGGTAGGCCAATTCGCGTAGGCACCACAACGCTTCATCAGCCCTCGCCAAGATAGATCGACGATGTATTTTCTGCTGGCACGCCACATTAAAAATGATTGGCAGTAGCAATCGAAATGGAACATCTCTGTTATTGTGTTGGATTTTATTTTAGGTTTATGATATACTAGTTGACGCCCGCGGCTCCGCCCGCGTGATGAAGTTTTCCCGTTCCCGTTTACTAAAGGAACTTGTTCCCGGGATAAAAAGTAGCCTATGCGTTATTCTGATAGATTGTATATGTTGTTATGTTGTATGTTGTTATGTTGATAGTTATGGTAAAGTTTATTTAAATTCGATTCAGTAGTTTTACGTGCAAGTAACAAACATCCATGCTTACAAACTTTAGCGTTTATAATATTGGTAGGAGTTTATGATGATATATTTAATAACAAATTTAGGCTTTATGTACAGGTGCCAAATAAAATGTCCCGTACTCATTATACTCATTTTTTTTTAAATAATATTAAATTCAAAAAATCATAATGGTATGTTCCTGTCTTCGGCAGCTAGTCACCGTTGTACTTCAGAACATATCTTCCGTCTGCGCTAAACATTCTCCCTAAGTACACAAGTTCATTCAATCGCTCTAAACGTTGCCGGTTTACCCAAATCTTGCTTTTAGTTCTTTCCTGTTCTTTTTCAAATATTTTTCTTATTTTAACATGCAGCAAAGACCTTTACTTTTATATTAGTGACTAATGCCTGAAGGTCGGCTTCTGATGGGACCATCACTACCGCATCATTAGACAGACAATGTACTGTTAAATTGCCAATTTTACAACACATCATAATCTTTTAACTTTTGCAGCCACACTTTTGCACAAGTATTCAGATACACTATGAAAAGCCAGGCAGACATAACACAACCCCGTTTGACGCCCGAACAGAAATCAAAAAGAGTCGCCAGGTGAACATCCCCCTTGGTCGCACGCAACCTTTACAGTCCGTATAAAGAGTATCGCCCGCAGCAGCTGGCCGTCCCCACCATATCCTGCCCGGACATCAGATATGGTGTGGACGGCCAGCCAGGCCACATGGACGAGTACCACAGAGTTTCTCTCATAACGTTATCAAATACTTTGTCCAGATCCACCAAAGCGCAAAAAACCTTCGCGTTAAAATATTCGGATTATTAATTATTAGTTACATGAAATGATATACATTGTTTAAGGCTACTAACATAAGGTAAAAACATAAATAAAAAGCGCTCGTAGCCCTACTAACTCGGTTTCTGTAAAAGATCACTGATTTAATAAACTCCCCCGGATTTTGGATGGATGACCGCTTTGTAGCATTTTCGTTTACCATCGTTTTCGTGCTTCGAAGGACACATTAAGCTGTTTGTCCCGGTTGATAGTAACGTTGCAATCGACACTCGTTAAGTCAAGTGAATACCCTTTGCGCGACTTAAAAATTACAACAGCGAGTCGCTACAATCTGAGCCTGTCCATTTGAACACAGGCATTGGGCTCACCACAATATGCCTCTGCCACACCTTCGGGGATAAAGTCGTGGCTAATAAATTTATAAATATACTTTAATAATTAATACTGAAAGCATAAAACAAAGGTCTTGGATACAATTTTAATAAATTATGCGAAGCGAAGCAAAGCTTCTATATAACAACTGCACTGATTACTTCAGCCAGTGGCAGTCGGTATGTTTAAACTTCAGAATCTATTGATCAAAGGTAATTGGGCATAATCTGACCCGGTTTTCGAAATATTTCCTACAGATATCAAATTATTTGTAGATTATTGAGTGCTAGCCTAAATTTCATTTAGTGTGGTTATTTTTTTAAAAACGCGGGTTAAGTCTATTCATTATATATACATATATTATAGGCATTGGGCTCACCACAATATGCCTCTGCCACACCTTCGGGGATAAAGTCGTGGCTAATAAATTTATAAATATACTTTAATAATTAATACTGAAAGCATAAAACAAAGGTCTTGGATACAATTTTAATAATTTATGCGAAGCGAAGCAAAGCTTCTATATAACAACTGCACTGATTACTTCAGCCAGCGGCAGTCGGTATGTTTAAACTTCAGAATCTATTGATCAAAGGTAATTGGGCATAATCTGACCCGGTTTTCGAAATATTTCCTACAGATATCAAATTATTTGTAGATTATTGAGTGCTAGCCTACATTTCATTTAGTGTGGTTATTTTTTAAAAAAACGCGGGTTAAGTCTAAATAATCAACTATGGTTGAAAATTTGTGTTTAAAAATATTAGGCATCAAAATCAATAAAAATAATATGAACGTTTGCGCCTTCTAATAATGCACGGCCAGGGGCTTGCATTAGCCGTCTCTTTCGCACGTTAAACGAGTTAAAACCGGTTTCGCCTGTACTCGACGCCCGCGCTTCCTGAGCTTCGTCGCTCGCCGCAGTCCCTCGTCCTTTTTCGTTGCGATCTGTGTGTTTATTGAGCTTCAACAATTTTTAACGATTAAAAAAAAAAACTTAACTATCTTCACGCTGTATCCCTGACGGGGTAGTCAGAGAGGACAGATCGCCAGGCTTCGCGATCCATTCATACTTCTTTCGCTTCTTCGAGATTCATCAATCGTTTAATACACGCACGTCTGGGTATCCGAGTACTTTTGACCTTTCCGTTTTTGAGCAATCTGCTCACGTGGTCTTCATATGTAAGTCTCGGCCTACCCTGACCTCTTCTAACCTCTGCTTTCGCACAATATATATTCTTCGTCAATCGTTCCTCACTCATTCGAAACATTACTGCTGTGTTATTGGATTTTGAGTTTGCATTTTGATTGGATTTGGTTAATATGGAAAGACAAAATAGTTGTGTTTTGTGTAGCCGTTCTGTGTTGCGGCGAAGGAAACATATTCTCACGGTGAACTTTCTCGGAGGCTTCCGAGATCACGCCGAGTTTTTATCTCTTAGTTGCCCAACAGACTTGTATTGTTAGAGCCAGCAGACGAACACGATGAGTTTAGTTGCTCCACCGTGTGATCAAGACACCCATTCAATACGATTAGTCGAAAAATGTTTTATCACTAGAGGATATCACATATATTTTATTTTTCAATTTTTGGGCAGATTCCCATATTCTACATTGATGCGACAAATATCTTCGTAAACTAGGGATGTGTATCTAAACATCCAAACCAATTTTGTTATGCCGTGGGTATAATTTCCATACTAAGTTGCCCAGTGACCTTTGTTTAGAACCCAATTGAAAGTATAGTTCTCAGTTGGTTATATAACTGACTTCTAACCTGTGGGTACCGGGTTCGATTTTAGATAATTCTAACGCTTCTGTGAAGTGTAGGTACTTTATTTTATATTAAAACTCTCATATATTTTATTTATCTATCACGCCTTATCCCCGAAAGGGTGGCAGAGGCATATTAGTATATGCCCACTTTTCACCATATATTAATAAATTTTTTAAAGCAGTTATTTTGCTAAATTTCTCATAAATTTTTAAATAAAGTGGAAATAGATAATTCGGTTTGAGACAGGATTGAACCTGTGACCTTTGCCTAACAAATACACTTCAAGTACACTTATAAAGCATCATAAATATACTGTGCCATTGGGAAAAAATAGCAAGGGGAGCGCAACGAAAAAACCTAACCAGGTTAGGACCTGGTTAGGTTTTTTCGTTGCGCTCCCCTATGTAGGTAGGCCTCAGTAAGCGCCAGCGCGCGACTGATCAGGCCTCAGCGTCGGGAATCTGATATTATTTAAACATTTGTACTATAAAAATCACTGTATATCGTCAAAGTAAGCGATTATGTCTATAAATATTTAGTAGCTATAGTTGTGTATAAAAATTTCATGAAAATTATCTGTAGTTTAGATTTGGCATTGAAAAAACATTTCGAAAGGGGGCAACTTTGGGATGTTTTTCTATCAAGTGAAGTTTATTAGATTTTGTAACAGAAAGCCATTTTGACTAGCTTAAATCCTTAACTAACATATATCTCTTTTTCAGAATCAAAAACCCTTTCCTCTACGATTCGCATTGTTTTAAAAATCTCAAAAGCGTGGCCTCGGCAGGAATACCAAGCCTTAAGGTACGCGATTGTAGCACTGAGGTCCCAGGTAAACTAACTAACTATTTTCACGCTGTATCCCTGACGGGGTAGTCAGAGAGGACAAATCGCCAGGCTTCGCGATCCATGCATACTTCGTTCGCTGCCTGCAGATTCATTAATCGCTTCATACATGCACGTCTGTGTATCCGAGTACTTCCGAGCTCCCAAATAATGGTGTGATCCTACCCAGTCTACCTCAGGTTGCCTGGTAGAGATTGTTTTTGGCGATTAGCTGGGTAAGCTTTTAACAAACTTGGGCCCTCGCCTACTAGCGGAGCACCAGTTGACTAACGGATGACGACGCATGAGCGTTTACTGGGTTAAGACAGCAGTTGATCTCAACAATGCCGATAATAAATCAAAAGCCAAATCATCTCGAAGCAAAAGAATCTCTAAGCAGTCCAATAAAATATATATAGTCCAATAAAATAGGTTGCCTGGCAGAAATTGCTTTAAGCGATAAGGCCGCCCATTGTACTACTTTCATTGTATCAATTTTCTCACTATGTTATTTTTATGTTTTTCTTGGTGAATAATAAAGTATATAAAAAAAAATTACGGATCGCAAGCTCTAACTCCAGATGCAAGCAACTTGGAATACACTAGGGTAAAGAGGTTAGATCAGCTTCGTACTCGTTCCACGTTATTTTTCAGTTATATAATATAGAAACAAAAATGGTGCCACTTACAATTTACCCAATTGTTTTCCTCTGTAGGTATCGTTAACGACTACATCTTCTAAACGGCCACGCTGTAAAGTTAGATACAATGTCAATAAACTTAACATAGCTAGATTTACAGTGTAGTAAGGCATTGGAATTTGAACTGCAGCCAGTTTAGTATCAACAGAAGTCAAGCAACGTACTTCCTACTCTATTTGCGCTTCACTATGCGAGGAATTTAAAAAAATCTTTATTTTTGTTAATTCTTTCGTCACAATATGAAGGTGTGTAAAATTTAGGAACAAACAATTCAATAGTTTTGTGCTATGTGTTGGTAAATCACACAGTCGGGCAAAATCTATACTAATAAAAAAAACTGAACAGTTTGTTTGTTTGAACCCGCTAATCTCAGAAACAGATCCGAATGGAAAAAATATTTTTGTGTCAGATTGTCCATTTATCGAGGAAACTATATATTATAGTATAGAATATCATGCTACTCACAGGAGAGTGAAGCAGTAATCATAAATGTCAACGAATCAGGCAATTTTTCTAAAATTTTTGTAAAAGTAATAAGCGATTGAATAATGGATGCGACGGGGATTCAAAGTATGTCACATGCGAAGCCGCGGGGGTCTGCTAGTAATTTATATGAACGTACCACAGAACAGTTGTGTATAAATTTCTGTTCGATTGTAAGTGTTGCAGCGCCGATCAGTTTCGAAATGCGCGTGTCTTCGATAACTGTTACGTAGTAGCCGCCGGATTGTTTCATCTTGGTAAACCTCTCTGAAATTCAAATTGAATCGTTATAGAATTGATAACTTATGAATATGCCACGAGGGAAAGCTCCTAAACGAGAACTCCGGGGCCTAAGTGACCTAATCTGCTAGAGGATCTGCATTATTCCGGATTAAGGGTTCCCACACAAACACATTGCATATATTTTAATATTACCTAATATTCGCAGGTATTTGCGATGCGATGCGATGCGAATGGGTCTGACAAATGTTTTTACTTTAAATGCCAAATAAATCTACAACAAAATACGAGAAAAACGGTGTTTTACTTTTTAAATTTAAAAAAAATGGCAGAAATATTTACGATCAAAGTGCCTACAACGCGGGTGACCGCATACGCCACAACCCTGCTCATTCGACAGCCGCGCTCTCGTTCACACCCGAACGCCGCGCCGCGCCTATTCGCAGTCTGTGCGAGGCTGTGACGTCTAAATGGGCGCGCCTAATCTCGGAAATTCAAAAAAGGACTAAAACTTCTCGTCGTTATTAATTCGGAAATACTGCATGTATTAAAGTGATATAAACTAATGTAATGTACATGAGCTACGCTCCAATGTTAGCTGTATTTGACAGTAATTTTTTAACTCTTTTGTGTTATCCATTCGCAGTTTTGTGTGGGAACCCTAACAGACAAGGCAACGACGCAGGTGTCGGGTGTAGATATAGTGAGTTAGGAAGTCAGACGGAAGTAGCTCTCAACAATGTCGAAAATCCATCAACTCTAAATCAAGGTAAAGTTTTTGTAAATCCTGGAAATTTATTTGATGGCTCTCAGTTTTTGGCTACACACTATCTTAGCATGCTTACTCCTCCGCCTAAAATCTATTCAACCCACCCAATAAACGGTTGAGGTGCGAGCTGAAAAACGGCAGGCATGCTAGGATAGTAGAGTAGCGTGCCCAATTACTTACTACTCGATCTGTTTGTATTGCCGAGCTAAAATGACAAGCTGCCCCATAAACCTTCAACTTGGTGTAACAACTATCATATTTTTGGTAACTGGAAGTATCGGCTTTACGTGCCGTCGAAATAAAAGTAATGTATTATAGAGTATCGACATTTACAAGAGCAGGAACTGCGCAAGGTTCGTAGAAAGGTTGTTATCACTGTGCCGTTATCGCCAAGGTCGTTGCTTAAATGCCAACATTTTAAACATTCCGAGAACCAGTTTTGGAACGAACTCAATAAAGCGATGATATGTCATACATAGATTTTGTTTATTTATTATATTTTTATTTATTCTGGTACAAACAGTCATTAAATCTAGTTAATGTTACAAATGAAAGACAAGTGGTAAACAAATGAATGCCGGAAGATGTGATTCGAATGTAGAACGGCGAGTAGCTGCCGGAAACAAAGTTAACAGAGATTTGTCTCAATTAGTAAAGCGACAAAGCATCGTAAAAGAAGCAAAACTTGTGATTCATAACGCAGTGCTAGTGCCAACATTGCTTTTTGGTAGCGAAACCTGGGTATGTAAGTCAGTTGAGAACTGGAGATGCAAGCGATTAATGAATCTGCAGGAAGCGAAAGAAGTATGCATGGAGCGCGAAGTCTGGCTTACTGTCCTCTTTGACTACCCCGTAAGGGATACAGCGTGAAGATAGATAGATAGAAGAATTGAAAATACTTTGGTAAAAGTACAGTTTCGTAATATATTTTATTGAATTGGTTAAGCTTCGTCGGTAATTATTCATAAATGATAAATTTAAATTAAAGAGGCACATTAAATTTTCATTCATAATAGCCTTATCGTAATGCTTAGTTACGTAACGTAATTTAAAATATCCTTTAAAAACTATTGACGGATTGCTCAATTTTATTTCTCTCCATCAGAGAGAAATAAAATGAAAAATTTATTTAATCAAATTAACCAAAGTCGTTTAAATAATTTTAAAGAAAATGTATTAAAGATATCTACCTAGCTTCACTTGTGTAGACCAGTCATATAAACACTTATTTAATTTGATTAATGATGAGTTTGGCAAAGTTTTTACCTCAAAAACACTACAGATTGGTGGTCGTCCTGTTTTCAGTGACTGGGCAACACCAGGTATCTTTAAAAGTAGAAATAAATTATTTGAATTATATTCAGAAAAATCATATAATTTTAGGCAAACCTTTCAGGAATATGTTAAAAATTATTCAAAGATATTTAAACAAACGTGTCATCTTGCTAAGTCAAACTTCATTAAAAATAAAATTTCTAATTCTGTAAATAAAATAAAAATTACTTGGAACATCATTAACTCTGAATGCGGTAGATCTTTAGTGACTGAAAGGGATTTCCACTTAAAAGTAAATGGTTGCCATGTTACAGGGGACCTGGAAGTGGCGACGGAGTTTGAACATTTTTTAAAAAATGTACCTATATTGACAACAAAATCTCTCCAAGCGTCTTCCAGTTCCGCTGAACTTTTATTAGAAGAATCTGTTCTTTGTTGCAGGGATGCATTTGTATTCACAGATATTTGTGCTCAGGACATTGTAAAAACATTTAAATGTATCGAAATTAAGAAAACCGCGGACCTTTGGGGATTATCGGTCAAAACTGCATAATGTATAATTGAGGTAATTGCGCCCCATCTAGCAACTGCGTTTAATGACTGTGTTTCTAGTGGTATATTTCCTGATTTAATGAAACACAGCAAAGTCGTTCCCTTGTTCAAGGCTGGCAGCGCTACAGAGCCGTCTAATTTCCGACCAGTCTATCCCATTTTAATAGTCACAAAATACTTCATGCGAATCAATTTGGGTTTACGAAAGGGCGCTCAACTTCCGATGCTGGTGTTGAGTTATTAAAATGTATTCATGAAGCTTGGGATGACAAGCTCGATGCATTAGGTATATTTTGCGATCTATCAAAGGCTTTTGATTGCGTTCAACATGAAACGCTGTGCAAAAAATTACACCACTATGGAATAAGAGGCAAAGCTCTCGACCTTCTGTCTTCATATTTGAACAATAGAATACAGAGGGTCGATATTAATGGTACACGTTCTGTAGGATCCATGGTTATAATGGGTGTGCCCGCAAGGCTCGATACTTGGGCCATTCTTGTTCCTCATTTATATTAATGATTTACCATTTTATGTAGGGGACAGGAATAGGATTGTTTTGTTTGCAGATGACACCTCATTAATTTTTAAAATTAAAAGACAATTAGATAACTATGACGATGTAAACAATGCAATTGCAAGAGTAGTTCATTGGTTCAGCTCAAATAATCTTTGCCTTAATGAAAATAAAACTAAATGTATAAAATTTAGTCTACCAAATGTAAAACAAGTTGCGGCCAATGTTCAACTGAATGGACAAGTGTTAGAGTTTGTAGAATCAACTGTGTTCCTCGGTATAACTATTGATGCCAATTTGCAGTGGGGCCCACACATAGAAAAGACAGCCTCTAGATTAAGTTCGGCTGCATACGCTGTAAAAAAGATCAGGACTCTAACAGATGTGGATATGGCTAGAATGGTTTACTTCAGCTATTTTCATAGTATTATGTCTTACGGTATTCTCCTTTGGGGGAGTGCTGCAGATTTAAATATTGTTTTTGTTCTACAAAAGCGGGCTGTACGCGCTATTTATAATTTGGGCCCCAGAGTTTCTCTCCGAGAAAAATTCAAAGAAGTAAATATTCTAACCGTACCATCACAATACATTTTTGCCAATCTTATGTATGTCCAGAAAAATCTATCACAGTTTTCTAAACTCTGTGATAAACATAATATAAACACTAGAAATAAAAATAATCTTTCAGTCCACCACAGTCGTCTACATAAGATTGGCGATTCTTTCCAGGGTAACTGTATACGCTTTTACAACAAGCTTCCCTGGGACCTGAAAAATTTACCATTAAATAAATTTAAAAAGTTTATTAAAAACAAGCTTTGTGAAAAAGGTTTTTACTCCGTTACAGACTATTTGCAGGACAGGGACGCCTGGAAATGATCTGCTGGCAAAGTGAAATAATATTAAATTGTAAATAGGCCATCAAAAAAAGCCTTCCTAAGTTTCTTGCCGGTTCTTCTTAGGTGGGCCGCGTTCCGAACCGGTGGTCGCTTTAAATATCTTAAATAGTGTATGACACTTTGTAAGCGCCGTTAAAATGGTCTATGCAAAATAAAGATATTTTTAATTTATTTTTATTTTTTTTAATTCTTGTGGAAGAAGAAAGAGTAGAACAAGTGAAAGAGTTTGTATATCTGGGTACAAAATTTACGAGAGATGGAAAGTGTGACTATGACATTGAGCGAAGAGTTTTGGCAGTAAATACAGTGAATGGAGCCATGTAAACCTTTATGAGCAGTACGAACGTGTCTAAGAAGGCAAGACTGGCTGTACATAGCGGAGTGCTGGTCCCCACACTTGTATAAAATAAATGCAGTGGAAATGAGAAGTCTACGAAGTATAGCTGGAGTGAATTTGATGGATAAAGAAAGGAACAGCGTGATAAGGGAACGTAAAATAGACTGACGAAGCAGATATATGTGGCGAGAGTGAATGGGCAAACTGGTAGGGGTCAACGTCGGCGTACGTATGTCAATCAAATCGACGATCTTTTGGAAAAAGGCCAGGTCATGAGTACCCTTACCGGCGAGCGTGTATGAAAACACTCATGAAAGTAGAAGAAGCGAAAGCTGTATGTCAGGATCGTAGCAAGTGGAAAGCCATAGTCTCTGCCTACCCCGATGGGAAACAGGCGTGATAATATGTATGTATGTATGTATGTTATAAACTACAAGCGGTCTCTGATTTTACTTTTGTTATATTCCTAACACCTCGTCGCTACACTGACCACGATATTATTCATCTGAGCGTTAATTTCCACTCGCTCTTAACAGTGCAAGCATGGAAACTGGACGCCCTTCAAGTCCGTCCTGATTTTTTTTTAGTTCGCTGTTAACTGACGTCTCACCTCTACCTGGCGCTGCGTTATTTCTCGTCCGTCAATGACCTGATGCGCTACTTGCATGTGAGGTCGTCATGGGACCTTGAAATTTAGGTGGAGCCCCTTACACCCTCGCCACTTTGTCATAATTTCTTTGAAGATATTTTAAATAACTTCCTAATAACTGTCCGCCGATAAATAATAAATATCGTAGTCATGAGGTCACAAACAATATGTATAAAGTAGTGTTAAGAGCATACTATATCATTGAAGTTGATTAAAACAATGTGTAAATTGAGTATCATATGATACGTTTTATTAGTCATTACATAAAATTTTGATATAAAAACATTAGTTCCTGTGAACACAAGTTTTTTAGAAATAGTTGAACAATTGGTTCATTACATTATGAATCATAAACATCTTTCAAATCTTCATCTATGCTATGATGAGAATAGAGATCTATATCTACATTATATAATGTATAAAATGATTAAAATATCCAGGATATTAGTGATTTTATAAGTGAAATTTTTTTTAAGAACACGCCGAAAAAATTAACGGGATTTTTCAATCCAGTAAGGATTGCAGAAATCTATATTAGCACTCATCATTTTAATCTAAATACCGATAGTAATGGTACTAAGGCTTACCATCAAACTGATATCGCGTGATATTTCCAACATTCGTCAGCTGACTCAATAGTTGCAGGAAACCCTTGTCGTAGTCTGAACGCTGTAGCGGCCTCACTAGCATCCAATCTTCACCAGGATTTGCTGCACTGACTTTAGGTTTGAACTGAGCAGGACTCTTGTTGAAATCCAGTCGCTGTAATATGTCTGGATCATAGAGATAATCAGAAGGCTTGCCGCCCTGAAAGTAAAGATATTGTTAAATAGGCACCATTAAATAGACGCCCATACAAGCGCTAGAAGATCAAACGGCAATTGTTTGTTACATTAATACTGCGATTTATATTTACATTTACTGTGATTTATATTTTTCATTACTGTGATTTTTATTTATTTATTTATTTATTAATATTTACATATTCTATGTCACCTAAATTTATTTGGTAAAAAATTTGAAAGTGACACTTGATTTAGAGAGTGAAATGGAACATTGCATATAAATAACATTCACATTTGAACCTGTGTATACTATACAGTATGTGCACAAATTCTTGTCATATGTCTGCATGTGTGATGTGTCCATTTCGCTAGCTATATAAAGTTATCTGTGCTAAAAAAGTATAGAAAATATGTAAGTAAGTATTCACTAATGGATGTAGACAACTTTCAAGTTTGAATCTTTTTGTAATATGCTAGGCTTTGTTTTGAGTTTTCAGTTTGTAGGTGAAGCTAGTTTAGGCCCCTAAGATCTCAGGGCCCCTATTATTTCACAGGTAAAAAAGAAGCGCTCGTGGCCCCGCGGACGTAGTGTTCTGTAAACGATTACTGCGTTAAGCAACTTTCACTAAGGCTGGTCCTCGAATGGGTGACCACTTTGTGGCATTTATATTTGCGAGCGTTTCCGTGCTTCGGAAGGCACGTTAAGCCGTTGGTCCCGGTTGCCAGTAAAATGGCAGTCGTTAAGCCTGGTTAAAGGCCTTATGAGCAGCTTGAAAAATTTCAACAGCAGTTAGCCACAACCTGCGTCTGTCTATTTCAACACGGCAATGGGCTCACCACCTATTACGTGGGATAGGAATCCACACGGTGAAAAGTGGGCATATAATATGTCTCTGCCACCCCTTCGGGGATAAGGCGTGATGGATATTTATTCAGTATAAAAATTTTGTAAGGCATATTAAAACATTTGTTAACTTAAAATAATGTTAGTATTAAATTGTATATTGAAATGTTATAAATGAAATATAACTGCATGAATGACTTTGTTTTAGTGTTCCTAAGTTTTAAATAACTTTTTACTGAAAAATCAACTATAGTCAAAAATGAGTGGAATCTAATTATGGGGAAACAAAGATAAGAATGTATATTAGGGAACATACAACAAGATTTTACAAAGACCTATACAAGAAACCCAATGAGGACTCATATTGCACAATCTCATCAGGAAAACCAGTAGAACCTAAGAGTAATAATAAAATACTGCAACATATTAAGAAATTGAAATAATAAACAGCCCCCAGGACCAAACAGGTCAATAACTGTAGAATATGGTACATGAACCAGATGCTGTCACTTAGCAATTAGCATACCATTCAAAAATAGTTCTCCTATACAAGATGATCTAAAAGCCATTAGCAATGCAGGAGTATTAGTCTACTGTCAAGTGCAGATACCCATTAGAATTGAACAAGCTGTGGTCACATGGTTTGCTACACATAATGACAGTAAACTGACTCATAAAGCATAAGGATTTAATGAAGAACTAAACAAAAATTCTACAACACACAGGAAGTTATATAGGAAATTTGCTAAATAAAGTCGAATGTAAAATTATCCAGATAAATTGTTTTGTCTGATTAATAAGTTATCAAGCACTACAATTTGGTATTGTGTACCTATATTATCATGATTACTGTTTAATATCTATCTAATTTGTCATTTAATCAACATAGGCAAATTAAAAAGCAATGGATTACAATTTGCCATTACAGTATTAATTTAATGAATTTCACAAGTACATCATCATCATCCGAGCGTCTGTCCCAGTTGCGTCTCGCGACGCCCGGGGTCCGCTTTCCTACATTTTCTCCTCTACTTCGCACGGTCGTCGGCATCCCCTGTAGTGAGACCATTGGCACGTATGTCATCCCTTACGACGTCAAACCAGCACTTCTTGGCTCTTCCCCTCTTACCGGGACCCGGCTTTGCTGACATGGCCAGACATTTGTTTCCTACGTAGCCCGGCTGCCACAAGACGTGACCATACCAACGAAGGCGACACTCTTGCAACTTGTCTGCAATGTCACGGACATGAAGGCTGCCGCGGATGCGAGAGTTTCTCACGCGGTCCACCCGCGTGACTGCACACATCCACCGCAGCATCTTCATTTCCGTGACACGCAGCTCTTGCTTGTGTCGCTCCAATATCGGCCACGTCTCACTGCCATGTAAAAGGACAGGTCTAATGATGGTTTTGTAGATCTGTCCCTTCAACCGGATCGGCATTTTAGGGTCACAAATGACACCGGTCATCTCCCGCGATTTGGCCCACGCGGCAGCAAAGCGTGACTTGACATCACAATCGATATCACTGGACAAGTGAAAATCAGATCCCAGGTATTTAACCTGGTCCGTGCGCTCGACCAAATCACCGCCTATGCGGACGGATGTGGGATCTGTCGAGTTTAGTGCCAAGTACTCGGTCTTCGCCACATTTAGTTTCATATCGCCGTTCTCAAGCGTCTCCTGCCACGCCTTTACACGTCGCACCAATCTGCCCCTGTCCGCGTCTGCCAGCGCAATATCGTCAGCATACATGAGCAACCATGGAGGCTGCTCATGCGAGTTCCTGATGCTGTCCGACAATTCGTCTAATATTACACTGAACAGAAGCGGACTAAGGACCGAACCCTGGTGTACCCCGACGGTGATGGGGAAGGGTTTCGTGTCGCCAATAGCAGTCCGAACCATGGAATCGGAGCCACAGTACATGTCCCGGATAGTGTCAATATAGACCTCTGGAACCCCTTTGGACCGCAGTGCCCACCAGATCATCGCACGAGGAACACAGTCGAAGGCCTTCTGCGTGTCTAGAAACATACAGTGCAGAGGCGTGTTCTTCGACCTGTATTTCCCTGCGACAACCCTTAGGGCAAAAACAGGGTCTGTGGTCCCATGACCAGGGCGAAACCCATATTGACACTCCGAGAGAGTACACTCCTGCCGGATCCGAGAGTCTATAATCCTCTCGAAGATCTTCATGGTGTGGGACATCACCTTTATACCGCGGTGGCTCCCGCACTCCTGCACTGACCCCTTACCTTTGAAGACTGGGGTAATGATACTCAGTCTCCATTGGTTTGAGATCTGCCCGCTAAGGAGAATGCGGTTAAAAAGGTTTACTAAGATGCCCACACCGCGAGGACCCATCGCCTTCCAGGCTTCGATGTGGACTCCATCGGGTCCAACAGCTTTCCGATTCTTCATGTTACCGGTGGCACTAGTCCCTGATTCGGAGGGAGGTCCGGAGGATGCACCTCTTTATGCTGTTTATTAAGCTGCTCGTGGAAATACAAGCGCCATCTCTCCTTTACCTCGAGGTCTTCGCTTAACAGGTTGCCCTCAGGGTCTTTTACACAGCGACACTTGGATATATCCTGTGCCGCTTTGACCCTGGAGCGCGCCAACTTATAGATGAGCTTCTGCCCTTCAGACGATTCCAGCTTATCATACAGAGGTTGTAAATGGTCCCGACTGGCTCTGGCTACAGCTCTCTTTGTGGCGCGTTTGGCATCCCTGTACGCGTCGCGGTCTTCAGGAGATCCGGTCGCTTGCCACTTTTTAAAGAGGGCTTACTTCTCCCTAGTCTCCCTCTGGACTACGTCGTTCCACCACCAAGTTTCCTTGTCACATTTGCGTCCACCCTTACACTCACCGAGCACCACCTTCGCCGCTCCAAGGATAGCCGCCTGAACATTGTCCCAGTAATCTTGAACTGGTTCGTCTTCAGTGTCGGTCACTTGTCACCGACAGCTGAGACGAACTCCTGGGACCTAGTTTCATCAAGCAACCACCATCTGATGCGGCGCTGGCACCGCTCGATGTGTTTGCCTTTGGGCTTCACGCAGAGGTCCATGACAAGGAGACGGTGTTGTGCAGTAAGACTCTCCGGGTATGACCTTGCAGTTGGCCACCTTGCCGATGCTGTGTCGTCTAGTGAGTAGGAAATCGATCTGAGTTGTACGCCTCCCGCTCTTGTAGGTGATGAGATGTTCGGATTTCTTTTTGAAATACGTGTTCTCAATGGCCAGATCGGCAGCCGCACACGTTCTGAGGATAGTTTCTCCATCAGCGTTGCGGGTGCCGTATCCAAAACCACCATGAACACGCTCAAACTCCTTACACCTCTCACCCACATGACCGTTTAGGTCGCCGCCCAAAACGATTCCCTGTGACAAGGGAATGCTCCGAAGCACTCCCTCGAGTTGGCCCCAAAACGACATCTTTTCGGCGTCGCTACAACCGGCCTGTGGCGCGTAGGCACTTATAAGGTGGGTAATAATCCCATCGATAAGCACCCTCACGATCATAAGCCGGTCGCTACAGCGTTTCACCTCCAAGATGCCGCTCTGCCGCCCCTCGGAGAGCACCACGGCCACCCTGTTCTCCCCACCAGGCGCACCCGTGTAATACAGCTTGTAGCCGTTCTGCAAGGGCCGGGCTCTGTTGCCCTTCCACCGAGTCTCCTGCAGGAACGCCATGTCCACCCTCCGCCTGGAGAGTACTTCGGCCAACTCTACCACACGCCCAGTCAGCGTGCCAATGTTCCACGATGCGAAGCGGATACGGGTTGGGGCTAACTTCTTTAGCCGTGCTGGCCCGACTGAATAGCCACTTCTGAACCCTGCCTGCTCTCTCGGTTGGTTCTCGTCCAGTGCCCTTTTTATACGGCTAAGCAGTACTTTAGCAAAGACCTTGTAGATGTTGCTCATAAGACTGATGGGTCTATAATTATTTATGTCTTCCTTGCTTCCCTTCTTATGCAGTAAGACTATTGTTGATGTTGTCCATTGGTCTGGGATCGATTCGCTCTTTAAAACCTCATTAAATATGTTGGTGAGAATAGGCGCTATGATGTCATTGTATTCTTTGAGGAATTAATTTGTGATGAGGTCTGATCCAGGAGCTTTGTCCTTTTTTTGAGATGCTATTGCCGTTTCTACCTCAATACGCATAATGTCTGGTACCATGTCATCATTGTCATCTCCTAGTAGATTTGTTGTTTGAACTGAACATTGGCCTGTATTATAATTTTTTGAAGAAACTTGTCGCTAATGTGATGATGTCTGGACGTCTGGTCAAGCTTTTACCACTCACGGAGTTAATTTTAGGTATCCAATCTCTTTTTTCTGTTAGTTGTTTAATTAGGTTTTTGGCTCCTCCTGATTTCTGGATACATGTTTCTATCTTTTCCAATTTGTATTTTTCTCTATCTTTTTGTATGTTTATGTTAATTTGTTTACTAAGTTCAGTTATGTTTCTTCTTATTTGTTTTATTCGGCTTGTTAAATAGTTCATTTCTGCTTTCTAAAAGACTCTTTGTTGTTACTGATAGCCATGGTGATCTCTATTGTGGTTCTTCAAAAGTTGTCCTGATTGAATTTGTTGTCAAAGCTTCCACAAATTTGTTGTATCAATCCCGCATGTTTAATTGTATAGTGTTTTCTGAGAGGTTTCTTACTTTTCTTTTTAATTCTTTAATGTCTATATCAGTGTCTTTAATTTTCGGCTTGGCTTTAAAGGGTCTCTGTTTGATCGGCTTTAGTTCAAGTTTGGCTCCGAGTGCTCTATCATTGCTATTGAAGTTAAGATTGTTTATTACTCAACAGTCAGTGAAAGCTGTACTTCTATTCGAGAGAATATAATCTATCTCATTCTTGTAACAACCATCTGGAGATACCCAGGTCCATCTATTATTTGTACGGGTTCTATATTGGCTGTTTAGAATCTTTAAATTAAATTCATAAGCCAATTGCATCAATTTCTCTCCATTTCTTGTCCTTTTGCCCGAGCCATAAGAACCTAGAACTGCTTCCTCTCCATCTCTTCTTTTCCCAATCAGTGCATTAAAATCGCCCATGACCAATAAGTTTTTATATGTGTGATTTTTGATTACTTCTGTAAGAGTGTAGTAGAAAGAGTTGATTTCTGTGTCTGTCGATTGCTCCGTGGGTGAACAATCTTGAAAACAAATGACCACATTACTCCTAATGGTGGTTTTATGTTTAGTATTGCAATACGCTCTGACATACCTAAGATTTCGTTAATGTAGTCCTTTAAGTCCTCTCGTATTAAGAAGCCTATTCCATGTTTACCTAGTGTATCTCCTTTGAAGTAAAAAATGAATTTTTTATGTTCTTCTATGATTTCTCCTATGCGTCGTACTTCACTCAGTCCTATAATGGACCAGTTAACATTTTCTATTGCCATTATGAGTTCTGACAATTTTTCTTCTGTTCTCAACGAAAGTGTATTGTATGTAATTATATGTATGACATTTTTGTGACCTCTAGGTATCTTTTGTATGATATTTGTGTATGAAGGGTAGTAGTCGCCTTCCCCTACGGTGACTAGCCAGCTTGGGGAGTATTTAATCTGAGTTGCTGTTGGTATACAGTTAGCTTCGTTTTTGTTCGGCTGTCGAGGGTAATTAGTTATTTTTGGTAATTCGGAAAGTGAGCTAGATTTTCCCCCCTTGCTACATAATTTAATAAATTTGGTTTTATTATATCTTTGGTGTTTGTTGCAGTCGACATCCTTGCTTTGCTTAGGTTTGTCCTCTTCTGTGTGGGTGAATTTGGCGAGCCTGTCTGGTCCCGCTTCCTTTTTTCGCGTCCTGGGTCATTTGGTTTCTTGACGATTAGCTTGTTTGGCTTAATATATGCAAAGTTACCCTTTTTTCTTTCCTCTTCTACTATTGGTCGCAGCTGCTTTCGTATTTTTAATGTGTTTAGGGTAGTCTTCTTTTACATAGATACCATGTTGAAAGTTAGATTTGTTTTTAGGAATCAAATGCTTTTTCCAAATTGTAGTTAAGGAAACTACAACCGGTCGATTCTTGTTAGTTTGCGCTCCGATTCTGTAAATATTGCTTACTTCATGACTATCTAGATCACAGGTTCCCAAACTTATTTTGTCTACTGCCCACTTTGAGACTAAATAAATTTTTAGCGCCCCCATTTTTGCACCTACTTAAAAACCACAATAGCTTCAAATTAAATTAATTAATTGTTGTGAGCTATATTAGCGGATATTAAACATTCATTCTAAAATAGACTTTTACTATAATCCGCAAAAGTTAACTTGAGACCTGAGCACAGTAGGTAGTACATAACGACGCTCAGGTCTCAAGTTAACTCTTACGGGCTACACCTGCCAATGAGAATGATTATTGAAACGCAACTTTATAGTATTCAGACAGAGTATCTTTTATTCAAAATAAAACAAACATAACCGATTCTTATATAAAAACTAATGTGAAGGATGAATCTGATGCTGTTTAATAAGTATGTTGATATCAGGTTCCAATTTACTCAAGAACAGCCGCAAGTCGCCACGTTCGGTAACATGCAAACGATTTCTCTTTTTAGTAAGCAGCGTTGCCACAGCACTAAATCCACGTTCACACAAATATGACGATGGGAATGCTATCAAGAATCGTTGAACGATTGACCACAATCCAGGGTACAATTGCGGGATCGGTTTTTGTAGCCAAAATTCTTGATAGTCATTTTTTAACTTGATTTTATTTCCTCGTTTGTTGTCAATTCTATAAGTTCTTCTTCGAGCTGAGGTGAGATTGCTGTGTTGACATTTGAAAACGGATCTAACACCCAGCCTGGTATTTCCAAGTTCAAAATGTCCTGGTATCGTTCGGCGAAGTCAATGTGGAGGTTTTCCAAATGTTGGCAGTAGGCAAACAAGTTGTCGTTACTGCAGGATACTGATAAATTCGGAAAATTGTGAAACTCACGTCTGCCCATATTCTTTTTGTGTAGAAGCAGTTTGGCTGCGAAAGCAGCAACGGCATTTTTTGTTTTAATTAAATTTAGTTCATCGCCTTGCAGTTGGAGATTCATGTCGTTGAACAATTTATACAGGTCTGTCATGTAAGCTATGTCATTTTTTGATGTAATGAGCTTGTTGCGCAATTCTGTATCTTTAGTTTCCAAGAACTCTATCACAGAGTCAAACAGGTTGTAAAATCGGGTCAGAAAATTGCCTCTTGATAGCTAACGAACCTCAGTATGAAGCAACAAACGGTTGGAATCTTCGTCATTAGTAACACAAAGCTGATGTAATAATCTATCATTTAAAGAGCTGGTACGGATTTTATTGACTGCTATGATGACATATTGCAGTGATTGAAATAGTCGTTCAAAGTTTCTAGCAACCAAATATTGTCTATGAATAACGCAATGTACAGCAAGTACATGGGGAATTTTATTTTTTAAGTACGCTATGAAGCCTTTATGGCACCCTGTCATAGCCGGAGCGCCATCCGTAGCAACTGATTTAATATTTTTCAAGGGAATCTCTTTCTCATCACAAAACTTTTCCAATGTATTGAATATGGTTTCGCCTTTTGTATCGGTCTCTAAATTTCTAGCAAACAATAGTTCTTCACATATTTTCTCATGTTTAATAAACCTCACGTAAGACAGCAACAATGCTTCATTAGTAGGTATAGTGGACTCATCGAGCTGAATTGAGAATTGACTAGTCTTCAGATGATTGCACAATGATCCTTCAATGTTTTCAGCCATTTCATCAATTCGTCTTTGCACAGAATTATTACTCAAAGGAATTTTTCTCGGATAATATCTGCGGCCGGTTTATGAAGCACAGTAGTTTTTACTTCCTTTATTGCTGGCAAAATTAACTCTTCTCCGATGTTGTGTGGTTTGCCTTTTTGAGCAATTAACAAAGAGATATTGTACGAAGCTCGAAGTCCGTCGTCATCTTGCTTAGCAGCTGCCGAAAATAGTTTTGCTACACTTGGCTGAGTATTATGCTTCATCTCTAGATCTTGAAAATATGCTACATTCTTGTCTTTCTTATCTGGATGCATTTTATTCAAATGATCTTGCAGTCTTGAAGGCTTCATTGCTTCATTCGAAATTGTTTTTAGACATAGAAGGCACTGAGGCGACGATGGGTTTGTGGGATTTTCAATGAATCCGAATTTAATATATTCCACAGAGTATTGCCGTCTCTTCTTTTTTACTTCCGACATTGTTTTGTTTTAAGAAATACGTAAGTAAGTGTTGAACTTAAGTACTGCTAATCTATTACGCGCGAAACCGCAAATGAAAATAAAATAAATATTCCGTTGTTTATATAGGATTCCATAAGCAGCACGCACCGACAGGAATAAGACAAACATGCATTAACTCGTTTATCTCATTCGACGCTCAATTTTACTCAAAAAGATTTTTTTTTTTTCATATTTTTACACCAACTTGCAATCAGTCTCTCAGTTAGACCATAAGCAGTTATTATAAAAGTATTATTGGCGTGTTAGGCTTGCCGTCCCATAGGTGAGCTGCCTCCTTTGTTG
This sequence comes from Thumatha senex, assembly GCA_948477245.1. Taxonomy (NCBI): domain Eukaryota; kingdom Metazoa; phylum Arthropoda; class Insecta; order Lepidoptera; family Erebidae; genus Thumatha; species Thumatha senex. The sequence continues at coordinate 15,597,576 of OX419743.1, forward strand.
CTTAGATGTAATCCCAGGTGTGAGATAGTTTAAGCCGTCTTGTGTTTATGGGATTACTAAGACTCTGAGCTAGTCTGTTGTGGTGATTATTGATCCGAGTCTTGTAGAGCTTTATGCTTTTGACCATTTCCTCCCTTACTGTGAGGATATTCAGATATTCGTGTACCTCATTTTTGTGATCCATGGAGCATTTATTATTGATTTTATCACGCAATTTTGAAACCTCTGCAGAATCTCAATGTTCGAAGTTCTTGCCGAACCCCAGTTGCTCAACAAGTAAGAACAAGTATTCTATGAATCAGCCGATTGATACAGGAATGCACAAATCGGGTTATTTAACAAAAACTTGTTTTAACATGATTGCCCGCAGTCATCGACGCTCATTCGACGCTCAATTGTACTCAACAAGTAAGAACAAGTATTCTATGAATCAGCCGATTGGTACAGGAATGCACAAATCGGGTTATTTAACAAAAACTTGTTAAAACATGATTGCCTAATAACTATTAAAATGCGAAAGTGTGTCTATTGCCTTTTTATTTGTTTGTTTGTGTCTACTTTCATTTCGAAACGGAGCAACCGATTGACATGATTTTTCTTCTGTTTATTGAATAAAACAGGACAGATACATGAACTACGCGGAGAGAAATATCGAACCGAGTTTAAGCAATCTCTTAATTAATATTAGTTGATGTCTACAAGTTGTAGTCGAGAGTCGAGAGCTCTGTCGGTGTATAAGAGTCCTCCTAGCTAGATGAAATTACAAATCGCCCCCCAAAGCCTACACAACGCCTCACCCCCCTTTTTTTTTCTGGGTCTCTTACCGTCCCCCTTTAGGCCTGCAGCGCCCACAAGGGGGCGTTATCGCCCACTTTGGGAAACATTGATCTAGACCCGCATCCAAAACAATTTCTTTTATATAATCTACTAGTTCAAATTCGCTTTTACCTTTTTTCTCTACTCCAAAAAATATTAAATTCTTTTTTCTTTTATCTATTTCTATTTGGTCAAATTTTTGTTGAAGTTTTGCTATTTCCGTTTTGAAATTTTTGTTTTCCTGTAGGATTGATTCCATCTTATCATTTATCACTTCCATAACGTTGGTGGTTACTGCTGTTGTTATCGCCAGAGTCTGTTGGTTTAATATATCATCTAATTTTGCCCATAATAATTCCATGTTTTTGTCACCTTTGGCAAAAATTTGAATTTTGGAATTGCAACACTATTTGGTAGATATTAGATTTTTTTAGAACTGCAACCCTGGCAGTAATGTCACTATTTTGAATTTGTGTTGGCACTATTGCAGTACTGTAGGTAGATAGCAATAATATAGATGACAGATATGATTTATAATTTTTTATAATGGCGGTGAAGTTTCACTTTGCTTGATTATTCTAGGGTTTATTTTGGTATATTTTCACATATAGCTTTAGTTGAACTTTTATTAATACTTGAATACTTGAAGCGCTCGTGGCCCCGCGGTCTCAGTGTTCTGTAAACGATCACTGAGTTACGCAACTTTCACTATGGCTGGTACTCGGATGGGTGACCACTTTGTGGCATTTACATTTGCGAGCGTTTCCGTGCTTCGGAAGGCACGTTAAGCTGTTGGTCCCGGTTGCCAGTAAAATGGCAGTCGTTAAGCCTGGTTGAAGGCCTTATGGGCGGCTTAAAAATTTCAACAGCAGGTAGCCACAACCTGCGTCTGTCTATTTCAACACGGCAATGGGCTCACCACCTATTACGTGGGACAGGAATCCACACGGTGAAAAGTGGGCATATAATATGCCTCTGCCACCCCTTCGGGGATAAGGCGTGATGGATATTTATTTTTATTTATTTATTAATACTTAATTTCACTTTATTACACTTTTCTTGAGATATTATTATTATGTTGTTGTTGAGTAATTGTTATTTTGTTGCTTTTTCGCGATTTATTTACGGAGCTTTGTTAAGTACGTGTTTACATTAACGACACCGGAACCGGTTTAATTTCACAAGTACATGACACGATTTTACTAGTATTAATTGCATCTGCTTTTACTCCCAACAAATGTATTTTCTGAGACTTAATAGTCATCAACCGACACAACACATATCAGGATTGGGCTTAATATAGTGATTTGTAAATTGTCATCACTCTGCAGGCTTTTTAGTCTAGCTAGTAGACCCACATCCTGTACAACCTGTAACTATACTAATATTATAAAGAGGAAAAGTTTGTGAGTTTGTAGGTGTAATTTCTGGATATACTGAACTGATTTTTCTTTCTTTCACTGTAGGTGCATTATTCCTCAGTGCTATAAGATTTTTAACTCAGGATCATATTGCTGGCTCTGCAAGCTTTTCTAAAACATTATGTTGAGAGGCAGATTTTGAAATCATGGGTAGTGCTTTATGCTCCAATGTGGGCAGCATCAGTTGCACTAAAACCTTAAAAAAATTAAGCAGTTAATTTTTTTAAGGTTTTAGTGCAACTAAAACTGCAAGTGAGTACGGGGTATTGGTAAATGATTATTTATTTAAGTGTATTTCTCCCATCGATGTTTGGAAGGCAATGCCAACATGTCAAATAATACCCGTGACGAAAAAAAAATCCAATTTTTAATAAGCTAATGTAACGGAGTAATGAAGCTCAGTTTACAAAGCAGGTACAGCAGCAACTACATTAAAATGAGCCTTAGGAAAATATTATCAAGCTTACCATATTGTTTTGTTTTTCCATTCCCATTTTGTTCCCCAGACAAAAAAACTGTCCCACAATTTCTTTACAAGATGTTTATAATAAAAGGAACCTATTTCTACACAGACATAATATTACGTTAACCATGCCACGAGACAAGGAACACGTTAGCGCAGCGCAGTACATACAAATCTCTACTATGTGTAGACTGGGTGGGCAAAGCAAGTGAAAGTAATTTGAGGTCGTGGTAGGATAGGTATTTATTTGCCGGACAATCGGACAACAGACAAGGCCAACATTTTATTTACATAATATTTTTTTTGCTCTTGACATATTTGACAGCTAGAGATTTTTTTAGTTCTTTTCGCTCTAATCTTGGGCAGGCAAAGGAAACTCCATACATTACATATTGAAAGTCCGGTTTTCATGTCCCAATAAAGCAGTAAAAAGCGTATTTTTATGCACTTCCTATATTGCTTCCTTTCTTTCATCATGCCGTGTTTTTGATTTGCATTGATAAAAAGTAATAATAAAAAAGTGTGTGTGTACCAGTACCAGAGTACACATGTAAGAAGTGAAACTTCTTTATAACTTTACCACATATAACGTTTCTACTATTAGATGGTCTAAGACTATTTATAACTTCAGGAAGATTGGGTAGATAACTTAGATTGATGAAGTATGTGGATTAGATTACAGTCCGAGACTATCAGGACTTTAATTAGTCGTGCTAATTATTGTCTAGCACATAAGACCTTTTAGCCTATTTCTTACCGCCTCACTAAAAAGACAACGGGTTCAAAATTTCTTACAAATTTAACATCTAAAATAGACATATTTTTATTTTTATGAAATTTATTCAGCCCTTTAGACCCACCCACAAACTAACATATAAGCGAAGGAGCGCTCGTGTCCCCGTGTACTCAGTGTTCTGTAAACGATCATTGCGTTAAGGAACTTTCACTATGGCTGGTCCTCTTTTATTTTGTTATTCTTTTTTCAATGCGTTTCAAGGCCTTTTGATATGTATGTAAACTAAAAACTAAAGGTCTATTAGTTGGTCAAAGATGGAGATAGGTCATTGGTGTGTAACACGTTTTTAATGTAACTCCTAATGTAACTGTTTAATATATATAAAAGGATATATATACATATTTATTTGTATCATTTAATTTTTTTTTGTCGTGTCAGCGGCCTCAAACAAATTATGTAATTTTATCACTACGGACCAACATTCCGCCACTTTAATGGAATTTGGAGAGTGCATGTGTAATAGAGGTGTGTCGCTCTTTACTGAAATGACTCAGTGAGTCGTTTCTTTAAAGTGATTCACTAATTCGAATCTCTTACACCACTTCAAATGAATCAGTGGCTCAATGCATCTCGGTTTCAATCGGGACGCGACGCTCGCTGACACGATTGAGTGAGATAGACTGTTCGGAGCGCTTCGAGTCGCGTACCTAGTCGCGGTCGCGTCGGAGAGTGCCGACCGCCGTCTCTCTCACTAATTCGCTACTAGTGGGTTTAGTTAAGGATTGAGAGAGACAGAAACACCTGCTGACCTACGCACGAATTAGGTACGCGGTGTTATTATTTGTTTAAGTTGGGAATGTAATAGGAAAAAAAAATGAAAAGGTCGGTAAAGTTGTAAATAATGTACAGTATAATAAGTGTAAATAGTAAAAAAAAACAGAAAAGAAAAGCAATAAATACGGTTGTAAATATTGAATAAAAAATCACTGTTCATAAAATCGTTTTATAAATACGCCAGAACTAAAAATCTGAAATACTAATATAATATCATATACTATAATACATAATATCATATACTACATAATTCTTCAAACAAAGGTCAATAAAAACGATTCATTTTAATTTTTATATCATGGTGTTGCTCACTCCTTTTTCCCAAGAAATTCACAACTATGAAAATAGCGAGGTAAGAATTTTACGTGAAAGTACAAGACTAATAGATAAGTTGTCCAAAATAGCACCTACTCTGGATGTGGTTAAACACGGCTCATTGTATAGATTAATCAGCTATTTCAATATTCTTCCTATTGATATGATATAAAAGAGTCATTATACAAAATGGATTTTAAAACGAAATTTAGGGCTTATCTAGTTGATGCATGTTTGATTCCCGAATTGATTTTAAAAATTAGGAATTAATTGTAGTTATGTAAGTGTATGATGTAGACCAAATTCATGGTGATATCGCGAGATCCAACTCTTAACCCGTGCTTAAAGATAGCGTGAACACCTCTGGAAAGAGTTGAAAAATACAAATACCTAGGCACATGGATTAATGAAAAATGGGAGTCTGACAATGAGATTAAGACTCGGATTGAAATAACTCGTGAGTCATTCAACAAAATATGAAAGGTACTTTATAACAAAAAACTAGACATTAAGCTTAGAGTCAGAATTCTTCAATGTTATATCTGGCCATTAATTTTCTATGGATGTGAGGCGTGGACTTGCAAGGATAAAATTCGCCAAAAACTGGAGGCACTCAGACAATTATTATGGGTAAGATTGAGGGGAAAAGACGCGTCGGAAGAAGAAAGCTATCCTGTCTCCGCAACATCAGGCAATGGACCGGTATCACCAGCGTAGAGGAACTTTTTCGCCTCGCGAGAGATAGGAAGCGATACGCAGAGCTGACGGCCAACCTCCAGTAGTGGAGAGGCACTCCAAGAAGAAGAAGAAGTGTATAATCTGTAGAACTGATGGCTACAAGCTTAGATTGTTAGAGTGTAGTTGAGAATGGATCATTTGTATCTGGATCAGTTCAAAGATTCAGATCAGTAAAGTGCTTTTTTTCTTTATTATTTATTTATTTTATGTATTTATTTCATTAATTATGTCAAATTGTGTTAACATTTGTACATAACTTAGTACTAGTATTAGTCACAATTATTATAATATATTGTATATCCAATTTATTAACAACAAAAAAAGCAAACAAAAAAAGCTTAATAGCAGATAATTATGTCAATCGCATCCCAGCTGTACATTAAATAATAAATAAATAAAAATATCTTTATTTTGCATAGACCATTTTAACGGCGCTTACAAAATGTCATACACTATTTAAAATATTTAAAGCGACCACCGGTTCGGAACGCGGCCCACCTGAGAAGAACCGGCTAGAAACTTAGGAAGGCTTTTTTTTAATGGCCTATTTACAATTTAATATATACGTTTTCGCCACGCTTTAGGCGCCGTAGACAGAGAATACTATTCTCGTTATTTTGTTTTCTGCGCTTTATTTAGGGCCGTTTTTGATTTGAACGTATATTTTTTTTATCTACATACGCTTTATCCGTCATTGTCATATGGTTATTTTATGTCAATGTCAGAACTATGAAACTCAGAATTACCGAAAAAAAATGGTTTGTTGTGATTAGTAGTGCTATTAAATGTCGTGAATATAATGTATTGTGAAATGAACATTTGATTTTTTATGAATAGTGATGAAGTATAAGTATTTTATCAATCTAAAGAGATAACGTTTAAAAATGGCTCTATGCAAAATGAACACCTTTGTTAGCTTGCTAAGAAATAATAGTCAAATGACAACTTTTTGTAAAGGTGCTATTAAAACAAATTATTTTAAATATTCTAATCCATATCTCATCGGTTCACAACGATGGCTATTCTATGAACGACATAGAAAAGGGGGATATAACACTGAACAGAAGGTTTCAAATTGGCAGCACATGAAGAATGGGTTCAAGGAGCTCAAGAATGAGTTAAAGTTATTTAAGCAGGAAGTGATAGATTTAATTGAGACAGATCCCATCCTTATTGCCAGACCAGGTAAATAATTATATTTCTTATTACGTAACTTTCATTCATGTAGATTTATAATACTGGTACAAATTCCGTCTGATTCGTAGGTATATTTATAGTAGTAATATATTTTCTGATTGAAAAAATCTGTACAATTATATTCGCTTCTATTTCTTTAGGTACATATATCAATTACTATTTGTATGGTTTTGTATTATTTATTTATTATTTCATGCTAAATAAAGGTTATTTTCCTGATAGCTGTCAGACAGCCTCTATTTTTTAATAATGATTATGGCCTGGCCAGTACGTAGTACGTATTCTAATCTATGAATTGCTACTTCGGCCTTTGTGCCATCAGTCTTAATTTTTTTTTATTTTTTTTTTGTGTGACCCCATATTGGGCAGGCAAAGGAAACTTTGTCCATACAGCCTGGTCTTCGGTATTTATATTTCTTAGTATTTAGTCCTGTCCAGTCTTTGTCAATGTCGAGTCCTCAGTCCTAGGTCCTTGTCCTTGCCCTCAGTATATGGTGATTCTTATACTGAGGTTTTCAGTGGACTTTTCGCGTCAAGAGAGAAAATAGCATTTCATTGCATATATATCATTGTCTATCACTGTTACATAAAAGTTGTGTTAACGTGCTATACGTTAACACAACTTTTATGTCCAAGAAATCACCGCACATAAAACAAGATAAAAGAGCGCCTTTATTTTTAAATTCACAGGGATTCCAGTACAAAAATAGAATTACGGACATGGTATGAATGTAGAAAATAACATAATTTTCATTGTTAACTTTTTTAAATGTTTAAAATTTGATTGTTATAAATCAAAAACCATTTACTTTAGTTATTTTTATTGGTATGGTAGCTTACGATTTATAAATGAAAAATAATGATTTTTAGCATTTCAAGCAAAATGACCTTCATTTAACCTTTGCGTAGACAGGGAGGCGGTTGTTTTATGGGTGCAAAAACCCCTAATTTTAAAACATTAACAATCATCATGATCCGAACGTCTGTCTGAGTAGTGTTTACGGCACCCAGGGACTGCTTTCCTACTTCTCCTTTTCGCACGGTGACCGACACCCCTTGAAGCGAGACCGCGGACGCGAGAGTTCCTTCACACATTCACTGCAGTATTTTCATTGCCGCGACATGCAGCACCTGCTTGTGTGGCTCTAACAGAGACCAAAGGTGTTATAGACCTGTACCTTCTGATCGGCATTTTTGGATCTGGGTCACCAATTACACCAGGCATCTAGAGCAACTTGGCTTACGCAGTAGCAATGTGTATCTTTACGTCACCATCGATGTCACTGGACGTAATACAGATCCCAGATAATTAACTAAATAATCGCCTATGCCGTCGAATGTGGGACCTGTAGAGTGCCAAGTAGGTACGGTCTTGGCCACAATGGAGGCTGCTCATGTTATTCACCGATACTGAACTGAACGAAAACTGACTAAGGACCAATTGGGGTACACCAGCCGAGCGGAACGATTTCGAAGTTCCGATCAAAAATTTTCGAACTCCAAATCTATTTGGAGCGCAGAAGGTCAGAGAGTATGGTTCATCATTTAGGCCCTTTGGGCGCGGAAATTAAAATTTAGAAATGCTCGGTCAAGTTGTTGATCACTTCTGGTATTAAACCTTATCTTATCAAACATCAACATCAACTTACTGTCTATGAAGAAGGACATATCGTTCCTTGTGTTCCTTCCATTTTCTGTGGAGTGTTTTAGTAAAGTCAGAATACATTAGGATGAGCGTCTGCCACTCGAAAAAGTTATTAAGCTCTGTGCACTATACCATAAAGTTCAATTTCACCGTATTGTTGTAATGCCACTTTGTCTTTAAGTAGGTTGTAGTGAGCCTTGCTAGTACAGTATAATGCTCTCGCTGTCCTCGTGCACGGCCTTAATCAACTGCCTCGTCCATGCTTCTCGAGGTCAAGGCATACACTGATATACACTGAAGATGTTCAGAAATACCAATCGGTGAGCTTCAGTAATAACTATGCTTCCCGAGCCGACACACTGCTGCATCCACAATGCTGCTAACATGGTCATCATCCGAGCGTCTGTCCCAGTTGCATCTCGCGACGCCGGGGGTCCGCTTTCCTACATTTTCTCCTCCACTTCGCACGGTCGTCGGCATCCCCTGTAGTGAGACCATTGGCACGCATGTCATCCCTTACGACGTCAAGCCAGCACTTCTTGGGTCTTCCCCTCTTACCGAGAACCGGCGGAGCTGACATGTCCAAACATTTGTTCACCACCTAGCCCGACGGTTGCCGCAAGACGTGACCGTACCATCGAAGCCGACACTCTTGCAACTTATCTGCAATATCACGTACGTGAAGGCTGCCGCGGTTGCGAGAGTTCCTCACACGGTCCATCCGCGTGACTCCACACATTCACCGTAGCATCTTGATTTCCGTGACACGCAGCTCCTGCTTGTGTCGCTTCAATATTGGCCAAGTCTCACTGCCATGTAAAAGGACAGGTCTAATGATGGTTTTGTAGACCTGTACCTTGGATCGGCATCTAAATAATTTAAAAAATGGGAGTGGAGTGCAACGGATGTCAAGGCATTATTACCGACAAACTGTGGATGAAGTGTGCACACGATGGGTGTAGAAAGTCATACCACTTGTCGTGTCTGTCGGTAACAACGGAATGTTTTCGAGAATTCACAGAGGAATACAAGAACCAGTGGAGCTGTCCCGAATATGTCTGCACTATTCCCAAAAGGAATAATTCTGAAACACCTGTACGCGGTCACATAATGATGGATAAGTCCTTCACGCCGAGTAGCTATATCAACAGTGGTCGTAGTAGCAAAAATGCAAATACCTCGGTTGTGATTAACAAGGAAGACCTTAGTTTGGAGGAGTTACGTGAGTTTCGTTTAGACATGATAACAAGACTGGAAAATCAATGTAGGGAATATAACATTCTTCAAATTAGATACACGAAAACAGAAACAGAGTTGGAAGAATTAAGAAAACAAATGAAGGTACTTCAAGAAAAAACAGAATACGTACAAGTATTGGAAACTAAAATTGAAACCTTGAAAAATAAGAATGAGGTTTTAGAAGGCAGAAGGGTCACAACTAATAATATCAAAACGACAGATATGCAAAAACCTCTATCTTTTGCAAAAGTAGTTCAACATAATGAACAAAAGCAGCCAAAGCAGGTAACTACAAAAACAAAACAACTCCGGCTAATTTAGTCATAGTTGAAGAAAGAGCTCAAACTGAGCACAGTAGTAGTTTATTTACATCAATCAAGACTGGAAAATGTGAAATAGTAATAGAGAAAAGTAAAAATGGCGATGATGCAAAGAATGAGGAAAAAGAATCAGAAAATGGAGGAAAGTGGACAGTAGTAAATAAGAAAAAAAGGAAATATCCCAACGTGTGATGAAGAGAGGAGGTAGCACTAGTGCAGTGGATATCAAGGGGACTGAGAGGAAAAAAATTCTGCACGTGTGGCGTTTACAAAGATACCATGGCCCAAAGTGTAGTAAATCACGTGAAATCTATTTGTGGAATGGAAGTACCAGTGACAGTGGAAAATATTAAACATAAAACAGAAAGGAACTACACTTCCTTTATTATCGGAATACCTGAAAGTAATTATAACACCTTGTGTCAGCCTGAAAATTGGCCGGTAAATGTATAATTTTGCGAGTGGGTGTAGTTTTGCAAAACAACCTACACAACAAAAAAAATCTAGTAAATATGTGGAAATTTATTACCAAAATGTACGCGGACTATAGCAAAATGCCTCAGATACCTTACGCGGATTCCGTAAAGAACCTGGGTGTAATAATGGACACCACACTATCTTGGAGCACGCAAATTGGTGTTGTCAGCAAAAAAGTACACTTTTCTTTTCATTCTTTGAGACGAAAATCAGTCTTGCTCAAACTATTATTCTACCCATTATCGACTACGCTGATGCTTGTTACTTAGACGCTACTGAGGAGCTGCTAGATAAACTTGAGAGGTTGCAAAATTTATGTATACGCTTCATATTCAATCTTAGAAAATACGATCATGTGTCCGAATTTCGCAAAGAACTCAAGTGGCTTCCAATCCGCCTTCGCCGGAACACTCGAATTCTCAGTCTCCTTTTCAATATCCTTTACAATCCATCTTCCCCTTCCTATCTAAAGGAGCGCTTCTCTTTTGTTCGCTCTCCTGATGCTCCTTGTAGGTCAAATCTACGCTCAAATCTCAAATTCCCAAATCAGAAAACAGATTTCTATACTTATTCTTTCACAGTGCATGCAGTTAGACTGTGGAATTCTCTTCCGCCTGTTATTAGAGACAGTAAATCTATTACTACTTTTAAAAGGAAAGTCCGTGAGCACTACCTTTCTACTCTGTAAACCTTATTATTTATATGTGTAAATATATAATAAGTGTAAAGTAAATGTGTATGTATTATTATTATCATTTTTTTTTATTCTTTCATTATACGTATTTGTATATATCCTTATAGTTAATAATTTTATTTTGTCTATTTTGAGTTATTTTGAATGTGTGTTGATTTAGTTCTTGTCTACTTTTTATTTACACCCTTTTATTTGTTCTTTCCTATTTATTCACATTTTCCTCTCGCCGGTCTGCTGGCAGATATTTCTTATAGAAATAAGCAGTACCATTGTACCTATGACTCCTCCTTCTGTTTTTTACTATATTCTTGTGTGTACATAAATAAATAAATAAATTTATTGGCCATCACGGAAACAGGATGCAGTAAATCAATAAAAGATGCAGAGATAATTCCGCCTAGTTATACAATAATACGCTGTTACCGGACAGATGGACGCAAGTAGGGCGGCGCGTGTCTCGTAGCCTCACCGCGCATCGAGATAAGACGAGCGGTCGGGCCAAGTGACGTCAACATTCACGATCGAGTGTTTGAACATGTTAGTGCTACTATTTACCTGTCTAATAGACTTTTATTTTTGTTATGTGTGGTATATATTCCACCGAATAGTTGTGAAAGGGAATACATGTTATTATTCAAGACCATAGAATATTATTGTAATAAATACAGTGATATAATAGTTATAGGTGACTTCAATGTATATTCATGTTCGGTTGAAGTAACTAATTACTTCGAATACTTTAAAACTTACTGTGAATTCACTCAGTGCAACGATATAGCTGATCGAAAAGGTCGTTGTTTGGATCTTGTGTTGCGTGCATTCGCAAAGTGTGTGAATTTGCGCGAGGCAGGGGCGCCTCTTATACGGGTGGATACTCACCATTCACCCCTCGAAATATTGGTGGAACTACGGCCGTGGGAGTGGACCGATGAATATGCTCTTAGGGATCTCCCTAAGAATTGACACTGACTGAGTGAATTCACACGCTGATCTCAGCGTGGAGGATTTGTCTTCTCAAGGTTGGAATTTAATTTTTCTACATTATACTCATTAATAGCTTCAACTAAACTACTTATTATTTAGATTTAGATAGTAGTTTAGATTATTTTTATAAAACTATTAACGCAGTTATTGATGACTGTGTTCCCAAAAAACAGCGAAGGCGGGTAAGCTCGAAGTACAATTACCCCGAGTTTTACACCGTTGAAATAATTTGCAACATACGCAAGAAGGCCGATCTCCACAAGCGTTATAAAGCAAGTAGGGCAGGATGTGATTACGAGGCGTTCGCCCAATGCAAGACTAAAGTGAAACAAATGATTCATCATGCTAGGGAACAGTATAGTCAGCGCGTTCAAAATCAAATGACGAGAGATCCTAAATCGTTTTGGAACTACGTCAAGTCCAAAAGATGTAGCAGAAGTCCGCGCAGACTTCTAAAAGATGGGCAGATAATGTCGGAAGATCAATGCGCCGTGGAGTTTGCTCAGTTTTTTCATTCTGTCTATGCCGATAAACGAGCTGAGTTGAATGTAAGTGCGGCAATAATGGAAGCGGACGGTGCGAATGGGGCGGCGCATATTCACCTGGACGAATTGCAATTGGTTGAAGTACAGCGTGCGTTGAAACAACTTAAACAGAAGAGGTCCGCGGGCCCAGACGGCATTCCTCCTTATGTGCTAAGGGATTGTAGGGGAGTGTTGGCGGAGCCGTTACTTCATATCTACAATCTGAGTCTCAGAGCAGCAGTGTTTCCCGACCGATGGAAGATCACTCGTGTGGTACCAGTACCAAAAGGAGGGTTGAGGAGCAGGGTGGAAGAATGTCTGTCTTCAGTAGCCAAAGTGTTCGAGTCAGCCATCCACACAAGTTTGTTTCCACAAGTGGAGACGCAACTCTCGGAGGCACAGCGCGGATTTTGGCCAAAGAGGAGTACCACAAGTAATCAGCTTTGTCATGTGGCTCGAGTAGTACCGGTGGTGGATGGTGGGGGGGCAGGTAGACGCTGCCTTACTTCGACTATAAAAAAGCCTTCGAGTTAGTAGACAATGAAAGGTTGCTGATGAATTTAGCGGCTGTCGGCTTCGCCCCGCACTTGCTCCGGCTGTTCGCCAGTTCGTCAGCGAAGTAACCTCGATTAATGATCTGCCAAGGACTGTGGGGCACTCGAATTGCTTGCTATTTGCGGACGATCTTAAGCTTTCGTTTACTATAAATAGTGGAGATGATTGTGAGCGTCTGCAGGGGGACATTGATAGTGTAGTAGCATGGAGTAAGGAGAATTTGTTACAATTCAATATTCAAAAGTGTATTATTATCACATTCTCACGTGCGCGTACTCCAATCACATGCAATTATAATAACGTCGATGGTATTCAAATGGCCCGGGTAAAGGAAATCAGGGACCTAAGAGTTAACTTTAGCACGGAGCTAACGTTTCGTAATCATATTGTCATATGTTGCAGGAAAGCATATAGAAACTTAGGTTTCATGCTACGTACAGCTCGTGCCTACACAAAAATCAAAGCAATTATCGCGTTATATAACGCTTAGGTTAGGAGTCAATTAGAGTGCAATGCAGTCATCTGGGCCCCCATGAAACTAAATATAGTCTCATGCTGGAGAGGGTCCAAAATAAATTTATTCGGTTTTTATACTTACGGTTGTATGGAGTGTACCCCTTCTACCCACTCATGTATCCAACCCTGTTCGTCCTGGGCATGGTTGGATATAATGGATATAATGAGTTGAGAGTAAGGAAGGAGTTCTCCCTCGTGTCATACATATTTAAATGCAGCATTGCGTGACATGACATCGCAATCGATGACACTGGACATGTGAAATACAGATCCCAGGTTTTGACCTGGTCCGAGCGCTTGACTAAATCACCGCCTATGCGGACGGCTGTGGGACCTGTTGAATTAAGTGCCAAGGCACTCGGTCTTTACCACATTTAGTTTCAGACCGCCGTTCTCAAGCGTCTCCTTCCACGCCTTCACACGTCGCACCAATCTGCCACTGTCCGCATCTGCCAGTGTAATATCGTCAGCATACATGAGCAACCATGGAGACTGCTCATGCGCGTCCCTGATGCTGTCCGACAATACGACTAATATAATACTAAATAGAAGCGGACTAAGAACAGAACCCTGGTGTACCCCAACAGTAATAGGGAAGGGTTTCGTGGCGCCAACAGCAGTCCGAACTATGGAATCGGAGTCGCTGTACATGTCCCGGAAAGTGTCAATATAGATCTCTGAAACCCCTTTGGCCCGCAGTGCCCACCAGATCATCGCTCGAGGAACACTGTCAAAGGCCTATGCATGTCTAGGAACATACAGTGCAGAGGCGTGTTTTTTGACCCGTATTTCTCTGCGACAACCCTCAGGGCAAAAACAGGGTCCCGTGGTCCCATGACCAGGGTGAAACCCATATTGACACTCCGAGAGAGTACATTCCTGCCGGATCCGAGACTCTATAATCCTCTCGAAGATCTTCATGGTGTGGGACATCACCTTTATACCGTGGTAGCTCCCGCACTCCTGCACTGACCCCTTACCTTTGAAGACTGGAGTAATAATACTCTGTCTTCATTGGTTTGGGATCTGCCCGCTGAGGAGTATGCGGTTAAAAAGGTTTAATAAGATGCCCACACCGCAAGGACCCATCGCCTTCCAGGCTTCGTTGAGGACTCCATCGGGTCCGACAGCTTTCCGATTCTTCATGCGGCGAAGCGCAGTAAGGACTTCTCCAGGCGTTACCGGTGGCACTAGTCCCTGATTCGGAGGGAGGTCCGTAGGCTGCACCTTTTTGTGATGTTTATTAAGCAGCACGTGGAAATACGAGCGCCATCTCTCCTTTACCACGATGTCTTCGCTTATTAGGTTGCCCTCAGGATCTTTTAAACAGCGACACTTGGATATATCCTGTGCCGCTTTGACCCTGGAGCACGCCAACTTATAGATAAGCTTCTGCCCCTCAGACAATTTCAACTTCTATAGAGGTTGTAAGTAATCACGTCTGGCCCTGGCTACAGCTCTCTTAGTGGCGCTCTTCGCAGCCCTGTATGCGTCGCTTTCTTCAAGAGATCCTGACGCTTGCCACTTTTTAAAGAGGGCTTTCTTCTCTCTTGTCTCCCTCTGAACTGTGTAATTCCACCACCAAGTTTCCTTGTCACATTTGCGTCCACCCTTAAACTCACCAAGCACTTCGCCGTTCCAAGGATAGCCGCCTGAATTTCGTTCCAGTGATCTTGAACTGGTTTGCCTTCAGTGTCGGTGCACTTGTTACCGACAACTGAGGCAAACTCCTGGGACCTAGCTTCATCAAGCAGCCACCATCGAATACGATGGTGGCATCGTTAGCTGCTAACAAGGTCATTCATCATAAAAATTATACTACCCTCGGAGCAATATCTTCTATCACTTTTCTGAAAGTAGAAAAGTTAGCTGTTACTCACGGGTTAGTGTGTAATCCCCCTTTTTACGGAGCTCGCATAAACTCAATATGGGCCAGGTTATGCTATCCAGTTCTACCTCAAGTTCATAGCCGTAAGGTATTTCCATAAGTTGCCAGAGTAAATCGTGTATAGTAGCCTCCTGTAGCGCGCAGATTCTTGGCATCTCCTCTTCCGCCGTCAGCCCGATCGCTACTGTAAGCGAGAACAGCGGCAGTGCCGGAATTTGGTGCTCGTTTTAAAAACGTGACCTAGTTCTCGGCACTTCTCAACCGGTCACCTGTTGGAAGGGTGACTTTGCAAAATCTGCAGTTTGTGAAAACTTCATACAACTGATATTTTTGTACATAAGAGACATTCACTTGCCTCAAGCCGGCTTCAACAGCACCTACTTACTGCTAAAGGTGCTCAGGAAAGCTCAGGAAGTCGGTAGGCCAGAGGCAATTTTTACTAATATAAAATGTTCTATAAACCAATTGAATTATAACCATCGAAAATGACTCTCAGATACATACAAAATTTTGTCCCACTGACGTGGCAAATAAGCATACGGCTCTACCTGAACAACAGATTATATTATAAATTATAGTTATCTGTCTTATTGTTTATACCCTGTCTATCCTTAGACCACCTAACTAATGGACCCGCCTTACATGAACATACCCCTCTGCCAAGACAATGGATCATTCGATCCATTAGGTTTATAAAAAGTATACTTAAATAATCGATTGATTCACTATTGGAATCGTTTGCAATGTCCGGACGTATTGCGTCCTCCTACATAATGCCGAAGTGTGCTGTAAATAACTGCAAAAAACGTTCAACCACTTCTAGTTTATAGAAAGATGGAATCAAATTTCATATTTAAATATTATTTTCCTGTCTACATTAGCTTATTTATAAAAAAAACTAGCTGACTAACCCGGATTCGTCCGTGACATACTTCTAACCCCGTGGCACCCATTTAATCCCGTCGCTTATTACTTTTCCAAAAATGTATGAAAGTTTCCCCGATTTGTTGACATTTATGATTACTGCTCCGCTCTCCTCTGTAGTGGCGTGATAGTATATAACTAATAGCCTTCCTTAATAAATGGGCTATCCAATACAAAAAGATTTTTTCAAATCGGTACAGCCGTAACCAAGGGAAATAGGAATTATATTTATATATATAGATAGATAAAATAAACCTATTCTGTAAATGAGCATCGAGAACATTTGTAAGATATCGATTTTTAAAAACTAATCCGAGTCATTTATTTTTATAAATTATTTAATTTTATTCTATTATCAATCTTAACACTAAGACTTAATAAACAAAGCAGTATGACACACAACGTTTTGTTGCACACATCGTTACACATTTGTGTGCGAGAGGAGAGACATAAGCATCGACAACATTCTTTAATAGTGTGTTGCAAATTATTGTAGTGCGATGCAGTTTTTTATTGTGTGCGTTTACCACTACGTGATGAGAGGGAGCCGATGTAGTAACTTACAAATGTGTGATTCCCCCCGCACCCCTTCACTACTAGCAGAATATTTTTGGATCACGTAAGGCAAGTCCATTAGTTAGGTTAGATTGTCCACGTGTCTATCCCTTGGATAAATTGTCCTATCTATAGTACGACTGTTTATGAAATATCATTTATTTTATTTATCTATTACGCCTTATCCCCGAAGTGATGGCACAGGCATATTATATGCCCAATTTTCACCATGTGCTTTCCTGACCCACTCCCACGTAATAGGTGGTGAGCCCATCTATATCATATTATAAATAAATAAAATAAATAAATATCCATCACGCCTTATCCCCGAAGGGGTGGCAGAGGCATATAATATGCCCACTTTTCACCGTGTGGATTTACCTGTCCCACGTAATAGGTGGTGAGCCCATTGCCGTGTTGAAATAGACAGACGCAGGTTGTGGCTACCTGCTGTTGAAATTCAAATTGAAATTCAACCAGGCTTAACGACTGCCATTTTACTGGCAACCGGGACCAACGGCTTAACGTGCCTTCCGAAGCACGGAAACGCTCGCAAATGTAAATGCCACAAAGTGGTCACCCATCCGAGGACCAGCCATAGTGAAAGTTGCGTAACTCAGTGATCGTTTACAGAACACTGAGACCGCGGGGCCACGAGCGCTATTATAAATGCGTACTTATAATATGATAAAGATGGACATACGCACTTATTATACAGATTTTATGTATTATAAGTGCGTATCTATAGATTGCAAAGAAACGCAAATCATTCAAATTCATTTTTGAGTGTGGTATAAATATCGAAACGATCACCTCTTTAAGCAACTTTTGCTATGACTGGTTACGGATGAGTAGACTACTTTTTGATATTTCCTTTCACGAGCGTTACCGTGCTTCGCAAGGCATGTTGAGCCGTTGGTCCCCGGTTGCCAGTAACATATAATGGTAGTGGTTAAGCCAAATTTCAGTCCTGGAGACCGGGCAAACCACTTAACCCCACGTTGTTCCCCCTCGCCTCTCGATGCTGCAAACACACTTTCAGTATTTCTTATTTTCGGGAATAAATAAAAATCGCAAGGTTTTTGGGCAGGTGACCCAATAATTCCACGTCTGATGTCACCAACTAGCCGATCGTTTGCGGTGTGCGACGAGGCGTTGTCGTGATGAAGGATGATCCTACTGCAAAGTCATTTCACCCGAACTTTTTCCAAGACAAGTGGTACCACTTTGCAGTAGGCAGTAGGTAACTGTTTTTCGTTCCTCTAAAACAATTATTGTTTTGCTTAACGACCTTTAAGGAGGCGAACATCTAGATTAGTCCAATAAAATAGGAGTTACACATGGTACGATTTTAACTAAAACTGAATAAATTGGCAACACAAATCGTTTTTTTTTGAAAGGCACAAAGGCCGAAGCAGCCATGCCATAAACATTATTTAAAAAAACACCGGTTTGAAATTGAAACTGAACCGTTGAAAGAAGTCCGCTATTCGTCGAAAATAATTTTGTGATTTATTTCATCTATTGTCGTTCTACAAGTCTAATTTTATTTAGTTTAAATCAGAGCGTTAATATTGTGACCTTTTGTTACAAATAACTTTGTTTATCGACGTTTTAAACAGAAAGCGAATGTTTTCAAATATAATTTTGAGTGATTCTCTGGTATCGCCGGATAAAGGCATAAAAAGCATTTACAAGAAGTTTCAAAACTTCTTAGGACGTGGAATAGAAGATAATAGTGATACTATTAATGACGAAATGTTGTCTGCAAGAACAAGCACAGCAGCATCTGATGATAGTTTCATAACACCAGTGTCTTCGGTCGGTGATTTGATGGCAATGTCGCCAAAAAAATTAAACGACTGCAGTGAACAAAGAGATGTAACCAGCGATCTTCTCACGGGTACAGATTTTGATAGCATTTGTGATGTTACGATGAAAGAAATGCCTATGTCAGACGACATGTTTATCGACGCAAACAGCTTAGATTATCTTGTCAAATGTGCCGAATCAAATCGAAATCATAACCACATAGATCGCGGCAAAGAGAGTTTATTTGTTAAATTTGATCCCTTGTATGCCACTCAAAAACTTGAAGATGCACTCTCTATACAGAGTGATTCACACTCTGTAGTGGATTCATCTGAGTGTGATGTAGGCTACGAAACAGGGAGTACAGTATCAGTGTTTACTGACAGTCATGTTGCTCTGCCTAAACATTCATTATCAACGGGGTCAATGCCTATGATGGGTACTAAAGATAAACCTATGCAGGTTGTTCCACCAGTAGTGAACAGTGAAATTCCAAAACCAAACGGAAATCAGGTCAGAAGTACTCCAGGCTTGGTGAGAAGTGTGTCTGCCATTTTAACACCCACTCGAGTAGCTACAGAGAAACTCATCAGTATATCGGGAACCACCCCTCCTATGGCAGCACCCAGGAGCCCACGCTATCATAACCTCAGTCACCATCATCATAATTATACATTTCATGAGAGTGATCACTTGAATTCACTAAAAATAATCCTTCAGAAACAAGATCGAGATGTGTTACAATTAAGACAAGAAAATAGAGAATTGAAAAGTTCTCTGCAGGACATGGAACATAAATATTCAAGAATTGTGGAAGACTTACAGATGAGAGTTAAAAAAGTGACTGAAGACAGAGATAATGCTATTATAAAGGAGCACAAACTACAAGAGCAGATTAATGACAAAATTTTAAATAACAAACAGATGTGTATTGTTATGGAGGAGTATGAAAAAACAATTTCATCTTTAATAGAAGAGCAGCAACATGACAAAATCACAAACCACGAACGTTTTGAGAAACTTATATCTGAAAGAGATGAAGCTTTAAACCATCTTGGGAATATGGAGAGTTCTTTCAATGACCTCCTTGCAAAGTATGAAAAATGTAAATCTGTGATATTAGAGACAAAGGAACGAGAAAAAGTTTATGAGCAGAAAATGACAGAGTATCAGGCAGCTGTTGATAAATATGAAGGGTTGTATAGCAATCTAAAACAAGTCACAACTGATACGCTTGCTAAAGCTAATGACACATTAGATAATCTCAAGAAAAACTATAGTGTTGAAACTACAAAGCTGAATGCTACGGTAAAAAAGCATGAAATCACAATAGCTTCATTACAGGAATCACTGATTCAGAAGACCAGAGACAACGAGGAACTAATGAGGTTGTACGATCAGCTCATTAGTGATGTGCATTAGAAATATATTTTTTAAATTTTAATGTTTGGTGCTTTTTAATTCAAAGTACTTTCTTCTCTGGCTACTATTCTAAGCTGACTTCACTGTGATGAATCTCAATATTATTAGTAATAAATTATTAGTTTTGTTAGGATTATTATTATCTTTTAGTTTTTAACCATTTATGACATTTTTGTTAGGTATTTATATTGAAACTCTTTTTGTGTAATGCAAATAATAACTCAGTCATTTGTGACAACTATATGTTTTCTGTTAAACATTTTATTGACAACATAATTTTGTCACAAGTAAGCGATGTGGTAAGTCAGTGAAATCTGACTACTAGAATTATTACTGAATCTCTTGTTTATGTAATGAAAAAGGCTAACACAATTTTATTGATAATATATAATTTTTGATTGTGCTCTAATAATCTCTAAAATTAATTGTTATTTGATACATTGCCATACATCAAAACTTTTTCTGAGACCTGTAAACTTTTAATTTATATTATTCATTCATAATTTGTCAAATATGTTATTTAATAATAGCACATGAAACTTTAAATAAAATAATGTGAAAAGAAAATAAAATTAAACATTTTATAGAAATGATAACTAGCATTTCTGACCATATTCATGAGTCAACATGTGCTAATTTTATATTACACATTTTTACATAAAATTATGTGTTGTGATTAATATTGATTTGCCTCACCAAGAGTGCATTATGAAACAGTGGATTAAAATTGAAGTCTCAGATCTGATAGTGACCTTTAATTATGTACAACAACCTTGTGAATGGAAAAGATTTACTTACTTAATGTTTTCTGGCTTCGCAGTCATTTCATGTTCTATCCTAACTGGATTTGTACTTAGTTAGGTATAAAATAAAATACTTGAATATATTATCTTTGTATTAATGTTAAACATTGTCATTTAATACTTTAGACCAGCTATACTGAACATGTTTTGAATTTCTGGTTGATTCACAAGGATTGCAATCATGTGGTTGATCTTATTTTCAGTTTAGGTATATTCTAGTCTTAAATATCTAAATCTATATATTGTAACATCATACACTCGGTTCGAAAGACTAAGGATGTGTCTGAGACCTCTTCTACCCATTAAACCCGCGGCCTACCTCAACACTCCATCTGAAAATGTAAATGACTTCGAAAGAGATTTGAACGAAGTAGGCGGCAAACCATGCGGGCGGATCTTTGGCCCGGCAGTGCCGGCGCGGCGTCCCCAACAACAAAATAATGACTTCCAAGAAAGTGCGCTCGTCTAATCGAGTCGGCTACGCCAGTATAACACCTAGTTTGATGTTGCCATTTTCCATTCGCTATGCGATCATTTGCCAGCATTTGGAAGTAGGAGCTATTGTTTGACTTTTAAGTTTCGCTATTATTGGGAGCGACTGCCGTCTAGCCTCCCAACCCTGTAAGTGCGCCGACTTTGGCACCTTGTTCGTTAATCAGCAGGAAAATCTCTAGCAGGTGAGGTCGCTTGACGTATTCCTGCTGACAAACGGAAATCTTGGCAGGGCAGCTTACACTTGTTTGGTTTGTGTACCAAATTAGAGAACTTCTCTTAAGTGCAAGTTTGTGAAAGTTGATATTGTTGATCAAAGACTGCATCTAAAGAAATATAGGTAATTGTCAACCGCACCACACCATATAGTTTGCAGGGGATCGATCGGAACATGATATTTACACGCACATACTCAGAAACATAAATATTGTGCGACAGTTTTTACACAGCGCCATCTAGCCCAAAGTAAGCTAATATAAGCTTCTGTAATGGGATCTAGACAACTGATGAAAATTGAATTAGATATATTTCTAAATACTTACATATTATACATAGGAAACACCCAAACTCCGAAATGAACATTTTGTGGGTCACAAATATTTTACCGACCCGGGAATGGAACCCAGGACCTCAGCACGGCAGTCGCATTCACTACCGCTGCGCCACCGATTAGAGATTATAGTTTATACATTCGTATAATCTATGTCCAAAACAGTGAAACAGTAAGATCTTTACTTTTGTTGACTGGAATATTAAAGCCTTATCATAATTCAAGCGGTAGCCACGATTGCACCTGCAGCCTTCGCGTTTCTACTATTGTCATTATTACTAAGCACGGTTTTCGGAATCCCTAGAGTAAAACCATTAATACCTACACACTTGTTTCCCACGTACTGAGAAGTTAACGCAAAACGTGATAATACCAGCAGACACTATCATACTTTCTACTATATACTATATTAGGTTTGTTGGAAATATAATAGGTACCTAAGCATGAAGGCTGCCATATTTAATAATTCATTATTTAAATATTCCAGGTGAAACAGATGTACTGTGGTGCTTCAATGAACAAAGTGTTCTGGACAAGTTTGTGACTACGAGTGATAGTGATCATAATGAGGGGTTCAGCACGTGCAGTTTTGAGATGAGCAGCGCAGGCAGGGCTCGATTTCATGGTTATCTGGATGTGCGGGTGCCTAAAGATGGAAAAATAAAAAAGGCAGGGTATTGTGCTATGAGATCTAAAAGAATAAGAGTAAGTACCTATTATTGTCACAAGTCATACTCAATGTGATGATTTTGCTTTTCATGTAAGTTTCAATAGATTAATAGAAAAAAATATTGTAATTTATTTTAACGTATTTCACGCACAAAACAACAACTAGCTTTAATTTAAATGCCCTGAAAACACCCATATTGTATCAAAGGATAAAAATCTTATTAAAGAGTCATTTTAATGATCTAGATTTTCTCAGTAAGCACGCATTTTTCGTAATTAACATTTGACGTAATTAACGAAAACCAGGATTTTTGGAAACTATAATAGAAAGAAAAAAAAACTACTTAATAATTGTAAAATATATACAGATACTACTTATAGCTATAATAATTTTGAATTTTAATGCAAACTAACTAATATATTGTAATAAAATCGAAAAAATAGGTTAAAAATAAATAAGTGTAATATTTTTGTAATTTGCTACTTCATGAAAAAATTGCTCAAAGTAAATAATAATTTTCTGTAGTGCATTATCATTAAAAATTAAAGGTGTACCTAATAAAAAATTCAGCTCTATAAGTTGAAAATATCTGCTTCAAAATTGTGTTATAAGATTATAACAGAACAAACATACATTGCAAGTTAATAGAAAAGCTGTAAAAAGCTAAGGTAGTGAAGAAGCGGTCAAACATTAAATTACTTAGGTGTAATAATTGATAGTACCTTGTCATGGCATGCACATATCGAGACCCTTATCGCTAGAACCAGGAAATTAATATTTGTGTTTAAAACCTTACGATCGTCTGCTGAGCTAGCGACGCTTAAAACGGTCTATTTTGATTTGGCACACTCCATTTTAACCTACTGCATAACAGCATGGGGTAGTACTGGTAAAACAGTTACCCTGCGATTAGAAAGGGCTCAAAGAGCTATTTTAAAGGTCAAGTTATTTAAGCCTTTACGATTTCCCACTGTTGAAATGATATAGGATTTGTCAACTTCCTACCATTAGACAGTCTTTTGTTCTGCATACAGTGTTGCGCAAGCACAGGGAACTAACTTTTGATCATACATATATCTCTAAAAAAAGAAGATATGATATTGCATGTACCACAGAGTATGCCCAACTAAGTTTGCAAATCAACAGTATTACTTTTTGGGGCCTGTTTTGTATAATAAAGTAAATAGAGTATTGCAGATATACCCTCTAACTAGATGCGAGTGTAAACTACGGGTGGAGAACTGGCTTTGTGCCCTTTCTTACAAAGACTTGGAGGATTTCCTGGATGCATAGAATGATTCTTTCCAATCGCAAACACACACACACAGAGACACAATAACACACACACACACACACAACACACACACACACACACTTACATTAATTGTTAACATTAGGATTAAATATTGAACTATATTGTGATTTGAAATACTTAAAATGCCGGAGGTGGGCGTCAATAACTGCGACACAGTTATTAACTAATTCGGTTATTTTCGTGCACAATATTTTTTGTATCGTGTTTTTTTCTGATTCCAATAAATATTATTATTATATTATTATTGGTACTCGTAGATACAACGCTTACGGGTTCTCCTTCGGATTTTCTCCCTCCGACGCTTGTCACTGCAATGAAAAATTGACGTTTGAGTAGGTACGACGTCGCTCACGACGCGTCGTAGTACCTACTCACATATTGGTCAAAGCTGACCCAAGACTGAAAATGTTCCGTAGCTTCCTAAAACGATTTTAATTTATTTCATGTTAATTTTTAGCCGCTGCCACAGCGAAGCGCTCGTGGCCCCGCGGACTCAGTGTTCTGTAAACGATCACTGCGTTAAGCAATTTTAACTATGGCTGGTCCTCGGATGGGTGGCCACTTTGTGGCATTTACGTTTGCGAGCGTTTCCGTGCTTCAGAAGGCACGTTAAGCCGTTGGTCGCCAGTAACATGGCAGTCGTTAGTCGCCAAGTTGAAGGTGTTATAAGCGGCTTGAAAAATTTCTACAGCAGTTTGCCACTACCTGCTACTGTCCATTTTCAACACGGCAATGCGCTCATCACACGTGGGATAAAAATGCATACGGTTAAGTGTGAGCGTATAGTACCTATGCATCTGCATCTCCCTTCAGGGATAACGAGGTGATGATATGTATGTAGATATTCTTAAAAAATACAGTGAAGTTTGGTTCGCAATGCCTTTGAGGTGGATGGCTATTTAAGGTGGCACAAGTCGCAAGCTCGAACTCACTGGTGGGCGTGACCAAAAAGCACGCTGTCTCACCTAGCATCGTGATAGCAAGTGATAGTATCAGTTATGAGCAGTTTGACGCTAGTCTTTACGCACGTCTAGTTCGTACGCACACATGCAGCGTTCCGAACCGTTCCGAACAAAAACGATGTTCCACGATACACACATATGCTTATTTCATTACGTTTAGGATTCCCCGGGCGGTCATGCAGCGATCGCTCAAGCAGTGGATACCTAATCATCGTAAATAGTCTGCCTACCTATTATAAATTGTTTTCATAATTACTTACTTACCTGTCTTTTTAAATTTTTTACTTACCTACCTATATGTGCTCAATATCACAAACTGTAAACACCTGTAAAACCTGCGTCTGTACATTTCAACACGGCAATGGGCTCACCACCTATTACGTGGGACAGGAATCCACACGGTGAAAAGTGGGCATATAATATGCCTCTGCCACCCCTTCGTGGATAAGGCGTGATGGATATTTAACTGTAAACACAAGACACACTAAGATTGTTTTCTTAGTAAGTACCTACCTACGTACCTAAAGTTTACATTTTAGTGTCTACGATGCAGCGACGGTTTATGAGATTTTTGTTGTATTGTAGGTACCTAAATAATTATAGCAGTAGGTAGGTACTAAGTAGGTACATATAGGTATGTGGGATTATCACAGGTATGATAATCCCACACATATCTACCTACTTTGTCCGCCGCCAAAGTTGTCAACTCCATACATCAAATAGATACCTACCAACGAAAAATTAGGGTTGTCAATAAAAATTAAAAAATAAATAAATATCCATCACGCCTTATCCCCGAAGTGGTGGCAGAGGCATATTATATGCCCGCTTTTCACCGTGTGGATTCCTGTCTGAAATAGACAGACGCAGGTTGTGGCTACCTACTGTTGAATTTTTTCAAGCCGCTCCCATTAGGCCTTCAACCAGGCTTAACGACTGCCATTTTACTGGTAACCGGGACCAACGGCTTAACGTGCCTTCCGAAGGCCAATTCCAATTATAAGAAATTATTTTGCAAACAAATAGAATAAACCAAGTAACTTAGGTACAGCATGATTTTTTAGTCATATCTTAGAGCGAGTAACGGAAGATTGCTACAAGAGTTGCAAGATGCTTACTCAATTATTGTATGGATGCTTCCATAACTTATTTTATATTTCTGAATAATACAAATAAAACTGTTTTGTAAATCTTTTTTTCTTTTATAACATTTTTATGCGTAGTCATCACATTTTCTACTATTTTTTTTATAAAAAGTATCGTTACTCATTTTCTATACATATTAATTATATTTTTAAACATTTTTAGTAACAAAACTATCGGGAACAGGGTCCTAGCTGCCGATGGTCAGGGCTCTTGAAGAGCAACCTCCTAACAATACGCGCCATTTCCAGAGGACCTACTTTCTGAATCAAGCGCTTGATCCAGCTGCCTAACGTGAGCCTCGTCAGTTTTTGGTCGAGGCTCTTGTCCAAATAAATTATTATTATTATTATTATTGAAACACATTGTTTCTAAAATCAAATAAATATAAATCAAATTGCTAAAGAGACCGGAAAAGAAACATTTTTTTTTTTATATTCCGCTAATTTTGTCTGTGCTTATGTTAATTTGATTTACATTCGATCTCTAAATGGTAGTTTACGAGGGTAACGGGGATCTATTAACTCCGGCATAACACATTTCTGATAAAATGTATATAATTTTAAAAGTTTGTCTGTCTTTTGTCTACTGGTCAGAAATGGAGCTATTTAAATATTAAACAAGAATGAAATAATATAAATAAAATAGTCTCATCATATTATTTCTAGTTTTGTACTTTATCAAAGGTCACTGGTTCAATCACCGTGTCGAACCAAGATGTCTTTTTTACTTTAATAAAATATTTATGTGCAAGTTAGCATACTAAGGTCTTTACCTATGAAATTGCCGTTTTGTATGAAAAAATTTAAAAGATTTTTTTTCATGTATTTTTTATTTGTATTAATAGAAGTAATCACCTATGCAATCAATGCATCTTTGCCAACGCAGTAACAGTTTATTGATGCCCTTCTTAAAGAAATCAGCTGGACGGGAGGTAACAAATTCTTCAAAGGCATTTTGTACTGATTTTTTTTTCCCGCCAAGAAGTTATCAAAATTCTGGAAAAAGTTGTAGTTTGTAGGCGCAAGGTCTGGTGAGTAGGGCGGATGACGGAGAGCTTCCAACTTCAGTTCTTGCAACTTGGAGACCGTCTGCTGTGCAGTATGAGGTCGCGCGTTGTCGTGCAGGAGCAGCGGAGACAAGCGATTGACCAATGCTGGTTGGAGATATTCCAGCTTCTCCATCATTGTGTTCAGTTCTTCACAGTACACATCTGCAGTAATGCTCACCCCGTTAGGTAAGAAGCTGTGATGAATCACACCGGCACTAGACCACCAAACAGTGACCATCACTTTTCTAGGGGTAAGTTTACGTTTAGGGCATTGTTAAGGTGCTGAACCAGGATCCAACCAACTTGCTGAGCGCTTGCAGTTATCAAACAGAATCCATTTTTCATCGCAGGATTTTGAACCGCATTTTTCAATGCGGTTCAAAATTCCTTCACTTGTGTGTGTGTTGAGCAGTGCAAGGCACGACTAGACGCGTACTTCGCGCTGGCGATTATTGAGATCGTGGGGCACCCATTTGTCAAGCTTTTTTACCTTGCCAATTTGACGCAAATAGACCAATATTGTTTTGACGCTAACGTCGAAAACTGCTGCTAATTCAGCCGTAGATGTGTATCATCAGCTTCCACAATCGCCTTTAATTCGTCATTGTCGGCCAAAGTCTTCGGACGACCGCCAGGTTCAATTTTCAGGTCGAAATTACCAGAACGGAAGCAAGCAAACCAATAACAGGTATGTGCAAACAAATATTGGTTTGTAGTGTTAGCTCCGTAAACGTCGTTGATGTTGCGTGCCTCTTGTGTTGCGTTGCTGCCACGACGGTACTCATATTCCATAATTACTCGAATTTTTAACGTATCCATGATGACGAAAAAGATTGAAAATAAATAAAATAAATAAATGCGATGAAAATTTAACACTAATCAATAAACAAATGACTACTTTTGGAAAAAGAATTCCATGTTTTTAAAATAAAAGTAATTTGAAATTGGAATTCTTAGCCAAACAAAAATTATTTTGATTTGAAATGGCCAGTACTGCAGAATGGCAATTTCATAGGTAAAGACCTATTATTTACTGTCTGTTTCCGTCACCTCAGGATCTACTGAATAAAAGGGTATTTTCAGTTATGAATGCGAAGTGGCGGGACGATAGAAATAGAGTAAATATCAATTTGATAAAAAATGTGTAGAGTTATGGTGAGATATATAAGGCTTTCCAAAAGGACTAATTAGTTCTGCCAGAACCTCAAGAAAAATGTATTCAAAACATTAAATAAATAAAATACTGTTGATTTTTATAAAATACTGTTTAATATCCTTCTCAGACCTAAATATAATGTATTTCTTGAAATAAAAGTTGGCAACCCTATTCGCACCTGTTCTTCAATGAACCAACACAATGTCACTGGTACAGCGTCTACTCAAACCAACAGTTCCAATTGTAACTAAAATTCGGAGTCCAAACAGTGCGAAGCCAAACAGATAAAGTAGGTAGTATCGAAATCCAAAGTTCAAGCCAGAGGTCAATATAGTGTAGTAACTTAGAGCGCAGGTAAAGATAGTCAACTTACACGTCATACGTACGACATAGGTCGCAGCAGTCTGAGTCGGTCAAATAAAACTAGAATAAGTAGAAGTAGAAACGTGCGGCGACGAGCGTGTGACATATTGTTCATGTGTGCGTGAGCGTCGTCCTCCCGCCCCTCAGCGGGGGAAACATTATTCAGTGAGATGCACTACAATTTGTAGGAAAAGGCGCGCGTAAAAAATTTGGAAAAGGCCTTTTTAAAATCGAGTTTTATGAAAAGACCACTGCATAAATCAATTACAAATAAAATTTATTGAATTCTTCGATAACTGTGCTTTGTCGGTACCGACTTTGTTTTGGTAATTTGACAATTATTTTATGACTAATTAACGCCCAAAGTTGCGTTAATGTCAATTTTAACGCAACTTTAAAACCGACAGTGCGGTCATACCCAGCATCGTGCTGAGCCGAGGCCTTTTAGGCTTCTTTATATGTTTAAGTGTTTTTATGTAAATTAATATGTAAATAATTATATTGTATAAATGTAGAGGCCTAATAAATGTGTTTTATTTCGTTCTTTCTTTCTATACCTACTTGTGTCTTATACCTATTCTTACTTTTGCAGAAATCATTCAAACGCGCCGCAACCTACGATTGGCATCTCTACAACACGATAGTGTTGAAAATCAGGGGTGATGGCAGGTCTTATCTCTTAAATATATCTTGTGAGGGCTATTACGACATCACTTGGAATGACATTTACCATTACGTTTTGTATACCAGAGGAGGACCTTACTGGCAAATTGCTAAGGTTTGTACAACCTTATACAACATATTATCACGCCTGTTTCCCATCGGAGTAGGCAGAGACTAGTTTTCCACTTGCTACGATCTTGACATACCACTTTCGCTTCTTCTACTTTCTTGAGTGTTTTCATACACGCTCGCCGGTTAAGGGTACTCTTGACCTGGCCTTTTTTCAAAAGGTCTTTGATTTGATTGACATACGGACGCCGAGGTCGACCCCTACCAGTTTGCCCATTCACTCTCGCCACTTAAATCTGCTTCGTCGGTCTATTTTCATCCATCCTCTCTACGTGTCCGAACCATCTAAACATCCCTTTTGCTATCTTAGTCACTACATCTTCTGTCATATCGAAACGTTCCCTAATCGCGCTGTTCCTTTCTTTATCCATCAACTTCACTCCAGCTATACTTCGCAGACTTCTAATTTCCATTGCATTAATTTTACTTTTAAGTGTCTTCTGCCATACCCAACTGATGAATAAAGTTTGTGTTTTTGGCTTTCGATACTTAACTATGGTAGCTACACACGCTCATCCGAGAAATCGCTACGATTTTAATGTTAAACTGTACAGTTTTGTCTATTTATCGTACGGCCACATAAGCAGAACTGTATAATATTGATCATACACTGGGTCCTATTATTCGTTCAATTTGAACGGTACAGTTAAATCCTAACGATTTTTTGTAGCATGTGTGACTACCATTAATTATTGTCTGGCAATAAATATTGCTAGCATTATTAATTCAGACTATTTCAGACTATAACATCCGTAAGAATCATTCCTCAGACGTAAGTAAAGTAATTACAATTCTTAATTTCTTGTTGTATACGTGAGAATGGACCAAATGTACAGGTTAGCGGGTATGTATAGTGTATACCTACGTTCACTGTACACACTAACACTAGGTACTTGATGGTAAATAGTTTGTCATCAAAAAATATACAGTCTTGCGGGTTTAGGACCTTGGACCATTGTACAGGGGCCAAGTCTACTATTGACAAGCAGTAGAATAGAACCAGAATCACCGTTTTTAGCTGTCAAAATGTTAGTAGACCATTAAAAAATGCAACTGACTAGCGGCCATTGGCGCAGTAGGTACGTGTTAGTAGAATTCTATCGGCCGACCGACAGAAGTCTATTAGAGTACGATTGTAATAGTAGACTACGAGAAACTGACAAAATTGTACGGGCGACTTTCTATTGAGCGACGATTTCGACACTATTGAAATAGCAGACTCGGCCCCCTGAATGGTCGTCTGTTTATTGACGCTGATCATTTTGAACTGGATGGTCGTTTATTTATTGACGCTGACCGTACTGAATATTGTTCATGAATATTATCGTTTACAGATACCGCTTTCAAAATTTGTGCTTGGATCAAAAGGACGTCTCCAAGACAAACAAACCAGAGTCAGATTTGATAAAGTCACACATTTTGGTATTTCATGCGGAGACAAAATCAACGGTAGATTCAACTTAGAGATTGAATACGTTGGTAAGTTTTGAATTCTATTCAAGGGTATAATTTTGAATAGACTGAGTGAATTTTAAAAGCAATAAAATCGATCCACAACCATAGGAAGCGCTTGTAGCCCCTCTAATTAAGTGTTCTGTAAAAATCACTGGGTTGGTCCTCAGATGGGTGACCGCTTTGTGGCAAATCCGTTTACTAGTGTTTCCGTTCTCTGCCGCTAGTTCAGGTTACAGCAGTCGTTAGGCTAAGTTGAAGGTCTAATGGGCGGCTTGAAAAATTACATTAGCATATCGCCACAACCTGTGCCTATCCATTTCAACAAGGCAATACGCGACCACCTGTTATGTGGGTCAAAATGCATACGGTGTAAAGTGGCTGATAAGTTAGTAGTGTTTTCTGAATTGCTTCAAAACCTCACTTGGATTTAAAGCCTGGCATCCACTTTTACATGGTGCTAGCTATGAAGCCGCTATTGTCTGGTTAACTTTCGTCATTGTTGGAAACTGACTGACTGACTCCTTCTACCCTCCACTTTCGCTAAGATAAACACAAAAAAAAAAGAAATTTATCAAGTGCATTATTAATGACCCTTTGTAATCCTTCTAAAATAAATAATTACATTCGAGTTTCTGGCACTTACCACGTACAAAACCCATTTGCGTAACACTGAACGCTCCGGTGGTTGTCATCTGTTATCCCAGAATACTTATGCTAACAAACATCTTTCCTCTTCGTAAGTGCGGTGTGAACCGCGGCTAGTGCTTGAATGTTGGTTGTTAAATATGGTCTGCCGGTTTAACAAAGTCACGTTACTAGTAGAGGGGCCGCTTGAGGAACGATAGTCTTAAATGTGTTCATTTTGCATACAAGCTGGAGTAATGGTAGCCTACTAACATACTTTGGTTGACTCGGACACCCTATGTGGGGCCCATCTAACTACATTAAAAACAAGTGTCTGACCATGGCAGATATAGAATCTAAAGAACTACTGCCTTGACCTCATAAAAAACGTCATTTTTGCAAATGATCTTTCATAGGAAACGTCGGCATATATGAAGCAGGCAGATATGTACGAGTTGTGGTCACTGGGCTCAGAGTTGAAGTTTGTTTGCAACAATGTTCTACTAATGATGATGACATTAACCGATCTCCTAATTATAATCAGAGACACATCACAAGTGTCATATCTATACTTAGCCAGTTTTAATACCTACCTGTGAACGGTTTTTAATTTCAGGTTTGGAATTTGACCCCACACATGACGAGGAATTTGCATATGAAATGTATAAAACGGATAAATTCATTGTTGGTGTTTAGATTAGTTCTATATTGTACACTAATAAATACCTTATTAATTGTTTATTGAATATTATTTACACCGATACGATTATCTTACCTGCCTGTGTCGCGTACTCTATTACCAGCGGGACTTCGGAGTTCATTTACATTTGGCGTCCAAGTTCTAATAATAGTGTATGGAAGTACCTACAAAACCTAACTAAAAAAGGTAAAGAAAGGAACCCAGATCACTTTCTTGTCCGTGTTTGATTTTCTCAGGAAATTAATACCAGATACTGAGGTCTTTTGTCCCTATTAGGTGTAATAAAATCAAGGTTCGCAGTCAGCGTAAATAAAAGATTTAGATTAGATTTTTTTTTACGAAATTTTGTAAATACCGAAATTTACCTAAATTTTCAACTCTTTTTATTTATCGGAATTTACCTTTACTTGTGCAATTAACCTTGCTTTCAACCAAAATTGAAAATTCTAGATCAACCGGAAGTATCCTATAGGTTTTAGTTTTTAGTTATCATGGTCTTACAGCACAAATAGAGGAATAATTCCAATAAATAAAGTAAATTGAAGATTAAGGGTGTCCCCATTCATACATTGATAAACCAATTTACAGTTTTATTATTTTTTTTTAATTTATTATTTACCCAAAATACAAAAAAGAACAATAGCAAACCAAAAACGTACGAAGGATTTGTGCGGAGTGCCGTACATTCTGCAGATAACAGCTGACCAAATCTATATTATCTAATCAAGCAAAAAACATTACATTAATTTCATTTATACAATAAGGTACGTGAACAAGTTACATCCTACCATCTCAGAAGATAACATAATTATTATTCTTATATTTCTATTACTCTTTACAGTAATATTAAATAAAATTTAATCTACCCACTTCTTGAACAATGTATTGAGCTAGTTTCATTGTATAGTCATGTCACTACACTCACTACAACATTAAAATTAGACTGTGCGTCTAAAGGCTTCTGCTTTCTGCTTCACATCCATTCCAGCTATAAAAGGTCTCTTTTATAGCTGGAATGGATGTGAAGCAGTTTGGTTTTGACTGCATTTAGGACTAATCCGTTATCATGACACCATTTATTAAAAATAAAAATTAAATAAATATCCATCACGCCTTATCCCCGAAGGGGTGGCAGAGGCATATTATACGCCCACTTTTCACCGTGTGGATTCCTGTCCCATGTAATAGGTGGTGAGCCCATTGCCGTGTTTAAATAGACAGACGCAGGTTGTGGCGACCTGCTGTTGAAGGTTTTCAAGCCGCCCATAAGGCCTCCAACCAGGCTTAACGACTGCCATTTTACTAGCAACCGGGACCAACAGTTTAACGTGCCTTCCGAAGCACGGAAACGCTCGCAAATATAAATGCCACAAAGTGGTCACCCATCCAAGGACCAGCCATAGTGAAAGTTGCGTAACTCAGTGATCGTTTACAGAACACTGAGACCGCGGGGCCGCGAGCGCTTCATGATTCATAAGACTTTGACACCATTTATTAATATTGTCAAAGTCTTGTTGCATCTTAGAGAGTGCAGTGAAAACATCTTTATCTGCAATGAGTAAACAGGTATCGTCAGCATACTGATATGAGGCACAGTTACTGCCGACATTATTTATATCATTAACGTAGGTAATGAAGTGAAGAGGACCAAGTACTGATCCTTGAGCAGTACCAACATTAGCCTCAACAGTCCTACTTAAGGTATCATTTACATAGAGACAGTAAGACCGATCCTGGAGATAGTTCTCACACCATTTGAGCAGCGGTCCACGAACGCTAGAATTGTGAAGCTTTTTTACAAGCCAGGGGCTCTCTGTCTCTGTCTCTCTCAGATCTCTGAGTTGTATGGGCGCTCATACAATTTGGATGTCTAATTTAATTAGTATATTCTTTTTTTATACCACTGAGGTAGGGAGACAAGCATAAGGCTCACCTGATGGAAAGTGGTCACCTTAACCTATGGAAGTTTGCAACACCAGAGGTGCAGTACTCGCATTGCCGACCCTTTAAATACCTTGTAAAACCCCTTTTGAAGAACCCCATACTGTAGACGTTCGGGAAAACCCAGGCAGGGAGTTCATTCCACAATCTAAGCGTACGCGGAATAAAGCCTTGTGCTGGTATCGAGTATTATATTTATTTACTCGTATTAAAAGGACTTTTCCCTGATCTGGAGATCTGTCGCAGCATGAACACTTACTGCGTCGCCTCGTGACGTAGTAAGGCAAGGATTACACTGTCAATAAATATCGCGATACTTGCGCTCTCGCGATATTTATAGATGTGTAAACGGAATCTGAAACTTTATTGACGATATTGACAAAAAATCAGGATTTTTTGTGATCCATCAATAATAGACAATATTTATTGACTATGTGAGCGCTCGTGGATCGTGATACTGTCAGTACCCACCCGACCTGCGCACTGTGAACATGTCGGAGGATGTATTAATTGAAGATTGGGTGGCTTCGCCTGGTTCAGTGGACGAAGCAGAAGCAGAATGTAACAATATTTTTCTTAAGCGCTCGAAGCGCTCGTGGCCTAGCGGTCTCAGTGTTCTGTAAACGATCACTGAGTTACGCAACGTTCACTATGGCTGGTCCTCGGATGGGTGACCACTTTGTGGCATTTACATTTGCGAGCGTTTCCGTGCTTCGGAAGGCACGTTAAGCCGTTGGTCCCGGTTGCCAGTAAAATGGCAGTCGTTAAGCCTGGTTGAAGGCCTTATGGGCGGCTTGAAAACTTCAGCAGCAGGTAGCCACAACTTGCGTTTGTCTATTTCAACACGGCAATGGGCTCACCACCTATTACGTGGGACAGGAATCCACACGGTGAAAAGTGGGCATATAATATGCCTCTGCCACCCCTTCGGGGATAAGGCGTGATGGATATTTATTTATTATTTTATTTAAACAATTTATCGCTCGTGGCCCCGCGGTCTCAGTGTTCTGTAAACAATCACTGAATTACGCAACTTTCACTATGGTTGGTCCTCGGATGAGTGACCACTTTTTGGCATTTACATTTGCGAACGTTTCCGTGCTTCGGAAGGCACGTTAAGCCATTGGTCCCGGTTGCCAGTAA
The DNA here is from genome assembly GCA_948477245.1 of Thumatha senex. Taxonomy (NCBI): domain Eukaryota; kingdom Metazoa; phylum Arthropoda; class Insecta; order Lepidoptera; family Erebidae; genus Thumatha; species Thumatha senex. Next base: position 15,632,811 of record OX419743.1, read on the forward strand.
AATGGCAGTCGTTAAGCCTGGTTGAAGGCCTTATTGGCGGCTTGAAAATTTCAACAGCAGGTAGCCACAACCTGCGTCTGTCTATTTCACCACAGCAATGGGCTCACCACCTATTACATGGGACAGGAATCCATACGGTGAAAAGTGGGCATATAATATGCCTCTGCCACCCCTTCGGGGATAAGGCTTGATGGATATTTATTTATTTTAAACAATTTATAGAGACTTAAAACGCTTCCTGAGCTGTGAATGGTTACTAATCCAACTTTTGAGTGGATCTGGGGACAAAATGCTGGTATAACTTAAATCTATGAGCGATCTTCCTGTAGCAAAGTAACGCAAAGCCACTGCCAACATCTCTCATTCCTATAGCACTTCACAAATTAGTATCTTGTTTGGTAACATATGGCGGTATGTGGTCTAATAAATTCTCAAAAATAGATTATAAATCATTCATTCATACGAAAGTAATTCCTATAATCTTCAGAGTCCGATATTTTCATTTCATTTAATAAATTTATAAATGTATATTTATAACGCATGAATATCCACATTTTTGTTTTCCCTACATTTAATGCTAACATAATGGCGATACAAACTTTTGCTTTAAAGTCCAAAATGTAATTGAAGGTAAGCCTATTGTAAACACGTCTACATGGAATGGTGAACCAATGAATACTGACAAATTAGTTGTCAATATTTATTGAAAGTGTAATACGCTATGAGATTCAATATCTACTGAGACCAGTATCACGATATGGGATTGCGATATTTATTGACTGTGTAATCCTTGCCTAAGATAGGTATGCAATGCGCAGGCGCAGCGCGCGGCACTCGCTTCATCATTCATCAGTTATTCAGTCAGCCAAATGCACTCAGACGCGAAACCAGTGTCGCCCGCACGGCTTGACGCCCGTTGCGATCTACCGCGCAATATTAATTTTGTTAAAAACTTTTCTGTAATTGTGCCTATCACTATTTCTACTCCTTCTAAGTTTCTTATAGTTTATTTCTATACTTTTCGAAGTGTGCACTTGTTATTTCTACTCGTATCTCCTGTGTTGTGATTTAATCCTTCCAATTCCATCGAACTTTATTCTTTTTTTTGGACTACCGCAGCCAACCCGTGAATATTTCTAAAGACTCAATACTTACAGTGCATACTTACACATAGCCTCTATCGGACCTAACCGTATGCGAGCGCTCCGGGCTTAAAGTGTGAGAGTGAACTATGGCGAACGGTGCCTCGATAAAAGGTAGCCGTGGGCATCATATCAAACAACTCTTCAGAGCACAGACCGTTGTACAGGCGATAGAAGACGCATAAGGAGGCAAAGTCTCCTGTCGCGAAGGCATTGGACACCACCCGCACGTAGAAGATCTTTGACAATCCTCATAGCACGCCCTTCTATCGAGTCGAAAGGTGAAATTTGGTATTCACGTGCACCTTAGTGTGAATAGGCCATAGATTACGCCCAATGGTGACAGCAGTAAGACTCCATGTGTGGTCGCACTTGCGACATAGAGTAGCAGTGTTTGCTCTGCTAAAGTTAAAGTACTGCCGCGCCCTGTTGAGCAAACTGCTATTTTACTTTCCTTCGTTAGCTGGGACTTCCTACCGATGAGCCAATGCATAGATCGAAGTTTGGCATCCAAAGCTTTTCTTTTGCTCCAGATATGCTTCTGCCACGTGAACCTCCTATCCAGATGCATGCCAAGGTATTTTGCGGTAACGTCATCTGGAATCTGTTCTCCTTTCAGTGTGATTGGCGGGCAGTCCCCTTGTCTTAGGGTAAAGGTAACTTAGACTAATTTGCTTTGGTTTGTCTTTATTCTCCACATCTTCAGCCATTTCTCAATTGCAAAGATGTGCTTCTGGAGATTCGCAGATGCAATTGCAGGGTTGGTATCAATTGACATTATTGCAGTGTCATCGGCATATGTGGCAATGAAAGTCTTCTCATCCACTGGGATGTCAGAGGTGAATATGAGATAAAGTACTGGGCCTAGGATGCTTCCCTGTGGTACACCTGATTTGATTTCAAACAAATCAGATGTAACGTTGTCTAATTTAACCTCATAACAACTCTGGCAAAGGTAACTTTTCAGTAAGAAGAAGGAGTGAGGTAAGTGCTTTTTAATTTTGTACAGGCCGTAATGCCATACCCTGTCGAAAGCCTGACTTATGTCCAAGAACACAGCAGCGCAGTATTTCTTATTCTCCAGTGTGTAGTTGATGGTATCGATCAAGCTGTGAACCTATTCAATGGTTCCATGCCTGTATCTAAACCCGAATTGATGTTTAGGAAGAATAGTGTTCAGATGAGGTCGCATTCTATTAAGAATGATCTTTTCGAACAACTTCCCAACCAATGGAAGTAAACTAATCGGTCTGTAAGATGTAACCTCTTCCGGCTGATTTCCAGGTTTCAGGATTATGACGACTTGGGCAAGTTTCCACTGTGCTGGGTAGTGAGAGAGTCTTAGGCATGCGGTCAAAAGAAAAACCAGTAACATTATGGCTCTTTGAGGAAGTTTGACTAAAAGGACCGAGTCCAATAGATCATAACCCGGAGCTTTATTGTATGACAGTGATTTGATCTCTCGGTATAATTCTCTGGGACTTCAAGGTGTTCAGATTTATTAAAAAATATATTAAAATAAAATAAAATTTAATAAAATGTACCTAGTGAAGCCGCGGACATCAACAAATTACTAAATACAAAAAAGTATGTAAAATATAAAAAAACAGCAATCTTACCGGTATATAATTGCTGTTTAGCGATAAGGCCGCCCTTTGTACAATATTATATGAAATTCATTGTAAATTAACTTTAACTTACATACATATTGTCACGACTTTATCCCCGAAGGGGTAGGCAGAGGCATATTATACTCTGATTTTTTCCTTTATAGACTATAATGACATTTGGAGTGTTGCCGCTTTATCGCATTAAAAAGATAGCGTCGTAACCAAAAATAATAGGTGGTTACAACTGTTAACCACCTATTATTTTTGGTTACGACGCTATCTTTTTATTGCTAATCTACTAATCAACATTAGTTTGAAATTGTGTCTATGCAAATTCATGGAGTATTGAATGAGAAATTTTAGATTTGAATTAATTTAAGTCATGCATTTTTATTCCGAAATTGCGTATACCTATGTGTTTAGATACGCGACTTCGTGCATGTGGAATGTTTCTTACCAAAACTCCTTCCTTAATGCTTGCTTGAAGCGCTTCTCACGTTGCTTGTCTGCAACGGATAAAAAAAAAGGACACTCTGGATCAGCAACAAATCGGATTTCACTCTGACTAGACGTTTACAAACGACGTTTTAAAAACTGTGGGCTTTGCGTTGAATGGCAGAAAATGTGAACTCGTCGAACTTGTCAGACAGCCTATTGCCAGATCGTTGAAGTCAGCATCACATTCTCTTATATATCTTTTACCACATTAAACAGTGGAAACACCAATCCCCAAAATTTCATAAGTTTTTTGAGCAAAATGGCGCTTGTTTGGTTTGTCACCTAATAACGTATCGAATTAGTTTTATACCACTGTCTTCTCCGACACTCAAAGCTACCTGGCGTTTTTATTTTCTTGGAGGTATAACTGCACTCGAAATACTCGGTGCAGTACTTTGCGTGATGTTTTACATAAAACAACGAACATATAACTACACAACGACACCCAAACAACTTTTTTTTTCTAATTAACTAGCCAAAACGACGCCGTCCGCCTGATGGAAAGCCATGACGACATCTAGCGAATTGAGGGGCACTCTTTTAGTCTACATGACAACTGACAACGTTCCTCAAGTTGGCGGCCCAATGATGTGCTTCTTCACGCTGCGCTTGAATAACCCGGGATTATAAGAGGAAGAAAACACGTTCACTGGCAGAACGTTCCAGTCCTATCGTTGGACAGAGAAATGATCTTTTAAATCGTTCCGTTCTGGCGAAAATTTTTGCCACTTTATGGGAGTGGCACTTCTGCCCAGCACGCGTTGTTTGGAAACGAAAAAACGGGTATGATTAGGTTGAAGAGCTCTTCAGAACACTCGCTGTGGTCCATACGGTTAAATGCAGGCAAAGAAGCTATGATTCTAAGCTGAGCCAGCGGCTCACTGCTCCCTGTTACCTCAAGACAATCTATAATGCGAATAGCACGTCTCTGCATAGCGTCGAGCGCGTCCAGTAAGTACCTCGCGGAATCATCCCAAAGGTTTGAACAGTATTTGACGCAGGGACGAATCTGCGTCTTGTTCAACAGACATATCTCTGATGCGGCGTGAAAAATACAGCTCTCTAAATAGGTTTTGTTACTGAGCATACGACGAACGTCTATGCCGAGGATGTCTAGATTGTCCTTCATTGGTATTGCTCTGAGCGATCTCGGTTGTACGTTCGCCTCCTTCCAAGCCTTAGGTACAGTACGAAAGACTGTACAGACGTGTTAGCGCTGGAGACAACTCGGCTGCACATTTTTGAAGTACCACCGCTGGAATACAGTCAGGGCCACTCGCTTTCCGCGTGTCAAGTGATTGAACAATGTGGCAAAGCTTGTGGAATAGGTATAGGTACGTATAACTGATCGGGAGCGAAGAAGGTATGGCTAGCGCCATGGTCTCCAACAAGAGAATATTCTCGCCCAAGAGCAAAAATAATAGTTAGGAAATATTTATAACATTATTGTGTTGAAATGACAAAATGTTTTATGAATCCTTAGTAATTGGCATATTTTGTTAATAGTGTTGGTGCTCTGTGTATTGGAATGTACGTATATTTAGATTAGAAATGCATCTTGGTGTATTATCGTTGTAGACAAATGAAAGTAACTCTTTATTTAAGCAAACCATCGTGAGGGGTGAGACGAATCGTCCATCTTACTTCGTTGCTTTTTACAAGGGGCCGCTACCCATCCGCGGGTTCGTTCAGTAACATGATACTGAACATTCGTTCGGAAACTATGACAGTGATGTCATAGCTTCCCTTCCCTCAAGATGCTTATATATCTTTATTAATTAGACAAATAAGTAAAATTGATACAATACACGGCAAAGCTAAATTTGTATTTATTTTATAACAAAATGTTTTAAGTAACATAATCAATCATTCAACCAATCCGGTCTTTTTCTTTGTCTTATAGGGCGGGAATTAATAATTGATTCCACTTCATCTACTTCAGTACCCACTGCCTCATCAATGATATTTCTATCATTAGCATTGTTGTCTACTATACAAGAATCATCATTTTGATTTCTAACTTCATTATCTCCATGGCAATTACCATACAAATTATCGAATACATCTCATGAACTATCCAGCACCTCTTTTATTTTAATTATATATGGAGCAGGAATTATATGAGCTCTATTACGCCTGTACTCCCCTTGATTAGTTTTTAATTTGTATGACCTATAAGGTAAAATCTGTATAATTTCCCCATAAATTCTTTTATCAAATATCCATACACTATCACCCACATTTAAATCAGACAAAGGTTTAGTGCGATGCCGCTTGTTAAAGTAATGAGCCTGTTTTTGCTTAATTATATTATTTTTCTTATAAATTTCCTTAAATTGCTTTGTTTCTTGATTTTTTATCATCATAGGTATATTAGATCTTAACTTTCTACCCTTTAACAGTTCAGCTGGAGAAAAGCCATTTTCTAGAGGCGTTGTCCTAAATGCTTATATTGCTTTGTACAACTCATTGCCATTCTTTTTTATGAGTAGTTTACCAATTTTTACTGCATTTTCTGCCATACCATTTGATAAGGTGAACTAGTGATATGTTCAAAATTGTATTCTTTTGAAAATATTTTAAAAATTTCCCTGAACTGTGGTCCATTGTCTGATCTAAATGTTTCACATATACCATATCTTGAAAACAATTCTTTAACTTTACTTATTATTGCATTCTCATTTAAACTATTAAGCTCGAAAATTTCAAAAAATTTAAAGTAGTAATCTGTTACAATAAGATACCATTTTTGATGGAAAAATAAATCTGCTGCAATCACTTGCCAAGGCCTTGAGGCTGGTGCTTAATTTTTACAAAAAGTATTGATTGGATTTGACCTATGTTCTACACAGTTAGGACAATTTCTTATTAAGTTTTCAATCTGTATGCTAAGACCTATCCACCATACTGCCATCTGAGCCCTGCGTCTACATTTTACAATGCCTTGGTGACCTGTATGAATACAATCTAAAACTTCTTTTTGCATCGATTTTGGTATTAATATTCTAGATCCTTTGAGAATTAAATCATTACAAACACTAAAATTATATCTATACTGAAAATAAGGAAGTAAGTCTGGTAATATTTTACTTTTATCTGGCCACCCTTCTACACAATATTGCCTTAACTTAACACAAATATAATCTTTTTCTTGCTCTAACTTTACTTTATTTAAATATACTTCTGTAATTGGTACATTCTGCATGACAAAATTAACATATAATTCACAATCATTTTTTTTAATCTATTTTTGAGTCCGTGATAGGTGATCTAGATAAAGTATCTGGTAACACAAGATCTTTACCAGGAACATAACTGATTTCATAAGTAAAACTCATCAGCCTAATTCTAAACCTTTGCAATCTAGGGGTTAAATCATCAAGATGTTTCGTTTGCAACACTTGTAACAATGGTTTATGGTCAGTTTCAAAGATTATCTGTAGAATTTTTCTGCAGCCCAAGTTAAAGCCAGAGCCTCTTTCTCAATTTGTGAGTATCTTTTTTCTGTGTCACTCATTGTTCTAGAAATGTAGGCAATGATTTCCCGTTCCCCTAAACTATTCATTTGCATAAGACAGCCCCCCAAGCCATAGGAGCTTGCATCTGCACTTACAATTAATTGCTTTTTTTGGGTCAAAATAAACTAAAATAGGTGCTTCACATAAAAGCTTTTTATTGACTTAAAAGTTAAGTCTTGATCTGGACCCCAATAGAATTCTGTATCTTTTTTAAGTAAACTGTTTAAAGGTTATAAACAATCAGATTTTTGAAAAATATTTTGCACCCTTAATTTTAGCGAAGGTATATTCAACATTAGGAATGGGAAAATAAGGCCTCATTACACTTCTGTTGAGATGCGTATAGTCACAACATAACCTTATATCATTTTCACCCTTTTTTACAACTACTATTGGAGACACCCATTCTTTTACCTGTTCCACGGGTTCAATTATGTTGAGTTTCATTAATCTGTTTAATTCTTCTTTCAACTTTTCTAATAAAGCTATAGGGACTATTCTTGGGGTAGACTGCACATAAGGTTTAGAACCTGGCTGCAACTTAATTGAAATTATATCTTTAAACTGACCCAGTTCCTGTAATAGCAAATTCTTTATAAATAATTACGTTACTCATACTATTCTTGTCATCTATTGAATTTAAATTCACAGATAATATTTTCAAAGTTTTACTAGCCCCTCGGCTCAAGATCGGTTTTCTAATACACCTGCCCACATATGCTTTTGTACAATAAGCTATTTCTTTATATTTGACAGTTTTTATCAAGAATCCAATAATATCAAGCTTTCTGCCATCTGCTGCTCTTATAATTATGTCAGACTTAATTAATTTATTATGATATATTTTTGGTACTAATTTTAAAGGAATACAAACAATATCAGCATATGAATCTATTAAAAAGTTACTAAAAATATTCAATTCTTCAATGAACACATCACAATTCCATTCACTGTCATTATCACGTCCCTCTATTGACCATAAAAAATAATCTTGTTTACCTTCTCATTAGCGAGCTAATTATTATCTCTTAGCATGCGTCGTACTATTGCTATGGTAAATGCTAATATGAACATCAATGAAGTAAACATCAACATGCTAGATCCTCCCGTTCCTGAGAAAATCGATGATGACACATGGATAGACAGACGGACTGACGTCCAGACGGACATGATAAAAAAAATTAAAGGTTGCACTCTGCAAATTTATTAATAATTTATTTATCTAACCTCGTTCGCAGATGTCTCATCAAAAATTGACTTGGATCGACGTTAATGATGATGATGATGAAAAAAAATCTACACCGAAATAGTCTTAATTGATTACACAACATTATTTAATAACACCTGTTGGCCGGGATTAACGTTAGATGATAATAATGATGATTCTATTATTTAGTAGCAAGATATTGAATCTAGGTACCAATTAACTATCAAGACAAAATATTTATCTAGACGCGTTCGCGGTCTGCTATATGTACATGCATATGCCTAACGGTGTCGCGCGTACCCCTCTAAAAATAAAAAAACTTTAGTTCCGTTGTTTTCCTTTCGAGAGACGGAGCCCAAAAAATACATTTTGTATTACATTATTTATTCCACAATAAAGTACAATCACACGATTTGAGGGTTTATATATTCACAATAAAAGAATAATAGAAAAAAAACAAAGTATCTACAACTCGTAAAAAGTACGTACGAATTTCGACTTCTTACTCAACTCAATCGCTTTCAAAGATTGTCAAAAAAAATTATACTAAAATGGAATAAATAACCCCAAACACAAGCATTTAATAGTTAGTTAGTTAAAATAATTGGCTGAATATCAACCATGCACTTTTTCATTCACACACTCCGTATTTCGCGATAGCACAATGACACGATGCATTCATGAATTAGTCGTGAAAATGAATTTTAGCAATCGCAGCGACGCATCATTCGCAGCTCGCCTGCCTCATGATTTAGTCGTCGCAGCGACGCAGTGTTCACAGCTCGCCTGCGATATGAATTTGTCGTGAATTATATTGAGTTTTGGCAATTTAATTAGCTTTCGCAACTCGCCACTCAGTAGCGGCGCGAAGTCCTGTATTGGAGGGAGATTGTGGGTTCGTGAATTGACAATTGTTACGTAATCGATGTCTCAGCAATAATTAATTTTAGCAAGTACTGTTCTTTAAATTAATGCGAATGGAGTCTTAGCAATTAAATATGATTGCTAACGTTTATATTTCCTACACTAATACACACCGTTTCCTTGATTACACTCAATCAGTATTATGACAATACCCGACATATTCAGTCAGCGAGCGATATTTAATTTGTTTTATGTTAAAATGGTAAATTGTGCGGTTGCTAAGCTGTAAAAATGATTCCCGGAAGCTAAATAAATTAAATAATAATATTTCTTATCATCAGTAAGTGGTATTTAATTAGTAATTTACTTATTCCTGTAAAATTTTATGGATCTGAAAGTGGGATGCGAGGGACACGGGGCGGGTCAGCAACGCACGTTGTCAACGGCCATCTTTTCTTAATTATAACATGGTGCTGTACCTTAGGCGTTATCAGATACGATATATTATATTATTCATGCTAATGTAATTTAAATGCATAATGCAGCACAACCTTTCGTAAATACTAAGACCAACTTGATCATTAAATAATGTTCCAAATCGGAAGGATGTGGTCTAAAGTCAACCAAGATCGCGCCCTCTTTTTAATGGTCATTTATTGTGTGTTTTAACATTTCCTCTGTACCGGAAACCAAGAAAAGATTTCGGAAATTAGTAAAATTAATAGAATTTATTGAAATTGAATCTCTAACCCATACCTACCTTACTCATGCAATATCGTGTAGGTACATGTATAGTACCCATATTTTTAATAAATTAGTATCATTTTCTCTTATTTATTTCATATTCCTAGTAAAAAATATTTTTAATTCCAACTATCGATATTTTTGCTGCATCACGCATGGAACGTCACTATCAATACGCTTTGCCACAGAAAAGTATATTTAACAAAGGTGCTTACGAGCGGCACAAACGCAACGGGATGACGACGTTTGGCGCGAAGATGAGCAGTGACGCATGTTTGTCGCATATTATTTTCAAAAACTAGTGTAAAATTCGTATTTTTGTGTTTAATAATGGTGGAATATTATACATAAAGAGTTCGGAAGTGCATTAGTTAAAGAAAGTGATATATTGCAATGAATAGCGGTGTTGTATGTGTTAGTGCCAAATTTCCATAGAGAGCCGCAATAAGGGATCCACTACCTTATTGGGGCACAGACTAGGACCTAGGACTGAGGACTAGACATCGACAAAGACTGGACAGGACTAAATACTAAGAAAATAGAAATACCGAAGACAAATCTATGGACAAAGTTTCCTTTGCCTGCCCAATACGGGCGAACACCACGAAAAAAAAAAAGAAACGGTATAACACCCGCGCTCTATAGCTTGCTTATGTATACTCTAAGGCGAGTCCACTTACTCGTGGGGCAGAGATCATTAGTCAATGACTGAATGTTTTAAATATAAACGATTTGCTTAACATTGACCAACATTACTATAGGATGTATGTAGTGTCCCATCACTATTGTTCGTTCATTCTCTTGTCGTTATTTCGTGGCCATGTTGTGTGCGACTATTAACGTTTTGCATAGCCCCATTATTTAGATTAGAAGTATCTGTTGTAAATATTTTGAACCTAGAATATAATTGTCCTTCAAGAACCACCAGATTATTTATTGGTACAAATAATTCGGAATTTAACTTTATTTATTGGATTTTATTTCTCCACGCACCTGACCTATGGAGGTGTATTATGTAACTAAAATGGATATCAGTTTGATTGCGATTTGCGCCTATCAGCTTAATTAATTTTTGGTATTATCTAAGTTCAGTAGACAACTAAAATGACGTCATAGATGTGATATCCATTGTGATTCAACTTTGACAGCTTTTTCGTATCGATAGTCCTATAAACGCGTGTAATTGGTATTATCTAAGCACAATGGACTTCAAATTAATTACTGAAATCGTTTTCAAAGCAACTCGGTGATTTTGCTGAAAGCAGTTGCTAAAGAGTCGCGGATATGAAGTTTTAATGAAAACCAACTATTATGCGGTTGATTTAAAAATGGTCAATAGCCTATGAAACTAATAAATACAAAGCACGGCTAAAGAAGTTAGCCCCAACCCGAATCCGCTTCGCATCTTGGAACATTGGCACGCTGACTGGGCGTGCGGTAGAGTTGGCCGAAGTACTCTCCAGGCAGAGGGTGGACGTGGTGTTCCTGCAGGAGACTCGGTGGAAGGGCAACAGAGCCCGGCCTTTGCAGAAAGGCTACAAGGTGTACTACACGGGTGCGCCTGGTGGGGAGAACGGGGTGGCTGTGGTGCTCTCCGAAGGGCTGCAGAGCGGCATCTTGGAGGTGAAACGCTGTAGCGACTGGCTTATGATCGTGAGGGTGCTTATCGATGGGATTATTACCCACCTTATAAGTGCCTACGCGCCACAGGCCGGTTGTAGCGACGCCGATAAGATGTCGTTTTGGGGCCAACTCGAGGGAGTGCTTCGGAGCATTCCGTTGTCACAGGGAATCGTTTTGGGCGGCGACCTAAACGGTCATGTGGGTGAGAGGTGTGAGGAGTTTGAGCGTGTTCATGGTGGTTTTGGATACGGCACCCGCAACGCTGAAGGAGAAACTATCCTCAGAACGTGTGCGGCTGCCGATCTGGCCATTGTGAACACGTATTTCAAAAAGAAATCCGAACATCTCATCACCTACAAGAGCGGGAGCCGTACAACTCAGATCGATTTCCTACTCACTAGGCAACACAGCATCGGCAAGGTGGCCAACTGCAAGGTCATACCCCGTGAGAGTCTTACTGCACAACACCGTCTTCTTGTTATGGACCTCTGCGTGAAGCCTAAAGGCAAACGCATCGAGCGGTGCCAGCGCCACATCAGATGGTGGCTGCTTGATGAAAGATTACTGGGACAAAGTTCAGGCGCCCATCCTTGGAGCGGCGAAGGTGGTGCTCGGTGAGTCTAAGGGTGGACGCAAATGTGACAAGGAAACTTGGTGGTGGAACGACGCAGTCCTGAGGGAGACCAGGAAGAAGAAAGCCCCCTTTAAAAAGTGGCAAGCGACCGGATCTCCCGAAGACCGCGACGCGTACAGGGCTGCCAAGCGCGCCACAAAGAGAGCTGTAGCCAGAGCCAGACGAGACCACTTACAACCTTTGTATGATAAGCTGGAATCGTCTGAGGGGCAGAAGCTCATCTATAAGCTGGCGCGCTCCAGGGTCAAAGCGGCACAGAATATATCCAAGTGTCGCTGTGTAAAAGACCCTGAGGGCAACCTGTTAAGTGAAAACCTCGCGGTAAAGGAGAGATGGTTTTAGAACCCAAACCAATGGAGACTGAGTATTATTACTCCAGTCTTCAAAGGTAAGGGGTCAGTGCAGGAGTGCGGGAGCTACCGCGGTATTAAGGTGATGTCCCACACCATGAAGATCTTCGAGAGTATTATAGACTCTCGGATCCGGCAGGAGTGTACTCTCTCGGAGTGTCAATATGGGTTTCGCCCTGGTCATGGGACCACGGACCCTGTTTTTGCCCTGACGGTTGTCGCAGAGAAATACAGGTCGAAGAACACGCCTCTGCACTGTTTGTTTCTAGATATGCAGAAGGCCTTCGACTGTGATCCTCGTGCGATGATCTGGTGGGCACTGCGGTCCAAAGGGGTTCCAGAGGTCTATATTGACACTATCCGGGACATGTTCTGTGACTCCGATTCAATGGTTCGGACTGCTGTTGGCGACACGAAACCCTTCCCCATCACCGTCGGGGTACACCAGGGTTCTGTCCTTAGTCCGGTTCTGTTCAGTGTAATATTAGACGAATTGTCGGACAGCATCAGAAACCCGCATGAGCAGCCTCCATGGTTGCTCATGTATGCTGACGATATTGCGCTGGCAGACGCGGACAGCGGCAGATTGGTGCGACGTGTAAAGGCGTGGAAGGAGACGCTTGAGAACGGCGGTCTGAAACTAAATGTGGCGAAGACCGAGTACTAGGCACTAAACTCGACAGATCCCACATCCGTCCGCATAGGCGGTGATTTGGTCGAGCGCACGGACCAGTTTAAATACCTGGGATCTGTTTTTCACACGTCCAGTGACATCGATTGCGATGTCAAGTCACGCATTGCTGCCGCGTGGGCCAAATGGCGGGAGATGACCGGTGTCATTTGTGACCCTAAAATGCCGATCCGGTTAAAGGGACAGGTCTACAAAACCATTATTAGACCTGTCCTTTTACATGGCAGTGAGACGTGGCCGATATTGGAGCGACACAACCAGAAGCTGCGTGTCACGGAAATGAAGATGCTGCGGTGGATGTGTGGAGTCACCCGGATGGACCGCGTGAGGAACTCTCGCATCCGCGGCAGCCTTCACGTCCGTGACATTGCAGACAAGTTGCAAGAGTGTCGCCTTCGTTGGTATGGTCACGTCTTGCGGCAACCGCCGGGCTACGTAGGTAACAAATGTCTGGCCATGTCAGCCCCGCCGGGTCCCGGTAAGAGGGGAAGACCCAAGAAGTGCTGGCTTGATGTCGTAAGGGATGACATGCGTTCCAATGGTCTCACTACAGGGGATGCCGACGACCGTGCGATTTGGAGGAGAAAATGTAGGAAAGCGGACCCCGGGCGTCGCGAGACGCAACTGGGACATACGCTCGGATGATGATGATGTATAGAAACGAGAGTTGGGCAATTTTTGATTGATTTTATATGAAGTTAAAATTTTGGACGATTATGTAGGTTTATCGAGACATGTGAATATTTCGCGATTTGGACCCACATAGTATTGGTGAAAGGGCTCTTGCGTTGTTGGTGGCAATACTAATTAAGCATATCGTTTATCGTACGCAAGCGGCTCCTATACTAACCTAACCATTTTTTACATATTTTCTGCTATATCTCTTAAACGGTGCGTCTAAGCTTGAAAATTATGAGATATTCGATCCTCTTTGTAACCCCATAACACCTCCTTCCCTACTACTTACTACACTAGAAGATATAAAGGACAGAAAAGTGACGTTTTTAATTTTTTTTTTAATATTTTTTAATACCTGTGTATTTTAAATTGAACAAAACCAAGTCATCTTCCGCCTGTTTCTTTGCGATTACTATATTACCATTGTCTTAGGGCATGAAACAAAAAAAATTATAATTCGGACCCTTCCTATTCTGCATCGATTTTCCTGTACAAAAATTTTGTTACCATTAAACTAAAATTGCCTACGATATACCTGTCTGACTGCCTATTTTAATGTGAGTAAATTAAAATAATTTACTCACATTAAAATATTCAATGATTAGTAGAAAACAAAAAATGCAATAGCTTTCGAATGCCTAACATTTCACAAGATTTTTAAAAATGCCGCAAATAATCAACATTCCATAAAATCTCGGTGTCTATCAACTATAAACCGTTCACGTTAAAATGTTTGTGTACTCTACAAAGATAACGGTTAAATAGTTATATTTAACATGGCCGCGTAATGTCGATAAAATGGGTTGAGATGTCAAAAGGTTTGCTGAAAGCCACTGTGCCACAGTCGCTTTGAATTGTAATACGTAATACCAATTTCACGCAACCTGCTAGTTTCTTTCAAAGCGTGGTTGCTATCGAACAAACCAAAGCGACATGAACTGTCAAAGTTACATAATAGCACTGCAGACGTTGATTCTTAATCTTACTTTGCACAACACTTGTAAATGGAAAATAATGAAACGGCAATAAAAGAGTTGCCCTGAATTGGCACACCACCCTATTAGGCGAAAGCGGGGATTCGCTAATAATAGCACATTATTAGTCTAAGAGCACAATACATTACTATACACAAGGCGGTTTGGGCTGAGTTTCCTTTGCCTGCCCAAGATAGGCGAAGTCAACAAACAAAAACAATACAGACATTGCGACTTGTGACGCCAACATTTGTCGTGGTCGCACGTTTGTCCCATATTATTTTCGAAAACTGGTGTAAAATTTGATCCACTGCCTTATTGGGGCAAAGAACAGGACCTAGGATAGGACTGATGACTTGACATCGACAAATGACTAGACATGACTTAATACAAAGAAAATATAAATACTGAAGATCAGGTTGTATGGACCAAGTTTTTTTGCCTTCCCAAGTTGGGCGAAGATAACCAACAACAAAATTGGTGCTAATACTCGGGGAATTTTCGCGGGAACAGTGACAAGTGCGTCGGTTTTATGTGCGGTAGTGGTGGTTTCTTGGATATTAAAGTTGTGTTAACGTGCTATAGTGAAAGACAATGATATATATGCAGTGAATTGCTATTTTCTCTCTTGCCACTAAAAGTCCACTGAAAAGCTCAATATAAGAACCACCATTATACTGAGAGCAAGGATCGAACTAGGACTGATGACTTGACATCGATAAAGACTGGACAGGACTTAATTAGAAAATAAGATTGAAGAATTATGATATAAAAGACCAGATTTGGCTAAAAGATCTTTGTAACCAGGCCATTCGTTAATTAAAAAAAAAAAAGCTAATACTCGGATGTCAAGCCAATGAACAAATTAAAAAAGAAATACTGATGTCATCGCATCGCCTTGTTCATTCGTTATTTTATTTCCAGAGATGTTTATTTAATTAATGAAAGCACATTAGTTACTGAAGTTTTCTGGAAGTGGTGTAATCTGGTTTTGATAGTTATCCAAGTGCATAAAGGTTCCAGGATATTGTGGTAGGTGAAAAATTCGATGCAATGCAAATTGTTACTTATTGTTTCTATTCAGTGTACCTTGCGTGGGATGTTGACGATATCTCGTACTTATTCAAGAACTCTCCATGGTTTAGCTCACGAATAACGTAATTACTATATACCACAATGACTCAAGCCACTAATACAATACATTGTGTATATCGTAGTATTGTTCCTATGCCTATGATGTCATGCCACTTATATTTGCTTTTATAACCATGTATAATCAATCATTATTTGTCTTTCAGGTGATACCATGTGAAATACTTTGGTAAAAGTATACTCATTGAGGTACAGTACAAATAGTGCAGTATCATGTCAGGTACAGAGCAAAATATAGTGAACTCAATGCAGCAATTATCTGTGCAACCCAATAACAGTGGTCCTACTGAGAAACCAACGCAAGTTGTTACACCTGCTGTCAATAGAAGTCAGCAGTCATCAGCAGCTAAGGTAACTCCTGTAAAAGCAAACACAGTCTCACCTGCTATTGCTACAATAGACAGACTTCTGAGCCTGGGAGCTAATATTCCACCACCTCCACCTGTGATAACACGGTCATCAGACATGGACCCACATACTATGGAACAATTACGGGCTGTAAAAGAGCTTCTCACAGCTCAAGAAGAAGAGGCCCAAAGTCTTAGGGATATCAATCATGAACTACGAGAAAGACTTGAAGAGTGTGAGGCAAAAATAAAAAAACTGACAGATCAAAATGAAGAATATGCTGAAAAGGAGAAGACACTATCACAGCGAGTTGCTGAAAAGGTACGGAACAATAAGCAAATGAGTGTTGTCATGGAAGAATATGAACGAACAATATCATCTCTCATTGGAGAACGAGAGGCGGAATCTAAAAGATGGATTGAAGAAAGATCTGATCTTGTAAGAGAACGTGATGATGCTGCAGCCCACTTAGCGTCTATGGAGCATGCTTTTAATGATGTTCATACAAAATATGAGAGGTGTAAAGTTATAATTCAAGGTTACAAATCTAATGAAGAGACTTTGAAGAAAACAGTGGAAGAAAATAATGATGCTATTCAAAAATTAGAAGGAAGGTATGAAACGTTACGACAGCATGCCATGCAGCAACTTAACAAGGCTAATGCAGAACTTGACTCGGTAAAGAAAGCACATCAGACAGAAGTTCTCAAACTAAACGCCATGCTTAAGAAGAGTGAAGTACATGTCTCATCTTTGCAGGAATCTTTGGCCCAAAAAATTAAAGATAATGAGGAACTCACATCTATTTGTGATGAGTTGATAAATAAGGTTGGTTAGTAGTATTTGATTGTTTGATCTTTTACTCATTAACATTTATTTACATAACTAATATGCATTTGTATCTATGCAGTTATATTAGTGTAATATGATGGTATGCAAAATTTGTGGACATACTCAAATAAAGCTAGTACTGTTACCAATATTCAAAAGATAATAATTATTTTTTTAAAAACAGTATGTAGTGTATTATTTTTAACGTACTGTGCAATTATTTCTCTATTTTTATTTTGTACAATTTTTATACTTGCTAGTGTAAGATATTATTACCCTTGTGACATTTGATCAGTGAAATTGTTTATTTTTTGTTTCTCATTTGTAATTTATTGGTGCCTGACTGTTTTATGTGCATATTGTTATAATGAAACCAAGTTCGAGAGTCGAGTTTTATGTGCGTATTGTTAATGTGCCCGCATAAGATTTTCATGAGTATTTATTCCTGTTATGACAGCCTATATCACACTTGATAATGCTTTTGTACTATTTATAATGAATTATCATACACATTTCATTTTCTTTAAGTAACTTATTAACGAAAATCTTCTCCGAAGACATGGTTAGACTGGTCACCCTCAAGTTCTGTTGATTAGATTGAGGTTCAATCAATAATTTAACTAGTTTTCTTTTCTGATTTTTACACAGCTGCCATATTTAATTTTGTGAATTTTTATTTTATGTTTTAAATCATAGATATTTAAAGCTATAAGCATGCTTGAGATATAATTTAAACAGCTAATATGATAATAGTGTCTATAGTTAGTTATAGGATAAAAATACTATCAGCAATTGCAGGACTTGTACGTTTTGTTTTTCTAGTCCTTGATCTTTATTATGGGCTATTTTATAAAATCTTTGTAAAGGTAGACCCAAAAAGTTAGTATGGTAATTTCATAATGAAGCACCATAGAAGCTTATTTTCGCTAGGATATTTTTTTATATTTTTTTACATATAATTCTCCTAATTGCTTTCAGCATTTTGTAAAATAGAAAGAAAAAGCAAATACCAAAAAATATTGTAGAGGTCTTTCAAAGAATTGTATTTGTTTTATGATATTCTAGACATTAATTAGTACAGGCCTATTGAAATCTTCACCATCCACAAACATTCAGTCCATGATTCTATATTTAAAAGTAGACCTAAAACTTGACACAAGTTTAGCAACCAGAATACTTATATTTCACAGTATAAGCACAGAGTTCAATCCAACGGAATGTATTATAAATTAACCATATTAAAATAATGACAGTATTCAACATTCCACTTTAAATACTTTTAATCATTTTAAAATCCAGCACTAATATGCAGGAAATCACCTTGTCGCCATTTCATTATAGAAATTCATACTTACGTTTGACCATTACCGAAAAAATTGTTACACCTAGAAGTAAGCATAATTTAGTAATACTACCTACTCTACATATTTTTTATAACTTGATTTTTTCGGTACATTAATTATAATTTATTCATATGAATAGAATGAAAAAACAAAATAAAATGTTTCCTTTTCTATACCGGTACTGTTTATTTACACTTTCCAAAGTGCTTTATGTTACTTAGATAAAGCAGCTTGCCGCTAAGCACTTCTTCCCCTACCTCTCTTACCAACACTATTGGCTACTGTCTATACGTTACGTAGTCTTTGGTAATACTTGTGTTCGAGTAGTACTGTACGTAGTACGTATTCTAATCTATGAGTAGTACTTTAAGGTCCCGCAAAACTCATTGGTCGTTTTGCGAGTAGGTACTCTAAAAAAGTTGGTATCTGGCGACAAGACAAGTAATGCACATCGCACTTTGGAAAGGGATATCCGCTGGTTTCAGTTTGATAGAGCGTCATCTCTGTCGCACGGAAATCTGAGCCTTGTTACTCCTTCTGTGCGACAGAGACGACGATGAACACATGACTTACGTTACTAAGTAGTGTGCGATGACGCTATATAAGAAACCAAAACCAGCAGATTTCTTTATAAAGTTCAATATGCATTATCGCCGAGCGGTGTACGGTCAGCAAATGAGATAGGTATATAATAAAAGGATTGATATTTTTTAGAAAATTTTTCATATAATTATTTTGTGACTTTTGCTATGGTTATTCAAAAAGTTTATTTGTGTAACCATACAAAGCTTTATAAAAATATATAAAGGATTTTCTGAAAAAATCAATCCCTATAGATATCCATGTATATATACCTATCTATTTTCCTGACTGTACTTACATTGTAGAGTGTACCTACTCAGCAATTTCAGCGCGGTACTAAGTTGATCATCATTGAGTAAGTATTACAGGGTAATGAATACAAAACGATCTGTTGTCTTAACAAAATAGTATATTTACAAGCTCTCAAAACTTTAACACTTAGCTAAAGAACTAAAGATTTGATTGGAAGACACACTGATTAAAATATCTAACATGAACTAAATATATTTATTTAGACTTTCTGTTCAAAACTTTATATGTGTCCTTACTGACTAAATAACTCAAAGCTGAAACTACAGTGGATACGGCAGTTACTCCAACCAGTGCCTGAAGCGCTGGGTGATTAACATAGCCAAATACTGGAGAAGCTAGAGTAGTACCAACCTGAAAGTAACAATAGATTGTTGTCTGATGTGATTATAATATGAATGAGTGAGGAAAGATTGACGTAGAATATATATTGTGCGAAAGTAGAGGGTAGAAGGAGTCAGGGTAGTCCGAGACTTGCATATAAAGACCACGTGAGCAGATTGCTCAAAAACGAAAAAGTCGAAAGTACTGGATATCCAGACCTGCATATATGAAACGAATAATGAATCTGTAAGAAGCTAAAGAAGATGGATGGATCGCGAAGCATGGCGATCTGTCTTCTCTGACTACCCCGTTAGGGATACAGCGTGAAGATAGTTAGTTACTATAATAATATATATAGGACTCGGTGTTCTGTTAACGATCACTGCGTTAAGCAACTTTCACTATGGCTGGTCCTCAGATGGGTGATTTTGTAACATTTACATTTGCAAGCGTTTCCGTGCTTCGGAAGGCACGGTAACCGTTGCCAGTAAAATGGCAGACGTTAAGCCCTGTTGAAGGTTCTGCGCCTGTCCATTTCAACACGGCAATGTGCTCACTACGTGAAACGTGGCGCAAAAGTACATACGGTGAATTGTGGGCTTATAGTATGCCTGTGCCTACCCCTTCAGGGATAAAGGCGTGACAATATGTCTATATTTATGTCTTGGACTCCCAAACCCGAGTGGGAAAAGTCATATGCAGCAAGTTCACAAGAGAGGTTGACTCAAAAGTACTCTTCCGCGTGACAGATTTGAAACAAAGTAACTTATGTAAAGTTAACAAGATTTATACATTGTTTTAAAGTTTAATATTAGTTTTTTCAAAACCTTGAAAACTTTAAAGGAAATTAAAAGAACATGTGATTCATGTTTGTGAATTAATCTACTTATACATAGAATAGCTTGTCTTGTATATCAAGTAACGCGCCCTTCACAATCGCGGTAAAGGAAGAAACGATTTCTAAACCTATTATGCAATAATACCAAAACCGGAATCGCCTATGCACGTATTTATAGAGTCCTGAATCGAATGCAAACCATATAGAGATTGAGACATCTCTTATAGATAGTTCCTGATGGGTACAGACGGATTTATAGACTTCTATTCTTTAGGGTTTACAAGTCTAAAACAAGGCGCAAAACTACAAGACAAATTGTAGTGACAGCTTTGTTACATTGATCTGTAGGTACTTGAATGGCTGAAACTGCGTCGGTTACATGAAACGTGCCCCACGACGGGTCCAGAGTCAATTAATATTCTTTCACTCAATTTATAAAGTTCAAATTGCTAAATGAACAAACTTAAGGTTCGCCAAGGTAGCTCTTTCAGATTGATAACTGGCTACTATTGGGTGTAAAAGGCCCCACCAAGATAAGTTAACCCCCTAACTTATCGTTAAGTTACCACTTAGAACCTAGTTTAAAATCAATTACAAAATTTCATCCATTTTGACACAAACCTACAAGAAAGCGAGTAAATTAAAACATGGTAAAATTAAGAAAAAAGGTCAGCTCCTCAACATACCAACAACAGTTGTATCGCTGTGTTAAATTTGCTAATAGTTGTAGGCGCAAGTTGCGCGGTTGCATGAGTCACATCGAAGTATCTGCTCAACGTTCTCTGCAAGGTAAGGCCAAGGTAAGCACGACAAACGTCAACAGTAACAAGCCTTATATGTATAGTTCTGAAATAATAAATGGTTTATATCTGGAATAAATGCATACTCGTAAAACATGGTTGAATAATGTAACCTTGCTATTATTTTTTTGCCTTTACTAGATTTGTATACAGCAGCGTAAAAAGCCCAACCTAACCTGTAAGTAGTAATTGGTGGATTACCCATATATATCTTAATTAAAGAGATATGGCGAACGCAGTGTTTACCATGCGAACTTCCGCGATGTGTGGACGTACCAGACATCACAATAAAATGACTGGTTATAGCAAGTTTTGCATTCCATTGCGCGTTTGATTGGCAAAGGTTACTTTAAAAGCATATATAAAAGGTAAGGGATATTGTTTATAGTTCTGTGCACGGAGTGAATAATTTAAATTGTAATCTAAATTAGAATGCTTGTTCTGGAAAGTTCATATCTCTTTAGTTAAGATATCTATGGGATCTGCCTACCGGAAGATTTGTCAAAGCTGGGGCGAAAGTTGCATCGTCTTCATGCTTTGAAAGTATGGCAGCGCAAGGAACAGACTACAAGGGCCAGCTGAAATCCCGCAATCCCATTTTACAATATGAAGTGGAGTTCTCGACACTAATGTGCCTATGTTGACTCCAAAGTAATCTCAATGCAGTTTACTACCTCCTCAAGATAGAACGTTCTGCTTTGTCGGTGCTCACAGAGACAAATACGCCGCTCTCAAGACATATAGTACAAGTTACCCTGGCTATTTCAACGCGGAAATTTGTCGGAAAAAGCAGGGATGAAAGTGTTTTTTTGGTCTATATTTGTGTTCGATAATTGCTCTAACGCGAGAACTACTCGTATACAGCCCTTTAACTATGTAGGTGGATCATGATTCCACGAACTGGATCTAGGTATGGTTCCATGGGGATAAAGAAACACTACACAGCTCTTTATTTTAAGGGGCAGATAATGCCTCAGTGAGGTGTTCATAGTTTGCGCTAATGGAGAACTTTCACTTTATATTTTCGTTATGCATGATATATGTAGATACACAAGTAACTCTATAGCTTTTATCTATACTAATATTATAAAGCTGAAGAGTTTGTTTGTTTGTTTGGTTGAATGCGCTAATCTCTGGGACTACAGGTTCGATTTGCAAAATTCTTTTTCTGTTAAATAGTCCATTTATCGAGGAAGGCTATAGGCTATATATAGCATTACACTACGACCAATAGGTGCGGAACAGCAATGATAAATGTGGCAAAATCGGGGACAAAATATTCCTTTTGATAGCTTCCGTTACGAACGCTTCGTAAACGATTAAGTTACTCATAAACTATGTCTTACATAATTAATTCCCTTTAAAAGTTCTAAAGTCCGCGACAGCATATATGTCTATCTTTTAAAGTTAACGTACTATAATCATTTTATTAAAATACTAGATGACTCCCACAGCTTCGCCCGTGGAATATTTCGACCTCCCGTCGCACCTATTTAATCCCATGGCTTATTAAATTCTACAATGATACATGCAAATTTGCCCGATTTGTCGACATTTATGACTACTGCTCTGCTCCCCAGTGTAGTAGCGTGATGATATATAGCCTATAGCCATCCTCGATAAATGGGCTATCTAACACAAAATCATTTTTCAAATCCGACCAGTAGTTTCTGAGATTAGCGCGTTCAATCGAACAAACAAACAAACTCTTCAGCTTTATAATATTAGTATAGATTACTAATACGTTTAATAATAAATACTAATATTAGCTTACTTTGGGCTAGATGACGCTGTGTGAAAAGTGTCCCACAATATTTATTATTTTATTATTATTTATTATTGTGAAAAAAATTATTCTTAAAATGACAAGTGAAAAGTATGGCCGATGATTTGCGAGTTACGCATGCGCGGCGTCGCGACTAGCCAATAGCGAGCGAGCTCTGCGAAGTCCTCGCGCATCCAAACCAATCAACTCAAACAAACGCGTACTCCTTGGTAACTATACTAATATGTGTTGGATAGTGCATTTATCGTGGAAGTCTATAGGCTATGTCATCACGCTACTACCCTGACGAGCAGGGCAGTAAAAGTAATAAACGACGGTATTGAATGGGAGTGACGGGAATAAAGGCGTGACTGATAAACTGACCGGAGTTCGAAGTTTGTCACGGGCGAAGCGGCGCGGGTCACCTAGTACATAATAAGGAGACAGTTCTCAGAAAATCGCGGCACTGGTGTAAGTGATGTGAATGTTCGGTGTTTAATGCCCACCATGTTGAACACCAGGGTCCCCGTAAAACCGAGTTGGCGGATTCACTGTCCAATCTCTCTGCAGTCAATGGAAATTGACCTTCATTTTTTATTTTAGATTTTGAAAATATATAGCATTTTAAGAAACTAAGTTCAATATTTTTGTTTTTTTTTCATCTTATTTATTTTTTATTGTAATATTTGTAATTTAAAATAGTTTGTGTTCTGTTTGAAACATATCTATGAATGGTTAAGTTAGTATAATCATCCAGCCAATGTAATACTTACGGGTGGTGGTAAACTTATGTATCTGATCACAAAGCCAGCTACAACTAATGCCACATCTCTGCCAACTATGAGCAGAGTGAGAGGTAAAGGAATCAGATTTTGATATGTGAGAGAAACAAATAAAGTCGCCACCAGAACTTTGTCCGCCATAGGATCTAAAAATGATCCCATTTTTGTTGATTGACCTTTCCAGTTTCTTGCTATCCATCCATCCAACTGTACAATAAAAACATTAGGTTAGCATTAATATAGTTATCTACAGGCTAAACGATGCAAATTGTGTGCATACTAAGGTCATGTGTTAGAAGTTATACTGCTTTAGTCTAATAAGATTTCATCACATATACCACAGCTCTTTGTTTGTAAAAGGAATGAAGCAAAAAAAAAAACATCAAAAGAATGAAAACTACTTTGAATGTAGTTATAAGGTGTCATGGAAACACTTATCAGCAAACTTTAGGGTGTTAATAAGTTGTCATGGAAACACTTATCAGCAAACTTCATGCTGTCGGTTTTTCATGACGGTCTGCGCGCGCATCGTAAAAATTTACTCTCATCATTTTCCCTTACGCGTCAAAAGAAATATAACTTCAGAAATATTTAGCCAATTTTTTTTTTTTTGAATTTTAATTATTTTAACCCAATTTCCAAAACGTGAATCATAGTTTCATTTCATAGGAGAACAATCAGATTCTTAGTGACATTAAAAAAATACTTACAAGGTCTGTGACACCAGCAAATACTAACAAGCCAAGTGCTACATAATATTGCTCTTGCACTATTGTATATCCTAGATATGGGGACATTGCTATTCTAGTTATACATAAAATGTTTGGTATTGTATAGACATTTTCTTTCTGAAAATAGATGAGTTATATTAATCATAATCATGCTATAAAATCAAAGTATTGAGTAAGTACGAGTACATGCCAACCAACTAACAAATAAGTTCTTCTATTGAAATACATTTTCAGTCACAGATCAGATGGTAATATTGTGTGGGACTTGACGTAACTGGCTAACCTTTGTTGCCCATTTGACAGGTTGCTACAAGGGTACTGGGAGGCATACTAACAGTCAGCAGAATCGTAAAAGGAAGGAACAAGGCACAATGAATGCATTCAGAGGAGCTAAATTTTATTTTACAGTGTACCCCACTAAGAGGACCCACCACTTTCAGTACATACTAACTATCTTCACACTGTATCCCTGACGGGGTAGTCAGAGAGGACAGATCGCCAGGCTTCGCGATCCATGCATACTTCTTCCGCTCGTTCGAGATTCATCAATCGCTTCATTCACGCACGTCTGGGTATCCGAGTACTTTTGACCTATCCGTTTTTGAGCAATCTGCTCAAGTGGTCTTCATATGTAAGTCTCGGCCTACCCTGACTCCTTCTACCCTCTACTTTTGAACAATATAAATATTCTTCGTCAATCGTTCCTCACTCATTCGTTGGACGTGCCAGCTTAACGCTGACACTTTCATTCAAACATGCCATATTGCGTATCACTTCGTTACGTATTCGGTCGGTCAAAGTTACGCCGCACAATTTTCGAAGTGATCGCATCTCCACAGCATTCAATTTACTTTCATGCAACTTCTGTCATACCCAGGTTTAACTACCGTAAAGCAAAGTTGGCACTAGCACTGCTTTATGAATCGCCATTCGTGCTTCTTTTACGATGCTTTATCGCTTTACTAACTGGGACAAAGCACCGTTAAATTTGTTTCCGGCAGCTACTCGCCGTTCTACATCCGATTCACATCTTCCATCGGCGCTAAACATACTTCCTAAATACACAATTACACTCACTTGCTCTAGACGTTCCTGGTTTACCCTAATCTCGCATTTAGTTCTTACGTCACCTCTTTCAAATACTAGCACCTTAGTCTTACTTGCATTCAAGCGAAGACCCTTACTTTCACACTCCTCTTTCATATTAGTGACTAATGCCTGAAGGTCGGCTTCTGATGAGGCCATGAGCACCGCATCACCAGCGTACAGCAGACAGTTTACTGTAAATTGATAAATTTTTAAAGCTATCATTTTGCTAATTTTCTCATAAATTTTTAATAAAGTGGAAAAAGACAATTCGATTTCAGGTGGCTAGAACATTGCCCTGGTTAGGCAAAGGTCACAGGTTCAATCCCTGTCTCGAATCGAATTGTCTTTTTCCACTTTATTAAAAATTTATGAGAAAATTAGCAAAATAATTGCTTTAAAAATTTATCAATATACTGAGTGGAGTCCATTGCATCAATGTTTAAAAATAGTTGTAACACTGTTCATTGGTATCGAGTCATACTCTTAAAATGACGATTTAAAAATATGGTGGAGAATTTCAACTTGATTCGATACGGTTCGGGTAGTTCAGGTGGCTAGAACATTGCCCTGGTTAGGCAAAGGTCACAGGTTCAATTTCTGTCTCGAATCGAATTGTCTTTTGCCACTTTATTAAAAATTTATGAGTTTACTGTAAAGTTACCCAAATTTACACCCATATTAAAATCTTTCAACTTCTGCAGGCAACTGTCCAGATAAACTATGAACAGCCAGGCGGACATGACACATCCCTGTTTGACGCCTGTACAGACATCAAAAAGAGGTGGGTGACACATCCCCCCCCCCTACTCGCACGCAAGCCTTACAGTCCCTATAAAGCGACTGTATTGCCCGCAGTAGCGAGCCGTCCACACCATATCCGGGCAGCAAGTCCCACAGCGTTTCTCTCACAACGTTATCAAATGCTTTCTCTAGATCCAAAAAAGCGCAGAAAACCTTCTGGCTAACAGCCAGAAACTTTTCCGCGATCATGCGAAGAGAAAACATTTGATCCATGCAACCTCTTCCACGTCGGCATCCGCATTGAGCCTCCCATAAATACCTTTCAGACTTTTCTTGTGTTCGTACCGTTATAACCTTTGCATACACCTTACTAGCTAAGCTGACCAAGCTAATCGCCCTGTAGCTGGAGAAGTTTAGGCGCGAGCCTTTTCCTTTGTAAATAGGTTCTACAACTGCTACTCGCGGGTCATCCGGGACCTCATCCGTCCGCCAGCACAAGTTGCATAACAGACATAGTGTGTCCCAGACACGCGACCCACCGTACTTGATCATCTCAGCAGTAACTGTCTTTTCCCGCAGCCTTACCACATTTCATACTTCTTATCGCTTTTTCTATTTCTTTTATACTAATGACTTCAATGACATCGGGACATCTTTCCATAATATTCACTCCATCTCTGCAGGACGTCAGTTTGGTCTGTTAGGACGTCATTGTTAACACTAAGCACTTTATTCATACTGCAGATTGCCGAACAACTCCGGGTCCTGCCTACCTCTTTCCAGAAGAGCTTGGCATTATCCCGGAAATTGGACGACAACCTTTAATCCGCTTTCATTCTGCACCTTTCACGAGCTTCTTCTATCAGTGCCTTCGTGGTAACTTTCTGCAGCTTGTATCTCTCTTTCATATTAAAAGCATTCCGCGAGGCTAAGTAGTCTAGCCATACTTTCTTCTTCATTCGAACTGCTTCTTTCACTTCCTCATTCCACCATGCATCACGCTTATTACTACTGCCTCTTTTCGTTTCTCCACAAACTTCCACAGCGGCATTTATCATACTATCCCTAAGGTTCTGCCATACACTTTCCACATTCTCACTACTTACATTGACGTCGCCAAGCTTTTCGGCTACCCTTTTATTATATTTATCCCTAATGGATGCATCCTGCAGCTTCCAGCTTTTGATGCTATAAGTCGGCTCAGGTTCAGGACACTCGGTACGATGACGCCAACGCGAGAACAGACCCCTAATCCTAGTAATGACTAGGTAGTGGTCTGATCCCAGCTCAGCGCCTCTATAAACCCTTGTGTCCATCACCTGTTTACGGAGCCGACTATCCATTAGGAATAGATCTATCATGCTTCTCTTTGACTTACATCTCCTCGTATACATATGAATTTGTTTGTGGTTGCACATTGTTCGCCACAAACAAATCCTTTTCCTTACAAAATGCCAGTATTAGCTTGCTAGCGTCGTTCACCCTTTTATCCCCATACTTCCCGAGTACCGACTCAAAACCATCGCGAGCGGTACCCACCCATCCATTCAAGTCTCCACATTCTATAAGTCTTTCATTTCCTTCTATCACATTTAGAGCTTCTAACATACTCTCCCAGAAGTCCTCTAGCTCACTCGCGTTCGACGAAGATACTGGCGCGTAAGCAGCTACCAGGAGAATCTTCGTCAAACCAAGTTTTACACGGATCCAGAGGATTCTAGGACCTACCAGTTTGTACTTGTAACGTTGTAAAACGTCACATTGGAATGTCATTGTTAGTCTTGTGATTTAGAGAGAGAGGAGAGTAGATTGTTGACTCTTTCTCAATACTTGTCATGGAATTTATATAATTTACGTTTTGAGTAGGCAGAATGTTTTGAATGTCTAAACCTGTTCTTAGAACGAATGTAATAAAATAGTTTTGTCAATTGGTCAATGTCTTGGCAGTCATGCCAACGAAAAAGTATTTTAAAATTGGTACGTCATTCGCCTAGCTACAGCGACGACAAAAAGATGTCGATTGTAAATATATTTTTTAAACTTCGCTAAAAATAAGTAATCTTTTATTAATTGTATATGTGAATTCTTATAAATGGTTATTCCAAAATAACTATGTATTTCGGTAAAAACTTTTGATTTTTGAAACCACGTTTCTAACCTTGGTGATCTTTAGTATTTTGACGAAAGATTATTCGCTTGTTTACAGCTTATTACGATGTTTAGAGCGGCGTTAATGGAATATTTGCCTGCTCTTCAAGATTTATTGGTTTTTCTTTAAAAAAGTGGTAAGTTCTCTTTATGTATTCGAATCACGAACAAATCTCCAATTGTTTTTCCAAATCTAATGGAACTAATTCTTTTCTTTGCAGCTAAAAAAGCATTTTTTTTTTATATTGATTCTATTGTTGAATAAAATTTGCCATAAATGCTGACCATCTGAGGAATCCTTTGAATCATGTGGTTACGGGCTCATCATTCTCGTGGAGACGGCACCTGTCGCGGTCTGCAGATGTGATTTCGAATCCCGTGGTAATGTAACCACGCTTCAGGTACCTAAAATTTGTTTTCTTTTGTGTAGATTAATCTAGTAATGATGATTAGACTCAACGATTTACGACTCAATGATTAGGCCCATGTAATGACTCCATGATTAGACTCAGCGATTTACGAATCAATGATTTGGCTCATGTTTTGAATCATGATACGATATATATTTTGACTCATAAGCTGGCATTATGCTGGATCTCACTTTTCTAAATTTCACGCCTCAACCCTGTGAATAGTTAATCTTTAGCTTACTAAATCACTTGAATAGGTTATACCAATAGTGATAATGTATAAAATGTATATTCAATCAATTCGCCTATAAAAATATAGATACTTTCTTCTAGAGATGTATTCTATTATTTTTGGTTCCTGCTCTTATGATTAAAAGCTCAATCTCTATCTCCGATATCCATGTGCATAAAGTTGGTAGGACTTATCCTCCTGGCTCCTGAACCAAGTTATAACTTTTGTTTGTTTGTTAGTTCTAGTCTCCCTAATGAGACAATGTAAGATTTCCTTTCATGTTTAGATGTACTGTTAAGGTAATTTAAACTACATTGGCTGTATATCAATTTATTTATTTTATACAGGGACCTAGTAGTCATTATCGCCATCATTAACCAAATAATAATATTACATACGTCCAAATGTGAGGACAGCAAAATTCCAACCTCCCGACTGCCATGCTCGCTCTTTGGTACTCCAGACCAAAGCGCGAGCACCCCACCCGGGAGCTCCAAGACTTCGCTGCCCTTGCGCTTGGTCTCTGTCAAGCACACTACATCTAACTTTCTCTCATTCATAACATCCATCAACTCATTCATCTTATTTGTCATTCCTCCCCTAACATTCCACGCAGCTACCCTGCACACCATCCTCCACTTCCCGCCATGTCGGGCCGCGCGTGTAGGGTGGCGGTCCCCTGTGCCCCTCTGGCACACACTTTTTGCTCCAGAGGGGACGAACTGGTGCGCGTAGCCTCGGGGGCACGCCCTAGCATTATTCACCCTGGTGGCACTCGTGTTGGAGTACATCGTTAGGGTTATATCAATACTAAAGAACCAACAGTATTACGGAATAAATTGCAGTCCGAATCTAGTCTGCTTAAAAATTATGTCATCCTTCTTTTCAGCTACGACACTGGCTAATTATAATTAATTTATAAGTGCTATCAGTAATGTCTTACTAATCAGTTAACAGCTATCAGGACCATATCACTGATGGCAGGTACGCTGGGACAGGCAAGACATGGGGGTTCAATGCCACTTACCAATCTACAGCTGCTGCTAGGGGTACATTTATTAAAATTAAATATTCATGGTGTACTCATAAAACATAGCATCTCTGGTGCTTGTTACAAAGAATTTTCCCTTCTTTCAAATTCAAAATTAAAATAATTGGATTTAGGTAGAACATTCAAGTAATGCAAAATGGTACATAATGATTTAAAATAATAAATAAGAATAATAATAGTAGTTTTGTACCTCAATAACTTCTTCAATCTTTTCTTTTAATTTACCTTTAGTTTCAAGTATATCTTTTATAATGGTTTCCTTTTTTGCTTTAAGCTTGTGACTTGTGATATCCTTTTGCTGCTTTATATCCCTTACAATCTCTTCACCTTTTTGTCTAATTTTATGTTCAGTGTCTTTAAACTGTTCTTTTTTATGTTCAAATGCATTTTTTATAATGTGAGCCTTCTTCTCCAACGATATAAATTGTTTCTTGTCATCAGATGAATACAAACATGATATATACGAAAGTCTCTGAGGATATCTTACTTGTTGACGTCTCTTTGAAAGGACGGTTAAATATTCTCGAATTGAACCACTACCATTTGATGTATGGATGTGGAACCGGTATAAAAGTGAAACATGGTTTAATACGTTACATTTTGATAGTAATTTCATGATATCACAGTGTAACGCGATACACAAGAAAACGCTACAAACTCATGTAATAGAAAGTTATATATTTATATATGTAACAGTATGACAAAAAGTTAAATTGCAGGACTTTTATAATAAATAAAGCCTAAGAAATCACTGGCGGCCTGCGGAAAATAAGAAAATGTGAATTTTTTACTTTGACAGTTGACAGTAATGACATTGACAGACATTCGCTTGTTTTCGCTCATCTTGGGCCGGCAAAAGAAAATTAAGCCTTACAGCCTTGTTATTATTAGAACCGTTTGTTTCACATGGAACATGCTAAGATCAGAGACCGAACACACTGCCTAGACCCAATTCCAGCGGTTGAGAACCAGTAAGCGGTAGAAGTAGAATATTTCCATTTACTAACAAATTTAATTTTTTTTATTTTTTACTAACAAATTAATACCCCTACGAAATCCACACTGAGTTGTTGGCGGAGCAATAGTATGGCCACAAGAACAAAAAAAAAATATAATTATAGGGATCCCTAATACCATCTAGCCCAAATGATAAACAAAACAATATAAAAAACAAATATATACATGTATTTGTTTTATTGGTGGCAATGCGACAAAAGTGAATACGGTGAAATGTAGGCGGATAGTAAGCCTCTGCCTACCCCTTCGGGAATAAAGGCGTGACAATATGTATGTATGTATTGGTGGTAGATCTGACGCATTACATTACAACACGCATTATATTAATTTTGTGAACCTAGGCCAGGTTTATTCCATTTTGGCCGGGTTCGTTAAAGTATCGTGTCTTTTGTACATAGTACGTAGTCCCTACCATTGAGGACTAGGAAGAGAACCATGCTACAAAAACAAAAAAAGTTAATGACAGTGACAGTGATTTTGATGCATGACAAATGACAACTTTTATGTAAAGATTTTTTTGTTGTTTGTTTGTTGTCCTTTCTTTCGTCTGAGTCCTTTCCTTATTGTTAGGCAGTAATAATAAAATAGAAGTATATTATTGTTCTTTAGATACTTTGTTATTTTAATAAATATGTTGTGATATTTGCAGAATTG
This sequence comes from Thumatha senex, assembly GCA_948477245.1. Taxonomy (NCBI): domain Eukaryota; kingdom Metazoa; phylum Arthropoda; class Insecta; order Lepidoptera; family Erebidae; genus Thumatha; species Thumatha senex. The sequence goes on from OX419743.1 coordinate 15,664,491, forward strand.
TGTGGTTCTGGTTGGGTGCATTTGTAAATATCTAGTGAGTGACTTCTACTAGTAGACCATAATAACTTGAGTTCTTTCTTATTTTCGTCGGTGATATTATTACAAATTGTGCCAAAGATTATCTGTGCTGGCATTTGATATATTTATTTCTTGTTTTGATTTTGAAAGCTTTGATATATAACCCATGACTTGATAGAAGGTACCTACTTGCTTTTAAATCCAAGTAATAATATTCCAATTACATAAACTGGATTTTTAGGACAAATTAAATTCTATCTAATTGGTCTTGATAACATCGTATCAGATGCAAATACTGCCGCTTAGTAACAATTAGCTGGAAGATGCATTTAATATGTTAATGACTTTTGACCTGGGGGTAGTGTGGAAAATGATAACATAATTTAACTTAACTGTTAACATAAGAAGGTCATTAGTACTGTTACCTATTATGTAGTTTAGAAAATATTACTTAAGTAGTAAATTATTTAGATACTTTGTTTTTTTTATCTTAATAAATTTATATTTTGCTTTATTGTAAATTATCAATAATGTTTTAGAATCGAAGATAAACAAAATGAAGGAGGAAGAATTAACATACTTATTAAAACTCCTTGAGCAATTATCATCGGAAATATTCGAAGTAAGTTATTATATTATTGTTTCGGATAATGAACTCAGTAGTTAGAGCAAAAAAATATATTGTTATTTTTGTTTTTAGGAACTTATACAGTGCTATTATGACATAGAAGAATCTAAATCATGCAAAGAGTTTAGCAAAGAGACATTAGAATTCTTTAAAAACAATTTAAAAACCAATCCAGTTACCACAACAAATATATTGCTATACATACAAGAAAATGCTGTTCAAAGCAACCCAAATTCTGATGACATACAGGCCTTATATCTAGATAGTTTAAAAAATGAACTAAATGAAACTAACTGTATTGATAAACTACTAACACTCATGTCATTGGTCAGATGGAAAAATAATTATATGCCTCTATTTGCTAATCAAATTCTGCAACCTATTTCTGAAGAGAATTTTAAACAATATAGAAAACAAATATTACTGAATCTCATACCCCATGAAAAACCAGAGCTGCTACATGCTCTTTCAGAATTTATCCAAAAAAATGAGCCACAGGCAGAATTCAAATTGACACCAGAGTATATGCTGGAACTATGTTACCAAGACAGAACACATTGGCTGTTGAAAGCAGCTCAGGTTTACAAACAACAGTTACATGATATGAAGAATGTTACATTCAAGATTAACAATTTCACAAAACAAATCCTCATCATGGTGCTAATAGATCTAACTAACAGTCCAGAAACTTTTGACTTAACTTCTTTGGTTCATCAGTTGACTAATATATTCTCAATCCTCGATACATACACAACAGCCGATGATCAGCTCCAATTCTATATAACTGAAGTAAAGAGAGAATTGACAATAATAAAATTCTGCTTGGAAAATAATTGTAAAATCATGACAACTTCAATATTCAGTCAAGTACTTTCACAGAGCGCTTTAGCTGTGGTATCTCAAGTCTGCCGGCTTTCAAAAGTAGATAGGTACAAAGTTTCTAGACTTTTAAACACAAATAATGACTATATTACAGAGCTAAAAATGTTAAAAGACAAACAGAACTTTGAAAAATGTAACTTCCATTGGGATGTGATGACTTATAATAGCTACTGTGCTATTACAAAAATTATAGATACAATAGTAGATTCATCAGAAAAAATTGGCAGTTCTCAAGACACTGCATCGTCATTGGATGAATTAAAACGTTTAATTTTATCAATACAACCATTACAAAACTGTATTGAAGTAATTGAAAATATTTTCTCATGTCTTTTTTTACGATATGAGTATTTTTCCTGTAATGAGCACACTAAGGACAATGCATGCGGTGCTCATTCAGATTGCTCGTATTTTTACTCTAAAAGTCATACTAAGACTTCAAAAGCTACTGGTAGTGCTAATGTAGGATTCATGTGCAACTCATATACAACTCAACTTGTGTTGAATACTTTAAAACTATGTTTAGAGAAATTAGAAGAAAATTTAGAAGCTGATGACAGTGAACAAGTAACTATGTTAAGGGTAAAAAAGCTTGTAAAAGTTGTGAACCATTCAGTGTGGAAGCTGCAGCTGGTGTCAACACTATCACCCGACACTAGCCCACTACCATTGAAACTGTGTTTAGATTATGTGGAAGTGGATGACAGTAGTGAGGAGGAAGCTCGAGAGATGGATTTGAAAGCTGTACGTAGAAAACCTAAATCTAGAAGAAAGCACAACAATGCTAAGCAGGACACAGATCAAATTATGTTAGCATCCACTGTCTCAGATGAAAGTAAGTGATATGTAAACTGTTTGTAGAGTATTTAGAGATCACTCTGTTATTGGTAGACATGCTTGAAAGTTTCGGGCGGTCTTCAGCGCTGCGATGCCGCGCTCGGCAATGCTGCTTTTATTGTCATTCTTCCTTATTTCAGTACTAATGACACTGTTTAGCATTGTTGCAAAACATACAAGGCTGAATGCGCAATATACTGTACTTGTATTATTTTGAAAGATTTTATGTTTGATTTTTTATTTCTATTTTTCTGGACAAACAATAACAATAACGCATATGAAACAGTCCATATTGAGTACAAAATACTAAACGAAATAGTTGACGTTTTAAATTCGCAAAGCAGTATTAATTCCGTTAGGAAGCTAGTGCACCACCATCGACATTTTGAAATAATTAAAATTGTGATTTGATGGTGGACACAGAATTATTAGAACCCCTTTATTTGTTCCACATTGTGCTTCAGAATGCCATCCAATTGAAATAGGGTAAAGGTAAAAAAATATTTTTTTGTTTTAAAGTCTTAAATCAAAAGCCTACAGCTTTATATTACGATTACAGCATGTACATCGAGAAGATCTAATGGCATCGACTTCATATCCATCATGCTATCCAAACCAACAAGTCTTGTAGCGTTGGCACTTTACCATAATGACTTTTCTAAAGCAAACCAAATTTTAGAGGTAAGTAAATATTTTTAAATCCTACCTAGATCTAAACATAAAATTGCGTGTCGATGTTAATGTGCTACATCATTAGGTTTAATAGAAACATGTTCTTCAGTGGCTGCAGCAAAGGAGTTTATCTTGCTATTGATTTGTTTGAAAAAAGCATATTAGGTATCCGTTGAGCGTGTTTGATGAACATTCTTGCGTGCACAACGCACTCCATACAAAGTTGTAAGGATAGGGATGAGGAGGTTTGAATATTTACTGCTACTCGACTAGTTAGTCGTTGGATCACGTAGATGCTCACGCGGCAATGTAACCGTTTTGACCCCCACTTTTCGATGCGAGGTGTCGAGGGCCCTGTGGTTCAGTAGAAGGTGGAGAGTTCTGTAGGTGTATAGTGCAAATGAATATGATAATAATGAACTAGATGCCATCTTTACCAACTCTACCATAACTTTGCTAGTTAGTTTTCAAAAAGTGGTCGAATTCTTCATAAGTTTCCTTCTCTCTTTCAGAAGGATCGTAATGTACTTCGCCATTCTTTGTCTTGAATACTCCGGGCGGATTTGTAATCAGATATTTCTTTGCTTCCTCTATAGTTCGCCGGGGTTTGAAAAATTTGCAAAATAAACAACAGCAACACCATCCTAAAATATTTAATATTAGTTGACGCCAGCGACTTCGCCAGCATATAGAAGTTTTCCCGTTCTCGTTTCCCACAACAATTTGATCCTCGGATAATAAGTTATTCTGATGTTAAAGCTATATTATTGTAAAGTTTCATCAAAATCCATTTTGTAGTTTTAGCGTGAAAGAGTAACAACCTATATCCGTTATTACACACTTTCATGTTTATAGAGTAGAGTAAACCAGGAACGTCTAGAGCAAGTGAATGAAATTGTGTATTTAGGAAGTATGTTTAGCGCGGATGGAAGATGTGATTCGGATGTAGAACGGCGAGTAGCTGCCGGAAACAAAGTTAACGGTGCTTTGTCCCTGTTAGTAAAGCGACAAAGCATCGTAAAAGAAGCGCGACTGGCGATTCATAACGCAGTGCTAGTGCCAACTTTGCTTTACGGTAGTGAAACCTGGGTATGTCAGCAGATGCATGAAAGTAAATTGAATGCTGTGGAGATGCGATCACTTCGAAAATTGTGCGGCGTTACCTTGGCCGACCGAATACGTAACGAAGTAATACGCAATATGGCAGGTTTGAATGAAAGTGTCAGCGTTAAGCTGGAAAAAGGCGTGCTCCGTTGGTTTGGACACGTCCAACGAATGAGTGAGGAACGATTGACGAAGAATATATATTGTTCAAAAGTAGAGGGTAGAAGGAGTCAGGGAAGGCCGAGACTTACATATGAAGACCACGTGAGCAGATTGCTCAAAAACGGAAAGGTCAAAAGTACTCGGATACCCAGACGTGCGTGTATGAAGCGATTGATGAATCTCGAAGAAGCGAAAGAAGTATGCATGGATCGCGAAGCCTGGCGATCTGTCCTCTCTGACTACCCCGTCAGGGATACAGCGTGAAGATAGTTAAGTTAAGTTAAGTTAAGTTCATGTTTATAATATTAGTTGGATTTTGTTCTAAATACTCTAACATCGAATCGTCGACAGATTCTAAAAAGCATAATAAATTAAAAGGTACAGACTACATTATTCTTTTCATATCAAAATTTATATCAACTAATGTTTCTCCAATAAAAAAAAAACCGAGCAAAAGCGAGTCGGACTTGCCCACAGAAGGCTTCGTAAAATAGTTTTTTTATAAACGGTCATTTTTTTTTTCGTGTGGAAATCCTCATGGATGCTGTGCCGGACTCCTACCGACTAAAACCACACGTTACCCTTCTATCTGTCTATGGCCAGGTGTCCCGGGTGAGCCCTCGGAAGGATAACCCCAGGGCTCCCGACAGACCTTGTCCGCTACCGCAGGCTCCTTCAGGGGGGGGTTCGGGTGTGTATCCTGCCTCTTTGGGGAGTTCGAGTGTTATCTCGCTTCTTTGGGGGGTTCGGGTTATATACCACTACCTTGAGGGAGTGAGCTACGTGCGTGTAACCCTCACGCTACGCCACCTTCCCTGGCCTGCTTCTGTAAGCACGGCGAGCAGCCCGCCCACCGTACTCAGGCCCCCGGTCACGGAGGCCGGTAGTCTTGGGCGAAGACAAGTCTGCGGCGCCCTCGTCGCAGACTGCGGAACTCGGGAGGGAGAGTTCTTTGTCGCTCTTTCTCCGCCGCCTCTTTTGCGAGCATGACTTGCTCGCAAAAAGACGCAGCGTCGTCCCACTTGCTCCCGCTGGAGATCATGGCTCTCACCATGGTCTCCAGCGTGAGAATGTCCACGCCCAGACCCGCAACGAGGTCCTCCATGACCGGCTTCACCGCCTCAATTGTGGTATGTCCCCACTTAGGTTGCTCAAGTCGCACCTTCCATGTCTCCATGAGCTCCTGGCGGAGCAGGGATCGCTGAGCCTCGATTTCTCGGGGCACAGGCCTATTGTTCCGCTCCAGCGCCTCCTTGCGCGATTGATACAACGACGCAAGGGCCCTCGCTTCCAGGTCCCATGGAGTGGTCCCGGCTAGGAGACATGCCACCTCGACGGAGATCGTGCGGTACCCTCTAATCATCCTGACGGCCATTGTCTTCAGCGGACTATGTAAAATAGCCACGTTGGTGGCCGTCAGTTTTCTCGCCCATACTGGGGCCCCATATAGGGCCATGCTCCGCACGATGCCGAGGTAGAGTCTCCTGCAGGCGCTCCCTGCAGGAGACTCTACCTCGGCATCGTGCGGTCCCCTTATATTGGGCAGCAGTCGCAAGAGCGCTGCCGCTACCCTCCTCAGTTTAGGGACCAAACTTCGGAAATGGTGTCCGAAGTTCCATCGGCTATCGAGTACGAGCCCCAGGTACTTCATTGAGGGCTTGATGCCGATGCTAACGCCCCCTACTTGTATGCTGGATCCCGTGGGCAGCCCTTTCCGAGGTCCGTGAAAGCACAGAGCCTCGGATTTGTGAAGGGCCACCTCCAGACCCAGCCGCCGTATTCGACCCACGACTTGAGCAACACCTGCTGTGGCCCTTAGGGTTGCGTCTCGGTGCGTTAAACGGTCATAGCTTTTTTACGTTAGCTTTAAAGTTGATTTTTTCACAGCTTCAAGGGACCGTAGACCTGATTATATAGTTTTAATTTCAACTTTACACCTTCAGACGTTCCCAAGATAAAGTGTCTTGACAGACAGCCGTGCGGACAATAAGTGATACTATGATAATTCCGTTTTTCCTTTAGAGGTACAGAACCCTAAAAATAAACTGCTCCTTTAACAAAGTTAACCCTGGAGCACCTAGGTGGACCAAGGGTACAAAAAGTTACCCGTGGAAAACCTTGGTGAACTACGTTGGTGTATGACGGGTCAAAAACGTAATGAACGAACTGTCTGAACTCTGAACCAAACAACTCAATAAAAGAAATTAATAAACTACCTCGAGTGCACCACAAAGGCACTGCGAAAATTAGATAGACTAGGAACCATATTTGAAAGATCTTCCACAATCGATAGGCTATATCTATTTTCGGACGTCTTTGATTTCGGTAGTCATTCAATAAGCCTTTGAGCGCTATCAATCCAATGCTCTTGTTGTAGTTTCTTTTGTCATTCTGCGTCAAAAATATTCTCTTTAACGAATTTACAACACCATATTCTGGTATTTCTGAAACAAGGAAGGCCGCTGATACACTTATATACATAATCCACGTGTAACTTGAATTTAATGTGGAAAAAAATCATTAAGTCGAGCTGCATTTGAACCCGTGTGTATTTGCCTAATCTAGGGCACTAGTCCAGTCCGTTATGCCACCGACCCACGCTCGATGCTACGTCTTAGGGCGAATTTTATGTTTAGATTATGGTATGGTTACCATACTAATTGCTTTTAAAAAATCACGGGTAATTAATACATTTATTTTTGCCAATTTAGAGATTAAATCGAAGGTTTAAGGGCCCCACTAAGATCTCTGGGACTCTTCTCACCTGAAAGTGAGTGCACGTGTTGACAAACGGGCGAGGTAATGATACTGATATCGTCGTTAGTCAGGCATTCGCTCCTAACAATACCGAAAACCAATCTATAGCTGCTAGTAAATAAATATCCATCACGCCTTATCCCCGAAGGGGTGGCAGAGGCATATTATATGCCCACTTTTCACCGTGTGGATTCCTGTCCCACGTAATAGGTGGTGAGCCCATTGCCGTGTTGAAATAGACAGGTGTTGAGATACGCAGGTTGTGGCTACCTGCTGTTGAAATTTTCAAGCCGCCCATAAGGCTTCCAAACTCTACCTCGAGCCTGGGGTTCTCTTTTATTTGGCTAGCTGCTAGTAGCCAAATAAAAGAGAACCCCAGGCTCGAGGTAGAGTTTGGAAGCACTGGAAATACTTTAAGTGGTAGGTAATTCAGGATCCATAAAGATTTTTCAAGCTACATGACTCACCTGAGGAATCCTGTAACACATCATTGTCGGCCTGTTCATAGTATTCATTTAAGAGTTCATTGTAATTGTATACTATTTCATATTGTTTTGAAATTTCTCTTCTGTTTATTGCGTGCGTACCAAACTGGAACACATTAACATAATTTACCAATTCCTCTGATTACAGATAGTTAAGTACATTGACCTATTAACAATGTTATTTAAATCCAATTATAGTACCAGAATCAGCCGTATATAATGCGAAAGTAAAAAATAACAAATAAAAATTTATCTCTGTTTGAAGTCCCCTCAGTTCCTCAATTGGTTACAATGAAACACTATAATAAATTAAAAAACCAAAGATGTAGGGTACTATTAGCATTTGTTGAATTATTTATGTTGTCTTATCGAATTTAGTAGTCTAAAGTCAATGTACTTTAGATATAGGTCATTCACACTTTGGTCTGTTTGAAGTATGCCAGCTGTACGCAGACATACTGACTATAAATCATACAATTCATATATACGGGTACACTAAATGGCGAACAATGCGTCGGTAATCAATTGATACATGTGACGTGAACAAATATAAAACATGATTCATAAAGTAAGATTTGGAAATCAAGAGAAATGAGGCAAGTAGCGGATGTGATTTTATTATAATCTTTATAATTGTGCAATCACTCCGAGATATACACAAGGATTAGTATAGGTAGTCTTAACTCGGTCAATCTCCACAATATTTCTTCAGTATTTAACGTCACTATATCATTTAGACGAAGAATGATCTGATTTGCGGTATGAATACTGAGTCTATATTTGACCTGTTTTTATAAGCTTATATATAAAATTTCCATGTCACAATGTTAGTTACCGTACTCCTCCGAAACGGCTTGACCGATTCTTATGAAATTTTGTGTGCATATCGAGTAGGTCTGAGAATCGGTCAACATCTATTTTTTATTCCCATATTCCCACGGGAACGGGAACTCTGCGAGTAAACATTACAAAGTAAAGACAAGTTTTAAGTATTTGCGGTACGATGTTTGCGGGGTCAGCTAGTAATGTTCTATAAATAACCGATGCTAAAATTGACTATTCTTTAAAAGTGACCACATAAACTATACAATAAAAACAAGTAACGCGCCGTTCACTATCGAGCAAAGCAATCAGATGACTTCTAAACCAAAACCAGATCCAATACCGAAAGTGGTAGAAACTTCAAAATCGTCTAAGCATGTTCATGGCGTCCTTAATCGAATGCCGCACACAGTTGGTCTCTATCTCTTATGGTTCCTGAGAAATAGATGCCTACAGATGGACGGACGGACACACTGAGCCGTTTTATAAGTTTTTTTTTGTTTAGAAATATATACCTAAATCTAGTAAATGTAGGGACGTAAACATGGTGGAAATGTTAATTGTATTCACTCGATTACTCCTAAACTATTCATAAAAATCGACTAGGCGTTCTAAATGAGCTCCACAAGCTCTATCGGATTTACGAATACGAATTATGTATAAGTACGATTAGAAATTGTATAAAGAGTAAATATTTTTTTTGTGAATCATTTTTAAAACCAGTACTTGGTTATTTAAAACTAGGTGACCCCCAGCTTCGCCTGTGACATACCTATACTTCGAACTCCCGTTGCACATTTTTAATCCCGTCGCTTATAAATTGCACAATCGCTACAATCGTCGCTACAATATTACATAAAAAATTGCACGATTTGTCGACATTTATGGCTACTGCTCTGCTCTCAAGGGTAGTAAGATTTGATATATAGCCTATAGCCTTCCTCGATAAATGGGCTATCTAATACCAAAATATTTTTTCAAATCCGACTGAAACAAACAAACAATCTCAAACTCTTCAGCTTTATAATATTAGTATAGGAGTAATCGAGTGAGTACACTTAACGTTTACATCATTTGTAAATTACTTACATGTTTGGTACTCATTTTAGCTTTATTTTTCTTGGTATTACTTGTGGTTGTGTCCCATGTCCCAAACATATTATTGATGTCTCTTTTCATCAATATAGACAAAGTCCGAGATTTAATACTAGGATGAGGAGACATGTTATTAGGCAAAGTTGACATTTCTTCATTCTCGTTAGAGTTCATATTTTTTGTTTTCAATCTCAAATTGTATTCTTCACTTACTATTCTGTACACATTGAAAATGGAATAATAATTAAAAAATGCGACGAGTTTGGTTCTTCCAATGTTACATACATACATATTGTCACGCCTTTATCCCCGAAGGGGTAGGCAGAGGCATTCTATACGCCCAAATTTCACCGTATAAATTTCTGTCCCACGTAACAGGTGGTGAGCCCATTGCCATGTACGGGTGGTTTCCAATGTTACCTACCTAAATCGCGCGACTCCGATTGAGATCTGGGTCCGGACGCAGAAAATCGCCAAAACGCGATACATCATTGATTCATTCGCAATATAGCCGGATGCCGATGATAAATAAATAAATAAATATTGTGGGACACTTTTCACACAGCGCCATTTAGCCCAAAGTAAGCTAATATTAGCTTGTGTTATGTGATCTAGATAACTGATAAACATACTTATATATTTCGAAATACATACATATTATAGATAAATAACACCCAGACACAGAATAAACCATTGTGCTCATCACAGAAAGTTTTATCCTGGGTGGGAATCGAACCCACGACCTCTTGCGTAGCAGTCGGATGCAGTCTCACCGCGCCACAGAGGCAGTCAAAATAGCTAAATATAGCTAGTCTGCGGTGTCCCGACTGACATATCCTAGAGGGTGTGATGAGACTCTACTGAGATCTTCGTAGCCTAAGTCTGTCTCACGTGAGGCAAGACTGCATGCACAAATTTTTCCATCACGCCTTATCCCCGTGGCAGAGGCATATTATATACCCACTTTTCACCGTTTAGATTCCTGGCCCACGTAATAGGTGGTGAGCCCATTGCCGTGTTGAAATAGACCGATGCAGGTTGTGGCTACCTGCTGTTGAAATTTTTCAAACCTCCCTTAAGGCCTTCAACCAAGCTTAACGACTGCCATTTTACTGGCAACCGGGACCAACGGCTTAACGTGCTTTAACCACGATAGCTGCTCCTTGTAGCAAAAGAAAACCACTTTGAATTTTAACCCCCGAGCTCAAAATCCAAGTAGGGCTTGGATTAAACTGGGAATACTTTAAGACCGCAATAGGCTCACCACCTATTACGTGGGACAGGAATACACATGGTGAAAAGTGGACATAAAATATGCCTCTGCCACCCGTTCGGGGATAAGGCGTGATAGATAAATAAATGATAAGACCATGAGAGAAGAAATATCACTGTGCTGTTATTTACTCGTCAAATTTGCTGAACAATTTTTTGGCAACAGTAAAATCCTTTAGCTGCTTTTTATTAATCATCTCGTAATCATCATCTTCTATCGATAGGTCCACTTTGTAATCGACATTGTCCTTTATCATAGTATTATATGTGCCTCTTATAATAAAACTGAATGCATTCGTTATATTACACAAGAATATTATAAATAGCATGAATTAAGTTCAATAATTCTACTATTATCAACAATTTGCTATTTCATTTAGCCACAATCAAGTTCGAGTAAAGTTGACGAGTATACATTAGTATGACAGCTTGTCATTTATGTCTATGAAGAGATATTAAGAAGTACTTAGTCTAAATACTGCCTGTAGTACCTAGTCTACCTGCCCTTGAGTTATAATCTTTTAACGTTATTTATTTATATATGTATATGTAACCGGAAAATAACAACAACCGCAAATTTATAAATTTTCTAGGAAATTTATAAATAACCTAACCCAACCTAACCGAAAGTTTATATATTTCCTAGATTTTTTTTGGAAATTTATAAATTTGCGGTTGTTGTTATTTTCCGGTGACATATATATATGGTACTGGTAAAGGCGGATTAGTGATGAGAAGTAGCGCTTCGATCGCGATCAAATTAATATTTGGATTTTGAAAAATAATTGCTGACTTCCGTACCTAACCATAAACACGTTTGTATAATCATTTATGATGTATTTTTTATTGCGTCTTTGTTGTAGTTATCTATCTATATATATAAAAGATAGTCGTGTTAGTTACACTATTTATAACTCAACAACGGCTGTACTGATTTGGCTGAAAATTGGTGGGGAGGTAGCTAAGAGCCAGGAGACGGACATAGGCTACTTTTTATCCCAGGAACAAGTTCCTGTGGGAAACGGGAACGGGAAAACTTCTCTACGCGGGCGAAGCCGCGGTCGTCAACTAGTAATAAAATAAAAACCTAAAAAAAAGTGACATTAGTGCTAAATAGACCTCTAATGGAATACAATAACTTATTTGTTGCAGATGTTTGATTTAGCAGATTCTGAAATCGCAACAGAAGTAACTTTTACAGAGCATCTGCGAAATTTGATAGCGAAGATTAAAAATATAATATACTATAGAGATGACACCCGCTATCCAACTAAGGAACTATCTGAGTTGTCTGTCGTATCAACCGAAGTCATGGGCCTCGTAGAAGGTTTCCTTGCCTCGAATAGAGCACCTAATTCTTTTGACATAATGGAATTAGGCGCACGCCACCCGCATTTACAGTTATATAACCATCAAAATGCTCCATTTATAAACGCTGTAGATATCTTACTGAGCAGTGGTCTTAATAGAGAAATCACGTATGGTTTAATAAACGTAGTCGAAAGAAAACTAGCCGAAGTACGAAGTTGCACTGACATCGCAGCAGTTAAAAAAAACAATTATATACGTTTCGTTGAGGATATAGCTAGCGTAACATTCCAAATATTTGGGAACACTGAAAAATCGTTCGACTTTGTAGATAACATCTGTGGCTTGATTACTGATTGTCGTATTCCCATCAGACACAAAGAATTTTGTAAGTTAAACCAGTTGGCTAAAGAATTGCGACAGTCATGTGAAGATTTAGTTGATGTTGTATATCCAAATAAACAGATAGACCTAGACGCTAGCTTGCTTCAAAAATATCATCAAATTTTCATGAACGTTGTTGCCGCTTCTGATAAGGATTTGTGTAATGTAGGTGAAGTAACTCGCCAGGGTAGTAAAAAGATAAGAACGCCATATTTGAGAATGTGCTACATGTACTGTAAAACTGTGTCTCAATTGGAACAGGAAGAAAATCGTTCCAATGAGGCTGTTGTCGATGAGCCTTACTTCGCTGTTTTGGACAAACCACTCCACGATATATTTGGTAATATGATAAATAATAAAGAGATACCAATTACAAATTTAGAGCCTATCTGTAAGAAGTTGAATGTGAATCTGATACCAAAACTCATCTTAAACTTTTGTCCTTCAATCACATTATCTGGACCTCAAAAGGAAGCCTTGGAAATGAATTTCAACAATTTACTTCACGTAGTTTACGATTTTAAGAATCCAGAAGAGAATTTGTTCCTAGACCCTGTCACTAATTTTGCTCCATTGCCACGCTCGCCTGATCCACAGAGTCTAACGTATATCGTTTTGCATAATTGGGTATTAGCACATATTATAAAAAAGATTCACACGTCGCCTACCGAGAATAGCTTACAACAGAGTATGGACGCACGAACGAAATGTTTAAACAATTTTATGGAACTTGAAAGATTCAATTGCACCAAGCATTTGTTTGGCAACAACAAGTATTTAGCGTCACTTCATACGACTGTAGATCTAGACAAGCTATTTTTGTTCATGCCTCAGTTGATTGAATCTGGGAAGATTTTGAAATGCTTAAATATAATAGAGTCTTTATCGGAGCGTCAATTGAGGTGCAGCGCAAATTTGTCAAATTTAAGAGACTTGATTCTATTTAAATTGGCCACGAATTTGAAAGTTCCCAACAATTGGAAATATTGCCAATACCTTAAATGCCCTGAATTGAAGATGGATCTCATTCTTAACAACTTGAACGTTTGGCATGCCGAGGGAGCCTTGGAGGTTTTAGACTACCTTCGATTTTTATTGAATCAAGAACTTCTAGATGAGGGATTATATGAAAAGTGTTCTGATTGGATTGTCAAAATACCTTTGTATGATCAGGTATAGTTAATATCCGTTTCTAATTTCCTTTTGTACTATGAATTTAGTCAGTGCTCCAAATACACATAACACTTGTAGTATAATCTGTACTGTATAGATTTAAGGCTAAATAATATTTAAGCATAATTATGTTCTTACATTTCAGATTACATCAATAATGGGAGTGAATCACTGGTATACGGTTTACGAAAGATCAATCGAAAATCCAGAAAGTGTAATAGAAACTCTAATGGATAGTCAGCAGGTATTACAACATTTTACGCTTTTATATATAGGTATTTTTATAACCACGAATTTGTGATTGCACACCCACATTCATATTTTCCATTAACACAAACGCATCACGCAGTATATTATACGTACCCTGGATTCGAATAAATGAACGGACAGTGTTTAGTACAAATATAATGTACATCGCGAGTTCGTCCTTACAGAATGTTATTGAATGTCACAAAAAATCGGCAATGTAACTTATCCATATGGTGGCGGTACTACCATATGGATAAGTACTGTAACTACTGTCACCGCAAACCTAAAAAGGGTGGGGCCAGAGTATGCGCTTTTTGAGCCTAATGTTAATTATGTATTTTTTTTTAAATATTTTGTTTAGTGTTTATTGTAATTGAATAACGTGTGTAATGGGTATTATGGATTTCAAAGACGACTATTTACCTATATATATAACTATCGAAACGACATTATACAATTAAATTTCATCAAGATCTTCAGGCACTATACGAGCGACGCACCTGCCAAATGTTGACAAGGCTCCGTCGTTTTAAGATACCCACGGGGTGGCTTTAACTGCTATACCAGTGCCAGGTGGCACAATGAGTTGGTCCGAGTAGGTACCGTCATGCAGCTGTGTCAAGTCTCCAAAGTAACTTAGCCCAGGTGGTGCCGCTGGCCACCCGCAGCATAGTACGGTTACCCAAGTATACTATTCCGCGTACCATAAATAACAACCTCACGCAGCTATCCCACCACGTCGCGCAAGTCTCGATGTGAATCGTTGTACCGGATGGTGACCGGTGTGGGGTCTCGGCAGTCACGCTCGGGGGATACAGGGTCCTTCTGTTTGGTGTGTCATCTTCTGCATGTGTAGTGGAGGCGGTGTTATGACACTACCCGTCGATACAAACTATGACGGTTTTCACGACTATTTTGCATCCCAAAGAGTGTTGCTTTGCAGGAAGGACCCTATCGGGTAGCGCCTCTGTTATTACTGGCAAGATCTGAGTACGCCGAGGTTGTTTAACAAAACAGTCGGTGGGTTAGGGCTCGGGCGGTGCATGATATGACATGAATTACCTCGAAGCGGCTTTCAACAGCGTAAAACACGCTACCCATTGAAAGCTCCTGCTTACGTAGCATCTAATGGGCACCACAGTCGTGGATACTGGCAACCGACCAATGCTGTGCAGGTCAACTTTTGTGAATTCTTGTCGCCACAGCTGCGTTACTGTGATGAACTACTTTCTCACAAGGCCCAAGAGAAAACTGACATACTTTTAAAGCTCTCTCCCTGATCGACGAATGTGGCTTGTAGCCATCCACCATCGCTATTGGTGCCAAAACAATGCCTGATAAAGTGATCAGGCAATTACTACACGTGCATGGTGTAGTTATAGATCCATCCTTTATGAAACCGAAATTAATAAATTTTGACAATGCAATGACACCAGTTCCATAGCAAATTTCAAACGCCAAGTAGTGTTTCGTGCGCTTTTAAGGACTTGCCCTTTAAAACTCAATATCGAAAACATCGGATCTATAAATACTGTCGAAATATTTTGTTCCCTATTTTTTTTTGCACAAAGAATGTTAGGTATATTAGTAAAATAAAAATAATGTTTTCTCCATTTTATTTCAGTTCAAACTGTGCCTAGAATGGGCGGACGTACATGAGGTCTCAGACAATATGAAAAATTTAATCATAATGAATCTTTTAAGGCAATTGTTTGAGTATACGAATCAGGCTACACCAAACTTTGTTCACAAACTTCTTACGAGGCTCCCGACTTCACAAGCTATGGATCTTATTCAAGACGAAATGTCTAAAGTGCGAAATGTAGAAATACTCCAAGTCTGCGTCGATTTTATTTCCGAAAATTCATTTGACTGGAAATCATTTGAAAATATAAAGTTGGGACTTCAAATAATGCTCGAAATCGATCAGAGTTGGCGACATATGTTCTGGGAATTAATAGAAAACCCGCTTCTCATGATCGAACAGTTTTTAATGAATGCCAAACTTGAAGTGCTGACTCAAATCATAAACAAGATTTCGCCGAATTTGAAGAAAGACTTAAGCGGCGATAATCTCTATTACAACATTAAATCTATCGAAAGTATAATCATTTCAAGAAATGCAGTGGATGCACTTTTGCGATTCTATGCTGAAAAAGCGTTAGATATGAAAAATCCGAGAAATATCTGTACAATACCACCTAAACCTTCAGATGATTCATTATTACAGTCGATAGATTCTATAAATATTGAAGCCATGAATAAGCCTTTTGTGATGCCTGAACAAGTGCCAAACAAGGAACAATGGATAGAGGACTATTCAGTGGACAGATGCATGATGTGTCGAACCGCGATGTTCTCTATGATCATCCGGCGGCATCACTGTCGACGGTGTGGTAGATTAGTCTGCCACGCTTGTTCGAGGCATCGAATGCAAGTGCCTACGTATCCAACCGGTGTGAAGTTCCGTGTATGTGACGATTGCTATACCCAGACAATGAATCGTAAAGCAAGTTCTGAATATGATGGCACGATGTTAAGTAGTAACTCTGACTCGGCTGGCAGCGCCGTTACCTGTATGGACTGGTGTCTATCGACGAATGCTAAAAGAAATGACGCAGTGAGAACAGAGTTTAGTTATGAGTTTACGCCTAATGTGACTCTTTGTTTGTCTATAATGAGGATGCATTCTATAAATTTGGATTATCCCAGGTAAGTTTGTACTTATAAAACTACCCTCATAATCAATATAAATTTATTTCAACGACTTGTAGGTTGTTTCAAGTGAAGCAACTTCCCTCATGTTCACTCAATACTTTTATGAATTTCTACATAGCTATAATGTCAAACTTAATGTATAGTTTTTAACTGTAGAGTTTTGATTTATTTTGATTAGTTACTTATTTGGGACTTAAACGTGAGTAGATGTATGGCAAAAATAAAATATTTAGATGCTTCTCTTATCTCATTGCCTACTTTGCACATGATAGGAAGAGGGAAAAAAGTAAAATTAGATGACATGCAATACCCTACGATCCAACTTAACATTATACTTCTGTGTGTTCTGTGAATCTGTGTGTGAAGTGAACTGGCTTCGTCTGTTGTGTTGTTTGTCTATTATTCAAATCTTCGATGAATGTTGTAACTCGATTACTGAGATATTTGTATAACGTTCTAGGTTTTTGCTAGACCGCAGCGACGAGGTTGCGCGTGAATTGTCAAGTGGTGGTGATGCGCGGTTGCTAGTCCGAGCCCGTCGCTCCCTTTTGCTCGCTGCTGCCGAACTGTACGCAAGAACCCCCCAAGAAACCACGTAAGTAACATTTGCACTGCTTGTAATGGAGCAAACGACTGATGAACCTTAATTGCGCTAAGATGTTGAGATGTTGAGATAGAGAGATAGACTGTATGAGAGAGACTAAGAGAGAGACGGTATGAGACCGACTAAGAGAGAGGCTGTATGACACAGGCTAAGAGAGAGAATGGAGAGGGAGTGAGAAAGAAAGGAAAAGAGATAGAGAGGATGGAGAGACATAGCGAGAGAGTGATTGTTGTTAATTGTCTACGCACATCTTGGGTAGGCAAAGAAACTCAGGCCATACAACCAACTAAAAAAATATTGTACGAATTTTCTTAATATTTAGTTTTAGTCATTTCCAATCTTTTGTCGATGCCAAGTCCAGTCCTAGGTCCTGTGTCCATGCCCCAGTCAAGCAGTGAACTCTTCACTAGGGCTTTCTATGGAGATTTGTCACTAATACATAGAACACTGCTGTTCACTGCAACATATCACTTTTCTTTACTCATGCAGTATAATTATGCACCATTATAAAACACAAAATCATGAATTAAACAATAGTTTCGGAAAACAAAATACGGGACCCGTGTACCATGCACAGGAATTGGCGCCAAACTCTCAATCAAGTGAGTGTCAACCAATAAGTTTATTTTTTAATTCGTTGTCAACCTCTGGTACTAAAGATTTTCTATGGTGCCGAAATATCTAAAATACCGTCAAAGGAAACATAGTATATTACCCTCTCCTTTTTGTTATTACATTGAAAGTGCAAAAAGTGTCACAGTGCTTTGACTTTAGAACACAAGAACAAAGTGTAATAAGTTTTCCAGACTTTAAAAAATATCTGTTGATCTTTCTTAGAATAAGTATTCTAGAAGTTAAAGTTACCGTAAAATTACTTATTAACTCATAAGCTAAAGTGAATCTACATAAAGTAGCATCCACCTTATATATAAAAAAAATACATACATACGTATCATCACGCCTGTTTCTCATCGGAGTAGGCAGAATAAAGTTTTGTCAAAAGTAATTTTAATGCACCCAGGTGTTTCAAGTTAACTAAAAGTGTAGTTAGTTCACCTAGGTGAATTGACCCAGGTGAATTAAGTGTACGGCACCAGACTATGGCTTTCCACTTGCTACGATCCTAGCATTGCCACTTTTGCATATACGCTCGCTGATTAAAGGTACTTTTGACCTTAAAAAAAAATTTGAAGTAATTTAGAACTTAACTCTAATACAATTTATTGTATTAACAGTGGTATATCGTGTGTTCAGGGGACCCGGTGGCCGCGCAGTAGTAGCCGAGACAGGTGCACTTCACGCAGCGCGATGTTTAGCGCATGCAGACGCTATGGCCACTCTAGTCACACACCAGGCGCATCATCTCGTACCGCTGCAAGGAGCACACCCTAGTAAGTGACTTTCAGAAAATCAAAAATACATCAAAAATACGGGTTGCACACAGGGAGTGCCGACAGAAGTGAAAACTAAATTAAAGTAAAAAAATATGCGTACCGGTACTGCGCTAAAAGAAGTTTACACTTTAAAAAATTGACCAGGATCGACGTTATTGATGATGATGATAAAAAAAATCTACACTGAAAGAGTCTTAATTGATTACACAATATTATTTAATAAGACCTGTAGATGACCGGAATCAACGTTAGATGCTGATAATGATTATATACTATTTAGTAGCAAGGTATTGAATTTACCAATTAACTATCAAAGAAAAAAAATTTAGACGCGTTCGCGGTCTGCTATGTACATGAAATTGCCGTTTTGTATGTAAAAAATTTAACGAAGTTTATGCATGTATTTTTTATTTGTATTAATCGAAGTAATTACCCATGCAATCAATGTATCTTTGCCAACGCAGTGGCAGTTTATTGATGCCCTTCTTAAAGAAATCAGCTGGACGGAGGCAACAATTTCTTAAAGGCATTTTGTACTGCCTCTCGTGTATTGAATTTTTTTCCCGCCAAAACGTTATCCAAATTCTGAAAAAGTAGTGTCTGTAGGCGTAAGGTCTGGTGAGTAAGGCGGATGACGGAGAGCTTCCAACTCCAGTTCTTGCAACTTGGAGGCCGTCTGCTGTGCAGTATGAGGTCGCGCGTTGTCGTGCAGGAGCAGCGGAGACGAGCGATTGACCAATGCTGGTTGGAGATGTGCCAGCTTCTCCATCATTGTGTTCAGTTCTTCACAGTACACATCTGCAGTAATGCTCACCCGGTTAGGTAAGAAGCTGTGATGAATCACACCGGCGCTAGACCACCAAACAGTGACCATCACTGTTCTAGGGGTAAGTTTTTATTTAGGGCATTGTTTAGGTGCTGAACCAGGATCCAACCAACTTGCTGAGCGCTTGCGGTTGTCAAACAGAATCCATTTTTCATCTTAGGTAACAATGCGGTTCATAGTTCCTTCATTTGTGTGTCTGTTGAGCAGTGAAAAGGCACGTCTCGACGTGTACTTCGCGCTGGCGATCATTGAGTTCGTGGGGCACCCATTTGTCAAGCTTTTTTGGACCTATATTGTTTTCTCATAAATTTTTTTTAATAAAGTGGAAAAAGACAATTCGATTCGAGACAGGGATTGAACCTGTGACCTTTGCCTAACCAGGGCAATGTTCTAGCCACCTGAACTACCCGAACCGTATCGAACCAAGTTGAAATTCTCCACCATATTTTTAAATTGTCCATATTTTTAAATTGGTCATACTCTTAAAATGACAATTTAAAAATATGGTGGAGAATTTCAACTTGGTTCGATACGGTTCGGGTAGTTCAGGTGGCTAGAACATTGCCCTGGTTAGGCAAAGGTCACAGGTTCAATCCCTGTCTCGAATCGAATTGTCTTTTTCCACTTTATTAAAAATTTATGAGAAAATTAGCAAAATAATTGCTTTAAAAATTTATCTATATTGTTTTGACGCTAACGTCGAAAGCTGCTGCTTATTCAGCCGTAGATTGTGTATCATCAGCTTCCACCATCGCCTTTAATTCGCCATTGTCGACCACAGTTTTCGGACGACCGCGAGGTTCATTTTTGAGGTCGAAATTTCCAGAACAGAAACGAGCAAACCAATAACAGGTCGTGCGTTGGTTTGTAGTGTTAGCTCCGTAAACGTCGTTGATGTGACGTGCCGCTTGTGGCGCGTTGCTGCCACGACGGTACTCATATTCCATAATTACTCGAGTTTTTAACGTATCCATGACGACGAAAAAGAATTGTAATGCGATGCAAATGTAACACTAATCAATAAACAAATTACTTTTGACTACTTTTGGAAAAAGAATTCCATGTTTTTAAAATAAAATTAATTTGAAATTAGAATTCTTAGCCAAACGAAATGGCCAGTACTGCAGAACGGCAATTTCATAGGTAAAGACCTATTATATGCACATACTCTTGCTGCGTTTTGTAACGGTGTCGCGAGTCCAGAGATTTTATCTCATCTAAAAATATGCGTACTGCGCGAAAAGAAGTCTTCACTTCAATAAAACTTTCCTAACACTTACACAACGCTATCAAGCCTTATTTATATAAACCTATGCAAATTTGTGTACTTTAATATTATAACGCTGAAGAATTGTTTGTTGGTTGAACGTGCTAACTCTAGAAACTATTATTTTGAATTGGAAAATTATTTTTTGTAATGTATAACCAATTTATCGCGGAAGTCTATAAGCTATATATCATTACCCTACAACCCAGGAGAGCGGAGCAGTAATAATAAATTTCAACACTTCGGGCAAATTTTCATACATTATTGTTAAATTAATAATAAAATAAATAACCCTCGAGGACAGTCGTTATCTTTTATAGGATTAACGCAAACCTATGAGGGCATAGTAGATTCGCTTTTTGAGTCATCCACTTTCTGATATCAACAAAAAAATTTATCAGAAAGTTATTAAAAAGCTCACATCCGCAGGGCAGCTTGTGGAGAGCTGAATGTGTGTGGCTACACATCGGTCCCGATTCCTCAGAATCTCAACTCTGGCTTGCCTTAATTGGCCGGTCAGAGGGAGGGAGCCAGAGCTATATGCTCGGGGGTGGAAGTGTAATTTTCAAGGGCATAACTACGGGGAAGCCCGCTCCGGGCCTGGCCCGCGAAGGTGAAACCGGCGCCGCACCGCTCGACACCCCAAGCCGTTCACACCGGTGTTGCCCTCTGTCGCCTTACAGGCTTATCATGCCTACGGTGATTGTATAGGGGGCCCATCTAGTGAGTTGGCAAGCCACCGTCTGCCAGTATTTTGATTATAATATATTAAAATGGCAGACGCTGTCTTCATCCATAGTTCTAATCACTCAGTTCATTTAACCTCCAACTCAATAGCCCAATAGTAGTTAGCATATTGTACAATAGTTTAACTCCCATTGGAGATGGTCCATTACCGTTCTTCTACATAAGGCGGACGTGGATTGTCTGCAGTGGGAGTCCCATTCCCTGTTACATTAAAATTCTCAAAAGGCCTCTGCGTGTTGGACCTCTATGTCCCCATGTAAGCCTCCCAAATGACCGGGTATCTTTGTAAAAAAAAAAAGAAGATATCCGTGAAGAAGAAACAAAAAATAAATAAAAATAAATGAATATCCATCACGCCTTATCCCCGAAGGGGTGGCAGAGGCATATTATATGCCCACTTTTTACCGTGTGGATTCCTGTCCCACGTAATAGGTGGTGAGCCCATTGCCGTGTTGAAATAGACAGACGCAGGTTGTGGCTACCTGCTGTTGAAATTTTTTTAAGTAGCCTATAAGGTCTTCAACCAAGCTTAACGACTGCCATTTTACTGGAAACCGGGACCAACGGCTTAACGTGCCTTCCGAAGCGCGGAAACGCTCGCAAATGTAAATGCCACAAAGTGGTCACCCATCTGACGACCAGCCATAGTGAAAGTTGCGTGCCTCAGTGATCGTTTACCGACCACTGAGACCGCTGGGCCACGAGATGACAATAATAGTCCAGTCATTATATACATTTAGAAATGCAAATCGGGAAATGCAAAAAAGATGGCAAAAAACCCATCCGGTTATGGTCCCATCCTTTGGTCGAAAATTTGAACTTAAGCTTTTCTAGAAGTAATATCCACAATTTGGCTTTCTCGGTTCATTTGCATTTCTAAACCGATTTTTCCGACGTAATATATAGTACGTATATGTAGTACAGTATACAGACGTAATGACTGGACTATAAGCGACGGGATTGAATTAGTGCCACGGGGTTCTAAGTATGTCACGGGTGAAGCCGCGGGAATCAGCAAATTTTATATGTATAAGGAAACTTGGTGTTCCTATATACAGGATGAATTTTTCAAGTGGACCTTCAGGGCCATATACTAAACTATAAGGAATATCATACACTTCCACTGGGCCACCGAGGCAGTAAAAGTAAAATTATCTATACTAATATTATAAATGTGAATGTAAGTTTGTTTGTTACGCTTTTACGCGATAACTATTTACGAGTTACTCGTAACTATTCTTGTAAGTATTAGAAGTAACAAAGGATACTTTTTTAAAAATTGTTACGCTTTTTAACGCGGAAACCACTTAACCTATCATCATGACGCTTTGTACACATATTCGTGGAGGTATTAGAAGAAACATAGGATACTTTAAACAAAAAATCCTCTCTTATGTGGCGCTAACGAAGTTGCGCGGGTCAGCTAGTAAGTACATTATGTAACAATGTTTTTCGTTTGCTTTTAAATCACAGAATATGTCTTTTTAAAACTAAATGTATGCAATTCTTGTTTTTATTTATCATGGAAACTAGATTACTATATAAAAGGTCATTGATTTATTATGACAGAACTTATAATAAGTAGATGACCCTTGCTGACCGACTTACAGTATACAGATAAGGGGATAATTATCCAGAGAGTTCATTTTATGAGATAACGGATGTCTGGCTTCCAGGTACATCGGTAGTGTGTAGCTACTATGTTATGTAAGAGCCGTTGTTCATTTTTTTAACCTACTAATTCGGGGGGCGCATGTTTATATCTTTTATAATAAGCCTTTGCTTAGCTGAGAGCGTAATTTCGGGGCTTAATCAGGTCGCGTGCCGCAGTAAGAAATATTATTCAACGATTATAGAAGCATTATTAATCGAATAATACAATTTTGGGTTGATTGATAGTAAGTACTTATAATATTTGTAGGATACAAATATTATAAGTGCGAAGAAAGATGTTTGTTATTTAATCACGCTCTAATTATGAACCCATGGAGGAGGCCACTGTCAAATAGTTCATTGTAGAGGGCGCCAAATATTTGTTACAAAGCAACTGACAATTTTCATACCATTTCGTTCGAAATACGCGTTTTCTAATTATTTATCGAAGAATGTCTCGCTGTATGTTTTTAAATGTGGCAGATTTTTCTTTTTTTCAATTCTTCAAGGTCTCGGGGTCGATTCCCGGGTCGGAACAAATATTTGTATGATCCACAAATGTTGCTTTGGATATTTCCTATGTATAATATGTATTTAGAAATATATAAGTATGTATATCAATCTAGATAGCACAACCTTATAGCTTAGTTTTGGCTAGATGGCGCTGTGTAAAAACAAAAGTGTCCTACAATATTTATTTATTTATTCTTACCCTGAGCTACGTGTTGTTAGAAAAATACCAATATACTGGACGTGAACTGTTAAAAGCAGCCCAATTTTGTTATATTCAGTCGGGTTAGTAATTTACCACCAAGCAGACACAACATGAGCTGTGCACCGTGGGTTTTCTTGTGACATACGACGATCCCGTGGCAGCTGATTACCTGTGTATCTGTATGCCTGGATTTTTCTAAATCACTTGCCTTTCTAATCGTGAATTAAAAAATCAGTTCAGTAGTTCCATAGTCTGTCGACTACAAACAAACAAATATTTCCTTTTTATAATATTAGAATAGAAAATATGTTTATGTATAAAAATATGTAACTAGTAGAGGACGCCCACGGCTCCACCCGCGTGGTGAAGTTTTCCCGGACACTTGTCCTAAGGAACCTGTTCCCAGGATAAAACGTTAGGTCCTATGTGTTAATTAAAGGTCTCAGTTAGCTCAATTACCTCCACACCAAATTTTACCAAATTGGTACGGTTGTTTGAGCATGAATAAGTAACAAACATACCAACAAGCTTTTACCTTTATGTTAGATAAACTATTATTGATGTTGAAAATTTGAATTGTTGAGATTTAATTATGTCTATTTTTTTTTCCAGGTCAGATAGTAAGATCGCTCTTAGAAGCTGAAAAATGGGAATTGGCGTTAGAGATCGCTACTAAATCAGGTCTTCCTAGAAACAGTGTGTTAGCAGCATGGGGTAAAGCATGCTTAAAAGCTGGCTGTTTCAAACAGGCCCGTGAGAAATTTGCACACTGCTTTAAAAGCACTTTGAACGTTTGCGCTGAGGCTACCGAAGACTGTGAGTACGGTAAGGAGGCATCTGAGTCTCAGTTTGTACATAGAAGGGTACAGAGTATGAGATGCTCGGAAAGGACAAGTTCGATTTCCAGTGTGCAGTCTGATGGACGTCCCCGGTCTAACCCCCCGTTGCTCAACGAAATTGTCAGCATGCTCGAAGATATAAACTATCCGGTCAATCAACAACTGCTCAATAAAGCTGAAAATATTAAGGTAGAAAAATTATTATGTTAACTTTTAAAGTGTTTTTTTTTGTGATTTGACGACGGCGTTGCCCTTGTTTGGCAAAGGTGACAGGTTCAAATTTGGCCTGAACCAAGTTGTCTTTGTACACTTTGATAATATTTATATTTTATTATTTATAGCAACACGGCAATGGGCTTACCACCTGTTACGTGGGACAAAAATGAATACTGTGAAATGTGGGTGTTTCATATGCCTCTACCTACCCCTTCGGGGATAAAGGCGTGACAATATGTATGTATGTATGTAATATTTATATTGTGTATATATTATATCATCATCCTCTTGCCCTTGTCCCAATTTACTTGGGGTCGGCGCAGTATGTCTAAATTCCATACTGCAAAATGTTTTGGCTAGGTTTTTATGGTCGGCCGCCAGCCTGACACCAACCCTCCTTGGGAATTGTATTATATATATTATATAATACAATATATTATATATATTATATGTAGATAGAAAATATCTAAATCACTAACACTGTGCTAATTCATTTTGGTTTCAATGCAACTAAAGTTGCATTTCCGAAAATTAATTATTATTAAACTTTCGAGAGAGCCCGAGGTTTCCATAACCATATAAATATAAAAATCTAATAACATTTTTAATTTTTTAGTCCACAAACGAAAAGCTTACAACAATGAACACAAACAAAAAGAAAATTCAACTGACAGAACCAGCTCTAAACATCATGCACACTTTAGCCAGCGTTAAGAAGATAAAACAAGGAGATTACAGTGACTTCCAAACAGCTTTTATACAACCCAAAAAGAGCATAGCACAAGGTCTTTTAAGACGGAACAACAGTAATAACGAGTCTAAAATTGATCACCAGCTCAAAAGACTAGATCCTTTCTTTTATAAAGAGTGTGTGTATTATCTCACGAACTATGGGTCGCATGTGGCTAATATAGCGTTTTATATGAAGCATAGCAATTTAAATGAAGTTATCCGATATTGTTATGATAGTTTAGTGGATAAGGAGATTTTCACCGAATCTGTTTATATGGAATGCTTGAAGAAAGAAAAGGTTAATGATCTGTTTAAAGCTATGAGTGATGCTGACAGTACGCTCGATATGTGGGCGGTGAGTATTGTTTTTACTGTTTTCTGGTATTTAGGGTGGATTTTTGAGACTGGGCTTAACCATTATTGTACCCGGGACTCCTGGACATAGACAAATGGAAGGGCGCCGTGTGGTTTTAGTCTCGGTAAGAGTCCGGCATAGCATCCATGAGGATTTACACACGTTAAAAAAAACATTATAGTTACAGGAAAACGTTCCTAGGTTACCCTCCATATCTTTTGTTACATATATATATATTTACTGCCGCGGTGACGCAGTGGTAGTGTATACGACTGCTGCGCTGAGGTCCCGGGTTTGATTCCCGGGTCAGAACAAATATTTGTGTGATCCACAAATGTTTGTTTCAGAGTTTATGTGTTCCCTATGAATAATTGGCATGTATTTAGAAATATATAGGTATGTTGTATCAGTAATGTTGTTGTAACGAAGTGATACGCAATATAGGAGGTTTGAATGAAAGTGTCTGCGTTAAGCTGGAAAAGGGCGTGCTCCGTTGGTTTGGACACGTCCAACGAATGAGTGAGGAACGATTGACGAAGAATATATATTGTGCGAAAGTAGAGGGTAGAAGGAGTCAGGGTAGCCGAGACTTACATATGAAGACTACGTAAGCAGATTGCTCAAAAACAGAAAAAGTCAAAAGTACTCGGATACCCAGACGTGCACGTATGAAGCGATTGATGAATCTTGAAGAAGCGAAAGAAGTATGCATGGATCGCGAAGCCTGGTGATCTGTTTTCTCTGACTACCCCGTCAGGGATACAGCGTGAAGATAGTTTAGTTTTTTATGTTGTATAGATGCCATACCACAAGCTTATATTAGCTAACTTTGGGCTATATGGCTCTGTGTAAAAAAATGTGCCTCATTATTTATATTCTTTAAGCGTACTTTGGGCTGGATAGCGCTGTGTGAAAAGTGTCGTACAATATTTATTTATGTATGTATTCGTAGGAGTATATAATGCACATCTGTCGTACGCTAGAGATGAGCAAGCGCCTGGAAGCGCTATACACGGTACAGTGCGGCACCAACCAACACGCTCGAGCGGCGGCCACGTGCGCCCTGCTGTACGCTCGACCCATCCCCTCCACTTCCCCCACGGGGCCGGGGCCCTTCGCGAGGTTACTGACCCGTCAACCTCACCTCAATGCTGCGTTACATCATCTATCGTACTGCGTTCCTGTCGCCGTCAGTAAGTATACCTAGCCCAAAGGATATAAGTAAGTATACAGGATCGCCCTATCTGGATTGATTTTCAGATTTCATATCAGATTTGGATTTGTGAAGTTTAGTATGGTTATACAATTTCACGCATTTAATAACCAAAAATGTTTAAAGCAATTAGTATGTTAACTTTCATATAAATACAATATTAAATAAAGTGAAAAAATAGAACTTGGTTCAAAACTGGAATTGAACCCGTGACCTTTGCCTAACCTAAATGTTCGACGCCACTGAACTACCCGACAGTACCGAAACAAGTTGAAATTCTTCACTATATTGTAATCGTCATTTATGAGTATGATCAGAGCCATCATCTATCGAGCTACTTAACAACTTTTGTCTACTCTACATAACAAATGTATAAAATAAAATCTGACTAAAATCAATCATAGGGTGACCCTGAATACTTATTAATTCCTCTAGTAAATTTAAAAAGGTTTTATTTTTGTAGTATATGAATATTTACCAGATTTTCTAATGAGGGTAGTTTTTGGGAGTATGTATGAGGTATTAGATTTTGAGTTTTGTGTTTTACATTTTTTCTAGGGAACATCGTTTCATTTTTTTTCACATTTTCGCTAAATAGTTAATATCCTGATATACGCTGTGGAAACAAATACAATTACTAAAATAGCATCAAAAATGGTCCAACTTTTTTTTTATTCGCGTCAATTATTTTTTAGTTAACAGCATTTTACCGCTGTACTTTAATCAAAATAATAATTTATTTATAGATTTATCTTGTATTTTCTACAGAAATAATACAAATATTACTGCTTTTTACAGAAACGAGCGACTCTAGATCCTTCCATTTCAATCTAGACAAAGTCACAATAGACATTCTTATGACTACGATCACGCGGCAAATTGAACTAGCAAAATTTCTATCAGCATGCGAAGTGACAGGCCGATTGACAGAAAAAGTTCTTAACGAAGCAATTCCTATACAGAGTAGTCGGAAAGATTCTGAAACTTCAGACTTCAGGCCTCTAACTTTGTTTGGATCTAATACAGACAAAATAAGGCTGGTAGCCATTGTACTGGCAAGTGGACCCACTATTGAGGGGGGATTCGAATTAGGGTTTAAGTAAGTAAAATATATTTTTAACCTATCTCGAAAATAAAATTATTTATTATTATTTATTTTCGAGGAAAGTTTGACGAAGAATATATATTGTGCGAAAGTAGAGGGCAGAAGGAATTAGGGTAGGCCGAGACTTACATATCAAGACCACGTGAGCAGATTGCTCAAAAACGGAAATGTCAAAAGTATTCGGATGCCGTCTGGCCATCCGAATACTTTTGACGTTTCCGTTTTTGCATGTATGAAGCGACTTGAACTTGTGTCTAAAATCGAGGCTACTCTTGCTAGAGTGTCCGATTGGGATAGACAAAATCTTGTCCAATTTAACCCTACCAAGACTCAAGTTTGTGCATTTACCGCTAAAAAAGCCCCATTTACTGTAGCGCCGCAATTTCAGGGCACACCTCTTTCCATCTCCATTAGTATTGGAATCCTCGGTGTTGAGATCTCTAGTGACGTCCAATACCGAAGTCATTTAGAGGACAAGGCGAAGCTGGCGTCCAAAAAGCTCGGAAAGCTCAACAGGGCGCGGCAGTACTTTACTGCAGAGCAAATAGCTCTATAAGTCGCAAGTGCGGCCGCACATAGAGTACTGCTGTCACCTTTGGGCTGGTGCACCTGAATATCAGCTTCGACCTTTTGACTCGGTAGAAGGGCGTGCTATGAGGATTATCAACGATCCTTTACTAGCGGGCGGTGTCGAGCCCCTTCGCGACAGGAGAGACTTTGCCTTCTTATGCGTGTTCTATCGCCTGTACAACGGTCTGTGCTCTGAGGAGTTGTTTGATATGATGCCCACGGCTACCTTTTATCATCGCACCGCTCGCCATAGACAGGGTGTTCACCCTCACACTTTGCGTCCGGACCGCACGCACACGGTTAGGTCCGATAGAGGCTTTATTCCGCGTACGCTTAAATTGTGGAATGAACTCCCTGCCTGGGTTTTCCTGAACTTCTACAGTATGGGTTCTTCAAAAGGGGTCTTAGAAGGTTTTTAAAGGGTTCGCAGCGCGAGTGCTGCACCTCTCGTGTTGCAAACGTCCATAGGCTACGGTGACCACTTTCCATCAGGTGGGCCGTACGCTTGTCTGCCACCTAAGTGGTATAAAAAAAAAAAAAGCGATTAATTAATCATCAGGAAAACAAACTCATCAGCTTTATACTCGTAATATTAGTATAGATTTAAAAAAATCCTTTTTAATTGTGATATTTGTTGTAAGTTGATTTTTTTGTGATAACAAATTAATTATTAAATTTACTAAATTTTAATTTTTTAGAATAATAACGGAACACAAGTTGGATTCTATGAATATTTATATTCATGTGGCGCGATTCCTCGTCCAATCCGATAGATTTATGGAAGTGAAGACGTTGGCCAAATGCATACGAGCGTCCAAGGAAACTGCAGCTAGGTATGTATAATAAATATTTTCATAATATAAAATAAAAAAATTCAAAACCAAAGTTCCCTTTTAAAAGTAAAAAATAATAAATTGAATAATATATAATAATTTGACTGCCTCTGTGGCGCGGTAGGAGTGCATCCGACTGCTACGCAAGAGGTCGTGGTTTCGATTCCCACCCAGGATAAAACTGTGTGATGAGCACGATGCTTTATTCTGTGTCTAGGTGTTATTTATCTATAATATGTAATGTATTTAGAAATATATAAGTATGTTTATCAGTTATCTAGATCCCATAACACAAGCTAATATTAGTTTACTTTGGGCTAGAAGGCGCTGTGTGAAAAGTGGCCCACAATATTTTATTTTAATAATAAATATTTTCATAATATAAAAAAAAAAATTAAAAATTAAATAAACCCCCGATGTAAAAACCTATGTTTACTTTAAAAAGTAATAAATAATAAAATAAACTTAATCATAAACTACCTGGGTATGTATTAATAATTCTAAAAAAAATACGCCGCATTGGGTGACCGCTCCTAATTATTTATTATCCTTGATTTTTTTGGCATAAGTATCACATTAGCCTACGTTGCTTAGGTAGGTTAAGTTAGCCTATTTGTAATTAAATTTTTAGGTTTAGAGCGGTCGACGTATTTTTTTCGGTTCGTCCCGTCGTTTTTGCGTGAGGGGTTAAAAATAAGGTCGTTCCCGTTGTCTGTATGTTACTCAACGGTAACTGATTTTTATACAGTTTTCAGCAATAGGTAGAGTAATAATAATAATAATAATTAATAAAAAAATTGAAAATTTTTTAGTGAATTGGCGAGTCACCGTCTGCCAGTAGTTTAATAATAATATATTAAAATGGCAGACGCCGTTTTCATCAATAGCTTAAATCATCCGATCCATTTGACCACCAACCCAATAGCCCATTTCTTAGTAAGCACATTTTACAATAGTTTAACTCCCATTGGAGGTGATCCATTACCGTTCTTCTACATAAGGCGGGCGTGGACTATCTGCAGTGGGGGTCCCATTCCCTATTAGATTAAAATTCTCAAAGGGCCTCTGCGTGTTGGACCTATGTCCCCATGTAAGCCTATCAAAAGACCGGGTATATTCATGAGAAAAAAAAAAGAAGATACCCGTGTAAAGAAGAGACATAATAATAATAATAACAGAGAGAGGGAGCCAGAGCTATATGCTCGGGGGTGGAAGTGTCATTTTCAAGGGCATAACTACGGGGAAGCCCCGCTCGACACCCCAAGCCGCTCACACCGGTGTTGCCCCCTGTCGCCTTACAGGCTTATCATGCCTATGGTGATTGTATAGGGGGCCCATCGAGTGAGTTGGCAAGTCACCGTCTGCCAACATTTTGATAAAGATATATTAAAATGGCAGACGCCGTCTTAATCAATAGTTCATATCACTTAGTACATCTAACCCCTAACCCAATAACCCATTTTGTAGTTAGCATATTTCACAATAGTTTAACTCCCATTGGAGGTAGTCCATTACCGTTCTTCTACATAAGGCGGGCGTGGATTGTCTTTAGTGGGAGTCCCATTTCCTATTAGATTAAAATTCTCAAAGGGCCTCTGCGTGTCGGACCAATATGTCCCCATGTAAGGCTACCAAAAGACCGGGTATCTTCATAAGAAAAAAAATGAAGATACCCGTGAAGAAGCAGAGACATAATAATAATACTCTTTATTGTACACCATAAATCAAACAAATTACAGATTTTTACATTCACAACGGACGGCCTTATCGCAAACAGCAATCTCTTCCAGGCAACTTTTAGATGGATAGGATTGTATTAATATCGAGTGTGGGAAGTTTCAATGGTGACGTATTTCTGTGCAACTAAAATATATACTCAACTATATACTACATATATACTCCTTATAAATATACATACATGCACATGCATACATACATAAATATTTACACATACACAAATACATACATATGGGCCTATAAATTAGTTTACATTGATAAATAATATTGTTTTACCTGTGCTTTAAAAGATGCCAAAGATTGAGCTCGCCTGATAAATACCGGTAGAGCATTCCACAAACGCGCGGCTTGCACTGTGAAGGATTTGTCATAAAAATTTGTAGAATGCAGCGGCATGTGCAGTCTCAAATTCTCTGACGACCTTAAGAACCTCGAATGTGTATCACTTAGAAACTCAAAACGATCTTTGAGGTAAGAAGGAGCTAGAGGGTTAAATAAAATATTATAAACTAAGGAAAGTATATGAGTATTCCGACGAAGGCGAATTGGGAGCCAATTGAGCTTGTTGCGATATTCCGAGACATGATCATATTTACGTAAACCAAAAACAAAAATCTTATGCAAAAATTTTGAAGGCGCTCAAGTTTATCGAGTTGCTCCTCTGTAAGATCAAGATAGCTGGCATCTGCGTAGTCCAATATTGGGAGTAAGAGAGACTGTACAAGTGAAATCTTTGTACTGGTTGGAAGAAAGTTACGTAGTCTCCGTAAGAAACTCGCTGAGGCATACAGTTAATTCAAGAGGAATTAAAGAGTAATTCAAAAAGAAGGTTTAAATGTATAATACACGCATATTAGTATACAAGGTCATATGTAAATCACCAGCAACCTGCTAGGACTAGGTAAACTACTAGCTAAACTCAATAAAAAAAATTTATAATTTTTATTTTTGAAGATTTTTTTTTCAAATTTAACATTAATTTAATGTACCGATTGAATTACAGTACTACCAACTCGTGAAAATCACAGCTGCAGCCTACCTAAATTTTGTCGATACAAAAAGTAGAAAAATAACTTTTTGCCATTTGCAATACGAGTACACTAAACAACTTTTGAAAATTTCTAACTCTTTCTAAACGTTGGTGAGCAGCAAGCAAAAATGTCGAGCTCCGCTGCCAGAGCGTGCGAGACATTTTAAGGTCAAGCCGCCGTTTTGGGCCTGCTTCTGGAACGGCAGCGGGCAGTCCATCCACCTTACTTTTAAAATTGTTATTTATGAAATTATATTAAAAAATACCTGTTTTAATTTGAGTCTATTTATTTACTAGTGGACGCCCCGCGGTTTCGCGCAGTTCCCGAAGGAATACTAAAATTGAACAACTGATAAAATATAGCCTAAGTAACTTCTTATAGATATTATAAGAATGCCAATGAAAGTCCCGTTAAAATCCGTCTAGCAGTGTCAGAAATTAGCCTGAAGAAACAGACAGAGAAACATACACGCCTATATTGTAACGCCTTTATCTCCGAAGAGAAGCATTAGATATTTTTGTATGGGTATCGTACGAGTATATAGTGAAAATCTGTTAATTTGAAATAATAAACTGACATTTTAATTTTATTAATCTGTATAGATCTGAACCTAGTCAAATTAAAACAGGTAATTTGAAGCTTGTGAAAAATTTGTGCAGTTTAATGAGCGACCAAGTATTGGAATCGGGAGTAAGTGCAGTAGTGGCTCGCTGCGAGGCCCGCGGCCAGTTGTACGACGAACAAGCTGAAGTGCTCATAGCCGACATACACAGCGTCACTATTAAGGTAACATACCTTTACTCTTAGCTGTTTACTCTTTTATAAATAAATCGAAATTTAAAAATGAAATCCACCCGCCTCAGGCATAAGATTTGGCTAAACGGTATTAGTAACCTTGCCATAAAATAATCACCAAAAAAAAAGGACGTCAAACTGATCAAAATTTCAAAAGCATTATAGCCGGAACTGCTTCCGACACGAAGCGGTCACACTTTTCATACACTAATTGCTACAGACGAATAGTAGGCAACTGATAGATTGCGTATGCGATTTTGCATACAGTTTGGGATAAAATTTGCATGCGGAGTTGTTATTACTTTCGTACATTTTCGTGAGAGGGAGTGAGCAACATTCGTTGCTCTGGGGCCATCTAGCCCAAATTAAGCTGACAAGCTACTTCTATGAATTTAGACAACTGATATAGCAGTTTTTTTTTTAATGTCAGTTTATTTATATATACATGCATATTATGGCCACTAAAATTGCGCTGGCACAGTCTATCCTTCTTCCTTTGCTAGATTATGCCGATGTCAGTTATCTCGATATCACTGAAGAGCAACTTGATATGGGTAGATTTGGTGTATATGAAGCTACATGATAAAATAAATACAAAACATACAATAAATACATAGATACATACATATATATATACAAAAATGGAAATAATTAATATATCCTACTAATAATACATACTTAATTTAACTTAATATTAACATTAAATATAACCTCAAAAATATGATACATAACTAAAATATATTATTAAAAGAGGTCCCTTTAGGCAACGTTCCGAAGATACTGGCAGCGTTCCCCCTATGAATAGCTAGACTAATTCTAGCATTCAAATACAGGGGTCTTGGCTCCGAATATGATTTTGTCCCATTCGGTGTCGAGACTCTTGGTCCGTGGGGTCCTAGAGCTATAAGGCTTTTTAAGGAAATTGCGAAAAGGTTAGTCGACCTCACAGGAGTCGACATCTCGGACAAAGAATTAATAGTAGTATTTATTATGTAGCTTCATATACACCAAATCTACCCATCTTTCGTACAACTATTATAATTTTCTTTCCATGCCAAGGTTGCCTGGAAGTAATTGCTTTTTAGCGATAAGGCCGCCCTTTGGACAATATCTTGCAAATATCTTTGTAATCTAGATTTAATTTGGTGTACAAATAAAGTTTTATTCTATTATATTCTATTGATATTATGCATAAGCATAGATAACATCCAAACTCCAAAACAAGTATAATGCAAATCACACATATATTAATTTTGAACAGCAAGCAAGTAGTGTACTCTACCACCACGCAACCGAAGTAGATTAAGTATTTAGCTCTCAAGTTGTCTTAAGATATGATTTTTACACTCTGCTTGAAGTATCCTGGACTCTAAGAGTAAAAACATTGTGTGTTGATAGAAATAAAATATTATGAACTATGGTAAACAACCTCGTAGGTCCCGTTTCTGTGGGAAGACGGGGATAAATGTAGCCTAAGTTACTCTTAATAACATCAGCTATCTTGCAAAGTCTCGTTAAAATCGGTCTAGCCGTTACAGAGATTGGCCGGAATAAACAGATAGAAAATAAAAATTTCTTTCGTGAAGCACCGTATGTACTTCCACATGCATTTTGTGAAAAACTGTTGATTTGGAATTACAGACAGCGAGACTCTATTTTAATTTATCTGCATAGATTTGTGTCGTTAGGGGTAGTTGTCGGCCTATCAACGGCAAGCTCAGAGTGACATCTTGTTATCATACGCAAAGCTAATTGAAGGCACTTTAAACTTCCACACAAATAAAAAACCAACGAAGCTTCAATGTCAGTAACCTCTTATGACGTCATTAAAATTTATACCTATCTTGTGTTTGCAGATATCATGTTACTTGGTATGTCGTAACGTGAGCAGTGCATACATTCTGGCAGCCCGCAATGACCGGACGAACGATCTACGTCGTGTATTGCAGGAGGCCGAACGTATCGGAAACGATCAAGTCAGGAATGCTTGTCTCAAACGACTTACATCCAAAAATGTCAAATAACAGAAATGACATGAAGATGATATTACATGAAAGAAAGAAAGAAAAGAAAGGATGAATTTCTGGCTCTGAAATTAGCCGGATGCAACCGTTACTAGTGTACAGAAGGTCAATTCTCCTAATAATTTTAACTCGGTCGAGTTTCTAGTCTATTTATTTTACTAATAAAAATTCAGCCGGTACAGTTTTTAAGCATACAGGTACATTTGTTTTTCTTGGGTCCGGTGTCTAAGGCTTTACCTTAGAAAAAGGCTTTTACTTAGAATAAATAAATAAATATCCATCACACCTTATCCCCGAAGGGGTGGCAGAGGCATATAATATGCCCACTTTTCACCGTGTGGATTCCTGTACCACGTAATAGGTGGTGAGCCCATTGCCGTGTTGAAATGTACAGACGCAGGTTGTGGGTACCTGCTGTTGAATTTTTTCAAGCCGCCCATAAGGCCTTCAACCAGGCTTAACGACTGCCATTTTACTGGCAACCGGGACCAACGGCTTAACGTGCCTTCCGAAGCACGAAAACGCTCGCAAATGTAAATGCCACAAAGTGGTCACCCATCCGAGGACCAGCCATAGTGAAAGTTGCGTAACTCAGTGATCGTTTACAGAACACTGAGACCGCGGGGCCACGAGCGCTTCATTTTACTTAGAAAAAGACTTTTTAGAGAAAGACTTTTCCATTTTATTTATACTAGAAGAAGTCTTACTCTTTACATTTTCATACTACCAAGCGTGTTAGGAGGCGTCTATTTTATCATACGATTACATTATTTACCAGACGGATGGTAGGCAACTGACAGGTCGCGTAGGCTATTTTCCCATACAGTTCGACGTAAGCTTGGCAAGCGGTATTATATTTACTTTCGTCTCTATTAGGCACGAGCGACATGAACGAGCAACATTCCTTGCTAATGGTGTCTACGGTCCTAGTGAAAAATCCGAAGTTGACAGCAGACAGACTGCATATTTATACGCTCTTCATTTTAGCGTATTCCGAGTTGCTTTCAAACCCTACCTGCATTTGGGGTTTACCCTAGGAGCAGCTTACGTCAGGCTTTTGTTTTTCGGATTTGGTAGGAGAGACTGCTCTTTGATCTTCCAACTCCTTATGCGCCTGGGTCGTTGCCTCTTACGTCAGACTGCATTTTTATACTGTGTCAGTAAAATATTATCGCCATGAAACTGAAAAATATGAGAATTGACCTTCTAATAACTATTATGTTTAACCAAATATTTATATATTCTATTTGAAATTGACTGATTTGCATGTTATTGTTAAGTTATAAAATATATTTTATTTTATAAATTGCTTTTCGTCGACTAAGAGTAATTGCTTGCATGTGTTTAAAAAATTAAATAAAAGTTATTTTGTGACATTCTATAAAAATATGGTTGATAGTTCAATAAAAAAAAGTAATTATATTAGAGTAGCCACAATGTAACACAGCTATAAAAACTCCATGACACTTTTAATTCTATATTATTTCTAATGATCACACATTCATGGATCCAATGTAATGAATGCATTTATTTATGTCAAGGAGTCATAAAATAATCAGATAATATCTATTCTCACCTGTCTATGCTGCTAAATGGAGTTGGTCTTATAGGGTTGGACTTTCATATATTTAGGGACCCGATCATCAAAAAGAAAAAAAATCGAAACCTTTTAGTATTTCTATTCAGTTATCTAGATCCAAACACAAGCTTATATTAGCTTTGGGCTAGATGGCGCTGTGTGAAAAGTGTCCTACAATATTTATTTATTTATTATTACTTTGTTGTCCATCCGTCTCTCTGTCAAGTTCTTTTATCTCGAGAACGCGTGAAGGTATCGAAGTGAAATGAAATCTATATACTCAGTTATACAGTAAACTGTAAAAAATTAAAATTATAAGTTTTCGTAAATAAAAAGAAATGGTATTTTGAAATGCATGAATATGACTTGCACACCGGATTTTTTATACATTTCTGATACTTTTTGTAGTTTTCGTTCTATGGAAACATTATAATGAAAAAAGTTATACCTATATACCTATGGTAACTCTGTACAATATGAATAAATCATTTTTCTCATTTTGTTTCATTTGTTTGTCTACTTGTGTAAAAGTGACGAATGTTGTTACTATTTGTAACAAATTGATAATATGCTTCTAGACTGCCAGTATTATATTCCTAGAAATAAATTGAAGTAAAATCGTGTAAAAAGAAATATTTTTATATTGAAGTAGTGCACTGAACATCTAATATAGTATAAATGTATTTCTTTAAAAATGTATTGGTCTCATGTTGTGATATTGCTGTAATTGTTAACACATAGTTTTTGTTTCATATCATTCTATAATAAAAGTTAATCAAATTACTCATTATTTTCATTGCATCCAAAAGAAAATCCATACTTATCTCTGAACAGCTGCTTGTGTACTGCATGCGAAATGCAAACACATATACACCACTGAATTGCATATGAAATAATGTGTCTATAACCATAATATAGAAACATTTCTCAAGGATTTTTTAGTATAAGGCAAAATAATAACTGAAGCATTTCTTGACTATTGAGAATCATTTTCTATAATGGCCTTGTGCATCCTAATGTACGAATTCTTGCAACAGCTTTTACCAGAAGGTGAGACGCGAATAGCGCCCCTGAAACTCACATGGCACACCACAAGGTTAGATAGAGAGAGCTGCAGACATTGACTACAGTTTAGTTACTACACAGCTATACAGCAGTTGCATGTTTTCTATGTGTGTGGCATTCTTCACTTTACAGCATGTACATAGTATGTATTCTAATCTATGCTTTACAGCCCTTTCTAGGAGCTAGCTGAAGTGCGAGATGACGGTACAAAACTGCATTTTGATTGGCTCTACCAATATCACACTAATTATAAGTAGGTTTAGATAAATAAACAATTGCATAACAATGGATTTTTTTTTTGCGGTCAATGGCTATAGCTGGCATCTCCATAAAGTATTACTTTTCTGAATGATTTTAAATCAGGTGTAA
Organism: Thumatha senex; assembly: GCA_948477245.1. Classification (NCBI taxonomy): domain Eukaryota; kingdom Metazoa; phylum Arthropoda; class Insecta; order Lepidoptera; family Erebidae; genus Thumatha; species Thumatha senex. The sequence continues at coordinate 15,702,726 of OX419743.1, forward strand.
ACCCATTGAAAATTGAAATTATAGACACTACAACTGCTAACTTTTCTGCTGTTGGCTTTGCACAGGTCATAAGCCAGAAAAGTAATACTTTATGGAGATGCCAGCTACATACATAGACTGCCAAAAAAAATAGTTATGCTCTTGTTTGTTGCACACTATGTCTCTGAAACTTAAACCCATTTGACTTAAAATAAAAACCAAGACCTAACAACATCATAATTATTAGTTATGAAGCCATTTGTGTACTTTTTGATAATGGTACACTGCTTGTAAAGTAAGATTACAATCATCTGGAAAACACATAACTATTCAATCACAGTCTCACTTCATAGAAAATGTGTTTATTGTTAGCATTTTTTTTTTCTTTAGAGGGACACATAACAGTTACATGTTACATTTGATAATTCAAATAAGTACACTAAGGATCCCCCTATACGAGCAATAAATTATAACAAACTGTCCTGTTGATAAAACTTTATTGGGAAGTTGTAACATAAATATTAAAAAATAGGTGCATTGGACAGTGGTCAATGACTTGACTGCGCTTGCATCACTAGCAATGGCAGGCAAGACTCCAACTCTTCAGATCCCACACAGAGAGAAGAGCACCCTTCAATGGACCTTATCCTACAAGCTAGCACAACTCGATCTTATAGTACATATTCATAAAACACTATGTATATTGCGCACTAAATTTTCAGTCTTCGACACATTGTCAATACCTTTAAACATTACTGGGTAGCCAGGGCTTTTTTCTTCGGTTTTTTTAATCGTTTCAATCCATTTACACTAGTTTTTAATAAATTAGAATATGCAGTACTGAACCTCTCTACCTCTTTTTGATCTACGACTGTTGAAATTTTTTTACTGCCTGTTTGTGCTCTTATAAGACATTTGTATTCTGGATTCTTAACAGCAGGGGTGCCGTCTCGCGGGTGTGGTTTTGTCCGGCCATCATCTAAAACAGCAACATCGTTTACTTCTAACGTATGCACCGAAAACAATTAAATGGATTCATGTTAATGTAATGTGATTGTAACTTACATCTTTTCATGGTCATTGTAATTGATCCAGAGCTGCGTGCTTTTTGAAATAATTTTGTAAGCTCTGCCAGGAACTGAAAGTTGAATTTAACTATGTTATAAAAAGAATACATGAACATGCGACAGTTAAGCCAACAGAAGACATACCTCATCATTACCCAATAAAACCATATTTATAGTTCGTTTATATAATAACTTGTCACTAATATCAGCTTCAATGTATTATAGTTAATTTCTTTGATACAAACTATACATTTTACGTATTAAATTATTTTATTTTAAGCATTCATCTATACACATTACAAGTACATAGGACACGTTAACAAGACTGACATGACATTGATTGCAATGATCTGACATTTATCTAAGTTTGACAATGACATTTTCGTTTTGGGACTGCAACATTCCTACATTATTAGTCTAAGCCTACCTCAATGACTGCAACTCAAAGACCTTATGAGGTTTGGCGCCAACGCGAGCGGTGACGCACGTTTGTTGTATATTATTTTCAAAAACTAGTGTAAAATTCGTGTTTTTGTGTTTAATAATGGTGGAATATTATACATAAAGAGTTCGGAAAAGTGCATTAGTGAACGAAAGTGATATATTGCAAAGAATAGCGGTGTTGTTTGTGTTAGTGCCAAATTTCCAAAGAGAGCTGCAATAAGGGATCCACTGCCTTATTGGGGCACGGACTAGGACTGAGGACTTGACATCGACAAACGACTAGACAGGACTAAAACATAATAACAAGAAAAATAAATACTGAAGACAAGGCTGTATGGACTAAGTTTCCTTTGCCTGCCCAAGATGGGCGAAGACAACTAAAAAAAAAAATCAAATACCTTATACCTATAACTAGACTGTGCACTACTGTGAAATAATCGATCCGCGTGAGATGGCTCTCGGCAGTGTCGTTGTCTCTTTCTAAATAAGTGACCATGAACAATTAGAACACAGGACAAATTCTTTGAACGATTGTTCGAACCTACTGAATTTATTGTAATTAAGTAAATAATATTAAAAAGAATATATATAATATAAAAATATTATTATTCGTGTCCTCAGTCCTAGGTCCTGGTCCTTGCCCTCAGTATAATGGTGATTCTTATACTGAGGTTTTCAGTGGACTTTTCGCGGCAAGAGGGAAAATAGCATTTCACTGCATATATATCATTGTCTTTCACTATAGCATGTTCACGTTAACACAACTTTTCTATCCAAGAAACCACCACTCCCGCACATAAACCAGGATAAATGCACTAGTTTTAGAAAATAATATACAGCAAGCGTCCGCACTTGTCACTCTTCCCGCCAAAAGTCATCTACTCAATTGATCATTTGACGTTATGCTTATTATGTGCTAAATTTAATTTAATATCTATGATAACGACATTTGAAAATAGGAAGATTGTTAACATTTTGCCTACAATACTAATAATCCTTCTTTATTTTTCATTTGTAAGTCATTTGAGTACTGATTAGTTACTCTATTACTTTGCCGTTAGATTCCTCACAAAATCACCTCGGAAAAAAATTGGCTTGAGTTGATTTGTGTAGAAATTAGTTATTGAAGTATGAATATTCAAATGCTGTTTATGACATTGTAACAGGATACGAAACGTGGAACTTTACATTTCAGAGTGTTAAAAAGAGAGATCAAATTAAAGTAGGGGAGCAGCATGGCAAAACGTTATTGGATTTTTTTTCTATAAGACGGGTCCTGTCTGCACAGTGCCACTTGAAGAACCAGTTGCCAGTTGATGCTGAGAGTGGCAACTATGTCTGCTTGCCCACTGCATTTGAAAATAAAATAATGAAAAACGACCAAGAAGTTGCATCACGTTATTGCCTAAGCACACCCCGCTATAATATATAAATCAAAGTCGTTTTTGGCTTCTGAAAACGTGAAGCTCGTGATTAGCTTGTGACTCATCCTGCACACAGTCACAGGGGCCGAGTCTGCTATTTCAATAATGTCGAAAAAGAATCGAAATCGTCGCTCAATAAAAAGCCAACAATACATTTAACAGTTTTAACACTTAAACAGGTAGGTACAGTTTTAACAGTTTTTCGTAGTCTACTATTACAATCGTACTCCAATAGACTTCTATCGGTAGGCCGATAGAATTCTACCTCGTAACACATACCGCGCCAGTGGCCGCTAGCACAGATAATATCCGCTAGTCAGTTGCATTTTTGATAGTCTACTAACATTTTGACAGCTAAAAACAGCGATTTTGGTTCTATTCTACGGCTTGTCAATAGTAGACTCGGCCCCCAGATAGCACCCTACGATTTATTTGCTTTCCCGAAAATCAAAGATTAATAAGGGGAATGACATTTACGGGGGCAGAAGAGGCAGGGATCGCTTTCAACTAACACGTGAAATACACTATCAGATCATTGATCCTTGTGTTTCGAAAAACGGTTCAAACGAATGAAAAAAAATTTAAATAACAAAATGGAATATTTTGAAAAATAATAAATATATTACTTTGCTTATACATTGTTTTATTGTTATGTTACGCAAATCTTTCAATGTTGTCTACTTAAGCGTATTCTTCTACTAATATTAATTAACTTAGGTAATATTTATTTTAAATGAAGTAAGTAGATAGCGCTGTAGTAGGTAGGTATGTAATAAATCAGCATTATCTTCATTTATAGTTTGATATGCGTGCCAACGAGCAGTAGCGATAGCTTTGCTTATGTTACGTATTAGTAGGTAATTGTATACGACATAGAGTCCGACAGTGTTGTATAAAAGACTGTGTTTGTTTAAAAACATGCCATGGCCAAATTCTGGTAGGTAAGCTTTCTATTTCAATAGGTAAGTAGGTACAATCAGATAGATATATACAACTGATACAACCCAAAGCACAACGTTACGTTTTCCTTATCTTAAGTGTTTCCCCAGTTGCTTTCAAACCCAACCTGGATTTAGTGCCTAGGGTCTACTATTATCTAGCAGGAGATCAAACGCCGTAAGTGAAAATGGATCGTTTACACGCTCCGAAGGGACCTCGATCACATACCGAGGCAAGCCGTAAATTCGAATCTTCAATTAAAGCTGAATGCCCCAAGCAATCCTGGCGGCGGACGATTACTGCTCATGCAATACGTCTGGGTAACCGAGTACTTTTAACTCTTTCATTTTTGAGCAGTCTGCTCACGTGGTAGCCTCGGCCTACCCTGACATGTATGTATGTAGTAAATATGATATGATGATATACTGCATCCTATTTATATTTTTGATTTGTTCAATCCCCGTCTCGAAGCAAATTGCCTTTTTTCACTTTATTAAAAATTTGTAGATACTTTTATGCTATGTGAAGTGACTTTCTTTGGTGACTGTACCTAACATTATGTCTAAGGGCCCGTTCCTACCAAACAGGCAGTCAGGCACTCTAATAATAGTACCAAAACCTGAGTGTTAGGTACTTGAAATGCTCACCTTTTTGTTACAGCTCAATATTTCACAGTTGTAATATCAACAGTAGGGATAATAGGAAGTGTTTATACAGTCTATCAACTGTATTTAAAAAATAAAAGAAACAAATTGCCAAAAGAATGGCTGTATATCGGGCATGTAAAACGCTTGTATGCGTACCCAATAAAGGCGTGTGCGTCTGTGATGTTAACCCAAGCTGAATGTACTCCTATAGGGCTTAGGGATGGCTGGCTCCGTGATAGGTTTGTATATATTTTTATTTTTTTTTATTTAAATGCTGTCAGAGAGTTTTATAATTTATTTATTTATTTACACATCCTTATACTCATACTTAAACCCAATAAAATTGTGAGGCTCAAAGAAGTAAATAAAATCAAAAGAAGCGCTAGTGGCCCCGGACTTAGTGTTCTGTAAACGATCACTGAGTTACGCAACTTTCACTATGGCTGGTCCTTGGATGGGTGACCACTTTGTGGCATTTACATTTGCAAGCGTTTCCGTGCTTCGGAGGGCACGTTAAGCCGTTGATCCCGGTTGCCAGTAACATTTCAGTCGTTAAATCAAGCTGAAAGTATTTTGAGCGGCTTAAAAATATCAACAGCAGGTAGCCACAACCTGCTTCTGTCTATTTCAACATGGCAATGGGCTCACCACCTATTACGTGGGACAGGAATACACATAGCGAAAAGTGGGCATACAATATGTATGCCTCTGTTCACAATTATCCAACCAAACACAGTAATTAATGTTTTAGAATGAACAAAGTATACGACAACTGAAATTCTGATATGATCTTTATCCAAATGAGATACATTTTAATTTTAATATTTGCTTGACCATTTTGACAGTATGATCACCTCTTTATTATTAAAAAAAAAAAAACTTAACTATCTTCTTCTCTTTATTATTGACGCTGACTATAGGTACTAACGTATTAATCTGAAGTGAGTTTGTTTGTTTGGTTGAGCGTGTTAATCTCAGGTCCAAATTGAAAATTATTTTCGTGTTAGATAGCTCATTTAACGAGAAAGTCTATATACTCTATATCATCACACTACTACTCAGGGGAGCGGAGCAGTAATCATAAATGTCAACAAATCGGGCAAAATTTTCAAAAATGTATGTAAATTTTGCCAATATTGTCTTAGGTGACAAGATAGAACAAGTGTCGACGGGGGTTCAAAATATGGAACGGGCGAAGCCGCGGAGGTCACCTAGTTCCTTAATCATAAAAGTCTCGGGAGTGTGAGCCTACTGATTGTTGGCGTTGAAGACCAAACGCTGTCACGGTCTTTCGGGTGTCAATCGTTCAGGAATCAGTGTTCAGTGAAAGTTTTGAAAGAAAGATTGAATTTTCAGGGTATTCATTATCACAGATACAGAAGACAACACAGCTGTGTCGGCCCCATCTTACCCAAATATGGTAAAAATAAAGCCCTCTTTGGAAAAAAATATTCTAACATTACGGTACCCTGGTATGGAACCTATCGAAATTATTTTAGCTGAGGTAAGCTTCCAGGTTATTATCTTCTTCATCTAACGTGTTCCTATTAGCTACCAAACTCTATCTGAATTTCATTTTCAAGCCTAGGGTCCGCTTGTATTGCCTAGCATTGAGTAGCTATGGTTTTGTAAAGATTGTAAAAAGGAGGTGGCAAAGTAATGCACGGAGTTTAGGAATATTGCATTAAATCCCTTACAAAACGCACCAGCCACCAGAGTACACTGAACTTTGTTTAACCTTTAATTGAACACAATCTAAGGAGCATTGAATAATACGAGCATTATTGAGATACACGATATTGAGCATTGAATAATTTTCGTCCTACTAATAGTGGGCTCGTACTGGCTATGTACCACGTTTTATATGCGCCTTTTTCAGGAGGTTGGTAGAAAACATCATAAATTATATGTGCGTGATCAATTTCAGGTGATGCTGACTAACAAGATTATACGCTCGAAAGTATACACAGCTTCCGTAGACACTTACGATTGCGGAGATAAGGCGAGTGCATGGATCAATAGGTAAATACTACATTACCACGACATTACTGACTACTTCATAGAATAACATTTTATATTAAATTAATTCTCACGGTAACCGCAAAAACCGTACAACATGTCCCCAAAAATGATTATACATGATTTACCAAAAAAACAAAAATATCAAGATAGTCTCTTGATATTTTTGTTCCTAAGAAAACAGCATACATTAGACAACTCATAGATATACTGTATTCCATGTCCAGCGTACATGATGATATGTGGATTCCAAAGGCAGCGTTGCCCTATTATCTGGTTTTTGTTTATGTGAGTGAGGGTGTATTACTGGTTTCTCAATGAACACAAATTTTTGAATTACGATTTATATGTGCACCATGAAATTTAATGATAAGTACCTATTGTAGTAGTTGTAAACTTGTATCAATTTGACTGCTGCCGATCATTTTTGCGAATCAATAGCTATGCTAACATCGGCACACCAGGAGTGATTTCAGTCCCTACGGGTATTTATTAATACCCGTAGGTAGATTGTGAGTGGATATTAGTCATAGTAGGGTGTCTCTACTATTTGCAATTCAAAAACCTCGACTTATATTTACCCATTTTTACTATTTAGTCATTTTAGTCCAAAAGTATTTACTTTTTCACTTTGTTACATGAGTCGAAGTTTACCGATAGACCTACATATATATTTACTAGTTGACGCCCGCAGCTCCACTCGCGTGGAGCTTTCCTGTTTTCCACAGAAAGTTGTTCCCAAGATAAAAAAAAAGTTCTTCTGATGCATAAGCTATATTATTCCGGGTCGGAGCAAATATTTGTGTGATCCACAAATGTGTTTTGGAGTTTGTGTGTTTCCTATGTATAATATGTATGTATTTAGAAATATATAAGTATGTTTATCAGTTATCTAGATACCATAACACAAGCTAATATTAGCTTACTTTGGGCTAGATGGCGCAGTGCGAAAAGTGTCCCACAATATTTATATTAATTTATTCTAAATGAGAAAGAGTAACAAACCTAAATCTATACATTCTTCATTTCTTCTTCAAGTTTCGCATTTATAATATTAGTAAGAAGTATATCTGTGACTCAATTGTTTTTTTTATTAAACAATAGGATTTCAATAAATAAAATCGATTTAAAAATATTAATATTTTTTCTTTTCCTAAAATTGATATGAACATGTGGCCACCACGTCACTCCACGGCACGGCGCCGACATGGCTGGTATCGGGCCTTTTTTATATAAATAAATTTATAACTTTAAAACCCTTTTCTTTAGAACATTAGATATTTTGACGGCCACTATTTTTTTTTACAATTTTTTTTGTTGAAAAGATTGTAACGCTTTGTTAAATATCAGGTAGATTTTTTTTAAAAGGTGCCGCCCTATTGTGTTGTCACATGTTTGTTACAACAAACAAAGCTTTATATTGTTTTCTAATAAAAAAATGTTTAAGTTTATGTTTATTTATTATCATCTATTTATTATCACTGATGATGTGCATCCCCGGTGCGTCTTTGTCCCAAAAAGACACACACGCCGCTTGTATGTCCAAATCGCACACCGTTTGCGGAAATACGCACACGCGATAAATAAAGAAAACGTATATGGTACGGGATCCAGCAGTGAATGAGTAAACAAAACTAGTCAGCTGTATAACGCGAAACTAACTATCTCTAGTCTATTTACTTTTTAGGTGTATGGATATTGACGATACAACATTTCGTTTGGTTTATTACGCATCTGAAAAGAATCGACCGATAGATGGGCCGGTGAGCAAGTGGCCGAAGATACTTAATGTGCTTAGAAAAACCGATACAGTAAGCACTTTTGTTTTTGCCCTTATGATAAACCTTCGTTAGCTATTATTTGGAATTTATCTAAGAACTAAGGTACTTTTTACATATTCCCCTACAGGCTTTAATGAATCTAAACCTTAGACTTTTTACCTATTTTAGTTATCAAGGTATACTCGCACTTATAAGTTATTGAATACCTAAGTAAACAGTTCAGGGGCATTGCACAGTATTCAAAATATTGAACTAATATTAGGTACAGTGTGTTATAATTTGCCGGAGATAGTGTGTAAGGTAGGCTTGTACTGGCTTGTACGCACCGCCATTGTTTCTGCGTAGGCCAAACCCACTGCACATTCCTATGGCAAGAACAAACTATAGGCAAAACTCTTATTTACTACGAGCATGCCGTGCGTACAATGTAGCATGTCGGGATGTTGAAATAGATATATTTTTCAATAGTATTTCTAAAGTAAAGAAAGTCTTATGTGATCACTATTTTGTTAAATGAATACATTTGTGGTTGTATTAGGTGTGTATGGAATGAGTCTGTGGCATTTTTCTGACTTTTCTAAAATAATAATAATGTTATTAGTGAAAACTTTTAATTGGCCTTCATTATGTTACTTATCTAATAATAATATTTTGTTAGCTGTAAGTTTTCCAAAAACCTTAAATAAAATAATATAGCTCCATGGTTCAACAACCCCTTTTGCTGATATAGATTAGGAGTGGAAAACAAAGATGTTAATTCTGACTATGATGATATTTTTATAATGGGTTAAAGTAAAATCGACTTTTAAGATGTATTATGAAAGTAGCAAAATTAAACATATTTATGTTTAATTTTGCTACTTTCATAAGTTTGCACTTTCAGGGTGCGTTTGCTGATGAAGTCAGCTATCATGTTATAAATGAAGCGTCGATTGAAGACCTGAACTCACGCTTACAAGACGTTCAAATTACGGAGACTTCCTTCAGGCCCAATATTCTTCTGTCCGGGGCCAAAGCTTTTGATGAAGACTACTGGAAATTTGTGAAAATTGGAGGCAGTATATTTCAAGTTATCAAACCATGCGTAAGGTGCGTTCCTAAGGCGTCGATTGAAAGTGGTCCCGGAGTTTTTGAAGTATCAAGTTTCTGATAAGAGCAAATAAATCATAAAAAATCGGCCATGTCCTAGAAACTCGCGCACAAAGGGTGCAGTTCAGTATCTATACCACATTAGACATTATATGACTTATCATTCACGCCTTAATCTCCGAAATTGTGGCAGCAGGCATATTATATATGTGTCCACATTTCACCGAAAGCATTTTTGTTCCAAGTAATCGGTAGTGAGCCTATTACCGTGTTGAAATGGACAGGCGAAGGTAGTTGCGACCATTGAAAGATCTTTTACCGAACATTGAGTTAGCGGGGCCACAAGCGCTTCTATAAAGAGTTAAGTACCTCTTACCTTTTGGGTACTGAACCATAAAATTGAACTGCATTCTTGCAATATGACTTTCGGTTTGCTTTCACTATATATTTTATTCTAGCCCATTTGTTGTCCGTTATTAAGATCAAAATACGACTTAGGATACATACATATTGTCACGCCTTTATCCCTGTAGGGGTAGGCAGAGGCATATTAAATAAATAGGATCAATTCTGAAAGCAATTAATATGCAAATTATATACTAAATTTAAATTGTCTTACGTCGTCTTAAGACGGAAATAGTAGATTAATTCGTCAGTAAAAAATATTATATTGAAATTAAAATAAATAATAACTTACAGATGTGTTGTTACTACGTTGGATCCTGAAACCGGAAGGCGCTACAAGGCTATGGAGCCACTGGTCACTTTAAGAAGGTAAAATAATATTATAATTTTAGTAAAATGTACTTACGGTTAGTAAATATGTGATTGGAGGCAGTCAGCAGGTACAAAAACGAAAATTTGAAGTCATATTGATACACGGTCGCCAAATCGACTGGTATGGTACCTATACGCCTGGTTGCAGTTACGTATGGTATGAACGTCCAATTAATAAGCGACCAAAGTGCTTGCCCACCCTTACCCTGACTAGACTTGGACCACAAGCACGCCATGAAACCAAACCTATGATGTTTCCTTGTCGGATCCAAGGATCGAATTCAAGTAGGTGCGCAAGTCACTGCAGCTTTATCATCCTGGCGTGCTATGAGACCGGTAAAGTTTTTCATTTTTGCCACCAAGTGTTTTTAAATGGAATTCCAAATAACGAAATTACTTTTCTTTCGGACAAATTAGCAACAGTACCTTCGTCTCCGAAGCAGAGCCTGTAGTATCAAGTAAGTTTACAGTCTTGCACTTTTCTCAATAACAAGGTTAATAAGCGAATAGCAACGATTTGGCATTGGCTCCATCTGTGATCAGTGAGTAAACGATGCTCTGCCTTTCTATATCTATATGATACCTACTTAGGTAAGCGTGTGGTAAGGAAGAGCAGTGCCATTCCCTAAGTATAGGGAGAAAAAAGACCGTAAAAACATGGTCGTACAGTGTAGGAACGTGCGTGCGTAAGTAAATATGTATTATTGTTGTAAATTTACAGATATCGACTTCCTAAAGACCCGGAGATACTAAAGGCAGTCGGCAACTCTCCACAGATGGGTATACACATGGCATTACGCAGTAAACCTGGCGCTGTAATATCAGTTAATGATTCTTTTTATGTCGCTTATTGATAAAATTTGTTAGAAGTATGAATATAATTAAAGTATATTAAAACCATATTTAGTAATGTTGTACACGCTTTAGACCCTTTTTACCTTTAGACCGTTCCCCTACTATACCTACCCTTATTGGTACGGTTTGTCTTATAAAAACAGACAGAAGTAGAGTATCTTCGTAATACTATTATGAAGTAAATCTGGAATTGTGATTATTTTATTTACCAAGAACTTCAGTCTTCATGAAAGTGATATCATATCATATTTATTGTTATCACTTTCATGATGTATTTGTATGATGTAGAGTTGGGAAGTAGTCAATCTGAGAAAGAAGTAATTACGGGAAGTGGTCGTTTTGGGATTTGGTCCTTTTTCGAAGTGGACATTGTAGGAAGTGGACATAATGGTACTAAACGAAGTTAAAGGTGAAGTGACGAACGACATTCAGTGTGTTTCGTAACCGTGCGTGGTTCCATCCCGTGTTTCAAAATTATTCTCCTCAAAACTAAAAGGGCTGTATTCCAGAACGTTTCTCCATACTCAATCAATGCTTGATGTAGTATTTATAAGGCAAAAACTAGCCTCAAGCGTTGATTGAGTATTAAGAAACGTTCTGGAATACGGACCTAAGTATATCCTCTATACTTGGTCTATTATCACTCAAATTAATCGAATTTTGTAAGTATAAACTAATGCAATTTTTTTTGTAACTTAATCATTTATGAACACATCTTTCATAATTCAATCTTTCAAATACTACACATCTAACAGTTTTATGGTACTAGGTAATCGGAATTTCGCCGGCTTCAAGTAGACTTCAGTTACCTATTGGAAATATGACAAGATTAGAACCATACATAAACATTTTTCCATGAATATTTTAAAATCATCGGTTACGTTAAAACATTGGTTGTCTCTGCATGCAGACTGGATTGGAAGCGAGGCAAGGTCCTCGGCGTGTGCCCGGCGCGTTGTCTGGTTTATTCATTTCTGGGAAATAGTAGATTTTGAAATGTTTCTTGACAGCTTCTATTAATTCTTCTACGTGTGTCCATCCTCTCGTTTCAGCAGTCACTTTACACTGAAATATAAATAACTAGTTGATGCCCATTGCTTCGCCCTTGTATAGAAGCTTTCCCGTTACATATTTCCACAGGAATTTGTTTCCGGGACAAAAAGTAGCCTTCCTTTCTCGGGCACTAGATTATCTCTGTACCAAATTTCATTAAAATCGGTGTAGTAGTTTTGGCGTGAAAACGCGACAGACATACAGATAGAGTTACTTTAGCATTTATAATATCAGTAAGGAAGTAAGTATGTGTTATTTAAATAACTACTCTCACAAGAGGACATCACATTTCTCTTTCCGTTCATGACATTCATGATAAAAAAATGAATTACATATATAATATCCGTGGGATATCCTTATAATATTCTAAATGCGAAAGATGTTTCTTATTCTATATGCTCAAACGGCAAAATTTTATTGGATATAATTTTTTTTTGTTGTTGACGCCCCGGGTTAACATACTTTTTATTCCGGAAACTGCTTCCGTAACGGTACGGAAAAGTGAGCATTCTCTAAATATATATATATAAAAAGGATTTTGTTTTAACGTCAATAAGATTTGAAACAATTTTATAGCAAATTCTACTTATAACATGACACGTTACTCACTTCGCAGCTAAAAACGTCACCCCTAATCCAAGCTCTTTCCGGAAAACAATCACGCATTGTGACACCGACGCTACTGAGAACAGAACATAAGTCAGCCATGCCACCAGGTCGTTCAGCTACCGTCACCTTGAACTTCACGAGGCGGCCTTCCAAAGCCATACCACGTTCTAATGCACGCGCAAATGTTGTAGTATCAATATTGCCTCCACTACATACACACACAACTCTGAAACAAAGCATTGACCATTGTATTGCTCTCTTTGTCATCATGTCAATGGTCCACAACTGACCTCCTTTAGAAATGTCAACCTTGACCTTCGTGATAGTTAGATGTTAGATCTCACAGAAACTCACAAACACTACAGTAAGACATGAAAATGATTCTAAAGGTTACTTGGGCGCAAACGAATTGTGCATTTATTTCTCGTCCGGTATTTATGCCTTGATTTTTAAACATGTAGTGAATGCGACTGCCGCGCTGAGGTCTTGGGTTCGATTTCCGGGTCGGAACAAATATTTGTGTGATTTACACGTGTTTGTTTCGGAGTTTGGGTGTTTCCTACGTGTAATATGTATGTATTTAGAAATATATAAGTATGTCTATCTGTTGTTTAGATCCCATATCACAAGTTTATATTAGCTTACTTTGGGGGGCGGTCAGGGACTTCTTTATCCGCGCCCATGATAGGCTTCTGGGATAAAGAGGGTCCTGGCTACCTCATCCACCTCCTTCAGAGGGGATGAGGGGGCGTTGGTCTTGGGGGAGAGCGCAACAGTCGTGTAGATCCCCAAGGCAAGTCTGATGGTTATCCTTCTCGTGGTTGCCGTTATTGGTCTAATTCCTTAAGAAATAGACGCAACTAAAACATCAGGCGCGTATCTCTGGTGATGGAGAGGTCATGTCCCCGGGTGTCCATCATCAAAATAATAAGATGGTGGACAGTAATGACCTCCTGCGTGTTTGTGCCGTGCGCAGGGACCCGTACGGGGGGATGAAGGAATCCTGAAGGTTGAGTCTGCAAGGGATCGGGTCGATATCTCTTGACGGCAACACACCTCTTTGGTCCGGATTTCACCTTTACGAGAGACTTTGATCTAGCCAATCAAGGTCAATCGGCTGCGATGTCCGGTCAAACGGCCATCAGGCGAGCGTCCGGGGGTGTGAAGGTCTGCAGTGGAAGGGGAACGTGCGTGGGCAAAATCGTTGGGGGTCTACGTTCGGGCTCTGAAAGCTAGTAGGCTCTTCACTCAAGGGCACTATACCAACTCGATAGCCTTGGTGCTTGAGTAGATCCTCATTTGAGGGCTCCGTGGAGGGTGAGGAGTCGAGTTGGCGAAACATTTTTCCCCCCTTTATAGATGGAAACAAAAAACACAACGACGAAAACCCTGTCCCCTGTCTCACGAGGGGACTTCTCAGGTCAAGGTCTCTACGGGGGCTGCGACAAAGGCGCATGGCGCGCAAATTCCGTCCACGTCGACACCGGAATCACCCTGGTGCTCTGTCTCCCGCAAGGGGGGCAAGGGTCCGGTTATACACCTACATAGATACTGGTGACGGCGTGTCCAAGGTTGGTCGTTTTGGGATTTGGTCCTTTTTCGAAGTGGACATTGTAGGAAGTGGACATAATGGTACTAAACGAAGTTAAAGGTGAAGTGACGAACGACATTCAGTGTGTTTCGTAACCGTGCGTGGTTCCATCCCGTGTTTCAAAATTATTCTCCTCAAAACTAAAAGGGCTGTATTCCAGAACGTTTCTCCATACTCAATCAATGCTTGATGTAGTATTTATAAGGCAAAAACTAGCCTCAAGCGTTGATTGAGTATTAAGAAACGTTCTGGAATACGGACCTAAGTATATCCTCTATACTTGGTCTATTATCACTCAAATTAATCGAATTTTGTAAGTATAAACTAATGCAATTTTTTTTGTAACTTAATCATTTATGAACACATCTTTCATAATTCAATCTTTCAAATACTACACATCTAACAGTTTTATGGTACTAGGTTTTTTTTTTTTTTGTTTTTTTTTTTGTTTTTTTTTGTTTTCGCGGGGAATGCCTTTACGCACCGTCATCCCTGCTGCGGGGGCAGCAGGGACGGTGTGTGGGGCTCCCGGCCCGTGAGAGAGGGCCGTCCTACCCACTAAACCCCGCGGTGTTCCGCCTCACCTTAAAACCGACTCGCAGGGTAGGCCTGAGGTTAAATCACTGCGAGCCGGCAAGGGGCACCCCAGAACGGAGGGGTCCGTCTCGGGGCGGTCGATAAGCGACCACCCCGGAGCTCCCTAAGGAGCAGAAGACCTAGCCCGCACCTCCACCGCTCTCGAGCGCTCCTCTGTAAGCAGAGGAGGTGAGAGCGGCCGGTACGGGCGTGCGCAAAGTGTGGGCACCCCCTGGAACACAGAAAGGGTGCCCGTCGCCGAGTGGCCAGTTGGGCGGGGTCCCCCGACCTTCCGCCCACGGCCAGACACTATTCGGGGGCGCGCATGTAATGAGCACGACGACGCCCCCGAACCGGACGGCGGGGCGGGAGCGTCTGTCCCGTACGCTCCCGCACCCGCAACTCCTCACGTTTCGCCGCCATCACCTCGCTAGCAAACGAGGCGACGGCGGCCCAACACTGTTGGCTGCCGACCATGGCTTGCACCACAGCCGGCAGCGACAAATCAAGTCCGACAAGGCCCGTAAGGGCGATACGCGGCCCGTCCCACGCCGGGCACACGGCGAGTGTGTGCTCCGCCGTGTCCACGACGTCACTTGAGCAGTGGCGACACACGGGGTCCGGCTCCACCCCAGCCACCTCCCACAGGTACTTGGCGAATACGCCATGCCCTGTGAGGAGCTGACTGAGGTGAAATGTCGGCGCTCCGTGTGCCCTCTCCACCCAAGCCCGCAGGACGGGCCGTTATGGTACTAGGTAATCGGAATTTCGCCGGCTTCAAGTAGACTTCAGTTACCTATTGGAAATATGACAAGATTAGAACCATACATAAACATTTTTCCATGAATATTTTAAAATCATCGGTTACGTTAAAACATGTAGTGAATGCGACTGCCGCGCTGAGGTCTTGGGTTCGATTTCCGGGTCGGAACAAATATTTGTGTGATTTACACGTGTTTGTTTCGGAGTTTGGGTGTTTCCTACGTGTAATATGTATGTATTTAGAAATATATAAGTATGTCTATCTGTTGTTTAGATCCCATATCACAAGTTTATATTAGCTTACTTTGGGGGGCGGTCAGGGACTTCTTTATCCGCGCCCATGATAGGCTTCTGGGATAAAGAGGGTCCTGGCTACCTCATCCACCTCCTTCAGAGGGGATGAGGGGGCGTTGGTCTTGGGGGAGAGCGCAACAGTCGTGTAGATCCCCAAGGCAAGTCTGATGGTTATCCTTCTCGTGGTTGCCGTTATTGGTCTAATTCCTTAAGAAATAGACGCAACTAAAACATCAGGCGCGTATCTCTGGTGATGGAGGGGTCATGTCCCCGGGTGTCCATCATCAAAATAATAAGATGGTGGACAGTAATGACCTCCTGCGTGTTTGTGCCGTGCGCAGGGACCCGTACGGGGGGATGAAGGAATCCTGAAGGTTGAGTCTGCAAGGGATCGGGTCGATATCTCTTGACGGCAACACACCTCTTTGGTCCGGATTTCACCTTTACGAGAGACTTTGATCTAGCCAATCAAGGTCAATCGGCTGCGATGTCCGGTCAAACGGCCATCAGGCGAGCGTCCGGGGGTGTGAAGGTCTGCAGTGGAAGGGGAACGTGCGTGGGCAAAATCGTTGGGGGTCTACGTTCGGGCTCTGAAAGCTAGTAGGCTCTTCACTCAAGGGCACTATACCAACTCGATAGCCTTGGTGCTTGAGTAGATCCTCATTTGAGGGCTCCGTGGAGGGTGAGGAGTCGAGTTGGCGAAACATTTTTCCCCCCTTTATAGATGGAAACAAAAAACACAACGACGAAAACCCTGTCCCCTGTCTCACGAGGGGACTTCTCAGGTCAAGGTCTCTACGGGGGCTGCGACAAAGGCGCATGGCGCGCAAATTCCGTCCACGTCGACACCGGAATCACCCTGGTGCTCTGTCTCCCGCAAGGGGGGCAAGGGTCCGGTTATACACCTACATAGATACTGGTGACGGCGTGTCCAAGGTTAGGAGAGGCTCCAAGCCTGGCTCCTCTGTGTCGGGAACCTCTCTGGCTGATGCATTCCGCAAGGTCGGCAAAGGTCTGGAGGGAAACGGCACAGGGAGTGTAGGGGGAGTGAAAGGCCGGCCCACAAAGCCGGTAGTTAGGCCAGGCTCAGCATCGGCTGGTGCCGTCTCCAGGGCTCCAGAAGTGACACCAAGCACGGGCTCCGTAAGGGGAACTGCGGGTGTCATCATGGGGTCCGGTGACCTTTCTCCATATGGCTGGTGGAGCTTTCTATGCCATATGTGAGGGGCCTGCATCTGTGCAGTGGCTTCACAACATTGACGGTAAAACCGTCAATGGGGTGAAGCTTAAGGCCATAGATGCCCGGGACTTGCCAAAGCCTGTTAAAATGGCTTGACGAATGCTGACGTGGGAGGGCTCGGACGTGGCGTCTCTGCTGCGGCTGATTCAGCGGGTCCACCCAAAACTGCACACCGAGGAGTGGAAGGTGGTCCAGACCGAGGTGGCGGCGGAGGATACGCGCCGAATCGTCTTGATGGACCACACTTCAGCCAAGGTCATCAAGGAAGCGGGCTACACGCTGAACTGGGGTCTGGCGTCTAGCCAATTCAAGCTCCTTGATGACACGCCGCGGAGGGAAACGCGGAATGAGGTGCAGAGCACGGCAGCTGGACCTGCACCTATAATCCGGATGCCGTCTACATCAGCGACGGTACCATCAATGGCTGCATCAGCGACCCAAGCGGCGGCGGCGGAGCCAAGACCGCCGCAGCCGACAGTATCGCCTCATCCCAGCGTCGAGGATATAAGCGGACTATTCGAGGGGTCCCACACCCTGCCATGGATCTCGAGAGTCTACCCTCACCGGTAGACGCTGCGGAACTGGAGGGCTTGGTGGGGCTCAAGCTGGACAGCGAGGAGGAGGAAATGGGCACCCAGTAACATGGATGCAATAAGGTTTGTACAAATAAATTTACAACTCTGTAAGGCAGCAACTGCCGTGCTTGCACGCGAGCTGCAAAATTATAAATATGACATTGCCCTAATTCAGGAACCATACTTATATGAAGGGATGATCAGGGGCCTAGGCGCGACGGGGGGTAACATATACTATTACTGTCGCGACAACAATGCTAGGACATGCATCTATGTCAGAAATGGTATTGATGCAATACCTATGTATAATTACTGTTTCAGGGACCTGACAACCATGCAGGTCAAACGTCAATTTGGAGCGCTAGTAATAGCATCGGCCTATTTCCCATACGAGGTCAAGGACCCTATCTCAATGGAACTCAGGGTCCTGGTGGAACACTGCAACCGGGAGAAGATATATCTCATTATGGGCTGCGATGCCAATGCTCACCATGTAACATGGGGAAGCACTGACTGTAATGACAGAGGGGAGCTCCTACTTGATTATCTGGTAAGTTCATCCCTACAAATTATAAATACAGGTAACAAACCAACGTTTGTAACGAAAACACGGGCGGAGGTCATCGACATCACGCTAGCAACAAACCAGGCCAGTAAACGCATAGTGGACTGGCACGTGCCGGACATAATCTCCAGTTCGGACCACAGGTACATATGTTTCAATTACAGGACGATGTACAAACAGGCGAAAGTCAAAAGGAGGAACCCTAGAAACACCAATTGGCTGGCCTTCGTGAGCGATTTGAAAGCCGAGCTAGGGGACCCCAAAGAGAACTTAAGCACGACACTAGACATCGAGCCGAAACCAGGCAAAGCGGACTATGGAGATCCAAAATCGTACAGACCGATTAGTCTAACATCGTTTTTCCTCAAAACACTAGAGAAGACACAGAGAGAGACAACAGAGAGAAGCTAGTTAATAAGCACATTAGAGGAAAAGCACTGAAGAAATATCCTCTTCACAAAATGCAATGCGCATACCAACCAGGGATGTCAACCGAAACGGCACTACACCACATGTTGAGTAGGACGGAGTTGGCACTGGGTAATCAAGAAATATGCTCAGCTGCATTTCTGGATGTAGAAGGAGCGTTCGACAGGACCACATTCGGAACCATAAAGGCAGCGGCAGAAAGGCATGGTATCGAATCCACAATCTGTGTATGGATGGATAAGATGCTCAAAGGAAGAACAATACACGCGGAATTACTGGGGGAGTGAGTGGAAGTTCAAGTCACAAAAGGCTGCCCACAGGGCGGTGTTCTATCCGCAACATTATGGTGTCTGGTGATAGATGACCTACTGGGCAGACTTAACAGAGGGCCACTACATACAGTTGGCTACGCGGACGACCTCGTGATACTAATCAACGGAAAAGTACCAAGTGTCGTTTCAAACATCATGCAAAAAGCGCTGGATACAGTCGAGGGATGGTGTGGACAAAACCACCTATCAATTAACCCCAAAAAACGGTGATAGTAAATTTCACGAAGAGGCGAATCCTAACAGGAATGGAGACGCTAAGGCTATATGACGAAGAGCTTTGCTTGTCCACGGAAGTGAAGTATCTAGAAGTCATCCTAGATAATAATAGTCATCCTAGCTAATATGGAATCGACATGTGGAAACAGCAACCACCAAAGCAATGAGAGTCTTTGGAATGTGCCGCTCCACTTACGGTAAGACATGGGGACTACAACCAAAAGTGGTTTAATGGATTTACACAATGATGGTGCGGCCACTAATAACATACGGGAGTATAGTATGGTGGCCCAAGACTAAACAGGAGAGCTGCAGGCGAACCCTGTACAAGCTACAGCGGACGGCATGCATGGCTACGACAGGAGCCTTCAAAAACACTCCTACGGCGGCGATGGAGATACTTCTTAACCTCACTCCGCTGCACATCAGAGTGGAGTTGGAGGCAAGGAAAGCCGTTCACAGGCTCGGAGCTGAAGGCCGAAGCCGGAACTAAGGGCATATAGCGCTTGAAGCAACACAGGAGCAAGGGGTTATGGCTATGAGTCTAGACAGAATACAGACGGTCTATAACTTTAAAAAGAACTATAGTGTGCACATCCCCACGAGAGAGGAGTGGAAGTGTGGAATGCGGACAAAGAAAAGAAATGTTCAGATATGGTTCACGGACAGATCAAAGATGGAAACCGGCTCAGGTGCAGAGGTTTACAGCGACAACTGCAACATTAGTCAAAGCATGGGCAAGTATGCAACGGTCTTCCAGGCGGAGAACTATGCTATTCTGACATGCGTGCAGGAAATGTTAGATAGACGGGTCACTGATGAGACAGTATATATTATGCGTGACAGCCAAGCTACACTCAAGGCGCTCACATCATGTGAAGTGAAATCCGGATTGATATTGCAGTGCATTAAAAGCCTAAATAGGCTGGGAAGACGCAATACAAACCAATTGATCTGGGTGCCAGGACATAAGGGCATCGAGGGTTATGAGAGGGCGGACACCCTCGCAAGGAAGGGCTCGGAGGAAGGGTTCATTGGACCGGAGCCGTTCGTCGGACTCGATTGTGGAGTAATAAGACGAATTCACCCGCATGAGCAGCCTCCATGGTTGCTCATGTATGCTGACGATATTGCGCTGGCAGACGCGGACAGGGGCAGATTGGTGCGACGTGTAAAGGCGTGGAAGGAGACGCTTGAGAACGGCGGTCTGAAACTAAATGTGGCGAAGACTGAGTACTTGGCACTAAACTCGACAGATCCCACATCCGTCCGCATAGGCGGTGATTTGGTCGAGCGCACGGACCAGGTTAAATACCTGGGATCTGTTTTTCACACGTCCAGTGACATCGATTGCGATGTCAAGTCACGCATTGCTGCCGCGTGGGCCTAATGGCGGGAGATGACCGGTGTCATTTGTGACCCTAAAATGCCGATCCGGTTGAAGGGACAGGTCTACAAAACCATTATTAGACCTGTCCTTTTACATGGCAGTGAGACGTGGCCGATATTGGAGCGACACAAGCAGGAGCTGCGTGTCACGGAAATGAAGATGCTGCGGTGGATGTGTGGGGTCACGCGGATGGACCGCGTGAGGAACTCTCGCATCCGCGACAGCCTTCACGTCCGTGACATTGCAGACAAGTTGCAAGAGTGTCGCCTTCGTTGGTATGGTCACGTCTTGCGGCAACCGCCGGGCTACGTAGGTAACAAATGTCTGTCCATGTCAGCCACGCCGGGTCCCGGTAAGAGGGGAAGACCCAAGAAGTGCTGGCTTGACGTCGTAAGGGATGACATGCGTGCCAATGGTCTCACTACAGGGGATGCCGAAGACCGTGCGAAGTGGAGGAGAAAATGTAGGAAAGCGGACCCCGGGAGTCGCGAGACGCAACTGGGACAGACGCTCGGATGATGATGATGAAGACGAATTCTAAAGGAGGCAGCCGCTAAGGTACATGAAAACCAGTGGCAGTCGACAACAGGTCTAAGACACGCAAAGATGTTTCTGGGAAGCATCAGAGAGGGATGGTCCAAGAAACTGTGGACACATACCAGGGAGCAGCTGCGAAGAATCACCGAAGCGCTCACGGGGCATTACGCAACGAGGCAGCACCTCCACAGGATGAGGCTCACGGAAGACCCGACGTGCAGGGCCTGTGAGGACGCTGGCGAAACCATGCACCACCTGCTGTGCGAATGTTATATCTGCTATTGGTGCAAGAAGAATGAGTCTTCTGGGTTAAGCATACCCGACTCCGGAAGATTACAGGCACATCCCCCTCGGTAACATATTGAGGTTCATGGAGGCGCTGCATAGGCACTGGGGGGATGGGTGATACGATGGGGTGTGGCACAATAGTTACGGAAGGGACGCAGTGCCTCGGTATTTACCGACCCCGGAAAAGATAAGATAAGAAAGAAGCTTACTTTGGGCTAGATGGCGCTGTGTAAAAATGATACAATTATACAAACTACTTTAACTTACTTTTTTCCTTTAAGATTAGGAAGAAGCCCAGCCATGACACTTGCGACTGCGGTAGCTCCAGCTCCTTCAACTACAACCTTCTCTTTTTCGGCAAGATGCATAATTGCACGTGCCACCCAATCCTCTTTTACGATGACCTGGATTAGAAAATAAACATTAATAAAGAAATGCTGACAGAGTGGTTATCTTTATAGATCTCTCTCTCTCTCAAGACAATTCTCGTGAAGAAGATCTAAGTAGTTTGGGAGAATCTCCAGACATTTGTATATACCTGTTGCCAAAATAATGTTAAAAAATAATAAAAACAAATAATGTGTCTGTTCAATTTAATGAAATTTCAGTAAATTACCAAATAGTAAATTATCAAGAGTATTAATTTTTAAGATTTATTATTTCTATAATATTGAACCAACAAATATTAATACACAAATGACGCAATTTTTTAAAACTTCATAGTATGCAGGCGCAAAGACAATTGGATTTACTAAATCCCTATATGCTATCTTATTCTCTCGCTGGCTAAATTTTACTTATGAATATCTTTATCACCTTTTCGTTTCATCGAATTATTCAAATTATAACTGTCCTAAAGAAGTTTTTTTTCCGATCTATCACACGAATGAAGATATTTTTGGCGACTACAAACACGACTACCCTCATTAAGGTGTATTGTAAAAAAGTTCATACCATTTTATCCACCAGTCCTTCTTTAAGAGTATGAAAGGTATTTACTCCAACTTTGTTAACACTCAACCCATCTGCAATGGTAGAGTCTATATTCAAAAAAATTCTATCGTTTTTCTTAAACGATTCTGTCATACTGCAAGTTTTTTCTGTTTCTACTCCCTGAAAGCGATTAATGAGAGTGATTTTGAAAATGTTTAGTTATATTATTGACTGCCTCTGTGGCGCGGTGGGAGTGTATCCGACTGCTACGCAAGTGTTCGATTCCCACCCAGGATAAAACTTTGTGTGATGTGCACGATGGTTTATTCTGATTCTGGGTGTTGTTTATCTATAATATGTATGTATTTAGAAATATATATGTATGTTTATCAGTTATCTGGTTACCATAGTAAAAGCTCTGCTTAGTTTGGAATTAGATGACGTTGTGTGAGTTGTCCCAACGATATTTATTTATTTATTATGGGTACCATCATTGAAGGGCAAAAAATAACCTTTTACTTTTAGTTTTGATACTTACATATATTTCAGTATCAGGCTTTAGATGTTTAACGGCAACAGCAATACCAGTTAGAAGGCTACCACCCCCGCATGGCACGAGCACTGCATCTACTTCCGGAACTTGCTCTATTATTTCAATACCTACTGAACCTTGGCCTTCTATTACATTTGGATGATCGTAACTGCAAACGTGACGAATAACATCAATCGTGATTGCTTATAAATCTAAAGTCAATTTTGTTATCGTTTCCTTCTCGATACGGCAAAGGAAGCATAGGCTTAATGAGACTAGAATTTGTCGTTTACTGTCGAGTTCACTAAAATCCCGTCCTCGTTTAATATTAATACAATCATTCCAAGATTCTCCTTGGACAAAGACCCTAACATCTTTACAGATATATACCCCTCTTTTAACTATCTTACTGATGTTTTTATCAATGTGTGCATCACAACACTAAGTTTGTAGAATTAAATTGTTGAATCTACGAATCCGAGTATCACATCCCTGCGCACCCCAGGCACCCCAAGAAGGGCAAATGCTTTTTCGGTTATTTTTACCACTGAGGTGGTAAAAAGCACATGGTTCACCTGACCCAAAGAAGTCACCATTGCCTATGGACGCTGACAATACTAGAGTACGTGTACACTCACGTTGCCCATCCTGTTATTGCCTATTGATATTTTTTTTATTTTAATATTTGCTTGTACATTTTGTAAATAAGTTCAATAGCAACTAACCCATTAATGTATACCATTTTTCGTTCTTTTGTCAATCCCATAGCGTGATGTTTCGCTTCAGCAATATTTTCACCGTGCATTATTATCTTGGCACCTAATTTCTCACAGTTGTTCACTTTTGTTAATGGTGAGTATATTGGCATGACCACTATACTAGGTATCCCCAACTGTGTAGAATGGTAACTCACGGCACAACCATGGTTACCCAAGCTAGCAGCCACCACACCGTACTTCTTCTGTTCTTCAGTGAGCAACAAAAGTGTATTACGTACTCCACGCTCCTTGAAACTAATCAAATTATCAAGTAGGTATAATTTAATTTACATATTTCAAGGTTGGTATTTATTGGAATATACATTTAGAAAGCTGAGGATTTAAATCAGTCAATATGAGATATGGGTACCTTAAAAATATGAGAATGGTTAGTGAATTCGAGATTTTTAGCAATAAAGCCAACAAACTAAAAAAGTCTAGATCACGTCGTAACCAGCAAAAAAAGACTAAGATGAGATTGGAAGGTAATTGAAGTGCTTCGACAGGCAAGTTAAGCTGTTGCCAGTAACTTGACAGTCGTTAAGTAAGCTAAGGCTTGAAAAATTTCAACAGCAGGTCGCCATAACCTGCGCCTGCCCATTTTCAGGACAGAAATGCTTACTGCGAAATGTGGGCGTATAGTATGCCTGTGCCATCTCTTCGGGGACAAAGGTGTGAATGATAAGTGAGATGCAATTTGTTATAATCCTGAAGCAAGCCGAAAGTGTTCAATTTGGAAAAAAAATAAATTGTCTGTCTAATGATTACGTAATGTAATTTGACATTAATAAGAATTAAAATGTCTCTAGCTATATGCGTACCTTCCAGTGAATTGAAGGAATTCCTGTTTTAAATATAGATCCATACCAAGGATTTCCGACATTTCCGCCTTCTAAAGAAAACAAAAATTGAAGATACTTTCCATACTTATGTAAACGATGTAAAAAGTTTTGTAAATAACGTACCGAGCATGGTGTTCGAACTATTTGCCCCACAATTCGTCGACTTGCAGCTAATATTTGATCATATTGTATTTTGCGTGGGTTAAATACGTCACAGTATTCATCGTAATCTACGTCCTAGAATGTTGTAAATCTTTTATTTATTTTATTTAACAAATCTACCTCCTAGCTGGTGCGTCAGATAGTCATTTTGACTATAATTGTTAGTAAAAAGTGTCATAATTTTCACATAACTATGCTTTCTTACGATCCCTGCCTCAAGTTGACCTGTTAGTACTTTTAGGTACCTATAACGGGTATAGGAAGTCTCGATCAAGTGCCGATGGAAAGTCATGGCTCATGGCCGTTATGACGTTTCTTTTTTTGAGCAAACTTCTCACGTGATCATCATATGTAATTCTCAGTCTATCCTGACTACATCTATCATGTACTTTCACACAATAAATTTTTTTACTGATATTATGAGTTCTACACTTACGCCGGGCTTACTCATTTTGCACGAATTTTATTGTCCGTTTTCGTTCTTTTGCCAAGTGTCAACCCGTTATCTGTGCAGAAGGTTTTCACGGAGTATCTCACATATTGATATTTTGGATTGTGGGGCAATAAATGCAAAAAAACGAATTTATCAAACCATAACCGATGTGTTCTTTATGAAAATTTACTGTTGTCAAACTATGTGGTTGCTTTTTTGTGACATTAAGCTTCATACCAACAAAGGAGATGGTATAGATCATGTACTTATGTATAGAGGTCAGTGATCCTTGGTTGAGCGGGCGAGATACATAAATTCAAAGTGGACTGTATTTGCGGGGAAAGACAATAATGAAATTTACACGCGGTTGTCGACGGAAAATAATGGAAAACAGGAGCTGCGAGATGCTGAGGTGGAGGCTGCCGGGACGTCCCTGGACTTGGATCCCTGGTACATTGCACGAAAACACTATTTATCCATGGAAAACACAATTATTGCGAAAGGTTTGTGCGAACGCGCGCGCGGCCATTGCAGAACTAATACAGCGAGCCTTCAATCCGTCCGCGCTGCCTGTGAGCGGTGTTTTAGATCGCGCGTAATACAGTCTCGCTCTCCTTTTATGCGAGACAAGGTAGGTGCAAAAGAGAAATGGAATAAAGGGAAACGGGGGAGTGCCGATAACTAATTAATAAAAAAATGTAGATCGGCAATGCAACATAGAAAAAATAACGCGGCTACTCTTGAATCGTATACCGGCGTAACCATTTCCCCCCGGCTTGAACGGTTACCTTCGAAAAAGGAACAACTGACTATACAGTTGCCACTAAGCTTTAGCTACTAACTAAACAAAATGCTATCGAACTAAACTAAACTAAACCTAATCGAACAAACTAAATTTGTTATTGAAGTTACTGTGGATTAGGCAAAGGACAAAGACGAATAACTGGTCGCAAGTACGAACCAGTTGCGGTTTTAACGCGAACTATACGGGTGATCCCATTTGACCCAGGGAAAACTTCTTCTACCACCCCAAGAGGCCAATGTAATGGAGGCATATTTTCAGTTAAAATAACTACGACAGTACCGACAGTAATAGGGTTCGATGGAGTATTCCATTTCTGACGTGACTGTAGCGTATGCAAATAGTCTGTCCTCCAACGCTTCCAAAACGATTGAACGAGTTTATCCAATATACCAATATATATCCAAAAATATTTTAAGTGCAGCCATGAAGCATGGCGTGCTCAAATCACCAGCTAATTCTATATGAACGGCGCGAGTCGTCATACAAACAAAAAGACGAGCATAAGCTTTCGTGGAGCGTATACCACGACCACGAGAAACTGTTACCCTGAAGGGGCCAGCGTAATCGGTACCCGTGTGTACGAACGGTTTAGCAGCCTGAACAACACAAGGATGATGATCGGCCATTTCGGGCGCGATTGACTTCGGGCGAAGTTTGAAACACGGAATACATCTATGAACTATCGAACGAATCAAATTGCGTGCGGAGAGATTCCAGTATTTCTGGCGCAAAATCGACATTAATAAATCTGGACCAGCGTGACATTTCACCCTATGGTGATATTCAACTAAAAGATCAACGATATGATCCTTGCGCGGGAGAACTATAGGATGCATTTGATCGTACTCTAATGCGGACTGGCTCAAACGACCACCAACTCGAATGAGGCCATCCTTCAAAAAAGGTTTCAAATGTTGAAAAGCGCGACTACAAGGTTTATTTAGTTCCAAATTTCTAATTTCAGACGAAAAATAAAATCGCTGAAGTTCACGAAGCACGATTAACTCAGCCTTGTTTAAGTCAAAGGCGGTAACATGCTCGCGACGTTTCAAAAATCTACAAATAAAACAACACTACGTAAAAGAATCGACCACGATGAAACACAGCTAGCCAACTCTCGATTTTTTGAGCGGTGCGGTAGTAACTAAAGAGGTTTTCTTTTCCTCTGGCGGCGTGGACACAGTAGCGGGGTTGAAAGGACTAACAGGCCATTCATCAGGTGGGGCTTGGCACCAGGAAGAGCCATGGAACCACAACGGATGATCCAAAATCTGCGCAGGTGTTAACCCGCGAGACAAACAATCATCCGTAGTTTGTCCGTACAAGGTTGTCCGTACCTGAGACGTGATAAAAGTTTTGCGGCGCCAATTCCCATTAGATTTTTCCACCCTATTTGCGACAAATGTATTCCAACAATGGGGCGAAGAATGTGTCCAACACAAAGCGACGGTCGAGTCCGAGAATGCGAAAATTCTATCTATACTAATGCGTTGAAATCGGCGATCTGATTCGCGAACACCAATACAAAGAAACATTTGTTTAATGTCGGCTGAAAGCGCGACAGCGAATAAGCGAAAGTTAACTATAATTTCGAACAAATTACCTTGGAGATTTTGACCACTGTGCAAAATATCGTTTACCGAAACATTCGAACTAGTTTTGGCGCTGCCATCTAAAACAACGCGCAACTTGATGGTTAGTTTATCCTCGCGGACAACTCCATGGTGCGGTATGGTATACGAAGGAACGTGCTTCGTCTCTTCGGTTTCGGGAGGCGCGGGTGAAATGAAACCTTTATCCAAATATTCTACTATTACGCCATCGTAAGCCTCCTTCAACTTTGGAGATGTCATGTTAGTGAACTTAGCAGAACATTGTCCAGCAGATAAAAAAAAAATGAGAGTTCTGCTCGCATGCAGTAGAGTTCTACAGTTCCTGATACTTTTTAGAAATAGTTCTAGCGTTTTTACGAAAAAAAAGACAGTTGAAAAAATGCTCTGCCAACTTCCGTAACAGATCACTTAGCAGATCATTGTCCAGCAGATCAAAAATAAATGCGAGTTCTTATCGCATGCAGCTGAGTTCTACAGTTCCTGATACATTTTAGAAGTAGTTCTAGCGTTTTTACCAAAAAAAAGGCAATTGACAAAATGATCTCCCAACTTTCTGTAGTAAATAATATTGCAGCAAATCAAAAATTCGAGTGAGTTCTTCTCACATGTGAATGATATCTCCAGTTCCAGATACTTCAAAGGAATAGTTTTAATAGTTTTCAAGTTCAGAAGACAGCAGATTCTTCGTTTCAAATTTAAATAAACGGTCAGAACTCTTTCTTACAGAGCACGTTGGAACTGCCGAAAAATAGAAAATTACCATTTTCCTCGTTTCAAAAACATAGGACTAGCCAGAACTCTTTGGTATTATATAGATCCGAATAGAAACTTTAATCTAGGATACAATTCAAGTCCAGAACTCTTTCAAAAATACCAGCAGAGCACGTTGGAACGGCCAAATAGTAGAAAATTACCAATTTCCTCGTTTCAAAATTATAGGAGAAGCCAGAACTCTTTGGTATCTTATAGATCCATATCGAAACTGTTATCTAAGATACAATTTGAGTACAGAAATCTTTTGAAAATACCAGCAGAGCACGTTAGAACGGACGAAAAGTAGAATATTACAATTTTTTTCGTTTTGAAATAATATGAAATGCCAGAACTCTTTCGTATTTTACAGATCCATATACGAACAGTATCCAAAGACCTAATTCAAGTCCAGAACTTTTTGTAAAATGCCAGCAGAGCACGTTGGAACGGCCGAATAGTAGAAAATTACCAATTTCCTCGTTTCAAAATTATAGGAGAAGCCGGAACTCTTTGGTATCTTATAGATCCATATCGAAACTGTTATCTAGGATACAATTTGAGTCCAGAACTCTTTTGAAAATACCAGCAGAGCACGTTAGAACGGACAAAAAGTAGAATATTACCATTTTTTTCGTTTTGAAATAATAAGAAATGCCAGAACTCTTTTGTATTTTACAGATCCATATACGAACAGTATCCAAAGACCTAATTTAAGTCCAGAACTCTTTGTAAAATGCCAGCAGAGCACGTTAGAACGGACAAAAAGTAGAATATTACCATGTTTTTCGTTTTGAAATAATATGAAATGCCAGAACTCTTTCGTATTTTACAGATCCATATACGAACAGTATCCAAAAACCTAATTCAAGTCCAGAACTCTTTGTAAAATGCCAGCAGAGCACGTTGGATCGGCCGAATAGTAGAAAATTACCAATTTCCTCGTCTCAAAACTATAGGAGAACTCTTTGGTATCTTATAGATCCATATCGAAACTGTTATCTAGGATACAATTTGAGTCAAGAACTCTTTTGGAAATACCAGCAGAGCACGTTAGAACGGACAAAAAGTAGACAAATACCATTTTTATCGTTTTTAAATTAATATGAAATGCCAGAACTCTTTCGAATTTTACAGATCCTAATACGAACAGTATCCAAGGTCTTTATTCACGTCCAAGCCTCTTTATAAAATGCCAGCAGAGCACGTTAGAACGAACACTGCCAAAAAATTGAAAATTACCAATTTCCTCGTTTCGAAAAAATAGGAGTAGCCAGAACTCTTTGGTATTTTATAGACCCGTATAGAAACTTTAATCTAGGATACAATTCAAGTCCAGAACTCTTTTGAAAATACCAGCAGAGCACGTTAGAACGGACAAAAAGTAGAAAACTACCATTTTTATCGTTTTTAAATAATATGAAATGCCAGAACTCTTTCGTATTTTACAGATCCATATACGAACAGTATCCAAAGACCTTATTCAAGTCCAGAACTCTTTCAAAAATACCAGCGGAGCACGTTGGAACGGCCAAATAGTAGAAAATTACCAATTTCCTCGTTTCAAAACTATAGGAGAAGCCAGAACTCTTTGGTATCTTATAGATCCATATCGAAACTGTTATCTAGGATACAATTTGAATCCAGAACTCTTTGTAAAATGGCAGCAGAGCACGTTGGAACTGCCGAAAAATAGAAAATTACCATTTTCCTCGTTTCAAAAACATAGGACTAGTCAGAACTCTTTGGTATTATATAGATCCGAATAAAAACTTTAATCTAGGATACAATTCAAGTCCAGAACTCTTTGTAAAATGCCAGCAGAGCACGTTGGAACGGCCGAATAGTAGAAAATTACCAATTTCCTCGTTTCAAAATTATAGGAGAAGCCAGAACTCTTTGGTGTCCTATAGATCCATATCGAAACTTTAATCTAGGATACAATTTAAGTCCAGAACTCTTTTAAAAATACCAGCAGAGCACGTTAGAACGGACAAAAATGAGAAAATTACCATTTTTTTCGTTTTGAAATAATATGAAATGCCAGAACTCTTTCGTATTTTACAGATCCATATACGAACAGTATCCAAAGACCTAATTCAAGTCCAGAACTCTTTGTAAAATTCCAGCAGAGCACGTTGGAACGGCCGAATAGTAGATAATTACCAATTTTCTCGTTTCAAAATTATAGGAGAAGCCAGAACTCTTTAGTATTCTATAGATCCATATCGAAACTGTTATCTAGGATACAATTTAGGTCCAGAACTCTTTTGAAAATACCAGCAGAGCACGTTAGAACGGACAAAAAGTAGAAAATTACCATTTTTTTCGTTTTGAAATAATATGAAATGCCAGAACTCTTTCGTATTTTACAGATCCATATACGAACAGTATCCAAAGACCTAATTCAAGTCCAGAACTCTTTGTAAAATGCCAGCAGAGCACGTTGGAACTGCCGAAAAATAGAAAATTACCATTTTCCTCGTTTCAAAAACATAGGACTAGTCAGAACTCTTTGGTATTATATAGATCTGTATAGAAACTTTAATCTAGGATACAATTCAAGTCCAGAACTCTTTCAAAAATACCAGCAGAGCACGTTGGAACGGCCAAATAGTAGAAAATGACCAATTTCCTCGTTTCAAAATTATAGGAGAAGCCAGAACTCTTTGGTATCTTATAGAACCATATCGAAATTGTTATCTAGGATACAATTTGAGTCCAGAACTCTTTGTAAAATGCCAGCAGAGCACGTAGGAACTGCCGAAAAATAGAAAATTACCATTTTCCTCGTTTCAAAAACATAGGACTAGTCAGAACTCTTTGGTATTATATAGATCCGTATAGAAACTTTAATCTAGGATACAATTCAAGTCCAGAACTCTTTCAAAAATACCAGCAGAGCACGTTGGAACGGCCAAATAGTAGAAAATTACCAATTTCCTCGTTTCAAAATTATAGGAGAAGCCAGAACTCTTTGGTATCTTATAGATCCATATCGAAACTGTTATCTAGGATACAATTTAAGTCCAGAACTCTTTGGAAAATGCCAGCAGAGCACGTTGGAACTGCCGAAAAATAGAAAATTACCATTTTCCTCGTTTCAAAAACATAGGACTAGTCAGAACTCTTTCGTATTATATAGATCCATATAGAAACTTTAATCTAGGATACAATTCAAGTCCAAAACTCTTTCAAAAATACCAGCAGAGCACGTTGGAACGGCTAAATAGTAGAAAATTACCAATTTCCTCGTTACAAAATTATAGGAGAAGCCAGTACTCTTTAGTACCTTATAGATCTATATCGAAGCTGTTATCTAGGATACAATTTGAGTCCAGAACTCTTTTGAAAATACCAGCAGAGCACGTTAGAACGGACAAAAAGTAGAAAATTACCATTTTTATCGTTTTTAAGTAATATGAAATGCCAGAACTCTTTCGAATTTTACAGATCCTAATACGAACAGTATCCAAAGACCTAATTTAAGTCCAGAACTCTTTGTAAAATGCCAGCAGAGCACGTTGGAACGGCCGAATAGTAGAAAATTACCAATTTCCTCGTTTCAAAATTATAGGAGAAGCCAGAACTCTTTGGTGTCCTATAGATCCATATCGAAACTTTAATCTAGGATACAATTTAAGTCCAGAACTCTTTTAAAAATACCAGCAGAGCACGTTAGAACGGACAAAAATTAGAAAATTACCATTTTTTTCGTTTTGAAATAATATGAAATGCCAGAACTCTTTCGTATTTTACAGATCCATATACGAACAGTATCCAAAGACCTAATTCAAGTCCAGAACTCTTTGTAAAATGCCAGCAGAGCACGTTGGAACGGCCGAATAGTAGAAAATTACCAATTTCCTCGTTTCAAAATTATAGGAGAAGCCAGAACTCTTTGGTGTCCTATAGATCCATATCGAAACTTTAATCTAGGATACAATTTAAGTCCAGAACTCTTTTGAAAATACCAGCAGAGCACGTTAGAACGGACAAAAAGTAGAAAATTACCAATTTTTTCGTTTTGAAATAATATGAAATGCCAGAACTCTTTCGTATTTTACAGATCCATATACGAACAGTATCCAAAGACCTAATTCAAGTCCAGAACTCTTTGTAAAATGCCAGCAGAGCACGTTGGAACTGCCGAAAAATAGAAAATTACCATTTTCCTCGTTTCAAAAACATAGGACTAGTCAGAACTCTTTGGTATTATATAGATCTGTATAGAAACTTTAATCTAGGATACAATTCAAGTCCAGAACTTTTTCAAAAATACCAGCAGAGCACGTTGGAACGGCCAAATAGTAGAAAATGACCAATTTCCTCGTTTCAAAATTATAGGAGAAGCCAGAACTCTTTGGTATCTTATAGAACCATATCGAAATTGTTATCTAGGATACAATTTGCGTCCAGAACTCTTTGTAAAATGCCAGCAGAGCACGTTGGAACTGCCGAAAAATAGAAAATTACCATTTTCCTCGTTTCAAAAACATAGGACTAGTCAGAACTCTTTGGTATTATATAGATCCGTATAGAAACTTTAATATAGGATACAATTCAAGTCCAGAACTCTTTCAAAAATACCAGCAGAGCACGTTGGAACGCCCAAATAGTAGAAAATTACCAATTTCCTCGTTTCAAAATTATAGGAGAAGCCAGAACTCTTTGGTATCTTATAGATCCATATCGAAACTGTTATCTAGGATACAATTTGAGTCCAGAACTCTTTGTAAAATGCCAGCAGAGCACGTTGGAACTGCCGAAAAATAGAAAATTACCATTTTCCTCGTTTCAAAAACATAGGAATAGTCAGAACTCTTTCGTATTATATAGATCCATATAGAAATTTTAATCTAGGATACAATTCAAGTCCAAATCTCTTTCAAAAATACCAGCAGAGCACGTTGGAACGGCCAAATAGTAGAAAATTACCAATTTCCTCGTTTCAAAATTATAGGAGAAGCCAGTACTCTTTAGTACCTTATAGATCTATATCGAAGCTGTTATCTAGGATACAATTTGAGTCCAGAACTCTTTTGAAAATACCAGCAGAGCACGTTAGAACGGACAAAAAGTAGAATATTAGCATTTTTTACGTTTTGAAATAATATGAAATGCCAGAACTCTTTCGTATTTTACAGATCCATATACAAACAGTATCCAAAGACCTAATTTAAGTCCAGAACTCTTTTGAAAATACCAGCAGAGCACGTTAGAACGGATAAAAAGTAGAAAATTACCATTTAATCGTTTTTAATTAATATGAAATGCCAGAACTCTTTCAAATTTTACAGATCCTAATACGAACAGAATCCAAAGACCTCATTTAAGTCCAGAACTCTTTGTAAAATGTCAGCAAAGCACGTTAGAACGGACAAAAAGTAGAATATTACCATTTTTTTCGTTTTGAAATAATATTAAATGCCAGGACTCTTTCGTATTTTACAGATCCATATCGAAACTGTTATCTAGGATGCAATTTGAGTCCAGAACTCTTTTGAAAATACCAGCAGAGCACGTTAGAACGGACAAAAAGTAGAAAATTACCATTTTAATAGTTTTTAATTAAAATGAAATGCCAGAACTCTTTCGAATTTTACAGATCCTAATACGAACAGTATCCGTAGACCTAATTCAAGTCCAGAACTCTTTGTAAAATGCCAGCAGAGCACGTTGGAACTGACGAAAAATAGGAAATTACCATTTTCCTCGTTTCAAAAACATAGGACTAGTCAGAACTCTTTGGTATTATATAGATCCGTATAGAAACTTTAATCTAGGATACAATTCAAGTCCAAAACTCTTTCAAAAATACCAGCAGAGTACGTTGGAACGGCCAAATAGTAAAAAAATACCAATTTCCCTGATTAAAAATTATAGGAGAAGCCAGAACTCTTTGGTATCTTATAGATCCATATCCAAACTGTTATCTAGGATACAATTTGAGTCCAGAACACTTTTGAAAATACCAGCAGAGCACGTTAGAACGGACAAAAAGTAGCAAATTACCATTTTTATCGTTTTTAAATAATATGAAATGCCAGAACTCTTTCGAATTTTACAGATCCTAATACGAACAGTATCCAAAGACCTAATTCAAGTCTAGAACTCTTTGTAAAATGCCAGCAGAGCACGTTGGAACTGCCGAAAAATAGAAAATTACCGTTTTCCTGGTTTCAAAAACATAGGACTAGTCAGAACTCTTTGGTATTATATAGATCGGTAAAGAAACTTTAATCTAGGATACAATTCAAGTCCAGAACTCTTTCAAAAATACCAGCAGAGCACGTTGGAACGGCCAAATAGTAGAAAATTACCAATTTCCTCGTTTCAAAATTATAGGAGAAGCCAGAACTCTTTGGTATCTTATAGATCCATATCGAAACTGTTATCTAGGATACAATTTGAGTCCAGAACTCTTTGTAAAATGCCAGCAGAGCACGTTGGAACTGCCGAAAAATAGAAAATTACCATTTTCCTCGTTTCAAAAACATAGGACTAGTCAGAACTCTTTGGTATTATATATATCCGTATAGAAACTTTAATCAAGGATACAATTCAAGTCCAAAACTCTTTCAAAAATACCAGCAGAGCAATTTGGAACGGCCAAATAGTAGAAAATTACCAATTTCCTCGTTTCAAAATTATAGGAGAAGCCAGAACTCTTTAGTATCTTATAGATCTATATCGAAGCTGTTATCTAGGATACAATTTGAGTCCAGAACTCTTTTGAAAATGCCAGCAGAGCACGTTAGAACGGACAAAAAGTAGAATATTACCATTTTTTTCGTTTTGAAATAATATGAAATGCCAGAACTCTTTCGTATTTTACAGATCCATATACGAACAGTATCCAAAGACCTAATTTAAGTCCAGAACTCTTTTGAAAATACCAGCAGAGCAAGTTAGAACAGACAAAAAGTAGAAAATTACCAATTTTTTCGTTTTGAATAAATATGAAATGCCAGAACTCTTTCGTGTTTTGCACATCCATATACGATCAGTATCCAAAGACCTAATTCAAGTCCAGAACTCTTTGTAAAATGCCAGCAGAGCACGTTGGAACGGCGGAATAGTAGAAAATTACCAATTTTCTCGTTTCAAAGTTATAGGAGAAGCCAGAACTCTTTGGTATCCTATAGATCCATATCGAAACTTTTATCTAGGATACAATTAGAGTCCAGAACTCTTTTGAAAATACCAGCAGAGCACGTTAGAACGGACACAAAATAGAATATTACCATTTTTTTCGTTTTGAAATAATATGAAATGCCAGAACTCTTTCGTGTTTTACAGATCCATATATGAACAGTATCCAAAGACCTAATTCAAGTCCAGAACTCTTTGTAAAATGCCAGCAGAGCACGTTGGAACTGCCGAAAAATAGAAAATTACCATTTTCCTCGTTTCAAAAACATAGGACTAGTCAGAACTCTTTGGTATTATATAGATCTGTATAGAAACTTTAATCTAGGATACAATTCAAGTCCAGAACTTTTTCAAAAATACCAGCAGAGCACGTTGGAACGGCGGAATAGTAGAAAATTACCAATTTCCTCGTTTCAAAATTATAGGAGAAGCCAGAACTCTTTGGTATCTTATAGATCCATATCGAAACTGTTATCTAGGATACAATTTGAGTCCAGAACTCTTTGTAAAATGCCAGCAGAGCACGTTGGAACTGCCGAAAAATAGAAAATTACCATTTTCCTCGTTTCAAAAACATAGGACTAGTCAGAACTCTTTGGTATTATATATATCCGTATAGAAACTTTAATCAAGGATACAATTCAAGTCCAAAACTCTTTCAAAAATACCAGCAGAGCAATTTGGAACGGCCAAATAGTAGAAAATTACCAATTTCCTCGTTTCAAAATTATAGGAGAAGCCAGAACTCTTTAGTATCTTATAGATCTATATCGAAGCTGTTATCTAGGATACAATTTGAGTCCAGAACTCTTTTGAAAATGCCAGCAGAGCACGTTAGAACGGACAAAAAGTAGAATATTACCATTTTTTTCGTTTTGAAATAATATGAAATGCCAGAACTCTTTCGTATTTTACAGATTCATATACGAACAGTATCCAAAGACCTAATTCAAGTCCAGAACTCTTTGTAAAATGCCAGCAGAGCACGTTGGAACGGCGGAATAGTAGAAAATTACCAATTTTCTCGTTTCAAAGTTATAGGAGAAGCCAGAACTCTTTGGTATCCTATAGATCCATATCGAAACTTTTATCTAGGATACAATTAGAGTCCAGAACTCTTTTGAAAATACCAGCAGAGCACGTTAGAACGGACACAAAATAGAATTTTACCATTTTTTTCGTTTTGAAATAATATGAAATGCCAGAACTCTTTCGTGTTTTACAGATCCATATATGAACAGTATCCAAAGACCTAATTTAAGTCCAGAACTCTTTGTAAAATGCCAGCAAAGCACGTTAGAACGAACATAAAGTAGAATATTAACATTTTTTTCGTTTTGAAATAATATGAAATGCCAGAACTCTTTCGTATTTTACAGATCCATATACGAACAGTATCCAAAGACCTTATTTAAGTCCAGAACTCTTTGTAAAATGCCAGCAGAGCACGTTGGAACGGCGGAATAGTAGAAAATTACCAATTTCCTCGTTTCAAATTAAAGGAGAAGCCAGAACTCTTTGGTATATTATAGATCCATATCGAAACTGTTATCTAGGATACAATTTGAGTCCAGATCTCTTTTGAAACTACCAGCGGAGCACGTTAGACCGGAAAAAAGTAGACAATTACCATTTTCCTCGTTTCGAAAATATAGGCGTAGCCAGAACTCTTTGGTATTTTATAGAACCATATAGAAACTTTAATCTAGGATACAATTTAAGTCCAGAACTCTTTTAAAAATACCAGCAGAGCACGTTAGAACGGACAAAAAGTAGAAAATTACCATTTTTTTCGTTTTGAAATAATATGAAATGCCAGAACTCTTTCGTGTTTTACAGATCCATATATGAACAGTATCCAAAGACCTAATTTAAGTCCAGAACTCTTTGTAAAATGCCAGCAGAGCACGTTAGAACGAACAGAAAGTAGAATATTACCATTTTTTTCGTTTTGAAATAATATGAAATGCCAGAACTCTTTCGTATTTTACAGATCCATATACGAACAGTATCCAAAGACCTTATTCATGTCCAGAACTCTTTGTAAAATGCCAGCAGAGCACGTTGGAACGGCAGAATAGTAGAAAATTACCAATTTCCTCGTTTCAAAATTAAAGGAGAAGCCAGAACTCTTTGATATCTTATAGATCCATATCGAAACTGTTATCTAGGATACAATTTAAGTCCAGAACTCTTTTAAAAATACCAGCAGAGCACGTTAGAACGGACAAAAAGTAGAAAATTACCATTTTTTTCGTTTTGAAATAATATGAAATGCCAGAAC
The DNA here is from genome assembly GCA_948477245.1 of Thumatha senex. Lineage (NCBI taxonomy): Eukaryota > Metazoa > Arthropoda > Insecta > Lepidoptera > Erebidae > Thumatha > Thumatha senex. The sequence continues at coordinate 15,740,471 of OX419743.1, forward strand.
TCTTTCGTGTTTTACAGATCCATATATGAACAGTATCCAAAGACCTAATTTAAGATCAGAACTCTTTGTAAAATGCCAGCAGAGCACATTAGAACGAACAGAAAGTAGAATATTACCATTGTTTTCGTTTTGAAATAATATGAAATGCCAGAACTCTTTCGTATTTTACAGATCCATATACGAACAGTATCCAAAGACCTTATTCATGTCCAGAACTCTTTGTAAAATGCCAGCAGAGCACGTTGGAACGGCGGAATAGTAGAAAATTACCAATTTCCTCGTTTCAAAATTAAAGGAGAAGCCAGAACTCTTTGATATCTTATAGATCCATATCGAAACTGTTATCTAGGATACAATTTGAGTCCAGAACTCTTGAAACTACCAGCGGAGCACGTTAGAATGGAAAAAAAGTAGACAATTACCATTTTCCTCGTTTCGAAAATATAGGCGTAGCCAGAACTCTTTGGTATTTTATAGAACCATATAGAAACTTTAATCTAGGATACAATTTAAGTCCAGAACTCTTTTAAAAATACCAGCAAAGCACGTTAGAACGAACATAAAGTAGAATATTAACATTTTTTTCGTTTTGAAATAATATGAAATGCCAGAACTCTTTCGTATTTTACAGATCCATATACGAACAGTATCCAAAGACCTTATTTAAGTCCAGAACTCTTTGTAAAATGCCAGCAGAGCACGTTGGAACGGCGGAATAGTAGAAAATTACCAATTTCCTCGTTTCAAATTAAAGGAGAAGCCAGAACTCTTTGGTATATTATAGATCCATATCGAAACTGTTATCTAGGATACAATTTCAGTCCAGAACTCTTTTGAAACTACCAGCGGAGCACGTTAGACCGGAAAAAAGTAGACAATTACCATTTTCCTCGTTTCGAAAATATAGGCGTAGCCAGAACTCTTTGGTATTTTATAGAACCATATAGAAACTTTAATCTAGGATACAATTTAAGTCCAGAACTCTTTTAAAAATACCAGCAGAGCACGTTAGAACGGACAAAAAGTAGCAAATTACCATTTTTTTCGTTTTGAAATAATATGAAATGCCAGAACTCTTTCGTGTTTTACAGATCCATATATGAACAGTATCCAAAGACCTAATTTAAGTCCAGAACTCTTTGTAAAATGCCAGCAGAGCACGTTAGAACGAACAGAAAGTAGAATATTACCATTTTTTTCGTTTTGAAATAATATGAAATGCCAGAACTCTTTCGTATTTTACAGATCCATATACGAACAGTATCCAAAGACCTTATTCATGTCCAGAACTCTTTGTAAAATGCCAGCAGAGCACGTTGGAACGGCGGAATAGTAGAAAATTACCAATTTCCTCGTTTCAAAATTAAAGGAGAAGCCAGAACTCTTTGGTATCTTATAGATCCATATCGAAACTGTTATCTAGGATACAATTTGAGTCCAGAACTCTTTGTAAAATGCCAGCAGAGCACGTTGGAACTGCCGAAAAATAGAAAATTACCATTTTCCTCGTTTCAAAAACATAGGACTAGTCAGAACTCTTTGGTATTATATATATCCGTATAGATACTTTAATCTAGGATACAATTCAAGTCCAAAACTCTTTCAAAAATACCAGCAGAGCAATTTGGAACGGCCAAATAGTAGAAAATTACCAATTTCCTCGTTTCAAAATTTTAGGAGAAGCCAAAACTCTTTAGTATCTTATAGATCTATATCGAAGCTGTTATCTAGGATACAATTTGAGTCCAGAACTCTTTTGAAAATACCAGCAGAGCACGTTAGAACGGACAAAAAGTAGAATATTACCATTTTTTTCGTTTTGAAATAATATGAAATGCCAGAACTCTTTCGTATTTTACATATCTATATACGATCAGTATCCAAAGACCTAATTCAAGTCCAGAACTCTTTGTAAAATGCCAGCAGAGCACGTTGGAACGGCGGAATAGTAGAAAATTACCAATTTCCTCGTTTCAAAATTATAGGAGTAGCCAGAACTCTTTGGTATCCTATAGATCCATATCGAAACTTTTATCTAGGATACAATTAGAGTCCAGAACTCTTTTGAAAATACCAGCAGAGCACGTTAGAACGGACACAAAATAGAATATTACCATTTTTTTCGTTTTGAAATAATATGAAATGCCAGAACTCTTTCGTGTTTTACAGATCCATATATGAACAGTATCCAAAGACCTAATTTAAGACCAGAACTCTTTGTAAAATGCCAGCAGAGCACGTTAGAACGAACATAAAGTAGAATATTAACATTTTTTTAAAATAAATATCCATCACGCCTTATCCCCGAAGGGGTAGCAGAGGCATATTATATGCCCACTTTTCACCGTGTGGATTCCTGTCCTACGTAATAGGTGGTGAGCCCATTGCCGTGTTGAAAATGGACAGACGCAGGTTGTGGCTACCTGCTGTTGAAATTTTTCAAGCCGCCCATAAGGCATTCAACCAGGCTTCACGACTGCCATTTTACTGACAACCGGGACCAACGGCTTAACGTGCCTTCCGAAGCACGGAAACGCTCGCAAATGTAAATGCCACAAAGTGGTCACCCATCCGAGGACCAGCCATAGTCAAAGTTGCGTAATTCGGTGATCGTTTACAGAACACTGAGACCGCGGGGCCACGAGCGCTTTTTTCGTTTTGAAATAATATGAAATGCCAGAACTCTTTCGTATTTTACAGATCCATATACGAACAGTATCCAAAGACCTTATTCAAGTCCAGAACTCTTTGTAAAATGCCAGCAGAGCACGTTGGAACGGCGGAATAGTAGAAAATTACCAATTTCCTCGTTTCAAAATTAAAGGAGAAGCCAGAACTCTTTGGTATCTTATAGATCCATATCGAAACTGTTATCTAGGATACAATTTGAGTCCAGAACTCTTTTGAAACTACCAGCGGAGCACGTTAGAACGGAAAAAAGTAGACAATTACCATTTTCCTCGTTTCGAAAATATAGGCGTAGCCAGAACTCTTTGTTTTTTTAAATAGAACCATATAGAAACTTTAATCTAGGATACAATTTAAGTCCAGAACTTTTTTAAAAATTCCAGCAGAGCACGTTAGAACGGACAAAAAGTAGAAAATTACCATTTTTTTCGTTTTGAAATAATATGAAATGCCAGAACTCTTTCGTATTTTACAGATCCATTTACAAACAGTATCCAGAGACCTAATTCAAGTCCAGAACTCTTTGTAAAATGCCAGCAGAGCACGTTGGAACGGCCGAATAGTAGAAAATTACCAATTTCCTCGTTTCAAAAACATAGGACTAGTCAGAACTCTTTGGTATTATATATATCCGTATAGAAACTTTAATCAAGGATACAATTCAAGTCCAAAACTCTTTCAAAAATACCAGCAGAGCAATTTGGAACGGCCAAATAGTAGAAAATTACCAATTTCCTCGTTTCAAAATTATAGGAGAAGCCAGAACTCTTTGGTATCCTATAGATTCATATCGAAACTGTTATCTAGGATACAATTTAAGTCCAGAACTCTTTTGAAAATACCAGCAGAGCACGTTAGAACGGACAAAAAGTAGAATATTACCATTTTTTTCGTTTTGAAATAATATGAAATGCCAGAACTCTTTCGTATTTTACAGATCCATATACGAACAGTATCCAAAGACCTAATTCAAGTCCAGAACTCTTTGTAAAATGCCAGCAGAGCACGTTGGAACTGCCGAAAAATAGAAAATTACCATTTTCCTCGTTTCAAAAACATAGGACTAGTCAGAACTCTTTGGTATTATATATATCCGTATAGAAACTTTAATCTAGGATACAATTCAAGTCCAAAACTCTTTCAAAAATACCAGCAGAGCAATTTGGAACGGCCAAATAGTATAAAATTACCAATTTCCTCGTTTCAAAATTATAGGAGAAGCCAGAACTCTTTAGTATCTTATAGATCTATATCGAAGCTGTTATATAGGATACAATTTGAGTCCAGAACTCTTTTAAAAATACCAGCAGAGCACGTTAGAACGGACAAAAAGTAGAAATTTACCATTTTTTTCGTTTTGAAATAATATGAAATGCCAGAACTCTTTCGTGTTTTGCAGATCCATATACGATCAGTATCCAAAGACCTAATTCAAGTCCAGAACTCTTTGTAAAATGCCAGCAGAGCACGTTGGAACGGACAAAAAGTAGAAAATTACCATTTTTATCGTTTTAAATTAATATGAAATGCCAGAACTCTTTCGAATTTTACAGATCCTAATACGAACAGTAACCATAGACCTAATTCAAGTCCAGAACTCTTTGTAAAATGCCAGCAGAGCACGTTGGAACTGCCGAAAAATAGAAAATTACCACTTTCCTTGTTTCGAAAACATAGAACTAGTCAGAACTCCTTTGTAATAATATAGATCCGTATAAAAACTTTAATCTAGGATACAATTCAAGTCCAGAACTCTTTTAAAAATACCAGCAGAGCACGTTGGAACGGCCAAATAGTAGAAAATTACCAATTTCCTCGTTTCAAAATTATAGGAGAAGCCAGAACTCTTTGGTATCTTATAGATCCATATCGAAACTGTTATCTAGGATACAATTTGAGTCCAGAACTCTTTGTAAAATGCCAGCAGAGCACGTTGGAACTGCCGAAAAATAGAAAATTACCATTTTCCTCGTTTCAAAAACATAGGACTAGTCAGAACTCTTTGGTATTATATATATCCGTATAGAAACTTTAATCTAGGATACAATTCAAGTCCAAAACTCTTTCAAAAATACCAGCAGAGCAATTTGGAACGGCCATATAGTAGAAAATTACCAATTTCCTCGTTTCAAAATTATAGGAGAAGCCAGAACCTTTTAGTATCTTATAGATCTATATCGAAGCTGTTATCTAGGATACAATTTGAGTCCAGAACTCTTTTGAAAATACCAGCAGAGCACGTTAGAACGGACAAAAAGTAGAAATTTACCATTTTTTTCGTTTTGAAATAATATGAAATGCCAGTTCGTATATGGATCTGTAAAATACGAAAGAGTTCTGGCATTTCATATTATTTCAAAACGAAAAAAATGGTAATATTCTACTTTTTGTCCGTTCTAACGTGCTCTGCTGGCATTTTACAAAGAGTTCTGGACTTAAATTAGGTCTTTGGATACTGTTCGTATATGGATCTGTAAAATACAAAAGAGTTCTGGCATTTCTTATTATTTCAAAACGATAAAAATGGTAATATTCTACTTTTTGTCCGTTCTAACGTGCTCTGCTGGTATTTTCAAAAGAGTTCTGGACTCAAATTGTATCCTAGATAACAGTTTCGATATGGATCTATAAGATACCAAAGAGTTCCGGCTTCTCCTATAATTTTGAAACGAGGAAATTGGTAATTTTCTACTATTCGGCCGTTCCAACGTGCTCTGCTGGCTTTTTACAAAAAGTTCTGGACTTGAATTGTATCCTAGATTAAAGTTTCTATTCGGATCTATATAATACCAAAGAGTTCTGACTAGTCCTATGTTTTTGAAACGAGGAAAATGGTAATTTTCTATTTTTCGGCAGTTCCAACGTGCTCTGTAAGAAAGAGTTCTGACCGTTTATTTAAATTTGAAACGAAGAATCTGCTGTCTTCTGAACTTGAAAACTATTAAATTTAATGCGAGTTCTTATCGCATGCAGCTGAGTTCTACAGTTCCTGATACATTTTAGAAGTAGTTCTAGCGTTTTTTTAAGGAATAGTTCCTTTGAAGTATCTGGAACTGGAGATATCATTCACATGTGAGAAGAACTCACTCGAATTTTTGATTTGCTGCAATATTATTTACTACAGAAAGTTGGGAGATCATTTTGTCAATTGCCTTTTTTTTGGTAAAAACGCTAGAACTACTTCTAAAATGTATCAGGAACTGTAGAACTCAGCTGCATGCGATAAGAACTCGCATTTATTTTTGATCAGCTGGACAATGATCTGCTAAGTGATCTGTTACGGAAGTTGGCAGAGCATTTTTTCAACTGTCTTTTTTTTCGTAAAAACGCTAGAACTATTTCTAAAAAGTATCAGGAACTGTAGAACTCTACTGCATGCGAGCAGAACTCTCATTTTTTTTTGATCTGCTGGACAATGTTCTGCTAAGTTCACTAACATGGAGATGTCTGCATTTTCCGTTCTAAACAAAAGAAGCGTTTTTAGGCTGACTGAAACGAATCTCCAAGCGAATTAACATCACCCTTAAAGGGGAGTGCGACAACATAACGACCATCACTATCGCGAGTAGTCGTGCGACTATAAAACTCTTCACGAAGTTTATCATCCGGGCTGACAATAGGAGGGACGTTCACCTCTTCTATCTCCCAGAATTTACGGACAGCGGAGTCTAGCGGCTCGACGGTGCAACAATATGACACTGTCGAGTTACAATCAAAATAAGCGGGTGCGGAACCAACAATAACAAACCCAAGAACCGTCTCTAAGGCGAGCGGCGCGGGGTGCGATGCGTGACCTTGAACCTTATCCTGCGACAGGAGGTGCGGGAAAATCGAAGCGCCAACTAACACATCAATATCTCCTGGAACGGCGTAAGTATCATCGGCCAACGGCAAATCTCTAAAATTAGTCAATAATGAGGTATTGACTGCGACAGTCGTTAAAAGTTTGGTAACCTTATCGACGACTAGCGAATCCATCGAAAAACTAACATCAAAATCAAAACGCGAGTGGAATTTAATCCCTACAGAACCTTGAACGGCTTTAGTGGAACCCCCAATACCTTTCACAACATTACAGGCGGGGCGGTTATTTATATGCAAACCAAGACGACTACAACAATTTTTACTAATAAAATTACTTTGAGAAGCACTATCTAAAAGTGCGCGAACACTATGTCCCCTACCATGCGAATCGTAAACAACAACTCGAGCAGTTGGTAGAAGTACCGTAGTAGGGCTTGTGTGCAAACTTGATAGCGAGCACAAAGCGACATCGTTCGGCTAGAGGCGCGCGGCAGTGGCGCCGCCGTCGCTAGGCGCGGACGGGGACGAAAACACGCGAGAGCGCACCCCGTCGCGATTCAGCGGCGCGGGCGGTTGTGACGTCACATCGGACGGACGGTTAGGCACTGAGTTCGCGCAGCTGGAATCGACGGACGAACTACCGGACATGGCGTTATTGTTTTCGAAGTGTAACAATGAATGGTGTTTACCATTACACTTGCGACAAAAAATATTCGAATTACAGAATGAAACACGATGTATCTTACTGAGACAATTGATACATAAATTACTAGAACGAACAAATTTATAGCGATCGTTAGGAGTGAGTTTATTGAACTCCGAACATTTATAAAGTTGGTCATGTTGACCTTATCACAAAGAACAATTTTTCGAATGCAACACTTGCAATTGCAAAGTTGTGGGTTCAAAATTAACAAAAGAATGCGTGGACTTCGTGGGCTTACTAATAGTAGTAATAGTACTACTACGATTAGTCGGACTATTTTTCGCTACTCCGGTTTAACGAAGTTCGTTGCAAAATTCGAATATGTTGACGAACGAAAGTTTCTAAGTCGTCGAACTTAGGTATTTGATGGCCACGTCTATTCATTTCAAATAAGCGAACGGTTTTGGAATCTAATTTCTTTAAACTGATATACAAAAACAAAAAGTCACAGAGGTCATTGACCTTGACATTCTTTAGGGCGCGAACAGCTGATGCTAAAATAGCTAAGAATTTTTCTAAGTCGTGTTCATTACACGATGAGCTATTTTTCAAATTAAATATTTGATCCAAATAAGCAGTTGTTACTAAGCGCTTGTCTTCGCATTTGACCTTCAAAGTATTCAAAATCAAACTATAATTTTCGGCACAAAGCATTATACCGGCGTAAACGGTTTTTGCTTTCCCGGTTAGTTTACTAACTAAGTAATGTAATTTTTCGTAATCCGATAACGAATTATTATTATGGATCGTATTTTCGAAACTAGCGACAAACAAAGGCCAATTTTTAATATCGCCATCAAATTCGGGTATTTGTATGGGCGGTAATTTAGTTCGGTCCCGTTTCAGCAAATCAAAACCGGCTGGCCCGGGTTTCGAATCGGTGACTACTACGGGCACGGGCGCTTGCAATGACTTAGCGACACGTTTTATGCGACAAATTAAATCTTCGTAAGATGACATGGCGTCATAACTTAATAAGAAATCGGGATTTAATTTTAATTCAAGCAAGTTAATTTTATCGAGAACATTCTCGAAATCTAAGCGCAAAGTATCTACGGTTTTGATCGAGGATAAAAACAATTCTTTTATTGATTTATCTGCGATCCTCGATGAATAATCACAAATTGATTGCATACGCTTAAAAATGCTATCCTTTATAGCGTGTAATAGTTTTAACTGTAGATCCGGAATCTCTTTCGGAGGCATTGTTAAAACAAACAACTATAGCTACCTACAGTGCAAAACTAACGAACTATCAAAATGGGAGCGGTGGTGAGCAGCGAGACTCGAACGAGCGTAGGTACTTGCGCGCGCGGGCCTAGGTACCTGCTCGCGTGGTCTACCTATTACTATGCGTTGCAGTCGAAATTGCCAACTATTTAGTACCTACCTATGCAAAAAACAGTAGGTAAGTATGCGTTTATTCCCTAATGGAATAAAAAACTATTACCTAATCTATGCGTTTATTCCGTGGTGGAATAAAAACTATAACCTATACCTATGCGTTTATTCCGTGGTGGAATAAAAACTATTGCGTTTCTATTGGCAAACTACTAAAGCGAGTGGATCAAAATCCGGATAGTTAGGACCAGAAAATGGTTGAGCGGGCGAGATAAATAAATTCAAAGTGGACTGTAATTGCGGGGAAAGACAATAATGAAATTTACACGCGGTTGTCGATGGAAAAGAATGGAAAACAGGAATGGGCACACTACCTTGCTTTTGCTGCGAGATTCTGAGGTGGAGGCAGCCGGGGACGTCCCTGGACTTGGATCCCTGGTTCCATTATTGCACGAAAACACTATTTATCCATGGAAAACACAATTATTGCGAAAGGTTTGTGCGAACGCGCGCGCGGCCATTGCAGAACTAATACAGCGAGCCTTCAATCCGTCCGCGCTGCCTGTGAGCGGCGTTTTAGATCGCGCGTAATACAGCTATCTCGCTCTCCTTTTATGCGAGACAAGGTAGGTGCGAAAGAGAAATGGAATAAAGGGAAACGGGGGAGTGTCGACAACTAATTAATTAAAAACAAATGTAGATCGGTGATGCAACATAGAAAAAATAACGCGGCTACTCTTGAATCGTATACCGGCGCAACCAATCCTTATAGATCCAATAATGAAAGAGTCGAAAGAGATTCAATTTTGCCTTACCAGAAAAGCAACTTGTAGTGGTAGAGTGGAGTAATTCACAAAACTATAAAACAAATACCTACACTTCTCTAGTAGGTATATTTATTGCTGTGGGGATAAATGGGATAAACGTGGTTATTTTAAGATTGAAACCTTTTTGTTGCCCTACATGTTGTTCAGTAAGCACTCAGTCATATAGCCTATGACTGAGTGCTTACTTTATCAAGTGTTTACGCGACAGAGCATAAAAGCGAGATTTAATGTTGGTGCTTTGCAGCGATGTATCGATAGGCGATAGGTATTTAGGTATTGATATACATATTTGTAAGTATGACGTCAATGTCAATCAATCAGCGCCCCATCTAGCAACTGTGGTGTTTAATGACTGTGTTTCTAGTCTACTGATTTAATGAAACACAGCAATGTCGTTCCCTTGTTCAAGGCTGGCAGACCCGTCTAATTTTCGACCAGTGTTGGTGGTGCCAACTATGAGCAAGTATTTGAAAAAATGCTCGTGAATCAAATGCTATCCCATTTTAATAGTCAAAATATTTCGTGCGAATCAATTTGGGTTTACGAAAGGGCGCTCAACTTCCGATGCTGGTGTTGAGTTAATTAAATGTATTCATGAAGCCTGGGAAGACAAGCAAGATGCGTTAGGTATATTCTGCGATCTATCCAAGGCTTTTGATTGCTAGCTTAGCTTAGCTTTTGATATGGTTAGTAGCCAGATAGGCGCCTTCTAGGACGCATGTCCCAGAAATATTTCAGGTCTATAAAACCACATTTTCCCTGTTCTTGTGAAGTAAGTAAATCAACAGCGTCCGCCTCTTCAGGGAATCAAACAGCGATCAAAATAAAATACAAACACTGTAGGTACATTTTATTTTACGATTTTTATTCATTTAAAAATTGCGCTATTTATGATATTTGTTTGATTGTTGATAATTGTTTGTCATAGAAGGCGGAGGACTTCAACAACAATTCGTTGTAACCTAATAAAAATTGCTTCTTCATCATGAAACCTGGTCAAAGAAAACAATTAGATTTTTTTTATACTAAGTACTAAGTTGGTAGACATTTTACGATATTACGTACGGTCCGCCTGTTCGATGTTGGTCACCAGAGCCTAAGGACATTCGCGCTTATTAGAGATAGAACCTCTAAAATAAGCGATTTATTTGCTGCGATCGAATAAAAGGTTGGGGTGTCAATGACCGCTTGAGTTCCGGAGAACTTGCCCCACTAAGTTCTCCGGAACCCAAGTGACCTCACCTGCTAGCGGTGCACCTGCTGACTACCGGACGAGGCATCGATGCAGGCGCCCTTACGGGGTTGGTAGGTCAAACGAAAAACTAATGCCTAGCTGCCCCTGGCAGCCAAATGAAAGTGGAAAGTGGACCTCTGGTTCCAAATCCAGATATGGCATTGGGAGGGAGCAACTGGGTATACACCTTGTCTAAGAGATAATAAGATGGAATGCAGAGAGTCGTCAAAATACGATATAGCATCGATATTGTTGTTACAACGAAGATCACTGACGCTAAAGTACTAATTTTAGCGTCATTCAGTGTGCTTTAGCCCTTAATCGATAGTGATATTGGAGAAAATATTCGAGAAATATTTTGAGCATAAAAATATCCGTTAAACTATAATATACTAATATAACGTTACAAAATATTATGATCTGGATTATGACGCAACTGTACTTCATTTTTGCATGCAGACAGGATTAGGTGCAAGGCAAGGTCCACGTCGGGTGCCAGGCGAAGTCTCCGATTTTTCACTCATTTCTGGGAAGTAGCATTCTTTGAAGTGTTTCTTGACTGCTTCTACCATTTCCTTCGTGTGTGACCAGCCTTTAGTTTCAACGATTACTTTTAACTGTAAATTAAGTAAATAATTAGATTTTACATCTACAGATTTTAGCTGTAGTCATTAAGGTTACATTTCCTTTATTTTGCTTAAACACGTTTTTTTTGATCTCGTCAAAATGATGAAATGCTCTATGAATCGAAGGGCACGTTCACAGCTGGAAATGCTACTGCCCCCGTTGCCCCTGAAATTGACGGTTCTCAGATATGCCTTAACACACTCTACTAGAAGAACGGTTGTAAGAGGATGATACCTCTGCTTGAGATCATAGACACGAGAGCGTATCGATCGTAACCAAGATAGAGAGCTCATCAAAACACTCATCAAGAAAGAACCGGGAAAAATGTAGCCAAGAATGGAATTGTAATACGCACTTCTCTATTCTGTAGTTTGGTTTTCTTTACTTACATCACAGCTAAATACATCTCCCTTGACCCACGCTCTTTCAGGTACGCAATCACGCATTGTGACGCCGAGATTAGCAAGTAGGCCGCACAACTCAGCCATTCCACCAGGTCTGTCGACTGCTGTCACTTTGAATTTGACGAGTCGGCCTTCTGCAGCCATGCCTCGTTCTAACGCACGGGTCAGTGTTGTAGTGTCAATGTTGCCTCCGGAACATATTACCACAACTCTGAAAAAAATGCAGTTTAGATTATATACACAACAGATAAAGGAGCCACCCAAAACGGCAAGACTCAAGTTTAAAAACGGCTTCCATTCAATTTAATATGAGTTTCGTAATTAAAAAACAACAAAATAATGAAAATGCTGACGGCAGTTGGACGACTCTATATTTTGACATCTTGTCAAAACTATTCATAATATGCGAAGAGATACAGCAAAAAATAATAGCCAATCTTGGATTGAAGTTTTGTAGCAGCCATGCCCGATGAACATCAGCAAACGTCAAATAACGTTCGCACCGGAGAAGTCATTTCTCTATAGCCCATCTTGCCAAGAATTATAGAATCGTTTTCGTCATCTTATTACATTCTGACTTATTTCATTCTGGATAAAATAGTTATGACTCCATCAAAAATTAGATATTACTACTAAGTATACAGCTCTAGTTGTGAGATATTACTACTACTATAATACAGTTCTAATTGTATTATACTAGTAGTAATATCCTACATATTAATGGTCATAATTATTCCACCTAGAATGATGCAGGTCAGAATGTAGTTATAATGGCCATCCCCCACCATTTCAAGGTATCGAAAATGATATTAGTATACTAACTTCTTTCCTTTCAAATTGGGAAAGAGGCCTGCCAACAAGCTTGCTATGCAGGTTGCTCCAGCTCCCTCAACAACATACCTCTCATGTTCTACAATTTGCGTTATTGCACGCGCTACCCAGTCTTCTTTCACAACCACCTGGAAATAAATAAATATGATAAAATATTTTTATGACGTTTTTCGGATTCCCTACAAAATGCATTACGATTGTCAGCGTCCTAAGTAAAAGCTAGTTAATTCTTGAAAAAAAATTTACTTTTTGCAAGAAAATAAAAATCACTATATAAATATTGACCAGTTTGTTGAATGTGATTACCTTATATATTAAATAACAGTGCTTTTATTATTAGTTCTTTGGTTTTCAGCTAAGCATATTGCTGTTATTATTAAGGTACCTATTATTATGAAAAGTTTGATAAATTGAATTGTATTCAGATTGTCGAATACATTACCTACGAAATGGCGCATTGTAAATTAATATGATCTTTGATTGATATCAAATCCAGTTGATTAGGCGTACTTTTTTATAACTCTCATATTATTTAAGTACAAGTATAAACATGATATCATGCCAATTTCAAATTATTATATTCAATTATTTCGTCTCTTTCGATAATGTAACGTAAACAACAAATAAAATTGAAATATAAAAGATATAAGGCAAAGATTGGAACCAAATAGATTTAAGCAAGTTGACTCAGAATCAAGTTACAAATGCGTGGGTACAAAATATTAACGGTCTTATTCAAATGAAACGCTTATCGAGGTCATAAACCTTCTATAGTTAATAGTAGATTAGTAGCCAAGGGCTGTAAGGCATGCCCACGCTGCGCTCGTGCGCCTATAGTTCGAGGGTGCAATTGATGCTAACACCCGAGCTAACTACTCTGCTTTACATCTCGATTGTGAGGTACATAAGTAGAAAAAAACCGGCATTACAAGAATAAATACTGATGATTATAATTAAATAAATATACACGAACGATTTGCAGTAATTTCAATGCTACGCCAGGTTTGTAAAGCTTGCAACGCTAGCAATGCTTTCCTATTGTATTATTGGTACCTATGTAAATTAAAACTACTTATAGTTACAATAATTAATATCTACTTTTTCATCACAGACTACCGACCCGGCCCGAAATTAATTGCGTTGCGCGTTATTATTGATTTTACCATAGATCCTAAGGTATTCAATTAAATAGTGTGGTGTAAAAGGAAACAATCATCTTCAGAAGATATTCAAGCCAACTAATATATTTAAAATGATAAGGATTAAAATCGAATTTGTGTAAAATAGCTTTACATTTATCACTTTAATTGCCCATTATTGCAGCATTAAACTGGATATAGTATGATATCCTGAAAAGCTAGACATATGCCGTCGCCGACTAATCTGTAGATATATTTAAGATACACAACTCTGCGATACATTATTTTGTAATATCTCAGTGTTTAGATAGCGTTTTCGTTGAAAGCTCCGAAAAAAAAGACGGCTTATTTTATTCCGATATCAACAAATATCGTTACAGTTTACTCAATGTATCTATATAAAAGCTTAACAAGTTGTATATCAAAACCTTCCTCTTCAATTACTCTATCTTTTAAAAAATACCGTATCAAAATCCGTTGCGTAGTTTTAAATATACTAGTTTTAATGTACTAGTTTTAAATATTTATAACATACTTAGTGGAAAACAGAGCGGGAAGCAACATAATAGTTTTATAACTGACCGTAATGACAATAAATCCCCAAAACACGGAACAGCTGATCGCGGTCGGCCATTTTGTTTACTAAAATAGATTTATAGAAGGGGTCTGGCTGGCTTCTATAAAATCAGATAGATTTATCAGAGGTTTATAAAACGTTTTAGTGCTTTTGAACGATTATGCATAAGACTTTTTAGCAATCCTCTAATAAGGGCTTATTAAACCTCTCATAACTCATTGTCATTATGAATAAGACGGTAAGTATGTACCAGCTGATGTCCGCGCATCGACATAGGCTACTTTTTGTCCCGGGATCAAGTTCCTGTGGGAAACGGGAACGGGAAAGCTTCATTAGACGGGTGGAGCCGCAGGCGTCAACTAGTACATTGTAAACCAGTTCTTACCATTTTATCTACAAGTCCCCCCGTTTTGATAGTGTGGAAGGTGTTTACTCCGACTGTACTAACAGCTAATCCATCTGCAATAGTTGAATCTATTGGGAGAAAGATTCTTTCATTTTTCCTAAGTGATTCCGTCATGCTGCAAGTTTTATCTGTTTCTACTCCCTGAAAAAATATTATGAAATTCGAAATTACTTCATGTATTCTTACAGTTTCTAAATACTTTTCTTTAGAATGAAAAATACATTATTTTATTACCATTTTTATACTAAGTCTCTCCATAGTTGCATGGCATTTTAGAGTATAAACTAAAAATTGTCACTTAAAGATGAAATATTTACTAAGTACAGGAATATTACCCGACGGAGCGAGTCATGACACAATCTATTGATTGATCTCTCCCAGTTACTACCACATTACGCAGCTCTGCGTCTTCTTCCACTTCCAGTCTGCTTCTTCTTCAACTGCGACCCTTCCCACATTCTATAATGTCGGTCCATCTGCCGGGGAATGTCCTAAGTCCTATTTTGTGTTGGCCAAATTGCGATCGCCATTTCAGAACTTACACTCTTTTTAAATTATATCAGTCTATTTGTTTTGTAATGTATCATTAACTTACATATACTTCGACGTCAGGCTTGAGATGTTTAACAGCGACCGCCACACCGGCCAGTAGGCTTCCACCTCCACATGGCACCAGTACAGCTTCTACGTCCGGGACTTGTTCTATTATTTCAATACCCACTGTACCCTGGCCTTCTACGACTTGTGGGTGATCGAACCTGTTAGGTACATCCTTAACTTACAGTTTGTATAGACGACCGTAAAATAATTCGGTAATATTACAACAGTATTGCTTTAAGAAATGATGGTAACGTAAAGTACGTAATGGTAGCGAAATTAGGCTAGGCCGGAGGCAACTGAAAAGTCGCGTATGCAAATTAAGCTATATTACTGCAATGTTATGTGAAATACTGCAAAGTTACATTGTTAAAATCATTAAACATTTCAATAGCAGGTATAGCCAAGACCGGCGCTTGTCCATTTCACGACAAAAGTGATTCCGGTGAAATGTGAGCGAATGCCTCTGCCTACTCCTTCGGTGCTAAAGACGTGACTGATACGTAAACGATTACACTGTAACTTCTACTAAAAAACTAACCCATTAACATAGAGCATTTTCTTTTCCTTTGCTATTACCATAGCGTGATGTTTAGAGTCCATTAGATTTGGCCCGTATAAGATCAACTTCGCTCCCAGCTTCTCACACTTCTTCACTTTTGTAACTGGCGCTGTCACCGGCATTACGATTATACTGGGCACTCCCATGAGCGTGGAGTGATAGCTAACGGCGCATCCATGGTTGCCCGTACTGGCAGCCACCACACCGTACTTCTTCTGTTCATCACTGAGCAGCAATAGGGTGTTGCGTATTCCACGTTCTTTGAAACTATAATGATTCAATTTATCAGATTCCTTCTCTCTTCACAAGCAATTGAGAATACACTAAGTATTCTGATACCACTCCACTTTGTGGCATTTACATTTGCCAGCGTTTCCGTGCTTCAGAAGGCACGTAAAGCCGTTGGTCCAGGTTGCTAGTAACATGGCAGTCGTTAAGCCTGGTGGAAGGCCTTATAGGCGGCTTAAAAAATTTCAACAGCAGGTAGCCACAACCTGCGTCTGTCTATTTCAACACGGCAATGGGCTCACCACCTATTACATGGGACAGGAATCCACACGGTGAAAAGTGGGCATATAATATGCCTCTGCCACCCCTTCGGGGATAAGGCGTGATGGATGGGACTCTTGTCTGTGACCTTTAAACCCCGTAAGTTTGTCTGCGTCATTGCAAGTGTTTTCCAACAATGTCAAAATTCAAAAACCAAGCGTAACCTGCTCCTCTCTGCTTAACTTTTGGCGCCAACATTAGCAATTGCGCACGTTTGTAGTACGAGTATTATTTCTAAAATTTGTGTTTTTGTGTTTATTATTGATGGAATATTATACATAAAAAGTGCGCATTAGTGATGGAAAGTGATATATTTCAATGAATAGCGGTGTTAATTGTGTTAGTGCCAAATTTCCATAGAAAGCTGCAATAAGGGATCCACTGCCTTATTGGGGCAAGGACCAGGATTTAAGACTGAGGACTTGACATCGACAAAGGATCAATATTGAACACCATTCTGTATGGACCAAGTTTCGAGTCGAAGGTACCTAACCAACAACAACCTCTCTGCTATTTAATACATCTCTTTGAGGGGAGAGGTACGCACCTCTCTCCTCAAAGAGAGCAAAATACATAATTTCACTGTACGCTAAGGTTTATAACAAAATTCAATACCTTCCAGTATGTTGTAGGAAGTCTAACTTCATGTACACCTCCATGCCTAGTATTGCAGACAATTGAGCTTTCTATATAGAAATAGGAAACGTTATCATTACTTTAAATAAAAAATTGAGTACTTAAATCTATACTAATATTGAAATGTAAAGGACAAATGTACTCGGATACCCAGACGTGCATGTATGAAACGATTAATGAATCTGCAGTGAAAATATTTAGTTTATGAAGACTATGTTTAGTTTAACGTGCACGTGCCAATCTTAGGAACTACTGATTCGAATTAATAATTATATTTTATACTAGCTAATGCCCGCAGCTTCGCCCGCGTGGTGAAGTTTTCCTATTCGAGATTTCGCACGGAACCCAAAACTTTTTGAATATCTAACATAGCCTATGTTACTTATGAAGAATGTAGCTCAGCAGTAGTTTTTGAACTTATTTATTACAAACAAACTTAGAAATCTTTCCTCTTTATCTATACTTATAATAAATCTGTAGAGAGGTCAATTCTGTACATGAAATATATTTCCAAAATAACTATCGGGGGGTGATTAAGGAGCGATACTGATGGCAAAAATGCAATCAGTAAAATTTTAGTCTGTATTGAGTATAAGTATCGAGTACGAGTACGAGTATCGAGTACGAGTATCGAGTATCGAGTATCGAGTATCGAGTATCGAGTACGAGTATCGAGTACGAGTACGAGTATCGAGTACGAGTATCGAGTACGAGTATCGAGTACGAGTATCGTGTACGAGTATGGAGTACGAGTATCGAGTACGAGTATCGAGTACACGATACTCGATACTCATACTCAATACAGACTAAAATTTTACTGATTGCATTTTTGGCATCAGTATCGCTCCTTAATCACCCCCCGATATTTATTTTGGAAATATATTTCATGTACAGAATTGACCTCTCTACAGATTTATTATAAGTATAGATAAAGAGGAAAGATTTCTAAGTTTGTTTGTAATAAATAAGTTCAAATTAAATATGAACGTGTGTCCAGTTGAAGAAAACATAAAAGTATTTAATTTAAGTTTCACTATGTGGACACGCGTCCAGATGACGAAGTAATAAATAATTTTTTTTGGAGTTTCACCAACTGATCACACGTGTGTCCAGCCTCTCGTGTCGAGATGATGAATAACCCGATCTCCGTGTCAGTTGTTTCTCACATGGTCAGTTGAACGTCGCTCTTTCCGGGTTAGCAGTTCTAGAAATCTTTATGTTCACGTGCCGGACGGGTCAACTGTCAATATAGTTTACCCGGAAGCTTTGCGCTGAAGTATTTTCGTTCTATAGGTACTTAAGCCTCATTGAACGTGATCTACACAATATTACCAATGGAGTTACACGCTGACGGAGTCGCGGGCACAGCTATTAACAATAATATTGTGCGGTTCCGTATTGCGATATTTCTCAACAGTATTGTAGATTGACATATTATATTTCCCTACTAAAATACGAAAGTTAATCTGTCTGTTACATCAAAACCACTGAACCGTGAGGAAGGACATAGGCTACTTTTTTATATGATATAAATATGTAATGTTTTTTTGCAATGTGTCTTATTTGAAGAATAATTAAAAATACTATCTAAAATTACGATTCGTCGCGGACGAAGTCGTGGGCACAGCTAGTATTTTAATATTAGTATAGATTGCTATTTATCGATGAAGGCTATATTATACTTATTATCTCATCACACAGCAGAGCGGGGTAGTATTAATAAAAATCAATTATTGGTTATTAAATTTCCTTACTTTATCGTCAAATTAATAAACGACTGGTTTAAATGGGTAACTGAGGGTTCGAAGTATGTCACCAGTCAGTGTTAAAATAAATATGCTGTAAGTACCGGACATGGAGTGCGCTCAATTTGTCCAACTATTCGTCGACTTGCTGCTAATATTCCATCAAATTCTATCTTGATTGGATTGTCAGGGTCACAGAATTCATCAAAATTTGGATCCTGGAATGGTTTTTGTGATCAGGTATACATATTAGAATACATAAATAACTAACTTGGATTTAGACATGTCTAACAAAAATGTCGAAGGACCGATTGACAAAGAATATGTACTTTGCGAAAGTAGATTGTCATGGTCACAGATTTCATAAAAATTTGGATCCTGGAATAGTTTTTCCGTGATTAGGTATACATATGAGAATACATAAATAACTAACTTGGATTTAGACATGTCCAACAAAAAAGTGGGAGGAACGATTGATCTAATTTGCTAAAGTAGAGGGTAGGAGTCAGGGTGTACTGAGATTTACATACGAAGACGATGTGAAATATGTGAAACGATTAATGAATCTGCAGGACGCGAAAGAAGATGCATGAACCGCAAACCCAGGCGGTCCGTCCTCTCTAACTACCCCTTCAGGTAACAATGTAAAGATCAAAATTCACTGAAATTTATTGCAATTGTTAGGAGTTTAGAGATGAACATGTTTTTTACTCCTATCTTTCATCGAAAAAGAAAATTCCTTGAGTAGTTTATCATATCTAAGCATGCCGCCAGCGGGAGCGATTAATCACTGGCCTTCCTAGGAATACCTAGGTGGTATGACTCAATTAGCTATGCAACCAAAAGAAAAGGTTATATTTGAAGCACAGTATAGAGTTGATGTAAGGTCATTGGTAAATACATACGTCAGTCTTATTCATTTTGCACGAATTTTACAGTTCCCTTTACACAGAATTGCTTCTTTTTTTAAAGAAATTCTTTCACATATAATTTAACATAGTGATTTTATAATAGGGGGACTTTAAGATAATAAAAATGATTGTTTTTCAAAACTTCCACTAAAGCGACATTATGCTTGACAATTTTGTAATACAGAATTTTCTTTTTATTGCTGGTGAAAGGAGTTTTTAGATGAAATCTCCTTGTGCAATAGACTATTACCTAACTTAATGTATAGTACCTACTAATTTATCGGGAAGGAAAAGTTACAAGATATTAAGGCTATCATCGTAGACAGAGCGGCTATTTTTAATAAATACTACACTTGTTCAGTCATTTAAAGTTAACTTACTTGACCAGTTCAGTTGACTGAACAAGTAAGTAGTTTTTTTATTGTTCTTTTAGTTGAAAACTTAACAAGTTTTTGCAGTCGGTAACTCTACATTGATTTACAAAATACGCACCCAATTATGGATATTACTGGGAGGTTTTGCAACTACAGTGTAATATAGTTTCACCTTGTAAATAATTATGAATTGCTTTGTAATCTTTGACTTTTAGGCAATCTGCGTTTTGCTCTTAGTCAATTTGACTTTTGCTGGTTTACTGGCCCTATGAGCATTACAGGAGGACATGTATTTCGATTGAGCCCTCACCTCCAACAATGTAATCTCCAAGGAGTTAATGATTGTGTCCAAGGTTGTGGGGTTTTCACTTTGGTAAAGGTTAAATGGAACCGTAACTCTATGTTCGGGATCTAACCAAGTTATTCAGAAGTAACATAGGCTATGTATCATTGTTACTACCCAAGGGAGTAAAGTAGTGATAATAAAAATGAAAAAATTGGCAGATTTCATTTGCAAAACATCAGTATCCTGCCACGAGTTCCATTATTAATCCATTTTTATAAGTATAATATTTTAGATTTTTTTTTATTTAAATAGAATATAACTGAACTTTATTTTAGGATACTGCTTGAATTATATTATTACGCAGCTCACGGAAATCATAGGAGATTGAGGGGATTGGGGTGAGTCAACGGAGCCAGCGCTAGCTGCTTTGAAGTTGACCGATATCAGCCGCCATATTGAGTCCATCGTTCATTGAGACATGCAGTTACGTGATGTAGAAGAATACAACAGTGAGAAGCCACGGTGCAAAATTATAAATAAAAGAATGTTAATTAATTAAAACAGTTTATTAACAAAAATAAAATAATAAACAACTTGTAAATAATTGCCATTTCGGTACTTCAAAATTGATTCGGGAAATATGTATAATTACCTACCTACGATATATTAGCTTAATTCTAACCGTTCTTTCTAACCGAACCTAACCAGCATAAGTCCTTTGAGTCTTGATTGATAATATGCTGATCTACTCCCACTCATTACTAAATGAATGACAATCCTTTTCCATCTTTTTAACTGCCTTGGTGGCGCATTTTTTGTGTAGATATATGCATCAGGAAATTATAAAATGCTACTATAAGTCGATGTGTATGTGAATCCCGCGTCAAAAGGAATATTTGTGTGTCGAGCAAATATTTGTTTATATACAACGTGCTTCAGAAATGTGTAGTCATATTTGATCTTCGGTACACATGTCTGATAACTTGAGCATATGTTCGGCCACTATTGCGAAATGTCAAGAAAGTCATGGGCTCGGTAATTTCATTCAAATTTAAGAACACCCTTATTTTTTTCGATAGTGTATTAAAATAAGTACGTCGCAACACTATCTATAATCACCTACTTTCAAGGACGTTCATTGAACTGCGCTCAGCTGTAAGAATTTTGTATGCCTGGTCAATTTACCTACCTGGATCCAATTCAGACACAGCGGCGCCATAACTTTGCGGTGGCGGCCTTGAGTTTCTAAACATACCTAGCAGCGTGGTAGGTACATTAGGTAAGGATTATTATCACTTCACATAACTGCGATAAAGTTCTGTTAATATTCACTGACATCAATACACTTTACAGACACACATAATGCATAAAATATTACACTCTTGTTTGCAATGTATTCTTTTTACGAGTTCAAAGAAAGTGGTACAAGGTTATAAGCACAAAATTACACTAATATCTTGATGTTCACTTCATTCAACTAAACTAAATTACAGTAAAGGTTCGATACGTTCACCCTGCTGCTTAATTGCCCCACATAATGAATCGGTATGTTAGGAAGAACCGATTCAGATTCATCATCTTGCGAAAACATTCCAGAAATTGAAGCCGCCGCCCCGGCCGGTGACTCTCTTGTGTTTCGTCAACAAATCTTTCCCCATACAGCCAACGAGTCAGCGGCATCCATACAAAACATCATTTTGTAATATTCACTATTACTAAAAAACACCATAATCACTACAAGCTACTATCTGCACTGAGTTACTATGAGCAAATGAATTTTAGAAGTGACAGTGTTGCCATTTTTCAAAGCCTATGTACCTCATCTAATAAAATTTATTTTGAAAACACTTGACAATAAAATTAACGCAGTCGAACGTGATAGAATATTAAAAAAAAATACACATTTGTCATTTGGAGACTAACTAAAAATCCAAAACAAATCACTAATTAATACACCATACTTAAAGCATAAAACACGTGAAAATAACCTATTGAAACTTTTCTGGATACGATTAAAGTACGAGTAAGATAATTTATTTACTTATGTCTATTATTGTTAAAGTATTAAACGAAAACTTTCAATCAATCCCGATATTTCAAATCAAATACGCGGGTTGAACCGCGGACATAAGCTAGTACATTGTAGATAAGTATCTTCTCGATCACGTCAGCTTTCAAATAACGAAAGCCGCATCCAAATCCATCAATCCGTTTGGATATTATGATAACCTACGACAAACCCAAACAACTAGTGGTGAAATTTATTTTCACTGATCAAGCATCAAAATACAGTTCCCGTTTATTAGGTAAAATTCAGTAAATGGTATACCTTATACCTAAACATTCGCGCCAGCTCCTTTGACGGCGCCCGCGCCAGCCGCCTCTGTGCCGCGCCGCTCTTAGCCTACTCTAGACTCTAAACCTCGTCATGTAACAGGTACACTTCATTTTTACGCTTGAATTAAGTTGGTTCCGTACAGAAATTTTAAAACATCGTTTCAAAAACATTCAATGTTTTAGAATTTCTGTACATTTTTTTGTTGCAATATTTGCCAGATACGTGCATCTTTATCTATTTCCCCGTCTTAGTGTATTCCTAGTTGCTTTCAAATCGTAAATCGATTTGGAGTCTAGGGTTCACTTTTATTTGGCTGCAAGGAGCAGCTATCGTTTAGCCTTTTGATTTTGGCATTATGCGAGCGACCCCCATCTGACCCGACCCCGTAAATGGAAGCCTGCGTCGTGCCACATCCATTATCATGTGCACACACACATCCATTAGCATTAAGAGCTTGGGCCCAGTAGATTTTGATGGGGCCCCTTACACCTTTATGTTTATCATTTATTATTTTTCATACATTCTGCACAAGTACATTCATTCAAAAATCAAACGTCGCCGCATAACCTATGACGTACCGTACAACCATTCAAATTTAATGACATAAGCCGTCTCAAAATCGGTGAGACCATTTAGGCAACAGGAAGTCACAATGGAACGTACTTTAATTAAACATCGGATTTAAGCGTAGTTCACATCAGTCAATAGATTTTTTTCCAATATTTCCGGTCGAAATGTCGGGAAGTATACGGTAGGCTTTGTACCTAATAATATACGCGCGAATAAGACCCGATATATCATAAAAATAGTGAAAATAGCGAAATTTAAAAAACATTTATTAGTAAACATTTTCTTGTAATTAAATTATCAGAATCAACAGTAATAAATGGAATCAAATCATTTTCATGACTTAGGTAAGTTGGTAACCTCTCTATCTGATACGGTTGCAGCAACAATGTTTTCGTGATTGTCTTTTACACTTTATTACCCGTAGTGGCCGTAGTACTCTAATAAAACACAAGCAAGAAGGTATCAAGAATCAAACACCTGTGCAAAGCCACACAGTAACGAACGAAGAAGTCCGAAACGTAAGCCTTTTAAGCATCCGGAAAAAAAAACGCTAGAATGCAAATGATACCAACGGAACAAATTGCTACACTACTAAGTTTACATAATACTGTAGTAAAGTGTTTCGGTCAGTGTTTACTAAAACTTGCTTTACGGTACCCTAAAATTTAAAGATTGTAATAATATTTGGAAACGCCCACATTATACACACACATTCGAAAGAATAAGGTGAACTGTCCAATTATTAGTGACCTCATAATAAACCCAGTCCAATTTTTTTTTTAATGACTTCGCGGTTGCATCGAAACCCTGCTTTTCGGACTTACTGAACTCGATTTGGTTTTTAGGCATTTACACCATGCCGATTATTACCGTATTTTTTCTGTTAGTGGTAATTTAGCAGTAAAATTTGAGAAATTAAGAAAGTAAAAGTTGAATAGTAATCACGGTATTATTCACCGATGAGATTTTTGAGTGAACTTTGATTCTCTTAAAGTCAGCTACCTATTTCCTGGATGTTCACGTTCCATGAATTCAAAAATTTATATAATGAGCTCAGAATTGAACGATTGACCCTATTGTTTCTTTGTGTGGGTGAATAATGGGCGTTTCCTAATATTATTTTAGGGTACCGTAAAACACGGTTTAGTAAACACTTAGACAAACATTTCTAACATAACATTTCTACAGTATTATGTAATCCTAGTCTGTCCTTGATTTTAGTGTATTCCCAGTTGTTTCCAAATCCTAAATGGATTTTTAATGGCATTGTTGGGAGCGACCCCTGACCCCCCAACCCCGTCAGGGCTATTGCGTCGTTGCCTCGTTCATTGTTCAGCAGGTGTGCCGCTAGCAGGTGAGGTCACTTGGGTCCCGGAGGCCTATCGCGACGTTTGCGGTAATTTTTCTTGTACATGCATTTAGAAATGTTTCGAAATGTAAGTTAACCTAACTTGGAAAAGGATTTGTTTCCTATTATTGCATTGTAACTGCATGTCCCCTAAACTGTTTCACCGATTTTGAAATGGGTGGTGTCATTCGATTCATATGCTTTCACAGTGTGTCATAGGCTATGCGGCGTCCTTACGATAATCGGAATAATTTTTAATGAATTCACTTGTGCACCTACAATGTAAAGTGGAATAAATGTATGATATGAGGAAGATATTTCACGAAATAAATCATTTATTATCCATAACCTAACACATATCTGGCAAATAATGCAGCAAAAAGTAGGTATGTTTTGAAATATCTGTACGGAACCAGTTCATTTAAGCGTTAAAATTAAGGTAATATTCGTTAATTTTGCGCCTGGTACATGAGTAGTCTGACATATGTTTATGAAGCGTTCAAGACAATCTCGCAATCTACATTGATACCAAATAAATTTTAAAATGCTGTCCCTGTACTTACGTGATACTTAAGTAGACTTCGCCTTACTTTGTAACATAACTTTACAATCTGAGCTGTGTGTAGTGTTGGGCAGAGCGAAAACTAGACAAAGCCCATTGATTTCAATATTTTTGTAAACCTACTCGGGTTCAAAGCTAGAGTTCATTCGAAATAGGTTTGTTTATGTTAATTGTTTGTGTTGGGCATGAACATAAATACGATATCGATATTTTGTACTGTCGATGAAAGAATAAAAACATTTCACACGACACGATAAGTCGATGGGAATCAAAACCCCTAGCCGTGCGTACCTGATATGATTCTCAACGCCACCTTCGCATATGACTACAGTTTTCTGAAGCACATTGTATAAAGTAACGTCACTTTCATTCTCAAGCAAAACTTTTTATTATTATTATTTTATACATATATCCTGCCATTTTGGGTTTTCCACCATGTTGGATTTAGAATGACGTCACACGCAGCTAGGCTAAGCTATCTTTTGACCTTACCTGTTCTCTCAGTCTACTATACTTATGGATTAACATCTTTTTATAGTCGACGGAATACAGTTAGCTACTACTTACATGCACGTGAATCACATAGCATGGAATGAATGTCGCACGCGCTCTAGTAGTTTACCTCTATATAAGTATTTCTTACAAGCAAGCGCGTCAGAGGGTGTCCACTACCTTAGTTACTCACAATAACACCAATAACTACAGATAAATGACAGGCAACTGACTGACACCGTATGTGATTTTCACCTACAGTCGGACGTAAACTTAGCACACGGTATTATGATTACTTTCATCTCTATGAAAGCGCTAACATTTCTTGCTCTGTGATGGTTATAATAGTTCCGTTATGGGAAAGAGTTAGTACTAAGGTGTAGTGTCACACGATCAAAATCTTCACGATACTATGCTCTTAATCTCACATAGAAATCCTTATACCCCATTTACACTCTTGCACGAGTCACGAGACGAGCCGCGAGACGAGCGGCGAACTCGGAAAAATTGTACCATAATTCTGTGTGACTCGTGTCGCAGCTCGTCTCGTGGCTCGTGCGAGAGCGTAAACGATGTATTACAGTGTTGGGAGGTCACATGACCGCCACTATAAATAACAAATTCCAAAAAATAAAATCTCCTAATAGCCATAAAGGCGAACCCAAATCTCTAAAGAGGGTCCTAGGTAGGGTTTGAAAGGAACTGATGAAAACAAGAAGAGTTAATGCGAGACATCATCCAGTGACTCCACGCTGTTTCTCCGAGTGTCGTACTCTCCAGCGAAGTCCCACTCACGATAAGCACCCGCGATCAAGGTGCGCAGTTCTTCTAAGTGTTCAGGGCCTCTTGTTTCACATACCACTTTGACCTATAGCAGAAAAAAGTTAGATTAAGTGCTAGCACGCAGTCTTGCGTTTATCTACCGCATAATCTGTGAAGTATAGTGTGTAATAGAAGTGTCCGAAATGCGGTGGAACAAACTTTCTCCACCGCAAAGCAGTGCCTACCTAATAACCTGCGTTGCTGGCAGTGGAAGTGTGCGACTGCCGCGGAGGTCTCGGGTCTGATGACTGGATGTCGTGTCGGAACAAATGTTTGGGTGATTCCTATGTACTATATTTGTATTTAAAAAAAAAAAAAACTTAATTGTTTTAAATTAACACGTGTTGGACACATACTTTTGTATTGAACGGGATTTCCCGCGGCACTATATTACAACTAAAAGGTTAGTCTACCTTTTTATTCCTCGACGTTTCGACAGGGTTGCATCTGTCGTGGTCCCGAACTCCCGAGGCAACCGGGTTGCGAAATCCCGTTCAATACAAAAGTATAAAATTAATTGATTTTTACGGAAAACCTAAAAGTACTCGGATACGGATACCCAGACGTGCATGTATGATGACTGCAGGAAGCAAAAGAAGTATGTATTGTTCGCGAAGTCGGGGCCATCTATGCTCTCTGACTACCCCGTCAGGGATACAGCGTGAAGATAGTTAGTTAGAAATATATAAGGATGTTAGCTGCTGTCTAGATCCTATACCATAAGCTTAGTATAGCCTACTATGACTTATTCTATGGTATAACTTAAATTGGGGCGAAACGGCATTGTGTCAAAAACGTCCCACAATATTTATATTAAGTACTTAACTGGTTAAAAACTAAAACACGCGATTCCTACAGAGAAAACTATCAGATAACGAGAGATTTGAATATAAAACACAAGTATTACTTAACGCTATCATGCCTAATATTTACCTTAAATTCGCTTGACTTTGGTCTGCTTATGACCATGGCGCGCTGGTGCAACCTAGTCGAAACGTCAAGCGAATTTAAGGTAAATAAGCATGATCGTGTTAATACTTATCTGTGTTTTATATTCATTCCTAACAGACAACGTAATGCCAGCTACGAAAGCGATTTTTATCATCGGTTTATAAATAGTTACGAAAACAGAATTAAATTTCTGTTATCGTTATTGGTTTTCATAACCAGCTACCAAAATGGAATGATTTGTTCTCCATTAATAACTTACGAAACGAAACTAAAGTTACCAAAACAGAATTGCGTTCATTTTTCGTAACGAAAAAAAAAATTGGTACAAGCAAGGAAGTTGTGTTAACTTATTTATATAGTAAGGCCTACTTGCGCGATCTTGGGTTAGCGTGTATAACTCGGAGGTATGGACTAACCCCGAGTTAAATCATTAATTTGTCTCGCATGACCCCGAGTTAAGGGTATACCTAGGGCTAAATCGCTAAAATTTTAACTCAACGATTTCTGAGGGTTAATTCGTCAAACGTTGGGTTAGCAGCGGACAGACAATGAAGTGGCACGTGACGCATGCGTGACACGGACTCCTCAAAATGACACGCCGCGCACACATAATACGATAAAAATAAAATGCACTCGGCTGTCATGTTACATTCATTCGTGTAAGAAAAAGTCTTATGTGGCAAACTGTAGTGTAAAAGAGATAGACATACCTGTTTCATTCTTTGTTCAATCATTAATGTTTGGTTGGATGACATAGAGTGACATAAAACACTGGGTTAGTTAACCCGATGATATTTTTCTATGGTGCAAGACATGATTAGGGTTAAAAAGTTATTTACTTAATTCCGAGTTATCTAACTCTATAATTATTTATTTAACCCCAGCATTCACGCAAGTGGGCCTAACTGACTGAAGTAAATATCATTGACATGTCAATTTTGTTGTGTTTAAATGACAGATATTTCATCATTTAAACACAACTCGATTTACTATATTATTGTTTAGAGAAAATATAAAAATCATTTCAAGCAGTTGTCGAGGAACGGGTGGATAGACGGAACGGATGGAAACGAGCGTACAACATAATATAACGGTTGTTTATTGTATAGGTAAAGAATTACACACAGATATTTCTTAAGCCTACGGATAGCTTATACGCGCCACAATTTAGGTCGAGGGTTCCAGTTCGGAGCACGAGGGTGGAGACGGTAGGTTAGACTACTAAGATAAGGGTACGTTACCGGAAGCGCAGCCGGAGCAAGAGAAGTCAATGACCGCGTGCGCATAAAGGAAGTAATAACTACTGTGGTTCATAAACCGGCCACAGATATTATCCGAAAAATTCCTTTGAGTAATAATTCTGTGCAAAGACGAATTGATGAAATGGCTGTAAACATTGAAGGATCATTGTGCAATCATCTGAAGACTAGTCAATTCTCAATTTAGCTCGATGAGTCCACTTTACCTACTAATGAAGCATCGTTGCTGTCTTACGTGAGGTTTATTAAACATGAGAAAATATGTGAAGAACTATTGTTTGCTAGAAATTTAGAGACCGATACAAAAGGCGAAACCATATTCAATACATTGGAAAAGTTTTGTGATGAGAAAGAGATTCCCTTTAAAAATATTATATCAGTTGCTATCCGTAGGCGCTCCGGCTATGACAGGGTGCCATAAAGGCTTCATAGCGTACTTAAAAAAATCCAGATGTACTTGCTGTACATTGCGTTATTCATAGACAACATTTGGTTGCTAGAAACTTAAGTGAACGACTATTTCAATCACTGCAATATGTCATCAAAGCAGTAAATAAAATCCGTACCAGCTCTTTAAATGATAGATTATTTCATCAGCTTTGTGTTACTAATGACGAAGATTCCAACCGTTTGTTGCTTCATACTGAGGTTCGTTGGCTATCAAGAGGCAATTGTCTGACTCGATTTTACAACCTGTTTGACTCTGTGATAGAGTTCTTGGAAACTAAAGATACAGAATTGCGCAACAAGCTCATTACATCAAAAAATGATAAAGCTTACATTACAGACTTGTATAAATTGTTCAACGACATGAATCTCCAACTGTAAGGCGATGAACTAAATTTAATTAAAACAAAAAATGTCGTTGCTGCTTTCGCAGCCAAACTGCTTCTACACAAAAAGAATATGGGCAGACGTGAGTTTCACAATTTTCCGAATTTATCAGTATCCTGCAGTAACGACGACTTGTTTTGCCTACTGCTAACATTTGGAAAACCTCCACATTGACTTCACCGAACGATACCAGGACTTTTTGAACTTGGAAGTACCAGGCTGGGTGTTAGATCCGTTTTCAAATGTCAACACAGCAATCTCACCTCAGCTGGAAGAAGAACTTATAGAATTGACAACAAACGAGAAAATAAAAATCAAGTTCAAAAATGGCTATAAGAATTTTGGCTACAAAAACCGATCCCGCAATTGTATCCTGGATTGTGGTCAATCGTTCAACGATTCTTGATAGCATTCCCATCGTAATATTTGTGTGAACGTGAATTTAGTGCTGTGGCAACGCTGCTTCCTAAAAAGAGAAATCGTTTGCATGTTACCGAACGTGGCGACTTGCGGTTGTTCTTGAGTAAATTGGAACCTGATATCAACAAACTTATTAAACAGCATCAGATTCATCCTTCACATTAGTTTTTATATAAGAATCGATTATGTTTGTTTTATTTTGAATAAAAGATACTCTGTCTGAATACTATAAAGTTGCGTTTCAATAATCATTCTCATTGGCAGTTGTAGCCCGTAAGAGTACTACCTACTGTGCTCAGGTCTCAAGTTAACTCTTGCGGATTATAGTAAAGTCTATTTTAGAATTAATGTTTAATCTCCGCTAATATAGCTCACAACAATTAATTAATTTACTTTGAAGTTATAGTGGTTTTTAAGTAGGTGAAAAAATGGGGGCGCTAAAAAATTATTTAGTTTCAAAGTGGGCAGTAGACAAAATAAGTTTGGGAACCTCTGGTGTAGGTAGAGGCATGATGGATGCCCACATTTCATTCTATGCATGTTGTCTCACGTAACAGTTGGTGAGCCCATTGCCGTGTTGTTACGACTTGTTGAAATTTTTTAAGCCTCTAACTGCCGAATACTGAAACGTCACTTAAATACAACGCACAGTGGAAGGGCTCTCAGATTTCAGTATCTCTCAAAATTTAAGTGGTATACACAAAGGCTACTATAACGATTTGCAGGCATAATCAGCTAAGCAGCAATGGAGTCAGCACAACAAATAGGCTAACATGAATAGCCGCTATCTCCAAGAATTACCATATTGACAAAATCACTATCATCAAATTGCGTTGATAGTTACTGTTTATTCTCCACTCCTTTTTACAAAGCGTTTCAAGACTTATACTAAAACTTAATGTAGAAAAGGAAAGATGAGAAGGGATATTAGCATAAGACATTTATCTTTCTTGTGTGGTGTGAGGAACACAGTTTAGTCGGTATATATTTTTCATCTTTGATGTTTTTTTGGTCTGTTATATAATAAATAAATTTTACAAGTGTTCTATTAAATGTCTTTAAGTCCCAAACAAGATTTTTTTATTTTATACAAATATCTGTTTTAATTTATACAAGTTGACGCCCGCGGCTCCGCACGCGTGGTGAAGTTTTCCTGTTCCCGTTTCCCACAGGAACTTTCTCCCGGGATTAAAGTAGCATTATGTGTTATTCTGATGTGTAAGCTATATAATTTTAAAGTTCCATCTAAATCCATTCAGTATATTTTTGCGTGAAAGAGTAACAAACATCCATACTTAAAATCTTCACGTTTATAATATTAGTAGGATTTTTTACTAATAATAAAGCTGAAGAGTTTGTTTGCTTGGTTGGACGCGCTAATCTCAGAAACTACTGGTCGGATTAAAAAAATCCTTTTGTATTGGATAGCCCATTTATCGAGAAAGGCTATAGACTATGTATCATCACGCTACTGCCCTAGAGAGCAGAGCAGTAATCAAAAATGTCGACATATCGGGCAAATTATGCATTATTGTAGAATATATAAGCGTCGGGATTAAATAGGTGAGACGGAAATTCGAAGTATGTCAAGGGCGAAGCCGTGGGGCTCACCTAGTATTGGCTATTTTAAAAGTACGGTGGATGGGTTACCCGCTTTCCTTACAGATACAGGCTTAAAATGACGTCTTCACGTGAGAATTTCACGTACGCAATACGTAATATGCGCCAGGCAATACATTTGCACATTGAGATTGAAAGCTGTGGAAAAAGTACAATGGGCGGCCTTATCACATAAAGCGATTTCTATCAGGCTAAATTTTATAGACAAAAGTAGGAGTCGTAAACCATGTCCGGAAGGGGACAGCTCCCCTTCTGCCCTCCCCAGGGTACGCCCATGGAGTAAATTATCCAAATATAGAACTAATAATAAATAAATATTGTTGGGACAACTCACACAACGCCATCTGATTCCACACTAAGCAGAGCTTGTACTGTGGTAACCAGATAACTGATAAACATACTTATATATTTCTAAATACATACATATTATAGATAAACTGTTTCATTGGAGATACGGAACCGAGTAGGAAACTCCGTAGCGTTGCATTTTTCGAATGTATTTAGGTTCTCTAGGTTTCTTCGACAGACGGTCAGTCTTTCATGGTCAGAGAGTAAAGATAGCGAAGATAAACACATTATTTTAACGCTTCAATATATTCAGTTCCAGATTTAGGAGACCTCTCGACCACTTACATTTACGTCAAATCAGTTTGACAGGTCATTTGACAGCTAAATTAAATTAAGTAGCATTCCAGTATACGAATTTTACATTGAGTGGCGTCTGAGCGCAACTAACCTGAGATCATCTTAAATTTATCACATGCTTAAATTTGATGTTTGAGAATACGAATTTTGTATTTAGGAGCTGCACAAACATTTAAGATGCCGTTAGATATTTGAGTGACATTTCAGTATTCGGCCGTAAGTCCTTTAACTTGGCTTAACGACTGCCATGGTACTGGCAATCAGGACCAACGGCTTAATTTACCTTCCGAAACACGAAAACGCTCGTAAATGTAAATGCCACAAAGTGGTTCCCATCCAGGTTCATAGCGAAAGTTTCGGAAAATTAATGCAATCCTGTTTTGATAACCAGTTATTAACAGAGAAAAATCATTCCATTTAGGTAGATGGTTATGAATACGGAATAAAATTTCTGATTTCGCAACTAGTTATGAAACGAGAAAAAATTTCCACGCTCGTGCTGGTTACGAAAGTTCAAGTACAAAACTGGATGAAAGGGACTTAACTAAGATTTAGGGTTTAAAAGTCTAAAAAGAGTGGATGAATTCTTACTCTAACACTGAAGATGTCACCGTGGACCCAGGCACGCTCTTGAATGATATCTTTGATCGAAACTCCGGTAGATGAGATAAGCTTGCACAGCTCCGCTATGCCTCCAGGGCGGTCGCTCACGGTGACCTTAAATTTCACGAGACGTTGTTCTGCGGCTAACCCTCGTTCCAGGCACCTTCCCAGTATTGTAGTGTCGATGTTTCCTCCGGAAAGGATGCACACTACCCTAGGCGGAAGTAAAACTTTATTATCTGACAAACAGTTTCTCTCGTAAAAGACTTTAAAACCTTTCTTTCAATTTTTGTTAGTAAAATCTCGATAAATGGTTAATCAACTTAAAACGAATTTGCAATTCAAACCAGTAGTCCTTGAGATTATATATCCAACCATCGCACCGCTCGCCATAGACAGTTACGTCTTTGCGTCGGCAGCGCTCGCATACGGTAAGGTCTGATAGGGGTTTTCTTTCACGTGCGCTTGGATAACATATACAGTATAGGGTTATTCAAAAGGGGTCTTAGAAGATTTTTACAGGGTAGGTAGCGCGAGTGCGGCACCTCTGGTATCACAAACATCCATAGGCTACGAAAACCCCTTTCCATCAGTTGGGCCTTAAGTATGCCAGTCACATCAGTGCTAAAAAAAATAGCGCTTCTACCAAACAAACTCTCGGTCTCCTACAATCGCTAAGATTTCTATTATTATAACTAAATAGACCGATAGTTTGAAAAGATTTCATTAATCTCTTGAAACCTTAGACCATCTAACTTAAAACCCAGACATACCAATAATAGTAGGTCTGGGTTTTAAGGTATATGGTCTAAGGTTTCAAGAGATTAATGAAATAATATAAAATAATAATAATAAAATAATAATAAAATAATAATAATAAAATAATAATAATAAAAAAAACCTTAAACCTTAACCCTCGAGGACAGTCGTTATCTTTTATAGGATTAACGCAACCCCAATGAGGGCATAGTAGATTCGCTTTTTGAGTCATACACTTTCTGATATCAACAAAAAAATGTATCGATTCCTCAGAGTTTTGTTGCCCTTCTGCACCGGTTAGGATTTAATGGCCTAACGGGAGAGCAGTGAGAGTGATACTCCCGGGAGTGCAGCAAATCTCAACTCTGGCTTGCCTTAATTGGCCGGTCAGAGGGAGGGAGCCAGAGCTATATGCTCGGGGGTGGAAGTGTCATTTTCAAGGGCATAACTACGGGGAAGCCCGCTCCGGGCCTGTCCCGCGAAGGTGAAACCGGCGCCGCACCGCTCGACACCCCAAGCCGCTCACACCGGTGTTGCCCTCTGTCGCCTTACAGGCTTATTTTGCCTATGGCGATTGTATAAGGAGCCTATCTAATGAGTTGGCAAGTCACCGTCTGCCACTATTTTGATAATAATATATTAAAAAGGCAGACGCCGTTTTCATCAATAGCTTAAATCACCCAATCCATTTAACACCCAACCCAATAGCCCATTTCATAGTTAGCACATTTCACAATAGTTTAGCTCCCATTGGAGGTGATCCATTACCGTTCTTCTACATAAGGCGGGCGTGGATTGCCTGTAGTGGCGGTCCCATTTCCTATTAGATTAAAATTCTCAAAGGGCCTCTGCGTGTTGGACCAATATGTCCCCATGTAAGCCTGCCAAAAGACCGGGTATCTTCATAAGAAAAAAAATAGAAGATACCCGTGAAGAAGAGACAATAAAATAATAATAGTAGGTTTGGGTTTTAAGTTATATGGTGTAAGGTTGTAACACTACTGAGTGTCGGTTACATATTCCTAAGATTTGATTTACTAACCTTGTTTTTATATACAGCCCTTTAGTGGAAACAAACTCAATTTTCACAATACTTTAGTTCTAACTCTAAAGTCACTTGTCTAATTATTTAAAAGTTTATAAATATTTCACATTGTTTGTTTTTGTTCTGAATGACATGAGTTTGACGTTGTCAAAACTGTCACGATCGTTTCGACTCTTATGGCGCGTTCTAAAATTAACGCGTGCGTCTATGGTGTCTTTCAATAATAATAATAAATCTTTATTCATTTAGGTCACAAAGTAACACTTATGAACGTCAAGAATATTGCTTCTACATTTACATTTACTGCCAGATTCGCAAAGCAATAGGTAGAGCCTGAGGAAGAACCTGGCAATAAAACTCATGGCCACTCTTTTCTAAACGCCAGTAATTACATTAGTTTGATTAACATAACATTTTCAGTTTGGTGCTGGACATTGAACTTAGATAGATTGGCTGTCCTGACTCACATCCACCCATAATGTATTGCGTGAGGTGTGACAAACAGGAATAGTAAGGTTTTCATGTTGGTTTTGTTTATTTATTTTTTGATTATTTGTCAAGGTTGTATAGGCCGTATGACTTTAGCCTGCTGTAATCGAGCGGGAGAAAAGAAAAGAAAGCTGCTTTTTTTGCGACGACATGGCGTCATGAGAATATGCCTGTCATGGTGATTTAATACGGATTAATATCCGAAGTCTTTTTAGCAATATGTAGACATAATAATTGTTGCTGAGGTGAGAATATTTGTTTATATTTGTTTCTTCGTAATCGGTGGGATTACTTGGCCTTTGCGAATAATATGTTCTTACGATGGTTGTACTTTGTATTTCAGTCTGCTTTTCAAGAGACTTAGCAAATAATATGAAAAAGGATGATGATAGAAGGATCTAGTTAAAACCCCACGGAAATAAGTGGTAAGTTAAAACTATATAATCTCTTATACTGCATTCCCACGTTGAGGGTGAAAGTGATTTTTATTACAAATTACTAATGTCTGTAACTTTTCTATTGTTACAGGGGTTTTAGGTTTATGTGTATGTTTTAGGTTTTATGTTTGCGGTTTTATGTTTTTGTTTTTTTACCATAATATTTGATAGTTTAACGTGTTTCACGTTCTATGCATTCTACATTTTTTACTCCTTGCGAATGTCTGTAAGAAGACTTAAAGTAGGCTGAGACAATGTGCAGAGAGGACGTTTTTCTCTACTCTGGTTACCTACTGCCTGGACTTCTGGAATAGGAAGAGATGTGAGGGATTTGGATGTTCCTCAACCTTATAAAGTAGTAATCTTTGATTAGTTTCATGTGCATTTAGTTTAATGTGTAGTGACCCGGTAAAGGCCGACTGATGTTGATAGTTTAAAAGGAATTACTTTTAACTTTAAATATTCATTTTTCTATTACATATGTAGCTTTCAACTACTTTAATATACTGGACTACCTATGTGACGTTCCAGTTACACATATTTTATAATCTTTTTATTATCACAAAGGATTATTAATGTGAAACTTTATTTTTACTTTGTTATGTTGTAGTGTATGATGATGATGATGATAGGAAGCGGTGTTGTGTGTTTAACTAAACTAAGAAATAGTTTAAATGTATGTCTGTATATAATTTAGATATTTTTAAGGCATCTGACAACTGCTTTAATATTTGTCATTTTAGTCCACGCCCATTTCCATGTTTTGGTTTAAATTTTTATTTGTACTAAATATAAACTTGTTTTTATGTAACCATATATATATGGATCCCACTATGCACGACTAAGCCATTTCTTTTTACTTTCATATATGTATTTTCATGTCTACACATGGATATAGTTTAAATAAATATAATTAATGAGTTGATAACGTGAGTTTTTTAATTGCATCATTCGTTTGATGGAGAGATACCTGGATATCCCTCTCTTTAAAAATTCTGGTATTTCTCTGCTCCAGGTTGGTCCATACTCACTCCCAATACACATGCTCTGCTAGCTGGTGCAACGGTGATTCTTTGAGATAGTGTTACTTACACATCTCCAGGGATTACCAACCGTACCTGAAGGGTGTATGTAGGTGTGTTGTTGCTACCTAGTGCGCACCACCCCTACCAAGCCCGTCAACCGTTATAAGGTTTCAAGAGATTAATGTAATCTTTTGTAGGTCTGGGTTTTAAGTTAGATGGTCTAAGATTTCAACATGAAACAGATATGAAATATTAATCAAATCATCCCGTACTAAACTATCCCACAACTTCCTTGAAGGATTTACATATAAGATATTAATAAATAGATAAATATAATTATTATAACGAGGTGAACTTACTTTTTGCCGGCTAGTTCTGGCACCAGCCCTGCCATAATGGCTGCTACACAAACGGCCCCTCCACCTTCTACCACGTACTTTTCCTGTTCGATCAAGCGTAAGATAGCGCGAGCAATCCAATCTTCATTCACAGTTATCTAAAAATAAATATATTGCTATTAGACGAATAAGGTCTTTTGAGAATATGATATTCAGGGACTGAGTCTTCGAGTCAAACTGCAGTCTGATGTAACGCGACAACTGTCAGACCCAAAATAAAACGCGTTTTTTGAGGGACAGAACATATTATAGTTTATTGGACCATAAGTATGAAAGTAGTAGGTAGGCATGATGGAGATATCAAATATGGAGTTGAAATCCTTAATAAATCTCTTCCCCGTGATACAATCGAATTCAATTGTTAAGAAGGCAATGGGCGTTATTCACTTTTTAAGCAGTTTTATAAATAAAATTCTATTTCAAGGGTTACTGATCATCACAATTGCCTTAGAAATGGTAAATATTGAAGGTATTTTAGACAAAATGTGAACGATATTCATTTAACTTCCTAATGACGTCATCATTGGCATAGCAGCGGTAACACCTTTGCCTAAGAACTGAAATAAAGCAGTTAAAAGCACAATCACAAATATTTTTTTAGACAAAGGCCCAACGATTTCATGTCATTGATGACGTCATTGTGAATGAACTTAAATACAATGAATATAACAAAAATATTCGAAAAGCGTATTTCTTTTATGCATATTAATAATCGTGCAATACAAAATTATAACACAAATCTAATAATTTTGCTAGAATGCTCTTTACTTTCAATATCTAAATTAAAAAAAAGGGTATTTTTTTTGGAACAATGAAAACAACTTACCATTTTGTCAACCATAGATTCAACGGTGACAAATGCGTTGTACCCAACAGTGGGTACAGCCAGACCGTCTGCTAAAGTGGACCGGATAACAACGGAGACTGGACCATGGGCGTTCATAGCTTGTTTCATGCTGGGACATTTTTCGGTTTCAACACCCTGTACATACAAAATTATGAGATACTAGCTGAGCTCCGCGGCTTCGCCCGTGATATTATTCATATCCCCGTCACAGTACATATATGATTTGTATATAGTTTTCTCGTTGATAGGTACCTAATATTTATAAATTACATTCAAGTAATTTCATTATCTACTATTTGCAGTGTGGTGGTTGGACTGAACGAAGTTGTTGATGAATATTAATGCAAATATTACTGACAGTACCTAGGTTAAGGCCACAATTTTGAAATTTGTGGGTATTGAACTGAATACTTTTAAAACCGGTACCTATTTGAACATTTGTATTGTTCTTTACAACGAATCTGATGTCGGAATAAAAAAATTGGCTTTAAAAGACAGAGACAACCCTAACGCTTCTGAGGAGTGTAGGTACTTTCAGATTTCGGCCTAGTTTCCATACTGCTTTAAATATGTACTGTGCTCCCATTGAATCCCATCGTTGACACCCGTTTGGGTGTTATCTATATTTTTTTTGTTATTGGGCTTACTCGGTTTGAGCAATGCCAAAGTCAACTATTTTGAATCTTTCTTGTTATATATAAATTGCGTACCTATGTCGGGGTATAAACCTTCTTCAATTAGGGTACCTATATTCTTCGCTTCGTATATAGTTGTATATTTTTTCAAAGTCTGATCAAAGTTCTAGTCCGGAAAAAAAAAATGGTAACTTCAACTGTAACTATATGGGTTTTGGAAAGTAACAGAAAATACTGCGTTCCACTAAGTTATCCAATTTCACAACACTTTGAACGTTCGACAACGCTTTTATGTTTAAGAAACCATTTTACACATAAACACTCAAAACTAAAAAATTAGTAACAAAGTGGCAAACGGATTTTGGCGGGAACAGCGAAGGAAGCGGTCGCCGTTATTATTTACGAGTGTTTATGTGTAAAAATGATGGTTTCTTAAACATAAAAGATTTACTTTGTGGTAAACTATATGAATAAAAAATTAATCACAAAATATGTTGCTAAAAGCAAAACTCGAAGTCGGCTGGACCAATTCGAGAACTTTTTTTATTTATTTCTTAAACTCTACGTAAAGTATTTATGAAGATAAAAATTAAAAAAATGCACGGATGGGAAGCGGGCGAAGCCGTGGGCAGCAACTAGTACTTAATATATACTTAATAGTACTTAATAGATACGGTAATAACATTGATATTATTACCGTGGTAACGAGATTCTTATATAAATTGTTACAAAACTTGTTTGCAGCCATTCGACCTGGTACTGTACTCAATGGCGGTCGCGGTAATGATACAACAATGTCACACACAAATTACTGTTGAATTGCTATACAATTTTGTTACTTAATAACATAGTTATACTTATAAATTAAACATTACAGATAAATTATCATTTATAGAAAAACTTTAATGAGTTCATTTGATATTATTATCGCCTGTCAATTTTTATTGTACCTACTTAATTATTTTTATACCTATTCTAGATGACCGGCGTCGCCTGTGATATACTTCGAACTCCCGTCGCACCTATTTAATCCCGTCGCTTTTAAATTCTTCAATAGTGTATAAAAATTTGCCCAATTTGTCGACATTTACTATTACTGCTCCGCTCTCAAGGGTAATAGCGTGATGATATAAAGTATTCCTCGATAAATGATTTATAAAATTCCTTAACTTTAAATGTAAAAGAAGCCATAATTCTTACCCTATAGACTGTAGGCACTATCATCTGCTTTCTCTCAGCGATAGACGTGAGATGTTGGATATGTTACTGCTTTTTGATGTATTGCGGGGTTTTCTGGATAATTGTGATCTTTTGTCAAGTATAGAATTCTGTACACAAAGGTCCCGTACTAGACATGCTCACTTGTTTAGCATTCCCTTTCACCGAACCAATTATGGCAAAAATGCTGTTATGACGCGACTACCACGGACTTATACTAGGAGATTTGAATGTATTGATGATATCTTACACTTGTCGAAAGCATCCTATCGGGGCAGTGTCGTTGGTGTACTCACCAGTAATTAATTAATTAACTTAAAAAAATAGGTGAATTAGTAATTAAATAACCATATAATGGATTGGATTTGGTTTGCTTTGTGTTTTTGTTTCCTTTGTTTTTATTTCCTTTTTTTTGTTTTTTGTTGCAATGTAATGTAATTTTGTTTTTGTTCTTTTTTTATACTTTTGTTACTCTTAATTAATGTATTTTTAAAGAAAAATGATATACCTTCTGCCATTTTCTAGTTCATGTGCTATTATGAATGTCATGAAACTCTATAATTAGCTTAAGAATCTTATGTCACTGTTATTATACCTTGTCAAATGTAAACAAGCCGTTGAGTTTCTAAATAAATAAATAGATAAATGGGCTATCGAACATAAAAATATTTTTTCAAATCCGACCAGTGAGTTTCAGGGATTACCGCGTTGAACCAAGTAAACAAACTCTTCAGCTTTATACAGGGTGGTATAGATTTTAACCATTTAAAACGGTCAGTATGGGCAACTCTGAAACTATAAGATATAAGACATAGAAAGATCTCTTCTAAGGAACCATGTCACCGATTTTGATGAAAAGAAAAACTGCATTCATAGATTTAAACGAAAACTTGTACTCGAGTCGGGAATCGAAGCCGGAATTAATGAAGAATAAAACATGCATTATTTTTAAATGAATATCGATTGAGTAAGTAGATCT
This sequence comes from Thumatha senex, assembly GCA_948477245.1. Taxonomy (NCBI): domain Eukaryota; kingdom Metazoa; phylum Arthropoda; class Insecta; order Lepidoptera; family Erebidae; genus Thumatha; species Thumatha senex. The sequence goes on from OX419743.1 coordinate 15,781,011, forward strand.
TAAAAAAAAAATTACTATGGAACATGATATCTAAAATGAATAAAAGTCATTGTTTTTCACATCATTTAATGTAATTTCGTAGGTGTTCGAATTGATCATCCGCTTTTTCCGTACAACATTCATTCCATTTAACTAAAACTAACTATCTTCACGCTGTATCCCTGACGGGGTAGTAAATAATAATATAATAAATAATAAATAACTCTCTCAAAATCCAACCCCACGTCCGTGCGAAACAACTAAGCCACGTGAGAGGCGGACACCTGAAATAAAGTATCTATACAGGTGACCAAAAAGGGCTATGGCAAACCCTCAACATAATGGAGAGACAAAGAAGAAATATACGTATAGGGTCGCTGCCCGAGGGTGAGCGTCGAGGCACACTTGGAGCTGACGCTGAGTGTGACAGCATGCGGACCGTCAGTGGTTCTTTGCTGAACAGGCGGGCGGAGCCGGGGATGCCGAAAATGTCACAGCCGAACATCGGGGTAGGGAGGGAGTGGATGATGCTTTGCAGAGTAGGGCCTCGCCCACTGAAAGCTCTGCCGGCTCATCTACAACGACCACAGAAACGCACATCAATGACGATAGAAGACGCAAGTGGTCAAACGACGAGATGGAGGAACTTATGTTCTGCTTCTTCAAAGCAAAATATGAGGGGCCCGGTTATATCAGACGATTAGAATATTTATTCCAAAACAGAAACCCAGATAACCCGAAAATCCACAAATTCAATGGCAACACACTATCGAATCAAGACCGTAGGATAATGGAACAAAATATCATTTCACAACAAATACTTGACAGAATCAAAAGAACAGCACAGGGGTTAGAAAATATAGAAAACACTGAACCGATTACAGATAATAAAGAAAATATTACAACACATACAATAAACGTCACAAATTATAGCACCGAAACACTCGCACACCAGAACACTGTACAATATTCACCATCACAGACAGAGGCAATAGACCAATCAATACGAAATATCACTGTCGACGAAGATCAGAACCCAATTATACTGGACTTTTTGCGTACACTAGCTGAAACCAAGGAAATACCAATAGTAGATCGTTGGTCTTTGCCAAAAGCTAAAATAAATAAGCACTTTTTAGAAAACCTACGTACACTCAATAGATTCTTGCCAAACCTACTAGTAATTAACACATCACTCCGAGAAATAAATAACTTTATCTACGCCACCGCCAAAACATTAATTACTAACAATAATCAAAAAACCATTTATACACAATAGTACTATCAGAACTTACTCAAACCCACCGTGGAAAAGAAGAATTCGAAGTAGAATAGAAAAACTTAGGAAAGAAGTAGGACAACTGATAGAAATAGACAGTGGAGTAAATTCACGTAGGATATTAAAAATTAAAGATAAACTGTATAGTAATTACAATATTCAAAATTCAAATGACCTCAAAACTCAAATAGAAACATTTACACAAAGAATACATAATTTTTATAGGAGTTTAGGAAATAAAAATAGAACCACTAACATCAAATTACCTAGCTAAGATAGTGTAGAGGAATTTTGGAAATCCATTCTATCAAACCCCATAGAATACAACAAAAACGCGCAGTGGATAGAAGATGTTAGGAGCTCAGCAGAAATAATAGAAATAACGCTTATTGAAGAAATCACAATAGAACAAATAAGAGAGGCTACTAAGAAAATGCATAACTGGAAGACACCTGGCATAGATAAAATACAAAACTACTATTTAAAGTACCTCACCAGCACTCACGAATTTCTGGCTTCACTGTTTTCCAACATTTTCAACGGTAAAGAACTGGTAGAGGAATGGTTCACTACAGGCCAAGTTGTCTTGATTCCAAAAAATGAAGAAACAGAAGAACCAAAGAACTGGAGACACTGCCAATGAGAACAACATAATGGCAATAGAACAACGTGGATGTCGCCGAGGAGCTAGGGGCTGTAAAGATCATCTCATGGTTGATAAAGCAATATTAGAGGACGCACACCAGTCACAGAAAAACCTTAGTATGGCATGGATAAAATATATATATATATATATTTACAACCTAACAATTTTAACCACAGGGGAAATATCGATATCCTTATTCCTGTAGGTCACAGGACGGGATATTCATTTAACCAACTTTCAAGTTGAGTAAAGTAACCAAAATCTACCTATAATATAATAATATATCATTTCATTTAGACGCGTAAACTTGTATCTGTGGTCGCTGTTGCACCTTATAACATACACTGCTTTCATATTTTCAACAAGATGGAGCACCGGAGTTAAGTCCAGTCACAAACCGGAGAGTGATTTCTCAGGGTGTCAGTACGGCTTTCTTACTGGTTATAGGAGATTGGACAAGTAGAGGACGAAGAATACACCCCTACGTTGCGTGTTCATTGTTCATCCGAAAAACCTTCAACGGTATCTCCTAAGTAACGATGTAATGGGCGTTGCAGTTCAAAAGGATAAGACATGATCGCAGCTCCCATTCCGTGGTTCTGATTACGGTTTGAGACACCAAGGAATTTCCTGTAACTGTCGGGGTATACCAATTATTTGACATCATCCCTTTTTGGTTCAGCACGATGTCAGTTGGGCGTACTAACCATCAGTAAGTGCAAAAGTTAGTGCCTATAGGAAAGCGCTCGTAGCCTTGCTAACTCCATGTTCTGTAAATGATTACTGCGTTAAACAGGGTTCTTCCTCGTTCTCCTACTATTTTCTTCTACAAGTAGGAGCACGAGGATTTATATGTCCTAATGCTTCTACTACAATAGAAATCATAAAGTGTCCATCAAGACATTATAAAAATATAATTCCTTGTAAGCATACTTTGATTCAAGTACAGGTGAATGTAGCCGTTTTCTACCGAGGCACTATGGTATAGTTGTAAATGATTTTTAAATATAAATAGGTAGAACTTCCTTTTGTTTGTTGATTGTATACGCACACTCTTTTTACAGTCTTCTCAATGAAATTAACTAAAATATATTTGTGTGTTGTGAATTGTGAAGGATAACCATAAAAATAAATCAAATAATATTGTAAAAGAAATATTTAACATATGTCACTATAGCTCTGTTTGGGGAATTTTACGAACGTTCCCGTGCTTCCAAAATTTTAACCACGTGCCGTTGCTTTGGCCGATTGCCGAATAGCAGTCGTTAAGCCAAATTGAAGGCCTCCGTTTTGACGGAGTTACCTTAAACGCAAGATGCCAATGAAGGCGTAATACCTAAACATGTAGTTTGCAGGCAAGTCAAATTGCCTAAGTGGTTAACTTCCTAATTAATTTCATAGTTCATATGAAGTAAAATTACGTCATTGCCATCCTTCATTTAGGGCAAAAAAATTTTTAGGCGAATTTCATGTTTGGGTATAATACCTTTATTGGCATCTTGCGTTAAGGGTCAATCGATCAAAGGGGCTCATAGGCGGCTAGAAATGTTTAATACCAAATCTTGCGCCCATCCATTGCAACGCTGTAATGTGTATACGAGTACATGTACTGTAGTGAAATATTTGCGATTGCATGTCTCTGCCTACAACTATATAGGGACAAAGGCTAGACATTCATTCATTCATTCATTCAGTCACATTGTATGAATGAATGTCTGGGTATATCTTATTTAAATATAATATGTATTTATTAGGACATTTATCAGTTGTCTAGATCCACCAGCCATTATTAGCTTAACTTAGGCTCGAAGCGCTGTGTGACATAAAATATGTATTTATCTTGTATATATTGATATCCCTTTTACAGCACGATATTTATAATTAAGATAGAAGACGCTTAAAGTAGCCATGTTTGAGCTATATTTATTGTACCTAACAGCAATAAATTTCATACGATTACTAACTATTATCAATATTTAAAACTGTAAATAACCAAATTAACGTAAAAATATCCTAATATAAAACGATAATACACACATTTTATTGTTAGTTCATACTATTGAAGTCTTAATCTATTCCACGCATTGGATAAAATGCAAGGTATGAAAACGAATTTGCGATGTACTTATTACAAGACGTACCTATAATACAAGTTGATTAAAGTACTTAAAGATTTTATTAACTTTCTGAGACTTATCACTTTAGAATCTCCGATAATACATTCATCCGTTAGGTATACTACTACTTACGTAAATGAGCACATGTGGCTTAAGATGTTTGATTGCCGTAGCAACCCCAGCTATCAACCCACCACCGCCAACAGGCACGAGTACTGCGTCCACGTCAGGCACCTGCTCAACTATCTCTAGCCCCACCGTTCCCTGTCCTGCCATTATGTGTGGGTGGTCATATCTGTACGAAGAAGAAACCAATTTTTACAATTCTGACAGGGGCGTGTATTCCATAGGTACTAGACAAAATACCGCTAAGGCTACCAAATGTCTATTAATTTCTTGTTTAGAAAATTTTAACTTGTACAAAATTGTCTACTAGAGGGAGTTTTTTTTGTCAGTTTTGAGATTAAATCTTTTGACTCTCAGAGCCTCGTTGGTGTTACAGCTGAGCCTTGTTGGTGTTACAGCTTATAGGAACGTAGGCTTGGCAAGCCCAAGCATACGTTTGCCTGCTCAGTTTGTCAGCTCTTTTTGCACTGCTAGGAACAGCTTATCGTATGGCTTTTGTTTTACGGCTTTGTTGGTACTGCAGCCACTGCTAGTTCTATTCTATAGCGGTTCTATAGCGGTTCTATTGCGATTACACCAAAACTAGGTAGTCTACTAAAACTATTTTATATTTCACAATCACACTTCTGGAGCTGCAGAATAGAAACAAAATAACTGTTTTAAACTATCAAAATTATAATATAGACTTCCAAAATTTTGAAAATTAGGAGCTACTTACAGACGCTACACGTGTTAATAACATTCTATCGGCTTTTTTTTTTATCGTGTGGAAATCCTCTTGGATGCTATGCCGGACTCTTACCGACTAAAACCACACGGTGTACTTCCATTTGTCTATGGCCAGGAGTCCCGGGTAAGCCCTTCGGGAGGATAGCCCCAGGGCTCACATTTTATCGGCTGGCCTAAAATTCTATTGGAGCGCAATTGTAATAGTACTTAGACTACGAAAACTAACAGTTTATTCTGTTGGTTCTCTATTGAGCAACGATTTCTATTCTCTTCTGACGTGATTGAGTTAGTAGACTTGGCCCCCTGAGTTCCCAACATCGTTGCCTCGTCCGCTAGTCAGCAGGTGCATAGTTATTACTCTTTCACGTAAAAACTACTGAATAGATTTTAATGAAACTTTACAATAATATGGCTTATACATCAGAATAACACATAGGCTACTTTTTATACCGGGAACAAGTTCCTGTGGGAAACGGGAACGGTAAAACTTCTCTAAAAAATGGCGCTGTGTAAAAAAATGTCCCAATATTATCAGCACTCACCCATTAATATAAGTGAGTCCTCGTTCCTTAGCAAGGGTCATAGCGTGATATTTTGCTTCCTTCATATCAGAACCATGGATTATGACGTTGGCGCCAAAAGAGCGGCACTTTTCTATCTTCATGATGGGCGCCACGTTAGGCATCACAACAGTTGTAGGAATCTTCAAGTGATTAGCGTGATAACTGAGGGCCTGGGAGTGATTCCCGAGTGATGCTGATATCACACCTTTGGCTTTATTTTCTTTTGATAGCAACAACAACGCATTTCGAGCGCCACGTTCTTTGAAACTGTAAATAACGTTAATAACACAATCAATAGCACTAAACATAGTGAAATTATATCCTGTTACAAATGAAATTGAGAGTTCTTTGTTTAAAGAGTGTAGATTATGAGAAGAATAACTAATAAGCTAATAACTAACAAGCTAATAATAACTAATAAGCTAATAATAACTAATAAGCTAATAATTAATAAGCTAATAACCTAACTAACTAACTATCTTCACGCTGTATCCCTGACGGGGAGTCAGAGAGGACAGATTGCCAGGCTTCGCGATCCATGCATCTTCTTTCGCTTCTTCGAGATTCATCAATCGCTTCATACACGCACGTCTGGGTATCCGAGTACTTTTGACCTTTCCGTTTTTGAGCAATCTGCTCACGTGGTCTTCATATGTAAGTCTCGGCCTACCCTGACTCCTTCTACCCTCTACTTTTGAACAATATATATTTCTTCGTCAATCGTTCGTCACTCATTCGTTGGACGTGTCCAAACCAACGGAGCACGCCCTTTTCCAGCTTAACGCTGACACTTTCATTCAAACCTGCCATATTGCGTATCACTTCGATGCGTATTCGGTCGGCCAAGGTAACGCAAATAACCTAATAACTAATAAGCTAATTACTAAAACTATATTAAAGATATTTCAAAGAGACATTTTTATATTACGTAACCCATTAAAGGGTCAATGTTACATTGTGTGATAATTGAGGTTCATATGAGATCAGTTCTAAGTTTCGTTACGCCACATATCTAAATGTTTATTATTATTAAAATTTATGATTACTGCTCCGCTCTCCAGGGTAGTAGCGTGATAATACATAAATATATTTTCATATACCTAATACAACCGGTAGTTCTTGAGAATAGCGCATTAAATTTATCAAACAAACTCTTCAGATTTATATATTAATGTACAGATCTTTTTAATCACTACTATAATATTGTCAATTTCTGTGGTTATTTTACTGTGTCTCAACTGTAACTCTTCTCTACCCAGCGTCATGCATACCTTCCAGTGTGTTGCAAGAAATCATTTTTCAGGTAGATATTCATTCCAAATGTAGTGGACATGTGGGATTTCTGAAAAAAAAAAGTAGTGTTACGATTGAAGTTGGTTCCGAGATCGATGACCAATATGCGGCATATCCGTGGTTTAAAAGACATGTTAAGTTGGTGGTCCTGGTGGTTGCCAGTAATGGAAAACATAACACGCAAACAAAACTAAATGAATTTAAAAAAAAGTTAAAATCAGAATAAGACAAGCTCTTCTAACAAAAGGCTCAGAGAAACAGTTGCCTGGAACAGAGTTATAAGACGAACGCGACATCGAAACCAGTGGCAGCCGACGCTAGGTCAGAGATAAGCAAATATGTTTCTGGGAAACAGCCAGGGGACCAGCAGTACAGAAAAGTGCAGGCACAAAAAGGAAGCAACTGCAGAAAACTACCGTTACACTCACAGGTCACTATGCAATGAGGAAGCACCTACACAAGATGAGACTCACGGCAAAACCGACGTGCAAGACCTGTGACGATGCTAGCGAATTCATGCACAACCTGTTATGACTTTGTGGAACTTGGTACGAAATGGTTGGGTGTATGAAAGCATTCATATCCGTAACGGAGGACTATAGGCTTATCCTCCTAAAAACATACTTAAGTTCATGTGAATTAATGATGTGTTCTTACTGTGAGAAGGAGTAATGAAGGGATGAAGATGCTAGGGCAAGGTCAACTCCAAGAGCAAGATAAGATAAGGGCATACTCGGTCTACAAATAGGAAGAATTACTAGTGACAACATAATTTTATCAACGAATAAACTATTGATGTTTGTACTACCGTTTCACTTAAAACATTACATGATGCCGGAGTGATATCAACTATATCACTTAACCATAAAGTTTTGGAGAAAGAATTCAGGCACCGATTATAATTGAGTTTTGAAGGGTTTATTAGAAGAGTATATAATATAATAATAATAATATAAATAAATATCGTTGGGACAACTCACACAACGCCATCTGATTGCAAACTAAGCAGAGCTTGTATTATGGTAACCAGATAACTGATTAACATACTAAAATATTTCTAAATACATACATATTGTAGATAAATCACACCCAGACACAGAATAAACCATCGTGCTAATCACAAAAAGTTTTAACCTCAATCGAATCGAACTCACGACCTCTTGCGTAGCAGTCGGATACACTTCCACTTACAGAGGCATTCAAATAGTGAGATCTTATTAGAGTGAATAGAGAATAGGATTTATAAATCAACAAATAAACTTACCACGCATGGCGTTTTTACAATCTCACTTTGAATCCGGAAAGCGGCGGCCGAAACATCTTCAAATGATATTTTTTGTGGGTTCTCCTTATCGCACATAGGGTCGAACTCGACCGTCTGCAAAACCATGTTCTTTGATCATACGGAACGATAACAAATCATAGTAACCTAACTCTTACAGGCTACGGTCCCTCTCGGCCACTATCTCAGGAATGAATACTTTCTACATTCGCGGACCACGGTATCGTCAATAAATGCACTGTTTATTAGAACAGAGCAAAGGTTAAAGTTGAATTATGGTGATTAAATACCATTTTATTTTGTCTAGGTATTTTATCAGTTGGCGTAATACTAGGTGTACTCACTATGGGCTCGACTTTATAACACTCCATATTTATGTACCTATACAGTTTATTATTTATTTAGTTACAAATCAATCGAGCGACCGCTACGAGGTTTAAATGATCAATGCATAATTAGATTGATAGTATATGTATGCGTCACAGTAAGTTATTGATAAAGATTTAACGTTATATTTAATGTAAAAACGTTTATCGGAAGACAAACAAATCTCATACATATCCATTATGGGTTGGATCTCGAATAAAACAAATGTTACGTATTTTAAAGACGAAGTATTTTCATGATGCCGTAATTTAAGTAGGTAACTATACGATAAGGAAATACTTAATTAAATGCTTATTTTTTTTTCAGAAATAAGTTTTCGAACTATACATTTTAAGATAACCATTTACTTAACTAACTAAATTTAAAATAACTACCCCCTACGCCATAAAAACTTATAGTTCAAGGAACAACCCTTAAAAGTACTATTGAACCAAAATACGATATGTCTGCTGTTTTCGAAGAGTCGGGTTCTCTTGAGACCATTTTGGTTGCAGCATCGATTAACGATGTTTTTTTATACCACTGAGGTGGCAGACAAGGATACGACCCACCTGATGGAAAGTGGTCAACATAGCCATAGACGTTTGCAACACCAGAGGTGTATATAATCCTTTATAAACCTTCTAATACCCCTTTTGAAGAACCCCATATTGTAGACGCTCGGGAAAACCCAGGCAGGGAGATTATACTGGCACGCGTGAAGCACTTAAGGGGATTACCTCACTCAAATCACAAAAACCAGGTAAGTTTAAAGAAGATTGCAGATGAATCCGTTTGTGCGTTTCCCTTTTAAAAAATATATGGTATATTTAAGGTCATCACAATTACATTGTATTGTTTAAAATTTTAATAAACTTCCCAAAAAGTTCATAAAAAATCTTATTAAATAGGTCCTTTTTCAATCTAAATTCTAAATTTTCTCTGTAACGGCTAAATAGTTAGGCATGAATTGTATGAATTGAATTGAATGAATTGTATCAAAAAATATGTACTGACGTATTTCACAATTTGTATTGTTTTTTTTCTTATTTCTTTTAATATTTTTAAATTATGAATAAAACCCGAAACCTCACCAGCACCCCGCTTGAAGCACCTCCACTAAGGCCTGTGACGCGTACTCGGGACGCGTTACTTCAGTGTCTCGATGACTCTTGTGACGGGTGTGACGCGCGTTATTTTTTCCAAATAAAATGTAAAAGTCCACGTTTTAAATGTTTTATGAATGAAATCTTGTTGTAAATAGTACAAATATAATAATTTCGTAAAACAACATTAGTAATTAAGTTTGTAAATATATTTAAAGTAGTTTGTAATTTCGTTTTGTTTTTTCAACCGATCATGGAGTAAGCCTGACTATGCATAAATATAAGAATAAAAGTAAGGTGAAGCGTGGCCGAGCTCTCCAAAACTACCCTATTGAGTACATTATTTCTATTGTGTTTTGTTTTTATCGTTTTAAGCTATCTTGAGAATTTCGAATGACGAAGGATGGAGACCTTGGTGACTGATGATGTCACCTACCTGATGGTAGACTACAAAGGTGGGTATATGAACCCAGTAACTGCGCTACGTAGAACCAGCGTGTTTGGACTCATTCGAAAGCTCTCATGGAGACCTTGGTGACTAATGATGTCACCTACCTGATGGTGGACTACAAAGGTGGGTATACGATCTCAGTGACGGCACTATGTAGAACCATCGTGATAGGACTCATTTGAAAGGTCTCATGGAGACCTTGGTGACTGATGATGTCACCTACCTGATGGTGGACTACGAAGGTGGGTATAGGATCTCAGTGACGGCGCTACGTAGTACCAGCGTGTTTGGATCCATTTGAAAGAGGTCATGGAAACTAAGGTCACCGGAAAAATAATCTTGTTTAAAAAAACCTAGTTAAAATACCTTTTAGTTTTTTTCGGTGTAAATATGGCTATTATCACCAAACTGTAATAGCAAAAAATATTACTTTAGCTCATTTAATTTATTATTTTTCAGCCATTAACAGATACACACGTATTCTGTGTCTGGGTGTTATTTATCTATAATATGTATGTATTTAGAAATATATAAGTATGTTTATCAGTTATCTAGATCCCATAACACAAGCTAATATTAGCTTACTTTGGGCTAGATGGCGCTGTGTGAAAAGTGTCGCACAATATTTATTTATATTTATCTGTCTTGTATGGCAGTTGATGAGGGGGCAGAGCAAATTATGCCGGTAACTTTTTGTGTTTGCTTACACTGCGGTATATGTTCGATAGTTTCCCTAGCTAATTTAATTTGACACTGTATTGTTAAAATGCTTGTTTTAGGTTGAAGAAGATGAAGAAGATTTACCAGATTTGATTATTGAAGAACAAGAATCACAAGCAGAAAAAAAAATATCTGGAAGACGAATTATAGATATAGCTTACTTCTTTTCCAAAATACAAGAAATAGGCGGCCATGGTGCTTTTAACTGTGGTATACAAAGTTTGAAACTTATAGGAGAGAAACGTGTTGGACTTGCTTCTAAGTTTACAGTAGAATGTTTGATGTGTAAAGAGAAGTTTTCTCTTTGTAATGTCACTGGCGACTTAGATATTAATACAGCAGCGGTCGCGGGCGCTGTTTCAGTTGGTATAGGGTATTCGCAATTAGAGGAACAGTTATCAGCATTTGACTTGCCCGTGATGTCACGACTCGTTAGAAAATTTAGATTTTAGCACTCAAAAACTTTTTTTTTTTTTGTCAGCGTTAAGCTGGAAAAGGGCGTGCTCCGTTGGTTTGGACACGTCCAACGAATGAGTGAGGAACGATTGACGAAGAATATATATTGTTCAAAAGTAGAGGGTAGAAGGAGTCAGGGTAGGCCGAGACTTACATATGAAGACCACGTGAGCAGATTGCTCAAAAACGGAAAGGTCAAAAGTACTCGGATACCCAGACGTGCGTGTATGAAGCGATTGATGAATCTCGAAGAAGCGAAAGAAGTATGCATGGATCGCGAAGCCTGGCGATCTGTCCTCTCTGACTACCCCATCAGGGATACAGCGTGAAGATAGTTAGTTAGTTAGTTAAAAACTTTTTGAAGATATCCAGACTGTACATTTACAGAGTACATGTACATTTGCAGACCTTTCCAACAGTCTGTATAATGAACTAATGTGTAGGAGGACAGAGACAGATTTTGATGAGCCCATCACCTCGCACCCAATACAAAACTCAGCATTGAATATTCCTATTACAGCAATAGACAAAACCGGTGACCACTTGTTATTGCCGAACAAAAGCCATTTCTGTAACAGTCCACAAAATGTTGAAATCTTACCGCAAGCATTTTTTACAAGTTCCTTATGGCAGAAAATATGTTTTTTTATTAATACAATTGCGGGGCATTCCAGAAGTCTTGTTCATGTTGTTGACAGTAACATCGTGGAAAGTTTTCATAGCGTGGTAGCCAAATTTGTGGGTGGTAAAAGAGTGAATTATTCGTGCAGGCGTGGATACCAAACTCGATGTTCAGCGTCTGCAGTTAATTTTAATACTAAAAGAAAACCTGTTTCCATATTGTATAAAACAATTGTCAGGTAAAGTCCTAAGGGCAAAATGAGCACCTTAGATAACAAGTATCGCAGAAAAAGAAATTTGTTAAAACATATTTATTACAAAAAACGACAGACACATGGTGCCGTAAATAAAGATTATGGAGAACAAACCATAAGGCCCGATGTGAGTGATGCGATGCTAGAACAAATGAAGGAGACTTTTCCATCCAACTTAGATAAAAGTGAGGAAGAAAGAAGACAAATTGAAAGACAAACAATTTTGCAGAGCGAGTCAAGCGAATGGCTTGAACTCCAGCGCTCCTTGTTGACGGCTTCAAACTTTGGAAGTTATTAAAATGAGGCCTGATACTAGTCGCGCCAGCGTAGTCAAACAACTGCTCCACAAAATAAATATAGATGCTGCGCCTATACAGCATGGGAGAGAACACGAAAAAAAAGCGCTAGATCAGCTATCTGTACAAAACGATGTTAAAATTATACCATGCGGACTTTTTATAGATCCCGAGATTCCATATTTAGGAGCTACTCCAGATGGGCTTATTGGAGAAGACGCGATAGTAGAGGTGAAATGTCCCATCTCAGCGCACAAGATAGGACTAGACGAAGCCATAGCCAAAAGTAAATGTATGGGTTAAAGATAACTCGGGCATTTTGCAGGTTAATAAAATCCACAATTGGTATTACCAAGTTCAAGGGCAATTGCATGGGACTCGGAAAGCAAAATGTTTTTTTGGAGTATGGTTTAATGAGTCAAAGCGTCTGAAAACAGAAACAATAATAAGAGAAGATGATTTTTTTGAAAATAAAATGAAAATAAAATTATGTACATTTTATTTAAGTTGTATTTTGCCGGAACTTTTGGATCCGCGGCACAGTCGAAATATGGCAATTAGAAATCTGCCATATATTTTACAGGCAATAAAGAACAAGGAAGACCGGAAAAAGGTGCATAACTTACAAAAACCAGAAGACGAAAATATGTGCGTACTTCAAGAAGAAAGCCTACATGCACCACCTTCACCAACACTTATCCCAATAAATGACCAACCGACCTGTTCAATATTTTTAAATTTCAGTGACTTTTAACGGGAAGAGTTTGAGATTTTGTCATTATTTTACAATTAATTATAATTGTAATAATTGATTGACAGTGATAAAGAAAATAAAGGTGATTATTTATAGCTTATTGTTTATTTTTCTAATAACCCTAACTATTTCCGTTACTGACAACCAATAAGCACTTACCTGGTCATCATCAGACCTTCAGAATGTATCATGTAGTAGCACTAGTGCTCAATTAGATAAATGTTGAAAGCTAGGTCATCCTTACTATTTCCATTACTGAGAACCAATATCCACTTACCTGGTCATCAGACCTTCAGAATGTACCAGTGCTCAATTAGATAAATGTTGAAAGGTAGGTCATCCTAACTATTTCCGTTACAGAGAACCAATAAACACTTACCTGGTCATCATCAGACCTTCAGAATGTACCATGTAGTATCACCAGTGCTCAATTAGATAAATGTTGAAAGCTAGGTCATCCTAACTATTTTCGTTATAGAGAACCAATAAGCACTTACCTGGTCATCATCAGACCTTCAGAATGTACCATGTAGTATCATCAGTGCTCAATTAGATAAATGTTGAAAGCTAGGTCATCCTTACTATTTCTGTTACTGAGAACCAATAAGCACTTACCTGGTCATCAGCAGACCTTCAGAATGTACCATGTAGTGGCACCAGTGCACAATTAGATAAATGTTGAAAGCTAGGTCATCGTTACTATTTCTGTTACTAAGAACCAATAAGCACTTACCTGGTCATCATCAGACCTTCCTTATGTATCATTTATTAGAATGAAAGCTATGTCAGCAAGCATACTGCATCGTGTAGTTAAAAATAAATTATGATGTAGACAAATAAATATCTATATATATAAAAATGAAACCCGTTTTCCGTTGTCACGACATCACGCGTGAACGGCTGGACCGATTTGAAAAATTCTTTTTGTATCGGAAGCCGGGCAGTTCATCTAGTAAAATAGAAACTTTGATAGACTAGAAAAAGACAAGACTACAAAAACCAGAGGAACAAAATTTATTAGACCTCTCAGAGAGCAAATTAAATAGGCAAAAACGATGACAACTCTGCGACACATCTGTGTTCTTGTATAATCTTCAGTTCGTTTTTTTTTGTAGTACGGTCGTTGGTCTGTAGGTGGCGCCAAAAAACAAATACTAGTACAGGGATCAATTCTTCAAGGTCAACGGGCAAAGTAATGGCCTTAATCGTGTAATCATACGCCAAAAATGCCTTACATCATTTTGGAAAGAGCTCTTACACTTCTGGGCCGATATTACCCAAACATGAACCACCGCTAGAAAAAAGACTTTCAAATGAAATAAAAAACTGCATCAAAATCGGTCCAACCGTTTGAGAGCTACGATGCCACAGACATACACACGCACCGACATCGACGTGAAACTTACAATAACCATCTTTTTGCGTTAGGGGTTAATAAGTTACTGAAATATGGCATCTAGCTAGATTCGGACCACGTCCATCATCACCATGTGCTGACTCGAATAACATCATCATTTTATTGCCTTAGTAGTGTGGTATTCGTCCCCATATTATGTATAGAGGACGCATGTCACGGTATGGGGCCAAGCGTGCTGGCTGGTCGCAGCGATAGCCATTAGGCAAATAAATAATTATTGTTTTAAAATTAAGAACGGAAAATAAAAGAGGATAGGCTGATGTCGCGTTTGTGAACCGTATATTAAAGTTCCATGTAACATAATATCTCGCGATAAACCCAAATAAACACATTCGTTCAGTTCAGTGCTATTTACACTGGTATTTGAAATATCAAATACCAGTGTATCCCACGCCCCTAGCTCAGGAGTAGGCGTGGACTAGCAGTGTTTCCAGTACCGGACAGTTGCAAGCCCACACCTCGTACTCCTGTTACTGTTGACTCCGGAAGGGCGTCACAGTAGCGCAACAGTAGTGTATCCGACGGCCGTGACCCTGAACTTGGGTTTGAAAAAATTAAGATAGTTTTATATGATTCGCAAATGTTTGTTTTGGAGTTTGAATGTTTTCAATTTATTATTTTAATGTATAAATACCACCCCAACTACCCAGTTTAAAAGTAACATAATTTTCCTAATTAACCGTTGACCTACATACATACATACATATTTTCAAGCCTTTATCCCCGAAGGGGTAGGCAGAGGCATATAAAACGCCCACATTTCACCGTATGCATTTTAGTCCCACGTAACAGGTGGCGAGTCCATTGTCGTGTTAAAATGGACAGGCGCAGGCTGCGGCGACCTGCTGTTGAAATTTTTGTAAGCCGCCCATAAGGCCTTCAACTTGGCTAAACTACTGCCATTTTTTTTTCAACCGGGACCAACGGCTTAACGTGCCTTCCGAAGCACGGACCTGGGGTGGATCTAAAGGGCCGAATAAATTTAATAAATAAAATGTGCCTATTTAAGATGTTAAATTTGGAAGAAATTTTGAACCCGTTGCCCTTTTTAGTGAGGTGGTAACAAAAAGGCTAAAAGGTCTTATGTGCTAGACACTAATTAGCACGACCAATTAAAGTCCTGGTAGTCTCGGACTCACCGTTGACCTAAATGAAAAAAATCGAGATGATTTGGTAACTACTAAACCTAAACAAATTTCGCATCCTGCAGATTCATCAATCGCATAACACATGCACATCTTGGTATTCGAGTACTTTCGAGTAATAATAAAATATATTCTTCGTCAATCGTACCTCACTCATTCATTGGACGTGTACAAACCAACGTAGCACGCCCTTTTCCAGCTTAAAGCTGACACTTGTATTTATATTATTTCTTATATTTATAATACCTATATACATTTGGTACAAACGTATATATTGTCACGCCTTTATCCCCGAAGGGGCAGGCAAAGGCATACTATACGTATAATACGTCCACGTTTCACCGTATGCATATTTGTCTCACGTAACAGGTGGTGAGCCCATTGCCGTGTTGAAATGGACAGACGCAGGCTGTAGCTACCTGCTGTTGAAGTATTAATATAATTATAGTTAAAATTTATATTATATTTCACCAGCTTTTTAAAGTATTCATGTCATATTATACTGTTTTTGGGGTTCCGTACCTCATTATATGTGGTTTTATACACTACGATACTTTAACAAAAGACCCCCAAGATACGGCCTACATTCAATTATGTTTTTTTCATCATAATTTTCTGACACATCGGTACTTTAAAAGCATTAAAAATGTAAGGTCTATGAATAGCAGAGGTAAAATATAATAATCCAATAAAGCCCC
The DNA here is from genome assembly GCA_948477245.1 of Thumatha senex. Classification (NCBI taxonomy): domain Eukaryota; kingdom Metazoa; phylum Arthropoda; class Insecta; order Lepidoptera; family Erebidae; genus Thumatha; species Thumatha senex. The sequence goes on from OX419743.1 coordinate 15,797,309, forward strand.
TAAAACTAGCCTAAGAAGTTTCAGCGATAACGAGAAGAACCGTGTACGCCACTCCGTAGGTAAAATATTTTTTCAAACTATAATTTATTTATGTATGATGGATTCTGAAACATAAAGATTAGACAACGTGGCAGAAGTGTAGGAAACTCTTAATGCAACTTTATTTTTACTCATAAAACTGTAGAAATAGCTCTAGTAAAGTTTCTATCGCTTAACTCAAGTAATACCAAGTTTAGATATCTAAACGCTGCTATGTACTAGAATGTATCTCAAGATGATTAATATTTTCGAATAAAATAATATAACTAAGCAACAAGGCAGAATCCTTACTGTCTATTAAGTATGTGGTAGAATGGGCAGAATCGTTAGACCGCAGAATCAAATTACTTGATTCATTAAAAATCCTCAAGCCGAGAAAAACCAAGAAGAAGACAGGAAATCACCATGCTCTTTTTTCCTTTTTGGCCCACTTTTTGGTTCAGTTTGTCTTTGGGATTAGCTTTGGGCAAACACTAGTAACTTTGTGCGGGAATTTGGCAGATAGCGGAGCCTTACTGTAAATTATTTTCTAAAAGTAGTGCATTAACGCTAATAGTACGCAGTGCAATGTGAGCTTCCATCTTGCTGCCCAAATTTTACTAAAATGTGCTACATTACCTAATAGCTACGTCTTCTACGTATTAGTCAAGTATTGTCTTGCCCCAACAATGTTGCTACATTATTGGGGCAAGACAATACTTGACTAATACGTAGATAATGTAGCAACATTGTTGGGGCAAGACAATACTTGACTAATACGTAGAAGACGTAGCTATTAGGTAGGTACATAATAAGAAGACTTTGAAAGAAGAAATATTTAAAGAAAAAGATATGGCTATAGAAAATAAGACTGAGTTTCCTTTTCCTGCCAAAGATAAGGGCGAAATAAAATTAAAGTTGTTGTCAATGTCATTGGCGTCAGGTTTTTTTTGCGCCAATTCTGAACCATGACCACAGAATAAGTAATAGTACTACGTACAGAAGTTTCGCTACCTAACAAAAGTCAGTTCTAGCTATAAAAACATAACTAGACTTGCTGCCTGCAAGCAAAATTGAAACTTATAACTACGCGTGAACGTTGAGTTATCTTTGCGCACCAGAGTTTTATGACCGAGCTGCGAAAACCGCGGGGTTGTCACTTGAAAAGTTTTTGTACCTAATTGATTTATTTAGAGCGCGACTGTCGTGCGAGCCGTTCGTAGCGGCAGCCCACTGCAATTAGCCGCTCCGAGCGGTGCGCTGCCCGAATATAACTAAACTGCGGAGTGACACCTTGACACGCCTTGACGCACGGTTGCCGTATTTTATTTTTCAAAATTAACTTTATTTAGCATTTAGCACATTTTCGAACAATTTATGTATTCACACATAAATTGTTCGAAAATGTGCATGCATTTTGGAAAGTGAATTGTTGCAGTGAACGGCGGTATTCTATGTGTTAGTGCCAAATCTCCATAGAAAGCAGCCTAATATAAAAGGTCCACTGCTTTACTAGGGCAGGGTCCAGGATCTAGGACTGAGGACTTGACATCGACAAAGAAGTAGACATGACTAAATAATAAGAAACTATAAATATTGAAGATAAGGCTGTATGGACCAAGTTTCCTTTGCCTGTCCAAAACGAGCAAAGACAACTTACAAAAACAACAACAACATGTCATTAGCGTCAAACCTAAAAAACCAAATATCGGAAATAAACATTTATTGCATGGTTAAAATATTTAATCGTATTTGTTAATTAAAGTCAAGTGAAACTATACTTATTACCTATTTCGAAAATGCCGTATGCGAATCAGCCTTCAGTACACATAACAGAATTAACTGATGACAATGTAAAGTTTGTTGTTGAAGACACTGAACTTAGCGTCGCTAATAGTATGAGACGAGTTTTTATAGCCGAAACACCAACAATGGCTATTGACTGGGTACAACTAGAAGCTAATTCAACGGTGCTTAGTGATGAATTCTTAGCTCATCGCATCGGCCTCATACCACTTATATCGGATGATGTTGTCGACAAAATTCGTTACTCTCGAGATTGCATGTGCGCCGATTTCTGTTCAGAATGCAGCGTGGAATTTACACTTGATGTGAAGTGTACTGGTGATCAAACACGACATGTTACGACCGCAGACTTAAAGTCCAGCGACCCTAGAGTAGTTCCGGTGACGTCTCGCCACAAAGACGAAGATCAAACAGACTACGGTGAGACTGACGAGATTTTGATAATCAAACTTCGTAAGGGACAGGAACTGAAACTTAGAGCTTATGCTAAGAAAGGTTTTGGTAAAGAACACGCAAAATGGAATCCTACTGCAGGTGTTTGTTTTGAATATGACCCAGACAATATCATGCGACATACGCTATTCCCTAAACCGGATGAATGGCCTAAGAGTGAACATACCGAGTTGGATGAGGATCAATATGAAGCGGAGTTCAATTGGGAAGCAAAACCAAATAAATTCTTTTACAATGTAGAGTCATCGGGCGCACTCAAACCAGAGAACATTGTACTCATGGGTATTGTAGTTTTAAAAAATAAACTTTTAAATCTACAAGTGCAGTTAGCGCAGGAAGCTCAAAATGACGCATTAGCAATTAATTAGTTGTACCCTTTTGACTTAAGTATAAATAAACTATTTTATCTACATAGATTGAAAGTGTTTTAATTCTGTATGGAATTCTCAATTTCTATAAAACTTTACTCATTATATATTTTCTTTACATAATTGCATAAATAAGTCATTCCAACTCTATTTTCAGTTAGGACTATTTTAAATATTAACATAAAAAGACCTGAATATAGTGAATGACTTGATAAAACTAAAGCCACTACTAGAAACCTTGCATTCAAATAAAAAAACATCCAAATTGGTTCACCCGCTTGGAGCTACAGTATTATATACACAAATACATATACCTAGTTGTCAAAATTATAACATCCTTTAATGAGGGTTAATATATGAAAGATCATTTATACTCTAAACAGGTAAGGCCTTTTAAATATTGTATTTTATTATAGCTTAGATTGTAGAATGAACTCCCTGCCTGAGTTTTCCCAAACGTTTACAGTATGCGGTTCTTCAATAGGGATCTTAGAAGGTTTATAAAGGGTCGGCAGTGCGCGTGCTGCACCTCTGGTGTTGCAATCATCCAAGGCTGCGGTGACCACTTTCCATCAGGTGAGCCACATGCTTGTCTGCCACCTCAGTGGTATAAAAAAATAGCTATGTGATGCACTACATTATACTATTTCAATTAGACTTTATATCAAACTATCAATAAAACAACTTTTAATATAGTTCTTCTACAACTATATAAATAGATGTAGAAATACTACAAATCTATTTTCAATTGAATGCACTAAAATATATGTTAAAGTCGCCACAGCCTGCGCCTGTCCATTTCAACACAGCAATGGGCTCCCCACCTGTTACGTGGGACATAATGCATACGCAGAAATGTGGGCGTAAAGTATGCCTCTGCCTACCCCTTCGGGGATAAAGGCGTGACAATATGTATATTTCAATATAATAAATAACCAAAAGTATGTACCTCTGCAGTTCTCAAATATTTCTGCATGTTTTAATTTCACAACTGCAAACAATATTGGTAATGAGCAGTGTATTCACTTTCACTTATTCAACTTAACTGACTTCGCTATAAAAATGTTCTTATATGATTTGTGGTGATTGCCTTGAACAATTTATAAAGTGCGTGTATATCAGTGCATCAATATAATCACTGGTGCATCAGATTTTATATTCTGTAGCTTCTCATAGCTTGACCATATTATTTTTTATTTATCAATGACGCCTTATTCCCGAAGGGGTGGCAGAGGCATATTGTACGCCGACTTTTCACCGTGTGTTTTCATATCCCACGTAATAGGTGGTGGCCCATTGCCGTGTTGAAATTGACAGAAGCAGGTTGAGGCTACCTAATTCCTGTTAACATTTTTCAAGCCCATAAGACATTCAAAATGGCTTAACGTCTGCCATGTTACTGGTGGCCGGGACAAAGGGCTTCATGTGCCTTCCGAAGCACGGAAACACTTGAAAATTTAAATGCCACAAAGTGGTCACCCATCCATGACCAGCCATAGCGAAAATTGCTTAATACTGATCGTTTACAGAATACTGAATCAGCGGAGCCACGGGCGCTTCAGATTATTTCTATACAGTATATTTTTGTTCTATCCAGGATGATAGTATATTCTTTCTGTTGCTTCTAAAGTTTACCTGTATTTGGACCAGGCGGCAGCCCTCTAACATGCCAACCTGAGGCGTTCGCTTTGTCCGTTAGTCAGCAGTGCACCCTGACGGAGGTACAACTAAATGACGGCAGCGCGAGTGCTGCACCTCTGGTGCTGCAAACGTCAGCCTATGGACGCGTCCATAGGCTACGGTGATAACTTTCTATCATGGACTGTAGGCTTATCTGAAAAAAAAAGGGACAGTCATATGATTAAGAGTCATGGTTTTGTGGACCTCTTAAGAACTGTTTTAGTTGAGTAAACCGCTAAATAACAATAATTTTAGAAAACGTAATTATTTTGAAACATCTATCCAATGACCATGGGATTGACGAGAAATAAAAACACTTAAATGTAGGAGAGGTACCGTTTTTTTATCTTATCCCTACCGGCGCATCGTTACACTCTATAGGTACTAATTGGTCCATACCAAATTAGGTACCTACAACTTTTTAGCATAGGTAGGTACTTAAATCTAGAGTTTCGGAGCTAGATTGCAGACATTGCGAAATCTCCTTCCGTCCTCTCCTTAGTTATCTACTACAAAAGCATTCTCCAAATCACATAATGAATTACGGAGATATGAATCAAGTTGAGAACTCTAAGAAATTGGTTACCTATTAAAACGGCAGATCAGCTGAATTGTACCTATTTCATTAGTAAATAGGTCAAGGTGGGTATTATAATTCGGCTAAGGTTCCTACCTACTTCATTCATGAGCTATTAACTTAAAAATAATGCAATAGAAGTTGAAAAATAATAATAAAATACCAACTAATTTAACAATTCAAGGTTAGCAAAAGAATATTAGAATTGACTAATATGTAGGTACCTATTTATTGTGTCTGTACTTTGGTCTGTGAATGAGTTTTCGGAACCTTGCCTCGGAACAAGCCAAAGTCATCAAGAAAGTCATCAACACCGCCAACGATCAGCAAGTTTAACTTAACTATCTTTACGCGGTTTCCTTAATGTGGTAGTCAGAGAGGACAAATAATATGCATAGGTAAATAATTTGGTTTTCTTCGAGGAAAATCTACTGGCACTGCACTTTTCCATTATCTACATCAAGTAATGACAGGATTAGACAAAAAAGTTAGTATCTCTATTTATGGATATGACCAAAGCCTTTGATAATGTAGACCATTTAGTCCTATAACAACGGCCTGCCCCTACAGCCGCTCAAACAAAGGGGACGAAGCATAGCACTTTTACTCAGAGCAGTACTGCGCCCGTTAATAATTCGCGGAAGGGACCTTGTGATACAGAGGGTTTCACGGTAGTAGTGAATGAAATAATATAGACAAAACCATGAAGCAATGGTGCGTTTATGCTGTACGTATAGAAATAAACTTTGAATGGTTTAATTCTACAATAACGTGTGTCACGTGTGAATTAGGTTAAGTTATTATTATTATGTATTTTATTACTCTGCAACAACACGAGTGTCTGACAATAAATAATAATTATTATTACTAAACTGGAAAAGTATAGCTAACTCATTGGCGTTCCTAAAATTTTACCTCACTGCAAGAGACTCTAATTAATTCTTAATTACAGTCTCTTGCAGTGAGGAAAAATTTGAAAAATAAAAAAGTATATAATAAATGAAAAAAAAAAAACAAAATTGAATTAAATTATATATCAAAACAAAAAAAAATATGGCGTTCCACAAGGCAGCATTTAGGGACACTATTGTTTTTGGTATATACACACACCGGCACAATTAGCGGAACAAAAAAAAATGCTAAATATTTTTCAAACCAATTTTATTTTAAAAACCAATAAACGCTATTCGCTGTCATAAATAAAACACCATATTTTAAAATTAAAATGTACTTTGTTTGGTGCAATTTAATTGAGAAAAATTAACATTACGGAAAAATAAACATTCTTGAATTTACATGGTGACTAAAAATTTAAAAAAACAATTATACATTTTATTTTTCATTGGAATAAAGGACAAATCCACGTGCCCTTATCAAAGTTTCTACCCGTCTTGGCATGCTAAGAATGATGTTGTCTATCGTTTCTTGGGAAAGTGTCTGCCATTCCTCCAATACGGCATTTCGCAGTTCATCCAAAGTCACAGGAGCGGGTATTCTGGATTTCACCCAACGTTTTAGTAAGTCCCAGACATGTTTAATCGGATTCACGTCTGGTGACCTTGCTGGCCACTCCATTACTACGATGTTCGCATGATTAAGGTACTCGCGAGTTCGCATTGCGGTATGAAGCCGAGCATTATCTTGCATCAACACAAAGCCGTCACCGATAAAGGGGGCAAAAGGTACCACGTTTTCTTCAAGAACCTCCCTTATGAATCGATCAGCAGTCAGACTCCCTCTATCGAACACCACTAAGTCCGTGCGAGCTCCAAAACAAATCCCCCCCAAACCATTGTGGACCCTCCGCCGTATTCTACCGTAATTTCAAAATTTAACTGATTGTATCGTTCCCCTTCACTTCTCCATAATCTTTGACGTTCATCTTTTGATTTAAAAGAATTCTACACTCATCACTGAGCAAAACTTGTTTTGAAAAATATTTAGAATTTTTTTTATGTTCCGCTAATTGTGCCGGTGACATGATATTATTCGCCGATGACAGTACGGCTATTTTTACTAATTGTTGACAGAGATTTAAATTACGTAAATGACATAAATAAATCACTTAAAAATATAATTAAATGATCGACAGAAAATCTAAACTTAAACATAAATTTGGAAAAAACTAATTACATGACATTACAAACAAAAATTATATTCACAACAATATAACATTAACTTACAAAAATGAAATAATAAAGGAAGTAAAGACAGCAAAATTTCTTGGTGTTTATATTGATTCGGATTTCAATTGAAAAACCCAAATCGATTGTCCAAATCGATCGTAGTAAATTGATGAACTCATTTTCTGATGCCTTAAATATACTCAGAAAAGTAGCAAAGGAAGATACGTTGTTAACAGCGTATCATCCAAATGTTGTTTCTATTGTCAGATATGGTATTTTATTTTGAGGTAACTCTGTCCATAAAGAAATGGCTTTTAAGGCCCAAAAGAAGTGCATCAGGAGTATATGTGGACTTAAACAGATCGATTCTTGCAAACCCTCAATTAAAAGGTTAAAATACTGACCCTGCTTTCTTTTTATATCTATGAAGCCTTAATAAAAGTAAAACGGCATTGTAAAGAAATATAATACGGGTTCAAAATTTCTTCCAAATTTAACATCTAAAATAGACACATTTTATTAAATTTATTCGACCCTTTAGACCCACCCCAGTTCAGTGCTTCGGAAGGCACGTTAAGCCGCTGGTACCGGTTGCCAATAAAATGGCAGTCGTTAAGCCAAGTTGAAGGCCTTATGGGCGGCTTAAAAAATTTCAACAGCAGGTCGCCGCAGCCTGCGCCTGTCCATTTCAACACGGCAATGGGCTCACCACCTGTTACGTGGGATAAAAATGCATACGGTGAAATGTGGTCGTTTAATATGCCTCTGCCTACCACTTCGGGGATAAAGGCGTGACCATATGTATGTATGTATGTAACGAAATATAAGCCCCTATCAAGTGACAGACTTAAAGTACACTATTACTAAATAAACGGCTTTACTCACGCATGGGCGTACCCAGGATCTGGGCCAGGGGGGGGCAATTCAGATTTTTTATAATGTTACCTTTTTTTTATAATGTCCCCCCCCCCCCCCCGCCTCCGCAAAAATAGGGGTGTTAATGTTATAAGTTAAACGTAGATTTCGGTGTGTGAGTGTGTCTGTCTGTGGCATCGTAGCTCTTAAAACGGACAGACCGATTTTAATGCGGTTTTTTTTCATTTGATAACCCGTTTCTTGGTGGTGGTTCTTAGGTATATTTGGTTAATAGAGTATCACCTTTCTTTTTTTTATATTAACGTTAGGCATTTTTGGTGTGTGATTACTCTGTTAAGTGCTTAACGCGTGCTAGTATAATCGTTAAATGACAATTAATAGAGAACTTTGACCTACGGCTGCAATGAAAATGCTCACTAGAGAACCCGACTCATCGAAAATTCACAGCAGACATGGTGTTTGGGTTCAATAGTACCTACTTTTTAAGGGTTGTTCCTTAAAATAAGTTTATATAAAAATTTATATTTTTGAATTTTGAAATTTAATTTATGTTATAATTTTTTATTTGTTTAAGTTCAAATCTATTAGTATAGATAAATAAAATTAAAATGTCTGTTTGTAATTACAAATTTACATATTTCCACTACAGAAAAAAATTTCTTTATTTTGCACAGACCATTTTAACGGCGCTTCCAAAATATCATACCCTAGTTTTAAAGATAAATTTAATATTTTTAGAGTGACCACGGGTTTGGAACGCGGCCCACCTGAGAAGAACCGGCAAGAAACTTAGGAATATTTTTTTTGATGGCCTATTTACAATTTAATATTATTTCACTATGCCAGCAGATAATTTCTAGGCGTCCTTGTCCCTAACAGCGTAATAACCTTTTTAATAAAACTTTTTTTTAATTAACAGTAGAAGAATTTGAAGACAGAGGGTCGAGAGCTTTGCGTCTTATTCCATAGTGATGTAATTTTCTGCACAGCGTTTCATGCTGAACGCAATCAAAAGCTTTGGATAGATCGCAGAATACACCTAATGCATCTTGCTTGTCTTCAGATTTTGATAAATAAAATACGTTATTTACATAACAAAAAAAGCAATTTTTAAATGTGTATCTCTGTCTGTATGTTCCGGCTAATCTCTGACACAACTGAACCGGGACTTTCACTGGCACTCTTATTATATGTAGAAGAAGTAACTCAGGCTACTTTTATCCCGTTCTTTAGTTTACCGCTGTTCGTCTACGAGTAAATAAGAAATACATAAAAATTAAAACAGGTATTTTTTTATAATTTCTTAAATAACTATGTTTAGTACGCTGGATGATCCACTGTTTTTACAGAAGTAGGTCCAAGGCGGCGGCTTGACCTTAAAATTTCACACTCGCTCACCGCCTCAAAAAGCGGGATCCAAACTAAAGTCCAAAGAAGCTGGATAACGCCCAAACCATTAAATAAAAGAGGCCGCGATGGTAGCCAAACTCTACCGGGAACCCAGGGAGGATTTCCGAGAACTTACAGGGGTGTTAAACTGATAGGTAGAGATCGTGAGCTTTTTAGTCGTTTCAAGTCCGGCTTAACGCTGCTAACAAACAGTTAAAAGGGGCGTGCCTCACGATTTTTAAAAGATGTATAGGGTATTGTAAATCGGAAAAAGTTATTTTTGTACTATTATCGACAAAAGTAGGAGACCAAACCAAAGCCAGGGGGGGGCAGCTGCCCCCCCTGCCCCCCTCTGGGTACGCCCATGTACTCACGTGTAAATTTCGGGATAGCCCAGGCTACAGGAGCATATACGTAGCATGAAAAGTATGGACACCGAGAAGTCAGCGGTGGCTGAGCACGCCTGCCAGATGGACACGGCTCATTACATAAGATTCGATAAGGCCTCTGTACTAGCGACAGAGAAGTACTTCGTTCCACGTAAAGTACGCGAGGCCATCGAAATCAGCCGTCGTCCGAATTTCAACAGGGACTCTGGTTGGGTATTGCCCCCTGCATGGAGACCGGCTTTAAAGCTTGCTCCCTCCAACAATATTCCAGCATTGGAGGGAGATACGACCAGTTCTGTGTGTGCGACTGCACCTCCTGCGCCTGAGGTTAACACCACAGCAATCTCCACATCGGCTACTCAAGACGAGACACACCCACCTACACTGACACAGCGTGCTCTTCGCCAGAAAGGTCGCTGGCAACGCAGTGCCAGCGCAGCTTCCGACGAAGCTTGACGCTCCTCTTGAAGAAGGACCTCCGTTAGGTCCGAAACTAGTCGGGCTATCCCGAAATTTACACGTGAGTAAAAACCGTTTATTTAGTAATAATGAACATCGCTCACGAAAGTTATTATTCTAATTAAAGTACACTTCATATAGATAGGTGTATCATGTATAAGGGCATCTATATACTATAATAAATCTGTAAGTGGTCGCTGTCTGTACATCGAAGATAAATGAAAAAAAATATGATAGGGGCAATAGACATCAAATCAATCATTTTTGGAATTCTTTTCTGTTTGTCTGTCCGTTTGTGCACGCTAATTTCTGAAACGGCTTAACCAATCGATGTACTTTTTACTAAAATATTCAACAACAACTCTTCCCTTAACATTTAGGGCCGTATTCCAGAACGTTTCTCAATACTCGATGAACGCTTGAGACTAGATTTTGCCTTACAAAATCTACTCTCAAGTGTTTCTTGAGTGTTGGTTGATAAACGTTCTGGTTCTGGTTCCTTAGTCTTTATTTTATTTCAATCGGTTCATAAACAAAAAAGTTATGTCCATCTAAAGAAGATGCGTCTATTATTTTGTTATTCGTGTTCAATAAAATATCATAAAAATGATCATTTGCATTAAATGAAACTTAGACTGGACTAGGTTTTAACACCACTACCCACGTAACGTGAATTTTAACAGTAATGGTAGGTTAAGCATTCTAATAACGGTCAAATTTTGGATGGGTGAACGTTTTGTGAAATGGGAAGTACACAGTCACTAGTAATCGAATTACATCTGTGTACTATTTATTTATCTATTACGCCTTATCCCCGAAGGTGTGGCAGAGGCATACATATTGTATGCCCGCTTTTCTCCATGTGTATTCCTGTCCCACGTTATGGGTGGTGAGTATTTTTATGGAACTTACATGCAAATACTCATGCACTCTAAAAACTAAAAAGAATATCATTGCATGGTACGTAGCTAGGCACCAGGATAAATTAAATCAGTTTTTAAACCACTGAACTGGCAAATAACCATACATCTTTACCGTATAAAAAGTGGTCAGACTACGTACGTTTAACATTTGCAAAACTAAATAATGAATCACTCGCATTTTCAACCCCGTTGTTCAATCAGGCACTGATCTAAAATTATTGTTATCTTTATGGAAATTATAATACACTGTCTGCTTATCCTTGCTTCAATATAAGTCTTTTTTAGTTTCGAGCAATCATATTCCCTAAAAAGTGACCAGCCTACATTAATTCGCCGCGGTGTTCCACTCTGTCGGGGGCGTCCCATTTTCGATTCGCCTTAATTGGATAATTATAGTCCAGAGGTCACTATGATACAGAAAGGCAAAAAACTGGGATGGGGCGCACCTCGGAGGCCTGATGGACGCCACTCTCTTCTCCCTCCACAAACTCCTTAAGTAGCACTCTTGATGAGATCGAAAGGGATCAATTAGATCAGAGAGGTAGAGAACGGACAACCAAGCGCTAGGGGACACCCCTGGTTTACACACCGGTCCCACGCCACGCACACTGGAGTGTAGACTAATTCGTGTTTGGCAAGGAGGCCATGCCCTGTGAAAAGTATGAGGTATATGTCGGTTCGTTTGTCGATGCGCCTTCTCCGCTTACAGCCGTAGGAAGAACATTTACTTTGAAGCGAATCTAGATTAATAAAGTCTAGCTCCTAAGCTGAAAAGGTGATGAAAGTTAAAAGGTGTATCCTAAGTGTTTGCTTTTCACACGGTCAGCTATAAGTGTATAGAGCCATTTTTGTCGCGTGTTGGTACCTTGAGAGTTGTTGGTACATCGACAATTTAATGTACATGTAAATAATATAGGATACAGAGAAGCTTTACAGTAAATTAGATAACAATTGTCTTCTGTGCTATTTCTTTAATATATATATAGCAATAAGCGACGGGATAAAATGGAAGCGACGGGGATTCAAAATATGTCATGGGTGAAGCCGCGGAGGTCAGCTAGTAACAAGTAAAAGCAAGAAAGTCTTAAAGAAAAGAAAAAACTATCGGGATGACATTGGCAAGTTACTGCAATGACGTAAGGAACATTTCTTCCTCTATGGCCTCAGTTTTCACACGTTTTTCACTTTCAATATTACTTATTATACTCTTTGGTTTTCACACATCAACATTGATTCTACTGAAACATCCAAAGAAATTTACTTCAATTTTACAGAAACCAATTTACGTATATCTAATAGCATAACACTATAAAGGCACTGGTACTAAAATGATGATGAAAAAGTAAAAGATACAAACGACAACCTACCATAAGTTCCCCAACCAATCATGGCTTTAATAATGCATAAGCAAGTCAATAACGATAATGAACCAAACAAATGGAAGAAACAGTTTGAATTACAAGAGGTAAGTACCAAATGAATGAGTTTTCGGGATAATAAAGCGACGAGGTCGCAAACCTGAATGGACCATTTACACGAAGCCAATACATGAATCAATCCAGTACAAAGGACTGTCCCAGAATTAGAATGCTTTCAAATTTCACTACACTAGCGGCACGCTATGATGGCCGTTTTGACGTTGTGTTTTAGGATGAAACATGGCTTAATGCTAACCATACTGTAAGCCGTTCTTGGACAGATGACACTGCAGCATCTACGTCCAAAGTTCCTGTTGGAAAAAGATTCACAAAGAGATTTCACATCACTATTTTAATATGTCAAACGGCCATCATAGCGTGCCGCTAGTACAGCTTAGTGGACGGTCTCAGTAGATTGTCTCGGGCATTGGCTCCTTGTAAACGGCTCATTAAGAATTGTACACGACAGGAGCGGAGTTGTAGCGCTTAAATAAAGTTGAAATATTTGTATGTATTTAATTTCCTAAATGCCTTTCAGTAATGCATATGAAAGTACTAGGTTAGCCCCCCGCTTTGCCCGTGACATAATTCGAACTCCCGTCGCACTTATTTAATCCCGTCGCTTATAAATTTTACAATAATGCATAGAAAATTGCCCGATTTGTTGGCATTTATGACTACTACTCCGCTCTCCAGGGTAGTAGCGTGATGATATATAGCCTATAGCCTTCCTCGATAAATGGGATATCTAACACAAAAAGAATTTATCAAATCCGACTAGTAGTTCCTGAAATTAGCGAGTTCAACCAATAAAACAAACAAACTTTTCAGCTTTATAATATTAAGTTTAGATAATACGGCCTACATAAAGTTTTTTTTCTGTCTGTCTAATCCCACCCGCATTCCAATGACCAAGACCAGAAAAGTTACACCGAGCTCGATCTCGGTGATGTCCCAGGAGAAGTTAATGTCTTGGAACCCACAACGAAAATAATCAGAAGATCATTTGAGGAAGTTGGAAAAAGAACGTAACGTTTTTTTTTTGTCTGTCGGTTTGTTCCGGTAATTTTTATTTCAAGTATAGGAAATCTTCACGGCGCAACACCAGTATGTTGTCCCACGTAATACATGGTGAGCCCGTTGCCTATTTAGCTATACTGTCTATACTGATAAATAAATTTAAGTGTTTAATTTTCTCTTTCTGTCCATGTTACCCGTAATCACTGAAACGGCTGGACCACTTCTACCAGGACTTTCACTGGCAGATAGCTGATGTTATACGGAGTAACTTAGACTAAGTACTATTAATCCCCGTATTCTCATGGTAACGGGCACAATGCGGATAAAACCACAGGGCATTCGCTAGTATTTAAATAAACTTACTTTATCCAGGTGTGCGGCAAGAAGTTCCAGCCTGACAACATTAGCAAAATTGCTTTGAAACTGCAAGACATTCAGGATGCGCATACACGAATAAAAAATGACGTTTTTATGACACCAATTATTGTAAGTACTTACTCTTATATAATTATGCATGGCGACTCATTGTAGGATGGGACCCTACCGAACCGATAATGCACATAAAAATGTGTGTGTACCAGAGTACACAGGTAAGAAGTGAAACTTCTTTACGACATATCATTTTTCTACTATTTATAACTTCACGAAAATCGATAAAGTTTCACTTCAAAACAACATAGCGCGTAACCGAAAAAGTCACGATTTTTTTACAGCTATAAAATTCCTCTCATACGTCGATAAAGAAATTTCACTTCAATTACGACTCCACATCGTGTATGTACAGCGGGCAAAATGGTATTTAATTATATTTACAAACAGGATCACCCTCAATCAATCAATCAAATCAGTTTATGGCAGTCCACTGCTGAACGTAGGACTCTCCCAATTTACGCCACAACGTACGGTCCTGCGCCTTCCGCAACCAGGCTATCTATTTGGCTAGCTATCTATCTATTATCTTATTTAAATTCTATTCCGACGCGATTAAAATAGCAGACTCGGCCTCCTGGTCGTGTCGGTCCAACTGGCGGGGGAATCGTCCTAGTATCTATAATGCGTCTTATGTACGTTTGCGTCATTTTATAACCATTGCAAATTTCATAAAATAGGAATGAATAAAAGATTTCTGAAAACAGCAATCAATCCTTATATCTTTTGCCCAGTGTAGATATATAGATAGTTTAATTTTCTGCTGTGTTCATTGTGAGTAATAAACAAAGATAATAGCATCTAATATTTCTAGGAGGCTAAATATGTGGCGAAAGAATTCTGCAATGTTTTCCTGAAATGTGAGAATTTACAAAATACGGGCAGGTATGTATCAAGAGATAATTGTGGACATAATTATACTTCGTCATTTTTCGTTTTTGACCTACTTAAGTCTTTAGAGCTGATACTTTTGTAATAAAAAAAAATATAATTCAGTTTCACGCAGTCTTGCGAAGGCATGCGAAGATTGCGAATTTTTTTACCAACCGCCGCTAAAATTGTGCTTGCACAGTCTCTGCTTCTTCCTTTACTCGACTATACCGATGTCAGTTACCTTGATGTCACGGAGGAGCAACTCAATAAACTTGAGCGCCTTCAAAATTTTTGCATAAGATTTATATTTGGCTTGCAAATATGATCACGTTTCAGACATCCGCAGCTTGCTCAGGTGGCTCCCAATTTGCCTTCGTCGGAATACTCATATTCTTGCTATTCTCTATGACATTCTCTTCAATCCCTGTACCCCTAGATATTTAAAAGAACGTTTTACGTTCCTTCATGACACACATACAAGATCCTTGAGGTCGTCGGATTCATTGGAATTGGCAATACCTATGCATTCCACAAAATGTTATGATAAATCTTTTACTGTACAAGCTGTAAGATTGTGGAATGCATTACCTGTGTCTATTAGGCGTGCGCAATCACTGACTGTATGATTGATTGACTGATTCTATCTTATGTCTGACTGCCAATTTATATAATAGAATATTGTGTGTATTGGATAGATGTAGGTATGTTTATGTGTCTGTACCATGGATTACTCTTAAAATTTTAGTTTGATGTATATTTTTCTTTTTTCCTTTTTTTTTGTATATAGTTATATATATTTATATATTATTAATTTATTGTTCATTATTTCTTACACCAACGACTACCCGATATTATTGGATTATTTTGAATATGTGTCCTATTCAAAGGTTGCCTGTAAGAAATTGCTTTTAGCGATAATGCCGCCGATTGTATATATCAATATACCTGTGTAATCCTTCACTATAATATTGTGATTGGTGTACAATAAAGAATATTCTATTCTATTTCACGCAGTCTTATCCAACTACTTAGATAGATTTATAGTACAGTCACAGTCAATAATATACTTAGAAGCGACCAGACTGTTCAAAATTATCATAACGCTTACTCAATGGTACATTCTTAGGCACATTGAATATTTTACAATTAAAAAAGTATGTAGTAGCTGGCATCGGAAATTATCTATATCCAAATGAGATAGTAATGTGTGAGGAACGATTGACAAAGAATTTTATATTATGCAAAAGTTGAGGGTAGAAGGAGTACGGGTAGACAAACTATGTAAGTTGGTCTACCTGTAATCCATACACATAAAGACCACGTGAGCAGATTGCTCAAAAACGGAAAAGTTAAAAGTACTCGGATACACAGACGTGAATGTATAAAACGATTAATAAATCTGCAGGAAGCGAAAGAATTAGGATGGAACGCAAAGACTGGCGATCTGTCCTCAATGACTACCCTGTCAGGGATACAGCGTGAAGATAGTTAGTTATCACTTTGAATACGATTATTATTATTATTATTATTTTATTCTTGGGGACGTCGGCACCGCCAGACGAACAATCCGACCGCGTGGTTCGCCACCTACTTCGTTTATTTCCCCAGATCCCCACCTCCGAGGTTTGGATTGGGTATCCCAGCAATTTGAATACGATAGCCGCTTGTCTATTATTGACCCTGACTGCAAGTATATGAAAAATTTATTGAATAAATTGCAGTTTCAAAGCGCGTGGCACATGTAATGTTCTAAGTTCCATGTCACCCTCCCAAAAGAGTAAAGGGTGTACCATATCGGGAAGCCGCAACTTCCTCTATGCCATGACCTACTACGGTTTCAAGCAATCCGTACCGATCAACGTGATTGTACCAAAAGATTGTCCTATTGCCGACAAGCATAGATACAAGGAAAACTTTGCCATCGTGAAAATGCATGGCAATGAGATGACGGATGCAAATTTGCACGCGCTTACCTATTCTGATGAGATTGGTTCAAATTATGTGCACGGGTAAGGAAGCCATTTTCTGTCTTTCATTTATGAACTATTAATTATAGGGTTCTTTCAAGGAAATATTAACTCCATACTTTCCTTGATTTAGATAGCTGTTTTTCACTGTTGTAGCAGGTATCACGATCGGAAATCATTGACTGTTGCTTGTTATTGGTGGTCTATTGGATACATTTCGGAAAGTGTGCCTTAAAAATTCCACGACATAAAGGCCCTCACATGGGCGTTCCCAAAAAAAGCAATAAAGCGCTTTAGTCCTCGTTACTCATTCGCGCAGCTGACGTTACTGTGAAAATAGTAGATTCAATAATTCAGAACTTTTCGTTTAGTGTACAACCCCGTATATAACTGCCTGATAAACTTATTCATCATTGTTTTAACATCTAGATCAGATCGGCTGGACTTACTAGCTGGGTACGGCACCATAGGCTTGGAGATACTTAGTCAAATGGAGAAGATGGACGCGATACTGTGTCCCGTGGGTACAGGAGGCCTCGTTGCTAGTATCATAGTCGCTGTCAAGAGCCTCAAGCCAACCTGCCTGATTTATGTATGATTTTTGCCACTTACGTCGTAAAATGCTATACGCCCAATGTGTTCTCTTCCTTTAATGTTAATAAGTGGGTGCCTTCTACTCGGTAGTTTTATTGGCCTCCAATCTCGATTCGAGGATCGTCGATTGTTATTGCATACCTACTTAGCAAGAACCCTAAAATTCCAAAAACACTTTTTGCCTAAAGTCTAGTATAGATGAAGACCTTTAAATATACATCAAATATAAGTCATTGGTCTTTTTATTCGGTTGATTCAAAATGCTCTACGACTGTTTGACACCCATTGCTGGGCATAAAGCTCAACCGTCAAGAGCTCTAAGCCTGGTCTGCAAAATCATGTTCTTCGTCCAACGCGGATGATAGTTTTTCAATTGAATTACTCGTAAAATGTTGTTAAAATTTTAGAAGTTGCTCCTTTTCTCGCTCAATATTTTTGCTGCAAGACATATTGCCAAATTGATGCTATTTGCCCTTGCAGTAAATTGCTTATTTTGTCACGTTGCAATCAACCATCATTGCTAATCCCATCTAAACGCACATTTAGGATCGTCCCCATATTTGACTTGCACCATTCGAATTCAGCTGGTTCGCGCAATTCTAAACATAAAAAGATTTCATAACGAAAAATTCTGGAAATAAGTAAATAACAGTAAAAAATAATCAAGTATTGTCATCCTCCGCTGATGTACCTACTCATCTGAGTCATACCTATTCTTATTTAGGGTGTCGAAAGCTCTGCATCCCCAGCTATGACCAAAGCTGTACAAGAGAAAAGGCCGACCTTAATACAACCAAACTCCACTATAGCTGACAGTCTAGCAAACAGCATTGTAAGCGACAACGCGTTCAACGTCATAAGAGGATACTTGGATCGCATGGTTTGTTTATTACTTCATTCATCTAATATATTATTTGGGATATCTCGCCCTAAATTGCTGTTTTTCTCTATCTAAAAAGGGATGTAATAGAACTCAGTGTTAAAAATATGCAGCGGGATACAGCTAGTTAGTAAATTAGGTACTACACGTTTTTCGAATCTATATCTTTCAAATGGCAAGCAGGCACTTATATTATACTATAGTTATATTATATTGTATCAAATTATTTTATGTCTCACCCGGATGGCTTAGGAGATGGCCCAAGATGATTGCATAGTTTACTTCGGCAAGTCAAAGTTCGAAGCATCCATTTTGTATTTTGCTGCAGCTTGGAAATGTATTCAAAATTAAAACGATTCCAAAAATTTTGACCTAAATGCTCAATTCTCTGTGATTTTTTATCGTGTTCTCGCACGTGTTTCTCTCTAGGTAAACCGAAAAGCCATCCGCCTAGTTGTAGTGAAAATTTTTAATGTACCAATAGGTTTAATAAAACAAACTTAGTTATATTATTAGTAACACATGAATAATATGACATTTTATAAGAGTTCTATGGATGTGTAGATAACAGTTGACGAAGCGTGGATTTCGCGTGCCATGATCGATTTATTCGAGCGCGAGAAGATGGTGGTAGAGGGTGCTGCTGCCTGCCCCATAGCTGCTCTCATGTCGGGAAAAGTTCGTGAACTTCAGGGCAAGAAGTAAGTTACTTCATAATCTTATGCAAACAGGAATTACAGAGAAGCATAGCTAATTGCATCTTGTAAGAAAGAGAACAATTTCATGCTGTGTTTGTGATTGGGTGACAGTTAAACCAAGTAGCTGGTAGGTAGTCAGTTAATAGAGATCACATAGGGTTTCAATATGGTAGACCCATCATATTATGTTGTATTTCAATTATTTTACTTGTCATAACCTCAATCACTCTTTGACAGTGTTGTGTGCATCCTAACTGGAGGTAACATCAATAGCAGCCGTATGTCTCGAGTGATTGACCGCGGGATGGCAGCAGAGGGCCGGCTAGTGAAGTTCAGTGTGACGGTGCCGGATGTACCTGGCGCGATGGTGAAACTCCTATCCAGGATCACAGAACAAGGAGCGGATATCAAAAGCTTCGTACCAGAACGCGCTTGGATGCGGAGAGATATCTTTACTATTTCTGTAAGCGTTTCTACATTTGTCTTTTCGCAGTAGGTTGATACGAAATGGGTTGGTATAAAACCTCCGTGTACACTACAGGAAGGTTTTATGCCAAATTCTTTTTTTTCAGCAGCATGAATTCTGGTTTCGCTTGCCGTCTACAGAATCAGGCCCAAACTGGGGACGCGAGGCGTGATGTGAAAGTTTCACGTTCACCTATACGCGTTTTAAGAATCAAGGAGCAACCCCCAAAGAAGTAGGATCAATAACAGGCAGTGGTGGTAGCCAAAGTCTGCCGGGAATCCTGACTCTTTGACGCGGCACCCGACGGTAGACGGGGATAGCTAGGGAGGGACCGTGGTGTCATGGTGTTAGTTGGTGCAAGTTCGGCATAACATCCTTTGGGATTTCCACACAAAAATGGACATACAGTGATGAAGATGATCCAATAGATAGTCGACAATATGATTAAGAGTGTTTTATCTATTTGCAGGTAAATACACTACTCGAAACTAGTGACTACAACCACGCAAAAGATTTGGAGAAGAAGTTAGTCAAAGATTATCCCAATTCACATTTTATCATGCTATAATTTCTAAAATTAAACGGTACCTGTAAACCTGTTGCTCTGGTCCAGTCATCTACTTGTAACTGTCCAGATTTTGTTCTTATTTCAAACAAAAATAAAGTAAAACATTGAATAAAGCAAAATAATATTGTTTTTTTTTACCCACGATATAATACCTACCTTATTAATGACCTACATCCAGTGAGTCCGGTTCGCTTTGCTAGTGGATTGTTTGAAATTGGTACCTACATTTTTACTTCGAATTCGAATGGGAGAGGCATATTATATGCCCACATTTTACCGTGCGCAATCCTATCCCGGTGGTGAGCCCATTGCCGTGTTGAAATAGACGCAGGTTGTGTTGATATTTTTCAAGCGGCCTAAAGGCCTTCAACGTGGCTCATTGATACTGGCAATCGAGATCAGCGGCTTAACATGTCTTCCAAAGCACTGAAACACGAGTATCGTATATAGAAATACCTCAAAGCAGTCTCCTATCTGTGAGCAGCCATAGCGAAAGTTGCTTAACGTAGTGATCTGATCCTTTACAGCGCACCGAATCAGCGGGACTACGAGCGCTAAAATGCTTTACGCCATATTACACACAACGCAGAAAAGGTGAAAGGTACAGTAGAAAATAGGAAGTTAGAATTCATAAATAGGATACTCTTTGAAGATGCGGGAGTAGATATCCAGGCTATCTACCTATTGGTACCCTAAAGGATCGTCTTGACGAAAGAGAGAATCGCTGCGATATTATCGAAACCGCAAATTTACCATTCAGCTCGGAAGCAGCATCGGGAAAATTGCGCGTTGTAGCGACAGCTCCAAGCTGCATCGCGATTTCGCGATTCGACGGCGTTTATAAGTGTACGGTGTGAAACGCCGATAGTAGCATATTGCTTCAAAAAAGCGATTTGGTAGGTATGTACCTACTTAGCTACTGGCTGATATTCAGCTTTATTATGCTAAAGTTTAACGGCCTGACTGTTTGTCAATGAAATAACATTGTCAAAACTGGTCAAAACAATGTAAACCATTTTCATTGAAAAATATATCATATATTTACTTTACTTTCAAAATTCAATAAGTGATAGTTCTGTGATAAAAATAAATATGGTAAGTTGCTCTTTCACACTAATGTTAGTAATAGTAGCGACTACTACAGAATCAATGCCAAACAAAGGCCCATGATGACAAGGTCTGTAGAGTGCAGAGAAGACGTGATGTATGAAGTTATATTTTGTACCACGTAATGCGAAGCTGAGCTTAGTACTAAGTACCTAAATTTTTTCAAATAACCTAAATATCTATATGTATTAAACACCCAAACTCTAAAACAAACATATACGGCCAAGTAATTTAACTAACCAGAGATTCGAACCTTCTTACTTTTCCCAACGGATTTATTTATTAATATGAGAACGTTGAGTACAAATTCGTACAAAGGTGGACTTTCTCTTAGACATTTTCTTCCAATCAACATTAATGTAATGACGAGATAGGTAAGTTAAGGTAGGTGGGGATATATTAATTCTATGATATTTAAATAAAATTTAGTATTAGATAAATATTATACTTACTGAACTAAACGAATATGTAATTAAAATATTTCCTATACATAGGTTTAGTAAATACCATTATCAAATGAGTGATTATTACTCCACAAAGCAAATTTATTAGCCTATGTGACCTCAGCTGCAGGTGCACCTGCTAACTAACGGACGAGGTTATCGATGCAGGTGTTCTTTAGGGGTTGGAAGGTCAAATGGCAGTCTCTCCCAACAACTCCGAAAGTCAAAAATCTAACTAAGTACTCCTAGCAGTCAAATAAAACTGGACGCCAAGCCGCAAATCCATCAGGTAAGGGTTTGGAAGCAATTGGGAATACAATAAGACGAAGAAGGAGACATAGGTATTAGGGAAGAAAGGAGACATACTCTACTTCTACAATTGCATACAAGTTCATTGAATATAGAATGATTTGCCTTAGCAAGCGCGGATCCACTATTGAGGGCACAATAGTATTCTCTGTCTACGGTGGGCACGATGGGCATGCCCACAACCCAATTGACCTGTGATAACACACTTTATCGGTCTATTGCGACATTTTCACCGAATTTGTCGGTTCTGAGTAGGTTTCATTTGTCTTGTTGGTTCAAGCGTCTGACCCGGCAAGTCAAAAGACGCTGGTTCGAGTCCAGCTCGAGGCTGAAAAATGATCCACTTTAGGATATTGTAGGAATGCATTATATCGATAGTGAGCAAGTTCATGTCGACTCGTAGTTGACTGTTATTCGGGTCCGCGCTTGTGCCTAGTGTAAAGCTATATAGGAACTTTAGGTATCGTTATCAGGTAATCGTACCATGGTTTAAGTGCCATTTAATTGATACATAACTAATATATACCTACTTACGTAATACACAGCAAGAAGAAAAAAAGGCTGATGTTCCACATGTTCTAACATTCAATGAAATTAAACAAGCTGCAGAAAGAATTGAAGATGGCATTATTCATACGCCGCTTTGTGTAAGTACCCTTAAAAAATATTATGATAGTACAGTACAGTAACACTTGATTTTGTTTTATAGGTAATAGACAGTTCCAAAGAAATCTCAACCTGAATAGTTTACTTTTACTTATACATTTTGGAGTGAGATATATTTAGCACTGTGCGTACTAATGAGACAGTCAAGGAGACGGCACACTCATGGTATGGCATTTAAATAAATATGATCTATAGCCTTTTTTTTTAACCTGTGGAAATCCCCTCGGTTGTCATGCCGGACTCGAACCGGCTAAAACCACACAGTCCCCGCCTAACTGTCTATTGCCGGAAGCTCCGGGTAACTCCTCGGAAAGATGTCCCAGAGCTCCCGGCAGACTTTGGCTACCACCGCGGCCTCACCTGGGGTTCGGGTGTTATCCCGCTTCTTTGGGGGGTTGGTTCGGGTACTATCCCGCTTCTTGGGGCATGAGGCGTGCGTGACTATTTCACGTCATGTCGACGTCTTGGGCCTGCTTCTGTAAGGACAGCGAGCAGCCCACCCGCCGTCCTCAGGCCCCCGGTCATGGAGGCCGGTAGTCTTGGGCGAAGACTACGACTAAGAACTAGTTCCGTCTCCGCCACCTCTTTCGCGAGCATGTCCTGCTCGCAGAAAGACGCAGCGGCGTCCCACTTGCTCCCGCTGGAGACCATGGCTTGCACCATAGTTTCCAACGAGAGAATGTCTACGCCCAGACTCGCCACGAGGTCTTGACGCTGTTGCGTCTACGCTGAGCACTCCACCAATGTGTGGAGCGCTGTGTCCTCGCTGCGTTCTACGCAGTGCTGGCACTCGGCTGTGGTCTCCCGGTGTATACGCCACAGATACTTACCGAAGCACCCGTGCCTGCTTGCGTGCTGGAGTCCAGGCCTGCACGATGGCCGCTTCCTGGAGAGCCTCCCGATTTAGCCGTTTAAGCACCCAACGCGGATGATCTAAAGCCTATGTAAGTTTGCAACATCAGAGGTGTTCTCTTACGCTGTCGACCCTATTGTAATTTTTTTTGTGTGGCAGTCCTCATGAATGCTAGCATGACTCCTACCGACTAAAACCACACGTTTCCCTTCCATCTGTCTATGGCTTGGTTCGGGTGTTATTTCTTATTTCTATATTCTTTTGGGGGTTCGAGTGTTATCTCGCTTCTTAGGGGTGTGTGGGTGTTATACTTATCACTTCCTTGACATGGTGAAGGGTGTGCGTGTAACGCATGACCTATATTTTTTAATTATTAAGTACATATAGATACAAGTAAATACTTACCTACAACTAAACACTTATAATGCCAGTACATAGTTCTACCAGTTGTACCTAAGTAGTACCAAAAATATCAAAGCAGTTGTAATAACAATACAAATGGCTTTTTGAAGTGTAACTTCTTTATCGACGACGTTGAGAGAAATTTTATAGCATTGAAATAATCGTCACGTTTTTCAGTTACGCGCCATGTTGTTTTGAAGTGAATCTTCTTTATCAGTGAAACTTAGAGTACACAAGTAAGAAGTGAAACTTCTTCACGACATTTTTTTATAGCTATAAAATTTCTCTTATACGATAACCGTATACTTACGGGTTTGTAAATTCAATGACCGATGCAATGTTACTACTGGTAGTACAAATTGTAGTACCAACAATGTGCAAAAAAGACAAATCAATAGAACTGTTCCATTTCAGGAAGCCAAGCTGAGTAAATTCATGGATTATAAGATTTACCTGAAATGCGAAAACTTACAATACACTGGGAGGTAACTAAATCTTGTTAATCTCAAATAAAAACATATATATTGGCACGCCTTCATCCCCGAAGGGGTAGGCAGAGGCATACTATACGCCCATATTTCACCGTATGCATTTTTGTCCTACGTAATAGGTGGTGACCCTAATATTGCCGTGTTGGAGGTACAGGCTATCGCGACCTGCTGTTGAAAATTTTCAAGCCCATAAAGCCTTCAACCAGGCTTAACGACCACGACCACGTCTTAACCAAACAAAAATAATAATTTATCTTAGTTTTTTTGTAATTTTTAAGGTAGAGGGCATTGTGAATTTAAGGTAGTGCTCCACAATGCCCGAGCTACGGCTATCGAAGATAAAGACGCGACTCTTCACTATTCCAATCTCTAGATGTTCCTATGAGTATGTACAGTAACAAGGATATAAGTACACAGAGCTGACTTACAAGGATAGATTTTTTAAGAAATTCCGAACAGATTTGCTCACTAAGGACGGCTGTGGTGTCATATGAATAATTTAAACATTGATCTTTTACAGTTGTGCAGAACGTGGAATCCGCAATGCTCTAATGGGTTATAGCAACGATATTGCCGGTCGCGGCGTTCTTGTGCCCTCACACGGGAATATGGCCCTTGGAGCTGCGTATCACGGAGGAGCCCTCGGAATATCTGTGGGTGTCAGTAGTAGTACAATAGGCTATTGAATAACAACTAGGTATATTTACAAGGCATCCCATTAAAGTGCTGTTCCACTGATTCGGCGCTAACCGTAGGACTCACAGTGCTCTATATAATACGTATATTTTCACAATCCCGCAAAACGCACCTTTAAGGTGGATCTATGCCGATTTGATTGAGACACGCACTTTTAAGAACCCTTTTTACTAAATCTATACTAATCATAAAAAAAGACGTGTGGCACTCGGAGACTGCCGCGGTAAAGCTATTGCATAGCATACCTTTGTTTTTCTTCACCCTCACCCTCACCCTCACTCCTCACCCTCACCCTCATTCTCACTCTCACCCTCACTCTCACTCTCACTCTCACCCTCACCCCACTCTCACTCTCACAGTCACCCTCACCCTCATCCTCACCCTCACACTCACTATCATCACGTCTCGATCCGTGCGAGCTTCGTACAATCGTACCATGTAATATTTGTACATACACGTTAAGACAACGCTCGGCCATGCTCGGTGAACTTCGTGTGACCTCGGATCTTAGGTTTTTTTCCTTACGGAATTTCTTGATTAAAGCCCACTCTAAGCCCGCGATAAAAACTATGCAATAGCTTAAAAAGCTGAAGAGTTTGTTTGGTTGAACACGCTAATCTCAGGAACTACTGATCGGATATGAAAAATTCTTTTTGTGTTCGATAGCCCATTTATCGAGATAGGCTATGTATAATCACGCTACTACCCTGGAGAGCGGAGCAGTAGCCATAAATGTCGACAAATCGGGCAATTTTTTAATGCATTATTGTAGAATTTATAAGCGACGGGATTAAATAGATGATAGACGGGAGTTTGAAGTATGTCACGGGCGAAGCCGGTGGGGGGGTCACTTAGTTTTAAATAACTATTGACTTTTCCATAAGATGACGGTAGTATTACCGGATACTACCCCGCCTTCGCACGCGCAGCGCTGTTCCGAGCTCGGCGCTGATGTGGTTCTCGTCGGGGATTCGGTGAGCGACTGCATTTCATACGCATCGAAAGTGCAACGAGATACCCATCAGATTATGATCACGTGAGTTTTTATTTGTATTTTCAGCCATTCTCATCTTAACATGAAGTCTTGGTCTTCGGCATCGTTGGGAGCCAAGAAATTGCCGTCTGACCTCCAAAATCCCGTTAGGGCGCGTACACCTGCATTGCCTTCTCCGTTAGTCAGCATGTGCACCTAAGTTGGTAGAGATGTCTTCTCGAGGTCCTTTCCTTGATATCGTTAGAAGCAACTGCAATACTATCTGCCCTCTCAACTCCCGTATAACGCCTACGCAGTACAGGTGCTTAGTTTTTATTCCCAAAATCGTGACTTTTTCGCAATAATGTTTACCTAAATAACTGCCGTTTACCTAAATAACTGCCATTTCATTGATTGAACTTTTACCTCAAATTACTTACGGTAAAAAATATGACGCAGTAACTGCTTTACCAGGTATTTCTAACTATGCGTGGTGATACAGGTCAGACGACCCGTACGTGATGGCTGGCCTGGGCACTGTTGGAGTGGAAATCCTAACACAGTTGCCTGAAACAGATGCAGTGATCGTGCCTGTAGCCTGTGGCGCTTTACTTGCTGGTGTGCTGGTCGCTTGCAAGAAACTGAAGTGCTCCTGTCTTGTTTATGTAAGTTTCACAGACCAATGAGCATACTTCTAGTTATCTTCTAGTGAAGAGGTTAAAATTCAGCCACCGCATCACTCGACCAAGGGCGACCTGGGCATGATTAAAGACGTCCTCCCAATCTTTACCTTGGACAAACAAAGCAGTGTCATCGGCTTATACCGTTACCGAGCATTAACATAGTGTGACTCCTCCATTATTTTGTACTTTTTTAGCCAAGCTATTGTACCTATTTCTATTTTAATTGTTGTATTCATTTTTTTGCATTGCTAGATCATTAGATCGTTAGATACTGTATGCTATGGCTACATTCGACTAAACGCCCGCAACCACCGTAACATCCACGTAAGGCTCGTGATCGCTGCGTGCGATCGTATGACGCCATACATGACGTCACTGTTCACGACCGCATGACTCCCACTTCGCCTACGAAATATAGGTGGGTCCGAGATGTGCGTTCCACTTATGAATTTCGACCACAACGCCCGCAACCCATTTACGTTAGTGGAACGGCATTTTCTAGAGCGTACCAACCTTTAACTCATTTTGATTTTTCTAAAAAATATATGGGCCTTTACTACATCTTATATCTAACATTTCCTACAATAGGGTGTAGAGTGCTCAAAATCGCCGACGATGATGAAGGCTCTGCAGTCAGGCCGGCCTGTCAATGTTCCTGTGTATCCATGCCTAGCTGATGGACTCGGTGCGTCCATAGCTGGGTCAAATGCTTTTGCTACCATCAAAGGCAGACTTGACCGCATGGTAAGGATATATATTATAGGTTTTATGGTTTCGTGTTACGGAACTCATAGTTTCATCATTTTCGTCTGTTAGGCCATTTTTTAGGCCTTACCTTGCGTTTTTTAGAGGACGCAATTTTATTTTTTCGATGTGTAAGGGGGGTCAGTGTAAAGCTATAACCAAGTTTGTGGGGTCGCCACCCTTGTCTCACGGTCGCCATCTTGAAAATAGGGGTTGAAATGGTTTTTACGATATATCTCTTAAACTATTTATCAGATAAAAAAATGCAAACATTTTTTGTTGCAAATTAAATTCTCTACAACTTTGGTCCAGTAACTTTTTGCCGTTGAACAATAAAAAAAAGTTATAAGCGAAAATGTTCAGTCGAATTCGAGAAAAAAAAATTATTAAATTTTTAATTTTTATTAAATAATAATAATCCTTAAGACTGGGGCTGAAAAAAATGTGGAAGTTATTAATGCCAGTGCAGAGCTCTAAACCTTCAGCACCACCTGAGCTGCTAAAATTGATCTTTTGCAAATTTAATTCCCCCTAACCCCATAGCAATACCTACCGGGTTAAGGGACAAATCGTTCTCGTCCAACCTGTCGTTATTAAGTAGCTGTGTTTGCAATAAAATATATTTCTTTTTTTATTTATTATGCTTCGTCTCATAAAGAGTCTCCGGATTTCTACCTTACATTATGGGGTGCGAAGTCGGGGAACCTGCACGTTGGCTGTCCAGTTTCCTCAGGCCTACCCTGTGACGCGGAACACCACGGGGTTTAGTGGGTAGGACGGCCCCCAAAGGGCCAAGAGTTCCACATAGTGTGTTGCTGCACCAGCAGCAGGGATGATGGTGCGTAACAGCATTCCCCACGACAAAAAAAAACTATTGATTTCAAGGCTAATGCAGGCTATATCAGACGTTTTACTCTTAACAAAAAATATATTTCATTTTGCAAGGGCATTGTGGCAAAATGATCAAAAATCGCATTTGCATGTGTGGATACTGGGTGGTTATCCAATTTAGGGGATACGAAAAGGACCCCCAAATTAATTCTTATTATCTACTTAGAAAACTTTTTTAAGAATAACATAAATATGATGTTTTTATCACAGACAAATAATCAAATAGACAGTGAAATGCGCTCTTAATAAAATGAAACGTACTTGTTCTTCTAACAGTGCTACAGAAAGAAAGCAATTATTACCTACTTTGACAAATTGAAAAAGGTCTCTTATGATTCTAAAAAAAACCTCTTAAACAAAATTTCGATCTTTTAATTCTTTAAGGTCAAAGTTTAAGGACTTAAAATATCGAATTTCTTTAATTCTTTTTTAATTTGAAACTTTTCTCTTTTTATTAAACATGGTTTATAAGTAGGTACTATTAATTTGTTTTGTTATAAATTATTAAAAAACATAAGATCAACTAACTATAAATTATGTTTTCCTTCCCTTTGCTAAAACCATATCACTTTATTGAGACCAATAAACCCCTAGAGAATATTCAGCTCTGCAATCGTCCCAATACCAAAACTAATGTGGGCCCAGCTGACTATTATAAAATAACAGAGGGTGGAATTCGTCCCTGGTCCCAATTTTGGCCTGGGACGATTTGTCCCCTAACCCATTACACCGCTGGATAGCTAAAGAATCATAAGATTTATGACGCTAAGTAAGGACTGGGCCACACATCGTGTGCGACGAAGGGGAAAGCGTTACCATTTTGAGGTCATATTGCTGCGTATCGTGATTTTATAGTTAACAAGTTTTTATAATTAACATTTAGTATAACTTTTGCCCCGGAGAAACTACGACGTTCCTTCAATCTTTAAAAAATTATCTACTCGTCGAGACTTTTTAACGTACAACACACGGCCGCGTCCTTGACAATTGTAAGGAGGTACTATTATATTTCAGCTGGTAGTAGACGAGGTGTACATTTCTCGTGCTTTGATATCAATGTTGGAGTGTGAAAGACTGGTGGCCGACGGTGCTGGCGTGTGTGCCGTCGCAGCTGTGATGCAAGGGCTTGTGCCAGAATTACGAGGGAAACGGTAAGTCAGACTAGCGAAACTTAGTAAACTTATTTGGGTAAGTTCGGGGACTCCTACACCACGCATGTGTGTGAGAGAAAATCCTTAGTGCCGCCTCCGAGCCACAAGTGGCGCTACTGGTAGGTTTGTACGATCTAGCCACGCATCATTAATATAATTGTTGTCAGTTTAATATGACAATAATTATGAGTAGAGCGTAGGGTATGTTTTTGTTTCCTGTCCTTATTTATTTGGACAAGGTCTGAATTATAAGCAGAGATTTCTGCGTCTCCTGCTCTCTCTACATGTTTAGGCTTTAGCATTCTATCTATTTTTTTTTATACCTGTGCGTTATCAGCACCGTTCAGCATTCTAGACATTTGTAAGCTAATTTTCTTTGCCCGTTAACTTTCCAATATCCACTTAAGTCGTCCATCGTAAATCGTTCCACTCCGCTGTTTATAGCCTATCAAAAAATCAATCCAATCCAAACAAATCCAAGTCCATTTCAACACGGCAATGGGCTCACCACCTTTTACGTGGGAGAAAAATGCATACGATGAAACGTGGGCGTATAGTATGCCTCTGCCTACCCCTTCGAGGATAAAGGCGTGACAATATGTATGTATGTATGTATGTATGTATGTATGATAATATTTATGTAGTATGGGCGTAAGAGGCCTCACCTCACCATAGATCTCCGGGGCCCAAGCGACCTCACCTGCTAGCGGTGCACCTGCTGATCAACGGACGCGGCAACGATGCAGACCTTACGGGATTGAGAGATCAGACGGCAGTCGCTCCCAATAATACCGAAAATAAAATGCCAAACCAAAGCTGCTTCCAGCAACTAATAAAAGCGGACCCCAGGCCCCAAATCCAGGTATATTTGGAAGTAGGTACCTAACTGGGAATACGCAAAAATGAAGAATAAGGTAGATACTCTGCTGCTGAGTAATATTGAAACAATACAAGTAAAATGTTGACATTATGAAAAGCAATTAAAATTGTTTTTACTAAACTTTTATAGAGCTGTGTGCGTCGTCAGCGGAGGAAATATCGATTCAGGACGACTGGCTCGTACTATTCAGCGCGGTCTAGGTGCTACCGGCCGACTGATGCGGTTCGCAGTAGCCTTACCCGATCACCGCACCGGACTTGATCTACTCGCAAAGACTATAGCGGAAGAAAGCGCAGTGCTCAAGAGTTTAGTCACAGAACAGATGTGGGTGCACAGCGATGTTGCTACTACTTGGGTATGGTTATACTAATATTATAAAAGGGAAAGATGTTTGATTGTAGGTAGTTGACAAACTCAGGAACTACTAAATCTATTTTTAAAATTCTTTCAACGTTAGAAGGCCAAGTTATTAAGAAGTTACTACCCAAGGAAGCGGAGTAGCAATAATTATATCAACAATCAGGAAGATATAAGGCTTACTGGTTTAAACAGGTGTAGGGTCCGAAGAACGTTACAGGCGATGTCGTGAGACACAGCTAGTAATAGGTATAATAGAGATACATCATAAAACCTTACACACGTACGAGTATAACCCTGCAGGCCTCTCAATTATAGAAGGTCACTGATTGTCTAGGTTTAAAGCCACCCTCTCCTGTTTCCATGGTTTGTAGGTAAAGGGGTTGTTTAGGAACGAGGTGAGGTCCTAAAAAAAGGAACCTCAATCCAGACAAGGTGATTAGGCTTTTGCATTACCCACAGATAGTTGATGTGTTCATCCTGCGCGCAAGTCTTAATTTATCTATATTGTTTCTCGCTAGGTGGCGCTGTTCACCATAATACTCGTTTTCATTTTCAGGTAGGCAAACCCTTTGTTAAGGGCCTTTGCTTAGCAATGGGAATCCCCATTGCTAAGGGTTTGCCAATATTTACTTATTCACATTTTAAGTGTAGTACATGCAGTTCATATTTAGTTGTGTATTTCACTGTTCAGTTAATGGTATTAGCAGTTTTGTTAATCCCACATTATAATGAGCCTTTTTGCAGTCATTGAGGTGTGCAGGTTAATAAAGTTGGTCGAGGTTGACGATATGGATACAACTAGACTCTATGCAGAGATATTGGATGAAACCAGGGTGTAAGGGGGCCCCCAATATCTCCAGAGGCTCTAGCGACCTCTCTCCTCCCCTCAGGGGTTAGGTGAGGTCCACAATGCCCAAAATCAAAACCAAAAAAATATTTGCTTTTAGCAATCAAAAAATTGAAACCCCTAGGCTTCAAATCCAGATAGGGTTAGGAAGCAGCTGGGAAAACAACAATGAAGAGAAGTTGGATGCAACCAGGTCTAATCCTAAGACGAGCATACACACACACACTAATAAACACTATGGTTGAGTAGAAAGCAACTATTCAGAACTCTGAATAGAAATTCAGAAGCACTCGTGGCCCCGCGGTCTCACGTGTTCTGTAAACGATCACCGAGTTACGCAACTTTCACACTATGGCTGATCCTCAGATGGGTGACCACTTTGTGGCATTTACAATTGCAAGCGTTTCCGTGCTTCGGCAGGCACGTTAAGCCGTTGGTCCCGGTTGCCAGCAAAATGGCATGGCGGATAACTTTTTTATTAGATCGAATTTTGAAATTCGGGCTTCGTCACGACCTGCATAATTTGAATAGATTACCGTAGCAGAAAAATATTCCGAAGACGGATAAGAAATGGTGAAGTTCTGCCCGGTGTTAAAAACGCCATTGAAGTCGCTCCATGGGAGCTTCGCTCAATTATGTTGTCTAAATCAGGCTAATGTTGTGGTCGAGACTGCAAACGAAGAAAACGCAACCAAGTTCAAAGACCGCTTGCGCGACAAGTATCCGTCCGCGAGATTCGCCGTCACGGATATCGATGAAAAACACAAAGTTGGCGTGCGATGAGGAAACTGCAGTTAAATTTTTTTTGTGCAAGAAAAATGAATATTTTGTTGTAAATATGAAATTAAACAATAACATTTTTGTATTTTTTTTTTATTTTTTACTTAATTTTATGCGACAGGGTCGTCTCCCTTGGTGGCTCTCGTGTAGATCACCTGCCCATGGTGTTGAACTACCTGTTTGATTAAACCTGCAATGAAATAAAAAGAAAAATTAAAGGCCAGGCTTTTGATGAATGCTACAATTTGTAAGGGGTGCATATTCAGACTCAATATATCAGTTTTAACTGTCATTGTTTAATCCAGAAGAAGTTGTCATCACAACATAACATTCATATCTATAAAGAAAGGAACACCTTTATAAGAGAACATTGCAGTATGTCAGAAGATGTAGTGACTACGATAGCAAAAGGGATGCTTAGATGGTTCAGACACATGGAGAGGATGGATGAAGATAGACTGGCGAAGCAGATTTATGTGGCGAAAGTGAAAGGGTAAACTGGTAGGGGTCGACCTCGGCATACATATGTTAATCAAATCGAAGACCTTTTGGAAAAAGGTCAGGTTAAGAGAACCCTTAACTGGTGAGTGTGTATGAAAATACTCATGAAAGTAGAAAAAGCGAAAGTGGTCTGTCAGGATCGTAGCAAGTGGAAAACCATAGTCTCTGCCGGCCCTGATGGAAAACATGTGTGATAATATGTATGTATGTAGTAAGTATAGGTAGTTAGTAGTAGAGGCAGTGTAGTTAAAGTATGATGAGATGGGTGACCACTTTGTGGCATTTATATTTGCGAGCGTTTCTGTGCTTCGGAAGGCACGTTAAACCATTGGTCCCGGTTGCCAGTAAAATGGCAGTCGTTAAGCTTGGTTGAAGGCCTTATGGGCGGCTTGAAAACCTTCAACAGCAGGTCGCCACAACCTGAGTCTGTCTATTTAAACACGGCAATGGGCTCTCCGCCTATTACGTGGGACAGGAATCCACATGGTGAAAAGTGAGCACATAATATGCCTCTGCCACCCCCTCGGGAATAAGGCGTGATGGATATTTATTATTAAAATTTAGTTAAGTTAGGTTTGAGACAGTGGACACAAATATTTCTCAAGCCTGTATTCACTTGACACATCATTCGTGTTTATAAGCCATTAGTATTCACTCGCTGCCTTTACATCAATATAATATTATTAAAGTGAAGGTTCAAACAATAAGACCAATTTGACCATAGTGTAAAGGCTTGATGACCCTGGATTAAACACAGGCTTTTTATAAACCTTTTTATAAAACACGTATTGGTGAAACTGCAAGCAACATTCTCATTCATTAACTGTAAGCTTACTATGAGCTGCAGTAATTTATTTTTGTTGTTTTCGTGCCATAATTATGATAGATTTATAAATACTTTTTAATCATACACAATACAATAACAGGTTAGGCTGAAAACAGTTGTTAGAGGTTAGAGGAATAAAAAAAATTAATAAAAAATTATAGATGGGAAAAGTAACTCGCAGAAGGATAAGGGTTTGTACCACATTGAAAGATCCCTTCACAGACAACGGGTTTATCATCTGATCCACATCAAGCCCAACTAGGACTAGGTGTAATGGGTAATATCGGAATAAATTGGACAAGTAAGTACACACTCAAGATCACCTTCAGAAATCACTATAACTATCACAGGTATGTAAACAGCCCCAGCAGTGCTATAGTTGAAACTTTTTTCTTTGCCAATGGCTTATTGCCAAAAAATCTGACCATTGACAGGTCATCTAGTCCAAATTAAACTCATTCATTCAGGTTTGTATTGATATTTTTCTGAAAACATCCATACTCTGATACAAACATTTGTACATCACACAAATATTTGTAGTGGCCTGAGATTCTAACCAGAGACCTTAAGCACAGTAGTCTCATACTCTACCATCAAATATAGACAATAATAATACTGCCTAGTTCCCTATAATAGGGAAAAATAGTATATTGTAGAGGGCGCCAAAAGTTTTTTCCAAAGCAACTGTCAATCTCCATACAATTTTGTTTGAAATATGCATTTTTAATTATTTATTGAAGAATTGGTCGCTGTGTAAGCAGCTTTTAAATGTGGTTCTTTTATTTTTTTCAATTCCTCTAATTCATCAACTCGCCATGTAAAATACATGTTGTAAAGCTTTATTTTTCTCTATTTTAAATTAATTTGGATCAAAACCAAAAGACAAGATGAAGCAGACTTGGTTTTGTTATGAAACTTAATGTTTTCTCTGTAAAAAACACACAGTGCCCTCTACATAAGTTTTTCATTGTCTTCCCTATTGAAATTGATAAACCAGAAGTGCAGCTGAACATTAATAATGTTGACAAAAAGAATTAACACAATACCAGTTGTGTCAATTGCAATTTAAGGGTACATACATAATTCATTAGTTGTTAGGGTGCCATGCCATGATGCTTAAACAAAAATGTAACAGGTGTAGACCTCCCTTTAGATTCAATAGATTTTAAAATTAACACTGAAAACTTAGGTTCTATATTAAGATAATCACATTTGTCATACCTTTTTCTCTAAGCTCAACGAGAGCCCGCCTCGCAAGTGAGCCACGAACCTTCAATCTTTCAGAGACTACAGCAGGTGTGATCAGTTTGTACTGAGGCACTTCCTTGTACAGCTTTTCATATGTCGGTTTGTCAAACAACACCTGGTTGTTCAATTTGTCGCGAACTTTTCCTTTGGACCACTTCTGCAAAGAAAAAAGGTGTTTGTCAATAAAACGTAAGAATGGTTCGACATAAGGTTTAAGTTTTAAGATTTACCATCAGCCTCAATATATCAGTTTTTACTCACACGGAGTTTCAAGTCTAAAAGGATAATCATGTGGTAAAATGTGTATGTAAAGAATTTGAAAAAACCAAATACTAGCCTATTTTTATTTATAATTTCTAGTATTCAATTATTTACTATGACTTCGTAGCACACCATATAACCTAACTTTTCAGTCAAATTTGTTTACCTTCTTTTTGGCTTTACCGCCACCGGATCCCTCCTTCTTCTTCTGTGTTTTCTGGGGCTGCTTAGCCGAAGCTTTAGTATCTTTCTTGGGCGGCTGCAATGATAAAAACATTGATGACAACAAGCTTCGCCACGAGGTACCATGCTAAACGCGCTGAATATTATTTACTGGTTGTAAGATCCGATATTTATTAATTATTTTAATATTTCGTGATTTAAAACCGTAATGAACATAAAACTATTTTCATGTTAACGCAAAATCGAAAGATAATAACAAAAATTTAAGATCACAGCCTATTCACTCACCATCTTGAAACCGGAAAGAAGGTTAACAGAATATTGTCTATTGGTCAAAATTTGACGTTAGCGGCAGTGCTGCCAGCCGATGTCAGCCAAATATAGCAAAAGTACAAAGCACGGCGGGTTTACAATTATTGACGTAAATAACTAAATGCAAAAAATGAACTAAAAACAGGCTAGAGAACTCAAATCAAATAATAAAATGAATTCACTGACTGGTGTGGTTCGTAGTGATGTAGCGCACACCAAATTCAATTTGCTAAAAATATCCTATTTTTCAAGTGGTCATGGAAATGGAAGAAAAGAACTTTTAAAATTCCACATATTACAATTCACAACATTGACATAACACTCCAGATCAGTGAAAACAGCTGTGACGGCTTTACTTTTTGTAATGTGCACCTGCAATTCACAAATGTCGGATCCAAACCCTCTACTGCGCACATGTCATCTATATTCGAGTTCTATGAACATCGATTACATTTGCGCAGTAGAGGATTTGGAACCGAGATTTTTGCTACAAAAGAGCTAATATATATATCTAATACTCTGATATGTCATTGCCTCTTACCAAACAAGAAAGGCCAGACATACCTGTTTTAAGATCATCAGAACATTTAGGTCCGTATTCCAGAACGTTTCTCTAGACTCAATCAACGCTTGAGGCTAGTTTTTGCCTTATAAAAAGTAGCCTCAAGCGTCGATTGAGTATTGATAAGCGTTCTGGAATACGGCCCTTAGATAATAAACATTTATTAACATTTATTATTAATATTTATTTATTTTTTATTATTTACTTTATTTATTTCGAACCCTGTATTTTTGTTATATGCAAGATAATTTGAACTATTTTATACCCACGTTAAAATTGATGACATTTCTTTTGGTGATACCACAGTTCTTTTTTGTTTTGCGTACAATAAACCCATTATTTTGGGGAAACTGCCCAAAATAATGAGTTGCCACGTGCCCTTATCAAAGTTTCTACCCGTCTTGGCATGCTAAGAATGATGTAGTCTATCGTTTATTGGGAAAGTGTCTGCTATTTCTCCAATACGGCATTTCGCAGTTCATCCAAAGTCACAGGAGCGGGTATTCTGGATTTCACCCCACGTTTTAGTAAGTCCCAGACATGTTCAATCGGATTCATGTCTGGTGACCTTGCTGGCCACTCCATTACTGCGATGTTCACATGATTAAGGTACTCGCGAGTTCGCAGTGCGGTATGAGGCCTAGCATTATCTTGCATCAACACAAAGCCGTCACCCATAAAGGGGTCAAAAGATACTACGTTTTCTTCAAGAACCTCCCTTATGTTTCGATCAGCAGTCAGACTCCCTCTATCGAACACAACTAAGTCCGTGCGAGCTCCCAAACATATCCCCCCCCCCCCAAACCATTGTCAACCTTCCGCCGTATGCTACCGTAGTTTCAAAATTTTACTGATTGTATCGTTCCCCTTCACGTCTCCATAATCTTTGACATCCATCAATTTGATTTCAAAGAATTCTACACTCATCACTGAACAAAACTGTACTCCATTGGTCCGTGGTCCAAAGACAATGCTCTCGAGCGAAATTGAGTCTGTTTCTGCGATGATGTACCTCGAGTTTTGGAGCCTTGGCGGGCACGCGTGAACGCAAATGCACTTCTTCGAACCGTCTTCGTAGCGTGCGTTCACTTACTGCTACTCCTCGAACTTCTTGAAGAAGATTTCTGGCTTGCACAGCCGTTTAACGTGGATTCCTTCGAACACGCAGCTGAATAAAATGGTCATCTCTCTTCGATGTACGCCTATTTCTGCCTTGCCCGCGACGTCTTACGAGAAAATTAATCTCCCTGTATCGCTGGACACTGCGATGAATTGTTAAAACAGATCGACGAAGCATCCTGGCGATATCTCTGTAAGTTTGATTACTGCTTCTCATCTCAAGTGCCCTGACAATTTCAGTCGGGGTTAAATCAGGCCTAATGATTCCCTTATCCTTCAGTAAGATTTAAGGAACATAAAAGTCCAAAAAGTCTTAAATTAAATAAAAAATAAGATCTTTACATACAAACTTGTGCACCCGTAATATGGAACACTTACTCGAAATTATTAAAACGTCGATTAAAATTAAAACAGTCGCAGAAAAAAGTGACGATCAACAGTGTTCCGATTTCCAAATATTTTATTCTAAAATAAACTAGTCATAAACCAGCCAGCAACATTAATTGAAAAAGGTTTCACTCTTTTTTTTATGTTTTATTTTATTTGTGTGTATGATTAGATACTTTCTTCAGACTTGTAGCATTTAAAAGGTTCTTTATTTATGATTAATTACAAAACAATTGAGTTTGTTATTGATTTCAGAATCCAACCCTGTGTGATGATAAAATTACTGACGATGTGAAGAAGAAACTTCCAGTCCAATTTTTAGAGTGCATAAATTTTAAACATAATAAGAAATTGAAATGAATTGCTAGAAATTCTGTCATGCCATATACTATAATGCTAAAGATTTTAGTTAATTAATAGCTTTCGTTCGCGTGATGTATGTAACTACACATAAATTTCCAAACTTGTCAGCATCGATTGTTAAGGGCATACTAATAGACGTCATGAGTATACGAGTATTTATAGGTACTTATTATCCTGTATTAATTATTCTAGAAAGTGTTTAACGTTATCGCTCCACATGGATCCAGCCAGATAAGTAGGTACCGAGTTTTGATTAAAGTTTTATTTTTCTTAGCCACTCGTCTGTTAGTCATTAGGTACACTGAGCTTCTGAGCCACTATGCCGTCCTGATCCCTAAAGTTCTTGGTAAAGCCCCCCTATGTAACCTAATGTTAACCTCCTTGTTGCTCTTTGGTCCATGTTATGCGTTCTCGATCACTCTCATCTCTTTACATTACTTCGTCTCATTGGATTTCTTTTAGAGTGGTTTGTTGAGTATTTTTAGAGTAGAATGTCGTTGTTCGTTGACCGGTCTCAGCTCCTCTCAAAATTTTGGGTCGTTTTCAGATTTGAGATGCAAATAGGGTAACTTCTACTCTACGTGTGGAAGTCCCCATGGATGCTTCTTTCTACCTTAACAGGACTTCTTTCTACCTTTGATAAATTCAATTTATTCATGTTTTATTTTGAAAAAAATCTAATAAAAAAATAGTCTGTTTTTTATTATACAATAATTAAATAGCATAATAGTTTTATTTAAGTCCTTCTCTAAAATTTTATTACACAAAATTGCATGTTGTGTTCAGGTCCAGACTAAGAAAAGGAGAAAATCGAGCTAAAGGCAACACTTGAAAATAAAACACACGAGTTTAAAATGAATCTATGTTTACATCAAAAGAATATTTGTGGAAAATAACGTAATAGACATATCTTACCAGTAGTAAACTAGTTTTCTTGATAATAACTACTAGGTATAAAATGTTTATAGCCGTGCAGTCGGATTCGTCTTCCAATTTTTGCGATTTATTGCTTAGATCACTTAACACTTTTACCACTGGGGTAACAAACGACATCATCATTTTTACAAATATGAACAAAACATTAGGGCATTTTGTCTGAATTCAACATGGAAAACAGAGTACAATGGTATTAAAAGTTTATCACGATATTAATAGCTATGAAGGTAAGATGCCCGCGGCCCTAGCGGGAACAATGTGCA
Organism: Thumatha senex; assembly: GCA_948477245.1. Classification (NCBI taxonomy): domain Eukaryota; kingdom Metazoa; phylum Arthropoda; class Insecta; order Lepidoptera; family Erebidae; genus Thumatha; species Thumatha senex. The sequence continues at coordinate 15,836,523 of OX419743.1, forward strand.
CTTTTTTATATATTTTAATTATACTAAAGATTTTTGATTCATTTTATAATCATCACTAAGTCTGCAGTACAGTTTTCCATGCAACAAACAATATCCACCTTCGTGGATATTCGTGGACATATCCACGAAGGTGTAGGCACAGGAATATTATACGCCCGCACTTTGCAAGCATGTTGCCGTTACGGGACTCTATAAAATGAATAACCACAGTAATCCAAACCAATATGCCAACAGCCAGGACATATACTAAATAATATCAAAAAATAAATTTTCTGTTCGAGCGTACAAAATAATACATCGTACCAAATTACTAGGAATTCATTTTATAATCATCACTAAGTCTAAAAGATGGTAAAATCTTTAGATATCTGGTCACCCACCGTCCACTATATCACTATATCGGTCTTTGACACAGATATAGAAGAGTAACCAGATCAAACATATTCCTTTGTTTATGGTGTAATACTTTATTCTTTTCACTCTTGCCATTTGTTGTATAAAGCTATCTTTATTATTTCTGTGTAGCTACATCGAACTCACACTTTGACAGCAACCAGCGTGTAGCCAATTTTTCTACTAATGTCAACCGTCGCTGTCATCTTTGAATCAAAGATTTATGTATCGAAGTGAAAATATTACATAAAATTATTGTAAAATGTAACAAATTTAGTAAAAAAATATGTAAACAGTTCAATTATTCAAACAAAACATAGAGTGGTGAACAAGAAATCACCAGGAATAACTTTTTATGGATAATTTATGTACCACTTACGACTACGTACTGTTACACTAAGATTTGTATCCAAAATGATGAAATTTCTTGGTGAACACTTGAAAAGGTTATTGCTAACTGTTCATAGTATGTTCCATAAATCGTTTGGTTGCTGTCGTCATCTACAGCTAAGTTTTTTGTTAATTTAGTTACACTTTGTACTGTAATGCCATTTCAAGTAATCTGGGACCACAAAATGTTATGTTTCAATACCTAATGTATCTAAATGTTATGGAAATCTTGTTTTAGGTTTACAATAATATAATCAATAAATAACTGTTAAAAATTGTAAAATAAAAGGTTATTGTATTAATTAAAAATAAATAACTTTGTACAATAATGGTTTAAATTTTATCTTATCTTAGACCCTATAAGACAATATTTTTGTTTGGTGAAGGTGCTTTCGGTGTAGTACAAATCTTGGGTATATCTCAGGAGTGCAGCAAATCTCACAACAGGCTTGTAAAATAAACTGCATTTCTTATAGGAAATTAATTTAATGACACTTGTCACTTCCATGACAATACGGTATAAATGTAAAGTATCTATGCACGCAGGTTAGACATGAGTAACGAGGTTGTAACATTTCTCCCCCCCCAAACAAACATCCTCCCCATCCAATTACATTTCATCTATAAGTATTATTTGCCGTCGGTGTAGCGAAAACTGGAGATGATAATGGGGTTGTCGTGCAGGATGAAACTTCAGATGTAGGTGTTGGAGCTTCAGGTGATACGGCGGGCGTTGAAGATGCAGAAAGAGGCATGTATGGCGAATTTATAGGCAATGGTATGCCTATAAATGTTACTGCTGGACTGGTGGTTGGAGGTGATGTAGCAGTTGCAGTTGCAATGACAGGATCTGAAGGGGTAAGTCGCGGCCTGATGTGATCAGCGTGCCTTCTCTTCTCCTCCCCATTGGCAGTAGTGACTATATAAGAATATCTGTGCTTCCGGGCTGCAACTGTTCCAGGTTGCCATTTTTTTTCCAGTTTGGTTTTAAAATAAACATCATCGCCAGGTTGGTACGTGGGTGCAGAAGACATAAAGCTGGCCTTCACATGCTGGTATTGCAATGTTCTCCTTTCATTCGGCCTGATATTGGACAGTACACAGTTTAACTGTCTCCCAAACATCATTTGCGCAGGTGATTTGCCGATAGTGGCACATTTCGCTCCATCGCAGACCGAAAAGCATTGGGTTAGCATTTTTCATCACTACCACTGGTAATATTTTATGTTTACCGTCAACTTCCACATTAACATCTGTAATTCCTTTAGTCTTTAGTTTACTGTTACCATAAGCTTTCAGTTTTAGCCCTTTGGTTAAGGCTGGTGATCCAATTTTCTTCCAAATCTCGGTGTTAATGATTGAGTAGGTGAAACCAGGGTCCCAATCCATTGTGCGGTTAAGTCCGTTGAGTGAGACGTCAATTTGCTCGCAGTCTTTGTTTCGAAGACGAGTTACATTGCAGACAATCTCTTCATCATCTTCACTACTATCTATTGAATCATGTGAAGAGCTAGATGTTGACGCTTGAATATCGTTTATTCTATGTGGTTTTCGTTTTGAGGTGTGTCTTGCTGATGATGGCATAATATAAGCCCGTCATGTTTTAATGCAGTTATATCGGTGTACGTGCTTGATATAAAGTTCGGTGTTAATGCTATTTTTACTTCTCGGAATGTATCCGGCGTCAATGTGTTAAGTAAGATATCTTTTTGTAAATTTATATCTGTGACATTAAAAATTTCGTCACAGTATTCGAGGAAGTTTTCGATCCTACAATTCTCCGGGTCGTATTTTTCCATATTGAAATTCTTACAAATCATCATTTTGTTGCTTGATGACGGTTCGCTCATCGATGCTGGTGTGTGACCACCCTTATTTATTACCTGTATCAGTAATTGTAAAATTTGTGTTGTTTGCTCCTGCTGTGCCTGTTGAGCACATAGGAACCGAGCAAATTGTTCTTCGTTCATATTTTATAGATTTTTTTTATCTCGTCGCCAATAAAAAAACTGCATTTCAATTCAATTCAATTTTTTGGGTATGGCACTCGTCGAACGAACTCAACGATTCAGCCAAAAACAGAAACTGCATTTCTTTTAGGAAATTAATTTAATGACACTTCCATGAAAATACGGTATAAATGTAAAGTATCTATGCACGCAGGTTAGACATGAGTAACGAGGTTGTAACAGCTTGCCTTTGTTGACCGGTTAGTCTTCCGTCTCCCAACTACAGCTATATGTTCGAATGAGGGTCCCATTTCCTATTAGATAAGTCCCAAGGGTCAAAAATTCTCAAAAGTCGCTGCGTATTAACCAGTATGTATTTTAGCCTACCAAAAGACAGAGTTTCTTCGTAAGAAAATAAAGATTTTACCAAGTTCATATTTTAGTTAATATTTGTGAGCTCATTAATAACTGTAAAATAATAATTGTATTGATTAAAAAGAAAATACTTTTTAAATTACTGTTTTTTATTTTAATCCTTATCTTTAGATACTGTAGGACAGTATTTTTCCTGGCGAAGATAATAAGAAATATGGGCATGCAGGTGTCATATTTTTGCGATCGTTATCAACCACAACTGCAGGATTATTTGGCATCCCATCACTCACGAATACTGCACTTATACACCAGGAAATAGTCAGGAGTAGATAGCTAAGGTCCTAATCACCGACGTGTCTTTTATTTTTGTCAATTTGTTACGGAGCAGGTTCTGTCAGTATTATACTGTCGAGCTACGCCATGGGTTTGCTTCAAAGGAGTCCTAGGTCTCTTCTTCGTCAAGTATAGCATGTCTCAATGGACAAAGTACGTGTGCGCATTAATGCGGTTGGAAAGGTCAAGATCAAAAGAGCTAGCACCGGCCCACCCTCATCGCCTGTGATTTTCACGAGGTGCATAGTATTATAATTCAAGCAGCAGGTATCTACCCTAAAATTAAAAGAATGGAATAACTTTATCGTCATTAATTATGCTGTTAGCTACCTGGTCTTGACATTTTGCTGGCGTTGTACAAATGGTCTACTTTGTATATACCTACTAAAACCTATGCCGCATCGATTATCGTCTATCACGGTGGCGTAAGTGGTGGTGTATGCGATTGCTGTGCTGAGGTCCCGGGATCGATACCCGGGTCAGAACAAATAGTTGTGTGATCCACAAATATTTATTTTGGAGTTTGGCTGTTCTTATGAATAATATTTATATATTTATAAATATATAAGTATGCTTATCAGTTGTCGAGATTCCATAGCACAAATGTCCCTCAATATTTATTTAAAAAATTGCTGTTCAAAATCGGGTTCCGAAATCTATGTCATAATGTGTCAAAAAGCATCTTGTTGGTTCGATTTAAAACTCCTGTAATGCCGACTCATTTCATTACTAATAACCTATCAACACGGTTATTTATTAAATGATAGCTGAATGCGACCCTGGATTAAGCTACCTGTATATATGTGTGAAATAGGCTACGCTATTTTTCGCAAATGTTTGATCTGCTTACTCTTCTATATCTGTGGTCTTTGACGGGTATACGCTCATTGTCGAAACTGTAGTTTTCTTTGACTAAGAGCTTGCGCGCACGTACAACTAAGTTGCACGGCGATTTATTTGTCTCTGTCGACGTCTACGCGATTTGAAAGGTGCGCGCACGAGAACAAGAGAGTGTAACATTTGTTCCGCTTATATTTTGTCTGTTACACTCTCTCGCTCTTGTGCGCGCCCATTTCAAATCGCGGGAAGGAGACAAATACCGAAATTGCCATGCAACTTAGTTGCTCGTGCACGCGGGCTCTAAAGTATACCATCATTTGGTACGTATAGCAACACTAGTAACCATAGACTTTTATAGTTGTCTTAGCCCTAATCTTTTAGCTGGCATAGAACTTTGGTCCATACAGCCTATTTTTAAGTATTCCAGTCCTATGATGGCCTCATATGTTGTCCTAGTAAAGTGGCCGAAACCTTATGTTACGGCCATACTATTGTGATATGCCAATTATTATTGCCACTACTTGAACAACGTACCTTGTAACATAACGTTATATACATACACAATGTCACGCCTTTATCCCCGAAGGGGTAGGCAGAGGCAAACTATACGCCCACATTTCACCGTATGCATTTTTGTCCCACGCAACAGGTAGTGAGCCCATTGCAGTTTATATTGTAACGTAACATTGTAGTGTACAAAATGATGGTTGACTTTATTAAGTAATTTTTATCATCCAACATCTTATATCTGCAGTTATCCAAGAACAACTTCAATTGTCACTACTTTATCCCCGAAGGTGTAGGCAGAGGCATAACGACATTTCACTGTAGGTATGCTTTTTTGTCCCACGTAACAGGTGGTGAGCCCATGCCGTGTTAAAATGGACATGGGCTGTGGCGACCCGCTATTGAAATTTTTTAAGTCGCCCATAAGTCCTTCAACCAGGCTTAACGACTGCCATTTCACTGGCAACCGGGACCAACGGCTTAACGTGCCTTCCGAAGCACGGAAATTTAAATTAAAAAGGGACATTAAATTGGAAATTAAAAAGTTATAAAACACATAATTAACAATTATTTATTTGTATTTCTTTGGAAGCTACACCCGATTCATTTACTACTATCATATAATTATACTACACACATATTTACAATTCAAATCTATTTTACAAATAAATATCTATCCAGTAATTTTACAAATACAATCACTAAATAAGAACTGAGTTCGCGGTAAAACGAAACTGTGGAGCCTTAAATGGCGATAATGGCATATTTACGGCTGTTTACAGTTATTTTTCCTCTAACAGATTGTCACTAAACCTTTTATTTTGTGTTGGCATTGTTTTTCATGAGATCTTTTCTCTAGTTTACTTGATATTTTATGTAGGTGTGATTATGGAAAAGGGAGGGAAAAGTGTTACAGGAAATTCGGGTAAGCATGCGCTATTTGATTTGACCAATTAGCGCGCTCGGTGGCGGAAGATGGCCGTCAGATGGTTACAACCTATTTTTAATATAGAAATAATATATATTCGACTTTATGACCACCGATAATATAATATATAATTCTTTTACAGATGCACGAACAGAACGAAAAAATGTCACACCCATAACTCGGTCATTCCGGCAGGCTAAAATTAATTCGTATCTAATGTAACTAAAGCATTGTGCAGTGAGCGACAATATTTTGGCAAACTATTCTTATATCTACTAGATGTCACTATAAACAAAATAAACTATACAATATTTATAGCCATAAATTGTATAGTTACACATTATTGACATTCTCAATACTCTGTACTTTAGGGTGTCAAGGACATCTTATAAAACGAACTAGACAAAATTTGTTTTGTTTGGTTGTTTAATTAAAGCTTTATTCCTGCTATCCCCCTGATATGACGAATAAATTGACTTCACATATTATTACAATTTCATAGTAGGATAACATGTCAGCCGTTACACATATCACGTGACTATTGTAGAACTAGCTCGTTTTTTTTCACCATGCTCAGTTGGATTTTCATAGTCATGGAAGGAATATTATATCATTTCGTGATTTTTGTGAAAGAGAAATACACATCAATGCTGCTCTAATCCCATTTTGGTCCCAACACCCGGCCATTTACATCCAGAGTACTCCTATTGAACTCATTTCTGAAATGAGATGGATAGTATGTGACGCCTATGTATTAGAACTAAACGTTACATTACATTTGTGATTGTAACGATTCATAGTAGCGTAGTTCCTCACTCGTCACTGACGGTCGAAACGATTCTACTCCTACCCACATTTCTGAGTTTCCAAGAATCACTGAATCTGGACTCAGTTCACTCTCCTTCACCAGACCTGTGAACAAAAAATTAAAGCATAGTATAACCGAGTACATAACTGAATTTATGCAACTATTCATAAAAAATGTACTACAATAATATCAAAATATTTAATTTAAATTTGTTTTGGTGACACAGGAAAAAAATTATAAATAATAAACTAATATTGTACGTTTTTTAGTAAACTCTTTTATAGTCTCTTACACAGGTAAAAGTCGACTATAGTTCAGACAAGTAGCTTTAAGCTTATAATGTAGCGTAGTTCAATCATTTTAACTCTCTTCAGGTAGCTACTAAGATAATTATGTTTAGTTGTATAGTCGTAAATTCTAGTTGCAGTAAGAAATAATTTTGTATAAAATATCACCATAACCCATTTTAAGCGATTAATTTTAGTTCAGATTTTTTCATGGCACTTCTGTGGTGGCGCGGACTCTAAACTCTAATAATAAATTTTGCTATACCAATTTTCAATAGATTTTTCATTAAAATAGCTTTGATTGTCTGTTAGAGACAGTTATAATATGATTGGTACTGCTGTCTAATCGGAGTCTAATCTCCCAACCCTTCCAAAGGCACACCCACTTCATCCTCGTTCGTTGCTTAGTACATGAAGTAAATAAAATAAATAAGTTAGTTTTGGTCCAGGAGCCCTTGGTGAGACCCTTTACAACCAATCATTCAACCTCCATAACACCGCTGAAAGACTCACCAGCATGTAACTTGGAGACGAGACCTCTTATGGCTGCCGACCGAGCCGTCGACACGACCTGTAGTAGGTCGGCCCCGGTGCAACAGTCTGGTAAGGCAGACGCGACCGTTTCTAATTCAACTTCCTCTCGCAATTTGTAACTGTAGATTAAAGCGAGTAGATATAATAGATTACTAGATGACGCCCACGGCTTCGTCCGTAGCATAGTTCAAACTCCCGTCGCACCTATTTAATCCCGTCGCTTATAAATTCTACAATAATGCATAAAAATTTGCCCGATTTGTCGACACTTTTGATTACTGCTCTGCTCTCCAGGGTAGTAGCGTTATGATATGTAGCTTATCTTTCAAGTTGGATCAAATTGCATACGGTGAGCAAATTTGATTAAAATCGGTTAAGTAGTTTAGGAGTCCATCGCGAACAAACAACGTGACACGTAATTTATAAGATGGTATTTTAATAATGGATATGTAAGGAAATATCGACCACAAAAGCAAATAGGGGCTCCGCACACTAGTTTCTAAAAGAAGCTAGTGTGCGGAGGCCAATAAACACAGAGGGGCGACAGTTTTATGGCAACATTTAATTTAATGGTGTGTGTGTGTGTGTGTGTGTGTGTGTGAGTGTGTGTGAGTGTGTGGAGAGAGAGAGAGAGAGAGAGGGGGGGGGGATTGAAAGAGAGGTGGGAGAGAGGAAAGAGATTAGAGAAGAGAGAGAGAAAGATAGGGAGAGGGAGGGGAGTAAGAAATATGTGTAACGCTAGTAACAATATGTGAGAATGACAGTCAATTTTTATTAATAAGAAAGTCATACTTTCTGCACAATGCTTTTAATACGCATGTTTTTTCTTGTGGACCACTATAGGGCCCGACATATATGAGCTTGTCGAGTCGTCCGGGCCGTAGCAACGATTGATCCAGTAAGTCGGGGCGATTCGTAGCACCCATTATGAATACAAGACTCGAAGTGTCCGCATCTGAAAATAAGATTACATAAACTTTTAATAATCTATCCAGCAAAACCATTTCCCGCCTTAAAATGGAAATAAATATCCTTTATCATTGTTTTTCAATGTCAATTTGTTGATAGCTACGCTTGGTAAAATACAGTAAAAAATAGAAACTGTGCTACACAGATAGCAACTAATATTTTACCGTAAACCGTCAAACTATAAAACAGTTATACAAAGGAATTGCATTTATATAGAGCGTCAAAAAACAGAAAGGATCCTATTTATGTTTATAGACTTTTTTTGCCAATTAATATTTTTCTAAATTTATATTTTAAAGTCGCCTTAATACGTAAAGAGGTGGATTAATTCGTCAGTTTCTAGCAGGTCAAGGTGGTGTAGTTGGTAAACGTGTCTGGTGCGTTGAACCAGAAGACGCTGGTTCGAGTCCAGCTCATGACTGAACAATTCTTCCACTTTAAAATTTTAATATAGAAAAAGTAGCATACTAATTACTTTTCAAAATTGTTTCTAACATTCTTCAATTTGGGGCTTAGACTAATTCAGAAAATCAAGAATACAAAAATTTTACAATCAGATGTAATGCCCAAGTAAACTTCATTTGTGGTGGTCCATCTGCTGACATATGGACGAAGCTCTTGCGCAGAAATTGTGGGAGATCACACGGTAGTCACAATGCCGAATATAAAAAGCTACCTCTAACGTGCCCGTGACGTAAATATTGGTGTTTTCACAGTTTATGATATATCGGGTTTTATTCGCGACGTATATTATTAGGTACAAAGCCTACCTTATACTTTCCGACGTTTGGACCGTTTTACACCAGCCGTGGTCACGGGTGGACCATATGCTGATTTTTTTAGTTGAGGTTTATTGTACCTAATATATAAGACCCGAGACATCATAAATATGAGAGAAAATCGCGATAGTTTAAAAACATTAGTATTTTCAGTTGCCTCCAAACCCTGCCTGGATTTGCAGCCTGGGGTTTATTTTTATTTGACAGCTAGGATTTGGCTTTAAATATTCCGTTTCTCTGGGTAAAGAGCCCCGTAAGGACGCCTGGCGCTTTGCCTCGTCAGTTGGACAGTTTAATCAGTTAACTAATTGAATCGGGCGTTACATGTCAAAAATCCATCGTAGAACGATAATAAAGGAGGGGAGGAGGATCCCACCACTAACCCTCGATTTGTCAATCCTAACGCACAACGGTCAAGGATAACCTCTACTAATTGTAACAGAGGAATGACGAACCGAATTCCTCAAGGAAATGGATGTAGGATAGGTAAAAGGAAACCTTACCCTCCAGGTTGCCAATTTTTTTTAGCAATAATCCGCTTTATAAGGTGACACTTAGTCTTATGTCAAACATTTGCAACATTTGCTGTCACGCAGTTTTGAGGATGCCTGGTGTCGACTTGTCGTCACACACGTGTGTGTGACGTCATATTGTCGTGCTATAAATAACAACAAATGGCCTATATACAATACCATCCGCGTTAGTAACGCCATCTAGTTCAGCCAGCAGTTGACTGACGACGCGATCGCTTGCACCGCCCGAGTCTCCCGCGGCACCACGTCTCGGCGCCAAAGCATCCAACTCATCCAAAAACACGATGCAAGGGGACGAAGCACGCGCCGCCTCGAATACTATCCGGCAAAACAATTATAAACTGAGTCGTGGGAATTTTCACACAGTAAAGTGAATATAATATTTGAATAATAATGTGAGAAACAGTAATATATTACCAACTACTGAGGACTTGTAATCGATTGGCAAATCTTATCAAATCTGAACAATCTTTATTATGAAGACTAGCTGACCCGCGCAACTTAGTTTGCGCCACATAAGAGAAACAGACAAAGAGAGATTAGTTAAGGATGGTGGCGCGTAGGCTATTCTTAGGAAACAACTTTTGAAGGATCCCCTTCCAACAAAAAAGCACTGAGTCGGAATACTTGATGAGTTAAAACTGAATAATATACACGCGGGCGAAACTGTGGAAACAGAATATACATTTTACACACATTTCATCCTCTCTCGCAAATAAACCGCGCAGAATATCAGTATTTAAACCTAAATCGTGCCAAAATTGATTCAGTCTTCTCGGCTTGATGGTCGACTATAGAAAGTCCTACAAAAATAATTTTCAAATGTCTCCAATACTTGATGCCCGCAGCTCCGCTCACGTGAAGTTTCGTTAGTGCACAAAAAGGATTTATCGCGAAAAAGATGTTTTCCCGGATAAAAAAAAATGTTCTATCTACATGACGATTTTCATCTAAATGTGATTAAACAACAAACGTCCTAATAATATAAAAATGTTCACAAACTTGTACATTTATAATATTAATAGGATTAAATTCCTCTGGGGATACCGGGAATTCCTTTTTTTGTGCTCATCTAACGTAGGTACGTAAAAAATACGTGCACCAAATTTCAGGCTGTGTATGGTTTTACCCACGTAGTTTCATTCCCGTAGGAATACCGGGTATTCTTTTCTTCGTTCTGATTCAAGGTAGATCTAATGAGTACTCTCACTAAATTTCAGGTATGTACCAATGTTTGATAGTTTAGGCTGTGTGTGGTTTCACCCGCGTAGTTCCCATTCCCATGAAAGTATCGGGAATACCATTTTATTTTCCAAAGACTTAAAGTAAACATTCACCAAATTTCAGGTTTCTATGTTTAATGCTTATGCTTTGCGTGGTTTACCCGCATATTCGGATCCCGTGGGAACACCGAACTCGCTAGTAATACAGGAGCTTTCTTATAGCCTTATGAGATTCTTCTGAAACAGGTGTAGGTACGTAAGTTCATGTTACTAACTTTGAAAATGACAATCTTTCATACAACCGTTTATCCCTTATTTACGTCCTTAGGAGTAGAATTTCACGAAACCCTTTCATAGGAGGCACCTACGTGTTAATAAGAACCCCTATGCGAAGTTTGGGCATCATAGCTCCGCTAGCTTCATAGATTTAGTGATCAATGAGTCAGTTAGTACAAACTCTGTTTTACCTCCTTATAGGTACTTTTCCGAAACCGCGATACACGTGCCCATTTATTTGTAACCGAAAACAGGTGTACGTAAATTCATGTTTCTAACTTTGAAAATGACGAACTTCCATACAACCGTTTATAGCTTATTTACTTCCTTAGAGGTAGAATTTAAAAAAAAATCCATTCTTAGGGGAAACCTACGTTTTAAAAGGAACCCCCATGCGAAGTTTGGGCTTCGTAGCTTTGTTAGTTTTATAGGTTTCGTGATCAATAAGTCAGTTATTGAAACTACTATTTTACCCCCTCAAGGGTAGAATTTATCAAAATTCCTGAAGGCGTAATTTTTTATTTTTATACAGAAGCAGGTATAAGAAATTTGGTGCTGCTATGTTTGAAAATGAAGAATTTCCCATATAAACTTTCAAACCTTGTTTAACCCCCTTATGGGTAAAATTTTTCGAGACCGCGATACACGTGCCCATTTATTTGTAACCAGAAACAGGTGTACGTAATTTCATGTTTCTAACTTTGAAAATGATGAACTTCCATACAACCATTTATAGCTTATTTACTTCCCTAGGGCTAGAATTTCGCAAGCCGCGTCTGTCTATTTCAACACTGAAATGGGCTCACCACCTATTACGTTGGACTGAAATACACACGGTGAAATGTGGGCGTATTTAATTGCCTCTGCCAACCCTTCGGCGATAAGGCGATTGATTGAATGCAAGTAACACTATGGTTCTGGTATTTGAAAGAGAAGAAGTAAGAACTAAGTGCAAGATTTGGGTAAACCAAGAATGTACTACAGCAACAGAATAAAATTGTGTGCTAAGAGAGGAATGTTTTATCCTACTTAAAGAGCACGCCTCGCTATTCACAACGCAGTGCTAGTGCCCACGAAAATCTCATTAGTTTACGCTACCTACATACCTTTTCGAACATTTTCTTCAGACTGTCCGATGTACATGTTGAGTAGCTCCGGGCCCTTCACGCTTAGGAAGCTCACATTCAGTTCTGTACTGACAGCTTTGGCCACTAGCGTTTTGCCACAACCAGGTGGACCATACAGAAGTATACCTTAAACAGTATACCTATTAAATTATCATTCTTGTTACAAGTTGGTCAAGGTGGTGCATCGCTCAAAACATATGATTTCGAAAAATGTTTTACTTGTAGAACGCTGATATTATAGGGAGGACCTAAAACTACTTTAATTTTAGAAAAAGAATTAAGTAAAAGTAAAAAAAGCTATTGTACACTAGGAAACACACATATGTACAGATTAACATTAGACTTGTTGGTATACTAGTAACGATTGGCGTCCTTATCGCGCAAGGCAATTTCTTACAGGCAACCCTTGGATGGAGACTGTAGGGTGGGGAATATTTTAGAGCATCGGAATTAAGGTATCGCTCTAAGTATACTTTGGGACTAATCCCACCCGCATTCCCATTACTGTGATTCCTGTAAACCAGGATCTACAGCAATGACCAAAACACCAGAAAAGTTACACCGAGCTCGATCACGGTGAAGTCCCAGGAGAAGTTAGAAGGTCTTGGAACCCGCAACGAAATTAATCAGAAGATAATTTGAGGAAATAGGAAAAAAACGTAACGCCTCTTCCCTCCTTTGCAAAGCGGGAGACATGAAAAGCAACTAGGTGTAAATCCTATAGAAATAGGGAAGCACCACGGTAATAGTATATTAGGGGTCCTATGTGAGATATGTTTGATTCCAGTAATATGTATGGCAGAAACGTGTAAAACCACGAAAACCCTCAATGCCACGAGATCCGCATAGTAAACTCTCCCGATGTTACTTGTATACAATTAAGCTCTAAGTATGTAAAACATATTCAATGACGGTTAACCTCAGGTGTAAGATGTCATGGGTATCAGTATATTACCAAGCTCTTACCAGATCTTTTTAGACTTGAATTTTTAAATAGATGTGGGTATTTAATAGGAAATTCTATCGTCTTCAGTAACTCTTTCTTCAACTTATCCAGTCCACCAATATCTTCCCAGTACACTTTTGGTATCTTAGGCGCATCTAAATGTTGACTTTGCAGACTCCGAATAGATTCTATAATAAAATGAGTACAACGGGTTCACTCTCCGGGCAATCTATACTATAATAAATCTGTAGGTGGTTGCTGTCTATACACATACTTTTTATATTTTATAAGAATAACGACTTTTGCGTGAATACAAGAGAGTACCATTTTAGCTTATCTATTTTAAAAAAATGTGAGGTGAAAGAATATTTAAAAAGTTCTGGATTATTTAAAAAAAATATAGATTAATTCAAATGATAGTAAGAATGGGCACATAGGAGTAAAACAGTTGCTACGGGTTATGTCCCAGATGAGGCCGTGAAGTATATAGCTAGTTATAAATAATATATAAAAAATATAAATATAAATATAAATTGTTGCGTGTTTCCTATGTATAATATGTTTGTATTTAGAAATATGTTTGTCACTTGTCCACTGTCACTATACTAGCGCAACGCTATGATGGCCGTTTTGACGTTCGTCCTTTCATGAAGTTTCGTATTAATTTTAATTACATTTTAATTGTAGAAATATGTGAATAGTCGACCACATAAAGAGTGTATTTATACTACGGTAGAAAACAGGGTACTTATGTCAAACAAGTAAAATATCATCACTATTGTAATATGTCAAAACGGCTATCATAGCGTGCCGCTAGTATAGATCCCAAAGCAAAAGCTTAGTTTGGGCTAGATAGCGCTGTGTGAAAAGTATCCAATAATATTTTTTTACCAAGAGCAGAATTAAAATCCTCTTCATACACCAAATGCAGATCAGGACCATAAGGTAATTTATTATAACTACTGTGCTGCTTCAGGTAAGACTCTCTTATCGCAAAATGTAGTAGAGTATCTAAATCACCATACAAAAAAGTTTCAGTTTTCGCAGCCACCCTTTTCAATACCTCTCTAGCAGGTTTACCGAGGCAATCTAATTCTTCGTTAGTACTTATTCGGTTTGAAGGTAGCTCTTCACCGCCTATATTCAACTGCATGACTGTCGCAAACCATTCCAGCATTTTATATCTCTGTTCTACATTTAGCCTCGGTATATGGAATTTATCCAGAAACATCCGAAGCATATTCGGTTTTAAGTCTTGTCTTTCTGTAATTGCGATGAAAATTATAGGATGCTTTGTATAGTTTTGATATAAATCTGTGATTGTGTTCAAGAAATATTCTAAGACTCTAAAGTCCTCGTTGTTCTCTGGGTCCACAGCAAATACCTAAAAAAATTGGATCAGTGTTATAGATTTATCATACTTACATTTATTCACATCTTTACATCAAGGGAGAAGGTAGAAGCATACCGTACACCTATATTTCACCAGTTATATTTTCTCCCTTAGAGGCACTCATTAATATGTTTTAGTTTTAGGCTAGACAGTGTTTATTTAAACAATTTATACTCATCATTCACGCATTTATACCTGAAATTCAGAGACATATTGTGCACCCATTTATGTCCCACGTAAAATCCTACTAATATTATAAACGCGAAAGTTTGTAAGTATGGATGTTTGTTACTCTTTCACGTAAAATCTACTGAATGGATTTTGATGCAACTTTCCAATAATATAGCTTACACATCAAAACAACACATAAGCTATTTCTTTATCTTGGGAACAAGTTCCTGTGGAAAACAGGAACGGGAAAAGTCACCACGCGTGCGGAGCCGCGGGCGTCAACTACTTTCTAATATAGATGTAAATATGTCCGTAGATGCTAAATATATGATATGATCATCACCTCGCTTTGTAATGCTGGTTAGTGTACCACACATATTTTACCTCAAAATTTTCTAGTAGTACAAGCACTGGGGCAGAAGTCTTCGCTTTTTGTACCATCGCATTAACTTTACTTTCAGTTTGCTTTGCAGTCGAACTCTGCAACATATTGCAGTCAATTGGAAGGCAGTTTAACCCTGGTGACAAACGTCAAAATATTGAGAACTGGCTTAAGTAAGTACACCCTGAAACCCATTTAGAAACTTTTAATCGACTCCCACATAAAGAGGTTCTTAAAATGGTTTTTATCTGTCACAAGGTAATCCCCACGGACCCCACTTCGCCCGTGACGTACTTTGACCTCCCGTCGCACTTATTTAATCCCGTCGTTTAGAATAAAAAGTTACATAATTTGTTGATATTTACTATTACTACTCCACTCTCCAGAGTAGTAGCGTGATGATATATAGCCTTCCCCGATAAATGGGCTATCCAATACAAAACTTTTTTTTTCAAAACCGACAGTTTTTCCTGAGATTGGTGCTTTCAACCAAACAAACAAACTCTTCAGCCAATAATATGGATATGGATTGTAGGTCAAATAAGGTACTGCATATTAGTGTAGGAAATATTAGTGTTAGCAATCATATTTAATTGCTAAGACTCCATTCGTATTAATTTAATGAAAAGTACTTGTTAAAATTAATTATTGCTAAGAGACATCGATTACGCAATAATTGACAATTCGTCACGAACCCACAATCTCCCTCCAATAAATGACTAAGCGCATCGACGTTCGCGCCGCTACTGAGTGGCGAGTTGTGAACGCTAAATTAAATTGCCAAAACTCATAATTATAATTCACGACAAATTCATATCGCAGGCGAGCTGTGAACGCTGCGTCGCTGCGACGACTAAATCATGAGGCAGGCGAGCTGCGAATGATGCGTCGCCGTCGCTGCGATTGCTAAAATGAATTTTCACGTCTAATTCATGAATGGATCGTATCATTGTGCTATTGCGAAATACGGAGTGTGTGAATGAAAAAGTGCATGGTTGATATTTAGCCTATTATTTTTAACTATTAAATGCTTGTGTTTGGGGTTATTTATTCCAATATAGTAGAATTTTTTTTTAACATTCTGTTAATGCCATTGAGTTGAGTAAGAAGTCGAAATTCGTACGTACTTTTTACGAGTTTTAGATACTTTGGTTTTTATGTATTATTCTTTTATTTTGAATATATGAACTCTAAAATCGTGTGATTGTACTTTATTGTGGAATAAATAATGTAATACAAAATGTATTTTTTGGGTTCCGTCTCTCGAAAGGAAAACAACGGAACTAAAGTTTTTTTTATTTTTATTGAATTGAAAACTTCTTTTAATCATTATCATCTAACGTTAATCCCGGTCATCTTCAGGTCTTATTAAAAAATATTGTGTAATCAATTAAGACTCTTTCGGTGTAGAATTTTTTTTCATCATCATCATCATCATTAACGTCGATCCCGGTAAATTTTTCGTTTTTTGGTAATTATTATTAAATTTGCTACCCTTATTTTTTTTCATAATGTCCGTCTGGACGTCAGTTCGTCTGTCTATCCATGTGTCATCATCGATTTTCTCAGGAACTGGAGGACCTAGCAAGTTGATGTTTCATGATCATATTAGCATAGCAATAGTACGTCGCATGCTAAGAGATAAAAATTAGCACGCTAATGAAATTAACAAAAAATAGCATTAATTTCCATCACTACTGCATATGGTGCATGGTTATACCCTTTTACTTACCCATATAAAAGTTAAGAGTATTTTAGGTACCTACAGTTTTAAACTTGGTTTATGTGTTTTTTTTAAAACAACCCGATTTTATCATTTTATGATACAAACCAATACAAACGGTATCTATGATCATGGGCGTACCCAGCTTCTGGGCAATTGGGGGGCAAATCAGATTTTCTTAAAAGCATAAAGCGCTCATAGCCCCGCTAACTCAGTGTTCTGTAAACAAACGTTAAGCAAGTCGCTATGGCTGGTTACTGATGGGTGACCACCTGGTGGTATTTCCATTTCCTTGTGGTATTTTTATTCTTGTGCTTCGGAATGCACGTTAAGGCGTTGGTCCCGGTTGCCAGTAACATGGCAGTCGTTAGCCAAGTTGAAGGTCTTATAAAAATTATCAACAGCAGGTAGTCACAACCAGCGTCTTTCAATTTTAACACGGCCATCACCATCTGGGAGAAAAATGTTTACTATGAAATATAATATGCTTCCGCCACTGCAACGGGGATAAAGGTATGACCGATGAACTAAACTGCTGTTTTAATTTATACAGTTAGGTTCAAATCTACTATACAAATAAATAAAATTGAAGTATCTGTTTGAATCTGTTTGAAAGTAGGTATATATGATGCTTACACAAATCGACCTCTAAGCAAGCGGGATAACACCAAACCATCAGACGAGGCCACAGTGGTAGCCAAGTCTGCCACAAAATCTGGGACATTCAGAGGTGTTACCCTCCTTGGGATTATATCATAACTAAAAGTCTATGGAATTTCCATTCGTAAAAATGCTATTTTAAAAGTAACTTCTGAGGGCCTTCGGCAGAACGGTTTATGACGTGTTCGTGGCAGAATAACATATAGTGCTAACAAATTTTAGTGTAGACCACCATGACTCAATCAAATCAGCCTATTGCAGTATACTGCCGGACGTAGGCCTCTCCCTATACACCCTACAACACGCGGTGCATTTATCATAAACGACTATAATCATCTACAAATTTTTTTTTACTTTTATCAACAATAGTCGGAGAAATTAACTGGACCCAGACGCCCATGTCTATGATCTAAGTTGATCACATAAAGGTTTTACCTCTTGTACTATTATTTATTATTTTACAAAACATTAAAAGGTTACATACCATTGTACTTTGCTAAAATTTTTGCCAGTATGTGTCTTCCAGATCCAGTTGTGCCAGTGAGGAGAAGCATTGGAATAATAGGACTCGACATTGATGCTGATAATTCATCTGTAGCAAACATGTTAATACAATGGGAGTATTAGGTGGTAGTTGATGGAGTGGGTGTGTCATGACGTGAGGGTTTTCATTTAAGGTACACAGCCAGCACTTAGCGTAAATAGGCGGGACGACATAGGTTGTGTGTCTCAGATTACGTCTGGCTGGCTTGATAATATGAATTATTACCACAACTGGCATTACAAAAAAAAAACAAATTTTTTTAGATATTTAATTTTTCAGTAGTTATAAAAGATTAATACACTTTTATGAAATTTTATCGCAGGATCTTATGAAGTATATACCTATATATAAAAAGGGCCCCACGAATTTTAAAAATTTTAGGCCAATTATTCATACCCTTTATCCCATTATTTATGCCAACAGAGACTATGAAAAAAAATGTTAGTTAACAATTGAATAACTTTCTGAAAAATCTTTGTTAAGAAGTGTTAAGAAGCTACTAGATCTTTTTAACATTTTAAAAATCATATTTTATGTTAAAAAAAAAACTATTTTAATGTACTCTCTTTATCGGTGCGCTGCGCTCACGTCGTAACTGAAGCGTGGAGCCCTATTTACAACGTACAATTAAAATTATAAATAATACAGATAGAATTCCGGGAGTTGGGACTTTTTATAGGAAATTTTCTCCACTTTAAGCTTTTTTCAAAATTGCTTTAATATTAATATTTTTTCAAGTTAGGTATTAACGTAAAATTAAATTCCTTTTTTTTTCATCTCATTTTAGTAATAACAATTGCAATTTTTTACCTGCACAAAAATTCTTCAAATACATTTTTCTAGAGGTGATTCCGAATTGAATGAGCTATCGCACATATTTCAGGACCTTTATGATAAGACTACTAAACACTGTGCCAAGTGGAGAAAGTATGGTAAGAGTGCATATCCCAGCTACCAAGGTGAAGCCTTTAAATGAAGATCTGATGATCATATGATAATAATGACCATGGATGCAAATGTATATTGTTACAATAGTGATATATAGCTTTTTTTTTAAATGACTGGCTAATTAATGAGTCTTACTTATTTCTCCAGATATGAATGGTTGAATAGCTTCTTGCATTAGATTAAACTTATCCCTCAGTCCTGCAGGACACAGATGTATGGAATGTAAGTTTTCACTTTGCTGTAACTTAAAGTATTCATCTTTTGGCTTGACGCTGTGTATGTTTTCACCTAATGTTAACTGAGTTACACCTTTTATAATCAAAAATGCTAACATAAGGTTATCTTTCATTGCATTGTTTTCATAGCTGACTTCACTGGACAATCTTTTACATTTGAAATAAAGTCTACCTGCAGACTCTACTAAATCTAAGTACTTGTAATGATATTTTGCAGTAATTTCTGGAGTGAGCTCTATACTAAATATGTCATTTACGGTCACTAGTTTCGGTATTTCAAAATGGTTCTTCAAAACCTCTTTTATGAAATCATTATCTAAATCATATTCATTCACTATTAAACACACTTCAGCTAGAGATGCAATTTTTGGCGCATTATCCAACTTTAGCAATGGATGGAAGCTCACGGTAACACCTTTAACCATGTCCAAATTAAAACAAGAAAGTATGTTGGAATATTCAATCTCATTTGTAAATGCTATATTTTCTGGAATATCTTTACATCCAACTAAAGGTACTAGTCTCATATTATCAATACTACTTATTGTTTTGTCTGTCCAAAGTTTTTTATAAAGTTCTGTCGTCATAAAATTTAAATTATGTTTGATTTCTGCATTGTTAGTTCTCTTATCCTTGTGCTTCTTTTTCTCATCTTGAGTTAATTTCATTACCATCCATAGTACTCCATTATCTACATAAAATAAATTTTCACTGGCTAGTAGCACAAAATCTTGTCTTGATATTATAATACATTTGTTTATAATAACAGGATAATTTTCTTCGACTCTTTGTTTTACAAGTTGTTTAGTGACATCTAAAGGAATTGTTCTCAGTTCAAAAGTACCCATAGCCGGATAAATTCTTTTCCGACACCAAACTTTATATTTTATGACAAGAAAAATAAAAAACTTTAAGTAGTGATATTGTGGATAGATAAGTCCTAGACAGAACTTGAATAGGTCTAATTTTTTTGAATTATCTTCATTCATAGTAATTTAATTGATAATTCTTGAATTAATTGAAATTAACAAAGTCTCTGAAATTTTTTTGTTCTGCTATCTACATTCACTCACACTCTTAACATTTTTACTGGAAAAAATTATGATGGGAGGAAAAGAAAATGAACTAAAAATAGTTATCTGTTCAGTAAATTTTTTTTTGAGTGGCAAATGGTATCAGTAGTGGTTCCCAACAATGACTACTGCCAAAATCAGATATGTTATAAACACTCCAGTGTATAAAGCTGTGAAAAGCAGCAGGTTTGATGTTTTGGGTTAAAACACTGATCTGAAACAATACAATTTGATAAATATATAGTTAAGACACATTTGCTAGAACATTTTCTACACACTCGTATAAATCATATACCTATACTCACAAATTAGGCTACATTGCTACATAATATTAATTTACAATGGGAATGTTGTACACACAATATCAAGCTCTTTTGGTTTCACGGTTTGATAAGAGTTCATTTGGACAAAGCTAATTATGACCTCAAGCACTTTTAGAAATGTGGTTGTTGTTAGTGAGGGAATGTTGATGGAGAAGTGAACATTCATTTTTGAGACGCAGTTGTAGAGATCAAAGCTATGCATTGGTCAATATAGATTATAAGAATTCACCAGGGAAGGAAGGTGGGTAAATTAGAAGTAAACTGCAATTAGGACATCATTGGATTGTTTGAGATGTCAGTGAAAATCTTTAGAAGTCACCCCATGTTCTACAACCAGTGCATTGGTGATGGCATTTGGGGATGGTGATCTTTTACAGATCCTAGTGTCTAAGATGACACTGTTGGGGAAATGAACGGAGTAGGCGGCAGATTATACAGTCGGATCATTCCATCTCCTTCAGGAAAATAATAATATGTCACTGGGTTTAAAACATAGGGTAACATATTCAGTGTTGAACTATAACAAATAGAGCTATGGGGTGTTAGCTATTCAGTTTATCAACACTTTTGCTTATCAAGATGTGGATATGAGTATGTAATAATCAGCATCTTCCATGGATCTGATTTTTGATCCGAAATTTTTGATCTTGTAACCGGAGGCGTCCAGGGGGTCTTCTGATTTAGGGCTAGACAGAAGATGTATTTTTGCTAGTGCAAGTACATAGGGAGGAGTTAGTCTATTGAAAAAACATCAGCTATCAGGTCTAATATTGGTGGCAAAAAAACCGGAGGGTAAACATTACCAAACTGATTAATTATCTTTCACACCAATGATAGTCTATTGGAAAGGTCAAAGTTATGAAGTAGTCCTTTTGTTTGCGTTTTATTGTTTGTCTAAACCGACAACACTTTCTACACTGAATTGTGAACACGAGTCAGCATAAGAATCCATTCTGCAGTGCTACCATTGACAACTTTTATGATGTGTATTTTAAAAAACCTCGTCGCTACCAGAAAATGCTGATTATGCTCTCGCCTTTTCATATATTTTGGAGGCAATTATGAACCCTACAAAACTTCTTACCTGTTGACATAGGACAGCGCAAAACAAATAAAAGCAAGAAATACATAAAATTGAAAACTGCCACTCGAACCTTAACCACCGTGCGTCGCGAAATCCGAAATCTAAAATAATAATATTTTATTTGTTATCTTTTATTTTTAGTTGTCTTCGCCCATCTTGGGCAGGCAAAGGAAACATAGTCCATACAGCCTTGTCTTCAGTATTTATTATTTTCTTATTATTTTGTTTTAGTCTTGTCTAGTCGTTTGTCGATGTCAAGTCCTCAGTCCTAGGTCCTAGTCCGTGCCCCAATAAGGCAGTGGATCCCTTATTGCGGCTATCTATGGAAATTTGGCACTAACACAAACATTACTGCTATTCTTTGCAATATATCACTTTCGTTCACTAATGCACTTTTCCGAACTCTATGTATAATATTCCACCATTATTAAACACAAAAGCACTAGTTTTTGAAAATAATATACGACAAACGTGCGTCACCGCTCGTGTTGGCGCCAAATTGACTTTATTTGCTATCTTTACTTTTGTAATTTGTTTTTTTTGTTGTGTTCGCCCATATTGGTCAGGCAAAGGAAACTTTGTCCATACATCCTGGTCTTCGGTATTTATATTTTCTTAGTATTTAGTCCTGTCCAGTCTTTGTCGATGTCGAGTCCTCAGTCCTAGGTCCTTGTCCTTGCCCTCAGTATAATGGTAATTCTTATACTGAGGTTTTCAATGGACTTTTCGCGTCAAGAGAGAAAATAGTATTTCACTGCATATATTATCATTGTCTATCACTATAGCACGTTAACACAACTTTTATGTCCAAAAAATCACCACTCCCGCACATAAAACAAAATAAATGCACTAGTTTTAGAAAATAATATACAGCAAGCGTCCGCACTTGTCACTCTCCCGCCAACTATTTTTTTTTTGTTGTCTTCGCCCATATTGGGCAGGCAAAGGAAACTTTGTCCATACAGCCTGGTCTTCAGTATTTATATTTTCTTAGTATTTAGTCCCGTCCAGTCTTTGTCGATGTCGAGTCCTCAGTCCTAGGTCCTTGTCCTTGCTCTCAGTATAATGGTTATTCTTATACTGAGGTCCACTGAAAACAGTGGACTTTTCGCGTCAAGAGAGAAAATAGCATTTCCCTGCATATATATCATTGTCTATCACTATAGCACGCTAACACAACTTTTATGTCCAAGAAACCACCACTCCCGCACATAATACAAGATAAATGCACTAGTTTTAGAAAATAATATACAGCAAGGTCTGCACTTGTCACCACAGACCACTAAGGGGATACTACGTATCTTGTCACTCTCCCGCCAAAGACTCTTTTTTTTTGTTCTTTCTGATTTCTGTCACTTGTTGCGTCAGAGGAGTATTTTTTTATTATTATGTAATAGCCTGGTTACAAAGACCTTTTAGCCAAAACTTATTTTTTATATCATATTTCTCCAATCTTATCTTCTAATTAGTCCTGTCCAGTCTTTGTCGATGTCGTGTCCTCAGTCCTGGGTCCTTGCCCTCAGTATAATGGTGATTCTTATACTGAGGTTTTTAGTGGACATTTCGCGGCAAGATTAATTTGAACCACGTACAGTACACGTTGTCTTCTGCAAAAATACCCCAATATGAACCAAAAATACTAATCAGTTTAGCCAGGATTTGCTTATGTTTGTTTACTTTATTTCATCACCATGTGTTTTATAGAAAAGAACCTTAGTAGGTATTGACCTAGGTCAGTACCTAGGACATCGACCTGACACGTTGCCGCTCTTACTAAGATATTTTTAAATAAAATTCAACCACATTTCAATGAAATGAAGTTGACAATTCTCAGTCGTTCGTTAGAGAGTGCGAAAAGAAAAAAAAAATATTCTCTCTCTATCTGACCTAGCCGCATAGCTAGGGAGTTCAGCAGTGAAACAAATATCGATATTTGGATATTTATTAAAATATCGCCGTTTAATAAAATCTCTACAACAAGCAAAGGTTTTAAAATAATATGTATTTATTACTTGATTTAACCTGACTCAGTAATTACTGAGTGATGTTAAAAATCAATTGATACGGGTTACAGATAAATCTGCTATTTCTACAGTTTAATCATCACGGTAAGTAATATGAACTACTATGTACGTATTATAAACTCGTAATTTTTTATTACTTCCTTGACCTTCTCGTTCAATACTAAGGTTGGGTTTTCAGAAAGCGATCACTCTTAGCGATAAGACTGTCATTGTAATCCCTAAAATTTATAGTTTTTAAAGAATATTATAATTATGTTATTAAATAATGAGTATAGGACTATCTATCTTATGCAAAAAGAACCCACATTGGGTAAAGTGAAATAGAATGAACAATAACATACCATATCAGTCAGACAAAATACAATTACTTTAAATTTGGTTAAAATTCTGCTAAGAGACTCAAAATTAAATATTTTGTCGCGGTGGGAGTGTATCCGATGCTACGCAAGAGGTCGTGGGTTCGATTCCCACCCAGGATAAAACTTTGTGTGATAAACACGATGGTTTATTCTGTGTCTGGGTGCTATTTATCTATAATATGTATATATTATAGATAAATAACACCCAGACACAGAATAAACCACTCGTGGCCTCGCGGTCTCAGTGTTCTGTAAACGATCACTCAGTTACGCAACTTTCACTATGGCTGGTGCTCGGATGGGTGACCACTTTGTGGCATTTACATTTGCGAGCGTTTCCGTGCTTCGGAAGGCAAGTTAAGCCGTTGGTCCCGGTTGCCAGTAAAATGGCAGTCGTTAAGCCTGGTTGAAGGCCTTATGGGCGGCTTGAAAATTTCAACAGCAGGTAGCCACAACCTGCGTCTGTCTATTTCAACATGGTAATGGGCTTACCACCTATTACGTGGGACAGGAATCCACAGGGTGAAAAGTGGGCATATAATATGCCTCTGCCACCCGTTCGGGGATAAGGCGTGATGGATATTTATTTATTTATTTTAATATGTATATATTTAGAAATATATAAGTATGTTTATCAGTAATCTGGTTACCATAGTACAAGCTCTGCTTAGTCTGGAATCAGATGGCGTTGTGTGAGATGTCCCAACGATGTTTTTTTTTTTTGTTTCGATATGTCGATACTTTTTGAACAAGGCCGCTCTAGCTCATGGCGGCCGGCTGCTTTGATGTGTTTGAGTTATTGCTTGTTACGGCTGATTTGAGTTATTCAAATTACAACTATTTTAGTCTCATTAAAAGTTTTACGATTTTAGATGAATATAATAAAAAAAAATCCTACTATCAGTGAATTGATTTATGGTGTATTTGGGAATTTACATTTCACTTTCAATAGAAAATTATATTAAGCATAAGGTAAGGTAGTTGATCTTGTAACTTTCGTAGTCGCCATACCGTTATAAACACCAATTTTCACACTATTGTTGTTAAAATACATTTTGTTAGGTACTATGAATTATTACAACATCCCAAAATACATTAATACATTCTTAGTAGCACTTACTTGGTTTTAGTTTAAAGGTTTAAGTCAAATTATTTTTTATTTTGTAACTTAATCGTGTGTTGAGAAGTCATGCTCATTAAATGAATGAGTTAATATGGCCGCCGCCGACCGCCGGGTTGGTTTAGGGTCGTATTCCATAACGTTTATCAACAGTCAAGAAATACTTGAGAGTAGATTTTATAAGGCAAAATCTAGTCTCAAGCGTTGATCGAGTATTGTAGGTACTGAAAAAGTTATTAGGTACCTAGTTGAAATTTGTGATAGTGAACTTTGACGTTATTTTTGTTTATTTTCTTTGTGTCACGATGCCGCGAGTGAATTATACCTACCGCCTCGGAGTTCACTGACATGATCCTCATTTACGGGAAATGACGCCAAAATGCGGCCTTAGCGTTAAGGGCATACCGTGAGAAGTTCGGAAACAGTCGCACATGTCCTTCTGACTCCCGAATCTTTGTAAGAGCTGTGCAAAGATTGCGGGCGTACCCGCGCTTGATGCCAAGGAATGCAGAGGTATGGGAAGTATTTTTATTAGAATTGATAAAGTGGCAAGTAGACATTTAGAAAAATAAAGGTGCAGTAGGTAACTAGTTATTGTGTTAGCCGCAAGCGTTTAATCATAAACACGCGTTGTTATGGCAACCGTAACGTTGCCAGTTTTCACAAAGGTGAGAGTACTTTCATTTTTTTTTGTTGTTTTGGCGATGTCCGTCTTGGACTTGCCACGACGCAGTAAAAGGTTAGGAAACGGTTAATATTTAAAAAGTATTACGGAATATCGGGAAAGGATCAAAATGGTTTGAAAAAATTCTTAAAGTAATATTTAGATTTTTAAATGATTAACAGTTATAAATAAAGATATGGTTTTATAAATATTAATATCAAGTTTATGTAATAGGGTGTTAATACAAGATGGAAGAGGAACATGGAGGGATATTAAGGATTCGATAAATTCTGTATGGTTAAATAGAGGGCAAGCGAAAAAAATATGGTTTAAGTCGCTCATATCTGAACCACATTCACAAATGTCACTGTTTATAATTCTAAATTTAGCAAGGTGCACTGGAGCACATGTGTGACCCAATCTCATTATAGTTATTATCCGCTTGCTTGCCCGTGTCAACTAGTAGTTAACAAATCGAGAATTTAGAATTGACCATGTCAAGTAGTAGTTAACATAACCTTGAAGTCAGCTTTGCCCGTGTTAACTGGTAGTTGACATTGCATTTCACTCAGCTATGACCATGTCAACCTGTGGTTAACATCGCTCCCGCCGTCGAAAAGGCTGATTCTACCCGTCTCTATCACTCCAGGGCCTAATTTGTATTATTTGTCCCGTTTCTTCGTGAAATTTCCCTCCACACAACCCCAGTCAAGCATCCAAGCCATAGACAAAAGTCAAGAAAAAAATAAAAACTCCGTTTCACTCCAGTTCGATTCATGCTTGATTCGGTGAGGGATGCGGTGCGATAAAAAAGTAATTTTCTTCATAAATCCAGTGTTATTCTCGGAGATTTTTTGTGAACATCAAGGTAAGTAAATAACTAACACATAGATATAAAAATTCCAACATGAAACAAAGATTTAACCTTTTTTCGAGACCAAATAACATACGGTAGGTACATGTTTGCGCGCAACATTCAAATGATTGCTATTATTTTGATAATTTTGATTGTATTTTCCTAGTAAATTCGTTTTAGAAGTTAAATCTGTTAATCATCTAACAAATTACAAGTACAAAGGCAATAATTTCGATTTCTAAATCGCAATAAATTTCGATTTGTAAAACCTTGAACGCGCGCGCAAAAATGACTGCGCGCACGGCGGTGGGGGCCTAAGGCTGGTTTCACACTGTATCCGGAAGCATGGTCCGGATACTGATTATTTGGACGGTTCGTCCGGATACGGTGTATGGTGTTTTTGGCATTTATAATAATAAATTTTAATGTTGATTTATTAATATAAAATTAATAAATAATAATAAAAAAAATATCAATTAATTATTAATTTATTAATATGAAATTAAATTAAAAAATAAATAATTAAATTTCCATCACGCCTTATCCCCGAAGGGGTGGCAGAGGCATATTATATGCCCACTTTTCACCGTGTGGATTCCTGTCCCACGTATTAGGTGGTGAGCCCATTGCCGTGTTGAAATAGACAGACGCAGGTTGTGGCTACCTGATGTTGAAGTTTTTAAGCCGCCCATAAGGCCTTCAACCAGGCTTAACGACTGCCATTTTATTGACAACCGGGACCAACGGCTTAACGTGCCTTCCGAAACACGGAAACGCTCGCAAATGTAAATGCCACAAAGTGGTCACCCATCCGAGGACCAGCCCTAGTTAAAGTTGCGTAACTCAGTGATCGTTTACAGAACACTGAGACCGCGGGGCCACTAGCGCTTCAAATTAAAAATAAAATTAAAATTTAATAATATAATTAATTAATAATTGATTCAACCAGATAAATTTTAAAGTGGAAAGTAAAGTTAGCAAAAAAATACAAGAAATGTGTAATAGGGTGCGCTGTTTGTTTTTTGGCGTTAATTTGTTTGTTTCTTTGTTTTTGGCTTTATTTTGTTCGTTTTTTTGTTTGTTTTTTTTTATAATATGCTTAAAAATAACAACAAACTTTTGGTGTTCTAATTTTTTTCGGTGCTGGTGCATGTATGGTTTTATTTTCGCTTTTAGGTTGCGCTTGTCATCATGCCGCGAAACAAAAAGCCTCGCTGCGCACGTGCTTTAAAGTTTCCAAAAAGGTATATCAAAATATAATAAGAACGATAATAATAATATTGTTTACCTATTCAATTTCCATACATGGCTTCAATGAGTTAACTGAACTAAGGATGGAGAGGAATAGTTATTGAAGTTCTCTGGAAACTAAAGTTTATTTTGTTGGTATTATTATCTGGATGGTATTAAAAGATGGGCCTCCGTGAACTCTGCCTACTCCTTTTCAGGGAAACGGGCGTGATGTGTATGTATGTATGTATGATATTAAGACTAGTAGCTCGCCCCTCATCGTATGATATACGAACTTAAAAATTGAATATATTAATCCTTTTACCTACTTACCAAGTTTCATCAAGATCGGATCAAGGATACTTGAGATATCGTCGGACAGACATTAATACATACATACATACATACATACATACATACATACATACGAATATCAAATCATCCGAGATTTATGTTTACATTTGAAATGTTTTTGTGTTTAGTACCGAAACCATTGGACCGTCCGGCGCGGCGTCGGAGCCTACGCCAGGTCCATCCGGGGTGAAGTCTTTGTCAGAAGGCATAAAACAAGTAAAGTCTGCGAAGGCTGCTGACACCAAACATATTAGAAAGTTGACGACTGAACAGTGAAAGGAGTTGGCGCGCCTGAAAGACTTGAAACAGGTGGGAAATTATAAAATACCCGACGCGTCTGACTCTAAGAAAGGAAAGGGAAAAGGAAAAGGGAAGGGAAAGGAAACTGGATCCGACGACCGCCAGTGGATCCCCGTACCCGTACCCGGTGTGCCGTCCATTCCTCCCCCGAGAATACAGCAGCCTTGGGAGGTTCTGCAGTCTCACCAAACAACAGCAGCAGCAGCGGTGGATAATGATAATGGCGCTATTAGAGGTACGCCTTCTTTAATTATAGTCCAAGGGTCTCTTTTAGAAAAGACAGCAGCAGCGGAGGATGATGGCGATGACATCATCGAAGGCACGCCGCCTTCGCCTGATATGCAAGGTCCTTTTCCTGGACTTAGTGGCAGTCGAAAAAAACGAAACGAAATGAATATTGATGACACACCGACTGGTCCTCGAGCGAAGAAACGGCGCATTCATTTCAGTCCATCAGTGCAGGTGGTTCAAGCCATGGAATTGCCCGCAAACCTTGTGACAGCTGAAATAGAAATAGAGTACGTCAATTTCACACCTACATCCGGCACTTCTCGAACAGAGGCGTGTGGACTGGGCAGGAGCGCCGCATCTAATATTTCCCTCGAGATTGATGTCGATATCGAGCGCGACATGGATCCAAATAGCGGTAGCGAAGTTGAGTCGGATGAAGATGTTGAGGAGGATATTTCCTTGCGCCCTCTGCTTAACCCGAGGAGCGTTGTCGCCGAGGATATAAACGAGTTGAAGCTTACAGAGTCCTTGGAACTCATGCGCTTGGACGCTGAAGAGGACCAAGCCATTCGAACTAATGCTGCGGGTGAAGTTGACGTTTTATATTTTGATTGGTGCGCTGATATCAAAAATTTTGAGGGCGTCAGGGAGGAGTTCACTGGATAATCAGGCCCAACTTTTGACCACTCGGGGATGTCACCACTGCAGGTCTTCGAAGAAATCTGGGATACCAGTATAATCGACCTCATTGTTACTGAAACGAACAGATACGCGCATAATCTTAAATCTAAAAGATCTGCTCACGTCCAGGATGAAGCGGTGGAAGGACGTTGACAGAGAGGAAATGTGGTAATTCCTTACCATATTGTTGCTTCAATCTGTAGTAGTTAACAACGTGGAGCGCGAATACTGGTATCCCAGCAATGAACAAATGCGGATTGGGGATTTTGGCAAAATCATGCCCTACAACCGCTTCATATTAATAAAGAGGTGTCTGCACTTTGCAGACAATTCCTCCTTGGCTGAACATCCCTCCAAACTCGACAAGATAATGCCCATTGTCGCAAGACTCAATCAAAAATTTTGCTCTCTTTACCTTCCCGAGCAGAATGTAGCAATCGACGAGTCGCTTCTTCTATGGAAGGGGCGAGTCTCGTTTAGCCAAAAAATTGCCACAAAAGGGCTCGGGAAGGTATAAAAAGCTACGAAATTTGCGAATCGCGGACGGGCTATCTGTGGAAAATGGAGGTTTATTCAGGCAAGGGGCATGCTCATGTCCCGCAAGAAATGGATGCGGTGGTGGTTGAAGGGCAGGAAGTGGACGATGAGCCGGAGAATGCCACATCCCAAATTGTCTTTAACCTTATGAGACCATTGTTTGGAAGAGGTCACACGCTAGTGATGGATAATTTTTATAACTCACCACTTCTATCCAGGCTCTTAAAATTGAAACACCAAACCGACACAATGGGCACGCTTCGACTGAATAGAGAGATTATCCCTGAGGGGCTAAAAGCTAAAAAAAAAAAAAATATGAAGTCTGGTGAAGTGGCTTTTAGCTCCACCAAGGATCTATGTGTGGTCGTATACATGGACAAAAACATTGTGCCGATGATATCGACTTATCACCAGCCTGAAGTCGGCTCAACCGTTAAATACGGCTATTTTAGGTACAGGCCCAAAGTAATCTTAGATTACAATCTTTCTATGGGGGGCATCGACCGCAAAGATCAGCTGCTCAGCAGCTTCTCCTTAGAAAGGAGCAGAAATTTATGCTGGTACAAAAAAAATTCCGCCGACTTCTGAACGTGTCGGTACTCAATGCCTCGGTGATATACGACCACGACCGCACGGGTTCCGCCAAGCTCGGAAATCGAAATTACCGGATGAGACTTATAAAGGAAATGCTGGACAAATAACCCTTCTCCAACAAACCCACCACCACAACCACCACCAAACGCGCTGGCACAGATGCACTTGCCTTTAAAGACAAAAACGCAGCGGTGCAAATTGTGTTACCAACACAAAGTGCGGCGTACGACAGTGTGGAGGTGTGGTACGTGCCGGGTGAATTTGTGTATAGAGGGGTGTTATACACAATACCACAAAAATTTGGCCTAATAACATTTGATTATTACAGTCGTACATGACTATTAAATATCAATTTAAAGACTTTATATTATTTTACTAATTTATTACTTTACTTTTTATTACTTTTTTATACTAGTCAGGCATTGCACTAGTAATAGTAAGAATATTATATTTTTGTCAATTCCGGATACTGTTGTAGTATCAGACAGCCTTATTACTGGGTATAGTGGCAGTTCCTAAATCATCATGTTTTTTTGTTAAACTTTAAGACTTATTTGTAAAATACAATTCCGGATACGGCAGTAAATTTCCGGATACTGTTATAGTTTGTTACTATTTAAGTTTACTACTTAATTATTTTTTTTAAAATATAATAAAAATATATCATATTATATACTTATGTCTATATACTAGTTAAGCATTACATTATATACTAGGATTATTAAAATAATATATTTTTGTAAAATACCATTCCGAATACTGTTATAGTTTGTTAATACTTAACTTTACTAATATAAATAATAAATATCCATGAATAAGTGATCATTTTTTTTTCTTATTCTATATTTATTATATAGACAACATAATCAAAGAATAAAAACCATATGTCATCGCTTTTATTTTTGAGGTATGAGCTTTTGAATACAAGACGAGCTTCAAAACGCCCTACTTCTAAGTTCAGCACAGCATAACTTTGCGCTAAAGTCGTAATTTGATAAACAAAAGATAACACTGTTTAGCTAGTTTCATAATAAACATAAATATATATAACACTTGACACTTTTTTAAACAAATTGAGTCACAAGAAACGATTTTGTGAAACCCGACCCGTGCGCTGACGGCGCTACAAATGGCGGGGCAAAGTAGGGTCGACACGTTTTTTTCGTGGGACATTTGAGGTAGGCACGCGCTGAGGGCCCAGGGCAAAGGCGCGTTGCGCGCGGTCCCTCCTTGGGCAAGCGAGCGGTTATTGAAGTTGTCGTTTTATCAAATTTGAATTTTGAAAACCAAGGTTTAACAGGTATTGTAGGCTGAATTTGACTGAAATGTTTACCTTTCACTTGGCTGCTAGTGTGCCAGTCTTTTCCCCAGGATTCAAGTAGATCCTTTTTAGAAAGAGACATTAAGTCAGAGCAGTAGTTTTTATACGGGAACAAATCCCCACATGAAACTGCCTCATTAGCAAGTTTATCCGCATAGTCGTTGCCAAAAATACCTTGATGATTAGGTGTCCATAAAAACTTTATGTCTAAACCGTTAGATAAACATTTCTGTAACAGGTTTCGACATTTAAAAACAACAGTCAAATGGTTTGTTTTAAATGGGAATCGCTGTTGAACTTGTAAAGCACTTTTGGAGTCTGTGATGATTGCGGTCTTTGAGAGTTTTAATAATAATATGTATTCCAAAGACTTCAGTAATCCGAAGCATTCACCGGTAAATACTGATGTCTCTGGTGGGAGTCTAACTTTCTGGACTATCTTGAACTGGTGGTGATATACTCCTATTCCGACACAATCCAAATTACTATGCTTAGAAGCATCACTGTATATATGATGCCAATCTGGAAATTCGTGATTGAGATAGTAGTTGAAGTTGGAATTAGCATTAATGTCATTTTGAAGATCACAGTTTAGAATAATACAAGGTGAAATAGTTAAGGAATCATAAGATGTAGAAAAAAGGGGGAGACGAGAAGATCTGTGAGTAGGGGATTGTAGATAAAAATTTACGAAAGCTGCTAATAAGGCAAGGAACCTTTTTGTGAGACCAGTAACTGGAGGTTTCCATTACGTCTGAGAGTAATTGGAGTTTATGATGTAAGGGGTGGTTCGTGATTTGTAAAGATTGAAACACAAATCGGTCACAAAGATATTGTCTACGATGTATCAGTGGAGGTTCAACACACTCAACTTGAAGAGCGTTGATGGGGCTGGATTTCATACAACCTGATATAATTAGAAGAGCTTTATATTGAACACTGTCAAGTTTATTTAGGCCAACCCGTAATCTAGAAGACTTCTAATCAAAGCGTTATAAAGAAGTTTTTGGGAAGTTGGATGAGCTCCCCACCAAACACCCGACAAGCATCTCAAGATATTTAAATTACGTTCACATTTTGCAGTAATATGGTAACAATGTTGGAGCCCAGATAATTATGCGTCTAAAATAATTCCTAAGAACTTTGCATGCTCATAAACTGGAAGTCGTGAGTTTTCATAAAAAACTGATACAGAAGGACGACATCGCATTCGGGAAAATAATACAACAGAACTTTTGGGCACTGATAGAGTTAGGCCATTAATATCCAGCCACGTTTTAAGGGAATCAAGAGCTGATGATAACCTATCAGCTGATCTCTCAATCGATAGCCCCGAAGTATAAATGAGTAAATCGTCTGCATATTGTAAGATATTTATGTTGCTTTTCACTACTGTACTTTCTAGGTCATAGGTATATATATTATAAAGGAGAGGACTTAATACTGATCCCTGTGGTAAACCTCTCAAGGCTGGCAGCGCTACAGACCCGTCTAATTTCCGACCAGTGTCGGTGCTGCCAACTTTGAGCAAAGTATTTGAAAAAATAATCTTGAATCAAATGCTATCCCATTTTAATATTCATAAAATATTTCATGCGAATCAATTTGGGTTTAGGAAAGGGCGCTCAACTTCCGATGCTGGTGTTGAGTTATTAAAATGTATTCATGAAGCCTGGAAAGACAGCACGATGCATTAGGTATATTTTGCGATCTATCAAAGGCTTTTGATTGCGTTCAACATGAAACGCTGTGCAAAAAATTACACCACTATGGAATAAGAGGCAAAGCTCTCGACCTTCTGTCTTCATATTTGAACAATAGAATACAGGGGGTCGATATTAATGGTACACGTTCTATAGGATCCATGGTTACTATGGGTGTACCTCAATGCTCGATACTTGGGTCATTCTTGTTTCTCATTTATATTACTGATTTACCATTTTATGTAGGGGACAGGAATAGGATTGTTTTGTTTGCAGATGACACCTCATTAATTTTTAAAATTAAAAGACAATTAGATAACTATGACGATGTAAACAATGCAATTGCAAGAGTAGTTCATTGGTTCAGCTCAAATAATCTTTTAATCGTTTTAATCGTTGCCTTAATGAAAATAAAACTAAATGTATAAAATTTACTCTACCAAATGTAAAATAAGTTGCGGCCAATGTTCAACTGAATGGACAAGTGTTAGAGTTTGATTGATGCCAATTTGCAGTGGGGCCCACACATAGAAAAGACAACCTCTAGGTTAAGCTCGGCTGCATACTCTGTAAATAAGATCAGGACTCTAACAGATGTGGATACGGCTAGAATGGTTTACTTCAGCTATTTTCATAGTATTATGTCTTACGGTATTCTCCTTTGGGGGAGTGCTGCAGATTTAAATATTATTTTTGTTCTACAAAAGTACGCGCTATTTATAATTTGGGCCCCAGAGTTTCTCTCCGAGAAAAATTCATAGAAGTAAATATTCTAACCGTACCATCACAATAAATTTTTGCCAATTATGTATGTCCAGAAAAAATTATCACAATTTTCTAAACTCTGTGATAAACATAATATAAACACTAGATATAAAAATAATCTTTCAGTCCACCACAGTCGACTACATAAGATTGGCGATTCTTTCCAGGGTAACTGTATACGCTTTTACAACAAGCTTCCCTGTGACCTGAGAAATTTACCATTAAATAAATTTAAAAAGTTAAGTAAATACAAGCTTTGTGAAAAAGGTTATTACTCCGTTAAAGACTATTTGCAGGACAGGGACGCCTGGAAATGATCTGCTGGCAAAGTGAAATAATATTAAATTGTAAATAGGCCATCAAAAAAAAGCCTTCCTAAGTTTCTTGCCGGTTCTTCTCAGGTGGGCCGCGTTCCGAACCGGGTGGTCGCTTTAAATATTTTAAATAGTGTATGACATTTTGTAAGCGCCGTTAAAATGGTCTATGCAAAATAAAGATATTTTTATTTTTAGTTTTTTTTTTAAGCCATTCTTTTAATTGTGAGGGAGTCCGGGAGGATAACCCTTAACACATCTCTCAGATAGAAAATTTATGATAAAATGTTGTAATTATATAGGGACATCCAATTTAAAAAGCTTTTTTTGCAGTATATGTAGCTGTACACTATCGTACGTAGCAGCTATGTCTAGAAAACAGGGTAGGAGTGAGTGATTATTTGAAAAAGCTAGACGAATATCAGTGGTAAATATGGCTACACTGTCTATGGTACTCTTACCCTTTATATAGACCTTTATTTTCAATAAACCATTCTAGTCTATTTTTGACGAGGTGTTCAGCCAATTTAGCAACCACAGGGGAAAGGGCTATTGGACGCTAAGATGACTCTTCAGCAGAAGGTTTGTTAGTTATACGAATTGGAATCACTTCTTGCACTTTCCAAGCTGTGGAGATGTTGCCTGATAGCATTACAGAATTAATTAAAGATAAATAATAAGAAAGACTAGTATCATCCATGTGAGTGAAAAATGAATACGGGATATTATCCAAGCCAGGGCTTGAATCTTTAACATAAGTTAGAATGCCTTTTAATTCAGTAAGAGTAAAAGGCTTGTTGAGACTCGAAGACTGCATTTCCAATTTACACTGGGTTTGCAAGGGACAAGGAGTAATATTAAGAGGAACAAAAGGAGGAATCAGGGAATCCAGAAAATTTTCAACAACAGTTCTGTGTATAAGTGGAGGGTTTGATTCTTTAAAAGCAGATCTGAAGCGTTTGATATTTTTCCAAACTAAAGTTGGGTGAACATTAGGGGATACAGAATTACAGAATGTTTGCCAGCTTTCCCATTTCTTTCGCTTAAATAATTTACCGGTGCTAGTTATAATTTGGAGGAGGAGCGGGGATCTTCGTTACTTTTGTTTGACGTTTACTTGGAAACAATGAATCAGCTGTTTCAATTAATACCTTACTAATTAAATTATTACATTCGTCTACATTACTGTCGTTAATGTTTGGAAGTTGTGAAAATCTATTTTTAACCTGTTGTTGAAACGCATCCCAGTTAGCGTTAGATAATTGTCCGTATTTATGCAAAAAGGAACCACACGACAAATTTATTTTTTACTTTTTTGAAAGAATACTGTATTAAAGTGGTCTAAAATTCTTATACAAAACAGAACCACATGATTTTCCCCTTGGAAACCAGGTAGGTATACAAAAAGTAGAACAGACCCATCAGCATTAACAAACATTACATAGAAAGCAAAACAGAACCACAGTGTGATGGGACGCTATCGTTCAAACAAATACACGATATCAATACAAAGTCATTTTATACAAAACTGATCCACACATACTTGGTACTATTATACATGACACATAATCTATTATTAAAAAATAAATAAATATCCATCACGCCTTATCCCCGAAGGGGTGGCAGAGGCATATTATATGCCCACTTTTCACCGTGTGGATTCCTGTCCCACGTAATAGGTGGTGAGCCCATTGCCGTGTTGAAATAGACAGACGCAGGTTGTGGCTACCTGCTGTTGAAATTTTCAAGCCGCCCATAAGGCCTTCAACCAGGCTTAACGACTGCCATTTTACTGGCAACCGGGACCAACGGCTTAACGTGCCCATGCGT
Organism: Thumatha senex; assembly: GCA_948477245.1. Taxonomy (NCBI): domain Eukaryota; kingdom Metazoa; phylum Arthropoda; class Insecta; order Lepidoptera; family Erebidae; genus Thumatha; species Thumatha senex. The sequence continues at coordinate 15,873,140 of OX419743.1, forward strand.
CACCCATCCGAGGACCAGCCATAGTGAAAGTTGCGTAACTCAGTGATCGTTTACAGAACACTGAGACCGCGGGGCCACGAGCGCTTCAATCTATTATTAATGATTATTTTTAATACACCAAATAAAACCAAGTTTATGTGGTATTGTTATAAGTAAAATATTATTTTAAATTAATTATAAAAAGCGCTCGTGGCCCCGCGGTCTCAGAGTTCTGTAAACGATCACTGAGTTACGCAACTTTCACTGTGGCTGGTCCTCGGATGGGTGACCACTTTGTGGCATTTACATTTGCGAGCGTTTCCGTGCTTCGGAAGGCACGTTAAGCCGTTGGTCCCGGTTGCCAGTAAAATGGCAGTCGTTAAGCCTGGTTGAATGCCTTATGGGCGGCATGAAAAATTTCAACAGCAGGTAGCCACAACCTACGTCTGTCTATTTCAACACGGCAATGGGCTCACCACCTATTACGTGGGACAGAAATCCACACGGTGAAAAGTGGGCATATAATATGCCTCTGCCACCCCTTCGGGGATAAGGCGTGATGGATATTTATTTATTTATTTTTAAATTAATTACAAATTTTTTTTTGCATAAAAGAATTACAAGCATTCGATTCTATAATGTATAAATAAATATTGTAACACAGTAAAATCATTAGTTTGTGGTTCTATTATGCGTATTATGTTATGAAATCTATCATAGCTCAAAGGTACCACAAAATTTGAATTAACAGCGAAATTTCTACTTTATTGACTTTATTACATTACGGCTCAAAGTCCAAGAAGTCGAATTTCGGAGTAAAACGTCTACCAACTGTCAAAATAGGTGACATTCGACGAGATAGTTTGAATGCGTGATGACCGTTTTTTTCTCCGCGAAGAAAGTTTCATTGTTGTGGTTAATTTCATTCAAATTTAAGTGTAAAAATGTTAAGAAGAGGCCGGCAATTAGTAAATAAAGCATTGGAGATGAACACTGAGGATAATAATGAAGATACGACAGGTAAATAGTTTCATTTAATAATTATTATATTTAAGAACATAATAATGAATGTGAGATGTACGTATACTTTATCTAAATTTGATTAGTTTCCGATTGTTGAGTAATTTCAAAAGTCATGAACATTTCCTTAGAGCCATACATCTAGTTAGATACTCGTCTTTTAACGAAACTATAGTCCTTTTAATCTCATATATTTAGAAGGCGGGCTATGTGCCTTTTACCTAGACCGCCCAGAGACAGGGTTTTTGACATGTTTTAACTACTGATACTAAGCAGGACTGACGGCTTAAAGTGCCCTTAGAGGCACGGTGGCGTTCGATTGAATTGCTACTATGCGGTCACCCGTCCTAGGACTGACTGCGCCTGACGTTGCTTAACTTAGGCGCTCGGTTACGAACTACCAGTCAAGCTGGGATATGAGCGCTATGATGCGATTATTTATATACAAGATTGATACAATGAATTTAGGTTAGCATTTGACATTATTAAGTATGATTTTAGGGTTTCGTACCTACATTATTAAGCCTATTACTAAACTGTACTATATTATTACTCAACTAAACTATAACTAAACTAAAAGTCTGACCCTATTACTAAAACTGATATGTGTCACCAGGCTGTATCTCCTGAACCGTGATGACTAGACAGTTGAATTTTCACAGATGATGTATTTCTATTGCGGGTATAACACCAAATAAACTAACTAACCTAAACAACTAAAAACCAATTTTATTACAGCAGAAGGTAACGAAGTACAAGGTACGTCGGAGCCTATGGAAAACCGTTCTTCACCTTCAAGTGATATTTTAACTTCGCCAAATCGCTTAGAAGAATATTCCTCGCCAATATTAGAATTGCTTGAAAACTTGTCCCCCTTTAAAAGTTGTGACTACATATCAGGTTCATCAGAAAATGATTCGATCATAGTTGCTGGTGGCAAGAGAACGAGGCTGCCTAATGGGGAATCGAGGCGCACTATCGTAGAAGAGTCTGCTTCTGAAGAGGAAAGTACAGTGAGATCACCAGTGTTTGTGCCGTGTTCTAATGATGAAATAGTGAGTATTCATGACGAAGCAGTAGTTACAAAAGGAAGACCAAAGAAAGGCCGAAAGTGTAAGTATGGTGGTCTATCTAGGATGGTAAAAAAGAAGAATAGACATTCTAACAAGCCTTTTAACAACTACAAAAACATCGAAATCCAACCGAAAGCATTTGTTGATTTTAAATGTCATTGTAAAACAAAGTGCTGGGAAAAAATAGATTCTAGCAGGCGACAAAAAATATTTGAGATATTTTACAGACTCGAAAATTACAATACGCAAAATATGTACATCGCAGCAAACATTAAAGAAAACGACGTAAAAAGAAGAATCACTAATAGTAATATGAAGAAGAAGTTCTCTCGTAAGTATTTGTTGGACAAAGTCAAAGTGTGCCGGGATTTATTTCTCAAAACACTTGGCGTTTCTTCAAAGAGAGTTAATACTGCTTTGGTGAAAATGAGGTCACAGGATTGTGTGGATAAAAGAGGATTGAAAACTGGAGGTAAGAACAAATGCAACGATGAAATAGTTTTACAAGTGAAATGCCACATAAACTCTCTTCCTAAGTACAAATCACACTACAGAAGAAGTGAGCGCGAGACAGAGTATCTTATGCCAGACATGACTTTAGACAAGATGTACGATTTATACTGCGAACATGTAGGTGGCGCTGAGAAGGTCAGTAAGGCAATGTATACAAAGATATTTTACAAATATTTCAATCTTAAACGAGCGCCTCTGAAGAAAGATACTTGTAACAAGTGCGACACATTACAAGCGAAGTTAACTCATTGCAAAACTGCTGAGGAGAAAATAGCCATAGATACAGAACACAAAGAACATTGCCAAAAATGTAAAGAGGCTCAGAATAAAATGAAGTCTGACTTTGTTCTGGCTACTCAATGTAAGGAAGTAGAATGTCTCACTTTTGATATGCAGAAGACGCTGCCAATGCCGAAGATTCCTACCGGAATATTTTTTTACAAACGACAGCTTTGGCTGTACAATCTGGGAATTTATTCTGCAAAGACTAACTTGAGTGAGTGTTTTGTTTGGATAGAAGGAATAGCTGGTAAAGGTGCTCAGGAAGTCGGTTCTTGTCTATTAAAATACTTGAACGAGCATATTTCTAAAGATGTCGAGGAACTAATTTTATGGAGCGATTCGTGTGGAGGACAAAATCGTAACATAAAAATAGTTTTGATGTTAAAAGCGTATCTGCATGCTCATCCCACCTTGAAAAATATAACACAAAAATTTTTGGTATCCGGACATAGTTACCTACCGAATGACAGAGATTTTTCCCACATTGAAACGGCACTTAAGAAATATCCGAGGCTATACACTCCCGCTGATTATATGCAGGTTATCAAAGACTATAAGAAAAAAAACCCGCTTACAGTTACATTAATGGAAAATTCCGATTTTTTGGGTACATCTAAAGTCGAAAAAATGGTCATTAACAGAAAACGTGGTGTTAATAAGGAATGCATTAATTGGCTTCAAACTCGGGAAATGTACCTAAAAAAAGCTTATGGGACCGAGAGTTGGTCTCGGAGCCATCTGTGTCTATTAACGATCCTTCTGTTTCAATTCTTGATCTATCTATCGTAACAGTATTACCCTGGGGGGACATTCGTCTTCTGGATCACCCATGTACTACAATATAAATAAAAAAAAACTTACCTACTATACAGGAATATTTACAATAATAAAGTAATATATTTACACTATTAAACCTATTTGATCCTTAAATTATAGTTGAATAATTAATAAATAATAAAAAACAAAAACAGTCGCCCGCCTAGTTCGCCGTTTCCCGCGCTTTTCCCAGTACTTTCATTATAAATAAAAAAAAAACGGGATGTTCTAACTTTCGACTATTTTTATTCTATTTATGGTATGCATAAAATACATTTTTTTTCTCAAAAATCCCAAAAATCAAAATATTATTCTATGCATATGACTAGGTTTATATTAAGGAGTGTTATCAGGCATTTCAGTATGTGATAAGAAAGGAACCGCCCGGTATATATAATTGTCTTTCACTATAGCACGTTAACACAACTTTTATGTCCAAGAAGTGTTTTTATTTTATTTTATTAGAAGCTTTGGCTTTTCAGCCACCAGCATTAAGAAAGTATTTGTCATACAATAAATTTTCTAAACCTAAATAAAATCATAAAATTTATACAGTGCTATTATTATTATTTTTTTAAAGCTACTACTTACTTTAATATATATTTATATTAAAGCTAGATTTAGTCATCTTTTTAAAGGATAATCAGAGGAGTGTTTTGAAACCAGTGTTGCCAGAAAGCCGTGTGAACGTCCCCCCGACTTTAATCATAATCCCCCCACAAAATTCACATTTATGCCAATAAACTCCGTCATTCAATCTGAGAGACCGGAAAGAAACACGTCTTAACTTGTATAACTACGCCCCTGATATGTTTATAAGACATAGCTTTTGGGTAAATCAAAATGTATTGGTGTGTGTAATGCAGTGCAGGATTTATATTTTTTATGAGTGTAGACCACTTTAATTCCGCCGCCCCATGTACTAAAATAATTATTTTCCATTTGTATTATTTTTTGTTATTGAGGGGAACGCTTTTACGCACCGTCATCCCTGCTGACGAAGAGGGACCGTCCTACCCACTATACCACCGCGATGTTTCGCCTCGTCCTAAACTGGGCTGCAGGGTAGGCCAGAGGTAAAGTCACTGCAACTCACAAATGGGGCCCCCAGTGGTGTCAGGGCTCGGAGCTCCCTAAAGAGCTGAAGATATAAAACCGCATCGTACCGCTCTCAGGCACCTGTCCGGTAGCAGAGGAGGTAGAGAACGGCCAACGCGGCTAATAAATTGGCAACCCTTGGAACACGCAGTGGTACTCATCGCCATGTAACTGTCGTTCGGCGGGGTCCTCGAACCTGTGCCCAGGCTCAGAGGCTATTCGGGGGCAAGCATGAATTCTCAATCACATCGCGAGCGAATCAGGTGACTACAGGCCAACTGTATTATATATAAGATTGGCTACCAGCCGGCAGCGACAAATCGCCTACAACGATAGCATACGACTCACAGTGAGTGTGTGATCCGTCGTGGCCACAGCGCCACTTGGAAAGTGAGTGACGACACGGCGGTTCACGTCCGGTTTCACTCGCACAGGTACTTGGCGAAACAATCATGTCCTGAAGAAATCATTCTGAGTCAACTGTGTCCAGCGGTCGATCTCGTCTGGTAGCAGTTGACCACTATTTTATCGCACCAGGGCGCTCTCTTCAAGACTCCAGCCCTCCATTCCTTCCAGCCTCGAGATCCCAGGGATTCATCTCGTAGGAGACGGTGCAGTATGCCCGCGCCACTCTTTCCAGGGCCACCTTTTTGGCCGCTCTAATCGCCGAGCTTAGAGCAGCTCGGGCCGTCCGATAAATGGCGAGTAAGACTTCTTCGAAAGCAGAGTCCCTGCTGTTTCAACCATGGCAGCGGGGGTAGTTACGTTGAGCCACTATACCGTCCGGCAGGCGGGCGCCGATCTCCTATTCATGCAGTAATATCGTAAAATTAAATATAGTATATTGACTGCCTCTCTGGCGCCGTGGGACTGTATCCGACTGCTACGCAAGAGGTCGCGTGGGTTCGATTTCCACCCAGGATAAAACTTTGTGTGATGAGCACGATGGTTTATTCTGTGTCTGGGTGTTATTTATCTATAATATGTATGTACTTAGAAATATATAAGTATGTTTATCAGTTATCTTAAAATCAGATGGCGTTATGTGAGTTGTTTCAACGCTAGTTATTAATATTTATTTCATTTATTTATTGATCGTTTTCGGTAGGAATAAGTTACTAACGGGATTTAACGTAATAGTCTTAAGTACTATTACGTTAAATCCCGTTCTTATTAGTATAAAGAACCATGAGAAATCAGCAGAGAACTTGCTTGACATTTATCCTTTGAAATTGAGTGAGGATCCTCTCAAATCTGCCGCCCTCTTAGACGAAGTACTTCGTCTAAGGCCGCCCCTAGGCCGCGGTCTTTACAGGCAATTGACAAATCCATAACAGTCCAAATCCATCCAGTGCATAATCTATGGTCCGTGTTCCAGTTCCCGAGATAAGGGGTCCTGAGTCGAGGTTTCAGGGTCTTAGATCCAAAGTACAGACTTTTGGGGTTAGGATCCACAACACAATAAGAATAGTCCTGCCTACAGGGTATATGGTATAGAGTGCAGGCTCCAGGGTCCATGTCCGATTGGCCATGGTTTGGGAGTCAGGATCCAAGTTTAAGGGCTCAGACCCAAGGGCTCCATTTCAAAGATCTGGGGCTCAATACCCGGGGTCTGGGGCCCCAAGTACCAGGTAGAGATATATGGATCTCCGGGTCCAAGATCCGTTTTTCAAAGTCAACTGTCCAGAGTGTAGAGTTGGGTCTATCTATGGTACCTGGTTCCGGACTTTGGTCCAAAGGTGTGACTGTGCCCACTAAAACAACATTCGTTGTTGGAATTTGACCCCAGTCTACCCAGCGAAAAAAGGCGTTTCAATCCCATAGAGTATAAACTCACGAGTTGCAAAACTAGTTTTGCACAACGTTTCTTTGGTCATATATCTCTATAACAAAATAAACAAAGGTCTACAAATTTATAAACTCACAAACACACAGACACACACACGTATTTTATTTAAGTTGCCTTTCTTTTCTTTTTATTTTACTTTCTAAGTTTATTTTCAATGTTTTAATTTAAAATATGTATTAAGCTTCTCACTACATAGTAGTTATTGGCACTAAATGGTAATAATTTTAATTGAATCTTGATTAAAAGTAATTTTGATTAAATGTAGTTTATGCCGCTATTACTAGACTTAGGACCGATAGACCCCTGATTTCAGTTTTATACCCAGGACAATACACTCTGTACCTACTCTACCTATGAGTAGGGGTCTATCGGTCCTAAGTCTAGTAATAGCGGCATAAACTACTAATAAAATAACAGGTAAATTTAATTATTTAATCTTGATAACAGATTAGTTTAATCACGATTTATGATTACACATCAATCATGATTGAATGTAATCTTGATTAAATGCAATCCAGATAGATGTAATCATGATTACTTTCAATTTTAATTTTCTTATTACTAAAGTGAATGATTACGCCCATCTCTGGTTAAGTGCTACGAGCGTTTAAGTTTAGTTAATTGATAACATTAATCTCTCTCGGTCTGAGGTGCCGGTGCTAGGCAAGTCTGTAGGTTGGGTATGACATGCTTGGTTACCAAAGTATGCTAAGTACCACATATTAAAAAACTACAAGGTAAGGTTAGATGAAGACTTAGAAAGATTTACTTTGGACCCGTTTAGCTGCGTTTAGACCTGTATTCAAATCTCTTTGAAAAAAATCGTCCAACAACAATTTAGCACAGATTAAAATGCTGTCATTTTGACCTTTGCAGGTAAATAATTGCTTAGTGTAAGGTATTTATATCGTCGTAAAATGTACTTAACTTGGGCTTCATTTAATAATTTACGAATGCTTATGATGGCGTGCATGCCTGTAGTAATATTCTACTTGATATGGTTAGTAAATACTTCAGAAGGAATACGTAGCGAAGAAGGAACTTTATTAGACCTAGTGTGCTGGCCTGACGGAAATGCTATACCAGTTATTATTACATGTGGAGCTGTCATTGCTGTTGTTATAGAGGTAGGGCTTGTGAAGATCTATACATCTGCATATAGGTAGGTACCTCCAGTACCAGTGTTAATCCGAATAGGACAAAATAGTCTATTAGAGTCCTTAGAGCGACGCTCTCACACACGTACTATGAATTCCGTTATCGAACAGGTAAATCGAAACCTGTACGTCCCAGTGATGTATTATCCCAGTAAGGTGGCAAACAGAATATATGGCCCTACGATTCAAAAGTGGTCACCGTAACATATGGACGTTTGTAACACTAGAGGCATAAAAAAGAACTCCATAGTTAATGTTAATTGAAACGTGTCTTATACAACCGAATGGGTAGCCTTGATTCAGTAAGTGATGTGTTCCATACATTCAAAACTAATATCCTATGAGAGCTTAATATTGTTAGATACTTTTGGATTTTGACATTTGTACCTCATCGGCTACCAGGTTCACGGTGCTAGGTGCATGATTGTCCTATATTTTATTTTCCCATTTTCAGTTGTACGGATTGTATCAGCTCTTCAAAGCCGGCCTACCAAAGAAAGAATATGATGTCACAAATGGTCTTTTCTATTATGTGTGGGCTCTGATAATTACGATCATCATTTTTCTCGCCATTATGTTTTACTCTGGGTTACAGTCGACTATAATAAGAGGTTTAGTTAACTAATTCAATTATAAAGTCGGCACCTACCTAAGTACATATTTAGAGTTTGGTATAACCACAGATAATATAATATAATTCTTGTATAACGGTACTTTTTAGCATCCGCGATGGTCGTCAAATAGGTTGGTAGCGCGGAGAATACATTTACGTACCGCCATCCCTATGTGGCGCCACGTGATATCGGGTTTCATCTTGGGGGGCTGAGTTGGTGCCCTCCCCCGAGCTCCTTATGTGTTAAGGAAACAGGCCAGCGCCGCACCGCTCTCAAGCAGAGGAGGTAGAGATAGAAAGCTGGTGTGGTCTAAACTGCACCCCCCCCCGTTGGGTGGAGAGCTACTACTAACAGATCTGTGACCATCGGTGCACGATGGCACAGGTAAGTAGCATGGCCATGCTTTTTCCACCTAACCGGGTGACTGCCGCAGAACATAACTGTATTTTCTTTAGCCTATTCTTAAAGTCGAACGTGAAGGCAGGCGTGGATCGTCGATTCATCATGTGGTCCATCCTAGTGACTTCTCATATTCAGCGCCACGCTTTGTTAGAATGCTAAATTGGATTAAAATAATCTTACCTAGGTATACCTATAACGTTCTCTTTAAGTTTGATAATTTATGCCTATAGGAAGAAAGGTACTTAAATAATTTATTAAATATTCTAGAATGCGTATTCTTCTTAAGTGTTTTCTCAGTTGCTTCCAAACTCTTATCTGGAGTTGGAGCCTGACGTCCACTTTTATCTGGCTGCGAGTATCAGCAATGGCTTGGCTTTTAATTTTCGGCATTGTTGGGAGTAACTGCCAACTGATTTCCCATCCCCCTAAGGGCGCTCACGTCGTTGCCTCGTTTGTTGATCAGCAGCTGCACTGCTAGCAGGTGAGGGCACTTGGGCCCCGGAGATCATGATAGGGCGCCGCATACCGCAGATTCGATATTTTAGAATGCATAAATTTATAATGACCGCCAACAGTTCACATGTAGCTGTCTGTTGATATATTTAGGTAGTAGCTGGGTGTGTTACTATTCCGCAACCTGCGCATACATTTCCAACGCCAGAGGTAACATTTAGGTACATTGCACCGCGCGATTTTTCATTTTTTTAAATAATATAATTCCATCCATTTTACCACAGCTAAAATAAAAGGTGGTATCACAAAAGCTATGCTGAGGTATTCAAGTCACCTTCCGTCCAAAGTGGCTATAGATAGACTTCAAACCAGATTTCATTGCTGTGGGCGCGTAGCTTTTCAAGAATGGTTCTATATTCCCTGGTATGCTAATGGAGAGCGCATCGACGACAAAAGCTTGTTAGTACTAATGTAAGTTGGTAATGTTCAGTAGAAATGCATAGAAGATAGTGTAATAAATAAAACTTATGTAGTAAAATCTGGTGGTTTAAAGTGAAGTAGGTATTTTACCCAGGAGTACTAACAAAAGACTTCTATTAGATCTTGGCATGTACTCAGTTGTCCACCGTCATATGGCTGCTAGAAGTAGCTATCCTTTGACATATGCAATAAGTCATAAAAAAATATTTTAAGCAATGTCGGGAGTGACCGCCGTCTGAGTTCCCAACCCCGAGGTCGCCTGCATCCTGCATCGTTGCCTTGTCAGCAGGACTTATAAATACTTATAAATATTGCTGGGACAACTCACACAACGCCATCTGATTCCAAACTAAGCTGAGCTTGTACTATAGCAACCACACTAACTGATTAACATACTTATATATTTCTAAATACGTACATATTATAGATAAATATCCAACACCCAGACACAGAATAAAACCGTCGTGCGCATCACAAAAAGTTTTATCCTGGGTGGGAATCGAACCCACAACCTCTTACGTAGCAGTCGGATACAGAGGCAGTCACGCACTTGCTGACTAACAGCAGGTGCACCGCTAACGGGTGGTATCGCTCATGGTCCCTTACACCCCATAACACATTATCATCGTATAGGCCTTACAGCAGCAGGATTTACCTACGTTCTACCGCTTTGTAAGTACTTAGGCAATTGAAATCGCAGTTGCTATGAACTGCAATGTCACTACCACATCTCGCGATTATCTCTCTCCACGAATTGAATCATAGAAATAACTGTTAGGCTGCGTTTCCACCAGAGATGTGCGAGGGAAATGTGCCTTTTGAGGATGTCTTGCTGTGCTGTGAAAATGTGTGTGAGTTTCCACCGAAGCGGTGCGAGGAAAATATGTCGTTCGAGGATGTGTAGAGGAGCTATGAAAATGTGCATTAATGTGTGGTGCGAGGATACGTTGCGAAGCGTGAAATATGTCTACACGGGTGCAGTACAGTGGGAGCAGAGTGACGCGAACGCAGTATGCAGTTTGCGCAAACCTCAAAACACATACTTCTTCCCTCGCAACACAAGTTTCCACCAGAGCTGTGCTGACCGCGGCGAGATCAATGAAGCGATTCCATTGGTTCTTTACGAACACATCCCTCGCTGCGCACCCTCGTATATTTCTAGTGGAAACGCAGCCTTATTCTTTGTGTAGATTTATAAAAAAAATGAAGTAATTTTGTTAGCAGATACCTATTTATTATTTCATTTCAGTTCAGATCATAAGTTTGTGTCAGACAACGTACCATACAGCTGTTGCTCCATGGACGTACTATATCCTTGCATCCATCATGGTGTTACTCAAATGGGCACTATATACAAGTATAATCCTACGGTATGCTATCATACTATTATTATAAACTGGCTTATGCCAGCAACTTCACCTGCATGGTAGTTTTCCCGTACCCGTTCTCCCAGTGATATAGTAGATAGACATAGCGGACTTTTTTGTAGGCTTATGATACACAATTCTACCATACATTATTTTGTTGTATCTCTAAAAGTTTAAGCACCGTTTACGTTGAAAGCTCCCAGACGGTATATTTTTTCAGACACCTCCAACAAATATCGTTATTTTTTGCCAAGTTATTCAAAAGCTTACAAAAAAATCTACTCAAATATTCCTCGAGAACCACTCGTTCTATTAGTGAACACAGCAGAAAAATCGGTGCAGTAGTTTTAGAGTTTATCGCGAACAGAAAGACAGACGCGGCGGAGGAGACTGTTTTGTAATTACGGAGTGATGTGAAAGTTATTTTGGATATTTGTTAGTCAATTACGTTATAATACTTTGTATACAGATAGCAGTCATCCTGGATTCGCACATAGACTATTTTATCCTGAGAGAATAAACAACGATTTCTTTTGAAGTTTGCTTCCAAACCTTAACCGGAGTTGGAGTTCCTTTTTATATAGCTACGAGTTTGCCATTCTTTGACATCGCAAAAACATCTTAAACTAAGCAAAGACATTATTTTGTGCTATAATCATATTTCATGCGGGCGGAGGAGAAAGAATTTTACCAATTTATACATTATAGCGTTAATGCTCACTAGGAATTTTATACCGGCTGATATTCATAGATATATTAATGAAGATTAATAGTACGTTACCAATACATAACAGATTTGACCGGCAGTCAGTCTGGTAGTGGTGGTAGCAAAAGTTATAGGATGCTAATTAAGCTACACCTCCAAATTGTATAAGCGCCCATACAACTCAAAGGCCTATGTTATTTGGTATTAACTTTGTATGTCATAACACTACTAGTTCTTTAACAATACATAACAGATGTATTGGTAAAGACCTATTAGTGTCATAAACTTATGAATATCAGCCGGTATAAAATTCCGTGTGAAAATTACGCCAACTCCCCTACTAATACCTAATTGCACGCTTTCAATTTCTACTCAAAGACACACGCTCAGTTATGCCAGCTCTTTCCGTCTAACTACAAACAGTCATATATTGAACAAACCTGACTTTTGATTTTAGGCAATGTTTGGCGCCTACGTTGTGGCTTCATCCGTCAATACTAGCAGATAACGTCGCTTGTTTGGGTTCCGGAAATCTCGGTGAAACCCCTTACTCTCAAATTATTAAATACTAGGTGACCCTCCGGCTTCGCCCGTGACATACTTTGAACTCCCGTCGCACCTATTTAATCCCGTCGCTTATAAATTCTACAATAATGCGTAAAATTTGCCCGATTTGTCGGCATTTATGACTACTGCTCCGCTCTCCAGGGTTACTACGATATACGTGATGATATATATATAGCCTATAGCCTCGATAAATGGGCTACCTAACACAATTTTTTTTTCAAATCTGACTAGTAGTTCCTGAGATTTTTTAGTATAGATTCGATTGTAACTGATACCTAGCTAAATCTGTACCTGATTTAATGTAATAAATACCTATTTTTAGACCCAACTAACCATTTGGAATGCGGGTTGTGAAGAGAAATTGATCAGTGAAATGATGTCAGTCTCGTGGCGCTTTAATGCAGTCATGGCGCTTATAATCATTGCAATGGTAAAAATAATAAAATACCTAAGTATACCTTCTTCTTCTAGCACGAACTGGGCGCTACCAGGTTCGATTCCCGGATCGGAATAAATATTTGTGTGATCAACAAATGTTTGCATCGAAGTTTGGGTGTATATAATTAGGTATGTATTTATTTGGAAATGTATAAGTATGTTTAGATTCCACACCACGAACTTTACGTTAGCTTAGATAGTTTGGAATAGACTGCGCCGTCTAAATAAATAGATAAAAAACTTGAGAGGTGTCAAGGGACACCCGGATGGAACGAAGTTCCTTGCGATTAATTAGTGAAGGAATTGAAAAAAATAAATAAATATAAATATATAAACAATAAATTTAAAAAAAAAATAGAAAAGAAAAATTAATATATATATATATATATAAATATTTATTTTATTAATTTTTTTTTTAATAGCTTACTATAGCAAACAGTGTCGTGACAACTTTTCGTAAGAATGTTTTCCGTCTAGCCCCCTTTCACAACGCGCGATAAGGAACTTCGTTCCAAAAATTAAAATGTCCCGCTATATTTATTATTATTTATTATAATAATAATATTTTTTTATGCTTTCCAATCTCTTTGATATTTTAATTTATATATTAAAGGGGCAGGGCTTTGCCACTTCGGGACCACATCGCCATGTAACAGTTATCTCTTTGACTTAATTTACTGTGAACAACTATACAATCTGTAAACTCTAATACCTCAACCCCTATAATGAGTAGGTCCTTGCACAGGCGTCAATCAGCTGATGCACCGGCCTGCAGGTAAGTTTGACTAAAGCCCCGGGAACACAGAGACAAAATCAGTGGATTACCGTGACCCAATCTACAGATTTTTATTGCAAAAGGAAAGTTGTCTAATTTTAAGAGTATATTTTAAGATGTTTCTATCAATGTTTAGTTTAAAAAATATCAGTCACGCCTTTGTCATCGAAGGGGTGGCAGAGGCATACTATGCATTTCACCGTATGCATTTTCGTCCCTCATAACACGCAGACATGCAGAGTCCGTTGCCGCCTTGAAATGGACAGGAGGATCCTGTCAATTTCAATGCGGAAAATTTTCAACAGTAGGCCCCAACCAGTTCCTGTCAGGAACAGGTTGAGGCAACCTATTGTTGAAAAGTTTCTAGCTTTCAACGTTGCTCAACCTATGCTATGTTACTGGCAACTAGGACCAACGGGTTAACGTGCCTTCCGAAGCACGAAAATGCTCTTAAATGTAAATGCCACATAGTGCTCACCCATCTGAGGTCCAGCCATAACGAAAGATTCTTAACGCAGTGATCGTTTAAAGAACAGAGTTCGCGGGACTACGAGCGCTACTCACTCAAGAATCTAATTCTCAAGAAAAAAGAACCCTTTTTGTTAATTTAATAATCTATCATTTATAATTTTAGCACAAACCTAAACGTAGTGATTACATTCTTTTTTGCCACAGATTATGCAAGTAGTTGCTGTGAGATATCTTCATACAGCTTACAAAAACGGTCTACATATGGGTAATCGAATCACATGCCGTGCTTATCTACTGCGGTCCGTATCGGATACGTTGCAGCCTAAGCGCTTGTTCAGAAAGAAAATGTTCGCCAAGAAGAAATTCCACAAGGCACGCACTTTGCAATGGGTTTCAGTATCGTATAGACGAGGACACAAAAGATACACTTCTTCAGCTTCCGACGGCAATAGTTCAGATGAGTTATTAAAACCTATTTACGAGTAGGTAAATAATAAATAGATAATAAATAAATATTGTGGTCATTTATTTTACACAACACCGTCTAGCCCAAACCACAGATAATATAATATAATTCTTCCCAAACTAAGCTTATCTTAATAGCTAAAAATCAAGCTAATATAAGCTTAATTTTGGCTAGATGGCGCATTATAAATGTGAAAGTTTCTATGGATGTTTGTTAATCTTTCACGTAAAAGCTACTGAATAGATCTTAATGAAACTTTGCAATAATATAGCTCATACATCAGAATAACACATAGGCTCATGGGCGTACCCAGGTTCTGGGCAATTGGGGGGGCAAATCAGATTTTATTAAGAGCATAAAGATCTCTTAGCCCCGCTAAGTCAGTATTTTGTAAACGATCACTGCGTTAAGTAACTGTCGCTATGGCTGGTTACGGATGGGTGACCACTTCGTGGTATTTTAATTTACGATCGCTTCCGTGCTCCGGAAGGTACATTAAGCCGTTGGTCCCGGTTGCCAGTAACAGGCATTCGTTAGCCAACTTCAGGTCTTTTTAAAAAATTTAACAGCTTGTAGTCACACCGGCGTCTGTATATTTCAACACGGTTATGGGCTCACCACCTGGGAGAAAATTGGTTACTATGAAATGTGGGCATATAATATGCCTTTGCCACCGCATTGGGAATAAAGGCGTGACTGATGAGCCTAAAACCACTAAAACTACCAGTTGTAATTTATACAGTTAGGTTCAAATCTACTATACCTACAAATAAATATAATTGAGGTGTCTGTTTGTAATTCTAAAGTAACAACTTAATGAAAAAAGGTATATACAATACTTACACAAGAAAACTATTATATTTTTTCTGTCAGTTTGTTCCGGCTAACATCAGAAAAGGCTCGACCAATTTTTAAAGGGACTTTCACTGACAGGTGGTTCTATTATTAGCATAAATTAAAATAGGTTATTTAATTGGTATAATATCTTTAAAAAAATAGCAATTTTAAAAGTACGGTGTCCAGGCTTCCCGCTGTCCTTACAGAAACAGGCTCAAGATGACGCCTGGACGTGAGAAATTCACTCACACCTCATAATTCAACAAGCGGGATAACACCCTCTAAGTAAGCAGGATAACACCAAACCATCTGGCGAGGCCACGGACCACGGTGGTAGCCAAGTCTGCCATAAACTCTGGGACATCCTTCCGAGAAGTTACGCGTTCGGCGTTAAACGTCATACAGTCGGACAAAACATCCTTGGGGATTATATCATAGCTAAAAGTTAAGATATCTATGGGATTTCCACACGTAAAAAATGCTATTTTAAAAGTAACTTCTGAGGGCCTTTGGCAGAACGGTTTATGACGTGTTCGTGGCAGAATAACATAGTGCTAAAAAAAATAATGTAGACGACCATGAATCAATCAAATCAGCCTATGACAGTCCACTAGCTAGACGTAGGCCTCTCCCCATTCACGCCACAACGCACGCTCCTGCGCCGTTCGCATCTACCTTATACGACCATAATATATATTTTTAAGAATATCTATAAGTTTTTATTTTACATTTATTGTATTACTATGTCGAGGACATGAACCGAAGCCAGGGAGGGGGGGCAGCTGCCCCCCTCTGCCCTCCCTGGGTACGCCCATTCATAGGCTACTTTTTATCCCGGAAAAAGGTTCCTGTGGGAGACGGGAACGGGAAAACATCTCTACGCGAGCGAAGCCGCGGGCGTCAACTAGTATAATAATTTACTATAATAATACGAGCTTCGATACCACGACCGCTTGCGTAGCAGTCGGATACATTTCTACCGCGCCACAAATTAATAACGGCAAGATACACTGTGAACAATAGCATCGATGATTCCAAAATTCCCAGTGCTTTAAATCACACACATCACAATAATCAAAGGTAATCAACGAAATTAAATAAACTCTTCACTCAAACATGCATAAAAACGGGCTCCATTATGTAGTGTGACAAGTCATACATTTTTCAAATTCGAGGTTTAATAAAACAAAAAAAAATAGGTATACGTAGGTAATTATATAGATAAAAAAAATTGTATAGAAATATTAACATGATTATGTTTAGATATATAAATTTATCGATAAAAAACGAAGCGGTAACCTTAGAGCCCGCGGGCACGAACCATCGCTCTCATGCGCGTACCTTTCAAATCGCGGGAAGGAGACGGCGCCGGCGCGGCGATAGAGACAAAATATAATCGCCGTGCAACTTAGTTGCTTGTGCGCGCGGGCTCATATATCTATTCAACCATTGATGCTTAAAATTATCATTCCCTTTCGGAAAAAAACAAAAATTATTCTTAGTAACTACCATAGCAGAATGTACTATTGATCGATTAAAAATTTCTGTATGTTGTCTGGTTCTGCTAGTTCCTTTATGCAATGCAGGTTGTCCCACCAGAGCTTGAGTCTATGGCGCCGTATCATGTTGAACCAGGGCGTGATAGGACCGTCTAATGTTGGGAGATACCTGGGTCAAAAATTGTATTCTTCATCAATTTGGTAGTTCTTAGATTGGTATTGTGTACTTTACCTACAGGTCAGGTCAGGTGTCAGGTACAGACCAACGCCTGCCATAGATATCTCAACTAGAGTTCAGTATTTTATTTTAGATATCTATGGTATGGTGTTGACCATAGATATCTAAAATAAAATACTGAACTCTAGTTAAGATATCTATGGCAGGCGTTGACCTAAAGAGTAAAATTGTAAGCATCACATACCAGACCAAAGATTTTTACTGATCAAGTGCCAAGTACGATTTGCGAACTAGAGGCTTCGCCCGTGACATAGGTACTTCGAACCCCGTGGCACCCATTTAATCCCGTCGTTTATTAATTTCACAATAATGGATGATGATTTTTGATTGTACTTAATTACTTCTCCGAAATACATAAAATATGTGCTAACCTTTGAAAATGCCGTAAGGCGAAACCACAACGTCAGTCTAAAATAATAAATAAGTGGAACAGTACAAGTGTTTTTGGTCAAGATATGTAGCCAAGTTCAACCAACTGCCATCAATCAACAGTGTAAACAGTCGCTCTATCAAACAAAGACCCTTTCCTAAGTTCAATGGGTATGCATTATTTATCGCCCGGTACTGTAAGCGCTGGGCTGACCTTCACCCTTTGATCTTTTGTCAAAAACCTGAAAGCAATAAAACCGCAAAACTGTATTTGTACTTACGAATTGAACTCAGCTTTAGGTACAAAGCAATACTCTGAGATTTCATTAGTGTTTGGATTCACTGACACATCGTTCTGGAAGAACAGTATGTAGTCGATTTCGTGCTCTCCCCAGACGCCATCGCCAGGGTCATGGTAGTGCACGCGCGTCATGAACGTGAACAGTTCCGGGTCCATCTGTACAATATTTTTGAACAAAACTTGGGCTAGTTTCACGTGAATAGATCACTTTTTTTGGTCGCATTACAAATTCAAGGCCATCACAGCAAGCTGACTAAAACTTAAATTGTTGTTGCTATGGTATTTTTTTTATATATATTATTTAATTATAAATTATACATTTTACTGGTTATATCATAAGTTCGTTAAATAATTAATTCTAAACTAAGCTAACTATAAATAACTAATAATCTTAAACTTAACATACGTCATAAAATTTCTTCGATTCGCAGTCCTCATGTGGTAGCGTTCCCAGAAGACTGGCAGCATTGCCACGTTGTATGGCAATGCTTAACCTTTGTGCGAAAAAGAAACCAGCCTTCTGGTCACGAATTTTTTTTAAATTAGGTACTTATTGAGTCAATAAAGACCATTTTGTTACGGTCACATTTGTGTTAACTTCTTCAAAAAACGTAATATCTGTATCTAGTAAAACCTGTCTAAAATTGACTTATACCAGTTTATGAACGCCTGTGACACCAATAGTTTTGCGTAAAATAACAAAATCAGATTAAAATGCTTCTAATATTTATTTTTTCATACCTGAAGGCTGTTGCAAGAGGTTTACAAGAAGTAAAGAAGAAAAAAAAGTAATTTTGCTTACGTGATCGAGTGGTATGCCTAGCTCATGGTTGAGCCTGCGTCTGGCAGCTGTGATCACATCTTCAGGTTTCTCATCTATGTACAAAGGGTGACTGCAGCACGCATTGGTGTAATACCCTGGATAAGTTATCTGAAATATATCAGAATATGGGGAGAAACGTGAAAGAATCGCATTCAGAACTAGCATATCCGCATATTTTTTTATTAAAATGAAGAAAGACAACTTAGTTCAAGGCGGGGATGGAGCCGTGCCCTTTGCCTACCAGTAATGAAAACATTGCCACGGTACGGATAGAGGATAGATCGCACAATGATTTTATTATTCTAAAGCCGATTTTAGATGCGATAGGGCCCTACCTACGTCTTTGGGGTCCAAGCCAGTCTCACCTTCGAGTTGTACACCTGTTGACTAACGGACGAGGTCATGGCGACGAAAAGAAAAATTTTCGAGACAGAACCTATACGAACCCATCTAGCTAGAGTGGTATAGTAAGGCACAAACAAGAACAAATAAGAAACGGGCCCCAGTTTCCAGAACTTCCTCCGTTCTTGATTACGGTAGCGATCGGGTTGATGGCGGAACAGTGGATGCCAAGAATTTGCGGGCTACAGGAGGCTACCATACACGATTGACTCTGGCAATCTATGGAAATACCTTACGGTTGAACGAGCGCCTTACCGAACTTGAGGCAGAACTGGGTAGCATAAACAGGCCCATATCTTATATGGCCAATATACTTATTGTGACCAAGAACGAGTACCTACTTGGCACACTCTACAGGTCCCGTCGGCATAGGCGATGATTAAGTCAAGCACATGGACCTGGTTTAATACCTGGGATCTCTATTACGTCCAATGACATAGATTGTGACGTCAAAACACACCACACATTGAAACTGCGTAAGCCAAGTTGCAGGAGATGCCTGGTATAATTTGTGACTCTAAAATACCGGTCAGAAGGTACAGGTCTATAACACCTTTGGTCTCTGTTAGAGCCACACAAGCAGGTGGTCTGTGTCACGGCAATGAAAATACTGTGGTAGTTGTGTGGGGGAACTCTCGCATCCGTGGTCTCGCTACTAGGGATGTTGATGACTGTGCGTAGTGGAGGAGAAGAAGTAGGAAAGCAGACCCCGCCGTAAACACAACTCAGACAGACGCTCGTATGATAATGATTGTCAATATCGTAAACATTTTGGGAGGGGGGGGGGTTTGAACCCCCTAACCCCCCTGCCTACGCCCGTGGAACTACCCCAACCGTACCGAAACAAGTTGAATTCTTTACTACATTTTAATCGTTATTTAAGAGTACGCGTATCCGCGATTGTCGTTCATGTTAGTGATATTGATGCTAGCTATTAGAGACAGGTTTGCTGGTATGGTGACTTTTTGCTGCGATCTCTAAGTAACTGGGAGGTTAACTATTAATAGTTATCATATTTGCCCTCATGACACCGTTCATTTCCTGTGACATCACCAAGTGATAAACCCAGTGGTGACATGGGGAAACATTTCTTCCCCTTGACAACCCCGATAACGCTTGGTCGTTTGAAATGTACCTACTATAGAGTAAGCAGTCTCTAGTAGAGCGAGAGTGATATTGATTCCTTGCTCTGTGGTCTATAACATAACTTAGAGTTTTGCCATTTGAAGATAAGATAGACGAATTCGGTTCATTTCAATCATTAATCCCAGGTAGGAAAATCCGACCGAGACCGACCTAGACGAATAAATGACGTCATTCTAGGGTCAATTTAGAGTCAGTACTTTATTCGTCGATTATGTACGTCCCACAGACGTCAATTTACCGCCAGGTTTTTAAGGGTCGTGAATGTACGTTTTAGCGACGTCTCTTTACGTTCGTCCGTTGGTCGTCCATTACTTTCGTAGTACGGTACGTCATTTTACTACCGTGTTCTGCCAGGTTTTTAAGGGTCGTGAATGTACGTTTTAGCGACGTCTCTTTACGTTCGTCCGTTGGTCGTCCATTACTTTCGTAGTACGGTACGTCATTTTACTACCGTGTTCGCTCAAAAAAAAATGGAGTGCTTGATTTGTTATGTCTGGTAAGTAGGTACATACCTATTTGTTTATCCAAGTTTGTATTATAATTATTGCTGTATTTTTTTATGGATATTTATTTTATTACCTAAGTAAGTACCTATCTATCAATCCACCTACTACATACCTATAAAGCCTATTATTGCCTACCACCTACCTCTGTGCCCAGCAAATTCAAACCAAAATCATTGCGCTGTTTGCTATGGTGCTGGGCTGCGGGGGCTGCGTGCGGCGCGGGCGGGGAGCGAGTACCGTTCACCCCGCCCGCCTGCCGCCCCGTCCCGCTTGCCGAGCCTGTGACGTACTTCATCGCGCTAAACGTAACGTTATCTGTTACTCCATGTAGGTAAAAGTAAACATTTAACAGCTATAATAATTTAAGATAAAGTGGTAATACCTACATAATTATGAATAATAACTAAATATTAACAACCTATGATGTGTAACAACAATTAGTACATGCTGCATGTTATGTACCCTCTAGCAATAATTTTACGTGAAACGAAAACGAAACGTATAGTGTTTTCCCTCCACTTTTACCGGTTGCCCTAACGCCCGGCGTGGTACGCGGCAAGTGCCTTGAGTGCGATGTTGCCAGCTTAAGGTTTCCGCCGCTTTTTCCGCCACTTCTAACAAAATTATTACCTATTTGGAATCAGAATCAAAGATTGAAGATTAATAATGTAGCGCGAAAAGGTCGGTGGTCTGAACTAAATAAGATTTTATTTATCGTTGGTACACTTGTAAATACTGTTGGAGTAGATGAGATAATTATAATCTATTTCATTTTTGTATCGATTGCCTGGAGAGCTGGAGACTGCCAAGTCCAGCGTCTTTCAAGTCAAGGTATTTGTAGAAAATCTGTCATTTATTCAGAGATTTTGACCAAATGCGAACTCTAGTAACAGTGAGTAGTGTTAACTAAATAAAGAAAAGTCTATCCATCTGACATTTTACTGCTTACATAATGTCAGATGGATAACTTTTCGATTTTCAGAGGGGCAAAACAAGAGATAGATTAGGGGATATGCGCGTCCCGTTCGCAATTAGCGACTTGAACCGATTGCCTAGCGGTGTAGTGTAGCGAAAATAACTTAAGTCGAGTTGGCAACACTACAACTCTCCATTCTTCCGCGTTTTTGCTGCGTTATTCGCGTCGGTTTTAATTTTACTTCAAGTGCTGTGCTTTATCTCTGAAATATCTTGTTTTCTGTTTGTGTAGCTGTGTTCTATAGATAGAGTGTAAAGTGATAGGTAAGCTAAACATTATGTTTGCTGTTATACAATTTTCGGAAAATGACGGCGGTACAGTTTCTGTGGTGAACAAAAATTGGCTGACGCCCTAGGCGATGCGATGTTTATTGGCCCCCAGCCAAGGGCTCAAAGGCGTTTGACCGATTCCTTAGCCATCAGGCATCGCCTGACGAAAAATGGAAGCTATATGGGGTGCAAAAAGTTTTTTACGAGACTGGTATGTAATTTCTGTCTGCCTGCTGTTTCTACGTAAGTCACCACCCACACCGGTAATCTGGTGAGTGTGGTACGGGTTCTTTGTTATAAACATCAATGCACGTGCTGTTTTTGTAATAGCCCTTTCAATTTTATTTGTGCATGTGTCTGCCTAACTTTTAAAATAGTCTAACCTGAGAAATTGTCTTGCATAAATTTTCTAAATCTAACCTACCTAATATAGGTGATGTTCTAACCTAGTTGTTAACAATGGTTGTTGGTTCTTGATACCTATTGAGTGCATGTTCTTGCTTGCTTTAGATGACATAGAAAAAGCAAAGAGAAAATTGAATCTGGTGGAGGTGTCTTCTGATATACAGACCGAAGAGGAAACCTCAGTTTCCAAGAGGAAACCTCAGAAGACCAAACGTTATATTTGTAGTAGTGATAGTGATGAGAATGATAATTTTACCAGACCGCCACCCTTAAAAAAACAAGGTTAGACAATGCACTTCTTTTCTTTGGCGATGATTATGTATGCTTGACCTAAATGCAAAATTTTTGTTTCACAGTTATAAGAACGCCACAATACATGAATAAGTCTGATGATCCCTCAAATGATCTTACATCGGATCTACCAATTCTGTCTGCCAGTTTGTTGCATAGGTAATAATATGATTTGAGAAAAAAGTTGATTTATGTTAAGTTCGCATAATAATTTAAATAGGGATAATTAAATACATTAATACATACACACTATTATTTCTGTAACTGAGAGATTACAGGTCCTAGAGACTTGAGGAAGCTATGTTTCTTTTAGTATGAAAATAAGTTCACACACAGGAAGTCAGCTTTCATTTAATTTAATTTGCAGGTTTGGAACAGGAGGCTGGAGCTACTTCAACTGCATGGCCCGAAGATATCCATGTTCTAGATACACCAGGACGCAATGTAACTGCAACCACTGAACTATCAGGTATGTAGGCCTCTTGGCGAAAGATCTATATATTATAACATTGTATTTTTTTAGTTGTTATTTAGTAATTGTGTGTTATGTTGTATTGAGTACTTTCTACCCACCTACTATCTGAGGCTGTATTTATTTTTATTTAGTTTGGATGGATGTTTGGCACATACAACCCAGTTGTGGTAATCAGTGTGCAATGTTACTTGTTAATAAATTTGATGTTTTTTTAGGATACCAATCTAAAGTGCTGTCATTGTTATCTCTCATGAAAACACAAAATGATCAAATCATACAAATGTTAAAGCAAAATAAAAATTGTCAAGGCACACTGAAAGAAGATTTCAAATTTCCAATTAAAACTGCTGCAGAGTTGCATGCAACGGAACAACTGCTGCTACTGAAAGAAAATTACGACAATTTGGTAAACATTCTTTCATACATTTTACTAGCTTACAGTACAGTAGCTTACAAAGTAGTATTTTAATTCTCATTCACAAACAATTAAAACACCACCTTCCTTCCTAAGCAGTTGAGTATAAATATGTTTAGCCAATCCATGAAGCCGGTATTCAGACTCAAGGTCATTTTTGATGGTATTTATTAGATGAGTTTAGTTATCTCTAGATAGCAAAGTGGTCTGCAGTTGCTCAACTAAAACAATCTAATAAAAAGGCGTTTTGCCATCTGCGCATCTGGGATTGTATTGTTGGTAGGTACCTAAGTTTTTTGATATATCTATATAATTATTTATTTGCTACATTATGGTTACAGCGTTGTTTTGTTTTAAAAATGATGGTTATTCATGTCATGTCATTAAATCTACACAAATATTATAAAGAGGAAAGTTTGTTTTTATTTATGTATGTAATGAATAAACTCAAAAACTAATAAGCCGATTTCAAAAATTATTTCACCATTATAAAGCTACATTATTCCTGCATAACATGGCGAATCACTAGTAAAAGTTTTACTAGTGATTCGCCCCGGCTTTGCACGGGAGTCATTTAGTTAAAGGTGAATAATCTGAAGTCAGCCTTTGAATTTTTCTACCTGTGCGAAGCTGGGGCCTATCGCTAGTCTAGTATAAAAGTAATAAATGTCAGGCACCAGAATTAATTTTGGCGCGTCACTAGATTTAATTTGAATACTGCTGACTACAGTTACGTAATTCATTCGTATTTTTTATTATTATAGAAGGCGTTGTTACCTCAACATCTGGTTGTACAGAAAAAGAAGTAGAGGACTCCATAAAAGTCTGGCTCAAGCATGCCCCTGAACGTGTAAAGAAGAATGACAAACAGATTCAGTGTTAGTTACCATGACAGAAAAGATAAAATACACACCAAAGGCTGTAGTTGGCCAACGTCAAATGTTGAGAAGGGCAAAGGAAGCAAAGTTAAGTCTTATAGCAGGTACAGATGCGCCTAGTACAGTTAGTAGTTTGCCATCTACATCATTGATTAATGTACTTCCCCAAAGTCCGGCACCACATATCAATGACTGTTCCTTCTCTATAGAACCTGAGGTTTCTATAGATCTAAATGATGTACAGGTTACCCCTAATACAGATTTTAACAACGCTAGGGGGGATTTGAAATCAAAATTAATACACTGGGCAACTATTCAGCATCAAATACCACATAATGCTGTGGATAATCTACTCAAAATTTTGACTCCATTTCACCCAGATTTATCTACAAATAGTAGGACATTATTTAGAACCCCAATAAATATAGATGTCACATATTTAGAAACTTATTAGACCTGTCCTTTTACATGGCAGTGAGACGTGGCCGATATTGGAGCGACACAAGCAGGAGCTGCGTGTCACGGAAATGAAGATGCTGCGGTGGATGTGTGGAGTCACGCGGATGGACCGCGTGAGGAACTCTCGCATCCGCGGCAGCCTTCACGTCCGTGACATTGCAGACAAGTTGCAAGAGTGTCGCCTTCGTTGGTATGGTCACGTCTTGCGGCAACCGCCGGGCTACGTAGGTAACAAATGTCTGGCCATGTCAGCCCCGCCGGGTCCCGGTAAGAGGGGAAGACCCAAGAAGTGCTGGCTTGACGTCGTAAGGGATGACATGCGTGCCAATGGTCTCACCACAGGGGATGCCGACGACCGTGCGAAGTGGAGGAGAAAATGTAGGAAAGCGGACCCCGGGCGTCGCGAGACGCAACTGGGACAGACGCTCGGATGATGATGATGACATATTTAGAAACTGGGCAACTTGTTTATTTGGGTCTGCTGTCAGAAATTAAGAAACAAATAAAATTATTTGGTGGTAATGCTGAGGATAGAGAAATTAGTTTAAGTTTTAATATTGATGGACTTCCACTTTTTAAAAGTTCTAACACACAATTATGGCCTATATTGGCCCTGGTTAAGAATATACCTAATGCTAAACCTTTTCCCATTGCTCTTTTTTGTGGAAAAAGCAAACCTGCACCTTTACATGCTTACTTGGTGCAATTTATAGACGAATTAGCAACCTTACTTAGAGATGGGTTCTGCTTTGAGAATTTTCATTACACTGTTAAAGTACATAGTTTTATTTGTGACGCGCCGGCGCGAGCCTTTGTTAAGGGTACAAAACAACATGGTGGTTACTCCGCCTGCGACAAATGCACCGAGCAAGGTGAATACCTGGGCAGAGTTATTTATCAAAGTGTGACAGCACCCAAAAGAACGAATGAATCATTCCGTGCAAAATTAGATGAAGACCACCATGTTGGAGAATCACCGCTCTTGGCACTCCCCATAGACTTGATAAACACATTTCCTATTGATTATATGCATAACATTTGTTTGGGAGTCATGCGTAAGTTGTTAAATGTATGGATCAGTGGAGGTTTAAATGTTCGGTTACGAAGTCTATCAGTGAATTCCATATCAGAAAAACTAATTTATTGCTCAAAATTTATACCAATTGAATTCAATAGAAAACCCCGAAGTTTAACTGAACTGGCCAGATGGAAAGCAACTGAATATAGAATGTTCTTGTTATATGTTGGTCCACTTGTTTTGAAAAAGATCTTGCAACGTTCACTTTATGAAAACTTTTTACTGTTTCATTCAGCTATCACTATTCTTTGTTCAAAAAAACATATAAATGAAATTGGTATAGATGTTGCACAAGAACTATTGCTCATGTTTATAAATCATTCCAAATCAGTATATGGTTTAAATTTTTTAGTGTATAATGTTCATTTGCTATGTCATGTAGGAGAGGATGAATATTCAGCATTTCCATTTGAAAACTTTTTAAACACCCTAAAGAAATTGGTCCGATCACCTAATAAGCCCTTACAGCAAATTGTTAAAAGATTGAAAGAAATGGAATTTCCTAAGGTATATGATTCTGTACCAAAAACATGTGTCAAATCATTGTCAAATCATTATGATTCTGGACCTGTTCCTGAGGAGAATGTTTTTGAATGCTTTAAGAGATTAGTATACAATAAATTCACATTCTATGTTGCATCATCTCGTGAAGCGGATTGTTATTGTCTTATTAAGAACAAGAAAGTGTTCAAGATATTTAATATTCTGAAAAATGGTTGTTTCTTTGTCTATGGACGTGAGTTTGTGAACTATCAGCCATTTTATGAATATCCATTTAATTCTGTAACTATTGATGTAATGGAAGTAAAAGAACTTTCTAATTTTAAACTGATCCCTATCAGTGAAATATGTACCAAATGTGTTGTAATTCCTGATGAAAGTTTTACTGTAAGTATCCCATTACTCCATAACTAATTATTATGTATAATTAAAGTACTGTCAGCTGCACTGGAATGTATACAATTCCTGACTTTCAGGGAAATATATAGCAGCATTGCAATAGACATTTACAGGGCAAATGCTGATGTGAACTAATGGGCTGAATTTCATAATTTTTTAGTTTATGTATTTTGCAATGCCGCTATACACTGAAAGTCAGGGATTGTATACATTCCACTGCAGCTGACTGTAACACTTAGGGTCTAAGAAAGGTATCTCTATAATAACATGTACGTGACCATTTTGTGCCTAATCAATCACTAAGATTAAATTTTCAATAAATTTTATAATTGCATGTATTTCTATTTTTTATAAACCTAGGGGTACCTACCTACCTATCCCTGTAGGAGGGTGGTGTGGGACGTACACCACCCTATAAAGTACGTCTTTCTGACGTCCCAGATCGTCCTCAGGACGCTACCAAAGTACGTTCTATGGACGTCATTATAGGGTCAATAGTTAGGGCCTAAACTAGTCTCTATTGACGTACGAAGTACGTCATTCCAGCATATCATTCCGGCCGTCACTCTGTGACAGCCTTAAGACGACAGCAAAATTCGTCCTCAGGACGCTACCAAAGTACGTTCTATGGACGTCATTATAGGGTCAATAGTTAGGGCCCAAACTAGTCTCTATTGACGTACGAAGTACGTCATTCCAGCATATCATTCTGGCCGTCACTCTGTGACAGCCATTAGATGTCAGCAAATGACGTCGTATGGCTGTGACAAATTG
The DNA here is from genome assembly GCA_948477245.1 of Thumatha senex. NCBI lineage: Eukaryota > Metazoa > Arthropoda > Insecta > Lepidoptera > Erebidae > Thumatha > Thumatha senex. Next base: position 15,900,707 of record OX419743.1, read on the forward strand.
ACGTCATCTGCGGAGGCTCCCGACGTAGTAAAATGACGTCAGTACGTCTAAAATGACTGTAAGCGGACGTCAAACTGACGAAAAATTCCTACCTGGGATATAAGTACTCACTATACCAAGAAAATTGCTATCAAACTCACTTTTTGCGGCGACCTTCTTTGTATTAGCATATCTCCTCTTTTGTTAAAGAGAAATAGACTAAACGCCCGATGCAGTAACACTTTGCCATCATCTCCAACTTTGTGGCACTCTCTTTTGGTAGCAGTTCCTATAAAGTTATCTTTGTCATCTACCAATAAACATATGTCTTTGTTGAGAGCTTCCAACTGTAACAAAATATTAGTGCTCATTTCTATAGTGTCGGTGTTCGGCCAGTCACGAATCTTAATTTAAAAAGCAAAGTCGGTTCGAACACGAACAAGATATTTCGTTGATGTCAAAAGGAAATTACCAACTATTACTAATACCTAATACTAGATCCTTTAATAAGACCCGAGACTAACTTGGAAATGGCGTATATATTAAAAACTCTTTTGATTTTTAAAAAGTACTGGCCTTTAATAAAAGATATGTGTCAAATTTATAAAAATGAAACATTAAAATATTGATTTTGCAGACATTTAAGTGACGCTTCGCTTGTAGTTTCGATCCAATGGAAAAAAACGAGTTTCGCGTGTTGATTACACATTGATTTTTAATGGGAAAAAATACCGTTGAAGCACAGCTGAATGATACAGCAGAATGGCTTATAAAATGTTATGCGGGATCAGCTCCCTCTAAAGCAACCATTTGTCGGTGGTATGCCGACTTCAAACGCGGTCGCATGGACACAAATGATGGGGAACGCTCAGGTCGTCCAAATGAAGCAGTGACTCAACAAAATATTAAACAAGTTCTCAAAATCGTAATGGAAGATCGGAAGATAAAAGTGCGCGAGATAGCCGAGATAGTGAAGATTTCAGCTGGTAGTGTTTTTACTATTTTACATAAAAATTTTGCCAAGTGGGTGCCGCGTTTGGTTACTTAACTGAACAAAAGGAACAACGTTTCAAAGATTAAGAGCCATGTTTGGCGCTGATGAATCGTAATAAAAAGGATTTTTTACGTCGGTATGTGACAATGTATGAAACATGGGTACACCATTTTACTCCGGAATCAATTCAGTCAGCGGAGTGGAGAGCGACTGGTGAAAGCCGCCCGAAGCGGCTTAAGACTCAGAAATCGGCCGGTAAGGTTATGGGGTCTTATATTGGGATGCGCATGGAATACTTTTCATCGACCACTTTGAAAAGGGGCAAAATATAAATAGTGACTATTACATGTGCTTATTGGAGCGATTGAAGTACGAAATTGCGGATAAACGGCCTCAAATGAACAAAAAGAAAGTGGTCAACGGACAACGCGCCTTGTCACAAGTCTGTGAGAACGATGGCCAAAATTAATGAATTGGAATTTGAATTGCTTCCTCATTTGAATTGCTCCAGGGTAAGAAATTAGACTCAAATAGTGAAGTTATCACAGCAACGGAGGCTTATTTTGAAGCCAAAGACATCGTTCTACACGCATGGGATAGAAAAGTTAGAAAAGCGTTGTAGGGACTTTATCGCTCTTGGAGGAGACTACGTTGATGAATAAAAAATAATTTTATAAATAAAACCTTATTTTAGTTCTTAGTCTCGGGACTTATTGAACCACGTGTTATAGTGACCATCTTAAGTGTCAGAAGACTCAGAAGTCTAGAGAAGAAAAATTAATAATTATAATCAATGGTAAATAAGGGCTTATACACTAAAAGCAGAAGCTAAATAAAAATAAATTTCAACTATGATTCCATCAAAACATAAAGTAAAAATAACCAACCTGCGTTGGATTCACCGCTTCAGTATCCTTAGGTGTACCTGATTCAGAACTTAACAGCCTTTTTTCCACTCGCATCGAGTTCCACAAACACCTCGTAAATCTCCAGACCAACATCTTCGACGACCCAAAAAAGACTGAGCCTTTGAATACTACAGCATGACGTATTGATAGTATTTTAATGCTAATTGTTCAGACTATAGGTCCCGATCTCTCTACTGTGATGTAAATTTTATTTTAAGTTAGTTATAATGTACGTTAATGTCAACAAAAGCGAGTGCAGAGTGCAATCGGATAAGACGTGAAATATAAACCTTAGTAAGAGATAAGAGCAAACCAATTGTATGGACGTTAAAAGCAAATTCATACATGTAATTTTTGTTTTTGTTGACGCAGGGAATTCTTGTTACGCATCGTCATCGTTGCTGCGGGGTCAACAGGAAGGCAACCGATCCGCAGTCACACCAAATTGCAACACTGGTATGGAACGGTGAGTGGGAGTCCCCGTTTTTCAGGAGCCACCCTATCCACTAAACCCCGGGATGTTCCGCTTTTTTCCCAACCGGGTTGCAGAATAGGCCTAAGGGCTATTCACAGAGACCCAGCTAAAGGAATGCTCTGCGATGCTGTTCTCTTTGGGTTATTACTTTACTTTATGCGATTTTTACTTTCACGCCAGATGCACGATTTCCTGTAGGATGAAGCTATGCCCGCTTCGAGCCGCCCTCACACGTCCTTTTGAGAATATAATAGAATTAATCTTTATTTGTACACCAAGTTAAATCTAGATCACAAATATATTTGCAAGATATTGTACAAAGGGCGGGCTTATCGCCTAAAAGCAATTTCTTCCAGGCAACCTTGTGATGGACAGAAAAAGTTATTAGTTGTAAGAAAAATGTAAAGGTAAATATGGTGTATAAAGGTAGATATGGTGGTGTATAAATATGAAGCAACATAATATTTTTTTCAATACAAAACATACAATCATACAATAAATACATACATACATGCAAATATACATACAAACACTACTGAGTCAAATAATGCTCCTGAACCATACGCTTAAAGACAACCAGACACTGGACCCGTCTAATTGGTATAGGCAGTGCAGTCTTTAACCGCACAGCCTGTACGGTGAACGATTTATCGTAAAAACTAGTGGAATGAGTAGGTACTGCCAATTCCAAAGATTCCGTCGACAATGATCCTGAATGCGTGTCATTTAGGAACATGAATCGTTCTTTTAGATATATTGGGGGATACCCATTGAACAGTACATTGTAAAACACAGAAAGCATATGAGTATTCCATCAAAGGCAAATTGGAAGCCACTCGATCAAGTTGCGATATTCGGTAACACGATCATATTTGCATATCAAGTTGCTCTTCAGTGATATCGAGATAATTGACATCGGCATAATCTAGCAAAGGAGGGACAGATTGTACCAGCGCAATTTTAGTGGCCGTTGGCAGAAAATTACGGCGCAAGGAACCTACAGATGCGAACAGATTTCAGCTGACTTATTGTAGTTGGGGTCGCCAGGAAAGCATGCCATCAACCAAAATACCTAGGTTTTTTACTGTTGTACTTACTTATTAGTAACGCAACACCGTTAAACATTATATCCGGCAATTGTGTCCAGTCCATTCGTGGTGTCCATGTTGGGACTGCCGATAATAGCCACCTGACTCTTTCACTCAAAATATCCTAAATGGATTTTAATGGAACTTTATAGTAATATGGCATATATATAAAAATAGGACATATACTACTTTTATTCCGTGAGCAAGTTCCTGTGCGAAACGGTAAAACATCACTATGCGGGGATCCGCGAGACTCAACTATAATTCCGAGAATGGCATGTGTACCAAAACTAATATACTATAAGACGAATATGTTGGTGGAGCACGCAATATGCTTCGAAACTCAGGTGGCTATGAGTTTATTATATCGAATTTATTATTGAAATAGCTTCGGTGACTGGAGTTTGCATATAGATCTGGAGATCATCTGGGTAGAGGTGGTAGGAAGACAGTAAAGATTTAGAGATGGAATTTATGAAAATAGAGTAAGGTTATGGGGGTAAAACGCCACCCTGACGTACGCAGATCTATAAGCAAGTATTGATCTGTAGATCATCTACGTAAAGGTAGTAGGAAGACAGCAAAGATTTCGAGATGGAATTTATAAAAATAGAAAAAAGTTATGGGGGTAAAACGCCACCCTGACATACGCAGATCTATAAGCAAGTATAGATCTGGAGATCATCTGGGTGAAGGTGGTAGGAAGCAAGTAAAGATTTAGAGATGGGATTTATAAAAATAGAGTAAAGTAATGGGGATAAAACGCCACTCTTGAGGTACGCCGACAGTCGTGTCACACCGTGTCAGAAATTGATTCTTCAATTCATACACGCTGACGCTGTCCGAACAGGTAACTGTGAAACCAATCAAAACTGTTCGAGATATGAAAACCAAGCGAAGTATGCCGAGCAGGTTTCATCAGAGGTAAAATAAAATAAAAAAGTTTTTATTTAATAAATATATTTAATTCCTATACCTAATTATACAGACCAGTTGCCTTATATTTTTAAAAATAAATATCATGTTTCTGTGTAAAATAATAGTATCGAAAAAAAATCTCAATAGTATACATATTTTCAACCATTGAACCAATATAAACTTTTCTTCTACAGCACTTTTAGCTTGATAATATCAAGTAAGAAGTGTATAGAAGCTGCTAATTAAGTTTCTTTTAAGTTATCTATTATCTTTCTTTCATTGACAGTTTTCTCAAATAAAACTTTGCTCGAAAGATTAATAATTTAAAATTGCGTCTTTTGCGAATTAATAAAAATTGTAATCATCAATTGGTTGATATATTCCTAACTAATTATTATTATTATATAATATATTCAAAGGAGGAAACGATAATGTATTTGTAATGAGTTGCTGCCGTTTGCATATAAAGGAGACACACACACACTACACCGTTTCATACTATGATCGTGCTAGGAACGTATGAGACATGAAAGCACCAGGATATATTGAAAAAAATCTACGGCATTCTGTGCCCGTATATATCCCTTACTATTGGAATCCATTCAGTAATCTTGTCCATCAGTTTGCATGGACATTGTGAAACAGACGCTGGTATGTCTAATAGAAAGTCAACTATTAGACAACTGGCACAAATCGCCATATTTATGACCGAGATGGTCGGTGACGAAACGATATAGTAGGTTATTCACATACCGTTAATATACAAAGATTATTTTTATGCCTGATACGTTCCTAACACGGTCATGGTATGCTCGGATTGTGAGCAGGCTCTTTTATGCTATAAAAAATACACACTGCAGTCTTACTGATTTGACACAAAGTGAGGAATTAGGCAAATGCAGCTTTTAAAAATAGTTACTTAATTGTGAAATAAAGTTTTTTAAATATTATAATTCAAAGGAAAAGTGAAACTATTTTATACATTACAATAAATGCGAACACATTCTTAGAATAATCAAAATTATTTTTGCCCTTTGGTGTAACAAATAACGTTGGAGCAAGAACCATAAAGAAACCACTATTTGTCATTTGTGAATTTCTGTATCTTGTCTGGTTCTGCTAGTTCCTTTAAGCGATGTAAGTTGTCCCACCAGAGCTTGAGTCTATGGCGCCGTATAATGTTGAACCATGGCGTCATAGGGCCTTCTAACGTTGGGATATACCTGGGTAAACATTTTATTTTTTATCAATTTAGTCCTACTCATCCTACTAATAATTTATACTGTTGATTGATGGCACTTGGTGGAACTTGCTACACATTTTAAATAACACCACTTGTACTATTCCACATTTACTTGATAAACCTAACCGGTTTCGCCTCACGGCTTTCTATGTTGTGGAATAGTACAAGTGGTGTTATTTAAAAAATCCTTCTAATATTACAAATGTGAAGTTTGTATGGATGTGTGGATGGATGTTTGTTTCTCTTTCACGCAAAATATCCTGAATCGATTTTAATAGAACTTTACAGGATCAAAATGTCAAAAATCATCAAAAAGATTCCAACATCCTGTTTTATTACTACTTTTATCCCGTGAGCTTTCATAGTTTTTTCAAGTTCCTGTGAGTAACGGGAAAACATTACCAAGCGGGATCCGCGAGACTCAACTAGTTCATAATTCCGAGATTGTCATGTGTACCAAAACCAAAAGGTACATTCTTTGATGGGAAACAATGCGCTAGAGGACAAGGGCGTAGCGCAAGATTGGCGAAGATGAAAGACAGAACACTAGTCAAACGCCTAATCATGAGATATTGCCCGGCGATAAATACCTAATGCACATCGAATTTTGGAAAGAGACATCGCTGGTTTCGATTTGGTAGTGTCATCTTTGTCGCACACTACATGTTGTACTGTATGTGCTGAGCTGATCTTAAGTAAATCTAAACTAATACTAGCTGACCTGCCCGGCTTTGTCCGGGACATACTTCCAACCCCGTGGCACCCATTTAATCCCGTCGCTTATTACTTTTCTAAAAATGTATGAGAGTTTCCCCGATTTGTTATATTTATGATTACTGCTCCGCTCACCTGTACAGTAGCGTGATGATATACAGCTAAGAACCTTTCTCAATAAATGGGCTATCCAATACAAAAAGAATTTTTCAAATCGGTCAAGCCGTTTTCATGCTATGTCGTGACAACGGAAAACGGGTTTCATTTTTATATATTTAGATTTATAAAGCTCAAGAGTTTGTTTGTTTGGTTGAACGCGCTAATCTCAGGAACTACTGGTCAAATTTGAAAAATTCTTTATGTGTTAGATAGGGGTATATATCATCACGCTACCGCTAAGGGGAGCGGAGTGATCATAAAAATTTCAAACTTATTTGAAAAAAGTAATACGCGACATGATTAAATGGGTGAGACGGGATTCAAAGTATGTCACGGGCGAAGCAGTGTGGGTTAGCTAGGTCCTAAATAAAAGTAATAAAACTGCATTTGTACTTACGAATTGAACTCAGTTTTAGGTACAAAGCAATACTCTGAGATTTCATTAGCGTTGGGCTTCACTTTGACATCGCTTTGGAAGAACAGTACATGGTCGATCTCGTGCTCTCCCCATACGCCATCGCCAGAGTCATGGTAGTGCACGCGCGTCATGAACGTGAACAGTTCAGGGTCCATCTGTACAATATGGTTGAATGTTTTTAATACTTTAGTTGGAGCGCAGCTCTCATGAAGCAAGTTGAAGTCCTCAGTAACGCCTTCAAAATTCAAAATTCAAAACTTACTTGACTGATTTCAAAATTTAGAAAAAAAATGTGATTAAGGATAATGAGGAGTAGGTTTTTGTCAAAATAATATGGCGAAAATTAAATTGTATATGGAAAATCCCACGTAAATAAAAAAAGCGCGCGCTATTTATATCTTTAATATATATGTTTATTTAATAAATTAGAAATATGCTGCAAGCGACAGCGACCTCCTTAGTAATTATTAAGAGTTAATACGATACAACCAACCATTTTGAGGAATAATAGGGTTACTGGTCATCACTTATGATTCAGAAATGGAAAATAATGAAGGATTCTTAATTTCAAGTATTTCAGGCAAATAGTGAACAACTTTACGATTTTGCCTAGAAAGCACGAAAAATTGGTTACGATTTAACTGTACTGTTACTGTGTTGTTACGATTTAAGGTTGATAGAACTGTTTTTTGAGTATTTTTTTTTAGGCAAAGGCCCAACGGTATCGTGCCACATAATAACGCCATTGCGAATGAGCTATTTTAAATAATTAAAAAATAAATACGATCAAATAAAAAATATTCCAATTAATTTCCTAGAATATATTTTCCAAATCTCAACTAAATAAAACAAAATTGTTTAAACCCTATTTATTTTCTAGAAGATTGGTGCATCACGATTACAAGGGATAATAAAGCGATTTGCTTACGTGATCAAGTGGTATTCCTAGCTCATGGTTGAGCCTGCGTCTGGCAGCTGTGATCACATCTTCAGGTTTCTCATCTATGTACAAAGGGTGACTGCAGCACGCATTGGTGTAATACTCTGGATAAGTTACCTGAAAAATGTTGGAATGAAGCCATCATAAAAACCTATGCCAGCAGCAGGTGTATATGTTGATTCTACTAGTAGCAATAATTTGGATACATCCTCAGTAAAATATGGGTCCAGTAACTACTGTTGAAATTTTTTTTAGTGAGTGAGCATATTTTTTGTTGCATCAAAATATTGATGGCAAATAATAAATATATCGTAAATATCGTTGGGATATACGAACATAAAAAAGACATATAATTTGTATTACGGAAACTAAGGGCCGTATTCCAGAACGTTTCTCAATACTCAATCGACGCTTGAGAGTAGATTTTATAAGACAAAAACTAGCTTCAAGCATCGATTGAGTATTGAGAAACGTTCTGGAATACGGCTCTAACATGCTAAGTCAAGATGATGTACACCATGGAAGTCGCATAAACACTATATGTGTGAACGATTGAATCAATATTCATATGCAGTGTGAAATTTGTCAAAAACTTCTGACCAAAGAACTGTCGTTACAGTATATCATGACTTCGTCACTTCGACGTTACGTTACGGCAATTGGGTATGGCTCCTAAATTGTATAATTAATTACCTAATTGGCTGTTAGAAACTAATAATATAAATTCTTTTAAAAATAAACTATTATTGTTACTTATAGAAAAAGCATACTACACATTACAAGAATTCCTACTCTATAATATCGTTTAAATTTACTATATTACTATCTCATTGTAGATTCTCTTACCATTGCACATTAGTTTTAATTAGTAAATATAATTTTCACATTAACTTAACTTAATATTAACATTAAATATAACCTTAAAAATATGATACATAACTAAAATATATTATTAAAAAAGGTCCCTTTAGGCAACGTTCCGAAGATACTGGCAGCGTTCCCCCTTTGAATAGCTAGACTAATTCTTTGTCCGAGGTAGCTAAATTAGTTAATTTGTTACTAAATTTAGGCTAAATTGTAATTCTAGTGACTGCATTCTGAGTCAGCTTTTGTTTGCTATTTACTTATTGCATGATTATTTTAAATGCTATATAATATAAGTTTTGTATGTCATACACTGACAAAACATAAGTGATTATATTACTGCAATGTGACCACGTATTTGTGTCGCTATATTAACAAAATATCAATAAATAATAACATGAAAGTACTGTGTTAGGATCTCCTATATCCATAGCTCTATACTCATGATATTGTGGCTTAGCTATAGGAGACACGTTTGCTAGTAGGTCACTATTTACTGTTACACCTATGTGGGAAGCAAGAACTTTTCAATACCTCTATCGCGGATTTGCATAACAGTGGCAATTCTAAGTCCTCTAATATAATAAAAGAGAAGTTTTCCCGTTCCAGTTTCCCACAGGAATAAAAGTAACCTATGTGTTATTCTGATGTATAAACTATGTTGCTGTAAAGTTTCATTAAAATCTATTCAGTAGTTTTTACTTGAAAGAGTAACAAACATCCATACAAACTTTCGCATTTATAATATTATTAAGATGTAATGTAGACATAGAGACACAGCATGGTAGAAGACACGTGGTAAGTGTTTAAAAATTTTATAGCAAACAAGTCAGAAAATTTTAGGTCAGACAATCAACCAAATAATACCCCGTCAGGGATACAGCGTGAAGATAAGTTAATAAAGTCCTGGTTGTATCCAGAATTTTCTTTCTGGAAACAAACAGTTTTCTTTATAGATTTTGCTTTGGGTCACTAGTAAAATATGATAGTAATTGATATTCAATCAAACCATTCTAATATATAAAAGAAAAAGTAATTCTGGTTGAACGAGGTCTTAAGAGCAATGGCGCTGGTTTTTGAATAAAACTGGTTTTTGACTGTATTATTACGTAAACAAACAACAGCGAAATTTAATTCGGCTGGTACAATACCCTCTGTTGAGCATGCTTACAAACTAACTTATAAAACTCTACCATACCGCCCGCCAGGGACATAATACAATGTCCTTAATTGACAGCTAACCGCCCACCGTGCATCAAGTCCGGAGTCCCACTCCTTATTTGGTAAATTTTAATCATATATTGGTGAGGAGCTTTTGCACATAAACAACTCAGGGGTACTGATTCACAATGGCCATAACTTGATTAACAAAAACTACTATTATATTCTAACTACTTAAAATTCTTATAATCTAAATACATACAATTATGTGAAACCTTAACTAAATTACATGGGACTAAAATTCTGCCCATTATATGCGGATTTCAGATTGCACAATAAATCAGCTCTATTAAGTAGTTACTGGGAGGACACACACTTTAGAGATTAGCCTTTTTATTATTGTACGGAGAGTAACTACACGCTTGATGCCGTGTGGCCCAGGTGGCAAGTCATTCTTCTTAATTAAGACCACGTCCCGAAAAGTAGGCTCCGGATTTTGATGTGTCCATTTGTGCCGTTGCAAAAATTGGTTTAAGTAATCTTGCGACCAACGTCGCTAAAAGTTTTGTGTCATTCTCTGTGTGAGTTGCCAACGCCTTAGCGTAGACATATTACTCTTCAAAATTTGTGTCAGGTAATATTATCAGAGGCTCACCAACCAGAAAATAACTAGGAGTCAGTACTTCAAAGTCCTGTTGGTCCTCAACATATGAAAGTGGTCTCGAGTTGAGACACGCTTCTATTTGGGCTAAGACAGTAGACAACTCCTCGAATGTTAAAGCAGAGTTGCCAACTACCCGTTTAAGATGGCCTTTGGTCGATTTTAAACCTGACTCCCATAGTCCACCTTGGTTTGGAGCTCGTGGGGTTATAAAGTTCCATTGAGTACCATTGTTGGCTAAGCTTTGTGTAATTTCTAGTAAGAAGCTGGTTAGGTTTGACCTACTAAACATGTCTTTTTTAAAGTTCAACCACCGTCTACAATAAGCTACTACTCTAATTAGTTTTTGGAGCGACGAAAAACCGAGTGGGTGGAAGATTGGAAATGGCGCAATAAGTTATGATCGCAAGCACCCACTTCTAATACCTAAAGATTCCACCGTCACGAAGTTATTGATAAGCGATGCACATCAAAAAACCATACATGGAGGACCCCAAATTATGGTAACATATTTGAGTTCCATGTATTGGATTGTTGGAGTAAAGTTGTTAGAGAAGGCTTGTTACAGAAAATGTGTTATTTGCATTAGGTATTCTAACAAGACTAGAAACCAATTAATGGGTCAACTTCCATCACCACGCGTTACAGTAAGGTATTTTTAAATACTAAAATTTAATTAATTTTAATTTTTTGTAGATAACGCTTGTCATATTAATGTTAGAATGTCGCCAGGACGCGGCAACAAGACCTATAAGGGGTATATTATATAGCTCTATTTGTGTGTATGGCAATACACTTAGAGCTCGTAAGTGATATGACGTCAAAAGGATTCTTGGCTGCATTCAGAAGGTTTATATCCCGACGTGGACACTGTGCACAGATATACAGTGATAATGGCACCAATTTCGTGGGAGCTGGACGAGAACTCACTGAGCTGTTAAACGAAGAAAATTCTAACTTCTTACCAGAAATTACACAAAGCTTAGCCAACAATGGTACTCCATGGAACTTTATAACCCCACGAGCGCCAAACCAAAGTGGACTATGGAAGTCAGGTTTAAAATCAACCAAAGGAAAAACATTTGAGGAGTTGTCTACTGTCTTAGCTAATTCAAAGACGAATCGTCTATTTATTTACCGATGTGAGTATGACTGTTGCTTACGTAAACAAACAGCGAGATTTAATTCGACTGTACAACGCCCTCTGTTGAGAAACTAACTTATAAAACTCAGCCACTGGTGTAAAATTTTGTCAACTGATATACCTAAATAACTGGTAAACTGATACTTAAATGTTGTTTACATCACGCAATCACTGTTAGCAGAGTGCACAGTATATATAAGTTGGTCCATTTTAAAAAGTGTATGTCATTTAGCTATGTCATCATGTTAAGGGATAATGTTTTTGAGAAATGGTCATTTTTAGAGTCAATCTGGGATTTAGATCTGTATTCCAGAACATTTCTCAATACTCAATCAAAGCTTGAGGCTAGATTTTGCCTTATAAAATCTACTCTCAAGCGTCAATTCAAAATTGATGAACGTTCTGGAATACAATACATAGTTACTTAATAAAATATTTCATAAAAGTATAAATGAGAAGTCCATTCAAATATGGTTTAAAAATTTGTTGTAGACTGTAGTATACCTATCAACTGCCATTTGGTTTTTTTTAATATAGACCAATTAGAAAATCTATAAATATTGCTATCTTCAAATAAACAGAAAATACAATTACATCAACCCTTTGAAGTAACTAACTAACTATCTTCACGCTGTATCCCTGACGGGGTAGTCAGAGAGGACAGATTTGAAGTATTTAGCCAAAAACTATTGTTCTTTAATAAACAGAGTTGATAGTCTAAAAATAGTTTTATTCACTTAGGGCCGTATTCCAGAACATTTCTCAATACTCAATCGACACTTGAGAGTAGATTTTATAAGGCAAAATCTAGTCTCAAGCGTTGATTGAGTATTGAGAAACGTTCTGGACAACAGACCTTAAACTGTAGGACGTAGGTATATGATTCACTTACTTTTTGAGCTGATCTTCTTTGCATTAGCATGTCTCCTCTTTTGTTGAAGAGAAATACACTAAACGCCCGATGCAGTAATACTTTTCCATCATCTGAAACTTTGTGGCACTCTCTTTTGGTAGCAGTTCCTATAAATTTATCTTTCTCATCCACCAATAAACATATGTCCTTGTCAAGAGCTTCCAACTGTAAGAAAAAAATCCATTTCTGTTAATTGGTTTGATAAAATAATTTGAAGAAGAACAGTTTGAAGATGGGACACATGCCTACCTAAAAAGAGGTGTCCAGTTGATAGCTGACATACATGAAATGGAAAATACTATTACATATTGGGAGAATGGGTCATGGGATGCATATTCTTACTTTTTGTGGCTCTTTTGGGTGTAGCATATTCTAGTGTTTTCTCTACATCCTTTTCCCTTTGGTCCGCCTTGTCTCGTTCTGGGGCGTGATAACTCACTTATGCCTTTAATGCTCAAGTCCATCCCATTATATAGTCCAAATTTATAGCGATTTATAGAAATTTTGTGCCTTGCCACCAATAGCAGAAATACTATGCTTCACGCTTCACAAAAAGATCTTCAAACACTCAATGGACTTGTGGCAGTACCATGAGACTTCAAGTCAAACTATGTGGAAAGATGGAAAATGAAATGTCCAGTTCACTGCCAGACTCTTCCATAAACAAGGGAGCTGCTGAACTCAAAGTAGAAGCTAAATAAAAGTAACTTTGGCTACCATTGATTTACCTTTAAACATAAAAAAATTACCTGTGCAGGTTCCAACCCTTCATTATCCTCAACTTTTGGTTTAACTGGTTCAGAAGCCAATAGCCTTTTTTCCACTCTCACTGAGTTCCACAGACATCTTGTAAATCTTCGGACCAACATCTTGGAGGACCTGACCTAACAAAGAATGAGCCTTTGATCTTATATCAGATATTATGTACGTTGAAAGTGCAGAGTGTAATCAGACAAAACACTGAATAGAAATCGCAATCTAATTGTATAAATGAATAAGCAAATGTAACATATGCATTATTTAATATTGTTAATCAGTCACACCTTTATCCCCAACATTTCAGTGCTAAGCATTTATTTCACACTAGTAAACGCCCGCGGCTTCGCCCGCGTAGAAAAGTTTTCCCGTTCCTTTTTCCCACAGGAACTTGTTTCCGGGATATAAAGTAGCTTATGTGTTATTCTGATGTATAAGCTATATTACATAAATATAGCTTATATTATGCGCATGAGGCCGGCTACTGGCTTTACGCGTACCCTTCGTCAAATACAGGAAGTTTTCTTGAGTCTGACACGCTCCGAATCGCAACCTGTCTACGGCTTGGAGTTCCGGTCTGCGCTCCACATAAATGTCCCTGTGGCAGTGATGTCGACAAGTTAGAACATCACGGACTGTCATGCCAAAAAAGTGCAGGCCGCTTGTCAAGACATGCCGCACTTAACGATATCTTACGCCGGTCCCTTGCCACCGTCAACGTGCCAAGTCTACTTGAGCCAACTGGTATTGCAAGAGACGATGGCAAGAGACCGGACGGTATGAGTTTGATTCCATGGAAGATTGGCCGGGTGCTGGTATAGGATGCAACCTGTTCAGACACGCTGGCCCCTTCCCATCTACATGGAACCAACAACAGAGCTGGTGCGGCTTGTGAAGCGGCTGAAAAAGCTAAAGCATTCAAAAACAGGGGCCTTGGCTCCGAATATGATTTTGTCCCATTCAGTGTCGAGACTCTTGGTCCGTGGGGTCCTAGCGCTATAAGGCTTTTTAAGGAAATTGCGAAATGGTTAGTCGACATCACAGGAGACCGAAGAGCTGGCAAGCTACCTCGGACAAAGAATTAGGAATTTTATTATATTATTAGAAAGGGGGAAGCTGCCAGTATCTTCCTGCCAGTATCTTCGGAACCTTGCCTAAGGGACCTCTTTTAATAATATATTTTAGTTATGTATCATATTTTTAAGGTTATATAATGTTAATATTAAGTTAAGTTGATATTTTTTTTGAATGTAAGTTTAAACATTAAAGTAACAAACAACGGCTATATTATTGTAAAGTGTAATTGAAACCCATTCATTCGTTTTTACGTGAAAGAGTAACAAACATCCGTACAAACTTTTGCATTTATAATATTATTAAGATGTAACAGGTGGTGAACCTATTGCCATGTTGAAATGAACAGTGCAGTTTGTGGCGACTTGCTGTTGAAGTTTTTTAAGCCAGGTTGGGGGGTCAGATTGCAGTTGATGCATAAAGTCAAACCATAACTGCTCCTAGCAGCCAATAAAGTGGGCCTGACTCTTAATGTAAGTAGGATTTGGAAGGAACTGGAAACATGAATTAGAACAATTATAAAATAGAATTTATTAAATTTGTTGAAACAAATTTAATGAATTTTGTTTTATAAAAAGATTTTCATCTTAATTATGTAAATGAATACTAATGAAATTACTGGCAATTAACAAAAATTGGCCATGAGTTTTATTGCTAAGTTCTTTTTCAGGTTTTAGATATTGCTTTACGAATCTGGCAATAAATGTAAAAGCAATAATCTTGATATTTCTATTACTTTGTGACCTATATATATATAAAGATATTTTCATTTCATTAATTAATTTCAAGAACTTTAAAGTTCAGTTGGTTCCAAACTCTACCTGAATTTGGAGCCTGAATTTCTCTATTTGGGTCTGCATTATTGCCTTCTGTTACTCAGTAGATACACCACTAGCAAGTGACATCGCTTGGGCCTTGGACATCTTGATGTGGCCCCTTACACAATAGTTAGTTAAACAAAAGCCTCTGTGGCACAGTGGGAGTGCATCCGACTGCTACACAAGAGGTTGTGGGTTCGATTCCCACCCAGGATAAACTTTGTGTGATGAGCATGATCGTTTATTCTGTGTCTGGGTGTTATTTATCTATAATATGTATGTATTTAGAAATATATAAGTATGTTTATCAGTTATCTGGTTACTATACTACAAGCTCTGCTTTGTTTGGAATCAGATGGCATTGTGTAAGTTGTTCCAACGATATTAAAAACTTGCATACATCAAGATAATCAAGAATAGATTTATTAGTATTAGAGTTAACGGGACATGAATTATTATATTATTTTTGTCGGCGTAATAGATATTTATTTCGAAGCCAATTTACAGCATTCTCAAAGTAAAGGTCTCAGAGCTACTGCCGAAAATACTAGAACAAACGGATATGTGATGGAAATGTGAAACTCTTAGGGCTCTATTTCTACGGTGGAGGTTTAAGCAAGTAATGAGTTTCTAATTTGTAGATTAAAGCATAATGAAACTAGATTCTCTTTTTCTACAACTATCGTCTACTAATAAAATCAGGTTTATTTAAATAATTTACTTATATATATGACTTGTCAATTATGTAAATGAAATACCGCTGCTGTTTTTGTACGCCACAGATCACTTTATGCCGATTTACCTACTTTTCAATAACTAACAATAAACTTCCATGATTTGCAATTTTAAACTATGTACTAAATAAATGTTATACCTCTTTCGTAGATTTTATTGGAATGAGCACTGCGTAATAAAAGAAATTCCTAAAACATTGGTCCGATTAAATCGAAATTGGGGTTATGTGGTGAAAGTGACACATGACAGTGACAGTTGATTGTTGTTGTTGTTAGTAGTCTTCACCCATCTTGAACAGGCAAAGGAATCTTAGTCCATACAGCCTAGTCTTCTGTATTTATATTTTCTTGTTATTTAGTTTTAGTAATGTCTAGTCCTTTGTCGATGTCAAGTCCTCAGTCCTGTTCTGTCCTGTCTTTGCCCCAATAAGGCAAAGGAAATTTGGCACTAACACAAACAACACCGCAATTCATTGCAAAATATATCACTTTCCTTCACTAATGCACTTTTCCGAACTCTTTATGTATAATATTCCACCATTATTAAATACAAAAACACGAATATCACACTAGTTTTGGAAAATAATATACGACAAATGTGCATTATTGCTAATGTTCGCGCCAAAAGTTTCAGTGACAGTTGAGAAGGTAGAGACCGCGCTGTCTAGTACCTTTTATATGACCACTAAGGTGGCAGACAAGCATACGGCCCCACCTAATGGAAATTGATTTTGAGCTGAATACATTCAAACATTTCTGACTTACAAGCATTTGTTTCAAAGCGGGGCCTTAGCGCGGCAATCGCATATACTACCGCTGCGCCACCGAGACAGTCTTCAGAGATCTTTTTATCAGCCCATTTATAATTTAATAGTTCGATATGGACTGTGTCAAGCCCCGCGGCTTTGCTTGCGACAAATTATATTGTTTATGCACGTAAAGTGTTGTGACTTTTCAAATATCTTTTTATTTGCTGATGTCATAATAGCTATCTATATCCAAAAATTTGAGCCAATTCTGTTCAGGGATTTGAACTTTTCGTCAATAGATTAGAGACAGGCGTGGTTGTCTTCTATATAGGTATAGATTTCTAAGGAAACCTTCCCCCTCAGATACAGGATCGATTTCTTTCCTGGTGTAAGAAGCCCCACAAAAATCTCCGGGGCCCAAATGACCATACCTGCTAGCGGTGCACCTGCTGATCAACGGACAAGGCAACAATGCAATGCAGTTTGGGATTTAAAACGGCAGTCGCTCCCAAAAATGCCGAAATTAAAAAGTCAAACCAAATCTGCTCCTAGCAGCGAGTGTAAGGGGACTCTAGGCTCCAAATACAGATAGGTACAAATTATGTCTTAAAGCGAATCTATCCTAAACGGAATCTGTGGAGTGTGCGGAGTCGGTTTCAAAATCAAAAATATTTTTATTCATGTAGACCATTTTAAGCACTTAAGAATAGTCATGACAATAATTAAAGAGAGAGCGATTCTAGTTTCCAGCTCCTAGGACCTTTGATTGAGAAGAATCCGGCAAGAAACTCCATGGTTGCTCTTTTAAAATGTAGGTATGGCTTACATTAATTAATTTACATTGTTCTTTGGAGTTTATGTGAGAACAGGCGACTAAACCCAACAGACGGCACCCGTTTCCAAGACAATAATTAAAGAGAGAGCGATTCTAGTTGCCAGCTCCTAGGACCTTTCATTGAGAAGAATCCGGCAAGAAACTCCATGGTTGCTCTTTTAAAATGTAGGTATGGCTTACATTAATTAATTTACATTGTTCTTTGGAGTTATGTGAGAACAGTCGACTAAACCCAACAGACGGCACCCGTTTCCGCGAATGATGCTTATATCAACCATCACCCTATTCAACTCTATTAAAGGGAATAGGGCGACCCGACACATACGCCACCCCTGCCAGGACACTACACACATTATATATCTTGAACAGAACCTGACTTAAACCGAAAAGTCCTTAAAATTAACCTGGAATTACGCAAGATGATGATGAAGGAAATGTTCCCCTATTATTTTACGGGATATGTGGTCTGCCTACATCATCTTTCAAGCAGTGGTACTATTTTTATATTATCCTTCCTGATGTTTATTATATACAGGAAGGGCGCGTCGCCATCGGTCTTAAAATAACTTTGTCCAAGAAACTTGAACTTTAGAGTGCATTCGATGTACATCTATCGTTCAAGATTGTTCTACCTATTTTAGTTTCGTTACAAAGATTCATTAATATCAGTGTGAGAAATGTCTAATGTGAAGTTAGCCGTAAGAGTTAGACCTTTTACTGAAAAGTAAGTTTATTTGAATTTACCTACATGTTAAAATTAAATTGTAAGTAAATTGCCTGTTGAACAAAACCTTAAGTATTTTTTAAACGAACGACATGACACTACGCGTAAAGTATTGTTTATTAGGCTACTAGTTCAGCCCCGCGGCTTCACCCGTTACATTCTTTGAACCCGCGTGGCATCCATTTGATCCCCTTGTTTATTAATTTTACAATAAAGGAAAACAATGACTGATTTGTTGACAGTACGCTTAGGTACGAGTATTACTCCGCTATCCTGGGTAGTACATACCTCCACTTTCCATCAGGTGGGCCGTACGCTAGTCTGCCACCTCAGTGGTATAAAAAAATGGTAGCCTTTCTCGATAAGTAGGCTATCTAAACACAAAAATAAATTTTGGATTCGAACCAGTAGCTCTTGAGGCTACCAAACAAAAAAACAAACCATCTCTTCAGCTTTATAGTATTAGTATTGATGAATGTTTGTATCTAAGTGGTATTTTAGAGACAAAACGCTTTGTTTAATTTTGTTGATTCTTACGTTAATCAATTTGTTTAACATGGCGAATGTCACTAAAACGTGAAAGTTGGATCTTTTCGATATTAAAACTAGTGGCTCTGTGAACCGTAGACGTAGGAGCAATTTTTTTTTAATTTAAGAAGAAATCCATATTTCTTTTTTTCGTTTTGAGCGCTCTTGCCAACCACTACGGGAACATTTCGCCTCCCCTGCCTCCATTTCCCACGCAATCGAAAAACCCCTCGCTAAAAGTTGTTGTCTACATCAAGGATTCTCCGTGCCAATTTGCATGCAAATCCGATGAAAAATGCGACCTGTACACTGAATGGACGGACGGATGGTCGGACATCAATAGCATTTTTCTCGTACCAGGTGGAGTTAAAACGGAGACTTAAAATTTCGTCAGATCGCTTCGCTCGTCTCCTTATTGTTATTCCCATCTGTTATTTTTATTGTTTCAGGGAATTAAGGTCTGAGAAGGATCGAGTTTCTGTAGTGGGAGTTGTAGACGAAAACACTGTTATCATAACCAATGTCAAAGTAAGTATACCTATTGGTATTTGATTTGTAGCCATGAAAATCTACGGATTTACACCATTTATCACTCACGCCTTTATCACTGAAAGGGTGGCAGAGGCATATTATAGGCCCACATAGATAATATCTATAGAAGTTGCAATTTATATCTATAGGTACATCTAATCTAGGTAAATAAAATTTAAGTGTCTGCTGTTTGTTATTCAAGAATTTTCAAACAGCTTTTCACAAAATGTATATAAAAGCATTTCACGGTACACGCATAAAAACATTTTTTTATGTCTATATCTCTTTGTCCTTGATACTTTCTGAAACGACCGGACCAATTTTAACGTAACTTTCACTGCCAGATTGCTGATAGTATAAAGAGTAACTTAGGCTTAATTTTATCTCCGAACTATTACCACGGTAACAGACATTAAGCGGGAGAAACCGTATGGCGTCCGCTTCTATGATCTAAGTATGTGCCTAAACAAGACTCACCAACAAGCAGTAGCTAGCTAGTATGAGAAAAAATCATAGAGTTTACAAGACCGCAGAAGGAGATATAAACATATCAATCTTATTTTTTAGGTTAGTCTTTCAGGCGCTGGCGACAGTCGAGAACGCATACGACAATATTATGCTGACTTTACGTTCGACAGTTCATGTCCTGTCACACACTCAACATACGCTTCACAAGAAAAAGTAAGTTAAATTTTTAAATCTCTGATTGTAACAAATTCTTTACTCAATGTTTGCATGGCAGTAAATATTATGCTGCACATGCATTGTCGACCTTTTGAAGAACCCCATACTGTAGACGTTCGGCAACGTAGGCGATAAAAATCCGCTACCGGATCTTACTGTATGCGAACGCTCCGGACGCATAACAACCTGTCTATGGCGAGCAGCGCGATGATAGAAAGTAGCCTTAGGCATCATATCAAAAAATCTCTGAGCACAAACCATGTGCAGGCAATAGAACACACATACACATCTCACGACACCGTCCGCAAATAAAAGCTAGTTACTATTTTAAACTTTGAAATGTATAAAGAAGTGTTCTGTAAACTATTACTGCGTTAAGCAATTTCTCTATGCCTGGTCCTCGGATAAGTCACCGCTTTGTGGCATTTCTATTCGAGAGCGTTTCCGCGGTTGTCAGTAACATGGCAGTTGTTAAGCCAAGTTAAGGCCTTACCGGCCAGATCGAAAAATTTCAACAGCAGCTCGCCACTACCTGCGCCTGACCATTTCACCATGGCAATCTGCGCACCACCTTTTACATAGGCCAAAAATACTGGACACAGTGAAATGTGTCCAGTATTATAGTATGCCTCTTCCATCCCTCTATCCCAAAGGCATGAATAATAAGTGATTATGTGTTTCAGATTTTCTACAGCATCGGTCGTTCCGTAATATCAAGCGTATCGCAGGGATGTTCAGCGTGCGTGCTCGCTTACGGACAGAGTGCTACTGGAAAGACTCATACGATGATGGGCAGTGAAACCCAGCCTGGGTTGATACCGAGGCTGTGCAAAGCGTTGTATGAACAGCAATGTCAAACTACCGAGTTTACTATTAGGTAAGCCAATACTTATGTTTTAAGTAGCTAATGCCCGCAGCTTCGCCCGCGTGGTGAAGTTTTTCCGTACCCGTTTCTCACAGGGTATAGCTAGGGTTGCCAACCGTACTATAATATATAATATTGTACTTTATTTCGGATCTACGTACTATATGTACGAGGAGAGCCCTACACCTTGTGTTACTGGAGTTGACTGGGAGGAGTGTTGAGTACCTACCGAGTGACGGTGCGCGAGGTTTCACTGATTAAAAAAAGTTTACCGTACGAGGTGTTTATTGGTACTAAAGAAAGAAATGAATACTTATGATACGTAATTACATTGTCGGATTGTGCTAGCGTTGCATATTAACAATACATATGCAAATGTACGAGTTTGTCAGACTCAATCCATACACACCTAATACAACCACAAATGTATTCATTCAACAAAATACTGATCACATAAGACTTTCTTTACTTTAGAAATACTACTGAAAAATATATCTATTTCAACATCCCGACATGCTACATTGTACGCACGGCATGGTCGTAGTAAATAAGAGTTTTGCCTATAGGTTGTTCTTGCCATAGGAATGTGCAGTGGTTTCGGCCTACGCAGTAACAATGGCAGTGCGTACAAGCCTACCTTACACACCATCTCCGGCAAATCCGCAGATCCGTTAAAGATAGACATAAAAAATGCTAAATCTGCTATTTTACGACGTTCTACCACAGGTAAAATTTGAAATTTTTTACAGCGGGTATGGTAATCAGGCATAACAGTTTGATCGGAATTGAATGTGCCTTAAGAACTTTCGTTGTATACTTTCTAGACGGTCAATATAAGTGTTATAAATCGGGTTCCACACTTGTGAGGCATATTCAAGGAGACTACGAACAAAAGAGCAAAGTATTAATTTAAATAGTTTTAACACTCTTGAAATCGGCAGAGATTCTTAGAATAAAACCATAGACATAACTTAATTAATTTAATTTTTAATTTAATTTAATTTAATTTTTAATTTAACGTAAAATAACAAATGAATGATAATCCGAAACATTTCTATATTTTTTGAATTTTGTATGATATTTTGACTTTTCCTTGATTATCTTAATTAATGAGGTATTAAACCAGATAGGATATTTTGAATTTACGGTTACAGTTTTTTATGGTATATAAGTGTTACGCAACTCATTAATAACCTCATAAAAATATACTACGGCATCATGGAGGGTTCTAGAGTTTAGCTCATAGTCTCAATTCTTGGAATCCAACTCGTACTTTATAGCATCATAATTAGCCTTATTATACAGGTACTGTATACGAGGACGAATTGGCAGGCTGTGCAATTGAACAAACTCGACCGAAACGCAGAGCGCCTTGTGTTGGGGATCCTCGGGTACGAGAGGATCATCACGATGAAACCGATGAAAACCATTCCGAAATTTCCAGCTGAAAGTTACCAACTATGTCCCTTTTAACAGCTATTAAAACACCTCCTCCCTTCTCTTGTTTCACCCGGGTCCATACAAGATATCGACCATCAAACAGTTCTGAATCAGATATACCCCCAAGCAACCACGTTTCCGTGATGCAAATAATATCGTAGTCACCAATGCATACATTTCTGTAGAAAGTACTTGTTTTCGTTCGTAGACCACGAACATTTTGATAAAAAATGTTAATGCTAATCATAAACATTATAAAAGAAATTAACACAAAAATAGCAATGGAAGATAAAAATAAAATGTAAGGTACATTCAAAGCGATTTGAAAACATGTATAGTAGCATAAATAACACGCAAATATGAGCTATAGTGCTATATTGGATAAGTACACAAATTCCAAAGCATAGGTATCGGGTAAAATAAAATATAAAATTTTTAGAATAAAAACTTATCAACCTGATTGAGCAAAAAGCGATTCTAATTTCAAATTTATAATGTCTAATATAAAAATAGCAAAATAATACAGGGTCAATAGCGCCGAGAGATAAGCGAACAAAAGCCCATTGACATCGGAATGAATAGCAACAGAATGTACCTGTGGTTCTCAAACTTATCGAGCCGATGCAACAATGCAATACGTCGGAATGCTGTTTTATTGTGTTTATGACAATTTTTTTTTAAATCTCGCACTGTATTTATATGGTGCATCGGAGAAGAAGTATTTTTTCTTAAAAAAATTTTGCACGCTTTTACCCACACATGTTCAAATTCTCGTTCTCTTGCTAGGGCTTTGGTTTTATTTAATAAGACCCTGTTCTCTAGATTGCTGTCATTTGATTCACTTACACACTGATATATTAATTTATCACTGACACTTGCACACTGAACACTGTCTTGTATTACCGATGTGGATTCAGGAGACTGCGCACCCTACGCAGGAGAGGGCGGCGCTATCGGCACACGCCACACGCGCATGCGACGCCACACGCACACCAGTCCAGCTACTGTCGCCAATCCAATGATACAGTATATCACGGTATAATGATGTATGTCGTGATAGGAAATGCTTTCTGATAGTAACAGGCTGTCTTTCATATCTTTGAGTCTCTGACCGATCTCTCTTAAATCCTTGCGGTTCTCCTCTTCTTCTGTTTCGTTTTGTGTAAAGATATGTGGTACCGAAATGTTGATAAGGTTATTTATGGGTGCTATCACAGGTGCAAAAACATATGGTTTTATTTTTATTTCACTAGACTGTTGCTTGTGTGCAAAATGTTGCGTTTTGATAATACAACCATTGTCTAATACAATAATGCCGGCACTTGTCGGTTGATATGCGGTAACCTGATCTTCACAGATTATACGTAGTGGGCATTGATCGCAGCAATAATAAATGTAGTTGTTTACGTTTATACTTTCAAGCCACTTGTTTGTACAGGGACTAGTAGTCGTCTCACATCCCATTCTATCTGTCATACAAAAGTCTTGATCGTTTCTGAATTGATAGATGGGCTTTGGTATGTGACATATGTATACATCCGTTATGATACATGACCTGAGGGTCTCATCAGTCAGAGTAGTGTAGGCATCTTTCTTCAGGTTGATAGCAACATAGTTCGATTTTGGTATTATGTTAACCATGTCTCGTCCTTTGACTTGCGGTATCGAGAATACTTTAAATAATTCGAAAGAATCTCGGCTGATAAGAGGGAGTCTAATTTCAAATATAAGGTACTGCGGCAGCATTCTGACCTTTACCCGAAGCTTGTATATTTTACTCAGACTCGTATGTATATCGTCAATAGGTAATGATAAGTCTTTTGAAAGCTGGCTAGCGATGGTACTCAATTGGTTTTGTAGTTGCATAGGAGTCACAATGTAAGGGTTAAAGTTACCATGATAGATGTCTGTGACAGTGTCAAGTAATGTGTTCTGCAAAGATTTTAGGTTTTGCAGAATATTGCTTCCTATAATGGCTCCTATAGTCAACACATTGATAAGAGACATGTTTTTTGTACCCGAAGCAATGTTGTTCAATGCACTTTCCATAGAAATAATGTGTTGAGTAACCATTTTATGCTGCCTGTTCATTGTTTGTTCAGTACGTTTCAGAAGATTATACTCAACTTCCATCATTGATGTCTGATTTTTCCAATAGGCTATATGTTTCTGATTTTGACGTAGTAGAGTAATATCTTTCTAATATTGTTTTGCGAATCTCGCATCTAGTACTCCAAAGAGGCTGCTGGCAAGATATCCGACACCGTCAATGAGTCCGCGTCGCTGTCTCGGGATTTTCGTATTAGTTTGCTGACCGAGCAAGATCTGATTGTAGTACTCGAGTTCAGTGATCCCGTGATTCAATTGTAGTAATATGATACCACAACTCATTGCGTTATTTATTGTTCTGCATGTTTGACCCAGTGACGTTGTGTATTTATTGAGAGCTCGTATACCTTCCCAATAAGGTTCCATGTCATAGTAAACGATAAGTTTCCAATCATCCTTTACTATGTGTATATTAGAAATTTTTTCAAAATATAGACTTTGATATGGCCTAAATTTTGTCACGTGGAAGTTGCCTTGAGCGGTTGATAATCGTCATAAAGAATATTAAGGATGTAAACAATGTCATGACGTTGCAAGTTGCTGACTTGAGTCGTTTGAAGTTAGCATCTGTATGTTGAGTAGACAAATTTGGCATATTAGCGTCTGGTATCGATTGTTTTGTTGTTTGAGATTTATCCGTTGCTTCCTGATTTACAGGTAGGATTGATAATTTTGTAAAAGGCCGACGGAGCATTCCTGATTTGGTACGAATGGTAACGACTCTTACATATTTATCGGCTCCTGGGTGTAGTTCAATAACTCTGCCCATAGACCATTTTCCTTAAATACCATTATATATAGGGTAAGTTGTCCCACAAAGAACTACGTAAATTTCGAAAGCTCATAACATCACTGTTTACGCTTCGAAGCGTTCAAGATTTTGTGTGTGGCTAGGGAAGTTATATACCTAAAAATGTGCAATTATGAATTTACAAGTTTCGTGTTACTTTCAGAAAATAAAAGATTTTGTGAAAAATGAGATTTGGTTCAATGTGTACACTAAGACGTGCACAATGAACCAGGGTATTTTTCACATTGAACCACCTTCATTCACATTGAACCACCTAGTTTTGTATACATTAATGATCAACTTTTAAGCAAATGTATTATTAAAATAATAAAATATAATTTTCATAATCACTTAGACTTTATTGTGAGCTTAATAATCTATATCACAATTATCAGTCTTAAACATCATAAGAAATGTACTATCATAATAATATGTTCTACTAAAATAATCAACAAGTTAAACAATTAAAGTAGGTAACTGAATAAAATTATATAGCTTCTTTAATATAAATTATCATTGAATAACCAATGAGAGATCGACAATTGTTTCTTTGTTAATCAGCCGCATAAATGAAACTTCATAATTGTCTCCTCCATCATCATCAATAATCTTTGCCACATAATAAACTTTAATATTTGGCATTGAAAATTACCAAAATAAAATCACCTTGTACTGGTTTAGGTCTTGTAAATGTCTCCTTGTTCTGCAATAAAATTTAAAATGATTTTCATAATTGGGTATCAGTCTTTTGTCGATAAGATCCTCATCAGTGACGTTCAAATTTTGCACTACATAACGGTGTAAGAATGATTTTGAAAAGATTTTGCAGCTTTTGATAATTTTGGTAATATTTGACCTATGCATCTTTAACGCTTTAAGCATATTGGAAGCTGAATGTCTGTCTCTTTTCCTCTCTAAAACTTTTTACCGTGCCATTCTGAAACAAATTAAGTATGATTATGTATGTTCCCGTAGATGTTGTAAAACGTGATTGAAGGATAGGTACCTACTTAAATAAGGCCATAGATTTCTTAAACAGTCAACTGTAAACCTGTTATGTATTAATTATTATATATTTATATTTCATGCCTTAAAAGCCCAAACGGGTGTATTAGCTCTGCCTGTTAAGAAAGTACTTAGGCGTGATTATATCAATAAGGTAAGTATAACTTTGTATTAATTCAAAAAAGCAGTAAACAGTGGTTAAATGTGTACCTACTACCAAAAGTCGTAGGTGGACACATTGAACCATGGTTAATAGTGTACCTCTCAAAAGTGGTTCAATCTGAGACACACCATGTTTTCATAATTTACCTCAAAATTTATATGATAAAGAAAAGCATAACAAAACGAATCGAGGTGCATAAGACAGCCAAATTATCCTAGTATTCAATAAAAATAAGAAAATATCTAAATTTAACACAGGAAAAACTTTAAAAATAAAAGAAACATGTATTATAAACTTACCTTTATTACACTTTTCACAAAAATGCTCCGCACTTGACCACCTTCCGCGAGATCACCGCGCAATCTAGTGAGCAAACAGGACACCTATATGCCTCTCTTTGCTTACATTAGCCTAGATCGGCAACGTTGCGTTTTGGAAATATAGCAGTGGTTAAATGTAGCTGCATGGTTCAATGTGAGACACTCGACCCTATACGTATAGCCATTATAGGAAGCAATATTCTGCACAACCTAAAATCTTTGCAGTACACATTGCTTGACACTGTCACAGACATTTATCATGGTAACTTTAACCCTCACACTGTGACTCCTATGCAACTACAAAACCAATTGAGTACCATCGCTAGCCAGCTTCCAAAAGACTTATCAGTACCAATTGACGATATACATACGAGTTATTAAAACGAGGAGGTTTCAACTTACGAAAATGGGCGTTAAACGATTAACATTTATCAAAAATAATTTGGCGAGACAGTCCGACTGAGAAGCTTCAAGAGTACCAATAAACACCTCGTACGGTAAACTTTTTTTAATCAGTGAAACCTCGCGCACCGTCGCTCGGTCGGTACTCAACACTCCTCCCTAACTCAACTCCAGTAACACAAGGTGTAGGGATCTCCCCGTACACTATATACTGTTGAAGAAATATATAGTACGCAAAAATTAAATTTATAACACCTAAATTTAACAAACAAATGCTTATATTAAAAAATTGCATCGAAATGTAGAACCTTTACTCTTAAATAACAACATTGAGAAACATTTTGCAAAATTAAAAGATTGTAGTGAGTTTACTGTAGAAACTATAGGGCAATGTGGCAGCATATTATAAAAACATGTAAAATATAAAAAATTGCTTACCCAATTTATTTAAGGTAACGTCATTCTTGCTCTCTATGCCCACCCCTTCGGCATTTAGAAAGGCAGAAAGGATATATTCGGTTATTAATTCGAAATGACGAGAAAAAAGAAACAGATGACGGCAAAAATATCACGTTTGTTTTAAAGGAACCCTAAAATATTAATTTTATTCAGTTTTAGTATTTGATATAGCGGCAACAGAAATTCATCATCTGTGAAAACTGTCTAGTTATCACGGTTCATGAGATACAGCATGGTGTCAGACATTTTTAGATGAGCTGACTATATTTTTATATAGTTTATTTTTTGAAAATGTTGGCAACCCTAGGTATAGCTATAGCTATCCTTCAAAGACAGAAAATATGCTACTGACTATTTTTCTCAAGACCTATTTATATTTACACAATTTCACCACACATTTCATTATATATACATTTTCGTTGAAAGCTTCTTGACTGCTTTTATTTTTCCGACACCTTCAATAATATCGTTTTATTTTATGACATGATTACAAAATCTTAATAAATTATAAGCATACTAAAACATTCCTCGAGAACCACTCTATCCATTGGTGAAAACAGCATGA
Source organism: Thumatha senex (assembly GCA_948477245.1). NCBI lineage: Eukaryota > Metazoa > Arthropoda > Insecta > Lepidoptera > Erebidae > Thumatha > Thumatha senex. The sequence goes on from OX419743.1 coordinate 15,928,837, forward strand.
AAATCGGTGCAGTAGTATTTGAGTTTATTGCCTACAGATAAAGATAAAGACGCGGCAGAGGACTTTTGTTTTATAATATTAGGTAGTGATGATTCCGAAAATACATTTTTTTGTTTGTTTTGTCCTTCAATCGCGCTCTAACCACTAAACTGGCTTAAAATAGGAATGCAGGTAAGTAGTTGCCATCCTATAAAGAAACCATAGGATACCTACGCCAGTGCCTTGGAATTAAATAAAAATAAAAAAAAAACACTTGTGAAAAAAATTATTGAGTTGTTTCTGAAGGCTAAGCGCCAACGGTTTCATGTCACCGATGACGTCATTATGAATGAACTATTCTATATTTTAAATAAATCATTAAAATAAATACAATGAAAATAACAAACATATTCAAATATAGATTTTTAATTTCGATAATTGTAAAATAAAATAAAGGGTTAAAAATTTTGGTCAATCACGGTTCCATAACAATTGATACACAGTAATGTTACTACACTGCATCACTGAATCACGAAAATATTTTTTCGACCCGGGAATCGAACCCTGGACCTCAGTCGCATACACTACCACTTCGCTACCGTGGCAGTCAATGTAATTTAAATAGTGTCTCTTCATTAAATATGGACAATATAAGCCCATAAGAGTGAGTGTACTAGATCAAGTCATCGCTGATGTAAACAGACAAGCCCGCAATCTGTTTACTATAGATTGAAATAAATATACTTACATGGATAAACAAAAAATAAATGTTTATGTCATACTACATACATATCTAGTAAGCTAAAACAAAACATGAGCAATCATCGTATTATTCACGGAATAGTTTCTATTAAAATTCACACAGTAGAGTCATTGTTTGCTGAACGTCCATTTCCAAAAGCAGTTTGTTTTCGGAAAGTAAATTGTTTGTATCATTTATGCATTCCGTGTTATGAAGCCATAGATGTGAGCTCACGCGATACTATTGTCAGAATTAAATAGTGTCTCTTCATTATTTCATACTTTTTAACTGTAATTTTCAATGCAGACATTAAACCATTTCAAATGTGTTTCTACATTGATTGCTATGAGATCACCTTTGAGAATGCTTTATGAAAGGGTGTGGACCACTGAGATTTCCGGGTTGTGGTGCACCTACTGATTAACGGACGAAGCATCAACGCAGGCTCCCACACGGGATTGGCAAGTCAGGCTTTGGCATTATTGGCTCCCAATAATGCCGAAAATCAAAAGCCAAATCATAGCTGTTTCTAACGGCTAATCAAGCTCCAAATTCAGGTAGGACTTGTAAGCAAAGAATACAGTAAGTTGTAGAGAAAGATGCTTTAGATCCCACACTTCACCAGTTTTACGGCAATAATTAGAAGACAGTATGTACGGCACGAATAAATTGACTTTACAAATATTATGTGATGCGCCTACTGTAAGGCCCGTACGTTTTTTTAAAATGTGCAAAAGACCTCCAATCGTGATTATCGCCCATCATGTAACTGGCAACCTATAGATCCCCGAATACAGTATTAGGTATACTTTATCCACCCAAGCTGGTGTGAGTAAATGGTCTTCGATTTTTAAATTAGTTGTGGTGCGGTTGAGCCATCCAAAACTTTTTTATTGTTTTTCAAGCCTTCTCGGTAATATATTGAGAGTTGTACCTATTCGATTAAGTTTGAATGGTAATAAAGAAACACCATGGCCTCCTGACGTCAAGGTTAATCTTACACGCGAGGCTTTAACACCAAACGATCATGGCTTTATCAATGCTAATATCTCCCTGCTCGTGAACATGTGTCGGTTTTATAGGTGCCAGTGTGGCGTAATGATTGGAAACGTATTTATAAATCGAACTACAGGATGATAGAGTCGTTATTAACCTTTGACCATAACATTTTGCACTAATAAATAAAATTATATATAAAAACACAGAAAATTTCAACAGTAGTCGTCAAAAAGTGCACTACTCCATTTCAATGCTCACGGCAAAACGGCAATGGGCGTAATTACGTGTGACAAAAAATGCACATGGTGAATGAAATGTGGGTGTATAATATTGCTCTGCCACCCCTTTTGGGGATAAGGGCGTGACTGATACGCATTTCAAAAAAGATAGAAGATACTGTTTTATAAAAACTTGACTCTTTTGAAAAATAACATAAATAGAAAAATAGTAAGTTGAAAAAAAAAGGTTAAATGGGTGCCACGGGGTTCCCGTCGTATCTATACCTAATTAATTAATTTATTCCACTTCGTGCCGGTGGCGGTAGAGACCCTGGGGAGCTGGGGCAGGGAAGCCAAACATTTCATAAAGGATATTGGGAAAAGGCTCCAAGAGACGACCGGTGACTCTCGATCCAGATCGTTTCTGGTGCAGAGGGTGGCCATCGCAATCACCTTTCCACCGGGAACGGTCAGGAGCGGGTATTTAAATAGTTTGTAAGGTTGATATTATTTTTCTATCTAATAAATTTTAATATTAATTTATTTTATTCATTTATTGTTTTTCAATTTACAATAATGTATGAAAATTTGCCCGATTTGTTGACATCAATGATTACTGCTCTGCTCTCCAGGGTAGTTGCGTGATGATATACATGGGGCACACTAAAAGATTTGCACTTCAATCGGAACTATTTGAATTTCGAATGTTATATTTTTTGAAACGTTGCACCTTCTTAGTAATAAGAAAAAAACAATTGGCGGGAAATCATTTGGCAATTGTTTTTTATCACACATCGAAATTCTACGTACGCAACGAAAATGGAATTAAGTCGAAAAGATTTTAGAGCGATGATTTTTTATGATTTTAAAAGTTCTCTCTATAATAATAAATCTTTATTCATTTAGGTCACAAAGTAACACTTATGAACGTCAAGAATATTGCTTCTACATTTACATTTACTGCCAGATTCGCAAAGCAATAGGTAGAGCCTGAGGAAGAACCTGGCAATAAAACTCATGGCCACTCTTTTCTAAACGCCAGTAATTACATTAGTTTGATTAACATGATATTTGACCAATTATCTCTCTCAATCAATCTCTCCGCAAGACTGTGCCGCTCGTCTTCTAAATGCTTTTCGGATAGAGCACTTTCGCACCTTGTTTGAGCACCGTGAGACGATGGTTTTCTGAATTTGCCGTCAACGAAAATAATGTGGCTACTGTTTAGCGGCTAATTGAAGAAAACCCGCGGATTACCTACAACAACAACGACAATTCGAGGATTATTGGGGATCTTTGAGTTCGGAAACTTTGTTGTCATTGGATCCCTCATTAACTGACAGCGGAGCAGATGCGGGCGCGCATGATGCTCACAGATGCTACTAAGTACGACCACGGACATTCTAATTCTGTTTATGACATTGTCACAGGAGACGAAACGTGGATTTATTGTGGATGAATTGTACTATTTGTTTACCCAGGGTGTTATAAAAAGTTCGCGAAAGACGACCAAGAAGCCGCGTTCTCCTCATTCATGACAACGCTTCCTCACACACGGACAATAAAACAAAGTCATTTTTAGATTCCGAAAAAGTACAACTCGTCACCCATCCTCCGCATAGCCCCGACCTAGCACCCTGTGATTTCTGTATTTTTCCCAAAATCAAAGATTTGATGAGAGGTTTCACTTTTACCAACTCCGATCCGTTAATGCCAGTGATCGTTCGATCAGCACGTAGAAAACATGCCTTCAGATCTACGGTCCTCCTGTTTTAAAAAATGGTTCGATCGCATGAATAAATGTTTATAATGTAAAGGAGAGTATTTTGAAAAGCAATAAACATAATATTTTTACATAATTTTTATAATATGTTGTTTTTTTAAGTTACGAAAAACTTATAGTGTGACCTACGTAAAGTCTATGGACATGGGCGTACCCAGGTTCTGGGCCAGTGGGGGGCAAATCCGATTTTCCTAAGAGCATAAAGCGCTCGTTCTGTAAACGATCACTGAGTTAAGCAACTGTCGCTATGGCTGGTTACGGATGGGTGACCGCTTTGTGGTATTTCCATTTACTAGCTTTAATGTGCTTCAGAAGGCACATATACCAACGGCTTATGATCCCGGTTGCCAGTAACATGGCAGTCGTTAGCCAATTTGAAGGAATTATTTAAAAAAATCTACAGCAGATAGTCACAACCTCTATATAGTCTATTTCAACACGGCATTTGTCTCACCACCTGGGAGAAAAATGCTTACTGTGAAATGTGGGCATAATAATATGCCTCCGCTACCGCATTGGGGATAAAGGTGTGACTGATGAGCCTAAAACTACCTGTTTTAGTTTATACAGTTAGGTTCAAATCTACTAATAATAAAATTGAAAATTAAAGTGTCTGTTTGTAATTCTAAAGTAACAACTTAATGAAAGTAGGCATATACGATACTTACACAAAAATTATATTATATTTTTCTGACATTATTGACAGGTGGATGAATGAAATACACGCACGCCTTATGATTCAACAAGCAGGATAACACCCAAATCAACCTCTAAGCAAGCGGGATAACACCAAACCATCAGGCGAGGCCACGGCGGTAGCTAAGTCAATTAGCCTATGGAATTCCACAGCTAGACGTAGGCCTCTCCCTATTCTCGCCACAACACACGCTCGTGCGCCTTTCGCATCTATTTTATGTGACCAAAATCTATCTTTTTAAGAACATTAAGAAGTATTTTTTTACTTTTATCGACAAAAGTAGAGGACATGCCTATGGGCTTTCTCGATAAATGGGTTATCCAACACAAACATATTTTTTTCGAACCGGTAGTTCCTGAGATTAGTGCAATCAACGAAACAAACAAACTCTTCAGCTTTATATATTAGTATTTATAGATAAGTACATTTTCCGTATGTACCCTATTGATATGTGAGTCTATTGTCGTGTTGAAATGGGTAGCTGTTGAATGGATGTTGTGGTTCCTTGATGCTAAAATTTGTCAAGCCGCCTAAGGATTTTCATATGTTACTAGCTTAATTATGTTTTTTACAACGGCTTAGCATTCTGAAGCACGGAAATGCTTGTAAATGAATGTACCTCAAACGTCACCCCAGGACTAATTATAGTGTAAGATGCTTAACTTTAGTGATCATTTACAGATCGTTTACAGAGCAAACTGAGCTACAAGAAACATATTCGTCAATAAATATATTGTAGAAAAAATATTTTTCTATGTGCTAGCGAAGGTTCATTGAACAGTGTTATTACATTACATAGGGGTTGTGTAGGTTGTCGGTTAGTTTAGCGCTTAGTAAGGCTTCAGTCAGACTCGCACAGACCGAGGGCGCACCCAGAGGTGTCAAGGTGACGTGTAGCGTTGGAACCTCCTTATCTACTATTATTGCTTTGAATGTTGTGAAAAACTTTTTGCTTCTGATAATATTTCAGGTAAGAAAATGCAAATGTTTAAATCCTTTATATATGATTGTCGAGATATTTCTACGTATGTCCCAGTATGTCCATTTGCATTCGCAAGGATCCGATATTTCGCCATTGTTGACTTACACAATCACGGAGTAACTAAGTATCAACGAAATAAATGAAAAGTAAAGTACTGATTTGATTTTAATTATAATTAATTTAATGTGATTTTATTGTAAAATTACGACAACTTAAATACGTTAAATATTTGTACGTCCATGGGACAAAACGCTATGTTTCATAAATAAATATATGATTCTGATTCTGAAGTAAACTATGTGGAAATTTATGTTTTATGAAAATTGCGCAACGCATTTAACGTGAATTATGACACGGTATAAATTTACTTATGTAGAGAAAAAGTGCATCAAGCTATTTTGTGATATAAAATCAGTTTAAAGCATCAGTTTAAAGTTTAAGAATTATGAATTTTGGTCGAATTTTTACCATGTATTGTAATCAAAAAACTAATCAAAAAACTACTCTACTTGTCCTGAATTCAAAGGCAATCACGTTACAGAAGTCTAATTACAGAATTATAATAACCGATCTTTAGTTATTATAATTTTGTAATTCGGCCATGACGGTCAAAATTCAACGAAATTCATAAAATTTTAAAGTATTTTATTCATTATACTCGTAAATAAAATAGTTTTAGGCACTTCTTTTCCGTATAAATTTTGACAATTTTAACGTGAAATTAACTTAATCCTTTAAATTTTGGATAAAGGTAGTAGCTAGGCCCTATTATCGTGATTGTCTTCAAATTCTAGAGTAGGTAGAGATTACAATACATGGTGTGACTTATGATGAATGTTATAAATATTAAATTTATTACATTAACTTACTAGTGAAGTGTACCAAGTGAAGGAATTTACCTCAGAACAAAATAATAATCCATCTTTTAATAAAAATGCCAGCCATGTTAAATGAGGTACAAAGTTTTTGTAGTGGCAAATCATTTAATTACTTACATGCATATAATTAAAAAAGTAACTTTGACAATAACTTCAAGGCAATTTTAAGGATACAGTTCCTACCAATAATGCAATAACGGCTTACCTGAATCGAATGAAATTTGACATAAAGATTGTCCATAATGGAAGTAGATGAACACATAGGTCACATTTATTGAACTAATATTGCTAAGCTTACGTACTTAGTTGGTATATTAATGGACACATGACATTTTCATAGTAGGATATTACCGTTTTTTTCATTACACTCATATTGCGGGTCACTTTTTGTTTACACAGCGCTAGCTAGCCCAAACTAAGCTATACGCTTGAAATATGGGATCCAGACAACTGATATCATACTTATTTCATTTTTAAATACATACATATTATACATAGGAAACACCCGAACTCCGAAACCAACATCTGTAGGTCACACAAATATTTGTTCTGACCCGAGAATCGAACCCGGGACCTCAGCGCAGCAGACCATACCACCGAGGCACTCAGTATACGTTGTTCGAAACCGACATTCGTGGTTTTATTAGAAATTAGGCTTTTCTAATAGAAATTTCGCCTTCACCACAATCAAAAGACGACAAATGTCATTATTACATTGTTAATCGAAAGTTTAGCCAAGTTTTGGTGAAATTGCTGAATGATTTATTCAAAGATAATTAGCGAAGTCGTGACTAAATGCTGTTAACTGAGCTACGCAGGTTTAAATAGTGTTATGAGAATATGACACTTGTACACTTATGAAAAATATGATTTAGAGGTAGATTTAACTTTGTTGAGCAAAGTTCGCGCATAGAAGACTGTTAACTGTAGGTATATGTTTGATCATCATCATCCGAGCGTCTGTCCCAGTTGCGTCTCGCGACGCCAGGGGTCCGCTTTCCTACATTTTCTCCTCCAAATGGAGGTCGTCGGCATCCCCTGTAGTGAGACCATGGACACGCATGTCATCCCTTACGACGTCAAGCCAGCACTTCTTGTAGAGGTGAAGACCCCTCTTTCCGAGACCCGGTTGACGTGGCCAGACATTTGTTCCCCACGTAGCCCAGCGGTTGTCGCAAGACGTGACCGTACCAACAAGGTCCATGTTTAATAGAAAATATGCAACTGGCCGGCGGAAATTATTATAAGCTCTAGATCACATACCACAGTATGTGATCTAGACAACTGATAAACATACTTTAGCTTTTATTTTTAATTCATATTATACCAACCTATGTAGCAAACACTTAAACTTCAATACAAACATTTGTGGATCACACAAATATTTGTTCCGGACCCAAAACCTCTGCGCGGTGTTGGGGAGCAGAGCAGTAGTCATAAATGTCGACAAATCCGGCAAATTTTTATGCATCTTTGTAGAATTTATAAGCGACGGGATTAAAATAAGTGCGACAGGAGGTCGAAATATTCCACGGGTGAAGCTGTGGGGGTCATCTAGTTTGGAATAAGATCAGAGAATCTATGTAATCGCACATATTTAATCTCGTCGCTTATAAATTCTACAATAATGCATAAAAATTTGCCTGATTTGTCGACATTTATGACTACTGCTCTGCTCCCCAACACCGCGCAGAGGTTTTGGGTCCGGAACAAATATTTGTTTTTGCAAATTTTGCACGATTGGTCGACATTTATAATTACTGCTCCGCTCTCCAGGGTAGTAGCGTGATGATATGTAGCCAATAGCCTTCCTCGATAAATAGACTATCCAACATAAAAAGAATTTTTCAAATCTGACCAGTAGGTCTTGAGATTAGCGAGTTCAACCAAACAAACAAACAAACTCTTCAACTTTATATATTAGTAAGTATTGAAGTATAAATTAGAATCGTAGCCATTTGGGTCATCTGCATATTTGCTCGAATTTGGAACTATGATTTAATGATAATGATTTCATTTGGTAAGAAATTAATATGTAAATCTAATTATATGCAAATGTTATTAGTTTCTTGGAGATATACAACGAGCGAGTACATGACCTCCTGTGTGGCGAGGCACCTCTATCAACCTGCCACTCTCTACCACGGCGGAAGGGCAACGCGAGAAAGGATCTGCGCGTACGGGAACATCCACAGAGAGGGACTTATGTTCAGAGTAAGTAGAATAATCAGTTATTATTATGCATATGGTTGTCAATGGTAACCCACGAGATCTTTCGAGCTTAAGGCAGTCTTAGTGCCATGGCAATTGGTGCACCGCGTCTGACTAATTAATTGGGTAATGGTCAAACCCTTGAACCGACCCGTATAAGAAGCATCTAAGGTCATTAAGTAAACCCTCCAAATATGCTGATTTGAAACAAGCATATTTGTATTGTTATACCTTCACTGAAAAAGGTAAATGAATGTAGAGTGTAGGGGGCACCATCAAAATCTTCGTAGCCCAAACCTACTTGGTCTCCAAATAGATGCCCGTATAGGTATTAAGAGGTCAGACGACCCCTTTTCAACAAAGCCGAAAAATTAATTAAATAACAACTATAGCTGTTATTTGATTAACTGAATTAAGTAATTATTTAAACTTTTATTTTGAAACTAAGACAAGTCCATAATCTCCAAGATTGAGATGTCGAAAGCAGCTGGGACTACACGTAAAGGCAAGCAAATGAAGGAGGTTAAGTCGTCGCATAAATATTGCTAATCCCAAGGGCGTCACTGTAAAAGTTCGTTTGGGAATAACCCACTAACAATTTCATTATAACAGTACGAAATCTAATTGTGAAATAATCTATGTTAGCGGATGAGTCGGTGACTAACATGGCTAAACCCAACAATTTTTATTTACTGATGAATCCGTGTGCGATCTTTCTTAATTAGTTCTTTTTGCCAATCTATTAAGTCACAAGCATCAAAGCTAGATTAAATATTTCAAAAAGAAATCAGCGCCAATTATTTTATTTTTTGTCTTGCTATGATGGACATAACTAAATGCCTTATATAGGATTGTATCACATTAATGGCTGGCATGCTGTCTATCAACAGTGTCCAGTGCTATGATGATAACAGTATTTATGAAGTGGCCGTAGCTCCGTTAATTCAGTGTTTTATAAGCGAATCATTAATAAATTTTACGCAGTGGTGATTGTCACTTCAAGGTTTGTGTGCTTTGGAAAGGCACATTAAGGCATTGGTTCCGGTTGCCAGTAACATGGTAGTCGTCGAATTTAAGGTCTTATGGGCAATAGGGACGGCAGCGTCAGTGTAACATATCTGGGTGTGTATAGACTACGGTAACCCCTCGTGATCAGAAGAGTACACTCGTCTACCATTTTAGTAACGCGTCACATCAGTACAATTTTTATTTTATTAAACAAAATACAGATTACAATACTTAACATAAGGAAGGAAGCGCTCGTAGCCCCACTGACTCAGTGTTCTGTAAACGATCACTGCGTTAAGCAACATTCGGTATAGGTGGTTCTTGGATGGGTGACCACTTTGTGGAATTTACATTTGCGAGCGTTTCCGTGCTTCGGTAGCCGTTAGTCTCGGTTGCTGGTAAAATGGCAGTCGTTAAGCCTGGTTGAAGACCTTATGTGCGGCTTGAAAGATTTCAACAGCTGGTCGCTACAGCCTGCGCCTGTCCATTTCGACACGGCAATGGGCTCACCATATGTTACGTGGGACAAAAATGCATACCGTGAAATGTGGGCGTATAGTATGCCTCTGCCTACCCCTTCGGGGATAACGGCGCGACAATATCTATGTATGTAATACCCCAGAATAAGTAATAGAACTACGTACAGAAGTGTCACTCCCTAACAAAAGTCAGTTTTAGGTATGAGAACATACCTAGACTCGCCGCCTGCAAGCAAAATTAAAACTTATAACTGCGCGAGAACTTCGAGTTTTCTTTGCGCGCCAGAGTTTTATGACCGAGCTGCAAAGTCCGCGCGGGGTTGTCACTTGAGAAGTTCTTGTACCTAGTTGATTTATTTAGAGCGCAACTGTCGTGCGTGCCGAGCGGCAGCGGCAGCCCACTGTCATTAGCCGCTCCGAGCGCTGCGGTGCCCGAATATACCTAAACTACAAATGACACACCCCTGGTAATACTTAACATGAACCCTAGAGGAGAATTTCATCACAGGAGACCGAAGAGCTGGCAGCTACCTCGGACAAAGAATTAGTCTAGCTATTCAAAGGGGGAACGCTGCCAGTATCTTCGGAACCTTGCCTAAAGGAACCTTTTTTAATAATATATTTTAGTTATGTATCATATTTTTAAGGTTATATTTAATGTTAATATTAAGTTAAGTTAAGTTGATATTTATTAATATTGTATAATTTAGATTCTACATAATGAAATAAGGAATTGTTATGGAAAGAAACCCTAGAGTGGTCGCGTGGAAAACATATATATGTGTGGAAACACTCATGATCATGTGTGTCTCATATAGCACATATGAAAAAGGATATGTTGCAATACCACTGACTAAAACTAATGTCCACGTCCTGGACTGATTACACTTTTTAGTTATTTTTTTTAGTTATTATTACAAAGTTAGTATACTAATTGCTTTAGAAATTTATCCATAGATTGAGGGAATCTATCGCATCAATGTTTATCGCGAAATATGGTTGTAACACTGTCAATTGATATCAGAGTTGTTAAGTAGCTCAATAGATAGCTCTGGTTATACTCATAAATGACCATTACAATATAGTGAAGCATTTTAACAATATTGGCCACGTCTCACTGCCATGTAATTTTAAAAGCCCGAACCCGACCTACTGTTAATGGTCATTCAAAATTTGAATTAAATCCTATAAGTAGTTTCTGAGTTTATCTCGGACAAAGCCTACCGAAGACAAACAGACAACAGACAGACAAAAATATTAAAAATTACATTTGCTTTGGCATCCTTCGGTGAACACACAGAAAGTTTTACTTTGTTACGATATTATTATCTTAATATAATATTATAAATGTGAAAGTTTGTTTGAATGTTTGTTACTCTTTCACGTTAAAAATTCTGAATAGATTTTAATGAAACTTTACAATAATGTAGCTTATACATCAGAATAACACATAGGCTACTTTTTATCACAGGAACAAGTTCCTGTGGGAAACGGGAAGAAAACTTTTTGTATGCGTTTGGGTGGCACCCTGGATGGTTTAGGTTCACAAATCAAAGAAAAAAAAGCGCCTTTTTTTTTCTTTGTGCATTGCACACTGCAGGACAACGTCTGGCGGCTCAACTAGTTTGATATAAATTTCAGCTTGACACCACAGACAGACGAACGGACAACAAAGTGATTTTATAATTGTTCGTTTATCCGTTTATTCCTTTTGAGGAAATATACAAAATAAAGGTTTTTTAACTTACGCCAGATCTTCGTCGAGTGGCCGTTCACAATGAGGAAGCACTGCTTGCTCTAGTGGCAGAAGGAGTAAAGCGCCGTCGTACTGCAGCTACGAAACGCAACAGTTCCTCTTCACGATCACATGCTCTTCTGGAAATAGCTACTCCTCACGCTACGCTGCATCTGGCTGATCTCGCTGGGAGGTACGTTTCATTCTTTAACATAATTAAGGAATTCGAGAATACACACAAACACACTTTTACACATAAATTATAGACTGCCTCGGTGGCGCAGTGGTAGTGCATGCGACTGCTGCGACTGAGGTCCCGGGTTCGATTCCCGGGTCGGAAAAACATTTGTGTGATCTACAAATATTTGTTTCGGAGTTTGAGTGCTTCCTATGTACCTATAATAATAAAAACAAACTAGATGTCTGCTGTCGAATATTTTGTTTATTCTAAAATATTTATTGTCTTTGAGAAAGCATTTTTTTTTGCTATCACTACATATTATAAAACAAAGTCACTGTTCGCTGTCTGTCCCTATGTATGCTTAGATCTTTAAAATTACGCAACGAATTACAATGCGGTTTTTTTAAAATAGTTAGAGTGATTATTATAGAAGGTTTTTATGTATAATTTGTTAACTTTTGGTTTACATTGACTAAATTATAACCATATTTGTTGTGGATGTCGGAAATAAATTGCCGTCTGGGAGCTTTCAACGAAAACGCTGCCTAAGCCCTTTCAGATATAACAATATAATGTATGGTGGAATTGTGTAATATAGATCTACAAAAAAAGTCCGCGATGGTATATGTCTATCTCTTAAGGATAACATACTATATCCATCTTAATACTTTAAAAAACCAGCAATAATAAAGCGTTAATTTGAAGGCTATTTACACAAATAAGTTATTAATCCTTATCATTTTAAATATGTTAGTTGACTTTAGCATTTCATGAAGATTATTTTGTCCCTTTACAACTTGCAATTAAATGAATATCTTAGGAGATACGGCGAAACCAAATTATGCGCAAATAAAATAATTTCGTGTCACCATAATTCGACCGGGCCGTGGACTGGAGAGCGGAGAAGTAATCAATTAGGTAATTTGGAAAATCTTTATACATTATTGTGATATTAATAAACCACGGCATTAAGTGGGTGTCACGTGGTTCGAAGTATGTCACGGGCGAAGCCGGGCGGGTCAACTAGTATAATATAATTTTGAAGTCGTCACAATATTATTGACGCTGATTGTACAGGTGAAGTTATGACGTAAGAACAAAGGTAAATATAATACACAGCCTTGATCAGAACCGCATATTTTCTTAGTCGGTTAACATAACTTTAAACCATCATCACATATTGCTGTCTTAGGCAATACCAGAGTCTTTGTAAGTGCAGCGTTTCAAGGTTCTACGCCCTACCAAACATTTGCGTAATGACTATAGAACAAAAGTAAAAGGCAAGGAGGTTTAGTTTGATAGAATAAATAAAAAAAAAATTATAAAATCTCTTTGGAGCTCAAATTAAAAATAGAACATTGCTTCAGAACCTAATTAAATTCTGTTTCTTTTTTTAAATCCGTGGAATACTGTTATGTGCAATACCCCCCGCTGAGGAGACGGAGGACGTGTGTGGGGACTCTCGGCGGGTTAGGGACTTACTTCGGGCGTTGAGAAGAGCTCCAGGAACACATTAGCGGCTCTAACAATCCTCCCGCATACAATAATAAAATCAATATTATAGTGATTAATAGAGAGGAGAAAATTGTTAGACATGCGAAGATAATGACGAAAATGCCAAAGGCCTTTACTCCGCCATTTTAGGACATATTTGTCAATAAAATAGTGGCCCCACCGAGACCCAACAACCAGCGGTGCACCTGCTGAACAATAACTAGGCAACGACACAGACGTCCTTAGGGGATCGGAAGACCAGACGCAGCGCCGGTCGATTTAAACGATTTCGTAATTCAAGCTAAATGATAGCTCCTAGCCCTCAAGCAAAAGAGGACTCCAGGCTCTAAATCTAGATAGGGGTTATATGTAACTGGGTATACTCTATAGGATGAAGATAAATTATTAATGGATCAAATGAAATAAAAGGATAGTAAATTAATTTGCTCTCTAAATTGATTAGAATATGTTCCACCAACTTAACTTATATTTTTTTATACAGTGAAAAAGCAAGTTGGGAAGGCTGTGGCGGTGGTAGGCAGAAAGAAGGCGCAAATATCAACAAATCTTTAGTAGCCCTGAGTAACGTTATATCTGCCCTTGGTAAGTAATTTTTTGAAATATAAATTATTGTGATTGAAAATCTTGCCAGATTCTTACTCATAGATTTTACCTATTGCTTTGCGAATCTGGCATCAAATGTAAACGCATCGACGACGAATAATTCATAATGACGTTCCTTAGTGTTACTATGTGACCTAAATAATTAAAAAAAAAAGTGTTTTCCAGAGTGATTTTTACATATCTCGCGTAACCGAAAAACATGACGATTTAATTTACTGCTATAAAATTTCTCTGAACGTCGATAAATAAGTTAATTTAAAAAAAGTCATTTATTTGTTGATCAACGATTTACAATTTTATAACATCCGGCTTTGGGAGAACGCACGGAGGATTTAAAAACTTGATTTGAATGTTGGATCTGGACATTATAAATCAGTGCAAATTAAAACGATAATATTGTGTGAAAGCATACTCCAACAACTGACTGCCTCTGACTGCTCTCGACCTGCCAACTGATTGCGTAAGTGGTAGTACTTAGTAGTAGCAGAATGCGACTGCGCTGAGTTCCCAGGTTGGGAACAAATACTTTTTTGTTTGATCCGCAAATAATAATAATATAATACATACATACATACATACATATTGTCACGCCTTTATCTCCGAAGGGGTAGGCAGAGGCATATTAAACGCCCACATTTCACCGTATGCATTTTTGTCCCACGTAACAGGTGGTGAGCCCATTGCCGTGTTGAAATGGACAGGCGCAGGCTGCGGCGACCTGTTGTTGAAATTTTTTAAGCCGCCCATAAGGCCTTCAACTTGGCTTAAAGACTGCCGTTTTATTGGCAACCGGGACCAACGGCTTAACGTGCCTTCCGTGCACGAAACTGGGGTGGGTCTAAAGGGCGGAAAAAATTTAATAAATAGAATGTGTCTATTTTAGATGTTAAATTTGGAAGAAATTTTGAACCCGTTATAATATAATAATAATATTATAATATGTTTATTTGGTCACAGAGAAGATTTACAATCATGTCTTAGATTATGCTGAGTTACAACACATTTTAATATTCGTGTATTGTAAATGTAAGTATGATTGTGTTACGCGTGTGCAAGAAAAGGTTGACTGTATGTGTGTGTGTGTGTGTGTGTGTGTGTGTGTGTGTGTGTGTGTGTGTGTGTGTGTGTGTGGGTGTGTGTGGGTGTGTGGGTGTGTGTGTGTGGGAGAGAGAGAGAGAGAGAGAAACCTTGCAATTTTGAGATACAAAGATACGAGAGCTTTAGCAAAGAAGTTGCTTCTTGCGTTTGTTGGGGTCAGGGAGTGGGACACTTTGATGCACCTTTAAAACTGTTCTGAGTACATAGAGCTGTCTGACTGTTAGAACATTATTTTCTGCGTAAAGTTGTGCTGTAGGGTACCTTAACGGCTTTTGGTTCATAACTTTCAGTACAACTCTCTGCGCTCTTTCCAGTTCCATTAGTTGTGTCTTCGCAGACCCACCCCAGACGGAAATGCAGTACTGGATAATAGATTGAGACAAGGCAAGATAAACCATTCTTAGCCTAGTTTGATTGATTAGATGGTATCACGCAAATGTTTGTTTCGAAGTTTGCTAGCTATGCTATGTATCATATATGTATGTATTTAGAAATATATAAGTATGGTTTATCAGTTGTCTGGACCCAATACCACTAGCTTGTATTAGTGATAGAGCTCGGTGTAACTTTGTCATTGCTGTAAATCCTGGTTTACAGGAGTCACAATAATAGGAATGCGGGTGGGATTAGTTTTAGTAAATATTAGATTACTTTGTAAATGGCGCTGTGTAAAAAAAGTCTAACAACATGTGATGCAGCGAAAATGTTCGTTCAACCGTCAACATCTGGTTAATGGCAGGTTGCCTGGCAGAAATTGCTTTAAGCGATAAGGCCGCCCATTGTACTGCTATTTTGTATCATTTATTTCAAATTGTAATAGTATCTCGGCGTACAATAAAGTATATAATAAATAAATAAATAAAATAACATCCCGTTAGCTTACATTAATTTTTCAGTCTAAGTAGAACTGTGATCTCTTTTTGATAGACGCCTTAGAAGTATTTGGTAATGTTATTATCACTAAAGGTTAAGGTCAAGTTCATGCCGTTGTGGAGAAGTTGTAAGAGAATCGATGATTGTTGTTTGTGGTCAAAATCCTGGGGTCATAAGGCGGGCTTGACATAATATATGGTAACTTTCACATTAATTTTTACTAAAGTAAAGGAGACAGCTTAGTTTGAGACAGGGAATAAACATACTAATTTCTCTAAAAATGTATCCATAGATTGAGTGAAGTCATCATCGCATTAATGTTTAAAAGTGGCTGTAACACTGTTCATTGGTATCAGAGTTGTTAAGTAGCTCAATAGATGACTCTGGTCATACTCTTAAATGACGGTTAAAAAATTGTTAAGAAATTCAACTTGTTTCGGTACGGTTTGGGTAGTTCAATGGCAAGAACATTGCCCTGGTTACGCAAAGGTCACGGATTCAATCCCCGTCTCGAACCAAGTTATCTTTTTTCACTTTAATACAAATCTCGAAGCGCTCGTGGTTCTGTAAACGATCACTGAGTTACACAACTTTCACTATGGCTGGTCCTCGGATGGGTGACTTTGTGACATCTCAGCTCAGTGTTCTGTAGACGATCACTGAGTTACACAACTTTCACTATGGCTGGTCCTCGAATGGGTGAATTTGTGACATTTACATTTGCGAGCATTTCCGTGCTTCGGAAGGCACGTTAAGCCTTTGGGGACCAACGGCTTAACGTGCCTTCCGAAGCTTGTCAGTAAAACGGCAGTCGTTAAGCCTGGTCGGTAGCCACAATCTGCGTCTGTATATTTCAACACGGCAATGGGCTCACCACCTATTACGTGGGACAGGAATCCACACGGTGAAAAGTGGGCATATAATATGCCTCTGCCACCCTTCGGGGATAAGGCGTGATGGATATTAATATTTATTTATTTAAAAACAAAAACTATGTGATAGTTAACATGATAATTGCTTTAAAAATGTATCCATTATATAAGGTGATTGTGACTATGTTGTGCACTCAGTATCGCTTCTTCTTCATCTTAAGAGTTTTCCCAATTGCTTCCAAACCCAACCTGGAATTGGAGCTTGGGGTTCACTTTTATTCGTCTGCTAGAAGCAGCTGTCGTTGAACTTATAATTTTCGGCATTTTCGGGAGCGACTGCCGTCTGCCCTCCCAACGGACGCCTTTGTCGTTGCCTCGTCCGTTAGTTAGTAGGTGCACCACTAGCAGAAGAGGTCGCTTGGGTCCCGGAGATCTTGGAGGGACCCTTTAGACCCAAATGCTCTTAACATCAGGGATGCTAATTTCCATGTAATTTGGAGAAATAATTAAAGAAAGAACCGGACAAGTGTGAATGGGTCTCGCACACCGAGGGTTCCATATATATACGATTTTCTTGCGCCATAAACGGCCCTTACCTTATTTTACAAAATTATGGATTTGCAAGACCTTAACTAAATGAATGAGAGAGGAACTATTTACGAAGAATATTTACTTATTGGGCGAAAGTAGAGGAATCAGGGTAGACCGAGACTTACATACGAAGAATACATGAGCCGATTGCTCAAAAATGGAAAGGTCAAAAGTACTCTGATACCCAGACAAGAATGTATTATGAACCAATTGATGAATCTGCAGGACGCGAAAGAAGTACGTATTGATCGCGAATCCCGGCAATCAGTCCTCTCTAACTACCCCATCAGGGATACAGCGTGAATGATAGATAACTAAACAACTTTTAAAACTGTAGTAAAAAACATATTATCAAGTCAGTTAAATATAATTGAAAGGATATCTATCAGCATTAAGGCTAATTATATATTTGCATGTCAATAAATTCGTAAAAAGTAATAAAAAAATAATAATTTGGTTCAGCATTTACTTATGGTTGCATTCAAAATCTTCAATATGAAATAAATATCCATCACGCCTTACCCCCGAAGGGGTGGCAGAGGCATATTATATGCCCACTTTTCACCGTGTGGATTCCTGTCCAACGTAATAGGTGGTGAGCCCATTGCCGTGTTGAAATAGACAGACGCAGGATGTGACTACCTGCTGTTGAAATTTGTCAAGCCGCCCATAAGGCATTCAACCAGGCTTAACGACTGCCATTTTACTGGCAACCGGGACCAACGGCTTAACGTGCCTTCCGAAGCACGGAAACGCTCGCAAATGTAAATGCCACATAGTGGTCACCCATCCGAGGACCAGCCATAGTGAAAGTTGCGTAACTCAGTGACCGTTCACAGAATACTGAGACCGCGGGGCCACGAGCGCTCCTTATGTTCTTATCTTCAATATGTTGGTAATAGTTTTGTTCTGGCAGCTGTGATGACTTTTGTTTTGACAGTGGAAACCACTGCCGTCTAATTCTAAACCCTGCACCTGCATCAGCCTTGATTTGACATTTATGCAAATGCGTATAAATTAGGTAGGTATTTGATAAGTTATCATGGTCAGGTAGACCTGGTTTGTAAGACTTATCTATCCATTTAGGCCGTAAAATAAGTATCTATTTAGTCAACACATTTTATAAAAAAAATATGTCAGAGTGTGTACTTAAGTACACGCGTTAGACGTTATGTTTCTTTAGTCTAATAAGAATTCATCACAATACCACAACACTTTGTTTGTAACAGGAATGATAAATTAGTAAGAAACGAGACAACACAATAATAAAAAATCTAATTTGAATGTAGTTATAAGTTGTCATGGAAACACTTATCAGCTAATTTCAGGGTGTTTATAAGTTGTCATGAAAACACTTATCAGCTAACTTCATGAAGTCGGTTTTTCGTGACGGTCTGCCCGCGCATCGTAAAAAAATCTATTTTCCCTAACATGCCAAAAGAAGCAGAACTTAAAAACTACAAATAGGTAACGATATATTTGTGTACTGAGCTGAGCATATTTCTGTATACTGAAGCCTATATGCGTGTACTTAAGTACATACACACCCGTATGTTTTTTTTTACCACTGAGGAGGCAGACAAGCTTACGGCCCGCCTGATGGAAAGTGGTCATCGTAGCCTATGGACTTTTGCAACACCAGAGGTGTTGTAGTAACACTCGCGCTGCTGACCCTTTAAAAACCTTCTAAGACCCCTTTTGAAGAACCCCATACTGTAAAAATGTGTTGATTAAGTAGATACTTATTTTACGGGCCAAATGGATAGATAAGTCATATAGACCAGGTCTACCTGACCATGATAACTTATCAAATATCTACCGAATCATACGCATTTATTATTGTCAAAGATGGACAAACTAGGCCGGGTTTGACATTCCGCTAGAAAGTGAAATAATCTATTACACGACATACAAATAGTACCCATTATGCTACTATGTAATATCTACTGTGGTAACACTATTACTTATTCCGTGCAAGTATGTAAACATTGCCAATTGCGTTAATGATATATGTATGAGTAAAGGCACTATTTCTAATAGCACATTAGTCAGATTTTAAAAATCGAAGCATTAGTCTTTGTACTTTGTAGGCCAACGCCATGTTGTTAGAAAAAATATATGTGAGTGTACCAGAGTACACAATTACGAATTGAAACTTCTTTACGACGTTTTTTGTTACAGCTGTAAAACTTCTCTCATACGTCGATAAAGAAGTTTTACTTATGATAAAGAAGTTTCACATCAAAACAACATGGCGCGTAACCGAAAAATGTAACGATTTTTTACAGCTATAACATTTCTCTCAACGTCGATAAAGAAGTTTCACTTCAAAAAAGTAATTCATTTATTTATGTTTTTACATTTCTTAGTAAATGGAGGCGCAGTACGAGGGAAGTTCGTGCCATATCGCGACTCTGCTCTCACTTGGCTGTTGAAGGATTGCTTTACGGGTGGAGCCAATACATTCATTATAGCTAGTAAGTACTTTATTTGTCACTTTCTTTGCCCACATTTCGCACAGAGATAATGCGTCTGTGGAATGACTGGTGGTGCAGGGCAAAGTCGAAGGCAAGGGCGCGCGGTAGATCACCAATGCGTTGGACTGACCAGATAAAAGCGGCACTGAACGGTTCACTCCACTAGCGCACGAGGAAGGCCGCAGTAAGGAAAGAATGGCGTTGTATTGTAAAACGTGCAACTTGCCCTGATGTGACGACCACGACCACTCTGTCAAGAGTGTAGCGCTGAAGAAGAAGTAAGTAAAAGACACAGATATTCTATATCTGTGGTAAAAGACGAAAATTCTTCTGTAACATAAAACCTCTACGTGTTAACCTCTAACTTCTTTAGTGTGTATGATCATGACAGTTGAGTGTAAGGGGCCCTACCAAGATCTTCGGGGCCCAAGTCAACCTCCCGTGCTAGTGCGTGCACCTGCTGAATAACGGACGAGGTTCTGGCGCTGGCTTTCCCCCCTGGGGTTGGGAAGTCTGAGGGCGTCGCTCCCATAAAAACCACCCGCCAAAACTATAATGGAAAGACACAGTAGGATTGCAGCTAGGGATAGGGCGCCGCCGCAAAAAGGCGCGTAGGAGCCCTGCCCGACTCCTGTGGCAAGTGGGCTAGGACTGCCGTGTGTCGGGCCAGCACGGCTATAGAAGTTAGCCCCAACCCGTATCCGCTTCGCATCTTGGAACATTGGCACGCTGACAGGGCGTGCGGTAGAGTTGGCCGAAGTACTCTCCAGGCGGAGGGTGGACGTGGCGTTCCTGGAGGAGACTCGGTGGAAGGGCAACAGAGCCCGGCCTCTGCAGAAACGCTACAAGCTGTATTACACGGGTGCGCCTGGTGGGGAGAACGGGGTGGCCGTTGTGATCTCCGAGGGGCTGCAGAGCGGCATCTTGGAGGTGAAACGCTGTAGCGACCGGCTTATTATCGTGAGGGTGCTTGTCGATTGGATTATTACCCACCTGATAAGTGCCTACGCGCCACAGGCCGGTTGTAGCGAAGCCAATAAGATGTCGTTTTGGGGCCAACTCGAGGGAGTGCTTCGGAACATTCCGTTCTCACAGGGAATCGTTTTGGGCGGCGACCTAAACGGTCATGTGGGTGAGAGGTGTGAAGAGTTTGAGCGTGTTCATGGTGGTAATGGATACGGCACCCGCAACGCTGAAGGAGAAACTATCCTCAGAACGTGTGCGGCTGCCGATCTTACTCCAGTCTTCAAGGGTCAGTGCAGGAGTGCGGGAGCTACCGCGGTATAAAGGTGATGTCCCACACCATGAAGATCTTCGAGAGGATTATAGACTCTCGGATCCGGCAGGAGTGTACTCTCTCGGAGCGTCAATATAGGTTTCGCCCTGGTCATGGGACCACGGACCCTATTTTTGCCCTGAGGGTTGTCGCAGAGAAATACAGGTCGAAGAACACGCCTCTGCACTGTTTGTTTCTAGACATGCAGAAGGCCTCCGACTATGTTCCTTGTGCGATGATCTGGTGGGCACTTTGGTCCAAAGGGGTTCCAGAGGTCTATATAATATTGACACTATCCGGGACATGTACTATGACTCCGATTCAATGGTTCGGACTGCTGTTGGCAACACGAAACCCTTTCCCATCACCGTCGGGGTACACCAGGGTTCGGTCCTTAGTCCGCTTCTGTTCAGTGTAATATTAGACGAATTGTCGGACAGCATCAGAAACTCGCATGAGCAGCCTCCATGGTTGCTCAGTATGCTGACGATATTGCGCTGGCAGACGCGGTCAGGGGCAGATTGGTGCGACGTGTAAAGGCGTGGAAGGAGACGCTTGAGAACGGCGGTCTGAAACTAAATATGGCGAAGCTCGAGTACTTGGCACTAAACTCTACAGATCCCACATCCGTCCGCATAGGCGGTGATTTGGTCGAGCGCACGGACCAGGTTAAATACCTGGGATCTGTTTTTCACATGTCCAGTGACATCGATTGCGATGTCAAGTCACGCGTTGCTGCCGCGTGGGTCAAATGGCTGGAGATGACCGGTGTCATTTGTGACCCTAAAATGCCGATCCGGTTGAAGGGACAGGTCTACAAAACCATTATTAGACCTGTCCTTTTACATGGCAGTGAGAAGTGGCCGATATTGGAGCGCCACAAGCAGGAGCTGGGTGTCACGGAAATGAAGATGCTGCGGTGGATGTATGGAGTCACGCGGATGTACCGCGTGAGGTACTCTCGCATCCGCGGCAGCCTTCACGTCCGTGACATTGCAGACAAGTTGCAAGAGTGTCGCCTTCGTTGGTATGGTCACATCTTGCGGCAACCGCCGGGCTACGTAGGTAACAAATGTCTGGCCATGTCAGCCCCGCCGGGTCCTGGTAAGAGGGGAAGACCCAAGAAGTGCTGGCTTGACGTCGTTAGGGATGACATGCGTGCCAATGGTCTCACTACAGGGGATGCCGACGACCGTGCGAAATGGAGGAGAAAATGTAGGAAAGCGGACTCCGGGCGTCGCGATACGCAACAGGGACAGACGTTCGGATGATGATGATGATTACGACAGTTGACTTGTCCTTTATTAAAGGAAATCAAAGTCGGGTAAAGAAAAGTAGACATAATCAAATCTCTCTGATTTGAGATTTTAATACCCTATTAACACTTTCGTGCGAGCCACGAGACAAGCTGCGAGACGAGCCGCAAGCTTAAATGTAATGTGATGTACTGCGTTCACACTCGCGGTTCGCAGCTCGTCTCGTGACTCGCACGAGAGTGTAAATGTCACTCGCAGTTCACTAGAGACGCCTTACTCTATATATTTCATACAACCAAGAGTGTGTCAGGGGGCGTCACTCCTTACCCTTACGATTAAAGTAATTATACTAATAGACGTTTGGCAGGTAACTGACAGGCCGCATATGCGATTTTTTTATTACAGCTGGATGTAAACTTTCGTCTCAATTAGGGTGCTAGCGAGAGGTAGCAAGCAACATACCTTGTTCTGTGGTTTTTTATATATGTGTAAAACATTATTCTACAGCAATATCGCCGAGTGCTGCTTGTTACGGTGAGACAGCATCTACTCTTCGCTGGGCTGCCCGAGCTCGTCAACTTCCAACTCCAAGACCCACAAATACCAACTCGAATATTGCAACAAGAGCGGCTCTACAAGCACAGTTCAACCAGTTGATTGCTGAACTAACCAAGTATCACATTAGATATGTATGTATCTTTCTATACATAATTTATCATAGTAGTTGATCACTTCTGCGTACAAAACGTACCTAAATTTAAAAAAAAACTTGCAATATAGTAATTCTTCAGTTAAGTTAAATTGACTTTTGAGTATAATGCATCGCGATTAGTTTAATAATACATGAGTAATTTACTTAGTTGTACTGACTTTATAACCACAACCAGCTCCTGAATATTGTTTCAGATTCCTGAAACAGGAAGTATAAAATTTGAGGAACAGCATTGGGAACATCTTAAAAATGATTTTAAAGAAAATGGTATAAACAAAACCGCAAAGATAGGAAATATTCTGAGCATGACGCGTCTAAAATCTGACGCTAATTCAGAATCAACTGCATCCTCAATAGCCAGTGGCAGCTCTGATGTTATAAATGCCATGGATAAAAATATCAATATTACTAATGAAATAAACAAGGAAATGGATAAATTATTTGGCCCTGCTTTAGAGAGAACAAGCAGCGGTGATGATTTAAAAGTAGTCGCTCCACTGAGACATAAAAAGCGACAGTGTAGATCTCATGAAGTTTTGTCCGTAGATGAGACCATTGATACAAAACCTGTAGATAATTTATCAAAATATTTGCCTTGTCAAAGTGATATAGAAATCAATAAACTACCAGATGCTATAAAACAAAAAGTGTCTAATACTACCATTCTCCATGATAACCAAAGAGCTGAAATAGTTGCTTCTGTCACAGAAAGGTTGTATTCAAAACTAAAAAAGAAAGAAGAAAATGTTGTTTCTAAAGCAGAGTCGATTGTAGAGAAAAAAATAGTGGAACCATTAAGTGAGTTAAAGATTTGTACAAATGCGCGTCAAAGGCTAATGGATTTAAGTCAAAAAGCTGCTAAAAATAGAAGAAAGATAGGTATACCAGCACATACACAAACAAAAAGGTTTGTAACTAGGGTCAAAGACCAAGCTATTGATGTTCAAACTGATTTATATTCGTACACTTTAGGCCCAAGACGTCCGTATATTTTTTATCGAGATGTTGCTACGGAAACGGTGCCTATGACCCCGCGTTGTAAAGAGATAGCAGTTGGACCTACTGGTTCACTGAGCTTGTGTGACAGGTCCACGGGAACAAAACCGGTTATTTGTAAGAACTCTGTTATGATGACTGAAAGAGTAGCTAAATCTGAAATACAAACGCAAACGCGAGTACTGCCACCTCCTAGACGGAAAAAGCGTACAGTTTCGAAAAAATGTAGTTGTGAGGCACAAAATCGATCTAGAGAATGTTCAACACCTCCAGTTATAAGCATAAATATTTCACAAACATTCCCTGTAGATTCAGAATTTCAAAGTTCAGATGACTATTCAGACAGTTTAGGCAAAAGTAGAAAAAATACAACAAATACATCGACTCCAGATTTGTTATCAAATCACAATATTACCGATGCAGCAAATATTGATGAAATAAAAAAACAGAATATGTGTGTAGACGTCAATGTAACAGATCAGACTTGTAATTCTAATAAACAAGAGATCGTAAAGTCTTTAGATTCAAACGAGGAGTTTCCAGATACAGATGAGTTGTTACTACCAAAAGTAAACCCCAATATTATGAAAAACAGCAACCAAATTGATATTAAAAACATGATACTTGGTCGCAATAATCAAATGTATCCTTATAATATAGTGTTGTCACCACAAAAAGAAAGAGATTCAAAAAAACTTGTAACTTTTAAGGATATTGATGATAACCCAACTATCGCAATTGCGACTGCATCCAAGATTGAATCTCAAAATGGTAAAAATGTGCAAAACGAGCACAAAAATTTTGACGAAGATTGCTTTGTACTTAATGATTATGAGAGTACTTATTCTGATGCAACGGAATCAAGTAAAACAGATACGGATTCCTTTATATGGAAAAACGGCGTTCAGAGCAAAACATTAGATCCAGTTAGAAGTAATCGTATACCCGTATCTAAACGGACTAAATGTAAAACATCGCAAGCAAAGATTTTAAAAGATTTTCTAGGTTTTGAGAAACCAAAAGATGTAAAAGAAAGGCCTCTACAAAGTTATATGTCAACTGCAAATGTTAATGATAATATAAGCTCTAGCGATAGCCTGGAAACACTAAACATACCAGATTATAACTATCACGTTCGTAAGACCCATGTAAATAATACATTTTCGTATAATAATAGGAAGGATCAATATCAGTATATGGAGAAAAAATTACTTGATTCGTGTATTGATGCCGAAGAATCAGTTAAAAAATACGAAATTTACGTAGAAAATGCTAGACAAAGTATGAAAATAGAGGGGGCGTATGCTAAAGCTCGAAGCCCAAAGGAATTACTGCAGCACTTGGTACAGATGCGCAGAGATGTAGTCAAAGCTGAAAGTGACTACACGGATAGCTCTATAGATATGCTAAATAAGTAATTATATTATTAAGGATAATGCTTTATTATCATTTATGTATACTTTTAATTAACCTTGAAATAAGTAGAGTTTGTCAAAGTCAATTATTTCAAGAATAAATTTATAATGTATTGAGAGTAAAATAATTTTTATTCTGTTTACCCATTAGAGGGGGCGTATGCTAAAGCTCGAAGCCCAAAGGAATTACTGCAGCACTTGGTACAGATGCGCAGAGATGTAGTCAAAGCTGAAAGTGACTACACGGATAGCTCTATAGATATGCTAAATAAGTAATTATATTATTAAGGATAATGCTTTATTATCATTTATGTATACTTTTAATTAACCTTGTAATAAGTAGAGTTTGTCAAAGTCAATTATTTCAAGAATAAATTTATAATGTATTGAGAGTAAAATAATTTTTATTCTGTTTACCCATTAAAAATTCAGTAAATATTTTAAATGCGAAAGTTTGTGAGCGTATATTTGTTACATCTACTCACTCAAACGGCTGCACAAATTTGGTGTAGAGGCATCCCGGATTAACACAGGCAACAACAATTATGTATTATTCAACAAACAGTTTCCTGTGGCTAACGTAAAGGGAAAAATTTACCACGCGGGCGGAGTCGCGGTTGTATTATATTTTAACTTAATTATCTTCACGCTGTATCCCTGTAAAAAAAAACTTAGTTTCTGTCTTTTTACGGGAAGAATATGTTAACTAAAATCATAACAACACTTCATGGTGGACGGGAAAGCCGAACTCACTCAGGCCACGGTGTTTCAAAATCAAAGGTCACAAAGCCTATTGCCAAAATGTTTCTTTTTTGTAATATATTAGCCAACTAATTTTAATTAATTAGACCTGTTACATTTCAAGTTCATTGAAATAAGAAAATGTGCAATCTGTGTGAGCTCACATTTTGAAATATGCAAGTCTAGTATTGGGTGAACAGCCTTCGTAAACGGTGCCGCGCGCGCTTCACCTTAAATAAACTACACTTTACTACATGTTAAACCTATATGTATATCTCCAAGAGAAATATATAATCTCTAAAGTGATAAAATGATTTATTAGATACCAAAACTCAGTGCCAAATGTGTGTATGTGTTTGAACTTTTTATAATAATAACAAATAAAATGTCGTTTTTCATAACACATATATTTAACCCACAAACATTAATACTAACCATTATAGGTGTTGTGTACTCGATCCTGTGGTTCCAATACAAATTTCAGTATTGGAATAAACGAGGAGTTGTTGGACCTAAGCCGGAGTTTCTTTTTGGTAACATAAGAAATGTGTTAACAAGAAAAACACAGTTCTTTCAGCCATACATCGATAACTACTTTAAATACAAACATTTGCCGTACATCGGCATGTATTCCTTCCATCGACCTGTTCTGTCAATACATGATCCAGAAATAGCAAAGCTTGTATTGATAAAAGACTTTGATAACTTCCAATCTCGTGGAACATATGCTGGTGGAGTTGGAGATCCATTGGCAGAAAATTTATTTAATTTATCTGGGAAGAGATGGAAGAAATTGCGACTGAAGATGACCCCGACGTTTACGCCGGGAAAACTAAAGACAATGTACCCTATCGTTGAAGACATCGCTAAGCAGGCTTTACATTATTTAGATGTGAACATGAGCAAAAAAAACATAAATTTCTCTGAGTTTTATTCAAAATACGCAATGGAAATAATTGGAAATGTTGGTTTTGGTGTAGAATGTAAAGGTTTTACAAACCCAAATTCAGAATTTTACTTACGAGGACATGAATACTTTGACCATCAATCCTTTTATTGGTAAGTACTCTTAAGGTGGCAAACAAGTATATGGGTCCACCTGATTAAAAGTGATCACCGTAGTCTATGAATATTATATATATAATAATAGCCAAAGAGGTACAACACTCGTGCTGCCTTCATTGTAACATTCAGAAACAAACGTTCATAATAAAAAACGTGATTGTGATCTAGATTTCGCAAATAAGTAAAATGTTGCTGGGTCGTTGCGTAAACCTGTCACCCATGTCCGTATTATTGCAACGGAATTTAGTATTTTTTTATTTATTTATTATACACTTAATGCACGCCAAGACAGAATTACAATACAGAGAAATATGATACAAAATAGCAGTACAATGGGCGGCCTTATCGCTTAGTTGTATAGTTAACGGCGATGAGTAATTATTAAGCCAAGTAGGACGTGTGACCTGAAAAATACAACTGCAAGTAACCACAACCTGTTTCCGCTCGTTTCAATATACAATAGGCTCACCACCCTCAGCTGGTGAAGTGTGGGTATATAGTACCTATGCATCTGCGAAACCTTCGAGAAAAAAGGCGTGACTATATTGGTGGTTTGTTTATGCAACACTATTTTTGTCAACATAGATGTTAAAAATGAGAGTAAGTACGGTCAGCAACGAAAGTCATTTAGCATAGCAGAACATTATCTACAAATGTAAAACCTAAATATAGGTTTCAATGTGTCAGAAATGTACTATTTTCAACAAGTATACACTGTTCCTAAACTATTTTACGTAAATAAGAATAAACATGCGACGATTCACAAATCTAGTACATAACTTTGGATTGTGTTAAGCTACTTCTGAGGCTGACTGTACCAATTTGTACATAATATTATTCAAATAACATTACGGTATAGCCTACATTTCACAATTCCACGTAAGATTTTGTTCCGTAAAGCCTTTTGTATCGGCGATGAGACATCAGCACTTGAACAAATCAGATTATTACCGGTTATAAGAAATGTCTAAATATGTATGTTCGTTTTAGTCTAAAGTAGTTAAATATACTTACCGATCAGCCACGCCTTTATCCCCGAAGGGAGGCAGATGTACACTATAAGCTACATTTCACCGTATGCATTTTGTCCCACGTAATAATGTGGTGACTTTATTGCCGTGTTTAGGACAAGCTGTAAATTTTTTTTAACTTTGGCTTAACGACCAAGGGCTTAAGGTGCTTTATGGGTTCCGAATCTACTATTGACAAGCCGTAGAATAGAACCAGAATCGCTGTTTCTAGCTGTCAAAATGTTAGTAGACTATCAAAAATGTCATTGACTACGTAACTGTACGTGTAAGTAGAATTCTATCGGCCGAACTATAGAAGTCTACCGGAGCACAATTGTAAGAGTAGACTACGAAAAGCTGTCAAAATTGTACCGGTGACTTTATATTGAGCGACGATTTCGATTCTATTCCGACACGATTGAAATAGCAGACTCGGCCCCCTGAACCACGGAAGCGCTCGAAAAATGCTAAACGCAGTAATCGTTTAGGTAGATACACAGCTTTGAGTTAGCAGTAACTCGTAGCCCGAGCATTTCAGTTTAAAAATAATACACTATGGTATTTTATTTTAGATTTTGTTTTGATTTCGCCTTACCGCATTTTCAAAGGTTGACTTCATCAACCTTTCGTTTTTCAACCTTTGAAAATGCCGTAAGGCAAAACCGGTCAGGTTAAATAGTAAATTTTGTGGAAAAGTGCAAGTGTTTTATTCAAAATGTGTAGCAACTTCCACCAAGTGCTATCGATCAACAGTATAATCAGTTTAAAAAATAAATTTGTTGTTAATATAATCCATTATTTTCACTAAAATAAAACTGAATTTATTTGCAATATATTTGTCAATGGTTGGTGTAAGTATTTATTTTACTTAACTTACAAATTACATCACTGACCCCGACGACACTACTAAATATTACACTAAAGTAATTTAGTAAAATGAAATAATATACTAAATATTGCCAGAATATTTAAAATCGTGTTGTTTTTATGATAATTTACATACAAAATTGTAATGTCCTTTCGGTTTCTGCAACGGTCAGAAAATATTTATTAGTTTACTAGTTGATGCCCGCGACTCCGTTCGCGTAGTGAAGCTTACCCGTTCCCGTTGCAATTTTTCAAAATATTCTCTCCATAAAAACCTTTTTTAGATATCTAGGAAAAATTTAAAAAAAACTAGAATTGGCCCACCCGTCTTCGAGTTTTCGGCTTAGGAACATATTTTGTGATTTATTTTTATTTTTATAGATATTTTTGTGAAACCCGTCCCTAGAGGTTTGACGACTTTGATCTAAAATAAAAGTAGACGAAGTATAATTATGTCCAGTCGTTTACAAATGTCGATGTATAGAAATGTTAAAAATAAATTTTATCAATGTAGAAATATGACAAAACTATAAAAAAATATGAAATACACCTAATAATGTAAATAGTTTGATAAAATTTAATAACAATAATAATATATCAGTCACGCTCACGCCTTTATCCCCGAAGGGATGGCAGATGCACATTATACGCCCCTATTTCATCGGAGTGTAGAATCGAATGCCGAATTACCCTTATCCGATGACCTGTTGACCAAAAACACCCTTCGCCCGTCCTCGGTTCGCCATATTACAGTTCACCGATTAACTGTTTGCCGTCAACCCTTCATTCGTAGACGGTTCTACAAATTATTGTTATCTTATGAACTGTTGAATGAAACAAAGGTGTTTTCGGCAAACAGTGAATCGGTGAACTGTAATATGGCGAACCGAGGACGGGCGAATGGTGGTTTTAAACGATAAAAAAAGTAATCAATTTATAACAAAGCAAAACATAATTTGAACAAGACATTTTGCTAATGGAACGAATTATGATATAAGCTCATGATTTTAGGCTTGAGATATTTTATTATGAGACGAGTTCAACGCTAGAGTGGATGATCCATTGCACCGGTTACTGTCCTAAGACTTTATTTTACTTGACATTTTTATATTTTGTCATTCTTCTATGTCGACATTTTTATTTTGCTTTTTATTGTAATTGTAGACATTATTATACTTAATAATTTTTATTTATATTTTAGATCTATTGATAAATTTTTAAAGCAATTATTTGCTAAATTTCTCATAATTTTTTATTAAAGTGGAAAAATGACGATATAAATATGTGGAGAATTTCAACTTGATTCGATACGGTTCGGGTAGTTCAGGTGGCTAGAACATTGCCCTGGTTAGGCAAAGGTCACAGGTTCAATCCCTGTCTCGAGTCAAATTGTCTTTTTCCACTTTAATAAAAAATTTAGATCTAATTTATAATTTATAATAAGATAAATAAGAGAAGCGCTCGTGGCCCCGCGGTCTCAGTGTTCGGTAAACGATCACTGAGGTACGCAACTTTCACTATGGCTGGTCGTCGGATGGGTGACCACTTTGTGGCATTTACATTTGCGAGCGTTTCCGTGCTTCGGAAGGCACGTTAAGCCGTTGGTCCCGGTTGCCAGTAAAATGGCAGTCGTTAAGCCTGGTTGAAAGCATTATAGGCGGCTTAAAAAATTTCAACAGCAGGTAGCCACAACCTGCGTCTGTCTATTTCAACACGGCAATGGGCTCACCACCTATTACGTGGGACAGGAATCCACACGGTGAAAAGTGGGCATAAAATATGCCTCTGCCACCCCTTCGGGGATAAGGCGTGATGGATATTTATTTATTTTTTATAATTTATAATTTAGACCTAAGTCGTCAAACCCGTCCCGAGTAATATAACGAGAGTGTAATATAACTATTCACCGCTCTATCGTAAACACTGGGACATCCTTCCGTTATCAACGGTACCTAGCGTTAGACAGATAGGTAGAAACTATGAGTTTTAGTCGTTTGAGTCCGGCATAACATTCGTGGGGATTTTCACACGGTACAAAAAGAAGTACCCTATACACCGCGAAAATTTAGACATAACAGAGGCGTACCGAACCTACGAATAATGCTAACAACCTATTCACTTTAGTAATGAGATTGATAAATCATGACCTATCCAACATACTAGATGCCGATTATTTCCCAGACGTTTTAACCATGAACATTTTTTGTAGATACTAGGTGACCCCCACGGCTTTGCCCGTGACATATTTCGTACTCCCGTCGCACTATTTAATCCCGTCGCTTATAAATTCTGCAATAATGTATAAAATTTGCCCGCCTTGTCGCAATTTATGATTACTGCTTCACTCTCCGGGGTATTAGCGTGATGATATATAGCCCATAGCTTTCCTCGATGAACGGGCTATCCAACACAACAATAGTTTTTCTAATCCGACCATTTTTTACTGAGATTAGCGCGTTCAACCACACAAACTCTTTAGCTTTATATAAAGCTATGGATGTATAGGAAATTAAAATAGGAAACTAACAATAGGAGAGTAACTTTTAAAATGAAGAGATAAAGAGAAAGCAAATATTGTTATTTTATTTCATCAGTCTCGCCTTTTTTCTCGTTACAGTGGCAGAGGCAAACTATTCCTTATAATTTTCTCTTTGTATGTATGGTGGAAGTGTATGCGACTGCCGCGCTGACATTCCGGGTTCGATTCCCGTATCGGAACAAATATTCGTGTGATCCGCAATTATTTGTTTCGGAGTTTGGTTGTTTCCTATGGTAAATATGTAAAATAAATAAAATAAATATCCATCACGCCTTATCCCCGAAGGGGTGGCATATTATATGCCCACTTTTCACCGTGTGGATTCCTGTCCTACGTAATAGGTGGTGAGCCCATTGCCGTGTTGAAATAGACAGACGCAGGTCGTGGCTACCTGCTGTTGAAATTTTTTAAGCCGCCTATAAGGCCTTCAACCAGGCTTAACGACTGCCATTTTACTGGCAACCGGGACCAACGGCTTAACGTGCCTTCCGAAGTACGGAAACGCTCGCAAATGAAAATGCCACAAAGTGGTCACCCATCCGACGACCAGCCATAGTGAAAGTTGCGTACCTCAGTGATCGTTTACCGAACATTGAGACCGCGGGGCCACGAGCGCTTCAAAATAAATATGTATGTATTTAGAAATATATAAGTATGTTTATCAGTACTCTAGATCCCGTACTACAAGCTTATAGTAGCTTACATTGGACTAGACGGCGTGGTGTAAAAAAATATCCCAATACATTCACATTTCACCGTTAGCATTTTGTTCTAAGCCTTTTTTGCTGAGAATGTTTAAATCTTAATCAATCATTCAAAAGGGGTTTACAGGGAAGACAGCGCGAGTCCTCTGGCGTTGCAAACATCCATAGGCTACGGTGACCACTCTCTATCAGGCTTGTCTGCCTGTATATAAAAAAATAAGACACATCTACCGGTTTTCTCTAAGTGTGCAGTTTTTTCAGAACGTTCTGAGACGATTTCAAGTAAATTCAGTTTTTTCCAAAAACGGGGTCGGTTTTTGGCTGTTTACTTGCCGGGTATTTTATGATTTGGTTTGACCTATAGCCATCTTGGACGTAATTTTACATTGTTTATTTATTTACTATTTAAAATAATGTGTTTATATTTTTAGGAGAATTATTCGAGCATTCGCATTCTTTGCTCCGGATACGTTTGACAAGTTAAAGATCAAACGCATCAGTGCTCAAATAGAGAACTTTTTCTACGGTTTGGTGGAGAGTACTGTGGAATATCGCCAGAAGCATTCCTTTAAGAGGAACGATTTTCTTCAAACGCTTATTGAATTAAAAAATGGGAAAGTCATAGACGAGAATGGTACGTAAGATTGATTTAAGAATTGTTTCTAACAGAAAGTTCTATAAAATTATAAAAAGTAGGTATCAAATCTAGAAGAACTGTGTTCTGTAAACGATCACTGCGTTAAGCAACTTTCGCTATAGCTGGTCCTTGGATGGGTGACTGTGGCGTTTACATTTGCAAGCGTTTCCGTGCCTCGAAAGGCACATTAAACCATTGGTTCCGGTTGCCAGTAAAATGGCAGTCGTTAAGCAGAGTTGAAGGCCTTATGGGCAGCTTGAAAAATTTCAACAGCAGGTTGCCTTTACTCACGTGTAAGACCCGGACTCCACAAAAGCTGAGACGACGGGGGAGTAACTGTGTTTTAATCAATCATTAAACATTCGTTATTCACACATCTCGTGTCCACTCAGCTTTAGTGGATACCACCGAGCGGAGATGTATCATATTTGTATGGCGCGATCGAGCTAGCGTAGATGTGAGCTGTGCTTACGGCCGGTTGGTCTTAGCGAGGACGGGATGACATGTGAGCGGTGTGAAGTGTCCGGCTTCTTCATACTCACTTTTCTCTTCTCTTTTGACTTTCTTCTTTTTTTTAAAGTAAAAGAAGTTTCTGATTTAGTAAAAGCGATATGGAGATGTCTGACTTTCGTGTAAGATTAAAATAAACTGCAATCCTAACAAACATCGCACACATCTAGTACAGTCTAGTTCGTACTCATCTCCGCTCAGCTTTCCTGGATAAATCTTTGTTAAAAAAAACGTCTTCTCGTCTCTGCTTTAAACATTTCCGCACATCTCCGCTTTCGTGGAGTCCGGGCTTCAATTTTGGGATATCAATTCTGGTTATATGAGTACACATGAATATAAAAATAAACTGCAATCCTAACAAACATCGCACACATCTAGTACAGTCTAGTTCGTACTCATCTCCGCTCAGCTTTCCTGGATAAATCTTTGTTAAAAAAAACGTCTTCTCGTCTTTGCTTTAAACATTTACGCACATCTCCGCTTTCGTGGAGTCCGGGCTTCAATTTTGGGATATCAATTCTGGTTATATGAGTACACATGAATATAAAAATAAATAATTACATTACAGTTAAATTAACATTACAGGTAATGTGAAGTGCGTGACAGATTTCCCGTTTACCATGAACGATATAGGAGCTAACACTATGTTATACATGATTGCGGGATACGAGACATCGGCCACTACTGGTCAGTTCGCTGCCTACCAACTAGCTCTGAATCCTGTTATACAAGCAAAAGCCAGAGAAGAAGTAGTCAGGGTCCTGGCTAAATATGATGGGATGTGCACTTACGAGGCTCAGAACGAGATGGGATATCTGAATATGGTGTTAGACGGTGAGTTACCTATATTTCAAAATACTTTTCTGAATATTTAATTACAATAATATAATGCGTATCATTATAGATTATAAAACAAAGTCATTCGCCGCGTATGTTTGCCTGTTCGCGATAAGCTCAAAAACTACTGCACTGATTTTGCTGTTTTCACCAATGGATAGACTGATTCTAATTTGATGATTTGATGTCAGAAAAAAAAATGCCGTGAGGGAGTTTTCAAGGAAAACGCTGTCTAAGCACTTTGGAATATAACAAAATAATGTATGGTGGAATTGTGTATCTTATATAGGTTGTAAAAAGGAGTAACTTTCATACATATATACGCCTTTATCTCCGAAGGGGAAGGCATACTACATTTCACCGTTAGGCTACATTATATTCCCGTGGGAACAGGCACTACGCGGATGAAACCGCGGGGCAGTTAAAGTATAAAATGAATTCGCTGACTGTTGTCTGTATGTATGTATACGCTTAGATCTGTTGAAATTCTGAAATTCTCATATTCCCGTGGGAACAGGCACTACGCGAACGAAACTGCGGGGCAGTTAAAGTATAAAATGAATTCGCTGACTGTTGTCTGTATGTATGTATGTATGTATGCGCTTAGCTCTTTTGAACTATGCTACGAATTTTAATGCAGTTTTTGATAATTAGTTAGAGTGATTCAAGAGGAAAGTCTAAAATTGTGTATGTATGTAATGGATTGTAGTATTATATTGCACCCTTACAAAACCATATATAACTAGTAACTAGCAAAATAAGTCTTTACTTATGACATTGCCGTTATACAGTACTGGCCATTTTAATTGAAAATATTTTTTGTTTGGCTAAATATTTTAATAAAAAATTAATTTTATTTTAAATACATGGAATTCTTTTTCCAAAAGTAGTCATTTGTTTAATGATTAGTGTTACATTTTTATCGCATTTCAATCTTTTTCGTCATCATGGATACGTTAAAAATTCGAGTTATTATGGAATATGGGTACCGTCGTGGCAGCAACGCGGCAGATGCGGCACGCAACATTAATGACGTTTACGGAGCTAACACTACAAACTAACGCACCATCTGTTTTTGGTTTGCTCGCTTACGTTCTGGAAATTTTGACCTGAAAAATGAACCTCGCGGTCGTCCGAAGACTTTGGTCGACAATGACGAATTAAAGGCGATTGTGGAAGCAGATGATACACAATCTACGGCTGAGTTAGCAGCAGCTTTCGACGTTAGCATCAAAACAATATTGGTCCATTTGCGTCAAATTGGCAAGGTAAAAAAGCTTGACATATGGGTGCCCCACGAACTCAATGATCGCCAGCGCGAAGTACGCGTCGAGACGTGCCTTGCACTGCTCAACAGACACACAAATGAAGGAATTTTGAACCGCATTGTGACCTGCGATGAAAAATGGATTATGTTTGATAACCGCAAGCGCTTTGCATGGTGGTTGGATCCTGGTTCAGCACCTAACAATACCCTAAACGAAAACTTACCCCTAGAAAAGTGATGGTCACTGTTTGGTGGTCTAGCGCCGGTGTGATTCATCACAGCTTCTTACCTAACGGGGTGATCATTACTGCAGATGGGTACTGTGAAGAACTGAACACAAAGATGAAGAAGCTGGCACATATCCAACCAGCATTGGTCAATCCGCTGCTCCTGCACGACAACGCGTGACCTCATACTGCACAGCAGACGGTCTCCAAGTAGCAAGAACTGGGGTTTGAAGCTCTCCGTCATCCGCCCTACTCACCAGACCTTGCGCCTACAGACTACAACTTTTTCCAGATTTTGGATAACTTCTTGGCGGGAAAAAAATTCAATACCCGATAGGCACTACAAAATGCCTTTGAAGAATTTGTTGCCTCCCGTCCAGCTGATTTCTTTAAGAATCAATAAACTGCCACTGCGTTGGCAAAGATGCATTGATTGCATGGGTGATTACTTCGATTAATACAAATAAAAAATACAAGAAAAATATTCCTTTAAATTTTTTCATTCAAAACGGCAATTTCATAGGTATTGACCTAATATCACAAAACCTTCAGTGTAATAGTTTTATATTAACCTATACCGATAAATAAATTTGAAGTGTCTGCTTACAATACTCAATTTACAGTTTTTCACCAAATGCATATAAAAGTATATAAATATCCATCACGCCTTATCCCCGAAGGCGTGGCAGAGGCATATTATATGCCAACTTTTCACCGTGTGGATGCCTGTCCCACGTATTAGGTAGTGAGCCCATTG
This sequence comes from Thumatha senex, assembly GCA_948477245.1. NCBI lineage: Eukaryota > Metazoa > Arthropoda > Insecta > Lepidoptera > Erebidae > Thumatha > Thumatha senex. Next base: position 15,965,574 of record OX419743.1, read on the forward strand.
CCGTGTTGAAATAGTAAGACGCAGGCTGTGGCTACCTGCTGTTGAAATTTTTCAAGTCGCCATAAGGCCTTCAACCAGGCTTAACACCTGCCGTTTTATTGACAATCAACGGCTTAACGTGCCTTCCGAAGCATGGAAACGCTCGCAAATGTAAATTCCACAAAGTCGTCACCCATCCGAGGACCAGCCATGTGAAAGTTGTGTAACTCAGTGATCGTTTACAGAACAATGAGACCGCGGGGCCACTAGCGCTTCAAAAGCATATACGGTACTTATATAAAATAAAAAATCTATTAAGTTTTTTTCTCTATCTGTCTGTTCAGCTAATTTCTGAAACGGCTGGACTGATTTAAACAAGACTTTCACTGACAGATAGCTGATGTTTTAAGAAGTAATTCTCTAAATACATGCATAGGAAACACCTAAACTTAAAAAAAAAGCCATTTGTGGATAACACAAATATTTGTTCGAACCTGGGAATCGAACCCGAGACCTTCCCGCGACGGTCACATACTCTACCACTTACGCCATCAAGGTAGTGTTTGTTGTACATTTTATTTTATTAAATTTTGAACCACCCCAGTTCCGTGCTTCGGAAGGCACGTTAAGCCGTTGATCCCGGTTGCTAATAAATTGGCAGTTGTTAAGCCAAGTTGAAGGCCTTATGGGCGGAATAAAAAATTTCAACAGCAGGTCGATGCAGCCTGCACCTGTCCATATCAACACGGCAATGGGCTCACCACCTGTTACGTGGGACGAAAGTGCATACGGTGAAACGTGGGCGTTTAATATGCCTCTGCCTACCCCTTCGGGGATAAAGGCGTGACAATATGTATGTATGTATGTAAATATTGGTTTCGGAGTTTGGGCGTTTCCTATGTATAATACGCATATCAGATGTCTAGATCCGATAATACAAGCTGATAGCTTAGTTTGGGCTGGATGGCGCTGTGTAAAATGTGTTTCACAATATTCATTCATTTATTTATTACTTATTTATGTGTTTTTTAGAAACAATGCGCCTTCACCCGTCCATGCGTGCATTATTCAGAAGATGTACCACGGAATATAAATTACCTGACACAGATTTGGTTATTGAAAAGGGGACAATGATCTTTGTTCCAATACAAGCGATACAAATGGATCCAGATATATTTCCGGACCCGGAGAAATTCGATCCAGAAAGATTTGCACCGGAAAGGAAGGCAAATATGCACCCTTGTCACTGGATGCCATTTGGTGAAGGTCCAAAGAAATGTTTAGGTAAAGTATAAAGCTTTTACAATATAATTTCGATTTTAATTAACTAGGTAAATTCTTACGTAGGTACAGTATAAAGCATTTTTCAGGGCCTTTAAAAATCTCTTATTTTTATAAGGTTGGTATGATTACATAATTACCTACAAATATTTAACAACCATAGTAAATGTCATAAAAAGATAGGTAGGTATAAAAGATTTTCTGAAAGTTAACAAATTTAGGTACCCTTATAGAATATGAAAAATCTTTATTGATGTAGGTCACAAAGTAACACTTATGAACGTCAAGATTATTGCTTTTACATTTACTGCCAGATTCGCCAAGCATAGGTAGATAGAGCCTGAGGAAGAACCTGGCATTAAAACTCATGGCCACTCTTTTCTTACCGGCAGTAATTACAATAATTTGATTTACATGTTATGAGAGTGACTCTTATTTCCATCCTATGCCCACTGTAAGTACTGTTTAGCTATAAGAAGAGAAAAACTATCTCTACGCGTTAGACTCGAAGTAGGTTTTGTTCACAGAGCAAGCAATCTGCGTCACTCGTGGGGACCCCAGCGTGGGAGCGAGCACCTTTCTTTGCTTTTTATTTCCTTTCGATATTAGATTCATTTCGATGCATTCATATTAAAGTACATCTTATAGGAATAGAGAACACTTTTTGAAGTAAAACTTCTTTATCGACGTTGAGAGAAATTTTATAGCTGTAAAAATAAAAAAGAAATCTTCACGATTTTCGGTTACGCGCCATGTTGTTTTGAATTGTAACTTCTTTATCATAAGTGAAACTTCTTTATCGACGTATGAGATAAATTTTATTGTTGTAAAATAAATCCTTAAGAAGTTTCACTTCTTACCTGTGTACTCTGGTACAAACATATTTTTTTAATTTTTAGCGCCACGCCGCCGTGTGCGAATTAGTCCACAATTTTATTAAAGTTTATAATTACAGTGGTCTGCTGGATCACTCATAGTCCCTCTAGCTTGTGTTCTGTAAACAGTAACTGCATTAAGCATTTTACTATCAGTTAGTTCTGAGATGGGCGATAGATTTCCATTTAAGAGAGTGTGGGTGCATGGCGCTTTGGTCCCAGTAATATGGTAAATTATCCAACTTATACCTTATTGGCGGCTCCTATGGAATTTGCGACATAAGAAGTGCGGTGCACGCATGGAATTAAGTAATAGCAATTGCAACGCGCGCAACTCATGCAAGTCACGTATGGTACTCGCCACGCAATTCAGTTTACTCTTAGCAATGGTCTGTTTAGTATCCTAGCTATCTTCATGTAACTCAGTCGCATTCGTGACTCAGTTGTAAGTTCTGTTGTGTAAACTGCCAACGTAAAGTATAAACTCGAATTTGAAACCAATTACCCCAAAATATTATTAATAGGTACCTACATTGACAAAGCAATAAGTGCGAGATAATTCGTTGCGGTTGCCTCTTGACACGTATAAAAATAAGCTTTAAATGTCCATATTCCTTAGGTAGATCGTCGTATTTCAAAAGTTACTTGATACTTAAGAGTTTTAAGCACGTTCTCCTGAGTAATTTACCCGGGACATTTAAATTTAAGGCAAACTAAGTTTAGTCGACTGTTCCCACATAAATCCAAAGGAACTATGTAAGTGTAATTTTAATGAACACAACATTGACTTTTTTTTCTTTAAATTCATTACTGTATAATTGGTCAAATATCATGTAAATCAAACTAATGTAATTACTGGCGGTAGAAAAGAGTGGCCATGAGTTTTATTGCCAGGTTCTTCCTCTGGCTCTACCTATTGCTTTGCGAATCTGGCAGTAAATGTATAAGCACTAATCTTGACGTTCATAAGTGTTACTTTGTGACCTGCATGAATAAAGATTTTTCATTTTCACCCGGCAATAGACATCTCTAGGCAGGGACCGTGTGGTTTTAGTCGGATCGTGTCGGGTATAACATCCTAGGGGATTCCCAAAAGTAAAAAGAAAATAAATGGTTAAGCACGAGGTTGCCTCCGAATTATAATTCTTCATAGTTCCTTTTACATGCTCATGACCTCAATTGCGTTGGCTGTCCTTGGGCAAAAGCATTTATACTTAATTGACTAACATTTTAAGACATGATGTTGGCAAAAAATAGCCTATTATTATATTTAGAGGTCAAGTTACAGGTAAGAACAAATTGAGGCCGTTCAATAGTGTTTCAATAGCTACTTCACTACATATTATAAAACTAAGTCACTTTTCGCTGTCTGTCCCTATGTATGCATAGATCTTAAAAAGTACGCAACGAATTACGATGCGGTTTTTTTTAATGGTTAGAGTGATTTTTATAGAAGGTTTGTATGTATAATTTGTTAAGTTTTTGAATACATTGACTAAATTATGACGATATTTGTTGGGGATGTCGGAAAAAATGAGCCGTCTGGGAGCTTTCATCGAAAACGCTGCCAAAACCCTTTGAGATATAACAAAATAATGTACGGTGGAATTATGTATCAAATATAGGTCTACAAAAAAGTCCGCGACAGCATATGTCTATCTCTTAAGGATAGTATAGAGTATATCCATTATATACATAGTATATCCATTTTAATACTTAAAAAAACCAGCAATAATACAGAGGTATTTTGAAGGCTATTTACACAAATACGTTATTAATCCTTATCATTTTTAATATGTTAGTTGGCTTCAACATTTCATGAAGATTATTTTGTCCCTTTACACCTTGCAAATTAAATGAATATCTTAGGAGATACGGCGAAATCAAAATTTTGCACATAGAAATTAATTTCGTGTAAATACAACCATAATTCGATCGGGCGGGCGTAGGTAGGTACTCGGGGCCGAGTCTACTATTAACAAGCCGTAGAATAGAACCATAACCGCTGTTTTTAGCTGTCAAAATGTTAATAGACTATCAAAAATGCAACTGACTAGCGGCCACCTGCGCGGTACGTGTTAGTAGAATTCTATCGGCCGACAGATATAAGTCTATTGGAGTACGATTGTGGTAGTAGACTACGAACAAAAGTCAAAATTGAACCAGTGGCTACTGAGCGACGATTACGATTATTTTCTGATGCAATTGAAATAGTAGACTTGGCCCTCTGGACAGCGGAGAAGTAATCAAAATATTTGGAAAATGTTCATACTTTATTGTGAAATTAATAAGCGACGGGATTAAATGGGTGCCACGGGATTCGAAGTATGCCACAGGCGAAGCCGGGCGGGACAGCTAGTAATAAATAAAGCTGAATAGTTTACTTTGTTTGTTTGTTTGGTTGAACATGCTAATCGGTTGAAACTTTGTTTATACTATTTATCGAGAAGGATTATGGACATTTTAAATAAAATCAATATTGTGGGACATTTTTTTTTTCACACAGCGCCGTCTAACCCAAAGTAAGCTAATATAAGCTTGTGTTATGGGATCTAGACGACTGATAAACATACTTATATATTTCTAAATACATACATATTATACATAGGAAAAACCTAACCTCCGTAACAAATATTTGTGGATCACACAAATATTTCTTCCGACCCGGGAATCGAATCCGGGACCTCAGTCGCGGCAGTCGCATACGCTACCACTGCGCCAACGAGGCAGTCAATAGGCTTTATATCATCACGCTACTACCTTGGAGTTCGGACCGGTAATCATAAATGTCATCAAATTGGGCAAATTTTCATAAATGTATAGGTATGTTTTATTGTAAAAGTAAAAAACGACGGGATAAATGAGTGGAACGGGGGTTCTAAGTATGTTGCGGACGTAGCTGCAGGGTTTCAGCTAGTCATTTCATATATACACGGCTGGGTATCAGAGTACCCACTTTTCACCTTTTCGTTTTATTATATTGGCCACTAGCTGACCTATGCAACTGCGTTAGCGCCAGTCAGCTAGTATAAATGAAGAATCGCTCGACCGATTTTGTGTAATCTTCTCATAAACCATCTACTAAATTTAAATAGTCCGAACAAAGCCTAATCATTTGTTTTGGATAGGTGAGCCCGTTTTTGACTTATAAAATTACAACGAAAAGTGGCATTGATTTTTATTCATAGGTCATATATTATACTGATTGTATAGTTTTTCTGCATACCTATCTTTCTGACATCATTGGCTCAAGAGGTGGCTCATTAAGGCCCTAATATGTGCGCTCAAGTTTGTTCATAAATTAGATCTAGGTCTAAGTCCCTTCGGTGAATATATATATAATTTTGGGATCTACTAACATACAATAGGTATCATTGGTAGACAATAGTAGGCAGAGGCATTTTTGTCCCAAAGAGTGAGTTCATTGCCGTGTAGCAATGAACAGGCGCAGGTTGTGCGATCTCCTGTTGAAAATTTTCAAACCGCCCATAAGGCCTTCAACTTTGCTTAGGTAATCATTGTCACATTAGGTACTGGCAACCAGGATCAAAGGCTTAAAGAGCCCTACGAAGCACAAAAACGCTCGTAAAGAAAGAAAGAAAGAAAGTAAAAACGTTTATTAATCACAAAGTGCGCACATAAATAAATAAATAGAAAGTCACAAAGCCACCCACCCATTCGAGGACCATCAGCCACAACAAAAGTAGCTTCACGCAATGATCGTTTACAGAACACTGAATTAGAGGGGCTATATTTTTACTTTATTACACTAAGGTCCGTATTTCAGAACGTTATGCAACTTATTTAAATTACTTTTTATATTGTTGGGCATTATAATGAAAATATACGTCTAATGCGGAAGCTAAAATATTAAATTCTAGAAGCTGTCGAGCAATGCAAACCAATCAATCCTCTTCAATTAGTAATGTGCTAATTATCCATATCTCTAAACGAATATGTAATCGCGCTAACCTCAGAAACTGCTGGTACGAATTAAAAATTTCCATTTGTATTGGATATCTTAACACTACTACCGAGAGCGGCGCAGTAATCATAAATGTCAACTAATCGGGCAAATTTTCGAAAAGTAGGTATTGTAAAGTTAAAAAACGACGAAATTAAATATGTGTCACGGGTGAAGCCGTGAAGCCGCTAGTAAAATCTTATAAGGCAACCGTGGCTGAGTGATCTAAACGGGCAGCTCAAATCCAAAACAAAACGAAATTTTTAATTCGAGCCAGCAGTTCCTGAGGTTTGCGCGATTATATATTCGTTTAGAGATGTGGATAATTAGCACATTACTAACTGAAGAGGATTGATTGGTTTGCATTGCTCGACAGCTTCTAGAATTTAATATTTGAGCTTCCGCATTAGACGTATATTTTCATTATAATGCCCAACAAAATAAAAAGTAATTTAAATTAGTTGCATAAGTTAATAATATACTTATATTGCTAAAACTAAAATGCGGTCACTGCTACCACACCTACTTACGATGTATGTTTGGGAAAGTCAATGACTGACTTATGTCATAACGTTGTGAACGATCAGGTCAAGATTAACCAGACATATTCTTGATGTATAAAGTTATGATCATAATGCGTGAATACCTATTGGTATTGTGTAATGAATGTAGGTAAATTGTCTATAAACAAAGCACCTATTAGTTCATAGTAAATAGCAATAGAAGCAGTATTTATTTCTGCAAGTAAAATAGCTAGTGCATAAGCACAATACTGTAGCAAGATTTTAGTATCTAAATGAGTTTTTTTAACGCGGAGAATACTATCAACTTCGTCTTCTACCGTGGGGACACTAGAGCGACTTCGTGTGGAATTCTCGACCCCGGGAGGTGGCCACACTAACCACCAAATCATCTGGTCAAACTAGGCCAGAAGCGAACTAAGCAAAGGTTTCGCCCCGGGTTAGAATTTTCTCCGGGAGGCCGTAACGCACCCTAAGAATCATATTTGGATGAGTTGCTGAATGTAATCGGAAGTTTAGGAATGGTTGTGAGTTGGCAGGCATGGTTCTGCCAATCCCGGCGCAGAATGGTGAAGCCGGGCATAACCGGACACTTGCTTTTTACGCAGTCGGGTAATCAAAAACATGACTATTCCAGTGAACGCGAATCTCTCAATTATAGCCTTTGCCGAATCGTATACAATTCTACAAATCGAAGTATTAATAATACTGGTACACCGTTGAATAGATTTGAGCATTCCGGACCAATGGACATTTTTTTAAAGACTTGTGGCACCCCCAGTTACATCTGTTCTATGATTTCATCTCACTTTTTCTTTTTAAAATATTAAATACTCCTATGTTTTTTTATAGCTAAATGAAATAAAATTGTGCTTAATAAATCCTTAAAGGACCTACGTACTGAATTAATTTTGTCATGCTCCATCTTTACTAGATTGGTGGGTTTATCAGACCTTGCTATTGATACCATTGGCACAATATTCCTGAGTGTACGACGGGTCTTTAAAACATTCCATGGCAACCCCAGGAGTATCTTTCGGGGGTGCCGGGAGTTCTGAATGGATTTGAGGGTGTCACAGTTTAGAATCAAAGATCCCATGGCACCTCCTGGAATTATACATTTTATCAATCGTAAATCCGCGAATACTGAATATGATAATAAAATAATAATTTTCCAATTATAAACAATTACAGGTGTACGTCAAGGATATATCCAATCAAAGATGGCGCTTATTAAAGTGCTGCAGAAGTACGAGCTGCTAATAGACGAGCGTACTGCTGTGCCGATGAAAATCAAAGACTCATCACTGGTATATGCAGCTGAAGGTGGAATATGGCTTAAACTAAAGAGGTTGGAAGTCTAAGAAACTGTTAGAAATCCTGTTAGATCTTCTATATTAGAATTTTAATTTAAGGCTGTAGTTTTATTAAATGACATATTGTATATAAATAAATACATTTTATTAAAGTATTACAACATGATTCAGAACTGAACTTGAACACACCTAAAGAGTGAAAAAGTGTGTGTGTGTACTTTTGTACACGCGTTAGAAGTAATGCTGCTTTAGTCTATTAAGATTTCATAACATACACACATCAACACGGTCTAGGGATATTTCATACTCAATTAAATAACTCGAAAAGTACTGGCCGCATTAGGATCTTTTATACACCGATTTGTTTGTAATTTATCTCAGACTAATTCCAAATTCAAATTTTTGAAAATTCTTTTGTTTCGGTGGCGTAAAATATCTTGATGTGTAGGAGAGGGAATTTTCATTTGTGCGAAATTTAGAAAACAATACGAATTACGTTTAGTTACAGTTTTTTTTCATTTTTAAACGAAAGATAAAGTTAAAATTGAGGTATTGTAGCCATGCAACGCCAACATTTGACGAGGGCGGAGATGTTACGAGCTGTGGGAATGCTGAAAGCTGGGTCTGTTCAGCGTAATGTTGCAGAGGCCATAGGGACCCACCAAAATGTAATTTCAAGATTGTGGACACGCTATCGTGCCACAGGTGAAGTAGCGGAGAGGCACCGGGGGCCAAGTCGCATCACTACCCCCAGACAAGACCGATTTTTGCAAATTACTGCGCGAGCTCAACCAAATGCAACGGCGACTCAATTGGTCCAAAGGCTGCGAGTGGAACACCAAGTGCTTGTGAGTGACCAAACTGTAAGAAGGCGACTGCATGAAAGCAATCTACGCTCTCGTAGACCACTCCGGGTCCCACCTTTACGGAGAGGCAATCGTGGACGACGATTAGAATGGGTACGGAACCACGTGGACTGGGTTCGGCTTCCATCCAGATTCACGAAAGACGCGTGTTTGGCGAGTTCCTGGACGATGGAGCCGTCTTCAGAACCCTCAGGAAGTTCACCCATACCAAGGAGGAACAATTATGGTTTGGTCAGGAATTCGTCTTAGAGGACGGACGGATCTCGTTTGGGTGCGGGGCAATATGACGGCAGAACGATACGTCCAACTGGGGCCCGTAATCTTGTCTCACAGAACACAAATGGGGCAAGATTTCCTGCTCATGCACGACAATGCCCGGGCACACACGGCGAGAACGGTAGCAGCTTGGTTACATACACACAATGTTAGGGCCTTAGACTGGCCTGCTCAATCGCCAGATCTAAATCCCATTGAGCATGCGTGGGTTATGCTGCAAAGAAGAGCTCTGAAGGAAGTTCCTGAAAATCTGGCTACAGATGATCAACTTTTTGCGCACCTCAGAAGGACATGGGACAATATTCCGCAGCAAGACATTGACAACCTTGTTCTGAGCATGCCGAATCGTTGCCGATGTGTTATGAACATCATGGGCGCTTTCTCAGACTACTAACTTCAAGTTTATAAACACAAATTAAATGATTTTCTATTTTTTTCAGTTTTTACTCATAAATTAAAAGTTAATTCATGTACGGTTTCCGTCTATGCTTCATTTTTTTTCCATAAAATCCTGAAATTTTAATCGAAGTACCTTAACCATTATTAAAAAATGGTAGAATATTAAATAACGTATCTTTTAAAAATATACATGTCATATAAATAATTAACACATTGATAGTAATTCGCTTTTTTAAAAATATCCCTAGACCGTGTTGATGTGTGTATATACTGTATATATCACAACTCGTTGTAACAGAAATTATAAATTTGTAAGAAAAACAAAATCAAAAGAATGAAAACTACAGATAGTTTATACTGTTGATTGATGGCACTTGGTGGAACTTGCTACACATTTTCAATAATAACACTTGTACTATTCCACAAAATTTACTTGATATACCTTACCGGTTTCGCCTCACGGCATTCTCAAAGGCACACAATATGACAACTCAAACTTGAGTTGTCATATTGTGTGCCTTTTGAAAATGAAAACTACTTTGAATGTCGCTATAGGTTGTCATGGAAACACTTCTCAGCTAATTTCAGGGTGTTTATAAGATGTCATGGAAACACTTATCAGCTAGCTTCATGGTGTCGGTTTTCTTGACGGTCTGCGCGCGCTTCGTAAAAATTTACTCTCATCATTTTTCCCTAACGCGCTAAAAGAAGTATAACTTCAAAAAGAAAAGTTGGGCGTATAAGGGGCCCCACCAAAATCTCCGGGGCCCAAGCGACGTCACCTGCTTAGGGGGGCCGCTTGCGAATAATCTTGAGGATGTCACGGTGACAGACGAATGTTCCCGTATGCCATTTCTCGGGTTGGAGCGTTGTTGTTGTTATCTTACAGTAACTTAGTTCAACTTTTTCAGTAGGGTTCTTTAGCCCTGAGTATTGGCCAATGATGGGTCACGAGTTCGCATTCCATCTGAACCATGTTGCTTTTTCATTTATTCCTTCTTGCAGTCAAATAATTTTATAGCCGTTACCCTAAGTTTCAGTGACGATTAAAATAAAGGTTTGAAACCTTACAACATTACAGCGCTTTTCCCCATATAAATAATACTGGTAGATAGTGGTTTTTCTTTGTCTCACAGTCCAAAAGATTATGTACCATTTGTTGGTTGGCAGGCCCATAATGTGCGTATTCAAACTTTAAAATCATTCTTGTTTTTCCTTTTCCTGTGTTTGAGTCTCTTTATCAGATTCGCTTTTTTTACTTGTAGATGGTTTTTCGTCGTCGTCTGAGGTCTTTGCGCTCGCAAATGAACTTTTTTCAGAGATGAGTACACGTTTTTGAGACCCTTTCTTCTTAGCACGACCCGTTTGTGAACTCGCGTTCTTTAGATTAGATTTCTTTTTCTTAAGTTCTTTTGGTTTGTAGTGCTCTTCTTTGGAAGAAACCTCTTCGACTTTCATTCTCTCCCAATACTTTTTGAATTCACTAGGCTGTATTAGAAAAGATTCACTGGAACGCAGTTGCCTTGCGGAGAACGGTTGTATTTGCAGCAATTCTTCATCTAACCTGTTTATTAAACTTTGCACTATGCCAGAAGCAATAATTTCGTTTTCATTGACTGTATCTGCATCTAGCGATTTTGATTCTACTGGACCTTTTCTAGACATGGCGTTGTCGTGTGATTTTGCTGGGGGCTGGCTAGCTATATCTTCATCACTAGCACGTATGTCTATAGTGTTTATAAGTTGAAATAATATATCTCCAATATATTGCACATAGTTAGATACATTTTTGTGCGTTTCGGCTTTAGTTTGTTTGTCGTTTACTTCAGAATGTAGAGTTATATCAGATACTTGATACATTGAATCGCTGGGCTTTCTAACAAGAACAGTCAATTCAGCACTCGATGTTGATTCGAGCTCCGTTGTAGTAGTATTGTCTTTCATTCTTAGTGCGTCATCGGGTGAAATTGTTCGTAACTGAGTTTCGTTTCGTTCCTGAAAAATAAGAATTAGATCATTGCTTATATAGAATTATAACTATACAGTAATAGATAGTGTAAGTGACGACTAGAGATTTCTGTGGATACAAAATATAACACCTATAAATGTGTGATAGTACTGTTGCTATAGAAGCAGCGTCAGTGCATCTATAGTGAACCAGAAATTTATAATAATGAATAATTAAATATGGCACAGCGCCATCTAACCAAATTAAGCTTGTGTTACGGGCGTAACCGGCCTCAGGGTGTAAAGAGGTCTCTAAAAGCGACCATACCTGCTAGCGGTGCACCAGCTGATTAACGGACGAGGCAATGGTGTAGATTAATGGACGAGGCAATGGTAGAGATTACTGAGTTATAAGGTCAGATTGCAGTCGCTCCCAACCACAAACGTACAAGAGTAAGCAGACCAAACATATTCCTTTGCTTATGGAGCAATACTTCATCCTTTTCACTCTTGCCATGTGTTGTATAAAGCTATCTTTGTTATTCCTGTGTAGCTACATGTAACTTACACTTTGACAGCGAACAGCGCGTAGCCAATTTTTCTACTACTACTAAGCTACAAGCTGTCAACGATAATGAGTGGGGGTAGTGGGGAGATAGTGTTTTAAAAAGGCGAAGCGGAACGCGCTGAGCACACTTGCTGTCGAGCAGCATGAGGATGCCTCGTATGTAGGCGAAACACGTGTCGACTTTGTCGACTAAGTGCCACCTTGTAAAGCGGAATATTGCAAAATCCTTTTACCTATCCTACATCCCTTTCCTTGAGGAGTTCCGTTCGTCAATCGGTCATTCGTCATCTTTAAATCAAAGATTTATGTGTCGAAGTGAAAATCTATACTTTAATATTATAAAGCTGAAGAGTTTGTTTGTTTGTTTGGTTGAACGCGCTAATCTCAATGGTCGGATTTGAAAAAATATTTTTGTGTTAGTTAGCCGATTTATCGAGGAAGGCTAGGCTATATATCATATGTCGGCAGCCCTGGGGCTATCCTTCCGAGGGCTCACTCGGGACTCCTGGCAATAGACAGATAGAAGGGTAACGTGTGGTTTTAGTCGGTAGGAGTCCGCATAGTATCCATGAGGATTTCCACACGAAAAATAAAAGGCTATATATCATTACGCTACTACACTGTGGAGCAGAGCAGTAGTCATAAATGTCAACAAATCGGGCAAATTATTATGCATCATTGTAGAATTTATAAGCGACGGGATTAAATAGGTGAGTAGTAGTAGATAGGAAAATATTCCACAGGCGAAGCGGTGGGGGTCATATTACATAAAATAATTGTAAAAGGTTACAAAAGTAGACAAAATTATACAAAAAGATGTAGTGCATAGAGTAATGAAGTTTCATTATCAAGAAATCTCCAGTAATATCTAAGCTAAGCTACCTGTCTATGTGTGTGTAATAGGCTACGCTATTTTACGCTAACGTTGGGTCTGCTTACTGTCTTATATGTCTGTGTACCCAACAGTATCAAAAATCTAAATCCAAACGATAAGTGCTCCTAGCAGCCAAATAAAACTGAATACACTAGGATGCAGGCAGTTGGCCCTAAACATGTAATTTTTATACAAATGTCTGTAAGACGTTTGCTTGGACATTTTAGTATTTTATAGAAATAGAGCAATAATATTGCTCTTTTACCGCATAAGTATAAAAAATAAAGATTTCTTACTTCTGTAATTGTAAGGATCTACAATACTAATCAGAAAACTACGTAATACCTTCTTTTTTATTTTATACTGGTACCAAAAATATTTTACGATAACCTATAACATATTCGACAGACATTTCAAGGTTTTGTTGGTATTCACCCATGCCAGATCCTATTGCATTAGTATTACGGTAAGTAAAAACTAACATCCACGTTATCTCATTATATACAAACAGTCACGCCTTTTTCCATAGAGGAAGGCATAGGCTACGTTTTTCCTCTGCTAGGACTCTGACATATATATTTTACATCTTCCATGTATATAATTATGGTAATTCTTACCATTAATCTATCAATATCTGCATGAAGAGTGACTTGAACGCGGACTAGTTGAAAGTCAACAGCTAATACGACCCGGACGACGGCCAGTAGTGCCGAGCAGAGCCAGCAGGCAGTGTGTAGCCAAGCAGATATAATCGTAAGACGAGTCGCCTGGTAAACGCCTCGAATGCGACGCTCGTAAGCGAGGGTCACTACGTTAACCGCATACGTGCACCTATGAGTAAGTATAAGAGCTTGTTAGTTGGAAATCACCTAGACATGTATGAAGCGGTTAATGAATCTTCAAGAAGCGAACGAAATATGAATGGATTGCGAAGCCTGGTGATTTATCTTCTCTGACTACCCCGTAAGAGATACAGCGTGAAGATAGTGAGTTGAAAATAAAATGATAATATCTTTATTCATGTATTAGGTCATAAAGTAACACTTATGAATGTCAAGATTATTGCTTCTACATTTACATTACTGCCAGATTTGCAAGACAATCGGTAAAACCTGCTAAAGAACCTGGCAATAAAAGTCATGATCCCTCTTTTCTTCTTTTTAGAGCATGAGCAGTTGCTATAAAATACTACCTACTTTCCTCTTCTTCTCCGTATCGATGGCGGTACAGAAATTAAATGAATCCAGCCCAGAACTTAGCGACATGGATGGTTCTTTTAGTCACACAGTATATGTCGGTCTGCCATCGTGCAGAACATAGTGGGCACGACAAAAGTTGGTCCATCGTTTATAGGAAGGCACCACAGTCACGCACAATCACGACATGCCGCATCCAGACAGATCTTTGAGCGCGAATAACGCTACAAATAAACGCCATGCAATGATTTGATTTCGCCTAACTATTTGAACCCATCCCCACTTCTGAGTTACGACAGTCACGGGTTTTGACAGTGAGGTTAGTAATAGTTTCCTAAATATGTAGCGATTCGAAGAGCTTACAATTCTAACATTATTAACCGGACATGTAAGTAAAGACTTTAAAGTATGTTTTTGTAAAAGGTAACTAAGCAAATTGGTAGAAGCAGCACAACAGCACCATCAACTCGATAAACTTAAGGTAGGAGAAGATACCACTAGTCAGGTGGATTGGCGATCTAGAAAAGGATTATTAATGCATCATAAAACCAGACTGGATTATAAGGTACCGCCTTATGTTTGGTGTAAATTGTGAGAGAACTAGGTTTAGCAGTGGATTGCCATAAGCTGATTTGGTTGATAGCAGTGGATTGCCATAAGTTGATTTGGTTGATAGCAGTGGATTGCCATAAGCTGATTTGGTTGATTGCTCGAATTAGTATTAAAAATGAAAGAACAGTTAATATTACTAACGTGGAACTGCCAGTAATCTCTCCAAGTTTCACACACAGTTCTTGTAAACCGTAGTGGGTGATCACTGAAGAGTAGATACATAGTGAGCCCATCGCCAGAGAGAAGAGAAATACAGGGGGTAGCACTCTCCACGGCCGCTGTAATCTATAAAAACCGGTTAAGCTCGAGTTAATCTAGTTGCGCCGAGGTTGACCTGCCATTGTACCGCCATAATAAAATTAGTACCTTATCTGACATAAGTGCCAAATAAGCTAGACCTCCAAATTGTCCAAGACTAACGGCCTCCGTTAAAGGGGGCCTGAGTACGGTGCTCGGGCTACACGCCGTTCTTACAAAAACAGGTAATGGAAGGTGGCGTAGCGTGAGGGTTACACGCACGTAGTTCACTCCCTCAAAGAAGTGGGATAACACCCGAACCCCAAAGAGGCAAGATACACACCCGAACCGCCCCTGGACGAGCCAGCGGTAGCGGACAAAGTCTGTCGGGAGCCCTAGGGTTATCCTTCCGAGGGCTTTCACTTTCAGGATGAGATAATGAAGTTGTTAAAATTAAAAAGAAAGAAATATTAGTTACCCAGTGAGTGTCCTGGTTCCAGTAGAACACATTAGAAACATTGTGGTCCACACCAAACCGAAGATTCCTGAGACGAGCGGCACGTACGTCGGCAAAGCACAGGTGCTTTTTTCCACCCATTGCGTACTTACAAAGTCCACTGGCACTGGAAAATTGAATATTCCCAGTCACTTTCAAACCCTACCTGGATTTGTAGTCCTGGGTTGACTGACTGGTTGGTTTATTTGGCTGCTAGGAGCAGCTATTGATTGGCTTTTGATTTTCGGATTGTTGACGTCAGACGTCTAACCGCCCAACCACCTAAGGGCGCTTACGTCGTTAGCTCGTCCTTTAGTCAGCAGGTGCGCAGCTAGCTAACTTGAATTGACACAAAGTTGAATAAAGTTTACAAGTGTTATCGATTCGTATTTCAGAACTATTGCAGTCGATTGCGTTCAGGTTTACGCAAGTATCAATTAAATTGAAGTCACATTCTAAGATATAAAGCAACATCAATAGCGCCTAAACTACAGGAGTAAAAAGGCCTCCAGCTGACTGTCAAAGAGTTTTGACGCAAAAGGTATCCTTATTGGAACTTAGAATAGCAAAAGCTATCAAAGCTGTAACTTGGATTGCGCTATCCTAGACTCAGCAGGCACTCAAATAGGCCCTGTGTTGAAAAATCATAAATATAATAGCATTAAGTAACTTACAGTCAGATACATCCTTATTCGACGGCATAAACTCGTAAATAACATTGTGCCGCTGTGATGTGAGGGAATGCAACTTCGGGAACAGAACACACTTCTCATCGAAGAGGTACATTAGCATGTGGAAGCAGAAAGTGCAGAAGGATCCGAATACAAACGTCAAGAAGAACAACAGGAGATGTGCGCCTACGAAATAATAAATATTTTTAATAGAAATTGAAGGCACTACAGGCAAAAGCATCGATTCTAAGCATCTCTTTTTGATCCTTATGGCTTCCCTCTAATCTTTGAAGAAAGGGATGCTCAACATTTTCCAAAAGTCACTTTGGTTAGCTCCGTTTATACCTACCTACATCTTATGATCTCATTAATTATAACCTTAGTCCATTTGAAAGGAATTAATTCAGTCTACTTATTATACCTTTATAGGGTAATACTATTTTATTATTAAAACTAGATGACCCCCACAGTTACGCCCGTGGAATATTTCGGCCTCCCGTCGCACCTATTTAATCGCGTTGCTTATAAATTCTACAATGATGCATAAAAATTTGCCCGATTTGTCGACATTTATGACTACTGCTCTGCTCCCCAGTGTAGTAGCGTAATGATATATAGCCTATAGCCTTCCTCGATATACGGGCTATCTAACACAAAAATATTTTTTCAAATTCGACCAGTAGTTCCTGAGATTAGCGCGTTCAACCGAACAAACAAATAAACTCTTCAGCTTTATAATATTAGTATAGAAGTTTAGATATAGATAGTAAGAAAGTAAGAACTGGACAACGAATACTCTTAAAAAGAAAATAGTTGCTGGCAGATAGCTGATGTTAAAAGGAGTAACTTAGGCTATATTTTATCCCGGTATTCCCACGGGAACGACCACTACGCGATGCGTCCGCAAATTTTTTATAAATGACTGTGACCTATAACTGCACAAACCTTACCTTTCCATGCTCGATTAATATTGGCTTCATTTCGTTCGATTAATCGATACTCTTCATATATCTTCACTGCGTTCATTTTCGTTGCTTATTGAACCCCGTGTTTATCACAAGTTGGTGAACTGATTTTAAAGAGTTTTTAGGTAAACATTAAATAAATAAGGTACCGATTAGAATTAAATCGAAAGCGTATGCCGTAGAAGCTAAACTGGTTAAAGTATTATACATACATAAATATTTGCTACTATATATTTATAGATACATGTGTCTATAAGTTTCATGCATTTGAAAATTTTTTTAAGCCTTCCAAAGAGTTTAAATTCACTACCTACATTATTTATGGCTGGCTACGAGAAGCTTATATCACAATGCCTTAACAACATTTTTTAAATACCAGTGCATTTTATCAATAATGCAGTTCGGCAGTTAAATAAGGAGGTTATCGGTCTGAGAACCAAAGTGATCGAGACTAATGCAATATGCAGAAAGAAGGTCATTTAATAAATTAACTGCGCCTACTCCAACAGTCCATTGTATGATTGATGTGAACTAAGTTTGAATTTAGTTGTTTTAAAAGCCTACAACTTTAGTTATTTTTAATAATTAAAGCGTAGGTAAGCTAATAGTACTTGCACATTAAATAATAAATGTTGTGGGTTTAATATAAGCTAATATTTTGAAACAATTTTGCTTGTAAACTAACGACTAAATATGCAAATAGCTAAATCAGCGGTGGACCTTAAGCGCGATGGCATTTTTGAGATTAGTTTTCACTTCAAACTTCAAAGAACTAGATATTTTAAAGCAAAGTAAAAGAAATGATGTTCATTGATTATGTTGTTTACGCACCTACCAGTTTCTGGCAGCTGGCACCCCTCGTATTCCGGGGTGCATTTTCGTGCCCGCTTGATAGCTCTCCACTCCTCTCTTCTCAGATGGACGTTCGGAGACGGCTCGAAACGGGCATTGGCTAATCTCCTTCTTAGATGTGATATTGTGGGGGGTAGCACATCTAGCCCCTGGCGGAGAGCGTCATATTGGGGCATTCCCTTACCCGGACCACGATGAATAGCCCTCAGATCTATCCTGCGATCCGGTTGGAAAGAAGGCAGAACATAGCGGGGTTTAATGGGTACGACGGCCCCCAAAGGCCAGGCCACAGCGTT
Organism: Thumatha senex; assembly: GCA_948477245.1. Classification (NCBI taxonomy): domain Eukaryota; kingdom Metazoa; phylum Arthropoda; class Insecta; order Lepidoptera; family Erebidae; genus Thumatha; species Thumatha senex. The sequence goes on from OX419743.1 coordinate 15,983,765, forward strand.
CCTGCTGCCCTTGCAGCAAAAAAAAAACTACCATAGTTATATACCTCCGATTTAAATTTCGAAAGCGTTATAGAAGTTGCTTGGACTGCGGAGATTGTATTTGCGGATGCGTAACATGTCTTTTTGGTGTTGCAATTTTAGGTACAAAAATATTATACATTTTCGTCTGTATATAGTGTCCGGCCACTTCACGAGAATTACGGACCAAAGATGGACAGCAAACTCAATGGCGAGGACCACAAGGCAGTAGAGTAGTAGCCAAAGATCTATATTTTGCTACTTGGACTATTACTATTTTTTTATTTTTTGTCTCAAGACAAGGGCATCTTTGGAGGGGGCCTTCATCCAATATTGGTTTCTAGGAAAGAAAAATTAAGAAGAAAATGAATACACTCTAATAAAATACCAATAACGAAAGTACCCAGTGACGGCAATAGCCTTGCCTCTTTATTTGTTATTTATTAAGTGAAACCAACAAAACAACTGACAAAAGCCCCCTTGCGGATATAAGTATATATTTTAGGGTTCGGCAGTGCGAGTGCTGCACCTCTGGTGTTGTAAACGTCCATAGGCTATGGTAACCGCTTTCCATCAGGTGGGCAGAAAAATATAGGTGTGAATGTAAGTACTTATGTATATGGCCAAGTATCCGTAATTCCTATTCGTTCTTGCACATGAAAAAGAACAATGAAACACGAGTAGACTGGAACACAAACAAGTTGTTCCATTAACGTGTAATTGGAAGGTAATCGATGAATTGTTAGTGATGTGACAACAGTATCCATTCAGTTAACCCTTAAATGTAACCGGGGGTTTTAGTGGCCCTATCTTATCCATTACTTAGGTACATTCTCACGACTTTCAAATATTTAAAAAAGGAAGTCATGTATGAGTAGGTATAAGACAGTAATAGAATACTAACAGCAATCAGAACACTTCACTACGCGGGCAGAAGCATTAGGCATCAACTAGTAGTAAAACAAGTATATTCACTGCAGAAGTGAAGAGTCACAGTGAACAGTCAGTGACTGAAATTTAGAACGCGGTCTCAAACATCATGGGGCTGAGTCTACTATTGACAAGCCGTAGAATAGAACCAGAATATCTGTTTTTAGCTGTCAAAATGTTAGTAGACTATCAAAAATGCAACTGACTAGTGGCCACTACGAAAAAAAGTCAAACTGTACAGGTAGCTTTCTATTGAGGGACGATTCTAATTATTTTCTAACGCGATTGAAATAATAGATTTGGCCCCTTGATAAGATGAGTCACGGGGCCTTAGTAAGTGGCTTAGGGTGTTATACAAATGGTTTGCATTTGTTTTTTTTTGTTTTGTTATTTTTTGGACCCTCGGATGATGATGATGACATTTGTTATGCAATGGTAAATTATAGGTAACATATTTTAGTTGTATCCAAAACGGCGGAATAGTCAATAGACACACGGCGACATCGTTTGCGTGAAAACAAAATTTCACTGGAGTGGTACTGGAGTGGTATGGAGTGATACGGGTGTCCACTGGTTCCATAAATTTTATAGAAGAACATTTAAAATAATTGCAAAATATTATAATTTTATTTACTTTAAGTGCTTTTGAAAAAATATCCTTAAATTCAGGCAATGTGAGTAGCCTGCTATTGGTATAAGATCGGCGCGCTGCGGCGCGATCAATTAAAACTAAATTACGATCGGAGTAATCTTGGTAGGGCGTAGGGCCAATCAAAATGCAGTTTCGTGGAGCGACATATTGTTTTAGCTGTTATATATGGCTGTTATATTTGGTTGTATCTATGTGTAAAAAAAGAAAGTCATGTTTATTCCGTGACGGTACTACCTATCTGCCTAATTTATATGCTATGCAGGTTAAAGGTTAAATTCTTATTAAAGCTAACTAGTAATTTAGTTAAGAGAGTATGGATTTTTATGAAGCTCAGTTTTTTTTGTATTAAGATTTTCAACAGTTGACTGGTACATTGTACCCATATCTAATATTAACGGTTGAATTTAAGTAGCTATCTATTGTATTATGCAACAATCAAATATTTAATATTCAACACATTATCAAATACTTTTCAGAACTAAACATAAATCATTATTGGATTTATCCTGGGCTAAACTATACATATTTTTAGGAAGATATTCCACAACTGTAGTAATATAAGCAAGCTATAATATTAAAACCTTAATAAGTGCATATGTTAATCAATTTTAAAGTAGTTTTGAATTTTATAAGTACTTTTATTGTAGTACTAATAAGTTAATCCAATGCATAATCGGCGAAAACTAAACATGTAAACAAATAAAAGGAATGAAGCATAATCTACGAGTGTTTTGTTGAAGCAAGCCGTTTATGAGCTCAGTGCTTCGATCAACCATCTCATATTGTTATCGGTTATGTATGGAATGACAGACGTTCATGATTACGGTGAACTAAAAGATACGCAGTTCAGTGATTAACATCCCAACCAGCATCATATTTATCGTAACAAAGTGAAATAAAATACTTAAAAAACAGTTGCCATGTATGCTCTCGTGATTTTTTGTGTTGCGATAACAACTGGTAATGCCGAAATAATAAAATTATCCTCAAGTGAAGTGTTTTGGACGTTTGTGAACGGTAATGGATGTAAGTATATTGTTTAATATTTTACTGAATATTAGAATATGGATAATATAAGAACGAAAAAACAAACGTTTTGGTCAGTATTTTGAGTTTATGTACTTAGGTACATAAACTCAAAATACTGACCAAAACAACCAGAAAAAAGTTTTTGCTTCTAATTAGTTAAAGCAAATACTTTTTTCTGGTTGAAAGAATGTTTATCTTTGAGACTCGTAAATGTTTAGTAAGCTATATCAATATACCTATATTAAAACAAAGTCGTGTTAGTTGTACACTTATACCTAACTTATATATGACTCGAGAACGAGTGGGCCGATTTTTATAATCCTAGCCATGTTAAATATTTATTTAACCCGAATAGCAGAATAAGGAAAACAATATTTTATATAAACAATATTTTTACAATATTTTATATTTATAGTCCTAGACTACCAGGACTTTAATTGGTCGTGCTAATTAGTGTCTAGCACATAAGACCTTTTAGTCTTTTTGTTACCACCTCACTAAAAAGGCAACGGCTTTAAAATTTCTTCCTCATTTAACATCTATAATGACACATTTTATTAAATTTGTTCGGCCCTTTAAACCCTCCGCAGTTCAGTGCTTCAGAAGGTACGTTAAGCCGTTGGTCCCGGTTGCCAATAAAATGGCAGTCGTTAAGCCGAGTTGAAGGCCTATAGGCGGCTTAAAAACAGCAGGTCACCACAGCCTGCGCCTGTCCATTTCAACACGGCAATGGGCTCACCACCTATTACGTGGGACAGGAGTACACATGGTGAAAAGTGGGTATACAATATGTGTGCCTGTACCACCCATTCGGGGATAAGGCGTGATAGATAAATAAATAGTTTATATGAAATCTGATTCTATGGAGGTGCAAAGCATGCCGCCGAGGGCAGTGGCACTAGCAGCACCTATTACATAAAATAAACTAGCGTAAAAAAATATATTCACCTAAATAATTACTAGCTGACCTGCGCAACTTTGCTAGCGCCACATAAGAGTGAAAAATAGAGAGGGAGTTTTGACAAACAATGTTTTTATATTTAATAAAAAAATCAATAAAAAGTACCTATCTTTTGTTTCTTGTAATACCTCCGTGCTTCGGAAGGCACGTTAAGCCGTTGGTCCCGGTTGCCAGTAAAATGGCAGTCGTTAAGCCTGGTTGAAGGCCGTATAGGCGGCTTAATAAATTTCAACAGCAGGTAGCCACAACCTGCGTCTGTCTATTTCAACACGGCAATAGGCTCACCACCTATTACGTGGGACAGGAATCCACACGGTGAAACGTGGGCATATAATATGCCTCTGCCACCCCTTCGGGGATAAGGCGTGATGGATATATATATGTAATACCTCCAAGAATACGTGTACAAAGTTTCGTGTTGATCGGTTAAGTAGTTTTCGCGTGGAAGCGTAATAAACAGACATACATTAACATTTATAATATTAGTAGCAAGTAGGGATGTTTAAAAATAGTTTGATAAATATGTAATATGCGCATTTTAGACATTAATTTTATCATACTCGAGAAACTAGTTTCAGAATCGGTAGGCTTGTCAATTGTAATAGTTTGTTGTTGGTATCATTTTATTCATCCAACGGACGGGCCAATTGCAAAAGTTTTTAATATACGTGACTTATTTATCATTTTTTTTTCAAATAATGGTGACTGCCCTGTTTTGGTACATTATTGTGTACAAAGTGGATGAATTATGTGTTAAAAGAGGAGTACTAGTGTAACAGCCAACTTTATTGTAAAAGCAGCTAAAACATTTTCGTAGTGTATTTTTTAAATTGCGTCAGTAATCGTATATCAAATTAATTATTAAAGTCAACTGTGAAATTCATACTTACTAAAAGGTTTTATAAATGCGAAAGTAACTCTGTTTGTCTGTCAGACGTGCTTTCACGCAAAATTTCAAATTTGGTATAGAGATAGCCTAGAGCCCGAGAAAGGCAGGCTACATTTTGTCTCGGGAACAAATTCCTATGGAAAACGGGAAAGCTTTATTATGCGGGCGTAACCGCGGGCATCAACTGGTAAACAATACCTTTATGGACATAGAACTACTTAGAATCTGCCTTATTGTAATTAATAATTATAGAGTAATTTAAATTACATGATTATAATTTATGATTGATAGATAAATATTTTTACTAATAATAATGTTTAAAATGTCTCCTCAGCAATAACAGGGAACGCGACCGTCCCTGGTGGAGTGTACTCAGACTTGCAGAATGCTAGTATTATTGGTGACATCCTGTGGGATCGTAATGATGTACTTACGCGGTGGGTCGCTTACGACACATGGACTTATAGTGTCAAGTTCAACGGTAAGTGTGATAATTTTTATAGCTTTTTGTTCCGAGTCAGAGTCAACGTTGAACGCTTTTTACTCAAATTACTAACTATCTTCACGCTGTATTCCTAATGGGGTTTTCAGAGAGAACAGATCGCCAGGCTCGCGACCCATGCATACTTCTTTCGGTTCCTGCAGATTCATTAATCTGTTCATAAATGCTCGTCTCGCTATCTGAGTACCTACTTTTGACTTTTCCGTTTTTTAGCAATCTGCTCACGTGGTCTTCGTATGTAAGTTTTCCTACCCTGACTTCTTCTACCCACTTCGCATAATATATATTAAGTATTCTTAAATCGTTCCTCACATATTTGTTGGACGTGTCCAAACCAACGGAGCATGGCCATTTCCAGCTTAACGCTGACACTTTCATTCAAATCTGTCATATTGCATATCACTTCGTCACGTATTCAGTCGGTCAAAGTTACGCCGCACATTTATAATTTGCCTACTCAATTGATAGGCCAACTACATATCTTCTCCAATGATATACATCCTGTTTTCAAGAGATACAATTTCTTAAATCTCTCACAATGTTCATGTTTATAAATCATGCCCTATCCCCGAAGGTGTGGCAGTATTATACGTCTAAATGTCACCGTGTGCATTTTTGTCCCACATAATACGTGGAGAGCTTATTGCCGTAACTATGTTCACTCCAGTTAAAAACCAGAAAAGGTTTAAGCTTCTCTTATTTCTCTACTGTGTCCACAATGTCACAGTACGTACATATATAAAGCACACATACTTATTTATATACTTTGGCAATGCCCACTGACAAAAGGCTTATTTAAACGTACCTACTTATCTTAATGAGACAGTTTGTGACATCAAAGTACGATATCAACTTCAAATGGTATCTGAACATTATTTGTATAGATAATTTCTTCTTGTGTATCTTATCTTAAAGCAAAAGCCCTTCGATGTATCTGAATGTGATAATTAATAATAACTCAGGGGACTGTATATTGAAAAATAATTAGGTATTACACTAATGTCTGAACGACTTATTTTTTTTATAGCAGACAGCATCATCATCATCCGAGCGTCTGTCCCAGTTGCGTCTCCCGACGCCCGGGTTCCGCTTTCCTATTTTTTCTCCACTACGCACAGACTATTGGCACGTATGTCATCTCTTACGACGTCAAGCCCGTACTTCTTGGATGTTACCCTTTTACAGGGACCCGGCGTGGCCGACATGACCAGAATATTTTTTCCCATGTAGCTCGGCGGTTGCTGTATGACATGACCATACCAGCGAAGGCTATATAGAATACGCACAAATTTCACCGTATGCATTTATGTCCCACGTAACTGGTGCCTATTGTCGTATTGAAATCGAAAGGCGTAAGTTGTGGCGACCTGCTGTTGAAAATTTTTAACATTTCAATTCACCACATGTCTTTAATTCACCTTAACGACTACCATATTACTGGTAGCCAGAACCAACGACCTTCACTTAACATGTCTTCCGAAGCACGTAGACCAGTCATAGAGAAAGATGCTTATAGAAGTTTTTTTGTGTAGAAATCCTTATGGATGCTATGTCGGACTTCTACCGACTAAAACCACACGTGTCCCTTCTATCTGTCTATAGCCAGAAGACCCTGATCAGCCCTCGGAAGGATAGCTTCAGGGCTCCCGACAGATTTTGTACGCTACCACCGGCTCATTCAGGGTTTTGGTGTTAAACGATTATCGCCGAGATGGTTTTTCTGTGTATTACGGCACGCAGTTGCACAAACAAAAAAATCGATGGGCGTCCGTTAGTGTAAAATAACTTATCAAATATACAAACCTTTTAATTAAATGAAGGTAGTTCTATATCCGAATAAGATTTTTTATTTGTTTTCAGTGTTGCCTGAACAGCTGAACACAAGAGTATGCCAAGTGGTTTTTGAAGGGCTTGATACAGTAGCATTTGTGGAACTCAATGAAATCCCTATCGGTACGAGCAATAATATGTTCGTACGTTACACATACGACATTAAGAACGTGATTCAGGTAGTGTGCATATCATTACTGCATTACTCATAAAGTACTAGGTACTAAGCTCTTGCAGTGGATTGCTTTTCTTACACTTTACGTAGTACTTCCTGCACAAACTCTTAACAAATTGGAAACATTTTTTTGGAAAACAATTGGAAACATCAAGGCATAGGCATAGGCGTACCCAGGGTCTGGGCTATGGTTGGCAATTCAGGTTTTTACAAGCTTCAAATTACCTATAACCTAGGACAATTTAAACAAAGTTAAATCGTCCTAGCCTATAACATGCATACATATATGTATGTTTCATTATTAGACATTTATTACAGCCTGGCGAGAACGTGTTAAAGGTTACATTTATATCTCCGGTGGAAGCTGCGCGCATTCGGTCAGAAAAGCTGTTTGTAGCGCCTGATTGTGTACCCAGTCAGTATAATGGAGAATGTCATGTTAACCAGCTCAGGAAAATGCAGGCATCTTTCAGCTGGGATTGGGGTCCCGCATTCCCGTCTGTTGGCATTTGGTAAGGTTATTTTTGTTTTATACTAATATATAAAGAGTTTGTTTATTTGGATAAACGCGCTAATCTCAAGAACCACTGGTCGGATTAGATTTTTTTTCGTCTTGGATAACCCATTTAATGCGGAAGCTCTGGCTTTTTATCATCTCATGACAACCCTGTAGAGCGAAGCAGTAATCATAAATGTCAAACAATCGGACAATTTTTTAACAATATTGTAGAATTTATAAACGACGGGATTAAGTAGGTGCGACGAGAATTCGAAGTATGTCACGAGCGAAGCCTGACTAGAAGCAAAAATATAACTAGTGATGTTTCATGTCACCTCTTTTATGTGTGAACTGAAAACTCGAACCGGTTAAAATCGTACCTACGCTAACCGTTCGGTACTTCTTTATCTTATTTTGATATTGGGACATAAGGTTGCGTAGGTTGTGCCAATATTTGTATATGCGTTAGTTACGTTGTAATATGTCGTACAACCATTGTAACATATACACTAGCAAAAAAAAAAAATCCTGCATCGCGCAATGAGAAATCTTGCTATGTAAAGAGTAGCTCAATATTGTGGTTGGAGTTCCTACATAACTTAGATACACATTAATTTACAAAATCCAAATTTTCCCACTTACAGGAAACCAGTGTACATAGAAATGTATGACGGAGCAATTATAAGGGGTCTTACGACACACACGAAAAAAAATGCGTCAATATGGATTTTAATAATAAAAGTTTATATGGAATCAAATTTAAGAGCAAGAGATCTCAAAGGATCTCTGACTATTTCATTGCAGTTGGAAGCAAAACAGACCTTGAAAAGGTGGTTGAAGTTCAAAACACTTACACATGAAGATGGAACAGCTGCAGTCGATGTAGAAGTGCCTGTTAGTGATGTAAGTGTGGGTGAAGCTTTACAATTGTTTCTACATAGACTCGGTTTTGTGATGTTTCTCACCAAGTGGCTACATGTTAACTAACTCAAACGATTTCCAAGTTGTATCTCTGATGAGGTACCACGCATACTTCATTCTGCAGAATTAATCGCTTCGCTTTAAACATGCATGTCTAGAAATCCGAGTACAGGAATAGCAGGTCACATCACAAAAATGTTGGTGTATAAACCACGAACATTGTAGTATGACCTAGAAACCGATCTATTTGGCTGTGCATACGTGATTGTTATAATTTTATTTACTTTTTACTTCGTTGTGCATGAACCACCGACATTGGTGTGGTGAAGTGGACTTTGTACTATATTTTGCTGACAGTACAGAAGAGCCCCTAGTTGTTCAGATGATCACATGTTATGTGTTTGTTGATTAATCTACAAGAGATGCCAATGACGACCGTGCCAAGTGGTGGGAGAAGAGATAGGGGAAGCGGATTGCGGGTTTGGGAGCAAGGACTTCCGATGCAACCAAAATTAATACTCGATTGATGATTGATGAGATAAGTTATTAAATAATTGTCAGCTAGTGGAGCAATCCCTAGTAACTAGTTTGCTAACTAGTTACTAGGGATTGCTCCAAAACCGATAGGTGAAACGATTAGTGAATCTGCAGGAAGTGAAAGAAGTATGCATAGATCGTGATACCTGGCGACCTCATCTCTGACTACCCCATCAGGGATATAGCATGAAGATAGTTAAGTAATAAGGTGGCTGCATACTTCTGAGGACGATACTAAGACTGACTTTAAATAAATCGGTCGATTTACAACTAAACTCGAAAGAATTGCAGCTAGTGCCTTTCATTTTGCTCTTATTCCTTAGTCTGTTCTTCAGAACGTAAGTTACGTAATTTATTTTCATTTACAGAATATGGTTAGAGAGTGGTGGCCCAACGGTTTCGGGGACCAGCCGCTGTATGAATTGAGGGTACAGTTGAATACCGATGACAACAATCAGGAAATCTCCTACAAAAAAGTGAAGATAGGTTTCAGAACGCTTGAGATTATTGAAGAAGATGCTTCCTCTAAATTAGGTGAGTTACTATTCCAAAACACTAACAATGGCACTGAAAGTGAATGTTATAACGCCAGGTATTCGCACTGCAAGAATTATTGCGTGACAGGGTGATGAAAATAATGTTCGGCAATAACAATTACACACCGATACAGTACAAGACATGGTAAGTATCACTTATTTTCTGATATTTTCTAGAAAAGAGATTCAGCGAATTAGAACGAAGATTCAGTGGTAATTGGAACTAATTTTTTTACGTGAAGACAATTGTTGTATTAGGATGTCTGTCATAATTGTTATTATGACCCTCGGTGGCCAATTGAAACCTACTATGTATGGAAGAAAAAGGACCTGGAGTGTGATCTGAGGCTCCGGTTCGTGAAGTAGTGTAAAAAGCGAATCTAAAGATTAGATGTGTTTATCAATATATGTCAAAATCAATGCCACTTTTCGTTGTAATTTTATAACTCAAGAACGGGCTCACCTATCCAAATTAAATGTTCAGGCTTTGTTTGGACTATTTAGTAGATAGTTTATGTGAAGTTTGCACAAAATCGGACGAGCGGTTCTTCATTTATCACATTTTTGGTGGCGCTTACGAAGTTGCGCGGGTCAGCTAGTTGTTCTATAAGTTTTTATCACCAACATTTTTTCCAACAAGAAGACCGTTTTAAATAATGTAGTTATTTTTAAATTTGCAAGGTAACAGCACTGCCGCCGGTTCCGGACTCACATTTTACTTCAAAGTCAATGGATACCCGATTTTCATGAAAGGCTCGAACTGGATTCCGTCAAATGTTCTCCCAGAATTAGGTGAAAAGCAAGTAGATGTTGGTATGTACAATGATATGTCATTGAATTTCTTTAATGTAAATTAACTTACAGAATTCTGCACACAATATGAACAATCTATATCTTGTGTTAAGACCATTTCAAAAATCATTGACAAAAGTATTATTTGGAAAATTGGATATTTAGTCAGTTAGTAGTAGTAGTAGTCTGGTTGGATCTAAACTCATTCTATTTTTTTAATACACTATTGACAATTAGTATCTTGACATTTGAGTCAAGATTTTTCAAGAAACTGCATTTCTAGGGCCTGCGTAGTTTTCTTGAAAGATGAGATAAGACGCACATCGCCTAAAGATATATGTTATGTCTTTCTTTTGCTTTCACAATTATGAAAAGGATCAATTACTCTTTTTGTACCAATCAATATTCACGACTTGAACAATAGCTACCTTTTTATTAGTCAACTAATATTAATTGTTTTAATCAGTGGACAGGCTGTTGCAAGATGCCCGCGATACCCACATGGCTATGCTTCGAGTGTGGGGCGGAGGAGTCTACGAGTCTGATTATTTCTACAAGAAATGTGACGAGTACGGCATATTGATCTGGCAAGATTTCTTATTTGCTTGCTCTATGTATCCAGTCGATGCCATATTCCTTTTGTGAGTATAATTGTAGATTTGACACCAATTATTTTTTTAAATGAAAATTGCGTTTATTCTCGCCATTAAAAATTTCTATCGCATATTAAAGTATTTATAGCTAATCAATTAAAATCTGTCTTAAATTAATCATGAATCTTTCGAATTTTTTTTTCAGTGCAATTCTTTTAAAAATTTTTCACAGGTATTGCTAGATTTTAATTTTATCTTTACTATGTAGTGTTGCATTTCAGTGCCGAAATGTTGGAACAATTGGAATCCTCACATATGCAAAAATATTTAGCAAATTAATGGAATAAAACCTTTATTACAGATCTGTTAAAGAAGAAATCGAACAAAACGTAATACGCCTACAACACCATCCATCCATCGCAGTATGGGCTGGAAACAACGAAAACGAAGTGGCACTGAGAGGCAATTGGTACCACACTCAACCAGAATTCGACAAATATAAAGAAGATTACATAAAATTGTATGTGTATACGATTAAACCGATTGTTGAAGATATTGATCCTTATAGACGTTACTTAGTATCGAGTCCGTCTAATGGAATACAATCAGAGAAAGAAGATTATATAGCCGTAAATCCTTATGACGCTCATTATGGTGATACGCATTATTACAATTATATGGCAGATAATTGGGATATGAATATATACCCTAAAACTAGATTTGCATCTGAATATGGTTTCCAATCATTTCCGTCAATTGTTACAATGTCAACAGCAACCAATAAGACAGAAGATTTTGCTATAAACAGTGAATATTTTAATCATAGACAACATAGTCCCAATGGAAATGGTTACATTCTAAAACAAATACAAGATCGAATGAATCTAAACGAAAAGGATCCTAAATACTTTGAAAAAGTCGTGTTTTATAGTCAGGTACTAAATTAATTATTCGTTAAGACATTCATACGAGTACACAACTGCGAGTTAGTGTGAATTCCGAACAACCCTGGTAAAATCCCTTTACCTATATGGGGATTTCCCAAAAGTCCTTTCTCAGTGGATGCCTACGTCAAAAAACTTATGTGTTAAACTTGGGGAAGAATCAGTTGAGGGCGAGGCGTTGCTGAATCAGCGAGATTTGAAAGTTGATGAAAGTAAGGGCTATAATTTTCTTACATTTGTTTTATGGCATCTAAACCTTTCACAGATAGTACTGTGTCAAACATACAATAATAGCGGCAGATTGACACAATGTGTATATGGATCTCATTTATAGGTGTGCATGTAATTTAAGGTTTCTAATCGATAGGTATCTGAAATTCTCAATTCCACAAAAACCTATAAATGAAAACCATTTTCGTGCTTCATACATGACAAGTGAAGGTGAATACATTCGGCTTCAATCTCCTGTGGTTTGAAATATTGTACTAAATGGTTTTTGAAATGAACATTGTAGATTTCACAAGCAATGGCGATTAAAGCAGAGACAGAATTTTACAGACAGAGCCAAGCTGACTGGTATACGATGGGAGCACTGTATTGGCAACTAAATTATATTTGGCAAGCGCCATCTTGGTCGAGTATAGGTAAGATATTTAGCCTCAGTTAATCGTATATTAATACTAAATCCATAATTTACTAGTCCGTCAAGGCCGTCGAATGTAAAAAAAAAGGTATCCAAGGGTTAATAAGTAAATGGCTTGGACTCAAAAGTGCATCAAACAGTATCTTTGCATGTTATCTATTAATACCTAAATCGCACAAGAAATCCGTATTTTAAAAAAATATTTGATTGAATGAATTGAATGGAAATGAATCTTTGTTTTCAGAGTATGGCGGCAAATGGAAGATGCTTCATTACTTCGCCAAATCATTTTTCGCGCCCGTTCTCGTATCACCACGCCTACGCCTATTTGGTGACGTGGACATTTATCTTATAAACGACAGATTTGTACCTATAAACGATTCACAAATAATCGTACAGCTATATCATTGGAATACACTAAGTCCAACCAATATGAAATCATTCCATGCTAGTGTTGAACCGCTGTCATCTAAATTGCTGGACATCAAAAAAGATTTCTGGGAAGGCCATAAGCTAGAAAATGTATTTTTGAAATTTTCTCTGAAGGCGCCAGGAGTATCGTTTTCTCCAACTAATTATGTATTTCCTAAACCATTGAAATCAATAAGGGGTTTGAAAGAGCCTAAAATTCAGGTAAGCACTATTAAATGCCCATTAAATAACTACATAGTCAACACAAAAATATATTCAAAATTATCTAAGCAAATATCATTATCGGCAACTAAATGATATTTGGTAATTAATAATAGAAATCAGAGTGTACTTGTTTGTTTGTTTGTCCTTCGGTCACTCTCGAACCACTGAACCGATTTGGCTGAAATTTGGTATGCAAGTAGCTGATAAAGTATTTGATAGCTGATCCTGATACGATCTTGAATTTCATATTTATTTGGTAGTATCATTTTGAACATGATGATTATTACTATTGACGGTGAGTGTACAAACTAGCAGTAAAATTATTGCACTTTTTTACAGATTATTGTGTCAAATATTGTTTTAAGAAGATCTGACAGAAGACTGAAATATACCATAACATGTTCTGTAGACACTGTGATACTATTTTTATGGTTGGAAACGAATGTTAGTGGCGTCTTTGAAGACAACGGCATTATTGCAACGGAACCAACTTTTAACGTACTATTTATTAGCGAACAGTACGTATCACCAAATATACTTCAGAACTCTATTAAATATCAATATTATATGAACTGATGTCATTATAGTATAAAAATGCTTGTAAATATAAATATAGGTTTATGTCTTGTTTTTTTTTTGTTTTAACTTCCCATCATTTAACCTCCTGACTTTGATATACTGTGATTTCAGAGGTTTATTCCCGAAATCCCCACCGACGATTCCCCACCGGTGGGGATTTAAACTTTTTTTTCCCGAAATCCCCACTACTTAAATAAATTCAGATTAGTGGGGACTTCTGGAAAAAAAAGTTAAATCCCCACCAGTTATTATTATTTTATTTGTACTCTTGATTGATGGCGCTTGGTGGAACTTTTCAAAAATTCAAACTCAAAAATCTTTATTCATGTAGGTCACAAAGTAACACTTATGAACGTCAAGATTACTGCTTTTACATTTACGTTTACTGCCAGATTCGCAAAGCAATAGGTAGAGCCAGAGGAAGAACCTGGCAATAAAACTCATGGCCACTCTTTTCTAACCGCCATTTGATACGGTTTGATTAACATGATATTTGACCAATTATACAGTAATGAAATTATACAAAAAAAAGAACAAAATAAAAGTTGTGTTCATTAAAATTACACTTACATACTTCCTTTGAATTTATGTGAGAACAGTCGACTAAACTTACTTTGCCTTAAATTTAAATAATATTATTTGTAACAATTGCTATAACAGCTATGAGCTGACCAGTCCCAACAGACTTGCTACACATATTAAATAACACCACTTGTACTGTTCCACAACATTTACTTTGTAAACCTGACCGGTTTCGCCTCACGGCATTCTCAAAGGTACACGATATGACGACTGGACCTAGAAAGTAAACTAATAACCGTACAATGTAGGTATATCGACATTACAAGTTACCAGTTTAGAAATTTACCCTAAAATTAGGGAGAATACAATGTTAAATGTGAAAAAAAAAATACTACAAATCATAATTCTATTTAAAATATTAGAATTGCAAATGTCAAAGTTTGTCTGTTTGGTTGTTTGTTGCAATTTAAAATGTCAAGATATTAAATTGTCACAATTATTAAATATTAATTAGGTACTAAATTACTATGATTTGCCATATTGAACTATGTCATTAACTACATTTAATACTTTTAAAGACCGGAGCTACCGCATTATAAAGGTTAAGTTGCACACCATACATATCTGTGGGGAATATTGACGATCTTTTAGCCCTGCTGACTTCGGCCTATAGGGTGTTTGTTGTGAGCTGCTACTTTCAATATTCACATCATATCGATCCTCACTTACACCATCTTCGTCACGTCCTGCAGTGCAGTGCTCTTGCGGTTAAAGTTTAAAGAATAATCATAGGCGCTGATGTCAATGCCACTTCGGGGATGCCGAAGACCGTGCGAAGTGGAGGAGAAAATGTAGGAAAGCGGACCCCGGGCGTCGCGAGACGCAACTGGGACAGACGCTCGGATGATGATGATGATGTCAATGCCACTTCTACATTATGGTATGGCAAACTACGTGTATTCGATAGGGACCGGCGCTGTGCCGTCGAAGAATTCATTGCAGAAATGAATTTATCTATACACAATTGTCCCAATGCACCACCTACTTTTTGCGGCCCTATGGGTGAGTCTTCTATTGACGTGACGCTTTCACGCGGCGGCGTCTCGATATCCGAATGGCGTGTCCTCCCGGATGCGTCCTGTAGTGACCATCGTCTAATCGTTTACAAGCTCTTACCCGGTGATGCACGAGAGGCGCAAAGTACTACTTGTAATTTCATATATAAAAGTAGGGGCGCAAACTGGGAACTCTTTGGTTCTCTGTTTGCGGCTCACGCTAAAGATTTTGGTCGTGGTAACCTGTCTGTCGAAGAGAGTGCTTCGTTAATGTCAGAAACTTTTACCTACTGTGCCGACGTGGCCATTGGTCGTGGATCTATTAACAACACTCGGAGATGCGATTCGTGGAGTGATCGTTTAGCTGAGCTTCGAAGGCGTTTCCGGAGAGCTCGTAAAAAAATAAATTATTTTAAAAAGCATAAAATTAGTGCCGGTGCGGAATACAATAGCGCTTTACTTGCTCTTAGAGTTGCCAGGTCCCATTACAGGGCGGCTGTTGAAAAATCAAAGGGTAATTTGCTACGTAAACTAGTGCATGGGCTGGAAGCTGAAAGTCCGTGGTCGCCTATATACCATGAGTTTAAGGCTAACCGTTCTGTTGATCTTGCCTATGTACGTAATATCAAAATTAACAACTCGCATACTATAGGTCTGAAGGAAACCGCGGATTACCTCTTGGATTCTCTTATACCCGACGACTGCTCGGAGAACGATAGTGATTATCACCGTCAGCTAAGACAGTGGGCTCTTGAGCCACCATACTCACCCCAGTCAGACCTATCAACTTCTGATGAGTTCCTCGAAATTGTTAGGTCGTTGTCCATAGGTAAGGCGTCGGGGGACGATAAAATATCTAACAAAATGATAAAGGAGGCTTGCAAGCTGTCGGGTGAAGTAATATTAAATGTTTTTAACCGGTGTATTTACGAGGGAGTGTTCCCCCGTATTTGGCGATGTGGCTATATTCGGATTATTCTAAAAAAGGCGACAAGCCGCCAGATGACCCCAAGTCGTACCGACCGATCACATTGTTGCCCTCCTTGGGAAAGCTTTTAGAGCGTCTCATAGTACCCCGGCTCCTGCCGGGCGGTATTAAATTTCACGAAAATCAATTTGGATTTACAGTAGGAAAATCTACTATTGACGCAGCGAACAGTGCGAAAGACTGTCACTTCATCGGTTTCTCAATATGTGCTGGCTATCTTCCTAGATATTTCCGGGGCTTTCGATAACGCTTGGTGGCCAATGCTATTAATGAAATTAAAGACTCGCGGTTGCTATAGAAATATTTACTCTCTTATTTATTCATATTTTTTACAAGGTACAACAACTTTAAAATTAGGTCATTATTCTGCTACCAAAACGTTAACAATAGGCTGTCCTCAGGGGTCTGTGCTAGGCCCACACTTGTGGAACTTAGGATTTTCAGTTTACCATTACCGGAGGGCTGTTTAATGACAGGATACGCCGATGACGGTATGTTGCTCGTTCAGTCAAATACTCGTGCGGGACTCGAGAGCTTGGCCCACACGTGTTTGCGCGTCGCTGCGGAGTGGGGCGTACGAAACAGGTTATTTTTTGCACCCAACAAAACATTTCAGTTGCTTTTGAAAGGATGTTTGAAAGTACCACCGCGCATTAAATTCAATAACGTTTACATTAAAAATAAAACTTCGGTTTGCTATTTAGGATTGATTTTAGAGAGAAATTTTGCATTCGTTGAGCACATAAAAACTGTAGGTGAAAAAGCTAAAAATAGCTTTTATGCGTTGTCGTGAATATCTATGCTACATGGGGACTTTCGTTCAAAACACTGAAGGTCGTTTACGGGGCCACTTATCTAGGCTGTATGTGTTACGGGGCGCCGGTATGGGCAGATAAGGCTACTATTGGTGCTAAACGTTTAAAGTTACTGCAAAGTCAACGCCTTGCATTGATATTTTTATGCAAGGCCTACAGGACGGTTAGCACGGAGGCTCTGCCGGTGATGGCAGGGGTCCTCCCGGTTGATCTCGAAATTCAGAGACGCGCGGCTTTATACTATTCGGCTAAGGATGGCATGGATGATAGGTTTTTTTTAGAAAGAAATCGCCATAGAATTGCCAGACTGTATCGTGATAATGTACGTGAAGAACTTTTAGACGAATGGCAGCTGCGTTGGAACACTTCCATCAAAGGGCGCCACCTCTACCAGTTTTTCCCAGACGTTTGTGAACACCTGGGAATGTCCTGGCTGGAGGTTGATCACTGTGTTGCTCAATTTCTCACGGGACATGGTAACTTTAGGAGCAAATTACATTTGTTTAAGCTGGTTGAGTCACCGTTCTGTCAGTGTTTAACTGCTGACGCCAAATATGATCAGACCGCCCATCATATACTTTGGGAGTGTAGCATTTGGCAAAATGAGCGATATAATATGCTTCATTGTTTACAAGTAACGTCGGGAGTAGTTTACTATACGAATCTCGTGGCATAGAGGGTAAATTTTCGTGCTTTTAAACGTTTCTGCCATACATATTACTGGAATCAAACATAGCTCACATAGGACCCGTAATATACTATTACCGTGGTGCTTCCCTATTTCTATAGGATTTACACCTAGTTGCTTTCCAAGTCTCCCGCTTTGCAAAGGAGGGAAGAGGCATTACGTTCTTTTCTTACTTCCTCACATTATCTTCTGATTAATTTCGTTGCGGGTTCCAAGACATGCTAACTTCTCCTGGGACATCACCGAGATCGAGCTCGGTGTAACTTTTCTGGTGTTTTGGTCATTGCTGTAGATCCTGGTTTACAGGAGTCACAGTAATGAGAATGTGGGTGGGATTAGCCCTGCTGACTCAGTGTACTCTAAACAATCTCTTTGTTATGCAACTTTCTAAATGGCTGGTTACGGATGACCGCTTTGTGGTTCACGAGCGTTTCCGTGATTTGGAAAGCACGTTAAGCCGTTGGTCCCGGTTGCCAGTAACATGGCAGTCGTTTAGACAATTTGAAGGCTTTTGTGCGGCTTGAAAATTTTCTACAGCAGGTAGCCGTAACCTGCGTCTGTCTATTTCAACACGGCAATGGGCTCTCCACCTATTACGTGGGAGAGGAATACATACGGTGAAAAGTGGGCGTAAAATATGTCTGTTTACCCCTTCGGGGAGTAAAGGGTTGACAGTATATGGCAGACAAGCGCGTCTGGCGGCCTTACCCTATAACTAAATAATACTAAATAATAATATATAATAAACTTCAGACGTATGGTGAGCTAATGATAGCTTGCGTATGTAATTTTCGCATACTATTTGACGTAAACTTGGCACGCGGTATTATTACCTATTACTTTCGGCTTTATTAGGCACGAGCGAGAGGGAGTGAGCAACATTCCTCTTGCTCTGTTTTTACTATGCTAACATTTTATGTGTGAAATTTAAAATAAATTGCCTTATGGACATTAATTTGACTTTGGCATATTTTGTTGAATAAGTAATTCATAAATAATAATAACTGGATTTTTTTTCCAGAAATCCCCACTAAGCTGAATTTATTTAAGTAGTGGGAATTTCGGGAAAAAAAGTTTAAATCCCCACTGGTAGGGAATCGTCGGAGGGGATTTCGGGAATAAACCATTTCAGATAGCTTTATTAGTTTGAGACCTAACACACCTTATTAAAGGATCTGTGAAACGGAAGTTTTTAGCATTTATAGGTTTATGCTGTTGATTGATGGCACTTGCATCATCATATCTTGAATGAACACTGTTACTATTTTACTTATTTACTTTTTACCCTTTTACTATGATGTTAGATTCTTTCTAAATATGGGGAAAAATATTTAGAGGTATAATATTTCTGTCTGCCCTTTCTCCCAAAATTTGGGCAAAATTATTAAATAGTAAGTATAAGAATATTTATTAATTTTTTCTGTCTACCTACTATCATTTTATTATTACGAGACACATAATATTGTATTAGATGACATCATCATCATCATCCGAGCGTATGTCACAGTTGCGTCTCGCGACGCCCGGGGTCCGCTTTCCTACATTTTCTCCTCCACTTCGCATGGTCGTCGGCATCCCCTGTAGTGAGACCATTGGCACACATGTCTTACGACGTCAAGCCAGCACTTCTTGGGTCTTCCCCTCTTACCGGGACCCGGCGGGGCTGACATGGCCAGACATTTGTTACCTACGTAGCCCGGCGGTTGCCGCAAGACGTGACCATACCAACGAAGGCGACACTCTTGCAACTTGTCTGCAATGTCACGGACGTGAAGGCTGCCGCGGATGCGAGAGTTCCTCACGCGGTCCATCCGCGTGACTCCACACATCCACCGCAGCATCTTCATTTCCGTGACACGCAGCTCCTGCTTGTGTCGCTCCAATATCGGCCACGTCTCACTGCCATGTAAAAGGACAGGTCTAACAATGGTTTTGTGGACCTGTCCCTTCAACCGGATCGGCATTTTAGGGTCACAAATGACACCGGTCATCTCCCGCCATTTGGCCCACGCGGCAGCAATGCGTGACTTGACATCGCAATCGATGTCACTGGACGTGTGAAAAACAGATCCCAGGTATTTAACCTGGTCCGTGCGCTCGACCAAATCACCGCCTATGCGGACGGATGTGGGATCTGTCTGGTTTAGTGCCAAGTACTCGGTCTTCACCACATTTAGTTTCAGACCGCCGTTCTCAAGTCTTCTTCCACGCCTTTACACGTCGCACCAATCTGCCCCTGTCCGCGTCTGCCAGCGCAATATCGTCAGCATACATGAGCAACCATGGAGGCTGCTCATGCGAGTTCCTGATGCTGTCCGACAATTCGTATAATATTACACTGAACAGAAGCGGACTAAGGACCGAACCCTGGTGTACCCCAACGGTGATGGGGAAGGGTTTCGTGTCGCCAACAGCAGTCCGAACCATTGAATCGGAGTCACAGTACATGTCCCGGATAGTGTCAATATAGACCTCTGGAACCCCTTTGGACCGCAGTATTCGATGACATCTGAGTTGTATAAAATATGTGTTAACCTTTGAAAATATCGGAAGGCGAAAACGGTCAGGTTAAAAAGTAAATAAATTTCTCTTTTACTACCTCGTTTTACACTCGAGCACTTGGGTGGGATATTCAAAGGGATTAAGGTAGTTTTGTCGAAATAAAAACATTTTTTTAAGCAAAGTAATATAGTATTGTGTTAACAATGCGAATATTTATATTTTATTTTAGTTATAACACGCTTATAACTAAAATATAATTACATGCAAATATAGTACAATAATGAGATTCTAAATAAATCTTTGGACGATTTTTTATGAACTGGTAAGGGCGTGCTGAATTTTATTTATCTTTTCAATATTTTAAAACCCGTCATCTGTTTCTAAGGGCCGTATTCCAGAACGTTTATCAATACTCAAGAAACACTTGAGAGTAGATTTTATAAGGCAGAGTCTAGTCTCAAGCGTTGATTGAGTCTTGAGAAACGTTCTGGAATACGGACCTTAATTTCCAAATAAAGTTATACATAGCATTAAGTACTTACATTTCTAAAACAAGGTCTTTCGTATTCATGTTCCACTATTTTTATAAAATTATCACAATCTGGCCGGTTTCGCCTTAGGACATTATCGAATGTTATTGTTTATTTATACATAACATTTGATAATGCCGTAAGGCGAAACTATTTAGGTTTGTGATAATTTTATGAAAATAGTGGAACATGAATACGAAAGACTGTCTTCGGTATTTTTTTTATAATACACACATCAACACGGTCTAGGGATATTTCATACTCAATTAAATAACTCGAAAAGTACTGGCCGCATTGGGATCTTTTATATACCGATTTGTTTGTAAATTATCTCAGACTAATTCCAAATTCAAACTTTTGAAAATTCTTTTGTTTCGGTGGCATAAAAATGTCTTGATGTGTAGGAGAGGGAATTTTCATTTGTGCGAAATTTAGAAAACAATACGAATTACGTTTAGTTACAGTTTTTTTTTAATTTTTAAACGAAAGATAAAGTTAAAATTGAGTTATTGTAGCCATGCAACGCCAACATTTGACGAGGGCGGAGATGTTACGAGCTGTGGGAACGCTGGAAGCTGGGTCTGTTCAGCGTAATGTTGCTGAGGCCATAGGGACCCACCAAAATGTAATTTCAAGATTGTGGACACGCTATCGTGCCACAGGTGAAGTAGCGGAAAGGCACCGGGGGCCAAGTCGCATCACTACCCCCAGACAAGACCGATTTTTGCAAATTACTGCGCGAGCTCAACCAAATGCAACGGCGACTCAATTGGTCCAAAGGTTGCGAGTGGAACACCAAGTGCTTGTGAGTGACCAAACTGTAAGAAGGCGACTGCATGAAAGCAATCTACGCTCTCGTAGACCACTTCGGGTCCCACCTTTACGGAGAGGCAATCGTGGACGACGATTAGAATGGGTTCGGAACCACGTGGACTGGGGCCGTGAGCAATGGTCCAATGTGCTGTTCACGGATGAATCCAGGTTCGGCTTCCATCCAGATTCACGAAGGACGCGTGTTTGGCGAGTTCCTGGACGATGGAGCCGTCTTCAGAACCCTCAGGAAGTTCACCCATACCAAGGAGGAACAATTATGGTTTGGGCAGGAATTCGTCTTGGAGGACGGACGGATCTCGTTTGGGTGCGGGGCAATTTGACGGCAGAATGAGACGTCCAACCGGTGCTGGGGCCCGTAATCTTGCCCCACAGAACACAAATGGGGCAAGATTTCTTGCTCATGCACGACAATGCCCGGGCACACACGGCGAGAACGGTAGCAGCTTGGTTACATACACACAATGTTAGGGCCTTAGACTGGCCTGCTCATTCGCCAGATCTAAATCCCATTGAACATGCGTGGGATATGCTGCAAAGAAGAGCTCTGAAGGAAGTTCCTGAAAATCTGGCTACAGAAGATCAACTTTTTGCGCACCTAAGAAGGACATGGGACAATATTCCGCAGCAAGTCATTGACAACCTTGTTCTGAGCATGCCGAATCGTTGCCGATGTGTTATGAACATCATGGGCGCTTTCTCAGACTACTAACTTCAAGTTTATAAACACAAATTAAATGATTTTTCTATTTTTTTCAGTTTTTACTCATAAATTAAAAGTTAATTCATGTACGGTTTCCGTCTATGCTTCGTTTTTTTCCATAAAATCCTGAAATTTTAATCGAAGTACCTTAACCATTATTAAAAAATGGTAGAATATTAAATAACGTATCTTTTAAATATATACATGTCATATAAATAATTAACACATTGATAGTAATTCGCTTTTTTAAAAATATCCCTAGACCGTGTTGATGTGTGTATACTAGAAGATGCACTGCGGTTTGTTGTGTTAATGTAATAATTCATATGCATTTACTAAAAAACTGTTAATATGGAATTACAAACAGACACTTTCATTTTATTTGTAGGTATGTACAATTTTAACCGACCATCGAGAATACAAATAAAAAATAAATAGGTACCTAGTACTTATATTTTTATTTTGAGCCGCGGTAAAGATTTGTATTTACGGTTGCAATACTCAAGAATAGTCCATTATGCTAACGATTTAGTATCAATAAAATTTTCAATCGAAATTAACTATACTAGCGGCACGCTATGATGGCCGTTTTGACGTTTGTCCTTTCATGACGTTTCGTATTAATTTTAATTACATTTAATTTGTTTCTACTAATTAAATGTTATATATGTGAATAGTCGATCACATTAAGAGGGTATTTGTACTACGGTAGAAAACAGAGTACTTATGTAAAACAAGTAAAATATCATCACTATTGTAATATGTCAAAAAGGCCATCATAGCGTGCCGCTAGTATAATTACATTGCATTTATTTGGCCAGTTAAAAACAGATCATTCAAAAGGTTTATATAATATCTGTAGCTTATAGGAGAGGTCGAGAAGGTAGCTATAACTTTGATACACAGTATAACCGCTTTTTCGGTCCAGTAATTGATTATGGAAAAGGTTACGGTTACCCGTAATAAATAATATCTTTTTTTTATTAGATAAAGAAGGAATTACTTAGCGAACATGAGATTCTAGTAAGGCTTCCCCCACATGTGCGTGGTTGTGCTAATACAAAATGTAATGAATACAAATATAGCAAATATGCAAGCAGTAATAATACGAACATGTGCGGGAGAGTCTTAAAATAGTCACATTTAAAGTTATAGCTACCCTCATAACAATAGTTTTATTTTTAACACGATTCTTCTTGAATTCGACAATTTTAGTAAATACATTGCAAGAAATCAACACTTGCAAATATACAAAAGGTACAAAAATATCAAAAAAATACTCCTCAATTTGGAAGGAAGTATTTGCTAATGAGGCATGTCTATATAAAAAGAGTTTAATTAAGAAGCTAAAGATTTTATTGTATAAGTATCTACAAAGTTGATTCCATTTCGGAACATAGCCGCTGTCGCTGGCTTTTACTTGTTATGCATGGGTTGTATAATCGAGTAAAGTGAAGTCAAGAAAAGTCTCATAAAGACCCTAACTATTTTGAGTCTGAAATGGAACGCAAAAAAAAGCGCGGTAATAAAATGAAGATGGTGTCGTTTGAGAGCTTGGTCCTTAAATTTTAATTGCCATTATGTCGTATTCGGGAGAGCACCGCGCTTATTGCGTGCGCGCGTTTTTTGCGTACGGTCGCTCTCCTATTCGCGTGCGTCGTCTATTTCGACTTAACTATGGTTTGTAGAATATTGGGGAGGTGCCAAGCAATGCAACTATACTCTCGTGAACCCAGAGCTTTAACAATTCCGGGAACACAGTAGAAAATAAGCCATCTGGACGTCTTAGATGTGCAAGAACGTCGGAAAACATTGATTTGTGCGACGTGAACCTCGTTTGAGCATTAGAAAACGTCGGGCTTAATTATGACTATCTAGAGCGAACGTACATCGCATATTGTGTTCTGTTTTGCATTTTAGGGCATTTAAGCATTTAATAAATTTCAACAGCAGTCTGTTCCATTACGTTTCATAAAGGCAATAGAATCGGCAGCGCGAATGTAACACCTCTGGTTCTAAAATCGTCTATAGGCTAACCACTTACATTAAAGTAGGGCCGTTTTCTTGACTACCACATCAGTAGTTAAAAAAAATACAGTGGAATTTGCTGTTATGTTCAGAGCGGTCAAAAAGTATGGAGAGATTATTATATTATTGTAGGTACCAGATTCGCTGTACGGAACAAAAGTAGAAGTCTTTTGCAAGAAGCACCATTATATTCAAGTAAAATAATCATTACATTTTGGTTCTGCTTTTCCCCATTAATACAAATCTTTTCTAAGAATAATTTTCATAAATCGGGTCAGTTAAAAAGTAAAGTTGTCACTACTATATAGGTACTGGTTTGAATCGATAATAGTACTCATTCGATTACCCCTGAACTAAACATGATATAATAGCAAAATTCTGAAACTCCGTGATTCTAGTTCCTATAGTAATATTTAATATAAGCTATATTCTTTATAGTAGCGTGATTTATGTTTCCTGCCTTGTTATAGTTCAAGAGTTGGGAGTAATCGAGTGACTACACTTAACAATTCCAGTCTGTATATTTTTAAGCACAATCTTATTTATCTAACATTGATTTTCGAATACCTGACTGACTTTTAAACACATATCCACATGCTTTATAATGAAATTCCAAATTCAACAATAATTGTTATTTATTAACTTATAGGTATGTTAGTATTTAATTTAGCTGCATTTTAGTAAGCTGAACTAATACGTTTCAAATCCATTAACGAAATTACGTTTAAATCTGCAATCTTTAAAAATATACGTTTAAAAATAAATTTGGTCTTTAATAAAATATTGTGCTTGGATAAGTAGTATTTAAGCGTAGAATATAAAATACTTATCGTAAAAATATTACTGGTAGTATATGAATAAAATATAAATTACTGACCAATCACGTATATAATAGCAACACACAATATATATATTTTCTAGTACATATTACTATGAATAACTAAAGAACATAATGTAAAAACTTGTGCCCTCTATACGTTACACCCTGTAAGTAAAGGGTTGAGACACAGCCAGCCAACGATTTCAAGAAAACCCTAAAAGTTTATTGTTTTAAGATTTTTTTTTGACATACTAGTTGTAACTATAGTTTTCGTAAAAATAAATAAATAATACCCAAAAACGTTTGCAATAAAAATAAAGAATCTCTATTATTCTGTAATATTCTGAGTTTATAAATCCCATACAATCTCATAATTTTCTAAATCATGTCTTCAAATATTCAAAAATAATTGTTTTTTTTTGTATTGGCACAGCAGTTTAGCTCAGTACCAAGTACGTTAAAAATATGTCAGTTTAATTAAAAATAATAATTTTTTGTCATTAGTATTTTCATGACAAGCGTTATTATTTTAAAAGCAATAGACTATTAAAATAATACATAATAATGTTTTTAAAATGGCTTTATAGTCTATTGTTACTTACAATACCAATGTAAGAAAAATAATACTATATTTTTCTATATTCATCTATATCTGTATACCTGACGGGGTAATCAGAGAGGAAAAATAACACTAGTTTTGGCAAATTTGGAGTCTCAAATCGTACGGCAGGTCAAATTTCAAAGCTTCTTTAAACAATTCTTTATATTCAGTTTTTTATCTTATTTTTCCCTGGGTAGTCATTAATGTATTGACTTCCTGATACCCACCATATTGTTGAATTATGGGAGATCTGGTATAATAAATAATAATAATAAGTGGGCATATTGTACAAATATAAGTCAAAATAATCACGACATTACAAATTCTGTTTAAAAATAAATAAATTGGCTCCTAAATTACTATGACACAATATATAGTACATATCTAACTAAAATTAACAACATAAATAAATTAGTTTTCTTCTGATTACCACCTAATCTCACTAAGGTAATTATAGTTAATACACTTACCATTGAAAACAGAACAATTTCGGCCATGCAACAGCAGTCTACACTTGTAAACATATACATAAAATATATATTTCAAATATATATAATCGCTCATAGTGCCACTTTACACTTAAAAATAATAATTAAAACCTATCTGCGATGTTGACAGATGTGTTTAACAAAGCGGCAGAACGGCGCAATATATTATAAAAAGTAAAAACTCTTTTCCTCTCGCTCTAATAACAAGTAAGTATTTTTTATTGAGCAAAAGAGACTGATATTTGAAAACACATTCTGTTACAAGGTTGTGATGAAGAGTATTATTACTTTTCGTATGATGTAAAATACGTTTAGTAAAATAATAACAATACTGAGAATATTTTAGACGTAATCTTAATATCAAAAAGATAAGGTAGAACATAATATGTCAAAGACAAATTCGCCATTATGGCTTGTAGAAATACAGTCATGGTATTTAATATCTTTATTTATTGTTTATATT
Source organism: Thumatha senex (assembly GCA_948477245.1). Lineage (NCBI taxonomy): Eukaryota > Metazoa > Arthropoda > Insecta > Lepidoptera > Erebidae > Thumatha > Thumatha senex. The sequence continues at coordinate 16,010,465 of OX419743.1, forward strand.
AATATCATCTCAATTTATTTACCATGCCTCGTCAGGTTCTTACATCCGTATTAAATAAATTCAACTCCATCTATCCGAGTCTTCATGAAACGTTCGGTTACTAAGAAAGCTTTACACAAAGTTATACTTCTTTTGGCACTTTAGGGAAAAATTATGAGAGTAAATTTATACGATGTGCGCGCAGACCGTCGCGAAATACCGACACCATGAAGTTAGCTGATAAGTGTTTCCATGACAACTGATAACTACATTCAAAGTAGTTTTTATTCTTTTGATGTTTTTTTCTTACTAATTTATCATTCCTGTTACAAACAAAGAAACTATCTTCACGCTGTATCCCTGACGGGGTAGTCAGAGAGACAAACAAAGATGAAAAGTATGTAAAATATATGTGATGAAATCTTATTAGACTAAAGAAGTATAACTTCTAACGCGTATACATAAGTATACACACTTTATTAATAATGAACATTTTTTTAGGTAATTAAACTGACGTTCTTAAATGGGTTACTTGAGAATCACACATAGGGCGCGTTCCACTTAACGCCCGCAACGCACACGACCGCGACCGCTGAAATTGCCGTTCCACTAACGTAAATAGTGCGGCGGGCGTAGTGGTCGAAATTTATAAGTGGAACGCACATCTTGAGCGCTGTAATTTCACTTGGACCCACCTTTATATTGTAGGCCAGGTGGGTGTAATGCAGTCGTGAACAGTGACGACGTATATGACGTCATACGATCGCTTGCAACGATCACAAGTCTTAGGTGGAACGTCTCTTTGGGTGTTACGATCGTTGCGGGCGTTTAGTGGAATGAAGCCATAGATAAATTGCTTCAATAAATTGACAAACGACATGACACAATGTTAGTGGTCCATGCAAGCCCTTCATAGATAAGCACCGAGCCTGTAAAGAAACGTTAATGTTAGATACTAATATATCAGAAGTGTATGTAATATAATTTATATTAGTAGTAATAATTTCGTAAAAAATGGTAGTACAATGAACAGTCAAGCGTGATATGAAAAATCGTGTACCATGATATTGTAAATACAGAGTGAAAACAACATGACGGCAATAAAATAAACAGCGTTATTTTTATACGATACTTCTATAAACTAAAACTATCTTCACGCTGAATCCCAAACGGGGTCATCAGAGAGGACAGATCGCCAGGCATCGCGATCCATGCATACTTCTTTCGCTCCTTCAAGATTCATTAATCGCTTTATACACGCACGTCTGGGCATCCGAGTACTTTTGACTTTCCGTTTTTGAGCAATCTGCTCACGTGGTCCTTATATGTAAGTCTCGGCCTACCCTGACTCCTACCCTCTACTTTCCCACAATATATATTCTTCATCAATCGTTCCTCACTCATTCGTTGGACGAGTCCAAACCAACGCAGCACGCCCTTTTCCAGCTTAACGCTGACACTTTCAGTCAAACCTGACATATTGCGTATCGCTTCGTACGTACGCTTACTTATTCGGTCGGCCAAAGTTACGCCGCACAATTTTCGAAGTGATCGCATAAACTACCCAGTGAAAATCCAAGTTTGAACCAAATACATAAATTATACGTACGCGACCGGAGAATTGCCGTAATGTAGTTTCTCTCCGTTATATAAAAGTAATTTTTGTGTGCCAGACCACAAGACTCGAGAATGGCGCAACCTATATTGATGAGTCTTGAAGAGAATAATATATAGCTACGTACTTTAAATTCTCGATTGAACATGGTAAGTGGCTGCCATTAAGAGGCCAATATGACGGTTACCACAAACAATTACATACATACATATCGTTGGGACAACTCACACAAAACCATCTGATTCCAAACTAACGGTGGTAGCACTACAAATGTTCTTTTTGAAAGTTCATAATGCTTACTGGGATTCAATATTATTGAATTACACCACTATACTTGAGTCATTATAATATGCCACATTTGACAAGTGTCAGTTTTTGCTTCATAGTGATATGACATGATTAAAAATATCGATTAATGTGAACAAACCGATACGGACTTCAAACATATATGAATCGAATCAGTTATTTTGAAAAAGTAATCTATCAAGAAGAAAGTAGTATAGTATTTCAGTTGAATCCCTATCCAATTATTGTAATACTTTTTCTATCGTAAATTTAGGAACAATATCTGAAAACTAAATGAATAATAAAATATATTAAATATATAATTATCAATTAAATATATGTTAAAAGTTTATAATTGTTATTTTCTTCGAATACTCTATAACGTGAAGGCCGGCAATGTGGGTATTCATTTATAGTGACATATTCCTGCACAAAAACAGTAAAATAATAAATGCCAGGTAATTTATTTTTCTAGAAATGAAATTAATAAATAAGATGCGACAGTACCATATTACGTTTAGTTGCACAGAAATAATAAAAAAAAAATCAAAATGACGTCCTGGAGTATGTATATATTTAGAGAAAAAAAAAATTGTTTTGTACGCCGGACCTTCGTACGTCGAAACTCTAGAGCACTAGCTCTAAGACAACTGGATGTGAATAGCCAGCTGACTTTCTAACTAACTAACTAACTATCTTCACGCTGTATCCCTGACGGGGTAGTCAGAGAGGACAGATCGCCAGGCTTCACGATCCATGCATACTTCTTCAGCTTCTTCGAGATTCATCAATCGCTTCATACACGCACGTCTAGCTGATTTTCTAGACGGGTAAAAGGGTAAAAAACACTACCTAAATTATGTTGATAGAACTGTGTTAGGCTCATATTTTAAGTGATCACGAAAAATCGTGTAGAAGGGGCAATGTTGTTAAGAAACCAAATATTAAATAAAGTCAGCAAACATACATACATATTGTCACGCATACATATTATCCCCAAAGGGGTTGGCAGAGGCATACTATACACCCACATTTCACCGTATGCATTTTTGTCCCACGTAACAGGTGGTGAGCCCATTGCCATGTTAAAATGAACAGGCGCAGGTTGTGGTGACCTGTGTGAAATTTTTCAAGTCCCATGAGGCCTTCAACTGAGCTTAATGACTGCCATGTTACGGGCAAAAATCAGTAAACTTGTAAAATAAGAGAAATATTTATTTCCAGAAAAGTATGTTGAAAAATCATGAGAATAATGAATATATCTTACAAATATTATAAACGCGAAAGCTTGTAGGTATGAATTTTTGTTACTTTTTCACGTAAAAACTACTGAATAAATTTGAATGAAACTCAACATAGCTTATACATCAGAATAACACATAAGGCTACTTTTTAACCCAGGAACAAATTCCTGTGGGAAACGGGAACGGGAAAACTTCTCTACCAGGGGCGAAGCCGCGGGAGTCAACTAGTAGTACATAAGAATGACGAAAAATTAGTAGGTATGGTTAAAACAAAACTTTAAAAGCGGTGGACTATTTCGAATAAGTCTCATTACATTCGATTCAGCTAATAATTTTTCGATTTTCTTTATAATCTCCCTAGTGTTTTAAAAGGAAAAGGGTCCACTGCCGCAATGTTGTAACGACGTTCAGTTCTTTGGAACATATATTGTTTATTTTCTTTACAATGGTTTATTTGTGAAAGTAGATAGTATAAGAGGCTTCTTTGGGCATTTAGACAATAAAATATGTATGTGTGTAACTAAGAAAAGTTCAGCAATTGTGTAGTTCTAACTTCGGTTGTTTTATACCCGCCGTTCCAAGGATACGTTGGGGATTTTTGATGAAGTGCCAAATGTGGCTTCTTAAAATGGCTCGACTATAATGATTATTTGAATTCTACAGAGAAATGAAAGTGAGTAGCTTGCACTTCGCTCAAGCTATTTTCAATATATATATCCAATCGTGACTTATTATGGTATATTTATAGTTTAATTTGATATAAAATAATGTCCAACACGTTAAGTTCAGAATATTAAGTTCAGGAAATTAGACTCTGTGGTCCAGAATTTTTAGTGTCTTGAATGTGGTTACAATTGCAGTGATTGAGAATTAAATATAAATATCGTTGGGACAACTCACACAACGCCATTTGATTCCAAACTAAGCAAAGCTTGTACTATGATACCCAGATAACTGATAGGCATACTTATATATTTCTACATATTTCAGATAAATAACAGTATCTTAATTTGACACATTGTATAAACATAACTTATCTTATTACTCGCAAATAGAAAAGAGTGGCCGTGAGATTTTATTGCCAAATTCTTTTCTCACAGGCTCTACTAATTGCTTTGCGAATATCTAATAGCAATAATAATGACATTCAAAAATGTTACTTTGTGACCATCATTAATAAAGATATTTTGATTAGACGAAATCATAATACATACAGAATTATTCATATATAAACATGCATTTATAAAGTGCAAACAAACTTACCGTAGAGATAATTATCAAACAAACATTACTAGACGGAAACCACATTCACAAACAAAACATTAGCGACTAGATGTGCGTCAGTGCTGCTATAAAATTCCGTGCAAATGCAAAACGTACTATTTAAAAATTAACCTACCATAGAAATACACACCTTATCTTAAAAGATTCCCAATAATGACCTAAGTTCAGAAAGAAACATCAGACCAGACATAAGTTGATAGCAAATTATTACAATACTTATACAATATAGATAAAGTATCTTTAATAAGTATTTTGCGTCAAGATATTTTACTTACTAAATCAGATTCCATTGAAAGAATCTTAATATATATAATATCACGTACTATATGACATGTATAGATTGTAAATATTACACTGTAAAACTTAACTATAGTAAATAGACCTCTTTAGAACAAAGTTTAGGTGACCTTTTTAAACCATAAACAATGGACAGAAACACAGAGCAAGGAATGTTGCTTACTCCCTCGCGCTCTAATCGATATGAATGTAATAATAATACCACGTGGCAAGTTTACGTCAGGCTATAAGCGAAAATAGCCTTCGTGGACTGTCAGTTGTCATTTATCTATAGTAATTAGTGTAATCGTACGAATAAGGGGGACGCCCTCTCCTCTTACACACTTTGTTGTATGAAATATATAGAGTAATGCGTCTATAGCAGAACGCGAGTGACAATAATTCCTTGCTCTGTGGACAGAACTTTTTACTGCATTTACAACTCCTGATCTATAAGTAGATGTTAACACGTTCATATTTTTAATCCAAATATTCAATTAAATTCAACATCAAAACACAAAATCAATACAAAAAAAAAGGTCCCAGACAAAAACAAAACCAAAAAGAGTTTATACAAATTTAGTCTACTATAGCACAAAATTGTTTTAAATTATACACTTAAGCAAATACATTAACATGTATTTTAAGTATAAGTACTGTATATTTATATTATAATGTATACTATATTTATTAGATAAATATAGTATATATATTATATTTTTTTTATTTATTTAGTTTAATTGAATATATTATGGCTTTTTTACGACTGGAGGGACATATTTTTGTACTATCGTAGACTTATAGGTTCAATATCGTGCATGGCGTCGATTTACCTGACACGTGAGTGTAAGGCAGCTCGCTCTTCAGATGGAGTGTCTCGCAAAAATGTGGACGAAAGGTTCAAAACCACCATCAAACAGCACAGCAACAAGGGCCCCAAGATCGCACCCTCGGGGCCGAGGTAAAATATACCACCGGCTATGGCTAGGCCGGTGACGTATGGGTGTCCGCCACTGTGAATTAAGTTAGGTATATATATAATAGACTTACATATGAGGCCCACGTAGGCAGATTGCTTAAAAACGGAAAGGTTAAAAGTACTCAGATACCCAGACGAGCATGTACGAGTATGACGCGATTAATGAATCTGCAGGAAGCGAAAGAAGTATGCAATTGCATAGATCGCGAAGCCTGGTGATCTGTCCACTCTAACTACCCCGTCTATCTTTACGCTGTATCCAGGGATACAGCGTTAAGTTTACAAATAATTTTATATTTAGAATATTAAATAAATAAGGGATATTTTTTACACGGGTCATTTAGCCCAAAGTAAGCTAAAATAAGTTTGTGGTATGCGATCTAGACAACTGATAAACAAACTTATATGGTTCAAAATACATAGAACCCAAACTCTAAAACAAACGTTTGTGGATCACACAAATATCTGTTTCGCCTGGGAATCAAGCCCGAGATCCCAGCACGGCAGCTGCATACACTACCACAAACGCCACTGAAGCATTTAAAAAAAAATATACATGTATTCGTCTATAAAAATAGTTACCCAGCATGAATTATGTTTAGAAGATTGGTACTGAATTGATTTTGAAAATCTTTTTACCATTTTTTTTAGATTTGGTACGTCAAAATGGCGTCGTTCGTCTGATGGTAAGCAAAGACGACGATCCGTTATTAAGGGGCGCAATCTCAACACACAGGGCTCCGATAGCGACCTTCATTATGACGGCCCAGAAATATGTCCTTTCACGCTTCTCTTAACGGACCTAGGTTTGTAAGAGGTAAACACGTGCGCTGGCAGAGAGTTCCATGCTTTTATGGTGCGACATAAGAAAGACCTACGGAATCTTTCTGTTCTGAGTAAGATGGTGTCCACAGTGTAAGGATGACATCTCTAAATTAAATTTCAGGGCCGACAACCTGAAGGACGCTATCGGAGCCCTGCTAGCTATAATAGCGGCTTTCAAACACGTGTCGTCGTTACTGCTTTCTATCAGGCAATTGGCGGCAAAAAAATATAATTTGACCAAATTTAGAAATAATGTTATTAACTAAACTTACTCTTTTATCTCGGCGTAAACAGCTGCGTCTAGAAAGGCAATCGGCGCAGCTTGCGCTATCGGCAATAGGACGGCCGCCATAGGTCTTCCCTGCAACCATACATCCAACGCAGCCGGTATACCAGCCAGATATGGACCTAAGAACGGTGCTGCTCCTAATACCGCAGCGAGTACTGTAAAGTATATTATTTCTTAAGTAAAAAAATATTTAATCTATACTCTCAGTACTAATATTATAAAGGCGAAAGTTCATAAGTGTGTAGGTTTGGTACTTCTACACGCTCAAACAGTCGGACCAATTCGGATAAAATTTTGTGTTAACTGTCACCCTGCATTAACTGCTACATAGGCTACTTTTGATACCAGAATCCTTTAGTCTATACTAATATTATAAACGCGAAAATTTGTAATGTTGTATGGATTAAGGTTTGTTACTCTTTCACACAAAAACTACTGAAAGGATTTTAATGAAACTTTACAATATTATAGCTTACACATCAGAATAACACTGCAAAACGAATTGTCTTTCGATTCAAAAAAAATACTTTACATTCTATGGCCTGTTGTATTGAGGAATGCTAATATTTTGTCCGGATGGCACAAACTGCTGCACAAGCGAGCGGAGCAGTTAACATAAATGCCAATTACAAATCAATATATGTTTTGGTCGGCCGAATATGTAAAGAAGTGATACGCAATATGGCAGGTTAAATAAAAATCCCAAAGTGTAAGGGACCCCAAAAATATCTTCGGTCTGACCAACGGTCGAGGCTAGTACGCAGGGATATGAATTTGGCATAAAAATAGAGCCAAACCATAGCTTCTCCTAGCAGCCAATAAAGCGAACCCCGGTCTCCAAATTCAAGGGAGCTTTGGAAGGAACTGAAAAAACGCTAACATAAAGGAGAAAGAAGAGTGTGAAAGTGTCAGTATTAAACTGGCGTGCACGGTTGGTTTGGTCACGTTCGACGAATGAGCGAGGAACGATTGACGAAGCATATTTATTGAGCGATATTTGAGGTTAGAAGTAGTCAGGGTAGATAGAGACTTACATACGAAGACCATGTGAGCAGACTGCTTAAAAACGGAAAGTTTAAAAGTACTCTGATACCAAGAAGAGCATGTAGGAAATGACTAATGAATCTGCAGGAAGCGAAAGAAATATATATAAATCGAGAAACGCCGGGTTTCTGTGCTCTGCAAACCCCGTCAGGGATAAAGCGTGGGATATTATTATTTTACACAGCACCGTCTATCCTAATTGAGCTAATATAAGCTAGTGTTATGGGATCTAGACGACTGATAAACATACTTATATATTTCTAAATACATACATGTTACACATAGGAAACACCTAAACTCCGAAACAAACATTTGTGGACCACATTTTTTTTTCTGACCCGGGAATCGAACCCTGGACCTCAGTCGCGTAGTCGTTCAGTCATTCAGTAGAGTAGTAGTGACTGTTCATACTATCGCTCACAGTCGTGACGCGTCCCACGTAATAGTTTGTGAGTATTGTCGTATTTAAACGGACAGGGGCAGGTTGTGAATTTCTCAAGCATAAGGCCTCCAACTTGGTTCAACGACTATCATGTTACTGGCAGCCGGAAACAACAGTATAAGGTAGCTTCCGATGTACGGAGGCGGTCGTAAATGGATGTCAACAAAAGGTCATCCAATCAGAACCAATCATAGTGTAATTATGGTGCTTATTGCCATTTACAATCGTTCTTAAATAGAGAGTAATGTGTATTGTGAAAAGAACACAACAACTTTCGGAAAGTTTTGTCTGTGTGTGCTCGTATGCGGTAGTGGCGTTCTTTCAAGTACGCTTTACTGTAGAATTAAGGGTTTTCCCGAATGTCAAAAGTATGCGGATCATCAAAAAGGGGTCTTAAAAAGTTGTTTACAGGTTCAGCAGCAAGAGTGTAGCTCCTCTGATGCAGTAAACGTCCATAGGCTACGGTAATAACTTTCGATAAGCCAGAAGACAGGCCATATGCTTGGCCTTAGGTCTGAGGGGTATTGAAATTTGTATGCTGTCCCATACACGTGGATAATAAGTATATTGATAGATCGTTTTATACATACATGGATTCCTAGTTTCACACCAAAGACAACTTTAGGTTATTTCAGAGAAAATAAAAATCCTGTTCTATAATACTTAGTATAATCAATAATAATGGTGTACCAATTCTATAAGTTGGTACGTGTCATAATAAACTTAGAATAAAATACTCAATATATTCATGGTATTTTGTCTCTATTTGTTGTTACTTTTCTAGTAGTGTTCACTCTCGGTGGTCTCAGTTGAGCATATACAGATTTATAAAATTCAAGAGCTCTTTCTTTATCACGCACAATATTTTTGTTACACGGTGAAGTTACACAACGATTTACGAACTCTGTTGTGGTCGGTACAGTTGCTTTTGTCCGTGAATTATCTGTACCTCGCAATGTCTCGACAAAGTCGTCAATAGAATCAAAAACAACTTTAACAGTTCTATTTCTCAAGGTCCATTTACCGCTTTTTAATAAGGTATCTTTGTCAATGGCTTTTAGTGCGGCACTTGCTTCTCCGTTAGGAATAGTAGCCGATCGTATCATGTAAAATGTCGGCGGCGGTAGTGATTCAGTAACTTCATCGTCCTCAATCGTAGGCGTAGTATGCTTGTCGTGGTACCATAGACACATGATTTTTGGACTGAGGTCTAGGTTACACATATTATCTTTCATTATGATCTTCACTATATCCACTGGTAGAATACAAGGCACTGAAAGACATGTGTTATTATTTTGTGGATCTAAAATTATATTATGCAAATCACTTGTTGGAGTATTTAAATATTCTATGTTCCGACATTTGCAATCCATTTTATTTTCAGTAAAATTAACTACAGTTTCAGCAGATTCGCAACTGTTATAATGAAATGTCAATGAGTGTGGTTCAACAGTTTCTATGTTGTTTCTGAAGAAGGAAAGCTCTCCTTTGTCTGATACTTTTCTTGAACATTTGACATTTTTGAATGCATTCGTTTTGAGGAGGGTAAAATTATTTAGTGATATACTCATGTTGCTAGATTTGAGTGCCAGGCCATAAGGATTTATTGCTTTAAATGCGTTTTCAATTATAAGAATGTTACTTGCAGTGATATTTATGCTGTCAGTGACAATATCATTAAATGTATTTTGAGTCAAGAATGCCAAAGTACTTTTTACAACAATTCCTTTAGATTTTAAATTGTATATTCTACTATTAGTAAATGTAAATTCAGAATCAGATCCCATAATTGCTTCTATAGCTTGATTTTGTACATTAGTTATTGTAACATTATTAAATTCAATTTGTTTTATTCCAGTTACGTTATATAAAGCTCTTTTATTTATAGTATTAATTTTAGTATTAACGATGAATATCTTTTTCAATGCCGAAGTTCCTAAGCATTTTGACTCTGTGGGACTTGAAGGAGATTTAAATATCCCTCTCGGCAATGAAATAACTTCGTCAACATTTTCAATGATTATTTCCGATGGTGTCTGTAGTAAAGAGTTACTTGATAGTGACACAAATTCGAGCTTTTCACAGTTTTTTATTTTGAATGTCTGTAGTTGTGATTGCTTTTCGAGTATTGGGCAATCAAGTATGACATGTAAATCTCTGCAGTTTTGTACTGTGACGCTTTTTATATCACCAGTATAAAAATCCTTTAGAATTAGGTCCTAAAACAACAGCAAGGTTATATTATTGTCTACGCTAATGTTAAAGCATCAACTCTATGCTCAAGTATCATATTGAAAGAAGGTCCTATCGACTTCCGGGGGATTTACTCAAAACTATATCCCATATCTGAGTCATATATTATTTCAATCGGATTATTCCAGTATAATAATCCGATTGAAATCATATATGAGTCAGATATTATTATACTGGATACGGATTATTATACTGACAGGCATTAAAATTTTATAAAATGCTGAGTTTCCATCCCATTCCTCCAGCATATACTCGTATGTGTAGGAACGAAGTACATGTATAAAACGCCGGCCGCCTATGGACATTTATTTATTTTATTTACATTTGCACCAGAGGTTCTACACTCACCCTGCCGACCCTATAAAAACCGTCTAGATTCAATTTATAAGGGATCTCCCATACTGATAACGTTCGGAATCACAGTAGCAGGAAGTTCATTCCGCAATCCAACGTGCACGCAAAAAAAGCTACCTACCGAACCTTACCTTACATCTAAAATCACACAAGTATCTATATATAAATTGATTTTTTAAAAATATTGTAGGACATTTTTATACACACCGCCGTCTAGCCCAAAGTAAGCGAATATAAGCTTGTGTTATATGATCTAGATGACTGATAAACTTACTTATACATTTCTAAATACATACATGTTATACATAGGAAATACCCAAACTCCGACACAAACATTTGTGGATCACACAAATATTTTTTTCGACGGGACCTCAGTCGCGGCAGTCGCATAAACTACCACTGCGCAACCGAGGCAGTCAAATGGATGTATTACAACAAGTTCCACAATCGAGAATATAAATTATATGTACTTATACATAGTTCTTTTAAATCTCATTTAAATTGTAAGGCATGCACTGTTTTGCATGCCTTACAATTAATTAGTTAAACAAACAAATAATTAGTTTATACATGTACATCGTTCCTACCTACATTATGGTAGCTAGCACACGCACCGAGAAATCGCTACGATTTAACTGTACAGTTTTATCGTACAGGCAAAACTATAAGGTTTTTTTATCACAAACACGTTCGGATTATCGGTTCAGTTTGAACTGTACTGTTAAATCGTAACGATTATTTGTATCCTGTGTAGCTAGAGCTACCATTAGGCAAATGAACTGAGAAAATTTTAGATTGTATAAAATTACGTAGGTCTAGTGCGTTCGGGCGCTTTAATTATGGGCTAAAGTAGACGTGCCTTGTATCTGGGGGCAGAGTCTACTATTTTCCAAAAGAAAGCCGTTCTAGTTCTATTCTATAGAGGTTCTATTGCGATTAAATAAAATAAATAAATAAGTATTGTAGGATTTTCTTTTTTGACACAGCACCGTCTGGCAAAAGTAAGCTAATACACGCTTGTGTTATGGGATCTAGACGACGATCTCAGTTGCGGCAGTCTCATACACTATCACTGTGCCACTGAGGCACTGTGTCAATACCAAACTAGGTAGTCTACTAAAACTATTATATATTTCACAATCACGTTTCTCAAGCTGCAAAATAGAGACAAAGTAGCTGATTTTAGCGATCAAAATAATAATATAGACTACCAAAAATGCTAATTAAGAGCTACTTACAGGCGCTACATGTGTTAATAACATACCACCGGCCGATAGAATTCTATTGCGTAGTAGACTGCGAAATCTGCATTTTTTTTCTGAAGGCTCTCTATTAAACGATTCCTATTCTCTTCTGACGCGATTAATTTAGTAGACTTGACCCCCTGTACTTCTGCTCAAATCGATAAACAATGTTACTTTACTGAATAAATCGTTTAAAAGTATGTGTTTGTGTTAAAAACATTTTTTTGATATTTCTAGAAGATTTTATAGAGAAATTTATCGAAGAGTAATGGGATTATACCAAGAAATTCAAGGCCCCACACTATTACCTAACGGTCTTGGCGCTTAGTGCAAACACTTTTTTTAATAGTGAAACGGTAGCCATTTCCAAAACAAGCATATCAAAGATACGCACGGCAGCTAATCCAATAGAAGCCTGATTGAATGCTTGAATGAATCCATGTTGATAATACAATGAATATTTTCACTTAAAGCGACTAAATAAAATGGTACTCACTTTATTTCCATCGTTAGAGCATGTGTATACTATCTCACTTGGAAGGTTGTTCACACAATGCCAGTCAAGACTCTGGCAGTCGACGAAATTAATTTTTGAACTCATCGCAGATTGCACAAGCGCCGTGATCAATAGCATAATCATGTGCCCCATGTCTTTTTTTTTTAATCTTACTATCAATATAACTTTCAACTGCACAATGACGCGTTCGGAACAAAATATACACTAGCGCAAACTGACCTCATTTGGTGATAAATCCGAAGCGATGTAAACGATTGATGAATTAAAATAATGTAGGTATTAAAAAGTTTTATCGAAAAGTTTAATGACTCATTGTAAGGTAGGTAGATATAGTAATAGTAGTAGACGCCCGCGGCTCCGCACGCGTGAAGTTTCCTGTTCCCGTTTCCCACAGGAACTTGTCCCCGGGATAAAAAGTAACCTATATTTTATTCTGATGTGTAAGCTGGCTCAGTGTTCTGTAAACGATCACGGAGTTACGCAACTTTCACTATGGCTGGTCCTCGGATCGGTGACCACTTTGTGGCATTTACATTTGTGAGCGTTTCCGTGCTTCGGATGGCACGTTAAGCCGTTGGTCCCCGTTGCCAGTAAAATGGCAGTCGTTAAGCCTAGTTGAATGCCTAATGGGCGGCATGAAAATTTTCAACTGCAGGTAGCCACAACCTGCGTCTGTCACGGCAATGGGCTCACCACCTGTTACGTAGGACAGGAATACACACGGTGAGAAGTGGGCGTGATGGATAAGATGTATTATTGGATATTTTTTTCCCCCTTCGGGGATAAAGGCGTGACAGTATGTTATGTTTGTTGTTTTTTTAAAGCAATTATTATGCTAAATTTCTCTTAAATCTTTAACTTAATAATACTCGTATTATACTCGTAAATGTGAAAGTTTGTATGGATGTTTGTTACTCTTTCACGTAGAACCTACTAAATGGATTTTAATGAAACTTTACAATAATATAGCTTATAAATCAGAATAACACATAGGCTACTTTTTATCCCGGGAACAAGTTCATGTGGGATATGAGAACGGGAAAACTTTCTACGCGGGCGAAGCCGCGGGCGTCAACTAGTTTTTAATAAAGTGTAAAAAGACAATTTGATTCGAGACAGGGATTGAACCCGTGACCTTTGCCTAACCAGGGCAATGTTCTAGCCACTGAGCTACCCGAACCGTATCGATACAAGTTGAAATGCTTCACCATATTTTAATCGTCATTTGGCTGTATTATTGTAGTTTCATCAATATTCATTCGGTAGATTTTGCGTGAAAGAGTAACAAACATCCATACTTACAAACATTCGCGTTTATAATATTAGTAGGATATGTAGAAGTATCAAGTTGTATACATTTCGTCAGTAGGTAGGTCTGTACTACCGTTTTAAGATTTTCCGGTAATGCGTCTCGATCAACTGATTCTGTTTTTATCTTAGTATATTTCCAGTTTCGTCCAAACACTACCTGGGTTTAAACTGCCTCGGTGGCGCAGTGCTAGTGTACGCGACTGCCGCGCATTAGGTCCCGGGTTAGATTCCCGGGTCGGAAAAAATATGTAATCCACTTATGTTTGTTTCGGAGTTTGGGTGTTTCCTATGTATAGTATGTATTTATTTAGAAATATATAAGTGTATTTATCAGACATCTAGATCCCATAACGGGATAATCCCATAAAAGGGATAGATGGTGGTGTGTCAAAAAAAATTTTAGCCCGCGGTCCACACATCTAGGAGCAGCGATTGTTTAGCTTTTAGTTTTTCGACATTGTTAGTAGCGACTGCCGTCTGACCTTCCAATTCAGTAAGGGCGTCTGCGTGGTTGCTTCGTCCTGTCGTTCTGTTATTCAGCAGCTACATCGCTCACAGGGGCCCCCGGAGATCTTAGTGGGGCCCTTTAAACCCCAACAACTTATTTTTAGTTCATAAAGACAGACTTTAATTTAAATCGGGTCAGAATGTATTCACTTTCAATCATACGATTTATCAGTTGTAGTATCGGTGAGTCAGAAGGTTAAGATGAAATTTGATTTTATAATGGGTAAGGGTTTTTTTTAAAAAAAGGATCTTTTAAATTCGACTTTCTTCATCATCATTTTTAAAGCGTTTCGTATCAGAAGGTTTTTATACCATAAAGCAAACAAGCATAGGGAAGTACGACGTTATTGCATCATTGCCGGTCACGGAAAAGCCTAAGGCCCTATTGAAGGTGTTATACTGTAGATGCTTCGAGAAAACAGAGGTAGGGTGGTCTCTTTCACAACCGAAAAATCTCCGTATATATAAGCGCTACAGACGCAAAGGCACGTACAGGCAAATGTACAGTAGGACGACCCTCCGCCAGATGTACTTACGATCTGGAAAATGTTGCAGAGAGGGACTGGATGCAGAATGCTCAGGACAATATTGTGGCGTGAATTAGAAGAGGTCTATGTCCTGGGGGCCGAGTCTACTATTGACAAGTCGTAGAATAGAACCAGAATCCGTGTTTTTAGCTGTAAAAAATTTAGTAAACTATCAAAAATGTAACTGACTAGCGGCCACTGACACGGTACGTGTTAGTAGAATTCTATCAGCCGACCGATTGAAGTCTATTGGAGTACGATTGTAATAGTAGACAATGAAAAGCTGTCAAAATTCTACTGGTAGCTTTCTATTGAGCGACAATTTCGATACTATTCCGACACGATTGAGATAACAGACTCGGCTCCTAGCAGTAGGAATAGGCTGATTTTGATGGATGTAAAGTGTAAGTCAAACACCCTGTATGGGCGAGCCGTAAAATAGTAGCATAAAGCCATTCATTATGATTTTCGGGTAATATTCTTGCGTTCTTTTGAGCCATTCAACCTTTGTTTGGTAGAACTAAATACATATTTTCACGGCTTTATCTCCGACAATGTAAGATTTTCTCACGTCAGCATGTTACTGGCAACCGAGACCATCTGTTTAAAGTGCCTTCCGAAGCACACAAACGCAGGTAAATGGAAATGGCCCCACGTAGCCACACGAGTGCTTCAAGAATGTAAGAGGGAAGAGCGTACGGCGGCAGAGAGCACAGGCGAAGACGTGGGGCCACACGAGTGCTTCAAGAATGTAAGAGGGTAGAGCGTACGGCGGCAGAGAGCACAGGCGAAGACGTGGGGCTACACGAGTGCTTCAAGAATGTAAGAGGGTAGAGCGTACGGCGGCAGAGAGCACAGGCGAAGACGTGGGGCCACACGAGTGCTTCAAGAATGTAAGAGGGTAGAGCGTACGGCGGCAGAGAGCACAGGCGAAGACGTGGGGCTACACGAGTGCTTCAAGAATGTAAGAGGGTAGAGCGTACGGCGGCAGAGAGCACAGGCGAAGACGTGGGGCCACACGAGTGCTTCAAGAATGTAAGAGGGTAGAGCGTACGGCGGCAGAGAGCACAGGCGAAGACGTGGGGCTACACGAGTGCTTCAAGAATGTAAGAGGGAAGAGCGTACGGCGGCAGAGAGCACAGGCGAAGACGTGGGGCCACACGAGTGCTTCAAGAATGTAAGAGGGAAGAGCGTACGGCGGCAGAGAGCACAGGCGAAGACGTGGGGCCACACGAGTGCTTCAAGAATGTAAGAGGGTAGAGCGTACGGCGGCAGAGAGCACAGGCGAAGACGTGGGGCCACACGAGTGCTTCAAGAATGTAAGAGGGTAGAGCGTACGGCGGCAGAGAGCACAGGCGAAGACGTGGGGCCACACGAGTGCTTCAAGAATGTAAGAGGGTAGAGCGTACGGCGGCAGAGAGCACAGGCGAAGACGTGGGGCTACACGAGTGCTTCAAGAATGTAAGAGGGAAGAGCGTACGGCGGCAGAGAGCACAGGCGAAGACGTGGGGCCACACGAGTGCTTCAAGAATGTAAGAGGGAAGAGCGTACGGCGGCAGAGAGCACAGGCGAAGACGTGGGGCCACACGAGTGCTTCAAGAATGTAAGAGGGTAGAGCGTACGGCGGCAGAGAGCACAGGCGAAGACGTGGGGCTACACGAGTGCTTCAAGAATGTAAGAGGGAAGAGCGTACGGCGGCAGAGAGCACAGGCGAAGACGTGGGGCCACACGAGTGCTTCAAGAATGTAAGAGGGAAGAGCGTACGGCGGCAGAGAGCACAGGCGAAGACGTGGGGCCACACGAGTGCTTCAAGAATGTAAGAGGGAAGAGCGTACGGCGGCAGAGAACACAGGCGATCAGGCGTCATCTATAATAGTTTATCACAGTAGCACGATGTGCAGTGCATATCAATAGTTTATCTGTGTTTTTGTTTTTATTATGATATCAATACTATACAGTTATCAAAAAGGTCAACACAAAGTCAGCTTTTTTCGTAAGTTTATCACAATTCGTTGTATTTTATTTATGAACTAGTGACGCCCCGCAGTTTCACCCACATAGATACGGTTCACGGTTACTAATTGTAACATTACCTATCTGTCCGTAAAAGATTCATTGAAATAGGAACAAAGATTTAAAAAAAAATTATGTACCCAAGTACCGTATATACTTTCATGTATTTAGTGAACAACTGTTAATTAAACTACTCTCTGCTGTTTTTTCTTAAATTAAGAACAGCAGCCACCACAGACTCCAACTGTATTTTATTAAAATCCATCCACATACAAATTTCATTGAAATCTATCCAACAAAATTAATGAATCTGAAGGAAGTTTAAGAGGTATGGATCGCGAAGCTTGGCGATCAGTCCTCTCTAAAACCCCTACAGGAATACAGGTTAAGATTTTATTATTAACTAGCAGATCCCCCGCGGCTTCCGTTATCCATTTAATCCCATCGCTTATTAATTTTACAAAAATGTATGAAAATTTACTGCTCCACTCTCCTGGTTAGTAGTGTGATGTTATATAGCCTATAGCCTCAATAAATTGACAATTAAACACAAAAATATTGTTTCAATTCGGACCAGTAGCTACTTAGATTATTACGTTCAACGAAACAAACAAACATACTCTTCAGCTGTATTTAGTAGTTTAGATTTAAAATCTTACCTGAAGGTAAATACACAACTTTGGCTCCGAACAAATTGTGTACCAGCCATGTCCATAACCCGTAGAATAGTGCCATCTTGAACGATGCCCTGAACACCTATAAAAAAGAAAAAAAAAATATAAAAAGGTCAGTGACCACTTTCCATCAGGTGGGCCGTACGCTTGTCACCACCTAGTTGGTATAAAAACTGATTTTTTGAGGTGCTGTAAGGGCAGGTTCCACCAGTGCCTCAAGTCGTTAATCACGTTAAGCAATTTTTGTAGCTGACAGTACCTTAAACTTTTGAGTTAAAAAAAGAAAAAATGGACATGTACGAATCAGACTCGGCCACCGAGGGTTGCGAAAAATACTTTTTAAGCGTCATAAACGACTATAATGTTTCTTTTACGTTAACGTAGAAGTTTAGATTTTTTCCAGCTTTAAGGGACCATTGGTACTGAAAAATAGCCATACTAGTATTACATAAAAACATTTTTTGATGCCAATCCACCCTGTTTTTAATACTGATAAAAAACCACTATTTTCTTATTTATTTCTTGGCTATTTTCTTATTAATTTCTTAGCTATTTTCTTGCTAAATGTAATTTCTTTTTTGTAAATCTGTGTCTTGTCCTTACTGCCCGGCTGAAAGTTTCCACCCTCTATAAATCTAATTTCAACTCCTCCTTTACGCTATCTTGATATATTAAAGAGTCTTGACAGATAGACTGACGGACAACAAAGTGAACATTAAATTCCGGTTCTCCTTTTGAGGTACGGAACCCCAAAAAAAATAAAAACAGGAGGTAGTTCAGCAGGCCTTGGTTCTGCATATGAGGCGCCGGTACGCCTATAAGGAATAAGTATTATCTCGTGCAGCAGGTACTGGCACCTGAGATACCAGGGCCCCAATATTCTCGATCGCTTATTTTATTTTCATTTTATCAACACGCCTTCTCCACGAAGGGGTGGCAGAGGCAAATCTCGATCACACAAGCGACATGAAAGACATGAAAGCGTAGGAAATCTGCTGTTGAAATGGCATTATTTTCATATTTAGTAATGGCGAAACAAGAGAGAATAGACATTTCACCAGTAAATTTACGCCTACGCTTTCAAGTCATATGATAGAGAATCGGGGCCCTGGACGATCTCTGTCCTTCATAAGCGTAAACCTAGGGACGAAAGTCTCGGCTAGCTGTCGGTGGGCCCAAGGTCGTGACATTGGGCACCTCCTAAGTTGGCGACCAGGGCTGATCCCTGGCATTTCCTTTCGAGGGTACACCACGTACACTAGCTATATACGGTCCAGCAGTTAAAAAAGATAATCTGAACTACATTCATAGATGTTTTTTGAATAATACCGTTCCAAAAAAAAATGTTCATAAACCAAAAAACCTTTTTTTTTACCATACGATCCTATTTCATGCGGGGTTACAATATGTAAAAAAAAAGTTTTGGTGATAACCTTTTTTTTTTACCATACGATCCTATTTCATGCGGGGTTACAATATGTAAAAAAAAAGTTCTGTTATTTCTAGTACTCATACCTTTAACGGTCTCATTTTTGTACCCCACATGAAATAAGATCAAATGGCACAATAGTACATTATTGCAAAGGCCGGGAAGTAGGCAATTGCCATTTCGGCCGAGGCACATATACTGCTTTTCTCAAAAGAAAGCATGGAAATACAACATACTTTTAAAATTATACATTTCATTAATATTAAAAGCTACATTAGCCATATTGGGCAATTACCTACTTAAAGAAAATACAGTTAAAATTCAGTTGATTATACGTAAGATATATCAGCAGGAAGGAAAATCTAAAATAAAAATAATGCTACTGCCGCACTGAGCTCTAGGGTTCGATTCCTGGGTCTGAACAAATTTTTGTGTAATCCATAAATATTTGTTTTGGAGTTTAGGTGTTAATAAATAAAATATAAAATAAATAAAAAAAATAATAATAATAAAAATTCTGTAATTAGAAATATTTAAGTTTCTTTATCAGTTGTCTAGATCTCATAGCAGCTTAGTTTTGGCTATATTTTGCTATGTGAAAAAGTGTCCCAGAATCATCATTCGTTTATTATTTATTGCACGTTGACACAACTTTTATGTCCCAGAATCCACCACTCCCACGTATAAAACCAGATAAATGCACCTTTTTTAGAAAATAATATACATTCAGTAAGCGTCCGCTGTAGAATAATGATAAAAGAGTATCTAATCAAAGAGTACCTAATAGCCCCAGCGCGCCGTTTCATACAACATTGCTGGAGCGTTGTGAAGTATCAAATTAAAAAAACACTCCAAAATCAAAAATCTTTATTAATTTCTAATTAAAAAAAATACAACCTATATATGCAGATTCAAGACAAGTAGATAATATAACACAGGATTCATTCGAATCCTAAATAGCTCGAGCGAAGAGCAAGCAACTCATTTCCTTTTATTTTTATCATTCAAATAATCATTAATGGTGTAATAAGCCCTTTTCAAGAGGTGCGTCTTAATTCCAGCAATGAATCTCATCTTCTCTGTCCGTAAATGCGATACTTGGCGTATTCTTTTTTCGAAATATTGACCGTATTTCCATGCATGTTTGAAAAAAAGTGTTACAGTCCTTTTTATTGCCTTTTTCCTAAAATTGTGAACGCAATTCAAAATTTCATAAAACAAAATGGATGGTCACCTAGCATCTTTGTCCTGTAATGGTTAAGGTATCTGCCCTTACTGCCAGGGCTTGAAAAATCATCCAATACATAAGGACGCCGTGAACGAGGTCGCGATGCCGGATAGTCTGTCAGGAGGCCTGGAGCGATCCGGGATATTGGTGGCAAAAACGTATCTTTGTTGAGAATGGATTATTTGTATCTGAATCAGTTCAAAGATTCGAATCAGTAATGTGCTTCATTAGCATCAGTGAGTCAGTGACTCAACTTGTATTTAAGCCCGATTTATTGGCGCAAATAAATTAAAATGAATCGTTTTTATTGACCTTTGTTTGAAGAATTACGTAAAGTATATAATACTAGCTGTCCCGCCCGGCTTCGCCCGTGACATACTACGAATCCCGTGGCACCAATTTAATCCCGTCGTTTATTAATTTCACAATAATGTATGTCAAATTTTCCAAATTTGTTGATTACTTCTCCGCTGTCCAGAGGGCCAAGTCTACTATTTCAATCGCGTCAGAAAAGAATCGTAATCGTCGCTCGGTAGCCACCGGTACAATTTTGACTTTTGTTCGTAGTCTACTAACATTTTGACAGCTAAAAACAGCGATTCTGGTTCTATTCTACGGCTTGTCAATAGTAGACTCGGCCCCAGTGCCTACCGCCCGCCCGGTCGTACTTACATGAAATTAATTTCTTTGCGCTAATTTTAATTTCGCCGTATCTCCTAAGATATTCATTTTATTTGCAAGGTGTAAAGGGACAAAATAATCTTCATGAAATACTGAAGCCAACTAAAATATTAAAAATGATAAGGATTAATAACGTATTTGTGTAAATAGCCTTCAAATTACCGCTATATTAGTGCCGGTTTTTTAAAGTATTAAAATGGATATAGTATTTTATCCTTAAGAGATAGACATATACCGTCGCGGACTTTTTTGTAGACCTATATTAGATACACAATTCCACAATACATTATTTTATTATATCACAAAGGGTTTAGGCAGCGTTTTCGATGAAAGCTCCCAGACGGCTAATTTTTTCCGACATCCCAACAAATATCGTCATAATTTAGTCAATGTATACAAAAACTTAACAAATTATACATAAAAACCTATAAGAATCACTCTAATTATTAAAAATCCGCATCGTAATTCGTTGCGTAGTTTTTAAGATCTATGCATACATAGGGACAGACAGCGAAAAGTGACTTTGTTTTATAATATGTAGCGATTATGTTAGTATGTTGTTTAATTTAATTTCAGTTGCCATAAAAGATTTTCCTCCATACTTTCTTCAGGCTTAGGACTGATAGGTTTTTGGTTTTAAGTGGTGATTATATGAACAGTGATTTCATTTATTATTTACAACCATTTATTTTGTTCATTTTCTGCATTTTTTTACTGTTTACACTTTTTACACTGTACATTATTTACAACTTTAGCGACGTTTTTCAAATGTTTTTTTTTTCTATTTACTCTCTTGACTAAAACAATTAATAACAACGAGTACATAATTCGTGCGTAAGTGAGCTAGTGTTGCTGTCTCTCTCAATCACCCACTAGTAGCGAATTAGTGAGAGAGACGGCGGTCGGCGCTCTCCGACGCAACCGCGACTAGGTTCGCGACTCGTAGCACTCCGAACAGTCTATCTCACTCAATCGTGTCAGCGAGCGCCACGTGCCAATTGATCCGATTGAAACCGAGATACAATTGAGCCACTGATTCATTTGAAGCGGTGTAAGAGATTCGAATCAGTGAATCACCTTAAAGAAACGACTCACTGAGTTGTTTGAATAAATAGCGACACACCTCTAATCCGGGACACTCCTAGCCATAGGTAGATGGGAGTGTTGTTTTAGTCGGTATGATAAGAATGAAGAATTCCACACGTAAAAAAAATCCTGTAAATTAGAAACATTAAAACCTACATTATAGCGCATTATATTTGAAGCGCTCGTGGCCTAGCGGTCTCAGTGTTCTGTAAACGATCACTGAGTTACGCAACTTTCACTATGGCTGGTCCTCGGATGGGTGACCACTTTGTGGCATTTACATTTGCGAGCGTTTCCGTGCTTCGGAAGGCACGTTAAGCCGTTGGTCCCGGTTGCCAGTAAAATGGCAGTCGTTAAGCCTGGTTGAAGGCCTTATGGGCGGCTTGAAAACTTCAGCAGCAGGTAGCCACAACTTGCGTATGTCTATTTCAACACGGCAATGGGCTCACCACCTATTACGTGGGACAGGAATCCACACGGTGAAAAGTGGGCATATAATATGCCTCTGCCACCCCTTCGGGGATAAGGCGTGATGGATATTTATTTATTTTATTATTACATTATAGTATACGCCTATTTCAAACGAGGCCGGTATGCAGTATTGCCATTTGTATGAGAGAGTACCTGATTGATAGCCACGGAGAGCGCTATGCCGACTCTGGGTCCAAAATTCGGTTGCGCCTGCGTGATGACTTCCACGGGTTTATAGAGGGCGTTGCTGGACGCCAACAGATAGAACAACGTCGTAAAAAACACCACCTGCAGAGAAGAATCTTTATATAAATAAACTTCGAACTCAAGTTGTACCACACTCCTCTAACATATGCCTCTAATATGGTCAGTACTCACATACGGTTTTGCTCGATCGAGCAAACAACCACGGTTAGGGCTTTATTAGAGTATCGCGCTACGTTCCGTATTCACCGAACCGTTCGAGCCAAAAGATGTCTGTTCAACAAAGGAGATGGTGGCTACATTTACGAAGTCTCGCAATTTTTTTTTGTAAAAGAGTTACTTTCATTGATTACCTCATTAATTAAAAAAAAACACTCATCACAGTCAATCTTTCGTAGGGGAAATAGATTGTCTCAATTCTATTTCTCCCACGAAAGTTTGACTGTAATATTAAAGAAAAAAAGAAAGATTTAAAGATTTACTAAGTGTTAAAAACTGAATACATGAAAGTAAGTGTTAATAGTGTGATCAACTATGGCAGACTGCCGTTCTACTCGCGGACACGTAGGCACATTACGAGTACGTTCGAGTCAAGCTCGTCGGCTCGCTCTCGAGTCAAGCTCATCGACTCGCTTCGAGTAGGTACATACGCTTGAGTCAGCTCGTCGACTCGCTTTGAGTATACTCTGATTTTTTCCTTTATAGACTTGTATGACATTTCAGTATGACATTTTTTTTTAATGTTGCAAGAGTGCAAGCATAGTGCCTTACTTAGTCGATTTAGTTTATGAATCGAATCACTCGACTAATAGAAAAGGTTATTAAAATTACTATCAAAATGCTACTAAAAATACTAATAATACAAATAATGTTATAAATATTATTTAACTATTATTTTTGAACTGACTGGACTGAATACTTGGACACACGACGGCGACTTGGCGACACGAAACCTTTCCCCAACACCAACGGGGTACGCCAGGGTTTTGTCCTTAGTCCGTTATTGTTTAGCATGATACTGAACGTGATGTCAGACAGCATCAGGGTCTCACATGAGCAGCTTCCGTGGGTGTTCATGTATGCTGATGATATCGCGCTGGCAAACGCGGACAGGGGCAGGTTGGTACGGCGGTCTGAAACTTAATGTGGGGAAGACCGAGTACCTGGCATTAAACTCTACAGATCCCACATCTGTCCGCATAAGCGATGATTTGGTCGAGCGCACGGACCAAGTTAAATACCAGGGACCTGTTTTTACGCATCCAGTGACATCGATTGCGACGTCAAGACACGCATTGCTGCTGCGTGGTCCAAGTGGCGGGGGATGACTGATGACATTTGTGACCCAAAAATTAGTCAGTCAGATGGAAGAGACAGGTCTAGAAAACCATCATTAGACCTGTGCTTTTACATGGCAGTGAGCGTGGCCACTACCAGAGCGAGACAAGCAGGACCTGCATGTCACGGAAATGAAGATGCTGCGGTGGATGTGTGGAGTCACGCGGCTAGACCGCGTGAGGAACTCTTGCATCAGCGGCAGCCTTTACGTCCGTGACATTGCAGATAAGCTGCAAAAGTGTCGCCTTCGCTGGGATGGTCACGTCTTGCGGCAACCGCCGGGCTACGTGGGAAACAAATGTCTGGCTATGTCGGCCCCGCCGGGTCCCGGTAAGAGGGGAAGACACAAGAAGTGCTGGCTTGACGTCGTAAGGTATAACATGCGTGTCAATGGTCTCACTACAGTGGATGCTGACGACCGTGCGAAGTGGAGGAGAAAATGTAGGAAAGCGGACCCCGGGCGTCGCGAGACAACTGGGACAGACGCTCGGCTAATGATGATTTTTGTTCTTGGACGATGATATTCTCTTGTCGGAGACCATGGTGCGATTCATGGCCTCCTGCGGGAGCAAGTTAGAACTCCGCCACGTCATTGTGCGAGCACCTCATGCTCGCGAAAAAGGCGGGGTAGAGGGCGCGGGTAGGAACCCGATCGTGTCGTGAGGGTGCTACAGTTAAATTTTATTTTTCATGTATGAAATCTTCATTCCAACAACATAAAAATATAAATAACTAGCCGACTTGCCCGGCTTCGTCCATGACATACTTGCAACCCCGTGGCACCCATTTAATCCCGTCGTTAATTACTTTTCCAAAAATGTATGACAGTTTCCCCGATTTG
The DNA here is from genome assembly GCA_948477245.1 of Thumatha senex. Lineage (NCBI taxonomy): Eukaryota > Metazoa > Arthropoda > Insecta > Lepidoptera > Erebidae > Thumatha > Thumatha senex. The sequence continues at coordinate 16,035,405 of OX419743.1, forward strand.
TTGACATTTATAATTACTGCTCCGCTCTCCTGTATAGTGGCGTGATGATATATAGCCTATATAATAACCTTCCTCAATAAATGGGCTAACCAATACAAAAAGATTTTTTCAAATCGGGAGAGCCGTTCACGCGTGAAGGCGTGACCAAGGGCAATAGGGATTCATTTTTATATATATAGCTATATAGGTATATTAAAACAATAAAATCTACCAGAAAATACCATACCGCCATACTAGACGTATGGCGGTATGGTATTTTCCGGTAGATTCGCTCCCGATCGGTTTAACGTATACCTATTCCACAAGCTCTGCTACGTTGTTGTTTCAGAGTCGCTGTTTGGTTTTATGTTTGTTGTATTATGTAAAACATCATGCAAAACACTGAACCGAGTACTGCAGTTATGACTCCAAGAAAAAAAACGCCGGGTTGCTTTGAGCGTCAGAGAAGACAGTGTTACAAAACTTATTTAAATATGTATGTTTCCAATGAGGAGGAAAGCTAATTCGATATGTTATTAGGTGACAAAGCAAACAAGCGCAATTGTGCTCAAAAAATTATGAAACTTTGGGGTTAGGTGTTTCCATTATTTAATGTGTTAAAAGATATAAAAGATAATGTAATGCTGACTTCGCCGCAACGATCTGGCCGTAGGTTGTCTTTTAAAAATAAGATTGACGAAATTATCTTTTTCTGCCATCCGACGAAAATCGCAGTTTTTTTATTAACGTCTAGTCAGTGTGAAATCCGATTTGTTGCTGATCCAGAATGTATCTCTTATTCTCGTGCATCACAAACAAGCAATTTGAGGTGTGCTTCAAGCACTAAGGAAGGAGTTTTGGTTAGAAACATTCCACATGAACGAAGTCGCGCATCTATACACATATTTGACATATTTCGACCTCACATTGTACCTATTTAATCCAGTAGTTTATAAATTCTATAATAATGTATAAATATTTGCACAATTTGTGGACATTTATGATTACTGCTCCGCTCTCCAAGGTAGTAGAAAATAATTTTTCAAATCCGATCAGTAATTCTTTTTCAGCTTAATCAAGTAGCATCAGTAATTCTTCTTCAGCTTTTTAATTTAAGTATAGATCCTGACCGGTTTCGCGGAACATCGCGGGTTTAAATAAGTGGAACAGTACAAGTGTTTATATTCAAGACAAAGTATAGACCGCAAAACTCACAATTGAAAGTCATGCAGTTTTTTAAGTAAACTTCTTATTCGATACTCCTTGAATTTGCATAGATACAATTTCAAACTATTCAACTAACCACCTATTATTTTTGGTCACGACATTATCTTTTTATTGCGATAAAGCGGCAGCATTCCCAGTGTCATTCTAGTATATAAAGACAAAAAACAGACTATAGTTACATACGCTCGGATCAAGCTCGTCGACTCGCTCCGAGTAAATACATACGCTCGAGTCAAGCTCGTTGGCTCGCTTCGAGTAGGTACATAAACTCGAGTCCAGCTCGTCGACTCGCTTCGAGTAGGTACATACGCTCGAGTCAAGCTCGTCGACTCGCTTTGAGTAGGTGCGAAGGAATTTACTTTTATTTAATTCTATTAAGCCGGCTCGATGAGAGCCTTTCAATTGTGAGTTTTGCGGTCTGCACTTTGTCTTGAATATAAACACTTGTACTGTTCCACTTGTTTACTAATAAACCTGACCGGTTTCAAAAGTAGTTTTTTTATGAAAATGCCATAATATTATATAACACCACTTGTACTGTTCCACAACATTTACTTTGTAAACCTGACCGGTTTCGCCTCACGGCATTCAAAGGTACAAGGTTCCAGGTGTAGCAAGTTCCACCAAGCGCCATCAATCAACAGTATAAATAAAATGCCATAATGTGAAAACGGTCAGGATCTATACTTAAATAATAAAGCTGAAGAATTTGTTTGTTTGATTAAACACACTAATATCAGGAAATACTGGTCGGATTTGAAAAAATCTCTTTGTGTTAGATAGGCCATTTATCGAGGAAGGCTATAGGATATATATCTTTACGCTACTACCATGGAGAGCGGAGCAGTAATCATAAATGTCCACAAATTGGGCAAATATTTTTACATTATTATAGAATTTATAAACGACTGGATTAAATAGGTGCAATGGGAGGTCGAAATATGTCACGGGCAAAGCCGTGGGGGTAACTTATAGTAAATAAGTGTAGCAGTACAAGTGTTTATATTCATGATGTGTAGCAACTTTCACCATGTGCCATCAATGAACAGCATAAACAGGCACATATTGATTTTAACTTATTTTGGAGTAAAACTATCGAGTAATGCCGAATGTGAGTACTGAGCATTAAGTGCTCAAACATTTTCAAACGAACTTTGGGAGGAATTATGGAAAATCCTGAAACATTAATTTTTAATTACAAGAAGGTATACCAAATGTGCTGATATCTTTGAAGATTAAGAATTTCCCATATAAACTTACAAACCCTATTTTACCCTTTAGAGTTGGTATTTCGAAAAACCATTTCTTAGTTGGTGTCTGTGTAGCTTACTCTTAAGCAATTAAAATTTGTAGGAGCAAGGGTTTTGGCGGATATTGATAGATAAATTGGTCACTCGGTTATATTATTAACTAGTTGACGCCCGCGGCTCCGCACGCGTGGTGAAATTTTCCCGTTCCCGTTTTCCACAGGACCTTGTTCCCGGGATAAAAAGTAGCCTATGTGTTATTCTGATGTGTAAGCTATAATATTGTTAAGTTTCATTTTAATCCATTCAGTAGATTTTGCGTAAAACATCCGTCGATACTTACAAACTTTCGCGTTTATAATATGAGTAGTATATAGGTGTATCATTAAATTTTCAGTGTAAAATCTTTTACTTACCAAATTGATGAACATATTGATTAAAGCGCTACCGCCGCAAAGCAGCAGAGATGTAATAGCGCCCACTGAGCCAGCCAGTAATGACACGTTACTGGCTAATGGCGCCCACATACTTGTCGCTATTGCGCTCAATGTACCCAGGTTTGCCTGTACCCAGTTCACTATGCCGGAGTAGTCGAAGATACCTGTAAAGGAAGTCGTTGAGTAAGTGCCTTATATACTTCGGGATTTCATGCGAAATAATATCTACTTACGCAACACCTTATTATTATGAGTATACACCGCGTAAGTTTAAAAGAAATATAAGTAAGTGCCATTTGAGGTCTATGTTATAGCTGACGAATTGAAAGATGAAGGCCGCCGCCGAAATTATGTAAGGAACAAGAAGTTTTGGACACGGTGTTCCACCTCACACTTTGCGCCCTTACCGTATGCGAGTGCTCCACTCGCATACGGTAAGGTCTTTTTTCATTCGTACGCTTAGATTGTAGAACGAACTGCCTACGGTTTTCGCGAACGTCTACAGTATGGAGTTCTTCAAAAGAGGTCTTAGGTTTTTACAGGGTCGGCAACGCGAGTGCCTCACCTCTGGTGTTGAAAACGTCCACTTTCCATCAGGTGGGGCCGTACGCTTTTCTGCCACCTCAGTAGCGTAAAAAATTCAGCTCAATGGTTTATGTAATTTTGTCTTTACAGAATTGTTATACCAATTAAATAATACTTAATGATAAAAATCTTTGAACAGTGAATGTAATACAAACCAGGAGTATTAGAGACATCGTTAACAAAGTTATCCCAGGAGTCTTGTATAGCAGAACCGTCGACTTGAGGTCCAACACTGGATGCAAAGTGCCCCGACACCCAGCTTTGGTACACTCGGTCCCATATTTCAAGTATTTGCTGTTCCACGCGATTTATTTTCTCTGGATCCCCTTCTTTTAAGATGCTTTTTACCTGCGGAGAATATAAAAGTAGAGAACCTTTAAATTAACAGACTGCAAAAAGCAAATTGAATAGATTGATACTGCTTTTTGGCCAAAAACGGTGGCAAAACAGCATACATATCGAAAGTGGTCACCTTTGAAGGTTTGTAAAACCAGAGGTACCACACTTGCATTGAATAAAAACCTCTGTAAACCCCATTTGAAGAAACCCATACTGATAGACGTTCAGGCAAACAGAGGTAGAGAGTTCAATTCACAATCTAAGAGCACACAGAAGAAACCCCTATCAGAGCTTATCGTAAGTGAGCGCTCTGGACACAGTGACTAATATCAAGAAAGATAGAAGCGTTGTAAAATTAAAAAAGCACTTACAATTCCTCCGACCTTTAACCATTCCAATTGAACGCAAGAAATAAAAATAAAAATAGTCCATATAAGTATGAGTTTCAATAAGCAATTTTTTTTCTAGACATGTGGATTTTCCTGTCTAATTAAGGCTACCACAAACCGTTTTTGTTATCGGAAATTGTCGACTAATAAATACACTCAACTAAACAGTTCGGTTTGCAGACAACAAAACAACAGTCAATGGAATTATCCATACACTGAGAAAAGTAGTACTAACAATACGTAAATCTGCGCGCGGCATAGTTACGTATACAATATCAAAAACGTACCAGACGTATGTGAGGAAGCCGCCATATTACGAGAAACGTATGAGTCGTAATGATCTAGGAACATTACGAATGAAATACAACCCACAAACATACACACACAGACACACACACATTCATATGATTTACTTCATAGTTTATTACGTAAGGAGGCACTGTACCTACAGTCATAGAGTGGCTTATTCAAGTAAGGTGTAAATAGTGTAAAGTATCCTACTTAAGTAAAGACGTACTACAATGGAGTGACTTACTTATGCAAGAAGTCGGTGTACGTACAGTAATGGAGTGGCTTATTAAAGTAAGGACTCAGTGTAAATAGTGTAATGTATAAATAAATTGAACTAGTACATATAATAACATTTTGTTACCGATTTCTCTAAGCCCTCGTAATTTCACTATTTAAACTACTATTGACTCAGGTAAACAACATAAGTTATTGTGGCCTGTAAGCCAATGTACATTTCAATCAATATACAATCATCAATATACATTTTTTTTAATAATGTGGAAAAAGACAATTCGATTCGAGACGGGGATTGAACCTGTGACCTTTGCCTAACCAGGGCAATGTTCTAGCCACTGAACTACCCGAACTGTATCGAATCAAGTAGAAATTCTCCGCCCTATTAATTAATCGAATTGTTTTTTTTCCAATTTATTAAAAAAAAATTGAGAAATTTAGCACATTAATTGCTTTAAAAATTATTCAAGGCAATATACATCTACCACACATCTTGTAACACTTACCGCTGTCGAGATTCCTTCCCTTCCATATGTGTAAGCATTATCGATAAGTGAATCGAGCTTTTCTTCCCAACCCTCAGGCAGATATGCGTGTAATTCACTATTTTGTACATAAGTACTGTTCAATAAACTACCGCTCAATTGTACTACTACAATGGCTTCAGAATATATCTGGAAAATGTAATTATTGCTTTACATTATATTTAAAATGAGCTTGTTGAGCAAAGTCACATTTTTTTAACCTGTCATTTTTTTTTCCAACTAGTGAATAAAACATGAGTTTGCATAACCCATAATCAACTTCAGGCACCCATTTTATTACTTAGGAACATGTGAGCCCTCAATCTTTGAACATCGTCAGTTGGGGACATTCGTTAGCATTTCATGGTATCAATAGAACATGATAAGTTAAGTTTATCAAATTATACTTAAAATTTGGAAAGATAATTCCTCTAAGCTAGAAGGGAAAGCCAGAGAAATACAGCTGATTTGTATTTTGTTAATCCTGGTAAAATACAAATAAATAAAATAAAAAAAATAAAAATGTCTTTATTTTGCATAGACCATTTTAACGGCGCTTACAAAATGTCATACCCTATTTAAAATATTTAAAGCGACCACCGGTTCGGAACGCCCACCTGAGAAGAACCGGCAAGAAACTTAGGAAGGCTTTTTTTTTTGATGGCCTATTTACAATTTAATATTATTTCACTTTGCCAGCAGATCATTTCCAGGCGTCCCTGTCCTGCAAATAGTCTGTAACGGAGTAAAAACCTTTTTCACAAAGCTTGCTTTTAATAAACTTTTTAAATTTATTTAAAGGTAAATTTCTCAGGTCACAGGGAAGCTTGTTGTAAAAGCGTATACAGTTACCCTGGAAAGAATCGCCAATCTTATGTAGTCGACTGTGGTGGACTGAAAGATTATTTTTATTTCTAGTGTTTATATTATGTTTATATTCACAGAGTTTAGAAAACTGTGATAGATTTTTCTGGACATACATAAGATTGGCAAAAATGTATTGTGATGGTACGGTTAGAATATTTACTTCTTTGAATTTTTCTCGGAGAGAAACTCTGGGGCCCAAATTATAAATAGCGCGTACAGCCCGCTTTTGTAGAACAAAAATAATATTTAAATCTGCAGCACTCCCCCAAAGGAGAATACCGTAAGACATAATACTATGAAAATAGCTGAAGTAAACCATTCTAGCCGTATCCACGTCTGTTAGAGTCCTGATCTTTTTTACAGCGTATGCAGCCGAACTTAATCTAGAGGCTGTCTTTTCTATGTGTGGACCCCACTGCAAATTGGCATCAATAGTTATACCTAGGAACACAGTTGATTCTACAAACTCTAACACTTGTCCATTCAGTTGAACATTGGCCGCAACTTGTTTTACATTTGGTAGAGTAAATTTTATACATTTAGTTTTATTTTCATTAAGGCAAAGATTATTTGAGCTGAACCAATGAACTACTCTTGCAATTGCATTGTTTACATCGTCATAGTTATCTAATTGTCTTTTAATTTTAAAAATTAATGAGGTGTCATCTGCAAACAAAACAATCCTATTCCTGTCCCCTACATAAAATGGTAAATCATTAATATAAATGAGGAACAAGAATGGCCCAAGTATCGAGCCTTGCGGCACACCCATTGTAACCATGGATCCTACAGAACGTGTACCATTAATATCGACCCTCTGTATTCTATTGTTCAAATATGAAGACAGAAGGTCGAGAGCTTTGCCTCTTATTCCATAGTGGTGTAGTTTCCTGCACAGCGTTTCATGTTGAACGCAATCAAAAGCCTTTGATAGATCGCAAAATATACCTAATGCATCGTGCTTGTCTTCCCATGCTTCATGAATACATTTTAATAACTCAACACCAGCATCGGAAGTTGAGCGCCCTTTCGTAAACCCAAATTGATTCGCATGGAGTATTTTATGACTATTAAAATGGGATAGCATTTGATTCAAGATTATTTTTTCAAATACTTTGCTCAAAGTTGGCAGCACTGACACTGGTCGGAAATTAGACGGCTCTGTAGCGCTGCCAGCCTTGAACAAGGGAACGACTTTGCTGTGTTTCATTAAATCAGGAAATGTACCACTAGAAACACAGTCATTAAACACAGTTGCTAGATGGGGCGCAATTACCTCAATTATACATGATGCAGTTTTGACCGATAATCCCCAAATGTCCGCGGTTTTCTTAATTTCGATACATTTAAATGTTTTTACAATGTCCTGAGCACAAATATCTGTGAATACAAATGCATCCCTGCAACAAAGAACAGATTCTTCTAATAAAAGTTCAGCGGAACTGGAAGATGCTTGGAGAGATTTTGTTGTCAATATAGGTACATTTTTGAAAAAGTGTTCAAACTCCGTAGCCACTTCCAGGTCCCCTGTAACATGGCAACCATTAACTTTTAAGTGGAAATCCCTTTCAGTCACTAAAGATCTACCGCATTCAGAGTTAATGATGTTCCAAGTCATTTTTATTTTATTTACAGAATTAGAAATTTTATTTTTAACGAAGTTTGACTTAGCAAGATGACACGTTTGTTTAAATATCTTTGAATAATTTTTAACATATTCCTGAAAGGTTTGCCTAAAATTATATGATTTTTCTGAATATAATTACTTTTAAAGATACCTGGTGTTGCCCAGTCACTGAAAACAGGACGACCACCAATCTGTAGAGTTTTTGAGGTAAAAACTTTGCCAAACTCATCAATTATCAAATTAAATAAGTGTTTATATGACTGGTCTACACAAGTGAAGTTAGGTAGATATGGTAATCTCTTTAATACATTTTCTTTAAAATTATTCAAACGACTTTGGTTAATTGGTACATATTTAATTTGTTTTTTGCTGACTTTGTTACTACTTTTAGGAAATTTTATCCATTGGCCACGATGATCTGACTCCACAGGATCCACAATACCTTTATCTATAGGTTTAATATCAGTAAAAATATTATCAATACATTTTGCACTGGTGGCTGTAATACGAGTGGGTTCTAAGAATGTACTATGCAGATTAAAGGATTTAAATAAATTTTTCATTTTATTTCTCTCTGATGGAGTTAATGATGTATCTAATATATCAACATTAAAATCTCCACAAACTATTATAGATTTCTTAGAACATTGGCATTTGAACAGTGCTTCTTCAAGCTTTTCTTCAAATTTAATGTAAGAAGCATCAGGGGGACTGTATACGCTTAACAAGATGAAATGCTCAAACTCAATACTGGCAATCTCAATAACTCGCTCAATGGAGCTGTTAACTCGCCACTGGGGAAAAGCCCGAACGTAAGTTTACCCAACATTGTCCCGAATTTTTAAGGAATGAACACTGCAGCTATTGTTTAAGGTCACCGAGTCTAGCGGCTAGACTCAGTGACCTTTTCTAGTCTAGCCTGACAACTTAATAGCATAAAAAACCACGCGTATCACAGGCGATTTGATGACATGCTGTTGAATAAATAACTCAATCATAAAACCCCTGAATCAAATGCCCAGAAAAATCCTTACTTTCTTACTAATATAATAAACATGAAAATATAAAACTAAAAATGTACCTGAATACAAATGAAGACAATGGCTACCGTGAGGAAAAGAATTAACCCAACGATTACAATGCAGGTAGACACTGTATCCACAGAACTATATGCCATATCGCGAAAACTTGAATTGCATATCGATAGTATTTTACTAATACCTCGAACATGCGACGGCATTAACGCCGATTGTCTGTAAAAAGAAAAAATAAGTGTTAGGATCGTCAACTTGAGTCTGTCTGAGGATTTGCTTAGCCAAAAAAAAAATGTGTGTGTACCAAAGAATGCAGGTGAAACTTCATTACATTTTTTTACAGCTATAAAGTTTCTCTCATACGTCGGTAAAGAAGTTTACCTTATGATAAAGAAGTTAGTCAAAACAACATGACGCGTAACCGAAAAACGTGACGATTTTTTACAGCTATTAAATTTCTGTCAACGTCGATAAAGAAGTTTCACTTCAATAAATCATTTTTAATGCATTTTAGACATCTAAACCTAGCTCAGTCTGTCCGTCCGTCTGTCTGTACCCATCTATTTTTCAGGAACCATAAGAGATGGATTTACACGCAGCACACACATATCACGTAACTAGTCTGTAATGCTATTTATTTATTGCCTGGCACAACTCATTAGTTACATAAAACAGGTAAGTTGATGCAAGGGTTAAGTTAAGTAAATTTTGATTACTTCATGGTCCTTTGAGCCGGATATCAAGATAATTTCCTAGTAGTCTCCAACTTATCTTATCTCTTCAAAAATATGATATTGAACTAAGAATTGTAAACAACAACGGAAATTGCCATTGGGGCAGAGATGAACGGAGATAACTAAAATGATTTAACCTTAAATAGTTTTTTAATAGAAAGTTTCATTCGAATATGTTTTTAAATCAGATTCACAATACAAAAGAAAACACAATACAAAGATTTAATAAATTGATTATAAATAGAATCAATCAAAAAATAATTTGCATTAATTACCTGGGTGTCCACCAGTCATTAAATTTGCTTACAATATTATTGTAATGGTTCTCAAAGAACAACCATACGCCAAAATAGTTCAAAAGCCGTTTTAGTACATGAACAGCCAAAAAGAACAAAGTTACAGGCAATAACCATATATGTTTCCACACAAGCATACATAGACATCCAAAGAACAAAAACTTGAAATATAGAGCAGTTTCCTCGTCATTGTCAAAATTATTCTTCATATAATTTTCGTCCAGGGACCTCTGCTTATACGTTGGAATGAATCGTGAGTCAGTTTTCTGTTTAGTGCTGGGCAGAGGCAACGCTGACAAAGTTCTAGTTTTGAACAGCAGTTTAGGATGTCGTGGGGAGCTTTGTATTGGTTCATTTCCAGTCCAACTTCCTCTTTTCACACCGGTTTCTGGAGTGACTGGTGATGGAGAATCTTTATCTGGGGTATTCTCTTTATCACTGGTATCTGATTGTGCTACTTCCGGAGGTTTGTCATTGTTAGATTTTTCAATGTTATCATTTATTATTGCTTTGTGTATTGCTAATAGTATTGACACTTCGGGATCTGAAAAATGTTTGAAATTCTGATGAACTTAAATTTGTGCTACAATGTTCTCTGAACTTAACTTGTCGGTAGAAGCAGTAGCAGTGTTAGGTTTTAAATTTCATTTGAGCCTGAAGTAAGAAAATTTACACATTCACATTTAAACATACATACCATTAGCTAACAGTTTCTTGTGGATATCCAGAACTTCTAAGGCAAAGCCTGCAACGCAGACTGCTTGTAGTAGAATGAAAGTGTATACTTGGAGGGACCCAGTTAAACTAGCCAGAAAACTTGATATCACTAGCCACAAGAATGGCGCTGTAAATCGGAAAGTATTTGCTCTTTCTGGAGTCCATAAAAAGTAAATACTGATTACATAAGCCAACACTATAGTAAGGGTCTGAAAAATAAAAACAGAATGTGAATTATAAATAACATGAAATAACTGTAACTAATTGGTAGAATTACAAAAAATATGAATCTGGTTCAGTATGCAACTGATGAAAAGCATAATGCTTGTTAGCATACATATAGCCATTATTTAATGGGCTGTAGTTTCCAAAAATTGAAAATATATTTATATATTTAAAAATTAAAAAATAAAAGAAAAAAAAATATTATGGGCTGTAGTTTCCAAAAATTTAAAATCTATTATATCTGACTGAGATTTTTAGAAATAAGTAAGATTTTCAGAGACAAAGAATCATCTTTTAGCATTATGAAATTAGTCTAGAATTTTAACTTACTATATAACTGCTGCAGACACTTATAAGCAAGGTAGTACAGAAACTTATGAAACTACTGAACTGCCAGAAGAGGCAAGCAAAACTTTTTGGCACTGTGTTGTACAGCCATGGCAACACAAATATTGCTGACAGCAATCCAATCACTTTCTGAAATTAAACAATAATATACCATAACAAATAAGATCTTAGAATTAATGCCAGAATAAAGACTCCAAAAAATATATAAAAAAACAGGCAGAGTTTTTAAACGGAAATATAATATTAAAACAGATTTCAAACAGTTTGGCTTGAAAAAAATTTTAACAGCAGGTCACCACAGCCTGCACCTGTCCATTTCAACAAGGCAATGGGCTCCTGTTCATGGGACAAAAATGCATATGGTGAAATGTGGGTGTATAGTATGCCTGTGCCAACCCCTTCGGGGATAAATGCGTGACAATATGTATGTATGTACAACAGATTTGTTTGACCGACTTACAAAGAAATCTTTTAATGAAAAACTGAATAAGTATCAGTCCAATTTGCTCAAACTAAAGTACACATTAGTTCAGATTCAAATAAGAAAGACTATTTTTTTTTAAGGTTTAATTACAAATTTATAAATAAATAAATAAATATCCATCACGCCTTATCCCCGAAGGGGTGGCAGAGGCATATTATATGCCCACTTTTCACCGTATGGATTCCTGTCCCACGTAATAGGTGGTGAGCCCATTGCCGTGTTGAAAAAGACAGACGCAGGTTGTGGCTACCTGCTGTTGAAATTTTCAAGCCGCCCATAAGGCCTTCAACCAGGCTTAACGACTGCCATTTTACTGGCAACCGGGACCAACGGCTTAACGTGCCTTCCGAAGCACGGAAACGCTCGCAAATGTAAATGCCACAAAGTGGTCACCCATCCGAGGACCAGCCATAGTGAAAGTTGCGTAACTCAGTGATCGTTTACAGAACACTGAGACCGCGAGGCCACGAGCGCTTCAATGCTCAAGCAAAACAAATTTATAGCTTTCAAATTTTTCCCCACACTTGACTTATACAACAGTTTACTTACCAATTTTTGAAGTTAGGTGGGTTAGTTAGGTCAATAGATAATACATTAAAAAAATTTATTCTCTTGAGTGTCAATATATATGTTTTTCTGTTTTAGGTTATTTTAGAAGTTTGACTTTTTCATATCCTAGGGGACTGTTGTTTTGATTTCTATTAAATACCTCCACATTCCTCTAGGTCTCCAGATAAAGAGTCTCGACAGACGGACAAAAAGTGATCTTACAAGGAGTAGTGATATTTAGAGTACTAGTTGACGTCCGCAGCTCGCATGGTGGTGAGGTTTTCCTATTCCCATAGGAATTTGTTCCCAGGATAAAAAGTGGCCTATGTGTTATTATGTGTAAGCTATATTATTTTAAAGTTTCATCAAAATCCATTCAGTTGACTTTCGAGTGAAAGAGTAACAAACATCAATTCTTACAAACATTTGCGTTTATAATATTAATATTTTTTTCTTTTGAAATGAAATACTAAAAATGTTAAGTAATTTTTTACACTGTGTGTACCATGGAGTAATTGTTTACAAAGGGAGTGAGTGAGAGTCTTACTTAACTGTTAGCCATAATAGAATTTAATTATTTTACAATACAAATTCAATAATACAGCAATAGCGAAAAACATACCTTATAATGTTCTATAAATTGGTGACCAACAGTATCTGATGCCAAGTTTACGATGTTTACAGGTATAATCATCAATCCGAACACTACAGACGTATTGCATTTTGCCAGATCTTCGAACCATGACTTCAGTTTCTTAGAGAGCTTGTATTTAAAAGGGTGTAGTAATGAACCCACTAGCAAAGCCCAAAACAAAGGTTTAAAAAATGGTTCTAGTATTAAAAATAAAACATATACTGCCACACAGCATATTGCTAAAATAAATAAAGCAAAGGCGTTGTAAAACCCATGTTTCATAGGTTTTTCATTCCCTTCCGTTATACCGCCTAATAAATTGAAAATATTCTCAAAAGGTGATTGTTGCATTGCTTGTTCACTAACTTTATTATCACTTAGATAAAATATTTAAGAAGAGCATTAATAGAAGAAACGGCATTTAAATATAGATGAGATCATAGGCCTAAATTATAAATTTATTTTTGGGACCATTTCGTTTTCGAATTTTTGACATAAGTTGTCAAATTACTATTTTTTAATAATTATTTTATGGCCTGGTTTTGAAGATCTTTTAGCTTAATCTTATTTTTTATATCATATTCCTTGGTCCTGGTTCCTGGTCCTTGCCCTCAGTATAATGGTGGTTCTTAAGATAAGATAATTTGTAAGATAAGATAATTTATTTTAGTGACAGACATTTACGAATTAACAGCGTTTTCAATTTTTTCTTAAAAATATTTATATTTAAATCTTCACTACATATTATAAATAAAAGTCGCTTTTCGCTGTCTGTCCCTATGTATGCTTAGATCTTTAAAACAACGAAACGAATTACAATGCAGTTTTTTGTAATAGGTAGTGTGATTCTTATACAAGGGTTTTAAGTATAATTTGTTAAGTTTTTTAAGTTGTTAATGTATACACATTGACCAAACTATAACGATATTTGTTGGGGATGTCGGAAAAAATAAGCCGTCTGGGAGCTTTCAACAAAAACGCTGCCCAAACCCTTTGAGATATAACAAAATAATGTATGGTGCAATTGTGTATCTAATGTAGGTCTACAAAAAAGTCCGCGACGATATATATCTATTTCATGAGAATAACATACTATATCCATTTTAATACTTTAAAAAACCATCAATTATAAAGCGTTAATTTGAAGGCTATTTACACAAATATTAAGCATTTCATGGAGATTTTTTTGTCCCTTAACACCTTGCAAATTAAATGAATATCTTACGAGTAATCGCAGATTCAATATAAAGCGCAAAGAAATTAATTTCGTGTAACAATAATTCGACCGAACCCGTGCGAGCGTAGGTAGGTAGGTACTGGAGAGCGGTGAAGTAATCAATGAATTTGGAAAATGTTCATACATTATTGTGAATGTGAAATTAATAAACAATGGGATTAAATGGGTGCCACGGGGTTCGAAGTACGTCACGGGCGAAGCCGGGCGGGACAGCTAGTTGTATATATTTGGAATCTTATTATAAATCCTAGGTGCCATGCTCAATATACTATTTCCCACGAGGGCCGTCTTAGCACTACGCGCACATAATCTACCTAGTCAGGTCATAAGTATTGTCACACAGTAAATACTTTTCTTTTAGAATGCTGGCCTCAAAAAAGTTTATTGAATTCGAAGTTACGTCAAGATATGTTCATGAAAATAAAAATGTATACATTTTAGAATTTTACTCATTATTAAATATGGAGTGGACGCTTAAAGAAGACCGTGTTGCAGTTATTGCGTTGCATAGTTGCAGTTACGCGCCAATTAAAATTTTTGACATACTGAAAAATTTGAATATAACCAAAAGATTCGTTTATCGTACCATCAAACGATACAATGAAGACTCTAATGTAGATGACAGGTCAAGAAGTGGTCGCCCTCGGTCTGTTAGGACTCCAGCAGTGATAAAAGCTGTGAAGGCGCGAATTTAAAGAAATCCCAAACGTAAGCAGAAACTGTTGGCCCTTCAGATGGGGTTAAGCAGAACCACGGTGAAAAGGGTGTTAAATGAAGACTTAGGGCTTCGGTCATATCAAAGAAAAACAGGACATCGTTTAAATACTCGTCTAATGGACCTGAGACTGAAGAGATGCCGCGCTTTGTTGAAGCGGTACGCGGGAATAAAATATCGGGAAATTATTTTTTCGAATGATAAAAATTTTACCGTAGAAGAGAGCTACAACAAACCAAATGACAGTAGTGAAGAAGCGAGCAACCGTATTCCGCGTGTCCAATGAGGTCATTTTCCACCCTCGCTCATGGTATGGTTGGAAGTTTCTTATTGGGGCTTAACCGAGGTACATTTTTGTGAGAAAGGTGTAAAAATGAATGCAGTTGTGTATCAAAATACAGTCCTGACGAACCTTGTGGGGCTTCGGTCATATCAAAGAAAAACAGGACATCGTTTAAATACTCGTCTAATGGACCTGAGACTGAAGAGATGCCGCGCTTTGTTTAAGCGGTACGCGGGAATAAAATATCGGGAAATTCTTTTTTCGAATGATAAAAATTTTACCGTAGATGAGAGCTACAACAAACCAAATGACAGTAGTGAAGAAGCGAGCAACCGTATTCCGCGTGTCCAATGAGGTCATTTTCCACCCTCGCTCATGGTATGGTTGGAAGTTTCTTATTGGGGCTTAACCGAGGTACATTTTTGTGAGAAAGGTGTAAAAATGAATGCAGTTGTGTATCAAAATACAGTCCTGACGAACCTTGTGGAACCTGTTTCTCAAACCATGTTCAATAACAGGCACTGGGTATTCCAACAAGATTCGGCGACAGCTCATAAAGCGAAGAGCACACAAGACTGGCTGGTGGCGCGTGAAATCGACTTCATCCGGCACGAAGACTGGCCCTCCTCCAGTGCAGATTTGAGTCCGTTAGATTACAAGATATGGCAACACTTGAAGGAAAAGGCGTGCTCAAAGTCTCATCCCAATTTGGAGTCACTCAAGACATCCTTGATTAAGGCAGCCACCGATATTGACATGGACCTCGTTCGTGCTGCGATAGACGACTGGCCGCGCAGATTGAAGGCCTGTATTCAAAATCACAGAGGTCATTTTGAATAAATTTTATTGTCATAAGAATCTATGTTTTGTTAAGTTCATTTTGGTATATAAATGGTTACATAATGAATAAACTTGTTTCAATTATTTTATATTAAACATGTGACAGAATTTATGACCTGACTAGGTATATTTGTCACGACGATTACGGATAACGACATCAGACATTTTAGGGAATAAATGTGGGTTCGCCTTTACAAATACTGCGGTTTTATAAATATATAGCGACGGTAACGTTAAGTTATACTGAGGCCTTCAGCGGACACTACGCGGCATGATAGAAAATAGCATTTCACTGCATATATATCATTGTCTATCACTATAGCATCTTAACACAACTTGTATGTCCAAGAAACACCACTCCCGCACATAAAACAAGATAAATGCACCGGTTTTAGAAAGTAATATACAGCAAGTGTCCGCACTTGTCATTGTTTCCGCGTAGAGTCCTCAAATTTCTTTTGACGTTTTGTTATATAATTTGTTTAGAGAATAGGCAAAGTGTTTAAACCACACTGCCAACTATGTAAAGTAAGTCCAAATTGTACCCATTTGTGATTTTGCATAAGATGTTATAAAATAGATTTTTTAGTCTAAGTCACATTCTTTTATCTACTACTTATAAGTAGTTTTGAAATAATTTTATGATTTATAACTGGACGGAGTTTTGCTAAAAATATATTTTAAGAAGTACCTCCTTTTTGAGCCTCCTCCTCCTCCTGAGGTGGCAGATAAGCATAGGAAAACAGAACGGCATTATCATTATAGAGGTTGTAAGTTGTAATAGTAATATGTACTACTAAGAGGGCTTTCTAATCGAGCGCCACGTTCGCCGCACTAAGGATAGCCGCGTGAATTTTAAACCGGTTCGCTCAACAAGTGTTTTATTAGTCAAACATTTTTCTCAGCCTCCGAAAATTTTTATTCAGAGGTGTCATTCCATTAACATAGCATTTAAGAATTTTTTAAAAATAAGAACCACTCGCATAAATTGCAAAAGTGGAAAACAATTACTTAACTAAAAAACTGAGGAGGGAGGATGTTAAACCTATCGAGGTTGCGAATGCAAAGCTTTACCGAGGCGAAGATAGATTTAACGTAATGTAAATAAAGCGCCAGAGGCGTTGATATTTGTTTGCTTGGAGTATTTACTATAATACTCTAAGCTTGCTAACTACTGGTTAGGTGTTTCGATATTAGAGGGCGTTGGTTGCCGGTTGGTAACCTATTAGGAATGACAAAAGGGACGCTTATCTTCGCGGACTATTTAAACCGTGCGCCCGGAGCAGCGAGGCTTGGTGTTCTACGTGTGCTACAAACGATCATCGGCACCTCCTCACTACCGAGTAAGCCAACTCAGTTACAGCGGTAACCTATGTGCACCTAATAATTATATTTATGTTGCTTGTATAACCTAGTACACCTGTTAACATCTCGTTATCAAGCTGTTCTGCTAATTGCACTGTCTGAGAGTAATGTAATTCGTGTGAACAAATAGTTTTAGTGATGGAAATCATGTTTGTACAAGTGTTCGTTGGCTTGAAGGATTTCGGCGGATGTCGAGGCTTGTGCCGGCTGGACTTGTTGCCATGTGTATTAGTATCAGCCGGTTGGTTAAACAGTGTACGTGGTGTACGTAGCCGTGATTAGTTAAAGGATCCTGGGGAACTAGTAAGAGATACCAGCATGGACTGATCAAGAGTTCCGACCGCCCTAGGCTAACTGTTAGGTCGCGCCCCGTCAGCCTAAAAAGTAGTCATCATCATCCGAGCGTCTGTCCCAGTTGCGTCTCGCGACGCCCGGGGTCCGCTTACGCCCGGGGTCCGCTTAAAAAGTAGTATATTAGTTTTTTTATATGACCTCCTCCTACCTGATGTGAAGCGGTGAAGGAGGTCCAAATGAGATGATAGATAGCGCAGTGATGTGACGACCACTGTCCTACCTGCCCGCTACTTGCCGGCAAAATAGATGCATTTTCAAGGAACCCATGTTCTAAGATGGAAGAAACACGTGCGCATGTAGTGAATTAAAAGAATTTCGCGAAAAGTTGTAAGTATTTTCCTTCATTTTCAACATTTTTATGTTTCGGTATTATCTCTTTACTTGTGCTATAAGATCTTGCTTTTAATAATCAACCGGAAGGAAATGTAACGCTGCAGACCACGGTTCTGGCTATGTTAAGCAGTAACAGGGCATGGAACACCGTCGCCTTGTTTTGTTGGGAGGTGACATGCGCAATGGAGGCAGCGGAGAAGGAACGGGAGAGGAATAGTACTCTCCCGTGCCGCAGAAGAGGCACAGGCGCAGAAGACGCTTATGGGGGACACTCCGAGCTAGCTGTCGTCCTTCCAGAGGTAGGCTCAAAGTGGAGGCGCAACTTGCTCTCGCGCGTGCCTCTTTTTTAGTATTTTCGTTCTCCTTACAGTGCGTTTAGTGGACTGCTCGAAGACGATGGTCGGAGAGGCCACTGACCGGGGATAGTCAGGTTCTCTAGGATTTCCTTTCGAGGGTACACCGGATTCTCTGACTAAATACAGCCAGGAAGAAACGAAAAAGGCGAACGCGGGTGATGTTATCCATTCGTCGCAGTTCACATGTAAAACGTGTTTATGTGTATGCTCTTATGTTTATGCTGTATACGTGTATATTAAAAACTGTTAAGCCCCGCCCCTTTCGTCCCAATGAAATGTGTTAGTGTGTTAACTAACACGAAACCACGTTGCACCAGACGTGCCCTTACGCGCACTTTTATAATTACTATTAATTATAGTTAATTGTTATAATCAGGGAGTCCTAAGCTTTTTCAGTTCACAGCGCATTTAATTTTATTTGTTTCGGTCTAGTTCAAATATGTAGTGTAGATGCCATGATGCTACATTAATAGTGCATGCGTAGTCACGATTCGCGCGCCCGCTGATCCTCGCGCCCTAGGCTGCAGCCTAATTAGCCTAAGGGTTAATCAGGCACTGGATACCAGCGAGTGGCTGGGCGGCGTACGGTCGCTCGTAGCCGTAGGATCCATGGGAAGTCATCACAGTCGTTGAACCGCTGCAATGTGATTAGGTACCAGTCGTGGCCTAGGACCGCGTACGGGTAGTGCGTTCTATGATTGGTTGGATTGGATTCCGGAGTTCCAATCAGTTTGCGAACTGTAGGTGTACGCCAGGCGCAGTAGAGAGGGATGTGTCCCGTCTATGGATACTAAAAGTGATATCAGCTTTAGTCATCCTTAGATTCTGTAGAACCTAGTTTAGTATTGCGAGACATGGGGTGGCTATATAGGAGTGTTAGATGCCACTAACACCCGAGTTGCTGCTGCTTACATACTCGTATGTCCTATCCTACCCTGTTGGTAGGATAGGACATACGAGCCGACAGGCAAATCGTAGAAAATTGTATAATTATTTTTATGATTTACCAAATTTTATAATTCATAAACGTTGGAACTTATCTAACTATTTCTTTAGTTTATATAATTAATTTCATAGTATTAAAAAATAACTCATTAATACTTAGTATGAATAGTACCTACTGAAATGTTTGGGCTTGGTAATACTAAATGCAAGATCCACAATCATACTTAAAGTTTACGGTAACCATGAATTTTGTTGATTATATTTTATTTATTTTTACAATCTCATAATAATATTTAGGTAGATACTTACGTACCGACTGTTTTAAATTGGAGATGTACCAATGTGTGTCCAAGATTGTTGGCGGCTTCTCCACAAACAGACACACATGGCGCACCCACTCGATAGTTATATGGTATTGTACCAACGGTATGTCATATGATACCTCCATGGGCGTACCAAGGTTCTGGGCCAGATTCAATTCGATTTTCCTAAGAGCATGAAGCGCTCGTAGCCCCGCTAACTCAGTGGTCTGTAAACGATCACTGTGTTAAGCAATTGTCGCTATGGCTGGTTACGGATGGGTGACCGCTTTGTGGTATTTCCATTTACTAGCGTTTCCGTGCTTCGGAAGGTCCGTTAAGCCGTTGGTCGCGGTTGCCAGTAACATGGCAGTCGTTAGCCAAGTTGAAGGTCTTATCAAAAAAATTCAACAGGAGGTACTCACAACCGGCGTCTGTCTATTTCAACATGGGGGGGGGGGGGGCAGCTGCCTCCCCTGGTTACGACCATGGATACCTCTTATAAAAACAGGATGAAAAGCACTTCCGGCCGCTAACCCACGTATAGGGTATGTGATGTAGATTCCAAAAAAGGTACACACGATGATTTGGTTTAATTTTTTCATCAATTGAAAAATGATCAGTCTTTCAAGCAATTTGTCCTGTGTTCTATTTGGTCATGTTCACTTATTTAGAAAGGGACACACTGCCACCAAGAGCCCTCTTGCGCGGATCGATATTTTAGCCGTAGTGCACAGCCTAGTTCCGTCTAGTTATAAGTATAAGGTCTTTGATACAGGTATTGTATTGTAGGGCCAGAATTTTTACATTCTATACGTTTCACCTTTAATAATGTCTATATATCTCCGGTGGGATCAGGGATACAGCGCGCAAAGACAGATAAATTTCGATAGTATTTTTTGTTAAAATGCTCGAAGGGAGCGCAGCTTACGCGAGTCAGTGCATCTGTTTACGGACGAATTTTTAACTCTAGGATAATTAAAGGAAGCGCTCGTAGCGTCACATTTTTCGCTTCGGCTGGTCCTCGTATGGGTAACCGCTTTGTGGCATTTACATTAACTAACGTTTCCGTGCTTCGAAATGCACGTTAAGCCGTTGGTCCTGGTTGTTAGTACCATGGCAGTCGTTTAGTCTAGTTGGACGGCTTAAAAATTTTCTATAGCTGGTCGCCACAACCAGCGCGTTTCCATTTTAACAAGGCAATGGGACAACCACCAGTTACGTGGGACAAAAATGCATACGGTGAAATGTGTCTGTCTCTGTAGGAAAATTATAAATATTGATTCTAGAGTTGCGAGAGCCGAAACATTTTTTTAGGTCTACACCTTTTTCTTTTTTTTCTACATTTGAACCTATTTGCGAAAAACCGTACCTCCTTTTTTGTTTTTTAGTTATATTATAGAGTACCTATGTTGCGTTGGGGCGTCTTTTTGGCATCAATTAAAGACAATGGGTTAACTGCCAGGAATTTAAAGGTATAAAGGGCTGCTGCACCTGTTCTTTTTCTGTGCTCACTGTAGGTCCTTGTCCTGACCGAAAGGGAAAAAGAAATAGCCGAAACGTCGAGAGAAAAAGTTAAGTTATTACGCGAAAAAGACTCGAAAAACATAAAATGCATAGTCGTGCGAGTTCAAAAACGTTATGAATAGGTTAGCTATTTAGAGACATCATGTAGGTAGACGGGTTAATTTCCAATTAGTTTTTGATTATGAATCTATCCAATTCAATTCGGTGACTCCATTTAGATACACGGATAAATTTTCAATAAGTTATCAAATTTGAATCTACCCTACCTATTATGTAATGAATTAATTGCTACAACACATTTATAGAGTTAATGGCAAATAATGGTCACTGCAGCGTAAACATGATTGATTAATGATTTACAAAGTAGTTTATAATAGAATACACTAGGGTTTTAACTTCAAGTTAGTATAGTCATTTGTGAACCAAAGTAATGTAAATAAGAATTACCAATCAGGATGATTAAAATTTTATACATTTTTTGCTTACCCATTGCGAGAGCTTACGAAAATATAGTTCATAGTAGCAAAGATACAACACTTACTAAATGCATAGTAAACAATATTCAAGATTGGTCCTTCAATAATACGTCTGTTCTGGATCTGATTCTCATAAATATAGACGATGATATAGATATCTCAGAATTGCACAATGTCGAAGGCTTGCGTTTTATTTCAAGACAGTTTTCGTGGAGTACTCACACAATTTCTAGTAATGCTTATATTATAAAAGCTAAAAGTTTTTCAGAATTAAGACACGGATTGAGTACAACTGTTACAGATAGACTATGGAATCCTAAAGCAAGATTCATAATAGTAGTGCAAAAATTACAAATACATGATTTGTTGGATATTAGGAATCTATTATACCACTATAATTTATACGACATCACCTTTATTTCACACAGCAACGAAAAATATGCTATGTACAAATTTAATTCAACATCAAATAGTTCATGTGAGAGAGCTGAAAAACTAGTGTTAGTGTCGCTATGTTCTGAATATGTCGATAAGAGAAGTTTTCCAGAGCTTCGAAGAATTGATAATATTCGTAACTGTCGATTCAATTTCATCACCCACAAAATATGGCCTTTCATTAATTTTGATGGCACAAATTTAGAAGGAATTGAACAACGTATTTTAAGAGAGTTCGAAAAACAGGAGGGAATTAACATTAGACTACATATAGTTACGAAAAATACTAATAAATATGGAGATATTTTAGTCAAATATGTGGATAAAATGCTAAAACTAGTAGAAGATAACAAATATGAAGGCTCTGTAGGAGGATATACAACTTTCTTAAATCATACAGAAAATTTATCATATACATATCCTGTATTGATTGGCAGAAAATTATTTGTGTTGGCTCATACTGATAAATTGGGGCCCTGGGAAGGTATTTTTCAACGAGCTTCTTTATCGTTAATCCCAGTGGGAATCACATTTATCACCTTATGCATAGCAGCCAGTTCATTTTCATTATTTCCCACGCAAGGAAGAAATGTTACCCGCGATGTAGTAGTTGTATTGGGATATGTACTAAATAAAGTTGTGGTAAAAACTATTAATCCAAAATTACCTCAAAGAATAGTTTTTTGCGTTCTTCTGGGTTTCTCGTTCTTTATACCTTATGTAATTCAGGGTTACTTATATAGATCAATCACTTACCCAATTCGAGGTTATGAGCCAAAGACAGTGAAAGAACTTTCTAGTTATACGCCTATATTTTATACAGAGTTAATGAACCGGTCCCCTTATTCGGGAAAAGATTGTGGAACTCGACTCAATTGTTTGTTAAGAATCAAATACAGCAATACAAAGACATTGTTTACAGTAGTTTCACATGCTTATTTTATAGCTTATACTTCAAAATTAACTGATGATCAGTGTAATTTAAAAGTATACGCTTTAGAAGATGTTTTTAATATAGAATTTAATGTGATATTTTTACGACGTGGTTCTGTGTTGCTTAATCCGTTTAACAAGTTAATTGTACGTATGGGATCAGCTGGTATATTAGAAAAAATCTTTCAAGACATAAAGCATTTTGAAGAAGCGAAATGCAAATGGAGTGCCAGTGATGATCATGTAGCATTGAAAATGACTGACAATTTAATGCCTTTTATTGTTTTAGTACTGGGATTTGTGATATCCATATTGACTTTTACTTGGGAGATTGTTTTTGGCCACAATACTTGAAATATAATGTATCGAATAGGATTTCAGATGTTAAAATCAAAGTAATTCAAATATAATTTAAAATTATCTACTGGTTCAAAGTTTGTACCTAAATGTTTAATTTAGCTTTAGAGTAAGTAGGTTGATTGTTAAAAGCTTTTCATTGTGAGTAATACCTTAATTAGGCTTAGCCTCTAGTTTTGGTAAAATGATATCAAGCATGTAAGTAGAGATTTTTCACGTCGAATATTTTATTTAAATTACTAGGCCTCAGACCTCCCAACCCCAAAAGGGAAAAAGCTGACATCAAAGCATTTAGGTATAGGTGCACATTCATATATTTATAGGTGCACGAACTCGCACGTGAGGTTGACTTGGGCCCCATAGGTATTGGTAAGGCCCCATGTACCCGTCCTCGAATGTAATGAATTAGATTAATATTACTTATTAAAATTGGTTCATCAGTATCGTATATGGTTTTTATTTTTACTTTATTCTCTCTTTAAATTTCACCTAAATTATCTAAAAACTTTTTATTCACGGTGATTGCCTGTCCGCAACGTAAAAAACGAATGTACTCTAAAAATGAGAGAAATATGTAGAAGTACTTGTATGTTTTAGACGTTAAACGTAGGTGTCTTTCAGTGAAATGTTCCCCTTACAATATTCAAGGTACTTTCCCTCCATGGGACGCCCTATATAATGTTTAATTAGCACAATAAAGGCTTATGTTTTTTTAAGTGCATCTTTCATTCATCTTTGTGCGTATGTTAGTCACCCTAAATTCACCCCCAGTTCAACCCTCAATGTCACACAAGCATGTCATTGATATGCAGAAGAAAGAGAGTTGGCGACAATACACACCCCTATGGTACCCCGACATTAACGTGCAAAAAAGCACGAAGCCTGGCCATGTGGTCCCTCTATACGTTGCTCGTGTAGAAAGCTGGCCATCCAGCTGCTCAATTATTGATCTCATTCAAGACTCAAGGACTAGCCTTGCCTTTCCAAAGCTTCACTCCAAACATTTGTCACGTACGCTTAAAGATCACCCGCTGATCGTTTCGGCTATATTGCGGTCATTGATCAGCGAGTGATCCTCCAGGTAACGCATGAGCTGATTGTTTATGATGACTTCAAATTCCTTGCAAATTATTGAGGAAGATAATGGCTATGGCGCGATATTGACCTAATCTGATCGGTTGTACGTTGTATGTTATATTGAAATGGTTATTACCCACCTGATAGGTGCCCCAGAACAAGGCTAGCCTTACTTGGACAAGCGGGGCTCTGTCTAGGTGGACTTTTGTTTTCCCTTGCCGTTTCCCATCGAGGCGAAAAGTGGGCTATGGCTAGCCGCTTTGCTACACTGAATATTAGAGGAGGATTAAAAGATAAAATTGAGGAGGTATGTGAGATGATGCGAGAGAGACGAATTGATATTCTGTGTGTGAATGAAACAAAGAGGGAAGGATGTGACACCACTACACATGGAACCTATACGGTCTACTGGTCAGGTGTAGCCCCGACCAGTACAGCGTGCCAGGGTGTGGGTGTGTTAGTATCCGCGAAAATGAATGAATGTGTGACAGAATATGAATGTGTGAGCCCAAGACTCCTTTGGTTGAGGCTGAGGGTTGGGCTTACCCGCATCTTTGTTTTAGGAGTTTATGCTCCGCAAGATGCGCGGTGGAGCCAATCTTCAAGGGACCAAAGTGTGAGGCAGGCATTTTGGGAGAGTGTGAGCGATAAACTGAGTAAATGCAAACGGAATGAAAGAATAGTAATGTTAGGTGATTTTAATGGTTGGGTTGGTGTGAAGCGTGATGGTTATGAAAGTGTATTGGGAAAGTATGGTGACGAACGAGTGAATGAAAATTGAGAAAGTTTGCTTGAACCAACACCATGTTCAACCACAAGGAAATCCATTTGTTTACGAGACAAGAAGGAAGCCAGAGAAGCATGATTGAATATGTGATTGTAGATGCAAGTGCAAAGTGTTAGACACTCAGGCATACCGCGGTGCCGGGATTGACACAGACCACTTCTTGGTTGTTAGTCGAGTAAGAGGTCTGTTTCAGCGGTGGCGGCATCTTGTGCATGAACCTGTTAGTGTACTAGAACGCCTAAAAAATGAGAATTTGCAAGAGATAGGCATAAAAGAGGAATTTAAGTATAAGCTTAGCAAGAAATTTGAAAATTCTGATGACGTATGTGAGATCGAAGAAGTATGGAAGTCATTTAAGGAAGGTCTAGTGGAAGTTGCGGTGGAAGTGTGTGGGGTAAGTAAGAGAAGCCAAGGATGTAAGAGAAAGATAATGTGTGCAGAAGTCCGAAGAAAGCATGGTTGGACTGGTTGACTATAAAAGTCAATCAAAGAATGCAGAAGGCAACGGATGTGGACCTGAAAATGGCAAAAGAGGAGTACAAAAGGTATACGCGTGTTGCAAAAGAGGTGATGAAAAGAAAGAAAGAGAATGACAGAGATGAATTTGATAAAAGGTTATCTGATGACTTCCAACAGAATATGAAATTCTTTTGGAAGTCCAAAAGAACAGTGAGGGGTCAACACACGACATCGCATCTCAACCATATCAGAAATCATGATGGTAGTCTTGTGAAAGGAGAAGAATGTGTGTTAAAAAGATGGAAGCAATATTTTGAAAGCTTGTTTGAAATAGTAGAATTGTACCGGCCGACCGATAGAAGTCTATTGGAGTACGATTTTAATAGTAAAAACTACTAAAAACTATCAAAATGGTACCGGTGGTTTTCTATTGAGCGGCGATTCTATTTCAACACGATTAAAATAGCATACTCGGCCCCCTGGTGTGAGTTTTTGATAAAACTGCGGTGACCGCGTTAACGAGAATGTGTATGATGAATATGAATTAAGATATTTTTAATTACCTAACGACCGTTGGACAATTTAACTTCTAGATATAAAAACTATTTTCCCTTTATGCTACTTGGACATTTGTCACTTGATCTTTATATACTACGGTTTGATTTTTTTACATATTGTCAGTTAGACATTTTAACACTTAGTCAAAAGTTACCCTAATTCCAATTATGACTTAGCAAAATTCAATTATTTCACTTGGGATATAGGTACTTAATACAGGCTAATTACTAATTTGATTTGTTGATATTATAAGTTGACTATTCTCTTTTTATTTATAAATGCGTATGCTGTCTCATTTATAGGTATATGTTCCAGTGTCATGATTTGATAGCTATCGCCAAAAATATTTTAAGATTTTCAATGCGAATTTTTTTCATTTCTTTTTATAATTATTGTGGTAATTTTTACCTTTTATTACATTAATATCTTCATCATTCACAATGGACACTATAATATACTATTGTAATGAGTTTTTTATTTAAATAATTTATTCAGAATTAAATTAAAATCCAAAAAAAAAATATATTTACAATGAAACATAATATTACTTATCTAAACGAAATCTAAATAAGTTCCCCGTGGATTTGAGGCCAAAAGGCAGATGACGGATTCCTCTTTAAAAAAAAAAAATTGGGACTATTTTTTTTACACAGCGCCGTCTAGCCCAAAGTGAGCTAATATAAACTTGTGCTATGGGATCTAGACGACTGATAAACATACTTATATATTTCTAAATACATACATATTATACATACCTGACTGCCTCTGTGGCGCGGTGGGAGTGCATCAGACTGCTAAGCAAGAGGTCGTGGGTTCGATTCCCACCCAGAATAAAACTTTGTGTGATGAGCACGATGGTTTATACTGTGTCTGGGTGTTATTTATCTATATAATATGTATGTATTTAGAAATATATAAGTATGTTTATCAGTTATCTGGTTTTCATAATACAAGCTCTGCTTAGTGTGGAATCAGATGGCGTTGTGTGAGTTGTTCCAACAATATTTATTTATTATTATTATTATACCAAACACCCAAACTCCGAAACAAATATTTGTGAATCACACAAATATTTATTCCGACCCGGGAGTCGAACCCGGGACCTTAGTCGCGGCAGTCGCATACACTACCACTGCGCCACCAGTCAAACCTTTGAAAAGTTATTATACTTAATCGTTAAGAGAAATTACTGCCAACCCTTGGGTGACTAACAGGCACAACAACGAGCATTTTTAAAACTTTAAATGGTCCTCTCGACTCCGATTGGAATAAAACTATACGAAGGGCAGAGACCCTCAAACTTATTATTTTCTTATTTTCTACCAAATTCATTGCTGCGTAGACTCTCAAAATTGTTCCCTGAAGTTTAAAGGGATTTATGAATCATTCAGTGAGTCAGGACTTTTCTTTTTATATATTTATATTAATATTTTCTAACGGGTACTATGTACTTCGACTACGTACTATGTACTACGACTTCGTCCGCGTAGAGAAGTCAACCAGCCATAAATATATAACTAGACTTTGATTTGTGCTTCTGATTTGGAAATGTTGAAGATGACGACCTTTACGAATGAGGAATATGCTGATATTTTGATTTGTTATGGGTACTGCAACTGTGTATCTTTACGAGCTCATGAAGAATACATACTACGTTATCCTGGCCGCCGAATACCGGATATTAGTGTCTTCGACGGAGTTTACCGTAGACTTAGAGATACTGGCTCTGTTTCGAGGCGACGAACAGACCTGGGTAGACCACGTATTAATGATGATGATGACAAGCAAGATAATGAGATAGTTCGACGATTTCGACAAGATCCGACTACGTCAACCAATATTTTTTCTCGAGAACTTGGACTCTCACAGTGGAAAGTGGTTTACGGTGCTACTGCTGGTCTCTACTCCTACCACTACACGCCAGTACATGTCATCGAAGAAGGAGATCCTGCGAGGAGGCTGGACTTCTGCAGATTCATGCTGAATGCCGATTTGGAAGATTCTTCGTTTTTTAGATGCATCTTGTGGACTATTGAGTCGAAATTCGATCAAGATGGGGTAACTAATTCCCATAATGCCCATTATTGGGCTCCAAAATCACATAGAAATCCCAATAAAAAAAGGATAAAGGGATCACAGAGACGTTTCAGCCTTAACGTGTGGATGGGAATAATTTCAAACTATTTGATTGGGCCTTACTTTCTACCTCAAAATTTGAATGGACAAAGCTACGAAAATTAGATTTATCTGATTTGCTCGACGATATACCGCTAAACCTCATTAGAGACATGTGGTATTTTGTTTTCTGACTAATGTTAAATTTTGACTCTCTTCGAGCACAAAAAAAAAACATATTAAATATGTAAGTAAAATATTTTGGTTCATAAGGGGTATCACAAGGCATTATCTATCAGTCTTGATAATGCTTCATGTATATCAAGGATTGTCCATGCCAAGTTTCATGCAAATCCAATGAAAAGTGCGACTGTATACTGAATGGACCGACGAACGGTCGGGCATCGATAGCATTTTTCCCGGACTTAAAAGACTTTCGTCGGCTCGCTTCGCCCGCCTCCTCGGTCAATTATTCATAGTTTATTAATTGATTTTATTATCAGTGTTATTCAGGTAGTTACATCAATGGTTAATTACGTAAGTAGATAAAGTGGGTAAATTATGTGAAAAGAACATTATCAGAACATAGATCTGGTAAATTACATACTGCGTGACACATTCAATCAATTATTCACCTATTGCTATTCAATAAAGAAGCGACTACTAAAATGCTTTTTCATGCTCAACGAGTCGACGTCCCCATTATCTCTAAACTGACTAATAAACAGCTTATAAAGAAGTTAAGTAAGGCGCATTAAATAAACAAAGGCAATTAAGATGAAAAACTGTACTCAAGGTATTATTATACTTTTTAGCGTGATTTGGTTATTTGCCGCAATATACTGTAATGATATGAACAGTAGTACTCAAGATGAAAGACTTACTAAATGTGTTATAAGAATTATTCAGAGGTGGAAGTTTAAGTCGTCTTTCTTGGATTTGAATCTTGTGAATATAGCCGATGACAGTATACAAATTTCAGCACTCCATAAAGTAACAAGTTTGCGATTTATATCAAGAACGTTTTCGTGGAATTCTAACAGAATTTATAACATCGCTTATATCATTAAGACTAAATATTACGAAGAATTGAGTGAGGGTTTAAAAGAAGCTGCTACAGATAGATTATGGAATCCTAGAGCTAAATTCATAATTATAATCGAAAATTTAAAAGTACACGAATTAATAGAAATTAGAAATCTATTGCTTCACTATAATATCTATGATATTGCTTTGATTGTTTATAAAAATCAAAACTATGCTATTTACAAATTTCAAAGAAGTCTATATAGTTATTGTGGCAAAGCAGAAAATTTAGCCATGGTGTCGTTGTGTTCTGAATATATTAACTACAAAACTTCAACAGAACTAAAAAGAAGTGAAAGTATTCGTAACTGTCGATTTAAATTTATCACGCATGAAATATGGCCCTTCGTTAATTTTGATGACACTAAATTTGAAGGGGTTGAACAACGTATTTTCAGAGAGTTTGAAAAATCTGAAGGAGTTAAAATTGTATTAAAAACCATGATAGAAAATACAGATAAATATGGAAATATTATACCGGATTATGTTGGAAATATGATGAAAAAAGTAGAAGATAATGAATTTGAAGGAACGGTTGGAGGACATACTAATTTATTGAATAACACAGACAATATGTCACATACTTATCCTTTAATTATTGGTAGATCATTATTTGTTTTGCCTCATGCTGATGAGTTAGGGCCCTGGGAAGGAGTTTTTAAACGATCTTCATTACTTTTTGTCCCAGCTAGTATAGCATTTGTACTTTTGTGTATAGTGAGTACTTCATTTTCAGTTTTCCCTACGCCAGGTAGAAATATACCTCGCGATATATTACTTGTATTGGGGTATATGTTAAATAGAGTTACCATTAGGAATACTAATCCAAAATCACCACAAAGAGTTATATTTGCAACACTGTTAGGATTGGCATTATGTTTACCTTATATAATTCAGGGACATTTATTCGGTTCCATCACTTATCCAATACGAGGTTACGAGCCAAAAACATTCAAAGAGCTATCTGGTTATACACTCATTCTATACAGGGAATTTTCCAATTGGAACCGTTTAAACGAAAATATATGTGAAAGTAGATTAAATTGTTTATTAGGAGTCAAAAATCGTAAAACGAAATTACTATATACTGTGGTTTCATCGGCTTCTTATTTAGCCTATTCTTCAAAATTGACCGATGACCAGTGTAACCTAAAAGTATACAATTTGGCCAAACCGATTAGCATAGACTTTCGAATGATATATTTACGCCGCGGCTCAATCTTACTCGATCGCTTTAACAAGGTCTTATTCCGCATGGGATCAGCTGGCTTAATACCCAAATATTTTAATGATATTAGACACTTTGAACGTTTACAGTGCAAAGTGCGCAATAGCAAACATCATAGACCCCTGAAATTGAGGGATAATTATGGCATCTTTATAATTCTTGTCATTGGTTATGTTATATCTTTCCTTATTTTTATTATAGAAGTAATTTTAGGAAGAGGGAAAGAATCCTGATCTGTATTTAGTGTTATCCCCTGTTCAGTTAGATTATTGCTTGGAAGTAGATTAACAATATTTTGCTGTTTTGTGTGTAATTTCAGCCATATTGTTATTTTGTAATGTACCTATAATAAAGAGTTCTTCTATCTCATCATAAGCGTATGCAGATCACCCCACATCTTTACTACATGGAGAGACCTTAACGGAGAACCAACAGAAGTCAGTTCTTTACAATCCCACATCAACAGTTGAATGAAAAATTTTACGAAGTACGGCAAAATGATACATATAGATACATACATATCATCACGCCTGTCTCCCATCGGGGTAGGCAGAGACTATGGCTTTCCACTTGCTACGATTCTGGCATACAACTTTCGCTTCGTCAACTTTTTCTTTGTCTGTTGAGCTCTCATTGTTCTTATGGATTTCCAAAAGAATGTTATATTCTTTTGGAAATCATCAGATAACCTGTTGTCAAAATCATCTCTGTCATCCTTTTTTATTTCTTTTTATCACCTCTTTTGCAACACGCTTAAACCTTTTATATTCATCCTTTGCCATTCTTACATCCTCATCCGTTGCCTTCTGCATTCTTTGATTGACTTTTGTAGTCAGCCAATCCAACCATGCTTTCTTCTTATCGGACAACGCTTTCATGACTTCAGCACACATTCTCTTTACCTTACATCCTTGGCTCCTCTTGTTTACTCCACACACTTCAATCGCAACTTCTACGAGTCCTTCCTTAAACGACTTCCATAATTTTTCCATCTCACATACCTCATCTAAATTTTCAAATTTCTTGCTCACTTTACTTAAAAATTCTTCTTTTATACCTATCTCTTGCAAATTATCGACTTTTATGCGCTCTAGTACACTACAGGGTTCATGCACACGGTGCCGCCACCGTTGAAACAGACCTCTTACTCGACGCATAACCAAGAAGTGGTCTGTGTCAATAACGGCACCGCGGTATGCCCGGGTGTCTAGCACTTTCTTTCTCAGCCTTGCATCTACAATCACAAAATCAATCATGCTTCTCTGGCTTCCTTCTTGTCTCGTAAACAACTGGATATCCTTGTGGTTGAACATGGTGTTGGTTACCACAAGATTCCTCTCCAAACATACTTCAAGCAAGCTTTCTCCATTTTCATTAACTCGTTCGTCACCATATTTTCCCAATACACTTTCATATCCATCACGCTTCACACCAACCCAACTGTTAAAATTACCTAACATTACTATTCTTTCGCTCTGTTTGCATTTACTCAGAATATCACTCATACTCTCCCAAAATGCCTGCCTCTCGCTTTGGTCTCTTGAAGATCATAAAGCATAAACTCCTACAACAAAGATGCGGGTGAGTCCAACCTTCAACCTCAACCAAAGGAGTCTTGAGCTCACACATTCATATTCTGTCACACATTCATTCATTCTAGCGGATAGTAGCACACCAACACCCTGGCACGCTGTACTGGTATTGGCTACACCTGACCAGTAGGTGGTATAGGGTCCATGTGTAGTGGTGTCACATCCTTTCCTCTTTGTTTCATTCACACACAAAATATCAAGTCGTCTCTCTCGCATCATCTTGCATACCTCCACTATTTTGTCTGTCATTCCTCCTCTTACATTCAATGTAGCAAAGCGGCTATCCCTAGTCCACTTTTCGCCTCGATGGGAAACGTGACGTGACGGGTCGCGAACCACATCGCTTTTTTATTTTTTCTACTTATATCCATAGCGTTGTAACGCCCCCCCTGTGGTTGACAGTATTTGTCCGCGCGTGGTAACTAAAGGTGTGGAGAGGGAAGATGATGGATTCTAAAATCTCTCGCTAACCGCTGAGTTAAAATTCTAGCTAAAGAAAGGAATACCTAAGTGATGCTATTGAACATGATACGTAATATAAGGCCTTGTATTCCGTAATCGTCTAGTGGTTAAATTTTATAAAAAATAATTGTTTGATAATATTTTATAAAATCTCTGAAAAACACAATGATCGAAACATACTAAAGATGAATAGTGAATTGTTATCTTAAAGTAAAGAATAGTTTGGATACTGCAAATAAAGTCTCATGCATTCTGACCTGATATAACTGGCTCGAACTAATTTCTACTTGTAGGCGATTCGGGCTCGATTCTGGGTCCTGTAAATTTTAATTGACCTATGAGACTAGCCTTTGTCTATACTACATTACCCCAATGTGCGTCCCGTCAAGTATAACACAATATAAGTTTATTCCGACAGATTTTGGTCTAAAAGAATATTTCAAGTAGAAGTCGCAGAATGAGTGAGTGAGTTGTTTGATGTGAAAATTTGTAGTTCTCTTGATAGCAGGACGAAGTGACCAGAATAAATGTACTCAACATTAAATACTGTTTTTGAAGCATAGCACTTACATGTGCTGACGAGCAATCTAGGGTATCATTCTCTGCCTGGAGTCTAGTAGTTTGATATGGAATGATGGGTCATATTGAAGACTGAACGTACTAAAATAGCTTAATAAACATAGCTTACAAAGTGTCATATTTGAATTCGAAGCATGTGTGTAATTCTCAAAGTAATTTTAATCAAGTTAATCATGACTAAGCCAGATAACATCACAGCAAGGAACTCCCCTCGTTGCGAGGATTTTCGTCATCACTACAGCGGCCAAACTGTGCTAGACTTTCCCCGGAGGTATTTGTTTAACCCTATAAGTCGTCCTGTCGTGTGAGTACTATTAGCGTCGAACACCATGGCTAGAGAAAAATTAAATGAACTCGCATTACTTCACAGCCAATGAGATAATTTCGAGTAAAGTTGTATATACGTTCTGTCATCTATATCGCCTCGAAGTGTGACTAATATCTAGTAGAAATTGACACTGATTAAGTACATTCAGCATTTAATTCAGTCTTTATCTGAAGTCTAGCACTTACACGTGCTAGCGTGTAACTTAGAACCTCATATTAATTATGAAAGGTCATAGTTGGATAGTTGGATGTATGAAATAATATAGAAGACTAGCGCATTATAGCAGCTTAAATAAATTAAGCTTACTAAATAATACATTTGCAGTCTAGGCACATCTGTAAGCTGGAACTCTGGATCATATTCATCAAGTTAGTCATGACTAAGCCAGATAACATCACAACTAGGAACTTCCCACGTTGCAGGTTCAATCATAGATATCCCCCGAGAACTTATTTACAGCCTCATAAATCGTCCTGTTTGTGTGAGTATCGTAGCGTCAAACGCCATGTCTCATTAATATTAGTGTGTATTCGAATTATATAGGTTTGTAGTCGTTGAATAGTTGTGCACGTCGACTCAAATAGTAGTATCTGATGGTGATATACACTGGGCTATCTATATCTCCTCGAAGTTAGCCGAAATCTAGTATGAATCAACACTGATTAAATGTACTCAGCATTTAATTCAGTCAAAAAGGAACAATTTTGTAACGTATGTAGTACGCTACATTAATTCAGTCGTCATTTGTAATCGGTAGCACGTCGCATCGTCAATAATACTTGTTCTTATAATGTTTAGACCAAAACCAAACCGGATAAAGTATATTGAAGTTATCTAATTAAGTCAGCTAATCGTTCTGTCGTTACGCTAAATTTAATTATTCCTTATTTACTAACACTTTTTACGATGTTTGAATTGAAGCGCTCGTGGCCCGGAAACGGAAAGCGGTCTCAGTGTTCTGTAAACGATCACTGAGTTACGCAACTTTCACTATGGCTGGTACTCGGATGGGTGACCACTTTGTGGCATTTACATTTGCGAGCGTTTCCGTGCTTCGGAAGGCACGTTAAGCCGTTGGTCCCGGTTGCCAGAAAATGGCAGTCGTTAAGCCTGGTTGAAGGCCTTATGGGCGGCTTAAAAATTTCAACAGCAGGTAGCCACAACCTGCGTTTGTCTATTTCAACACGGCAATGGGCTCACCACCTATTACGTGGGACAGGAATCCACACGGTGAAAAGTGGGCATATAATATGCCTCTGCCACCCCTTCGGGGATAAGGCGTGATGGATATTTATTTATTTATTTTATTTACTTTTTACGATGTTGTAAATTATTTAATCAATGTTTTAAATTAAAAAAAATCTGAAGTCCAAAAGATTACAAATGTATATAATATGCAAATAGATATCTAAAAATAAATTCTACATGCACAACCTCTTATCTAAAATCACACACATGCACATAAACAAATTTCATACATTTCAGTACATATGATACATATATTTTATTATAATATAATCTGTTTATATCTGACCTGTTGAGCCTCATAATGATGCTCAGTCAATGATATCTTCGTATTTAATTAATTAATTTTAGTATTTAACTTACGTCCATGAGAAAATTCATAATCAAACACTAAATAATCTCAAATAAAATAAATATCCATCACGCCTTATCCCCGAAGGGATAGCAGAGGCATATTATATGCCCACTTTTCACCGTGTGGATTCCTGTCCCACGTAATAGGTGGTGAGCCCATTGCCGTGTTGAAATAGACAGACGCAGGCTGTGGCTACCTGCTGTTGAAATTTTTTAAGCCGCCTACAAGGCCTTCAACCAGGCTTAACGACTGCCATTTTACTGACAACCGGGACCAACGGCTTAACGTGCCTTCCGAAGCACGGAAACGCTCGCAAATGTAAATGCCACAAAGTGGTCACCCATCCGACGACCAGCCATAGTGAAAGATGCGTACCTCTGTGATCGTTTACCGAACACTGAGACCGCGGGGCCACGAGCGCTTCTCATATAATCTCAGCTTATTAATTTTATTTGTTCACTGAATTGTCTAGATATATTTTAATAAATCAAAAACAAATCTATTAGTTAATCTTAAAAGCATTCAAATAATAATCCATCTACCTAGAAATAATTAATTTAATTTGAATAAAAGAATATCAAAGCAACATTAGATGATTTCAATAAGTAACAAAATATATTTACTTGATTTACACAAAATTACCTAAACTAATAGTAATAAACATAATCAAAAAACAGTCTCATTGAGTTATACTTAATAGAAATAATTATAAACAATCGGCAGTCTCATTAAGCAATCATACTTAATAGGAATAATTATAAACAAACGGCAGTCTCATTAAGTAATTATACTTAACTTATAGGCAGCTAGCTAGTTTCACACAAACACTAGACTTTGATTCGGAGGTCTTACTCCTAGTTAGGCAGATGTGCCTCGATACGCGCCCGGTTTGCAACTGAATAGAACTTTTCATGATTTGAACTCATGGTATTTTGGCCCTTTGTCCTTAGTTTTGAACAGAACAAAAAAGGTATCCCTTTTTTGTTTACAAAAAATGCGCGCGTCCTTCAGAGAATATTATTTTAACACAAACATGTGTCAAGTGGTCACAAGACAATATCTCAGATATCAACACAAAAGTTTAGCCGAAAAACTGTTTAAATGGTTTAGTTCCCACTTATGCGGCCAATTTTAACTAGAATTAATATCATTGTACCCAAAGCACTTATGAACTGTCACCCGATATTACTATTTATGTGCGTATTTTTAAATGAATACCTCTTAGCATTCGTCTGACCCAAAGTTAAAATAAGTACAAAAAAATATAACGATTTATGGTCCGAACCGCACTTGTATGCAAACCCAACGAAGTTTTTCGTAACAACAAAAAATTATAAGCCATTTATGTATTCCACTAGTTACTTTATTTATTATAAAAAGGGGGGCGGTAGAGGCCGTCACAGCGTACCCACGAGAAGCTAGGGAAATTTAGAGTCCGCCTAGACAGAGCCCCGCTTGTCTAGGTAAGGCTAGCCTTATTCTGGGGCCGCCTGGTCCCAGGGCAATCAGGCACGTTTAAAACTAGCCTCGCCCCTAGCCACGCAGCACATCGGCACGGCAAGCTTCGCTTGACGGAGAGAGGATGGGACGAGGACAGGGTAGGAAAAGGATTAGTGGATAAGGAAAAATGAATGAGGTAGGAAAAGGACTAGGATTAGGGTATAATAATCTCACCCTTCAGTATTCCAATCCGTAAAAAAATCAAACAGCCAGGACAGTTGTTAACACACCTTACATGACCTCTACAGTCCGAGCGCAAAATGATAAATAAAGTAATATAATAAATTATTGTTTAGACAAGAGAAGGTGACTCTGAATATCTTAGACCTATATAACGAGAAAGCCTAGAGTCACTAATACAACAATTTACGTCATTTACATCCTACTTAGCAGTGCGGATAATACAACAGCTTAAGTTTTCAGATTTAAGACACGTTAAGCTATTGGTCCCGGTTACCAGTACACGGTAGTCGTTAAGTCAAGTTGAAGATAGTCTAAATGGTTAAAATAATGTTACAGCAGGTAGACTCAGCCTCTATCATTCCATTTCAATACGGCAACAGGGTCTGCAGCGCGATTGTAACACTTCTGGTGTTGCAAACGTCATACGCATACAGTCACCAGTTTTGATCAGCAGTGGTATTATGTAACTGTTGTTTGTGAAAATGATATCGCTGTGCGATAGCTATCAATCGTCATGGCTACCTGCGGCCCAGCGCGCGAGCCAGGAGCGGAGAATTGCCCCCGCGACCTTACGTCCTCCACAGCGCCTTTTATAACGGGCTGCACTGGCGGTCCTCGGCCCTTTCTCTGCTCCAGCTG
Organism: Thumatha senex; assembly: GCA_948477245.1. Lineage (NCBI taxonomy): Eukaryota > Metazoa > Arthropoda > Insecta > Lepidoptera > Erebidae > Thumatha > Thumatha senex. The sequence goes on from OX419743.1 coordinate 16,072,820, forward strand.
CTCACCAGCAGTGGCAGCTGGTGGGTTATAGAACTGGTGGTGCACTTTACTTGCTCACTTAGTATGATTGGAAATTGCAACAAAACAATAATTTACCTACATAAAATATGTTAATCGTTTATTTTTTACACATTAAATCAATACAATGACATTTTTCTAAACCGAAATATAATGCTCGGGGCTCCTTTTGGGTAATGTTTGTATAAATTTGTTAATTTGACAAGTTTTATTATTATAACTAACTAACTAACTATCTTCACGCTGTATCCCTGACGGGGTAGTCAGAGAGGACAGATCGCCAGGCTTCGCGATCCATGCATACTTCTTTCGCTTCTTCGAGATTCATCAATCGCTTCATACACGCACGTCTGGGTATCCGAGTACTTTTGACCTTTCCGTTTTTGAGCAATCTGCTCACGTGGTCTTCATATGTAAGTCTCGGCCTACCCTGACTCCTTCTACCCTCTACTTTTGAACAATATATATTCTTCGTCAATCGTTCCTCACTCATTCGTTGGACGTGTCCAAACCAACGGAGCACGCCCTTTTCCAGCTTAACGCTGACACTTTTATTCAAACCTGCCAAATTGCGTATCACTTCGTTACGTATTCGGCCAGCCAAGGTAACGACGCACAACTTTCGAAGTGATCGCATCTCCACAGCATTCAATTTACTTTCATGCATCTGCTGACATACCCAGGTTTCACTACCGTAAAGCAAAGTTGGCACTAGCACTGCGTTATGAATCGCCAGTCGTGCTTCTTTTACGATGCTTTGTCGCTTTACTAACTGGGACAAAGCACCGTTAACTTTGTTTCCGGCAGCTACTCGCCGTTCCACATCCGAATCACATCTTCCATCCGCGCTAAACATACTTCCTAAATACACAATTTCATTCACTTGCTCTAGACGTTCCTGGTTTACCCTAATCTCGCATCTAGTTCTTACGTCACCTCTTTCAAATACTAGAACCTTAGTTTTACTTGCATTCAAGCGGAGACCCTTACTTTCACACCCCTCTTTCATATTAGTGACTAATGCCTGAAGGTCGGCTTCTGATGAGGCCATGAGCACCGCATCATCAGCGTACAGCAGACAGTTTACTGTAAAGTCACCCAAATTCACACCCATATTAAAATCTTTCAACTTCTGCAGGCAACTATCCAGATACACTATGAACAGCCAGGCGGACATGACACATCCCTGTTTGACGCCTGTACAGACATCAAAAAGAGGTGACACATCCCCCCCTACTCGCACGCAAGCCTTACAGTCCCTATAAAGCGACTGTATTGCCCGCAGTAGCGAGCCGTCCACACCATATCCTGGCAGCAAGTCCCACAGCGTTTCTCTCACAACGTTATCAAATGCTTTCTCTAGATCCACAAAAGCGCAGAAAACCTTCTGGCTAAGAGCCAGAAACTTTTCCGCGATCATGCGGAGAGAAAACACTTGATCCATGCAACCTCTTCCACGTCGGAATCCGCATTGAGCCTCCCATAAATACCTTTCAGACTTTTCTTGCATTCGTGCCGTTATAACCTTTGCATACACCTTACTAGCTAAGCTGACCAAGCTGATCGCCCTGTAGCTGGAGCAGTTTAGGCGCGAGCCTTTCCCTTTGTAAATAGGTACTACAACTGCTACTCGCCAGTCATCTGGGACCTCACCCGTCCGCCAGCACAAGTTGCATAACAGACATAGTGTGTCCCAGACACGCGACCCACCGTACTTGATCATCTCAGCAGTGACTCTGTCTTTTCCCGCAGCCTTACCACATTTCATACTTCTTATCGCTTGTTCTATTTCTTTCATACTAATGACTTCAATGACATCGGGATCCGGAGCATCGAAGTGAGCTCCCCTTCCCGATGTGGCATCTCTGTCTTTTCTTGCATACATATTTCCATAATATTCACTCCATCTCTGCAGGACGTCACTTTGGTCTGTTAGGACGTCATTGTTAACACTAAGCACTTTATTCATACTGCAGATTGCCGAACAACTCCGGGTCTTGCCTACCTCTTTCCAGAAGAGCTTGGCATTATCCCGGAAATTGGACGACAACCTTTCATCCGCTTTCATTCTGCACCTTTCACGAGCTTCTTCTATAAGTGCCTTCGTATTAACTTTCTGCAGCTTGTATCTCTCTTTCATATTAATATCATTCCGCGAGGCTAAGTAGTCTAGCCATGCTTTCTTCTTCATTCGAACTGCTTCTTTCACTTCCTCATTCCACCATGCATCACGCTTATTACTACTGCCTCTTTTCGTTTCTCCACACACTTCCACAGCGGCATTTATCATACTATCCCTAAGGTTCTGCCATACACTTTCAACATTCTCACTGCTTACATTGACATCGCCAAGCTTTTCGGCTACCCTCTCATTATATTTATCCCTAATGGATGCATCCTGCAGCTTCCAGCTTTTGATGCTATAAGTCGGCTCAGGTTCAGGACACTCGGTACGATGACGCCAACCCGCGAACAGACCCCTAATCCTAGTTATGACTAGGTAGTGGTCTGATCCCAGCTCAGCGCCTCGATAAACCCTTGTGTCCATCACCTGTTTACGGAGCCGACTATCCATTAGGAATAGATCTATCATGCTTCTCTTTGACTTACATCTCCTCGTATACATATGAATTTGTTTGTGGTTGAACATTGTGTTCGCCACAAACAAATCCTTTTCCTTACAAAATGCCAGTATTAGCTTGCCAGCGTCGTTCACCCTTTTATCCCCATACTTCCCGAGTACCGACTCAAAACCATCGCGAGCGGTACCCACCCATCCATTCAAGTCTCCACATACTATAAGTCTTTCATTTCCTTCTATCACATTTAGAGCTTCTCTCATACTCTCCCAGAAGTCCTCTAGCTCACTCGCGTTCGACGAAGATACTGGCGCGTAAGCAGCTACCAGGAAAATCTTCGTCAAACCAAGTTTTACACGGATCCAGAGGATTCTAGGACCTATCAGTTTGTACTCATACATACCGGAGGCCAATCGCGAGGACAGCAAAATTCCAACCCCCCGACTGCCATGCTCGCTCTCTGGTACTCCAGACCAAAGCGCGAGCATCCCACCCGGGAGCTCCAAGACTTCGCTGCCCTTGCGCTTGGTCTCTGTCAAGCACACTGCATCTAACTTTCTCTCATTCATAACATCCATCAACTCATTCATCTTATCTGTCATTCCTCCCCTAACATTCCACGCAGCTACCCTGCACTCCATCCTCCACTTCCCGCCGTGTCGGGCCGCGCGTGTAGGGTGGCGGTCCCCTACGCCGCTCTGGCTCACACTTTTCGCACCAGCGGGGACGAACTGGTGCGCGTCGCCTCGGGGGCACGCCCTAGCAGTAATCGCCCTGGTGGCACTCGTGTTGGAGTAGAATTGCAGCCGTAGCTGGCAGGGATGGCGACGTGCACGCTTCTACTCTTCATCCCCATTTTATTATTATCTTTAGTGTAAATCAATAAAAATCAATGTTTCTGTGTCATCAATGTTTTGCTCATTTTCACTAACACCACACACTGTAGACACGGTAAAGAATAAAACCAAAACGAAAATAAAAAGACAAATAAGCACTTTAATAAGTCTACACAAACAATAGTGAACACATCACACACAGGCGAATTTCGTCAATTTCGAGTATTCGAGTGCTCTCGGCAATCTTTGGTTCGGTTCGGTTTCGGTTCGCAGGTGCGGCACACGAGAACAGGCTCATTACTCGGTACATTTCTATGAACTATGTTTTGTTTCACGCGTCAGGCATATTTGCTCTCCTCTCATACAAGATGTAAAGCGGTTCTCGTGCACTCGCCGGAGCGCACGAGAATTTTACTTCACAGGGAAAATAAGTCTTAATAGTATAGCATAGCGCGAAAATTGTTTCATAATAATTAGAAATTTAATTACTTATTATGTATGTTTGAAAATTATTTTAAAAAAGGAATTTAAAAATAACGATGAAGTAATATTATATAATATTTTGATTTGGTGGTTCAGCGCACGAGCGCACTTAAGGTACAGCCGCCACTGCTCACCAGGTGACGTCTCCCACTTTTTCTCGAGACACGTCTCATCTTTCTCGCCAACCGAACCCACCCTCTCTTCTACTATCTTCTTAGCTTACTTGGATTCTAAATTCTTACGTATTTCACATTGCTTTGTGTTAATTTGCCTAATAAATGCTCATGTTCTTGTAAATGTATCTTTCCTTCATCTCTGTGCGTAAGTCACCCTAAATTCCCCCCCAGCCCACCCCTTCTTTACTAGGACTTTCTTAGGAGATTTGGCACTAACACATAGAACACCGATGTTAATTGCAACATTTCACTTGCCATAACTCATGCACATTTCCGAACACTTTATGTATCATAATCCACCATTATTGAACACAAACTCATGAATTAAACACTAGTTTTAAAAATAAAATACGGCAACCGTGCGTCGTCTTCCAGAATTCTGGAAGATTTAAATTTTCATGTTTCTTTGTATTAAGCCCTAAGATAATTGTAATATCATAATCGCAAAAGACACGTAAGTAAGGTTTTGTGAAATTTGAAATAATTATTACAAAATTTTAAGGAAAATAATATAAATAGCATCAAAGTTCTATGATATAAATCTTCTAAATCTAATTGATAGTAAAGGAGGAGTTTGTGGAAAGGAGGA